>OX418218.1:50496403-53359459 GCA_948455865.1 Conomelus anceps | reverse complement strand
AAGTGGAACTATGCCTGATCTGAGATCTAGGACAGTCTCGAAGTCTAGATTCACGCATGTTTCAGAATGTCAAGTATCAAAAATAGTTAACTCATTTGAAATAAAATTTCTTCAGGACCTGATGATATTCCTATTATAATAATAAAAAAGGTTTTCCCTGCAATTTTAAAACCACTAACACATATTATAAATTCATCCTTAATATCAGGTTATTTTCCTAGTATTTTGAAGTTAGCGAAAGTAATCCCACTGTTTAAGAAAGGTTATTTAAAGGATCCTGCATGTTACAGACCAATATCAGTGTTGTCAGCTTTTTCAAAAATAATTGAACGAGTTGTTTATATACAGTTGATCGATTATTTGGAAGTCAATAATTTAATTGACTGTAGACAGCATAGTTTTCGCTCAACAAAATCTACTATAACAGCAGGTGTACAGTTTGTAAATAAAATAATTGATGCTATAGATAAGGGTGGAAAAGTAGTAGGTACATTTTTAGACCTTACCCGTGCTTTTGATAGTGTCTGTCATGATAAACTGTTGAAAAAACTTGAGAGACTAGGAGTACAAGGCAAGGAAAGGCTTTGGTTCTCATCCTACCTGGAGGGTAGGCAGCAGTTTGTCGAAATCGAGCATGTTGAGGAAAGTTGTTCTAGAATGTACAAAAATAAGTATCGCTCTCAGTCCCTGACTCTTAGGTATGGAGTTCCTCAGGGATCTATACTGGGCCCTTTATTATTTCTTTGTTACATAAACGAATTGCCTGGAGTTGTGCAGAAGCATGGTGATGTTTGTTTGTATGCAGATGATACAAATATGGTGTTTTCGGGTAGAACTATTCAAGATGTTGAATCGACATCGGCTGTCGCTTTGTCGATTGTCAATAAATTTCTAAATGACCAAAACCTTCTACTTAATTCCAGTAAATCGAAAGTAATATCATTTCATACGAGGCTATCAAGAACTACATTAGCCCCAAATATTTCTATAAATGATAGCCGTTTGGAGATGGTGAACACCACAAAGTTTCTTGGACTGTACATTGATGAAAATCTGTCATGGGATGAACATGTTTGCCATATTAATGAAAAAATATCTTCTGCCCTGTTTGC
Source organism: Conomelus anceps (assembly GCA_948455865.1). NCBI lineage: Eukaryota > Metazoa > Arthropoda > Insecta > Hemiptera > Delphacidae > Conomelus > Conomelus anceps. The sequence goes on along the minus strand of OX418218.1, from coordinate 53,358,347 downwards.
TTTGCGCAAAATTTCAAATTTTTGTAGTTTTCGAGTAATGAAAACAATTTACCATGCTCTTGTGCACTCTCATTTGGAGTATGGGTTTTGTATATATGGAGGGACGACAAAAGCAAACTTAGACAAAATACTCTTGAATCAAAAAAGGGCATTACAGATTATAATGAATCTAAGAAGAACAGATTCGGTTAAGCATGTTTTTCCTGAGCTTTGTATTCTAACTGTCTATGGCCAATACATTTTTGATGTGATAATGCTAATTAAAAAAAATTCTGAATAAAAGAAAACTCACCACTACAATACCCATAATCAAATGACAGTTAAAAAACATAATTTAGAATTTTTCAAGAAAAAAGCAAGATATATGGGATTGAAATTTTTTAACCTATTGCCGCAATCTCTGCAATTTGAAAATACTACTGCCAAATTTAGAGCACATTTGAAAGAATATTTGGCTAAGCTGTCTCTCTATTCCTTACAAGAATTTTATGAAAAAAAATGATGTTATGATTTTCCTCTTGCTGATTTTTCTATATGTGTATTTTAAATGATTGTTATCCATGCTGGATTTCTTGTGACTGCGTTTACTTTTGTTATGTTTGTAATTTTAGTTTATGACACTATTCTATGTATATTATGTACATTTAATGAATAAAGGGTTTTCAATCAAACAATCAATCAATCAATATAAATTTTCAGCTTCCCACAATAATCCATTTCACTATTTAAAATGAGAACGGATAATCTAGTTCAATATTTGGAAAGGGAATGTGGAATTACAGTTTGTTTCAGTTTCGTAATAATGATAGCTCGTCGAGTTTAAGTTTCATTAACTGGGGGAGCCACAGAAGAAATTTCCATCAAGATATTCGCTGATGGGGAAATTTCTACTTCACTAATTCATTAAATATCGAGGAGTCAAAGTTGATTAATATCAGGAGATTTGCCGTTAATGAAAGAGTAGAAGCGACTAGCGGCAGAAGAGATTGTAGAAAAGGGGAGGTAATCTTGCTAGTGGGTAGAAAGTGGGAGTTGGACCATGAAGGGAAAGATGAGAAGGAGGTGGTAGAGCTGGCGGTGGAGGAGGAAGCGGTGGTTCGAGGAGTCGGAGTAGGTTGTGTAGGGGGAGGTCTGGAACGTTTTAGAAGTGCATGATGGACTAAGAAATATGGGAGGGGAGAGTGACTCAAGGTAGATCATCATCCCTTAGTTCCATAAACAATCTCTGTGGAATTCTGAAGGAGCCCAGGGACCATTTCCCAACAGTATTCCCTTCATTTATGCTCTGCATAACTGAATAAATTGAAAATTATCACCGGAATCCAATTTGAACGTGTACTAATAAATTTCAACTTCCCCCCCCCCCCCCCACCATCATCAACCAGCCTATCAAGAAGGAACAAAAAAAAATTAAAAAGGCATAGGAGGAACTGAGGGAGTCCGTTGTTATCAAGTGTAAAGGTGGAGAGGATTTTTTTCATAGGTTTATTTGATTACTTAGATCTCCCTAAATTTTTTTCATTAAACACAGATTGACAAAAGCTCATATTTTTATAATTTTCCTTGGAAATTATGGATGAAGTTATGAATAATAATTGAAAGTTACAGGATGGAACTGTGCAAAGTGGTAATTGATATTTGTTTTTGTAAGGATATACAAACATTCACATTCTATTCTCGCAGATATTGAAACATAACTTAGATTTATATTTATATGTAGCGTTTCTAAATGTTCTTATAGGTTACAAACATTCAATGGAAAAGTATTCCACTTACAAGAATGAAAAAGTACTACAAGAGAGAGCAAATCAGTTTTCTCCACATTTATTACATACTAGTGGTTTACCCGTGCTTTTCAACGGGATTTTATGAATAATACGACTTGTTGTTTAAGTATTTAATAATTATTATTATTGACCTATATGACTAAAACTGAATGTTTGGTATATGGATCTTGACCTATGGGTTTACCCCACATACCCTCAAGCCTATTTTGAATTGTAAAATTTCAAACTTAAGACACCAAAGATTTAAAAAAAATTAAACATGATGTGACAGGAGGAATTCAACCCTCATGGTGAGCCTCTTGGTATGACATACCACACGAAAATAGCTCAATTTCTCAAATTTTAGGTCTCTTCTGACGCCCCCGCAAATAACTTTTCTAGACGTTTTCAGGTTATTCGTGGTTTTGTATTAGAACCATCTTGGCAAACTAAGGAAAATGAGCTTTTAAACGATAGGATGCCGGAGATAGTTCCAATTCTCAAATTTAGATTTGAGAATTGGAACTATCAATTTAATATTTCCAGGTTTTAATATTTTCAGGTTTTTACGTAGTTATGGGATTAACTTAATGTAATTCAACTTTTCCACTCAAATCATTTGATTTCAACAAAATCATACACTGACTGAAAATCAATATTTGCTCCCTCGCCTGAGCACCCTCCAATTTTTGAATGTAAACCATATGAAATGCTACAGATGAGTATTCAATGTTAACATATATGGAAAATATGTTTTGTCGATTTAAAAAGTATGTGGTGCAAAAATTGAAATAACAAAATAGTGGTTAATGAGCATTCATGATATCAACATGAAAGGAAGTGAGTAGAGAAGTCTCCTCCGACATAAAAATAAAGTGATAATTAAAATTACGACAAAAGTTTTAAACAATTCAATTCAAAATTCAATTGTAAAAGATTTATATAAAATCAAGCAATAAAAAAATTATGTTGAAAGAAGCGAAATAGTTATTAAAGTTTGAGAAGAATTCCTATGAAAAATCCATAAGATAGGAGAATCGTGTTCTGGTAAAATAGTGAGAAATATCAATAATTAAATGAAATTAAATTAAAAAATTATTGACATAGTAACCTGTTTCATGAATAGAACAGAAAGGCAGGTTGCAACCAATAATTAATTATTTTGTATGGGCACCTACTGAAAAACCTGCCGGTTTACCCATGATATATTTTAATGAATTTGATTGATTGAATTATTATGCTGATGAGAATGAAAATAATAGTTTCTTCAGTATAGGCCTAATAGTTTCTCTTATAAAAGAAATTTCATATTAAACTATGAGAAAAATATTATGCAAACTGAACCAGTTTAACAAAATTTCTTTTAAAATTAGTAAACTCTTTCGATATAGTTGACTTTTGTGAACATAAACAGAACTATCCTATTTCACCATTTATTTCTTTTCCAGATCCTCTACATGAGAATCAATCGTTTCATCCTCTACAGTCTACACCACTGCTTCGCAATGAGAAGTAGTGCTACTAGCTACTAAAATAAATAATAGCTGTTTTGAAACTGCGAACGACAATCATAATAAATATTATACATATCATGAGGTCTATGACTGGGTCGACAACATCAAGTATTAAACATTAATTGTTAAAAGTCCGAGAGGAAAATCAAAAATAGTGGTTCGAGATGCATTAAATCGAGTTCAGAGGAAGATTAAATTTTGCTAAATTTAGTGTTCCAAATCGGTTCCGTTTTTGTGAAATTCGTAAGACTAAACCCCACACAACAAAAACATCAACATTTTCTCTACTGTCTACAACCAGTAGGTGAACTATTGAACGGCCCAATATATTATGTTGATGAACTGTTGGAAATACTCTTTCTTGTAGTATTTTTCCTATTATTGTAAGTGAAATACTTTTTTTGCACCGGATTCTCGTAGCCCTCAAGTCTATTTTGAAAAGCCCGTATTAATTAGCTTACATATACATTATTAAATACATTAAATACATTAGCTTTAAATATGGTAACATAATTAACTCATCAACAGCGAACGTCTATCTTGTTTGTAGAAAGAAAGCTGACGAAGGTAGAGAGATGTTCTTGAAGTAGAGTATAGGGCACTAGAAGTGAAGAACATGTGCTAAAAGTCCTGTCTTTTACTACTCTGGAAAGACTGGACAAGACATTCCTGAGAGGATTAATTCCTTCCTTTGTCAAGATCTCAAAGCTTGACCCAAGAGCTCACATCCTTCACATTCCAACTCTTCTTACTAATAACTGGAGGGATGAGACATGAAAAATGATCATGAAACGTTTTTGTCTAAGAAATAAGAAGTTGTGTGATCATAATATCCTCTATTTTTCTCAAAAGTGAGTAGAAGTTTCAGGTTAGTAGTCTATGGGTTTTTAAACTCCAGAAAATCTAGAATCAGATAAGGCAATTGTCGGAAGGAAATCAATATTCTACTTTTTAATCAATCTTTAGTATCAAATAATTTTCTAATATTTTTTCTAGTAAAAATATTCAACATTCTGTCCAAAACTCACATTGTCTTCATGAAAAATCTTGCTTTTTCTCCTAAAACGTTTTTTATGTTGATCAGGTCTTACTTCCTGTTTTGCTTCCTGTTTCCATGAAATAAATTCTAATTCTAGTACTTCAACATTGAAACAAGTAGAATAATTGATGCAATCTTTAGAATTAATTGAATTATGTATTCAAGTTTAACATTTTGTTTCGCGATCCGTGGCAGTCTCAATTCCCGCCAATAAAAAGGCAGATTTATAAATTATAATTGTTAATTATTATTAGTGTTTTTAAATCTCTCACCAGTGAAACTCAGCTTGTGAACATGAATTATGTCTTATTCAGAATGCGTCCAAGAATTTCTGATTAACTAATGGAATCAAACTTTAATAAATAAATATTGATGATTCATGATCTCAAATGGAAATTCATTTGTGAGGCTTTCTCAGAATTTCAAGCTAGCAATAACTCTCTCCATAATTTTGCACGAGTATCGATGTATTTATTTAGTAGTTATGAGCTCGATATCATAACGCCAACGTTATAGCCAATAAATTATATAAATTCAGGCCCTCTCAACTCAAACTTTATAATTTAAGTCACTGGTTGTTAAAAGTCTTGTTAAGTCTCTTAGCTCTTATGTCACGTGCATGTGCGTATTAAATAAGTAGCCATGCTCCATGTTAATGTATGTGACGGATAGTGCTTTTTAAATGTATTCAGTTTGTAAAGCTCACTTAGACATGCTTCATTTTTACCAAAGAACATAAGTTTAATACTAATAGGAACTTTGAAATAGCAGCTATAGTAGATAAGTCTTATTAACAATTGATGTGGAGATAGAGAAAATGGCGACTAGCCCTGCTCAATATTAATATGTATATTACACGTTTGAACATGCTATGAACATTATCAGATCTGGAGTCTCACTATTTAACTAGTTCGAACAGCCTGAATTCTATTTTGGTGCATATATAATTTTAACTACTTTATACTGGAGATAATTTACTACACGCAAATAGGGTTGTAAACGCTAAAAACTTCATATGTTTCGAGGTGTGGGGATGTAAGTTTATGGCTTCAAAAGGGGAGCTGTAAAAAAAGCAAATAATTTCAAAGTTTTATTCACTACAAGGCGTGAAAAACAGAGTTTATAAGAGTCAAGTTTGGCATATGCTAAAAGCACTCTACTCTTATGGAAAGTTTTCTGTCATTGAATGACCAAGTCTCGGTTCAACCAAACGTTGATGGTTAATCTTTTTATGATGTATATTCATGTGAATATATACTTTGAATAACACCGCATTGTTATCAGTCTTCTCAGTGAGAGATAAGCTTCTACTTGAAGGATTGTGACACAGGATCTAGTTTACTTATTAATCTGATCAGAGCTCAATGAATTATATGAGTTTACCACAATAGATATCTCTACGTCCATATGCCATGGGCAAGAATTAGGAAATTATTTTTTTAGTGGGCCCTTGATGGTCAATCTCTTACTTATCGCTAGCAAAATATCACAGCTCACATTAATGGACCCACAGTCTCACAAGCCATATCATTTTAAAGCTTAAGAAAATTGCTGAAAAATTAATAGGTTTTTTTCGAAGGATGAAGCCTACATAGGTCTTGAAAACCTACAGGTCTTAGACCTGTGCGTGGGTAATGAGGTGGATGATGGTGATTGATGAGTTGGATCTACAGTTTAGGTGGGTTCCGAACCATCGGGAAGTGATTTTACAGCTGAGAACAGTGTTTTTCTTTTGCTGGTCAATCTAATCGGTCACCGTTACAAACACGTCCTACGAGAACGCAGCTCATCTCTATCTGATTGAACGGATACCTGCTACGGCTCGCGGTTATCACTTCCGCGGAGGTCCATGCCCTCCGTGGATTACTAAATACATAGAGAGAAGAAACAAATTTTCCATGCTTCAGTTAATCAGTTTTTCTGCATTATAAATTCTATAACTAATGAAATATGCATTCTGGGTTTTGGGAGGAATATTATTAGACAAAAGTTGTAGATAATTGTATAAGGGAAATTATTGTGAGGAAAAATAAAAAAAAATGCAACAAGTATCATATTGAAATCGATACTGTGAAAATTAGCAAATTACGGTCGCCATCTTGTTTTATTGATAGTAACAGAGTTTTTTGGGCTCATAACTATAAATATTCTTATTCTGTTTGTGATAACGAAGAGATTGACACCACTCTTACGCCTGTATCACGAAAGTTAATTTTCCGTTTTAGGCCTGCGTTATGTGCGGTAAAATGGGTGCCGCGCCCCGCACAAGCATTTCTTCTGGTGACGCTCCAGTCAACATTAATAAAATAGATGTTAAGCTAGTCATAAGGAAGAGATTGGCATCACTCCCACACTTTTATACTCAAAGAGCACATGGTACTAAGCTTGCCCACGGACTATAAGTTAGAAATGGGTTTTAAATGAGACTTCTAAATTCATTAACGTCTGTATTTCGCAATTTTTAATAAATTATTGTAATATCAATTGAGAGGATCGATTCTATTATTGATCATAATTGTACTCTTTGGGAAATATTTTGAATTCTATGGGACATTCCTTGTACCTGCATTTTGATATCACATATTTCAAATAGTTTTTGTCAGAAATCATAAAAAAAGCGGAATGGAACTACCTTACGGTAAATTCAAAGGGAACGCTCTCACTTTCCCGATCGTATTGCATAGATAACGAGGGGTAAAAAGAAGAAAGCAAAATCTGATATATATATATATATATATATATATATATATTATATATATCCAACCTAACCTCAGCACTTGACTGTTATTTTATATTCCCATAGCAACATAACTGCAAGGCTCCGACTTCACGATACATGCAAAGTCTTTGCGTTCAAGGCAGCGTAAATAACGCCGCTAAGGGGCCTACCAATGTGTAGAACTAACTACAGTAGTTGGGAATAGTATAGTAAGGAATAAATCTAATAAATTAGAGGTCCAAGCTGGAGCGCCTTTGGGACCGTTGCTTTTTGTGTTATATGTCAACCGTTTACCTAAAGAATTAATTAGTGGTAGAGCCCTCTTATTTGCAGACGATACATCACTCATTTTCAGCAATTCCATTCTAGATAATTTAGAAATAATTGCCCATATAGGTGTGCAGTCCATTGTCCAATTTTTAAATCAGTTGCAATTAACAATAAATAGTAAAAAATGCCAATACCTTCAATTCAAAAACAAAAACAAGATAGGGCTATAAACGTGTTTGTAAACGATAATCAACTAGACCAGGATGAAAACATTGGATTTCTAGGAGTTTTGTTGGATAGACGATTGACCCGGGCTCCATACATTGAGAAAATATGTTGTAAAATTTCATCTGGGGTATTTGTCCTGCGACAGCTCGCTAGATTGAATGACAAGAAGTTACTTTTCACAGCTTACCGTCACATATTAGGTATGCTATCTTAGTATGGGGTTATTCATCAAAACAAAATTTTGATAGGGTGTTTAAGATCCAAAAGAAAGCGGTTAGGTATATGGAAAGAGTAAATAGATTAGATTCATGTAGGCCGTTGTTCAAGAGACTTGGTCTTCTAACTGTACCCTGCTTATATGTGTATGAAGCTACTTCATATGTAAAAACGAGTTAAAAAACCAAAATCTTGACGTACAAGATTATAATACAAGAAGCCGAGGAGATTATCACTTGGTGAGTCACATTAGTAGCTTATTCAAACAAAAACCTAGTTATATTGGTAGGAAATTCTACAATAAGAGTGTTGAAAATATAGAAATATTTAAAAACAATTGAAAAAATATTTAGTTGATAAAGATTTTTATAGTGTACAAGAGTTCCTTTCACATCAAAATTAAGCTTCACCTCAACTAATCGATATAGTAATTATGGTATCTAGTGTATAATTGTTGATCTGTCTTATCTTATACTCCTTAGCTGGAGTCTCCAAGACGTAATCTACAAAAAAACTATGATTAAAAACTGTTAACTTCTATCAGCTGTTACTTTACGGATAGATTTTTCCTTTTTGTGTCCTTCAGCAAGGAGCGACGAACTTAATTTTAATTTCTTTTTTTTTCTTATTAGATGCCTACTACCTCCTGAAAATTTGGTACCTGTACCCTTCGGTGGTAGACAGTTCCTATGCATAATGCTCTCCCTCTATTTACTTCGTAGAGTGAGAGCTGAACCTCTGTTATGGTACTTCTCATCGTTTTCAGCAGTCAATGTGTCTGTCTTTAACGATGAATAGAAAAATAACATTTTTGCAGAGAGTCTACTTCAAGGCGCTCTTCTGCTCAGAGGAAACGCAATCTCTTCAACGATTCCCTGTACGATCATTCACCTTTGTTACTAAACTGAGCCCTCTGAATTGATGAATGACGGAGTTGTTGGCTCCATTTGAATGTCTGTCATCAATGACCATTGAACGCTTGTCAGTTATGCTAAATACAATGAGCTCTCCGTGGATACTGGCCATGTTGTAGTTAAAGGGAATGCTATTGACACCAAGTGTCTGGCATGGGCTTGTTCAATGATTTGTTCACCGGTTGTTTATCCACATAACTTTTGAAGAACAACCAACGGTTTCCCAGGGTTGTAAATGAAAGGATGGGAGCTACACCGATGTACAGCAATGACGATGAAATTTATGCTAATCAATTATAATCGAAACTGCATAATTGGAATAATCCAAGAGCTAACAACCAATTATTATTCCGTGCAAAGCCTGTTCGTTCAGCTGTGAATGGTGTTTGGATGGTTGTTTGTCAAGAGACTCGAGTAGCCTACTTAGCTGGAATTCGTGCTCGAAATGCTGGATCATTTTCCTGATAAGATTATTATTGTCGGACACGTGTATGACATGTGTCATGAGTCAGAGCATAACATGACATGTTTACCCAGGAATATGATAGGAAAATATGGCTCAGGGGTGATCATATGGATCATATTTCTTTCTAACTGCTATGTACTCATTACGTTTGAGCACAATTATAACAGACTATTTTCTACTTTGTCTTTTCAATCTTCTCCCTTTTACATCTAATGATTGAAAGCATACAGTTACCACTGAGCTATGAAGACTATTTCGTGATTGTCTCTTCTAAGTTCTGTTTGATTAATCCATTTTTTCAATCATTAATTTTCAAAATCTTCTATTTGCGAAATACTTGCCTCCAATGAAGCTACAATGAAGAAAATTATTTCCAGGCTCAATAATCGATATTTTGAATTTCCTTCATATCATGAATTTCTTATCATGAACTGCATGAAAATCACATCCTGCTCCTGCATTTTCCATCATGAACTGCGACAATGACATTTGACTTTCTTACTTTCGTATTGTAGTCACTATTTCTATGAAAAAAATTGAACTTTATTTACTCAAAATGGAGCATGCTTCCAGATTCACTCCTATTCTTCCACTTTATTGGTTTCTAATTTTCTTTGTTGAATTTTAAATTTTAATGTTGAAAAATGAACACTCATCCCAGGTCAAAATATTATGGATTTTGAGAAATCGAATAATTATGATTCACCTATCCATCCTTGAACCAATAAAAAGTCATGGTTCTGCTAAACCATCTCATGTCCCGTTACTAACAAAATTCAATTGATATAGGCTACCATCCTCATTTATTGTCATCGAAGCATCACAACAATTATGTTACATATAAAACATATTTATAAAATATTTTTATAATATTGAATGATTGATAGCAAATATATTTCACACGAATCATCCATGAACTATGTTTTCACATTTTCTACTATTGGATTTATCAAAAGATTAATAATTTCATCACTCAACTAAACAAGTTTTACTCAAGTTATGGCTTATATAAGTTTATTAATTTACTCTATCCAAAATGAATTTTAAAAGCTTAGTAGAGAGGCTTGCTATGAGGTATGATTTTATCAGGTCAAGGGTCGAGAAAGGCATTAAATTCAACGCAAGAAGAATCTTTTCAAAATGCATTATCTGTACATGGCAAAATAGCAGAATCCATGTAAAATCCTTCCCTCGGGGAATAATGAAAAGTAAACTCTTTCCAAATTGAATTTTGTCTGGCGCGCGCTCCAAGAAGAAGGAAGAAACATCCAGAGGAACAAAGGAGGAATAATAAATTTATTTATTAGTTGTGGAACGGTAGGGTACCGGCTACGGGTGCGGTGACGTCAGCTCCGTGATAATACGACTCCATTATCTTAGTACAGCCGATTCCGAACAACGCACTCCCTCCACAACCCCTCATCATATCTCAAGCCTCTTTTCTTTTGTTTCTTAATTTCCAACTAAATTCATTCTCGAAACATGAGACTCACCCGCCTGCTGTCAAATGAAACGCAAATATGAACAGGCGAGTTTATTTGCATGAAAAATTGAGCTCGCAAAGGTCATGCAAAAAAGATACCGTATCTCATTATACCCCACAGTGAAGTTGAGAATTTGAAAGAAATTCGAAATATAGTTGAAAATGTCTGATTGCTTGCGAGATGAGGTACGATGAATTTGGAAAAACAAGAATGTAATAGAAATGACAGAGGAAACTGTATTTCTGACATAAATATTCTTCTTAATGTAAATTTAGCGACTTCATTGAATTAAAATTTTACATTGGAAAGCAAGTTGTTAAATTTAAAAGTAAAGTCGTTAAATTTACATTTAAAAATTAATATTGACAACGCATTATTACAACGCAACATCATTATAGAACAAGAAAGCCAATAATATTTCTTCCCTAAGATGAGAAGAGTAGCAACTTTCAGTCTGTCGAGATAAGTTCATATCTTCATTGATAATAAATCATCAAGATAAGTTGACAAAGATATTTTAAAATGTGAAAAAGGACATTTTAAAAAACATCATTGTTCGCGAATGCATTCAAGAATTGGGGTAATCAGTTAAGTAGGTCAACCTCTTATGTGTACTAATAATGATGCATCACCATTCTTAGTGAAGCTTCCAATAAAGTTCGTGAACTATTCGATGTTTCAGGTTGTCTCAGAATATGGTTCCCCATACAAAGAAGTATTTATTTATAGGATCACTTCTCGACCACCTGAATCAGCACAATTGACAGATTATTCTGGTCAGTGAATCTCTCAACACTGAATGTTATGAGCTCATTATTGAACAAGTTTTACCACTAGAATGGGAGAGCGTTATTAGGAAACCGGCCTTGCATGCAGACAAGTGATTTAAACAAGAGCATTGGAGCAGGTAAATGCAGCTCCTGTTGAAATTGAAGCCCAACAGATGTGCGGATTCAACTTAATTGAAGTACAAGAGCGCTTAATTAGTGGAGTGAAACGTAAGTCGGTAATCATGTTGAGTTGGATTCAAACTTTATTGGGTTGGACGTTTCTGGAAACAAGTCAAGCGTTTGTACTGTTTCAAGGGCTAGCAACAACTCGCTCATGTGTTTTGTTATCAACCTGCATATTCCGATTTTTCTATTTTTACCGAAGCTTGCATCTTAATAAGTGGAATTCTTTGTCTAAAGAGCTATATTATTCACTGTCTATCCGTTATTATTATGTAAACAATGGATGTTGCCAGATAAACAATAAAGTGAAGTCTCTAGAATTTCATATGAAATTTCCAGAGTTGATAATTCAATTCTGAGTTTATTCACTCTCATCAAATAGCAAAAGATCGATTGATGAACAAATATGCGCATTGGGAGATTTTTTAACTAAAGTCTGATAAAAACATCCAATTATTGCTACTTAATTGAGTAGAATGAATGAAGCCGAGCAGTGGTGACCAATAAGTTAACTGCAATGAATACCAATAACGCATATTTTTCATATTTTGTATTCCACCAACAATGCATAATAATTGTAACTCTATCACCTTACTTTGAATTAAATGCAAAACATTAAAGTAGCTTGCAACTGTTCATCACAGTTGTATTTCAATGGAATTACAATAAAATATAGAATAAAAGTGGAGGATGAAAATAACCACATCAAAATCAACTACATTCACTATATTGATTGACATATAGAATTCATACTCATAGGGACTGCATGATAATATTCTATCAACAAGACTCTGCTTTCACAGTTGACTATCACTCTGCTGACTCTGTTCTCTGTTGTAAAATCTCTTTCCAGTAGATCGGAACCCACCAAAAACTTTAGGTTCAACTCATTATCATGTAATTTCTAAGTGATCATTCACGCGCATATTTCAGACTCATGCGTGCTTTATCCTCTGAAAAAAATCTTTGATAAAATATACGAGCAAGCGGTCTAGTGTTCTCGGGAGAGAAAAGTAGCATTAGAAGGAACTATGTGTTACGGGTTCTATAACTAGAATAAGGCTGGCAACACTTGAAATTAACACTTGCACTTTATTGACACAAATCACTTACAACATGCACTAACCAAACGACAAACTAATAAGAAAAAACAGATCAATAATGTACAGCAAAAAACAGACTTTCGGTATCTTTGTACAAAAACGAATTACCAATTATAAATAGGCTGATTGATAATTAAATAAACATCTAACCAATAAAATGTTCAATGTAGTCAAAGAAATGTCCAAAAACAGTTTAACACTTACGAAGCACAGCCTGATCATGATCACTTGATATGCGTAAACACATGTCTATATTTTATACTTTGTCACTCAACTGGCTACTGGCACTGGATTCATAACCTAACGGTCTGTATGGAATCTCACTAGATACGTTAACGTACGGTGTGTATAACTGCCATTGGATCCGAATGTTGTGAAGAACAAATACTGACTGACTTGTTTACGTGTACTTCTTCTTATATAGGGTTTGAAAGTGATCCAGTAAATGCGGGAAGCCGGTTGAACAATGTAGAACATCCCAGCATGTCGTCGAAAACACTAGAGCCAAATCTAGCAGCAGAAGTGAGAAAGACATTTAGGGGAGAGTGAGTCAAGAAGAGTCAATTTGAAATCTCTGTAATGCACGTTCGTCGATCAATGGAAGCAATCTACACTTAACGAGTACATAGACAATTGCTTGTCTTGCATTCTCAACATATGGTTAAGCATTGTTCTGTGATCTATGTAAATTTACTGTTTCTGTTGTTTTCTGCTATTGAACTGAATAATTATTTTGTTGATTGAAACAAGAAACAAATTCAAATTTTCGGCTCATAACACAGCTGTGCCTGTTAATTTCTCTATTACTCTATAACTAATTTACTTTTTTCCTCACTTTGAAGTTTCAATTGCTATTCACCAAGTCAATTTTAATTTTTCTTCACCATATACAGTGCTTTCTAGGGGATGTAGTTATAGTGGGAATGAATGTATAATCGAGGACGGCCCTAGCTGCTGTAGGTGTATTAGGCAGTGAGATTGAGGTGGAAGGCACAAAGCCTGATCTTCGACTTGAAGGCATGCATAATACACAAAATTTGAAATTTAAAGCATGACTGAGGCGTGAGGATTAAGCGACGGTCTTATTGAAATAAGTCAGCTTTCAGGCCGGTTCCTTGAGGAGGAATAATCCTTTGGTTTTCAGCATTGTGGAGGTGCGACTGAGGGTTTGTGTGGTGGCAGCGGATGAGAGCGAAGAGAGTGGGTGGCGAGGTACTGGCAACCGTGATAGAACGAGCTGCATAATATGCTGATGAGGTGCCGCATGCCATTGGAATGGCCAGCAAATGAATAGCAAGTTCCTCACTTCGGCGGCGGCAGCTTGAAGGTAGGAGAGGTCGACTTGACCGTTCCCTATTTATTTTGGTATTCATGGAGTAGCTGTGTGCTTTTCAGGGGTCCTTTCACTGACAAAGAATCTGGGTGCTTGTGCTTGGTCCATGCCGTTACAGGCCTCTTCGCATATACTCATTATCACGCAGGCACCACTTGCCCAGTTCAATTACAGCGCCTTGCCAAGTATTCATATGTGATGAATTGTTTTAATACTGTTTTTTTTCTTTCGCCTCAATCAAGGTCAAAACTTAAATGTCTATTATATGAAATTATTATTTTATTTTACAAATTATTATTCTCTTGTACAAATTATTATTTTATTATACAAATGTTATTATTATTTTGTACCATTTTGAGGATAATAAATTAATTGATTGATTGATTCTGAAGGGAGCTTATGACATTTTGAAACTTTGCAATCAAGTAGCCTACGATATGAATCCTCATGAAGAAATGGAATAACTATTTTATAAGCAATAAATAGTACTGATGTAGTTCCAACCTCTTCAGTTCATATATTTATTACGGTTAACAGTCATGGTTGACAGTAATAGTTACCATTCATTATGGATATTAGCTACTTCAATATCATCGTGCAGCATCATTTTCTTCTCAGGTTTTTTCTTTTAATTTCGTTCCCAAATTAACAATCTCATATAAATGCACTGTTTAATCCTCTATTCATTACATAGAATACGCGAAGAAATCAATAAGAACTTTATAAATTGGTATAGTAGAACACTAATAGTTTCGATTTGTTTATACTGGGACTGAGATAACACATTTTTATCAATCAAAACGTTCTTCTTATAAATCACCAATATCTGAATTTGCAATTATTTTCTTAAATAATCATAGAAACTATTAGACTCATTTCTCAGTTATAGACTAGTCTCAATTATTTGAGAAAGAGACTAGTGAGTTGACATTACGTTTATTCGGTTTTTAACCAGCATTACAACGAATTCAGTAGAACGCTTCTCTGGGATAAGCTCAACGTTATGTTGAAAATGCAATACCACGATTTCCACCTGACTTTGTAGCATCATGGAAGCTTTTACTGGTCAGTGAGGCGTCGCTAAATAGCAGTCCACTCCCATTTATGAGCGAACTCGTTTGTGTTCAATCAATCGAAATATTTTCGAATGAAGCGTCCAAATCAATTTAATTGGACGAGCCTTCGATGAAGACATGAGCCAGTGGTAGAGTACACAAAAAGTTTCGAATTTTCAAAACTCAATCTGAATTCAGGGATTGGTGAAATGAGAGAGCTCAGCTTGCATTATTGGATTCGGTAATGCGATACTTGTGCCTCTGGTATAAATAATTAATTGTTATTCGTTATTGGTTCGTTCCATGATTGGGTTATATGGCGATATCATAGATTGAATTATTATCGTTTGAAGTTCTCAGTTATTGTTTTATACTTGATTCTTGATCATAAGTTCAATTAGCTTGATTAATTTATTGTGACAGTTTGAATAAGTCATCCCCAGTAGTTATTGTCGTGTAGAAAGAATTTGATATTATTCGTTTTTAATCTATAAGTTATATATCCCATGTAAATTGAAAGTTGAAATTATTCAACTTATTTATTAATCTTCAACGACTGAGTGAAATCTGTGGTGTTTTCCATGACGAAGTACTTGACGAACAATCTAATATCAAAACTGACACTGTATTTCTATTTCATATATATGATTTCCACTTACTTATACAGGAGATACTGGAGCATGCATTTCACTTCCAAAGGATGAAACTTCTCTTTAAAAGTGAAACGCGTCCCTTCAGTATCTTCAGTATAAGTGAGTGAAAATCAAATATTAAATATAAATACAGTATCAGTTATGATATTAGACTGAATAAATTCTCCAATTCGTCAGTAAATTACATCAGAGATTTGAATCGAACTGTAGACTAGAAGGAATTGTCACCAACATTATAGTCACGGTAGGCAATGGGGTTGACTTAATGCTACATTCAATATTCTTGCCTCCATTGTCATCTTCGCACAAGGATGAGTTTGGAGATGATAGATAAATCATAAAAATTTGAACGGAAATCGTATTCGTATTGAGGAAAATTTAACTTCTTCGATAAAAGGCGTTCAGCTTTGCAGTTTGGCAGAGGGTCACAATGCATTTCTATGCCTGTAGGTACTAGAAGTAAAACCGATCAGCATTTTTATAAAAATCATTATCACGTGATTGGTGCTATGTAGTGCTTATAAACAGCGTTCAAATTATGATTGTATTAAAATTATCTGTTTCTCACACCCCAACTTCCACTTGGATCTCTAGAATTATCGTTTCGAAACCTTCTGAACTGTCATCATCTATCCAGAACAAGCCTATTTGAGTGGGAATTGATATTCCCTAATATTAAAAGTTTGGTTTTTGGGATCAAAATAATCCACTTTATTCCAATGGCTCCTTCCCATTCTTCTCAACATCATTGATCCTAACGACATGTGTTGTGGTGCTGGAAAAAACTCAAAAATTCAGTTTCCGATAACAAGTAACAGAAAACCATTAAGAAGTGATGAGCATATTCTTTATCCAGAATGATTTGTTTCTATTCATCAGAAACAACCAATTTTCATTATTAGAGCGAAATTGAAATTGTATACGTCTGAAGAATGAAATTTCTCTTGCTCTAGTTGATAACTATTATCAAAAAGGAACGCGCGGAAACTGAACAGGAAACTGAAGAGGTCTGACAATAGTTCCGGTCTAGAGCATCCTGCTTTGTATTCATTTGCTGACCGGGTGCTTGTGGTTTGGACTCAACGCTGAGCAGAACACTGTCCATCCCAACCTTCATCATACATCCCTTTCTCTTTGTCCAAGTTCCACTCATGCTATCCTTTTCCAGCCACCTTACTGTTCCTCAACACTATCTTATCATCATTCGAGCCTGTATCATTGGACAGACGAGACCCTGTATTGTACCAGTGCCATTTCTTCATATTCCAACCCAACAATGGCAGCCACCCTCTGCTTTGAGTCGTCTTCATTGATCATCAATCTCACGTTCTGATAATCTTTTTGTTTAAAGTTCCTAGTTATGGCTCTATCGACTCTTCATGACAGTTCAAATTAACTGATGCGTGATTTACTAAAGTTCCTTTATTTAAAAAAGCAGAAATTGGGCCACGAAGAGCCCAATGTTATTTCGTTGCCAACAAAGCACTTCTAAATTCGAAGTTTTTCTTAAGAATTTTAAAATATTTTCAATGAAATAATTGAAAAAAAATATATATGAGTAAGATAGTTGAGTGAAAATTATGATTCACATATCAATACCATCACTATAAGGTCAATCTCATGGAGCACGTATAAGTTTTCAGCTAGTATCATCTCATGCATTTTGATCTTTGATTCACTGCAGTAGGAGACTCTTCAATATTTTTCCACATAAATTATTGATTAAATGAAACAAAAACAAACCTATAACGCTTAGATATGTTACTTAGTCAGATGTAAATTCACACTGATCAAGCAGGAGAAAAATATAAGTATAAATGAAACTAGAAAAGTGTTATTGAATAACATTCTATTATGTTTAACTGTGTATTCTGATATCTTTGCGAAAATAAAAAATTGCGTCTTTCGTAAAGATGAATAATTATATGTGGCAGAGACAATGAATGATTATATGTGGCAGAGATAATGAATGATTGGCTTACAAATAAGAATATTGAACTGTTTCCTAAACAGATTCATTCTCATGATCAGTAGTGTAGCCTAATTGATTTAAGATTGAATAATCAAGTTGAGAACACGAGTAACGAATTAATTCTATTACATTCACAAAGGTTCACATAGTTATGAAGGATCCTCTCTTTAATGCAGTCTTCACTGTATTATATTTTTTCTAAAAAAAAATATTTTCGAACTAGATCTAATAACGAATGAATCTTCCAGATTTGAATAATAGAATGTGCAATATTTAAATGAAATTCCTTATGTTCATGAATGGATGTGATTTGCTGATTTTGACTAAATTCATATTTTTTTATACAGAGTGAGCTGTGCGAGTGCGTGAGGCCAGTTAATGAAATAATTCTTAAGCTTGCCCATCGGTACTCAAGTAAGCCCCTACGGTATAGGTTAATACAGCATTTATTAGAACTTCACAGCTACGTTTCAGATGGTTATGATGAATAGTTATCATAGATAATAATTATCAATTTGAAAGTTTAAAGGAAATTGAACTAGGGGTTAACAGAGAAGTTGACGGAAACTCTTTCGAGATACAAGGTTTTGATCCTCAATCTTGAAATCATTAATTAGTAAAGTAGTTAGTGGGACTCATAACTGATCGAGTAGTTTTTGAATCCTTATTCTTGAAAAGATTAGTTACACCGCAGTGGTGTGCCTAATCGGATAGAGCGCTCATCTCCGATAAGGCTCTGACTGATTGCTACTCCGGCTTCAATCCCCATCCAACATTCTAGAACGAGCAAAGCGAGTAGGCCTACTTAGTTTTAACTTGACTCAAGGCTTGTGGCGTTGACTGCGAGTATGTACATGTACAGTTGGGCCAAAACTTCTCTGCACGCGACGGCTGGCTACTACTAACCGCATTAACACCATTGCCTGCTGCTCTATTCCGTTGCCACAAAATTTCGATCTCAACCATTTTGAGAAAAAACCACTAATATATATGTAAAATTTGATTCTAAACATTTTAAGTCCCTACACAGAAAACGATACGGTTGAAGGTTTACCAGAAAATTATACTTATCTGTTAAAATTTAACATTTGTAAAAATATTATTTTTTCGAGTAGCACATCGCTCAGACTTATAGAATTCACTGACAAGTGACGAATTAATAAAAAAAAACCGGAGTAAATGTGTTAAATATTTTCCATCTAAATTATATATTTTTCCAAAATGAATCGAAGCATTCGAAAATGACCTGTCAATCAATCGATTCCCTGAGTAACGCGCACAGTTAGAAAAGCGCACAATGTGAAACGCGCACAGGTTACATCAAAGAGGCAGGAAAGGGTCTCAAATCTCTGAAACTTTCGCTCAGGTAGTAGACCGATCGAAGTAAATTCATGATAGGAAAAAATTGCTCTCAATATTACAACAATAAGGTATCACTGTATAACAAATTTTATGAAATTAGTAAACACTTTTCCAGATCATTTTTCAATTGAACATTCTTGAAAGTTTATCGATGATTTATGCAAATATCCAATTCAGTCTGAAGATTGTATCAGAACATTCATAATCTAAAAACAGTCCTCAAATGGGCTCTCAATTGGGAAACCCGATTTCAATCTGTCTACTCCACTCGATAAACTTGGATAATTTGGTACTATCTGAATACAGAAATATCTACATTCATTCTAAAAATATGCATATTATATCTCCGGAGTTCAAACATCTGATCAAAATAGAAATTCTCACGTGCTGTTACCCGGGAAGGTTAAGTTACCTATCCAACCTAAACTGATAAACTTCATTTAATGATTACTGCCAATTAACATAGAACAATATCAATAATAGCATTGTAGTAGTAACACCGTAAATATCAGTAACAGCGAAATTATTTGTAGGTGCAACTTTGTTCTAAGTGAATGAAATCAACAAGATAGTATCATATGAATTATCATGATAAGTTTTCTGAATTCGCTTGTGGTGGACAAGACCTATTCCCGACCCCTCAATAAAACTTATGCACGATTCTCACAACAAATTCAGGTTTGCGCGATTCGCACTGTGCGCGTCTCTCAGAACACCAATCAATCCAGCGGACATGTAAATTTTGACATGCTAGAAACTTTTTTGTTTTAAGAGATAACTTGATGGCGTCTGCAGGAAAGATGTTCAGAAACAATTGAAATTATTTCTAGTTGTCAAAAGTCGTCAGTTGAGCAACATTTAGCTGGAATGGAATTTTTTAATAGAAACGGTTGCGGCACTCCATTTCCATAAATTTGCTAATGTCAGAGGTTCGAGATTTAAAAACATTACAAGTTATTGTTTATATTATTAAATATTCAATAAAGGTATAGTTAATCTGAGATAAATAAACCAATACCACGGACTATCCAAGGACCCGACTAATTCCCTTAAAAAAAATATCATTATCAGTTGTGCTGAACGTGAGGTTCTTTCAAAGCCATCTTTAAATAATGGATGATGTCGAGTATAAAAGTTGCAAAATTCGAGAAAACTCCCCCGGTTGTCTGAGTCGTCTCTCTCAGCATGCCCTACCAGAGCAAGGACCTAATTTGTAAGAATTTATCATTTCGATAGTTTTTCTCAAATACAGTTTATTTTTCTCAACCTCGTCTTTTTGGGCTCTCGACAATAGTGGCATAACACTGCCCTATTCCCTGGACATCATATTGCGTCGCTTTGCTGCCTGTGTATTTGTACCCTATAACACATTAAGTAGGGTAGTAAACATTTATGAGAGCCACATTCATGTTTATAATAAATTCTTGTGATGAAAGAGGGTATTTGATGAACTAAGAACAAACATTTATTAAAACTTATTAGTCTACCTTTAATTTTCCTAAAAAATTTATTTTTCCAACGTAACCGAGAAAATGTTGTGAATTTTCATTTCTGGGGGGCATAGCCCCCCAAACTTTCCCCCACCCCCTTAGCTGCAACTGCTTTTTCATGAGACTGGAGAAAAAGATAGGTTATCAGGTCTTAACTATTGAATCTATGTATCACTGTAAAATAGGAGTGACCGTAGCCGAGTGGGTTAAGTGCTGGTTTGCTAGCCCAAAGGTCCCGGGTTCGATCCCAGTTCTGACCGAAAGTTTTTACCTCGGGCCACTCCCGTGTTTCGGAGGACACGTTAAGCTGTCGGTCCCGGCTGCCTAAAAAAACAGTCGTTAAGTCACGTCAGAGGCCCTGAACTTATTCAGGTGCGACCTGATAACTCTGACACCAGACCTGAGCCAGCCAGGTCACTCGATATTATTATTACTGTAAAATATAAAAATAGGATTTCTCATGACCTGGAATTCGCATTTCGAGTGATCATCAGCTTTTTGGTGGATAAATGTCATCAGCACCTTCTTAATATTATAACATACCCTGGATTTCTACAGATATAACAATTCCACTGCAAATTACGCTCATCGTTACCCTGATATATGAATATTATGTTATCATAGATGAATATAACAGCTGTTTTTTCAAGTGATAAATGTATCAGTGCAACGATGGGTGTCATTATAATAATAATTAGTATTCTACAGAAGCTGTATGATGTTGAAACGTGACAAGATGAAAATCGAAGATATTAATTTGAATAATTTGATGCTTATTAAATTTTGTGAATTATTTTGCCGTTTTGCATTGTAGACAATTGAATTATGTAAAGTGGGCTTCATTAGCTGTAACATTTCTCTCAAGTCTAGGTAATAGCATATGATTATTATTTATCATTTGTGTTACTTGATACTAGACTTGAGATACTTTCTTGGAAATTTATCTTGAGCAGATTTTCGAAAACCACCGTTTTTAGTTATCACATTCTTCTAGGATTAGCAAGAAATAAAGCGCCCTTCCACCTTCCAACATTTCCAAAATTTGTTGTTTGCAAGCGAGTTCTCCAGATCAGGAACTCACTAGTTTATTTCATTTTTATTTGCCTTATTCTGAGTAAATCCTCAGTTGAGTAATTTCCCCCAAGTTGAAAACTCATGTTGACATCATGTGAAAAATATAACAAACAGTTTAACAGTCCTGGTGTCTCAATCAGTTGAATCGTTAACTCTTACAGAGCTCTAGCTGGCTATTTTTCCTGCGGCCTCGAGTTCGAATCTAGTTTAGCATTGCTAAAACAGCTTAAAACATTCTTCAGCTTTTCATCATTCACCTCATTACCTACGCTCAAAACTCGACTCAGGTAGACATCATCCAACTGATAAAATTAATGAATGAGTGAATCTCAACACGACCTTTCCCATATCTGTTCAGGTAGGTATTCGTATTTCAATCATTCCCCAAAATTACCATTACTAATCTCACAGTAGGTAGAAGATCATGTACAAATTTTCATGCTATGTTACGCTCGTCCAAGAGGCCTCCAGACATTATCATCCTGAATGAGACAACATTTACTGGCCATGGATTGCAAGCTAAATGAGATACCCGGCTGTCGTCGACATATTGTACGCGTACGGAGACCCAGCTATCGTAATGAACTTTCCAGCCAAGCGTGCAACTGCTACGTCGTATGGTGTATATATTATAGTAAGAGCCTAAATCATATACATATATATATATATAGGCTTTTGAATGCGGTACGCTATTCGTCGCACCGATTAAATAGAGCTGTTTGCTGCTAAGCGGCTTAACATGGTGTGTTTTAGTGGAGCATCGTTTTCTGCGTTCGTCAGAATAAAACTAGTCCCGTTCTACGCGTATTCGATGGAATGAAACTAGCAACGTTTTCCCCCAAGTGGAGTTCTCGGCAAACTTGAGGTCTCCTGACGTTTGCAGGCTATTTACTAGGCAATTAGACGCTCAAATCGTTCGTCTCTCGTTATATCAACGGAACTGGATCCTTCTACGCAAATATTTATTGTGCAAGCATTGCCTAATCTAACGAAACATTGATGAATACATTGATGCGAGTCAATAGTGTTGGATTCGTCATGTGGTGTTTTAAGAAGTCTGAAAGGTTTCAGCGTTACATATGGAAAAAAGTGAAGGAGGAGGCAGCTATAAGTAGTACTGTTACTATACTGAATAGAATCCAGCATGGGAAAGGAACTCTTCATAGACCTGTATGTAAAGGCCAACAAGATCTGAGATAGATTATGTTGCTGATTTCCCTTAAACAAAAAACTTTATTGTGTCGAAGTCGTTAAAAAATATCACTTTTAAATAACAACAATTTCGTACGTGTAATGTCGTGATTAAGGTAATATTCACAATGATGACTTTCCTGCATAAGACTGTAATGGATTTTTCAACGTGACTCATAGACTTTATTAGCACTTTTCTGGTAGTTCTTTATTCAACTGAGACCGTAGGTTGTCCCATAGCATTTAAATCATCCACTTATTATTCACGCACAAGTATCGTACTCATGTGTTCATCATCAGCACGAGAAAAAGACTTCAATTTGAGCCTCCAATAGATAATCATTACTGTTTTCTCAATGGGGTTGATTTTTCATAAAAAAATAATCCAGATGAATACTTTTACTGTTATGTATTTTTCTCAGTATAGCCCAAATTTTTTTTGTCATAATCAAATCTTATTCATTACGCTTTTTGGTTGAACACTGTCCTTCCATTCGATTTAAAGTCAGTATTCAAGAGAGAGAATCCAAGAGATCACCACTATTGAGATTGAAAACTGAATGAATACTTTTTGATGAAAACTTGTAATGATAATCGAAAGGTATGTTTACAAACAGGATATTTGTTGACCTCAATTTCAATTACTTCATCTTTATCCCAAATATAAACCTCTCAACTTCTAGTCAATACCTCACAATTTCTCCTGGCACGTCCATTTATCGACTAGTTTAAGATATCTACGAATAATTTATTCATCGACGTTTCTTATTGGACCATGATGAGGCTGTTACCAAGATGTGTACAGTGGGCTGGCATGAGTTGAGGGTACATAGTAACGGACCGGCAATAAATTGTTGATGAATTCATTAGGGCACCGGATGAGGAGGGTGGTGGTGCCAGTGAGAAGGGGTTGAGGCTGACACCGAAAGGGAGTTTGAGGAACGGCGAAGGAGGGATTTCTAATTAATTAGGAGTCCTTCCTTTCACCCTTTCTCTTCAGCACTCTTCCCTCCCTCCTATCATCACACAACAACAACTGACTTTAAAAATGCAAAGGGCTTCTGTCAAGGGGACCACGCTCATCTGCTAAGGTTGAGGCAGCAGAAGGAGAATTATGGAACAAAGAGTTTCAATTAGGAGAACTCGGACCAGTCTTGATAGGCCTCGTTGCGTTCTTGATGTCAGCCTTGTCCATTGACATCGAACCTCCCCTATATATAGCCATCAGGAAGCGATAAACGTCTTTGCCGGATAGTGTGAAAAGCGACCACAACCACACCTACATGCTGGTGACAGACAGCTCTGGGTCCAAAATACTCTCACTTCATCCCCAGATGCTTATAACATGCATCCATTATTTATCACTCTTTCGACGACATTATTGACTGATATCATTTCGACTCTACCTTCTATTCCATCTGTTTGATAAAAACTTATCTTTTATTTCGTCTCTTTTACATGGTTCTAGCACATTTTAAAATTGGAAGTATTCCTTCATTTATAATCAAATCGAGTACTGTAATGATTTAATTGCATAGCAGCATTTAATTATCATTACGCTTTCAAACTAAAAATTCCCTTCAACTTTATCTCAAGCGGAAAGTACTTAGATAAAAGATTTCATGTATTTTCTTGAAAAAATTCTCTCAGTCACTGTACTCATACTATACTGTTTCATGTGCTGTACAAAAACATAATAAATGTGGTTACATGGGCAACGTTTATTTATAGTAGAAATATTATTATTATACATCTCACAATGAAATGCAGTTTTCAAAATCAAAGTGTTGTAGATAATAGTAGTTGATGAAACGATTGAATTATGACTGCCTCCAAGCCACAAGTGGGATGGAAGTTAAGACATGAGTTGCGCGAATATTATAGAATTATGGAACAGAGTGTCGATTACGAGAACTCGGACAAGTCTTTATAGGCCTCGTTGCGTTCTTGATGTCAGCGTTGCCCGTTGACTTCAAACTTCCACTATATAGCCATCAGGATGCGACAAACATATTTGCCGGATAGTGTGAAAAGCGACCACTAACACACCAACATGTTAGTAAATTCAATGGATAAAAGATAAAATTGGAAGAGCCGTCTTACAATTAATTCATGAAGATAACGATAATAAAGGCTTTGATTAATTAATTAATTAATTAATTAAGGGGTACTCCCTCGGAACGCTTCAGAAAACAATCCTTCTTATTCATCATTTTAAGTGATTCTAGATATGAACTAATTTATTTTAATAATCCAACCCACGCTTTGAGCCAAAGCGAATTTTATCTAGCTCTTGCATCGTTGTGTAGGTCTTGCATCACTGGGAGATTTGGACTCCTGAAAACAGAGAGACAATTTGAGAGACATTGTTCTACTGAAAACATTTTGAGCTGGCTCACTTAGAACTATTATCACTGTAATATTTTGATTCCCCACTTCAACTG
Organism: Conomelus anceps; assembly: GCA_948455865.1. Classification (NCBI taxonomy): domain Eukaryota; kingdom Metazoa; phylum Arthropoda; class Insecta; order Hemiptera; family Delphacidae; genus Conomelus; species Conomelus anceps. Next base: position 53,333,101 of record OX418218.1, on the reverse strand, counting down.
ATTGAGGTAGTGTAAATTGTACTTGGGAATCTTTTAAGATTGAGGGGGATTAAAGAGTACTCAACCGTAAATCTTTGATGGAATAATTCCTCTGAAACCAGATGTTTGACAAATCCGAACATTTTCTTGACTTTTTTTTCAAAATTGACTCTCAAAGCTTGTTGAGACTCTAACATTTACTTTGTCTTTAATCAGGGAGATCTGTGTCCCTGATACTCCCACAGTCATGCAAAGCCTCACTACATAACAGGCCAGAGTCAAGAAATAGTGCTAAATTGCCCGCCCAATTCGATCGGTAGAAATGCATGCAGTTAGATGGAGTTTTGGTGACGCGATATCATAAAACCTCTACTCACCACCATTCTAGAACACAAATAATTTAAGTGTTTTATATTGTCGAGATCTAAATAAACTGACGGTCAATTTGATATAAACTTCTTGAAGAATATATTGTTGAATAATGCAGTTTTGGCGTTCTAAACAATTGAATGCACTATATCACCAAGCTTCAAAGTTCATTCACCTCCATATTGAAGCCTATGCTCAGATCAAATTCAATTTTCTCGGATAGCATTTTTATGGATATTCCATGAGACTCAGGTACATTGGCATGACCATACCCTAGTCATTAACAAACAACAAATCAAGGAATTCCGACAGGCTACGTACAAAATTCATAAATTCTCAAAAGAGGTACCTGGCTCAAAACATTTGGCACCCTTGAAACTTCTTTAGAAACTTACTTTTGTTTTGAAAATTTCTTTAATATAGCGTTCCTTTTTATTTACAGTTACACATGTGATCATGTTGAACTAAAATCGAAGCTTTTTTGAAATTCTCACCAAGAAAGGAAGGAAGGAAGGAATAAATGAAGAAAGGAAGGAAGGAAGGAATAAAGAAAGGAAGGAAGGGGGGAAGGAAGGAAGGAAGGAAGGAAGGAAGGAAGGAAGGAAGGAAGGAAGGAAGGAAGGAAGGAAGGAAGGAAGGAAGAAAGGAAGGAAGGAAGGAAGGAAGGAAGGAAGGAAGATTGTTCTACCTGACAAACTGAGTAGATAAATCATCTTTCTTCTTCTTTTTTGTAGAGATTCATTATAAGATTCAAGTGATACCTTCAACTTTCATTTCAATTTTATCTCTCTAAGGAAGGAGCCTATTCTCTACATATACAAAAAAATCTATGAAATATTACTGGTATTGGTGATTGTGATATTGTAGTAGATATCCATCAAATAATACAGATGTCACAATCACTGAAATAATAAACATTTGAGATATTATAGTTTTGACTGACAAGTCATTTTCAATATTTTATACCAATAATAACTTTTTTTTGAATATTGAATATAATGCTCTCATTATGATGAGAGCAAACTTTTATGTAGTTTTAGATTGAACAACAAATACCGATTATTATTATGCTATTTTGATGTTGTGAATGTTCTTGTCTTTCGATCGTTGTTGGAATAGTTTGCACTCGTTTCATCCATATGATTTCTTTTGAGAGTGCGCTTTTTCATAAACTAATGTTTTTTCTTGTAATTCTCAATTGAATTTTTCCCATGTTTTCGCTTTTGTTATCTAAGTGTATTTAAGTGTATGTAAGTGTAATTGTGGAGAGAATTTGGCTCTTGCTACCTGGCAACTATTCTCAATAAAAGGTCGATTTATTCATAAACGGATTTATTTTTCCCCATTTCATTTACATAGTTTCTGAGAATGAACCAACATTATCAAATTGTTCAATAAAGTTGCACTAAATTGATTTGCAGATTATGCAGATCAAGGCAATATGTTGAATAGTTTTATGAAATACATTCTAATTTGAAATTATGATGGAAATATGGTGTGAACGATCAATTTCATATAAGACAAAAAGTATTACTTATAATAATAATAATAATAATAATAATAATAATAATAATAATAATAATAATAATAATAATAATAATAATAATAATAATAATAATAATAATAATAATAATAATAATAATAATAATAATAATGATAATAATAATAATAATAATAATAATAATAATAATAATAATAATAATAATAAAAATAATAATAATAATAATTCAATTTCAATTTCAATTTATTATATGATACAAAGACAATAATTACAAAAAAATTGATCAACTATATCACATAATGTTTTCTTGCAATAGAACGGCTTAAGGCCTTTGTATATTGCAAACGTCTGGAGATGAGATACAACAATAGCTGTAACCTATGCTGATGATCAGTTCTTTTCTTGTAGTTCAGTACTCCTCCAAAGCTCTAAGTCTTCTTGTGAACAATCCAACACTCTCAAAGAAGTCAAGCTCATCTGCCAATGAATTTGCAGTCACGATACATCTCTCAAGTGGAGCTGCCACACTGTGCACTGCTAGTTGGTTCTGTAAACTGGGTATGAGCATCCCAGGTAGTAGGAAGTGCATGATACCTAACATCTTAAAACAACTGGCAAAGCTCATGTGGAATGATGCAATATCAAGCATCCCATGATTTCTGAAGCAGAACCAGCGACAACCAGTGGGTGTGTTAGCCGCTCACCCAACTGTGAACTACTATTGCTCCAAAGACAAGAAGTATGGCCTCGGATTCATCAGCCACAGGGGCTGCAGCTGATGTAACTGGACGACAGCCCCATTCTGGTGCTGGTAACTGCCGTGTACCAGCTCAGATAATGGACCCACGGCAACCAGAAACCCATGAAAATGACGGCAGCACTCAAGATCTCCAGGCTGCACCAGCAGGAGCTGATTTACAGGGGACTCAACCTGTGACCACTGCTGCTGGAGTTCCGAGAAGGCGTATCAAATGGACAACTCAAATGAATAAGGAAGTCATACGCCTGTACTACTACATTACAAAAATGGAAACAGATATGACTGATTTTAGAAAAATGCTGCTGCAGAGGTTTCTGGACAAATTTCCTGAACTTGCTACAAGACTGAATGAACAAAATTTGGCAGATAGGAGGAGGGCAATTGCCATGAGAGGACTGTTGACTGCACAGGAAATTGAAAGAATCAAGGAGCAGGTTGGTGTTCAGCTGCAAAGAGAAACCAACCCAAATATACAGGTAGATCCAGAGCCTCAGAGTCAAACTGTTGATATAACAACAGAGGCCAATATTGGAGAAGAAAGAGATATGCACTTGCTTGACCGAGAACCACCAAGTAATGAGTATCAGCAATCATTTGAGCAGTATGAGCAGTTTTGTATGAAAGCCGAGACTCTATTTTATCAGGCTATGGAAGAATGGTATGGAACTGACCCTGGTCTTAGGCCAAGAATTCCCAGGTTATCTTCTTCTGTAAAGTTGAGCATAATAACAAGTTATCTCAACTCCAAAGTGATGCCCAGAGCACTAGCAGAGGTGACTGATCTTGACCATGTTCAGTTTATCATATACTGTGCAGCAATTGCAGTCACCAAAACTGTTGGAAGAAAGCCCATTCCAAATAGCAGTAATGTGAAGCAACAGGAAAAAGACATCCCACCTTGGGAAATAAGGCTGAAATGTAGGATTGAGGTGCTGCGAAGTGAGATTGGAAGGCTCACTCAATATAAGAAGGGAAACCGCTCAAACAAATTGATAAGATACATACGGAAGATAATATCACCAACTCAGATTCATGAATTAAATGACATGAACACTCTAACAGATATAATGGATTTGAGGGTTCAGAAACTAGCTGTGTATGCTAAGAGACTGCGGCGGTATAAAGAGAGTGAAGAAAGAAAGATGCAAAACAAATTATTTGCTCATGATCAGAAAAAATTTTATCAAAGATTGGAAAGTTCTACTGTAGATAACACAGAGGTAAGACCAACAATGGAGGCAGTGACTGAGTTCTGGTCCAACATATGGGAAGATCCAGTTGAGCATGATTCACAGGCAGAGTGGATAAAGAATGAAATGAGAGCTGTACAAGATGTGGAAGTTATGAGAGGGGGTGATATCACCTTGGAAGAAGTTAAAAAAGCAGTATTTGCCACACATAATTGGAAAACACCTGGACCAGATGCAGTGCATAATTATTGGTATAAGAAGTTTACTGTGGTACATGCAATGATAGCAAGAGCTTTCTCACAAATACTGCATGACCCAACAGCAGCTCCAGGCTGGCTTTTCAAGGGGAATACATTTCTCCTTCCCAAGGGTGAGGGCTCAGCTGATCCAGCAAAGTATAGGCCTGTGACATGTTTGTCAACTTTATATAAAATCCTCATGTCCATCATCAAGGAACGGATTTATAGTCATTGTGAAAATAATAATATACTTGCAGAAGAACAGAAAGGTTGCAAAAAATTCAGTCAGGGCTGCAAGGAGCAAGTGATAATTGACTCAATAATTGTCAATAATGCAATCAAACGGCAGAGAAATTTACACATGACTTACATTGATTACAAAAAAGCATATGACTCTGTCCCTCATACATATTTGGTAGAGATTCTCAAGATTTATAAATGTGACCCAGTAATAGTAAAGTTTCTTAGAAGTGTCATGTCAATGTGGGAAGTAGTGGTTCATATGAATACTTCAACCCAACAGCTCAGATCCAGACCTCTCAATATTAGAAAGGGGATATTTCAAGGAGACTCCCTCAGCCCCCTATGGTTCTGCTTATGCTTGAACCCATTGAGTAGAATCCTCAATGCAAGTGAGAGAGGTTATAAATTGGCTGCAGAGAATCTAACAACCAGAGTGTCACACAGGATGTATATGGATGACTTAAAGTTGTATGCAGGGTCAAAGCAGCATATGCAATCCATGCTTGATAGCACAAAGCATTTCAGTCAAGATGTAAGAATGAGCTTTGGGATGGACAAGTGTAAAACAGTAGGACTATCAAAAGGCAAACTGGTGCTCTCAGAGGGTTTTGATGTAGGAGAATGTGAGGTCATAGAGTGTTTGGGAAAATATGAGCAGTATAAGTATTTAGGAGTTATGCAGCTAAGAGGAATAACCCATACAGTGGTGAAGGATTCTCTGAAAGAAAAATTTATGGCACGGGTGATGAAGGTATTGAAAACGCGACTTGATGGTGGGAAAATGATAAAGGCAATCAATACTTGGGCAGCACCCACTCTCACTTACTCCTTTGGAGTAGTGAAATGGTCTAGAACAGATCTAGAAGAAGTTGAGAGGAGGGTGCGAGTAACTATGTCAAAATACCGAGCACACCATCCAAGAGCAGCAGTGGAGCGTGTTACACTGCCTCGATCCATGGGGGGCCGTGGTGTCATTGACATTAAGAACACTTATAGCAGGGCTCTGCAGGGTTTGAGACAGTACTTCTTGGAGAAAGTCAATTTGCCGCTCTATAGAGTAATCATAAAAAATGATGTGGATGGTGGCACTCCTTTAAGATTGGCTGATGCAGAGTTTGCACCTATATCTATGGTTACCACCAAAGAGCAAAAAGTAGTAGCATGGAAGCAGAAAGAGCTACATGGCGCCCATGCACAAATGCTCAGCCAGGACCATGTTGATAGTTTGCTGTCAAACTTGTGGTTGAAGCATGGTTCATTGTTTGCTGAAACAGAGGGGTTCACTGTGGCAATCCAGGACCGGATTATTGCCACAAAGGTGTACAGAAAGCGGATCTTAAAGGAGAATGACATAGATGATCGATGCCGCAGGTGCAAAATTGCCCCAGAAACAATTGACCACATTGTTGGTGGTTGCTCATCATTAGTTGGAGTAGAATATCTGAAGCGCCACAATGATGTGGCTAAGATCATCCATCAGAGATTAGCCCTACAGTATGGTTTTGTGGAAGAGGAGTGCCCATACTATGTCTATCTTCCAGCTCCAGTACTTGAAAATAATAGTGCCAAAATATACTGGGACCGGCCAATCAGAACTGACTTGACAGTGATGGCCAACAGACCGGATGTGATGGTTTTGGATAAGCAAAAAAAGTGTGCCTTCCTGATTGATGTGGCAATTCCACTCAATCACAACATGAGAACAACTCAAGCTGAAAAGATCAATAAATATGCAGCTTTGGCTGAGGAATTGAAGGCATTATTCCATCTTGACTCTGTCAGAATTGTTCCGGTGGTCATGTCAGCGACTGGAGTTGTCCCAAGGGCCTTGACAGGTGGTCTGAAAGAGCTTGGTATGAAGTGTTTGATAGCAGCAATCCAGAAGTCAGTCATACTTAATACTTGCCACATTGTAAGAAAATTCCTTTCGCAATAGCTTGTAGAATACCTGGTACATAGGCCTGTATTCTATGAGATGAAGCCATTCAAATAGAATGTGAATATAGGGAAAATAAATAATAAAAATAATAATAATAATAATTCAATTTCAATTTCAATTTATTATATGATACAAAGACAATAATTACAAAAAAATTGATCAACTATATCACATAATGTTTTCTTGCAATAGAACGGCTTAAGGCCTTTGTATATTGCAAACGTCTGGAGATGAGATACAACAATAGCTGTAACCTATGCTGATGATCAGTTCTTTTCTTGTAGTTCAGTACTCCTCCAAAGCTCTAAGTCTTCTTGTGAACAATCCAACACTCTCAAAGAAGTCAAGCTCATCTGCCAATGAATTTGCAGTCACGATACATCTCTCAAGTGGAGCTGCCACACTGTGCACTGCTGGTACAAATCTATCATGACGTCTTAGATTTCGAGATGGAACAGCAACACCAACACCTCGATCTCCTATCGCCTGTCTTCCATGTAAGGATTTATACATGAATGAATACTCTTCCTTTCTTCTTCGCCATTCCAGAGATTCCAACTTGAGCAGCTTACAAGAATTCCGGTAAGACAGATCCAGGAGGTCAGGAAAAAACCGAGTCTTAATAGCATGTACAAATTTTCTCTGAACTGCTTCCAGCTTCTGAGTGGTACAGTGCCTTTTCCTGTTCCAAATAATGGAACAATATTCCAGAACACTGCGGACTAAGGATAAGTATAGTACTCGGAGAGTGACAGGATTCTTGAATTCTCTTCCTATCCATCTTATTATACCCAATTGTCTTCTGGCCTTGGCAACAGTCTTATCCACATGTTGGGTAAATAGTAACTTGGAATCAAACATGACACCAAGGTCCTGAATGTCTGAAACTCTCTCAATGATTCCTCCATTGATCTTATATCTGGATCTGATTGGATTGGTATTTCTTGTGAAGGTCATACTCAGAGTTTTTTTAATATTTAAAGGCATCAAGTTCTTCTGGGACCACTTGACCACTCTATTAATGTCTTCTTGCAGAAGTAAAGCATCTTCCTTTTTTTTTAATAATTTAAAAAATTTTGAGGTCATCTGCATACAACAATGCCTTACATTTTAGATTGTCTACTATATCATTTATGAATAAGTTAAACAACAAAGGTCCCAGATTCGATATAATATATATAATAATAATGATGATAATAATAATAATAATAATAATAATAATGTGCAACAAATCTTTACCAAATTGATCATCAATTAATTTATAAAATGGCAATATGAGCTCCTAATATAGTTCTTTTGCATATTTGTGGAGTAGTTTGTAGATGATAGGAGGAGTTTTAGAAGCGTGTCCCGAAAAACCAATTTAAAACCATGGATTTTGTTTGTTTTGTTGGGCGGCTAGCTAGGAGTACAACGGGTTGACTCTGGCCTGGTATGTTGAGGAACTTTGAGTCATTCCACTGACTATATCTATAATTTCTGGAACAATCGATGAATATGCACTCTGAGCAATCTTGCCAAATTTGATAGTTGAATGATGCATTGATTCTACCATGACACTTGATCACTTCTACTGAACAATAGTAGAACATAATGTTATATATATATTTTTTTTTCATTCCTGAAATAGATATTTCAGGGAAGATTGAAAAAAAATTTGTTTTGCGTTGTGGGAATACCGTTGGGAAATACGTTGAGCTGAATTGGAGGCTAATACTTGAGCAATTCCGATGGAAAGTACAACAATTACAGCTAATTGAAGAAGGAGGTGTTAAATAATGTTATTGAGCCGATCTAAGGGTTAACAGTGCAGTAAAGAGAAAGATGAAATCTTTACACTCGGATAAAAATTTATATCCCTATGCGGTCGTGGAATATCGTTGTATTCAAATATATTTTATCGATTCACTATAAAATTGGCCAATTTATATTTTTTAACACGTGTTCCAGGCGATAAATTGGTTTTCTAAATTTTTGTCCTTCAACGAATTGAAATGGATTTGTTTGACAGGATCGAAGGCTGACCCTCGTGGTCGATTTTTGGCGAAGTTATTATCTAACCGGCGTATCACAGAATTTTACTTTTCACTTCTTTCAGGGACATTTCACATAGAATTTGGTAATTTTGAAACAAACTTTAAAACATTCAAAATGAAAGTTCGACGTCCTCGGGTAGGATTTTTTCAGCAAGTGCTGGCCAATTAACTTATTCTACACTGCTTCCCGTGCCATAGAGGTATACTCTATACCCTAACTATAGGCGATTCAGGACAATACAACCCTATGTCACGAATTGAATCAAATAAATAGACTGAAATATTCAAATCCACTAATTTGTGGAAGGGCTAAGTGTTGTGAGTGGTCCTTATTACAAATAATAATTTTATTCATTGGCGAATTATTTTTATTTATTTGCCGGCTCTATGCTAGGCTGATTTGGCGCGAAAAGTGTCAGTGACACCTGACAGCCGTACAGAATATCATAACCTAGTTTCAACAAATGTAAACAATGAGCGGTTCTTTTGTACATACTACCACAGGTAATAGAAGAGCAAAATACGCCAAATATTTGAGTAAAAAAAAAATCGTTTCACTCGATATTGAACCTGGAACCTTGGTAACTATTTGACTTCTATCAGCTGCGATATCAATGCTGGAGAGTGTACAATATTTTTGGTTATCCCATCTTTCGCCAACACAGAGAAGAAGAAGAAGACGATGCAGGTGTACTGGTATCAGCTTGTGGGTATAACTGATCAATTTATTATCACTTGAGCAGTTACCAACCGAAGTCCAAAATGATTAAAACAAGAGTATTTTTATTGAACAATAGCACTTGGGAGTATAAAAAATAGATAAAAACCTACTCGCAGACCTACCGAATGTATATACAAAATCCCATTAAAATCGGTTAAGCCGTTTTGGAGGAGTATGGTAACAAACACTGTGACACGAGAATTTTATATATTAGATAATTATAACCTTGCGTTATTTCGAAACGGAAAGAAATAAAAATGGTTTAGTTTTTCATTAACCTGCCCCGCGTACCCCCTGTAAATATTCGTGTGCCCTCAAGTTCGAGAATTGCGTAGCACAGTTTAAGAACTACTGACTTGGATAACTTACCCAAAATAAGATTACCTAGAATGGGTATCTTTGACAATTAGATCTGATTTGAAATTCAATTTGATTTCGAAATGCTTGAATCAGCTGAAGTAACTATTTCATAATGTCAATTTCAACACTTAATTTGAAAATGCCTGAGTTAAAAAGCACGACAGCAGTGTTATGATACGAGTAGCTTCAATATGCAATGGTTTTGACCATGTGTGAATAAAGTTGTAAAGACTGATGTTATTTTTCAATCTCTGATAACTACTTCATGACGTAGTAATAAACATTTTTTATGTAGTATTTACATCGATTGCTCTTCATTATCATTACAATGTCATGTAACAAATTATTTATTGTATTTTGTTTGTGTAACGTCGTCACCCATCTTAACTTAGCTCATTTATTCATCACAAGTAACTTATTGAAAACAAACACCAAATATCAGCAAATCTTTTGAAAAAGACACAGTTACTTTTTGTTTAGTGTGACGGGGTTGAGGTTGTGCAGAAGTATGAGGGGCCGTAAGGAAAACCTTTTGTCCTGTGCTCAGTGTGACCGTAGCCACGCAAAGACAAAAGGTCTTAAAAGGGGGCTTAATCTTAATTACGTGCCACCGCTCTCCTCAACGCATATATCTGCGTTCGTTGGCTGGTGCAGCCTTGTTCCCGGTCCCCGGTCCCGGATTACCTGCGAGCGTGCAAAGCGAGGCCTGCAACTAATGACGTAAGAAGCAACAGTGTTGGCTAGCCAACAATGGCCCAACGCCGCTCTGCCTCTGACACGACTAAATAACCGTAATATATGCGGCGACCTTCTAAGCTGCGGCTCACCTGACGCCCACATTGGATGCCGCTACTTCCGAGAAACCAACTCATACAGGCTGACATTACCCTGCCTAGTATACAGGTAGAAAATTAAAAGTCGGTAATTGATCAAACATTGGTTATAAAAGTGTTCTGCTTGATCTAAAATAGCTATTTAATTATGGATGGAAAAGGTTACACTCCGTATCTGCAGTGCGAGTAATTGTGTTGCAATTACTGCATGTTATCGGAATTTCCAGTTATTTGACTTTAAACGTTCCCCTTATCAAATATTATTACTCCCTTTTTCAATATATTCTATATAACCATAGACGATTTAGAGTTAGACAGTAGGTAACTTTCCAGATCCCAACGTTATGTTTTAGTCAATAGTCAATAGTCAATATACTTTATTACATATTCTTCAAGAACAGTAATAGTTGTCATTCTTACAATTATGGTTGGTAACTTGAAAAGAGTACTATTAAAGCATATGTAGGTACATAATATATAAATATGCTAATATTACAATGTTATTTTTCAGTTTTGTTCTGTCTTAAAAATAATTATTTTCATTTCACTCCTGCCAGTCTAGGTCTCTTGTTTCAAAAAATTCATGGATAGTGTACATTGGCTTTCTTTTAAGAAAATCACTTACCGTCCAAAGAGCGTGCTACGAGGATTGAGGTAGTTCATGATTGGTTCTCTCACTGAGCTAACTGATTTCTATCAGCATGCCAAGGTCACCAAATCAAAGTCTGAGACTTAATGCTTGATAGTTCACTCCCACAACTACACAGAGTCTGGCTGAAAAGATGAGTGCGCATTCCACCCAGCAAACCTATGAGGCCCTGCGTCCAAGACATCATTTGAAAGAGACGTTTGGAAAGCAGCACGATAATATTGTTAGGTATTATTATAAGGCGCCAATTCCCCTTTATAACACATTTATATATTATATAATTATACCACTTTATGTGCATAATACTGCTTTGAGCTATTTTATTCTCCCCAAGGTTTGATGTCAAGTAGCTAGAAATAAAACCCAGACTTTATAACTCCGAAACATCGCACTGCAGCTTGTTTTTGGGAATTGGAAACTGGTTACGAAAAATATATTTTTCTTTGAGATTACTATTATTTTTTGTTCTAATTGGAAAAATTGTATTCATGAGGGAAATAAATGCTTTTGATTCTATTGAATTATACATCATATTATCATACACCGTATTATTTAGCTTATGAGAAAACAACGTCATTTAATGAGAAAATCTTCAAGGTTTCTAGTTATGGAGTGAAATATAAGCAAACGATGCAGCGTCAAATCAATATACTCAATTATTTCCTTGAATATCAAACTGTATTTACACTGAATAGCTGGAGAGCTCTATAATAGAACTGAACAGCCAATCATGCCAATACCTTCAATTCAGAAACAAACATAATTCAAATGAAGATAGGGCTATCAAAGTAAACGATAATCAACTGGACCAGGAAGAAAGCATTGCATTTCTAGGAGTTTTGTTGGATAGTCGATTGACCTGGGCTTCATACATTGAGAAAATATGGTGTAGAATTTCATCTGGGGTATTTATCCTGCGACAGCTTGCTAGACTAAATGGCAAAAGGTTCATTATTACACTTACCATGGGGTTTTACAATCACATATTAGGTATGCTATCTTGGTATTTTTGGTATGGTGTGGGGTAATTCATCAAAAAATACCTTGATAGGGTGTTCAAGGTCCAAAAGAAAGCTGTAAGGTGTATGGAAAGAGTAAATAGATTAGATTCATGTGAGCTATTGTTCAAGATACTTGGTCTCACCCTGCTTATATGAAGCTACTTTATAATAAATATGTAGAAAAGAGTGATCAACTAAAATCTTGATATACACGATTATAATACAAGAAGCCAAAGACTCACTTGGTGAGTCACAATGGTAGCTTATTCAAACAAAATCCTAGTTATATTGGGAGGAAACTCTACAACAAGCAGTTTTTAAAGAGTGTTGAGAATATAGGAATATTTAAAAAAAAATTGAAAAAATATTTAGTTGATGAAGCCTTTATTATTATTATTATTATTTTATTTCGTCATGTGAAACTGTGTTATTTTCATGAGCACAGCCTTTTATAGTGTACACATCAAAATTAAGCCTCACCTCAACCAATTGATATAGTAATTATGGTAACTAGTGTATAACATTGTATAATTGTTTATCTGACTTGTCTTATACTCCTGAACTGCAGTCTACATACGTAATCTACAAAAAAATCAGCTTTACATAGCTATTGACCTGAAGCTATTGAAGTGTTCCAACAGTAACAAAGCTACAGCTCCTACAGCTGCTCATTATTTATAGAATGAGAATAAATGCTTTCGATATTATTTTATTTTACATAGTACTGTATTATTCAGCTCATACGAATACGTCATTTGATGAGAAAATGTGAAAAAGCTGTCATAACACAGCTAAATAGCTGATTTTCAGACTTTTTTTTTAACTTCTAGCAGAGCTATATAGTGTATAACTTACTAGACTTCATTTAGCTTTCCTGTTCTGATCTGCGTGATAGTGTAAACGCCGTAAAGGAAGATAGTATAGGTGGATATAAGGGATTGAAACACAGTAAGCCCTTTGCTCCAAGTGTCCGACTTGAATACTTCACAATAATGTTATCAGATTTGATACTGATATATTTTAGTGGTTTATCTTGAAATAGCTGTATGAGATATGTGTGATTATAAATTTCTCAAATATTCATGCATTAAGAACTCATTGTATTAATTTTAGGATTTGTAAGAGTAAATTAATTGATGAGACTTTTTAAAAGTAGTACTGAGAGATAAATGTCGCTAATTTCTGAATTCAAATCCAAGTTAATCGAATCAAATCCAAGTTAATCGAATCAAATCAATTTTCCAAATTACAAAATAGGTAATGAACTATCTTCTTCATTAAAGAATTAAAACAGAATAAAAATATTGATTAAATTCACAGACAACTAACTAAAGGTAATAGATACAACCATTTTTAATTTCACATATAATGTCAAAGTCTCCATTCTGTTCTATTTAGGAATATCATGTGGTGTTTAAAGAAATAATACCTGCAAAGGTGAAACCTGAGCGCAGGTATGAGTCGTTTATTGAAACATGTGAACAGTTGTTTATAGAAAAGGTCAAAGGAAAACGTTATGTGCAGAAATTTCAAAATTGAAATTGATTAAAAAGAGGGGATAGTATTGACTTCTTGTTGTAAATTTAACGACTTGCAGTCAGTTTTATATTGTGAATGTATAATGAATGTACTCACATTCGGCTGAACGTTTTCGAGGTATTGAATCTCATATTCAAGGCCTTGAAGATGAGATTCAATACCTCGAAAACGTTCGGCCGAATGTGAGTACATTTATTATTTCAATCAATACTATTTATTAATTTACAGTACCATTACAACAAAGGTCCTCCTAAACCAGTAGGTTTTTCAGGAGGTGCCATATACAAGTAAATACAAGTAAATACATTGATACAAGTAAATACTATTCGTGAACAGACCAAAAAGTAAGAATTTCCAAATAAAATAACCTTCAATCCACATGAGACAGTAGGCTGCAACACTATAGTACATTACACTAACGATTTCACTTTAAAAAAGATTATTTGATTATAAAAACTATAAATTATAAATTATAGTATTGACTTGTTCGGAATGACCGATAAAGAGCGGAAATATTAAATTTAGTTTAAAAAGTTAGAGGTCAAGAATGTTCATGTTTGCTGAACTACAGCTGTTGTACATTATTCACAATATAAAACTGGTTTCAAGTCGTTAATATTAAAACGCACATCGTTATGGAACAAGAACCCAAGAAGACAATATTGATTTAGAAACGATAAAAGAAATTCTCGGAAAAAAACAAAGAAATCAATTTGATGTCTACTAAGGTCTATCGATAATATTATTTTATTATTATTGAACGTTTTCAAACACTTCCAAAAGTTATTTTCTCTATTACTGTCTACTCTTTGCTTCAATCTACCTCAGACTTTCTTTTTAATATTTAATCAAGAGCACTTCATGCAATGATTGAAGATATAAAAGAATTAATCAATAGCTAGCTTCAGGCTATTTGGTTCAATTTGATTTGATATCTGTTCTTCACTTTTGTTTTTAACCATGTGGGAGATTCTTCATTCTTCAGCCAGAGAAGTTGATTAACTTCTCTTAAAGTTACAATGCCATCTACTACCATTAATTTGCATGGACACCTTTTCATACTTGTTTTTAATTTTAAGAAATCTATTTTTCTACTGATGATACTGGCATGGAAGGATATGACTTTGAGATGAGACTTGTGCAAGTGCAATGAGGTGGATGATGATTATGAAATACTGAATTGTATGATTTTGAATTAGTATGAGAGTTAGACAATCTGAAAGATCTGTCAGACGACTCACAGTACACTCTGACGATGCTCTTAACATCAGAGTGAGACGGCCATCACGCCATAACGTGGAACATAATTTCCACTTAAAAGTGTTCTTTAAGTTTTTTATATAATTATATTAGTGGAAACAAGATGGATTTTCAAAATCATAATCTGAAAGAGCATGACCTACACCGTTATTCAATAAATAAGCATGAGTACTAGTCTTTACTAGAAGGAGTTCAGCACATACCTCACATATTTTTCTATTCCACTTGAGCGTGCTTTGTGCATTTATCTTCTGCTTCAGAGAGATGCAAAACTACTTGGAGAAGAAATAACCGAACTGTGTTTATTTAGAATTATCTCTCTTAATATTCGAATGTATACTAAAGTTTTGAATGTTGCCGCGTGATGGCGCTACGGGTTGAGCATAAGACGCTACTATTTAGACATGGAGCAGTACTGCAAATAACTTTTGGAGCTTCTTGGCGAAACAGCTATGCTTCAACGATATCATTGCCGTCTTCAGCTCTTATTTCGTCGGAATTTTCTGCTACTTTGAAATTATATAACAAGAGATGCTCACAGCTCGCTTTCGACTTCCTTTATACCCTCATAAGCAAACGCCGAACTCTGGGTCTGGGGCCCAGCACAACCTTGTTAGGTCTGCCTGCTGCGCAGACAGGAACACACCTTCTGGAATTGCACGTTGCCAAGTTGGCAAACTTTGAGAGTTACTCTACAAACTAGTCGCACCTGTGCGCCTCCTCAACTACCCCCTCGACCCCCGACTCAATAAACCTCGTCATCAACTCACTTTTCCGATACGATTTTTTCTCAATATCATTTTGTTGTCGCTGTTGTTCTCAGCTGTATCTGAATCCAAAACTTTGAACTCATTAATGCTTTCAATAGCAATTCCAATAGAAGTTCTCATATTGATATTAATAAATCATAAAATTAGTGTACTCACTTGACAATAATAAATATTTCTCAAGGGGAATATCAGAAGAAACAATTGAAACACACACTGTCGTAAAAGAAACATTCAAGATCTGGTAAAACATTCATGACCATAACTTACACAAAAGAAAACATTATCAAGAAAAATTGTCAAGGAAAAACGTTGTCAAGGAAATAAATTGTCACATACTAAAAGAGAAATTCTGGCCCCTTAAGGATAAGAAACCAATCGAGTACTATTATTTTATTATTATACTTAATAAATTATTAGTAGTGGAGAAAAATTAACAACTATATCCTACGCATATTTGTGACACAAATAATGAAGGAAAATCTATTTTGCATACTAAATAAGGAATCCTCAACACTGTGCGATCAATAGCCTATAACTGATTATTAAAGCTCCACCACTTTTCAATAACTGGAATCCAAACATAGAGATATTTAGATGTATTTAAACTCTAAACAAGCACTCCATGATAGTTTCAATGATTACTAATTGCAAACTCGATAACAACTGCTTTCTGAATTGGCTAAGTTGGTAATAGAAGTTGTTCAAGTTCCAAAATTATCATTTTGATTAAATTTATCTACCGAACCAAATGTTTAAACAAATCGTTATATGGAATCGTTCAATGTTCATAGAGTCCAAATTTTAGTGAGCGCTCGTTTGACTAAAAAATAATTATCCGTATTTTGTTAACAGCAGGTGGTAAATAAGTTTGACCATTCTCAGGGGTTAATTAATTGATATTTATAGCTGGTAGTAATGCGCGAAATTAACACGCGGCCTAGGATAATGAACAGCTGGAAAATTGTGCCTAAATCCATAGCGGTAATGTGTCGGGAGCTTAATATGGCGAGCACCCCAGCTGCAATAATATAATTCAGTCGGAATTGCTGCATATGTGTGTGTGTGCTTGTGCGTGTGTGTAACGTACGAATGGCACTGTATAGCGCACAGGAGAGCATATTTGTAGCTCAGTTGGAGCTTTAGCCCATGGAGAAAATGGAAAGGTCCCTTATCAACCCCCTTCCTGTGTTCATCGGACTGTTGGACAAGGATAGAGGATAAGAAACAATCAGAGAACGGAGACTTATCGTGGATTACAGACACCTCGGGGACGTTCATTTGTTGTTTATGTAAGTAGAGCGCCCTAAATGCAATTTTCCTACACACATGCATCTGTCCCTGAATACGACGTTGAACCACCATCTCGCCTGTGTTTCTAAAATTCATTCATTTCACAGCAATAAACACATCCATGTCTTATTCTCTTGCCAGTCCTCTGCAGATTCGTGAGCAACGGATTCCATATCAAATTTCGTTAAGAGAAAAAGTGAAGTGTCTCTGGGAACAACATTATTTGAAAACTCTCGGAAAATAATGTGTTATGTTTGTAATGCTACTTTGTAAAAAGGAAGAATTTTGGACTGTACATATCAACTAGAAATAAAACGAAAGGTGTACTATAATAAAGTGAGATATCAAAATATGAGCAATGAATTCCTTCATTAGCAAACGTTACACAATCTCAAAAATACTCTTCTCAAATAGAATAGCATCGACCACGTAATTAAGGTAGTTAATTAAGGTAACTGAAAGCACATAATATAATAAAAAATAAATGACACTACAAAAACAAATAAAAAAAGGACAAAGTTAACTCCATTATACAATAGTGGGCGATTTGAGTCTTTCAGCATTATATTATACTGTATATAGATTAGCGCAGTCTTATACAACTAAATCATTGGCCAATGATGTGCACACACAAATTTCACTATTATGATGATTCATTTGATAAAATTATCTATCTAAGTCTTATAACTTGAATGTGGTTTCTTAATCAGGTTAACAGGATTCAGGATAGTCCAAGTTGTACACAGCAAAGGCTACTAACAATTAGCCAAAGTATGTGGAATCTTTACCTCAGCCAGCTGCCTTGAATGGATCTCCAGAAGTGGAAAAGAAGTGTGTTCCCTACACGTAGAACAGGACTGTTGGCCCCAAAGGTGAAATAAAGAGTCGAACTCCCCCAAATTGGATTGAAGCGTGGGCCCCAAAATTGAACCACAATAATGAAAATGATCCAAAAAACAATAATAACTGGGCCCCTATAAGAGTAGGCAACACTATTACAGAACAATATGCTCAAAGATATTTGAAAATAGAATAAGAAGTAACTCTGTAAAGCTCGTGATGGGATTGAACATATAATTACTTTCAATGAAAGAAAAATATTGACAAAACCTAAATTTCGACAGAGGATCTTTAATTACAAAGAGAACGAACAAATTTCATAGTAAACAAATACATGTCACTGACAATGAGCATTTATACTAGGCCCAAGTTGAATAGTAAAAATAGCATTATCAGGAAGATTTTTCTCTATATATTTTATACTTTGACAATATTCAATGTAGAAAAATTGTTTATAAAATGGATAAATACATAAAAAAATGAAATGAAAGATAGCCTACTTATTACGTTTACGAAATCTAACTTGATGCTAACCCAAAAAAACATTTCAATCAAGAATAACAATTACCAAAAGTTACTGGGTTATGTTCCAAGCGAAAATCAGAATTTTTTTCCCAGCATTATAATATTAAACTGACAAGAATAGTATGCTGTTTCGAAATTACAACCTCAATTAATCAACACTTTAAAACTAGTCAACAATGAATTCAACAGTCTAATTCCAACTTTAGCTATCTCACAACCAAACAGGAAAAATCCTATCAATAGCATAACAGCTAGTATAACAGCTGATATCTGATAGTATAACAGCATCCCATACAATTAGACTAAGCAGTGTCATGGAAATTAAAATGACAACAAAAAAATTTAAAATAAATATTCAAATCAAGTTACATGTTTCAAGGTGACAGAGTAATATATCTGTAATATGTTACAAAGTTAGCAGGCTATCACATAGAAGAGAATTATATACGCCCTGCTTAATACACAAACTTGATAATAATAATAAGCGTATGGCTTTTAATGGTGGAGAGACCCTTACGGGTAGTTCCACCTCGCCGTTTGTGCCATGTTACGGGGAACATGTTGGACCTACTATTTTAGGTGGGTTCCGAACCACCGGGTAAGTGATAATAAAGCTTGTAACATCAAGTCATTGAAGCACGGTCACCCACCCAAGCGCAGTCTTGAGCGGTCGTGACTGAGCATCACGACCACTTGAACACCACGCTCACCGCATGACCAATCACCACACAAACTTGATTACTAGATAACTCTACATTACTAGAAAAATAAAAAAATATCCTCAGATAAGGATTATAAAAGGTTACGTCCTACATAACCTCACTTAAGGCGTGTATAAACTTCATACATAAAATATTCGTATTATGTATATCAGTGTAACAATCAATGCTAAATAGCTTGAAGACAGCAAAACCTTCCAAAATAACCAATCTTCTTTGAAATTAGGACCAGGTCGAAAGTAAAGCTATAAATCCAACCTTGAAGCTTCATAATACCACTTATTAAACCATGATGATAGAGAATAACAGAAAAGTTAGGATAAAACAACAAATGACTCCAAATAAAGCAATCTAAAGCGGAAGTAATGCCCAAAAATTGTACAGATTTGGTAAAAATTGGTACCGTACATATTTGTTGACTGACGAATAATGAAGAGAAAAATCATTATTGAAAGGCTAGTTTCTAGTTTAGGGAAAGTGAGACTTATAATAGAATAACAACATGGATTCAATCAGGTTTACATAAATATAATCATAGAGAATAATAATTCAAAAATAATGTAAATGAATACAATCAATAAATTTATTCTGTGTACTAGCAGTTGAGTTATTTTGACAAACAAAAGAGCTGTATACTGGTCAGGTTTATCATAAGAATAGTTCATAATCATTTTGAAACAAAACAATTTTTTCCTCAGGAGGTGGATTACACTACCTCTTTCCAGCTCGCCTATTCCAATCATTCAGCCTTCTGTTTGGAAAACGCTTCTTCTTCCCTGCATGATGTCCTGTGGAAGTCGGCGCTACGCCTTCATCTGCATCGCGAATTTCATTCCCTTCTTCCAACAATCGTACTTCTACAGGTGTATCCGTCAAGGTTTCTTCTCAATTCAATCTCAATTCTCTTCTCTTCTCAATTGTTCAATTATATTTCCATAACGCTCAATAGTTAATCCTGACAATATTAATCCAGCTATCTGTTTATCTTTGTATAATTATGCTGTGTTTTTCTGTGTATCCAGCTTGTCATTCTCTCTGGTACTTATTTTGAATTTTAGTAAAATATTCATGTAGTTCTCCCTTCTTTTATATCTTAATCGCAAATAGTGTTCTTAAATGTCTCAATCCTTGTAAGAAACTGATTTTAGTATTGTCAGGGCGCATTCTCTGATCCCCATAATTTCAATTTCAATTTCAATTTCAATTTATTATATGATACAATGACAATAATTACAAAAAATTGATCAACTATATCACATAATGTTATTCTTGCAATAGAACAGCTTGAGGCCTTTGTATATTGCAAACGTCTGGAGATGAGATACAACAATAGCTGTAACCTATGCTGATGATCAGTTCTTTTCTTGTAGTTCAGTACTCCTCCAAAGCTCTTAGTCTTCTTGTGAACAATCCGACACTCTCAAAGAAGTCAAGCTCATCTGCCAATGAATTTGCAGTCACGATACATCTCTCAAGTGGAGCTGCCACACTGTGCACTGCTGGTACAAATCTATCATGGCGTCTTAGATTTCGAGATGGAACAGCAACACCAACACCTCGATCTCCTATCGCCTGTCTTCCATGTAAGGATTTATACATGAATGAAGCCTCTTCCTTTGTTCTTCGCCATTCCAGAGATTCCAACTTGAGCAGCTTACATGAATTCTGGTAAGACAGATCCAGGAGGTCAGGAAAAAACCGAGTCTTAATAGCATGTACAAATTTTCTCTGAACTGCTTCCAGCTTCTGAGTCGTACAGTGCCTTTTTCTGTTCCAAATAATGGGACAATATTCTAGAACACGGCGGACTAAGGAAAAGTATAGTACTCGGAGAGTGACAGGATTCTTAAATTCTCTTCCTATCCATCTTATTATACCCAATTGTCTTCTGGCCTTGGCAACAGTCTTATCCACATGTTGGGTAAATAGTAACTTGGAATCAAACATAACACCAAGGTCCTGAATGTCTGAAACTCTCTCAATGATTCCTCCATTGATCTTGTATCTGGATCTGATTGGATTGGTCTTTCTTGTGAAGGTCATACTCAGAGTTTTTTTAATATTTAAAGGCATCAAGTTCTTCTGGGACCACTTGACCACTCTATTGATGTCTTCTTGCAGAAGTAAAGCATCTTCCTTTTTTTTAATAATATTAAAGATTTTGAGGTCATCTGCATACAACAATGCCTTACATTTCAGATTGTCAACTATATCATTTATGAATAAGTTAAACAACAAAGGCCCCAGATTGGATCCTTGTGGAACTCCAGATGTGGCAATAAAGTCACATCCCTGATATCATACATGGAACTGTCGATTGCTAAGATATGATGAAATCCATTTCTGCATAGCTGGACTGAATCCAAAATCTGAGAGCTTCCCAATTAAAATTTCATGTGGCATTTTATCAAAGGCCTTTTCCATGTCAAGATATATAACATCAACCTGTCCTTGACTCTCTACACAGGGGCCCACAGTTGAAAGAAAGCTTGCAAGGTTAGTGGTGGTTGATTTTCCAGACATGAAGCCATGCTGACAGTTAGTTAGATGTTTCTCAACATTCTTGTAGATGTGGTCATGCACAATCATCTCCATAATCTTGGGGAATGGATCTGAAACTGAAACAGGACGAAAATTTCCCATATCCTTAGCATTTCCTTTTTTTGGGATGGGTACAACTGCTGCCCTCTTCCAACTGTCTGGAAAAACTCCTTGTTCCAAGCTTGTGCTGAATATTGATTTCAGCACTGGAGAAATTAATTGTCCAATTCCCCTGACTATAAAGTTGGGGATTCCTCCAGGACCAACAGATGAGCTCGATCTCAAACGGTTAATAGCCCTGAGTACATCCTCCTCCTCTACCTTGGGTATGCCAAATGATAAAGTGCCATTGCCACCATCATGATTTATTACAGTGGCAGTAGTATGCTGGAAAAGTGAACTGAAGTGCCACCCAAAATGTTGACATATGAGCCTGGGGTCTGATATTATTGAGCCATTAACAGATAATGAAGTGGAGCCTGATTCGGTTCTATTTCCCTTTATGAATTTCCAGAAGCTCTTGGGTTTATGTTGAAGGCTGTTTTCGGTTTTCTGGATCATTACCTTCCTGTCTATCTCCAACTGCAGCTTGACATTTCTTCTTAGAGTGGAAAATAATTGATAATGATCATAGAAACCAGACCTTTTGAAAGTTCTGTGAGCTCTTTCCTTCTTCTTCATCAGATTTATAAGCCTTGATGAGAACCAGAATGGGTATTTGGAAGTCTTAATAACCCTTTTAGGGATAGAATTTTCCATAGAACTGATCACAACATCATTCAATTTTTGTGCAGCGAAACTGGGATCCATGCTACCAGAAATATCATCCCAGCTGAAGTCCATCAAATCATCATATAGTTTAAGGTAATCTCCCTCTCTGAAAATATACCTGGCTTCCTGCACCACTCTTGGAGAGCTTCCAAACACTGATAGCTGAATTGAGAATGGATCATGAAATACATCAGGAATCACAAATGGATCAACAACATGTGACACTTGAATATTGTAACCACTTATTTATGTAACCCTGATATTCTTAATATCAACAACTTGTCTGAATGATTACTCTGGGGTCGTAACTCATAGACAACAAAATACTTCTAATTTTATAGTTTGTTTATTTATAATATTATATATTATAATATTACAACACATTAAAGAACATATCAAATTTAACTCGCTTGGCTTGCTATTTTAAGACGTGTATATAATTATGAGTTGGAACTTATATTTAAAAACTAACCTGATATTCTTGCCTCTCCTTTCCTTGATCTCCAGGAGTCTATGGCCACTTCAAACACTTATAACACTTCTAACAACTCTCAGAAATCAGCCGAACATGCCCTTGTCGCCCAGTAGAATTGCTGGCCAACACGCCAAAATTTCGATCCCCCAATAAGTTTTAAACTGCCCGGACTGTAACAGACTTATTGAGTTTTCAAAGATCTTGGTTTTGCAAGCCTAACACTCCACTGGTCGAAAGAAGCGATCTTCTGGCTTCTCGAGTTGAACTCTTGGCTCATGAATTTTGGTTCTCTATTTAAGTGGTCCATACACTCCTTTCAATGCCAGAAAAGAGGCCTAATATTCACAAGATTGGATAGTGACACGTTCTTACATACCTTTAATATTTATCAACACATTCAAACAATTCGCATGAACGTGCCACTATCAGACTTGTCGATCTCATGAACGTCATCATTGTTTAATAACACACTTCGCCTTGGAAGCCTGAAGTGAAACACCTCGGCTCTCGTTTCTATAATAAATTTGATTTTTAATGAAAATGTCATTTATGACATATCACCCGCCCAGCTGAAAAGACTGGACCCTCAGTCGTAACTATACATACTTGAGGAGAGAAAAAAAAAAATTTTTTTTTTTTTTTATCCTTCAATGATGACGCCATAAAACCCACATGCCTTTACAATTCCCTTTTTTTCCTTTTCACTAAGCTTATCATAACCTAATTTACCTTTTAAAAATAAGAGCGGATGCGACCTAATTTATTTTCTTCTTTTTTTTTTACAACTGGTTGAACAATCGTTGCATTGTTTACTTTTCATAGCAATAATAATGCTGAACTTGCACATAGTTCAAAACTTTTAACTACCATTTGATCACGTTACAAAAGTAGGACACGGCCTTGCATCGCTCTGGTCATTTGAAAACAATTATTAAACAATACATTCTTATTATGACTCGGGCACACGCCACACCTAATTGTCATAAAAAAAAAATAATCTAAACAAATTCTGTCCCATAACAAACCAAGAAAGCTAACAATAACAATTTTCATATTTAAATTACTAACAATTATTCCACCTAATATTACTAGATGCTTATCAAATTAGACTATTAATATTTTACATGAAATTATCTGATATATGCACTGCTGGCTTAGACTTGAAAGCTACTATTTTAAAAATATACAATTTTATAGCCAAATATGTGCATAATAATGTCAAAACTCCCAACCAACCGAAAACTACATAGAAAACAAAACTAGTTGAATTTACAATACTCTGCCAATCATTAGGAATTTCAATCTTTTGAAATATATCTGAAGCGATTCTATCATGAACAAATAAGGTTGGCATTGTTACATTCCATTTGTCATTATAAATATCTGATAATTCACTAAAATGCGGATTTCTATGCGGAATTAACACATCAATCTTTAGAGAATTAAATTTTAACCATTGAAGAGGTAAAAAAATGTTGGATAATTGGATTATCTGATGATCTTAAATCGCAAGGATAAGTTTTTCTAATAAGGATACGATTGTTCTCTACCAGTGAGCAACTGCATGGTAGATTGATGAACGACGCCCCAGGATGCTGCTGCTGCAATCCATGGTTTGATCCATCCTCACACACGATACTCGTATTGGGTTGGACATTGGAAAGTATGTATTCTGTAGGTGACTGCTCCGTTATGGAAAGTATGTCTCCTGCGGCCGAACATTGGAATGTACAGTAACGTTGCAAGTCTTGTAGTGAAGCGGAAGTAAGTATGTGATGCATACATCTGGATGACATATGCCTATCATGCAGCTGTCGAGGTAAATAGCACATATAATCCTCCTGCACCTTGCAGTCTTGAAGATGACCTCCGGAAATAATCTGCATCTCGTTGTCACTGCGCTTGGCTAGCACAAACTCCTCCTGCTGTAGCATACACGATTGGTTCTTCCAGTAGAGTGGTGTAGGTATGAACTTGAAAAGATCATACTGCCCTCCTGACGAAATGAATGGAATCTTTACACTCATTACAACAGAATTGTCTTTGAAGAAACACGTTGTCAATGGAAGCTCATAATATCTTTGAAACTCATTTAGAGGAATAGCCAACTGATATCCTTTTAGCTTATATATTTTCTCCAATTTAAATAAATCAGTCCTTAAAATATCTGAGTGGACTACAGAAGAGAATAATACTTTCTTCTGACATCGCTCTTTTGCTGTAGATATGAATTCTTGTCGTGCTAAAATATTCACATGTGTGTAAATATGAAACACATATGCTAATAGCTGGTCCATAACATCATTATTTTCTTCCTTACGATTCTTTTGGATGATGGATTCCACACTGACCTTTAAATTATTGTAGGCTTCGTGAAATTGTTGAGAAAAATTTCCAGCAAATAATCTTAAATTTCTTGATATCTTTACTAAGTCCTTGTGATCATCCTGAACTAGACCTTGGAATGCATTCAAGTGATCTGTGACCCTTTCTTCATTGAATTGCAGCTTATGAAGTTCTCCATCAGTAGCTGTTCCGCAACAAAAATGTAGAAAATCTCCAAACGCTTCAACCGCTCTCGTTTTTCGTGTTAAAGACTGTCCCTTTTCACGAACTTCAGAAGTAAAAGCCTGATTATTACTCATCAGTATGTTGTTCGTAGCGTTGTATAACTCCTTGACTGCCCTCGAGAGTTGACAATCTGCTTGCTGACAATTCGGTAGGAAAACTTTCTCTGCTTCCAAAATGTCCAACTGAGCTTGTGGGTAATTGGACTCGTAGACCAATGGAACGGATGACTCGTAGACTATCCCATGTCGAAGTGGCTGGAAGAAGACTCCCGCGAAGACTTTGACTGCGTTGACATGCATATGTGGTGTGAGAACAATCACATAAAGGATTAATGAAACGTACATGTTTCACTGGGAAGGGATACCTCTCAATTTACAAACAAAAATATGCTACGTTTAGAATCCGCCAAAATCCACTATAACTTTCCACTGAGCAATAATTAATTATACAAAAAAAATTTTTTGGTTGGTTGGCTGACTTAAGCTTTTGTTAGAGAAAGAACGATTAATTGATTGCAATGAAAATCGCAGATTCTCCAAGTTTTAATACTCTCTGAAATCAGAACAAAATATTAACTTAGAATTCACAAAAATATTAAACAAATATTACCAAGCTGTAAACTTTACAGCTATTTGACATTCAAACCGTATCATTTTAAACTTGTTTAAATAATCATGAAACACTCATGACTAAAATATGGAATATTCCTACTATGAAATACTCAAATTTTTTTTCAACTATGAAATACTGTCACTCTTCTGTTCCATTAATATTTGGAACTGTCACTTAAGTATTCATAGGCTACAAAAAAAAAATCAATGTCGTGAAAACTTATTTTTTTTTCTAAAATGACAACTAACGACAAAGATAGCTGAACTTTGCAAGTACGCCACACCTGTTATTTCACTAATTTATTGAAATAGTTCTACAATAATAAATAATTTTAATGATAGAGATATTTGAAACCAACATTATTATCGACTGAGCTACAAAATGCCTCATTCACTGAAAAGAGAAAACTGCTGTTCATTGACAGGTCAATCCGACTTAAAATCTCTATTATTAAATTTGTGATTGAAAATACGGTTCATATTACCATTCGAACTATTGAACCACGATTGAATCTATAATAATTACTGAAAGGATTCTCATGAAATGAATAAGAACTTCCAATACAAACGTATAAATCCCAAAACTCTACTATCAGAAGGTCAAATTTATTCTATAACCCTTATTATTTAACCATCGGGAAATGAAATCTTTTATATTTTCATCAAAACTACTTAACAATATATTAGTCTCCAATTAATACTGAAAACATTTATATAATATTCATTAGGTTCACTAATATAAAGATACAAACACGAATTTCTGCTTTCAGATAAGGAATTTTAACAATATAACCCTTATTATTTAATCATCGGGGAATGAAATCTTTTATATTTTTATCAAAACTAATTAACAATACATTAGTCATCAATTACTACTGAAAACATTTTCATAATACCCTTTAGGTTCACTAATATAAAGATATAAACTCAAATTTCTGCTTTCAGATAAGGAATTTTAACAATATAACCCTTATTATTTAATCAATGAACAATAAAATCAAATATATTATTCGTAGAACTGATTAGCAATATATCGATATTTAATAATTACTAAAAATATTCTTATAAAACTCATTTGGACCTAAAATTTAAAGGTATAAATCTAAAATTCTATCTTCCTCCAGAAAATTTTACTATTTCCTGACTTTCCTCAAAAACCCTTGAGTTTACCAAAAACTGTTACTGATAATTTTTCATCACAAATTCCCTCAACAACCGAATGTCATTAAAAAATAAGTCAAAATTACAACAAAATACAAGGTCACCAACAAAACTCAATTTTTCAAATTTTTAAAACTGATTATCTCAAAACCTTTTATCCTAATCAACAAATTTTATTGAAGAAAGTTGATCTGTTTCATCCTTACAAATATAATTGCCCAAAAAAATTTTAATAAATTTCACAAATTTTAACTTTCACTGCAAAAATGTTTGGCTTTCTGCTGAAAACGGACGCTTTGTACTGTAGCTATATGTTTTCAGCCACTTACGCTCGAAATTATCGAATTGTAACCGTCCCCTTCGGTGAATTTCATT
Organism: Conomelus anceps; assembly: GCA_948455865.1. NCBI lineage: Eukaryota > Metazoa > Arthropoda > Insecta > Hemiptera > Delphacidae > Conomelus > Conomelus anceps. The sequence continues at coordinate 53,305,833 of OX418218.1, read as the reverse complement.
GAATTTTTATTTTACACCCAATGACATCAAAACAAATCGAAATGTCAAAAAAAAAATTTCAACAAAACCCCCAAAAAAAATTTTTTTCTTTTTGAGCCAAATATTTCGAAACCCATTACCCCAATAAAAATGTTTACTGAACAAAGTTGATTGATCTTGCCCTAATAAATATAATTGCCCAAAAAAAAAATTTAAAAACCCACAAAATTTTGTCTTTTTATGCTAAACTTTCTAGTTTTGGCTGAATTTTGACGTTAATAGTGCAGCTAGTAAAACTTCATAACATTTCTTCACAGAACTGCGCTTTCCTCCAAAACCTTCAAATTTTTCAAAAATATTTATTGATCATTTTACATCAGAAAATGAAAAATAATTCGATTAACCGAGAGAAAAATTCAAAAATCAAAATTTCTCTCGTCGCTGAAGCACGACCTCAACAACAAATTCAAATTTGCCGCGCTACGCGGTTACCTTTCTGCGCTTTCCTCATCTATCACTGTTTTCTTTCGTGATAAGGCTTTAACCTTCGCACATGAACAACCTCAGGAATTATTTTCCCACGTTTCTCCAACAAAACCTCATAATTGTTATCCGAAATCTTTCTCGAGATTACAAACGGTCCATGATAAGGATTATTAAACTTTTTGCAAGTATCCACCTGAAACCTGGGATACCATACTAAAACTTTATCTCCCTTTTCATAACTCACCTCACGATGCTTCTTATCAAAATTACTCTTTTGCTTATCCTGAACCTCCTGTAATATACTTGGTAACTTCTCACGAATTCCTGCTAATATTTTTAGTGCTTCAATTCTATCTCTACAAACAGATGAAGGTAAGAAAGCAATATCTACCGGACTACGAGCAACATATCCGAATACTAAATAAAACGGTGAATATCCCAATGAATCCTGCACTGAGATATTATATGCAAAAACCAAATGCTTGATACACTTAGCCCAATTAGACTGTTCTGTATTAATGAAACATCTCAACATCGTTATAATGGTATCATTAAAACGTTCCGTGACACCCTGTGTTGAAGGCATATAAGGAGAACCAAATTTTTGAGAAACTCCCAATGAAACACAAAAATCTTTAAAAACTTCAGCTTTAAAGTTAGTACCGTTATCTGTGTGAATAACTCTAGGCAATCCATACAATGCCGCAAAATCTAAAATAAAATTCGCTGTATTCTTAGCATCAACACTGGTAATAGGTTTACAAAACGCAAAGCGAGTCGTCCTATCTACGGCTACCAGAATATACTGATATTTATTACTCTTCGATATAGGTCCAATTGCATCCACACATATAGTATGAAAAGGTTCCTCAGAAATTGAAATAGGATGTAGTAACCCAGACGGCTTTAAACGTGAAACTTTTGCTTTTTGACAAACTTCACATGATTTTACATATTCTATCACATCTTTCCTGACTGAAGGCCAGTAATACCTGTCTTTAATCTTTGAGAACGTTTTATCAATACCCAAATGACCACCAAACTGCAATGAGTCGTGAAATTGTTTTAAAATCGTGGGTACTAGGCTCTGAGGTACTACTAATAAATAAACAGCTTGTGCTTTAACCTGAGTTTCCTTGTAGTATAAAATATCATCTTTCAATGAATAATTTCTAGCTTTTCTTGCAATATTCTTCTCTGCAGAGTCCAAATCTAATAAAGCATTATAAATTTTTCCCAAAAATGGGTCCTGTTTCTGCAACAACCCTATATTAACACTGGTTATTGCGTTAGTAAAATCTTGCCACTCATTTTCAATACATTTTTCTCCTGGAGCTCGAGATAAAGCGTCAACTAACTGTAGCGTTTTTCCTGCTTGATACTTAATATCAAACTCAAAATGAACTAATTTTGTAATTAATTTAGCTAACCGACAATTTGGTTCTTTAATATTCCTGTAATACTGCAAACTACTGTGGTCTGTTATAACTGTGAACTTCTTATTTAACAGTAATGAGCGAAAATGCAAAATACAATAAGTTACAGCTAGAAGCTCTAGCTCTGTTGCTGACCAATTTGCCTCACTCTTAGTTAATCTACGAGAAACAAATGAAACTGGATGGATAGTACCATCATCTAATCGTTGACTTAGACAACCTGCAATCCCGACTGAACATGCATCTGTATATAAAAATGTTTCTCTATTGTCGCAATAATGAGCTAAAACTGGGCTTGAAATGAGACATTGCTTTAATTCTTCAAAGATACGCTGATGTGTCTCTAACCACTCAAAATTGCATTCTTTCTTTGTTAACTGTGTTAACAAATAGGCTCTCTTAGACATGCATGGGATAAATTTCCTATAATATGAAACAGCTCCTAAAAATCGTCTCAATTCACTGATTTTTGTAGGAACCGGAAAGTTTACAATTGACTCTACATTTTCTTGTAACGGTGCTATACCCTTGTCCGATACTAAATGCCCTAATATTTTCAAAGACTTATAACAAATTTTAGATTTCTCAGGGTTTAATTTTAATCCATACTCCCGTAATCTTTCGAATACCTCTCTAACTTCTTTAATATGTTCTTCCCAAGTTTTAGAAAAGATAAATATATCATCTACGTATAACAATACAGATTTATACATCTTGTCACTAAAAACCCTTGTTAACTCCTTGCAGAAATGGGACGGCGAAATAGCTAATCCCATAGGTAAGCGCTTAAACTTGAATAACCCTAGGGGCGAAGTAAACGCTGTCAGATGTTGTGACTCCTCTGCGATTGGCATAGAATAAAACGCAGACGAAAGATCTAACGTCGTTAAAAATTGCGCTCCACTTAACGATTCCAAAATTGTACCAGGGTTGGGTAAGGGGTACCGAAAAAAAGCAATTCGTTTGTTCAGCTTAACAAAGGAAATGACAAGCCTAGGCTTTTTGTTCTTAGCATGTACCAAAAATGCTGGAGATGCGTAGCTAGACCTACAACTCTCAATTACGCCCGCTTTTAATAACCCGTCAATAATAACTTGTAATTCCTGCCTTTCGCTGGGTGCAAGCTTATAAGGTGAACTAAACACAGGTGTTTTATCAATTAATTCTATAGTAACAGGGTTTAATTTTGAAACTGGTATATCATATTTATCCTTAGCAAATATGTCCTCAAATTCTCCAACTAATTTTTCAAACTTATCATAAATTTTTCTATCTAAGCTTTCATTTATAGAAACATTACTTAAAACTGAATTCTTAGCCTCTAAAGTTCCTACCCAAGAAATCTTTTGTCCTTTGCCTCGCATGACAAGCTCACCAATGCATCCATTTTTTTTTTAACTGAACTGTCTTAGAACCAATGTTTCTTATAATAAATCTTAATTCCTTCTCTTTTATAGTCTGCAGTGCAACAAATACTCTCTTTGAATTCAAATAAATACTGCTAGGAATAAAATCTACGAAACTACTATCCTTATATTCTACTGCAAAACTTACTTCTGTTTCTTGTCCGATTAACAATGTTATGTTATCAACTAGATAAACGTTTTCATTCTGATAGACTTTCTGTGTAGAATCATTTTTCAATAATCTAGCCTGGCTAAATTGCTTATTCGACAATCGTGCAATAGGCTCCCCCTCCAATAATTGTAAAACTGAATCTGACAGATTTTCAATTTTTAATTCACAGCTGTCCTCATTTAATGTTATTAAATTGACAATGTGCAGCTCTGGCTTTCGCAATTCACAGTACACTGCATTTGTAGTGAGCAAAGGTTGATCGAAACAAAAAGAAACATTCAAAAATTGTTTTGGCTTCATTATAGCCTGCTCAATCATTCTTGCTTCTATGTGACCTAGTTCGGCGCTGTCCGTCCATTGCGCAAACGGAATGCTCAAATTATCATCATTAATTTGTAATTCAATTTCTCTGCGGGAAAAATCTAATTTTGCTCCATACCTCAGCATAAAATCAACACCTAATAATAATTCAATCGAGGTCGTATTTACAACAATACATTGACTTGAAAATTCAATGTTGTTAATTTTAAAATCCAAACAAACCTTTCCTAATACCTCAATCGGCAGCCCATTTGCTGCTAACAATTGAAAATCAACCTGGGTCAATGACTGACCATGGCAATGACTTACACCTACAAGTGTCAAATTCGAACCAGTGTCAAACAGAATTTTGACTCTTGACTTATTTACTTCTCCTTCAATTAATACAGGTGAAAGCCTAATATTTCCACATGCCGTATTATAATGAATTTTTCTCTTTTGAATTTTATTATGTTCATTTGTATCAAATACAGTAATATTCGATTTATTTTCCTCGACTCTCTCCTCTTCTATTTCCTTTTCTTTATCTGCCCTGATTTCTCCAACTTCGACCAACTTTCCTGCTTTATAAGTGCATTCATTTTTGACTGCCATTTTTTCCTTTCTTTTAGAAAACAATTCGCTATTCTTGGGATTTTTCTCTTCTATCTCGGGGCCCCCATTTTCCTGTAACTTGAACCCCGTTACGCGTTTTTTGAATGTTTTATTCTACCATTGAATTGGCAAGTCTTAATAGAGTGCCCTTCCTTTTTACATAAACTACAAGTAATCTTATCATTGTTTTTATTCATTAAATTGAACCTACAATCACGCATTGAATGATTTTTCATTTCACAAATTTCACACCATAACTTCCTTTCCTCGCCCTTCCTTTCATCTCTGTTCCAAGGTCCTGGGCTAACTTCCTTATTCCATCTTCTTCTATCATCATTCCTACCACTATTGCTATAACGGAAATCCCTCCTGTTATAATTTTCGTTATTATTTCTATAATTATTATGTCTTGTGTCGTGGCCTCCAAAAAATTTTACTGCCTTACTCTCTTGTGTTGATATTTGCTGATTTTCTATCAACTTATCAATATTCCTACTTATATGCATGATTCTCTGATCCGACTCTGTACTCTTTTTCTCTATTATTTCTGCACTCGACAATCTGTCCTCCAAGAAATACTTTGACAATTCAAATCTCTCGAGATTATTAGTCAATTCTTCTATTGTTTCATTTCTTAACATCACCACCTTATCTAAGATATGTGGTAATAATCCCTTAAGTACATATTTTACTTTCCTAGACTCTGACATTTTAGGATCGACTTTTGAGCATAAAAACAAAATTTGGGCCATATACTCTCTAATACTCTCATAAGGTTTCATTCTACAATTCCCCAACTCCATCTCATACCTATCTAACTGTATTGGTTGGAAATATCTAATTAATTCATTCTTTAAAGCCTCATAATCCAAATTTTTCTTTTCTTTTAATATTAATTTCACCATCTCGAAATATTTTAAAGGACTCCCCTCTAAATAAAATGGAAGGTATAAAACTTTATCTTTTTCATCCCAAGAATTTGCCAATGATACTCTATCAAGATACTCAAAAAATTCCAATATATCTTCACCTTTCTTTGCACTAAAGGTTTTTGGTGCCAAAAACGGTCTCTTCTTTTCTGCCATGTTTATCGCTGTTTGGATTTCTGAATCCCTGTATTGCTTAACCGGAGAAGTAGATTCTGTAATTGATGGTTCTCCTATCGAAAATTTCCTTCTTAGCGTTGTTTCTAAAAAAGCTAAGTTGGGACACTTATTCTTCAATTCTTCAGATAATTTAACTCCCTGAATTATGTGATTCAACGCCCTTTCTTGTTCAATAATGTACTCTTGTGGGTTGATTAGATTTAACTTTAAGATTCTTATTTGAGATCTAATAAAGTCTAAGTCAGCGTTTGCTGGTAAAAAGAGCTTGTATTGGGTAGCTATACCAAGAGCTTCGTGCAAATTTAATTCTTTGATTCGAATATTTCTAATATCCACCAAACTCATAACCCTACACACGTCTTAATTGAGGATACCACGAAAGTCTGACGGTTAGTGCCAGATGAATACACCAGCATAAGCCTCCACCATTTATGTAACCACTTATTTATGTAACCCTGATATTCTTAATATCAACAACTTGTCTGAATGATTACTCTGGGGTCGTAACTCATAGACAACAAAATACTTCTAATTTTATAGTTTGTTTATTTATAATATTATATATTATAATATTACAACACATTAAAGAACATATCAAATTTAACTCGCTTGGCTTGCTATTTTAAGACGTGTATATAATTATGAGTTGGAACTTATATTTAAAAACTAACCTGATATTCTTGCCTCTCCTTTCCTTGATCTCCAGGAGTCTATGGCCACTTCAAACACTTATAACACTTCTAACAACTCTCAGAAATCAGCCGAACATGCCCTTGTCGCCCAGTAGAATTGCTGGCCAACACGCCAAAATTTCGATCCCCCAATAAGTTTTAAACTGCCCGGACTGTAACAGACTTATTGAGTTTTCAAAGATCTTGGTTTTGCAAGCCTAACACTCCACTGGTCGAAAGAAGCGATCTTCTGGCTTCTCGAGTTGAACTCTTGGCTCATGAATTTTGGTTCTCTATTTAAGTGGTCCATACACTCCTTTCAATGCCAGAAAAGAGGCCTAATATTCACAAGATTGGATAGTGACACGTTCTTACATACCTTTAATATTTATCAACACATTCAAACAATTCGCATGAACGTGCCACTATCAGACTTGTCGATCTCATGAACGTCATCATTGTTTAATAACACACTTCGCCTTGGAAGCCTGAAGTGAAACACCTCGGCTCTCGTTTCTATAATAAATTTGATTTTTAATGAAAATGTCATTTATGACAATATCCCTCCTGTTACTCAGAATGAGATCAAGGACTCTGTCACTAAATTGTGGCTTGTTGAATTGGCTGAGGCAGACATCTTCCATGAACTGTGAGATCACTTCTGCTCTTTGCAGAGAATAAAAGTGAGCATTAGGAACAAAAGTGTGGTCATTCCAATGAATAGCATCAGCATTAAAGTCACCAAGCATCATCACATCCATATGCATATTTATCAATTTGTCTCCAACATCAGCCAGATATGAGGAAAGAGCTTCAATGGATGAAGCTGGAGAAATATAATGGCATGCCAGCAGTAAATGTCCACCAGAGATCCTCAACTCAATCCACACAACCTCAGGCAGCAATTCAAGGTCATATCTTCGAACAGCAGAAAAGATCTTTTTAACAGCCAACAATACACCTCCACCTCTTGACTGCCCAACTTGATCATACTGTCTATCAGCACGAAATATATTGTAGTCATTAGTAAAAAAATTTGAACTACAATGTTGATCTCCCAGCCATGTCTCACTTATTGCAATAACATCAAAGTTGTTGCTGGCTACTGAAGTAAAAAATTCTGAAGATTTTGTTCTTAGACCTCTAACATTTTGATAATATATACTAAGGTTCTTCATGAAGAAACATTATCACTACATCCCTCCTCTGCTTTATTGTTTTTGTGCTTCTGATTAATTGTTTTGCTAGAGAAGCATAAATTTTCTTTCAGAGGGCCATAGAATCGGGAAATAATGGCTCCTTCAGGCCAGACACTGGGATCACAAACCTCATTAAACTCTCTCTCAGACACCACAACATGGGAAGAACTGTAAGATTCTGGAAATTTGGCCTTCAATTTTGTGCAGTGTATAAGGTCAAGTGGTACTGAGCCCTTAATCAAAGCCACAATATCCTCCTCAGACGTGTTGGGGGAAAAACGACTCACAAAGAGAGCTTTGGTTCTTGAGCGGATGTTGACACTAGTCCCTTTTTTGGAACCAATTTGAATGTGCCGCTTTTTAGGCTTTCTTTCTTGACTAGGAATTGTCGCAAGTGGAGGAGTTATGTTGTCAGTTTCACTCTTCTTTCCTCTTTTACTGGGTTTCTTCACCACTTGAGACCAGGTTTTGTCAAATAAACAAATCTCCTCGTTTTTATTTTCAGCTGAACTATTCAAATTATTATTTGAGATACTCAATGGTATGGCTAATGGTATGGCAGGTTCTTGACGCCTATTTACTCGTTGCTTTTTCTGCTGTGATTTGTCAACATGATCCAACTGAGATCCACTCATTTTATCCACTGGTTGTGACTTCTTGCCAAGCCTGGCACATTCAAAACACTTTGAAAAAACCTTCAGCAGCCTATTTTCCTCTTTAACAGTAGAGAGTTCTGATTTTAAATTCATTAATTCGTGCTTAATCTCGGTTAGCAAAGATGCACTTACATTCTCCATTAGACTCAATTTATTTGAGAAAAAATCTTTCAAATCACCAATCATAGTAATTACATCGTCACCTCTACAATTATTTGTTAGGACAGTGTCACACATATTATTATCAAGAGTAGGATTCTGACATGTCAATTTAAGACCTTTAGCTGGCCTTATAGGTGTGTTATCGTCAACTATTACTGACGTTGTCAAACAAGCTTGACACTTGAAGCCTGAGTCCTTATATATTTCTAGCTCATCATCCGAAATTTCTAAGCAGTTTACATGCGTTCTAGATGCACACGCCTCACATTGCAAGCATTCCTGTCGTCCATAAAAAGCCTTTTTACAAATGTTACATTTATCCTTACTCGGAGCCATTCTGATTTACAACACGAATAACATTCAAAAAATTAAAATATATATAAATAGAAAGATTAATAATGTGAAAATGCATTCACTGTCAGAAAATTAAATTCATATGTTATATTGCCGGCGCAGACAACAAGCTTCACTCCTCAGTCCAACCCAGGGATGGGCTGTCGACCTAACGGGGATGTAGAGTTAGGCTAAGCTGTGCGACACCCAATTACGCCGCCCTCTCCAGAGGGTCGAACAGTTACAACCTGAGCTTGGATACAGAGCCAATAGTTGCCATAGCGACCAGTAAACAAAAGTTGAAGAAATAAAATACCGGCTTCTTGACAGCGGCGGAGATAACAGCCACAGGTTTCACTTTCTTTTATCTATGATTAGACGTCACTCCTTGACTTCTACGTCAACGATAGCCTCAGTTACAGTTGTTTATTCCTAAGTATCGCATGCGAATACCGGCATACAAAATGGACTCTCAATCTGTGTACTAAGTGCGAGTGATTCACTTCAATATTATAAAAGCTACTTACAAGTTGGTGAACTCTGGATACAATCAACAGGTACGTCAAAACTAAAAATTTCACATGAATATAAGATGTTTGTCACTTTAAAACATTAAACATTCATAAATCGACGAAAAACACAGCGACTTATTCCAACAATGACGAGCACAACACCATCTTTTTTTCCTATCTTTTTTTTATAATGTGAAGGAAATTAATAGATTTGTAACAAAAAATTGCAATAAAGAATCATACTCGTACCTCTGATACGAAAAATGAGCAACAGCTCTATCTAAGATAGAATAATTAATTAGAAAAAACTGGTTATATAAAAGAGAATAGTAGAAAAAATCAATTCATAATAATTTATTATTAAGAAACTAGAAGTACAAACCAAGAGCAAAGGCAGTAGTATGTTCAAAAGAACCGCTAATTGCTTACATTTATTTGTCGTAACTTGGTTATATGATACTCTGAATGACTGTCAGCTGTGACTGATACGTTTTGCACCAAATTCCACCTAGCATAGAGTCGGCTAATCTATATAAATAAAATTAGAGTTTTGTCTGTACATTTATCAGAATTGTATATTTTTTGGTTATTTTTACGTTTTATACATTAAATAAGCCGAAAATAGTCTTATCTCACTTTCTGTCTGTCTGTCTGTCTGTCTGTCTGTCTGTCTGTCTATCTGTCTGTCTGTCTGTCTGTCTGTCTGTCTGTCTGTCTGTCTGTCACGGCCGCAAAGGCATTTTTCGCGGCCTTCTCCTCAAAAACGAGAGCATCGATCGGGATTTTAGTTATTGAAAAGTATTGAACAGTTTATTGACAATGTCTTTAGCTATAAAAAACTAAATTAACTTTTTTTTAACAGAGTAATAAACGTTTAAAAACCAAGTGTTTTGCGATTTTGGATACATTTTACGCGGCCTTCTCCTGAAAAACGAGAGCATCGATCGGGATTTAAGTTATTTATCAGTATTGAAAACCTTTTTGACAATGTCTTTAGCTATAAAAAACTAAATTAACTTTTTTTTAACACAATAATAAACGTTTAAAAACCAAGTATTGTGCGATTTTGGATACATTTCTTTCAAGTTTTATTACCACATGATAACAAATCACGTAATTATTATCATGATATATCAATCAGCTGTTCTCAAATATAATCTGAATGGTGGGCCCTCCGCGGCGTTATTTACGTTGTCTGCAGACTTGCGTAATCGGAGCATTGCAGTCTTTTAGGAAACATATGACTGGTGAATAAAAGCTCATGTTATGTTTCATCAATTATTTCTTTGTTGAAAAAAAAACAAAATTTTCTAATTTCAATTTATCAAAACAAAAATTAACATTTTAGGAAGGTGCGGTTTGTGCCAGGCTCTTGGGAATTCGCCAGGTAGCACTATTATTACCACATAAGAAAAAATCACGTAATTTATCATGATAAATCAATCAGCTGTTCTCAAAAAATATTCTCTCCAATACCTGTCACTGAATTGTTTACGTTCTAAGTTGTTTACTAAGGGCCCGTTCACATGTTACAGTTTTTGTGTGGTACAGTAAATTTGCTGTATCAGTTATTTTGCAGTGCTTTCGTTTGCATGTACATTTCATATATGTTCACACAATACTGTTTTGACTGGATCCAGTAAAAAAGCTGTTCTAGCCGATTTCTACATTCGGTTTTGTCTTCGAAAACTGTATCACTAAAATCAGCTGTACCGCAAAATAACTATCCGTATCCGGTGGCACATGTATTGTACCGGTAATGGATATGTTCAAACGATACGCTTATTATGGTGGAAGCAGTCTTCAGATCGTCAGCATTGATCTTCTTCATTGATATTCTTCAGCATTGATCTTCTTATTAGTGAATTCAGTGTCCAGAAATGGAAGATATTATTTGTGAAAATTTAATTTCTCTAATGTATGAGAGACCCGCCTTGTGGGACAAGACTTAAGATTAATATAAAAATAAAGAGTGAAAAATGTGTGGAATATTAAAACCAGAATTTGCATACTTTGAACAAAATTTAAGAGAAACCTTCAGTAAGAAACTTATTTAAAAAAATCTTACACCAATAAAAAAATCCTGGACTGGAATAAATAAAACTGAACTGGAAGCGCAATGGAAGAAGGAGGAGAGCACAGCAATAAGCAGCAAAGCCGGACTGTGTGAACATCGCAGTACAGTTGACGCCGTACAGTAAAAAAACCATACCAAAAAAAGACTGTATCGTTCTATAAGCTGCTAACAACTTCATGATCGGTGCTATCAAAAAAGCCGAAACATATTTAGTCTCATTTCTAAACATAATCCGTACGAAGGACGGGCACAATAGCTAGTAAATAAATATAATTTGCCATTAGATAAAATTATTATTTGTAATAAGGACCGCTCACAACACCTAGTCCTTCCATAAATTGGTGGATTTGAACATTTCAACTCATTTATTGAATTCAACTCATTTATTTAAGTTGTTCCGAATCACCGAGTTGGGGCAGAATATCTCTATGGCCTGGGAAGCTGCTTATAAAAAAGTAATTGAACAGCACTTGCTGAAAAATCCTGCCCGAGGATGTCAAACTCTTGTCGAGTCCCAAAAAGTTCAATTTTTCTAGTAATTTTTTATGTTTTTAAATTTATTTCAAAGTTACCAGTTTTACGTTTAAATGTCATTGGAAGATGTAATCTGTTTTTTGAATGATAATAATAATAATAATATATCTTTATTTCCAAAAAAATTTCACATATAACAGTACAGATATCAATCAAAATATAAAATTAATGTGATACGCCGATTTTATAAGAACTCTGCCAAATAACGACCACGAGAGGCAGCCTACGATCCTGTCAGCCTAATCCAATTCAATTTGCCAAAGGACAAAAATCAAGTAGGAAAAATCAATCATTGCCTTGAACACGTGAGTAAAAGGCTCGTTATAATAACCCGTTATTAGGCGGGTTACACACATATGCATCTCGCACGGTGCGACTGGCATTTTTCTTGCTACTAGCATGCAGCTTGAAGACCAACCTGTGTTAATTACGTGGAGCTTACACACTTATGCAACTGGCATGGTGCTACTGGCATCATGCATTTCGCATGCAGCGTGCAGCGCCACTAGGAACCGATCGGTCGATGTTTGGCGTGGCATGCAGCGTGCATCTCGAGTTGGTGCATGCGCAGAACACATTTCCAAGCCACATGACCATACGACTTCTCCTTCTAATGGCGGTAAGTAACAACAGCATTTCATCATCCGATGCCGACGATGACATTTTCCAATGAACTGAACGCCAAGAAGTGCCCACCTCTCTCATCCTGCTACTAGCACGTGCCACGACCATGCAGCCTGCATGCATCTCGCATCAAAAATGCTAGTCGCACCGTGCGAGATGCATATGTGTGTAACCCGCCTTAATTATAAATTGGCCAATTTTACAGTGAAAATGTGCTTTGAAGAAATATATTAAATACAACGGTATTCCACGACCGCATGACGAAGTCAATTTGTATTGAAGTGTGAAGATTTCATCTTTCTCTTACTGCACTAATTAGCCCTTAGGTCGGCTCGACAAAATTATTATCTACAAATTCATGAACTTTTCAAAAATATTCTCATTAAAAATAAGCCTGACAAAAGGGCTTGAACTTTTTTCCTTTTCGAATCTCTTAGCCAATATTCAATCTATCTCTTACATAGGATATTTTTTCTTAATTTGAATAAATTCTGCTTATTTAAATCTGTGCCTGACTGCGTTGCCCTGCTCGAACATTGGTAATTGTTAGTCATTAGTTTTATTATTTTATACTTTGGGTGATCTTTGTTGAGGGTCTTACTGCACAATATTTTATTCTGTATGGTATTTGAGTCGCTGGTGTCGTCGATAAGACATACAGCTGCTCGAGAGTATATTGGTGAATCTTTGAGAGACCAAACTCGACAGAGATCAGCTCCCACAGTGAACTTTACGGCGGTACTAAGCGTGGCATCGGTCATCAGCAAAGTAGGTATAGGGATTCGCCAACTTACAACGGTCGATTCCCGGATATCGTACCTGGAATAAATATTTCAGGGAAGATTGAAAGGACTTTTCCGTTCTTCGTTGTGGAATTGCCTCATCACCCTCGCAATCATCCCGGAGCTGGATACGAGCCTAATACCTGAGTGATTCCGGCAGCAAGGAAAACAATTAGTTTCATTTCAGGTAATTGCGTAGGGAGGTGGAAGTAGTCCTCACAGTATGTATATCTTCTAATATTTTCCAAGCTTCTGATGCTAGTTCATATTCACTAATTTGTTATCAAAAAGTTATATATAATATATTTATCACTTACACTTTTATATAAAAAGAAAAGGAAATTGCTTTTCTATTGAGCCTCTTGTTCCATGTTTTATTGACCGGTAAAGCCTGGTTTAATCGCATTCCAGCAATTCAATTGAACTAATTAAGCTTCAACTTGTATAATTACCACGAGAAATATTTTTTTTCGGTTTAACGTGGATATCCCAATCATACTTTATCGACTTTGGCCATTTATACTATTGAAAGTTCTTCTCACCATTCACAATCACTAACAATCCAATCAACCAAACAATGCAACTGTCCATATTCATATTTTATGACTTATTCGTTTAACTTGTACGTGTCTGGAAAGTTATTCCAAAACTTTTGTTTTAAAACGGTCGAGAAATATGAACATCATGAAATTCATTCTGAAATTAACTTCTATTATTTAACAACATCAATAACATCACATAAATTCTTTATTTTTGTGATAATATGAATTTATAAATTCCTGTGATAATTTTTATGATTTGTGTTCACATATTCCTTCATTCCTACGGTACTGCACTTTATTTGAAGCTTTCTTGAACAGATTATGTGATACAATATGATACAAATGTTTTAATCTATGAATATCTGTCAATGATATTTTCCATATGATGCTACATTGCTGAACTTATAACAATATCTCTTTATAAGGGGCATTGAAAGTCACCCCATCATTACCAACCAGTGAATTTGAATGATTTAGAAATTTGACTGAAATGATTGTGTTTAAAAGTCGAATTCTTATTTTAAATGTATCGAAGATAGGAGGTAGAAATTACTCTGTCAACCGTTTCACATCATTAAGGAGGATCAATTTTTTCCACCATTAAAATGTTTTTTAATAACTATTGTAATCAATCGCAAACTGAATCAGATCACTGCACATTCATGTATCAAGATCAATTTTTAAAATGACTACAATGCTAGTTGGTGACGGTTGTCAGGGAAAGTGTAGAAAGGATATAATGAAGAAGTAGCCAACAATTTGTGAACTCTTTGTTATCATATAACGATTAAGATTAAATTTTGAAAGAATAAGAAAGTAAGGAAGAGCAGATTATTTGAAAGCAGAAATTCATGGCAAACAGCAAACTCAGTGCAATTGAGGCGTACAGTTATGAAAGATAATCTTCTCTCTCCTTCTCCCATTCCTCATCATCATTTTCTTCCCCCTTGCCAATGAAATTTGCCGTCCCGTAGAACGGAATAATGATAAACCGCCAGGCAGCATCTTTACTTATGACAGCAGAGAAACTTTGCGCATACTTACTAACTCCGATTTCATTAGAGTTGTGGAAAAGTTGCAACCGCTATCCATTTTAAATAGGGGAAGTTGATAAAAAAGCGCCTACAAATTGTTTTGTGATTTCCCTTTTCTTCTGCCAACTGAAGCAACAAAAACTTGTGCTTCTGTTCTGATTTTGTTTCTGCAGCCTGCTCCCATAGTGCAGTCGAGAATCATGTTGATAACTTTACATCTATGATGTAATTTCAACACTAAATATAATAAATCTACCTCATAAGTCTTTCAATCTATAACTTCTTCTAGATTATAGCCTTCATTACTTTGGGCTTCGCATTCACTGAAAATTGATGAAAAAAAGTCAGTATAAGTCCTAGGAAGCAGCTCATGAGTCTCACTAAGACAATTAAGTTTTCTAAATCAGAAGAGGCATTCAATTTTTTCTGTCTTATCAACTGACGATTCATCAAAAAAATTCCTGAATCAAAAGACACTTCTAACAAAAATCCACTCAATATCACTGGAACTTGAAACTCAATATTGAATAACATATACTCCATCATAGATAATAAATTGTTTGTGATGTTGATGTTATACCTCACTTGCATAATCTCATTTTTATTGCATTGCTTCGCTCCAGCAATGAATAATAAATTGTACTCTATTTTAGTACCATTGTACTGAAATTTAGTACAGGATTATGGTATCTGATTAAATTTCACATAAAGAAATCGGGTAGCTGGGTGGGCAAGGAGAAAATTGATTGCTTATTAGTTTCACTAACTTCTAGGTAGACCTATTCAATCCAACATCATAATCCTATAACTTCAAGTAACAAGAAGTGAGTTCCATTTGTTGAAAAACAAATATTTGAATGTGTAACATAATATATTGATATGCTACTCTGCTTGTGTAATGATTTAAATTCTGTTAAACCAGCATTGTTAATTTATTATTCTCTCAAAGTGAGTTTGAGCCTCATATTCCAGTATAGGGTATGAGTTAGGACAGTTTAAGTAAAGGCTCTCATTGTTGGAGCAAGAATGATATTATTAAAGAAAACTTTCAACTGTTTTCAGTCTGCTTCTAGTTTAGTTTCTCTACGATTATTACGTTTAGTTTTTGTTTATCTTCCAGAGATGCTTTCAATGTAGTCTTATAGGCCTTTAGTCTATATAAATTCCCAATGGTGAAATATGCAAGTATACTATTACCCAAGGTATGTATACTGCTATAGTATATCACTACTTAACTTCTTACTGTATCAGCTGCTCTATAAGCCATTAATTTCATACTGAGATAGTATTGAGTGGATATTTCAAATCAAGATTTACAAGACAATTATTAAAATTATAGAAGTCAAAAAGTCAACTTCAGGGAATAAGAAATGAATATTTATTGTTATTGTTCGTCCAGAGAAATATAAGAGTGTGTTATTGTTAAGCTATATCAAGCATAGGTTGTGTATTGTTTGAGACTCTGGTATCATTGCCATTACCCAGAGCACTTTCATAAAGCTATAATGGGGTGTGGTGAATGTTGTGGCATTATATAAGTCGTAAACAGGCGTAAGTTCTACAGAAGGTGGTTTCTGCTCCCTAGCCTACAAGTCAGTAGGGGATTTCTGGTTCCATTTACCCAACTATCAGTTCTCTCCCACACACGTTTGTTCAATTACATTGTTGAAAGCATAATAGCAATACTTTTCCTCCCTTAGCAATGATAAGACTGTGCTATGTGTTGTTACCATGTAATTAATTACCAGTGGATGGGGTTGGACACAACAAAAACCTATCTCATATTCTGATCAATAATATTGATGTTTTGTCATTCAAGAAATCATTTTAATGCATTCTAATATGTTTGTATTTATTGTTAAGGTTAATTCCAGGTTAAACTCAATCCCTCATAAAAAATGCAAAAAATTAATAATGTTTCCATTACCAATGCCCTGGACGTAGGCTTTTTTACGCATATTCCAGCAGAGCTAGACGATATCCACTATAGCTTCCTGAAACTATAGCTCAACACAAATTTACGTCCACTAACTCTTAAACTAATTATAATTATTTTATCATAATAAATAAAGAGATAAAAGGCGTTTTTGAGTTGGGTACAATCATCCTCTCAAAAAAGCTAGCGTAACACTATATTTTCTGTTGTATGACTAGTTTTGGGAGGAAATATGCGGCAGACTGAAGACAATCCCTCAACAAAGCGATTGAATCTCTCGATAAGATCAATGAAGGTATCCTTCTTACTGCAAGTAGGCCATATACTGAAGAGCCGCAAATAAGTGAATTCTAAGCTAGGTTTGGAATAATGTGTTCTCATGTCTATGGCCATGACATCCAAGACGTCTATTAGCAAGAAACTCCAAATAATACATAAGAGTTCAACAGCAATATTGCCAGTTTATTGAACATGCAAAAATATTCAGAAATGATTGACTCTGAAGTCAGAAATATGACAAAATGAATAATTAATAAATCTCTTTTTGAGATATTCTGATTTCAACTAGTTCTTTGAATGTTTCTTAATATATTCACTCATCAATCACCATCATCCAACTCATTACCCACGCACAGGTCTAAGACCTATGTGGGCTTCATCCTAGAAAAAAATTTTTTTAATAAGAATATATTCATTTTCCTTGTAGGAGGAATCAGACCTGAAGGTCACTCTTATTTGAACAGTCTGTACAAGAGTCTGCTTGAATCGTACTTGTCACAAACACGTTTCATATGGTGCGGCTCTATTATTTGACGAAATTATAATTATTTTTCGCACACTTGAACGATTTTTGCAAATGCCACCTGATCAGGATTTTATTTTAAACTCACAGACTCACTGAAATGTTGTCTTCTTTCCTTGGATGGACAGTATGGACCTCATCGAAATCGTCTCGTGGCCTTCTGGTACAATAATTTGACTTCCAAGTGGCGTTTTTTATCTTTTTTCCACAATAATAACTTTTGCAGCATATTATTTAGACTGTTCAACCGTGCGAGGAACATTTAAGGTCTTTTTAGGGCACATAGGACCACTTCAAGTCATCATTTTCGATTTCTCCTGGTTGGGTTTGTTATCACGTTCTTCCAGTACAGTTTCATTCTATCTGATCTTTGACGTTTTTCCTCTGAATATACTGCTGTTTTTTTGCAGGGATCTTTAATTGAGAATCTGAATGCTGATTTTTGTATTTGGTTGACTTCTGCTTTCCTTTCTGCATTTTCGAGTGTCAAACCTATATGTAGCCCAGTGATGGGCTAAGTGCGGCTCAAGAGTTAGTTTAATCCGGCCCACGACCCACTTTTGAGTGGACACACATGTGAAATAAATTATAATAAAATATTTAGGTAATATAATGCAAAATATTGTGAATATAATCAGTGAATGAATAAGTTTTCATATTTTGTTGAAACCAATAAATGCTTAGAATTGGTCAACAATTACAAAATAAGAAACTAGTTTCATTATTGATTATTTAATACTGAAAGGCCCACATATTGAAAATTATCAGTATTATTATTATTAAAAAATGTTCAGCTTGAATGTTTGGTCTCAATGGAATTCTATACAGTAATCATTTTCATCCAGAACAAAAAAAAGTAGTTATGCTTTTGAAGTTCATAGTAAAAAAATACCAGACATCAGTGAAAGTACTAAAACATTGCAAACAAACTTATTAACTTGTTTACAAGCTGAATATAAAATTGAAAATGAATACAAATAATATTTATTTAAAATAAAAAAAATGATTATTAGTGAGACATTCAAAATATGAGCACAAACTGAATTTCTTTCAGTTTAGGTTTTCTTTATAATTCTAGTGTGCATCAAAGTAAGTGAATTTATGTGTAGAACTGTCTTGAAATACTGCTTTCAAGTTCCAATTTTTCAGTTGGATCATTGCCTCTCTTAAAGAGTTGAACAGCAGTTTTCCACTATAATTTCAATTATTGAGAATAATCATTATTGAGGCTTTAAATTTAAACTGATGACTGAAATGTAAAAAACAAGTTTATCTCTTAAAAATGAAGTATTGATGAATTTTTTCGGACCCGGTCCTAATTTAGAAGATTGGTTATTTTGGAAAGTTTCTGCTGTCTTCAAAATATTTAGCCTCGTTCTGTACACTGATATATGTCTATCTTGTCTAGTTCTGTTTTATGCGATAATCTAATAGATGGTGAAAGCTAATAATTGAGTTCTTGATATTTCTATCCCGCTTCATACTTTCAGTTCTCTACTTGTTGGTAGGTCAACCAACTTTGTGCTTTCTAGCTTGCTCCAATTACGCATGCGTCAACTGAATTAATGAATTACTGATGCTTTATTTCGTGAATGAAGTCATCCCTTCCCTCATTTATCCTTTAGATGGGAGCGGTCACTTCGCTTTAGCTACCGCTGCTCAGCTGGCATTCTATGTATGAACATGGACGATGAATCTGCGCTGCTCTGTTCATAGAAATCTTGTTTGTTTACCTATGTGAACCCCGAGTAAGGTTATGTTTACCCTCAACTTCTCCTTTTTCAAGGATTTTTTTTATATTCAGATTTTTACGATTTAATTATTCAGAAAGGCGCATATTAGCATATTGTTTAACTTTCAACGTCTTATTAAATTTAGATAATTAGGTAAATTTCTTCAAACTGTAGTTCATTTGATCTTAGAGGTCTTTTAGTTGGATCAACTAAACAGATCTTTTGTTATTATTCTAGACTCCAGTTATTATTGCATTTTTGGTACTTTTCTTTATAGTGGTTCATTGTTTGGGGCTTTTTTTTTTTTTTTTTTTTTTTTTGGTAGATTACGTCTTGGAGACTCCAGTCTCAGATTAAGGAATTGTAACCAGGAATTGCTCCAGTTAAGGAGTATAAGACAAGTCAAATCAACAATATTATACACTATATTACATAATTACTTCAATTAGTTGAGGTGAGGCTTAATTTTGATGTGAAAGGAACTCTTGTACACTATAAAAAGCTTTATCAACTAAATATTTCTTCAATTGTTTTTTAAATATTTCTATATTTTCAAGACTTTTCAAAAACTGCGGTAGCTTGTTGTAGAATTTCCTACCAATATAACTAGGTTTTTGTTTGAATAAGCTACTATTGTGACTCACCAAGTGATAATCTCCTCGGCTTCTTGTATTATAATCATGTACATCAAGATTTTGGTTAATATCATTCGTTTTTACATATAAAGTAGCTTCATACACATATAAGCAGGGTACAGTTAGGAGACCAAGTCTCTTGAACAACGGCCTACATGAATCTAATCTATTTACTCTTTCTATACACCTAACCGCTTTCTTTTGGATCTTAAACACCCTATCAAGATTTTGTTTTGATGAATTACCCCATACTAAGATAGCATACCTAATATGTGACAGTAAGAGCCCATGGTAAGCTGTAAAAAGTAACTTTTTGTCATTCAATCTAGCGAGCTGTCGCATGACAAATACCCCAGATGAAATTTTACTACATATTTTCTCAATGTATGGAGTCCAGGTCAATCGTCTATCCAACGTAACTCCTAGAAATGCAATTTTTTCTTCCTGGTCTAATTGATTATCGTTTACAAACACGTTTATAGCCCTATCTTCATTTAAATTATGTTTGTTTTTGAATTGAAGGTATTGGCATTTTTTACTATTTATAGTTAATTTCAACTGATTTAAAAATTGGACAATGGACTGCACACCTATATGGGCACTTATTTCTAAATTATCTAGAATGGAATTGCTGAAAATGAGTGATGTATCATCAGCAAATAAGAGGGCTCTACCACTAATTAATTCTTTAGGTAAACGGTTGACATATAACAAAAAAAGCAATGGACCTAGTATTGACCCCTGAGGCACTCCAGCTTGCACCTCTAATTTATTAGATTTATTCTTTACAATACTATTTCCAACTACTGTAGTTAGTTCTACACATTGTTTTCTCCCAATAAGATATGATTCAAACCATTTCAGTTCAACCCCATTTACACCTACATTTTGCAGTATTCCCAATAAAGTTCTATGATTAACACAGTCAAATGCCTTTGACAGATCTAAGAAGATTGCAGTAGCTTTATCACCTGAATCTATTATATCTATTAGTTTTTCAACTAGAGAAACTATGGCTGTTTTTGTTGATCTCCCTTTCTGGAAGCCATGTTGTTCATCACAGATAAAGTTAGCTTCTTGAAGGTGCAGAAGTAACCTATTTAGAACTACTCTTTCAAAAATTTTACTTATTACATTTAAAATACTAATGGGCCTATAGTTTTCTACCTTCTCTCTATCACCACTTTTGAAGATTGGCAAGATCTTCCCCTCTTTTAAGTTATCTGGAAAAACACCTTGTTCTAATGAATGATTGATCAGATGAATCAAAGGGTCTAACAATTGATCTTTACATTCTTTCAGAATTTTACTGGATACCCCATCTATTCCTACAGTTTTTTTATTATTTAAACTATCAATGATATTTGACAACTCGTCTTGGCATACTGGGTGGAATTTTAATTCGTTCTGAATCCCCTCAGTATTCCTCATGTTTGCATCACTAATACCTGTATTGAGAGATTTTTGAAGATCCTTAGCAACCAGTTGATAATATCTGTTAAAGAAATTACAAATGTCTACACTATCATCAATATATTTGTTATTTTCGTTAATTATTCTGGGGACACTAGTATAAGCATCTACATGAGCTACTTGCCTATTTTTGTTTATTACATCCCACACTGCTGTGTTAAAGTACACACTATTATTCAAAATTTCAGCTGTTTTCTTACATTTCGCTCTTTTCACTTGTCTTGTATAATTTTTCTTTAGAGCTTTGTAATTATCTTCACTTAACATATTTCTAGATAGTTTGAATTCATCATATGCATCTTTAACCCTATTTCTTTCTGCAAGGATATCATCAGTTATCCACTCTTCAATCTTGTCTAATTTGTTCTTTACAGGGACTTTTTTAACTGGACAACTCATAGTAATATGAAACCTTAAAATATTAATGAAACTATCATATTTGTCATTTAAACTATTGCTATTGTAAACCCTACTCCAGTTTTCTTGTAGCAGATTCTGCTTCAAACAATCGATATTCCCCTGTTCACATTGTTGAATTTCTTTCATTACTCTACTCTTTTTAATTGATTTATGACCTTGCAACCCCACCTCTAAGATTTGATAGTCATGATCAGATAGTTCTGAGCCGCCTAATCTTGTTTTAGAGTAATCTATATTAGTAAGGATGTTATCAATTATTGTTTGTGATGTTCTTGTGACTCTGGTATATTCATGAACTTTTATTTCCAAGTTATTCATGCATATAATATCCTTTAAATCTTCTGTCATTTTATTCTGTGTTGCAAAGTCTGTATTGAAATCTCCCGCTACAATAACGTTTGTAAAACGAGTAGTAGTAATCTCTAAAAGCCTATTGAATAGTTCACAAAAATTGTTCCATTCCCCATTTGGTGACCTGTAAATACCTAACACCGCTACTTCGAAATTATTGTCGATTTTTACTCTCAAACCAGTAACTTCTAAATCCATTTCCACAGCAAATTTCTCTACATATTCTAGATTAAATGTTTGCATATTCTTAGCATTTTTAGCTTGAGTTCCACATTCGAGGCCCGACTTATCTTAATAACTTGGTCGATGTTATTTTATTTGAGAAGAATTGTTTTATGATTGTCTAACGTTTAGCACTGAAAAATATTGGGGACGCAATCCAATTTCAACTCTTTGTAATCCAGTCAAATGAGCCTGTGCTGGACTACGGGATTTCACCAACACGTGGCTGATATTGGACTGGGCTGATAATTGTGAGGAACAAACTACAATATCGAACCTGCACCTTGTAAACGGTTTGCGTGTGAAACAAATTTAAGGTATGAGACTTCGTTAGCAATGTCCATTGAATCGTCTAAATAGTGAGATTTGAAGGCGTACATACCATTAGCCAATGAGTGTGAGTCAAGGACTATCCCTGTTTAATTTTATGAAAGACTCAAATCGTCCAATCTTGTGAATGAAGTTAATTTTGTATTTTACTGAGATTTATCTGTATTGTGCCTTTTCAATTTTTTTATAAGCGCCGTTCTGAATCGCAAATGAGTTGCTCATCTTAAGTTGTTTTTTTTATTGTACAACGTTTAGCAATGAACAAACTCATTTCTCAATGTTTGATATCTTGCTTTATTATAGCACAACTTTTTTTTTATTTCTAGTTAATGCCCACAGTTAAAAGTTCTCTTTTTCTTTCTTATTTTACACTGTAGCATTCCACTAGTAAGTTATAAACTGTGAACACATATAATCACTAATGAATAATATAAACGGTAAAGAACACATAATTTATAACACACAATTACGACCTATGATTCTGATGATTTTGAAAACTTGAGCAAATAAAGAAGAGAACAGTTTTGTGAACAGACTTATGAATTTATGAGTGAATGAAGATTTATGTTATAAATTACCTATAAATCCTTACAAGCAGCCTTTTATTCCAAGTAAGCAGCTGAATTATCTTCTCAATCAGAAGCTTCAAATTTATGAAGTACGTTGAGCCGTATTGGAATAAATAGTTGGAGAGCTAAAGAAGAAAGCTGGCAAATGAGAAATTCACTGAAAAATTAAGGACTCGATAACATGAATTAATCGCTTATGACTGAGCTTTGTTGGTCTGGAAATCAACTACTGATTATAATTAAAAGTTTACTACTGAACAATTCATCATCTTTTCCTTGCTCAACATCATCCAGTAAATGAACCTACATCAGGTTTTGATGGTGTGGTAGCTTCCTGAACAATCCTTAATTAAAAACTTATAATTAACTTCGTCGGAATGATCTCCTGTCTTAATGAGTACGCCAGAAAAATTGCGTTCCAGATCACCACCGTACATAATCTTAACGCACTTTTATTAAAACTGAGTTCAAATAGTTGTTGAACTCAGTTCCTCTTAGAAGGACGATGATCTCTTGAAATCAATTATCATCAAGCTTGCTAGGTTCTCTGAAGGACCTTCAATCACAAGGAGTTTTTAATTGAGGTTCGGCATGGTGCGATAATGCTGATTAAAAGGTAGAAATGATGAGACTGGTTCGCAAATAGAATTTGCCCCTAAAATAGTCTTGGAAAGGTCGACGACATAAAAGCCTTTGAAGATTACTACTTGTTGTTCTGTATAAATAGAAATCCTCAATTAAGATAACCTTCACATAAACAATCCACGAGTTTTTCATCTATTTTTAATTTTCCAAGAAAAAATAAAAGTATTGTGTGTTTTCTGATTGTGTATATTAGATCCAACTTTGACGTACGATTCTCATGATTCTATTTCCCTATATCTAACAGTATTATTTATGACTCCATGTTGGTAAACTTTATTTATTGAAAAAGTATGAAATAGTCTTTGAAGCAAAAAAATTACAATAGTTATCAAATATAGTTAATGAGTCTATTCAGCAATTATAGAATGTTGATAATATCTCCTATCGAACAGATACTGTTTGAGGCAGCTTGAAAGAATACATAACAAATAACAAGTGTTGTGTTACTCTCTTTCAATATGAGTGATTATACAATTGATAACTATTTCACAATTATGAATCAGGTGTTGATCTTATTTATTCTGTATCGCACAATGCAAAAGATTGAAACATTTATTCATACCTGTATAATCTAATAAACTGATCTGGACGCCACATGTAGAAATTTTTTTATATTTTCACGAGTAGGCCTATGTGACAAATAATATACAAATTGATAGGAAACTCAAAAATTAAATTTCAAAGAGGAAAGAATACGAGAAAGCCTATTGGATGAAAGCCTGATAAAATGGATAAAAATAGAATAAGTCTGGAATAGAGAATAAGATAGGACAAAAGAAAGGTGGCCGGACATGGTAGCTTTTTGCCATAGCTACCGCCTAAAGTCGTTTGCCAAAACAGTTCATTCATCAAACAGAAGAGTAGCGCTTAATAGGGGGACTACTGAATAAAGCCAAAAAGAAGTGAAACAACCAGGATAGCAGACATGGGCAGAGAGACGCGTGAGAGAACGGCAAAACGACTGAAATATAAATAAGGCGGAGTAGACAATTTATTTATGTTCGCCTATTTCCGTAGCCTACGTTGCGCCCCTTAATAAATGCACTACGCGGGCTTCTTCCATCCCATTGCAAAATACAGAAAAAAAAGGAGGAACAAGGAGAATAAAAACGTAATTCCTCTTTCAATTACTCTCAATAAGGAAACCGACCATTTGTTTCCCCGCTAAGTATAATAAAGTCAAATTTGCCAGAATCCGTTTTTTTCTCTCACAGTCGATTTGTTTTATTGGTGTCATCAATTGAATGGAAATGTTGCTCCTTAATTGAAACAGCTCGATAGTGGAAAAAACGCTGATTCTCTTCAAATTTCCTTGAGTCTCACTTGAAATGGATTTATAATGGAGAATTCAGCTTTAAAACTGATTCTGAATTGGAGTATAATTTATTATAGGTCTACATACTAGATCATGATGTGAAATGCCTTATCTATTTATGAGTACTGTATCTCTGAATCTTTAGTGACAATTGAATAAGTGATAATAAAATGTGTTGAAATTATTACACTTATCTTTATTGCATCTAAATCAACGATCTTGATTCCATAATTTTCAGCAGTTGAAACTTATAGAACTAAATTTTTTCTGCTAGTTCTAAGATGCTCGAATTATGATGACACATTACTGAATAAATTCAGGTAGATTTTGATAAGTAGGGCTTTAATTACTATTATCTATTTCAGTATTACTTGATTTGATATTGTTCTACATCAAGCAGCAATTGTCAATTAAGTATTTGCTGTCTTTATTCTTTTAACTTTTATAAATTCATCATTCAAAAGGAAACTCCTTCGATGCATGCGAGGCTTGCCAATGCACTCACCAAAGTTTTGGTACGATACTCCTTTCGCAACAACCACTACAACTCCCCTGTTCCTTTGCCGTTTCTATCAGCCTTACTTACCACAAATCGAAGTTTCAGTTGTCCTCTTACGTCCGTTCTCCTTTATCTCTATTCTGCTTGTGCCATCGCCTTGCACTAATTCAGCCACCACTAGTTACCCTTTCGCTTCCTCCCCAGTGGTTGACAGGGAAAGGAGTGAAGCGAAAACGTTCAACGAAAGCGGTGGTCCATTAAGCCACTACTCGCTTTCAACGCTGCAAGATAGGCCCAAGTCTGTGCCCATTCTTTTCGTTTTTATTAGCGAAGCTATTATAGAATAATTTACGATCTTCCCTGCCACCCTTTTGAGCCCCTTTTCTGTTCAGCTCTTGTAGCCTAAATGTTCCCCCGCTTACATTCTCAACTGGTCTGCATGGTTTTCTTTTGTCCTGTTTACTTTCCTCGAAAGAGGAGCATCTCATATCTCACGTTGTTTTCTTTCCCTCATTTGAAGAGAATTTATGGTCGACTTGCCATCTCTTGCTATTGGAAAAACTATCTTTAGAAATTTTTTTTAATTGTAGCTCTATTCCTTCATATTATAGTCTTTAACCAACACTACATCTTTCATTTTCTAATCATCCAGCAAATGCTCTACATTGCACTATGTAGTCAGATGAAGGAACATCCAAATCAATTGATCTATCAATTAGAGATTCTTACTTCTGTGAATAATACATAGTAGCTAAATGCTATAGATCTATGGGGACTCCAGGGTAGAAAACAGATTAGAGAGTCCCATTTTGTTAAGTAGTGTATAATCAAGTTTGGTTAGGGGGGCCTCGGCTCAAAAAGTATACTCTGGGGGCCCCTGTATGACAATTGTCATGCATGTTGAGGCCCTTGAGGCGATTCCCCGGAAACAAAACAATTTATTTTTCAATTAGCTTAATCTGTTTCAATGTAATGAATAATAGTCTTATTTGAATGATGTATAGCCTAAAAATTATTTGTTCAAGCTCATTATTGAAGCTTTGTTGGAGTACCGTTCTCAATAACATGGAACTTACCATGAGACTAGACACTAGAACGTTCATGTCAAGAGCTGTGGATTCCAAGACTAAATTCATCAAAGGCTTCGGAATTCGGAATCCAATAAGCGAATGAAGCATCACGGAATGAAGTTTGTTAAAGCAGTTGATCCTGCGCTGTCATTCACTAGACTACTCCATCATGAGCCAAATGATCATCAAAACCCTAATTAGTTCCAATAATAATGTTGAATCTACCAATTTTCATTTGATCCATTTAGCGCCATGCTAAGCTAGTGGTTGGGTGTGGAGTGAGGAGGGGTCTCGAAATGCGCATGCCTACTGATGACATGACAGTTAATTACTAGCTGCTGAATTGCAACAATCCGTACATAGCCTACGTACGCCCATACGCTCATGCGCCTACACATGTACATATAAACTTACACTAGCGCGGTACACAAGGGGTGTGTGGATGTAGGAGCATGTTTATAATCTAATTAAAAGGTAAGTTGATCTATGCAATTAATTCAAAGGTTTAGATCACATTATCCACCACTACTTGTTGAATATAATTTCTATTGATGCAGGTGCAAAATTATGTTTATAACGGAACTAATGATCGATTTAATTAATTTCATGAGGCTCATGTAGCACTCAACACACAATATGTCTCCAAGCTGGGACTAATTTCGAATATGCACATCAGCCTAGAGAGCGTGGAATTGTAGTGCTCGAAAGAGTGCTGTATTAGTTACATTTAGACTATTTTTGTTGTTTTTTTTTAATGGAGTTTTGTAACAAGTAGTATAAAACTAGTGGTTCCAGCGCAACCCCCCCCCCCCCCCAAGGGAGCTGACACACCACCCCTACCCCCCCTACCAACCCCTCACACATGTCACCCCCTCTCCCATGTTCCCGCCTCCCCTAGCATAACCCAACTCAACCTAACCAGACCTAACCTGACCTAACATAACCTAACTAACCTAACCTAACTCAACCTAATTAACATAACTTAACCTAATTTACCCAACATACCCAACACATCCTAACAACCTAGACACTAGGGGCACTAGGGGAGCACTAGGGATATCTGGGGAAGCACGAGGGGTGCACTAGGGGAACACTAGGGGAGTACTAGGGGAGCACTAGGGGGCGCTAGGGTTACTAGGGGTAGCACTGGAGGCACTAGAGGCACTAGGGAGCACTGGGGTAGAGTGCACATGCATATGGGTCATATGC
The DNA here is from genome assembly GCA_948455865.1 of Conomelus anceps. Taxonomy (NCBI): domain Eukaryota; kingdom Metazoa; phylum Arthropoda; class Insecta; order Hemiptera; family Delphacidae; genus Conomelus; species Conomelus anceps. Next base: position 53,277,998 of record OX418218.1, on the reverse strand, counting down.
ATAGAGTTTCTTGGGGGACATCACAATGGGAGTAGGTTAAAAAGGGGGATTCTGGAAAAAAAACCCTCCGCCACCCCCATAACCCTCCCCCTCACCCTGCAAAATGTTCCCCTCCCCCTCCCCTCTACCCCCCCGCCACCCCCCTAAACCCTCCACCAAAAATCCCCAAAAAATATCCCCTTCCCCAAAAAGTAGCCCCCTCCCCCAAATGTGGCCCCCTCCCCAGAAAAGTGACCCCCCTTTCCCAAAAAATGGCCCCCTCTCCCAAAAAAATGGCCCCCTCACTCGAAAAATGGTTCCTAGAACTCGAAAAATGGCCCTCCACACCCTAAATGTGGCCCCCCACATCCTAAATGTGGTCCCTCCCACCCAAAAAATGAACCCCTTTCCCCGAAAAGTGTACCCCCTCATCTAAAAGTGACCCCCCTCTTCGTAAAAGTGGCCCCCCTCTCCCTAGAAGTGGTCCCCCTCTCCCTCAAAGTGCTCCTCCTTGCCCGAAAAGTGGCCCCTCAACCTAAAAGTGACCTCTAAACCTGAAAGTGGTCCCCCCTTAACCAAAAGATGACCCCCACTCCCTAAAAGTGATCCTCATCTCCCTAAAAATTCCAATGGGACAGTTTCAATGAGAAAGAGAGGGAAGAGAGAGGATGTGAGAGATCCTCTACTTCAATCACTGGCCCCACCCACCAGCCTTCTCATTCCAGTTGTGTCTGCTTGTGACCATGACTCAATAGTTTGGGACCCACTTAGGTAGCCCATAGCATGACACCCCCTATACTGATTGATGGGCCAAGGTCAGGGGGCCTTGGTTGGGGGCCTGGCATGAGTATTCTCCCAAAAAATGGCTCCCCGCTCCCTAAAAGTGGTCGCACCATCCTAAAAATTCCAATGGAATAGTTTCAATGAGAAAGAGAGAGACCCATAATTCCATCACATGGCCCCGGTCTTCTCATTCCAGTTATGTCTGCTCATGGATGGGTGACTTATGAGCATTACTCAGGACCCCTCTATCATGACTCTCCCAAGAAACTCTGACAAATGTGCACACTACCCTTGTGCTACCCTAAATGCCCCTTCTGTTTCCCTAGTGCCCCCTTAATGCCCCTAGTGTTTCCCTAGTGCCCCACTTAATGCCCCTTCTGTTTCCCTAGTGTCCCCTTAATGCCCCTAGTGTTTCCCTAGTGCCCCACATAATGCCCCTCCTGTTTCCCTAGTGCCCCACTTAATGCCCCTAGTGTTTTCCTAGTGCCCCCTTAATGTCCCTAGTGTTTCCCTAGTGCCCCTCTTAATACCCCTAGTGTTTCCCTAGTGCCCCCCTCAATGTCCCTAGTGTTTCCCTAGTGCCCCTCTTAATGCCCCTAGTGTTTCCCTAGTGCCCCCCTTAATGTCCCTAGTGTTTCCCTAGTGCCCCCTTAATGTCCCTAGTGCACCCCTAGTGCCCCTCTTAATACCCCTAGTGTTTCCCTAGTGTCCCCTTAATGTCCCTTGTGTTTCCCTAGTGCCCCCTTAATGTACCTAGTGCACCCCTAGTGCGCCCCTAGTACTCCCCTAGTGCTCCCCTAGTGCGCCCCTAGTGCTCCCCTAGTGCGCCCCTAGTGCTCCCCTAGTGCGCCCCTAGTGCTCCCCTAGTGTCCCCCTAGTGCGCCCCTAGTGTCCCCCTAGTGCTCCCCTAGTGCACCTCTAGTGCGGCCCTTGTGCTCCCCCAGTGCGCCCCTAGTGCTACCCTAGTGCTCCCATAGTGCCCCTCCAGTGTGCTGCAATCTATTGCATTAAGTCGAAAGTAAACATAACCCAAAAATGGACACCCTATAAGGAATTATCCAAGCGAATACTATGTCATCTAAAGTCAACATAACCTCAAAATGGATAACCTATAAGGTATGATCCAAGCCAAAACCATGTAATCTAAAGTCAACATAAACTCAAAATGGATAACCCATAAGGAATGATCCAAGCCAATACTACATGATCTAAAGACAATATAACCTATAAGGATTGATCCAACCCAATACTACATTATTCAAAGACAGTATAACCTATAAGGATTGATCCAATCCAATACTACATGATCTAAAGACAATATAACTTATTAGGATTGATCCAAGCCAAAACCATGTAATCTAAAGTCAACATAACCTCAAAATGGATAACCCATAAGGAATGATCCAAGCCAATACCATGTAATCTATTGCATCAAATCTAAAGTCAACATAACCTCAAAATGGATAACATTTGAGAAATGATCCAACCCAATACTATGTAATCTATTACATTAAATCCAGAGTCAACATAACCTCAAAATGGATAACCCATAAGGAATGATCCAGGCCAATACTATACAGTCTATTACATTAAATCTAACCTATAAATAGTCAAAATTGTGTCTGCATCAAATCCAACCTATAAATCTAAAGTCAGCTCAACCTCAAAATGGATAACTATGGGTGACATCGCCCCCATCACTTATAAGCATTACTCAGTGGTTTGGGACCCACCTAGGTATGACACCCCTTTGTGATGTCCCCTAGTACTCCCTTAGAGCTCCCCTAGTGTTCCCCAGTGTCCATTAGATCTCTCATAAGTACCCCTAGTGCTCTCCCTAGTGTCCCCAATGTCCCAAGTGCTCCCCTAGTACACCCCTACTGTCCCTAGGTTGTTAGGTCATGTTGGGTATGTTGGGTAGGTAATGTTAGGTTAGGTTAGTTTGGTTAGGTTAGGTTAGATTAGGTTGAGTCATGTAAGGTTAGGTTAGGTTAGGTTGGATCATGTTAGGTTAGGTTGGATCATGTTAGGTTAGGTTGGGTCATGTTAGGTTAGGTCGGGTCATGTTAGGTTGGGTTAGGTTAAGTCATGTTAGGTTAGGTTAGGTTGGGTCATGTTAGGTTAGGTTAGGTTGGGTCATGTTAGGTTAGGTTAGGTTAGGTTGGATCATGTTAGGTTAGGTTAGGTTAGATTGAGTTAGGTTAGTTGTGTTTAAAAGTGCGTGCACTTTTAGGGGGTAGTGGGAGGGGGAGGGGAACATTTTGCAGGGGTAGGGGGTGGGGGAGTGGGGGTTGTTCCAGAATCCCCCTTTTTAACCTACTAATGGGGTGTCATGCTATGGGGTACCTAGGTGGGTCCCAAACCACTGAGTGAGTGATGCTCATAAGTCATGGGAGCGTTGTCACCCATAGTTATCCATTTTGAGGTTGTGCTGACTTTAGATTTATAGGTTGGATTTGATGCAGTTGCTATTTTGGCTTTTAGGTTATAAAGGTTAGATTCAATGTAATAGATTGTATAGTATTGGATTGGATCATCTCTTACGGGTTATCCATTTTTAAGTTATGTTGTCTTTAGACTTAGATGAAATGCAATGGATTACGTATTATTGGCTTGGATCATTCCTTATAGGTTATCCATTTTGAGCTTATGTTGACTTTGTATTTAATGCAATAGGTTATGTAGTATTGACTTGGATCATTCCTTAAATGCTATTCATTTTGAGGTTATGTTGACTTTAGATCTGATACAATAGATTGTATAGAATTGGCTCGGATCATTGATCATCGGTTCAGTGATGGAAGTAGGGGTCTCTCTTGCTGTCTCTCTTCCCTCTCTTTCTTGTCAAAACTGCTCTGTTGGAATTTTTAGGATGAGGGGGACCACTTTTAGGCATAGGGAAGCCATTTTTTGGCGAGGGGGACTACTTTATTGGTTAGGGAACCCCTTTTAGGGTGAGGGGTGCCATTATTATGGGAGGGGGACTTTTCAGGGTTTGGGGACCACTTTTAGGGTGAGGGGGACCAATCTTAGTGAGAGTGGGTCCATTTTTAGGATGAGGAGTCCACTTTTCGAGGGTAGGGGGAATACTTTTAGGGTGAGGGGTCCACTTTCAGGGTGAGCGGGGCCGTTGTTAGGATGAGGGGGGCCACTTTTAGTGAGAGAGGGTCCAATTTCAGGTGGGGGGGGCACTTTTAGGATGAGGGGGCTACTTTTCGAGTGAGGAGGACCACTTTTAGTGAAGGGTGAGGGGGACCATGATTGCGCCTTTTAGGGTGAGGGGGACCACTTTTAGGATGAGGGGTGGCCACTTTTAGTGTAAGGGGGGCCATTTTTCAGGTTAGGTGGTTCACTTTTAGGGTGAGGGGGCCATTTTTCGGATGAGGGTGTCCATTTTTCGGGGAGGGGGGCCGTTTTTCGGTGATTTGGGGGGCGAACATTGGTGAGGGGAAAGACATGGCGGAGGGGGTTTACATGGGTGAGGGGTGGTGTAGGGGGGGGTAGTGGGGGGATGTGCCAGCTCCGGGGGGGGGGGGGGGGGGTTGTGCTTGAACCGCTAATTTTATACTACTGTAGCAGTTATTGGAAATTATAAGTTGGACTGATATTATTCCATGACATAATATATTTTTTCACAAGTTAAACAATTGAGACCTCATTATTCAAATATTCATGAGTAAGTTGACAGTTTTGTTGTCTTTGGGTAGTGTCTTTGATTGTCATTGTTCAGGGCTATGTCATCTTGCCAATAAAATTAATACTGTGTTTCTGTCATTGCTATTTAGATCAATATACTGCCCTCTAACTCATTCAATCAGTTATTAGAACTCATGCTCGTTTACAATTTATAATAGGCTATAGCATTTTTTTTGTTCTAGCTTAATTTATTCCTAATTCTGGTCAGGGGCAGATCTAGCTGCAGATTTTGGGAAGGGGGAAACACCTATGGAGGAACCACCAAGAGGGGGGGGAAGGTGTTTGAAAATGAGGTTTAAAATTGTGAATTTGAAGCAATTTAAGGGGATTTTTGATTAAAATAAAACAAGTACGTGTCACAGAGACAAGATTTCACAGAAACAAGCTGTGCTTATATACGATAGTAGTGTCATAGGGACAAGGTTTTGTAGAAGCAAGTAGCCTTCCTCCGGCTACTCATGCTACTCATACGAGGCACGGATCCACCGGAGTGCGCAACTGTGCGGCACAGTGTTCCTTTCCGATGTTTCGTTTTGGTGTAGCAGGTACCACAAACATGCCCAAAGTTCGCACACTCCAAGCGGTTGTTGACGAACATTTTGTGCTGAACTTATTTCAAGGTCAGCCTGCACTCACAGTGTTTCCAACAATATTTTTGCTTCCACTACCAGACCGTAAACATTCTGTGTTCGCATTCACTTTTCATTCTGTCTACAACTACTGTATTGCTCGGTCCGCATTTACAATTGTTCATAATATAATATTATAACTTGAGTAATTTTGTAGTTGATTTGAATTTGATTTTTTGATTGATTTGGTTTTACACGCATTACCATATTTTAGCAGAAAAATTAAAAAGTTCAAGTTTAATAAAAAGCATAAAGCTGCTAGATTGTGGTATCAAGTGAAATCACAATGTATGAATAGTGCCGTAGCAGGTATCTGTTCAATCAGAGATAAGCTATGAGATTCCTGGGCGCTCTTTGTAAGGGTGACCGATTGAATTGGCGAGCACAAAAGACTCTTTCTCTGCTGTAAAATCACTTCCTGGTGGTTCGGAACCCACCTAAAATTTTAGCTACAACTCATCAATCACCATCATCCAACACATTACCCACGCACAGGTCTCAGACCTATGTGGGCTTCATCCTCAAAAAAAAAAAATTGTTCATTACAACCAATATTGATTGGGCTGCGTGTCATTCCCTTGTCTCCATTAAACCTCAAATCGATAAGCTTTTTGTGAAATTTTAAATTATTCTATTGTTCTGAGAATTTTCTATACAGAACTCATTTTTATTCACTATATAAATTCTGCATATAGATTGAAAGAAGGGGTGGAAACAGGCTTTTTTAGTTTACTTTGGACGTTATTTTCGAATCAATAAGCATGAAGCGAATTTTACAAAAAAAGTTGACAATTAAAAAAAGATAAGTTTAGTGATAGTGAAATTCGGTATGAAAGTAATCTGGCAATGCTTATCTTCAATTCAAAACCATACACACATTTCCAACTTGAAAAAATAATGTCTGAAAGAAGAAACTAGCCTATAAAAAAGTGCATGTTCTCGTGCTTTTTCAAAGGTAGCTACTGTAGAACTCTAACTTTGTTTTGGAGTTAGCCGGTTAACACTCATTACACTCGGTTAACACTTTGGGCCAGTATAATTATATTATAAAAATTCTTTAGAACAGCTGACTTCGAATATTAAGTCAATTTTTTTTTAAATAGGCAGTTAATGCAAGAAATGCCGTCATTTGAATGCCTTATTGATTGAAAAAAAATGAGAGGATGTATTTTCAACTCTTCCAAAAATCTTTTGGTTGCCTTCTTTTTTAAAAAAGTTGGACCCAAATACGCGGGTTTTCCCGACGCTTTTATCGTAATTTAGGTGAAATAATGTAGCGAATATGAATTTGGAGAGAATATAGAGAAAGAAGAAACAGTGGTTCTCGGTCAATGTTTACTCTTAAGCAATTAATTACTCTGCTTTTGACACTTTTATAGTGTTTACTTGGTAATTAGTAGAATGTTTTAGTTGTTTGATCAGACATTAATGGAATCTTTTCGAATATTCTATAAAGTGCTAGTTTCTTTATTTATTTACTAGCAGCTACCCGTCCTTCGTACGGATTATGTTTAGAAATACGACTAAATATGTTTCGGCTTTTTTGATAGCAACGATCATGAAGTTGTTAGCAGCTTAGTTAACAACTTAGGACGTAAACAATTCAGTGACAGTTATCAGAGAGAATATTTTTTGAGAACAGCTGATTGATATATCATGATAAATTACGTGATTTTTTCTTACATGGTAATAATAGTGCTACCTGGCGAATTCCCAAGAGCCTGGCACAAACCGCACCTTCCTAAAATGTTAATTTTTGTTTTGATAAATTGAAATTAGAAAATTTTGTTTTTTTTTCAACAAAGAAATTGATAAAACATAAGATGAACTTTAATTCACCAGACATATGTTTCCTAAAAGACTGCAATGCTCCGACTACACAAGTCTGCAGACAGCGTAAATAACGCCGCGAAGGGCCCACCATTTATATTTGAGAACAGCTGATTGATATATCATGATAAATTACGTGATTTGTTCTTATTCTTATGTGGTAATAAAACTTGGAAGAAATGTATCCAAAATCGCACAATACTTGGTTTTTAAACGTTTATTATTCTGTTGAAAAAAAAGTTAATTTAGTTTTTTATAGCTAAAGACATTGTCAATAATGTTTTCAATTTATTTATTTAGCGTATGGCGCTACGACACAAATCTTTATGTTATCTAACACAATTCACACATATCAACAATGAAGTCATCTTAGTCACAAGTTTTAAAAGGGTGGAACACAAATAAAAATAATAAAATTTTTCAAGTTATATACATATATCAATGTTTTCAATACTGTTCAATAACTAAAATCCCGATCGATGCTCTCGTTTTTGAGGAGAAGGCCGCGAAAAATACCTTTGCGGCCGTGACAGACAGACAGACAGACAGACAGACAGACAGAAAGTGAGATAAGACTATTTTAGGCTTATTTAAAGTATAAAACGTAAAAATAACCAAAAAATATACAATTCTGATAAATGTACAGACAAAACTCTAATTTTATTTATATAGATTTAGAAGTTGGTAGAGAAATCTAGAGATATATCAATTATGATAAAGTATATAAATAGAGAAACTTGTAAATGAGTTCAGTCTTGTGTGTAATTCATCATGATAAACAAGTGTGACAGTTAAGTAGTTCAGTTATTGTTCTACGTTGATAAGTGGCAGTAGTGACAGTTCGCGTTAATACAGACAGTGAAATCCCATTGGCGCTATTACAAACCATACAATGAACTTTTGTTGTCTGTAGTGATAATTCTCTTGACAGTTCAAAAGTGATAATAATTTTCCCCTGAGCCCTTCAATTCTTATATCTATTACTGTATTGACGGACTTGTGCTACGTAAGTTAGTTCTTCTTCCTCGACATTTCTTTTTTGAGTATTATTGGACAGTTTATTGTACAGTTATTGTTTAATATTAGATCGGCCTTTTGACATTTAGTGATTGATTCGTGTACAGTTCATTGGAAACTCATTATCAGTTGAACAATATTGTGTTATCTGTTTTTAATTGCTCATTTTTTCTGTAAGAAATTACTGAACAGTGTGAGTTGAGATTATTTGTGTTAATAAAGTGAGTGATAAATTTCAGTGTTGCCAGCGTTATTTTAGACATAGAACCTGTAACAATAATACACACAGCCGAGCTCAGAATAAATTACATCCTCCTCCTGGCAAAGCATGTTGGATACTAAATAGCAATGAGCTTCAGTATTGCTATTTCTAGTATAGACGTATAACATGAATAGATTAAATTTTGTTACCAAGAGAAAACTTTTTCGATTTTGATTATTTTCAAAAAACAGCCCCGACTCCTAATAATTTTAGGGTGCTAAATCCGAATCTGAAATCAAAATTCATCTATCTACCTATATAAATAGAATTGGAGTTTTTTCTGTACATTTATCAGAATTGTATATTTTTTGGTTATTTTTACGTTTTATACATTAAATAAGCCGAAAATAGTCTTATCTCACTTTCTGTCTGTCTGTCTGTCTGTCTGTCTGTCACGGCCGCAAAGGTATTTTTCGCGGCCTTCTCCTCAAAAACGAGAGCATCGATCGGGATTTTAGTTATTGAACAGTATTGAAAACATTATTGACAATGTCTTTAGCTATAAAAAAAATAAATTAACTTTTTTTTAACAGAGTAATAAACGTTTAAAAACCAAGTACTGTGCGATTTTGGATACATTTTACGCGGCCTTCTCCTCAAAAACGAGAGCATCGATCGGGATTTTAGTTATTGAACAGTATTGAAAACATTATTGACAATGTCTTTAGCTATAAAAAAGTAAATTAACTTTTTTTTTCAACAGAATAATAAACGTTTAAAAACCAAGTATTGTGCGATTTTGGATACATTTCTTCCAAGTTCTATTACCACATAAGAATAAGAACAAATCACGTAATTTATCATGATATATCAATCAGCTGTTCTCAAATATAAATGGTGGGCCCTTCGCGGCGTTATTTACGCTGTCTGCAGACTTGTGTAGTCGGAGCATTGCAGTCTTTTAGGAAACATATGTCTGGTGAATTAAAGTTCATCTTATGTTTTATCAATTATTTCTTTGTTGAAAAAAAAACAAAATTTTCTAATTTCAATTTATCAAAACAAAAATTAACATTTTAGGAAGGTGCGGTTTGTGCCAGGCTCTTGGGAATTCGCCAGGTAGCACTATTATTACCATGTAAGAAAAAATCACGTAATTTATCATGATATATCAATCAGCTGTTCTCAAAAAATATTCTCTCTGATGCCTCTCACTGAATTGTTTACATTCTAAGTTGTTTACTAAGGGCCCGTTCACACAATACAGTTCTTGTGCGGTACAGTAAATTTGCTGTATCAGTTATTTTGCAGTGCTTTCGTTTGCATGTAAATTTCATATTGTATGTTCGTTCACACAATACTGTTTCGACTGGATCCAGTAAAAAAGCTGTTCTAGCCGATTTCTACATTCGGTTTTGTCTTCGAAAACTGTATCGCTAAAATCAGCTGTACCGCAAAATAACTATCCGTATCCGGTGGCACATGTATTGTACCAGTAATGGATATGTTCAAACGATACGCTTATTATGCTGGAAGCAGTCTTCAGATCGTCAGCATTGATCTTCTTCATTGATATTCTTCAGCATTGATCTTTTTATTAGTGAATTCCAGTGTCCAGACGTGGAAGATATTAATTGTGAAAATTTAATTTCTCTAATATATGAGAGACCCGCCTTGTGTGACAAGACTTAAGATTAATATAAAAATAAAGAGAGAAAAATGTGTGGAATATTGAAACCAGAATTTGCGTACATGATCAAAATTCAAGAGAAACCTTCAGTAAGAAACTTATTTAAAAAATCTCACACAAATAAAAAAAATCCTGGACTGGAGTAAATAAAACTGAACTGGAAGCGCAATGAAAGAAGGAGGAGAGCACAGCAATAAGCAGCAAAGCCGGACCGTGTGAACATCACAGTACAGTTGACACCATACAGTAAAAAAAACCGTACCGCAAAAAAACTGTATCGTCTGAACGGGGCCTAAGCTGCTAACAACTACATGATCGTTGCTATCAAAAAAGCCGAATCATATTTAGTCTTATCTCTAAACATAATCCGTACGAAGGACGGGCACAATAGCTAGTCTATCTCTAATTTTATGCATTTTTGGAGTTTGGTGAATTTTATAAAAAGGATGATATCATATTGGCCGTGTCCAACGAACCCATAAGACCAATAGAAGGGGCGTATGCACTAGCGTAGCATTATAGGAGGTGAAGCCAAGTCCACCATCCATGTAGTGGATAGAAGGACGAAATCGTGTTTTCAAGAGCAGAAAATTTCAATGCACGCTCTCCAAATAAACTGCAGTTTAACACACTTAGGATTAAGATATAACTTTCAAACTTGGCATGAGTATAGACAATTAGTTTCTGACGATAACAGTGGCATTATAAAAGTTAATAGTTACCTCTATAAATTTTAATTAGTTGTTTAAAGTTATAATTTTTGTCCGAGTTTCAAACATGACATAAAAAGTGAGTCGGCTACCAAAATTTTCATCTTTTGGGTAGAGATGTGATCAAAGCGAGAAAGTTGTACAGAAATAACGGAATATTTTTTTCATGATTTTTTTATTAATCTACGACCTATACTTTGGATACAATGTTAGGTTGAAGTGCAACGTTGAAACGCGATCGGGATGGTGCACTGTCGTCAGCCAGCTTGTGCATCCAGAACCACAAAGCCAATTCTTCACTTATTTCTTGTGTTTGATTCAATACTTCCTTGAAGGTTTATTATTGGAATGCAATAATATTATAGTTAGATTGTTTTTAGGAAATTATTGATTAAATGAGTCTAACCTTTAATTCTTTCCATTATGAATGCAAATGAACAAGATTCAAGTAGGAGAATGTTTATTAGAACAATTTTTTATTTCATTTTATTAATCATATGTTGAGCATTGTATCTTGTACAATATAAACAGTCATCTCCTTAAAATACATAATAACTACAATATAACTCAGTTTTAATATGAGTTATTATAGAAATAAATGTCACAACTTTTTAAATTTCTCTTCTATGCTGTTACACAATGAAATTATAAAATGAAAATTCATCTTTAAAGTCATGTAACTAAATTGAATCATATAAATCTATGACAACAAAACGTTGAACGTCTACTTACTTTGTCTTAATAGGGAAATAGCCTATTGTGAAGACCCTACTTTTCCTATCCAGAATTATATAATTTCTATATGGGTGCCAACCAGACCAACTTTGGGCTGATAAAAAAAAGTTTTCTTCAAGCACTCGCGAAGACACTGAGTATTGTGCAATGTATTGTGCTATGTGATAGAGTTAGAGACTATTCTATTTATAGAAATTATGAGTGAGAATGTCAAACAACATTAAGATTATCAATTATTATTGTGACTAGACAGCGATAGCAAAAGACAATAATTGTGATAGTGTTTTTGTGATGTCTTTTATGATCGCTGTGACTAGATTTGCAAAGTAAATACATTATCCAGTTCAGTTCAGCTTTTTGTTTTCTCTTTTTCCTACTGTTCTATTTCATGTTAAGTAAAAGGACGTGGCAGTCAAATGACAGATATTAATGATATAATGACAGATATAATATAGGAAGGTATGTGAAAAAATGTCACTCCATTAGAAAATTAACTATTTTTCGAGTAAAGTTTCAGTAATCCTTGTCAACAAAATTCATCACAGAATGCCTCTACTCACAATTAAAATTGCAGGATTAGATCAACTGAGAAATGACATTTCTATAATTTATCCATCTCAAGAATGAGCAATTCATATTATGAAGAAACAGGCTGGCGATGTAATGCATGCCGTACTGGTAATAGCAAAAACCGGCTTGTCAAGCGCTCGCCACTTGGGGAGTAATCCCTGCGGCGATATTTGTAGTGGACGAGCGCCTAACAAGTGGCTTCACCTCGGCGACAAGAAGCCCCTTCTATTGCTCTTATGTGTTCGCTGGCCGTGTCAGACGAGCTAGACAAAAGTAAACAAAGCGATAACAAGTTGAACTGGTTGTCGCCATGCATCCGCAAACAATGCTTTGTGCGCGAACATATTGAGTGCGAAACTATTTTCTGTCGGTGTGACAGGGACAGGGTTGCTCAACAGAGCCTTCGGAAACTGAAAGTTCACACAAAATGTGCAGTACACCATGTTGCGCACACACTTTTGGTGGATCAGCAACTGATCCACTAAAGTGGCAGTGCCACAGAAGCAGTTTCTCATAGAGACAAGGTGACAGTTTTAAAATTATATGCAGTTTCATTGGGACAAGTTCTCATAGGAGCAAGTTCGCGTGGCGTGTTGCCTACATCTGAACATGAAGGAATTCTATTTGTTTTAGTAAATTAAATGTCTGCTGTATTTTAATCATATATATTATATATATATTAGACCAAAAGAATAATGTTGCAGAGTCGAGAACAACCTTTTTGAACTGGCATTATTAACAGACCAATAGTACAGATTATTGGCAAACAGTGGCGTAACTAGACGGTAGGTCTTGTGGTATAATGCATGGGCAGGCTCCAGGTACTATATAGTAGAACATGAGAGGAGGAGGAGGGGATCTTCAACAATTATTCAATGCTATAATGTATAGCTTATTCAAAACTAAAACACTAACACTTTGTTCGGGGTCTCCCACAAGAAATGTTTTTAAAAAATAATTCTTCTATAACATTTTAAGCGATTCTAGACACAAATTTATTCATTCCAACATTATTCCAACCCAAATTGTGTGTCAAATTTCCATCTAGTTTTTGCATCACTGTCAGTGGGAGATTCAAACTTTCGTGTTAAAAATCCTTTATTCAAGTAGCCAAACTTTAAAGCAGGCCTACATAAACTATTTTCACCCTGCTATTTTTGATCCCCCACAAATCACCTGATTGGGGTACAGTATAGTACCTCATTTGAAAATGTCTCTCAAAAGAAAAAGGAGGGGTTTTCTAACAGTAATTCTAGACGGTAGCTTGTTCATTCTAAAACCCGGGGAACTCTGGAAAGTTTTATGAGAATTATCCCTCAAAAACAACATTTTCAACGATTCAAAATCGAAATTCCGAAATTTTGTTTGTTTCTGAGTTCCTGGGGGGATCTATCCCGCTGATCCCCCCCTAATTTTTCTTGCTTTTCTACAGCTTTGAAAACTCTCAATCATTTTCTTCTACATTCCATTTTTAACTGTTTTTATCATTATTTCTTCTCTTTCCCCTTTTTTCTCCTTTTCCTTTTTCTTTTTCACTGCGTTGGGGGGATGAGAATTTCCCCTTTTCCCCCTCCCGTGGATCCGCCACTGCTCATGGTTGATGTGACTCTATAGTAGAATAAAATCAGCTTTCAACAAAAAAAAGTTAAGTGAACAAAGCGGAGTGACTATCCAGTAGATTCTACTGTGTAGTGTTAGTGTTATATGATATTATTGGAGATAACTAACACTACCTACTGGCAACTAGACAAAATTTGAAATTATGCAGTTACAACTTGTTTTTGCGCTCCCCATCCTACATACGTACAAGGTACAAGGTACAACTTAATTGGAGACCTAGTGTTAGCGTTTTATTCACGCTTAGCACTGAAAATGTTCAAGTCCAAGTTTTCAAAGTCTAAGTTACAACTAGGCGGCTAGTTGTATCTTCCTTCATTCACTCGAAACTTAGCTACAACTTGAAATTCATCTAGTGATAGCATTAACTAGTTTTTATTCATTTCACCGATTGTGTCTATTTACTATAGCATTGTACAATGTACAAGCTCAGTAGCTTTGTAACATTTTCAATAAAGTAGGCTACCTACTGTCTTTGCTAGTCTTATGAACTTCACAGAGTACTGTTGAAAAGAAGATAGGTGGAGCCACGAAATTGTTCCAGTGCTCTGGTAAAATTCGAAATAAACAATATTTCATTCCACATTTCATTTAATATTTTATGATCGGTTATTCTTGTGTTATAACATTAAGTCTTTAGATTTGTTATATGCTTAATATTCACCACTTAAAATTTATTAATATAACTTTCCAGGTCAATTTTCTATTAACCTTGAGGTGCTTTTGCTGTTACTCTACATAAATTTGGAAATCAGCAGAATAAAGCGAGAAGTTAGTGAGGAACAGCTGTTCAACTTCGTCACCATGAGCATGAACATTGGCGCTGTACTTTTCTGGTGTGGTTGGCATTGATTGTAGGCCCGCTGATGTGCTCCTGATACAGATACGCACAGATGCGTAATATCGAACAAAGTGCCTGTCATCAGTCACCGGGCATCCAGCCAAGTCGAACTCGATTATGACACGAGTTGTTCAACCGAATTGCCAAGGATCAGGAATGTCACTGAAATACCGTTATTTCCCATTAGTAGGTATGTTTGGAGACCTTTGGGACAACCCCCCTCCCCCCCCCCCTCTTGGAAAAATTTTCAAAAAATCTTGGGACTTGGAAAAATTTCCGAAAAATCTTGGGACTTGGAAAAATTTTCAAAAAAACTTGGGACTTAGAAAAATTTTCAAAAAATCTTGGGACTTGGAAAAATTTTCGAAAAATCTCAGGACTTAGAAAAATCTTGGGACTTGGAAAAATTTTCGAAAAATCTCAGGACTTGAAAAAATTTTCAAAAAATCTCAGGACTTGGAAAAATTTCCGAAAAATCTCAGGACTTGGAAAAATTTCCGAAAAATCGTGGGACTTAGAAAAATCGTAGGACTTGAAAAAATCTTCAAAAAATCTTAGGACTTGGAAAAATTTCCGAAAATCGTAGGACTTGTCAAAAAATCTTGGGATTTAGTTTTACATGGGGCATATGGGGAGGGGCATGTGGGAAGTTTGCTGGACTATAAGGAATGATCTCTAGACTTAGTCATACAATATTACTTTGAAAATAGGACTTAGTCATACATGGGGCATATGGGGAGGGGCATGTGGGGAGTGGAGCAATTATGTGACCAGCTTACTAATGGAAATGCACTATATGTTTCAGATGAACAAGGCCAGCCGATGCCAGATGACCGAGGGCTCTCAGGGAGAGTTTGTTGTGCTGGAGGACACCTTCAACTCCTGCCTCCGCACCCTGTTCTACAACAACAACTGCATGGATGATCCAGCCAAGGACTTCCACTCCCTGCTCAACAGCCTCGAGGACAGAATCATTACGGCCATCTCTAACGAATTTCTGAACCATGGACCTGTGAAATTCAACTTGGTGTTGGAGGCTACCTACTACAAAAGCAGCCTCGATGAGCAGAACCAGGAGAAGGAGGAGTTCCAAGATGTGGCCTTCAAGACGCCCAACTATTCGGTGGTCAGCATCACAGAGCTCGCCCACACCATCAAGGCGGCATGCCAGAAAATGTTGGAGGAGGAAGCCAAGTTTGAGGGCAATTCCAGCGGATGGACCCTCCTCAACATCGATGGCCTACTCATCCGTATCAGCAAGTATTCGCCGCTGCGGGGATCATCGTACATTGAGCTGCCTACCAAGATTGCAGCAAGGTTGGCTGTGATAAACCCAAAGAACAAGGACCAGCAGTGCTTCAAGTGGGCCATGCTTGCTAAGCATGTCCAAGGAGCACATCCAGAGCGGGTCAATGACCGGTACTACCAGCTGACCGACAAGTACAACTTTTCCGGATTGTCTTTCCCCACCACCATCAACCAGATCGATACTTTTGAGAGGAACAATCCCAGAGTATCGGTCAATGTCTATGGTATCGATGCCGACAACAACATCTTCCCACGACGAGTTGTCAAGGAAATCAAGGCCGACCATACTGATCTACTCCTGCAGTGTGAGAGTGAAACAGCGGATGGTGATGACTTGGAAGTGAATAGCCACTACTGCTGGATAAAGAACTTTGAAAAGTTGCTGCGAGCCCAGCTGACAAAACGTAGAGGACAGATTATCATCTGCAGACGCTGTTTCACCCATTACACCCTCAGCAGAGAAGGCGAGCGCAGGATGAAGGAGCATGAAGAGTTTTGCGCCCAGAACCGGACAGCAAGGATTGTGATGCCCAAGCCCAATGATGATGGAAGCCCACCTACCATGAAGTTTGAAAAGCACTTGAACAAGTATAGGTTACCACTTGTTGCCTATGCAGACTTTGAGTGTTTGTTGGAGCAGCCCACTCCTGAGGAAGATGGTGGAGCCCCAGAGCGATGGATTGGAAAGGCTACAAGAGTTCTCCAATACCATAAGGCAATGAGTTATTGCCTCTACTTTGTGAGGGATAAACAACAATTCCCCTCATGGCTCACCATCAGCAACCTCATTCCCCAGGACCCAATTGTGTACCGTGGACCAGATGCTGCTGCCCACTTCATGAAGACACTGACTGAGGTTGCAACCGATATTGCAGAAGCCATTGAATGTCATCAGACAAGGATGTCCCCGCTCTCTGACAAACAAAAGGTAGATTTTGATGCGGTTGAGTTCTGTGAAGCTTGTCACAAGAAGTTCACCAATGACAAGGTTCGGGACCACTGTCATATGACTGGGTTGTACCGGAATGCATTATGTAACAAGTGCAACCTGCAGAGACGTCGTCAAACCTACATCCCTGTATTCCTCCACAATTCCTCAAATTATGATACCCACTTGATCATTCCTCATCTTGGATCTGACAAATCTGAAATTTCAGTTATTCCAAACACATCTGAAAAATATATATCCTTCACCAAGCACATCTCAAAGAGACTCCATCTGAGATTCATCGATACATTCCGGTTTACACCCGACAGTCTGGACAACCTGGTAACGAATCTTGTCAAGACAGCTGAGAATGCCTCTGATCTTGCCAATGTATTGGTGCACACCTCTAAACAGTTTAGAGATAAACTGGCTCTTGTGTCCCGTAAAGGTGTGTTCCCGTACGAGTACTGCAACTCATGGGAGAGATTGGAGGAAACTTCGCTGCCACCAAAAGATGTATTCTACAGTAGGCTAACAGATCGCGGTATCAGTGATGAGGACTATGTACATGCGCAATGTGTCTGGCGCCAGTTCAGTTGTAGCACCCTGGGAGAGTACAGCGATCTCTATCTAAAATCAGATGTGCTCCTGCTGGCTGATGTATTTGAAAGCTTTAGAGACGTGTGCATGAGGACATACGATCTGGACTGTGCTCATTATTTCACATCACCAGGCTTCTCCTTTGATGTTATGCTCAAAAGTACAAAGGTGGAACTTGAGCTGCTGACCGACTACGACATGTACATGCTTATTGAACGAGGTATCAGAGGAGGTATCACCACCTGCATTCACCGCCATGCCATTGCCAACAACCAGTATACTGGGGCGCCTGTGGATCCAGAGAAACCTACATCCTACCTCCTGTACACAGACGCCAACAACCTGTATGGCTGGGCAATGAGCAATCCACTTCCTTGCCGGAAATTCCAATGGATGGGCAAAGAGGAACTGGAGGCAGTTACCAGAGACATTGCAGGTGTTGCTGATAGACAGCAAATTGGATACATCCTCGAGGTTGATGTGGAGTACCCTGCCGAACTGCATGATCTACACAACGAGTTTCCATTCCTACCAGAAAACCGGAAAACGCAGAAATCTGGATATGTTCGCCTGATGACAACACTGAACTCGCATACACGCTACGTCTGCCACTACCGTCTTCTCAAACAAGCTGTCCAACATGGTTTGAGAATAACCAAGGTCCATCGAGGTGTGAGGTTTGAGCAGACCGACTTCCTAGCTTCCTACATCCAGCTCAATACCAGTCTCAGACAGCAGTCAAAGAATAAGTTTGAGAAAAACTTTTTCAAACTAATGAATAACGCTGTCTTTGGCAAGACCATGGAGAATGTGAGGAAGCGTATGAACATGGAGTTGGTGAACTGTGAGAACCGTCTAAAGAAGCTTGTGGCTCGACCATCATTCAAGGATCGAATCATCTTTGGAGAGAACATCTGTGCAGTCACCCTACATCAGGAGAAAGTTAATCTCAACAAACCGATTTACGTTGGACTATCTGTGTTGGACATCAGTAAAACCCTAATGTACGAATTCCACTATGATGTGATGAAACCAATCTACAACGATCGTCTCAAGCTATTGTACCAGGACACAGACAGCCTCTTCTACCTGGTTGAGACAGAAGACATGTACAAGGATATACTCAACATCAAGGAGCTGCGAGATATCTTTGACACGTCAGAATACCCAACCGACCATCCTTGCTACTCTCATACAAACAAAATGGTGTTGGGGAAGTTCAAAGATGAGTATTCGGCCAGAGCTCCTCACGAGTATGTTGGACTGCGCTCCAAGCTGTACGCCTGTCGATGCTACAATCCTGATCCTAGCCAGGCAAAGAGTGGACTCATCAAGAAGGCTAAGGGAGTACGGCGACCTGTGTTGGGTCAAGAGCTATCAAAGGATCATCCCGATGCCAAACGCTACATCGGCTTCCACGACTACCTGGACTGCCTCTATGGAGATGAGGCGATCTATAGAGAGCAAGTCATGTTCAGCACACGAAAACACCAAATCATGACGACTGTGCAAAAGAAGAAGGCCCTTAGCAATGCTGATGAAAAACGAAGCATAATGGATGATGGCATCAGCACTATGGCATTTGGGCACCATCAGCTCAGTAACAAAAGAACTTCCAGTGATGAAGACCAGCCTCCCACAAAGCGGGCTCGTAATGATGACGTCATGGACAGCAGTGATGATGACGTCATGGACGGCAGTGACGTCATGATTACTTCCAAGAATTAATGAGCATTGAGGCTATAAATGGACGTGCATCGGCGGATGACCTTCAATCATGATGCAGGCAACATACTATCTACTTGTGGCAGCTGCTGTGAGCGTTAGCTCGTTGGACCCAGAGTACAGGACTGAGGAATTTCTAACATCAAGGGAGCATGGACTGGATAAATCAAATGTGTTCCACATACGTCAGTGCCTGGTGTCAAGAATGGTGCTACACCGGAATACTACACAGGAAGCCATTGATGCAATGGGCCGTGACGTTAACGAATGGTACATGAAGCTGGCTGCAGAACGCAATGTGGAGGAGGACCTATGCCGACGAGTCCATTGCGCATACAATTTGCGCACCTGTCTCCACCCATCCTTCACATCGCTGGGCTTTCTTGAAGCCATCATTGCTGCATCAGACACGGTCTGTACACCACACTGTCCTACGCTCTCTACTACTACAGCTGTACCGAAGACTCTGGACAACTCACCGCCACCAGCCATCACCAGTGGAGCCAGCAGAGCGATATAATGTGCGATTGTGGAGATTGTCAACATGTTACCAGCAACCACTGGATTCTGCAACCACTATTCTGTTTCGGCTACGAAGAACAACCTGAACCATTTGGAACATTACAAAACTTTGTGGAAACAGTGTCATTATGCTTTCCTGAAGCCTTCATAAGTAATCTTTACAATGATGCTATTATTTTACAATTCCCTCTTGGCAAAGGACTGTGTGAAATTGCTGCCAACCTGGGACAGCTGTACCATTGGGTGCTTGTTGATATCATGGACTAAACTGTATGTATATCATTTCTATTGTCAATAAATATTGTATATCCATGTGTCGGCTACTAATTTCTAACCCATGATTGACTTAAACTAGCCTTTTGGCGCCATACCAATGAAACATGTCTGTGTAATTGCGCAATATTATGCATTACGTAATCGCTGACCTTGACAGCTTCATTGGTATGATGCAGGAAAAAACATGTTTGTGTGCAGCAGTACTGACCTTGGCGCCATCCAGGAAAAACGTGACTGTGTGCAACAATCACTGACATTCTGGCGCCATTTCAATGCCTAGTATATATATTATGTAAACATATATTATGTATCAGTATGGAGAAGGCTACAATAGCAAGAGAGTTGCACAGGTCAGCTCGTCGGAATTTCCCAACACGTATGGTAACTGTGAAGGGGCTAGATGACCTGTATCAGGCTGATCTAGTTGAGATGATACCGTATGCACGTCAGAACAAAGGATACAGGTACATTATTACAATTATCAATTGTCTGAGCAAGTATGCTTATGCTATTCCGATAAAGAACAAGTCAGCCGATGCAGTTGTCAAGGCAATGCATCCTATATTTGAGCAGAATCCAATGAAACACTTGCAAACTGACGATGGTAAAGAGTGGTTCAATTCAAAGTTTCAACAACTTGTGAAACACTATGACATCAATCACTATTCAACATATTCAGATAAGAAGGCTTCAATAGTGGAACGTTTCAACAGAACACTTAAACATTTAATGTGGATCAAATTCACTGAGCGTGGAACCTATCGCTGGACAGATATTCTAACCTCACTTGTCAAAGAGTACAATGGAAGAATCCATAGGACAATAGGTATGCGACCGGTTGATGTTACAAAAGAGCATGAGACATTACTGCTCTCCAGACTTAGTGAACAACGTCAAGAGTATCAACAGAGCTTGTTGGACAAATCTGAAAACCGGTTCTATCCAGGTGTTCACCAAACAGTCGATCCAGGTGATAAGGTTCGAATAAGCAAGTATAAAATGACATTCGACAAGGGCTACCTACCCAATTGGACAAATGAGCTGTTCACAGTAACACGTGTGCGACCTACAGTGCCTGTAACATACGAGTTGGAAGATTGCAGAGGACAGCGTGTGCAAGGAGGATTCTATGCAGAAGAGATTGTGAAAACCAAAGTACCCAGTGTTTTTGAAATTGTTAGAGTGCTGAGAAGGAAAGGTAATAAACTGTTGGTGCGCTGGAAAGGATACGATCGCAGTCACGACTCTTGGATTGATAGAGCAGATTTAGTGTGATGAAGCCGGTTGTGCAAAGGAGTCACAGGTTCAATATAATTGACTTTGATCAAGTGGTGAGAGGCTGTGGTCTGACCGACCCAGAAATGAATGCAAAGAAACGTCATGGGCCTTTGTTCCCCAACCATATGCGCTGCATTATATGTGGACCGTCAGGCTGTGGAAAAACCAATTTACTGTTCAACATGCTTTTTGATCTTAAAGGAATCTCATTTTCAAACATCTATCTCTACTCAAAAACTGCATTTCAACCAAAGTATCAGCTACTGCGCACCATTATGGAAGACCTTGGACCTAAACTGAGCTACACCGAGTGTGACACATGTGAAGAGATACCTGCACCGCATGAGTTGCCCGCCAACTCGATAATAATTTTCGACGATGTGATCTGTGAGCAACAGGAAGCCATCAGACGTTACTTTACCACTGGTCGACACAGTAACGTTGATGCATTTTATCTGGCACAGACTTATAGCCGTATACCAAAACAGTTGATACGTGACAATGCCAATTTTCTAATCATGTTTAAACAAGACGAACTGAATATGAAACATTTGTACAGAGATCATGTGGGATCCAACATGACCTTTGACGAATTCAGAAGAATATGCAATGACGTATGGTCATCATCTGCGCATGCATTCCTTGTAGTTGATCAGTCCTCAGACAAGAATAGAGGGCGCTACAGGAATGGCCTTGATACATTCTTAGTTGAAGCACAGCAGTGATTTCGCTCAGTCTAGCACTGAACGCCGAGTGAGACGGACGAGGAGATGAAGCAAACTGTGGAAGAGATTGCACCAACCATCATGGAGATTGTCAAGCTGAAGCGTAACATCAAGAGGAAGCATAGAGAGCTGACACTGGGCAGGGAATTGACAGAGGAGCAGCATGCAAAACATTTCAAGCCGCTTAGTGATCCACTTGCCAATATTGTTGAAACACTCAAATCTTCTAAACCACCGGCTCAACAACAGACACATCTAATGACTACACCATTTTTGGATGCACCCCGTATATTGCCTACACCGCCAACAACACCAGCCAGCAGCAGCACTCCCTATCCAGGAAGGATGAAGCATAGACTGCAATCACTGCCAGATATTAGAGAAGAGGAGTCACCAATCTTTGAAACATATGGAACAGGTGAAGGTGCAAGTCCAGCTGCAAGTACTTCGAGTGTTGCACGACAATTGTGGAAGCGTCAAGACATGGGTGATGACGATGATGATGATGAGGAAAACCTTAGTGTTGAGAAATTGCTCGATACTAGCAGTCATGTGGCACAACAAGCGTTGGCCCAATCTGATCTGGCTTCAAAACCAGTGGGGGAGTACATTATGCAATCAGTGCGCAAGGACTTTAACTTTGATGATGCATTTGGACCGAAAGTGATAGACAACTTGTACTATCTAGGCAGTAAGCTGCTTACCTTTGGACCTAAAGGTAACAAGATTGTGCTGTCTAATCCTGCAGATGGTAGGATTGAAAAGACTTTCAGAGCTACACCAGGCCTTTGTGAGCTGGTTTTCATGAAAATGCCTGACAAAGGAAAAGTGAAGGTAGACGACTTGAACACCTATAAACTGCTTTTGGACTTTACCAATGTGTACCGAGAAAACTACAGTCCAAATGGTAAGATTGCAAACTATAACAATATCAAGTACAAGAGGACAATCAAGGATCTGATAAGAGGAGGAGGAGAAGCAGTCAGTGGGAAAGGAGCCAAAGTTGCTGGAAGAGGACTGTTGGCACCTTTCAATATGGTTGCAAGTAATGGCAACAGGATTGAATATGTCTACTACAACGATCCCAACGAACTTGTGGACAGACTGAAGCTGTTGGATCAGTCTAAAGCAGTTGGCAACACTGGACATGAGAATGAAATCAACTCAATCTTGGAAGAGTTGGAGGAAGGCGGTTACATAGTTGGTAAGCCTGCACACACTATATAAGGCGGCAATGTTGCATTGATGGGCAGTAAGTCTCTTGAGAGCAGACATGAATTCTTTGGGAAACATCAATGCCCGTCATAGGCGTATGATCAATTTGGCAAATCCACGCAGCAATCGTGATGCTGTGAATCTGATTACATGTAGAGATATAATGTCATTTCATTTGCCAAAGAGAAGAGATCCCGATACATTGCAATTAATGACAAGCCTTAAGAAATCAATACTGACGGATATGCAAGATCCAATTCAACCTACAGATGGAGTGAACAAACAGTATTTGGAGAAAAGGATGGATGAACATTCAAAGGATGTGGTTGAAAAGTGTCTCACTGTCATGTTGGATGTTAGTTCGTCAAGTGAAAACCGCAATTTGAGTAAAGAACAATTGAAGGATAAAATGTTAAAGCTTATGGGAATCTCCAAGCCGTCTAAGGGTATAAAATGAGATGACAAGGCCGCTGATCGACATAAGATGGCTGTATGCAGAGGTAGACGGAGGTACCGAGGAAGAGGAGTACTTTCAACAATCACAAACGCAGCGGGTACAATAGTCAACAAAGCGATAGACATACTGCCCGTAGAACTTCATCTTCCCGGCTACCAGTACTGTGGACCAGGTACAAAGCTTGAAAAACGATTGGCAAGAGGTGATCCAGGAATCAACAAACTTGACCAGGCCTGCAAGCAGCACGACATTGCCTATTCGAGGAATAGCGATACAAGGAACAGAGCAGCAGCAGACAGAGATTTGGCTGAACGGGCTTGGAGTGTGGCAACATCTTCAGACGCTGGATTGGCAGAAAGAGCTGCAGCATTAGCGGTGACCAACATCATGAAGGCCAAGGCAAAGTTTGGAGGAGGAGCGAAGAGGAGAGCTGCACAGAGCAGGAGGAGGAAGAGAACTACAGCGGCTTCCAGGAAAAGGAGTGGTAGAGGTCTGTACCTGAGACGTCAGAAGACGGGAAACGGGGTGCGTCGCCGTCAATGTGGCGGCAGAAGATGATTGTTGCTCTACCCGACCGAGCGCTAACAGATGCCGACCTCTACAAGTACGCCTGCCGTCTCAAGCTGAAGAAATTTCGAGGAGTTTTCATGCGAGATGCTCTACCAACCAATGGACCACTGGATCAAGAGTGTGGCATCATCAACCTGGACCAAAGTGATGGAGCTGGCACACATTGGGTGTGCTATGTGAAGAAGAAGGATGGCATCGTTCGCTACTTTGACGGATTTGGCAATTTGAGACCACCGCAGGAGTTTATCGACTACATGCACAGAGGATCGAGTCCAGCAGCAAGGATCGAGTACAACTACGACCAGAAGCAAGAGGATCTCTACTCTCATATATGCGGACATTTATGTTTAAAGTTTTTGCTTGATGAAAATAAATAACAATGTACAACAATTGTCTTTTCATTTCTCCCACCCACAT
Source organism: Conomelus anceps (assembly GCA_948455865.1). Classification (NCBI taxonomy): domain Eukaryota; kingdom Metazoa; phylum Arthropoda; class Insecta; order Hemiptera; family Delphacidae; genus Conomelus; species Conomelus anceps. The sequence goes on along the minus strand of OX418218.1, from coordinate 53,253,678 downwards.
AGTATAAAGGTTCTAGTCTATACTCTTATCAAGTCATTGTGTAATAGTACACTGAGCAGTCAAGACCATGATGCTCTGCTTTGGAGGTAGAACCTCAATATTGAAAAGTGAATTTTACCCGCCACTTGATACAAGCAATGGCGAATGGGAAATTGGACTCATCAGCTTTACTAGCTGCAACTCTATACCAAATGTTGAGAATGGTTACAACAATGCACTACATTTCCTGGCTCCAAAAGTGGACCAGAAGGACGACTATGCAATGACTCATGAGGAAGTTACAGGTAAAGTGTTTGCTCAGCAGTTGTTTAGTGATACTGCTAACCAGGGTACTCAAAGGAAGCCTAGAGCTGCCCAGGCTGGAGGAGAAAAAGCTCCAGTATTGGTTTGGCAAAAGGTAGTATTGCCAGAAGGTAGTTTTGAATTTCAAACAATTGCCAACCTGCTGGAGGCAAGGATGAAGAAACGTGGAGTCAAGTTTCAGATGGCTGTGGACCCATCGACCTTGAAATGTTTAGTATTATGCGACGCCATGTTGGACTTTAGACAACCTGATTCAATAGGAAAGCTGCTGGGATTCGACCAAGTTGTAGAAGCTAAAGTCGAGACTAGAGGTATCACGACAGTGCAAATCAGTCGTCCCAATGTGCTGCGTATAAAGTGTAACATTGTGAGTGGATCCTACTCAAATGGAGTCAAGGATCACGTGATCTATGAGTTTTACCCAGATGTTGATCCAGGGTATAAAATGAGTGTGACTGTACAAAATGTCATCTATTTACCGGTAGACACCAAGCAGATTGGTAGCATTACATTGGAGATTGTTGATGAGAACGGACGTCTGGTGGACTTTAGAGAGGAACCGATAAACATAACCTTACATTTGCGACAACAACCCAAGTGATGGTGCTATTATTTGGCAAGTGGAATCAAGGATTGGATGTGGAAGCAGCAATGTCCCCCATGGAGGTGGTAGAACAAAAGTCTATTAATAGGGCACCATTTGTGAAAGACGTCATTCGACCATTGGACTCTGTGGTGTTAACATCGAGCAGCATCAAATATCTGCAGAAGAAAGGCTATCAAGTTGTAAGAGGAGGAAGACGACGACAACACTGAAAAATGGGAGTTTTGGATGTGACAAGGGCTGGCCCTTCAGCGGAGAACAGCATCACTGGCTATGAATATCATTCTCATGCACCGTATACTACAGGCTTTGGTGCCAACGATGAGATTCGGATAGCAATTCAGCAGCAGGACATCTATACACTGCCATCGGAGAGCTATCTGCACTTGGAGTACAAGGTGACCAATGCAGCAAATGCAACCTTGGGAGGCTCACCTTGTGTTTCTGGATTCTTTGCCCACCTGTTTTCGGAAATACGCTACGAGATCAATGGAGTTATAGTGGACAGCATACGTAGCCCTGGCATTGCCAGCCTGATGAAGAATGCCATGACCTTTGAGCGGGAAGAACAGCTCAAGATGGATGGAGCCGGCTACAGATATGATGCCCAGGCAGGGTTTGGCACGTTTGATGCCAATGGTGCCAACACAACCATCATGAATGTGCCACTTAGATACCTGTTAGGCTTTGCTGAGGACTATAGGCAGATTATGCTGAATGTGAAACAGGAGCTGGTGCTGAGACGCAGTGCTGACACTTCAGACTGTTTGAATACAGCAGGCAAGGTCACAATTGAGAAACTGGTGTGGAGGATGCCCTATGTAGAGGTGTCTGATGAAGCTAAATTGCGTCTGCTGAGACTGGTGCAAAAGAACACGCCCATCTCAATGCCATTCAGACATTGGGAACTGTACGAGTATCCATCTTTGCCACAGACCACAAAACATACGTGGACTGTCAAGTCGACTACTCAGCTGGAGAAGCCAAGATACATTGTGATTGGACTGCAGACTGGACGAAGAGGAGCGGCTACTGTGAATAGCTCATACTTTGACATGTGCAAAATGAAAGACATTCGAGTGTTTTTGAACAACAAGTACTATCCGTATGAAAGCATCAATGGTGATGACAACCAAGTGTACAATATGTATGCAGCATTCAATGGAGTCTACAATCGTGATGACGCTCGAGCAAGCAACCCACTTTTTGAGAAACAGGCTGTGCGGGATGGTAAGATGTTACTGTTTCCCATTGACTGTTCACGTCAAAACGAATCGCTCAAGACGGGAAGCATTGACATCAGAGTTGAGTTTGAAGCAAGTGACAACATTCCAGGAAAAACACATGCCTATTGTCTGCTGATACACGAAGTGGTTAAGGAGTATCAGCCAATGACTGGTCTTGTTCAATCGGCCTAGAGAGAGAGCGGTGGAGGATATAAAGGCGATCAGCAAGCAGCAGTATGCTCATAGTTGCAAGAAGCGTCGAGTGAAGCAGTCATCATGTCCAGGAGAGTTCTACGCTTTTTGGATGAGGAGGAGGGGGAGTTGCCACCCAGCGATGGAGAGGATGTTGTGGGCTGCTGCCCAGGCTACTACACTCAACATGAGACATCGTTGATGAAGGACGCTTCTACAAGTACAACCGACCTCAACCAGGCTTCCACTGATGATGACGATGAAGATGGCATCACACCAAGCAGGGCTACAGAACTTTTTGGACCAATACCAATCTACTTGATGGACTTTCAAGGCTTTGAGGGATTGAATAACCAGTTTATTGTCAAGGAGATGGCAATATTGGAACGTGACGATGAACATCATGTGTTGACTCACCACTACTTTTTCAAGTCACCATACCCGGACATTTTGCTGAAAACAAGCGGCCTGGTTGAAAGCAATCAATTACAAAGAGCTAAACATGGACTGAGATGGTCGGGCAATGGAGCCGGCCAAACACACCTCTCATATTCGGCCTTGAAGCAAATTGTATGTGACACAGTTGGAAGATGGCTGCACGAGAACAGTGAATCGGGACGGCCAGTCAAGATCTTGGTATATGGATATGAGAAGATTTGTCTGCTGGAAACGCTACTGCAGCTGAACAAAAAGGAAAATGTGGAGTACGTGGACCTGAGTTCGCCCTACCTATTCCATGAGACGCCCAACTTGGAGGTGCTGATGAAGACTACTACAGTCTACTGCCCAGAACATTACCTGCTCGACTTCTTGGAGACTGTGAAGATGAAGCTGGCTGGTGACAATGGAGGACGAGGACGCTTGGATGTACCGCCATTTTGTGCGCTCAATGTAGTAAACATCCTGCACAATTGGATCATGCAAGCATTACAAAGAGATAGATATTTTTGTCGAAGTTTATTTTTGTCAATAAAGAATGAAATGTGAATATTGCGTCATCATTTACCCCACCACCTCTAGTATTTAAGAGCCTGCTGCTGCTCAGTATAGTTTAGTTTAACACCTACAGTCAAGATGATCTCAAGGATTTTGAGCTCAAGGGCAGCCGAGACACGCTTGAAGGCGGCAGTCATGGATCTAGAAGCTGAGCTACTGCGGCGGCAAGACAGCTTGAGCATGGACAATTTTCAACTTGAATCTGGGCATGCAGAGTCATGTGACGTCAGCTCTGAGAATATTCATATCCTTGAATGTGATTGTACTCGTCTCAGGAAACTACGCTATGCTGTCATCGATGCAGTACCTAGTCAAGGGTTTATACAATGGGTCAGAGACAAAGACGACTTCCCAGGTGAAAGATTTTGTCCAGGTCCACAATCTGCAAACTTCAACCGTACTAGTGTCAATTCGTTCCTGAAAGATATCTACATGGGCATTGCATCGTATAAGGAGGATAAGAAGCAACGGTCTCCAGCATCATATGTGGATAGACTGCCATTCATGGTGACAGCCTGTTTTGATAATCATTGGAGAGTGCCATTAGACACAATATACAAGTTAAAGAATAGCTTGGTAGCCATAATGGACTTGCGTTCAGTGCCTGGATGGAGGAACAAGGATGTTAAGCTGGAGATTGATTTCAACGACAGCGATGAGACTTGGTGGTGTGACTTTGAGTGCGGTGACCAGAGTCTATCTTTGGTTGGCAGAAGAAGGATTACATTTGCCGGCTTTGACTACAACTCTATGGATGGACGTGTCAGATGCATTAGGATTGAGGATGGTCAATCAGGCGATCCTGCTCTACTGGTATCAATTCGTAAAGCTGAGCAACATTATAGATTATGGCCGCCAGGTGATGTGACCGATGGCGTGGGCCGTGTAAAGGAATCTCTTAATAGGTCGGCAGAGACCTATGGTGTTACCAGAGACTTTGAAAGGGGCAATATTGTAGCCAATTTCTATGTATTGTTTCATACTTGAGATTGTTTAATAAATAATGTATTGTAAGAGTATATACTTTTCTTTTCAACCTTTTTTCTTTGAAGCAACAGTGCACTAGGTGAACACTTGGTGTAAACTTTTAAGCCTAAGTGAGCACTAGGTGAACACTTGGTGAACACTTAGTGATCACTTGGTGTACACTTTTAGGCCTAAGTGAGCACTAGGTGAACACTTAGTGAACACTGGTGATCACTAGGTGAGCACTAGGTGAACACTAGGTGAACACTTGGTGTACACTTGTAGGCATAAGTGGACACTGAAACTATGGTAGGGGAAAATGAATAACAAATCAGTTGCAGATGTCACACTTTTATTTTTTCATTCATTATTCTTTAATCAATTGGATTCTATGGGTTCTCCCAGCAGGATGGCACATGAATTTATATGATTTCATGTCGACGGTTCCTACAGCAGGGACGAATTTGAAGGTGGTCCTGCAGTACGACTCTGGAAGTATAACCCATATGTGTACGTTGTCGGAATCCAGTGTGACTGCCACCTTTTCACCATATTTTGTGGTGACTCTCTCTGCGCTGATCATTTGGTACGTGTGCCCTGGCTCGAGATCTTTCATGGATACGAGGTCTAGCGGCTTTTGGGATGCAATTGTGTTGTAGATGGCGTCAGCGGCATCATTAGTGGATGACATCTGAAAATGAACAGGTATTAGCATAATCTTACAGTCAGCATTGTGGGTCAGCCATTCATGTGGATGAGATTTCATGCAGTAGATGAATGAGATTTCATGCAGTAGATGAATGAGATTTCATGCATTAGATGAATGAGATTTCATGCAGTAGATGATATCATGGTTAGCCATTTGAGGTTAGATTTCATGCAATGGATGAATGATAACATGGTTAGGCATTAGATTTCATGCAATAGCTATGGAGGTTAGATGATCTAGCAAGAGACAAATACTTACTGTTATTGAGTCTTTAGCAGGATTCACTGTAGAAGCTAGCAGTCGTTTGCTGAGATACTATGGATCTACAAGCCAGAGGTCCTCTATATATACTTGGTAACCGGATCTCCCCAAGGTCAACTGTGCTCCCACCTATTTCTTGTACAGCCATAAATTAGTTGCATACGTTTTTCCTGGATGGCGCCAAGGTCAGTAATGCTGCACACAGACATGTTTTTTCCTGCTTCATTGGTATGGCGCCAAAGGCAAGTGATTACGTAATGCATAATGTTGTGCAATTACTTGTTTTCCTGCTTCATTGGTATGGCGCCAATGGCAAGTGATTACGTAATGCATAATGTTGCGCAATTACTTGTTTTTCCTGCATTGGAATGACGTCATACAAAATGTCAAGGCCGGTAGGCTAGTGAGGCGGGGTATGGTCATCTGGCATCGGCTGGCCTTGTTCATCTGAAACAGATAGTGCATTTCCATTAGTAAGCTGGTCACATAATTGCTCCACTCCCCACATGCCCCTCCCCATATGCCCCATGTATGACTAAGTCCTATTTTCAAAGTAATATTGTATGACTAAGTCTAGAGATCATTCCTTATAGTCCAGCAAACTTCCCACATGCCCCTCCCCATATGCCCCATGTATGACTAAGTCCTATTTTCAAAGTAATATTGTATGACTAAGTCTAGAGATCATTCCTTATAGTCCAGCAAACTTCCCACATGCCCCTCCCCATATGCCCCATGTAAAACTAAATCCCAAGATTTTTTGACAAGTCCTACGATTTTCGGAAATTTTTCCAAGTCCTAAGATTTTTTGAAGATTTTTTCAAGTCCTACGATTTTTCTAAGTCCCACGATTTTTCGGAAATTTTTCCAAGTCCTGAGATTTTTCGGAAATTTTTCCAAGTCCTGAGATTTTTTGAAAATTTTTTCAAGTCCTGAGATTTTTCGAAAATTTTTCCAAGTCCCAAGATTTTTCTAAGTCCTGAGATTTTTCGAAAATTTTTCCAAGTCCCAAGATTTTTTGAAAATTTTTCTAAGTCCCAAGATTTTTTGAAAATTTTTCCAAGTCCCAAGATTTTTCGGAAATTTTTCCAAGTCCCAAGATTTTTTGAAAATTTTTCCAAGTCCCAAGATTTTTGAAAATTTTTTCCAAGTCCCCAAGATTTTTCGGAAATTTTTTCTAAGTCCTAAGATTTTTTGAAAATTTTTCTAAGTCCTGAGATTTTTCTAAGTCCTACGATTTTTCGGAAATTTTTCTAAGTCCTGAGATGTTACAAAAATTTTCTATGTCCTAAGATGTTTCAAAATTTTTCTAAGTCCCGAGATGTTACAAAAATTTTCTATGTCCTAAGATGTTTCAAAATTTTTCTAAGTCCTGAGATGATGCAAAATTTTTCTAAGTCCTGAGATGATGCAAAATTTTTCCAAGTCCTAACATTTTTCTAAGTCCTAAAATGTTTCAAAAATTTACTAAGTCCTGAGATGTTACAAGCACTTGTACTTACATTTTAATCACTACTGAAGATCTGGGTGAAGTCACAACAGAAGGTCTGGGCTATAGTATAAGCACTCGTCCGCGTTCACTGAGACACTATGACCCTACCAGCAACTGATCCCCCATATATACTCATGCCAGGTCCCCACCCATGGTCCCCTGACCTTGGCCGATCGGTCGGAATTTTTTCGGAATTTTTTCTAATATTTTTTAATATTTTTTTTTTTTTTTTTTTATTTTTTTTTAATTTTTTTTTTTTTTTTTTTTTTATTTTTTTTTTTTTTTTTTTTTAATTTTTTATTTTTTTTTTTAATTTTTTTTTTTTTTTTTTTTTTTTTTTTTAATTTTTTTTTTTTTTTTTTTTAATTTTTTTTTTTTTTAATTTTTTTTTTTTTTTTTTTTTTTTTGGGGGGGGTGGGGAGGGGGGGGGGAGGGGGGGGGGGAGGGGGGTTGTCCCAAAGGTCTCCAAACATACCTACTCCCATTATTTATCACCATTTCCCTCATCACTTTACTTCAGATGATGATTGGTATAATTTTTATATTTCCTGGTAGTAATTCCTTCTCTCTTAATTATATAGTCTACAAAAAATGGCCTTCCAAAATTGGCTATTTTTTCAACACTATGAACCACATGAGAGTTTTTTCAAATTCTCCATACCTCCCTGCTGGACCCAGTTGCTTATATTATTTATTTGATACAAATATTCTTTGGAGGCAACAGGTAATATACCCAAAACTGCCTCCTTAACATAAATACAACATTCTAAATAGAGTAAACCACAAGCAAACTTAAAGAAATTGAGAAAAACGTACTAAATACAAATATAAAGAAAAAAAACGTGATTAAGAAGTTCTTATTCAAAAAATTACTGAACTATTGTGAGAAAAATGAAAATAATGAACATGATGATGGAAGGGCCAAGTGGGATTGGAAAATATGAATGAAAGGAAAACAGGGAGAGAAGAGTAGTATAGTAGTAGTCGAAGAAGAGGAAGAAGAAGAAGAAGAAGAAGAAGAAGAAGAAGAAGAAGAAGAAGAAGAAGAAGAAGAAGAAGAAGAAGAAGAAGAAGAAGAAGAAGAAGAAGGAGGAGAAGAAGAAGAAGAAGAAGAAGAAGAAGAAGAAGAAAAAGAAAAAGAAAATCCAAAACAAATTTATATAAAATATATTTGAGGGTGCAGGTTTATTGATGAGAAAGCAATGTGTGAATCTTACTTTTTAAAACTCCCAGGCTGTCTGAGAATATATCCACTGAGCCACCCAGACCATTCAGCAGCCTAGGCATTCAGCAGCCTAGGCATGTGATTCAAGGGTGTAAAGTACCTATTTGTAGTCCGAGATCTGTGAATAAAGAATAAAGGATGCCATCTTCGTTGCAGAGTGGGTACAGCAATAAAGATCCTACTCAGAAGATATGGAGACTTGGAGAGTCCACTTTGTTGTTAAGAATTTTATAGAGCATTATAAGGAGACAAGACATCCCTTCTTAGTCTCAAAGTGTCAACCCCAAACAGGACCTTAGTTGCTGGGATGGAAAATCAAGCTCACATGAATGGCCAAATCGTTCAAAGTAAAGGTATCTGAGGAATTTATTCTGCATCTTTTCCAGTACACTGATGTATGTTACCTGATATGGGCTCCATACAGGAGCAGACTTCGCACAAGGGATTTGTATAGGTATAAGATTGGTTCCCAATTCTGAAACCCCGAACACGTTCTGAATATGAATCCCAACAGCTGGTTAATTCTGTTTGCCAAGTAATCAACATGCCTATTGAAATCAAGCCGGGTGTCCATTTTAATTCCTAGGTCCTTGTGAGTGGCTACATGATCCAGTGTGGCTTTATTGACAGTATAATCATACTGAAAAGGGTCTCTTTATCTCGTGTAAGTCATTACCTTGCATTTTGATACATTCAACTTGAGGCCAGAGTGAGTACACCACTCATACAGAGTTTCAATGTCCCTTTGCAAGAGCTGACAATCATCAAGGGAATTTATTTCTCTGAAAATGTTTGCATCATCAGAGACACTGTGAATTTTGTAGATGATTAGGAAGGTCATCAATGTACAACACAAACAGTAAAGGACCCAGGTTTGATCCCTGTGGCACACCTGAAGCACTGCAAAAAGATTTTGACTTACAATAATAATTGTTGTCTACAATTATTGTAGACCACATACTGAACTCTATTAAGAAGATAGCTCCTCAAGAATTCTGTAGCTGAAGAACATCCAACTTCTTCCATTCTTCCAAGTAAGACTTCATGGTCCAGGGTGTCAAAAGCCTTGGAGAAATCAGAATATCAGTATATGATCCATTTTAAGGCAATGTGATCGCGCATTGAGAGATAGGGAAGTTTTTAGACGAAGCTCAAAAAATAACTGAACAAGAAATTCATTATCAAAGTATTATTGTTGTATCCAAGTACTGCTCCGAAGTTCAGAGTAGAATGTAGGTGCGCTATAATGATCAGCTCTCGTAGGAGGGAGACCCTCCTTAGATGCCGCGGCATAGTAATTATACTTCACACCTTCAATATGAACTGAATTCATTGCACAATCTTCAACTGTAAAATAAAACAATTGATAGCAATAAATATATGCAATTAGCATTTCCTGTAATTGCAAACATTTTTGACTTTGTAATGAGATTTTCTTCTAAATTCTATTGAAATTTCGTAACGGAAATCCAGAGCAGTTATTATCAATAATGAATTATAATTGATCAAAAATTATTATTAAAATTACAAATTCTATAAATAAAAGTTCTATTACAATTATTGAGATTATTTATATGATAACTGTAGTGGCTCTTTTTTCAAGCTCATTGTAATAAACATTATCATTTCAAAGTGAGCGTGAAGAGTGAATAATGTTGATAGAATGAAAACAGCATGGTCATCTAGTCCGGCAATAAACAAATTTATATTTCAAATCAATGCACCTCAATATAATACCTACGTGTGTAACACAATGTGTACATTGATTGTGAAATGATTATCTAAGTCTCGTATTCATAATTCTGAATCAATCGAGAATGTCTTCCCAACACACCATTTCTTACAAAGAACTTGTCTTTTGAGAATATTGTATCAAAGTCGTTTCAAATCGATATTCTGGTAGTGAATGATAACACATTCAATTGAAAAATTAATTTGATGATAATGGGTATGGAAAGTCTTCCATGGAATTTGATGGAAGTTAAAATCGAAGAGAAGCCTAATTTAATTATTGTTAACGTGAGAGCCAATATCATGACACAGGATCTTTAGACACGCTGATGCTATCATCGGGACAAAACCAGAGCAATCGATCAATCACAGACGTAATATTCATTGCTTGTTGAAAATACACCAACTATCCATATATCATCACTGTGCAGCCTACTCGGGAAGCACACAAACGTGATAAATCATCTCTCGACTTCATCACTCTCAGAGGAAGAGGCAGGCATTCGCATGAAATATTTAATTCAACTCTTTGTGATTTCCAAACTCCCTTTGCAATTCCAGTCAAGATGATTCCGCATTGATCTTGGAGGCAGCGTGATGGATTAGTTGCAGGCGATTCATCAGACTTGACGTGATACATTTATCCTGGATACTTGCGTTTCAGGAATGCAACTTAGATATTGCAACACACGCGGTATGATTCAATTTTAATTATGCTGCTTTCTGCTGCTAAGGATGCCCCATATGTTCCAGCGGAAGAAGGAACGCAGGTTTGATTACGTGATAGGGAAAAACACAAATAATGAATTATACCTCACTGCTGCTTCTCGTAGTGTTACTAACTATTCATTCCTGTGTCTCACACATTCATTATGCATAAAATCGTTTGGCCTAGAATAGTAGAGGTTTGAAGAGTACTTTTTATAGAGGAGTTGGTAGAATGCTATTCTATTCAATTTTATATCAATTTTCATAGTAAAGATGAATTTGAAACAATTCTAAAAAATAATGCATTGTAAAAAAATCATAAATAAATTCGCAATTGAGAATAATTCATTAAAAATGAAAATTATTCGTCAATAATTTTCGAGCCTTTATTCTGTGTTCTTCTATTCGCAAATTAACGATTTCAAATTGATAAGCATAGCTTGGGCAGTATGTTGTAAGTCGGAAACAATAGAGTTTTAGCAAAAGTACGTTAACGATCAAGCTAATGTTAACCTAAATAATACTGTACGTATCATCCTGCTACGTTCCCAATCATCATTTTGTCTTTAGAGTAGGCAGATTCATATGGTTCTCATGTTAGAATTAACGTGATTATTGACTGCACTCTTTTTTGATTCACTAGAACATTCAGAAATCAAAACTTAATTTGGTGGTTGTTGTAGGCCTCAAAAAACTTTAAAGGATATTGTTCATTGTCGCATTACCCTGTATCTTCATGGCTTTATTCGACCATAATCTCTTATTATAAGATAATCCTATAGACCATCTTCAATAATTCATCATTTACAACTTGCTTTTCTTGCAAAGAGTAGGCTATTCTTTGCAAATACTTCTCTTTTTTTCAATTATATTATTAGACTGAATTTAGTGACACAAAAAGAGCAATACGAGTTGAGAAGAATGAATAAATAATAACCAGACCAACAATCCAACAAAGCAAAGCTTGACCGCTAACTGACTATAACAAAATATAATAATTATTTCAAAAGATTATAAAATACCAGAAAATAATATTAATTTAGAATGAAAGATTATTAATTATTCTCTATTCAATTAATCAATATGGATGAAGAGAAATGTACAGATGAATGGAAAATAGTGGGGAAAAATTAATCAAGCAAAATTAAATGAGAAACAGTTGAAATAAATCATCATCAATTAATGTAGTTTTCAATGTAAGTGGGATGGAAAATGCAAAAGGAATTGAATAATTATTGTCAACGTCAACAGATAAAAATTGAAAATGTTCTGTTGCCTACTATACGACAAAATGGCCTACTATACGACACACAACGCGAATTTATTTGTAGATTATTCTAGTGCAGTACACAGCAGCGTATTAATGTTGTAGCTATCACAGCAGACAGACGAAGCACCGCTGTTGTTTAACTACTCACACTCTGTGCCCGTATGGCAGTGTACGATGGGCGTTGAACGCGTTTATCGAGGCTTGTGCAGAACGACAGAAACAGTTCAGTTGACAACGGACGCTTTATTCGATTGTGCATGTTTGCCGCGCGCTGGAGCCAGCTGATCCCTCAGGAGGTTGTCACGGGGGACGCACATAAAGGCAAGGTTCACTATATTACTCACTAGTATATATAGTGAGGCCTTGATAAAGGCGACTGCTAGTCGCAGCAATGCGGCGACGTATTATTACCTCATTCTACTGCTATTTCCAATAATAATACAGTATTATTGAACTGTTCCTCATTCCTCTACACGTCTACAGTAAGGGTGTATGCAAACCAATAGGGAGGGTGCACACGCTTAGAAGAATCAGTTGTGCAATCTTTTGTCTTATTTTCTTCCCTACTGATTTGTGTTTTCCCTGATGATGCCCATAAGAGTATAAGTTTTGTGCATAGGGGTAATAAGGTTGATAATTACACAAAATATCCAAGGCTGAACGGAAATCGAACTCTAGATTGCAAAAGTAAGAGGGAAGAGATTGTATATGAGGGAAGAGATTGTATAAGAGGAAAGAGATACTGTCAGTCAATCATTTTTAAATGACTCTAATGCTGATTTTCTGAGAAGTTTCTATTATTGAATTGGAAAAAATATGGTTTTGTAACGAGTAGCTTCAATAATCAGTATTTTTGGAAGAACCCTGGTAGTTTTTAATCACTACTATGTTCCAGCCCAAAATTGTTATCTGAAATGTTTCGTGTTTGTTGTATGTTCATGAACACTCATCAACTACTATACATTGCATACAATTACAAATCCACTACTTTAATGAGCACGGTATGTGATAACTTTCGGGACTGTACTTGGACTAATGACCAGCAAAGTTATTCGCTGTTATTTCTTTTTGTATTTTCTTCATTATCACTTGCCCGGTGGCTTGGAACCCGCCATAAACTGTAGGTTAACCATGTTTCCTATACCATTCGAATGTTAAAGTGGAGTTAGCCTACCTGTAAGAGTTTCCCCTCCAATAAATGCCATGCGCAAAAGACTGCACAAATCTCCTGACCAAGTATGAGTACATCCAATATTATGATCTCTGAGTTGCCCGATGAGCTGAGAACGCTTATGGAAACTTGCAAGAGGAATTTATATAAAAATGAAAAAAATAATCATAAAATCAATTGTACTCGACTTAATTATATTGATATCAAAAATCAAGTGATGTTAATCGTTTTTGGAATCATCAACAAGGTATTGTTTCTTTGTTCTATAACCCAACTATTCAACTAATTGAACGAGTAAAGCGAAATATCAGGTTTAGCTCAACCATTTGACATTTCGTGTCTGTCTCTCCATTACATCCAAACGCCTTGACCGATTGTAACCAATGTAACAATTTTGTGTTAATGTTTCTTATTCCCAGGCCAAGCGATGGCAGTTATATAGATTTTTCAAAAAATTCCACCTCATTTTTTTAGGGGCTACAAAATTTAAACCCGATTTAGAAGTGTCTGATTTGAGTTCGGGTGGTATCAAATGGAAATTAAGACGATTTGTGAGGGGTTTGGTCCCTGACAAAAATTGCATAAACCATAGCAAGTGATGGCTTACTTGACTAGCCTATGGATTCTATTTTCATTATGTCTGAGTTCAGAATTCAGTAAACTCATCTGCATAGCACATAATCAATACTAATCGATAGCAAAAACTATTAAAGAAAAAACAATCATATCAGTATAGTACAGCTGCGTAACTTCATACAGAAATAAACAACTCGGAAGTGTGCTCAGTCCCAGTTTCCCCATCCCCTGCGGTACTTATTCTTTGTCGATTCATGATTTCGCCGTTGCAAGGGTCTGCATCAAAGCACCATAGGCCTATTTAACGCAGCTATTGACTTGCATGCAGTAAATCGGAATAACTTTGAAAGACCATACCGGTGTACATTTTGCTTAATATATTGCCGATGTGAATAATGCTGGGCAGACGCCTTGAAAAAGTTATCGCATGTGAAAGATGACTTCAACCTACAATTAGACGATTTCTACACTATGTGGAGCGCCTTATCCAAATCTTTATCAACTTCTTTTCTTAGTGACAGATTAGAAAGTTTTATAAATCGTTTTGAAGATTGATAAAAAATAGGAGCGTTGATGGTTTATCATTCGAAATAGTTTTTATATCACCGAAAACATATTATCTCAATCCATTTAAAAAATCAACAAATTATTATTCTGATTGTACTTCTTGATAATTCCAACTGATAGGTAATAATCCTGTGGAACGGAAGAAATTAACGCAAAGGTAACTCAAATATAAAGGATGGCGGATGGCGCACGATATGATCCAAGCTAATTATTTTGTTCTTAATTCTTTAGGTTGGTAAGTATTGATGTGTTTTGTTTTTTTGTAGGCATACGTGACAGCACTTAATGGAAAATAGTTTTTCAGTGACTGAATGATTCCTTCAGCCAAACGTTCGTTCCAAGATGACTCACAAACTAAGATTATCTCTGTTGATTAGCGACTAAAAATTCTAATGAATAAAGTTTTGTGAGGAGCTTAAGACAGGAAAATAAGTCGTCAAGAATAGCAGAATTAGACAATTCTAGGCAATCTGTCTAGCAATTTGAATGTAAACATCTTTCTGCCTGTACAAAATCACAGTGTTACCCGAATTAACTATTAACAAGAAACTTTAGCAAATGGTTTTCCTTTGTTGGCTATCTTGGAACAAATGTTTGAATGAAGAAATCATTCGGTCACTAAGGAGTTACTTTCCATGAACTGCTTTCAAAATAAAACACATCTATAAATATCAAACTAGAGAATCAATAACAAAGTAAATGTGTGATCATATTGTTCGCCAGTGGCGTACCGATAATGGAGCGAGTGGAGCAGTCGCTCCAGGGCGCAAGGCTCTGAGGGGCGTACCGTTCTTGAGAGAAAATTGCCTTTTACTTACAAAAAATGTATTACTATAATGAAGGCCAAAAGGGTAAAATTAAAAAAAAACGTATGTATACATTGCTGCGCATTACTAAAAGGAACATTCATGACAAATTTAAAAGAAATCGGTTCATGCGTTCAGCCGTAAATGCGTTACAAACAAACAGAATGCAAAACGGTCGATTCAGAAGTAGCAAATAGTAGAAAGTAGCAAAGCCAAAACAATTTAAATTGGGTGACAAAAGTTATATAATAATTTCAAGTAATTGAATGAAGACTTTGAATTTATTCTGGAAAAATAAATCCACAAGAAGTTCAATGGTTTTTATATTAACAAAAACAGGAATGCAATACTTCACTTTTGAATACTATTTCCAAAATATAAGAACATTTTCATAGGAATGACTTGCAAATGCTAAAACAATAACTGCAAATAAATATATAGAAAAGTGAAAAAATTCATAACATGCAGTTTGGAATTGATAAAAGCAGAATTGTTCTGGCGAAAAATCATTCATCGGAGATTCGCATCTCTGACAAATATGGTGTAGTTCGAGGCGGGAAAAAACCACTATGACCACTATGTTAATATCAGCCCATTTGGGTGGTTGAGTGTGATATTGATTTGGGGGGGGGGGGGGGGGGGGCATCGTAAGACACTTCCGCTCCAGGGCGCTTGAAACCTCGGTACGCCACTGTTGTTCGCCATCCTGTATCTTGATTTGTGGCTCAGAATAATATAGATATAGGATAGTTTGGCAAGTTATTGTTGTTGAAGCGTATTGATTCATCAGAGGTACTATAAACTTATTGAGGTAATATTTGATAATCATTGAAGCATCTTTGATATGGACTGTATGAGATTTTCTATTCACTTATGATGAGTAGTACACATTCATTTATTGCCTTCTAACTGATAGATTAGTACTAAAATGTTCAAAACTTTGATGGTGAATTTCTATATGTGAATGAGGTATTTCAAGAGGAAAGCACTTTGCCGCTATTATTGATAAATACTATGAAAATACTTCTGTAATAAAGATTTGACTTGTAGCAGTTTTTTTCTTGCTTGTACGGCCACAGGGGACCACTTTAAGTTCACTTTTTGACTGTTTTCTTGTCCTTAATTCCGCATGGTAGTTCTTCATGCGGTCAGATCTATTTTTTCTCTCAGCTTCGGATATCACCATCTTTTTTCTGTTGGTTTCTATTCTTCTGAATCTTGTTTTTTCTTCTCTCAGCAGATTGTAGTTTCCGGATTTCTCTTTTAAATCTTTTATTTCTATATTCAGTTCCTTTGTATCCTCTATAGCCATTTTGAGCCACTTGGGTTGGGTTTTCCTCTTCCAGTAGAATTCTGTTAGTCTTTTCAGTAGTCTTGTGTCTTTCATTCTCAGGATGTGCCCTAGGAAAAATATCCGCATTTTTCTGATGACGTCCGTTAGCAGTTTTATTATAAAGAATCTCTAAATATCAAGACTTCGGTTTTGCTGCTCTTTATTATAGAAATTTTAATCATACACATAACGTATATATTTTGTTATGGTGTAGGATGTCTAAAAGTTGCAATCTCTTTTCAATATTCGAATAATTATCATCTGCAGGCTGCTTGAAAATACTTCTTCTTCTTGTGTTGTATCTTCTATCAGAGGTTCGCTATCCTAATCTTATTGGCTGCTCCCCTGAACTATTCATTACTACTGCATTCAAACTAATCTCCAAGATTCTTTAGCCAGGAAATACGTCGCCTTCCAACACTTCTCCTTCCACTGATTTTAACTTTTACTATCAGCTATAGAAGTCAGTATTTATTATCTCTCATGATGTTCCCCAATTAATGTAATTTTCACTTTTTATAGTGCTAATAATTTTATTCTTCTTTTGCATTCAATACTTCGGCATTAATTTGCAACTCTCTTGTCCAAGGAATCCACATTCTACGATACCACCACATTTCAAAAGCTTCCAGCTTATTCATATGACCTTTTCTAATTCTTGATGCTTGATTTCATGAGCTGGCTCGCCACTTCTTAGTTGAAAATACTATAAAACTCAAAAAGGAACTTTGCACTGTAATCACGTTCTGTACCCTGAGCTGTATTGATTGTTCTGCTATCTTGACGTTCCATTTCCGTAGCAATACTTCTATTTCATCCAACGATCTTTACGAAACTTTTCAACAATGGAGCGAGAAAGCCGACTGATATCTGTAATTAAATACTGAAACTATTAGTTTTCAATCTTTGTCACAAACTGGAACTTTCATCTCCAATTCCAAACCAACAAAACATAGCTATAAGTTGCACCATATACCTCCATCCATTGCCACGAACGCAATTTTATTATTGCAATGTTCTGTCGCAAACAGAAATTTCTACTCAATAAATAACTTGTTGCTATTGGTGTTTTCTGTTTACAATCGTCGTGATCAGAATCAGCAATCGTTAAAATCGCTGTAAAACTCTAGCTACAGTATTATATTTCTCTGAAAAGCGCTGGATGGCCGGATCCAAGAGAAATAATTTAGAATCAGGTCGTAACGCAGCCCTCTGATTTTTTCACTAGAAAGTAATAGATTCCTTTGGAAGATTATGAAGAAACCTCGTGATTTTTCTCAAGCACACAGTTTTCTTTAGTACGGAAAAATAAAAGAAGCGAGTTTCACTTCGAAGATTAAATTCCTTATTACTCACACTCCATAGAGCTCTAAAGAAAAAAATAAACCCACTCAATTCAATCATGAATCGGTCTTTCAGCAAATTATAAATTTAATCTGTATACTATGTCCCTCACTCACAGGTTTGGACTGTATGTAACTCATTATTCATTTAACAACTCAGATTATTATGATAATGGAAATCATTCAAGGTATTTGCTGTTTGATCAGCAACTTTACTGCTGACTGGAAGTAACAGTTATTCAAAGTACTGTACATTTTGGAACCTGAATATTGCTCGTAGATTTTCACAAAAAATGATTGAGACTACATTAAATTTTCTGTTTACTCCGATGTACTCGAAGTAGGGAAGTACATAGTTGACTTTTGTTTTATACTTGGATAGTGTGTGAAATTTTCTCCAATTATACTGTATTGTAGCATATTATTTGAGCATGAACGTCATTATTTCACAATGAGTGAAACATTTCCTCCATTTTCATTTCCAGCCTACATTAAATATTCCCTTCTCACAATTTTTATTGCCTTCAATATTACCGTAATGCCATCTTTTTCTCAATTCATGTCGAACAACATTATAACAAACTTTTTATCATATTTTATTCCTATCCTATTCCACTGTTTCAAAGAATAATTTACAGCTCATAATGGATTTCTCCCACCTTTTTGAATTCTGGTACGATCTCTTGACATGAATACAACAAAGGCCCTTCTTGCACTTGCATAATTTTTGACCGAGCGTAGTAACGTAATTTTTAACTCGGCATTTCGTATGTCCGTCTATCTGTCTGTCACAATTACGGCCAAAAGCCTTGACCGATTTTAATGAAATGCATGAATGTTTCAAGGTCAAGCGATGTATGTAGGCTACAACGTTTTTCCAAAACATGTTTTGTTTTTTAGGAAGCATAGTTTTTAAATAAATATTGAGGCGATTTGGAAGGAAGTTTGATTTCTAAAAGAAATTCGATGAACACAATGGGGGGCGGAGGAGGGATGAATCATTTTTACTTTTTATTATTGGAGGTGAATTTTAAGAAAGGGCTGATGCTGAAAATGCATAATAGCCCCTTCTTATAGATATGATGAGTGATTGCTAAGTGGTATTAAAAGTTTTAAAATATTGGAATATTTAATTTTGCAATTAAAATGTTGTCTTGTTTGCATTTATTGTTACAAGCTTAACCCCCAGAAACTTATTGATTATGGTCACCTCTTCTTCAGCTTTATTGAGAGCCACATTCCAGGTATTTATTCTCTTCGAAAATTAGTGCTGCATCATCGGCAAAAGCTACGAATTTCCCTCAAATTGGAATTGAGCAAAGGTCATTTGCGAATACAAAGTACAAAATAGGCCCGAGGACCGTCCCTTGAAGTTTTCCAAATTTTATAATTCTTTCTACACTTAGATTGCTTTCAACTTTTACCTTTTGCTGCCAATTAGTGAGGCAGGATTTGAGCCACTCCAATGAAAATCCTCTGTCCCCATCTCGCGAAAGTCAAACTGATTTGAAGACAATAAATTATTTTTTCCAAGTAATTTATTAGACGTTTTTCACCAATTTCTCCAATATTTTAGAAATTTATCTTAGGCTATCAATGAAATATGTCTATAGTTAGTAGCAATTAATTTATAATCTTTTTTTGGTAATAGTCCAACACATTTCCCGCTTTTATGGGAACATTTTTTTTTGAAAAACTCAAATTAAATTATGTGAGTTAATGGCTTTGCTATAAAATGTTCTATACCCTTTATTGCTCTTCTATTGAGTCTACCTAGTCCTGGAGAACTGTCATTACGTAAAGTTTCAATAGCCTCTAGTAGTTCTTGCTCATTTATCGGATGGAAATACATGGTTCACGGTTCTTGTAATTGACCCTCAAACAAGTCTTATCAAAGTCATAGTAGCGTTGACATCTTCGATTTTGGTAAACACAATAAATATTGAGCTCACAATCCTGAAACAGTTTGAAATCGATTTTACATTCAGTTAAGTAGTAACTAATTCTTGTTGAACAATTAATTGCAATTCGAAACCGAGTTTAACGGTTTAGGAAGATTTAAGCAACATAAGATTTGTGAACAAAATCAATAGATATGAGTGATCTTTTTAGTCCAGTACTAATCACATATCAATGATATGATTTTTGAGAAAGGAAAAAATTATCAAACTTGTTGAACTGATACCTGCTAACGATCTACGATCTTTAAAAATTACAATTTTAATTTGACCTTTTCAACCTGATAATATTCATCGTCTTTCACTTTCAAAAATTCATTTTGAGACACCTTTCATTTGAATCTGATAATAATTTTTCTCAGACACTTAGTCATGGATTAATCAATAATCATAGATGTGTCATTGACGTGGCAGTCGACATGTTGACTCTTGTCGTCATGTAGACAACGGCTCCACGAGATGGGGAACTGTCGTCTAAATTGAGATCCATCAGGTGTCGAATCAATGGACATCATGCAAAATGCAAAGCTGCCGCTCATTACAGGCGCATATACACAGAGCGTTAACGTTGAGCTACGGTGCGCTTTCATGAAACCACTACTGCGCCCCTCTCAACCCTTTTGCCCCAGCACCGCTCTCAGGCCTTGCCATGCCACACCGTTTGACGTGAGCATCTAATTGGAATAGTTCGAGACGCAAATTGCGCTTATATCTGTCTGGTTGCTCCAGTCTCTTGCCCCCTACCCATTCACACCCTCAACAATTACTTGCACATCTCTCAAGGACGTACAACCAACCTGCCAATAACAATGCCGGAAATAAGTGAAGAAAAATGATTGCTTTTCCTGAATATATGTTGGAAAATGGAAGATTAAAATCTCCTCCAGAATCGAAAGAGAATGAACAACTTACTTCACTTCAAATTGGATAGACTATCACCACTAGCACGATTCGACATTAAAATGCCGATGTCAAGCATCAGAATACAAGGTAGGTGATTCCAAGAAGATCATATTATTAAAGTTTATTCTAAACGGATTCTTATTCATTTTTAAGCGCTTAATCCGAATCTGAACTTTGGCCCCTTAAAAGATGCTTGCTTAACGAGATACTATTGTTATTCAAGACTACAGAAAACTGATTTTTCATGTCCACCATATTGGGAATATCTCAGAAACCCAAATTTTCTTGTGAATGACAATCAAATATTCAGACTCAGAAAAACACAGAGAATGAATTATCAATCCACAATTTTTCCTTCGCCGCAAATTGACGAAATATGAAACTTTGGCCGCCGTTTTGGAAATATTTCGTGACTCAAGCACTTATCGATGTTGTAAAGTTCAGATTCGGATTCAGGGCATGAGAATTTGTTGAGTAAAAACTACTATTTTTTGTTTTTCCTGATCAAAGTATTTAATTGAGAAACGTAAAAGATCCAGAACGAAAAGAAATTCATGTGTGTTTTGAATATAAACTTCAAAATACTTCACTATAATTAGGTTCCATCAGTGGGATTTTTCCCAAACAGTCATGTAAACGACAGTTCTGAGTGAGCGCTTCACTTTGTCAGTCCTGAAAAAATATTTGATAAAGAAAGAATATTTAGCTTATATTTTGTGTGGTATTACTTCGTAATTTTCAAAAATTGTTCATTTTGAAGCTTCAGCAACTATTGTGATTATTCTATCTCTCACTTCTTATACAATATTAAATATTGTAATGGAATAAATATTTGATACATCTTTTATTATTACTAAATATCCGACATCCAAGAATGTGGACTGATGCGATCAAAATTGCTCATACTTCTCATACTTGATGCTATTTCGCCCATCACTCACAATGATATGGAACCATATTGTGCATTAATTGAAAGTAAAAGCAAGTTCCCAATATTTTTCATTGAGTTGAGAAACTTTTATTTCTTACCTTATTTTCCAACATATAATATTGAACAAACTGAATCATATTTCTTTGTTGATGCATGTTTCCTATTGATATGGAGTTGACAGCTGTTGAAAAGCGGGAGTTCTGTTACGCAGAAACATGTTGCTTGCCCCATGCCTGAGCTGGGCCAAAGAAAAGAATTATCGGCTGTGTGTTTTCACCGCCAGTTTTTCTGCCTTGGCGCTGCCATTCAAATCTTGTCGTGCCCAGCTCGAGGTTTTCCGGTAGTTTTCCATTATTACACTCCCTTTTCACTTTTCCATCCCCTGGCAGCCCCGTTCCAGCCTCTCTGACGGGGTCACAGAGGTGGATGGAATTTCTAGCGCGCTATCTAGCAGCTGCAGTCGACACTTGTCAGTTTTTGAACGCAGACGTGCGCCTAATATTCATCTGCAGCTCAACGTCTCCACAAAAGACCCTGTGTCATATTCGCGTAGAAAAATCAAACAGAGCTCCCAACACAATGAGCAACAGCTGTGTGAAAAGCATTGTTCAGTGACTTTCTTCTCCATACGGTAACGGCTTTCCTATGAAACCTCCCATGCCTCAATCCAGTCTTTGAATTTCTCATCCTTGTATGCTGTCAGTGAGTTTGATCTGTACCTCCGGTATTCTCATCATGAAGTTTAATGGTGACTGAGAATATGTTTGACTGACACAATTGAAGCTTACATTGATGAGGCTCAGTAAAACTGAGTAACCTATCTTAATCGATGAAGTTTCAATTCACGAACACCTCAAATTGCAGAGTCATTGATACTCCAAAGTCATTAAGACCCGTAGGCTATTTCTATGAACGGAACCTGATGCTTCTTTCTTTGGGAATGATTGGCTCCTTTCTTTGCACTGTATTAGAGCGATCGTGATGTTGTTCAGTCACGGGACTGTGCTTGGAAGGGTGACCGGCAAAACAGACTATATTTGCTTTATTATCACTTATTTGGCGTTTCGGTAACCATCTAAAACTGTACGTCCACCATCCATGATTTTCAACATCTAATTACCCACGCACAAGTCTCGGACTCATGTAAGCAGGGAAAAGAAATAAAATACTTTGAAAGCCCTAACTTAAAATGATTTTCAAGTCCGCCTTGCGTTATATAAGCCTGAATGCGAGCTCAAAAATACGGGCTTGAAACTCACAAATATTGCCAATTATTCAATTCATATATTACTTGAATAGAATATACCCTATTGTTGAAAAGATATTCGAAAGGATGTGTATTTCCATTAACTCAAGTTAAAATATTTGAAAAATCATAAGCCTCAATGATTATTATCGTTTGTGTCCATATTGTAATACTTGAATTTTACCTAAAGGGTAATAATAATTACTCTTTGCATTGTTTATCAGCCAACTATGATTCGAATTGTTTTCTTCCAACAACAAAGTAATCAATAAAAGTGTTTTTTTTTTTTTTAAAGAATAAAAGCCCACTTTGAAATAGAAAATTCTGAAATATTCTTCGATGATAATAATAAAACAATTCATTCTTGTGCCTGGTGAAGTTTAAACTCTAGATCCTGAGGAAAAAAGAGTCTCAAAGGTTATTGTTTGTAAACTTCAGTTGCCTATCAGAATTCCACATAATTTGGGGAGAAAAAACTTTTTATTTCTTATGCAATAATAGTTTTTATTGAAATGGAAGAGTTATTAGATCACCAGTTACTGAACTGTTTCCTCTGTTATGTATATTTCGTATTTTGATAATAGAGAATAAACAAATAAAAAAATATTCATTATTATTGCATTTTTGGAATTGGATTGAAAAATTACAATAATATTCATCTGAAGGATTATTTTATTCGAAATTCACTGCATTTGAAACACGCCACCGCATTTTTCAAGTGCTTGACTAAATAAAATATCTACTTCTGAGTTTAATCTGTTTAATTATTATCAACATCATTGGATCTGATTTCATACGATATCTTTATGAATCCTTCACGAATCACTGTTTAGCTTCAATGCAAGCCATTTTTTTTTTATTTATGCAGATTGAAAAAATGTAGCACTCCAATATTAATCAAATTCCTATTTCATTCTGGTAATGGACTCTGGTAAAGATGAAAAATCCAAGGCGTCTCTCCAGAATATTCAACACTATCTGTCCTGTTTTCACCTTAACAAGTGGAAAACAAATCCCGTGTTGATTTTCCGTGGTCTGTAGAGTTTTCTGATTCCTGAAAACAAATAAAAGAGTTCTAGCCTTCGAGAACAATTTTTGCCTTTGCTCTAATGAAAATATTCTTCAGAAATTAAATTCTCGCTTTCTTATTAGAGAATTCATTACAAGGATCTTAGTACAAAAAATGTTGAAAGTTGAGAGGCTTGGAAAATGATTCGGAATGAACGAGATAAAGGATATTCATTATTATTGTGTTTCTAATATAAATTAAATAATATTCATTACATGTTTTTTTTATTCGAAATTCACTGCATTTATATTACCTATAAGTAGATATGATAATTACCAGTCACACCAGTCAAATCACACACGATATCAACACGACTTTAAAACCACAATAAATGATCTCGTTCGCATAATTGACGTTTCATCTACATGAGCCACACATCATTATTGAGATTTGTTTTTTCGAAAATCATTAAATTGAAGGAGAGAATTGTAAGCTGAATGATTTTTGAAAATAATATTTGAAAACTGAATGATACGAACTTGTTTGGAACTTCAATTGGTTCTATTGTGGAATTGAAGATTTGATAACACAGTATAATTTCAAAGTGCAAGTGTCTTGACTTTAGAATCTATCATGTCCTACTCTAGTTTAATGTCAAGCTCGTAATTCTTGCACCTTTTCTACTAGCAGTTCATGAAAATGATAGGCTGACAATGGACTATGTTTAAAATCGTTTATGACTAGTAATCTGTTGTGTTCAAAATCAAAGCCTCATTGTAATCACCTGGTTGTTCTGAATTTTTAATTACAATTTTTAATACAATGATAAGTTCCATTGTAATCACCTTTGTGTTCTACCTGGGTAGCTCTGGATCTTGCAATTTTTTTTTTTTTTTTTTTATTGCTGATGATGCCCACATGAGTCCGAGACTTGTGCGTGGGTAATGAGGTGAATGATTACACATAAATGCCTGACGGTGGAGCGGGATTCGAACCCACGACCACTTAAACGACAGCAAGTTGAAGTTGCGACGCCCCAACCAACTGCGCCAAGCGGCCCGCCAATTAGACCACTATAACTTACAATATAGTAACTGGACATAATACGAAGGAGTAAACCGAATAATGCGGATTAACGTGTTGCGTGTCTACAAATTTACCGATTTGAACACTACTTGAAGACATACAATAATAATGTAAACAATAAACATGCAATGAGTTGTAAAAAAAAATATGAAAACGTTCGAACATTTGACAACAATAATGAAGCGATTGACTATGGAATATGAACATTGAAATATTAATATTCAATATTTCAATTGTAAATAGCTGGGAATAAATGAATGACACTAAACTCTCACTAGTATTAAATAACTGGGAGTTTTAGTTTGGAATGTTACTAATAGAACTTGGGCAAAACTACGTTATTGATAACGCTAACGCTAACCCTGCACATCTGCCTGCTGTCTAGCATCTTGATTTTAGAGCATTTTAGTGTTCATCTCAGCGATAATATTTTCGTTGACGAAGTTTTCCTCAAAATCCATATTATTCAATGAAGTATTCGAGTGCTATTTTTAATTAAAAAATGGTCAGAAAAGTTGACAATGGATCCTTATAGATCTTAAAAGAAAAACTTGGTTCTGCATTCTTAAATCTAGAAAATAGTTCGGTAACATATTCCATCGGGGTGTCTCATGAATGATAACAACGAATGTAGAGAAACGTACAGGATTTCATTTTCTGTACTTCCTGAGCAGTTTTCCATCACGATGCATGATACTTTTCCGCCAATCCGATCCTTTTATCGGAATCGGTTGTGGCCGCTGTCGAGATTTGGACCAGAACAGAGCACAAACAGCTAGCCATAGCCGAAGCCAGCCTACAGTATATAATATGAGGCAGGACGAACGAAGAAATCCAGCCTCTTGGCAAATTATACGAGACCCGGAAAGCGAGGATCTTCTTCGTGCTGGCGTTGCGAATTGGGTTACAACCTTCATTCCATTTTCCGCACGGAAAAGAAGGCTGTGAGAGCGCGCCCTTTCCCTCTCCAGAGACGCAAAACTATTTTCCACTTCATAAATTGTCTTTTTCTCACTCATTCCTTCTCACTTCCACTCTCTCATCACAACAGAGGAAGGGCATACCTCTTCCATCCACACATACAGTTTTTTCCAGCTGTTGTAACGCTCACCATCACACAATTCCCTAGAACAAGTCTCGGAAAATTGGTGCTATAGCACACTGTACTGTTAGTTCGCATGTTTTCCTCTGGTTATTTTGTCCGGAACATGATGTGCATGAACATCATAGACAAATTCTCCATCTGAGATTTGTGATGATTGGCGTTAGTATACGAACTGAATAAATTATACATCAGTAGTGCAAGTTTCAACTAATGTGTAATATAAAGAAAGTTTGGGTGTTGTGACTCAATTTATTATAAGCTATAATTGCGACAAAAATGGATAAGCCTTGGCTATAAACATGAATCACAGAAAATGGTTACGCCAGTATTGGAACTATGAATTTATAAGTATGACTAGTATAGAAGTGAAAATATTATTGAATTTCCAAAGAAACTACTAGTATCCATTGAGAGAATATGGAGACAAAATATTTTGTTTTGTTCAAATTCCTGCATTATTTTTGAAAAGGAAACAAAAAATTGGTATTGTGAAAATCACGTTAAAAAGTTAAAATACCATTTCCTTCATCATTCGATTCATTTTCTATTATTGTCCTTAGCTAGGTGCTCCAGTTTGTATTATCCACAGCAGTCAATCTATTTTGGTTTCATCTTCAAAAATTTATTTAATATCTACCTTCTGGGCTCATCCTTTCTCCTTCATCTATTCTTTATTCTGTTCACTTGAATATTACTTTGCTAATAGTAGGCTCAAGCATCTAAGCCATTAATTTCTTTCAGTTCATTAATTTTGATCCTCCAGAGTAATTTTCTCAGAGGGACCAGATTTCTATGGATATAGACTATCACCTTATTATCTGAATCTCTATAGGAGGCCAACATATACATACCTGATATGTGATTCACACAATACTGCTGTTAAGTTTTTATGGTCAGCTCTTATATCTGAGCTACAATAACTTATCAGTTTTCAGTTTTAGCATACTAGGGATCTCTACCCGCAAAATCTCACTTAAATGGACTAATCGTACTCACTGGTAATTGAATTGGGAACGATATAGATGCGAGAAAAGTCGGATATAATTTTCGAAGGCATTTACAGCTGGCAGGGCCGTAAAAGTTGGGAGCAGCAGCAGCTTCTGGCTCTTGCTACTAGGTGAAGCCAGCGCTCGTCTCCTGTAGTTGATGATCCGAAGTCAAATTTCAGTCGACAAGGCAGAGCCGATTTGCATTTTTATTTGCACATTTCTCCAGAGACGCCTCCAACGCTGGCACCCTTGCCAGCCCAATCGCGCGATCTTGCAAGTCTTTTGTCGTGCTCGAAGCTCGAGCTGGAAGAAGAGCAAGAGCAGTACGAATAAAAAGGAAAAGTGACTGAGTATAGAGTAAAGGAGAAGCATCGAAAAGCATCCACCAACGTCATATCGTCCCGTTTCTTTTCCGCCAGTTTTCTTCAGCATCCCCACCACCTTCATCACCCAGGGCCACAGCTTTGCATCACTTTGCTCCACACCGTGATATTGATACCCTCCTTCTATTTTGTAGCCTATGTAGTGTCGGCCATCTGCATATAAAATGACACTTCTTAGCTTTCTGCTTCCAAAATTGCCAAAGTTATATGCAATAGCACAGAAGCTCCATTCATTTCAAGGAGAATTTGAGAGAAAACTTTAATTGGTCAAAGTAGACAAATATTGATATAGACTGATATAGAATTAATTTTATGGTCGGATTCAAATTAAGAAGGTATATCATGGTCAACAGGAGCACTACAGACTACTTACTTATGCTTTATCAATCATTCTGATCATTCACCAATTTTGATTCTGAAATGACGTATCACAGTATTGTAATTATGACAATTTTAACGACAAGGGATAAGAAGTGGCTGGACGGAGAGTGCTCACTAGAAAGCTGTTGTAGTGAGCTGGGGAGCACTTTTAATGAAGCTTTAAAGAGCCATTGTCACCTTTAGCTCGTGTCGGACCACTATTATAACACACTATCCTACTATCACTACTATTATTATACTATCACTACTATTTTTAATTCATAAATGTGATAGTCCACTAGAAAATTTTGTACTTCTGAGTGCATAGAGTGCATGAACTCATAATTGAACGAGCGAAGCGAGTTCTTCCCTTTGACTCGAGGCTCGAGGCGTTGTGTGTTTGTGGGTATGTTCCACGATAACTTTCGAACGCCTTTATCAATCAACTACAAATTTGAATCACAGATTCTTGGTATCTTTAGACAGGTCAAGTTCGTTGGCCAATAAAATTAACCGTCTCCTTCATCCTTTTTGAGGCGAATCAAATAGGCCAGGCCCTTCATTGATATATTTTTTTCACTATATATAGAAAATAGTTGTTTCTACGATTCAAATTTTCAATTTGAGTTATTATCAGCTGTAGGTGAATATAAATGTGATGAGGTTTTTTTCTCTATCTGATATACTAATTTCATTGCCCTGATATTGTTTTTTATGTGGTAAATATATCTACTAAGTATATTCTATGTATCATTCTATTGCCCTGATATACAGGTATATGATTACGGTAGGTCTTTTTTGCGGAAAATAAATCTGTGTATGAGAACAACGATGAACTTGAACTTAAAGTGATATGTCTTGTGAATTTTTAAATAAGTATCTTCAAAGCAACCGTTTTTCGTTACTACCGTACCCCTACGATAAGCTTTCCAAATGAGTTTCCCTTTCAAAAATTAATTGTTTGCAAGCGAGTTCTCCAGCCCGTTGGGCTCACTAGTGTTTAAGTGTTGTTTTTGACGGTCGAATGAGGTGGTCAGAACACATCAACCGCTTGAAGTGTAGAATCCGCAGATTTATTCATGCTTTCCGTATGTTGACCGACATTCTCAATCGAAATACCTTAAAAATGGCCTATTATGCCCATATCCAGTCTTTATTGTACTTTGGCATCGTCGCGTGGAGTGGAGCTTATAAAACAGATCTTCATCCACTTGCGGTGGTTCAAAGAGAAGTCATCAATGTATCATTCAAGAAATCAATATTCCACCCATCTGATACACTTTTCACGAAACATCAATTCTATTCATAAAAAATTCCTCTCACTCATATGTACAAACATCAAAGCTCCATTTTATCTAGTCACACATTATTATAATACTCGTTATTCGCGAAACATTGCCATTTAATTTTCTCATTTGTATAAAACTTACTCCACAATGAATACTTCATATATCTCACAAATTCTTTATAGAAATTTATGCAATAGTTTTGACAACTAGAACCTATTTAAGTCGTTATCCATAGGCATATTCAAGAGAAAAACATTATTGTTATTATCTCTTCTTGGATCGGATAACTCTGAGGAACGTATAGTTAGAGATGAGGCGTATTTACTGGAACAGGTATTTTTACTGAGTATTTGAACGTACGGACTAGCACCTTATAGTATTCGAAGAACAAAATACTCAGATATCTGTGAGTATTTCTAGAAACTAGTAAACTACGCGACTTCAGTATGGCCAGTGACTTCAAGTCCCCACTCCAATTTATGGAGTGGAAGTGGAGCTTTGTAATTTGCAGTTGTGCAGTAGCTATTAATAGCTCATTTCTCATTATAGAACTATTCAACTACTCACTCACTCTCTCTCATTCTCTCTCTCTCTATTCACTATACTCGATTGTAGGCGCATGCTTAGTTGCATCAAAGACAATAGAATAATTACATTAGATTATCTTTGGTTGCGTATGGCGTACGCACGTACTTTTCCAGTACAAATACTTCTTGAGTACTTGAGTACGAGTCGTTTGTTACTCAAGCGTCTCAAGACTCGCGTCTTGCCGTCCGCGTCTCATTTCGCTACAGCACATTTGAGAGCAACTCAATAATTAGATTCATGCTGTATTTAATGTGAGTAATAAAGATTCGTGCTGTTAATATTAACTTTTTATGTGAAATTTAACGACTTGCAGTCAAATATTTGTTAAGAATAAGTATAATATTTATATATATCAAAATAACTTCTTTTTCTATTTTTTAATTATTTTTTATGAGACGTTTGTTCGGCTGTGGACAGGAAGAGGATCCTTCCTCTGCAGTAGTTTATTTCATTATCCTTTTAATTTTATAGTTAAGGAAACATACACTATTTCTTCTCATTTTTTTTTCTTTTCTCCCTCGAATTCCTAGCAATTACAATCCAGACTCTTCCTCACACACAGGCTATCGGCCCAGGACGGTATAGTAACTATATCGTTACTATACCGTCCTGCTATCGGCCCATGTGAGGAATATTTCTTTCTCTTTCTTAATTTTATGTGTGTATTTTTGTAATATATAAAGGAGAAATAAAGTTACTTTTTGATTTGATTGATTTGATTTGATAACTCACTTAATCTGTAAGCCGAGCGCTTTCGAATCTATGAGATCCATAACATAAAAAGTTAATATTAACAACGCAGTTCGTCATGGAACAAGAAATCCAGGAATTTAATTCGTGCTGTATTTAACACGAGAAACAGTAGTAGTACCAGTACCGCAGTACACGATACTCTCTTGTACGTGTACTCTCTTACTCTGGCGAACTGGCTAATATAAAATACTACCTAGTATTTTGGAACAGGTATTTGGAATAGGTATTAGAACGTACTAGTACTCGGAATACTTAGTATCAGAAAAACCTAGTACGACCCATCTCTAACGTATAGTCTCAACCGACAGATTCATTACAGTTTTGTATTTAGCTCATTATCCCTATATTATGGCAACATATTTCGATGCGTCCGCGCGTGGTTTGAGGCTCCTCCACTGGTTGACTTTCTGTCAATTTTACAACAGTCAGTCAATGTTACAAAACTTTCAGCCAAATTTCTTGATAATCGTATGAATTATTTATCTATTACTGTCCAGCTTTCTCTTGATCTCTTTCCATTCTTTTCAAAAGTAGTCAAATTCTATCGAGGTTCGTGCCTGTTCCCATTGGAGCCTGCTTTTGACATCTTTTCAAATGCTAATATTACTTCTATGTTTTACTAAATTTCTATATTATTAGTAATCATGTTACATCCTCAATTGTCACAAATATGTAGGCAAACTGATGTGAGCTCATCTCCACTCATAGACCTTTATAGGTCCATGTGAAGATCAATTCCTGAACCAAGGCCTGTCAGTTCACATTCCTATTCATCTCACTTGTTTTGCTTAACTATGAACTATTTTAACTGACTATGAACTGATTCCAACTGTTGAGTAAGTTATTAACTGTTTCATTAAAAAAAAATGTATTATTTATATTGTATAAAGTTGATGTTGAACTGACAGAATTTGTTTATTATCTATTTTGTCATTGTAAACGAGATGAGGAATAAAGATTTTTTTTAGTTTCAGTTTGAGTTACTACACTATCACAATCCAACTCTAACTCTTAATCCATCTATGGAGGAACATGTTTCAATATTCATAAATTAAATCAATAAATTTCTATGTAAAATATTGAAGAGAAGAATTTTTTCACAGATAAAAATGTTTTAAAAAAGGTTTACAGCTCACTCAATGAAGCCCTTGAATTTGATTCATGAAAAGAAGAAAAGTTTGAATACATTTTCAAATATGCAAAGTTCTGTCATTAATTACCTACTGGTAGGATTTGTGGAAATTCAAGCAGTTCCACACTAATAAGCAGGAAAGATGAGAGTATTATTGACTCTGATGTATGTATATATGTATATAGTACCATAGCCGATACGGCTGTCCGTGACTCTTCAGACCTTAACGTTATGTTTTAGTCTGAAGAGCGTACTACACAAACGAGGAGTGAGGTAGTTTGACTCTGATATCATTTAGAAATTTGTGATAAGTTTTTTTTTACTTTCCTTTGTTCAAGCGAACCATCAACAACCATGAATGCTTTCCTAAAAATTGATCGATCTTTGATGATATATTTCCAAAATGGGGTGACGCCTCTCGCCTAATCGAATGAATCGGTGCCTTTTCTACCTATTAAGCAATATAGGCTAAACATTTTGATTAAGTGCTTGTAAGAATAAGCAGAATGGAAGAACGTTTTTGTTTTTTCTCTTTCTTTATTTGTTTAGCCACAATCAACAGGGCCTTCTATGCTTTTTTGATGAAAATAAAACTCCAAAATGCTTCTATTACCATCAAAATCCTTATTGTATCACCCACTTGGATCTCAATCTGAATGGAACAGTATTGATTCAATCCGATTTAAAAATCATGTTTCATATGGATTTCGTCTCAAATATGAGTATTTATGAGTTCATAGAAATGTGAGCAAATTTTTCACAACAAACAAACATTTCACAACATTTCACAACAAACAAACATTTTTCACAATGTCAACAAATTTTTCACAACATAGACTACGTGGATTCTTCAATAATTCCCAGACTATCACCTTCGGACTAACGCTTTTCATATGATTGTGGTTTCGAAGACGAGGGTTCTACTCTCAGTAGGGGCTGCAGCCCAGGGCGGCATAATTTAAAGGGCGGCGGTTTTCAAAATAATGGTTTCTGTTGAAAATTTAAAAAAGTTCAAATATTTAGAATTTAATATTGAAGATAGTTTCAAGACCGGTACGTGATCTTAAGTAGGCTACTGTTATTTGTGGTAACAGGTAACTGGCAGATACTACTGTCCTCCATTCTCCATGTGGTTGTAACTGTAGATATATGTAGTAGTAAACCTACACCTGTATATTATTGATATATTATTCAGTTACTATATATCGAGCACCTTCTTGCGATCTTTTTACTTTTCTCAATAGTTTTAATGAATGTATTAACTACCTCAACAACATAAACAGAAAACACAATAATAATTACCGGTGATGTAAACATCGATTTGAACCGAAATACTAAATTAGTAAATGAGTATTTCAATCTACTCTCATCAAACGGATCTAGATCATTTATTTAAAAAACTCACACGTGTGGCAAACGGCTCTCAATCATGTATAAACCATATATTTTACAAAAATACTTCCTTTTCTGGTTACATTACAGTTGGTTCAATGATTAAAATAATTGTGTAACAGATCACTATTTAACAAGCATAAGCTTGGGTGTGTGTGAAAATATTGAAACCGCTCAACCAATATGTATCACTACGAAAACTTTGAACCGCCATAAATTAATATGGAATCTGAAAAATCACAACTGGTATTATTTAAATGAATAACTTGATTCAAATATTGATCACGCGATCGACCTCTTCGTTGATAAATTAAATTCTGAAATAAAAAATCAAACCGAATCAAAACTATAACAC
The DNA here is from genome assembly GCA_948455865.1 of Conomelus anceps. Classification (NCBI taxonomy): domain Eukaryota; kingdom Metazoa; phylum Arthropoda; class Insecta; order Hemiptera; family Delphacidae; genus Conomelus; species Conomelus anceps. Next base: position 53,220,720 of record OX418218.1, on the reverse strand, counting down.
ACAAACTGAAACCTCTTAAGCCTTTGATAGCCACTGTACTTATACTCTCATAACTTGAATAAGAAAACGTGACCTCATGCACAAAAACCTTAAACAACAACCGCTCCATACAATTCTCAAATCAAAATATATAAATTACCGAAACATATTAAACATTTGATCAAACAATGTAAGGATGACTTTTATAACAACAAACTATCGCAGTGAAAAAGGAAATTCTAAGAAAGTATGGGAGTGTATTGATGATTTTCTGAATGCCAAACAAAGCAAATTTATGCTCAAAATAAATTCTGAAGTTCTTAACCCTTTCAATCCCAAATTATCAAAATCAATGAAAGAACATTTTTGCACGAAAGTTTTTTCATTTTTCTCACATCGGTCAAGAATATGCTAGAAAATTAATTGATAATGGACCTAGACAACATACTCATATTGATTCTAAAGTTTTTTCTGCCAACTCTTTTTATTTATCTGATACTGACACAAAAGAAATAATATACATTATAAATTCTCTTAAAAATAACTCAGCTCAATGGTTAGACAATTTGAGTACCACTTGTTAAAAAAAAAAATTGCTCCTCATTCTACAGAACCTTTTAAAAATATAATTAATGAATGCTTTCAGATAGGTCATTTTCTAACACAATTTAGAGTCGCTAAAATTTTACTCTTCATAAATCAGGTGATCCAACAAATTCTACAAATTATCGTCCAACTAGTCTGATAAATAACTTGGCTAATGTATTTCAAAGCACATGTTGAAAAATAAAATTTTTAATTTATAAATTTCATAAAATTAAACAACTTATAATTTAAAACTAGCAAAATTGATCAACCTTTCTTATGCTTAATCTGTTCTTCAATATGGGATATGGGCATGGGGCTAAATACACATTCAGCAAAATTTTTCATTTTGCAAAAACATATACCCAATTAAAACAAATTTTGGCAGGCTCAGACACTACCCAACTATAAGGATTTGTTCAATGAATTCAGAGTTTTGACAGTTCGACAACTTTCCATAAAAACCTAATATTCTAAATTTAAAAAAATAGAAACCTTTTTCAACTTCCGTTTGTAGATCTTCTTTCAACTTAAATCAATTGTAAAACCTATTTAAACATGTCAGAATGGACACTTAGAGGTGTGTGGGAGAGATTTTTATTTTATTTCCCATAAGGTAATAAACCTTATTCCACTAACATTTATTGAAAATACAAGTAAATTCATAAATAAGAAACAAAGAAATGGAATGGAGAAATTGGTTTTTTCAAGTAAAATTGAGGAAAAAATGTTCTAAACAATCAATGCACTGTTCTAAAAAAATTCTCCCAATATAAATATGTGGTCAAGTCTCTTTACTATTTATTTGATTATCTCTTTCTATTCTTTATATTTTCTCATTGCATTTTCACTCGTTTTCATCTTTCTCACTTTCTTCCTTCCTCATCACTTGGTCTCTTTCTGCGTTTTCATCCATCATCCTTGTAAATCGAATTTTGTGTAATCTTTTATAATGTTTAATTTTTTTTTAATTCACACCTGCGCACAGGACTTCCTCTGCAGGCATAATGGGTTCTAATTTTATCATAGTTTTCAATTATTGTATTATTATTTGAAGAATCTGTATAAATTTGATTTGATGTGTTAAATTTGTCATGGTGATCAGGCCTATCATCAATCATTATTGGATGCTCCATTGTGCAAGCACCCTTCTTTGGCGAAGCTTCTACTGTTCACAGAACTACTAAAGTAAGCAAGAAAATACTTCCAACATGGAATTGGGGATGGAATCTTCCACCATCACAGATGGTATCTAAAGGGTTGATTACATTGGAATAGTTACTCGCTAAGCGAGTAGCGAGTAGGACGTTACTGACCGACCGTGCTACAGCAGCTCAGCATACCAAGCCAAATTATATAAAAATAATTATTTCTAGAATCACCCCCATACTGTGGAATTCCTAAGACAATAAATAATATTGCAAAACAAAATTAAAATATGAAGTTTACCAACAATTATTCAATAAAATTTAATCAAAACAATATACAATATATCTCATCTGAAGTGTTATGCTGGCAGCCTGCGTGATTAAATGTCGGCTTTGGCCACAATAATATTGTATTTTGGTGTTGGCTACTCTGCCAGCGAGAATGTGACCAAATTCAAAGTTGAGAGCCTGTCTACTTTGAATTTGGTCACATTTATACTCGCTGGCAGAGTAGCCAACACCAAAATACAATATTATTGTGGCCAAAGCCGATACTTAATCATGCAGGCTGCCAGCATAACACTTCAGATGAAATATATTGTATATTGTTTTGATGAAATTTTATTGAATAATTGTTGGTAAACTTCATATTTTTATTTTTTGTTGCAATATTATTTATTGTCTTAGAAATTCCATAGTATGGGGGTGATTCTGGAAGATAAATTTTTAATATAATTCGGCTTGGTATGCTGAGCTGCTGTAGCACGGTCAGTCAGTAACGTTCTACTCGCTACTCGCTTAGCGAGTAACTATCCCAATGGTATCAACCCTTTAGTCAGGTGGATGTTTGGAAGAGAGGTGAGTCCGACCTGCGCACAGTAGAATGCACATTGTCACTTTTATTTTGTGGTTGTGAGAAACGTAGTGAATGCTACGATATGGTGGGAGTTAATTATAAGGGATAGAGCATCGGACCTCTCTCTCTCTCTCTGCTGTCTTTGTCTATGTTGGAAGTATTTTCTTGCAGACTTCAGTAGAATAATTGTTTGCAGAAAGTAAATTACTTTAATATTGAATAGTGCACAATAATAATATATTATTGAGCGTCCGAGGTGGGCGCTTTGAGGTTCAATGGCACTGGGTGAGTTAGTAGCTAAGCGAGTAGCGAGTAATAACGTTATACTGCCAGCAAGTAGCAAAAAAGTAGACTCAACTAAAGGCTACTTAACCAAACACCAAAATACAATGTTTTATTGTGGACAAAGCAGACTTTTGACTGCACCAGCTGACAACATAGCACTTCAGATGAGACATGATATTGAATTTTCTGTGAAAACACCAATCATCTCTTTTGATGAAAGTTTATTAAATAAATGTTGGTAAACTTCAGATTTCAATTTTGTGTAGCAATATTATTTATTTTCTTTGAAATTTAATGGTATGGGTGATTCTGGAAGTTCCATTAAATCTATTATAAATTCGGCTTGGAAGCACGAGCTGCTATAGCACGATCGGCCTGTAACATTTCTACTCCCTTCGCTAATACTCGCCCAGTGTCATCGACGCTTTACATCTATAGAGCAGATGACCAAATTTGTATGCTGGTGCTACCTGTTGATAAAATACTGAACTATTCAGTGTTGCAGGCTTGCAGCAGCTTTAAAATCTAACCTAAAATGTCTGATAGCTTCTAGCTGTCTGCGTCTACCATTCTTTCACGATTTGATGATTTCACTTGCAGAATTTTTTCAAGTCAATTGTTTTCATCTAAATGAAATGATTGGTCATATCGATTTCAATTCCCATTAAAAGAGAAAACTACTGTTCTTTTATAAGTGATCTTTGATAAAAAAAAAATGGGCAAGTCTTCCAAAGATAAACGTGATATTTACTATCGTCTTGCAAAAGAAGAGGGCTGGCGGGCTCGCAGTGCTTTTAAACTTATACAGATTGATGAAGAGTTTAATATTTTCAAAGGTAAATAAAGTGTTATTTCCCTATATATCTAAATTCATCATTGATTTCGGAAGCTGTAGTTGTGTATTGCGAGTTTCATAACCTAACCTCTCCAATTTAGTGTTTACCTTGGTGTATTGATTGATTGCATTTGAGTTTGATTTGATTTATAGCAGTGACTGCTTGATTCTATTTTTCTATGTGATCGTGCATGATGAACATGAATACCCAATGTAAGTGCATTGTGCCAAAGGTTATGTGTTCTAGTGTCAAGATAATAATATTAATGCCGACTGATCTAAGCTTATACGATTGGTATATTTCCTTTTACTCTTGCACTTTACAATCACTTGATTATCTCATTCACAGAAAATATTCAGCCGGAATCCTTAAACATACCACTTGGATAACAATAACATTATTATTTTGTAACTTGCTCTTGCCTGAATCTTGGGGTTTTGAACTTAGCTGGAGTTAGAATTAGCTGGCAATATAGGTATGGTAATAGCCTATGTTTTTCGGTAGGCACCTTCTCTTTTTCATTTTATATGCCCCATAACTGTTATAGTATGAACCGGTTACTATGCAAACCCGATGGTGACAAAATAAACAGTTGTTGTTATTAGCATTCATTCACTAATTTCGCTACGTTAAGCAATGTTCTAATAAATAATACTCCACATTAAGTTGATATTTATTTCCATTAAATACTAAAACATGGTGTCAGGTGTGGGGTATTATTTATTAGAACATTGCTTAACGTAGCGACATTAGTGAATGAATGCTAATAACAACAACTGTTTATTTTGTCACCATCGGGTTGGCATAGTAACCGGTTCATACTATAACATGATTTACAAATTTCTATTGCTTTTTTTAAAGTTCAGTCTTTCATTAGCCAAAGTTTTTCTCTCAAATGGATATTATTAATCGAGCATATAATTTTGTCTAACATTAGCTCGTCTTCAATATCTTTGTAATTGTGAAAAAGCCTAATTTGTGTTTTCAATTTCATGAAGTAGTCTTGGAATGATTCATTATCTGACTGTTTGAGATTGTTAAAAATGTACCTTTCATACCTGACATTGAGCTCTGGGGCGAGTTTCTTTGTGAGTGCATCGAGTATCTCATTGATAGTTCTTGATTCTGGGTTATCTATAACCTTGTATATCACTTTGCATGCTTCATCTCCTATCACAGCCATCATTTGTGCAACCTTAATTCGTTCTTGTTCTGAATCCAGTCCACTTGCAAGTTCATAATTTTTCCATTGTTTTTTGAAAAATTCTACGTTGTCTCGCAGGTTTCCGTTCAATTCCATCTTGTTGGGTGGTGGTACATATCTTACCATTTTCAGCTCCATTTTTTCTTTTGGATCTTCTTCCCAGTCTAAATTCATATTTTAATAACACCTGACACCATGTTTTCAATATAGTAGCCTATAACAATCTCATTGCAAAGTAAAATCATAGTAACGTATCATACAATAGGCTAGTTATTTTGTACTTCATGCTGTTAAGTGTTCGAGTAGAGACTTTGAACTCAATCATGTCGAAATACTATTTTTTTTTAAATAATATTGATTTCAGAAAATTGGATTGAATATTTTAGTGCTTTGATCTCAATTATACGTTAACTAACTCAACTTATAACTTACCGGCAATATATTTTCTATAAATCCGGTAGCCTAATATAATAGGCTATTAGTTTTCACTTCTTGTGCTAAGAGCTAAGACAACACCCAGTATGAATATGGCATTCATAGTTGACAAGGCGAAAGTCAATAAATTGTCTATAGCCACTATTGTTATTCAAGCCTGTAATAAATGATTAATTGGAACATTATTCAATCACTATGTTTTTCATTTTCAGGTGTAACAAAAGCTGTAGATCTCTGTGCGGCTCCTGGTAGTTGGAGTCAAGTCTTGGCAAAAAAACTTCGGTGAGTTAGTTATGCGTGATATTATGTTTTAAAATAAATACAGTCAAGTTTTTTTAATTATTTAACGCACATTATCTTGGTCTCACAAAATACATTAAGAATGGTTAGCTTTCGGTGTGTACGTGGTCAAGACCAAGTTGTTAAGAAACTAGTCAATAAACGCCATGGGGTGAAGTATTAATATCATGTATTTCTGCTTATAGACAACTGTTACATCATCAAAAGGTTATCTATGAAATAGAAGAGGTGTCGGCTTTCTATTGTTATCGAATTCTGACATTTTCATTGAGTAATTCAATTGTAATTCAATTGCATTTAACTTCAATTAGCTTAAATTGATAATCATTTTTCTGACCAGTTTTTCATTTTTTAATTCATTGCCATCAATATTGTTTGCATTATTTTTCACATTATTATCTACAACTTAATTATTTTTTTTATGTAATTTTGGTGGTGTAATATTTTTGTTGTTATAGGCTAGCTGTAATAACTCCAATTGGGCACCTTTTGAAAACCCTACATGTTTATGAGGGCCCTTGTAATATTAGTTTTGGAAATTAAATTAAAAAAAAAAGGAATCTAGCATTGTTCGGCCAGTCTAGTATACTTGACTCACCAGATAGAACTACCTCTGTCTATTTTTCTCATATTGAGTGTTCATGAATTATGTGTTGAATGAATAATACAGATGTTGTCACAACAACTGAAATAATTAACACAGTAGATACTGTAGTTTCTACTGCCATTTTCAATCTCAATCCAACTGTTTGATGGCAAATTACAATGCTATACTATATTGTAACATGTACATACAACTATATTGTATTAATTGTAACATGATGGATATTTGTCGCCATATTTCTATCTTTTTATCACTTCTTTCAAGAAGATTAAAGATTTGTGTGAAAGATTTCAGTGACGAATTACTGTATCCCAAAATTCAACGATTGTTCACAAAGATAAAAAAATGAAAGAGTGAAAATTAAACTAATGATGTTTATAATCATGAACGTAGTAATGTTAATAATATTTATTTCTGTTACAGAGAGAAACAATCAGACGCTGACATCAAAATTATTGCAGTCGATTTGCAAGCGATGGCCCCTCTGCCTGGCGTTGTTCAATTGCAAGGTGACATAACAAAAGTTTCAACTGCTGAACAAATAATGAAGCATTTTGAAGGCGAAAATGCTGACTTGGTTGTTTGTGACGGAGCTCCTGATGGTGAGTAAATAAACTGTTCTGTTTTCATGCGTTCAATATTTCCAAAATAGCATTCTTACATTAGTGGAAATAAAAAGTTCAAAATGGAATTCATCTATTTTTTCATCATTCAATCGCAGGATCCCATCAATGCCACCTATAACATTGTAAAATTTGAGAAAAAGTTTTGAGGTGGCATATTTTATGTTAGTGGAGAAACGTATTTTAACCAAGGTAATTAGAAGATACTAATGTCTTCTTATTACCTTGGTTTCAACTAATGACACACCTTCACTTCTCACAAACAACGATATGAGATGGATGTAATCTGGCATTCCCATTCATTAAGCATAAGCTGTTTAACATTTTTCAAGCAGATTGCGCTAATTTAATATTTTTTCGGTAAAATTTTAGGTTATTTAGTTGAATTAAAAGTATAATTTATATGATTTTGTTGACAAATTCTCATACAAACTTATTTTCATTTGGGTGATAAAATCATTTTTTTTCAATTGTTGATGACGCCTACTTGATTGTGAGACTTGTGCGTAAGTAATGAGGTTAATTTGACACGAAAAAAATGGGAATCGAACCGGTGATCGCATGCTATAGTAGTTCAGCATATCAAATTTATTCAAAAGTTTCACAGTATTCGGTTCATAGTCCGTACACTATTGCACATTTTATTCTACTTTTCTTTCAATTTGCAGTTACGGGACTCCATGACATGGATGAATACATCCAAGCCCAGTTGCTATTGGCCGCCTTGAATATAACTACACACATTCTAAAGAAAGGTGGAACATTTGTTGCCAAAGTATTCAGAGGCCGAGACATTAATCTGCTATATTCACAGTTGAGACTTCTGTTTCCCAGGGTGACTGTTTCAAAACCAAGAAGTTCCCGAAACTCTAGTATTGGTGAGTTATTCGCCTGTAAATTTCCATAAATATTCCTCATTGAACTGCTGTTTTAAATATCATGTTGTAGATTATAGTATAATGAATTGTAATAAACATGAATAGTAGTAGATAATACTTTACTGGTGAATTTAACACTTAATTACTCGTGCGAGAGCTATTTCGATCTAGTATGATGCTTCCATAGGCACGGTTGAAGTAGTACTCCAAGTGAAAAAGTAATATGGAACTACATCAAATAATATAATAATCATGACCTCTAAGTAGATCAATGATTTTAGCTGTCAGTGTGCTTGCACAGTGAAGCATTCAAGTATAATGGGCTCAGGATCATTACATTACAAAATAAGATATATGTTAAATCTCACTAATCGCTTCCTCCTCTTTTCCATTTTGTATTCATTTGGAAGTTGTCTTCCTTTGCCTCTTGTTATTTGAATTGTGCGCGCAATTGCTGCGTGCTCAGTGCTGCCAACTGTCTAGCAGTCATCTGTCATTGTAGCTCACTATTTTGTGATACATTTATTCTTGTATTTGTCCTTTATAGTTTTTATTATTAGTTTGGAATTACCATTTTATTACTTGTTCATGTGCCTTTGTTTGCACCATAAGAAGTTAGCACTGTTTAACTTTATGCTTGATTTGAAATACATAAGTCGAATAGACACAGGACCTGCATAATCCAAACCAACATTGATGAAAGGAAAATCTTCATTGACACGAACGGCAGGCAATTGACCCATAAGCTGCTCAGAGCGAAATTGAGTAAACCGAAAGCATTTGACACAAGTGCGCAAAACGCTTTTTATTGATCGCCTAGTAGATGAAATCCAAAACCTCTGTCTAATAGAGGACATAGTAGCTTGGACTCCAGCATGACACAATGATTGATGTGTAAAGAAAATCAATGCCTTTGTAAACTTGTGCTTACTTGGCAGAAGAATCTGATGTTGATAGTCAAATGGAAGTTTATCATTTTGCAACCGACCACCAACTCGAATCAAACCGTCAGAATGCAAAAATGGTGACAGAGAATGAAATTTGCTATTTGTTTTCAGCTCTTCCTCTGAGCGCAATGAATTTAATTCATCACTGAAAGCTTCTTGTTGGACTGCTTTTAGTAAATGTGTTTCACCAGCAGCAATTTCATCAACAGAAAGTGAGCCATAGTGGCGATCATGAGGGTTACAAAGATTGTGAATAAATCTGAGTACGAATGCAGCACTGCGAATCATTTTCAGAGAACTAGAACAACGATGAAATAAAATAGACATGGGTGAAACGATATTACAAGTAACAAGAACAACATTAGTAGTGTCTGCTAAAACAATATTGGATGAAAAAGAATCCCAATTGTCTTTATCCTTGGTGAGCCAAGATGGGCCATGCCACCATAATTGGCTATGTGCAAGTTCATTGGGTGAAGAACCACGAGAAATTATGTCAGCAGGATTATTAGATGTTTTTACATGACTCCAAATAAATTTTGATGTGTTCTCTTGAATTTCTGACACCCGCACAGCTACAAAAATATCTTTTTTATCAGGTGTGGCGTGAAGCCAGCTACAAACTGTTTTAGAGTCTGACCAAAGAAAAACATTGGAAATTGAAATATTAAGTATTTCAAAAGCCTTAACAACTCTGGAGACCAGACGTGAAAGTACAAGAGCTGCACATAGCTCTAGTCTGGGGATAGACAACACCTTGAGTGGAGCAATACGTGACTTAGAGCACAAAAGGCGAACTTGAACACTGTCATTGAGGATTTTCCTTTCATCAATGTTGGTTTGGATTATGCAGGTCCTGTGTCTATTCGACTTGGAGGACCCAAGTCTCGCACTTTTACTAAGGCGTATTTTGCCTTATTTATTTGTATGGTGACACGTGCTGTGCATGTTGAAGTCGTCTCAGAGTTGTCTACCTCAACTTTTCTAAGTGCTCTTACTCGATTTGTCTCAAGACGAGGCATACCGCGAAACATTTATTCTGACAATGCCACAACCTTTCAGGGTGCTAGTGGTGAACTTCAAGAGTTGTTTGAATTTTTGTCCTCACCTCAAACGCAGAGATCATTACAGAATTCAGCATCTATCTGGCGCATTCAGTGGAATTTCATACCTCCACGTGCACCTCATTTTGGTGGGCTTTGGGAGCGTGCCATTAAGCATTTCAAATGCATTTTTAAGATTGTTACCTTAAAGCGCATTTTGAACTTTGAGGAAATATATACTCTAGCATCTCAATTTGAAGCTATACTCAACTCACGTCCTATTGTGCCTCTTTCCGAAGACCCCCATGATCTAGCCTTTCTGTCACCTGGTCATTTTCTTATAAGTCGACCACTCAATGCTCTGCCTACCAAGCAGCAGAAGACTGCGCATCGTAATCATCTTGCTCGTTGGCACAGGCTTGCTGATATTAGTCAAAATTTGTGGGAACGATGGTCAAAAGAATATCTAGTTACCCTTCAACAGAAGCATAAATGGACATCTGCATCTCCAAACATCAAGATTGGAATGCTTGTATTACTCAAAGATCCTGGTACTCCACCATCATTCTGGAAACTAGGTCGCATTGTACAAACCTTTCCTGGTACTGACAATAAGGTCAGAGTTGTTAATGTCCTCACTGAGTCAGGTACATTCAAGCGCTCTATTACTAGTATTGAGCCATTGCCATCAGAGTCGGAGAGCACTTAGTTTGTTCAACATATTTTTTCTTCTTTTTGTTGTATAATTCTTTGAATTAAACAACGGTGCCTGGTCTATGTTAAATCTCACTAATCGCTTCCTCCTCTTTTCCATTTTGTATTCATTTGGAAGTTGTTTTCCTTTGCCTCTTGTTATTTGAATTGTGCGCGCAATTGCTGCGTGCTCAGTGCTGCCAACTGTCTAGCAGTCATCTGTCATTGTAGCTCACTATTTTGTGATACATTTATTCTTGTATTTGTCCTTTATAGTTTTTATTATTAGTTTGGAATTACCATTTTATTCCTTGTTAATCTTACTGACTATTTTGTTACAGTCATTTGCATTTTTTTGCTTTGTGATGCTTTGTCTTGTGTTTTTTCCGTTTCCTACTTGCACATAGCAAGCATGGCGTGTGTGACAACTTTTTAGCGATGTAGCTCGTACCGTTTTTGTGGCAGTGTTTGCCAAATTTTCATATTTCTTGTAAATTCAATTACTATAATCTCTACAAATTGTTTTCAAACTTTTCTTTTCGATGTTACGTAATAAGTGCAGTGATTTGGAACATTATTAATGTTGAAATTCTTGCATATTGGTGAGCATTCTTTTTTTTCTCCCTTGTGAGCACGTTGCCACTTGTGGACTTAAAAATTATCTTCGACTTGTTTATTGGAGTTTGTTACTGTACGAACGTTTCATGGTGCCTGGAACTTTCTATTCACTCTGTGTTTGCAATCTTGACTTATTTTCGAACTTTTATTGAAATTACGTTGAAATGAACTATTCGCCTGCGTGTGGGCTCTATTATGTTGGTGTTCCATGCTTGGATACACAGTGCTCATCTCTGCCTAGAGACTACAATCATGTTTGACAATTATTCTGACCATCAGAATAAATTGTTCGCCCACCCTGGGCTCAAGAACTGTGTTCACTGCCTTGATATCATCTCTAGCTAGAGTTCTTCATTCGTTATCGTCAAGTTGACAATTATTCTAGCCATTAGAATAAATTGTTCGCCCACCCTGGGCTCAAGAACTATGTTCACTGCCTTGATATCATCTCTAGCTAGAGTTCTTCATTCGTTATCGTCGAGTTGACAGTCATTCTAACCATTAGAATGAGTTGTTCGCCTATCATGAGTTCAGGATACTCATATACTGGTTTGAAGATATCCATTCCATGTCTACTGTTGTCTTCTGATGAAGATCATCTCCTTCCTGTTCTCATCTGTGCATTCATGGGAATGTATTTGCATCTTGAGGCTCTCTGCACTATTCTTCACTGTTTACCTGTGGTCGCCGAGGCCGCCTTGTCACACGTCGTCTGCTGCCTGCTGCTAGCGCTGTAGCTAGCTCCACCCTCCTCAACGTGTTGGTGCAAATTGAGTTAAGTAAATTCATTATATTTAATTTATTTTGTCTGTCTTCAAATCTCTTGATTTTTATTACTTGTTCATGTGCCTTTGTTTGCACCATAAGAAGTTAGCACTGTTTAACTTTATGCTTGATTTGAAATACATAATTCAATCTCAACTACAATTTCTTTGCACAAAGAAATACAATTACAATACATATTATTAGAGACATTTATTCATTCACAGCAATGACTAATTTGAGTTACACATTAATACTTCATGCTTCTTTTCTGAATATTTCATGATTGATATTCTCAGAACTTCAATATTTTGAATTCTTTATGCATAGTAGTGATGCATTTCTTTTATACATTTGATGATTTATATGTCCAACTTGCAAACGTTTTAGTATTATGTAACTTACATTTTATCTACATTTTTACATTCATTCTTATTGGCATATTCATGCTATTCAGTTCTTTGATAATTATTGATTTGTCTAATGTACTTTCTTGTTTAAAGCGCACATTCACGCTCATTGATTTATTATTCACCACTGAATAATCATCTGCTGCATTGATGCACCGTTTACTATTGTCTATGTCCTATTATTGCATTTCTAGGCTTGCTCAATTTTTATGACCTTTTGTAAGGTAATTTACTACATTCTTGTATGTCAAGTTTTCATACTTATTTCATTTAAAGCTTACATGGTATTCAGTACTTACCTGTCATCAACACACTTGTTTGATGATCCTTTTCATTGTTGTATTTTTATTAGCGCTTTTGAGCTAATGCTGATTGATTCATTATCAAGACATTTTTGAATTCTTGTATCCATCTTAATTAGTATTTCTAATTCAAGATTGATTTCTCATTATCAATTACAATTTACATTTGTCATTTGTTCTATTTGGTTTTTCAATATATTCTTTTACAATTGACGTTATATGGTCTCATATTTTTTATTACTTCCAGCTACTACCAGAGTATATTATTGCATGTTACCGTTTTGCATGCATATTATGCATACACAATGGTTTGCAATCCACTCAACCTAGACAGAATTTAACATAATGTTTGGTCCTTACGGGCCGGATTTGTTCTCAGTGACTAATGGAAATCTTATTTTTTGATCTGACAGTTATGAGACCTTATAACTTTTATTGTTTGTTTCAACTGTATTTTCCTTTGTCTGTATGTCATATAGTTTATACAGTAGACTTATGCGTATTGGTACTACATGTTTAAGGTACTGCTGTCATTCCAAGACTCACCTTATGTTGAATTTTTGTCTACCAGTTCCAATTGGGAATTAATATCTTCTATTACAATCAAATTAAAATCTATTCTCTACTATCAAATACAGTCCACTCAACCTAGACAGAATTTAACAATATACATAATAATAATAATAATCAGAGATACACTTAAAACGTGAATAGAGTTTTATTGATCTTTTTGAACCTGGTGGTCAGCAGATTCAACGAAAAAATGTCCGTTAATCATTTATGTTATGACTTATGACCAATGCTGTTGATGATATGCACCACTGCAAAGTCCAGCGCAAACCCTGGAATGGTGTATGGCAGGGGACCATTCCACAGCATTATATCGATGGTGATTTTTGTCGTTATTGGATGCTCCAATTCCTTCAAAGTCCATTGTTCAGAAAATATATGCCCTCATAGTCCAGAAAATATTATGCTGTTGAAAATATAGCAGTGGCTCAAGGCTGTTCCACATTGATCTGGCTGAGGCTTTCGGCACAGTTTCACATTTGAGATTCTTAGAAAAACTTTCTAAGCTTGGAACTAGAGGCGCCACACCATAACTGTTTGAAAATTATGTAAAGAACAGATCATAACACCTAACAATAAAAAACAAAACTAGTATCAATTTTCTGTCCAATTATGGTTTGCTACAGCGTACTTTTAGCACCAATTCTCTTTTCAATTTACATAAATAATGACCTTCTGAAAATAAATTTAACAGATGGCTAATTTTTTTTTCATTTGCCAATGAAATAACTAGTTTTTACTGGTTCATCGTAGGAGAAAACAGTTATTTCGGGAAGTAAGGGTTTGGTTGGCATCCAGTTTTGGTTCTTAGAGCACTCTTATTGATCTTGAATTATAAGAAAAATGTATTTATGACGTTTTGTTCAACAGCAAGATCATTGCCCATAAACTTAAACCCAATTGAAATTCACTTGCCAGACTGTAGTAATAATCATAATGCATTGTGTGACTGTCTCGCCTTGGATAATAGAGGCAAGTAGGTAAAATATCTGGGAGTTTTTATTGATCCTTATTTAAGATGGGATTGTCATATTGAACATGTGTACTTGAGGCTGACTTCTGATGAATAAAGCTTATACAACTAGCCAATTAAGAAATTTAGAATTAGTCAGATTAATCGACTTATGCAGTCTGTCTCCCAGTATGGAATACTTGTATGGGAGAGGGGAGTAGCAGCAAACATTCATCTTAATAGTGGTAGTAGTCATGCTGTGGTAGTAGTCATAGTTTTGTAGTATTCATGCTACAAAAATATAATCAAAGCTCTTTCACTGAAGAATTGACTTTATCCTAGCAACGCTTGAACAGTTACAAATATAATTTGAAACATTTTAGGAAGGGATTATTAATGAAATTTAGAATGTTTTTTGTAGTACTAAACAATTTGTTGTAACTTTATTTGTTCATTTGAAGAAAAAATAATTTTGATTGTTTCTACAAATGACATACTGACAAGCAAACTAATAGTTGATTTTGTAAGTCAATAATAACTGACTTAGTTAATTAATTTAACTATTTCAGTAATTTTATTTAAATAACTAATTTACTTCAAATTGTTTATTAAATCATAACCCTCCATTTACCACGTTGTATTTCCAATTTTCTACTTTCTTGGTCAATTTATTTATTAATTTATTAATGCTCGTTGTCGGTGTTTGATACAAATTCTATACTCTTCAAACCATGAAAGTTCAAATCTATTAATCAATATTCAACACATGAAAACTATCATTGGATCGGTTATATTTAAGGATGAAAAAATACTGTGTACTGGTTAAAGATGTTCACGTGTTGGATACGACAGTGTTGATGTAACACTATCACTTCACTCATATTCGAATTATTTTTCTAAAACGCTGGAATTTCAAAATAGTTCCTAGTTTACAGGATAGTACAAAGTAACAGAGGATAATTCTAATTGCTCTAATACGTTATCAACGCTCCGTTTAAGATAACTAACATATAAGTTTTTTAATTTTGAAGAAAACAAACTAAAATAAATTAACTCACTGTACTTACACTCTTAGAATGCACCGCCGTTTATAGCAAAATATGCAATGTAGAGAGAAAGCAAATTTTAGTACTGTGGGAACTAGTGAGTAATTATATATATTAACTTCACATAAAAAATATTCCGATTTTGAAAATTTTAGTTTGAAGCTTTATCATCACCTGCAGTAATAAAATACTTTATCAGAATCTCTTAACAATGATTAAGTAAAAAAGTGTTCAAATGATGGAAATAGCTGTAAACTTCTTAACGTGATACCCATGCAGCTAATACCATTCACAAATAAAACTAAAACTCTTGGAATTGATACTTGGGTGAAGGCAAATGTATATTTTAAAATAGGCTCTGTATTCTTATAATGTTGGATATAAGTTATATTCAAGGTTGTTTATAAGTGTTATTGTTTTGATTTTCATCCGGCGCACAAGCTTGGCTTTGCTGATGGAAATCTTGAAGAATATATTTTTTCTTGTAATATATGTAACTTACTATGCAAACACATAGTTCAATTTTGTGTATCTGATTGTGATGTACAATTACATTTGTTTTTTTGTGTTTTTAATAAAGAATTTAATAAAAGCTACGGGATTTTGTTCACAAGTATAATATTTTAACTTTTCTTAGATGATATCAGCAATATCATAACAGATTTCAAACGCTTAATTTTTCCTTTTTTATGAATTTTGTCCTGCTTAGTCCAAGTTTGACTTGTAATTTATCATTAAATTTATATTGAAGTAAAGAACAGAGGTTTCCAAGTCAGCAGTCACTGTCAAGCTTTTAACTAAAATGCTATAAAATTGTTGACTTTTCCACAATTTTATCTAATCTTTTCAGTATTTGCTTATTCAAAGCATATTTTAAATTTTTGAGGTCAGATTTCTCACTCATGTCCTTTAAATATTCTCTAACAAAATCTTTTTTCAACTTTTTTATCCATTTCTGTGGAATTTCATTAGTTTAAACATGTAAAATGGTATTGAAAAGTTGGCAATAGGATCCTGATTACTCACACAGTATAGGATTGAATAGCACGGTATATGCTATTCGATACTTTCTAGTTGAGAAGACAGAGCATGTCTACGTTTACCTTCAATGACATGCATCCTAAGCGAAAACCAAAGTCATTTCAAACAAACGTGAATGTACGTACTTTTTTGTCACAAGCAGCCTAAAAATATGACCACAGATAAGCTACAGAAAGTTCAGAATGAATCTTGAATTAAAGTTGATTTATTTGGAAACTAGTCCAATTAATTCATGATCAGTGATTTAATAGATTCACTCCACTGGATTAACTGTACTGTGATCTTTCCAGTGCTCTGTAATTGTGCGCTGTTAATGTTATACATTTCTGAGTAAAAATTATTGTTAGTTCGTACCACTTCAGGAATCTCTTGTTGATTTTTTTCATGTATTCAAGCTTATTCATACAAATTGATATAGTTCTTTTCCCAAATCAAATATGAAGATTCAACTTTTCTTTTATTGTAGAGGCATTTGTTGTCTGTCAAGAATATGATCCTCCAGAAGGTTTCCAACCATCCATGACTAACCCACTGATGGATAACAAGAGCTGTGATTGGTCCACACTGGTTGGAGTAAATAAGGAGATTGTGCCTTTCTTGGCGTGTGGTGACTTGAGTGGCTATGATTCAGACATGACATACCCTCTACCGGTAAGTTTTGTGAGGCAATGCAATACTGTATATAAAATTGCATGAAAGCTCTTTAAACTATAAAATTTAATTGATAACCTTGCCTAAGTGACTATCAATTGAGTTTCCTTTCAATGCTACTATTATTTAAATAATAGTTGCAATCAAATATCATGAATGCATCGTATTTGGAAGAGGAATAATTTGGGAATACATAGACATGTTAATTAAATTAATTTCAAAAACGTCCAAATCAAATTACATAATTATTGATTAGGACTTCTGAACCCTGATTCCTTTAAACCTCCAATTCAATAACTAATGCATCCTATTTGAATAATATAATATATATGTCGCCTTAAATAACTTGTCATATATATCATCTTACTGTGATGTAAAGCTGAAAAATATGTAATTAACAGCCTCTAAGTTCATGAAGCTTTTTTTTAAGGGAGTAAGAGATCTTGATATTTTACATTTATATAACTCATTACGTCTAATTAAACTCATATAACTTTGAACACAAAAAATAAAAAAATAAATCATATGCCACTTCATGACAGGACTAAGTGCACATTATCTTCATGTATATAAATCTTGTATACATGTATCTGTAAGTGAACTCCTCCTAAACGGCCGGAACGATTTTGTAGAAAACTTTTGTGTATGTTCAAGTGGATTCGGCAGTGCTTTATGGACAAATGAATCGTTAAAGGAAAAGCTGAATTCAAATAGTTACCACGTGCGCCTCACACGCGTAAGGTTCCTGGTTCGATCCCGGGTGGAACCAACTTTATTTTTACTAATATTTGGCATATTATGCTTAAAAATGCATTCAACATTAATAAAAAGGGTGAATTCTGAGTATCTTCCCGTAAATAATCAATTATTTGTTTTTCATATATTTTTAAGAGACCAGTAACTTATTATACTTTATAATATAAATACGTTATATAAAACTATGTTAAAATAAATAATATCATAATAAAAATGAAATTAATACAAAATATTTATATGAATATGAAATAAATAAATAAAAATGAAATAATAGCAATAAAAAATAAAAATAAAATAAATCTCAAATAAAATAATCTCAACATTTCACTAGAAGGTTGAAATTCGAAATGTAACCTCAGTGCAAGGTGGCGAATAATAAAATCATGGAGAATTTTTTATGAGATTGCAGCAACGCGCGTCGTGCTAGCTAGTCATTGACTAAATAAAGACATTAGTCCCAATCAAATGAGATGTAAATTGGGGCCTGGAAGAATCAACTTAAGAAAAAAACTTCCCCTTGAAAAGGAAATAAAACGTTCCCCTTGTGCTTTCTTCAGGTACTTTAATAAAATCTCAAACATAATGGGATGAATGAATGAGATATACATAATTATTTTTTTTCAATCAATGTTATTATTCTAGCTTGCAATCCATCAACATACTCTTATCAAAGTATTTCTTTCGAATGTTATATTTTGTTAAATAAAAAACCATCCGAAATAAGAAGTATTTTGATGAATTAAATAAATAATTAATGGTTTGGTACTACTGTATATTTAAAGAGTCAATTACATATACATTTTTTAAATTATATCATGTTTCTTTTATTCAATTGAATTATTATAATTGTAATGGAATAATTTTCAATCAAGATTGGAATGAGTTGGACTGTTTACCATGAACAGTATCGATGAGTAAGGGGAGAAAAGTAATAGGAAAGAAGAAAAGATAGCGAGGAGGTGAGTTAGAATATAAGGGGATGAAAGAACAATGATCAAGGGATCAAATCTCTGGAGGAGTAGAATAGATGTTGTCTTGACAACACTGTAGGCTTCTACTTCTTTTTTCTACTATTCCTTCTGACTCTGCTTCTTTCTTCTGCTTGTCTTCTTTCTCTTCTGCTCTCTTTATCTTCCTTATTTAACGTTTCTCTTTCTCTCCCAGCTTCAGATTCTAGTTCTATTCAGCCGTTACTGTTTTTGTTGGTGGCCAAATCCATTCGAACAACTGATTCCGGTGGGAGGTTTCCCTGATTTCTCCCATTCCCTCCATCTTGTTTGATTCAGCCCAAAATCTGTGCACGGAATTGAAATTTTCCTTTCAATATTGATTGGGAATTACTCTTATCCCCAATGGGAACAGAAACTGTAGACCCTGATGATATTAAAAAAAAGCTATTCTTTGTAATATGGATAATTTAAATTACATATCACATTCCAGCATTACATTCATAGTTTAGGTGCACATATATCAAATTTGTCCATTAGAAACCATTTTAATTTTTAATAGTTTCTGGCAAATCTGATATGTTCTCAAATGAGAATTATTACACATAATATACCATCATTACAATAATTATCAATTAGGAATAAATTAATACATCTCCGCACTAATAATAGTTCTTTTACGTTTTTTTGTCAGTTAATATGTCATTGGTAGAAATCGTGTAGTTTGAATGACACATGCTGTGCACTCAATGTAAATGGTGATTAATTCTGGCACGTAATGTTTCTTTGTTCATGAAGAAATACTACATAGTTGGCCTACCTAGCCTATTTGTGTAGATGTCATTCAGTAAAACATTTCTGAATAGAATTGAAGTTTCTGTTCCATGGTGATTGATAAATCAAAATTACTCCACCTTTCCTTTCTTAAATCCTTATTAACAATCATTAAACATTCTCCCTATTCACCTTATTTCATTCATTTTATAAGAAAATTATATTTGATCATGATTTTCTGCACACTTTCTTCAACATTGCCAAATAGTATGCTTGCAAAGGAGCAATTTGATCATAAGTTACTTAGATATGTCGGATCCTTTGTGCAAGATATGAAATAGCTCAGCTAATTCACATCAAAGTCTGTGATTATATATCAATATATCAGTAATGAACCTCCTCATACAGAACTGACACTGTGGTTTTTAATTGTTTAATTCTACTCACCTTTTAATTAAATACAGTGTTCCGTTTGCATACGTTTGACAAAAATAACTAAGTTCATTTCTACTTATACCATAAATGTTTTACGTAATCATCATAATGATAATAATAATTAATAATAATCATTCAAACAATATCAATCGGCATTGAAAGCCAATGAACATTAATTATAGGATTTTGAATCATTCATTGTCATCCTAAAAAGGACAGCCCAATAATTCATCATTTTTTCACCTCTTATTCTAAAGAATAAATTTAGCATACAGCTTTTGTATAGTGTACATTACAAAGAGTAACCGCACTTCACTTTTTCAATTGTATTCTTCAGTTTCATTAGTTTAATAACTAGGAACAAACACATTCATTTCAACAGTTTTGCCGATACATTGATGAAATTCATCAATCAATTCATAATTTGTGCGAATTGTCCTCTTTCAGGCCGATGAAGATGGAAAGTACAACTGCCTTCTTCCGGTACAAGGACCAATTGATCCTCCTTATGAAGAAGCTATTGCACTGGCCCGTGGAGGAAATCTTAGCAACAGAAATGCTGTCTAGGCTTTGAGAGTACAATTAGGCCTAATTAGGCCTCTTCGTCTTTTTTATTGATAACAGGTTACCGTGAGGCATCATGAATTGTCATTGTTTTACAGAGATCTCACAATAGGGTATCTGTTCGTTTAATTCTACTCCATCGTTCTATGAAATCAGCCAGTGATGTGATCGGCAATACATTCAGATCTTGTGATAGATTGCTAATTTTGTAGGTACAATCAAATAACTTTTATTTTATTAGTGTGCAAATGGTGTATATTGTCGTGGCAAGCTATCATTCAGTAGTGATACTAAGTTTTTTGCTTAGTGATACCCAACATATAATTCTGAACTTGTCTTTCAAGTTGCTCCTCAAACCTTTTTTTTTTAATATATTTTTCTTAGTTTCATTCTCCACCAAGGCTGAATTCACTCTTTAGTCCTACTTCCTACTTAATCTAAAGATCAAAGTTGATATCACCATACCGGCAGATCTAGTTGCCCCAAAAGTTGCTTAATTGTAGCCAAGCTACATCATCGGAAAGCAACAATTTTCAACTCTGCATGCCGGTATTCTGTGCATACCGGTTTGTAAGGAATTCAAATGATTTATAGATAAGAACATTGTCCAATAAACTATGTTAATTGACATTACTAATGTTATTACAAATGATATTAAAACACTCATATAGTCATTACTTTGATCTTCCTGAATCGTATGGATAAAGTAGAGCATTAATTTTGGGTGAAAAACTTTCATAACATACGGCTTCAAGGTTTTGAAAGAAAGAGTTGTAGTGTGCTTGTATAAAATGAGACAAGTCAGCATTGGGAAGTAATAAACAGCCTAATTCACTAGGCTGACCAGCAAAAGTGAACATTCCTCTAATTTGTGCTGTTTCTATTATAATCTCAAAAACTTCACATAATATCATGAGTCACATAAATCTTCTAACTCATTGACAGCTTGCTCAACATTCCGCCGACACCTTTGTATCTGAGTAGAATGAATCTTCTCATTTATTTCCTTCCAGTGTTATTTGTAATATTTATCAGTCCTTAATTAAAGTGTGAACCGGGACTCATCCACCTGTGCGAATGGAAACGATTTTATTGTATTGGATACCTGGTTTTATAAAATGTGAATAAAAACAAATTGAATTATTTTTGTGTCTATTTGAAATAGTAAATGCCAACATTCATTCCCAGTACTATTACGTTATGCAAATTCCTAAAACGTTCTGCTCTTAAATCTGGATAGTATAACCTCTATAGTTGGTTCTACTTACCGAAAGAAAAATAAATTTTCGGATACATTTATCCAACTGTACATTTATACAATTTTGTATTTTAACATCTGAGAAAGAAAATAAATTTGTAGGGGAGTGATAGCCTTGAGTCATAGCAGGGATCTGTAAAATCAGATTAGATAAGCAACGCTCTCCTGGGCCCTCTCTCTAAGGGTGACCGATTGGATTGGCCAGAAAAAACTCTGTTCTCTGATGTAAAAACACTTCCCGGTGGTTCGAAACCCACCTATAATTATTGTAGGTCCATCATGTTTCCAATAAAATGGCTCAAGCAGCGAGGTGGAACTACCCGTAAGGCTCTACCCACCACTAAAAGTCATACGCATTTACTTTTTACCAAAAGAAAATATCCATACATTGCACAGTAAAGCAAATGCAGATATTTCTGTAACTATGTTACTTTGTAGAATACGCAATGATAATAATATTCCCTCATAGTTTTTATTCTATTCACAATTCATTTAAAAAAAAATCTATTATACGGATTCATAATGAGATAAAATCCACATAATTACTGTATAAAAGAGTTTGATGTGTGGTGTACGTTCCATTGATAAAGATGGAACCATAACCATAGCATTTAGATTTTATAGTAATTTTATATGCTGCAGTTTAAACGTCTGTAATACGTAATTATTGGACTGAAATAATTTTTATCTTATCATAATTTCTTCATTATCGTTAAATTCATAATTTATGATATGACATTTAGGCATGTATATTATTCTTTTGGCTAAATGTAATCTGTTTATCTGTAGATATTTGTTCTTTCATCAAAAATACGAAGAATAACAAAATTTCTAATTTAATTGGTGGAAGGCGGAGAGAGGCTAACAAATTTTCCCCCACAATATGTGTCCTATCTAATTTGGCCAGCTTGGCAAATTATATTAGAAAAAGGGATCAAGGATGTACCGTAGCTAGGAAAGTGCGCCTGCAAGAAACGTGAATTGATAAGGATCTCGTTTTCCCTGCTTTTCTTTCAGCCTTTCTCTTCTCATTCTGTACTTTCTCTGGCTTTTCATTGTCATCTGTTATTAAACAGAGCTAAAAAGTAAGCCGGATATGGTAGTTAGCTGTAGCTGTCGTGGTGGTAACAGTTGCTACACGACCACCGTCCAAAAAGAAAAAAAATTCTTCTCAGTGACATCATTAAGGGGCTGAAAAACAGAGGTTGGACAGGTCTGTAGCGAAGGGAAAGGGATGAAAAATTGAATCACCCCGCCCATTGCAATCTACTTTTGTACTATTGCCCTACCCAAACAGTTTACTTTCTCCTTTTCTCTCACTTCTCCCATTCCAACCTCTATAATGTCGTGGAATTGCAGATATTGCCACGAGGAGCACACGTCTTTTCATATTCAACTATAGCAATACGAGCCAGCTTCCCCTTGTGATAAATGTATAATGAAATGACACCCTTATTAACTCCTAGCGCCCCCATATATTTCTCTGTTCTGTTGTCACCCTTCATCCAGTGCTTCTTAAAAAAACGTTTCGACTCCAAACCCTTAGGGGCTTTTAAGTTGGGTTCAATTTGTGTCTGTAAGACGCTAAATTAGAGAGAGGCGTGATGCTTTTGCGGCTGCTATGCATCAAACTTGTTCACAAATTTTGCTCAATAAAACACATATTTTAGTCAGTAGAGAAGTTGAAATTTTGAAAAAGTTGAATTTTGCTTAATGTGTTTAATAAAAATACATATTTTAGTCAGTAGTAAAGTTGAAATTGAAATAAGGTACAATTTAGTCGCGAGTATTTATACGTTATCTTATATTTTTGTGATGCATTTCCTATCGGAAATTTGCTACAATCACGGTATCGCGTTGTCCTTTAATCACATTATTAATTTGGCTGTTTGCTAGGAACCTCATTCATACTCATTCAAACCCACTCTCCAAGTTCTTAAGCCAAAAAATAAAATTGTCAAACACTTTATCCACATATTTTACTCTGCACTATCAGCTGTAGAAGCCCATGTTTATTTCTCATTGGTGTCTCTTATACTATCTATACTCCAAGCTTTCTATTTTCATGGTTTAATTTCAGATTCTTACTGCATTTTTAGAACTCCTAATTAGGAATTTCAAGTTAAAATTATCTTCACCTTTACCCGTATGTCCAGGTCGCTATAATGAAATGCCTACTGTATTGATAATTCCAATTTATAATAGTTACAAAAGTAATTTTGTTTTAAAATCCTGAGTGATTTAATAATTATTCTGATGTAATTAAACCTTGCATATTGCATTTTTGATGCATGAGCTTATATTGTATTATTTATTTCTGTACAGTAACAAGGTGATATTGTTTAAAATTGCCCGTAAATTTCATGACTAACTTTGGAGCCACACTAACATAACAACGGAGGGTAGCAAGCCTACACGTTCATTGTGTTTTAACGGGAAATAATACCATGGAGAATTGTGGGTCCACCATGCGATATTCTTGTCGCTGCTTTCGGTGACGGAGTTAATGTTCACTAATTTGTATTGCTCGTAACAGCGCGTCGCCCCACCCATCCTTTTATGCCTTAGGATGGGAAGCAATTCCTGCTAAGCTTATTAAATGACAATATATGCGATAGAGGATCAACTGAGCTTTGCAACTCTGTTGGCACTGTTCTATTTCGATTCTCTCATAATTATCTATTGATGTTTGAAGGAATCTATCCCATGTGATCTTAAATGATCAATATTATTTTCTGTCCATGTTCAATCTTCATATGAAATCATTCAACTTGCAATTTTGTCACCGTACCTCTCTCAAATCCATGTGATATTCTTTCATTTATATCTAAATCAACAGCACATTTCTCTCTCATTTTGCATAAATTAAAAGAGGTAGCCTTTTAACTGCTTCGAGAAATAATTTTAATAAAACTATTACAAAAGTGTTATTCATAATCTTTATATCATAAATTGAATTAGCATATGGTTATCTACAAAATGCATGGATGTATTCAATACTTAGGCCGACGTTGGTTGACATTGACTCTAGACTTCAACTACTTTACCAAAATATACTTTTGTTTTCAATTTAGTTGATCTGCAATCTGTTTTATTCTGATATTCCATGTTCAGAATCTTCGTGTCGTCTGAATCTTTGAAATTTAGAATGAAGCTTAGTAGTACATATTGAACAATATTGTAATTGTACATTGACTTTGTTGTTTCCATGAAGAAATTCCATCGAACACCATGTTCTATACAGAAGAGAGAATAAATAACTAATACCAGCAAAATAACGGTATAATCAAGAGAAATTTTTTTAGTTTGTTTCTTGAATCTCAAAAATAGTTTATTGTTGAGGTAGCAAAAAAAAATTCATCTTAAGATATCATTGATTTCACCGTTGGGTACTATTCCCACTACGGAGCTGTAGTGTAATTCATTGTTCGTATTTTTTTAGAAAATAGCGTCATATTGGAACCTGACAATCCTTTTTCCAATAGCATTCTGTAGGGATAAGATGGAACTTCGTTGTAACTTAAGGGTTGATCTGCACTTGATTCCCATTTCAAAGTTGGATGCGCTAATAGGGCGCTCCCTTCGGGATTTTCTGTGTCCGCAATTTTCAAATAAGAAGGAGCCACGCTTATCTGCTGGAAAGACATGGTCTAATCGGCGTGAGAGCAAACAGTTTGTTGTAGGGGAGCACACGGAGCACGTGCTCGCATAGGGTGTCAATCGCAACCGCACTTGAGTGGATGTTGATGTTATTCGGTACCTAAGCAACGAAAGTCGTTTTTAAGTCTGAGAATTGGTTTTGAAAAAGTTCTTGTACCAATCTTCGCTTTGTACCTAGAAAATGCAGGTCCATTAAGGGTATAATTACCCTTAAAATAAGGGTATCATTACAGAAAAAAGTTCGATGTAACTGGAAATCACGAAATATATTAAGCAGATAATCATTGATAATTTGTGATACATTTTCATTATTTTTCACTCTGATTATAGTACGATACCACAATAAGTCAATGACAAAATTTTCTTTATAATATACATTATTCTTATTGTTCCTCTCAATTTTAAAAGTCGTAAGCTCCACAGCCTGAATTAAAATGAGACTATAATTATTATTTAGATTTCTGTCTCTACAGATATTAACAACAGTGTTTTTCAATTTATTTGTAACTAAATTAACCATTATTCATGAATGTGAAAATATACCGTTATTTTGTCAGCACCGGTAATCTTCAAAAAACTATTAGCTATTAGGTAAGGAATAATAATTCAATTTATAATAATACATATAATATTTCAATATTATTAATAATAATAATAGCCTATAAAAAATTTGATGATAATAATAATATCTATTTTATAAAGATTAATGAATTCTATCTCATGAATTAAGATGTGAGAATTTATAAAAAAAAGCTTTTTAATTATATAAAAGTCGGTGTGTGTATTTATGTATGTATGTGTTGTTATGGGTTCTATATCTAAAATAACGCTGGCAACACTTTAAATTAACACTCGCACTTCATTAACGCAAATTATCCACAACTCACACTGTTCAGTTATTTCTTACACAAAATAATGAAATCCGAAACAGATAAATCGATATTGTTCAACTGATAAAGAGTTTTCAATATTACTGTACAGAAATCAATCACCAAATGTCAAAAGGCCAGTCTATAACTTTTCAATAATTCAAGGAGAAGCGTCTAATACATAATAGTTGAAATGAAACTCTACTAGCACTTATGGGTCAATGTATAAACTGTTAAGTAAGCCTGAATAATTATCTGTCACAAAATACTGTGATTAACACTGTAGCAACAGACGTTTGTTTATCACGGTCTGTATAAGTGCTTACTGGTAAAAAGGAACTGTCACTACTGCCACTTATTGCATTAAAGATCGAATTACAACTGAATAACTTTTACGAAAGTCTCTCCTATTTATACATTTTTCATAATCTAGAAAGAACTAGATATGGACTAGATATCTCTCCATCTTTCTACCAAATTCTAAAATAAACAGACTCTCGCATTTTCCACAATATTCAATAAATTTCCATGATGTTCTAATTAAATATTCTACAAAGTTCTAAGTAAATATCATAAAAGTGTCAAAAATAAACTACAAGGCGAAGAGAGTACAGAAGAAAAGTGATTAATTGCTTAGACCGGAAGACTTGTTGACACAAGCAGATATAACACCGAAAATCACTGTTCATTCTTTCCATGTCCACAACAGTACCGTATGTATGTTCCCAGTAAAATCCAAAACCGCTGAACAGATTTTCATGAAATTTGCAGCTGGAAGTCATTTCTACCCATCATCACAATAAAATAGATTATTTTTTCAAAATTAGTAACTGTTATGGCAAGTGTTACAAGCTGGAAGTCATTTCTACCCATCATCACAATATAATAGATTTTTTTTCAAAATTAGAAACTTTTATGGCAAGCATTACAACAAACAAATTTTGGTCCCACAGAAAAATAGGAGTAATTAGGTGTGGACTTTCCCTTGTTGCAGCGACAACACCCAGCATAGACCACAGGTTCTGCAGACCAAACAACATACATCTGAGTGGGGAAACAGATGGGTTAAAGTTTGAAGGGAAGAAAGCAAAATAAGAGAGCTCAGAATTAGTAGTTGTGTGCAATGTCCAAATACACACGTGTGCACTTTCTCAAATTTAACCACACAACCAAACGATTACAAACTGATTACAATTAATAATTCAAAAATAGTAAGTGAAGCATTTCATTTCAAATTCAAAAACTAAAACCCAACCATCGTTTCAAATATATTTGGCACAACAATCATCAATATTGACAAGATCTATTTCAAGAATCTATTTGAGACCTAGGGTCGTTATAACGGTTGACTAGAGCATCCCAAATCATTTCATAGTTAGCCGCTATTGTGGGCAGAAGTTTGCATAATGTGCTCACAGCTTCTCATTTGAGTTTGGACACCAAATACTGGACCTTGAGTTGATCCAATAATGATGAGTTATCATGAATCAAGGATTTAAACAGCTCATTGAACACAGAGCACTCAGCTTGAAAGCCTCTAAAAGTAGGCAAATAAATTTTCAGCAAAGCCTGTTCATTAACTGAACTAACATTAATTTAATGTTATTTAATTAATTTAATGAATAACATTAATTTAACAGTCGAAATTGTAGATTTAATAA
Organism: Conomelus anceps; assembly: GCA_948455865.1. Lineage (NCBI taxonomy): Eukaryota > Metazoa > Arthropoda > Insecta > Hemiptera > Delphacidae > Conomelus > Conomelus anceps. The sequence goes on along the minus strand of OX418218.1, from coordinate 53,193,028 downwards.
TAGGCACATCTTTTTGACTGTGTGTTCCTCAGCCGCCTTATCCATATGTGTCACCATTTACAGACGCAAATCATTTGAAGTGAGTGAATCCTTCAAATTCAACTTCATTTCTAGCTCATTCATTTTAAATTCAAACCTTTCATATCCTGTCATAGTCAAAGGAGACTTACCTTTACAACTTCAAAATATTTTTGCTGTCTTGGGGTCAGGAACGCGCTTAGACAAATCATAAGTAGCCTATCTACGTTGAACTCTCTGAGAAAGTTCAGCTAACTTAGCCTGCTCTACCTTCAATTTTATCACTCATTGTGATAAAAATGCTCAGAAAAATAAATGTTTTCTTACCAGTTAATGACAAACAACTGGTGATAAAATTACTAATTTTATAAAAGACGCCTATAGGACTCATGAATAATTTAAATAATTGTATCTCATTCAATACAAACGGTACAATCAAGTTGTTTTTCAACTTGAGCTGTTGATAAGATAAGGGGAGTGATAGGCGCGAGCCGTAGCAGGTATCTGTTCAATCAGATAGAGATAAGCTGCGTTCTCGTTGGTCCTGTTTGTAACGGTGACCGATAAGATTGGCCAGCAAAAAAGACACGTTCTCTGCTGTAAAATCACTTCCCGGTGGTTCGGAACCCACCTAAAACTGTAGGTCCGGCTCATCAATCACCAGCATCCAACTCATTACCCACGCACAGGTCTCAGACCTATGTGGGCTTAATCCTCCAAAAAAAAAAAAAAACAAAACAACAATGATCAAGTCACAATTAACAATTTTGCCTATGCAAGCAACAATTACTGCATGCAATTCACTGCAATAAACTTGTTCATGCAAGCAACAACCATGTAGCAACGAAATGAACATAAATTAGAAAAGTTGAATATTGAAATGAATGCTGACATTATGGTAAATTTAAACGAACCAAAATCTGGCCTAGTTGGCCAAAATGTCAGTGATTAATCTGAAAATTCTCTTTGAATTATCATCATTCATGAAAGAGAAACATTGAAAAATATTTAATACTTTCTAATATTTAACTTCCTAATTCAATTTGAGAAGTTGGCGTTTCCAGGTGTAATAGAAGTGTTATTATTTTGCGAAATGCAGGAAAGTTCAAGATGAAAAATGAGTTTTGAGATTTATGATAGTGAGAATGACGCTAGTCGTTTCTACTGTTGGATATATTATTAAGAAGATCGAAAGTAACCGTTGAGATCGTACATTATCTTAATAGGACCGCAGAGCGGAAAATGTAAGGTTATGACTTTAAAATGAAAAACATCCCTCTTTGGGCAAACGTTGGAAATATAGTCTACAGCGAGACGGCAAGTATGTCACTATTCATGTGAAGTATTACCTTACCTCTTCTGCAATGCTGCTTCATGTTAGGAATTCATAAATTGGGTAGAGTTTTCAGCAAACATTAAAGTTAGTATTACCTTGTACGTTGGATAAGTTGGATTACTATTGGAAGCATGGAAGGACTAATATTTTGAAAAGTTGGAAATAGATTCTAATTGGTTTAGCCTATTGCATCTTCATGTGAACTAGGCCAGATATAATTAACTGAATGAATCTTTATCAATTTCCATTATCATTTCATATAATTTTCATTTGTCATTCACTATTGGTTTGTTCTTTCAATGTTCCTCAATATTTTGTCATTTTATTTCAGACCCATGTACTCTTCGCTTCTTTTTATCGTTGCTTTTTTCATCCCATGTTCCCTTTTCTGTGCCTTATTTAATTGGACATGTTTGCTTTTCTTCAATATCTCCCCAATAATTGAATACTTTCTCTCAATAAATTGACATTATTCCTACATATTGTGTAGTATCAATTTTTAAGGAATTGATATCCACTCTGAGCCGACGACATAAGCTTAACATTTTCGCAGACCCACGTTTCCCGAGAAATCCATAAAGGGCAAGATATTTCGAAAGACTAAAAATAAAGAGGGTCTGGGAATTTCAAGGAAGACGGTGTTTTTATGAACGACTGACCAGACAAATTTGGAAATACGATTTCTTGCACCTGTGTACTTGTTTTGATGTTCTATTATTATTGTGATGTGGAACTGGGATTGAAATAACATTTTCCTGAAAATCCCAATACACCTGAGACTCCAAACAATGGACTGTTACGATAGTGGCCTAAATGGAATTCCCATAACTAATCGACTGTTGTAGTACTAACCGCATATATATATAGTTGAGTAGAAATAGATATTTAGAACTAACCGTGTAATAATAGAATTAACATTACTAAAATATAGGTATGTTGGAATGTTGCATGCTACTTACTATTGACCACTAACTAAAAAAAGCGCTCATCAACTGAAATAAAAATTAAATTATACTTTTAATTCAGGTATTTTATAAATAAATGAATAGAGATTTTTTAAGCTATGTGATTATACATATTGAGTACAAAATTTAATAACTACTTATCCACATACAGTATTTAAAATTTATTAAATAGGATTCAGTCTTACTTTGAAAAAGGTGATCACCGAAAATTTCTGTTTTATTATTGCAACAAACTTAATAATATTTTGAAGGTATGAATGAATTTGAATTAAAATTAATGTCGGTTTTATTGTAGAAACTGATTTGAAATTTTGTCTCGATCATTAAAATTGTGGAATATTAATTTTATAAATAATAATGCTCTCTTATGTATTTACTAATTTCTGTATGTACTAATTTCATATTTAAAAATACCAACTTCAATATATTTTATGTATTTAAATTCACATATGTATATATAAAATATATTTGTAATATGCAGATGAATAGGGTTAGAGTCAACGATATTATTATTGTTGTTTTCGATTTTTTATTTATTCATGATTCATTTGATTAATATGTATTAAAACAGACTATACAGTTATAACTCAATCATTTCAAAATCTTATAAATATTTTCCAGAGGTGCTCTTTTGATTTTATTAATTGTTAATAACTTTCGTCATTGAAATCAATTGCATTTCAGTTTTTTTTAATAATCATCATGGGAGCCATAACTTGAAAATTTTGTAAATAAAATTCAAAACACACAAATACAAACAGAACAATGACTCAAAAGTAATTTTAAAATCACACTTAACTTTTATCCTCCATTATTGTAAGCTGGACCTGACTGTGGGCGAGGCATGGCAGTGTTGGTAGGGTGACAGATTACTATATAAGAGGGAGCAACCCTTGGCTCTGTCGGTCGATGTTTAAAAAAATGTTATATGCACTCATTAACCATTTAGATGCTTTTAGTTTAGTATTGAGTGATCATTGTGTATTATTAGGATTTCATAAACTAAGTCATATTTTTGTATAAATATTTTTTCTATCTCTTAGTCATTAATTTATTGTATTTAACAGCTTAATTAACCACAAAAAAAAATGAAAGACAGACATGAAAAAAAAAATGCCAAGTTCTACTTAAGGTCTCAAAAATAGTAGGAACCCAAAAAAATTCAGCACAGTATTGCGATGAGCAACCATGGAGCTTATAGCTCCGAAGTTGCCAGACAGGGCACACTCACCCTATCCATAGCTTCCTAGAGACAAGGCCGCGGCATTGTAGAAGTGGCAACGTCGCAAGGAGGCTGGCGACAAGCCTCCAGTTCCATACAAAGCAATGGACTGACAGTACGCGCTCACTTGTTTGGGCTATTTTTAATATGTTTTCAGACAGTTGATTGACAGTTTTCTGTGAAACTATGCCGAAGAAATTTGTTGTTTCTGGGTGCAGAAGCAATTACGATTCCAAAATTAAAACGGAAGGGGATGTCCCTTGTTTCAAGTTTCCAAAAGATGAACGACAAAGACAAAGAAAAGCGTGGATTCATGCTGTTCCTCGTGCTGACTGGACACCTATTAAAATATTTTAATATTATACACCTATAATAATTTATAATATTGTTGTTTGATCATAAAATTGTGTATACAGTACTGTTTATAATGAAAAAAAATTTATAATGTACTGTATTTATATTTTAAAAGAAAAGAGACCTTGTGGTATTAGTAATCTGGACTTAGCTAGAAAGATAGTTTTAAAGAACTCATAAAGTTATCAATCGTAGCTGTAAGAGAAAACTTAAAATTTTGGCATAATTGTAATTTTTTTACATTTGTTTTTTTTTAATAATATTGTTGTTTGATTGTAAAATAGTGTGTACACAGTATTTATATTTCAAAAGAAAAGAGGCCTTATGATATTAGTAATCTGGACTTAGCTAGAAAGATAGTTTTAATAATGAGTAATATTGTGTTGAACAATTACTCAAAGGCAAGAACCCATAAAGCTATCAATAGTAGCTGTAAGAGAAAACTTAAAATTTTGTCATAATTGTAATTTTTTCATTTGTTGTTTTTTATAATATTGTTGTTTGATCATAAAATTGTGTGTACAGTAGGCTACAACAAAACTAAAATAGGCCTATGCTTATAGTGGACTATGTTTATTTGTTGAAAAATAAATGCCATTACCAAGCTATATTACTTTTACAGCACTATTACAAAATATTGTCATTTCACTTTACTAGAACCATCAACATCACACGTGTACTTTCAGTCCAGGAAACAACTAATTTAGTTAGGTATTTCACTTCATTATAACGACTTGTTAACAATCAACAATAACGATTTTAATTTTGTCATTTTTAAAATTGACTGCAAGTCGCTATAATGAAGTGAGATACCTAATTTTAACATCACAGATAGTAATGGATCCAGAAATTCATTTTTCAACTAATTTAGGTTTACTGTACGATGATAACACTCCTTCCCTGTCTAGGCTGTAAATAACCATTTCCAATCTTTGGCTGATTCAAAATAACAGTAAATTACGTAAAACTAAAATAGCATGACAAGAAAATTTGTTAAGCAATTTAATTTCTGAATAACAAGTTGAGAACATGAGGTGTTTGTTACACGAGCACTGTCTGCTACTGGCAGAGCCGGCCTCCTTCCTGCTGTAGGAGCGACGTTGACAATTTTCTCGCCGGGGCCTTGTCTTTAGGAGGCTATGCCCTATCCCACACTGACTGACTGGCTCTGTCTCTCTTTTGAATCGTGAGTGAGTAGTGACAAGGAGGTGAGGTGACAGCAGAGGCATCAGAAGGAGTTGACTGGTAAAGCCTATATCATAATTATTATTTTATCATATTATTTTCTACTTATTACAAATTTTTCTGCCACACCACCTCTAGTGCCCCAAATAGCCATCAAATTTATAATCAGCTCAGTTTCCAGCCGTTTTTCTTTTATTTGCCAACAATTATCAATGTAGACACAGATTCAATTCTTTCTATTTTTTTAAAGTTATTCTATTCTGTTTTAAATACTATCTTTTCTATACCAAACGCAAAACACATTTATTTTTTGTAAGGCTATCCATTTAGTTTTCTTTTATTTTTTGATCTTACTTTCAAATTTGTGTTTTTGTAGTTTAAGTCTTTGTCATTATAGTTTGTTTAAAGTCTGTTTTAATTTTATTTCAAAGAATTAAGTATTAATCTTATTATTTTCCAATTTCAATTTTTTCATTAATTTTTTTATTACTGTAAACAAATTTAAAGTTAAACTGTCCTGTTTTTGTTCACTTATCTCCTTTATCTACGCCCCTGAGACCCCTGCTCTTTGTTTTAGTTTTATTTATTTACCTTATTTGATTTATTTTTGTGAGACAGTGTGATTACTGGTTTGTGTTCAAGTGGACAAGAGAAGTTCTGAGCCTTTGGTAGCTTCTCCCCATTTGAATACAAAACAGTGCCATTACTGATAGTGTTTGGTTGCTGACACAGGTCGTTGCCAGTAACTGATCACTTAGGCTTAAGGTTTATTTTGTAGGTTATTATATTTATGTATGTTATAGTTTTATAATTATTCTTTTATCAATCTAAGAGATTGATTGGCGCCGGGCAAAACATAATATATATATATATATATATATAGTAGGGAAATTAGAAACTCACCCAGTGCACATAAATAGCAACAGTGATAAAATAGGTAAATAGTTCAACTCTCTTATCTATTCTGTTTTAGATTGGGAGTGTTCAGTATGACAGTATAACGCTCATTCTGTCATGCTGCTTCTTCTGCCTTGAAATGATACTCAGCAAAGCATCTTCTTTATAATATCTATTGATATGTTCACAACGTTTGAAACTCATAGAAACCGTAACTGTTGAAAATTGTTGCAGTGTTCCTGTGATTCCTACGTCATGAAAAAAGACAACTTAAGTTTATCTTCTCATTATTAACAATGATAGAAAAACTTTCCTGTCTAATGGCAAGTTGGACAGTAAGCGATCCCCTTTCCAACTCATTTATTGTAGCCAAAGTAACATAAATGACAATTTAGAGGGCGCAGAACGAAAAAGATTATGTTGGTGAAGTGGAGAACAATATATATGCCGACTTGTATGCAGTAGAGAACAATAGTTCAAGTCTCTTGAGGTTATTGAGAAACGTCTCCCTCCTTGAGACCTATTTATGTTCTAATGTATAAATTTAAAATTGTTTAAATTTAAATTTACCTCATTAGAATTGATTTATCTTACTTAGATAACCCATATCAGACGATTTCATCGAAATCAATTTAAACTAGTAGGACATGTTGAGGTAAAAGGTTAAGTGTAAGAATGGCCTCAATGGCCAAGACTTCGCCTCTTTGTGTAATTCATCTCTCAGATCCAAGCTCTATTTTCATTATGTTTTTTTATTTTTTTATCAATTTCTGCTGTACTATACCTCTGAATATATATTTGTTGTATTTATAAACTTTTCTACTCAAACTATTCAACTATTATGTTTACGATTCAAAATCAACTGTACTTAACTTCAACTAGTGGATCTGAGAGTTGCTAATATTAATAATACTTTATCATTCAAATACATTGTAAATTTACACAAATAAAGTCATCTGAATCTGAATCTGAATCTGAATTTATTGAGATTCTTCAGACTCCAGACTTCTACCTGTAGTAGTTCTATCTCCCCTTATAAATAGGTGAATGAAGGAGGCGCATTCATGTCTAAATTCTCTCTTTCTTCTCTGTCTATTGGGGTTCCAGGCTCCTTCAAATAATTTCTTCTCATTCTATTTTCAATCTAGCATGCTCCTCTATTCCTTATATTTATTTTTTCAGTCGGCTCCCTCCATTTCATTCTCTCCTCCATTCTTATCCACCCCACTCTATTCTAGTTTTCCCTTCTCTTTCATAGCAGATCACGCATTCACAGAGTATGTGAAGATGGTATGAGGCCACTTCATTTCTCCCTGGTCGACTCCTAATATCATCGAAATTGCTCGTCTGTCTGTCTGACTTGGTCTTTCGCATGAGCTGATCTCATCGACTTCCCCGTGTAATTGGCGGGCCGAGATCTATCTCTTCCGTCTATTTGCTTGAGTAGTCTTTCGCTAACCTTCAATAGTGATAGTTTTCAGCATCACTTCTCCGCACAGGAAGACGTTATTGAAGAGCAACTCAACATTTACCCCTTGAACTGAGTTGTTGAAGAATCATCTCAACAGAAATTCTCTCTGAAAGGCGGTTTCCTCTGGGCCAATTCCTGTAGTGTGAAATGATCAAAGTTCAATACATTTGTAGCATATAAACAACTTCTAAAAAATTGTTATAAGTTACTGTAATAGTGCAGTTATTCTTGAAAAGGCCTGAGCAGGGATTAGTATAGTTACAATGTATAAAAATGTATTAGTATACTTACATAGTAAGCTATGCAAAACCGAAAAGACATTAGCCCAATCGAGTCTTCAATAATTTCTTAGTCAAAGTAATGAATTTATTTAACAAATTGACAATGACGTTTGTAAATCGTTTTTTATTGTATTGGGTATGCTCATCAACACATCTACATTAAATCTTTTGTAAGATTCAACTAATGAATTATTATATACTATTATTTCACTATAGTAGACTAGTAGTCCTTCACATTAGTTGTTCAACTAGCCTATCTTCTGTTAAAATGATAGGATGTAATTTGAACAACATTTCATTAAAGAAAAATTTGGTAGCCTATAGTTGTATATAATTTTTTATAAATGAAAATACAACAACTAATTGTGGTAGATTTTGTTCTGTATGGAATTTGGAAATTTCAAATGACCTCTAATAAATCATTATCATGAAATTCAATCAACGACACTTGATTGATAAGTTGTCTGTGGCACCAATTGAAAAACGTCTTATTTATCTGATTTGGCAAAAAATGTTTGTCAGGCAGGTTGCGGTTGTTATTCATATGGATCTCGCAATTATTAATTTAATGATAATCAATAAAATCCTTATTGAATCATGATTTTTGTAATAAGAATAGTTAATGAAAGTGCTTATTCGCTACAGAGTGGCTTGATATCTAGGGTCCATTTCTGTCAGACTGACACATAATTGAGAATAGGTAGCGAATTTACATTTCTGATGTGTTGCTGTACTGAAGCTTGTCAATGAATCTGAAATTCAAATCGATTTCACAATCACCGGCATCTGACACAGTCTCAGTGGACGAGAAGACGAGTGTGAAATGGAAAGGGGGATGATTACTCGGGGAAGTGAGAGGGTGACTTGGAAGTTTGGGATCTGGAGAGGGATTGTAAAGGTGGAACTCTCAAGAGGGTGGACTCGGGCAAAATCAGTAGCAAGGGATAATGATGGCCAGGTTTGTCGTAGAAGGTAGAGAATAAGAGTCCGAGGACGACTGCCTATTTGATTGGCCTTGGGTCAATGTAAGCGCGTTTCCTAGGACTGTGATGAGCCTGAGAGTGAAGAAAAGTCACCAAGCGGCAAGTTGCAGCATCAGCACAGACCACGCTCTCTATAAAGTAGGCTATACCCCAGTATTCCAAACAACAGAAACTGTACAAGAGAGTAATTGAACAAAGCCTCCAACAAAATTCAGACGCAGGTAACATGTTGTGATAGTCAAGTTCGTAGACTATGTTTGTGCTGACAATCCTATATATGACCAGCTGATCAAGGCAACATCAAAGCAGTAAATTGGTACAGACCAACTTTTGCAAGCGATACTCTCCTTTGGCACCTGAAATGCACAGCATTAGAGCTGAATACCTAATTTGTTCGGCAATTTGAAATGTGCCAACAATCAAGAATAGTTAGTGTTCTATTGGATATTGAAGTGATTGTAACAAATTTCATTGGAGCTGTATGTTTGACTGGATTGACGGAATTTTTACGTTGAGTGCACGTTTGAAATTTAATAAGGAACTACTAATGCCTTTTGATTTTGTGGTGTCATCATGACTATATTTTGAAGGGGAACATAAATTAATATTCTATAGAATCGGAGATTGAAGCTCCAGTCAATGTTGTCAATATTAAATAACAAACAAATATTGTCAATATTTCTACTTTCCTTTTAATCATATTGCAATGGAAAACGTTTTACCCAGTATCAATTCAACTATAATAATTCAAAAAATCCTATTCATCGACAAATCAGTCTTGAAATTATAAGATCAATTATTAATTGGAATCAATCATTGAAATGAAATGCATTGGATGAAGCATATAGCATAATCAATATAGTAAGAGGGAGTAAGGGTGTGCTAGTGTGTGTGTGGGGGAGGGCTTATTTAAATTTTTTGTTTGCCTCGTCACGTATCTCACAAAAACGGCAACGACTTAGAAGACTAAATTTGTACATAGGTCCCTCTAAACTCGATTCAGTGCACCTCAAAGCCTGATTTTTTATTTTCCTTCCAGAATTTTCAAAATTAATGTTCAAATTTCAATTATGGACACTATTACTGTTTTAGAATTCGTTCAGGAGCAGGAAGCTCATAGAACAGCTACAGATAGAAACAGCAACAGATTAGCTCTGTATCAATACTACAGCTGCTAATTACCCAGCATCATGCGAACTTACTTATTGTGTGTATTGAGCTTTTCCTGTAATACTTTATTCTAAAGAACTGAACACTAAACTATGCAGGTTGCCAAAAAGATAGGTAGTTTACTTAAAAAACACAAAAAATTTACATTATCAGTGCAACAAAAAATTTTTTTCAACTTCTCTTTTCAAACAGATCCGTATGGTATATGACACTGAATGGTATTTCACCCACCCTTCCCAATTTGTGAAAAACAGACATGAAATAGGCTACGCGAATTGAATCAAGGGTTAGGTCTTCTGAATGTGTTTAATTTTGCAATGGTGATCATCATTGAGTACATCGAGTATATTCCTCTATGCAAATCTTCTTATTATAGATTATTCAATTTTCAGAAAAAAGTTTCTGTCTATTCATGACACATTTTAAACTCATAGCTTATTTCCTTATTTCCTTATAAATGTCATGACGCTGTTGAATAAGTATTTCTTACGAGCAATATATGGCATTGAGCTTATCATGTCATAATATTCATTTTAAATGTGACTCAATATATTGATATAAGGTAACTCTGACAACTGAAACGAAAAATTTTCGAAAGATTTTCAGCAATGTATCCAGTTAATATGCCTGCAAGCTAATCTAAAATTCTCACACTGTTCGTGGGTTATTGCAAAGTAGGGTATAACTGGCTCCAAATAAGAACCCATTTGGAAACAAAATAGCAGCTAATCCGACTTTATTTAATTAGTGCAGTGAACATTTCGAGCTGAGCTCGAGGTATCGAATTCTTAGGCTTTTCCTATTTCTTGTAGCTGCTCGTTTCCCCCAGCTGGTGAACGTGATGCAGAAGAGGGCGAAGGTCTGATGAAACTCGGGATATTCTTCTGCAGACAAAACTGAGACTGTGAGACTTCATTCCTAGCGGATTTGAAAGGGAGAAGGGGAGCAATGAGACACAATAACGAAACTCAGGAGTCCCTCGCATCACAGGGAGTCTTCAACCATTGCCGCCTCCCAACAATACTTCCACTCTCCCAGCCCCATTTCACCATGCGCCTCCAATATCCTTCGTGACCTCCAACCCTATTGCTACCCCTCATAGGCTATCTCCAGTCAAGGCGCATAATATTCAATTATAACGAATTCTTACTGAAATAAAATTCCACGAAGGTTATGAAACGAAGCATATTCGTGGCTACCGTGAATATAGAGCGAACGTAATACTCTTATTGCAATAATTGAGTTACTCTCTTAAATCTGCTTTCCCAATCGTTTTAAAATGAAAGCAGAAGCAGTATACGATTCCAATACAAGTTTATTAGTTGAATATCATTGAAAATTGAGGAAAGCGTTTTATCAACGCAAAAAAATAATATTGAATGATTAGAGTTTTCAGAGGCATAATAAGAGCTGACTTCACCCTTGTCTGTTTTACAGCCTGTAAGAATAATAAATATTTTTATGAAAAGATAATTTTCATAAAATTTACATGAAAATATTTCGCTCTATTTACATAGACAGTTCTTAACTCTGCTAATGTAACCTACAGATTATCAGTGGCGTAGCGAGGTCTTGTGGCACCCGGGGCGGTATTTCAACTAAACCCCCCCCCCCTCTATTCAACACAGTTAAAAACGACACCTTATTCATAGCTGATTCTTATTTTGTGTCAACCATGGAAGAATTATATTTTTAACTTTTCATGTGAAATTTAACGACATGCAGTCAAATATTTGTTAAGAATAAGTATAATAACTCACTTAATCTGGCCGAGTACTTTCGAATCTATGAGATCCATCTTCAGAGGCCTCTGAAGATGGATCTCATAGATTCGAAAGTACTCGGCCAGATTAAGTGAGTTATTATACTTATTCTTAACAAATATTTGACTGCATGTCGTTAAATTTCACATGAAAAGTTAATATTAACAACGCAGATCGTCATGGAACAAACAATCCAGAAATTATATTTTTTATGTAGATATCCAAAATTTGGGACTCCAGGGGCGGGCGTCAGAAAATATTTGAATTTTGGGTCTTTTGAAAGCAATTATTTTAAGCTATTTTGGTGATGTTTGTCTCCACATTGGGCTCCGCACAATTGATTAGCTTAGGCCTGCATATCGCAACTCTTCAGAATGTGGGCAGGCTAATTGAAAATATTGAAATAGCTTGCTTGGCTTGAACAGCATGTGATTCAGATGAGTATTCCATTAGATCATAGCTGGTTCACTTTGGGAATAGTAGACCTACTAGGACTCTATTATTGGAATTTAGAGAAAAGATGTGAATTATGAATTTGCTTAGAGGAGCCCACTTCAAATGAAACAAATACTTCTTTTATAGGTCGTAGAAGGGTGGAGCGGGGGTTTTCCCACCAGAGAAAAATAGAAAATAATCCTCTCAAGCGCTTTTAGACACAGACTCATTCTTCTTACACGATAATATTAAACAATTCAATTGATTTTTTCTGTTTGAGAATTAAGTGACTCAATTATAGTTATGGCAAGTGTTTGGGTCCAACCCCTGGGAGCACCTCACTTTCTTGACTATAATAGACTCACCGTAAACGGTATAGTCCAATTAATAAAAAGCACCTACAAGACTATAATAGGGCCACAGACAAAAGAACCTTCGCTCATTGTATCACTGTAGTTACCACTCCCCCACAGCTCCCACTTGTGCGAGTGAGAGCGACAGCTTTATTGCCCTCTCACTCACTTGCTCCACCATGACGTCATACCGGAGCGTTCTTTTCAATTCATACATTATTATTACCGATGTTCACTGCAGGACAGCCAAGCGTTGACTGACCCCCTCCACTACTCTAGTGAGCGAGTGAGATAAACTGCATAACGTGCTCTCTCTCTCTCTGCGCAGTAGAGTTCATATTTTGAAGGTTCTTTTGTCTGTGGTTGGATTATACCACTGAAATTTATTCTAAAAAAATTCTAACTTAATAATTTTTTTACTGAAATAATTTTACGCTGTGATGTTTTCCATGACGTAATACTTAATGAACAATCTAATATTAAAACTGACAATGTAAAATATTATATAAAAGTGAAATACAGTATCACTTTTAATATTAGATTAATATTACGCCTTGAAATTCAATTACATTACTTTATGACTTGCTTTTCACGAATCAAAGTAATAATTTTTATAACTTTCCCTACTAAACTCTATCATCTACCTTCACAGTAGGCCGATAACTCAGAATAATTTAGGGTGTCTTTCCACGATGTTGACAAACTGTATGACTCTCTTGTTTGAATGGCGAGAAGGGGGTGCAAAAAATTAAAAATAACTCCTCTAAAATTGCATTTTGAGCGTTTCTCTATATAAATCCTTCCACATTATTTAACCCATACATATCAGATATGTATGAGACTTTCCAAACCCTTTTTTAATTATATACAGAGATTCTCTGTATTATCCGACCCAAAAAAGTATTAGCTCTCACCAAAAAAACCATATACAGTACCATTTATGTAAACACTGTATTTCAATATTTCAACCCACCTTATGAATCAAATTCTATTGTGTCACCGCTAATGGAGGGTGTCCTTACCCGAGGACGCTCCTTGGCTACTCTCCTGACACCTGTATCAACAAATCCACTGATTCTCTAAGGGTGAATGACAGTGGCAGGTGTAGTAGAACAGAACAGATTTCTTCAGATAATGAGAATAAATTTAGCTGATAAGACCTCTGTCACACATTTCGACACTCACTGCTCCTGCACCATCAACCGTATGACTAAATGTCTTTCAACTCAATCAATCGCACGCAACTCGCCTGTCGCCTGTCATGTCACCCCTAACCAGAATAATTTTTTCTTTATTATTTTTAGAAAAAGTTATCCATTGAAAAATTAAAAAAAAAACATCTAATACCAGTCCTTTTAAAGCCTGATTAGATCTTTTTTTATCACCCCCCCTTGGGCTGTCACCCGGGGCGGTCCGCCCTGGGCGCCCCCCCCCCCCCGTTGCTACGCCACTGCAGATTATGATGAGAATCCATTGGATTATTGTGCATTAGCTAGTTTGTCTCTTTATCAAATTTATTATAATGTAGAACAATATAGCTCTATCCAACAATAATTACAATGAAATACTATGCTACTCATTTGTTACTTTCATCCATTTATTACTTTAATTATCACTTTTTTCTGTTGAAGGTTCGAGATGGATAAATAGAGACTTCCTGATGAACAATTGTGTTTGTGTTTTATATGATCATGATCCTTCTCAATGAAATATTCAATTTTTTCAATTTTGTATCAGCAGCCAGCTAAAATTTCATATTTTCTCTGTTATGTTTGCTTGAGTACTAGTTTCTTGATTAGGACTTTGCAAACTATATTGATATTTCCAAACCCTTTTTTAATTATTGAGACGTGAATTTAATCATGATAAATAGTCTAACAATCTATGCTTCATTATGTGAACCTTATAATGTATTAGTAGACTAGTTCTGATATTTTCATGAAATAAAATTCCGAATAATCACCGTCATTAAATCGTTAGTTACCTAGAAAAGTAGTTTCAAATGACATAATTTGGTGTTATTTTGAATTTTTCTGCACAAAAGTTTTCAACCTTTTTGTCAGTCAATCTGAGAATCAAATTAATTCCACTTGAATAATAGATTCCAATATAATTCTGTTATTTTGATAAATCTTGTTCACCAGATATATAGGCACTCTCATGTTTTAACGATGCATTGATAGGACTTATAGGAAGCTCAGCCGTGTCCATAGGCCTAAGCACAGTCTGGGTAATGTTGATGCAGCATACCCTCATTGAATGCAGATGAGACAAATTTGGCGCACGCCACTGTATTTGTGACATTAACAACTAACAGCGCGGCGCTTATCACAGCAGGCAGCGTCGTCATTCGTTTCAGTCGGACGGCGATCAAAATTCCCAGCACCAAAATGCATTGGTGCGCGCTGCTCTACAGAGAGAGTGCTCTTTTGATAATGATTACTAATTCGAAAGCACAGCCAAAGTGCACCTATCTCTTTGATCTTGCTTTCAGCCACACTAATTTGCAACAATAGCTTGTGAGTAGCGAACAACAACAGAAGCAGCTATTATTTAGAAATTAAACAGACCCCCATTTTCAACAGTAGGCGACTGGTGGAGCCACAGCGTACATGAGTCCATTGATCACTCAAAACTGAACATGTCGTTTACGTTTGAAATTATGCAATCATGAAAGTGACTAAAGTTTGAAGTATTGTCCTCTTACTTCATCAGCTCTTTCCTGAAATATATAATCGCAAATAAAAAATTTGGTTTAAACGTTGTTCAGATCCAATAGTTTTCATATAAAGCAATAACAATTATCTTCATTCATATATTATGAAGATGCACAATGCTATTCATAGAGACATAGATAATTTGTCAAAATTCGAAAGTAAAATTAATGTTCTGTGAGCGCAATCCCACATAGTATGAACATAGAAAACGCTTCGTTATAAAACGCTCTAGAGCGAGTGTTTGAGCATTTTTTCATGTTTACAATAACTTTTTTTAGTTCCGTTTTTTCTCCTCTATCTGATGAAATTCACTCCTTGATATCTTCATTATTGTTTCGCGGAAGTAGCCTTGCTCCTATGCCTGTACGCTTCCATTCTGGTTTTGTATAAAATAAATAAATATTTATCCATAACCTTTCATTTTCATTCACCATCACATCAGCCAATTAGCTGTGCTGATATGAAACTATGAAGAAGCCATTTTACAAAATGGCTTGACAGATAAAATTAAGCCATCAACTTTTAAGAAGTTTAGTAGAAAATTAGATGTAGATTATTGTTGTTTACTGCCTCTAATAGAGCATAATTTTGTTCAAGGATTTTAATAAAAATAAGATTTTATTTCTTGAAAAACCTGTACATTGATCTAGCTTATTCCTCTCATCAAAAAAAAAAGTTTATGATATAAACATAGAAAACGCTTCATTACGAATGAAGATGGCAGAAGTTGGCAGCACATACAAATAATGAAACTTTCCCGAATTTATGTTTATACTAAATTGTTTAATTATTTTTTTGAAAGGTAGCACCTAGAGCGAAATGGCAGATTCCCCATGAAACACTCTGTATGTTATCTACATGAATAGACAGTGTTTGAATATTATAAGAAGGAACTTTATTCCAAAGTTTCAAATTCTTTAAATGCAACGTTCTTTGGTTTGAATACACGGTACTTCAATTGATCTGAACCGGGTGCTAAACAATGCGCTAAGAAATGAATGAATTTATCTCGGATTTCTCTCCAATAAATAAATGTGAAATTCTGGGGGAAACGCTCATTATAAAAACGCTTCTGCAGTTAGACTGTCTTGGACTTGGATCTTTTTCATTTAAAATTTCTTTTTTGTCACTCATTCAAGAGAAGAAAAAATTGATAAAGAATGGAAGTGGGTGACAGGGCGTAGTGGTGAGGGAAGTCTGCTGACAAATAATAATTGGATGCGACTTGAATGCAAGGCTGGTAGACTCGCGTGCTGAAGAAAAGGATTGGAAAGTTGAGACCGGAAGTTGAAAGTTGAAAGAAAAAGTTTAGTTGATAACAAACAGGATCAGAAGTAGGCTGCTGAAAAGTTGTCGTGGAGGGGTCGAGACCCACTTGGCCTCTTCAAAGTTGAGTCAAATCGAAAAGTGATGTTGGCTGGCATCCTCCTGCTCTCAGACTTCGCCCGAAGTTCAGGGATAAAAAAGAATAAATAATGGAAAATATGATACTGTAGTGTGCATCACTGAAGGTGGCATGATTCATCCGGGGTGGGCGAGTTTTCTAACTATGAATATTTAGAAGTAGGCTACTAAACTGAATGAACTTCCGCAAAGTATTTAAATTAAATGCAAAGATGATAACTCAGTTCTTGTTCGTAATGAAGTTGCCTTTCTTATTAGACTCAAGCTCCAAATAGATAAAACTGTTGATATAAAAATCTGGTTTGCTCAATGTGGCAAGAAATCATTCTCTCAAAACATGATTGCACATAATGTCGCTGTTTTAACAGGTTGAAACAAACTTGTTATTCTATAACGGTATCAGAAGTGCAAGCAAAGCTCATAACATCATTCAAAATATCGAAATATTTTACCTATGCAAAGGGACATGTACTGTACATGTACATCTATGTTACTGTACTAATTTATCCTCAACTAGACTGAAATTAATCCTTGTTTTCTTGTCTTCCCAATTCCATATAAAATTTATTTGGAAATTGAACAGAAATTATAAATTTTGTAGGCTGTGGTGACATATGTATGACATATGTATAATATGTATGATATAATATATGGTGACATATGAATGAATATGACATGAATGTTGTCTAAAAAGTTAAAAGGGCTCTATATTTTGAATGATTGCCTGAATATTGGATGGCCGGATTAAGAAGGTTCATCATTATGGGCATGAATAAAAAGAAGTATTGATGAAAATTTCTTTGAGCATTTTTTTGTCACTAATAATGAGAATAAATTGAGAAAACATAGGCATTTGCTTTAACATTAACTTCAGTAATAAGATATTCTGCTTCATAGTTCATAAATTTTAATTTTTTAAATAGATGTAATGTATTGAGCAAACTCTGTCTGAGAATGGTTTAAACCCGAGAACACTTTTTCTAGTTCCACCCACAACCATAAATCCGGTTCCTCTCTGCCCACTTCTTTGCTCATTACCACTATAATAGAGCACATAATCTGGCTTTTTTATTATACCCTGTCCTTTCCATCTGATTTCTTGTAGTGCCACAATGCTATAGCAAAAAGTTATTATTTCTTTTGCAATTTCCAAAAATGAAGCAAGAAACAGAATGGTTCAGAAAGGGTTATCAACCAAAATTAAGTGGTTGTAGAGACAAAAATGGCATAGCTTTGAATGATGAAACAGCTGTTGCAGCTAGGTGGGCAGAACACTTCAGAGAATTGCTTAATAAGGAAGATTTGCTACAAGAATCTTCAGGAAACAACCAGTATCTGGGTGTGGAAATAGAGGTAGCAAAACCTACAAACAAGGATGTTGATTGTGCTATGAGGAAGTTGAAGTTTTGTAGAGCCTTTGGAGAAGACAATATAGCCAGCGAATTATTGAGACAGGCTGGCAGTGGAATGATTGGGGAGCTGGCCTGAATAATTGGCCAGATATGGGATGAGGAGATGCTGCCTGAAGCATGGGAAGTAGGATTAATATGTCCAATTTATAAAAGGTGATAAGTTGAATTGTTCAAACTATTGAGGAATAGTACTCTTAAAAGAAGCTTATAAAGTATAAGCAGCAACTTAGCAGAATCTCGAGGCATTGCTACAGTCTTCAGGAAGAAGTTTGGTGGTCTTGGAGACCTGGAACAACAAGGACCCATGGAAAGAAATGTTCTTCATCTGCAGCGGCATGGTCAACATCTCTTCTACCTGGTGACTAAGGGACAGCCTGAGATGAAGGCATCATATGACACATTGTGGACTTGCTTGGTTCAGCTGAGGGACAAAATGCAGCAACTAGGAGTAAGGAAACTTGGCATACCTCGGCTTGGAAGCGGATATGATGGCCTGGATTGGACAATTGTGAAGCCAATGCTGGAGGAGGTGTTCAAATCCACTGGTGTCCAGATTACCATCTGCATCTACAACCCTTGGAAGACCAATGAGGAGCCAGCCAGTAACCAGAGCAGATCCAAACTAACATAAGTGCTTTTGTTCTGGGACAGAACAATCTCTTAAGGTGGGGGTAGTGTAGCGGATATGAAATTGGAAGATTGGAAAGAAAGAAGAGACAGTAGTTCTCGGTGTTATCTGCTATGTAAATGTTTACTTTTAAGCCATTAATTATTCTGCTTTTGACACTTTTATGGTGTTTACTTGGTAATTAGTAGAATGTTCTAGTTGTTTGATTAGAGATTAATGGAGTCTTATCGAATATTGTAGAAAGTTCCAGTTTCCTTTATTTATTTATTTAGAAGTTGACAAAAATTTCGAGAGATATCTCAATTATGAAATTTTATATAAATAGAGGAAGTCTCTTGTAAATGAGCTCAGTTGTCTTTGAAATTTCATCGTGATAAACAAGTTGTGACAGTTGTATATATACATGTCTATATATACTGTGATAATTTTTTCTCTGTGCCTTTAGTGACAATTCTTTTTCCTGTTTAATTCATACCAGTGAACTACTAAATAGTGTTTATTGTATTACGGACTAGTGCTACGTAAGTTAATTGTTCTTTTTTCGACGTTTCTTTTTGAATATTATTGGACAGTTTATTGTACAGTTATCATTTAAATTAGATCGGCCTTTAACTTTTAGTGATTGATTTTTGTACAATTTATTGAAAACTCATTATCAGTTGAACAATATTGTGTTATCTGTTTTCTGTGTTATCTGTATCTGTTTTCATTTATTTGTCGGTAACGATTTTTTTTCAAGGATAAAGCCCACATAGGTCTGAGACCTATGCGTGAGTAATGAGTTGAATGATGGTGATTGATGAGTTGGACCTACAGTTTTAGGGTTCCGAACCACCGGGAAGTGATTTTACAGCAGAGAAAGTGTCTATTTTGATGGCCAATCTAATCGGTCACCGTTACAAACAGGACCAACGAGAACGCAGCTTATCTCTATCTGATTGAACAGATACCTGCTACGGCTCGCGGCTATCACTTTACTATCAAAATAGTATCTTTGCAATATCATGTAGTTGTATAAGTTTCGGAAATAATAATAATAATACATTAATGTTTTTTTGACCATTCAGAATATAAATATACCAATATCATTGAGAGTAAACATAATGCAAGAATTGATTCTTGTTTTCAGGCATGCATCAGACTGAATGGAGTCCCGGATTGTTTATATGGTGAGAGGGGGTTTGCTTTTGTGTGAGTTTGAAGGTGGATGTAGGAAGGTTGGAAGGTTCACGCTTAAAGCCGGGACAATCTGCATCCCAATGGACACGGCCCCCCAAATGAGTGTATTTGCATAAGCAACACGTCAGAAAGAAGCGAGTGAGAACGTCAACGAGAGAAAGATGGAGAATGAAAGTGAAGATTGAGGGACAAAGAACGAGAAGAGTAAGCTGGCAAGGAAGGAATGAGGGATAACTGGGGTCTCCCCTGCACTAACCATATACAGGAGGGCCATGAATATTCCTGCGTTTGTTACTGTTCTTCTCCCTTATTCCTGGAAACTCACGGCCGATTTCATTAGAGTCCTAACTACCTCTCACTCTTCCTATTCTTTTTCCTGCTGCTCCTCCTCCTCCTCCTCCTCCTCCTCCTATCTCTTCACCAGTATTACCTTCTCCTATTCATCCACCTGCTCATCACTCTCGTTCACCGTTCCTTCTCATCCTACTCATACATTTCCTCTCTTCCTCTTCATTCCACTACTCCCTCCTGATTGACTATCTAACCCCTCCCACTATCCTTCTTAATCGAGGACGAGGACGCACATCAAAGAGGACAAGACCCAGGTAGGTGAATGGGTGGGACCCGGTGCAGATTATTCGTCGAGTTGTCAACGAGCTACAGTTGATTATTGTCGACACTCAATGCAAATTCGGCACGGAAGCTTTGAGCAAGAATAATGCCCATCATTTGGCAAAAATTGATGGAATTGTATGGGAGTGCTGCGGAAAATCTATAGAACCATAATCTAGAGATTCTAGACCACGCAAAAAATATCTTCTAATGTATCCTATCCGGGGAAATAGAGATGTAAAGGCATTGGATATGTACTAAGAACAATCTATTATTTCCTACAAACATTTTGTTATTTTACAATTTGTGATTGTGATTTTGAAAGTACTGTATAACTGTTTTTGAATGAATATACTTCAACTATTGTGATAGAATAGAAGTGAGAGATGGAAAAAAATCATCAGCTTTTAATTTATGAAATATTATCGATTGTGGTCACTGTAATAAAACCATCAGTGGCGTAGCGAGGTCTTGTGGCACCCGGGGCGGTATTTCAACTTGACCCCCCCCCCCCCCCACGAATTACACACAGTTAACAAACGACACCTTATTCATAGCTGATTCTTATTTTGTATCAACCATGGAAGAATTATACATTTTTTATGTAGATATTCAAAATTTGGGACTCCGGGGCAGGCGTCAGAAATTTTTTGAATTTTAGGACTTTCGAAAGCAATTTTAAGCTATTTTGGTTATGTTTGTCTTGGTATTGGGCTCTTCAGAATGTGGGCAGGCTAATTGGAAATATTGAAATATCTTGCTTGAACAGCATGTGATTCAGTTGAGAATTCCATTAGATAGTTCACTTTGGGAATAGAAATTAGGACTTTATTATTCGAATTTAGAGAAAAAATTTGAATTGTGAATTAGCTTGGAGGAGCCTTTTAACACTTCAAATGAAACAAATACCTCTTCTATAGGTGGTAGAAGGGTTGTGCGAGGGTTTTCTCCCGGAAAAAATAGAAAATAATCCTCTCAAGCGCTTTTAGACACAAACTCATTCATCTTACACCATATTTTGCAAAAAAAATTCAATTGATTTTTCTGCGTTTGAGAATCGAGTGACTCAATTTGAGTCATAACAAATGTTTGGGTCCACCCTCTGGGAGCACCTCATTTTCTTGACTAAAGACTCACCGTAAACGGTATAGTCCAATTAGTAAAAAGCACCTACAAGACCTACAACTGGAATTTATTGTAAAAAATTTGTTACTTAATAATGTTTTACTGAAATAATATGAAATTCAATAACATTACTTTATGACTTGCTTTTCACGAATCAAACTAATAATTTGTATAACTTTCCCTACTGAACTCTATCATCTACCTCCACAGTAGGCCGATAACTCAGAATAAATTAAGGTGTCTTTCTAAAATATACAAAATTAACTGTTGCTCATGTGAAGAGCTAATTATTCAAAATTTATTGTAGAATTTTACAAAATACATGACTCTCTTGTTTGAATAGTGGGAATGTGGTGCGGAAAAAAATGAAAATAACCACACTAAAATTTATTTTGAGCGTTTCTATACATAAATCCTCCCAAATTATTTAAGCCCATACATATCTTTGTATTAGCCGACCCAAAAAAGTATTAGCTCTCACCCAAAAAACCATATACCATTTATCTAAACGCTGTATTTCAATATTTCAACCCACATTATGAATCAAATTCTATTAAGTGCTTGAGTCATCGCTAATGGGTGTCCGTACCCGCACTAATGCTATTTTGTCACCCCCTTTGAGCTGTCACCCGGGGCGGTCCGCCCCCTCCGCCCCCCCGTTGCTACGCCACTGAAAACCATCATATTATTTTTATTCAACCGTATAGTATACCATGTACATTGAATATCAAAAATATTAATTGTCAAACAAGGAGCACATAGCCTTGAAAAACTGAATTATTAATGTATTTCTGTTGTTTACAAAATAAATCGAATTTGATTTTTGATGAACAAAACATTTTTTGTTATTGAGTACTGTTACCTCTTTACATTAAATGTTCGGAATAAAATCCGTTCATCATATAAAATTTTTATATGATGAATGGATTTTATTCCGAGCCTGTTTGTGAGATATAGACTGTTAACCCTTTCTGTACATTGGAACTTCCTCATTTTGTTTGATGAATCAATTTCTCACCAGCCGTTTTTTGTTATGAGAAATAATCAGATATTGACCAGCAATTATAATAAATGTTATTGTTTAAGTTTGCTGTGAATACTTTACAATAGAATGAAAAAATGTATTATGAATGAATGAATATAATAAGAAATAGAATATCAATTATATTTCTCAAGTTAGTTGTGAACTATTTATGAAAAATAAAAATTTTAACTCCGAGAAGTGTCACTTTTGAGAGTGGATAATCGAATACTGGATATAATGAGAGATGAAACGTCAAACATAGCTTTGAAATCGCTTTTGAACTATCCATAGAAAATCTAAATTTTCTTCAATCAATTTTAGAGAATTGTCATCAATTTCACTCTGTGGTGGTTCCATTGTGCGTAAATTGAAAATTCCATGTGGCAAATCTGGTAGGCTGCGCGGTCGTCGGAGGCTTGATTTTAATGGAATTCAAGTGGAGTCTGAAGTCTGACGAAGGGGGCCGTAAGTCACTTGGCGAAGCAAGTCACTCTTCTTTGTTCATCATCTCTCCTTGTTCTATTGACAATATCGCGTTGTCGGAGACGCGACAAATGAAAAAACCTCATTGTTCCCTTATCACTTTTAATTAAAATATTACGAGAGACAATGGGCGATCGGCAGGGTGGAAGTAAGGTTGTGGAAATGGAAGTATATCGACAGAAAAGGAGAGAATGAACTGACAAGACAACCAACTTCAAATAATCGATCCTCTTCCGGAAAAACCATCACAGCTAGACGCATCCAAGATATCGGCTGATTGAAAAGAGTAGTGTGAGTAGAGCGATGAAGGGAAGGGGGTAGAAGGCTTTGTCCTGGCCTTCCTCTGATAGTCTATATTGGCAGCAAGCGAATTGGAAATTGAAAACGGAAAGACATGAACCGCCATGAAAAAATAGCTACGGTTACACAAGTGAAAATAAGGGGCGAGTAAATAAGAGAGAGGAAGTTGGCGAGGTAAAAAAGGATAGAAGATACCACTTATGAGGATAGAGAGAAACAAAATGTTTTTTGTGAGGATGGGCATAAGAAGATACAGGATGTGTGTGTTTCAAAGTGAAAGGGAGACTATTTTGATTTGACATTTTTGAATTTTTCACTGACAAAGAAGCCCACACAGTTAATGAGTTGAATGATGATGATTGATGAGCTGGACCTACAGTTTTAAATGGATTTTACACCACTGAGAAGTTATTTGGAATTATTTGTGATGTTTAGCAAAATTTGGAGATTTAATTTTTTTTTAAATATTAAACAGAACGAGCATTATGTGAATTTGCTATTCATTTACATCTTGTATCACGGAGTAATTTCTTCCAATCCTCTTTACTAGTATTGTAGAAAACAAGGTTGGTACCATTAGGATTAGACTCGAAACAAATTCTACTTTCATCTGAACTATGAAATGTTATTGACATTTTGCAGTTTATCTACAGATATTGACCATCCTAGTCAGCTAATGAATGAAACAACATCAATATTGATAACATCACAAAAAGTTGAATATCTTGTTGAACAAATCATTGTTTGATGATCGAAGTTTACAATAGTCACTGAAATATTGACTTATTTAAGTTAGAAAAGGATGCCTTGTATAACAGAATAATATTATAAATAGAGTTTCTTGAATATGATGAACATTCAAACTACGGTATTACTGTATTTAACGATCAATTTACATGTTAAACAGAGCGAATTGTGTACAAAATTATGAGTGTTAGTCAACTGAGCACACGTTAGATCATAAAAATGATGTTTGAATTTGAATGGAAAACATCTGGGAAATATACTCACGAGAAGTAAAGATTGTAATTATGTTGAGGATTTTGTAGTAAAATGAGAAAATAGTTTGATAGAAGGAGTTAGTTATTTATTTAAATTCTCTATGAAGTGTAGCTTGTCATAAACTATAGTAATAAATTCATGGTTTCAGTTATTGAACCATGTTATTGTATCAATATTCGAACTTTTTGGAAAATGGTCAAATGTTTTCAGCGCGGGTAGTGTCGTACTCTCCTGGCCCTTTGCCGGCGGGCACAGCTACGTGCTGACTACTGTATGTGCTAGACAGAAACGAGTTTTGCAGCTGAAAAACTAATATAGAAGAATGATGCACGAAGAAGAGGCCAGAAATAAGAGAAACGTGGAAGCATGGTATGCACGTTTACTTGTGATGTCTTGCGTTAATTAACTCGGAATGAAGGAATGAAACGTGATTCTTGCAACACTGGGTGATGCCTAATGTTCAACCTGGAGCCAAATTAATATTAGAAGAGCAAGCCCCTGTCGCTTCAAGTTTTGCTAGAAAAAACAAGCTATGCATTTCACTTCATATGCAGTCAAAGAGGCGGAATAAAGAAGACCTAAAGAATGATTGGATGAAAATGGAAATTGATTAAAATTATAAATAAAAATTAGAAATTTCTATTAAAATAGAAATTGATTTTTAAAATAGAAATGTTGTAGAAATTGACTGATAGAAATTGATTTTTAAAATAAAAATGTTGTTTTTTCTCCAAATTTATTCAATTGCCAATTTTTTCCTTTGAAAACCAATGAACTATTCAGCCGATTTAAGAAGAACACATCCTACTTAAACCTTACCTGTTTAAAGTAAATAATTCAAATTTGCTTCTCCATTGAATCCATTTTAAATTATTGTTATGGAACTCAAAAAGAGGAAGACGTCCTATAAGCGCCTGACTTGTGTCTAGAGTCGTTGTCGTAATTAATTTTGCTCATATTAGATAGCAGGTAGGGCTTCTATGTCAATAGTTGAGGCACTTGTTGTTTCTCTCTCCTTGTCTCTTCGTTGTTGTTCACTCTTATGCGTTAAATGTGAATCTAGAGAACTCTATTCCAATCTACCTTATTCTGGAAAGTACTGCAAGCCTTCAAGTGTCCAGAATGAATATTCACGATGTTTGGAATGTTCTGGAGGCAGTACGTTTTGTATAAATATGAGGACGCCAGCTTATAGAGTCATGATCCAGCTCTCCAGATCTTCTGGAAAATTGATATTCTTCTTTCGTAACAGTATCATGCAGTGATATAAACAGTACAATTCTGTTTGAACATTCCAAGTGTGATAATAATGATATAACATTTATTCTGATAAGACTGTTAGTGACAAACTTCTTTTGGAAAAGTGTCAGTAAATACTTGAGTTTATTATTTAGTTATTGGACAGTTTATTGGACATTCATCAATTGTTATTAATCGGCCTATTTGATAGCTATAAATTTTTCTTTGAGAGTGATTAATCTTGATATTGGAATACTCTCAAGTAAGTTGGTGAACTGTTTGTATGTCCTATTAATTTTCTTGTGCGATAATTACTTATTAGTGTCAGCTGTGATTTAATTGTGTGGATAAAGTTTCAGTATTACTTTCAACTGTTAGAAATTATTTTAGTGTTACAATATTTTCCATAATTCGAAGATATGTATTGCTCATTGATATTGTGTTCGAGTCTTAAATTGTGTGTTTGTAAATCAAATCTGAATTTTCTTGGTCTTCTTCAAAACCTCAAATTTGTTTCTATCATGCATGCAAACCTTGAACAAAAATAACAATATTAAAACAAGATTTCCTCCTTTTCAAATAATAACTATCTCGCTCCTACCCCATGCAATCAAATGATATCGACAAACACGTGGCTACGAAGGCTACGATATGGTTCTTAGAATACAGTCAAGTCGAAGTTGCACAGTCAAGACTTAATCTTAAGATGATTATTTGGTCGACTTGGTATGTATATATGCAATTCATAAGTGGTATTTCATCAGATGAGGATCATTGTAGCTTAGAAGACGAGGCCCCCATATCCGACTCCAAATCTGCTGAGACTGTAGATCTTGATACACTCTCAAGAGACCCTTTTAGAATCTGGATGAGTTGCACAGCTTTGTGATAACAAGACTCTGTGTTTAGATTAGGATGTTTGCTGACAGCAAATCTGTCATGCAGATCTGCATGAGTAGTATGTTTTTGTTCATTCTGGGACAACCTTGACCTTTGACCCCGGAAGTGACCTTGAGAAACCAGATGGGGGGGAGCTGGGACAGCGTGGGAACCTGGGGAACTGGGACAGCGTGGGAACCTGGGGAACTGGGACAGCGTGGGAACCGGAAGTTGTCCCAGAATTGGTACCAATCCTGGCGCAGTGTGTGAACCACTTATCTGACAGGTTATAATTGCCATCCTGTGTGAATCAATTATCTATTGTCCATCCTGTCCAA
The DNA here is from genome assembly GCA_948455865.1 of Conomelus anceps. Taxonomy (NCBI): domain Eukaryota; kingdom Metazoa; phylum Arthropoda; class Insecta; order Hemiptera; family Delphacidae; genus Conomelus; species Conomelus anceps. The sequence continues at coordinate 53,166,253 of OX418218.1, read as the reverse complement.
TTAATTAATTTTCTTGAACCGGATGGGGGAGCTGGGACAGCGTGGGAACCTGTAGATCTGGGACAACACCCCCCCCCTCCCACCCTGACCTAACCCCCCCCTCCTACCCTCACCCAACAACCACCCCCCCCAACCACCCCCTAAAAAAAGTTTCCCCTCACCCTAAAAAGTTTCCCCTCACCCTAAAAAATCCCCCCCTCACCCTAATAACGTTACCCCTCACCCTAAAAAATTTCTTCCTCACCCTAATAACGTTACCCCTCAACCTGAAAAAGTTTCCCCTCACCCTGAAAAATTCCCCCCCCTCACCCTATTAACGTTACCCCTCACCCTAAAAAGTTTCCCCTCACCCTAAAAAATTTCCCCCTCACCCTAAAAAGTTTCCCCTCTCCCTAAAAAATTTCCCCCTCATCATGAAAAAGTTACCCCTCACCCTTAAAAATTCCCCCCTCACCCTAATAACGTTACCCCTCACCCTAAAAAATTTCCCCCTCACCCTAAAAAATTTCCCCCTCATCATGAAAAAGTTACCCCTAACCCTGAAAAATTCCCCCCTGGCGCGCCACTTTTAAACCCAACTAACCTAACCCAATCTAACCTAACCTAACATGACCCAACCTAACCTAATCTAACCTAACCTAACCCAACATAACTCAACCTGACCTAACCTAACCAAAACTAACCTAACCTAACATGACCTAACTACCCAGGGAAGGGGCACACTAGGGGAGCACTAGGGGAGCACTAGGGAAGCACTAGGGGCACACTAGGGGAGCACTAGGGAAGCACTAGGGACGCACTAGGGGCACACTAGGGAAGCACTAGGGGAATTAAGGGGTGCACTAGGGAAACACTAGGGGAATTAAGGGGTGCACTAGGGGCAATAAGTGGGGCACTAGGGAAACACTAGGGGCGCACTAGGGGAATTAAGGGGTGCACTAGGGAAACACTAGGGGAATTAAGGGGTGCACTAGGGAAACACTAGGGGAATTAAGGGGTGCACTAGGGAAACACTAGGGGCAATAAGTGGGGCACTAGGGAAACACTAGGGGCGCACTAGGGGCACACTAGGGGCACACTAGGGGAGCACTAGGGACGCACTAGGGGCACACTAGGGAAGCACTAGGGGAATTAAGGGGTGCACTAGGGAAACACTAGGGGAATTAAGGGGTGCACTAGGGAAACACTAGGGGCAATAAGTGGGGCACTAGGGAAGCACTAGGGACGCACTAGGGGAATTAAGGGGTGCACTAGGGAAACACTAGGGGAATTAAGGGGTGCACTAGGGAAACACTAGGGGCAATAAGTGGGGCACTAGGGAAACACTAGGGGCGCACTAGGGGCACACTAGGGGTACACTAGGGAAACACTAGGGGTACTAGGAGGGAGCTCCAGGGACACTAGGGGAGAACTAGGGTAGAGTGCACATGCATATGGGTGAGAGTTTCTTGGGGGTGTCATGTTAGGGGTACCTAAGTGGATCCCAAACCTCTGAGTAATGCTCATGAGTTATGGTCACCCATCCATGAGCAGACACAACTGCAATGAGAAGGCTGGTGGGCAGGGCCAGTAGTTACATAATACAGTAGATTGTTGCATAATGTGGTGCAATTACACAGACATGTTTTTTCCTGCATAGATATGACTCATAGCATTGGAATGCAGCAGTGACGTCATACAAACTAGTTGAAGTATGAGTGATGGAAGTAGAATTGGGACTCTCTCTCTCTCTCTCACTCTCTCTACCCTCTCTTTTTCGTTGAAACTGCCTTCGTTGAAAGCACAGCAAGGTGATTTTTTACCTATATGAAATCACAACATTAACCTACTTTGTAAATAATTTTCGTCAGTATTGTACAGCTTATTGAAAACATGTTTTATCACTCACCACAATCCTTCTAAGAAAACTTGTACAAAATCAACTATCTTGAATAATCACCCCATCTCCTCTTTTCATCATCCACCACCATTATCATTATCACAATTAACATTGAACAATTTGAAATTTATATTCTCTGTTCTCAATTTAACTAATACCTGCCATCTATATAATAAACTGCTTTCATATTGAAAAATAAGAACAACTAAATGCAAATAGAATAATTATTTTTATTTATACTGGTTAAGTGTCAAGAATGGACGAATCTTTGTCCAAACTTCGCCATTTCATGTAATTGCATCACTTAGATTGTCATTACTAGAGCTTATATCATTAATAACATACAAACATCATTGTAAATAATTTCTAGCACTATAAAAATTATAATCCAAGTCTATATATAGTATCTAGGTGATGTTGACAATTTTGTCTTAACTAATCATATTATGCGAAATTTGTAAACTTACATGAATAAAGAAATCTAATCTAATCTAATCTAATCTAATCTCTCTCTCTCTCTCTCATAGGTTAAGTGTAAGAGAGGGACACCGTCCCTAACTTCGCCTTTTCATACAAATGTATCACCAAGCTTTTTTCCTTTTTTTTTTCTGTATATCATATTAATATCATTTTCAGTAATAATTTCACGTTTGTATATAGTTAAAAGTTTATGTAATAAGTAACTGATAATGTTTTATGTAATAATACTTGGTGATGCCTATATATTGTATTTTATACTAGTAACTGTCCAACTATTATTTGCATGAATAAAGAAATCAATCAATCAATCAATCAATCTACCCTCTCGGTGCTGAGCTCTTATATTGAACAGTCCAGATCCTCCATCATAGTGAGCCAGAGTCATTCCCGTTTAAAAAAACTGAAACCTTGGATGACAGATGGCCTCTGCATTGCAATCCATAATCGTGATAAGTTCTTTAAATCATTGTCAAGAAATCCTGGTAACATTAGGCTTCGAAGTGCTTTCATCACATTAAAAAATAATATTAGAATTTGGATCAAAGAAGAGAAAAGAAAATATTATTCAAACTTAAGAGATTTGCCAATTAAAACACAATGGAAGGAAATTAATAAATTGTGTGGTCAATCTTCAAACAGAAAGCAAACTATTAAATTGAAAATTGATGGCAATTTAATCTCAGATGAACAAATAGTGGCTGATTCTTTTAATAAATATTTCATTGGTGTTCCTGATAGACTGATTTCCTCAATGAGACAGTTGAATCAAAATATGATTGACAGTTACAGACTGAAGTTCAAATCGGATAATGTGGGTAATACTATTTTTATGAAACCTGTTGATTATTATGAGATTCTATCTGAGATTCAGTCTTTGAAGGATGGTAAGTCTCCTGGTCCTGATTGTATCTCCTCCTATTTATTGAAAAAAATAGCTATTCCACTGGTTCCAGTACTACATGATATATTCAATGCAAGTATTGTTACAGGGACTTTTCCTGATGTCCTCAAGATTGCCAAAGTTATACCAATCTTTAAAAGTGGAGATCGATCAGATCCTTCTAATTACAGACCTATATCTCTTCTGTCAGTGTTCTCAAAAATCTTTGAGAGGATTGTCAGGAGGAGAGTTTTTCAGTTTCTGAGAAGTAACAAATTCTTCTATCAGGGTCAGTTTGGATTTCAGGAAGGTTTAAGTACCGAGATGGCTTTATATCATTTTATGACAGGAATATTTTCAGGATTGAATAAAAAAGGTAACTGGAAGGTGTCTGGACTGTTTCTTGATATCAGGAAGGCCTTTGATACGGTTGATCATCACATTTTACTTGGGAAGCTGTTTTCTGCTGGTATCCGTGGTAAGGCTTTGGAGTGGATGACATCATATTTAGAAGACAGAGGTCAGTATGTTTGCATTGAAGGCAAAAATAGTGGAACTCTTAAAATAGCTAATGGTGTTCCTCAGGGATCCGTTCTTGGACCCTTATTGTTCCTTGTATACATTAATGATCTATTTTCCCATAAGTTTAATGGCTATGCTACATCTTTTGCTGATGACACAGCATTCTCGTATACCTCACAAAATATCCAGGAATTGCAACAAATGATGCAGCTTGATCTTGATGACCTTCGCCTCTGGTTCGATTTCAATAGATTAACTTTAAATACTGCAAAGACAAAGTATTTGACTTTTACTTTGTCATCATCTTTTGTGTTGGATGTCCCAATTCTTTATCATGAAAATGGTTGTAATAGTATGCATTGTGATTGTCCTGTTGTTGAAAGGACACAGTCAATAAGATATCTTGGGTTGGTTGTGGATGAAAGGCTGACATGGAGTTCTCATATTATTGGCCTGAAAAAGCACTTACTATTTTTACTGAGAAGATTTTATAATTTGAGGCAGTTCCTGCCTCTAAACGTTTTGCGTCAGCTATATTTTGCTTTTTTTAACTCCAGGTTAGATTATGGAATTGCATTTTGGGCATCAACTTATATTTCCCATTTCAGATCACTCATAATATTGCAAAAGGCAGCGATTCGGATCATTTTTGGTGTTCACCGACAAACTCATTCTTTTCCTCTATTTAGACAATTGAATGCAGTTCCTCTACGGCATATGTATGTTTTTAAGGTTCTTGCACTATTCTACAGAATGAGCGGAAGTTATGATCGATTATTACAAATTGGAATTAATCATACTCAGCAAACCCGTCAACTAACACAAGGATTGGTGAGATGCCCAAAGGTTAATTGTACTTTGTTCCAAAAAAGTTTTCTTTTTCTTGGACCAAGGTTTTTTAATCTGCTTCCAGTTGACATAAGAATGGTCAGGAGGTTGAAAAAATTCAAGTCTAAAATGAGAATTTGGCTCCTGGAGGCTCTACCGGATGATGTTGAAAAATGGTTTACTGTGTTGAGGTGAGTTAGGGGACTTGGTGGCCACATTTCAATAAATGCCTTGCAAAATAATGGGGCATTTGAGTGTCTTGCTCTATATTGAAAAAAAAAAGAATTGTGTGTGTGTGTGTGTGTGTGTGTGTGTGTGAGAGATAAATTTCCTATAATTGACTCCTGCTTGCATTCAAGTGATACACTCCATCACTTTGCAAGCTAGTATTTGTTTCTCTTGTTCAATTATATAAAATGATAATGTGTATAAAATTCTTCTTTGATTCTTTTTGATACTTAATCTCATCTTAAGTTTCTAGTTGATGCTTTTTTGTTCTTGTTAATTTGATTGATCGAGATGTTAAAGGGTATCATTAGAAACAAATTGTTCTGAAATATTGTATGACTACAAAATTTTTATTTAAGTTTGCTTTTCTTTAATTTTTTCATGACTGAAATGTTTTATGACTGCAAACGGTCGTTAATTATTTATTTTGTAATATTTTTTAATGTATATATATATATATATATTATTATTTTTATTTTTTTTTTTTATATTGTGTATGATATGAACAAGTGAAATAAAAAATTATTCTATTCTATTCTCTTTTTCGTTGAAACAGCCTTCGTTGAAGTAAAGTAAGGTGATTTTTTACCTATATGACGGAGCTGGTACACATTGGGTGTGCTATGTGAAGAAGAAGGAGGATGGCATCGTCCGCTACTTTGATGGCTTTGGCAACCTGAGACCACCGCAGGAGTTTATCGACTACATGCATAGAGGATCGAGCCCAGCAAAAAGGATCGAGTACAACTATGATCAGAAGCAAGAGGATCTCTACTCTCATATATGTGGACACTTGTGTTTAAAATTTTTGCTCGATGAAAATAAATAACATTATATATTGTACAACACTTGTCTTTTCCTTTCTCCCCACCACCACCCACATAGTATAAAGGGGGACATTTTTAAGGGTGAGGGGGAAATTTTTTAGGGTGAGGGGTAACGTTATTAGGGTGAGGGGGGAATTTTTCAGGGTGAGGGGTAACTTTTTCATGATGAGGGGGAAATTTTTTAGGGTGAGGGGGAAATTTTTTAGGGTGAGGGGTAACGTTATTAGGGTGAGGGGGGAATTTTTCAGGGTGAGGGGTAACTTTTTCATGATGAGGGGGAAATTTTTTAGGGCGAGGGGAAACTTTTTAGGGTGAGGGAGAAATTTTTTAGGGTGAGGGTAAACTTTTTAGGGTGAGGGGTAACGTTAATAGGGTGAGGGGGGGGGGGAATTTTTCAGGGTGACGGAAAACTTTTTCAGGTTGAGGGGTAACGTTATTAGGGTGAGGTGGAAATTTTTTAGGGTGAGGGGTAACGTTATTTGGGTGAGGGGGGGATTTTTTAGGGTGAGGGGAAACTTTTTAGGGTGAGGGGAAAATTTTTTTAGGGGGTGGTTTGGGGGGGGGGTTGTTGGGTGAGGGTAGGAGGGGGGGGGGGTTAGGTCAGGGTGTGAGGGGGGGGGTGTTGTCCCAGATCTACAGGTTCCCACGCTGTCCCAGCTCCCCCATCCGGTTCAAGAAAATTAATTAATTGGACAGGATGGACAATAGATAATTGATTCACACAGGATGGCAATTATAACCTGTCAGATAAGTGGTTCACACACTGCGCCAGGATTGGTACCAATTCTGGGACAACTTCCGGTTCCCACGCTGTCCCAGTTCCCCAGGTTCCCACGCTGTCCCAGCTTCCCCCATCCGGTTTCTCAAGGTCACTTCCGGGGTCAAAGGTCAAGGTTGTCCCAGAATGAACAAAAACATACTACTTGCATGTATATCTGTCATATCGAACCTAATGGAAGGATAAAATTGCTTATAGTTTACAGGTGATTTCACTTGAGACTCTGTGGACTTCACTGGAGATATTGTAATGTCAATCTTCAGTTTATATTAAATCAGATGATAATATTTTACATGGAAAGTTTTTGTTTTTTATTTACTTGAAGATTTGACTATTATGAAAATTCTATCATCATGCAGATTGTCGCGATTGAAATCATGAGCAATAGAATAGTTTCATTTAAATATTAAATCAAACGGATATCTGCCTGGCCCATACATCCCCATTATGGCATTCAGATAAATGTGATAAGAGTGTAATGAGTTATTGATAAGCCTTGATGGTAAGAAAGCTGAGATTGGAAAATGAATTCAGTCTCTGTGCCTTTTCACAGTAATTGTGAGCATTTCTAGATTCAAGGTGCATGGCACCGGCTTGTACATCATATTCGATTTTGATTCTTGGATTTCTTGTTCCATAACGATCTGCGTTGTTAATATTTAATTTTTGTTGTAAATTTAACAACTTGCAGTCATTTTTAAATTGTGAATATATAATAAATGCACTCACACTTGCCCGAATAAGGTTTTCGAGTCATTGAATCTCATCTTCAAGGCCTTTAAGATGAGATTCAATAACTCGAAAACTTTTGGCCAAATATGAGTGCATTTATTATATATTCACAAGTTAAAACTGCAAGTCGTTGAATTTACAACAGAAAGTCAATTTTAGTTTTTCTTTGAATTAGTCATTCTTTAATATCGACGATGTAAACAACCTCTGTTTAGCCTTATAACGCAATTAAAAGCTACGGAACGTTAACAGCAGAATAACGTTCATTGGCCGATAGGCTACCCAGGATTACTCTCTCTATTTGATCGGGATAAAAGAAGCAGAAGAAAAAGAAGAAGAGGAAGAAGCAGAAGAAAAAGAAAAAGAAGAAGAAGAAGAAGATAAAGGAGGAGAAAAAGAAAAAGAAGAATTAAAAAATTTCTTTAGCACAGGTGTGTTATAAAAATTTTATATTTATCAGCTGATAAAGAATTGAAAAATGAAATTTTTGCCAGCACAGGATGTTAGAAAAATATTATATTGATCGGCTGTTCAACAATACTGCAAAATATATTTTTTATTCAGACTAGCAGCTACCCGTCCTTCGTACGGATTATGTTTGGAAATACGACTAAATATGTTTCGGCTTTTTTGATAGCAATGATCATGAAGTTGTTAGCAGCTTAGTTAACAACTTAGGACGTAAACAATTCAGTGACAGTTATCAGAGAGAATATTTGAGAACAGCTAATTGATAAATCATCATAAATTACGTGATTTGTTGTTGTTCTCATGTGGTAATAATAGTGCTACCTGGCGAATTCCCAAGAGCCTAGCACAAACCGCACCTTCCTAATATGTTAATTTTTGTTTTGATAAATCTAAATTAGAAAATTTTGTTTTTTTTTCAACAAAGAAATAATTGATAAAACATAAGATGATGAGCTTTGATTCACCAGACATATGTTTCCTAAAATACTGCAATGCTCCGACTACACAAGTCTGCAGACAGCGTAAATAACGCCGCGAAGGGCCCACCTTTTATATTTGAGAACAGCTGATTGATATATCATGATAAATTACGTGATTTGTTCTTATTCTTATGTGGTAACTAGCTATTGTGCCCGTCCTTCATATGGATTATGTTTAGAAATAAGACTAAATATGATTCGGCTTTTTTGATAGCAACGATCATGAAGTTGTTAGCAGCTTAGGCCCCGTTCAGACGATACAGTTTTTTTGCGGTACGGTTTTTTTTTACTGTACGGTGTCAACTGTACTGTGATGTTCACACGGTCCGGCTTTGCTGCTTATTGCTGTGCTCTCCTCCTTCTCTCATTGCGCTTCCAGTTCAGTTTTATTTACTCCAGTCCAGGATTTTTTTATTTGTGTGAGATTTTTTAAATAAGTTTCTTACTGAAGGTTTCTCTTAAATTTTGATCATGTACGCAAATTCTGGTTTCAATATTCCACACATTTTTCTCTCTTTATTTTTATATTAATCTTAAGTCTTGTCCCACAAGGCGGGTCTCTCATATATTAGAGAAATTAAATTTTCACAATTAATATCTTCAACGTCTGGACACTGGAATTCACTAATAAAAAGATCAATGCTGAAGAATATCAATGAAGAAGATCAATGCTGACGATCTGAAGACTGCTTCCAGCATAATAAGCGTATCGTTTGAACATATCCATTACTGGTACATGTACCACCGGATACGGATAGTTATTTTGCGGTACAGCTCATTTTAGCGATACAGTTTTCGAAGACAAAACCGAATGTAGAAATCGGCTAGAACAGCTTTTTTACTGGATCCAGTCGAAACAGTATTGTGTGAACATACAATATGAAATTTACATGCAAACGAAAGCACTGCAAAATAACTGATACAGAAAATTTACTGTACCGCACAAGAACTGTATCGTGTGAACGGGCCCTTAGTAAACAACTTAGAATGTAAACAATTCAGTGAGAGGCATCGGAGAGAATATTTTTTGAGAACAGCTGATTGATATATCATGATAAATCACGTGATTTTTTCTTACATGGTAATAATAGTGCTACCTGGCGAATTCCCAAGAGCCTGGCACAAACCGCACCTTCCTAAAATGTTAATTTTTGTTTTGATAAATTGAAATTGGAAAATTTTGTTTTTTTTTCAACAAAGAAATAATTGATAAAACATAAGATGAGCTTTAATTCACCAGACATATGTTTCCTAAAAGACTGCAATGCTCCGACTACACAAGTCTGCAGACAGCGTAAATAACGCCGCGAAGGGCCCACCATTTATATTTGACAACAGCTGATTGATATATCATGATAAATTACGTGATTTGTTCTTATTCTTATGTGGTAATAAAACTTGGAAGAAATGTATCCAAAATCGCACAATACTTGGTTTTTAAACGTTTATTATTCCGGTGAAAAAAAAGTTAATTTAGTTTTTTATAGCTAAAGACATTGTCAATAATGTTTTCAATACTGTTCAATAACTAAAATCCCGATCGATGCTCTCGTTTTTGAGGAGAAGGCCGCATAAAATGTATCCAAAATCGCACAGTACTTGGTTTTCAAACGTTTATTACTCTGTTAAAAAAAAAGTTAATTTAGTTTTTTATAGCTAAAGACATTGCCAATAATGTTTTCAATACTGTTCAATAACTAAAATCCCGATCGATGCACTCGTTTTTGAGGAGAAGGCCGCGAAAAATACCTTTGCGGCCGTGACAGACAGACAGACAGACAGAAAGTGAGATAAGACTATTTTCGGCTTATTTAATGTATAAAACGTAAAAATAACCAAAAAATATACAATTCTGATAAATGTACAGACAAAACTCTAATTTTATTTATATAGATAAAACTTGGAAGAAATGTATCCAAAATCGCACAATACTTGATTTTAAACGTTTATTACTCTGTTAAAAAAAAACTTAATTTAGTTTTTTATAGCTAAAGACATTGTCAATAATGTTTTCAATACTGTTCAATAACTAAAATCCCGATCGATGCTCTCGTTTTTGAGGAGAAGGCCGCGTAAAATGTATCCAAAATCGCACAGTACTTGGTTTTTAAACGTTTATTACTCTGTTAAAAAAAAAGTTAATTTAGTTTTTTATAGCTAAATACATTGTCAATAATGTTTTCAATACTGTTCAATAACTAAAATCCCGATCGGTGCTCTCGTTTTTGAGGAGAAGGCCGCGAAAAATACCTTTGCGGCCGTGACAGACAGACAGACAGAAAGTGAGATAAGACTATTTTCGGCTTGTTTAATGTATAAAACGTAAAAATAACCAAAAAATATACAATTCTGATAAATGTACAGACAAAACTCTAATTTTATTTATATATAGATAGCCAGCCATGTGATACTTTTTCATTGTTGATTGGGCATTGCATCAGGGCGTTTGCGTTAATATAATTTGCGTTGTTAAAATAATGCACAAGGCCAGTCAATTGGCAAAGTTGGAGTATTCCTCCCAGAGCCCGTGTTTGGACACGGCCAGCTCTATGTTGCTGCCAGTAGAGCAAGATCTTTTGCTGGGCTGTGCTTTTTTGTGGAAGATACTTCGGAGCAGGGTCACCTGAGGAAAGATTATCGTATCTACGCAAAGAGTATTGTTTATCATGAACTGATTTGAGAAAAAAATGAAATTATTGAAAATATAAAAAGTGTACTTATTTAACCAGAGTGTTCAAGCATTTATTCCAGATTCAATGCAAAATAAAAAGCATTGATGTTTACTGAGAAATGGAGAAAATTAAGGAACTCATAGCATCATAGGTATCTTTGATACCCACTTAGAAATGGAGCAACTAATACTGTGCTTAAACTTATCATCATAGGCAATGCTGTTGTTCAGTATGTAGAAAATCTACATTTGGAATGTATTTTACAAAGTTTAATAAAGTCGCACATTCGTGCGACCTGGGATAACCTAGTTATACATAAATGTGGTATTTTTGATAGTAGCCATAGCAATTTCTGTAATTGGCTGTGTTATTTATAATTTTTATTACAGAAAACTTATTAAAATATTATTTCTGACATATTTTTAAACTATCAATTGTTCAAAATAAAACTACCATCAAAAGAATTCACCTTACAATGTATTGTAAGCCAATAGAGAATTACTGAGCTACTTAACAAACTCTGGCTTAAAATGTAAAAATGACAGACATGAACATTTGCTAAACTATTGCGTGATCACACCAAATTGAAAACAAATTTAGAATCATCACTAAAAAAATTTGAGGAAGAATGGATAGGGTTTGTGAATTTCATAAAATCTCTGGAGGTTATTGTAAAAATGCAGCAGGAAGACCATATAATTGAAATTCTAATTCTCATGAGTCAATGCTGTAGGTCAGAGGAAATTGAAATAGTAAACTAAAAAATAAACGAAGCTAATGTAAGATCTGAAAATTATTTAATAGTATTTAGGAATCATAACAACAATAAAAATAATATATTTAGTTGAAACGTTTTATAGTGTACAAGAGTTCCTTTCACATAAAAATTGAGCCTCACCACAACTAATTGATACAGTAATTTATGGTAACTATTGTAAAAAGATTGTATAATTGTTGATGTGACATGTCTTGTAGACCTCAATAATGGCACAGATTTGAGGCTCCAAGAAGACTTCATTCATCAAATTATACTTTATTCCAGCGTTTATTATATAGCCTCAAACCTACTCACAGAGGAGAGGACAGAGCTGCCAATCTCATAAACAAGTTTTTGATGTTGTTGTTGAGGTCGATTAACTGAAGTTTAACTGTCGATATTTTGTATGTATCGATATTGCGAACCCTAAAGGTCCACTCTGTCGCAGGCCCACTCTGTCGAGAGGAAAAGTATTAAGAATAGACCAAGGCTGTCGCTGCATGCACCCGTCAGACTGAGACTACTCAGGAATGTGTACCACTGTGTCGTCAGTGTAAAATAAAAATCGACAAACTTTGTCGTCAGCGTAAGATAGAAATAGACCTCCTCTGTCGTCGACTCCTTTTGGCGTCGTCCCATTTGATTTGATTTGATCAACGGTCGAAACACTGATTCATAAGTTAAGTTCATGGAAGCCTTACCGGTAACCGGTAAATGTTACTGGTGGTGGAGTCTGAATGTCTATTAAAATTTACTGGTAAATGAAAAGGCTTCCATTAACTCAACCATTCAATCAACATAGGGAAGTGATAGCCGCGAGCCGTAGCAGGTATCTGTTCAATCAGAGAGATAAGCTGCGTTCTCGTAGGTCCCGTTTGTAACGGTGACCGATTAGATTGGCCAGCAAAAAAGACACTGTTCTCTGCTGTAAAATCACTTCCCGGTGGTTCGGAACCCACCTAAAACTGTAGGTCCAACTCATCAATCACCATCATCCAACTCATTACCCACGCACAGGTCTCAGACCTATGTGGGCTTCATCCTCAAAAAAAAAAAAAAAAAAAAAAAAAACATAGTTATGCCATATTCAGGATATAGGATATTCTCATCACCTTTATACTCATACATTAAAGTGCATTTACATTAAATACTTAAACATATTTAACATTATTTACTTAAACATAAACTGTAAGAACTCTTCTACATTTGAATAATATAGTATACTACTCAGGGGTGTATTGAGTCAATAGGGTAGATGTTAAGAATGAATTGTCACTAACCTGAAAACTTCAACCAGAAAAGAGCTCCACTAAGTCGTCCTGGGTGGCCCTTTCGAGCTCTAATCAGGTGACTGGTTGACTGGAGCACGACTTCAGGGAGTTGAGAACTTTTTTCTGGTTGAACTTTGCAGGTTAGTGACAATTTCTTCTAGACCTTCAAACTACTATCTTGATCCACTTCTGAGTAGTACAATATATTATTCAAATATAAAAGAGTTGTTACAGTATAATTATGTTTAAGTAGGCCTAAATGTAGGCTAAATATAACTTAATGTAGAAGTATAAAGGTAATGAGAATATCCTGAATATGGCAAAAGTTGATTAGATTCCTAATGCTTCGCCATTACCAAAGATTGTCAGTATCGATATCAATAGTTGACAATTCTTTTTTAAGTTCACACTACTGGTTTAGTTTATTATTCGAATTTGAAAGGGTTGTTACATTTGGCGCCCGATCCGCGGAGGCAGAGATAGTTTAAGTTTTATAAAAAACAAACAGTTGTTATGTATATTTTTTCCAAAATTAAAATTGCTAATAATCTATGTATGGAACAAACTGATATTGTAGGCAACGATTCCACAAACACTTGTTCCTATAGAAATTGGCAGTGTGTCATCAGTCCATTTCCAGACTTGATAGCATATCATCCATACAAAGTAATGCAGATTTTTCTGAATCCATTATTTGTCCAGAATTCAGCTAATATTTAACCAACTTCACCAAAGTTCAGCAGGAAATAGGCCTACATTGGAAATACAGTCATTATTAGAGAATATTTCACATAGAAGATAGAATAATAGTGAACGTGGGATGAGATGGCAAGTCGGGTGTCGGTTTGAAAAAAGAGTTCGAAGAAGAAATGCAAGTTTTAATTCGCTGATCAAAACGAATTATAAAATAATCGTTTGAAAGCGTATGAAAGTACGATCTCCAACTTCAGGGCCGAACAGACCAAAAAACGCGACTTCGAGGAGGTGAGAATTTTTTTCTGCTTGAACTGCAGGTTAGTGACAATTTAACCTTACATTCACACTACTAGCCGTATCCACCCCTAAGTAGTATGTTATTCGGATTGTGAAGTGTTGTTACAATACTTATACGTTATACTTTTCATCTTGTATACGGTACTGTATAAAGTATAATGTCAGGAAATTATGATGTTGAAGATCCATCTTGTTTCCACTAATATAATAATAAAAACTTAGAAAACACTTATAAGTTGAAATTGACTCACGCTATGGCATGACGGCCGTTTCACTCTGATGTTAAGAGCATACAGACATTGAAACTAATTTAGACACACTACACTATACTCACAAAAGCCAAAAACTCAATGTTTTAGAGCAATATGTAATTTATAAACACACAAAACAGCAACCTGACAACATTTTAAAAGAACTATTCTTATGTATTATCTTGCTGTGCAGAACTGACCTTTTTGAGTCGCGGCGGACGCGTTTCGAACTATGTTGTTCTTCTTCGGCGCTTGGTTGCAGACTGACTAGTTTTCTGGTATGTAAGGTCTGGTGGTTGTAGGAAGGTAGTGGGAGGAGTGGATGTGGTGGGGGAAGTGGGTGTGGTGGAGGTGTTTTTAGGAGGGATTTGTGATGATGTTGAAGAGGGTATGAGATTTGAAATTAAGTTGGTCATTGAGTATGAATTGAGGATGTGAAATGGAATGTTTGTAAATTTCAAAAACTAGTCAGTCTGCAACCAGGCACCAAAGAAGAACAACATAGTTCGAAACGCGTCCGCCGCGACTCAAAAAGGTCAGTTCTGCACAGCAAGATAATACATATGAATAGTTCTACTGCAGTTCACGAAAAGTGGATAACCACAACAATAATTTTAAAAGACCAAATTAACTTCATCTCACATTACACATATTGACAAAATAATCCCAATTTCAAACCTCCCGCCTACTCAATCCCCCATCCCCTTACACTTCCAACATCCATAACCCTCAAACTCATCCTATGAATCAGTGTACTGTGGGTCGTCTGACGATGTTCTTAACATCAGAGTGAAACGGCCGTCACGCCATAAAGTGAGTCACAATTTCCACTTAAAAGTGTTTTTTAAGTTTTTATTTCAATGTAGCCTACACAAGGGCGGATCCAGCAGGGGGGCGAACCCCCCCCCCCCCCCTTGAGGTGGGGTGAAAATATATTTTATGGTTAATACTAGTGAAAATGATACATCTTTACATACTTTATACATCTACTAAGTAATCCAACTGATTCTAAACTGTTATTTTCCTTTAACATCCTTTTATAATAATCTAATTTGTGTTGGTGATAGTGATGTTATGGTAGATAAATCTAGAATTAATAAGACTACTGTAAAATAACATTGTCATTAGTCATATTTATTTAAAAAAAAGGAGACATGATTATTTCGGCTGTTTCTCCATTTGGTATCCCCTAACCAGGGCTGGATTTAAAAATATGCCCCGGACAAGAGGCATATTCTTTATCAAGTTTCCCGGTCGCAGACTGCAAGATTGAAATATGAACATGCTAAGAAGAAGTATAAAAAATCAGTGAGAGATGAACGAAGGAATTTCTATGGAAATATGATACTTAGTTCTCAGAGTAAAAGTAAAACTATGTGGAATATAGTCAGATCTTTATCTAATATTAATACAAAATCTAATGAAAACTGTTCAATTACAGCAGAAAAATTCAATGATTTCTTTACTGGACATATAGAAGATTTGAGCAGTAAAATCCCTCAAAGTAAATGTGGTTTTTCTGATTACTTGAGGAATTGCAGGAGGCCTCTTACAAATTTCTCTTTTAGGAAAGTAAGTGTAGAACAGGTATATGCAATTATTCATGATCTGAGTAATAGTAAGTGTTTAGATGTCTATGGATTGAATTCAATAATATTAAAAGTTTCAGCTGGATTTATATGTGAAATCTTAGCTTACTTGTTTAATGAGTGTATTGTTAATGGTTCTGATTTTCCTTCTGAGTTGGAAAAAAATAAAAGTCATACCAATTCACAAAAAGGGTTCAAAGGATGATCCATCAAACTTCAGACCAATATCAATTGTACCTGTTTTCTCTAAAGTGTTTGAAAAAATCATGTTGCAACAGTTGTCTGAATACTTTGAAAAGAATGGATTGTTCTCAGATGAACAATTTGGCTTTAGGAAAAACGTAGCACTAGTAAGGCTGTACAAGAATTGACACATCAAGTGGTTATGGATCTTGAAAGTAGGTTTTTTGTGAGTTTTAGATCATTTGATATGAGTAAGGCTTTTGACACTATTCATCATGAATTAATGATTAGGAAATTAGAATTTTATGGATTGAGAACCAATTCTGTTAGAGCAATTAAATCATACTTGGAGGGTAGGAGCCAATTTGTTTGTCAGTCGGGATTTCTTTCTGGTGGCAATGAAGTATCTTATGGGGTGCCACAGGGATCAGTGTTGGGTCACTTCTGTTCATAATTTATATAAATGACTTGCCTCCTAGTATTGACTGCGTCTCTAGAGATGGGTTTCTGTTTGCCGATGATCTTGGATTGAAAATAAAAGCTACCACTAATTCAGAGTTAAAGCATTTACTAGATAGTAGTACAAATATTGTCTCTGATTGGTGCTCGGCTAATAACCTAGTTATAAACCACAATAAAATCTGTGATATTAATTTTAGTTCAAGAAATAGAATAGATAATAACTTAGACAGTGACTCAATAAAATTTCTAGGCATACATATTGACAAAAGATTAAATTGGTCAGCACATGTTGTCTCATTGAATAAGAAATTGTCTGAAGGTTTATATCTTTTACGAAGACTAAGAGGAGCAGTGACTATAGATGTTCTTTTAAATGTGTACTATGCTCAAATATATTGTCACCTATCATATGGAATGGTCGTTTGGGGTAACAGCTCAAGATCTGTTGATATATTTAGACTTCAAAAAAGGGCAGTGAGAATTATTCTAAATGCACCTATAAGAGCTCATTGCAAGCCTTTGTTTAAAAAGCTAGGTTTGCTTACTTTACATCAATTTATGTATTGAGTTTGTTGCTTCATGTACATCTTAATAAAGCTCAATTCAATTTACCTCGAAAAAATTATATAATTCACTGCCTGTAGACATTAAAAGTCTTTCCAGCACTCAGTTTAAAACTACAATCAAACTGATATTGAGAGATGAGTGTTTATATGATGTATCAGAATTTTTTAATATTGATATGACTAAGTACAGTTAGAATATGTTTTATGTGGTATTGTTTTTGTACTGTATGTTAATTGTATTATACCTTTTGATGTTGACGATACATTGTGAAATGATGTTTTATGTCAATAAAGAAATTTCTATTTCCATATAATGCGGGGGGGGGGGAGCACAAAATTTATCCGCAATTTTTTATGATTTAAGTTTTGCATATTAACATTACTTTAATTTGAATGATTCACTATGCATAGTTGTAGGTGTATGATGTAGTGCCTATGTATAACTAACTGTAAGTGCATAATGAGTACCAATGATTTAATTTTTTTTGTAATGTTACACACGTTTTAAAAATCTATTAATTTCTAACTTATTCATTGTTCATGTAACATCACAGTGGCGTAGCTATAAGGGAATCAGGTGGATAGATCCTCCAGAGACAAAATAAATTTTCAAATTTTAAGAAGCCTTTAGAGACAACATTTGAAGAAAGAAGATGTCTGAAATCGGTTGAAATGTGGTATTAGATGGATTATTTTTTTAATAAAAAAACCGACTTCAATAAAATGTTCCTTAAAAAATTAATAATATAGAGCAGCCCCAAACTCTCCTTTTAGAAGAAATTTTCAAGTATCGGGAAAGTACAGTACCAGAATCAGAAAAGGCGAGGGATCTAAAAGAGCAGAGTATAAATACCTGCATTCAATTGTTTTACTAAAACAATGAGGGCCCGGATCACACTTTGACAATAATGCAAGAGCTTGATGAAATTTACTTTGACACATAACGTGGGTTGAATTTTCAAAATAGATTAATTCATATCTAGAATCGCTTAAATGTGGTTTCAGGGAAATTGTTTCATTCTCAAAAAGTTACAGCGGGTATCCAAAAACCCGTTTCAAGTGAAATTTTTATGCCATATTTGTACGGAATCCGAACTCAGGAAAGATCAAATGATCAAACCTAGAGAATGGGAATAGTTTCAAGTAAGCCGGCGCTTCTTTTCTTCCTGAAACAATAAAGGTCTGATCCGGACCTTTGACAATGATACAAGAGCTAGATGAAATTTATTTTAACGTGGCCTCCTGGTGTTTTGTGCTTATTATTTTAAAACAAACTTAAACTTCA
Organism: Conomelus anceps; assembly: GCA_948455865.1. NCBI lineage: Eukaryota > Metazoa > Arthropoda > Insecta > Hemiptera > Delphacidae > Conomelus > Conomelus anceps. The sequence continues at coordinate 53,148,120 of OX418218.1, read as the reverse complement.
TGCTTGACTACTATTCATTTCAAATACATAAATAATATACCTAAAAGATAGCGATGTTAATTACGATTATAAACTTGCATTAAACGTACTTACATTTTTGTGAGTACTAGCGCACGCGTCTCAAGACCCGAGTACTATCTTCAGCAAACAGAGAATACGTATGCCTAATTCGTTTCGCTCTGTATACTCTATGTAGTGTACTCTGTACAGCAGTCTCTATTCTCTATTCGCTGAGAATGGGACTCAGGTCCTTAAACGCGTCTGATACTACTTACAAAAGTTAAGTGCTGGTGTAAAATGCAAGTTCATATTGTCATTGACATCAATAGAACGGTACAAACAGTTCATGTACGAATGAAAACCACTGAGGAAATTAAAAAAATATATATATATATATTATATCCCTTCTTACTGGCTCTATCCCCTTGAATAGGCCAATAAATTATTATTGTTTCTTACTTTCAATAAGATTTCAGGTCTGAACACGTGTCAGATCATGATAATTTTCAATTAATTTTGCTATAATTCAATAATCATTTTTGTACAAAACTAACAGCAATTTTTTTAGTGTTGGTGCTTCACAAAAATAATCTCTAGGCATTTTCTAAATTTTTTGCTGACACCCTCCCGTGGGGGGTTTTCCATAACCCCCTTACAAAGGTATTTCTAGCATTAAAATTTAAAAAAAAATTCTGGCAAGCACCCTGGACCTCCTTTTTGTGCAGGGTATTCCATACCATCCCCCCCTTACAAAACTCCTAGGGTGCACCCCCCCTTACAAAAATCCTAGGGTGCGCCCCCCCTTACAAAAATCCTAGGGTGCGCCCCCCCCCTTACAAAAATCCTAGGGTGCGCCCCCCCCTTACAAAAATCCTGGATCCGCCCCTGAGCCTACACTTATACCAAAGACTATTAATTTGTTAGATTGTCTTTGCTTATACTTATGCATTCATCGAAACTGAGGCTACTTCACCGTACACCGATAATCGGTATTTTAATTGGAAATAGAAAGTAATCAATTAAAAACAAGAGATATTATTTGAGGTATTGCATGCATTATTGTAGCTAAATTTCCTAAAATTGTGAGTTCTACGAATTTTGAAGTGATTTAGTTATGTGTACAATAATAATTTTTAATAGAATAATATTTTAAAATAATGACATTCGAAGTATTATAATTTTGCTTGAAACTGTAGCATGTTAAATTAATAATAAATAGCATGTATGAGAAGCCCGCATACGGAGTCTGTACTGTTTATAGACAAGTCTAGCCAAGCCTCCGCAATTGCTCAACAGAGAGCACTAAAACCCTCGTTTCTAGAACCTATAGGCTACTGCCGCTGTTTTTATCCAGCAATATTGCTGGCCGTTCCTTCAGTTTCTCCTGACTCGAGAAACTCTTGAAATGTGAAGTATTTAAATAGGCATTTCAAGATTCCCTCGAGTCAAGAGACAATGAAGGAAAATTCATAAATGCAACGGTAGTGTAGAAACTTTTTCAAGAAAAATCAGTGATATATCTTTGTAATCCACATTATCGATGAATAAAAGCTACCTAAAAGTGATGTATTTGTTACATTACATTAACACATTGTAACTTTATGTAAAGTGCTCTTTCACTTTCTTCACAAACAGTAGGCTTACTTCGCAGGAGCGATCCCAGCTCCTGAGGTTAGGGGGTCACAAATGGGGTTTGTTGACCAATTTTGCGAGATTTAGGGGGGGGGGGGGTCATGATCCCCCTGGGACCGCTTTGTTACTTCGAGAATTCAGTTTCTTAGCAGTTTTAGGAGACCTAACAAAAAACGTTTGGGAGTTAGTGTTAGTGTTGAAAGTTTTGATTATTAAGGAAGGAAAACCTACCGAATATCAAAATAAACATGCTAGATAGAATAGTAAGTAAATGAAATACAACATCTAAAACACATAAAAATCACTCCACCTTGAAACCCTCCTCTTACACCTATATAATACAATAATAAAAAGATGAAAACAATATTCCTTAAAACGATTTATAAGAATGAATGATACAAAGATGTTCAAAGTAATGAGGTGCAATATCAATAATAATGAAAATATTAGAATTCATTATGAAGAATTACTCAATACAGAATGAAATTTTGAATAGAAATCAATATGACTTTATTTCAGGTGAATAAGCAACCCATTTTTTTGGAAAATTTTCCTATGCGATCAATAAAAATATAGATAAGAGGAACGTCACCCTTGCATTATTACTAGATCTGAGTAAAGCATTTGGCACGATTCAACATGAAATAATGATAGAAAAATCGAGAGGGATGGTAGTAGTGTCGGGGATGGATTTGCAGATTCTTAGAAACTATATTACAAATATGGGAACCAGCGGCGCCGACTTCATGGGAATATTGGGGGGGGGGGGGGGGGGCAAAGTCCACCAGAAAGGTCTGTGGTGGGTGTTATCTGAAGAGAGGGGGGGGGGATTTCAAGATACGCGAGTTTATAGTAAGGCTGCTTTTATGCATGCGATTTCGTACAGAAGTCTGTAATATAGATATTATCTGTTTCATACTACAATTAACTTGCTATTTTACTACTATCTTAAATTTTCTATGATCGTACTATTTATTTTATTCCAAATTAAAATTAAAATTTGGTGATTCTAGCTAGTCAATGAATTAAGTTTTTCCTACAATTTTGAAATTTTGAACAGGAAAATAACAAAAGGATATGAACACAGTTATCAAATTTCACTCACCATTCAGGAGCGGCGTAATCGTAATGATGATTTTTTTCAGAAGTAGAACCGATACAGTTGTATGTTGGAAGAGGTTGAGGCTACACCGCCATCGATCGATTCTTTCACAGTAGCCGTTACATTATTCGTTCTTTTATACTATCAATAGCGTTCAATACACTATAATATAGGTGCACTACAATATTGAAGTTCATGGATAACACCGCAAATATTAAGTAATCCACTCTCCTCTCATAATTTGTCTGTTCTCATTCAAGAAAATTTATAATTAAAGGAAACATTCATTTACAATCGTCATGTCAAATAAAAAATTATAATCATCAAAATCACTTGAAGATGGGATTATATTTTCAGAAAATGTTCTCTTCCGTTGATCATTTTTCGAGATGAACTCATCTGCCCACCAGGTCCAAATCCAATTTTTCGGCATCCTCCTTAGGTTCATATAGCTTGTTCATCTATATTTTGTATTTGTACAATATATGTTCAAAGAAAGGAGAGTGGGAAAGTTATACATAGAACAAACAATATCAAGTCTGGATGAAAGAATTTCTTGCAAAATGGTACTTGCAAAAAGCATTTATGACTCATATCCGGTGTTTACAACCTAGGCCTAGGCGCCTAGCTGTGCAATGGAAATAATAAACAAACGATTCAAAGTACTGATCGTCCGACATATTTATGGTTTGTGGAAGTAATCTTTCAAAATAACACTGTAGCCTTATAGCTTATAGCCATATTTATAGCCCTAATAGCTTTCAGTTCACTGAAATAACACAGATTCGAATACACTGAAAATAGCTAGACAGGTCCATTGTTTTGTATACGGTAACGTTGTTTTATTTGGGTGTTTTGAAATTGAAGATGGAATAAATGAAAAAGATTCGTACTTGATGTAATTTTTTCTGGTATCTTATGAACATTGGGGGGGGGGGGCAGAATACATGCATTGCCCCCCCGAGTAATTATTGGGGGGGCAGAGAGTGCCTTGCCCCCCCCCCCAAAGTTGGCGCCACTGATGGGAACAATAATAGCAACCCAAAATCCCAAACTTTTGAAGTCATCCAGGGAGGGATCCTCTCTCTCACCCGTACTCTTTAATCTGTATATTAATGACCTGGAAAAATGTGCCTTCAAACACTTCAAAGGAGAAGTTTATAATTATGTAGGCGATACCATTATACTATCCACCAACAAAAGCATGACAGTATTAGCAGCCGAAAGTGTATAAAAAGACATAAACACTATAACAAAAATATTTTCAGAACAATTTTATTTATTATTAAGAGTGCAAAGATGAAAACAATAGTATATCATAAGACAAAATTAAATATAATAATAATAATAAATCATTTTATTTGTACACGGAAAACCATACAAATGAGATTGAGTTGATGAGACACATACACAGTTTACATAAGCTTCACATACAATGACTGAATAAATCTATAGAACCTTAACAAATCTACAACAAATAGTATAACAAATAATAAATTATTCTAAGAAAGCATGTAACGTAATGGACAAATTTACCTATCAGAGCAAATAAATTATTAGAATATCGGTCAATAATTTAATACAACACATGCACAGTATTCAACACCGAGACATGACCAAAAACATGTAAGCAAGAAATATAAGGTAGATAATAATGAGTGATAGATAATAGATAAATCTGTGGAAAAATAACAATGATAGATAAAATATGAATCAGGGGAAAGATAACAATGACTAGGCTAGTAACAATAACTTATATAACAATATAACTAGACAAAAATTCAGAATAGAGGAAGACAACGATTATCCACTCTCATTAAGCCACTTGGTTGAATACCAACCTATAATCTAATCTTATCATTCTACACCAACATTCTTTCGCTTTCAGTTTCGGATATCATAGCACTTCTCCTACTCAGAGCCTTTAAGGTATAATCCAGCGAACACATAAGACCAATAGAAGGGGCTTCTTGTCGCTGAGGTGAAGCCACTTGTTAGGCGCTCGTCCACTACAAATATGGCGGCGCAGGGATGACTCCCCAAGTGGCGAGCGCTTGATAAGCCGGTTTTTGCTATTACCAGTACATCGCCAGCCTGTTTCTTCATAATATGAATTGCTCATTCTTGAGACGGATAAATTATAGCAATGTCATTTCTCAGTTGATCTAATTCTGAAATTTTAATTGTGAGTAGAGGCATTCTGTGATGAATTTTGTTAACAAGGATTACTCAAACTTTACTCGAAAAATAGTTAATTTTCTAATGGAGTGACATTTTTTCACATACCTTCCTATATTATATCCGTCATTATATCATTAATATCTGTCATTTGACTGCCACATCTTTTTACTTAACATGAAATAGAACAGTAGGAGAAAGAGAAAACAAAAAGCTGAATTGAACTGGATAATGTATTTACTTTGCAAATCTAGTCACAGCGATCATAAAAGACATCACAAAAACACTATCACAATTATTGTCTTTTGTTATCCCTGTCTAGTCACAACAATAATAATTAATAATCTTAATGTTGTTTGACATTCTCACTCATAATTTCTATAAATAGAATAGTCTCTTTCTCTAACACATAGCACAATACTCAGTGTCTTCACGAGTGCTTGAAGAATACTTTTTTTTATCAACCCAAAGTTGATCTGGTTGGCGCCCATATAGAAGTTACATCATTCTGGATAGCGAAAGTAGGGTCTTCACAATAGGCTATTTCCCCATTAGACAAAGTAAGTAAACGTTCAACGTTTTGTAGGCATTGATTTATACGATTCAATTTAGTTACATGACTTTAAAGATGAATTTTCATTTTATAATTTCATTGTGTAACAGCATAGTAGAGAAATTAAAAAAGTTGTGGCATTTATTTCTATAATAACTCATATTAAAACTGAGTTATATTGTATGTATTATGTATTTTAATGGAGATGACTTTATATTTTAAGAATATTGTACAGGATATAATGTTCAACATATGATTAATAAAATGAAATAAAAAATTGTTCTAATAAACATTTCCCTATTTGGATCTTGTTCATTTGCGTTCATAATGGAAAGAATTGAAGGTTAGACTAATTTAATCAATAATTTCCTAAAAACAATCTAACTATAATATTATTACATTACAATAATAAACCTTCAAGGAAGTATTGAATCAAACACAAGAAATAAGTGATGAATTGGCTTTGTGGTTCTGGATGCACAAGCCGGCTGACGACAGCGCGCCATCCCGATCGCACTTTAACCTAACATTGTATCCAAAGTATAGGTCGTATTTTAAAATAAAAATCATGAAAAAAAATTCAGTTATTTCTGTACAACTTTCTCGCTTTGATCACATCTCTACCCAAAAGATGAAAATTTTGGTAGCCGACTCACTTTTTTATGTCATGTTTGAAACTCGGACAAAAATTGTAACTTTAAACAACTAATTAAAATTTATAGAGGTAACTATTAACTTTTATAATGCCACTGTTATCTTCAGAAACTAATATTGTCTATATTCATGCCAAGTTTGAAAGTTATATCTTAATCCTAAGTGTGTTAAACTGCAGTTTATTTGGAGAGCGCGCATTGAAATGTTCTGCTCTTGAAAACACGATTTCGTCTTCCTATCCACTACATGGATGGCAGTCGGCTTCACCTCCTGTATGCTACGCTAGTGCATACGCCCCTTCTATTGGTCTTATGGGTTCGTTGGTATAATCATACACATTTTAAATTTTTTCTTCATTAAAATTAGACAGTAAAATCATGATTTTGTCCACCTGTTGAATGATGTTATTGGTGTATGGCAAAATGAGATATCTAAAACTATCGTAGGTTGAACAGTCCAGGAGGAAATGCGCTAATGACTCCATACTAGAATGACATGAGGGGCAAATTTTTTCAGCATCAAGCTGATACTTCCTTCCATCTAGATAAAGGGAAGTAAATGACGCTGTTGATGATCTCAATTGTGATATGCAGCGAATCAACTTTATCGGTAGGCCTAATTGAAAATTCAGCTGTTCTCCTAATTCAAAGTTGGGATTAATCAATTTATAGAGAGGGCATCTTAGGGAAGAAAAAGCACGATTTAAGTCTTCCTCCTTTACATACCTCAAATAAGTGCCAAGAATTCTATCCTTATTGTTCACCAAATCAATTGCATCAACCCCATCATCATTGCAAATATTTTCAAATTGAATAGAATTCAACTCCCTTCGCACATATGCTATCCAATTATTTTTGAAATTAGCTCTCAACAGGAGGCGATAGCAAATGAATGGAAACCGCGACTCTGCCATGTTTACAATTTTTATTAGCCATGACAAATATCTCTTGAATATATGGAACTTGAGTTTTGGCCTATTTGTCTCCAACCTGACACACCAACTCGGGGTTGAACGGATCAGCAGAAGCAGGCGTTTCAAGAAAAATAACTGTGCTACCTCTACGACTTCTTCACAATCCAAACCCCAAACCTCCGAACCGTACAGGCAGGAAGGGATTATAACTGTATCGAATAGCTTCATCTTTTCTATCCACTTCTCTGATCTAACTCTAGATAAAACATTAATCGCCACTGCTGATTCCGTTTTAGCCCTACTTATTGATCGCTTGCACATCTCTGAATATCTACCAGAAGACTGGAATATAACTCCTAAATAATTATACTGGCTACACATTTCTATTTTTTCCTCCCCGAGCATGAAATTGGCTTTGTGACTTTTACTTAAACGTCCCTTATGGAACGTTAATATTTTTGTTTTACTTGCATTTACTTTCAGACCTACTTCAGCTCTATATTGATCTAAACATTTTAATTTATTCCTCACATCTGAGATGCTATCGGCCAATATAACTATGTCATCAACATTAAAATATCGTTGTCTCCGTCTAGATTCAGGCCATGTAATCCTCTCTCTCTAAAAACTGACTCTATTTCCGACGTGTATAGGGCGAAGAGGAGTGGACTGGCCGGGTCACCCTGCAAAACGCCTTTCGTCATAGCTATTGGCTCAGAAAAACTCCCACTAGACCGATTTTCCACTACTAAAGAAAAGTCACAGTACAGGTTTTGAAATATGTTGATAATTCTCCTACTAAATCCAAGTCTTCTTAATTTTTGCCAAAGCCGATCATGTGGAACGGAATCGAAAGCGGATTCATAATCTACAAACAATGCGTACACTTTTTTTTTCTTATGTTCCATGTAATATTTTACTATTGTGTCTAATACAAAAATATTATCAACGCATGATCGGCCTTTACGAAATCCCGACTGACTCTCCTCCATCACTTCGCACTTATCCGCCCATAGAGCCAATCTGTCTGTTATTATGCCGGAGAAGAGTTTGAGAATACAGTTCGCAATAGCTATACCTCTGTAATTTCTGGGGTCCATTTCACAGCCCTTTTTATACAACATGAAAATTTTAAGCCTTGCCCAATTTGAAGGGATTCTGCCTGTCTCTAATATTGAATTGAACAGACGAATCATTAACACTTTTCCTTCGGGAGCTAAATACTTGAAAAACTCGTACGGAATTTTATCAAAGCCCGCCGCACTTCCATTTTTTAGCCTCCTCAGTCTATTCTCCAGCTCCAACAAATTTATTGCTCTATCGATAAGTGGGTGTTTTACATCACAAAATACGCAATACTCTCTAAACATTGGTTTATGTTTCAGTTTGAAGTAACTAGCCCAATCCTCTAAACTTATACAGTTATCATCTGTTCCTTTTTTCCCCTTAACCAGACGAACCGTTCCCCAGAATTCTTTCGCATTAGTAACATTTTTAAATTTTTCCTTTACTTTTTCATAGAATTGTTTCTTTTTCTGTTCTACTGTATTTTTGTATACTGTTTTCGCGTTCATAAAATGAGTTAATGCGTTTGAATCGGGATTTCTCTTTTTATACTCTCTGTATGTTCTACGTAACTCCCTCTTCAATTCATTACAATGTCTATCGAACCAAGGCTTATTTCTAAATTCTTTAACTCGTGACACATTTTTCACCATGCCCAGTAATTCAGCCTTTTCCATGATCCCCCTCATTAAATCATCAGCTATACTCTGAACATTTTCACAACTCTCAGTGAATCTACATGGCACAACAAAGTCACTACTATATTCTAGTCTACATGATTCCTTCCAGCAGACCAATGTTTGTCGCTCATTCGATACAGTCTCTAATACCCTATTTGATTTTATTTTTGTAGATACAATAAGCGGGAGGTGATCGGATGTTAAGACCAAATCGGAAACTTCGATATCTGAAATAAAAGGGAAACACTCCAAGTTGATCCAAACCAAATCTATTAAGCTACTTCCGTTGGAACAATTGAAAGTGAATTGGCCCGGAATATCACTTCTACATCTGCCATTCAAAACAAAAAATAAATTTTCTTCCATAATACTAACCAATTTTTGAGCATTGCTTGAAATGTAACAGTCTCGAGATATTCTATCAGCGCATAGATCTGTATTACTAAAAACCTCCCCCTCAAAGAATTGGTTCAACTCTCCTATTCTCAAGTTAAAATCGCCGCCAATCACAACAGGAAAAGAAGACAACAATAATTCATGGTGATTTAAGCAGTCTTGGAGCTCATTCAGAATACTTGTTACTGTATTAGGTTTTATGTAGATTGAACCAATAATAATACTACCTACAGGACAGTTGACCTTAATCATGAGAATGAAGTCCTTAGCCAAAATCAAAGACGCTTTTAAATTATTTTTTACAAGTACAATTAAACCACCACTAGCTTTACCCCTTGAATTGATCTCTTTCTTAGCTGGTACACTAAAAGTTTTAAAATCCTTGAATGACTGGAAATTCAAAGTAGAGTCCACTAACCAAGTTTCACTTAAACAAATAATATCAATTTTTTTGAACTGTTCCGTTTGAGTTTTATCTAAATTATGAAAATTTTTAATACCATGAGAGTTCCAAAAGAGTATTTTCAAATAATCTGGAGTAGATCCTACCTTCACTTGATTTATTTTTCTTCCCGTCACCTCCTTGAACTTACAGCTGATTCTCTCCTGATTTCCGGATTGAACTGCATCCTTGCTGGAGACTTGCTGGAATAATATCGCCCGGCTGCACTCTCCTGTTTTCCCCGTCTGCTATTGTGAGAGCTGTTGACGACTGCCTCTCGAAGTTGTCTTGGGCTGCGAAGGTGTAGTATTTTTATCTCGCACCAGCCATGCCCTCATTCCAGATTTTGTAGCCGGAGTATTCGAAGACTTGGCCATTTTCTGATGTGACGTTTTTTCTGCTACTGCCTTGTTGGACCGGAGCACTCTGGAAGAGCCTTCTGAGTTTATCCTCGGGCGCCTGTTGTAGTGCGGATTTCGTCTCTCCTCGACTGGGACCAGACTGGGACCTTGATTGTCCCCTTCAGCGTGGATCAGCACTTGTACTTTACTCCTCGAACTCGATTCAGGAATTATTTCATTCAGAGATACTTCCGTAGGAGTTAGTTCACTTTGAAGTTCGGATGAATTTTCTTGGACCACCCGAATTGTCTCTTCACACTCGATTTGATCCGAAACCGTTGGCACCTTTTCAACTGGAGTACAGTTCACATGTGATTCAACTCTTATCTGCTCCTCACCATCACCCTCCAGATCCTCAACACTCCTATTTTCAAACTGTCTTCTCAGCCTATCCAGAGTGTAGGGACGACCGTTGACTAGCAGTTTGTCGTATTGCAATATAGCGTGTTGCCCATCTCTCCTAGCAATAAACAGGAATTTTTTCAACTCCTTGCGAATATTTCTGACTCGAGCTGTGAAATCTTCCTCTACTCCTATATTACAGTCTTTGAATTTCCGCCTTTGACTTAGAATTTCTAACTTTTTCTTGAAATTCAAAAATTTTACAACTATTGGCCTACCGTTTGCAGTTCGTCGGCCAATTCTATGAGCTCGCTCTATGTCGTACTGCTCTACGATCACTTTCAGTTTTGTTTTAATAATGCCTTTTATGAGAACCTCGCACATATTACTGTTCTCCCCGCTTTCCTCTTGAATGTTGTAGAACACTAGGTTATTGCGTCTTGAAAATCCCTCAAGTCGATCCAGATGATTCTTCAATTGATTATTCTCTTTAGAAAGACGATCACAATGCTGTTTGAGTGTAGAAACGTCATTATTCATCACTAAAATATCTCTATTTATATTCAACACTGCACTTTTTATATCTGGAATGTCAACAATTATTTTCTCTAACTTTTCCAATTTTAGAAACACATCATCAACAGTTTTCTGTGGGCCCGGGTTAGACTCAATGCCAGCGATGGCCAGAAGTATTAGAATGACACACGCCGCGTAAATATTGAAATTTTTACAGTTCATTGATGATTTAGAGGCTTTATTAAGCTTAAGAAACTTAGAACCGAATATAGCACTAAACATTTCGATTCGTAACCGGTAAACAACGGAATCCAATGGCATTATCGAACGAGATAAGAGAGCCACCGAAAACACGACTGCTCTGCTCGACGTCTCCAACTCAACTCATTAAATATAAATATTCTTTTTCCTAATAACATAATAATTATCTACAATTACAAATGTTTCCACACTCTAAATACATGCAACTGCGAAAAAATGAAACACTCTTATACGGTTAAATATTCAGGCTTACACCTTGATTTGAATATGAAATGTCCAAACACTCTCAAAAACTGACAAAAAACCAAGATCTATAGCATGAAGTAAAAGAGCTCTTATTTCAAAAAAGAAATGCACAGTTTATTACCGTCTAACAGAACCCCAATTAAGATGGAACTATCTTATATGGCCATGCTCCAAACTACAAACTATAATACCCAATAATACATCTAATAGACCGTATCAGACGAATTTTCTTCCAATGTTACACAACCTCAAAATACTCCATTTCAGAAACCTATTTCAATTATAATATTAGAAAGGCACTATTTTGAAAACCAATACCGTCAGATAATTAAAAACAGATACCACATAATGACATAAGACAGTATACACAGTATAGAATACCAGATTACACAGAAATAGGAAAAGCAGATCCAGAATACTTTGAACCCCACATCCTTAAAAGACACACTATAATATTGTGAAAAACTTCCCACAAATATCGGGTACTGCAAAATTATTGCTATTATTCTTATTTATTTATTATAAGATATTGTTTCTTTAATGTAAAATAAAGATTATTATTATTATTGTTATGATTATAATTATTATTATTATCATCAATTCGATTCAAATATGAAACGGTACACACTTTCACAAACACTCACCAAAAAGCTAAGATATCTAGCACATAGATGTTATCAAATGAGAGAACTACTACCTCAAAAAACGAAGCGTACCGGTACAGTGTATTGTAGTCTGATTGAATCCCAAATAAGGTATGGAATAACTGTCTATGGCAGCGCACCAAATTACATTTTAAACCCAATAATAAACGTGATAGACAGAATCAAACGTATTTTCTTCCAAGGCACAGATATTCACACATGAAATATACTCAACTTCAAAAATCTATACAAATACATAATATTAATCAGATACTACTTTGAAAGCCGATACCGTAATACTGTGACGAAGCTCTGAACTGACTTAAAGTCGGTTCAGGGCTTCCCACGTAAAATTTGAAGAATGACTGGGCCAGAGGGCCAGTGATCATAAAAGAGCAAATACTAAAGATATCATGCAACAGTTATAAGAGACTGGAGAATCAATAAAGAAAAACAAATTTAGTGACTGAGAAGCAATTATAATAAAATAAAATAAAGGCTAAAAGGTTACATTTTAGAATATAAATTGATTGAATATTCGTTGTTTTAAATTACGTGGAAAAATTATTAAAGTTGATTTACGTTGATTTTTGTTGATTTACGTTGTATCATGATTCGCTGTTTAATTTTCGTTAAGTTCGTTGTTAAGAAAAAGTTCAATAAAGGGTACCCTTTCGCAGATCGATCAGAAGATATAAAAAATGTTCAGCTTACCGAAGTGTTGATAATAGTTTATCACATACCAGTACTGTATGTAGATTATTCCGTAAAATTATAATCATATAATCCTTTTAGTGTATCCTTGAATGTATCCTTTTAATGATCCATTAATGTATCCTTACATTTTTAAAATATAAAATAAATCAGGAACAAAAACCTGTTGAAAATAATTAACAACAATTAATACATCGAAATTATTACTTACATAAGTTAGTTTAAATCACTAGAAGAGGATTTTCAGTTTTCGAAAACAGACTACGTCATCGAAGATACAAGAAAAGGTTTGATAACGACAAGTCGAGGAAGGCTTAGAGCATGCTTGAAGAGCTTAATTAGAAAGGTGAAAATTACAGCAAATGAAGTTAAAAGGAAGTTAAAATATCAGAATAAAACAAAGTAATATAATTATAATAGTAATGGAAGATAATTATAGTTTTAAAGTAGTAAAATTTGGAAAGGCGTTAACTTATAGGTTATAACAAGAGTTTACAAGATATGAACAGAGTGAAAGAAAAATTAGGCAATAACATTTCAAGAACAAATATAATGAGAGAAAAATGCATATCTAAAACATGAATTAATTATTTGGGATCCACACATTGAAATCCAGAAGCTAATGAGACCTCGTTCATCAAATGAGTGAAGACCAAAATACCGTTCATATAATAGAATACATTTCACAAAGTAATGATTCAAACTTACCCTAAACTGGGTTTTACGCTATCTCAGTCATTATGAAAATAGATAAATAATAATTTAAATCATTATGATTTAAATTTCTTCAAGTTTTCTTTAAGTATGCTTTCGCCATTGTAGCTTGATTCGAAAAGAAAAAAGGACTCTCTGCCCGGCTGTTTCACAGATCATTACCGACAGAGTAGCCAACCTTACATAAAATAAAGTACAGTAGAGTACACTAATACTTAGATATTCAAACTGAATAAAGTTAATTAAGTTAAATTAACTGTTGAATTACTGGATGAGGATTAAAAAATAAAATATTAAATTAATTTTGGTACAAACCTCCTCCACTGGGTTTTTGTTTAGGAAAAGGTACCAAAATTTGAACTAAATGATTTAAAAAAAAATTGAGATTAAAGGGTAAAAGGAAAGAGAAGTATCAGGCCGCGTATCCAAAATACTCAGAAGGAAAGAAGAAAAGAAGATGGTAAGATGAAAGGAAAGGTAGCAGGAAATAAGAAAATAAAAACATTGATGATTGATCAGGTCACCAATATTTCTAAAGAAAGGGAAGGAGAGAGAGTAGAAAGGAAATAGTGATCTCAATGTTAAATAGATAAAAAGAAAATTTAAAACACTTCAAGTTACCATTCATCCAAAAACTCAACAATTAATAAGAATCACAAGTAGTGAACCATTGGGAGAGACAGTGAAACTAAGAGTGAGCAGTAAGTAAGTAAAAATTGAAACAGCTTTAAAGTTTCATTACTACCAAAAAATAAAAATAATCAACATAAGTTGAATTTTAACATCTTGCAACTCTGTTGCTGTTAACCAAGAAAACTAAATCTGAAACAGATTAATAAAAATACATAGAACAATAATAAAATACACTAAATATAGACAATATCAATAAATGACAACTCAAGATATCCAATCACAATACTACAATGTGATCAATTACATATGCAACTAAAATAGAAGCACAATGCGCAATCGGCATAGAAATTACAACATAACAAGAATAATACCAGGACAATTACAAAATACAAGATACAAGATGAGAACGAATTATCACAAGTGATGCGTCCATCAACAGGTGTAATTATTTTGTTTCTCAAATAAATACAAAATAGAATGCCTTTATGGGTTGTTCCCCATTTTCAATTGACAAACATGAGCTCTTCTAATAAATTTCTCACCATCGGTTGAGAATAATTTAACACTAACAGGACTAATCCACTCTTTAATTATAAATGGTCCAGAAAATCTAGGTAATAATTTAGCAGTAATATTATTGACAGCTTTACTTATTGGATTTGTTTTTAAAAAAACAATATCGCCAGTCTTAAATGGGATAGGACTTCTATGCATGTCATATCGCTTCTTAGAATTATTGTAAGATTTTAATAAATTTTTATGAGCAGTTTTCCAGATTTTATTAGTATCCATAGAAAATTTATTAGGAAGAATTTCATCTATTTTCCAAGCATTAGTTAAAGAATCACTAGGTTTATGTCTAAACATCAATTCATGAGGAGTGAACTTGCTACTTTCATGAAATGAGCTATTAAATGAAAAAGGTAACCATTCCAAGCTATGGTCCCATTTATTTTGTTTATCGGAGTTAAAGGCTATCAAACAAGATTTAAGGTTTCTATGGATCCTTTCTACGTGATTAGGTTTAGGATTATAAGGACTAGTAGTTATGTGAGTAATTCCTTTTTGAAAACAGAAATTTTTAAACAGATTAGATTTAAATTGTGCGCCATTATCAGATACTATATATTTAGGAATACCAAAGTTTATAAAGATTTTATTTAGTTCTTTACAAACAGTTAAGGAATTGGCCTTACGGATTGGAATTAACCAGTTAAATTTCGAAAAGGCATCTACACATGAAAAAATAAAAGTATTACCAGAAGTAGTTCTAGGTAAAACTCCTACAAAATCTATAAATAACTTCTCCATAGGATAACTGGCAACACTAGAAGAAAGATAACCAAAGTTAGTTTTTTGAGCAGGTTTACTTAGAGAACAAAGTTTACAATTTTTTAAATAGACAGAAAGATCCTTAGAAATTCCTTTCCAGATGAATTTATCTTTTATTTTATTAAGAGTCTTCAAGTAACCGGCATGAGCTCCAAAAAGTGTCTCATGGTAATACTTGAATATCATGGATTTTAACAAATGAGGAAGAACTATTTTAGGTTTATTACTGTTCCTAGATTTAAATAGAAGTACTCCTTTAGAAACAGAATAAGGAAAAATGTCAATACCTTGGGATTTTTTATTGACAATTTCAGAAATAAATTCATCCTTTTTTTGGTATTCTAAAATATCAGAAAAGCTAAGAGGAAAGTCAGAGAGAGTTAAATTGCAAAGATTATCTTTAATTAAATTATCATTATCTTTAGGATTTTCATCATACATACGACTTAAAGCATCAGCGATGATATTATTCGATCCTTTAATATGCTCAGAATCAAACTGGAAAGAACCTAAGCGTAGAATCCATCTTCCTATTCTACCTAGAGGTTTAGGATGCTTCAAGACCCAATGCAAGGCAGCGCAGTCCGTTTGAAGGGTAAAACGAGTATGTTCTAGAAAAAACCTAAATTTCTCAATAGCAAAAAGAACAGCAAGAACTTCCTTCTCATAAGCTGAGTATTTTCTTTCTAAAGGGGATAGAGTCTTAGAAGCAAAGGCAATAGGTGCGAGACATCCATCATATTCTTGACTTAAAACACAGCCTAAGGCCACACTGGAGGCATCGGTTTGCAAGATGAACCGTTTAGAAAAATCTGCTATCTTAAGGATAGGAGGTTGCGTAATTATTTGCTTTAATTTATCAAAGGCATCCTGACAATCAGAAGTCCAAATAAATTTGGCATCTTTTTTTCTAAGTGCATTTAAAGGAGAAGCAATGTCAGCTAAATTTGGAATAAATTTATGATAAAAGTTTAATATGCCTATGAATCTTTCTATTTGTTTTAATTTTTTAGGTACAGGAAAATTAGTGATAGCCTTTGTTCTATCAGGATCGATGGATACAGAATTATAAGAAACGATATGACCAAGAAAGGAAATTTTAGGAGTACAAAAGGTTACTTTGTTAGGGTTTACGGTAAGATTTGCCCTTCGTAAGCGTTCAAAAACTTCAGCTAATATTTCGAGATGAGAATCAAAGGTTTCGGTATAAATAATAAGATCATCTAAATAAAAGAAAACATTTTTGAAACGGAGATCACTAAATATTTTTTCCATTAAAGAAGAAAGTACTTGAGCACCAGAGCTAATTCCATTAGGAATTCTTTTATACTGATAAAGAGAATGAGGAGTAATAAAGGCAGTTAATTTTTTTGAAGAGTCAGTTAAGGAAATTTGACCGTAAGCATTATTGAGATCAAGGGTTGTAAAAAATTTTGCTTTAGAAAAATGATGAAAACAGGAATGAATATCGCCAATAGGAGCTGCTTGTAATTCAATAATTTGATTTAATTTACGATAATCGATAACTAGTCTATAATCCTCTGTTCCTTTGGGTACCAGAAAACAGGGTGAACAGTACTGAGAATTAGATACTTCTATTACATCATCAGCTAGTAATTTAGCAATTTTTTTCTTCATTACTTCCGTTTTAATAGGATTAAGTGGATAGGGTTGTGACCTGATTATTTTATTAGAAGTAAGTTTAATATCATATTTAATAAGAGAAGTTGAACCAACTCTACTAGTTAAAACGTCAGGATAATTATCAATTATACTATATAATTTATCTAATTCCCTTTTTGAAAGGTGTGAAGTATCACCAGGAATTATTTTATCAATTATATTGTTAACAAAAATTTTATTTTTATTATTAGTGGCCGGTAAATAATCATTAGTTAAGGAAAATTTAACTTCAGGTTCAAAACAGAAATAATAATTATTATTAAATAAATCTACAATTAATTGTGCATGTTTTAGAAAATCAGCTCCAATAATAGCTTGCACAGTAGGGTGGGCCGAAAAAACATTTTTTTTTATTTTCTTAATGCTATACCGAAAAAAACTTGTGTCTATGATAGGTGATCAAAATGCAACAAAGAAGAAAAAATTATATCTAACCCCCAGCTAGCGCATTGCACTTGAAATTTCAAAATTTCACTAAAATCATAAGTTTTTGTAAATTTTTTTAAAGTATCTTAATAGCTGCAAATCGGTCTGCTATAGTGATAGTCCTTCACAATAGAGTTCAGAAAATGCAATAAATAATTGGAAAAGTATAATTTCATTAATCTGAGGTAGCGCAATGGACATGAAAATGATGCATTATACAGTAAAATGCACTAGCTGGTTGAGCATTCGGTCAATGACCTGTCGCGCCGCCGGGCACCCCACTCCCATATTCTCTCCACCCACCACGCGGAAGAGCCGGTGTGAAGGTCATTGACTTCACAGTGTTCTATTATTCGGCAGTCGGCACGTTGTCAGTTCAGTCTAAATACGGTTTTAGATTGATGTTTACTGTTTGTAGTCGCTGTGAGTTGATGGTGTAAATGATAGTGTTTATAATTTTTTGAGTGAATCTTGAGTTTAAATCGGCGTGCGTGATGGCTGTTGCCAAGAAAATAACTCGCAGTGATTTTGATTGTCCACTGTTTGGCTGCCCCAGGGAATTGCCAGTCAGTAAGCTTCCAACTCACCAAGATGTCCTTAGGAGCTGTTTCCACGAACAGTACATGCTAGCATTAGAAAGTAACAAGCCTGTTAGTTTTTCTCAGATATCTAATATTGTTGCTCCAAAAGTAAAATCCATCTTTGAAAAAGCATCAATACCTACAGTGACGTCCTACAGAATTGTTCAATTAATAAATTCATACCACAATAGATACCGTGATTTAATGAAGTCCTTCAAGCGTGACAAGGAAAAAGACAAGTATAAGCAGAAAATTGAGGAATTCAAGCAAAAGGCTCTATCACTCTTTGATGTATCTTCATGTAAATGTAAAATAACATACTCCTGCAACTGCAAAAAGGTCCCTGAGATCTGTGAGTGCCCTATATCAATTTCATGTAAATGTGAAAGAGATAAAAAAATTCCAGTGTTTGAACTGAAGTTCATGTATTTCCAACGAAATCTTGGACTAGGAAAAATTGGAAATTTAGACAAGAAGGAATCGAAAATAATTACCAAAAGACTGCAACGTAAGGAAATAGAAAATAAGGTGTTGTCCAACATTCCATTAGTTTCACATTCACTTTCACAGCCTTCATGCTCTAAGGATGCACCGGAACCAAGAATAGATTCAGACGAAAGCTCAATGGAAGAGAAAGAGCCTGATGGTTTTGATAACCACTACATTCCTCCTTCAAGATCAACAAAACAGCCGTGGCAAATGCGGATACAATTGAAAAATACCTCATTGGCGAGTGATCGATTTGGAGTATCAGACAGAGCAACAGCTGCTATTGCTTCCAGTGTACTACATGACGTCGGTATTGCAACAGTGGAGGACAATTCTCTCATAATAGATAAGAACAAGGTTAGGAGGGAAAAACATTCAATCAGATCAAATCTCCAAGATATGATAAAAAAAGAGCCAAACGTGATAGAAGGGCTTTACTTTGATGGACGAAAGGATAATACTTTGAAAATTGATGAAGTAAATCAAAAGTGTTTCAGAAGAACTGCAAAAGAGGAACACTACTCAATCATTCAAGAACCTGGTTCAATTTATGTTGGTCATGTATCGCCAACTACTGGAACTTCGAAGGACATTGCCAGTGCTATATTGGATTACTTGAAAGAATCAAATTTTTTGCTAGCTGAGCTTGATGTAATTGGATGCGATGGTACCGTCACAAACACAGGCTGGAAAACTGGTGTTATTCGCAAGATTGAAGAGGAAATTAAAAGACCACTGCAGTGGAGTGTTTGTCTCTTACACTTGAATGAATTGCCGTTGAGACACCTATTTCAAATTTTGGATGGAGATACAACTGGTCCAAAATCTTTTAGTGGGCCTATTGGCTCACAGCTTAAAAATTGTGACAAACTACCAGTTTTAAAATTTAAAAAAATAGATTGTGAGCTTCCAGATATCGACCGGAACATTCTAAGTAAGGACCAACAGTACCTACTAGATATAAGTTCGGCTATAAATACAGGCACCTGCTCAGTCGACTTGGCAGTTCGTGAACCAGGACCTATTTTTCATTCCCGATGGCTGACAACAGCAAACCGAGTTCTTCGTTTGTATATAAGTGTTGAAAGTCCCTCTGAAGAGCATCAAATTTTGACAAAATTTATACTTGAATCATACATGCCTGTATGGTTTAAGATTAAAAAAAGTAAGTACCTCACAGATGGACCAAAACATGTTTTTGATTTGATTAAATCTTCCAGATTCCTGCCAGGAAACTTGATAAGTGTGATTGATCCAGTAATTGAAAGAAATGCGTTTTTTGTGCATCCTGAAAACTTACTACTCAGTATGATCGTCGATGAAAGGGCCCATATCAGAGAGTTGGGTCTAAGAAGAATCATAAAAGCAAGAGCCGTACATTCCAAAGAAAACCTAATTCGAAGTTTTAAACCACCAAAATT
The DNA here is from genome assembly GCA_948455865.1 of Conomelus anceps. Lineage (NCBI taxonomy): Eukaryota > Metazoa > Arthropoda > Insecta > Hemiptera > Delphacidae > Conomelus > Conomelus anceps. The sequence continues at coordinate 53,128,102 of OX418218.1, read as the reverse complement.
GAACTTCCAGGCAAAAGAATATTACGAAATTATTGATTGGACTACTACTGCTATTTATCCACCACCATTGTTGCGAAGAGTATCTGATGAAGAAATGTGGGCCATGATTTCAACTGCCAGCACAGCAACAGAATGGAACTTTCATAAATTCCCGTGTCACACGCAAGCGGTGGAGCGCTGTGTGAAATTGGTAACTGAAGCCGCCTCAAAACTCGTTGGTGCCAAGAACAGAGATGGTTTCATCAGAACAACGCTGCTATCAAGAGCTTCAATGCCAAGTTTTTCTAGCAAACAAGATTTCAATGTTCCAAATTAATGTGAACGTGAGTAAAGGACTATTTTATTTCCAATAATACTATATAATTATACTATAATTACTATAATTATAATCCAATTATGAATTAATAAACTATAATTTCCAATTAATAAATTCTTTTGGATAAATGTAGATTGACTATTTATTTATTCTTTCTAAAGGTAATATTGTTCTATCAACATTATAGATCTAAAAACAAATGAATAGTGGGTTCTAAAGAGTAAGATGCTGCACTGCACTACAGCCGGATAGCACTCAAATAGTGATAAATTCACTATATTGAAGGCCTTTGCGCTACCTCAGATTAATGAAATTATACTTTTCCAATTATTTATTGCATTTTCTGAACTCTATTGTGGAGGACTATCACTGTAGCAGACCGATTTGCAGCTATTAAGATGCTTTAAAATTTTTTACAAAAACTTATGATTTTAGTGAAATTTTGAAATTTCAAGTGCAATGCGCTAGCTGGGGGTTAGATATAATTTTTTCTTCTTTGTTGCATTTTGATCACCTATCATAGACACAAGTTTTTTTCGGTATAGCATTAAGAAAATAAAAAAAAATGTTTTTTCGGCCCACCCTATTGCACAGGGAGTTTATCAGCAATAAGAAATTCAAACTTCCAGCTTAAATGTTGAATTTTTATTTTTAAAGTACATGACTTTTTAATTAAAATTTTGGAAGAATTAGCGGCGGAACAACTCAAATCCTTACTCTCTACAACAAGATCGAATTTAGAATTTTGAGATAAATCTTTGAATACTTCGTTAGAAATAAAAGAAAAGGAAGATCCAGTATCCATAAGAGCATGATAATTAGATTTACAACCATTAAAGTTAACAAGAATAAACGGTAAATTTTGATTAGAATTAATAACTCCACAGAGTCTTCTCTTTAGATTTCCTTTTTTAATAACACTATTTGAATGAAAAGGCCTTTTCTTTATTTTAGTAAATTTAGGAATTAAGTTTTGTCCTTCGGAAAGGGGCGCTGTTCGTTTTTTGAATAGCAATTTCGTGCAACGTGACCCTTTTTATTACAATTATAACATGTGACACTATAAAATCTATTGTTAGAATTAGGTTTATTCTGATTATTTTGAACACTGGAATTATTTTGTACGGTAATATTGTAATTACGGCCTGCTAAGTTCCGATAAGAATTATTTCTTTCAACATCAGAGAAGGCTACATTCTGAGAATGAATACATAATAAGTTTAGTTCATCAAAAGAGGTAGGTTTTGGCATGAAAATCATGCGTGATCTCTCCCTAGGATTTATACCACTTATTATAGTGCTAACAATTTCAACTTCACCTTCTGTTAATTGTAAAAGGTTAGCAGCTTCTTTTATACTGACTACATAAGAAGATAACAACTCATTAGGAGCTTGTAGGCGGTAGAATTTATCTCTTTTAATAACGGACAGAAGTCTCTGAGGAATAAAAGAATTTAGAACATTAGAATGAAATTGTTTAAAGGTTAAATTTAAATTTATAGACATCAAGATTTTATCAGCTAACGGGCCCATAGTATATGGAACTAGGATTTGTAATAAATGCATATCAGGAATGCGAATCATGTTTTGAATCTTAATAGAAGTTAAAAGAAATTCAAGTAACAAATCAATGTTAAGTCCATCGCAAGGTTGTAAATTTTTTAGAAAAGATTCAACGGGGTTTCTTAATTTATTATAAAATGAGTTTTCAAAAGATGAGCCATGATTAGTTATCATATTAGAATTCAGAATATTATGATTCCTATTTAAATCAGTATCATTACTTTGATTATAAGTTGGAATAGCTGAAGGTCTCAAAGGAGTCTGCGGTCTTTTAGGAATAGCGCCAAGATTATTATTTAAGGTGTCAAAAGATGTAGTTGGTACAGGTACAAATAATGACAAAGAAGAAGTTTTTGAAATCTTTGTTGGGCTAGGTAGGCTGAATGGTTTAACAATAGGCGAAGTCGATCTACTGACAATCAAAGGTTGTAATGATAAAATTTTATTATAAAGATCAAAAAGATTATCACCAAGAATGTCTAGATCATTATTAGTGCTAGTTATGTCGTCAGTATCATTCACATAGTTAACAAGCTGCTTAAATCTATTTAAATGATGGAGAAATTTACTTTCAATTTTTACTATATTTTTTCTGGTTACTTCTTTATTACCTTGAGGTAATTCATGAATAAATTTGAGCATAAGAGGGATGTCCTCAGTAATAATTCTTAATGATTGACTAAAACTGTCAGAATCAGAAATTAAATTTGTGAATGAAGAATTAGATTCATTAATTATAATTCTATAATTGGATCTAAGTGCATCAACATCTTTATCTACACTTGAACTATCCTGTCCAAGAGATAATAACTCGAAAATAAGATTATCTTTAGAGAGAAAGTCAGGGTTTATCCTGTTTGTTACGAATTTAGTAACATCAATTTCAACAATTTTGTCCATAATGACAAAATATTTGACAATAATGATCTTAAATAAAACAAATAAGCCTACTCACTGTCTCACTGCTCAACCAATAGCTTTAACTATATTAAAATTCATTACTTAAACAGTCTCAAATAACCATTGCATGTTAATTGCACCACTAAATCTCAAGTAACCACGTTCTGCTACCATTTGTGACGAAGCTCTGAACTGACTTAAAGTCGGTTCAGGGCTTCCCACGTAAAATTTGAAGAATGACTGGGCCAGAGGGCCAGTGATCATAAAAGAGCAAATACTAAAGATATCATGCAACAGTTATAAGAGACTGGAGAATCAATAAAGAAAAACAAATTTAGTGACTGAGAAGCAATTATAATAAAATAAAATAAAGGCTAAAAGGTTACATTTTAGAATATAAATTGATTGAATATTCGTTGTTTTAAATTACGTGGAAAAATTATTAAAGTTGATTTACGTTGATTTTTGTTGATTTACGTTGTATCATGATTCGCTGTTTAATTTTCGTTAAGTTCGTTGTTAAGAAAAAGTTCAATAAAGGGTACCCTTTCGCAGATCGATCAGAAGATATAAAAAATGTTCAGCTTACCGAAGTGTTGATAATAGTTTATCACATACCAGTACTGTATGTAGATTATTCCGTAAAATTATAATCATATAATCCTTTTAGTGTATCCTTGAATGTATCCTTTTAATGATCCATTAATGTATCCTTACATTTTTAAAATATAAAATAAATCAGGAACAAAAACCTGTTGAAAATAATTAACAACAATTAATACATCGAAATTATTACTTACATAAGTTAGTTTAAATCACTAGAAGAGGATTTTCAGTTTTCGAAAACAGACTACGTCATCGAAGATACAAGAAAAGGTTTGATAACGACAAGTCGAGGAAGGCTTAGAGCATGCTTGAAGAGCTTAATTAGAAAGGTGAAAATTACAGCAAATGAAGTTAAAAGGAAGTTAAAATATCAGAATAAAACAAAGTAATATAATTATAATAGTAATGGAAGATAATTATAGTTTTAAAGTAGTAAAATTTGGAAAGGCGTTAACTTATAGGTTATAACAAGAGTTTACAAGATATGAACAGAGTGAAAGAAAAATTAGGCAATAACATTTCAAGAACAAATATAATGAGAGAAAAATGCATATCTAAAACATGAATTAATTATTTGGGATCCACACATTGAAATCCAGAAGCTAATGAGACCTCGTTCATCAAATGAGTGAAGACCAAAATACCGTTCATATAATAGAATACATTTCACAAAGTAATGATTCAAACTTACCCTAAACTGGGTTTTACGCTATCTCAGTCATTATGAAAATAGATAAATAATAATTTAAATCATTATGATTTAAATTTCTTCAAGTTTTCTTTAAGTATGCTTTCGCCATTGTAGCTTGATTCGAAAAGAAAAAAGGACTCTCTGCCCGGCTGTTTCACAGATCATTACCGACAGAGTAGCCAACCTTACATAAAATAAAGTACAGTAGAGTACACTAATACTTAGATATTCAAACTGAATAAAGTTAATTAAGTTAAATTAACTGTTGAATTACTGGATGAGGATTAAAAAATAAAATATTAAATTAATTTTGGTACAATACAAACGAAAACAGATACAACACAAGACACACACATTATAGAATACCAGATTATTATACAGAAATAGGGAAAGCAGTACCAGAATACTTTGTACCACAAATCCTGAACAGTATCCCTAACCATCTTAAAAACCTATACAAACATATTCCGCAGTAAACATGAAATCAAAACTTATTATATTACTGAGCAAGGATAACATATTCATCACAGAGGAATAGGATATTGATTATTCATCACATAAAATCCATAATAAAAACCTGATTAAATTTAAAAATTAGCAAATCACCCCAATACAAGCTAAACTTAGCTTCTGGGGTTGCCACCACTAGAATTATTATCATAATAACTATTTATATATACCGTATTGAATTTTGTTAAATTGTTGTATATTATTTATTAATTGCATGTACTGTTATTTACATTCAATAAAGCTTATAAAAAAAAAACATTATTATTATTATTATTATTTTTGTTATTATTATTATTATTAATAATATTATTGGGTAGATTCTTTGTACTATGGCAGAATCTTTTTCTAGCACAAAAGTCCCCCGATAACGTATTTATTAAAAAGAGCTGGTCAAAACGATGAAAATCACATATTTAGAGATACATCATACATCTCATTCTACGGGGATGTTTTTTGTTGATTCCTTCCCCAATATTTGAATGTAATACCATAGACGAACCATAACCTAACCTAACCTTACTCCCTGATCTATGATAATACTTTTCAAATAAACTCAGATTCAATGTCATCAGCCTGAGTGCAATAATAATATTATAAAAAATTCAGGTACTATATAAATCTCATTATAATAATAAGAAATTATGATTGAATAACTACTTGGAAAATTTTTCCTATTATCTTATTTTTAGGCTTGACAAGCACTGTGCGAGAAGAAAAATGACAAAACTTACGGACTCGTTTGAAATATACAGCCAACTTTTTAAAGTTCGCTGTGTGCTGAGTAATAAATAACAAGATCTATCGAGCACGCTTAAAACTTTCTTGAGATAAGTTAGTCGGTCAGTGGTTAGTCACGTTGCTTAATTTGCCCCGCCAATAAATACCTGCCACGACAACGTAACTCAGACTATAGATTCTTCCTTACTCCACAGACTGAATCAATAGTGTATTTTTTCAGTAGCAATTTACATTTTAATTAAACACTAGTAATTTCAATAGGCACAAATTCATCTCACTCAATTTCCAATCCCAAAACAACACATTACAGAAATACCTGTGTAACCCGTCTTTGCTAAAAAATTCTAGGGGACTGACAAAAAGTGGAATTATATTCGAGCCTCTTATTGCAAAATTTTTTAGTTGATGGTTTGCACTGTTTGTTGCCATCTCCAAAATTTCTGCTTTATTCAAAATTTGGGACCATTTCAAACCACAATGAAACAAGAAAGTTTCTTATGACAGATTCCTTGAGAGGCAGGAGCTACTGATGAGTGAGTTTGTATTTTTCCTATAATTTCAATGGTACATTATCAATATTTCCCATCTCCTTTCCAACACTGAATACAAACCCCCCACACAGCTACCGCTATTTTTCAGTGCTCTTGACATTCAATATGTACAACAAATGAAAGAGACGATGATCGAGGAACAAACTCATTTAATTTATCTGTGAGGGAGTAAATGGCAGATGGTGACGCAGGAGAGAGCAGAATTAAATGGTAAAGGGTGAAGAAAAGAAAATGTATGGTGATACAAAGACTGAAGTGGAAATGATAGATCGAAAGATGTCAAATGCCAAACAGCATTCCTCTTCGAGGTAATCTCAGTGTAACAAGTGCAAGTAAAAAATTCTGAATTTGAAAAAGCGACGCATCTTTTTGTATCAAATAATGAGACTAAACTCAACTGACAAAATTTGCAAAACCATTCAATTGAATAATGATCCCACACAGCACATAAGCTTAAACTAAGTTTGTATTTTACTTGGTTTTAACACTTTCAAGCAAGTTGGCGATCCAAGTTATTTGGCTCAGCGAGTTATTTTGGCGAGTTAAGCTCAAATCAAGCTGTCTAATACAAGTTGATATTGCATTTGGAAAAATCTCACTTTTTCCACTAGTTGTGAAATATACTATTGTAACTTATTTACATTAAGGCCTACAAGAAGGTGTCTTATAATTAGGCCCACCTTAGGCTAACAAAATTTATAGGAAAAATACAGGAGCCTAGGCCAGGGATGCCCAATCCTTTTTAATTAAGGGCCACATTGTCAACAGTCAAAGGGAAGGCGGGCCAGATCGGTGGTGTCCCGCGGGGGGGGATACCCCCCAGGAAAGCGGGTGTAATATATCAAATATATATTAAAATGATTATAATTAACCACACAAGTATAAAAATACGGTACAACAATTCTAAAGTCAATTCTAAAAATCATTGCCAAGTATTTTATAAAATTAACTGTGGTTTACCTACTCAGTAACTTATTAAGACTGCCTAAATGTGTAATAGGTTTAACGAATAAATAAAAAATAGCCTAAGACCTGGCTTAGCCTACAGTCAGCACTAATTCCATTTATTGTTACAGATGGCAACTAGAAAATCATATTTGGATCTTACTAAACATGGTATAATCATATTTTCGTATTCGTGCTAAACATCTGGAGTGAGCTACTTTGGCCATATTGTGACTGCCACCTTACACGGATTTAAGTGACAATTTGGTTTAAATTAAGCTGTAGAATTTGTATGATCACTGTCATTTAAAATATATAATGTCTCTAAAGTATAGCAGCAGAACTGTTTGCACATTAGCACATATAAGTGCATTCATGACATTTGCCCTATCAACCTACTTCTTCCACTATTTTAATTGTGATTCTCTTTTTCAGGGCCTATGTAGAAGAAAACTCACAAGCAGCTACTACAGAGTAAACACTGCTGTTTGTGATGTACATATATTAAAATGATTTTATGAAGATACCTTCTTTGTACATATAATTTATCCCCAACCCCTACTTACTATAAAAACTATATATTCTTACTTTGTTTTACAAGTGATTTGTTAATCAAACCTGTTAATTTCATTATAAAAGACCTATATACTTTATTTAAAAAAAAATTAAAATACTATAGTTTTGTCCAGGAAATTATAGAGTTTTTTTAAATGTTGTTCTCCAATTTCAATATTGTTGTTATTCAACAGCAGTGTTTCAACAGTTGTTATTTAGTGGATTTTTGTTGATAAAATTCAATCAGCTAACTAATAGCCTGTTAATAACTTGGTAATGTAAGTTTACTTTAAACTTACTTTAGACTTGTTGTAATAAGCTTGTTTTTAGCCTGGTATTGTAAATCAGTAGATAACTTGATAATACAAGTTTACTTTAAACTTACTTTAGCCTAGTTTAAACAAGCTTGTTATTAGCATGGTATTGTAAGTTAGTTTTAAGCTTGTAACCACAAACTTAGAACAAGTTGAGAAAGTGATAACTTCGAAGCTTAAAACAAGCTATTTTTAAACTTAAAAGCTTGTTTACCCAAGCTAAAGTTAAGCTTGTAAAGCTTGTTGTTTTAGGCTTGAAACAAGGATGGAACAGGTTTATTGTGCTGTGTGGGTATTGTATCATAACATATTATGAAAGTGTCAGTAGCGTGAAGGATGCAATAAAACATTCATATATATATATATATTTATTTATTCATTAAGATAAAACATGCTGCTTTACAGAAGCATCTCTGTAGTCTATTGGTTGAGACGCCTGACCGGTAACTGGTAAGTCCCTGGTTCGATTCCCGGCGGTGACTAAATATTTTGTGTAGTAGCGTTCATCGATTCCCATCAGCTATTCAATGCTGTTGAAAAAATCCGCCACTGAGAAGTTTTTTGTTTAATTTATAACACTTTGGGGAATTCGAAATTAATAAATTGTGTTGTATTTATCATTTTATATTTTGACATACTTATGAAATAATGCAATCGCAATCTACCTCAGTCATTGCATGCTTATTTATTCCACAATTATTCACAGTCTATCGTCAATAATTATGCTATTTCAATTTCTCATGAAATAGATTGGAAAATAAATTTCAGTTTCTAACCGACTTCCAAACAGAAGGAGGTTCTCTATTCGACCTGTTTTTTTAGAATAAAATTGATGTTTAGTACAGGTGACTACTTCCAATAAAAGAATACACTCAACATTCGAGCTCTCCCGGCAGAATCACCCATATTCACAATCTATTTTTTTTTTTTTTTTGAGGATGAAGCCCACATAGGTCTGAGACCTGTGTGTGGGTAATGAGTTGGATGATGGTGATTTATGAGTTGGACCTACAGTTTTAGGTGGGTTCCGAACCACCGGGAAGTGATTTTCAGCAGAGAACAAGGTCTTTTTTGCTGGCCAATCTAATCGGTCACCGTTACAAACAGTACCTACGAGAACGCAGCTTATCTATCTGATTGAACAGATGCCTGCTACGGCTCGCGGCTATCACTTCCCTATTTGCACTCTCAACTCAATGAAATATTGTTTCTCTAAAGAAATCAAATATGTAACAAAAAATCATCTTTCAGTTGCTAATATTATATCATTAGATGGAATTCAAAAACGTGTACTTCTCGGAATCATTCCCAACGTTCTGATTACACGAAAATACTCGCCCACCAATTCTAGTTTATTGTGAGTTTAGGAGGATTATTTTGTAGAAAAAAAGGAGAAAATTATTGAAATAATTGGGTAGAAAAATAATCTGCAAGCATCGTTGACTTCCTTGAGAAATTTCTCGAGAATAATATTAAAAATAAAGATGAAGCGTTTAGGACGAGGGTATCTGGGCCCATGTATGTAGCCTACTTTCAACAACGGCCCTCATTCAGATCTACACTAAGAGTAAACCAAGGCGAGATAGAGAGATATCTTGTGGGAGACTGCTGGAAGTGAGTTAGCACAAGCATGTTAGGCGTTGGTGTGACTGTAGAGGGGTAAAAGGGGGACTCTGGTGAATTGAAGCCCGTATGTAACAAGGCCCAGTGGGACGAACCCTGTCTGCTAAGAGAAGACCCCTTCCAAGAACTGCACTCTGAATACTCGCTACGTGCTGCCAAACCCTTCGCAGTAGAACTGCGACCACTGTCTTACATTTCCTTTCTCAGCAAACGCATACTAGACAGCCTAAGTTGTAGGCCTCATAATGTGCCTAGGCTTCGACTCCGAGGACGGAGTTCCCTGATGGATTCCTGCATTCAATGATCTTCCCTGAGCAGCAGCCTGTTCTGTATACATTTCAAGGCGTAAGTCGTATGTTTGTTTAATGGAGTCTATCGCTTCTCTACTACAAGGAGCTTTTTAAATATTCACTAATTGCGGAATATACCAACAATTCAAGATTTCACGCTCTGGAAATTTATTATTTGTTAATAGAGAAAATATTACATTGTTTGCTACAGCATAGTTCAATCTTACAACATAAAGTGAGTGAGGTAGTGTATTCATTGGAAGACTCAAACTTCAGAAAATAATTTTTGTGTAAGAATTTAGAATAGAATGATTATTCAGTTTGCTGACTAGTTCTTCTAAAAATATTCAAGATAGCTTGATATAATAAATAAAAGGTTATACTTAATTGAACTCAATCAGCTTGTCTCATTGAAAACAATATTGGACGCTTCCCTAGGTGATATAGATCTAATATCTCTGATTATCTCGTCTTTCCACGGCTCCGACTACCACAATAATAAATAAAAAGTTTTTTCATAACATTTCATACGTAATTTTCAAAATTTAACTATATAGTGTATTGCATCATACAAGTCGAAAGCGATGGAAAAATCAGTCAGATTCTTAAACTTTTACTTCCTTGCATACTTATTATATACAGCGTTCTTTCTCAAGAGAGAATGAATATCTTGAACAATGATCTCTTAGTTTATAAATTCGCAATTATTTTTCTCGGTAATTAGGTTTCATATGTTTTATTTCTATGATGCTTCAAAATAGATTTGATGTCGGTTTTATGTTACATAACTAAAATCACTAATAACATAATTTCGAGTCTCAGAAAGCCATTAAAGAATGTTCAAATGTGTTGGTTCTTTGTTCGTGAAAAGCCGGAAAAGGAAAATTGAAAATCTCCTTACAGCGGTTAACATAGGCTATATGTCTCATCAATCATTCATATCAAATTCACATAGAAAAAGTATTATTCGGTAGTAAATTATATTTTATTCCGGAAAAAATTGTGGGAATACTCAACGCATTCTCGCTCCACTAGACTAGTTCAAAGTACCAACAATCAAGTTGGAACATGCTCTGAAACTATTTATTCAAGTATCAAGGTTAGAGTTTGAGCAGTAACCATCGGTTGTCGGTGGCGAATGTGAGCTAAGTCTGTTGAAGTCGAGCTTGCTGCTTGCTACTTGCTGCTTTCTGCGTGTAAGCCAGTCCAGGTGCACTCGGTCAGATTTCCCAAGCGGTAGCTAGTGGATTAAAAGCAATCCGAGACCACGCCAACCTCCAACCTCCTAGCATCAGCTGTTTGTTTTTCTCTTTTCATTCATGCTTTCCACCCATTTTTCCATTATATTCTTTCCACATATCATCCAATCTCCATCTCTTAGCTGTGGAGTAGGTACCCTGTTAGTTCATTGCCAATAATAAAATAGTACTGCGAGCTCGGATCAAATATTGAATTAACTTGGGTATGAGAGAATAGGATAAGTAAATAAATTAATTGAAGAGGTGGATTCCAAAATAGCTCAAGTCAAAAAAGTCAGTTTTTCAGGAACTAACTTTTTCTATTTATAACAATTTTATATTCAAACGTTACTGGGGAATAAAAATAGTCATGAAATTCATAAATACAAATTCTTGTTTTAAGAATGTTGAAAGTGAAGATCCTGCACAACACATATGTTTTATGAGAAGTTTAATATCTAAAAGCACTTAATATGTCTAAAGCACTTTTTGAAAAAAAACAACAGATATTTATTCTGCTGTTTTTTGGTTGAACGTCTTGTAACCATCAAAGCTTTTCTTGAAAGCATTGAGAAAGGTTAATCCAGCAAGTACAATGACTGAAAATTCATAATAAATAATAATGTGTATTAATCGAAATCATAAAGTGAATTTTTTTGTCAAGAAGTGAAATAAAAAGTAAGACTTTTAAATAAAAGGTTCAAGTTCATCATATATAACCATATTGTTTTTGTTACACTTGATAGAGAGTAGCTACTTTCCTTCCATAGATTTGTCATGTATGGAAAGTTAATCTTTTCCGTACTAAATCGGAAAAATCAGCTGACAAATAGGGCCTTATAGCCGTGCAAGATAGGAAAATATATATAATGGAGTACGGAAAATTTTCTTTTGTTACACTACTTGATAGAAAGTAGCTACTTTCCATAGACTTGTCACGTATGGAAAGTGCCTTTTTTCCATACTAGATCAGAAAAATCAGCTGACAAATAGTGCCTTATAGCCGTACAAGATAGGAAAAAACATATGGAGTGTGGATGTATTAAGAGCGTGAAGCGCGACTTTATCGCTCGAGCCAAAACATTGATGAGAGTAATTTTTCAAGAGTGATAAAGAAGCTTCACGTGCGAATCGCATACAATATTTTTCCTAAAACTGCAGTTCTGGATTCCAACACAATAAAAGCTCGTAGTTTGTAACATCACAGACCATGAGCGGATTAGGTTAGCGTTCGCCATTGCTGAGGTTATGTGAATTTCATGGATTCCATGATCCACCAATGAGAAGACAGCAAAATCAAAACAGAAGCGTAAAGAAAACAGCTGGCAAGCGTAAAGTACTTTACCGCTTGCAAGCAGTAAAGAGTTATTTTACAATTAGTTTTCAGTATGTAAAGAACTACTTTATGAGCAGTTGTGGGAAATAGTATATTACGTTACAAGTGCGGGGAATGGTGTTTACCGTATGAGTATGATGAGTTAATGCACGAGACGAAGTCAAGTGCGGTATTATCATGCAAATACGGTAAACATCTTCCCGGACGAGTTATGTACGATATTTTTCATCATACTAGTCTAAAATATAAAAAAAGATAAACTTTGAGCTACTACAGCAAGCATCATCAGACATAACCTCAAAATCAATCACAGCAGTAGAATACTAAAAATACTTCTGAGATCAGCTGTTTTCCAAATTTTCTAACAGCTAGAATGCGGTAATAGTTATTGTGCTATGACAGCTGTGACTGTTCCATTACAACCGCAGCTGAGGGAGTCGTCATGGTGACAACCAAATATTATGCTGAGAGGTAATGATTGAAGAGAGAGTTTGTTTGCTTGTTGTAATAAACGAGAGTTACTTTTCAAGTCGCATTTATCTTTATTGGTAGAAATACTACATGGTGTCAGGTGTGGGGTGTTACCAAAATGTCGAAGAAAACGAAAAGAAGAGGTCGACAAATTAATGAAGATGAATTTCACGGAATCGAAGAATCTACCTCTCAATCCGTAAGTTACCAACCGTGTTCCGTTCAACGTGGATTTTCATTCCAGGGTCAACCCCCACAATGTGTCAAGTTCGTTGATTCCGAATGGGAGGCTTGGTCCCGTTCGTTCGAAAGATATAGATGAGCCTCAAAATTATGTTTCGAACCTGATAATATTCAAATTGACACTTTAATCTTGACAATGGGATCTAAAGCTGAAACTATATTCGAGAGTTTCCACCTTTCGAATGAAGATCAAAAGAAATACAATTGCGTAATTGAGCGTTTCAACAATTACTTTTCAAAAAAAACCAACATAATTTTCGAGAGGGCAAAGTTCAACAATAGAACTCAAAAGGAAAATGAATCTGTCAGTAATTTTATAATGGATCTTTTCGAATTATCTAAGACTTGTAAATATTGTGATCTCAGAGATGAATTAATTCGTGATCGTATAGTAGTTGGTATACTTGACAGTAAACTCTCTCTCTCTCTCTCTCCAAATGAATGCCGAACTAACCTTAGAAGGTGCTATTGATCGCGCAAAACAATCGGAGTCAGTAAAGGAACAGCAAACGGCAATCAGAAAAGAACATAACGACGCGTTTTCTTCGTTAGCCATGAAGCTTAGGCCCGAATCGAAATCCAGACCATTTTACTTGCTATTGGTGTGGCTCTCTCAAGCCTCATGAAACAAATGTATGTCCGGCAAAAGAAGCAATTTGTCATAATTGTACAAAGAAGGGTCATTTTTCTAGAGTTTGTAGATCTAAAAACATTCAAATGGTTTCTAACAACAATGACTCCAGGAATGAAAACAATGAGCCTATATTAGATTCAATCACAATATTGAAAGTTGATTCAAAACTTGTATCTATACCCCCTTTGGTAGTCAAAATATCAATAGATGGAATTCCTGTAGTCAAAGTTGATACGGGAGCCGACATCACATGCATACCAGTATCACTACTGCCAACCTTAAGAAAATCTCAATGCGATTTAGAAGAGTTCAATGGAAAAATTGAACATGCTGGTAGAGGAAAACTTTCTTGCATCGGTACCTTTAAGGGAGAGTTTAAAACATGTTCCGGTACCTCATCTAATCAAACGGTTTTTGTGCTAAACGAGTTAAGAAATCCTCTACTTGGCAGACCTGCGATACATTCTTTAAAATTACTCACCATGTCATCCGAAGTTTGTCAAATTAGTAAAGACAAACATCTAGAAGCCGATGAAAAGTTTACAACTCTGTTTTCTGATGTTCCTGGAGTAATGGTTGGCGGATCCCATCATATACGACTCGTTGAGGATGCTAAACCTTATGCAATTTCAGCATCTAGAAGGATCCCTCTACCCTTGTATGAAAAGGTTCAAGAAGAACTTACGAAAATGGAGAAAAATTGTATTATCTCGAAGATCAAAGAAGCTACTGAGTGGTGTGCCCCTATTGTTGTAGCAACAAAGAAATCTGGAGCTATTCGTCTTTGTGGGGATTTCACAGAACTCAATCAACACATAGTAAGAGAGCGGTTTGTTATGCCTTCAGCAGAAGAAATATTTTCAAGAATTTCCAATGCTCAAATATTCAGTAAACTTGATGCTAGAATGGGATTCTGGCAAATATCACTGTCAGAAGAGTCTAAACGTCTCACAACATTTATAGCGCCATTTGGAAGATTTTGCTATAACCGAATGCCATTTGGAATTTCATCAGCACCTGAACATTTTCAGCGAAGAATTTCCCAAATCTTAGACAGACTTGAAGGGTGTGCTAATATGATGGATGACATTCTTATTTGGGGAAACTCAAATGAGGAACATGATGAGCGCTTAGAGAAAGTACTTGAAGCTCTCAAGAAAGCCCATGTCACTCTCAATAAAGAAAAGTGTGAGTTCAGAAAAACAAGAGTGAAGTTTTTGGGGCATGAATTGAGTGAAAGAGGAGTGTCGATTGATTGAGAGAAAGTACAATCAATTTTAGAATTTCAGACCCCAAGCACCAAGAGTGATCTTCTTAGATATCTTGGTATGTTCAACTACCTGACAAAATTCATACCAAAAGCAGCTTCAATTGCTCAGCCCTTAAGAGATCTACTCAAGAAGGATATTGATTTTATCTGGACCCAAACTCAAGAAAATGCATTTTTGGAGACAAAGAAAGCAATCACAACTTCGCCAGTTTTAAAACCATATGATGTCAATGCCCCAAGTAGAGTGTCTGCAGATGCATCTTCATTTGCACTTGGAGGTCTACTGGAACAAGAGCACAACGATAAATTCTACCCTGTAATGTACGTTTCAAGGGCTATGACAGACACTGAGAGAAAATATGCTCAAATTGAATGAGAAGCTCTAGCATGTACTTGGGTATGTGAGCGACTCCAAATATACCTGATTGGAAAAAGATTCTCACTCCAGACAGACCATAAACCATTAACCACACTACTTGGCAGGAAACCAATGCATGATCTATCACCAAGACTGCTTCGACTATGACTCAGATTGGTTAGATTTGACTATGAAATTTCCTACGTTCCAGGAAAAAACCTAACCGTAGCAGACACACTTTCTCGTCAAACCAATCTCATGGTTGGGGAAATTATTGATAATCCTCCAGCTGGAGGAAGAAATTTCAGAACATTTAGCAAATCTGCCTCTCCACAACTGTCTACATGAACTTATTAAAGTTCATTCTACCAATGACAAAACTTTCAAACTTTTGAGGACCTATATACAATCTGGTTAGAATGAAATAGATAACCACTGCAATGCATTTGTAAAATTTAAGGATAACCTGGCTGATCACAACGAATTGATCATGATGGGAAGTAGAATTGTTGTCCCACGCAGCTTGCAAGACCTGGTTTTAGACAGAATTCACAAAGGACACCTAGGAATATCAAAATGCCGGGGCCTAGCAAAGGAGACCATCTGGTGGCCTGGAATAAATAGAGACATCGAGAGAAAAGTAGCTAACTGCCTCATATTCTTGAGAAATAGGAACAATCCAACTTTGCCACTCATGCCTTCAGAACTACCTAAGTTGCCATGGTCTGTGATAGGTGCTGATTTACTTACCTTCAACAAAAAGAACTACTTGGTTGTTCAGGATTATTTTTCACGCTACTTGGAAATTCTTGGACCACTACATTCCATAACCTCGACTACAATGATTGCATGTTTTAAGAAATTGTTTTGCCGGTTTGGGGTCCCTCATTGCCTCAGATGTGATAATGGAACCCAACTCTGCAGTGAAGAAATGATGAAGTTTTCTGAAAATATGGGTTTTGAAATAATCACTAGCAGCCCCAAATACCCCCAGTCAAACGGCCTCGCAGAATCAGCAGTTAAGACAGTAAAAAACATTCTAACTAAATGTGAAGACATGGACGTTGGTCTCCTTTCGTACAGAACAGCACCTCTTGAAAATGGATATTCGCCTGCTGAGTTGTTAATGGGAAGAAAACTGAGAAGCACAGTCCCTATCGCAATGGATAACTTGCATCCCCAAGCACCAGATCAAGAAGCATTGCGTAATAAAGAAGACCACATCAGAAGGGGGAGGAAGAAAATAAATGATAAGCGACATGGGGCCAGGGAACTTCCAGAACTCAACCAAGGTTGCACGGTTTGGATCCCTGATTCAAAACGGGAAGGTTTTATCAAGTGCAAACTCCCACAACCTAGATCTTATCTAGTGCAATTTGAGAATGGAGCACTAGTGCGAAGAAACAGGGCACACATTGTACTTTCAACTTGAAAGGGGAGGATATGCTATGACAGCTGTGACTGTTCCATTACAACCGCAGCTGAGGGAGTCGTCATGGTGACAACCAAATATTATGCTGAGAGGTAATGATTGAAGAGACAGTTTGTTTGCTTGTTGTAATAAACGAGATTTACTTTTCAAGTCGCATTCATCTTTATTGGTAGAAATACTACAGTTATTTTTGTATTAAGAGCGTGAAGCGCGACTTTATCGCTTGAGGCAAAACATTTACTGTGCGACGCATAGCGGAGCGCAGTAATTTTGTGAGAGTGATAATAAAGATTCATGCGCGAATTGCATACAATATTTTTCCTAAAACTGCAGTTATATATTCCAACACAATAAAAACTTTTAGTTTGTAACATCACAGACCGTGCGCGGATTTGGTTAGCTTCTGCCTTTTTTGAGGTTATGTGAATTTCACAGATTCCCTGATCCACCAATGAGAGGACACTAAAATCAAAACAGAAGCATGAAGAAAACAGATGGCGAGCGTAAAGTACTTTACTGCTTGCGGAGCAGTAAAGAGGTATTTTACAATTAGTTTTCAGTACATAAAGAACTACTTTATGAGCAGTTGTAGGAAAAATCCATTACCGCACTGAAAAAGGATGCGGTAATGAAAATAAGCTGTTTTTTCTATAAACAGACGTTTACCGGCTCGATTCAATGCTCGGTAAAGTGGTGAATATGTACAAGTATGACAAAATAGTTATTTACGTATTAAGAGCGTGAAGCGCGACTTTATCACTCAAGCCAAAACATTTACTGCGCGATGCACAGCAGAGCACAGTAATTTTGCAAGAGTGATAAAGAAGCTTCACACGCGAATTACATACAATATTTTTCCTACAACTGCAGTTCTGGATTCCAACACAATAAAAGTTTGTAGTTTGTAACATCACAGACCGTGCGCGGATTTGGTTAGCGTTCGCCATTGTTGAGGTTATGTGAATTTCACGAATTCCATGATCCACCAATGAGAAGGCATCAAAATCAAAACAGAAGCTTAAAGAAAACAGCTGGCGAGCGTGAAGTACTTTGCTGCTTGTGGAGCTGTTTTCTTTAAGCTTATGTTTTGATTTTGATGTCTTCTCATTGGTGGATCATTGAGTCCGTGAAATTCACATAACCTCAACAATGGCGAACGCTAACCAAATCCGTGCATGGTCTGTGATGTTACAAACTACAAGCTTTTATCGTGTTGGAATCCAGAACTGCAGTTTTAGGAAACATATTGTATGCAATTCGCGTGTGAAGCTTCTTTAACGCTCTTGCAAAATTACTGCACTCCGCTACGCTTCACGCAGTAAATGTTTTGGCTTGAGCTATAAAGTTGCACTTCACGCTCTTAATACATAAATAACTATTTCCTACTACTGCTTGTAAAGTAGATCTTTACGTACTGAAAACTAATTGTAAAATACCTCTTTACTGCTCCACAAGCGGTAAAGTACTCTACGTTCGCCAGCTGTTTTCTTTACGCTTCTGTTTTGATTTTGATGCCTTCTCATTGGTGGATCATGGAATCCATGAAATTTACATAACCTCAACAATGGCGAACGCTAACCAAATCCGCGCATGGTCTGTGATGTTACAAACTACAAGCTTTTATTGTGTTGGAGTCCAGTACTGCAGTTTTTGGAAAATTATTGCATGCAATTCGCACATGAAGCTTCTTTATCACTCTCGCAAAATTACTGTGCTCTGCTACGCGTCGCGCAGTAAATATTTTGGCTTGAGCGATAAAGTCGCGCTTCACACTCTTAATACATAAATAACTATTTCTGTTGACTCACATATATACATTATATGTATAGATATAGTCTACTCATTACATTATTCATTACCTATGACTCGAATATTATCCAGCTGATTGCACTAGGCTATCATTATTTTGGTTTATGGGAATTCGCCAACCAAATTCTGAATCTAAATAAAACAGCTGATTCAATTATTTGTCTTGCATACCTTTGAATGTCTAGCATATTATCCAGCTGATGGGAGCATGCCTTTCTATCAAGTGTAACAAAAAATATCGTACCGTTGCAGGTTCTAATAGCTGAAATAAGGCTGGCAACACTAAAGTTCACACTTGCACTTTATTTACACAAATTAGTCTATTTACACACCAATATTTGTAAGTTCAATTAATTAAATAAAAACAGATCATCAAATGACAAGCTAATACTTATTTTCAGTCATTATTTACAAGAATCAATGAATAAGTAATTACAGGCTGATCAATAATAAAAGAAACAAGAGTCCAATAAACTGTACAAATGAATAATTAATTACAGGCTGATCAATAATAAAAGAAACAAGAGTCCAATAAACTGTACAAGAATGCAGAAAGAAATTATAAAAAAAGAGCAACTATCACTTACAAAAAACACAGTCCCATTCGTTATTTGACAGTCCCAAATAATATCACTTAACACAAAGTCTTTAAACTATTAGTAAGCTGCATAGACAGTAAACACTTGTCTCTGCACTTGACACTGTCTAAAGACTGAATAAAGCACTGTTTACTCCACTGGCACGAGATCTGTGATACAATCTGTCACATAGGTTTATAAACGTAACTGTCATGCAAGCTTTTGTATAACTGACTAACTGGTTCATGTGGACTCCTTTATATAGCTGTTGTAGTTGTATAGTTCCAAGAATTGGAGCTCACCAGACACTTCGAGAATCTTCATGAAGAATGTAGAATTGACGAGAAGATCAATTGAGTGAAAGAGTTGCAGACTTGAAGAATAAGAATGACAAAGACATCTAAGGAGAGAGAATTAGAAGATCGGATGAAGATCAGTCGAAGTCACGTCCAACCATGAAAACAATAGAATGATTTATATAGAACAAGTGCGTGATTAACTGCTTGTTTGCTCTCGTAACACTACATTACACGGCTGTCAACTTTTGCCGGTTCTCGCATATTCACGTTTATGCACTCGGCTGCGCCTTGTGCATTAACTATCATAAATGCTCGACCGGCAAAACGTTATTTTCTAGCATAGTAACGTAATATACTATTTCCTCTTCACCATCTTGCACATCATTGAGCGCATTTTTATAGAAGTTTTTTGCGTTTTCAGATAAGGAAATAAACTTGAGAAAGTATTCCGCATCTTTTTTCTTTTTTTCACTAACATGATTTACTTGTGGAATGGACTTGACTGCACCTGAAATGATACAATGTCCCTACGGCCAGGTAAACCATACCGGTTACTACTGTAAACGACTGCATAGTATGTGTGAAACAAGCCGGTCTATTGCCTTTATTTCATTTATTTTGCTTCCTTCCCACTTTAACCTTCCAAACAGCCTAATTTTGCAATTCCATTGATTTATTAATTGTGGCAAATATCTCGATTTTCAATTATTTAATTCTCTGTCATTTTATACTACGCGTAAAAATGAGAATGAAACTGTCGATTGTGCATATAGCCCAGCAAAATGAGCCAAAAAAGGCACTGGTTGAAGAAAGATTGCTGCAGATTTTTTTAATTCACTCCAAAAGTCTTCGAAAAAAGATTTTCCTGAGTTTGTGAAAGTCTCTGGACCCTGCTTGACTTTTAAAAGGTCAAAAAACATTTAGCTTTTCAATTTTCGACCTGAAAATTTACAACTATCCAACATTGGATAAAAAAAGAACATTGGATAATTAAAAGTTCAAGAAAATTTAATGCATAATAGTTATTTAATACAGGACCAGTGGCGGTCCCAGGGGGGGGGGAGTGATTTCCCCCCCCCCCCCCCCCGAAATATTAAGATGGATCCCCCTAAAAAAGAATTTATTCATATATTTATGTATGTATAGTTTTGCGAGAAATAAATTTAATCTGTGTCATTGTTACTTGTTAGCTAGAAGAATAAACACCCAACCAATATGTAAAAAGAAGCCAAGCCGTTTACTTTTGAAGTAAATCACAATAGATTTTTTATTATTCTTAATTTTTTATTTGTGATATTCTTTGTTGTAAACTTAATAAATGCACATTACATTGTTGTGTAACAATTTGAGTATTTTTTGGCTATTCCTTCGTAGCTTACATGTTAAAAATAGGGCCTATCCATAAAGAAAAAAATCGCATTGAACACTTGATTTATTTTTGATTTCATTATACGTTTATGAACTTTGTCATCATGCTCATTAGCTCATTAAATAATCACATTGACTTTTAATCAATTTTCTTTGTGTAGCTAAAGGAAATCAAAAGAAAAACACATACTATGGTTGGGTCCTATTCCACCTAGGTACAATAAACTTTAAATGAAAAACTATTTTATTAGCTAACATAAATACTATTAGCTTGAGCATATTTTAGAGCTCAAACACGTATAAAAATAAGTTTTTAGGCTTAAATTCCACATTTTTTTTCCGGGTGGGGGACTCCGACCCCCTGGTGGTCATCCCCCCCCCCAAAATGAAATCCTGGGACCGCCCCTGATCAAAGAAGTGAATTCAAGCTTGTATAATATTCACCGTATAATATTATTATTATAATTATCATAATATCACTCTTATTGACTAGAAAATATACCTCGAAGTTTGCTGGGGTTATGGTAACAATTCGCAATTAGATTATGTTGCACCAAGCCTGCAAACCTTTAACGTTTCAATTGGTGGGTTATAGAACCGCACTTGGACTTGGTCCATCAATTAATTGAAAAATATATGTTTTTGACTCATATGTTAGACTATTCCTTTAATATTATCATTAATTTCAATTTTCATTATAATCAAGTCTAGCGTGAATAATAATAATATCATTATAGTTCAGAATGATTATTAGAAAACTGCCTATTATTTTCCGATTTTTTCAACTTGCGAAAAGTTTCTTCTACTCAATCTACCTCTCGCTTTCATTTGCTTATTTTTTCGTCCTTGTCAAGCTCCCACTTCTATAACACTGAGCTTTGCCTCAATGATTGAACAATCTAATATCAAAACTGACACTGTTTTCCAGTGTAAATCACATAAAAACTCATTTGAGTTTTTATGTGATTTACACTGGAAAACAGTGTCAGTTTTGATATTCGATTGTTCAATCATTTCGTCATGGAAGACATCACAGAGTAATTGTTATATTTTAAAAGTATATGGGAAATTTGGCGCCGACTTCAAAAGATTACTTGCATGAAATTAAAAATTTTCTCAGTTTAAAGTAAATACTTTATTTTAAACTTTTTAGTACGTGAGTATTTTATCATTTTACTGAAGTCGGTTTCTTTTTTTGTTTTAAAATATGTTTTATTTTAAGCTTTTTAGTTGAATTTTCAAACTTTGAAAACATGAGAAATTTCTTAAAGCCTACATCATGAAATATTTATCAAATTAGCAAGCCAATAATTAATTTATAACATCCAAACTTGAGTAACTAAAAATCCAATTATGAGAAAAGATAAACTAAGGAAAATTCTACAACGTTTTATTTAATGTGGAATATTATATTTAGGAAAATTATAATAGCGAAAGGCTTCTTAAAAGTGAAATGGCTTTTGATTCATTTTGATGTGGTCCCTTTCAGAATATACCTACACTGAAATAGTAGGCCTATAATACGTTACAAGTGTGGAAAATTATTGTGTTTACTGAAAATATGATAAGTTAACGCAGGAAATTTAGTTGAGTGCGCTATTATCATACGAGTATGGTAAACATCTTCCCGGACGAGTTATGTACGATATTTTTCGTGATATTAGTCATATATATTTTTTTAATATAAAAACCATAAACTTTGAGCTAGTACAAAAGGATCATCAAGCATAACCTCAAAATAGCCTATTGTACGGACATGTATTTAATGACGAATAATAGTAGTTTATGCAACGATTTTATTTTGACCCTTATTAAAGCACGAGTTAGATGTAAGTTATAACACGAGCGAATGCGAGTGTTATAAATATCTCAAGAGTGCTTTAATGGCCAAATAAAATCGTTGCATACACTATTTTATCTACGACCACTAGTATACATTTAATTAAAACAATTTCATTTTACCTGTGACTGTCAGAGACCTAACCTCTCATCTCAAATACGAGAAGTTATAGTAGATTGTTAGGTTAGCAGCTTAGTTAGCAGTTTGATCAAATCAGCTGATAGTTTCACAATATTGAATTACGATATTGATTCCATCAAAAATGCTTCTGATTGGTCCAGAACCAGTGTTATAATGTAGAACCTGTACTATAATGAGCTCTTTATACAACGGGTTTCAAAAAGCATTTCGAAAAGACAGCTGTTTTGGCATCAATTGTGAAACTGTAATGTATACATTATGACATGGTCGTAGATAAACTACTATTATCACACCAGCAAAACTAAAAATACTTCTGAGATCAGCTGTTTTTTCAAATTCTCAAACTTATGATTGAAACTAAATAACCTTATTCCTATGACTCAATAACATCAACTAAATTATTTACAATTTTCATATGAACATATGGACAGAAATATTATATTCTTCTTATTCTCGATTCAAATTAAGTTCACGTGATTGGTCAAAACGGGACATTACAGGCTTGTTTCACACTGAACCAGCTTTGGGTAACCGTTGTCGTTTACCCGGCATAATTGCATTGCATCATATGATTTCGAAAACCGTCTAGATGTAAAGCGCTCCATATGATACAATGATCAGCCTGGTAAACGACACCGGTTATCCGATTGGCGGTTATGTGTGGAACTATTTAAACTTGATTGAAATGGAGACATCGAAGAATGCTCCTTTTTGTTTAATATTGGGCTAAGTATTGGGCCGATCCTTGCGAAACTTGGATGGGACCACCGCTGAGCGAAGCGATGCTCTTTCATTAAAAAAAAATCATCGAAATCGGTCCAATATTGTTCGAATGATTGATGTATAAACATAAAAAAAACAGGTCGAATATAGAATCTTTTTGGAAGTCGGTTAAAAAAGGAATAACATCATTCACTGCAGCTGGCGATAATGAAGATACCATAAAGATACTCGTCTCATTTGTGACAGTCACAAGAAAGAATATGATTTCATCTCATTCTGAAAATATCATCTGTTAATGATGCTTTCTTTTGAGCACAGATAAATGACGCCGAAACAAAAGAGTGGAAGCAAGCGATATACGGCTTCATGCCGTAGGCCGCAGGACTTTCTCAATATTCAGGCAGGCCAAATAGATTAGCGATTGTGGGGAACCACAGAAGCTGGCCAGGGTGCTTCCTGGTGAAAAGCTGGTGGAAACTTGGAACAGGGCCAACTTGAATTCGTTGCTGTTAATTTCTTGGTGTTATAAGTGGAGTAAAAATAAAGCCAGTTACTGGTAGGCGGTTTGGATCAGCTCGCTCTACGTTCAGGAGAAATATGGAAAGAAAGACCTTTATAGTAATGCCATAACGCTAATGATCACCCCGCGCCCAACGGCTGTAGATAAAATAGCGGAAAAAATAAGTTACCGAAAAACAAACGACCAGAATGGATGGGGAAAATGTCTGCTGTCCTGTCACATTATGCGATTTATACCCGTAATTTCCACTCTTCCCTATGTCTGGGTCGAAAGTAACAGACGACCGAAGGGAAACGGCAACTGTGAAAAATGTAAAATCGCATTAGCAGTTAACTGGCTTGCTCATTGCACTGTGTTAGCCAGGGAGGCATGACTAACGGACAAAGATCGAAGTTCTGTGGAGAGCGATGAAAGATTTGCTCGAGAAGAATGGGAAAATAAGGAATATTTGCAACAGAAGGTGGCGGTTCAACTGTTCTTGGAAAATCTTGCTACCAACAGTTGGTCTCTTAAATGAAGAATTTGATTATATTTATTCGATTTTCTCCTCCAAATCTCAAGACACAAAACCGCACTTTGGCTCTTTTTGATTATCACCAAACATTGACTATACTACCCAAACGTAGCTTATATACATCTAAACAGTAGCGAACCCCACCACTAGTAGCCTTAGAAACGTTAGTAACAGCTGAGGTTATAACAATCGATGCATTTTCCACAATGAGCCTGAACGAAATCAACTTTCATACCATTCAATTCAGCAAATTGTTTCTGTTAGTTCTGCTAAATTACACTCCTTCAACCTCCTGGTCCTTTTTGTACGCATTTTCTATTCACTTTAATCATTCCTCTACAACTGCAAACAATGATTCTATCATATTTGCTGATAGTTTGTTAATAGTTTGTTATCAGTGGCGGATATAAGGAGGGAGGTACTCGGGCTGAGGCCCCTCCCCATAAGCTTAAGTGTTTCATTAACTTTTTGTTAGTCAAGTCTGAAGTATTATAGAATTTGAGAAAGACAGTTTATATAATTTGAGAAAGAACAGTTTCTAGCGTATCTCATTGAAAGGTAGGCTTCTATAAAAAGTACAGAAGAATTTCAATTAGGGTAATGCTACATTCTAGATAAAACCTGATAGATATAACTTTTCTACTCACTGAACATCTTTTTTCAGCCATTGTCTAGAGGTGATTCGTTCTCCAAAGCAATAGGAAAGGAAGAATTCACATTTATAACCCTAGTGGAACGAATTCGAACGGTATTTCCAGAGCGGCATCTTGAATAACGGTTCTTTCTCATCTACGAGAACCGTGATTTGTAATGTTTTAATTTTCCAACGCAGTTTTTCATTCAATGCCGTTGTATCCAAGAATAGTGGGTCGAACAGTAATATTTTTAAGTTCGTTTGAGAATAACGGTATTTTTTAGTTAAAAACGACAATTTTTTCAAGCTTCAAGAGTAATGGCACTTTTTTGGCCAATTTACGAATAATGCGATTTGTAAATATTATACTTTTTGACTTCTAACGTTATTTTTCGATTGCAGACGACGAATTTCTCAAAGAATAATGGTATTTTTCAAGTCATTTTATTTTCATACTCTCTTTTTTCACTTGAATATTCTATCCCAATTCACCATATCAGTTCCATTTGATTTAACATATTGAATAAGCGATATAAGTACAGCGGTGGCTAGCAAAAGTCGCACTCTTAAATGATATGTCTTGAAAAGAGTGCCGTTATTACTAAAACTTAAAAAAGTGTTATTCTAATATAATATAATAATAATATTATAATAACTATCGTTATTCTCGGACTTTAGAAACATCATAACAGTTTGTGGATACAACACTGCTTAGAAGAGTACAATAGCTTATGTACTTGATCGAATATCTTTTTTGTGATGAGTGTTGAAGAAGATTAGTGAGCATGCTTGTGTAGAATCATACATTGAACTGTGCCAATGGGTAAAACGTAATAGCGGATACGTTGAAATAACGTTAATGTTGGACTCGGCAAGAACTCCTTCTTATCACAATCATTTATTTATTTATTTGTGATTGCTAGAATTTAATGCTACTCAGGAATGATTCCTATTTTCACAGGCGAATCAGAAACTATACAAAACGAAGTTATTAAATGTAATTTCAAAATATATCAGAGAGATTTGAAATCTGAGACTGTTAATTTTTTTAATGATATGACTGATATCGTTCAAAACACATAGTGGTCAATAATTGTTAGGAATGTTACAACAAAAGGTATACTATTTGAAAGATATTTACGTTTCTATGATGTTAGCTGTGACAGAATTTGTCATCTTCAACTCATTACCGTCGCAGGTCTCAGACCCATGTGGACTTCAACATATGAAAAAAAATATTTATTTGATCTAGATCCCAAGAAGTCTTATAATTCTGATAATTATTCGATGATGATTATTATTATTATTATTATTAGCAGTCTCAATTGAATATAAATTTTGACAATCCGCTCTGATTTTTCCAATGAAACTGTTGAGGCATGGTATTCTTGTCATATAATAACAAAATTGTCAATATTGAGATTAAACTTTTACTTTTAATGGGCTGTTTTGAAAAAGATATCAAAATTCTCTATGCCTATATAATATTTTGACATTCCCCCAATAACCATCCTATATTAGTCTTAAGTGAATGATCAGCTTTATGATAGCCATGAGCCGTGCTAGGTATCTGTTTAATCAGATAAGATAAGTCACGACTTCTTGCGCCCTAATTTATTTGATTTGTCCTTCGCCCTAATTTATTTGATTTGTCCTTCACCATAATTTTGGAGTGCGAGCCGCCACTGCAGGAATCCATTTCCCCCAAAATCAAGATTATGAAAACGAAGGTTTGGTAAATTACTGGAAGTTGGCTCTATCGAGATCCCGAGTGGTAGTGACTGTCAGGCTTAGTGAGATGATGAAGAGGATGAAAAATATTACCTAAAAAGATTGGAAGAGTTCTCATGTTCACTGTTCAGGAAGAATGAAATCAATGCTCAAGGGGAGTTGGAGCCTGTTCATCTATCATTTTTCGGCCCCCTCCAAAAGTTTCTCTTTCTTCTGTTCGCGATACCTCTTTCTTTTCAATTAGACCCTCAACCTTTGGGTTTGGAGGGATGCTGATGCGTATGGCTCAGAACGATAAGGACTTCAATACCAGTATTTTTTAGAGAAATCCAGTCTTGTACTAAGCTTCTTGAGCACACAAGGAAGATATTCAAAGAATAATGACTGGGGGACTCGGGGACTACAGTGAAATGGTAAATACATTCTCCCCTCAGATTGTCCCCGTTGTGTATGGGACATGGATAAAAATTATGAAACTTTCGGAACAAAAAGTAACCACATTAGATTCTAGAAATGATCTGATTACATAATTTTTTATTTTTTTATAATGGAGTAACCCAGTCAGAAATTAGCATACTTTCACCGTACTGCTTTGCTGGTATACGAATTTATTGCTAGTTTACTAGAAAAAGTGTTACTGAATGTCAAATTAATTATTTACCGAATACATGGGATTGTCATGGAAAAATCAATTTGATTAAATATTATAAAATTTTGTATGTATGTATACTGTGGGAACTACTTCCACCTCCCTCTACAATTACCTGAAATGAAATTAATTGATGTCCTTGCTGCCGGAGTCACTCAGGTATTAGGCTCCCATTCAGCTCCGGGATGATTGCGAGGGTGATGGGGCAATCTCACAACAAAAAATGGAAAAGTCCTTTTAATCTTCCCTGAAATATTTATTCCAGGTATGATATCCAGGAATCAACCGTTGTAAGTTGTTGAATCCCTTTACCTGCTATGCTGATGACCGCTGCTATGCCTAGTATTGCTGTAAGGTTCACTGAGGGAGCTGATCTCTGTCGAATTTGGTCTCTCAAAAATTCACCAATATATTCTCGAGCAGCTGTATGTCTCACCGACGACACCAGCGACCCACATATCATACAGAATATATTGTACAGTATGACCCTCGACAAAGATCACCCACAGTAAGAAAATAATAAAACTAATCACTAACAAATACCAATAGCCGAGCAGGGCAACGCAATCAGGCACAGATTTAAACAACAATATTGCGGAATTTATTAAAATTAAGAAAAAATATCCTATGCAAGAGATAGATCGAAATGGTGGCAAAGAGATTCGAATAGAAAAAATTTAAAGTCCTTTTTCAGGCTTATTTTTACTGAAAATATTTTTTGAAAAGTTTATGAATCGATAGATGATAATTTTGTTGAGCCGACCAATTTGGCTAATTAGTGCAGTGAAGGCAAGATGAAATCTTTACACTTTGATACAAAATTTATTTCACCATGCGGTCGTGGAAATCGTGTCTAATATATTTTTTCGTAGCACATTTCCACTGTAAATTGGCCAATTTATCTTTCTTAGTAATGGCGAAGGTGATATTGGGGAAGGTATCCATAATGAATAATAAGACGAAATGTGGTCTATGTGGTAAGGTGTAACAACCGAAACTAGTTTCTCGAAGTTTTAATAAATGTGGTTGTGACAATTTCGTCTTATTATTCATTATGGCCAATTTAAACTTAATAACGTTAGACTCACGTGTTCCAGGCGATGAGTGGTTTTTTTTTTTACTTGATTCTGTCCTTTGGTAACTTGAATTGGATTAGGCTGCCTCCCGTGGTCATTATTTGGCGAAGTTCTCATAAAATCGGTGTATCGCCATTGAATTTTTCTTAAAAGTAGATTCCATCTTCCAGGGACATTCAAACACAAAAACTGGTAACTTGAAATGAAATTTAGAACACTAAAATTGACTAGAAGAATTAAGCTTTTTTGGGACTCGACAGGAGTTCGACGTCCTCGGGCAGGATTTTTTCAGCAAGTGCTGTTCAATTACCTTTTTCTATGTGACTTCCCAGGCCATAGAGATATACTGCCCCAACTCGGTGATTCGGGACAACACACCCCTATGTCATGGGTTAGATTCAATAAATAAATTGGAATGTTTAAATCCACCAATTTTTGGAAGGGCTAGGTGTTGTGAGCGGTCCTTATTACGAATAATAATTTTATTTAATGACAAATTATATTTTTTTTATTAGCCGGCTCTAGGCTAGGCTGAATTTGGCGCGAAAAATGTCAGTCACAGCTGACAGCCATACATAGTACTGTAACCTAGTTTCAATAAATGTAAACAATGAGTGGTTCTTTTGAACATACTACTGGCTTTGCTCTTGGTTGTATTTCTAGTTTTTTACAATAAATTATACTGAATTAATTCTTTCCTACTATTTCTTTTATATTATGGAGTTCAGAGAATGCGCCCTGACAATACAAAACAATCAAGTTAAATAAATAATTTTGCAATCATCACCTCTCTCTCCTCAGTTGCGTTGTTCGCTCTTAACATAGATCTGAACATATTTTTTAGGTCTAGGAGAGTCACTCACGGCTGAATAGATTCAACTGTATGATAAAAATATATAGTTATTACACAGAGCATAATTCAGCAGTATGTAGATATTGCCACAACAAACATAGTTTCACAATCAATCAGATCAGCGAACTAGCAAAAACATTAATGAGGAGTGCTCTTCATTGTAAGCGACTACATGAACTGAGAAGAAGAAAGGAAGCATTATCAACTGCTGAGTTTAGGCAATTCATGAATGTTGAGATTTATATTCTCACTGAATTATGATTTTAATAAATATTGCTATTGATTTTACATATATATGAGACGTAATTATGCTCGAATAAGAAGACAATAAATTATGCCTTTATTAATGTCCATACTATTCTCTAATTCTATCCATTCTATTCATTCAACTAAAGTAGTCTATTATTTGATAAATAAAAATGATTTAAATGGTAGTTTCTATCCCTTATTAGTAGGCTGATTGCAAACTTGAAGACTGATGAAGACTAATAATATTAGGATGGATAATTTATTATCATAATTTATGGGCCAATCGCAGCAGTAAATATCCAAAAAAGTTATTCCCATTGCAGTCCTATTGTAGTCTTGGAACTGAACATTCTTTTCCACTTGATAATCATGAGGCAAATCTCATTTGAGACAGTGATATCATGAATTCAAAACATGAAAGATAAAGATTTGATTTCATTGATCAAGATTTTTATTGAAAAAAAAACACAAAGAATGGAAAATAAGAAGGATGAAAAGAGAGACAGAAGAAGTAAAAAAAAGGAGAGAAATGAAGAGAAAATATTTCCATTAACAACATTTATTTTTCACGTAATTTTGACGTTTCTAAGTTAGAAGTCAGCTTATATTAGTACTGAGTGTTGATTAAATGAAATTTTAGTTACATTACAATGGTGATAAAAGAGTACAGGCAATAGTCATGAACGTCACTTTATTGTTTCTAGACTCTAGGCTTATTTATATAAGCATTTGAAAAGTATTTCGAGTCAAGAGAGACTGAAGGAATATGCATTAATATGGGCATGAGAGAAATGTAGAGAACTTTCATTTCTTGATCAGACTACAATTGAATTTCACGTTATATTTATATCTACCTTGCAAAGATCCAAGGCAGTTAGAATACTGCACAGTGTAGGCTATTTTATATAGTATTGTAATGACAGACCGGAAATGACTTCAAGCATGGCAGTGCCTTATTTGCAGAGGGATCGTAAAATAAATCCTTCCTCCTGGAACAGTTTTGAGAAGAAAGGGCGCACCAGGACGAATGGTACAGCTAAAGCAGTAAAGACAGTCCATGGAGCAGGAATCAGTGACAGGAATGTAAATACTCTCTTGAGGGAGTCATGTGGAGAAAATTCCAAGGAGGTCATGCTTAGGAAGACTGCAGTGGCTGCTGACCTGGAGAAGAGAGGCCAGTTACAGAGGAACCAAAAAGAAAATCCTGGCCAGAAGCAGGCGAGGTCTTTTGAAGGTGGTAAGACCAACCAGGCAGGAAGAGGGAAACAATATTATGGAAGTGAGCAAGAAGGAGAAGGAGAAGCATGACATCAAGGCTTTCAAAGGTGACTATCAAGCTACAAAGCAGCAGACCTAGTCAGGTTACATAACCTGAAGAATACTCTCCAAAACATCAAGACCAATGGGAGGGGCCATATGCGGCTGTGGCCATATGCGGTTGTGGCTAGGATAAATGATGTAGTCTACCAAATAAGGAATTCTCCAAAGAGGAAGTCAAGAGTGGTTAATTTAAATCACCTGACTCCATTTTGTGGCAGTAACAAGGTAGAGAAAGTGGTTCAGGTTCAGTGCACTACATCCTCACAGGAGTCTCCTGATAATTCGGCTCCAGCTCCAAGAGAAAAAATTATCCAGACAATAGAGAGCGATCTGCTCATCCTGCCCAAGGAGTATGCACTGGTGCAGTGTGTCACCAGCAACTTGGCAGAATCTTGAGGCATTGCTACAGTCTCCAGTAAATAGTTTGGTGGTCTCAGTGATCTAGAACAGCAAGGACCAGTGAAAGGAAATGTTCTTCAACTGCAGCAGCAGGGTCAGCATCTCTTCTACCTGAGGAGCAGGGCAGCCTGACAAAGCTATAGAATGCCTGACAAAGTCATCATATGGTTCATCCTTGGTCCATCTATGGCATGGGATGAAGCAGCTAGGAAACTTGGAAGTAAATATAATGGATTGGACTGGACAATTGTGGAGCAAATTCTGGAAGAAGTGTTTGAATCCACTGGTATCCAGATTACCATTTGCATCTACAACCCTTGTAGGATCAAGGAGGAGTCAGGTAGCAGTCAATGCAGACATTAACCATTCCACATGCCATTGTTCTGTGACAGAACAATTTCTTAAGGTGGGAGTACTGTAGTGTAATAACAAGCTGGAAATAACTTCCAGTATGCCAGCGCCTCATTTGCAGAGGGGTTGTGTAATAAAAGGCCTTTTATAGGTTTTTATAGCTAGGCTTTATTGTACATTGTGATGACAATTTATTGTATGTCACACTTGTGAGTATGCTTGTTGAGTTGACGGTCGCAATACTGAGGTATTTCGGGCATGCCTTGCTGTGAAAAGGAGGTATAATGGGAACAAGTTTAGGACTTGGATGAAACTATCCCAATCAACAAGTCCCAATTACCTATTCCCAGATACTCTCCACTTTATTGTTGTAATCCTGGCATCAATAATACCTCCAGCCAGTCCGATGAAGTCCTGCCACTCTAGAACTGAGGTTTCCAGACTAGGCAACACTCCACGGGACAGTCAAGCCGGGAAAGTAAATGATAAGCCAAGAATGAATACAATATTTAGCAATATATTGGCAATAGCCTAAACAATTATAACAAGCAGAAAATTGAAAATATGAGCTGTTGTATTTTAACAACTAGCTCAAGAATGAATAATAAATTGAAAATTGAAATTTTAACAAATTAATTAAAGTAAGGAAGTAAATTAAGGATATTAACAAATTAATTAAAGTAAATTTCTATGATTGGAGAGCAGAGAGATTAGGGTGCTCGTGTGGAAATTGAAGATTTGAGACCATGTGCATACAAATAATCGTTAACTCTAATTAAATCTATTATTGACCCAGATATCTGATTTTCGCCAATAGGCTAGCCTTATTTATTTTTAATATCGGTGCACTAACATGAGCTCATGTAATAATTTTTTCACTCACTTTGGTACTTGATGTTGCTGATTTTTTGATCCCACACAAACGATGCTGCCGATACTTCTTTGGATTGGGCTGACGAATCCTTTCTTCTCTTTGACGAATATTTAGACACTGGTCGCGATCTATTACTTTGAAATTTATTTTCACTGATTAAATTCTGATGCAGAATTTTCTTGCTCACATATGACACTTAAAACATTTAACAAAAAGGTGGACGTTTAGGCCTATTCACCCGCTGGTTCTTCCGGAAGTCTCTCTTACAATTTTCTTCTCAGAAGGATTAAAATCCCCAAATCGAACCTTCTAGAACTTTTATGCCAAATCGTGTAATTCGATGGGTGGACAATTAATTGATATGATCAGAAGTAATGACGTCAGGATCAACAGCTGACCGCCATGAAAAGTAGTTCACAAATAACGGATTACACAATAACAATGAACACGTATAAGAGCTAGTGGGACGAATTATATAAAAATAAGCGCAATCCCCTTTTAACTCTAAAGAGCGCAAATTCAAATATTTACATATGAGCCGTATGTGCCAGATACGGATATCATATTTTTTCACAATGATACATGGTAGTAAGTAGTACTGCGCGTCTAGTAGTACTATGTTCTAATTACTAATTTTACAAAAAATATTACTTGTAATAAATTATACAGAAATAAATTTACAAAGTACAAAAATAATTAACGGTGCTATAACTTGTCGTTATCTGACTAGAGTGATAAACAAAATAGTGAATTGATGCTCGAAATGGATGCTGTTGCTGTAATTCTTCTATTATTTCGGTGAGTCCTTTACTATTATTACTGCATGATACTATTATTTTATTTATTTGAATTTGTTTTGACAATTTGCAACAATAATGTGTCCCCAAAATTACGCCAGCTTGACTTGACATAGATGATAATATTTTTATGGTTGTCTGACTTGGTTCTATTTAATAGACATTGATTGAGACTTCTGATTTTTGAAATATTTTCTAGGGGTTACATTACCCACAAATAAACAAATAATTTGCTATTTAAATTTACATAAATAAACACGCTGATAACATGAATGAATAACAATAATTTATGAGTATGTGAGTAGTTCTTCGCCGGTATTAAATTTTTGGTGGAAAGCTTTTTCGTCTTATAAAATAATAGTTTCTTTATGCTTCAGAAAACTTGGAGGTATGACATTTTATCATCCCTTCTTATTAAACATTTGGCTCCAAAAATCTTGATCCATGATAACATGAAAAGAGAATTACAAGTTAAGTAATATTTTTTTTATCTTGCTTGTCTTCATCTATTGGACAGCCTCTTGCAATGAACACCAGTGTGGATTTGTTGATTCCCTTTCTCATCTTGCACAAAGCCTTTTTCTGTCATATGTCAAATGGGATTTCGGTATTTTTGAGCTTTGTCTAGATGATCTCATCTGTTTTGATAACAAAGGTCAAGAAAATGATATGAAAGAGTATGTGCTTGTCAGTGTTGGTCATTTTTCAATTCAGCAGGACTCATGATAAGTAGTGGCAGTATTAACTGTGCTATTTTATTATTCCGCCCATCAAGTGCCATGACAGACGTTGTGCATTTTGAGTGCTTAGTTTATTATTGAGTGTATTAACCAGTTATTACACATTTCTTGATAAAACACAGCAGATGATTGGGCACTTATGATTGAATTATTGATCAGCCTATATTGACAGTTACTAATTAGTTTTGTACATTGATTAATCTTGTTGTAGTAATATTTACTAGTAGTTCTGTGAACAGTAGACCTCACTCACTCAACACTCACACATAAGGGGATGACATATTCAAAAAAAGTTGAAGAGCATATTCAACTCAATTCTAATTCCTTAATCTTTTGTTGAGGACAGAAACTGTATAAATCAATATTTGAAAAGACCAAAGTTTATGAAGCCGCCTAGAAATCACCTCTTGTTTGAGAGACAGTGAGAAAAATGAAGGGTTCTCATGCATTTTTAGCAGCTTTAAATATCAATAAATCTCCAATAATAAAAAACAGAAATTATTCATCAAATAAATGATGAATTTATTTATTCACTTTTTCTCATCCATCTTCCATTCCCATTTTTCACCAACTAAAATTTTGTTGTTTTTTCACCTGTGATGATCAACATAATATCACTATCATCATTATACTATCTGGTTTTTCTTTGCAGCTATACGTTATATTTTTTTATCATAATATTTTCTGACCTGAAAAATATTTTGGAACATCGAAAGACAAAAATTGAATAACACGTGGAGACGGTGACTGAGTGATAGGCAGACCAAGACTAAAAAGAATGTGTTGTGTAAAAATACTGCATAAGACCAAGCACGCACGCACACACATAGGCGTAACGAGGGGGGGGGTTTTGGGGGTCGTAACCCCCCCCATTGCTTGGAAGAAATTTAAAAAAAATGTTAAAAAACAATTGGAAAAAGTAAAAATTAGAAAGGTTATTTATTTAATTTGAAGCTAATGTAAAGGAACCTGTAGCTGACACCTCCTTACTAAATAAATTCATGAATATTATCTATTAACTTTGGAACTATTGTCTGGATTAATACAAACATTTTCAGAATATATCTTTTTTATCCCTTTTTTCTTCATAACTATATTTTTGCATAGTATATATAACTGTCATTAGTTCATAGCAGCAGTATTTTTGTTCTATTTTATAATATATTGTTATTGTCTTTTCTTATTTACTGTATAATTTCTAATGTTGAGAGACAAACCATTCTTCCACACAGGCTATAGCCTAATGAGGAATACACTTAAAAAAATTTATTGTACGGTATTATATGTTTTTAATATTTTTATTCAAGTGAATAAAGTATTTGAATTTGAAAAAAATTCATTAAAGTCATTTTCATGGCTAATTGCAATTGGAATAAATTTCGATACAAATTTAATTTTGATTTGATTTTAAAATCACTTGAAATCTATACCAATAGCTGACACCCCTATTTTTGTCACCTCCAGTAGCTGATATACGTATCGGGTAAGGAATGAGCTAATTTGATTTCATATATATCAAATGGTAATCATACATATAAAACATAAGATATCAACAATAATTTAAAAAAAAATTCAGACATGGTCCCTAGTGGCTGACATACCATGTCAGCTACTTGTGTATGTGTTGAAAAATATACTTAATACGTTGACATCCCCCCAATTAACATAAAATATGAAAATCATCCCCTAATAGGTGAACTCAGGGTATAATCAACATATATTCAAGCTCTAAGATTCTAAGCATTAGTTAATTTTAAATAATGATTATTTTGAAGTACTTTGAGATTTTCAAACACTCTTACTTCGATATTTCCTAAAGAATTCCACCTAGAAATAAAGGATTCTTGTCTGACAGCTTATACTCAAAGTATTTTTCCCCGTGAAAAATGATGCCTAGCACACGATTCAATGATACCAGTTTATGCATAAAATACCAGTTTGATTCTCAATGGTTTGAATTTCAAAACTATCCACTATGGCCTTAATAAGAAAAAATATGAAGATGTGTCAGCTGGGGGGGGGGGGGGGGGGGGTCGTCAGCTTCTGGTTCCTTTACCCTACATGATTATTGTATAATATATATTATATCTATATTCTGAGATTTTTTGATGAGAGTAAGAGTGGTTGACCGGGAGGGGGGGGGGGTAAACCCCCCCATAAGTCGACTCTAGTTACGCCACTGGCACAAACACACACACATGCGTGCGCTTGCAAGTTACAATCTACTAAACCGGATTTTTAGTAATTCCTCATCATTACTACGTTCCTGATTTATAAATGCACTAAACTGAGTTTCCTGTTTATAAATGCACTACAAGAATGCTATAAAATCAGTACAATCTTATACCATCTACTGTATATAAGAAGGAAGCTCATATTGATACAGATTCGCTTTATTTGAAAAAAAATTAGCCGCCATATTGAATTTGAAAAATAAAATATATACATTGCTGGGCCTAGGAATAAGGAACTAGAGATGGGTCGTACTAGGTTTTTCTGATACTAAGTATTTCGAGTACTAGTACGTTCTAATACCTATTCCAAATACCTGTTCCAAAATACTAGGTAGTATTTTATATTAGCCAGTTCGCCAGAGTAAGAGAGTAAACGTACAAGAGAGTATCGTGTACAAAAAAAGTATGAAGTACTCAAGAGTATCGAGTATCGAGTATTTTTGTATTGCGGTACTGGTACTACTACTGTTTCTCGTGTTAAATACAGCACGAATCTTTATTACTCACATTAAATACAGCATGAATCTAATTATTGAGTTGCTCTCAAATGTGCTGTAACGAAATGAGACGCGGACGGCAAGACGCGAGTCTTGAGACGCTTGAGTAACAAACGACTCGTACTCAAGTACTCAAGAAGTATTTGTACTGGAAAAGTACGTGCGTACGCCATACGCAACCAAAGATAATCTAATGTAATTATTCTATTGTCTTTGACGCAACTAAGCATGCACCTACAATCGAGTATAGTGAATAGAGAGAGAGAGAGAGAGAGAGAGAGAGAGAGAGAGAGAGAGAGAGAGAGAGAGAGAGAGAGAGAGAGAGAGAGAGAGAGAGAGAGAGAGAGAGAGAGTTAGCGAGAAAGACTGATTGAGTAGTTGAATAGTTCTATAATGAGAAATGAGCTATTTATAGCTACTGCACAACTGCAAATTACAAAGCTCCACTCCCACGCCATAAATTGGAGTGGGGACTTGAAGTCACTGGCCATTCTGAAGTCGCGTAGTTTACTACGCGAGCCTAATATTGCTCCAGTTCGCCGGGGACTTTCTTTCGCTGGTCAAACAGTGCTTGTTTCTAGAAATACTCACAGATATCTGAGTATTTTGTTTTTCGAATACTAGGTGCTAGTCCGTACGTTCAAATACTCAGTAAAAATACCTGTTCCAGTAAATACGCCTCATCTCTATAAGGAACATCCCTATGAAAAATCATAACAATTGGTTTAGGCATTCGTCTGTAATCGTGAGACAGAGAATCATTAGATTCAAATGTTGTATGCTCTTATTCATGCTGTACTTAGTATGATCACACTGCGCAGGACCAAACACAATCATACTAAACTGGATTTTTTAGTACCGGTAGTTCCGTATCATTAACGCGTGTCACTATGAGTTTCCTGTTTATAAATGCACTACAAGAATGCTAGAGATTCAGTACCTACAAAATTAAGGGAGGACACCATTTGTACGACTCGTTTTGACCGACCTAGTAAACAAAGGTGGTTCAGTCACATCTAGCCAGGTTAGGTTAGGTTTGGTTATGCAGTAATGGCTGCGCTAGCAGTAGGTCGATCAAACTGTTAGGTCGTCCTAAAGAATACCACCCCAAAATTAACTGTATATAAGAAGGAAGCTTATATTGATACAATTTCGCTTTATACCTCGTAAACCGGCCGCCATATTGAATTTGAAAATATATATATACATCGCTGGGCCTAGGAATAAGGAACATCCCTATGAAAAATCATAGCAATTGGTCAAGGCGTTCGTCTGTAATCGTGAGACAGAGAGACAGAGGAAATGCTGATCGTCTTAAAGGATAGACCTCACTATCGTTCGGTCAATTATTAGTTGAATGTTATTGAACTCTTTGTTTCTTCATTGATTTTCTTCTGTGATAATTACTAATCAGCGTCGTTTGTGAGTTGATTGTGTGAATAAGAATCGAGCCTTACTTTAAAGTTGCCAGTCTTATTTTAGTGATAGAGCCCGTAACAGTACTAATTCAAAATGCCTTGACGAAGATCATCATACCGAGAAATTACAAAAGAATGCCCCAATTTTCAAGGTCTTTAATTATAAAACGCGAATTCTCACAACACTTCTTGACCATGCATGTGAAAAAGCGAATTTGAATTTTTTTAAAACAATCAAATGTTTTCATAAATATTCAATGTTACCGCCAACAGAAGCCCAAAACGAGAACTATGTGGTAATCAAATTACCTACTACCTACTAGTCAGGTGATTCGAGTTAACTAATCGATAATGGTTCAAGTTGTTAAATTTATTTATCCTCTATAATTTTCTTCATAAAGTTCTATAAACTTGCCTTTGAAAAGCATATTTCATAAGTTATAACAGTTCAAAAGTAATACATTAACAATGTTTGTCATCAAATTTTATATATTAAATTATCAAATTTTATTCTCAAGCTTCAAAACGATGTGATTTTTAAAACTGTATGTCAATTAATGTTACTCCGAGTGTAGGAAGAAATCGAATACCGCACATTTCTCGTTTGGGCTTCTGGTGGCAGTCACATTGAACCAACAAACTGTATTTATACGTTATAGGTGTAATAGAGTAGTAGTGCTAAATCAGTATTAGCATAGTTGATAGAAGTTCTCACGGCCTGCGCGCCGTGTTGAGTCTCTCCACTGAAAAAAGTGGCTATGTCCGTCGGGTCAGCAATAAAAATAATTTTTTTAAAAACTTAATCATTTATTCTTCAATCCTAGTTCACTGCATTGATCATTATTTTCATCACGGAAACTTTTAATACCTAATTTAAAAAAAATGTATGTGCTTTTTCAAATGAATGGTTGAAAATTCAGAAATGTATTTGTATTTTATGATTAAATATACTTTTAAAATTGAGACATTATTTTTCAATAATCGTATTGTTGTGGTGATCCCTCGCTCCCTACATTAACACTCCAAAATCTTTCAAGAGCATTTTATAGTTTCTCCAAAGCATAATCAATGCACTAAAAACTACACTATACAAACTGGCACTGCATATAATTGTGCAGGAGGAACGCACATGATTGATCCATATCGATACCTGAATGATAGTGAATATGAATGATTGATTGGTTGACAATGGAACTTGGATCTCTGAACTGAATTTTAAAATCGGCTTCCCAAAGTTTCTGTAGTGTCTCAAATAATTACACAATATAGGTACACATTTGAAATAATAAAACTGTAAGTGAGTCTGTCTGTCTGTCAAGATACAAGTGAATTTAAAAATATTCAGAATCCAGTTTTGTACCTTCAAGGTATCTCCAGCTAGCTCTACGCTGACCTTTTTAGAGGCATTTAATCCAGTACGAAATTGAACAGAAAGAATTATCATTTTGTTGATTATTGTTGAAGTTTGGATGGAATTTCTGGAAGAATAGAAATGTAGACATTTTCTTCACTCATCAATATTTATTCATCTTACAAAACCTAATCCATGCAGTTTCTTTTCATTTTTGATACATTTAATTTACATATTCATTCGTAGCATAGTACAGTATAATAATCAATCCTTATGATGCCAATCCACTGCTCTTTTTACAAAAATAATAGTAGATCATGAAAACATAGAAATTATTCTGATTGAACAACGTGTCAAGCTAACATTTTGTGCAACAGATATATTCCTCTAATTTACTAACACGGCGTCTACATCATCCTTTATATCTGCGTGCAAGATAAAGTGTCAGTCAGTGAGTCAAATATCAACTGTTTGTGATGAAAGTTTACATAAAAAATAATTTTATGGATGCTGGAATGAAACAGTTTTGAATAAGGGAGAATAATAATCCTGTTTGGGTAATTCTATTCATTTACCAAACCATGATGTAAAAGAGTTGGAAATGATTGTCATTCTGGTATTTTTGGACAGAAGAGAAACTATGAGTACATGACGTTTATACATAAACTATAAGTGATAAGTTCAATAGAAGGAATTACCACCCTGTTCCAAAATTATTGGAAATTTTTGTGAGATTCAATAAAGTAATGTCTAAACTGTCCCGGCTTTCACTGTGAATTATTTCAAGCAAGCAATATAATTTCTAGAATTGACATCACGTCGACATAAAGTCATAATAATCAAGACTTTGATGCCATCTGGAATCCAGGATGAATTCATAAATTACACTAAGACCTTATTCATACAAGATTCAAACCTATAGTTACTATCCTATAGTTTTGTTTCAATATCAAGCTTCAAAAAATCTTGAAGCTCTGGGTACTAATTTCAATCCACTTATTCTAATCTGACTACCATAAAAATGAATCACAGTTTTGGTATTGGCTAGAAGCCAAATAAAATAGTCGATAGACCGATAACAATGACAATCCATTTATGAGTTCCAAGTGCATGTCTTTTGGCATATCAATCCTTAGAAACCCACAGAGATCTTTATCAATTTATTTAATAGTTATTACACTGAGATAAAATCTCTCACATATTCATAGAAAATACTTCCTTTCATTTATAGAGCCCTATCAAGCTCTTTCAATAATAATCAACAATGTAATTCAGGAGTAGACTGTTTTGAACATTATTTATTAATCGATAATTCAAAAAATAGGTTGAAACATCAAAGATTATTAATACTAGGCAGGTGGCAGAACTTATGAATGAGAATCACCTTACATAAATAAATATGCTAACGCCTTCCATGTAGAAAGAGGTGATAGGAGAAACATTCCCAAGAATTAAAAGCCTATATAAAACCTAACCTATAAGCAATATTCTCTAATCAACTAATCCTTGATAATTATCGATAAACATTCATTGATAAAATCTGATATTATATTAATGTGCATTAAGTTATAACATTCAAATCTTATACATTCAGTATCAGTATACTAACAAGACATCATTAATATGAATGAGAATGTAAGCTAAATGAATCAACAGAGAACAGTGGTAACTAGGGTAGTCCTACTGAAGGCTGAATGATTGAAAATATCAAGTGTTATG
The DNA here is from genome assembly GCA_948455865.1 of Conomelus anceps. Lineage (NCBI taxonomy): Eukaryota > Metazoa > Arthropoda > Insecta > Hemiptera > Delphacidae > Conomelus > Conomelus anceps. Next base: position 53,086,834 of record OX418218.1, on the reverse strand, counting down.
AGATATGAAACCAGGAATGCATTCAAAATTTAAGCGATAATGGAAAATGAATATATCAAATAGACAGTTCGGCGGGCCGCTAAGCGTAGTTGGTTGGGGCGTCGCAACTTCAGATTGCTGTTATGGGTTCGAATCTCGCTCCTCCGTCTGGCATCTATGTGTTATTATTCTCCTCATTACCCACGCACAAGTCTCGGACTCATGTGGGCATCAGCAGCAATAAAAAAAGACAGTGGTTCAAAAGGGATTGGAATGTAAACCAAATTGAATAAATGTACCATCAATGTTTTTTCTTTATCACCACGTTCAGAATTGATCAACGTTTGACGAGTGAATATTAGCACTTGAACTCACAGTTAATTTAGAAAATGAAATTATTGTAGCTCGAAAAATCAATAATATCAGGAATAGACCCTCATGTCAAGGTAGAGCTACAAAATCAATTAAGAAAAAAGATAGAACTTTTGTTTATCTTCAAAAATAGAGATTTATCACGCTTAATCAAATGAAAACCCGTAATTTTCAATCAAACTGATCAAAACTAGTTACTTCAAAAGCTGACTTCTTGGTACAATAAGCTTTATTTCAGTGGAAGTGTATGACGATACAGTGTATTAGACCTGAAAGTTGTCATTTTTCACTCAAATACTTCTGCATATTTACTGAGGGAAGCTCATGTTCTAGGTCTCTGGGGTCCCCGTGAAATGAATTAAATTTGGGGCTCCTTTTTTCAGGTGTACTACGATTATTTTAGCTAATTGTTCTGGGATCCCTGGAGGCAGCAGCGTGGTCTCCTTTTCACAACCTCTTCATGCACGTTTGAGCATTTGAGGAGCCACCTCTTAGGCGGCTATGCCCCAGCTGACCACCTCTTTAATATTCAGTTGTATTTCATCACCTGGATCTCATTCAAACTCTGGGGAGTTTTGAATGAGTATGAATGCAGCATTGTTTATTCCACAGACACACATGAATTCTGTAGGCCGAACCTTTTAGTGGAAAATAATATCTTGACTGAATTTTATTTTCTCTTCAATTTATGAGAAACTAGACATTTGGAAATCGTGCAATTGAAGATTGTTTACAGCTACTACATCAAACAGAAAGGGAGACAAATTTGAAAACTGATGCCACAAAATCCATATTGTAAAAAAAATAATTGTAGGCTATACATAATTATTCTAGTTGAAAGGTCAAGTAAGCTATTCTAGCGGTTATTTCACGTGAAATTGACAATAATACAATAATTATGACTAATAATTTACAAAAATGGCTGATGAAGTACCTTCCAAAAATAAGTCATCGAATATCAATAATACAGGATATCATCTACAGTACTTACAATACAAAAAATTTAATTCTCTAAGCAGTGTAAAAGAGAACCTCAGAAATAAATTCAAATAATGCTTTGGCCCCAATCTTAATCTAGAAACGTAATGAGATAGCAATAAAATTTTCATGGAAATTCAAATAATTTGGAGATGAATATTATTAACTTATAAATAAAATATTAATGAATCTATTACGGTTTATCATGGGAGTTTATATGTAACACATCAAAATAGTTATAGTTAAGTTATGTGCAGTATTTGTATGAATCTGATAGTACAATAAGGTTGAATGAACGATGAATGATCATGAGGCCGGCTACAGAATACCATAACTTGAGAGTTTCTTGAAGAAATTTCAATTTGACAGTTGATGCATGATGACTTCTTCATTGAGGCAGTGGAAATGTCATAAAATCGCAAAAATTATACATGCTCCTATCCCCCACGCTCATTATAAATATGAAATCCTTTATTTAATTATTTTTGTATCTATGCATATGTATACTATGTATACTAATGAAATCATTGAGACTTATTCATGATAACATTCAAGTTAACTCAGTTTCGAAATATTATGGTATAAAAATGGCCAGTAGTGCACATTCATTGTTAGGTATAGTACTACCTACTTGAGAAAGGCTTCTTGAACTGTTTGAAAGGCTTTAATGAATGAGTTGCTATATCATGTTAAGTATAAGCATTGATGATATGAGAAGCACATGAGAATGATAAACTTACATTTATTTGAACATAGTTTGGATTCTGTGATTCTTTCTATTGCATGACATAGAACTTTCTACCTGTAAATCATCAATAGTGAACAGAATGGAACAATGTTACTAAAAATCCTCCGAAGCTCCCATTGCTGTATTGTATACCTCATTACTGATTGTATTAAAAAACTTATTGTTTTCTGAATCGAATATACAAATGGAATATAGGTGTTAAAAAAATGCACATAGAATATAAGGAGTTTCTTAGTAAATTGTGCAACTTCTTGACAAACTTACGTCTTGTTAAAATACAATTAATATAATAATTCAAAACGCACATATTTTTCACATAAGCTAACATTCTGCAGCAACCAGACATTCACGTACAAACATTTATGCATAGAGGTATATCGTTATTTATAGTATGTACACATTTTTATATAAAAATTTTCTTCTGAAAACATCAATCCATTCTAACACTCAGAGATAATAGTCACAATATTTATCATAATATTATTATAACACATTTATAAAGCAATTACAAAACATTATACAGGGACTCAACAACATTCATACACAGAAGATATACACATATGAACAGTTATACACAATTTTCGTCATTGTTTTTACTAGAACGTCAAGATTCACATCTCTTAACCACGTTTGTATAATAAAATATATTGTATGAATGTAGTTTACAGCACATGGCACTTAGCCGCAAACGTCTGTTGGACAGGATGCGTCATCGCCTAACTATTTCTTTCCCAAATTTCAGAGTCGGAGTATTTTTAAACGTTCTCTTCTATTCTTCCAAGATCCTATGTACAGCACATCAAAAGCAGTCTTTGTTTCCAAGCACCATTCATGTGATGCGATGCTTGCTAGTCTGGTTCTTCATGATACCTGCAATCATAGAGAAATTAATTGATGATTGGGTGTTTAATAAATAGTGAAAGTTCCTATGGACTATAAATTTCTGTATACTATGATTTTTCATGATAAACTCTTCTCTTCAAGAAGCCTCTGTGCTATCCTTCCACCTTAGAGCCACAATTTGAGGCTAAACCACACCAGCAGACCGTGTGACTAAGCTCAAAAAATTTAAGTTCACAAAGGCATATACTTTTTGAAAGTCATAAGCTGATTTTATAATCAAATTTACCCGTTGGGTGTGATTTAGCCTGGAACTGTGGCGCACGACCGCGACTGCAGTGGCTCTATGTAATAGGCTCTTAGAAAATTTCCTAAACTAACCCTCCTACAAAACTTCATTTGAATGAAAATACCGATGAGGACTTCAACTCGGCTGAGCCTGAGCCTTAACTCAAGAATGTCAAATGCAGAACAAATGCTTACAGAATATAATCGCAATGTATGAGAGCTGCAAAAGAAACCTCAACAAGTGAATATTAATAATAGAACAGTTTTCATCAAAACAATACTTATTATTATTGTCCACATCGTTGAGAAGTATATCCAGTATCCCTCAATTATTAATCAACAGATCATCACACAACCCTTCACTGTGGACGGTTTAACAACTCCTATTACTTACATGGATTTAATAGTACCATCATAATGAGGTGAATGACAACAAATCTTTTTAATTTCACTTAATTTTTGGTAATGAATTGACAGTATTATTAGATTTGTTCCGATATCTTTGATATTCTCAAAGACTATGTTAATGCTATTTCTGTTATCATTAAATCATTGTATTTTTCAATTGCTGGGAACATACTTGACTTCTTGTTTTTGACCCGACCCATCGCTAAGCCAATTACAGTTTGGTCTTTATCATATTCTTGTAAGTATGAATATCAATTATCTATGATATTAAAATTTAATTGTCATCAATGACTCCATTTTTAATACAAATTGTCAATGCATTATAAAATGGAATCATCTTATAAATATATCTGTCAAATGAAAATATACAGTAGCTTGCACGTAACAAGAAGGTTCCTCTCTCTTATAAGTTATGTGAACTAATTCAGATTCAGAGAGGTAGTAGGCTGTTTTGTTTATCATCGATGATGGATGAAGATGAGTTATTAATTTTTTTTCAAAATTGATTCTATTTTCTTGAATTATTTCAAGAAGGATGACTTCAATCACCAATATATCAGGGCCCAGTATTCACTCTGCTACAATTGATTTGATTTCTGATGTATGTGTGATACCTCCGAATAGGTAGGCTACACGTTTGCAGCGATCAATAGGCCTATAGCTAAAGAGAACGCTAAATAGCATAGCAATGGATCCAGGTTCCTGGACCCGCCTGGAGCGACTTCTATTCACTTCTATTTGAGGCTGTTGTGCCTCTGACAGCATACTCGTAAGAGCCCATTGCAACGTCAAACTCAGAATTGCAACTGAGTTACAGTAATGTTAAACGCTATAACGCTGCTAATACACAACTGGGTATTATATACCACCATTGGGTGCATAGCCTTGAAATCAATACTTTTACGCCTCTATTCTTGCTACCAATTCCATTTTGTTAGCAGCCCTTCATTGGTTTGCTTAGTTATCAGGTTTATTTAACTGTTTAACATCAGAGTTCAATCAGCATGACGTAGAATACTGTAGAATAGAAATTGGAATGTTTTGGCCAATAGTTGTAATAAATTCAAATACTAAGAATGTCAATAAAAAAGTGATGATTAGTAGTCCCTTCTTAAATACAACTCAATATAATTCCAATATTCACAATTTAGTAGCGAAAAGTATCATGGTTCTCAATTATTCAATTTGTCAAATTTGAAGGACTTATTCACATTTCACATCAATACTGAAGGAACTAAGAAAAGATGAGGCATCACTGAAAAGTAAAGTGACAAAGTTATATTGGAATTTGTCGAGTTGTGAGGGCCTGAATTATGAATATTTGATGGTGTACATATGTATTTTTGATGATCATTGGCACATAATAAATCATTTTTCAAATTACTTTTATTTCACTGGTGAGCTTTTGGCTTCAATAGCTTCTAAATACTTCATGACAAACTTTTATATAATTATCAATGAAGCTCAGGATTCCTACTTTTCCGTATATAGACAGCAACTTTCAACCCAAAATCCTGCCTGCATCAAGTATCTCATTAATCTCTACTGTTCTTCAGACGATCGGCAAATGTAGAGAGTATTTTCTAAATTTCATCAACTCTATGTTTTTCTATTAAAACTAAGATCAGTTTGATTATGCAAATAATTGTACATCTGCAGATTACAATGATTGTGAGATGTCTATCACTTCAAACACAATTTATTCCGTACCTGTGAGAAAAAAAAACGGATAGGAGAATTATTGGACCTATTGATCGCTGAATTAAAATCTATAAATTCTCTCATTTCAGGACAAAAGTACGGTAATAATTTTTTCTGGCTCGAAAACTGTGATCACATTGGTAGAAACCAATACTTAAAACTTTCTTGCCCAATTTCATGAAGAGTTCACGTGAGATAATAAATATTTCTCGCACTCACCTGTATTTATAAGAAGGCCAGGAAAAGTAGGCTCGCTGAAGTTAGGAACTGGCAGGCTAGAGCAGAGGACTGTACCGCACCTCGACCCATCACTCTCACTCCCATGTCCCTCATCTCAGGATCTAGTGAAATATAAATGGAAATTGTTATTAAATGGAAAAATTTTGAGCACAACAGAGTAAATCGCATTGTCACGAAATAAATTATTTAAATAAATAAATTTAACAGACAAATTTTAATATTTATAAAATTAGCCTGTAGAGCTTGGAGTGTGAAACAATGGAGAATTTCTTGTGAATATAGATGATTCAAAATTATTGAAATGAAATACAATGCTTTCATAATCATGTATATATATATATATATATATATATATATATATATATATATATATATATATATATAAATAGGAACTGGATAATAGTAAATCATTCCTGTTCTTAAGATTTTCAAACGCACTGTAATTATTGCACTTTGGAGGAACCGACAACTATTTGATATTGTAATAATAATTATGGTAACTAGTGTATAAGATTTGTAATATGTACATCTGCCTTGTTTTATATTTCTTAACCGGAGTATCCAAGATGAAATCTTAAAAAAAAATATTTGTATTTTGAAATTAAGTTGTATCACGTAGTTGTAAGTATAGCAAAGCACAATTACTCAATAAAATATCACATTATGATATGATTATTACATAATTCATATTATATTACATTATACCATTAATTATATTGCAGTTCATAATTATATCACATTCTAACCAGTCTAACATTATATCAACAAAGCTTAGGTGTTTTTTTTTTAGTTGAATGTTCTTATAATATAATATATTATATTGAGTGAACTTATATATTATATTATAATATGGAATATATTATATTGAGTGAACTTTCAACCATCGATCACCAAAGATCAACCATCCACAGATGACAGATTCGGTTTTGTGGACTTGCCGCAGCATTACAGCAGTAAGTCATTGCTTATTGTAACCAGGGTGCATCTTTTGATTTGGTCAACACCTTATGTATTGAGATTCCAGGGCTTATTTAAATTTAAGGCTGACGAAGCTTCTTTTCAGAAGTGAAATGCATCCTCAAGAGGCTCCAATATATGTGAGTAAAACATTATTTAAAAGTGAAATACAGTGTCAGTTTTAATATTAAAAAGTTAAATTTAGCTGATGATTGAGAACCATTCGATGGAGTCTCTCAATAATATCTATCTACTAATAGACAGAATAACAATAAAGTGGAGTTGCAACAGACGAAGTCCAAGACTATTCTCTCCACAAATTATTATATCGTATTATGTGTTATTTGTCTATTTCAGTAACCAAACATATCATGAGATGTTCTCAATATTTATTATAATATATAATGTGTATTATATATAATTTTGTTATAAAATATTATTGTTCTGTATCTTGTCTCAATTCTATCAATATTTTCAACTGAATGTAACGAATGACTATTACCTGAAAAGACTGCTGGTTCTGGTGATGGCTCCAAGTAGTTAGATTCTGGGGGAAAAAATGAGGCATTAGTGAGTATCATCCTATCCCATACCTCTACAAAATTAATCCGCTCAAATACGGAAAGAGGTCATTGATTAGACAAGAAAAAAAAGTAATTTCAGATGAATAAAGATAACAATAACAATCTGAATGTGAAAAATACAATATTTTTCAATTACTACATCCACTACTCCATTAGTATCGACAGTATTAGTTTTTAGTTTGTCAAGTAACAGGTTACAGATTATTAGATAATGTATCTCTGTTTGCTTCAACTTACAAGAAGTGTTTTTAATTTTTTTCCATTTTACCCTTGTTAATAATTTGTCATTCTATAGCTCAAAGAGTTGTGTAAATTTGCACGAATAAAGCCATCTGAATCTGAGACGAATGAATAAATCATAGTTTAAGAAAACTTTCACATCACAAAACATAATATAGACTTCTAAATTCAGGACTGATTTGTGATATGCATAAAAACTTTCTTTCAGAGTTCTTCCAGACTAAACAATCAAATACTTTGCTGCTGCTGAAGAAGATGTTTCAAACTATATATCTCCTCAAGACGAGCATGCAAAGAGATTATTGTTGAGAGCTGTACAAGTGTTTGTGTCCACACATTATCCAAGCTTCCACACTTCCATAAGTTTCCTAATCATGAAATAAGCTTGAGAGCAGAAAACAGTGGGTGAAAAAAGAGAGCGGGAGAGAGAGTGAATAGAAGAACTCTTTACTCGTTATCTGTATACTTATTAAGAATTTAATGTAGTCTATAGCAGTTTGTTTATTTTGTTTGGGATAGGTATGCTAATGAGTCTCATCATACACGCTGAAATGCTAAGCCTGAAAGTTTGTTTTGGATGAGAATTTTGGTCTATTGGTGGAGAGGGGAAGGGGATGAGATGAGTTTGCTCCAAACAAATGGCTTCGTTCCTTCTGAATAGTTCCTGGTTGAGGCGTATGTTGCTTGCAAACGTTTGTTGTTTGCTGGTAATTGTTTTAATAGGGAATTCTCGTCCAATCTTCCGCTCTCGAAAGACTTACTCCCACTCATGCAGGCTTCCTATAGAAGCTTTTTCACTGGGATTCAGTCAATATAAAAATGTTCATATGAGCATACATGGAGCGATTAAGATGAAATTTATTATAAAAAATCATAATTCAAAATTATATCCGCTTTCTGTGGACTATTGAACTGTTTCAGTGTTTTGTCTCCAAAGTGAACTTTTAAATTGATATTCTTGTTTTAGAAAGAGTTAGTAATTGTACTTTCAAGTGAAATTTTTGGTTGAACTTCAATATAACCTAAAATTTGTAAAGAAAACAGTAGTGGGCTATGTCTGTTGTATCTTTACTTGATAGTGTTTCGTGTAATTGTAATAAATAAATGAATGAATAAATAATTTAAATAAATTTGAAAGGAATCTAACTTTTGAATGAAGAGTACAATACATTTTGTACAAGTCCTATTCATACTTACTGGTCCATTTTGAAAATTCAAGCTTGATGAATATTGATGAATATTATATTGACTCTTATACAGTATTATGTTGAATGTTTTCCTCCATAAAGAAGAAATGAAATAAAATTATTTTTAGACTACTGCAATTGAATTTGTTTCAATAACCATAATTATTTTCTCTAGCCTCTAGCGTGTCTGTTTCACAAGTAAAATAACTTGTCTAATAACTTCCTTGTCTAGTAACGAGTCTAATGAATTTTTTTTCAATTTCAAATTTCTCTAATGTCTTATGCTAGAATAATAGACTTTCTTAGTAAAACTCCTCTGAGTAAGGTGGTATTTGGTGATGTCTTCTAAACTCTAGAAGCTCATATACTTCACTAACGTTTCCAAAATTACAAAATCATCCACGGAAATATGCAAGGAGCCGAAACGATCTTTCTCTCAGTATGTTGAAAAATTGAACTTAGTTATTCATCACTAACCAAATAAATGATATTTTTATTATTTCCATGTCATTCTATAATTCATTCAATCATAAAGGCAAAATACAACTGAATATGAATAAACGACATGCTTTCGAGCTCAATACTGCTCATGTTACTAAATTCCAACTGGAATCAAAATCCTTATATGTAGACTATATATTATATAGACTGATATATTATTGTATTCTGGAAACTGTGTGTAAATAAATGAAATGAAATGAAATGAAAAATATAAAAATCAATATAATTAGGCTACAATAAATATCATACGCGTCATACGGTATGTTGATAATTTTAAGTCTATAGTTACCACCTGGAAAAAAACAATCATATTTATAATCTCCTAGAATCCTAATCCTTTTATTATTAGTTAAGTTTTTCTCTATTAAAATGATTACTCTACTACAAAGAATATTATAATAAAATATTTACGAAGAAGATATCTGGTATAATCTCATTTAGATTAATCATAAAATCTCATATAAATATTTTGATTGTAGTTGACATTTTGTAATAGGAGCAGTATTGGGCTGAAAAACCTGTTGCTTTTCTACATAGAATGATTGTATTTCACCTTAATGAATGAATAAATAATGAGAATAGAAATGAAAAAATACTGCTGAAGAATTTCTCAAACTGATAAATATTAGAAAATATCTATTCACTTTTTTAAAACTTGAAAATTGTGCAGAGCCTGCTTTTACCTTCTCCTCTGGTCGAAAAGTGGAAAGTGTCGGAAATATGGCTCCATCCGAACCTATTCTTGGCCTGCACTCTGGCTTCGTAGTGAAGAGCTGGCTCCAGGTTGCGGATCATGTAGGACATTTGCTGAGTGTATTGTTCGCTGGGTGCTGCTGGTAATATCACGTCATTCCATTCGTCCAAAGCTCTCAGTCCGTTGCTGCCTATTGACCAAGTGTCATTCTGCTGTAAAACACAGAAAAAAATCGATAATCAGGAACAGTTTCATTCTTTATGTTGATGTTATATCATCGATTCACATAATAGACACTTATAAATATAACTATGAAATATATGAGTACTGTATATAAAATATATTATAAGAAATGCTCAAATAATCTACAAGAAAAAATATAATCAATGGTGTCTGTACTTTGTCACATGAATATAAGCACAAAGACTTATTCAATTTGATAATTGGACAAGAAGAGAAATAGAAAACATTTGTTTTCAACTGATGTAAGTACGAAAACAATGAAATTAACAAGTCATTAAAAATGAGCAATTGGAACTTAAGTCAATGGTGAAGTAAATCAATTTGCAGAGTTTATCCTCCAGAAATTTATATAGTCGATTTTTTTATAGTACAAACTTCAATAGTGGGCATGATGAATTTTCAGTTTCATAGCTCAAATTTGAATATAGATAAATATTGTCAATAGGAACGACCGGAGGAAAGAATCCTTTATATTAGAACCACTGCGTTTCAATAGTGAATTGCTCACTCGCTATGACCGGAGTTCAAACAATTTGTCGGACAGAACGTCTCTTATTCACTTCATAAAACTGTATTGTATGCAGATTCAGACAGATCTTTGGTAGTTTGCGATTTTATTCCCCGATGAGTAACAAAAAGTGGGTCAGAAACATTGCTGGCTTCTCCTTCTGCAGACTAGACAGTTTCTCGTCCGAGTAATTCCTCAGTGCAGTGGAGAGAAAAGCAATAGAGCTCACGCTCAGTAGCTGTACAGTGAGGAAAGTTTTCTGAGTCAACATCCCTGTAACAGAAGTTATGACTTTCACGAGCAGCATAATCATCTTCAAATTACTGAATCAGCTCTTATTCCAGCTCAAGCTGCAATATAAAAAGACGAAATACAGGGACGCTCAGTTCCACTTCCAAATCCAGCTTATTCGATTCTTGAGGGATGAGGATTTTAAGAAATATTATACTTGAGAGATTTGCACATGAATGACTCGATACAATAGAGTTTTACATGTTTCCCTTACGATTTAGCTGCAGCAAGTATAATTCAAGATATCTTCTACAGAATCAAATCCTGCACAGATATTCCCATAAGCCAGATGCATGCTTCCGATTGTATATAGCCTGTACTTGAAATTGAAAGAATCCAGTATTATAGTGCAGTTACATTTGAAACACAATAAATTATTTTCGAGGTTTTTTTTGATACTCATTTTTTAAATCGATTTCCATTCTTCTTTAATCGCCAGTAAAGGTCTCAATGCTTGCAGCCTGTTGGCCTGCAGCGGCTGACACACACGTTCCGGTTCAGGACCTTTACTGGACAGGTAAACCTTTCCGGTATAACGTTATGCCCAGTCTAAGTAAGCCCAGCACAAGCTGCGGTTGAGTTTGAGGTTGGCGTTAGAAGGTCCGAAGAAGATTATTGATGGCAAATAATAACCTTGAGTCTTACTCATGTTATTTTATTTTCAAGTAGCTTACTGCTCTTGATAGGATTGATTTATTTAGTTCGATAATAACTGAATAGGAGCTTATATCGTGATATGCATGAAATAGTCAGTGCATTATCTTAGAGCTGAATCGTGTACGTGTACAACACATTTTATACAAAGTAGCAGTTTCGTAGGTGTGTAATATTTGAATTATATGTATATATATATGCTACTTTGTATAAAATGTGTTGTACACGTACACGTTTCAGGCTCTCAGAAAATGAACTGAATTTTTCATGCATTTCATGAGTTTCACGATTCTATTCAGTTATTATTGAAACTAAATAAATCAATTCCCATCAATAGCAGTAAGCTACTTGAAAATAAAATAACTGTATGTAAGACTCAAGGTTATTATTTGCCATCAATAATCTTTTTTGGGCCTTCCAACGCCAACTTCGAGCTTTTGCTGCTAGCTTACTTAGACACATATATATATATATATATATATATATATATATATATATATATATATAGTGAAAGACAATGTAGAAAAGACGATTAATACTAAATTGTTATATTGAGAGATAAAGCAGTACCTAGTCAGCTAGCTGATGTGAAACACAATACATAAATATATAGATGATATTGAAGATTTCAAAAACAAGCCTTCTGAAGAAATCATCACTGTATTATGAACAATGGAGGTTCTCAGCCATTGAATTGTGTCTTGAATAATGGTAGCAAACACTCTTTCCAGCATATAAAATAAGAAAAACGTTCAGGAGGAAGATAGTCGAACTTGATATGCAGTGCAGATTCCAAGCCGGGGTTCTGGCACAGGAGGAAATGAGGAAGGTTAAACAGGATGCTCTGAGTGAGTTATACGTTTTGGGTGCATGTAGGAAGAAGGGAAACATTAGGCACACGCGGTGCAACATATCCCGTTGTTGGAAACGTCCTCTACGCCCTCTACTATCCGAAAATTTAGAGAGGGGGGCTGCTGGGACAGTGTTACTACACTACTTCATTAATAACAACCCTTACAGCAAGCTAAATTGATATTTAATATCTTGCTAACATGCCTCTCCACCTCTTGTCCATGGCACCTGAACTACCCCTTTCCACCTTTCCAAAGATCACTACTCATTTTCACCTCTCCCCCTTCGACCCATACCGCATCATTCCAAACACTTCTTCGTACCTTCCGAAAACAAGCACCAGGGGATCAGAAGCTGGCTGTAAAAACGGCATAACCCGGTGGAACGAAAAGCAATTTCACAATGATAACTTGCTCCGTTCGGAGTTCCCACTTCACTTGGACACCCCTACACCTTATTACATACCAGAAAAAATCAAAAGGGGAAATTACAACCTCTCATACCCGCACATATTTTAAGTCGCCCGTGAAAAAAAAATAAAACTTCCAACATGTTATATTTGCAGGTGTTACATGTGCTCTGCTATCCCTTTTTTGATAAGTAATTTCACAATGCAATTCCTTCCTAAATGATTCCTACATGGGGCATGCCACGTTGTGTCGGCTAGGCACCTAACTGTCAATGCGATGGTCTTGAGTTCGATTGTTGATCTAGGCTCAACTTTTTATATCAGCCTCATTAACCACACGGAAAACTGAGGCTCGTGTGAAATTTGAAAAAGAATTCATTCATCGAATCCCTTGAAGTTTTTAAAGTGCAAGATTGATGGAAATTCAAAAGTTTTATTGAATCAATTTCATTCAGAATCAATATTAAAAAGCAGATTATATCACATCAAAATGAAAGAAATATTGAAAGATTGTAATGGAATAAATTCTAATTGTTATAAGGGGTCTTCTTTGATAAATCAATTAATACCCTTCTTTAATAAAATACTCTTTATTCACTGTTAGAAACTTTAAAGAATATGAGTCCGGTGGGGATCAAAATATAGAAAATTAATTTCTTTACTGTTAGGCATAAAATATTTTGTCAACATCGATAATGATAGAAATATGAGAAAGGTGTTATGGTCAACTATGGAATACATTTAATAAGGAGAGTAATTATTATTGGGGAAATTAGAAGTTGCTAGTGGCAATTATCAAGAAATACAAACTATAGCAATTTTGAAAAAAATGTTGTAACTTGTCTGAAAATAGAATTTGAATTGATGAATATTGGAAGATATATATACTACAAATTTGCCTTATGTACAAGAACTGTTGTGATTGCTACAGAAAGTGACAGTTTAGTTCATTAGAGAACTTGCTATAATCTCCAAATAGTATGACATCCTTTCAATTCAACTAATTATCCTTATTCAACTTTATACTTTCCAGGATAGTAACAGTCCAATTATTTGCAACTCAAAAGACATTGATTATTATTAAATTGTATAATCATTAAACTATTCTAAAATTATATGATAATCCATAATTACCCTCAGCTTTGACTCCATCTATGGCTTTGAACTGAGAAAGAACAGTCAGCTTCAATTCAGCTGTGAATATTCAGGTAGAGCGTAATTATTCTTACCTAGTAGAATAACAGTTGAACGAAAATCCTGACGTCAGTTGAATGATAATTATTCTCAAACAATAATAACTTCAATGAACCCGACTAATTCTCACTTCTAATTCAATTAGAAATTTTGTCTGCAAGCAATGTTCTCATAGTGACGTAATCAACAATCTTCAGGTCGGTTACTTCTTAATTTCTTGGTTTGAATCGAATAAGAGTAGTATCAGACGGAGAAGCGAAGGTGACTTTATTGCTTCCCAAATTGAATTAGAAAGGAATAAAAGAGCTTCGGATTTGCAATTCAATGCTCGGCAATCTCGAGAGGGTTGACTTGACTTGGCCCGAGAAGAAACTTTTCTACCCAACGTTATTAGTCACCCGACTTCACTTCTGTTCTACTCTCTCATGATGTCTACTCTAGCAAATTCAAAACAAGACTTGGATCTCGTGATGCAAGAGAGACAAGACAAGAGAAAGATAAAGGAAGATAGATGCATCGGAAGGAAGCAAGAATTAATGGCAATGATACTACTGAATGCGACTGTGGAATAACTTGAGAAAACTCAAAAACTATTGATACAGATCCACTCCCATTATAAAGTTTACGCTCCTCTTCCTTTTGAAATAACACAGAACTCAATACTAGGTTAGCAGTATTTTCGAGTCTATCCTTAGTCACCACTGCCTTTTCAACACTGTTTACATTCAACTTGACTATAAAAATACGATTGAAATCTCCAGCAAAATGGAAGATTTATAGAAAAAGATTTTAAAAACATACTTTACGTCGTGAATTTAAAATCTGGTTCAAGATCTTTTTAATGGTGAAATTACATCTATTTAATATTGAAATTGTTGAAAAATACAGGATTCATTTGGATTTTGAATTTTCTGGCTTTATTTATAAATAAATTTGAATGATTCAGTTCAAGTTCCATGTGTACAAACATTTTAAAAATCTTGTACAAAAGAAAATATGTATTTCAAAAGAGAGATATGATCAAGTCTGCGAATTGATATTTTTATCATTTTGGAATTGAAGCTAACTTGACAGTTACAATAAAGATTGTAATACAAAATTTCTTTAAAAAATTAACAAATTTTAATGTGGAATCACAGTTGTGGGACACTATCCCTTGAGTGATAACGGTTCAAAAATGTGAAGTTTTGATTTGTTCTTAACAAAGACAAGAAATATGAAACCATTTTAATTTTCATTGAATATACATATACAATCTTTATAAAGTGACCAGATGTTGAGATTATTTGCGAGTTCTACAAAACAAGATTATTTTGAAAATACAAAATGGGAAGTCTATAGTTGTTCTATATTTGAATACACTTTAGATCAGATTTGATCTTTATTTGTCACATGGTGTCATAGGTGGCTGTGTGAATTGTAAGTACAACAGAGATTACCGAAACAGTAACAATATAAATACATGTCAATATAAATACAAACTAATACAATATTTTATGCATTATTAATAAAAGTCAGTCTCTGTGAAAAACTATTCTCAAACATACATAATGTTCATTGAATAATTTAAAAAGATCTCACTTGATCTTGTGGGTGAAACTTGAGGGTAATAGTGCTATAGCTGCTATAGTTTATAAATGTTATTACTTATCACTCCTCAGCGTGAAAATTATTTATTGAAACACAAGTTTTGCCACTTTTCTCACTTCAGGAAATGGGTGTAAGCTAGTTGAAACATGATCAGCAATAATTATTAATGTTCTCTGCTCTTTATTATCAATCCTATTTTTTCAATCCTAAGCCCCACTTATCAAACCTCTTAATAGGCAAGGCTATTCAGATGACAAGTTTCCACAGAGATTCATGGATTGGCGTGGTGAGAACTAATTTCATATAGTACTGTTGAGTTTCATATGTTCATGGCACTAATACACCATAGAAATGCACAATGCTATATAAATAAATTAATAATAAATAAATGAATGATAAGCTTTAGCTGTCTGCAGGCATCCTGAGATGCAATTGATGAAAGTTTTCTCCAAGCGCACAATTTCCTGTAGCAAGGGGTGATTTGTTGCTAGAGAGCTCCAAGTGAGCTAGTATACCTCAGCGAATAGTATGTTTATCTCAGTATACTTCCAGTGAACCATGAAGAGCAAGAAGAGTCATAAAGCTGTTGTAAAGTATCATCTAATTTACATTTTTCACCCATTTATTGCCAGGCAATAAATCCCTTCTGTTATTGAGCGGAATACTCTCGGCAAAAAAATACTATGAAAGAATATTTTCTTAAGAAGTTTTGGAAGTTATTGATGGTTTGTGAATTAGGAATAAGAGTGTGTTATTCTAATGATACTAGACTAGGAGTAGGCGCGAATCCAGGAAGGGGGAACATTAGAATAACACACACTGGATCGATACAAAAAATCTTGATTTGTGTTTTCAAGGAGGTGAGGAGGCACTCTTACCAGGCCACTGGTTAACCGCCAAACGTTTTACCAGTTGATATCCTCCCTGGAAATTTCTGGATTCGCCCCTGCCTAGGACAAAGAAAAGTCTGTGTCCAAACTGTGAATAATTGGTAATTTAACCGAAATATCTGTTATGGTGCTGTAATATTGCTGGTGCATTCATAATCAATAAATTGAAAAGATGAAAAAACCAATTCGTTGAAAAATTGAAAATTTTGTAAGAAATAGAAATTTATTGATTAATTAACTGGAATTCACTGGAAACTAATCAAATTAAAGAAATTATTATATTACCGTGTCATTTATTTATTTACTCAAAATTATTTCTACTACCATTGTCTAGAGACATTGTTTGAATCCTATTACTGTATTATTCATCCTGTAGCGCTTCTGCTTCACAGCCCACAGCCATAGGAAATTTACAAGTGAAATAAACCTAGCTAGTTCTGAATTTTTCAATTAGTGGGTTTTCTCTACCTTTGATCTGTATCGATCCCAGAATGAACTTCATTGAACCTCTTGGTAGGCATGAGAGTTATTCTTCAAAGTCTTTTCAAAACACATAATGTCATTGTCCTGCCCACTCCACTCCTCAATTAAAATATTTTAATGTTTAAATAAAGATTGAGATTCTCAAATATTCTCGCCCACTTTAAAAGAATGGGAGGAAAGCTTGTTGGTCAATTCAAGAGGAGTCTTCACGCTTACAATAGGAGGTTAACCAATAAGGATCGCTCACGCTTCTAAAGTCGTGGCCATTCGTGAGACACGCAAAAATAGGCGGAAAGGATTAGAAGAACAATAAGCGCCAATACGAACGAAAAGAGTGATGGCGATAAGAGAGGGGGTGAATGGGATGAAAGGATGGAAAGGTGAGTGGAAGGAAGCTCTTGTTCCAGGGAGATAGAGGCTAATGAATACATCAAGAGTCAGGCAAGGGAAAGCTTCCTAAAGTAGAAGTTCTTTCCTTTTCCTTTCTTCGTCATCTTCTTCTTCATCAATCTTACCATCCCAACCATTCATACTTTCCCAACTTCTCGGTCCACTCAACTGGTGGAAAACTCTCCAACTACTGCCAAGAATGTTATAGAGTTCAAGAGGGTTGTAGTGGAAGTGATCTAACAGTAGGATCTGGCAGTCAAACTGAATGAGTGTTGAGTTGTAATGAGGGCAGCCAGACTCAGAACTTTGTGTCCTTTGTCTTGGAAGTGGACTGTCGGGATGGACGCATTCTTGTAACTGTTTGTTGCTTTGGTCAAACAGGAGGCGAATAATTGTGGCTTATGTATTTTCAATATTGTAATAATTGAGGAGAGACAAGTACATCTCAAATTGAGAAGAGTATTCGCTCCAATTTTATACTAAACTCAAGTATTAGGTGAACACAAGTTAGTAGCTCTTGTGATATAACTCATCTTCATGTAATATTACTCAATTTATTACAGGCATTATCATAACTTTTCCTAGGCTACTAACATAGAATAAGGATGAGTCCTTGATGGTTGGTCTATGCTACTAACCTTATATTACTGCTAACTTTGATCGCTATTCTATGTATTTTTAGATCAGTTGAGAGGATTTTCAATATCCTACCTTTACCCAATAGGCCCAAATTACTGCATATTTTTCTTACCTACTTTGTAGTTCGCATGAGTTAGGCATGTAAATGATAGTCACGTTTTCAATAAGCGGAAAAATAAGAGAAAAAACCTCCGGAAAATCAAAGAAATTGGAAAATCTTTCTCAAATTTGCTCCTTCCGCATCAATCAGCTCTCCAAAGAGGAATAAATAAAATAATGACCAGCTTACCCGTCTGATCGGTCTCTTGGACATCTGGTACTGAGGCTGGGAAACCTGGCCGGGAACGACAGGAGTTGGCATGCGTCTGAAGTAGAGCTTGAACTCCTCAATGGGCGTGTAGCTGGTCACTGTCCAAGTCAGGTTATAGCTGTCCTTAAATCTGCCATTCGGGTGACTCCTGAACACTGCTGGATTTGGTTTTCCTGGAAGAAAATTGAAAATTTCACACTGGAATTCTTTGTATTCGGTAATAATCGAATATTGGAAAAATTAGTTTCATTTTTTGAAAAGAAAAATTTTTAATTTGAAAGTTGTAGTTGTTTTTGATTATCTTGACATTCTGTGACATACAGCACATTAATTAATCTATTTATTTTATTTATTTATTCATTTATTTATCTATTTATTTATTATTAATTACATTATTATTTATTTATTAAAGGTGTTCTATTTCGTAGTTGAAGAATGCATTCAGAAGATTTGAATGAAATGCTATTGAAGTATTTCATGAAACTGCAATGCAACAGTATAAAAAATGTTGTTAAAGGTGATCGATATTTTCCAGAAACGTTGAAGTAATTATTATTTATATGATACACAACAATATTCATAGTTCTTGAAACGCTATATAGTGATGTAATAGAACTCGGTCATATTTTATTATGTTCATTTAATAAGTTTATATTTGTAAATCAATGGAGTAGCACAATGAAAAAATATTATTTTTATGACTGACTATACTGATTCTTTTATAACATTCTTGATGATTTCTTTCCAAATTCTTTGTAATCCTTGAAGGAACTGCAGTTCTATCTTATACAGTATGAATATTTCTTGAATATTGAAATTAATGAACTCACCTGATAATTCAAGATACTCGCGTGCTTTGCCGACCGTGTTGTCTGCTACACAGCTGTAGTTGCCGAAATCGGAAGCCTGAACTCGACTGATGACTAGAGTGTGTCTGCTCCCTCGCACCTCCATGATTCGCCTCTCAGTTGTGTCCAACCGTAACGTGTCTCTGTACCATAGAACCTAACAGACAGAAAGGACATTCAACAAGTTTATTCAGTACTTAGTAACAACGAAGAGGCTCAAGGAAAACCTCAATCAACATTTCTATGATTGTCTATATTGTTTTATAAGAGTTGAGTTTATCAGTGTATTCAGTACTGTATTGAGTGTATTCAGTACTTAGTAACAACGAACAGGCTCAAGGAAAACCTCAATCAACCTTTCTATATGATTTTCTATATTGTTTCATAAGAGTTGAGTTTATAAGAGCCTTCTCACTTATCGGTGAATGTTACTGATAGCATCTGATTGGTCTATTCAAATTTTCAACGTCTATTAATTTGAATAGACCAATCAGACGCCAGCGGCAACGCTCACCGGTTTCCGATAGAGTTCCCAAGAACTCAACCATGTGTCAAGCTTCCCAATAGAACACCTAATATCGAGCTCAAAATAATAGTGATAATGCTAGATTTTTTTGGAAAATGTAAAAAGAGTGAATCAAAAGATTGTGATTATTTATTATTTTAAAAATATCATCCCTCCTTGTACATAACTCATTGAATATCCCCATAGAGAACTGGTCATTTCAAGTGGTTTCTTTTTGCAAAAGAAAGTGGCTAGAAATAGGATAATTAAATAAACACGGAAAAAATCCAGAAGAAATGAAATTTACTTAATAGGTGGGACTAACAGGACTGAGTATTCAAGGGCAATATTTATGCTTTCGATATCAAATTATTCTCAATAGAACGAAATTTGAAGAAAATCTAAATTTGTACTGTCATCCTGTTTTTAGAAATGTACCTATGGTACCTATCCCATTGGAAATTTATTTTATAAAATATCAAGCTTGACTTTAAATTTGACTAATACAAATATATTCTATTTAGAATTGCTGTGCTCAATTACTTAGACCAGATTGCCTAATATTTAGCCTTGATATTAAAAATTCTACAACGTCATGTAACGTAGTTCTACTTGTTTGTATCAATCTAGAAAAACAAACAAAACAGATGCAATAATACTGACAACCTTATCCATCATTCATAGTGACAGAAACATCAAACCAGATAAAGAACTAACATTTGAATGAGGCAAGCGTGAGAAAGCTCACTCAGCTTGTGTAGGTCCGAAAGTCCGAAATGTTTAGAAGACCTTTGTCGCTCCTTGGTTGTGGAGTTCAAGTACAGCTTTTCTGACAGGGAAGGATCACGCGTAGCTAAATAATAAATATGGGACATGTTGAAGGACCTCCTGGAAGGTCCTGCTTGGCAAATGTGATTAAGTTTGAAGTGGTAAGATCGAGAACAGCATGTCTGACTCTTCATAATTTATTGAGACATTACTCTCGACTTCTGCTTGTGACGTCATTCAGCATTTGCGGACACACACACACACACACACACACAATTTTTAAGTCCACGCATCTAGATATTCACAACTCGACAAAACTACTATGAGACAAACGACTGTTTCTCGAGTTCACGGGTCGAATTTGATTGCTGCATCGGTATCTCTTCCTTTCTTATTTACGGGTACTGTTGCTGCTTCTTGTGCTCCACTGAATTTCGTTGCAATTGACATTGACGTATTTTGAAGAGGCAATTTATTTGAAATCTTCGAGGAGTTGATGAGCGAATGATGATTACAAAGTGGAATCTAATAGGAGAGTCGAATGGTAGATGCTCTTTCTAACAAAAATTCTCAAGTTTTTTAAAATATTTTTCTGCAAATGTGCATTTTTGATTGTTGTAGATTGTGAAGACAAGCATTCTCATAACGAAGAGCTTAGAAAGAGGAGAATAGACCGAAATTCTTTTTTAAATTCGAAAAAAAACCAAAAATACAAGAATGTGTGAAGAATACAAACTACATAGTGTCACAGTACAAAATACACCGACTTCAGTTGTCAAGACAACTCTTAAAAACTCACAGCGATAAGGAGAGAAATTATAGAATTTTCTGTTACTTCCATTGTATTTATTTTCTATCATATATTTGTTATAAATTCTAATTTCATAGAATTTGCCAGATTAATTTTTTTTCAGTGTCATTCGATTAGCTGAAGTGCATAAATATTGTTTACTTGGAACAGAGGTTAGCTTGCCTAAATGCTTGATCGAGCTGGCTTATCAGTCAGCTGTTACCGGTCAATCGATATCCTTTCTTTCACTAAATTTATTGTCGAATTATTTTTGTATTTTCTGCTATTTGGTCTACTTGAAAAAATCTCCTTATTCCTACCATATTAATTGCTTGATTTATTAATTATTTTTTCTCGACTCAAAAATTTCAAGAGTTTGAGAGTAAGGCAAGCTTTAGGGTGGTGAGGCACTTTCTGCCCCCCCCCCCCTAACATTAGTGATCCCTCTGAGGGGTATTGCGTACATTTAGTCAAGTGCTGAATTTTTCAAATTACATTATTCGATCCCAATCAACGAAAAAAAGGCCCTACAAAACAATAGAGCTGCCTAGCTGATGTAAATTATTCTTTTTTCCACAAAGCATAAAATATTTGACTTTCGCGAAGCATAGACGTCTAAATTATTCGTTTATTGTTTCCATTGCCTAGGTCCTAGTCCTGGCCCATTACCGAGGCAACAACAAGTGAAATGAGTCCGTGAAGACAATATTTTTCAAGAAACTTACTTATACAGACTCAATATTGTTTCTTTATGTCTGACCATCCCACTACAGAATGAATATAGTAGCCTAGTAGCCAGAACTATTTCAGTTGATTGGTAATGGTGAATGTGGTCGATATCACTTATTTCTATATGAGAATTTCGTGCGAGTATTTGTGATACTGATAATAAGTGAATATCATCTATTAGTTGATAAAAATGGAAGAGCTCCCAATATAAACTACTGAATACAATGTGAGCAATAATGGCAATAGGTGCCTGTTGAATCAAAATATGCCTTCAACCCCTTCTTCTTCCAAGGACTGCCAGAAGTTCAATAAATACAATAATTCATTGTTAGACACTAACAATAAAGTGAATGCTGCTGGAGCTATAAGAAAAACAATTATGCTATACAAAGTTTTTCATGGATTTCCTATGTTAATTTTAATTTTCAAAAAAAAACTCCATTTTCAAGTGATTATACTGATTTTTATCTTCCATTTGATGTGACTGATATAAATGTACAGTACATGAATATGAGTTATCTTGAATGAGAAGAATAAGAACAAAATAATTATTAGTAAAATCAAGATTAAGTAATGCAATAGAACGGATAATAAATACATTAACGATTTAATAGGAACTACCTCTTTCCACATGGGTTCTACTGGAAAAATTGATTCTACATTCTAAATGGGTTCTACATTGGTTCTACTTCTGGAAAAACTCAACGTTTTGATTAAGAGACTCCTGAATGGTGAGTTCAATGGTGAATGGATATTTAAAAACCTTTATTTAATGAGTTTAAATTCAACTTATTCTGTTCTGCATGTCGAAATTGTTAAAAACTAAATACATTGACTTAGAGTCACCCAATTTCAATTTTCCTTGGCAGTAAAAGGTGGTACGTAAGGCAAATAATATTCAGAAATAAATTCACTAATAACTTAGGATCTTCACTACCTCACAATATTTCACCCACCCCCCACCACCGGTCATGCCATCTATTCCCAGACCGAACTTCTAGTTAAGCCACTTCATGTTGGATCTTGCCCCTCCAATAATTCTATGAAATTCCTGGATTTCTTGTTCCATGACGAACTGCGTTGTTAATATTAACTTTTCATGTGAAATTTAACGACTTGCAGTCAAATTTGACTGCAAGTCGTTAAATTTCACATGAAAAGTTAATAATTCTATGAAATCGGCGCCGCTGGAACGCGCAGAAGATGCAACTTCAACCAACTTGGTTAAGATTGATAAGAAAAAGGAGTCATATAGTTTGATAATATACCCTCTAATTATACCTGCGATCATTCCTAACAAATTCGCTCAACCATCTGTTATAGTTCACTCTAGCTACAATGTATCTCGATTATTTATTAACAGATTTTTCTCGAAACCTTACTGGAACATTGATTTTTGCTCATTAGAAACTTCAAGATTCTTCCAATGAAAAACACATCACAGACAAAATTAAATGTGGATTAAAAGTGACTCCTCTCTGACGACAATGTTACAACAGCACGTTTTGAGAGCTTATAAAATCACCGGAAGTAGACTATTGGTTTTGCCGAATTCGGGGAAGAAACTGAAATATTAAACGATGGTAGTATGATTGAGCCAGCAAAGAGTGTGGGGTGGGTGTGAGTTTGAAGAGGAAGCCTCTTCAAAAGCTGCTCTCTCACTGTCTTGGCGAAAATTTCTCGCCCCATTGCCTATTCAGCCCTGTTCTTCTTTGACTTTGACGTGAATTTGAAAACCACCTCAAACTTCTCCAATTTCGAGCGAGCGCGCCGACTAAGCTTCTCATCCCCGATCATAATTATGGCTGTAACATGTAGCCCACCATGAGACGCGTCCACACCAACAACAAAGACATTTCTCGTTTTTATTTTCTTCTCTCAGCACTCTCTCCGAAATCACGATCCTGCCATTTCCATTCCTTCCCCTCACTATAGCTCCTTCCCTCTTTCCCTATTGTAATTGAAATAATACATCTTTCGCATTTGAATACAGAGATGAATGATGATAATAAGATACTTCCGCGATTCATTCAAAATTCTTTTGTGATAGCGTCCTCTGCTTCTTTGCTCCGTGATGAAAAAACACCGTAATTGTACTCGTTTGCAACAAGAAGGGCCGTCCATCTCTATTGTAGAATCTCATCTGAATTTGGACGCTGAGCTAATTAAGTTCGTCTACTCTTGAAGGAGGCCCACCGTTGTGAGTCGTCTGCCTGCTCCTTGATGTTCAAGTAGAAGCTGAATTAGGACACTTCAAAATTTGAAAAACTTTTCTTTTATTCTGTACTCTCATCTGTTGAGATAATAGAGTCTATCAAAGGAAAAGATAGCGATATGATACTCTTTTATGCAAAAAAGAACCCACCTCACAACTGGCACTTGAAGAAAGTTTTTTCCCTAAGCCTAAATTGCGCTTGTTTAATGAGGTGAATGATTAAACAAAAATTCAATATCAGGCTTAACGGAAATAGAACATGTAAATGCAAGAGTAGCGGGCAGTTAGAGACAAGCGCTTTAACAGCGGCTGGCTGCCTTAGAAGTGTATCGTTACATCATCATATCGCTCATTCATTGCATCGATAGATTTGGAATTTGAAATCATTATTCATCAGTTTTGTTCACGAAACGGTCAATTTCAGCGTACTCATAACGTATTGGCATTTCAATAAATTGATTCACAAGGCAAAGCAACAAATAATTTGTATGTGCCATTACATTGATGAAAGCATGGAGGTATAAAGAAAGTGGAGGGAATGCAAAGTATGAGTCCTATGTTATAGAAGAGAAACTGGCTATTTTTTCTGAGAATTTCAATGCCTTTAACCAAATATTATGTTATATGATGTATAACAACATACTATACTAAAGATTGGCCGACCAAAATGGCGTGGCGTCGTGTCGCTGACATTAGCTGAAGTCACGTCAGCTTCACTTTTTGCTCTTTTTAATTCCACACCCTCCCCTCTTCTTTTTAGAAGAATTATATTTTTCTTATCAATTGAACAAAAAGCGTGATAACATCAAGCCTCATTATCAGAGGTGAATTTTGATCACATTCAGCTCCGTCTGTTCCATCGAGGATTGTAATTAATATCAAACAACTTCGATTCCATATAAGTTCAAAGGAGACACATGCACACATGAACGTACAAAAGCAGTTCTAGAAGAGAAAGCCAGAGTAAGGAACAATGGAGTAGTGAACGGGCAAAAGGGTTGCAAACAGAACTGCCAAGGATGAATTAAGGCGTCGGTGGCACAGGAGAAAGCGCACGCCTGATTACGTCTGGCTATTAGGAGGCCTGAGCGAAAAATATCCCAAAGACGCAGCGAGAATGAGAAAAGCTTGGGGCTGTTAAGGCAGTATGCGCTGACGTCACGAGCACAACATTACAACCCTCTGAATAAGTTACATCCTGGGTGTTTGCGGATGGTGAAGGGGTTGATTCCAAGTCTTCCTTTTAAAAATAAATTCTCTTTCATTTAGTGTAGCGATAACTTTGCCGGCGAGTCCGGCGGCTATTAGCAGAAGAGCTCGACCATTTCTGGTGCTTGAATCGGGCTGCTACCAGCTCTAATGGACAGATAAATAAATAGGAAATATTTACTGCCGGCAGTAAATAAATATCGCAGGCTTCCGAGATGTTTCCGCCCTCGGGCCGCTTCTGTTCTCAGCAAAATAAAAATCTTAAGATTCCAAGTATCCACCTCCTTTTTTCATCTAGAACTCCTTACAGTGCTTGGAGGAGTAATTCAAGTTGGAGATGTTGTGGTAGTTGGCGAGAAGATGTTGTAAGAGGGTAGTGGGAATCATTACTCTCTCTTCAGTGCGTAATGTCTCACGTCTGACCGTTGAGTGTTGCCATTATGGGAAGAGTGGGAATGGAATCAAATCTGTACATTTATCTGCTGAATACTAGTTAATTTGGTGTGTACACTGTAAACGTTTAACCGACTACTGAGTGATACTCACATACTACTGCTCATAGCCCAAGCAAATTAAACCAAAAAAGGCTGTAATGGACAAATATTGGTACAAAGCTGGGACTTTTTTCAATCGACTTCAAGCATGCTAAGAAACAGTCCCCTGAGTTTGTGAAAGTTTCTGGGTTGCATACTACTTTTGAGGGAACAAATACCCCTAAATTTGACTCTTTTTTTCAATTTTTCGCTTAAAACTCGAAAACTATTCAATGCGTAGAAAGCATCAGTTTATTTTCAAAGAATATAAAACTTCACGTCGTTTGATGTATAACAATACCAAATCGGTTCAATTGTTCATTCACAATCAATTATCAAAAATCAGGTATTTTCACCCCTCTTTGCGAAAAATGAGTCATCTCCAGGTTATAATGCATATAAATTTTGAATACTTACTATAATACATGGAAGTTATGAGGAAAAAGTTCTGGATCATTTAATTTTCCTCCAAAAATTTCCTCAATTTGGAACATTTGCCAATTCTTTCCAAGATATTCAAAAAACCTGAACTACTTTATAGCGCTATTAGGGCAATAACCAAGTTTCATAAGTAAGTGAAGCAATTTTAAATCCTTTTCCCTACAGATTTCTGTGTATTTTTAGGCGCTGAGTCTGAATCTGAACTTTGGAATTCCAAAGGAGTTTTGGAACTGTGGAGAGAGGAGGAGAGGGCCCTTTCATCCTCAATGTTTGACCTCAAATTATTGGGTTTAAGCATAAATAAGACTAAATATATAACATTTTCACCAAATGCTACTGGTAAACCAGACAATAATTATTTAAAATTAAAATTGCACAGCAAATGTACCAATCATTCAACATGTAATTGCCCAGAAATAGAAAATGTCAATAATGCAGTATACTTTGGAGTAATAAATGTAACGATTTTAGGGTTTGTATCCCAAAATCTCTATTACAGAATATAATTATAATTTCCTTTAAAACAAATATACAATTCTATTCATCAAATAAAATATAATTTCCTTTGAAGAAAAGTTATGTTCAGTCATGTCGATGTAGAAGGAACAGATTTATTTTCTCATTATCATTATTCTTACTACAATCTTTGAAATTGTAAGCTCTTTGAGCATGAAAAGACATTGTATTACCATTTTCTTATTATCAAGTAACAATGTAGTGTAACTGTAGTATTGTACAAAGAAAACATCGATAACTGATAGACAGAGACAGAATTACGAGCACACATTGTCATACTACTCCTGATTATCAAGTTTATAGTTTATCCTAGTACTATTGTTGTCTGTGGAGAATATTCTCACGGGATTGCTCCTGATGAGCAAAAGAAAAAGAATAAAAAAATACTTAGCCAATCACGAGCTAGCGAGACGACGTCATCCGCTAGTTCGCACCGACGCAGAAACCAATTTTGTCATTTCTGAAAAATCAAATCAACTAGTCACTTCATTCGGAATCGTTTTGTCGTTACGACAACTTGTAGGAATTCCGATAGTAAAATGTAGAACTAACTTTTGAATATAATGTAACGTTAACTTGGGAAAAGGATGTAAAATAGTTTTTTGATAATTAATTTTTTTTAATGAAATAGTTGGAATCCCATTTATTTTTTGATCAGTTTAAGTGTTATGTAGTTTCGTCATGAAGAGGATATAGTTCCACAAAATCCGCTAAAAGGTAACCAAAAAAATTTCTTATCTGTATTTGTATAACTTTGGAAAGGTAGAACCGTAAAGGTTAACAATAATTCTAGATTCAATTGAAGTAGATTTCTTTGAAACTATGATGACTGTTTACTGAATTAATTTTCTATACAAAAAAAATGTAACTTAAATTTATTTTTGACTGAGAAAATCGATTAGGATATGATAAAGTAAAAGTTCTAGTTGATCATCTTTGTTTAGCATTTTAATAAAACTTAATAAATTTTGAAACAATTAACAATTTCGATAGAATTTAAAAGCTTTTTCTTAAAAACTTAATGAACATCTAGTGAAATTATTGAGTATTGTCATCATGTGTTACGGTCCGTTTCCGGACATCTCAAATTTAGATAAACAAGAAATTATTCGGGAATTGTATTCTTTCCAAACAGCGGTGAATGTAACCGGCTAGAGCATCATGTAATCAAGGTTTCGTGGTACCCAGACTATCAAATGCAGTACCTGAAGATCACTGGGTCAAGGCTGACTATCCAGGCCTGTCCGACTTCTAGGAGATGAAGTATTATCATCGATTTCAATTCTGAGGATGAACATCCAGGATTAAATACCGAAAGTATACTACGTTCTCAGTGATATTAAGTGAAATTAACAAAAAGGTTTCGACTAGAACTTCACAGTTTTAAGGTAACCAGCACATAAGTTTTTCTACGAAAATCTTCGTATAAAGAGATGGGCCCATACTCTAAAAATTCGGCGTAATAAATTTCAAAATTAAATATTTAACTAAATTAATTTGGACTGTCTTGCAAAATTATAGTATTGAAAATTTAAGTAACTAAAACATCACTTGTCCTCGTAATATAGTATGAATATGTAACATTTTAGCACTATTTTTGATATTTTGTGAAGGGTACAATTTAATTTTTTTTGGCTAATATTATAACGGATTCCAACTATCACTTGTATTTTTATGACATCACCTAGTCAAGGTATCGTATGATGAGTGCTTGCTGAACTATAATCGATAATAGGAAAGGTCTATTTTCGATTATAAATTTTATATTTTATTTTCTAGCAAATGCCGTCTCTTAAATTTTTCAAAATTAACTTTCTTTATAGACGAGCATTTCAACTGCGCCACTCTGCTGTTAAAATTGAAATTAATAAAACAAAAAGGTGACGTTTTCAATTGCGCACGCGCTACTTTAAAAATTTTGTTTGTCTGAAAACAGGCTTCAAAATTAAAAATTAAAAGGTGTAAAAATTCAACTACGCCGTCTCTGACTTAAAATTTTTTTTTAACTGAAAACTAACCTTAAAGTAGGAAACGCAAAAGTACTCATCTCACGAGACAATGACAGGAGAGGTTATATGGGTCGATAATCTGACAATCAAGATAACATAGTTAAACGTAGAATTTGGTGTGTTTGAAACTTGAATTTGACTTATATGTAACCGTAAAATGACATAAGATTTGAACAAAAAAAAAGTGGTTTGAATAGAGAATGCAAGATTTTCGTAAATAGGCTGAACTCAATATAGGTTAGCTTAACGTATACATGAATCCCGTATCACCAAGTAAACAAGCGTCACCTCACACGATGGAAAGTAAGACGATCAATTATTGGGAAACCAGGAAAGAGGTACATAGTGTATTCAATTTTGATTTAATACCTAGTGCTAAATTCAATCCTAATTATATCAGTAAAGAATGTTTAGTGTTTGAACTTGAAACTCTCGGCATTCCGCCGGAAACGTTATCAGAGTATGACTTAGACACATTGCGTGCTAAATACAGAACAATTGTGAGCGCGCCCGATCCCAAGATATCTCGTATTATCTATAATGATGAAAGTAGTAAGGTTGCCTTATCTAAAATTGAACACCAATTGAAAAAAGAAGCCGAATATTTGTCTGGCGTTCCTTGTCAAGTTAATGTGGATAGAAGTGCTAGTATCAAAAAAGGAATCAGTATATTTTTTCATATTTTGAACCGTATAACCCAATTACTCACGTATGCTAAGGAGACTAGCGACCAGGAATTGATTAAGGGGTTGGAAAATTCGATAGTGTCGGCTCAAGCCGTGTTCACCCAGCTAATTGACTTAAAACCATTTCTTAGAAGTAGGGCCACTTCGCCAGCGGGTGACAATTTTGAAACACCGAATTTTGTACCCCCTAGTATTCAAGTACACGATACGGAAAAGGCGAGTAGTTCCGGAATTGTCAATCCAATAGGACAACCCAAATTAAGTTTGGACATTGAAAAGGCTCAAAGAAATTTAGGAGTAAGACTACCTATGTCAAACGTGGTTACTGTTGTTGAGGATAACAGTATGTTTCAATATGTCGATAAGCGTAATTCAGATATTAATCGAGAGCCGGTTACTACTAGATTTCTTAACCCTCAAATGAATCTTCAAAACAATAGATTTTCCGTAGCTCCTGGACATACGTCGAGCGTGCACCAAACATCTTATTCCGCACTTAGCAACATTTTCACTAAATTATCTAACCCTATTGAAAATTTAATTAAAGAATTGCCTATTACCGATGGACTTTCTGTCGATAATTTACTTAAATTTATTAGCGTTTCTTTGAAGATCAAAGAACGAGGCAATATTTCAGACCAACAACTTTTCAATTTAATTCACAGTTCGACAATCGGACCTTTGTCCGAACGACTAAATTTAGCAATAAATCTTAGCAGTTCTTTTGATGACTTTCACCATGATATCCTGACCTATTTCATTCCGACGAGACTAATCTCCGTTATCGAACGCGAACAGTATGGGCGTCTACAACAGATAGGGGAACCTCTAGCAGCCTACTTAGTAGCCATTAAAGATGCGGCCAAATTATTAAGATTAAATAAGTCCGAGGAAGAAATAGTTTCAACTATTTGTTCCGGCCTGAATCCCGAAGAAAGGTCGAGGTTAGTCTTTCAATTTCGACCTAGAAATTTTAGGGACCTAAATGATTTGTGTGTCCAGTCTCAAAACATTCAATTTGCAGACATAGAAAGAAATCGAGTTGAAACTATGCCTATTAGAAAAGAAACAAGACCATGGAATGAAACGGGTACAGTGCCTAAGAAATGTTATCACTGTCAAAAGGTAGGCCATATAGCTAAAGAATGTAGATCAAACCCTAATAGTACAAATTTTCGCGGAAATACCTTTAGAAATGATAATCAAAATTCGAAACCTAATAATGTTACTAGAAATTTGAGCACAGTAAAATGCTTCAAATGCCAAAAACTAGGTCATTACGCTAATGATTGCAATAATAAAAAAGTAGGACTATCTTTCGAAAACAAAAGAGTCAATTTTGCAAAAAACAAATCACAAAATTTTATTAGTAAATCGGAGGCTAATAAAAACCATTTCGTAAATTCACTAAAACCTGTTGCCCTTCGTAAAAAATATGAAGCCCAGTTTTCCAAAAATAAAGAATCAGTAAGTAAACGTAAATTAAATAATATTTCAAAAAGAAAAATTAGGAAACCTTTCAATAGATTAAAAACTAAAGCCTTAACTAATAAAGTAATACCTTTCGTAAGTTGTGAATTAGGAAATAATACAATAAATTCTCTAGCTTTAATTGATTCTGGGGCTTCCCAGAGTATAATTTCTAAAAATACTTTTGATAAATTGTTAATTGAAAATCCTGACCTCCATGTAGTGAAGGAAAATTTTAATTGTGTGACCGCCAATAAACAACGACTTGAATTAAAAGAAATAATATTAATAAAAATAAAAATCGAAAATTTCAGTTGGAAATTTCGTTTTTACGTTTGTGAAAATCTTTCGGTGCCTATCATTCTTGGGTGTGATTTCATTCACCACACACAATTAGTAGTAGACTTATTTAATAAAAGATATTACTTCAATTTTCGGCCTCAATTTAAATTCTCTTTCGAAAACAACTTGAAAACCGAATCACTTAAAATTCAGAATAAAATCAGTGCGGATGACACTAAAGATGAGTTAACTGTTTCTCAAAAAGGTAAACTAGATAAATTATTAAATACTTTCAATGATGTTCTTACAAATCGTCTCGGTAGAACAAATTTAGTAGAATATAAAATTCGTTTAACTTCTCACGAACCGGTAAGAAAAAGCCCATATCAATTAAATCCTATGAAAATGGAAATTTTGGAAGACAAAATAAAAACTATGCTTGAACAAGGAATTATCCAACGGTCAACCTCAAGCTATGCTAGCCCATGTTTCTTAGTCGCGAAGAAGGACGGGGGGCAAAGATTGGTCGTGGATTACAGAGCCCTAAATAAAAGGATAGCCTTAGATTCGACTCCTCTCCCAAATTTGGAAAATATTTTTCATTGGTTTCATGGCGCTACATATTTTTCGGTATTGGACTTGAACCAGGCCTATTATCAAATGCCCTTGGCAGAAGAATGTAAACATCTAACAACTTTCTGTACAAGTAGAAATACTTTCATGTTCAATTCCGTTCCGTTTGGAATAAGCATTGGAGCTCAAGCATTAACATCAGTCTTAGACAACCTTTTCGAGGATATTAAATTCAAATTTGTGTTAAATTATCTCGACGATATTGTGATTTATTCCAAAAACTTTGAGTCTCATCTCGAACACATAGAGGTAGTTTTAACAAGGCTTAAAAATGCAGGCTTCACTGTCAAACCTGAAAAAACTAATTTTGCTAAAAGACAAATTTCTTTTCTTGGCAACCTAGTTGACAAAAATGGTATCACTATCGACCCTAATCGTACGAATTCGATTAAGGAATTCCCTAAACCAAAAAATGCTAAGGCCATAGCCAGATTTATCGGCATGTGCGGATATTTTCATAAATATATTCAAAATTATGCAGAAATTGCTGCACCTTTAAATGATCTAAGAAAGAAAAATACTAAATTTGTTTGGGAAGATAAACATGAAAATGCATTTCAGAAATTAAAGTATGCCATCATGAACCCGCCAGTTTTAAAAACAGCTGATTTTTCAAAAAGGTTTGTTCTACAGACAGACGGGAGTTCTACTGCGGTCGCCGCAATTTTGTCACAAGAAGTAGATGGAATTTTGCAGCCCATAGCATATGCTTCTAAAAAACTGACTCAGCAAGAATGCCGGTATTCTACTTATGAGATTGAATGTTATGCTGCAATTTTCGCCATGGAAAAATTCAAATTGTACCTCCAACATGCTAAATTTCTTTTGTTGACCGATAACAGTGCCTTATCGTGGATTTTGAAACAAGATAACAAGGTAGGTCGTTTAAGTCGCTGGATATTAAGACTTTTATCTTTCCAGTTCGATGTAAAACACATTCCAGGCAAGTTAAATGTAACCGCCGATTGTTTATCCAGGATGTTTCAGGATGAAATAAGTCAAGAAGAACAAAAATTGATCGAAACTGAATTTGAAAATGAAAATCTTTTAAATTTCGTAAATAACCTAAAAATTACTGATTTCCCACTCGTTTTTACCGACATCAAAATTCATCAAAAAAAGGACCCATTTATTTCGAATATAATGAATAAAATTTCTAACAATGAAAATCAGTTCCCTTATAGCATCTCTAAAGATGTGCTAGTGATAAAAATAAGAAATCAAGAAAAATTAAGAATTGTTTTGCCTAAAATTCTAATTCCACTAGTGTTTAAATATTACCATGATTCCGCTATTGGAGGACACTTAGGTGTCAGCAAAACTACTGCTAAAATTTTTGAAAATTTCTATTGGCCAAAAATGAAAAAAGATATTCATTATCTTGTTCAATCTTGTGCTCCATGTGGACTAAGTAAACCCGCTCAAAAAACTAATTTTGGTTTCCTTTCCTCAAAAGTTCAACAAAAACCCATGGAAATGTTCCATATCGATACAGTAGGTCCTTTAGTTCGTTCCACACAAGGAAATATGTATATATTTACTTGTATTGATGTGTTTTCAAAATTTTCGTGGTTAATACCACTTCGTAAAACTACGTCGGATTCAGTTATTAAAGCTCTAAAAACTATTTTCGTAAATTTTTCCACCCCTAAGACGGTAATTTCAGATAACCACTCTATTTTTACGTCTTCAAAATTTAAAAATTTCCTTTTTGAAAATTCCATAAAGGCGGCTAACACTAGCCCTTACTACCCTCAAGCTAATCAAGTAGAAAGGCTACACCGAAACTTAAGGAGCGCCCTTACTGCTTTTCATTCTAACAGCCAAACCCGCTGGGACGAGACGTTAAATTGGTTGCCACTGGCGTTTAATCTAGCAAAGCACGAAAGCATAAATGCAACTCCTTTCAGTATTATGTTCAGATACGAAGCGAATCACCCCTTGTCAAACGCTTGGAACATTTCTGAATTGTTACCAAACAAGAGCGGTGACGACACAATGAAGATATGGAAAGAGGCGAGAGATAGTCTCACAAAAGCGCATAATAAACGTAAACTAAACTACGACAAACATCGACGCGAGGTCCCATTCAAAACAGATGATTTTGTTTGGACCCGTACCCATATTTTGAGCGACAAAATAAAAAAGATATGTAAAAAATTAAGTCCGCGTTGGGCAGGACCTTTCAAAATCGGGCGATTTCTCACGGATGTCACCGTAGAATTAATAGATCCCGACAGTGAGGATGTTATTCACAAAACACATGTGTCTCAACTTAAGAAATTCTTTCCGCGAGAAAGCGAAGAAGAAGAAGATGATGGAGAAGAAGAGTAAGAATTGTTGTTTACTAAATACAGCGATCAGCTGTGCATAATAACACAACGACCGAGCAAGGCTATGAGTTCGCTAAGTAAGTCAACCGAGGGTCGCTACACTCGTAGCAGTAGACCGCTCCGTAAGCTAGACTAATCTGAGGAAGCTCCCTTTGCAACGTTCCGTTGCCTTGACACACGCAACGCGTTTCATAACAGCAACACACTGTTGTATATGCTATGGTGGCAGAACGTGGTTTGTTTACAATTTAGAACTGGTGAGGCGCGCCACCATCTAAACTTGTCAAACCTACCTTTAATTAATAAAATAATAATCTTTTAAAGATATATTAGTAAGTAATAAAATAATTTTTGACTCTGAAATTTGAAATTTCTGAGAATGTATAGGAAATATTCTAGAATATCCATAAATAATTAACCTTGTATGTGAAACTAAACTTGTAATGTAGTTGATTAATCTATTTAACGATGAAATTAGATAAATATTCCCTTATGTAAATGAAACTTATCAACTTAGTGTAATTATTATAAATTTGAACTTAAGAAGGAACTTAGATTTTTTTTGAAGTGAAAGAATTTTTTTGATTAGATGATAGACAACTACACTTGATGTTCTCTTATCAAGTAGATGCTCTTATACTGATGCACCTTTAATTCTCGTTTTGGTTTTCATCGTTTGAGATCAAAAATTATCTAGATAAACCTTTTTTTTACTGTAAGCTACGATTGTGGACGCATATGACTAGCATACCTATTACCTTTTTTTAGTACTGGATGATTTGCACTTCTGTTGAAGTACACCAGATTGTAGTTGTAGTTGGCCACTCAATGATAGTCGAATGTACAAAAAAAATTTTTTTTATGGAAATTGCTGGAAGAACTTTAAATTTAGTAAATTTTGGATTACTCTTGGACTTGATTTATTAGACAGCACTTAGAATTTATTTTGTTGTGCATCACTTGAAGTTTCGTTAGAATGCCTTGAATCTAAATCGACTTGTGGTTTTTCAAGACATTTTGACTTAATAAGTTGATGATAACACAACTAGACTTTGGTTACTAGTCAACTTAGAAAATTTTATTATTAGTTATGTTTTGGTACCTTATTTCTAAATTTTTTTTGCATCATATAGGATATTTTCAGATGTTGATATACAAATTTGTCATGGTATTGTAATTGTAACTGATTGTATTGTAAACTTTAGGCATGTTTCACATTAGAAGAAGGGGGAGTATGTAACGATTTTAGGGTTTGTATCCCAAAATCTCTATTACAGAATATAATTATAATTTCCTTTAAAACAAATATACAATTCTATTCATCAAATAAAATATAATTTCCTTTGAAGAAAAGTTATGTTCAGTCATGTCGATGTAGAAGGAACAGATTTATTTTCTCATTATCATTATTCTTACTACAATCTTTGAAATTGTAAGCTCTTTGAGCATGAAAAGACATTGTATTACCATTTTCTTATTATCAAGTAACAATGTAGTGTAACTGTAGTATTGTACAAAGAAAACATCGATAACTGATAGACAGAGACAGAATTACGAGCACACATTGTCATACTACTCCTGATTATCAAGTTTATAGTTTATCCTAGTACTATTGTTGTCTGTGGAGAATATTCTCACGGGATTGCTCCTGATGAGCAAAAGAAAAAGAATAAAAAAATACTTAGCCAATCACGAGCTAGCGAGACGACGTCATCCGCTAGTTCGCACCGACGCAGAAACCAATTTTGTCATTTCTGAAAAATCAAATCAACTAGTCACTTCATTCGGAATCGTTTTGTCGTTACGACAACTTGTAGGAATTCCGATAGTAAAATGTAGAACTAACTTTTGAATATAATGTAACGTTAACTTGGGAAAAGGATGTAAAATAGTTTTTTGATAATTAATTTTTTTTAATGAAATAGTTGGAATCCCATTTATTTTTTGATCAGTTTAAGTGTTATGTAGTTTCGTCATGAAGAGGATATAGTTCCACAAAATCCGCTAAAAGGTAACCAAAAAAATTTCTTATCTGTATTTGTATAACTTTGGAAAGGTAGAACCGTAAAGGTTAACAATAATTCTAGATTCAATTGAAGTAGATTTCTTTGAAACTATGATGACTGTTTACTGAATTAATTTTCTATACAAAAAAAATGTAACTTAAATTTATTTTTGACTGAGAAAATCGATTAGGATATGATAAAGTAAAAGTTCTAGTTGATCATCTTTGTTTAGCATTTTAATAAAACTTAATAAATTTTGAAACAATTAACAATTTCGATAGAATTTAAAAGCTTTTTCTTAAAAACTTAATGAACATCTAGTGAAATTATTGAGTATTGTCATCATGTGTTACGGTCCGTTTCCGGACATCTCAAATTTAGATAAACAAGAAATTATTCGGGAATTGTATTCTTTCCAAACAGCGGTGAATGTAACCGGCTAGAGCATCATGTAATCAAGGTTTCGTGGTACCCAGACTATCAAATGCAGTACCTGAAGATCACTGGGTCAAGGCTGACTATCCAGGCCTGTCCGACTTCTAGGAGATGAAGTATTATCATCGATTTCAATTCTGAGGATGAACATCCAGGATTAAATACCGAAAGTATACTACGTTCTCAGTGATATTAAGTGAAATTAACAAAAAGGTTTCGACTAGAACTTCACAGTTTTAAGGTAACCAGAACATAAGTTTTTCTACGAAAATCTTCGTATAAAGAGATGGGCCCATACTCTAAAAATTCGGCGTAATAAATTTCAAAATTAAATATTTAACTAAATTAATTTGGACTGTCTTGCAAAATTATAGTATTGAAAATTTAAGTAACTAAAACATCACTTGTCCTCGTAATATAGTATGAATATGTAACATTTTAGCACTATTTTTGATATTTTGTGAAGGGTACAATTTAATTTTTTTTGGCTAATATTATAACGGATTCCAACTATCACTTGTATTTTTATGACATCACCTAGTCAAGGTATCGTATGATGAGTGCTTGCTGAACTATAATCGATAATAGGAAAGGTCTATTTTCGATTATAAATTTTATATTTTATTTTCTAGCAAATGCCGTCTCTTAAATTTTTCAAAATTAACTTTCTTTATAGACGAGCATTTCATAAATGATTGATGAGTATTTGAAGTGGCAACCACATATAAAGTTTTCATGTAGAAAGCTGAAATACATATCATATAAATTATTTTAACTGAAGGAAATGTTAAATATTAATAACTTGAAAACTGTACATCATACCTTAGTACAATCAGTTCTACTATATGTAATAGTACTATGGGGTGGAAAGATTATCAAAACTATCATGAATAAACCAAGGCTACATCCCACTCACCTAATTTTCCAGGATTTTGATGTTTCCACAATTAGACAAGTTTATATAAAAACCTTATTTCAATATTATACTGAAAAATAAAAAGTTTTCTTGAATTGAATAGAAATTTCTGTAGTTTCAGGCCAAATGCCACAGAAAAATTTCAAATTTATCAAACAGCACTAACTTTAATCAGAATACAACTGATTTACACAAGTAGTAAATTAATTAATATTATTCCTTTTCATACTCTACAATATTTTACCCACAATATGAGACCATCCTCCCAATTTTTGTCTCAGTAGTTCCTGAGTTCCTATTTCAATATTGAAAAAAAGTCATTTTCCAAGTATAGGCCTACCTATGATCACTACCCTTGCAAATTAAATTAACAATTGTGGTCAGAAATTGACATGTTCCAAATGAATTTGTACCGCCTCAATGAGCTGAAGAAAATGAGATATTACTTAGGAGAGTGCGATTGACCGATCAAAGGCTGGAAGGGGGATCTACCATTAATTTTGAAGGGGCCCCCCACCCCTTGACCATATTTTGGAGCTCTAAATTTCCAGCTTTGTACCAATTTTCCAAATCAAGGACTCTTCTGGAAGTAAAATTTAATTCAATAATCTAAAACTCCATTTTCGTAAATTTTATGTGTTGGATAAATGCATCGAGACATGGAGGTCACTCTTTTTGTCACAAAATGGGTAAAAATACCTGATTTTTTAAATTTCATTGTGAATGAGCAACTGAACCGATTTGGTATTGTTTTACATCAATCGAAGTAGAATTCCATATTTTTAAATTTCAATTTGAGTAATGTTTTGAACGCGGTAGATAGTTTTCGATTTTTATGCTAAAATTGAAAAAAGAGTCAAATTTGGTTATTTTGCCCCCCCAAAAGGAATGCACAAGTCAGATTTTTTCGCAAACTTCTGGGATGCCTAGAGCGGATTAAAAAAATCCAGCTTTGCATCAATTTTGTCCACCATATTTTTTGTCGCCTTTTTTTTTTGTTTAATTTTCCTGGGCTAAGTATACACAGTGGTATTTCGATTCCGCGTATCAAGTAGTCTACTATGATAGAGATTGTGCTCCATAAGTGCTGACTTCATTATTGGGTTTATGAACCGTTCATTAGATATTTCTTATTGCGTGCATTGGACACCTGTCTATTATTTACCTGTTGACAATTCACTAATTAGTTTCGTACAGTAATAATCTTTTTATGAAATATTCATTATTAGTTGAACGTTATTGAACTGTTTTTTCCTTTATTGATTTTCTTCTGTGATAATGACTTATCAGTGTCTTTTGTGTGTTAATTGTGTAGATTGAATCTGATTTTTACTTTCAAGTGTTGCCAGCATTATTTTAGTGTTAGAACTCGTAACAATAGAATTTTAATGTATCTAATATTAATGCATATAATGTATCTGTGTAACAATATAATGTAATTTTGAGCATAATTCTATTTCAAGAGGTTGGAGAATAAAGCAATGAATGTTAAGAAAGAAGAAAACCGTTCAAACTAAAAAGTAAATACAACATGAATAATTATTACTAAATAATTATGATTTCTAATTTCACCGCTCATTTTTAATTCACTACTGAATTGAAATTGAGTACTTATTTTGATTAGGCTATCACAATTTATTAATCATCCACCACTTGAATAAAACTGAAAATTTGCAAATCCACTAACTCATCACCCAAGATGAAAAATGGATTTGATCTTCAACTTACTGATATCTTGAATAATTTATCTCGGTTATCACCATTTCGAGTTGATATTCATATTAATATAACCAAATCACATTTTGACTATAATTTCATTCCAATTCGTGTCATCATAGTTTCCCATAATGGAAAAGGCGTAAAATATGATATAGGAGAATAAGTTAAGATATATATGAGATTATAAAGAATATTTATTAAGAAAATAGTATAAAAGTGGAATATATATTTTCAGAATAGACATTCTTTGCGTTGAATATAAGAAAGAATGAGGCGTTTTTCACATTTCGAATTATTGTTACACCCATAATATCGTACACATAGAACTAAGAAAACTATCAGCCAACTATGAACTAAGAACAAGCTAGCATAGAGCTTGCAAAACTATCCTACTAATGAATGGGAAGCCGTTTATAGAATCAGTTCATAGCAATTAGAAATCTTTGACATATATATAGAGAAGAGTGAATGATTAATGCGTATAAGACAGAAGTTCTGGTGATAAAAACTGATCGACTGTTGGAGCTGACAGCAATCTAATTCGATAATGCTCCAAACTGAGACTCGTGTGACAAGTTGGACAGCTCCTTGGAGATGTGCAAGCAGAGCTAGAGCTACGTTGGAAGGCAGGCTTCGTTGCTGCAGAGACGTGGAAATGGATACACGAAGGAATTCACAGATCGCAAGCGCTCCCCAATGGCAAAACAAAGGAGTTTCACACACGAGAAATAATGTGCATAGCTACTATATAGAACTAAGACACTTTTCTGTTCAGTGTCACGAAGCTACCGTATGGAATTGATGGCGAACTAAAGCAGAGACACTACACACTTGACGGTGTCGACAGACTTTTCCGCGTGCAGTGGCTTTCGTTCGCTTTTAATTCGGACGAATTCTGCAGTAAAGTTTTGACGATGAAGTTTCCAGTCTCTCGCATGTCGGCTGCGATAATTGAATTAAATATCCTTCGCTGACTGAAACTTAAAGGTATGGATTGGAGAGAGAAAGCGTGAGCACGCGCAACTGAGAAATGCTTGAAACACTCCTTGCGTGCGAGCAGAAAACCGCAAGTGCTAGCCCGCCTACTTACACAGCGGCAAAGACGAATTTATTATTACGTGAGGTTTCTCGCTTCTTGTGAAGCGAATAATATAGATTTTATGGTTACTTTAGTTTAACACCTTGTTCGTCTTTCATCGCCGTTGCTGATGTATTCTGTTGTGCTAATATAGATGGAAAGCGAACATCGTATGATGTAATATCAGAGCAAAGTGCAAGCTTACAAATTTCATGTGCAGTACACAAGAAAATTCATTCTCTTTATGTTTCCCTCGCTCATGAACTTGGTTTCTCAAATGTATGTCAGATTCTATTAAATAAATTTAAAATTGATAGTGGAGAGGTCACAATGGTCAATATAGCATTTCGTTCTCATTTATTTAGATAAGGAAATTATAGAGACTCGCTAGTTGTTGAAAAAATATACATATTTTCAAAAGCTGTATAACGATGTACACTCATCACATACCACTTGCAACTTTTATACATTTGCATATCCATAGACTACCGTTGAAGGACACGTTAACAGTTTTCACATTGCGTCGAGCAGTGTGAAGCTTTGAAATGACAATGAAACTCCTATATCCTTCTCATGATTTATTCTGGACGATATCCATAGATTCAAATACACGAGAATACTGGACAATCTCATACAGGCCTATAAAGAGAAACTAGACCATGACTGGTTATTTCGATTATTGAACGAGCGAAGCGAGTTCTTCTTTTTGACTTGAGGCTCGAGGCGTTGTGTGTTTGTGGGTATGTTCCACGATAACTTTCGAACGCCCTTATCAATCAACTTCAAATTTGAAACACAGATTCTTGGTATCTTTATATATATCATTGATATATATATTGATATATATATATTAATATATATTCATTGATATATATATATTTATATATTAATATATATTCATTGATATATATATATTTATATATTAATATATATTCATTGATATATATATATATTTATATATCACTATATATAGAAAATAGTTGTTTCTACGATTCTACCATATGATGGCATTCGCAATAGATTTCAAAATATATTTTAAGTTATTATCTGCTTTAGGTGAATATAAATGTGATCAGGTTTTTTATAGAATCTCTATCAGCTGATATACTAATTTCATTGCCCTGATATTTGGATATAATTATGAACAGCTGTTTTTTATGTGGTAAATATATCTACTACATATATTCCATTGCCCTGATATATAGGTACATGATTACGGTAGGTCTTTTTTGTGGAAAATAAATCTGTGTATCAGAGCAACGATGAACTTGAACTTAAAGTGATAAGTCTTGTGAATTTTATCTGAATAAGTATCTTCAAAGCAGCTGTTTTTTGTTACTACCTTACCCCTACGATAAGCTTTCCAAATGAGTTTCCCTTTCAAAAATTAATTGTTTGCAAGCGAGTCTTCCAGCCCTTTGGGCTCACTAGTTATAATTATAGATCAATAGAGCTGGTGTCATCATTGGAGGATTCGAGCATTAGAAAATAGACTCCAGCTTTGAGAATGTAGAATAGCATTAATGGTGAGTTCAGGTGACAATTTATAATGAATATGTAAAAATCAAATTTTTCGTTGATTTTAAATATCATAATTGATCAACTTTTTCAAATGATCACTTACCTCAGCTGTCGGCTCTGCGTGAACAATGCACACCAATTGGGCTTCATAACCCTCTCCTGAATGAACCCAACTCTTCTCAACTTCGATTTCGGGTGGATCTGGAAACAAATAACAATGATCAGACAATAGAAAAGAGAAGCAAAATAGTTATACATTTGTAATAAATTTCGTAATTGATAATCAGTTTTGATGAATAAAATTAAGATTTGGACTGTTTACATTGTATGAAAATTAAATTCAATTCACTATTGAGAGCCTAATCACCCAGGCATTTGTCACGTTATAATTACTTCTGCGCTGATGAATGATAAGCATTGTAGTCAATATTTTCAGAATAATTTATAATGGCTGCGGTGTGGGTTGCAATCCACAAATGTTCATTATCATGGTTCATGTGTACGTAAATATACGGAATATAGTTTCATAGTGGTTATGAAAAATGGCTGCGGTGAATGAAAAATGGTTGCGGTTATGAAAAATGGTTTATAATGGCTGCGGTGTGGGTTGCAATCCAC
Organism: Conomelus anceps; assembly: GCA_948455865.1. NCBI lineage: Eukaryota > Metazoa > Arthropoda > Insecta > Hemiptera > Delphacidae > Conomelus > Conomelus anceps. Next base: position 53,044,404 of record OX418218.1, on the reverse strand, counting down.
AAATGTTCATCATCATGGTTCATGTGTACGTAAATGTACGTAATATAGTTTCATAGTGGTTATGAAAACCAGGAAACTGTCATTTATCGAAGTATTAAGATCCTCCTAGAAGCTGGGACATTCCCATACTTTTTCTCCGATATATTTTAAGTAGTAAACTAACTCAAAGTATCTTCATTCAGTGTTATACCTTCAAGAATCTGTATCGGTCAAGTCGATTCAGTCAAGTCAATATTATTTACCCCACAATGTGAATGAATTTATTTTGTTTTCAGTTAGCAATATTATTTTTTCTGTATAGAATCAATGTGCTATGCAGCACTAAGAACTTGAAAATAATTTTCTACTCCAATTCACCTTCTAAAATAAGCAATTCCGGCGTATTCGAGTGTTTTTTGAACTGTATAGAATGAAGAGATATCCTAGTTGGGAAGACAGACTTGGCTAGCCAGAATCGAGGCAAGTGCAATAAATATTCTTCCGAGAAAACACGCAGAGCAAATAGAAAGTTGGAACAGTATTAAAACCGAGGGATGCTCTATATTTCCATTTTAAATTTATTCCCTTATGTAAGATAAATGGGGCAGTTTGTTATGTAAGACACAAACCTACGTCCCGTCACTTCTATACTCAGCTGAGCCGAGTCCTCTACGCGAAAAGATAGCATCTAGAACTCCTGTCTTGCTTCTCTCTCCACTGGAAGTAACAACAGTGTTTCCACCACTTCCTCCTAACCACTTGCTCTTTCATCAAGCCTCTTTCTTCCTATTCCTCTTCTTTCTCTTCCGCTCATGTGGTCTTGGCGGCTGAGACATATTTTTGCGTGTGTTAAAATTGAAATTTATTCGAAGAGTTCCATCTATGAAAGCTTCCTCTTACGAAAAACAAACAGTTTTCCGTGAAAATACTTCGAATTCTATCTTGATTCGGTGGCGCTCTTAGCTTGCAGTTCATCGTCTTATACAGTATTCCCAGTCCAAGCCTTGCCATCACAGAAAATACCATAGCATTCATCATTCCACTCACGTACTATAAAAAAACAGTGCTGGAAAGTTATTCAATAATCAACAGTTGACATCATATGAATTCGTGAATGCTATTCACAATTTTCATCAGATACCGGTAATGGACCAATGAATTTATTGGAAAATTCTGATAGACTTATGAATTTGGCTCCATTACCAAATTAGTTCGTATTTTAATAGGCCTACTTTAAGTTCGTAAATTTTTTAATACTTTATTCAGATTTGTAGTTTTGACACATAAATTAATTAATGAACTAGCGTTATATTCCTAACAATAGAATGTGAGTGTAATAATTCTAATAACAAATTAGTGATAATCACGAGCTGGTACTTGAAGTGCTTAAGTTAAAGTAATTAAAATAGTAGTTGTAATGAATAGTAGTTGAATTAGGTTCATCACTGGACTCTGATTAATATTCAGGCAATAAAATATCAACAGTATGATAAATATTCAGTTTAGTTCTTCTTCAAGCTTATAATTAATTTGTTTGTTTTAACAAAAAGTGATTATCACTGATGAAGAGGCAACTAGATAAAAAAATAATCCTTTTATTCGAACACTTCTCTTGTTTGAATTGCATTATGTCGCATCCCCTTCTTTGACCTACAAAAATTATTTCATATTTGTACCACCGCGTTTAGATAAATATAACTTACTGTTGAACATTTTAGAAGTAAACCGGCCATTAACCAGTCCAATGCTAAAACATACACGTACAACCTATTTTGTTAACGCTTATTTTAACGTTCTTAAATCAACAAAAATTTCTCTAGATCAACTTATTTGAACACTTTTCTTGTTAGAGACAAATACTTCTCCGAAGTGTGACGTCCCCTTTTTGGCCAATAAAAGCTCATTTACAGTGAAGCTCTAGGTAGTTAGCAATATAGCTAAGTACTTAGCAAGTGGTCCTAGTGGAGGATCAGCGGGAAGCCACAAAGAGAACAGACAAGCACGCGATTGCCTTCTGCCAAGGGCCGAGGAAGCATCTACGACGTTTAGGGGCCCACCAAATTGGCCAGGACCTTGGAGAGTCCGGTTCCCCTTCTTCCTGAACAGCGTCAACCAATCCTGAACGAGAACGCCGCGATCCAATTCTCCTCGCTGTGTGATTCCTCTCCACGGACACATATACACTCGGCTCACAATATATCATATAATGCGTCGGCTAACTCAGTTTAGTTACGTCCTTTGACCACCTACCGAGACCACGGCTACGTCTGACGTACGCCAAATTGGATTGTCCGTCTCTTCTTCCCACTTCTCGGCCATCCTCAATCCACCCCTAACAATAACAACGTCATCATTTTTGTCGTTGTTTTTCCCCGGCTGTCTGTTTCCACCTGAACAGCCTTTGTCGTCAGAATGTCCACTTATTCTCATAAACGGCTGCAGTAACAGAAAAACAGCTTACACAGGTATACTCTGAATTGAATGCGAGAAAGCTGGAAGACTTAGAAATCTTTCCAGATTGAAAGTCAAGTGTATATTGTACGTATTGCCTATGGGGAGAAGCTGGTTGAAGCATTTTTTATTTTGTCAGTACATTTTCGAGATGAAAATTGGAATATATAATTAAACTTTCCCCATCTTCTTTTATCATCTTAGAAAAAACAATGTTTGCTTTTCAGTAGCATTTATAAGGTTACGCTCGGGAATACTATGTGATAGATACCATCATCAACCAGCAATTCCTAATACATGCTACATTGGCCTTTCAAATTTTATGTTCAAATCGAGTCTAAGTAGAAACATTACTATAGTGTTATGTTATTACTATGATTCAGAGAGATAAATTGAAAGCTCAAGCTTCCAAATTTACTATATAAACGTGACCCTATCTTCCACGTGGGGATCTTAAATATATTGAACTTTGAAAAATCACACTGGAAAAACATTTTTTTTAAAATCTTATCTGAAAGATAATATTAAATTGCCAGTCTATTGCTATAATTTAGTTTCTTATGAAACTGCACAGATCTACAAATCACTTGCGTTCACCTATTTGGGTCACCTTTCTCGACAAATACACTTGTGTAGTTTTAAGCACGTCTAAACAACAATTTTTGGGAGGTTCACCCCTTTTGGTGGATTTGGAGGAACCAAGCCGACGCATGCGTGCGGCCGCAAAAGGACCTAATTCACGTAGCAATTAGATGTTAATTTTTCTTTTCAGAAACTCTTATTACATTCTAATATTAAAACTGACATTGTATTTAACTTTTATATATTGTTCTACTCACTTATACTGGAGATGCTTGAGGGATGCATTTCATTTCTGAAAATGACGAAGCTTATTTTCAGAAGTGAAATGCATCCCTCAAGCATCTCCAGTATAAGTGAGTAAAACAATATATAAAAGTGAAATACAGTGTCAGTTTTAATATTAGATTGTTCATTGAGAATTTCGTCATGGTAAACATCACAGATTTCTTATTACATCTTAAACTCCACCACAAAAGGGAGCATGATAATATAATTTTTTATGATTTGAATTAGCAACTAGTTAGAAACCATAAGCTAATAACCTATTATTTATTCTATCCTAGTTTTACTAAGACATTACCAGACTTATAAAATTATTAGGTTTGGTTACTATTTGATTAGGTTTTAAGGTTTGAAATTGACGTTATCACCTCCTTCTGTACTATTCACTACCTAATAAAAATATAGTGCACATAAATATGGTGGTACTATAGGCAACTTTTTATTGTTTGACTCTATCCGATCGATATCTACAAATATGCTTTCATGGAAAGCGGGACATAGTAGGCTATATAATATGGGAGGAAAGAACAAAAAATATGTTATAAGTGTGCAAGTAATTCAAGGAAAGTGTTTTTGTACCGGTGTTCTACGTGCAGGTATAGATTCTAATTGGTCTGTCATTCGCAACTACACTGGAAGAGACAGCCAACGATCCACCTCTCTCTACCACCCTGTTCTCTTTTTTTATTATTCTATTCTACTCATACTGTCCCTCCTTTTCCCGATCATTCTTTCTCTCTCCACTATTCCTCCCACTGTTGACAACACAAAACCAACTCAACCGAGCTCAGTTACAGACTTCGCCCTAAACATAACTCGCCCATAAACATCGTTCGCGACACTTTCAAAATGAGAAAAACATTTTTGTCACCTTATGTAAGGTCTCATTTTCAACAGAATTGTTTATTTAAGGGATTCTTAGAAAATTCATCAGTAATTAGGCGTTAGTCCGTTAAACATTAATAACTGTTTTATATTGTAAATTATAGACCCATCTAACTATATCTTTTCACACGAATAACAATGAGAAAATTGTTTTGAATTATAAAAAAGACGGTGAAGGTCGTGAGTGGAATTATAGACCTATTAAAACATGCTCCAGTAAACACTTAATGGTCTTGAAAAGGGAAAGGTTGACATTATCTGTGAAAAGAATGTTTGCAACTAGAAGATAAATTCCAATGAGATCTGTTTGCATTATAAGTTGATCATGCTCAGTTCATCTGGTTTGACCTGAAAACGATGCAAAAAAAAAATCAGTTTGTCAATATCAAAAGAATTTTTTTTGTTTAATCGGTGGTTTGATCATTTAATCATTTTAAAACACATGTCATCCCAGAATGAAATTATTTTTTCCCAATTGCGGAAATGAGGAAGCATTGCGCTGACTCGATTGTGAAAATGCGCGATTTGTTTCCTCTACAATCAAGCATCCATGTAACTTTTTTATGGTTAATTTCCTATTACACCATGACTGTCCTGGCTGTGGATGAAATATGTTCTTGCTATATAAAATTTAAATCAACACTAGTTAAAAACGAACACTATTCGAACATGGTTCACTTATCTATTCATGAAAAATGCCCACAAACACAAATTAGCCGATCTTTCCAGTTTCTAAGACCGACAGATCGTAGCTGCCACCCTTAGCTCAACTTGTTTATAAGTTATCTCAGCCGGGATTTGTGGTGTAACAACGACCCTCGAGGGATTGAAGATGTGCTGGGTGCTGAGGATGCAGAGTGGAGATCCGCGAGGAAGTTGTGGAAGAGGGCGGTGGCTGCCACATTAACGGTTAACGTAATTAATTGAATAGACCGCTCGATCGGAGCGGGTGTGCTTTGTGTGAAGACGGCCTCGATGGCATCGCGGCAGCGGACTCAGATTGAAAGTTAACTGATTGGAAAGCGGTGGCAGCGGTGGCGGCAAGTAACGGAAGGAGGCATTGCGCTGACTCGATTAGCACAACTCTGTCGATACTTCGGTTTGCTATTAATAAAATTAGTGAGTGAGTAAGAGCGGCCAAGGGAAACTCTTGGACTGTTGAGTAACAGTACTTACAACTCGGTTCAATCACGTCCTTCGTTTGAAGCGCATCGTCCTGAAATCACTATCAGTGTCCCCTTCTTACTTTCCTTGATCTGCTTTCTCCCCTATTTGTATATACGGACAAGCGTAAGTATTCTAATGAATTGAATAGCCAATATCAATACATTTCATAAAACCAAATCAAGTTGATTGATATCTTCCCTTTTCTCTTATTACTTTGCGCAACAAATTCTATCCTTTTTATGTAACTCTTTGCAGTTGTCAGTTCATATCGTCTATTCGCTCAACCGAAAAAATATTCCTGATGATGCCCACATGAGTAATGAGGTGATGATACGTAGGTAAAGAGGGGAATGATGATAATGGCGTTCATTAATGGAGTGGACCCTCAGTTTTAGGTGGGTTCCAAAACACCGGATGAGTGATAATAATTACGATAACGTCATGCCATCGCAGATAGACTCGAGCTCTCATCACTGAATATCACCGCCTGACACCACGCTCAGCAGGCGAACAATTACATCCATAAAATTAGAACTCCCTGAAATTGAAAATGAATGGAATGATGGCCTCGGCCACTATAATATGAGCGGCAAGCTGCAGGACACTGAGCGGTGCCACTTACACCCTTTTCCCTTTATTAACCACGCCGCTTTGACACTTATCACTCGCCGCTTGTATCGCGATCGAGGCCTGAACTTTCATGCTCGAATGTTTCATGCCACCATTTATCTGTCTTCGCGATCGCTTAAAATGAAGTACAATAGTATATACAGCATAGCATAATATACCATCTTAATCTAGTTCCTCTTAAGTCATCTCATACTTATTATTGTTTACTACTATTTCAACTACTTTGACCGCTCTACGTGCTTACACGTTTTTGCAGCGCTATCTAAATGTTAATATCAATTTTAATTCAAATCGGTTCAATCAATCAATTTCTTATCATTGAAACATAAGCGTATCCAGAAATTTTTCAAGGGGGGTCCACTTTACCAGAGTTGTACTCTCACCTACATACAACACTCCTTGACCCCCCCCCCCTCCACACCGGCAATCAAATTCTAAAACTTTTATTCACTTTGTATCACAGCAGCCGTAGTTCACCAATTTTAACCTAATTCAATTTATTAATTAAGTATTATACTGTACTAATTATTACACAATACATATACTAATGTTTTTTTTAAGATGTTAAAAAGTTGCTAAACCCATTTTGCAATTTCCAAACTTCATGTTTTTAAAAAGAAAACATATTTTTCAACACCCATCCCGTGTGAGATGAATGGTCAAGGGAATAGGTGAAGACAACAATACATCAAAAGGGTGCATTCTATGAGTATGAAATGAAGAAACCAAGTACCCTGATGCGTATCTTATTGAGAGGGTACTAGAGAAGAAAGGTAACAAATTGTATGTGAAATGGTTGGGCTTTGATTCGAAATACAATTCATGGATTGATAATAATAGTGTTGTCTGAAAAAATAATTATAATGTCTCTGTATTGAAAAATGAAGTTGAAAAAGCACAGATCAAAACTACCACTGATCAACTTTGATAAGTATTTAAATGAGAAGAACAGAAAGCAACAAATGAGACACAGTGTACTTTTGAATTGTGTGTGGACCATCCAATGTTGGAAAAACCAATACCATTTTTAATTTATTATTTGCAGAAAATGGTGTTAAATCTTTACATTTTTATGTAGGGTACTTACTAAATCTCACCAGCAAGACTAGTATGAACTTCTCAAATAAATTATTAGTCAAGTGCCTGAGATTGGATTCAATTTGTTTCAACATAATGAAGAAATCCCACGCCTGATTGATTTCTGAACTATCAGTATCACAATACTGTTTGAGGATGAAGTCGATGTTTCTTTAATTATTAATGTTTTAGCTGTTTTATACGCGAATATTTTCTTTTTCAGCCAAAACAAACTTAAAACGAGAAATCAAGAATCCAATTGGAAAATTAAAAACTAATATTAAACGGCAGTAATTATTTTATTCACTATTAAAACTTGTATAAATGTACGATTGTATGGCATTGTACCAGGACCGAGAACGATATTATTAATTTTACTTCAACACCGACCGTGATCCACGCAGAAACTGAGATTCTGGACAGTTGAAAAGCTCAAACGGAAGTCTATAAAATCATTTTGTTATTTTATCATGGAAAAAGAATTCACAATGTCAACATTTGCGAGCTATGTTACTATATAATAGGTTTTTTTAAACTAATGACTTCTCCCAGTTTTGTTATGAAATTCTAACCCACTCTTTCTCGATAATGTACCATACATTAAAGTTCTCTCCTCTATCGTATAAATATGGACTAAACATGCTACAATAACAGCCGCCATGCTCAGTTCTCAACACTCCAATATTGTAATATTAATTCCGTCTAGTCTAGATTAAATTTTGTTCACTAGAACTATTATCACTGGTATAGAATTATTTTCAAGAACCTTTCCTACAGCAAAAAAGCATTATATCTAGTGCTTAGTCATCTCAAATGGTGATGACCGCCCCTTGAATACGCCCCTGCATTGAAATACATCTAGGGTCCCAATAAACCGGCAGGTTTTTCAGTAGGTGCCCATACAAAATAATTATTGGTGCAACAAAAACAAATTTCTATTAATTCAGAAAAAATTAATTATTTTAATGGCCGCTCTAGCTAGCGGCAGTGATAGATTCAGACAATTATTTTTCCTTTTACTAGCAAAAAATGGAGACAGATACAAGAAATATTTTTTATCATTATTTAATCTTTCAGTTTATTATCAGATTATGGTTGATTATTATATAAAATAGCAACACTCTTTGAATATTCACTTATGTTGATTGGAAGTATTGTGTTCACTATATTAACAGATTATTTGTTCATAATCATCACTTTTTCATTACTCGAATCATGCTATGCCAACCCCACCTCATGCTACCGTCCTCAAAATCCGAGAACAGAAAACGGAATAGAAATGAAATTAGAAATGAGAATGCTTACAACCTCAACCTTACACCGATATTACTTTCTCACCTATTTCGAAGTCAGCTCTACATACTTGAGCAGCCTTCTAGGCACCTTTTATCTTTGTCGTTCTAATTAATATTCTCTTTACCCTACTCCTACCCACCCTTCTGACATAATAATCCCTTCGCTGTGACGTCACAGGCAACGCCCGCATATCAATGTTGCCATTTTTACGCTTTTCAATTAACGAACTACGCCACTCATCAAACGCCGCATTGCCTGATACGATTAAACCGTATAGTGATACTATACTGTAAAATGATCTTCCTTTGAGTGCATTGTCATTGAGCTAAGAGGGGATATTAAAAAGGAGAATTTCCCGGTTGGATGTCGATGGACTTCTTTAAAAGTTCTTCAAAATTATCTAATGTTATCTCGTTGAGAGAGTAGCAATGTGCTTGTTTATTTATAGAAGTCGATGCACATCCTAGAAAGTTATTCAAAATTAACGATTATCCCATTATCCCATTGATAGGAACAGAAATTATTAATTTATGAAATGAATCTTTTTTAATGACTTGCCATATAATATAGATTCAAAGATGATTCTTTATGCAGATGACACTACTGCATTGGTGAGTGGCAATAATGATGACGAAGTTTACAGGCAGTCTTTGAAAGTATTGGATCAGCTTCATCACTGGTTTGAGGGTAATGCCTTGAAATTGAATACTTCGAAGACAAATTTTATGAAGTTTGCGCCAGGCAGTCATTTGGAGGGTTTTCAGGAGTTGGTTCTCAATACAGGGGTGAAGTACAATGCTGTTTCATCGGCAAAATTTCTTGGAGTGGAGCTTCAAGGTGGTCTAAAGTGGGATAGGCATTTGAGAGTTTTGAATAACAGATCTCATGCTCTTTTCGCCTTGAGAACAATATCAAGTGTCTCTAATCAGAAAACGGCGCTCAGGGTCTATCATGGATGTTTCTTATCACTGATTCGCTACAGTGTTCTTTTTTGGGGTGGCAAAGGTTTAGATTTGCAGGAGATCTTCCTGATCCAAAAAAAGGCAATTCGTGTTTTTGGTGGAGTTAACCCCTTTGGCCGTGATTCCTGCAAGCCAATTTTCATAGACCTAAGGCTACTGACGGTTCCAGCTCTTTATTTCTTAGAGGCGATTCTGTTTGTTATGAAGAATGGGCATAAATTTGAATCAAGCAGATCCCAACATTCGTATAGCACCCGAAATAGGAACTCCCTTTTATATTATCCAATTCACAGAACGACTTTGTTTGAGAGAGGACCATATTACTCTGGATTGAAGTTCTTTAACCAGCTCCCCATATCATTAAGAAATTCAGATGTAAAGACTGTATTGAGAACTCTGACTCAAAGGCTGTTAGATAGAGCACCCTACACACTAGGTGAATGCTGTGAAGCTGTCCGGGGATGAAAGCAATTCCTGCTTAGAATAGGACTACAACTTGACGTGTTGCATGCTGCAAGAGCTCTGCTCACTTAAGCAGCCTAAACGCAACAAATTAATAATAATAATAATAATCATTGAATTAATGTATTAAATATGAATAAATGTACCTTACTCAATTATTGTGATAATTTAATTTATTTACTATCGCAGAATACAGCTAGTTGTAAAGAAACATCTCTCACTAAATTTTAACAAGTATTTCTGGTTGCGTTGAAATTTTAATTTGGAAAAATAAATAACTTTAATCTTCTCTATTTCAAGAAAATCAAAATAGACCTTAATTCAAACAGGGCACATTGGTTCAAATCTATTTCTTCAAAATAAAACTGAACATTTGAAACAAGAACACTAAGATTCAGACTACATAATCAGGTGAAGTGGAGACAATAATTAGTGTTATTCTTAAATAAATCTACATTTTTTATTCCAGTGACAATTTGAAAACTCAAAAACTCAAACTCAAATAATGTTGGAAACATCAACATTAACATGTGTTATCCATCAGAATTATTTTTCCAGCAAACATCAGTTCATTCTACCACTTATTAGTTCCACTTATTATTTATTAATTTCAGCAATTATCATTTTTATTTCCCAATTACACTCGTATGATTTATCCAAAGAAGATAGCAATAAACGCAAAGACGTAACAAAGTTCAAAACGCTTCACAAACTTTGACTGGGCTATGCTTTACTGTCCAAAACATTTAGGTTAGTCTAATATGATAAGTATGAGGCTATTATTATAATTTAAATATTGCCCATCTAGTCTTATTATAATTCAAGTATCATAGCACACTTGAATGGACTAACAATTGATTGCACTCATATTTTCTCTTTTATTAGCGAATTAAGTTATTCAAGTGATATATTGAATGTCAATTGCACTTGTTTCATAATCACACATTATTTTTTATTATGACATTAACATGATCTCATCACTAAGTTCGTAAGAATGTATAGCCTACTTAGTTGAGAATGATAAGATGACAATAAATTGAGAGAAACATAATGTTTCTAATTCAATAAGCATGTCATTTGATGCAAACAATTCTCATCCCTAAAATTATATCGAATAATAGATAGCTGGAAGAACCACTGTGTATCAATTCAAATTGACACTATATAGAAGAGAAAAGCAAATACTCACTGAATATTGGCAGGATCAGCAACGATAAGGTCTAAAGGATAAAGAGGCAATTGATTAACAACTTGGGTCGGTCGGTTGGAAAGCCAGTAGGTAACAAATTATTCGGTCGCTTGTTTCGGTCCCACGATGAAAGCCCTGGTTTTCAGAAGCACTCTGTTAGGGAGTACGTGTATGTGTTTATTATGTGAGGAGTGAGAAAGAGGAAAAGAGAGATGTATGGAGGTGAATGAGTGTGAGTGCAAAAGGAACCGTAGGGAATGAAGAGGTAGAAATGAAGTCACAATGTAACTGGAGGAATGGGTTGCCGGGTTCAGCAACTAGCATGTTGTAACCTCTCAGTGTAACACTTGCTGTTCGGACTTGGACCCCCACTTGCAGCAGCCACAACACCAAAATGAGAAAAGGGTAACACCCGGAAAGGGTAAAATATGTTGTACACTGAAACGGTTGGCTCTTGCAAGTCCAGTTCACTTGTTACGTGGCAATTCGATTCTCTCTAAGTGTCCGTGTAAATCACTGCAGCAGCGCCGGGTCTCCCCAGGTAATAAGTATCCCCCGGGAGAGCAAGACAAAGAACAAAGAGTTCACTTCTAGCTACAAAATACCCTTACACAGCCTATCTTTTTCTCTCTCACCCCTATTATTCGACTTTTGTTTCCACTTTACCTTCAACGTCATTACTGACCGTGCCCCACCATCTTAACCCAAATCAGCATCATCATTATATTTCTCATAACATAATATTAAGCCCAAACTACTCTTCACAATGATCCATTATTCTACCTGGATATCATAGTGCGAAAACTAACATTTATGAGTTGTCTCTATTCATGAATTTGTGATTGGATCATTTCAAGACCTCAAACAAATATTTAAGGAGAAAATGGCTGTTCAGAATGAGGAGAAACCACTCATCTTAAAAATTTGAACAACTGACACGGCATGGAATATTGTATTTTTCATCTCAATGCGAATAAATTAATAACAGTGTCTACCCACTCGTTATTAATCGAATATACTCCTCAATTTGAAAAAAATAATTTGTGTTACACGCTGAAAAGAAATGAATTTTTTTAAAGTGACATGAAATCTCAAGACTATTGAAATTGATTGACGGTAAGTGATACATTCTGTACATGATAGAATCCTAAAAATCTGAGATGAAAGATAGAGTTAAATATAGAGTTAGAATTATTAGAGTTATTATTAGAGTTAGAGTTATTATAGAGTTAGAATTATTTAAAAAAATCACAATATATCGATGTGGCGTGTTTTAAAATTTGTCCTGGACAGATAGCGGTCATAATACTGGAATTTCCATTTAGAACTCACGTTTTGAATCTCTATTCCCCATTTTTCTTTAGTATTACAGTTATAAAACATACTGTCAGACAGAATTTTAATTTTACTAAATATGGAAGAGCCTGTACCGAATGAAAAATGAGCTGCATGAGCATGTTATATTCTCGAGAAAGAGATCGATTTCTCTATTTATGAAATAAGAAGAAATATTTCTTTGCTTAAAGACTTCTTGAATTTCAGGATTTCTTGTTCCATGACGAACTGCGTTGTTGATATTAACTTTTTAAGTGAATTCAACGACTTGCAGTCGTTGCAAGGCCTCTGAAAATGGATCCCAAAGATTTGAAACTGTTCGGCCTACAGAGTAAGTAAATTCTACTTATTCTTAATGATAATTTGACTGCAAGTCGTTGAATGCACTTATAAACTTGTAGGAAATTATAAATGGAGTGGTCGGATATTGCAATTAATTATTGACAAAATATATTCAACTAATCAATTGAATTTGTCCCAGATTTTCAGCATAAAAATTGATAACTATTCACTAGTAGCGAATTTAACATGTAACCAGTATCCTATCGAATATAACAAAAATATTATCTATTCCCCGTATTTTCTTATTTCCTCTATTAATGTTACCTGAAGCCTACACGAGTCGATCAACATGTACCCGTTGTGAGGAATTGCTCAATTTGTCACACACCAGAGGATTTGCAATAACGAGGAGCTTGAGTGCTAGAACATTCACTCGAGTGTTTCTCTCACCTATAGGCTGTGCTTGAACAAGTGCTGGAAACACTGGCGTTGAGTGTGCCAGCTCCCTCGAGAAAGTGTCAGCTACTTTAGCTGGATAGCAGAAGGTCAAGGGGTTGGATTACCTTTTTCAGGATCTCTTCGTAGTAAGGGAAATGGGAGAGCTCATGCGTTCAAGCCTACAAGTTGTGCATTAGAGCTGCCAAAGTGTTGCGCGCTGGAAAGTCTCATCCACTGAGAGACTAGGAAGTAGGAAGTGCAACAATTTGCAACAAGGACAATAGGAAAAGAGACCGAAAACGAAGACGTAGTTTAACCTATTTAGTAACTATGTTACAGGACAAATTCTTATTCTTCAGCCTGGAGCACTACTCCATTTATATTGATATAAATATCAAACTCTACAACGCTATCACATTGTTTATTTGTGGCCTACTATTCAAAACCTCATTTGCAATGGATTTCATTTCTGGCTGAGACTAACCTCACTTATGTTAACACTTTTAGTAGTTCCTTTATGAATATCTGAATAATTGACAAAAATTATTGTGAATTATAAGAATCATCACAAATCCCCTTGATTACGAATCTGAAAATACCCACAATTATTACCCGAAGGTTTTTTTAAGCTTCAGTAGTTTCGTTATAAATATCAGAGTTGAAAAAACATCTCATTTTATAAGTCGTACTTGATCTGTGTGATTTTCATTCTACTATAATTTAATCAAGAAAGAGTAAAATTTTTAGAAAATCTAGTTGATATTTTTAAAAATAGAGATGTCCACTAATAAGATAATGTAGGTTATCTCTCAATAATTTAATTATCCTCCATGATATGAATTATTATTCAGTTTTTGAAGCATCACAACCAATTTCTATGTAAAGTTTTGCAAAAGTCTCAGCTCATCCTCATTTTTCATGAGTATTTCAACCACTTTTTGTGGGATTTCTTACTATAATGACAGCTTTCAATCACGGTAAGAGCTGAAAACAGATATTCGATTGACAATAATACAGTCAAGCAATTTTCATGTAGCTTTGATGTGTAGCAAACGAAACCATTAATCGAATCCAAATAACGGTGTGATCAAATACAAAATGTACTAGACTTGATATTATCGCGTTCAAAACGAAAATTGATTAATTATTTGGAATGCTGTTTCATCCAGCAGCTCAAACTGAATGAGCAACCATTCAATCATATCAACAATCAGTCCATACATTTCAATTAACCAGCATCATCACAGCTATTGCTAGTGGGCGTTGGATTTTGTCGCCCAGAGGTGTTGACAGAAGTCTCACTGGACACAGCCGATACTAACTAGGCCTATATATTTTGATGTACCACATATCCTCTCTTTGGAATCAGATTCTATCATATTCCCAACTAGCCAACCAATCTTGCCTGGGAATTTTTTATGGTATATAATTTACGGTATTGGTCACAAAATTACGGAATTGGGACTGGTCATTGTAACACCATAAAGTTTGTACCATACACCATATAGTTAGTTTGTACCATATAGCTCATCTGGTTGGGAAGAGAAGTTCACAAATAAACTGTTTCTTGCAAAGATGATGTGAATTTTTAATGTTTTTTATAAGTAAACTACCTTTATAGCAACTTTGCAGCACTACCCACCAACATATTGGAATTGAAATTGAAATTGATTTATTCTTCTTCATAAAATCACAAAATACAAATTCATATAATAACATTGGAAAAGGTTCCTCACATGGGCATAGCCTGTGAGCAAGGAACGAGTTCTATTTCGATCAACAAGAAAGTTTACAATAAACAAATTAAACATGATGTACAACTGACAACCCGACAACTCATAATAATACACTTGAAAAATTAAAAATAAAAACGGTTTAGAAGAACAAATAATATAGATATAACATAAGATTACTGCAAAGAGCAAAGTTATTAACACTATTTCGCAAAAAATATTGTAATACAAGAAAAAATTATAATATTTCCTTATATAATACATAATTCGTTCAGGTAAAAGATTGATCGTCCTGATCGAGACAATATTCATACAGGCGTCAATTAAAATCAATTCACAGTATTCACACACATACTCACACAAATCACATTCTATAATCACACTCACTATCTGACTAACATATTATAAAGCATCAAAGGTTCAATATCAATGATAAATAATAGGTTCAATATAATTACTTCAATCAAAATCAATTTGAATAAATTGAAACTATGTACTCTTCTAATTCTTCTCGATTAACGTTTAAGATCCAAGTGTTAACTATATTTTTAAAATTACTAATTTTTCTATTAACTGGTTTTTTTATATGTTCTGGCAGTTTTAAGTGAAGAATATTAATTTTGTAGTGTGAAGATGTAGTGGTGAATGATTTGATCAGTCTAGGAGTAATTATACCAGTATTAGTAGCTGTTCTAGTATGGTAGTTATGACGGATGTTGGTAAATAAAGAGCACTTATTTTTAATGATATACATGATCAGGGTTTTGACATACAGTTGGACAATACTCAGCATCTGGAACTCTTTGAATAGAGTGTCTGTGGGGTATCTCCAAGGTTGACGAATTGCATTTTTCATAATAATTTTTTGCATCACTGATAAAGGCGCTAGGACAGTCTTGTATGCACCACCCCAGGCTATGATTCCATACAGCAATATTGACTGGACATATGCATAATAAACCTGCCTAATCAATTTCGGAGCCAGAATTCTACTTAGAGATGAAAAAATAAATATGAATTTTCTCAATTTATTTCTAATATACTGAACATGGGCTGACCATCTCAACCGATTATCAAAGATCACACCTAAATACTTATATTGGGGAACACATTCAATACTTTCACATCGATCACATTCATTAGGGGAATCACAGCTATGCAATCTTAATTGCTGGTTGACAGGATCACCTGCGGCTCTAATTGATATCGGTAAACACTTAGTTTTGATTGGATTCATAGAGAGCCGATTTTGGTCAAACCAACGCTTTGTCGTTACCAGCCCTAGTTCCGCCGATTTAAACACATCCTCCCACCTATCACCTTCAAACAGTGTCATCGGCATATAGAAATATATGAACATTATCAATTTTGACTTTCCCAAGGTTATTGATATAGATCAAAAATAATAAAGGGTCAAGAGTACTGCCCTGTATCACTCCATAGTCACTGCTCATTGGTGTGCTCAACTGGTTGAGAATAGAAACAACCTGTAACCTGTCATTAAAATAGCTTTCAAACCATTTCAAAGCCGTTCCTCGAATGCCAATATATTCTAATTTTTTTAAAAGTATACACCTATCAATTGAGTCAAAGGCTTTTGCCAGATCTATAAAAACAAGGAGAACCTTTTTATCACACTCAATTGACTCATGTATCTTTTTTGTAGGAAGAAAGAGGTCATCATTGACATTCTTGTCTTTCCTAAAGCCAAATTGATTATTAAATAAAATATTTTTTGTGGATAGATAAGTTTCTAGCTGTAATCTAACCGATTTTTCAATAATTTTCGATAAAACACTAACTAAGTTTATAGGTTGGTAGCTACCCTAGTAGCACAAATACAACTTGAATATATATTAAATATAATATCAAAGATATATAAAATATGTATTAAATATATTTACAGTAGACAGATTCCCCTATAAAATATGTATTTTTCTTCTATTAATATGAATTAAATAGGTTTTATATATATATTTAATTCAACACTTTCCTCTATTCAATATGTATTATTCTTCTATTAATATGAATTAAATAGGTTCTTTATAGATATTAACTTCAACACTTTTCTCTATTTTAAAGGTATTTTTCTTCTATTAATATGAATTAAATAGGTTTTATATATATATTTAATTCAACACTTTCCTCTATTCAATATGTATTATTCTTCTATTAATATGAATTAAATAGGTTCTTTATAGATATTAACTTCAACACTTTTCTCTATTTTAAAGGTATTTTTCTTCTATTAATATGAATTAAATAGGTTTTATATATATATTTAATTCAACACTTTCCTCTATTCAATATGTATTATTCTTCTATTAATATGAATTAAATAGGTTCTTTATAGATATTAACTTCAACACTTTTCTCTATTTTAAAGGTATTTTTCTTCTATTAATATGAATTAAATAGGTTTTATATATATATTTAATTCATCACTTTCCTCTATTCAATACGTATTATTCTTCTATTAATATGAATGAAATAGGTTCTTCATAGATATTAACTTTAACAGTATTCTCTATTTTATAGGTATTTTTCTTCTATTAATATGAATTAAATAGGTTTTATATATATATTTAATTCAACACTTCCCTCTATTCAATATGTATTATTCTTCTATTAATATAAATTAAACAGGTTCTTTATATTTATTAAATTTAACAGTTTTCTCTATTTTATAGGTATTTTTCTTCTATTAATATAAATTGAATGGATTTCATGTTGACATATATAAAACATAATTATTCAATTCACATTTATAGAGGGAAAATATTAATTAAATAAAGTGAAATGTTGAATTTAATAAACATAGATAATTTAATTCATATTAATGGGAGAAAAATATCGAATGAGTAGAAGAATGTATTGAATTAATGTATTCCACTATTAATATGAATTAAGTTCAAATATACACTAGTCCCGTTCAAGCAAGTTTCCCAGTCAGCCACAAACGACAAAATAAATTACAACATGGCCAAATGTGTTCTACATAGTGGTCAGCCTATAGCTATAAAATATTGGTTGTGCACCTGACCATACAATATAATATAGCACTCTATATTACTACTCCCTACTACTTTGGTAAATTTTTACGAGTTATTCAATTTATGCCTTTTAAAATCCGTATTTTCGTTTAATCTGATTTTCTCTCAACCATCAAAGCATTATCAGATCTATCAAATTCTGTTGAACGGTAGACTACTGTGGTGTAAATGCAAAGATTGCAAGGAAAAAATCAAAACATATGATAACATTTTATGAATAATTATTTATTTGATTGCACTAACTACAGAATTATATACTATACAAGTAGAACTACAGAATTATACAATTATGTACAAGTTTTTGGGTCCTCATAGTTGTCATGATTCTTCTCCCTGAAAAATTAAAAAAATAAATTAGAAGCTTAAGCAAACCAATAATTCATGTAAAAATAATATTACATTCATTATGTATTGATTGAGACAGGGGTTTCAGATAATTTTGCTTGACCAAATTGTATGATTGGTTGATTGCAGCAATAATACTATAATTATAGCAGCTTTATAAAATATATATATATATATATATATATATATATAATATTATATTATAGCAGCTTTGGTTTCTCAGACTACCCTTGGTTTCCGAACCACCGGGTAGGTGATAATAAAACTTATTATATCAAGTCATAGAAGCTCTGTCACCCTTACTAGCGCTGCCTTGAGCGTTCGTGGATGAACATCACGATCGCATGAGCACCATGCTCATCACGTGACCAATCACCAGTCTTACCCCCAATTGCACAAGAGCCAATTAAATTTTATCCCAGTAGAATGACGTCATTCTATTAATATTAACCTTAATGGAAGGATTTTGGTTGCAAAAAAGACAATTACAAGCGATAACGCCAATTAGGCTAACCGGCGTAAGAGATATCTAACCGCCAGCTCATTGAGAATTAAATCTCACTAACTCCCGTTAAGTTACATTTTATTGGTTATGTTGACTGTACCAGAACACAGATATGCAAATTAGACGTGTGTTAAAAATCTTTAAAAATTAATAAAGCCCATCAAGATTTTAATAATATTGAGATTATTGAATAATGTTTCTATGATTCACTATGAAATAATTCTAATCCCTCATTTTCCACAACTTGAGAATCAGCTGTTGATCAAATTACAGTGTTGCCAGATTGTACCCCGTCGATCAACGAAAAATAACTAATGGACCTTTGTGCAACAGAAATAAATCCATTACACTTACGACAGTTAGTTAACAGACATTAAGCCCTTGATTTAATTGGCCTTTGTGCCATTGAGAATTTGTTAAACTATCAAATAATTTGCACTAGCAATCAAAGTTGCCTTCAGAAAAGATTCATCATGCCCACTTCATGGTGAGGCATTATTATTTAATTCAATTTTAAAATATAGTTTAAATACTTTATGACAAGAAAAGATCCAAAATATTTGCTGTTGCAATGATTTGGGATTTGTGGTTCACAAAGATTGCATACCAGACACATATAATTATTGTGGTGGGATTTGGCTCAAAGTTGCCGTGTTTAATTTTTACATACTGTAACTACCATAAGTTTGATTGTTATGTACGATAGTTTTAAGCCAAATTCCCCAGTCTGTTTGGCTTCCACCAGCCAATATTGATATGCAGTGGGTAAACCTGAAATGCGGATCTAGAAAAACCTGACTTAAAGAAACACTTACTTTTTCAAACATGTTGAGGCTTGTTGGGCCAGCCAAGTAGAAACTGTAGCTTCGAATTTTTAGTAACATCAATCTCATTTGGCCAGACAATTTCGACACACCCTGCAACAATAACAGAAACGATTAAACCAAAAAATATTATTGTGGTTATAAGCTAGCATCGAAGTAAATATATGATCACCTTCCTCATCACACATTGTGCCAACATACATAATTGCTAAAAAATATCAAGTATAATTATTGTGAATTACTTTGATCAAAATGTACAGTTAGTTTCCTGGGGCAAGTAAGACCTTCCCTATGAGGCAGTGAGAGAAGGCTGATAAATTTTCTGTAGAGGATGGAGGGCAGATTATGAAATCAAAATCCAACACACAAATATTAAAAAAAACTCACTATCACTCCTTGTCAAGCATACATTATTTTCATTACTCTTCACTATGATATAGCAATTTAGAGTCATGTCAAACTCCAGAGAATCTAGATTTATCCAAATCCCGACCAAGCATCGCAAAAGATTGTATTTCTGGGAAAATATACTGTGTTGTTATTTAATTCACACTTAATGTGTTCTTCCCAATATGGGAAAAATATGTTTCATTGTACAGTAGAGTCCAGTTTATCCTAATAATGATAATAATAATAATATGTGAATGGATTTTAATGGTGAGGTAGTTCCACCTTGCCATTTGAGTGGTAGTCATACAGTTCAAGTTGGGTTCTGAACCACCATAAAATGATTCCACAGCAGAGAACAGAATATTTTTTGCTGGCTAATCCATTAGGTAACCCTTACAAAGAGAACCCAAGAGAGCATAGTTCATCTTATCTGACTGAACAGATACCTGCCACAACTCATAACTATCACCTCACCCTCTTTATACTAATAAATATGTTAAAAACTTAAAAAACACTTTTAAGTGGAAATTATGACTCACGTTATGGCGTGACAGCCGTTTCACTCTGTTGTCAAGAGCATCATCAGATGACCCACAGTACACTGATTTAAGGTATGAGTTTGAGGGTTATGGATGTTGGAAGGGTGGAGAGGTGAGGGGATGAGTAGGCGGAAGGTTTGAAATTGGGATTATTTTGTCAAAAAGGGTATGTGAGAAGAAGTGGAGTTGATCATTTAAAATGTTGTTAGGTTGCTGCTTTGTGTGTTTGTAAATCTCATATTGTTCTAAAATATTGAGTTTCTGGCCTTTGTGAGTGAAGTGAAGTGTGTATAAATTAGAGTCAATGTCTGTATAACTGTGGCCTGTTGAAATGATGTGTTCAGCAAAAGTGGAATGTGTGTTTGGGTGTGAGATTGCTCTTGTGTGTTCTTTGAATCTAGTGGTGAATGTCCTGCCAATTTGTCCTATATAGAATTTGTTGCAGTCATCACATTTCAATTTGTAAATTCCAGATCTATTGTATTTGTTCTGAGGTGTTGTCTGAGAATGCAAAATAATCCCAATTTAAAACCTCCCGCCTACTCATCCCCCTCACCACTCTACCCTTCCAACATTCATAACCCTCAAACACATACCTTAAATCAGTGTACTGTGGGTCGTCTGACGATGCTCTTGACAACAGTGAAACGGCCGTCACGCTATAACGTGTGTCATAATTTCCACTTAAAATTGTTTTTTAAGTTTCTACTATATTATTGGAAACAAGATGGATCTTCATCATCATAATAAATATGTAATGTGGTGAAAGCAAGCAGCACATTCAAATTTATAAGATTTTTGGAATATCAACTAAAAATGTCGTGCTTACTTCGAAGAAGTTTTGCCATCATCAACGACGAGAAGGATTCTTTCTTACTGTCCTGGTCCTTGCGTTGCTGCCCCTTCCAGCTATAACTTTTACTAAGATTCACATCAATTGTCTGCCGCAACACAGACCTGGCTGTTTTTGATAAGCTGCTTTTTTCTATATCAGTGATTAATATTCTCACCTGAAAAATAAACAAGTAGTCCGAAATATAATAATTGTATGCATTTGTAGCCTTAATGTATATAGTAAACAAATATTGTATTTATCTACTATAATACTGTATTTGTCACTATAATACTCGTTCTATCCATGTCAGTCAATGATTCCAGTACGGTACACAATTCTAAGAGTGCTTCAAAATGAGCTAAATATTTTTGGGCTATATACTCATCTGAACTGTCGGTAAGCTAACCTAGTAACATAACAAACCAAATTGTAGCTATCAAATCATTACTAGGACCTAAATTGTATGGGCGTGGTCATAATTTATGGCGGTATGACTTCAATTACAGGTAATGAAGGCAATTTCTTGATGGCAGGAACGGTGCCAGCTTGCGAGTTTGGGGTCATAAATGAGATTTGTTAACCATTTATGGGAGATTGACAAAATTATGCACCAAAATTCCTCTCCCTTCCAAACAGCTATCCATAATAAAGATAACGAAAACATTCATTAAAAAAAAAGAATAATATTAACCTGTCTGTGTACAATTATACTTCAAAAGTGAATGTAAGTTTTGAATGTAAATTGATGAGTGAATGATCAGTGCCAATATTTGAGGATACACTTGAAAAGTCAATTATATCCACGTCTGAGGATATTGTATCTATATCTTCTTGCAGACGTTTCCACTTTCCAGATTTGGATAGCAAATGAAAAGGCGTTAGTGACCTGCGTTTTCTATCCATGTTCAACTATTATTGATAAATATTTCATGTAGGCCTAACTAGTTGATATGTGAATTTAGCAATGCCTAAAAAAAAACACAAAAAGTCAATTTTTTATAGGCTAATATATTCTCTAAGCATAGATCTGTAGCAGTGGAAGATATTTTAGAATGAGAGAATTTTTTTAAAGCCTCAACAAACTATTTTATGAGTGCTCTACTCGACTTCGTTGAGTAGCTTCATCGCTCAGGAAAGGTTCATTCGAACAATGAAGCATTTTACAAAAGCAGGCATGAAAATTGTGCACCTTGCTAAAACAAAAATTTTTTAATTGAATTAGGTTTAAGTTCATTAATTATGTAGTTAGAATTATGAGCAGAATAAGCAGTACTTAGTAAACGTGGTCGTTTCAACCAAAATTAAATAGTTCAGCCTCTGAGCTTATGCTGTTATTTTTATTTGAATCCGAACCTACCACATGTTAATTAGAATGACAGAGATTTCAACATTGATTTCTCCCACTGAAGCACTAAGTTATGCATCCATCAATGGCTTATTCCAAACTTTATAAATGGTCTAAGTTGAGACAGCTTTGCATATATTAAAATATACCACTTTATATTTCTTAATAATTTATGGTACTGGTACCAATCAATTCAAAACAAAGTAACACTAACTGCATGGTAGGCTGTTATTTAAATTCCCAGAGTGTTTATGTTCATTAACCTAATACACATAGGCTAAATAAAAATAGAACATGAAAAAACAGCAATAGAACATTATAATTTGGGCCTATAATTGAACTTCAGAAATTGAAAAGGATTCACAAACAGACTACAATGTTAAAGCTGACATGATCTGGAATTTTTTAGAATTTTTTATTGAAACTAAAAAGAAATAAAATATAGGCTAAGTTATTCAACTTAAAAGTTATTACTTACCGTTGTCATTTTCTCCGTTTTTTCTTCTTTACAACTGAATGAAATGTTGAAGTGCAAACACTTTATAACTTCCACGCCAAACACCACGCTTCAAAGACCACAAGAGCTGAAGAACTAACAAGTAACAACTAACCACGCTTTGAGGCAAGAGAAACCAAACGGCAGGATGTGTAGAAAAGAGAAAGTTGCAATATGGCAGACAGCAGGAAAAACCCAGAGAAGACCGTCGGAGAAGGTTACCGTTAACTGCAGAGGAGCTTGTTGGCGGAAGGGAATCTGTAACCGAATCATCAGTGAAAAGCGATACTCGATAACACTAATTGAGATGAATTGATCAGCACGCGAGAGTGAAATAAGATTGCCGCCGAATTTTGAATAGAGTTATCCCGCGGTTACTTCATAGAATATTATGAACCTTTTTGCAATTTTCATTCCTCAATATACAGCAGATTTATAGACAATAAAACAGTATCGATCTCAAATCGATTCTTGCTAGTCGAGATCGCACAATAACTGAGTAGCGCGACTTTCAAAGTCTCAAAAACAAATTTCAAATTTTACTATTTTCTGAAGCTTAAAAAGTTAAATGTCTCAATTTTGACCTCTCCATTAGTTCTATTGCTGAAAAATACTTGGAAAAGGTTATATACAAGGTTCCAAATTTACAGAATTCCATAGGAAAGAAATAAATAGAATTTTGCTCTTCAAAAGACAATTAGCTCACAGCTTCATAGTACAAAACACCTGTCAAGTGATGAAGGAATTAAATTTTTTGCTGAATTGTAAATATCTCGACTAATCACTGAGAAAACTTAACTATTTTTTAGAAGTCGGTGAGTTTTATATAGAACTATGAAATGACATGTAGAATTTATTTTCTTGTTATATGTATTTCTTTAAATTTTGTCATGAGCCTTTTACACATTAATAAACGTTTCGCTGAAAAATGCTTTGGGAACTTTTGATGTGTTTTTAAGAGCTTTAGCGATTATTAGAATAATAATTGTGGAAATTGAGATCATTCCAATAAACCTATTATATAATTATGTTTGTTGATGGTATTAAAAAAATATTATCAATAGATGTTAAATATATTTTTAAGTTGTATTTAAAACTTATTTATTGAATATTTATAAACATTCACTGAACATATTTTTAATATATTTTATTCATCTTTAAAATATATTACGTAGAAGTGAGAAACATATTTAGTAGAAGATTGGTTACACGTTTCAATATATATTAAACATCTATCAAATATATCTTTAATATATATTTAAAATGAGTTGACATCCATTATTTTCAATTTTTGGGCTGCATATTTAAAATATATAAAATATATATATAATATATATAAAACCTGTATTTTTCGACATAAATCGAAAAATATATATTAATATGAGTTTGATATATATAAAATATATATTTGTGCTACTAGGGTAATACATTGATTTTTGGGACCAGATTTATAAATATGCACAATTTTTCCAATTTTAAAAGAATCAGGGAAAATTCCCTTTGACAAGCTATTATTTACTAAGTGTAGAAGAGGTTTTTCTAAGTTATCAGCATATTTTGTTATGATTGACACTGGTATATTATCAATACCAGGGGCAGATCCTCCCTTTATGTCATTGACAATGTGCACCAAGCTTTCTTCTGTGATTGGTAACAGTTGAAAGGTAGATTCCATCCTGTAGTCTGCATCATTCATCACATTTTCAGTCACAATTGGAATAGCAGTTGCAAGGTTGGCACCAACACTCACATAGTACTCATTTAATGTATTTGCCGCCTGTGTAATGTCATTAGACCCATCAATTATTCTATCCTTACCTTTCATAAAATGCTCAATTGGAAAACCATCAGATTTTTTCTAATACCTGTAATTTCACTTATGCTTTTCCAGAGCTTTCTATTATCATTACCTGCCTTTGTAATTTTATCCTGGAAATATGCATCTTTTGCTGATTTAATCAGATTTGAAAGTATGTTTCTATAATTCTTGTACTCTGTTTTAAGGATTGCATTAATTGTCTTTTTAATTTTTGGCTCAATTTATCTCTTTGTCTTATAGATTTTATAAGACCATTTAAGATCCATGGCTTAATTTTTGTGCTTCTGGAAGAGAATCTTTTTGATTTGGTAGATTGAGCTAACATATTTTGAATCTTTTCCACAAAGATAGAACAACTCAAATCTACATCATCAACATCAGTCACATCCATCCAGTCACACTGAGATATGAGTTGGGATAACAGGTTCTCATCCACATATGTTGATTTCTGAATGTTACGTTTTTGTGGGGTTTCTTTATAACACTGAATTTGACTAACAGTAAAATCATGGTCTGTCATTCCACTTCTAATTACCGCTGACTTTATTGCATTGGTATCTTTTGTATCTGTGAACATGTGATCAATACAACTGGCTGAACTATCAGTAACTCTTGTAGGTACATCAATACAACTAACAAATCCTGCTCCATATAATACATCAAGATGACGTTGGGCCAGTTGATCTTGATTTCCTGGCAGAATACAACAATTGGTATCACCTACTAGCCAATGCACTCTGTCTTTGCTCCTATTGGCCAAATACAGCTCAAGATCGTCAATAAAGAGCTCGAGCTCGGCAGAGGGGCTTCTGTATATGGCGAGCAAACACAGCCGCTCTCCGCCGATCACAATATCCAGCTTCACATCTGTGGCACCATGCAAACTTACATCCTCCTGCCTCACAGCAAAACATTTATTCACATAAACAATCACACCGTCATTCTGATTTCTACTAATTCTGTTCATAACTATATTATCATACCCTTCCACATCAACAATCACACTACCAGCATCCGTCCATGTCTCTGTCAGAACAATAATATCAAATTTTCTGTTATAATTATTCAGAATAACAAACAGTTCATCAATATGCTTATAATAACTTCTAACATTCAAACTAAAAATATTTACAGTATTAAAATCTCTTTGCTCTTCTGAAAAAAAAATCAAATTCATTAACATTATCATAAACACGCGTAAAGACATTTCTTATATTTGCAGCCTCATCAATAAGATCATCCATCCTGCGCGAACTGCGCCCTGCCTATAG
This sequence comes from Conomelus anceps, assembly GCA_948455865.1. Taxonomy (NCBI): domain Eukaryota; kingdom Metazoa; phylum Arthropoda; class Insecta; order Hemiptera; family Delphacidae; genus Conomelus; species Conomelus anceps. Next base: position 53,018,232 of record OX418218.1, on the reverse strand, counting down.
CCATTAAAATCAATGTCATACTATAATGCACGCCTACCATTCATATTTGATTGATAAATTATTGAGAGCTCCGAAGTTATAATTAATTATATACATAAACATTGTGTGTAATGCCACTGAGATTGGAAAAAGAAGCACACAAGAATCCATTTATTAAGAAAAACTAAAAAAAAAAATATATATATATATATTCAATTGTCAATATAATTCCTGAGCAGAATCCATAGCTGCATAATAATTCGCCTACTCTATGGAATTGGATTATAGTATATCCAATAAGTAGAATAATAAATAGCATTGATTGAAAATAAAATAAATAATATTCCTATACGGTTCTTCATCAACACTTTGAAATCAGTATTCATCTACACTATCTTTGAAATTAGAATAAATCACGGTTAATGAATAAAATTGATCAAATAAATCAGTAGGCTAAATAAATCCGATAATCAATAGTTATTGAGAAAAATTCACAGTTGCATAATAATTCATCAATAATAAAAATTGTAATGATATATTATAGCAAATGAATAGAATAATTAAAAGAATTGATTGAAAAGAGAATAAATAAATAATTTCCATTTATAATATTGTTATTGAGAAGAAAAAAGCCCTTGATGCATAACAATGCATCAAAACTGTCAAATTTAAATATATTACAGTTAATAAATAATATTCATTGAGAAAATAATAAAAATAGATTCCTTATACTGTTCTTAAGCAAAATTAAAGATGGATTAAAGCTCAAGATAATCGACTTGATTATTTGAATTGACAAAAAACAAAATATATATGCTATGATTCGCCTTCAGAATCGCTATAGTAAATCAAAACTTTACTGCAAGTCAATTTTCCAATGTGATAATTGTCAATTCTCACTCACTTGCGCTTGGGATACTTGCCCCCGCTCCACCACCCTCTCCACGTCCGCAAGATACCTGACGCGCTGGGCTCGGCTGTCCTTTGATTTTCTAATGAGAACTTTGCCGTCTTTTACCCATGCAAAAGCAAGATTCTTCAGCTTCACGTGGAACTTGGCCCGTCCTAGAAGAATCTTGTTACTTTTTTTAAGGTGGTCGCTAATGAAGATTGGATGTTCAGGAAGGTTGGGAGCTAGGTTGGTAGTTTTAATCCTCTTCTCCCTGGCAGCTGCTAACCACATAGCACGTGTAGATCTGGATACGAACTGTGCTATTATGCTCGGGGGGCGCCGCACACCGCTTCCTGTTGTAATAACTGGAAGCCGGTGGGCGATCGACACATCACTTCTGTTGTAGCAGATATCCAATGCTTCAGCCACAGACTCCATAATTGTATATACATCCTCACCTTGAGTCACTGGGATACCACAAATTTCAATGTTTTGATTGCGGGAGTACTGCTGCATGTCCAATAATTCCACTTCTAAGTCACTAACCCGCTGTGTAAGTTCAGTATTTTCCGTCCGCAACTTAACGCATTCGCTTTTAATTGCACGATTATCTTCCTCTATTTCTAACATCTTCCGTCGCATATCTTCTAGTGTATTTTGGACTGCAGACATCGTATATTGCAAAGAAGCAAAACTAGCTTGATTGGTAGCCCTATTTTCTTTTATTTCTAACGTGATTTTAGTGAACATGTCTATTATTGAAGTGTTATCACCATCAGAACGATTATTATCCGTTGGAACATCCATAGAGCACACATCACAACGCCATTCGTTCAATTGTTTATTAGACATAGCTGATAGTTTGGCTGGAGTTCTAATACGGCAACAAGTAACATGATATACTGAGCTACATTTTATACATTTGATAACGTCCTTACAGCTTGATGCATCCTTCTCACATTTAGCGCACTTCATATTAACTTTGAAAATAATAATGGAAGTATAGGTTAAAAACGAGTTCAATATTATTGTAATAACAGGTAGGCGAGTTCAAAGCACGGTAAACAGGCAGAGCAACAAGAGCGGCTTATCGCATGACCTACCGAGTCGGCTTCCCGATAAGAACTGATTTGCGAACACATAGATTTGTGTTTAGGTCTTAAGATTGATCTATTCTACAGAAGAAACTCAATACACACATTAAGTAAGCTCGCATGAAGCTGGGTAATTATCAGCTGTAATATTGATCAATATAATCTATTGCAAAATAATAAAACACTGTTCGATGTTGTCAATTCCACTTCTTTATTATTACAGCACCAGTCACATTTTCAACAGTACTGTATTATTCATTATTATTTTTCAACTGTGTGTATTATACAGAGATACAGTACTGTTGAAAATGTGACTGGTGAAGCCACGATACCGCGGTCCAGTGCTGTAATCATAGAGAAGTGGAATTGACAACATCGAACAGTGTTTCATTTTTTTATTATGGAGTTCCACAACATCAACCAAAATTCTACAAATAATATAATCTATTGCTTCACCTTGAGAGATATCGGCGTATCACCTATATTATCACCATAGTGACGTATCATGTTATCAGCTGTTCTATCAGCTTCCTGCATCTAAACACTTTTTGAAACAGTAAGGCCCTTATCATACAGAGATACAGAGACACCTCAGTCGCGGCCAAGAGCCACAGTTCAGGATAATCTACGCCAGACGGGTAATTTCATTTAAAATTTGCTGATGGTTCTAAACATGTTAATGCCTTCATATACTTTGAGATTATATAGAGCTTGGTCAGGCGCTCAGCTGATGTGATTCAGCCTCAAATGTGGCTCGTGAACGCATCTTAAGTGGCTGGGTATAATAAGTGCCAATAAGTGAAATTTGAACATTTATTTTGAAAAGCCTAAGAGGAAAATCATAAAATCGGTCTTCGAGGTGCATTGAATCGAGTGTAGAGGAAGCTATATGTGCCAAATTTATTGTTCCAAACCGTAACAGTTTTTGTAAAATCCGTAAGACAAAAAAAACACCACAAACACACCCCAACTCAGTCTCATTATACAGATATGTGTAGGACTAATTTCATCTTCAAATTGATAAGCTTCATGAAAATAATTTCAATCCTAAAATTGAATAATCATCGAATGAATTGTTTATTGAATATAGAAATTTGTGAGTGCAGATGGAACTGAGCTTTCTTAAGAACACATGAGAAAGTCCTACATCCGCTAAAATGATCAAAACAGACAGCCAAAACCTGCGTGTCATGTGAGAAGAGTCATACTACACTTCAAAAGTCAATAAACTTATGCTTCAATACTTCAATATTGAAAATAATGAGATATTAGAATAGTGCATTAGTTATGTTGATAACAACTTATTTTTTGAAAGAAACTTACAAGCTGACCAATATTATCAGATTATTTCGTAAAAACTGAATTGGACATTGAACATTTATAATATTCATGATCTTACTGAAAGATTACCAGAGCAATGTGTTTTGCACTTTTAAATATCCGAGAATAATTAAATAAAATAGAACAGATGTATGACTCGATAAAATAAAATATTGATCTTCATCCATATAATCATCCACAATCTGGGTCAAAATTCTAGTGCAATAATGGTACAGTAGCTTGCTTGGTCGGCTGGTGAAGTCAGTACCAAAAGAAAAGTCCTCATCCTTGATTCAATAAGATTATGACGACAATCAAATACATAGAGTTTGAGCAAAACTACGATAACGTAGTTATTTCAACCTGACTGCATCATTCCTACGCTTTATCTGAATGTAAGATACCGTAGAGCAAGCTGAGACAGGAAGAATTAGTGTTACGGCCTTAGAATTAGTGTTACCGTAGTAGTTTTGTCTTAACTCATTATTAAGCAGCGGAATGTCACAAGTCATCCGAATAAAATGAATTCGAGATAGATTTATTTAAAAATGCATATTCAATCTTGATCAAGATAAATATAAGTCACAATAAATAAATAAATAAATAAATAAGCAATTAATTCTTGACGTTATAGGAATGTTATTGCTCTTTATCATTTTTTTATTGTTTTTATATTCATGTTTGAATTGAATCAAGTTTTATATTCAAGTTTGAATTGAAATAAATTGAAATTCTTCTACTCACATAGAACGTGAACGTTGATTTCGCCAACAGCAGGCTCGCCGACTCCGTTGCTAGCAGTGCACACATACAATCCGGCCTGATGCCTCGTGGCTTGATCTATTGAGATGGAAAATCCTTCTACAGTTTTCTCTCCCGATGGAAGGACGTTGTTCTGTAAACGGAAAAGCAGAAATAATTAGATTCTGTTATAACTAACTAATTATACAATAATTAAATTCCTCCATTATCATTATCTTTGCAATTCTCAACTCCACATCATAAAGAAATGTGTTATTTGTTACTCTTATGCTTCCATTAAAGCTTGATTTTAATATTTCTGTGTTTTGTTGATTTCTTTCGTCCTGTACGATCGAATGGTTCAGCCAATTTCTGCCACTTCTTTTGTGAGAAAACGTGAACGGAGAAGAATACGGAATGCCAAAAATAAATAACTGAATCCTGTTTGAGAATAACATTCTGCTCTTTGAATGAGATGATTGATTTGAAATAAATCATAAATAAGATGATGATTTATTTGATTGGAATATGTGAGGAATTTCCATGGTTTTAACCATCATTTAAGAACGAGAAAAATGAATGAGTAATTAGCTACCTTGGATAGTAACATAATTTATCGAATGTTGATAGAGCAGGAATAAAAAATATTTTGAAACAATTTTTCACACGGATCCTTTTTTACAGTTGTTGTCCAAGTGAAAATCGATTCATATACCAGAGCCACGTCATTGTACAATGCGTCTTTCATCTTATGTATGATTTATTTTGGATCTAAATCAAATGCAATTTCAACGGTTCGGCTACACCTTTCAAAACGATTCCTACTTAGTTCTTATAAAGTTCTAAAGTGTATAAAGTTCTTGATCATGAGGTATAGTTTTGATAATTATTATTATCATTATAAGTGAATCCTTCCCAACCTTACCTAACCAGACACTGAGAAAACAAAAATTTTCCTAGGACTCTGCAGTAAATTTGATTGGTCAAACACATTGACCCTCTGCCATACCCAGTAGCCAATAACCTTTCCATTGACTGTTAATATTTTTTCTTGAATTTTATGCGAAAACATCGCGTAATTTTAGCCCGTATCTTATTAAAAAGTCATCTCTTAGCCTGTAGTAGACTGGCTGCGTTCACGTTCGATTGGAAAATAATTGTTAATATGCATGGCTTAGCAAATATCCATTCGCAGGACTTCGTGTGACAATTTTTTTTCCTATACAATGCGTATCGGTTGATATTCATGGGAGACAGAAAATTTGCATATTAATTGCACAAGGCACGAGAATATTCACTCGCTCACACAATGCATGACAGAGGTTGCTGTGTCTCGGAAAACACGTTCGATTGAGTGATAGAATAGAGGTGAGTAAAGGGAGTGATGAAGAGAGGGAATGAGTTCGAGGTAGAGAGAGTAAGTGAAAACCTGTGAGGATGAAGTGGCAGGAAATTACCAGTGGAAAGGAGGTGTGACAGGCAGAGTTCCTGATTGGTAAAAGAGCCGTCCCAATATGGAGGAAAGGACATGTGATGAGCATTGTGATGAACAGTCTCATCTGCTGCACGATGGCAGGATGCAATCCTGGATATTACAACCAGGTCCCGGTCAACAGGTGGCTTTGTCGGAGGACCACTCAGACACCATTATTATACTGTACACGCGCTAGAAAGCGTACACAAATTCATTACACACTAATTAGGTTATCGTTTGTCGTCGATTGATCTGGGAACGTTACGTTTTTGGGATGTGCATTGTATATTTCATTTTTCTGGTCTCAAACTGTAAATTTCGAAAGAACTTCTATTCCTTTAGGGAGACTTCCATAAATTAGGCTATCATTTTATAATTAGCTCGATAAGAAGAGGATTCAGAACAAAATCCTACAAATAAGGAATTTCATAAGTTTGATGTATTCATGATAAAACTACTCTTAATTGCTTTTGAACTAATTCCTTTTCTTTATAATTGTTCCTGTTATACAGAGTCGCAAGACACTATATCGGTGAGAAAGATATCTTAAAGATATTTTGCCTACTAAGGTCGTCAATTTTGTTGAAATCATACCTTCTAGTACATTATTCAGAGGATAACTGTAGCAATTGAGAAATTATTGTTGAACTTAACAGTAGTTCTCATAATTAATTTATAAGAGAATGAATAGAACAATAATTTAGGGCTCAGATCAGATCCTCAGTTGATTTCTTGTAAATGTTTGGAGGTAAAGTATTCCACCCTTGTAAAGGTTATTCAATTTTTATCGAAAACTATATTTTATTACTGTATTTACTCCCAAAAAGTAAAGGGTGTAAGAGTATGAAACTGTTGTTCCTTTAACTACTCTTATGCAAAGTCTGAATGAAGATATAATCCACGTTCGTTATATGGATAATTTAGAATCAGCAATACTGTATCATGGTAACTTTCCAATGATAATTTAACTTGCGGATGAAATGAGAGAGATTCTTTATTAGGTGGCGTTCAGTCTGTGGAGTCTTTTCACCCTGTACGCCAATTTTGATCAAACAAGAAAATTTTAATTGTCATTACTATACCAATTATTTCTTTGAGAACCAAAATTTCCATCGGCCGCCATTTTGGATACAAGTGTCGTAGAAAAGTTTTATTTATGTAATTTTTCTTGTTTTAAAGAGACCTTTAAAATGATGTGTCACACAAAGGGTGTTCCCATTTAAACTATTTGAGTTACAACCCCTTGGCCACCCCCTGAGAAGGGGTAGAAATTTAGTTGTACGTCAAAAAGAAGAGTAGTTAACCAATAACTTATCCTGGAAGTTACAGAATTCTAGCTGAAACAATTTCCAATTTATTTAGGGGTTCCCATACATATGGACCACTCTGTATATAGTTGGAGCAGAGTTTTTTGAATCTCAAATTCTATCAACAAATAAACAAGAAAATATATATTTACTAGAGCTAGCCTTTGTATGGACGTATATTTCAAATTATTGCAGACACCGGAATTTGGAATATTCCATATTTTGGCCGTTCATTTGGTATCGTGCTACAATATATTGTTCTAACTGATGTGATCGTTCAAACAGCAGTGATTTTCAAACAAGATAGCTCAAATACTGCACACTTTTTAAACAGAATAGCGAATTCGATTATTCTTATGAAAGTCAATGACTTTTGAAGGTATTTTGAGAGCAATTTATCACTGAAATGATCAGAATTGGAAGAGTACATTTCTGCTGGTTTTAATAATGATGTTACGGAGGAAGCTATGAAAATAATCATCGGTAAAAGGTGTGAATGAGGAAATAGAGTTGGCTTCAAAGAATCAAAATCCTTAAGAAATTTACCACATCCATGTGCTATGGAGAAGACAATGTAAATATAAGCCTATGAAACATTGAATTGAAGAGGACTATCTTTTTCGAATTCAATTCAGCTGCCATATCGTGCTGTATTTATACAGTGGAGGGAATGATGTGTGATCCGGAAAATTTTCGTGACACTTTCCACTGAACAACCTTCACGAAACGCAGAACAAGAAATATAGGACTATATTATAACTGTGTATGCAATACATTCTCAAACTCTAAAGTGGGAAGAAACTGTGCAGTGAATATTCAAATTTCTTCCGGGGAGAAATCATCGCGAGCAATGAAATTTGAACTCAGCGTCGCGTGAGAGGCAAGAAAGAGAAAGAGAATCAGCAGAGAGGACGAGAGAGTGCTAAAGAGAAGGGTGAAAAGGAAACTGCGGCCGGAATCTTTTATTGCGCGTGAATAATATTTTAAATGCGTTGAAGTTGAATTATATGTGACGTAGTTCACAGTTAAAAATGATAACAAACAAGTTTTGTTGGAATGATAAACAGAAGAGAAAAGCAGAGGGATGATGTGGGTCTGAAGGAAGAGAGGGGTAGAAAGCCATGATGACATTGCTGCTTCCTTCTTGCTCAGTGGCCTCGTCAAATAATAATAATTTTTCGTTTCGTTTGCTTGATAGTGTAAAGCGACTGATTCAGTTTCAGTTAGGGGAAGAGTATTTATGCTAGTGTGAGCAATCCTACAAGAAACTGGGAAGCCTAGAATGATATGAGGAGAGTGAAACGGTTGCATCATGACAGAAAGACAGAGATAGAAAACGCTTGGCGACAGTGGGCAAAACACAACTGCCTGACTGGAACTTTCCTGCATGATAGATAATAGAGAGAGAGAGGGGCGAGGGAGTCATTGAGAATGCAAAAGAGTGAGGGTGACAGAATGATACTCGGCAGCTTTGCGAAGAGTTTCTTTCTCTATACTACTACTACCACCAGTCATATCCTCGTCTGCAGCCATCTGAACTCCTCTTTCTTACAAAATATCTTGCAAACTCTGCTCCCAAGAGAGTACCAAGTCCTTGAATGTGTCACTCCCAATGAAGCTTTTAGTTATTTTTGATATAATATTTATATATAATATATCTCTATTAAAAGATCAACTTTATTTATTAATTCATAGAAGTTTTCTCTTCCAAAGAAGATGGATATTATTCTTGATAGCTGAATATTTTCTGATAATTTCATGATACTTCTTAATAAAGATCAACTGGATTTAATTTGAAAAACTTGATTTTGTTCTTTCTCCATCAAGGTTGAATGATTCAATTTGAAATCCGTCATTTATTCGCAGAAGACGAAAACGATTAATCACTATCAAGTCAGTGAATTTTTGTTGAAATTCGCTTCTACTCTATTAACCTGTGTGAATTGATAGCTGTGAGCCACAGCAGGTATCTGTTCAATAAGACAGAGAGAGATAAGCAACGAATTCCTGGGTTCTCTTTTTGAGGGTGACCGATTGGATTGTAAAAGACTCTGCTCTCTGCTTTAAAATCACTTCCTGGTGGTCGGAACCCACCTGAAGCTGTGGGACCAACTTATCAATCACCACCATTCAATTTATTATCCACGCAAAGCCTCTATTTGGGAGATAATGTAACTTTCAAGTGTTTCCAGCATTATTTAAGAACACGTAACAATACTATTTACCTCTCAGGAATATAAAAGGCGTGTCCTAATCATTCCGAATTTGTCTTCAAATTCACCCTCTTCATTAATTGCATTAATTGATTAATACATCATTCTCGCTTGAAGATTCATAAGAAGTTCTCCAAAAACAACCTATATAAATTTCTAATTTAAAGAACCCAAAACTTTGAATATTAAAAATAGCTAGCTCCTAACTACATTTTTTTTTCAATTACATACTTTCCAATATTACCATTCAATGGACATTTAAACAAAAGAAATTTTAATAAATAATTAAAAAAAAAAATAATTCACAGTTTCCATTATCTTAAATTGACAATGCACCTGTTTCCTGCAACTATTGCACGCTTCTCGTACACGAAGTTACTCATGCATCATGAGTTATTCACATAGATTATTAAAGAGATGAACGTGCAATTGGTGATTGCGACGTGTTTAACAACCCTCATTGCACGTGTGTTGCATTGCCACTGTAATTATTTGCTCATTCCCACCTGCGCTATCGCGCACTGGTGTTTATATTCTCACTGAGCCAATGTGCATTCATATAAACTGGCATTCACAAACAAGTGAAAGATAAACTCAATTTTACATAATGCAATAACAATCATGAGCCACTATCAAACCTTCTGCTGATCGTCTATAATCATTGTATTTTATGAACAGTAAACAAACTATTAATCTGACTCATTCATTTCGAATTTCTGGATTCGTTCAACCCTAGACTCGCAATGAACTCATTTGCCACCAGCTTCGTCATTTATCCGTTGAATCATTATTTATCAATGATGATATTTTAAGTACATCACAAACCTATCTAGGGTATTTTATCCTCTTAGGTCAATTATCCATAGAAAGTTGTAATGTGTTACAATTAGCTCTTTGTGATGCTAATACTTTAACGAAAACTGGATATTGTTTCTCTCATTTATAACAGACAGGTTAGTTTTGTGAAAATTATCATACTTCAGTAATTTATTGAAGAGTACTTGACCGCTACTTGTCAATTTTTTTATTTGAATCGGAGATGTTTTCTAAGATTATTGAACGTATCTTTTAAAAAAAGGTCTGTCATAAATGAACGTCGGAAATCATTTATTAATGATCAAATTTCTAATCTTTTTTTAATGTTTGTTTATAGCGGTTCTTGAATCTATTTGGCTGTTATTCTTGAAGACATGTAGCAGTTAGTTTGGAATCCGTGCAGCATTAATATTCTTGAATGCATGAAGAAGTCATCCATTTATCTACGTATTCAAGTACAGGGTAAGAACGTTTATATTTATTTTTCTGCAGTATCCAAGGTAACAAATTTACATTATTTAGTGCAGTGACGACCAATTTCCAAGAGTGAAATAACACGAAATTGAAAAGGGGCAAAATTAGTAAAAAGGGATTGGGGTCAATGAATGGACATAATATGAATGTTTTGCGTATTATTGAGTAAGTTACAACACATTGAAGGTGATAGAGGACTATGAGTAAGTTTTAGTTATTTTACATCACTTGTTTAGTGATGGAGATGGCCAGCCTTCTATTCTGTTATAATTGGTTCAAAGATAAGAATTTGTTTGAATTGAGATATGTATACTGTGATATTGTTTTATCCATAATATTTTTCATTATAGTTTGCCAAGAGAGATAAAAAAGGCCTTTTACTGAGTGCACTACCGTTTCACTTTAGTTATAGAAGACAAGGTGCGTGAGCCAATCAAGACTAATGAAAAATGATTTGTTAGTGCTGATTGGTATTGTTACGGGTTCTATGTCTAAAATAACGCTGGCAACACTTAAATTCATCACTCGCACTTTATTTACACAAATAATCACAACATTCACTGATCAGTAATGTCATACAGGAAAATAAGCAATTAAAAACAGATAAATCGATATTGTTCAACTGATAATGAGTTTTCAATATTACCATACAAAAATCAATCACTAAATGTCAAAAGGCCGATTTCATATTAAATAATAACTGTACAATAAACTGTCCAATAATATTAAAAAAAAAACGTCGAGGAAGAACAATTAACTTATGTAGCACAAGTCCGTAATACAGTAATAGGTAAAAGGATTATCACTATAGAACTTTCAAAAGAATTATCACTACAGACAACGAAAGTTTGTTACATGGTTTGTAAAAGCGTCAACGGGATTGCACTGTCCGTATTAACGGGAACTGTCACTACTGCCACTTATCAACGTAGAACAACAACTGAACTACTTGTTTATCACAACGAATTTCAAAAAGACTGAACTAATTTACAAAAGTCTCCCTCTATTTATATAATTTTCCATAATTGAGATATCTCTCGATTTTTCTATCAACTTCTACCGATTTCTAAAATAAACAATGAAAGACCTTCACACCTTCCACAATATTCGATAAGATTCCATTAATAATAATAATAATAAGCGTATGGCTTTTAATGGTGGGGAGACCCTTACCACCATGAGCCATGTTACGGGGAACATGGTGGACCTACTATTTTAGGTGGGTTCCGAACCACCGGGTAAGTGATAATAAAGCTTATAACATCAAGTCATTGAAGCACGGTCACCCATCCAAGCGCAGTCTTGAGCGGTCGTGACTGAGCATCACGACTACTTGAACACCACGCTCACCGCATGACCAATCAAAGATTCCATTAATGTCTAATAAAACAACTAGAACATTCTACAAAGTATCAAGTAAACACCATAAAAGTGTCAAAAGCAGAGTAATTAATTGCTTAAAAGTAAACATTTACATAGCAGATAACACCGAGAACCACTGTTCCTCTTTCTCTCCATTTCCACTTCCACTACAGTATTCAAAATTATTGTTTCCAGGTTAAACCTCAACAAAATTTTGCGAATAAGCCAGTTCCTGGAGGAAAGTTACAGATTACATAAATTATGCAAAATATATAAAATGATTGCTACTTCTCATTTTTCCCTAGCATTCTCCTCATCCATCTATTAACATTTCTTCAAACATACATTCATTTAATATTCTTTGTTGATACCTATCTTAATTTTTTATCTACATTTCTATCTTTGATTTCTTGATTGAAAGATTTATGAGTAAAACTTGAGTGAAACGTTTATCAAATTATTTTTTAATTCAAATTTTCAATATAATGAAAAATTGATATGGAATTATTAATCTGAAGAATTGTATTCGCGTGATAACAAGAATTAGTAATAGTTATTAATTTTAACAAAGGTTGTATCTTTCAATTTTCCAAATAATTTGGAACTGGCTTTCGAGAAGCAAATCTTCTAATAAATTATCCCAATTTATTTTCGAGTGGTACTTTTGTTTTCAACGTAGGAACAAACACATCTCATTCAAAAACATTTAGTATCGTTCAGTATAATAGTTACTCAGTACAGAAGAAAATGTCAGAATGCTACTGTTTTACATTTTAGCTCCTCACTAGATGCGAAGCTTCCAACTAGTGTGACTCCGAAGCGGATTACTGGTATAAAAGTAGGAGAAGATTTGCTTGGATGACGACGACGACGAGAAGTTTATAGGTGTGGAGGTGAGCTGAAGTTTAAGCAGTTGTTGATACTCACAGTCCTAGGAACAAGATCCTTGTGAGGAGAAGAGGCGCCGAGCTGAGGGGAAGTGGCCGGTTTTAGCCACTGTTTGTGGTGGAGAGGCTACCTCAACCACCTCAACCTGGACAACAATAAACCCACCTACTCACAGTAAGACGGAAGCCCTCACAAGATGCTCTCACGGATAGAGAAATGCTTGGGTCAGCGTTTACTCATCCGGCCTCAACGTCTGTGATTGCTCACCAACAAAGGCTTCCAAAATCCTCAGCTCGTCTTTGATCCTCTGTACAACTAATGCATACTTTGTAGTCTTCGAAGCTTCATAGATTTCAAGGCAGTTACCCCTCTGAAACAGCCTTAGTTACTGTTTGCTAATTAGATTCTTGAAAAAAAATTGTTTTTACGCAGCCAAAGGACACACGAAGAAGTCAAGTTAAGCAAAACAGAGATGAAGCTTCAAAAATGTCTATCAAATTATAAAATTATTGTTTATAAATTATTATTGGTTATAAAATTATTGTTGGTCTATGAATAAAACCCTTTCCAAAACCACACTGCTGACTGGAAAAAAAATGATAAAATTGATGACTTCAGATTGATTGATTTGGTGATCATTTATATCTAGGACATGATATTATAGTATACTACAATTTTGAATAACTCTCAAAATCTCAGAATGCTGAAATGATAATCAATATCTGGAGATGGCTCAATATAAGGCTACCAGATTACTCTGTTTCAAAACTCATTTTTTTCCTATCCCGCTTCTGTGAAATAATATCAGAATGATTTTGTCTCTTGAAAATTAATGTGTTGTTCTATTATCAGTGTTGGGATAGCAGTTGCACCATATACAGATATGGTAGATTTTAGCCCTCCTGGAAATTATGATATTCGAGTTAACACTACTTGGTCTTTTGTTAAGTGAAGGGTGAGTGATGGGACTAGAAGAATACAAGGCAACCTGCTACAATTTTATCTTAGACTGTTTTATCAATTTTAGCAAGACTGTTCTAGAGAAGTACAGGAGGATATTATAGTATTGTATTGACTATTGACTATTGTATTGATAGAGGAATTCGAAAGTAGAATGACCATTTATTAATTCATAGACCTATATCCAGAGAAATATTATTTTCAGATACTTTCAGCGTTGCAGGTGTTTTAAAGAGCAACTTTTTACCTGAGGGTAAACGATAAAATCAATAATTGACAGCTCTGGACAACATTTAGTACTCCATGAATGGAGTGAATTCATGGAGTGAATACTTTTGAATGGCTTGAATTTTGAATGAAATGCATGTATAATTCCTAGAAGTCATTAAGTGAACTCGATTTTCAATGAGTATGTATGTATTATTAAGTATATTGTGTATAAAACCGTTTATTTTTGAAACGTAACTTGCATTTTACCAATTCAACCCAAACTAAATAAAATGACGAATAAAAAGGAGTCTGGTTCCCAAACGCCCGCAAAATTCTAATCTCATTACGAAAGCAATCAATTACCATGGCCTAGGTCCAGCGCTAATACATGAATAACGTCTAGTTGAATACTCTATTTAAGAAAAAGCGCATCAGAAAAGGGTTTCAAGAGTTGATATAATTTATTCACTAGTGTGGCATTCTAACAGTGTACATTAAGTCCAAATAATAGATGTAATTTTGAAAACGATGTGCTTGTTTATTGTTATGTATAGCCTATGATTAAACGAAGATATGCAAAAAATAAAGTTTTATTTTTTATTTTTATTTAAACTGACTAGAATTGATAAACGGCATCACTTATTCTAATTTAGATATTTAAAATCATTAGAACTATTCTGAGACAATACTTTTCTATGATGATTTTGGTTTCTGGAATCACATTATATTTAGTTTAAAAATGATAAAAGCTGATAATATAATGTCAAAACATATTCTATAGAAGGAATAATGACTTATAATCACCCTTTACCTTTCTCGACCACGTGATCTTCGGTACAGGATTTCCAGATGCTCGACACTCCAGCACAACAGTTTGACCTTTCTTGACATCGACATTGCCCTGCGACGTTACACTGTGTATCCTTGGAGGGACTGCAACATAAACAATCGAGAAATGTTTAAGATTACTTAATCTAATTATTATTCATCTCTATTCCAATCAATGGAGAAATGGTGGCTAAGTTTCCGACAGTTAATGAACATAATTGCTCAAAGGTTTTCTTCTCTTCATAAAATAATGAAAATTAATATTGAATATGTTTTAGTAAGTGGAATCAGGAATTCTGCCTATATAATTATCATTCGTCCAAAGCTTTCAAAACAGATGAAATTCATAGGAGACTGAGAACTTGAACTACAGAAATAAAAAATATGCATGCTATCATGCTGCACTAAAATAGTTGTAAGATAATTTATTCTTCAATGGATTGTAACACTTTCCTGTTGGGTAGTCACAGCAGCGCTGTTCAATTCAATGACCTATTTCATCCATTCATCAATTTTCCCACTTATCCATTCACGTGTGATAGCATCTCTACATGATGAAATAGAACGGAGACAAAGCTTTGCTCCATTCTGCACAGAGACGTCAAGTGAGCTCGTTTACTTTAATCGCCTGTCAAGGATGAAGGAATGCATTTGATCCGGCGCTTAATTGGACACAACTTGGCATAGCGAAGCGATGCAGATATCAACTTCGACAAGCCTCGGTGAACGTTACTTCAATTGCCGGATAACTACTGTCAGGAATAGAGGTGAATTCCCCTCCACACGAACCGAGATGAACTTAGCGATAAATTCTTGTTGGAAGGCCAAATCAGACTCTAGCCTCCAAGGAATATTGTCCGTGATTTACTGATCTATTAAATGAGTTCAGATTGAGTGGGGATTTATTTCAAATTGTTCAGTTACTCGATTAGGTCGAAACTTATTTCAACTTTCAAACATTAAGACGATCTCAATGGAACTCCAAGTCTCACCACTCTAGCAGAACATATAAGCTTTAACTGAATGAAAACACAATCGCTATGATTTGTAACAGATAGGTTGTGTTCAATCATAAGTCAATCATAGATTTATACCAGTAATTGGATAAATTTGATGAAATTGAGCAATAAAACTCATTAAGGGTATCTCAATCAGTAATGCTTAGTCATGATGATTACTTTACTATGTTGTCTGAACCAATAATGATGGCTTTTTCCTATTAAATCAGAACAAATTCATGTAGATTCATTCAATAAGAATAGAATAAGAGCAAAAATTGAAATCGTTCATGTTTCTAAAATGAAAGTTCTAGGAATAAGAATAATGTGACATTCCAACGCTAACCTTTGTACAATAGTCGCAAAGACCATGAAGAAAACAGTTTCTCAATTTTAACATGAGAAAGAAGGCTGTTTCATCCATTCAAAATCATTGGCCAGTGAATTCTGGAACAGCAGTTTTTATTAAATTCTGAGTGAAAATGAATTGATTTTCATATGAATTCAAGAACATTGTGGCCATGTTTCACCTCATCATGACATTCTAGATGAATATGTTTATTATTGAATTTTATATTGCATAATGCATTAGTTGGCTTCAACCAAGTTGACACCTGGAATATTTTCACATGAAACTTTGAACATGACCGTTGCATTCCCCAACCTCCCGCAGCGAGTTCGTCAGTATTGCGGGAATACGTTTGATGAGCTGTCGGCAGATTTCATCTCTGGTTCCGGTGCACTGAATAGGTAGCGTCAGACCTGTAGCGAATGATAACCGGCTGTGCGTTGTTAGCATCAACTCATCGGTTGCCATGACGACGACCAGAATGATACTATCTATCGCGGCCTAATATAACAACCAGCAAACAGACATTGATGGGATATATCGTAATGTAAGTGAGCTTTGAGACTGTTCACCACTATTGATATGGCTCGTAGGGGAAACAATGCATTAACATCTGGTAACTTCAGAGACAAGAGCTGCCAGTATGTGGTTACTTGCAGATGGAGAATACAGAATTAAGTAATTTTTAATAATTGAGAAACCAATCAATTTTACTTTATATAATAAGTCTATGTCAGACTTACAAATTTCAAAAAACGGCAATGATTTGGAACACTAAATTTGGAACAAGGCTGAAATTGATGCAGTGCACCTCGAAGCCCTATTTTTTTTTCTTTATGACATTTCAGAATTGATGTTCAAATTTAACTTATGGGGGCTATTACTGGTTTGAAATGCACTCAGATGCAGGAAGCTCATGAAACAGCTGGTACATGATACGTCAATATGATTCAAAAAATCTTGATGCAAATCTATGATGCAAGTCACAAGCCAAAGCAACACATTTGTTCCGTATCGATATTGCAGCTCCTAATTTGCTTTTTGGAATTGTATTGACGTAGGTGGTTGACATCCATACATTACATGTTCATCTTAAACATCCCGCTGCAAAGCACGGGTAAACCACTTATATATAAAAAAAATCGATCGGGGACCTTTTCTTAAAATAATTAGGCTACATTTTATGTTAAGAAATGAATATTTGTCATTATTTCCAAGCATCCTTCCGACATTCAACGTCCAGTTGTTATTCGTGAATTTCAGTGGAAAGTATATTTCCGCTGTCATTTTTCAAGAGTGGACATTTCAAGAAATTAATGGAAATTAGTAGTTTTCATACAATCTCAATAAGGGTACAAAAATATAAACTTGTAAGTTACAGTTGACATGATCAACTCCAAGAGATGAATGAGAAATTGTATTTTTGTTCCCACTAACTTAGATACTTACTTGTGAGGTACAGTTGCCAGAGTGTCTGCGTCACATGCAAAGAAGAAATTTTACAAGTAGGCTGCTAACTACTACAGTTTTTTTTTAAAGGAGACAGAGATAGAGATAGTTTCTCAAAGGAAAATCGGAGAATAATATTCTTGGAATTTGAAAAAAAGCAGTGAAAGAGTAGCATTATAAAACTTTTCCAAGATTCACATGGGCATTGCCCACCCATGTCAATGAGCTTGTCATTAATGATCGATATTTGGACTGAAAATATAGAGAAATTCAATTGGCATGAGCAAAATAACAAATTAGCTAACACAGAATCGGCGAATAAGACTGACAACTTCATCGAATAGTCGTTAGCTATTGAATAGTCCACAAGCTGACCAGATGATAACCGAAAGCCAGACTTGCAAACCGAAAGCTAGCTTCTACTCACTGCTTATAGTAACAGCAGCTACATATTTGTAATTAGGTGCAGTAGCTGGGCTACCCTGCTGTAGCTTGCAATACTACCAATCGGCAAGATTCGCTCTAAAATTGTGCATCTAACCCAGAAAATGGCTGGATAAGTAATATTATAAATATTTGGATTTAGTCCAGCAAATGTAAATCTATCATGCAAATTGTCTATCTATCTAGCAAACAGTGAGCCCCAACTCTCCTTTAGAAAAAATAAAAGTACAGTAAAATAGAGATGTAAATCCAATTTCATTTAGATAACAGATTTAGTCCGCAAGGTTTTCAAAAAATTCTAATTGCACTACTAATACACGACTATGGTGCTCCTATTTAGAGCTATTCATGTATGGTAAAGTGAGTGGTTAGAGAAATAAAGAAGGAAAACAGACAACGATAAAAATAGGTATGCAATTAGGTTTGGTGAGGTAATAAATCTGCAACGACGGGGGAGCAAACCGAACCGACCCCAGGTGAGATGTTTCTGCAGTAGCCTCCTCACAGCACAGGCAAAGCAGCCCTGGAAGTCACGGCTCCAAAACCCTTCCCCCGGAAGGGTAAAAAACAAGGCGGGAGTTCCTCTAACTGACTAAAGAAGAAGGAGATTCCAGAATTTATTGGACAGGTTGAGGGTGCCCGGGAGAGAATGCAACCAGGCGGCCATAATATTTAATAGCAGCCCGGAGAGCCCCCTAACCCCTTCCATCTTAGACGTCTAGCTCCTGAACAGGACTAGACGCAACGTGCCGAGCTAAAAGACAGCGCCCACATTGATGCATTCCTTTGCATATTCCTCTTTCCGATAGTCTCACAAACATCCCCTTCACTTTAGACTTTCCTCTTCACAAGACCCCAACTCATTTCAATATTGTTTTCCCCTAACTATATCTGTTCCCTTAAAGGTTCTTGTCCCATAAGCCCATAATGCTTCAATGATCTTTTCCTAATGTGATAAAAATGATCAGATAGATAATTTTAAATTCAAAATTATATTTAAATCGGTTTGGTTGATGATTTTTTTTTTATTGGTCTAGTATCCTTCATTTGATTGCAATTTTATATGAAAAGTCGGAAAGTGGACCTGAAAACTATAAAAGATGATATACATTTTATAACTCGATTTTCTTCATACTCCTTTCAGATTTTATCATGTCCACTCAGATTGAAAACAAAAATGTATCACTGTCTGATTCTTTTGCATGTTTCGTTACTCAGGTATCATAGAGCTCATTTTCCTCTGAATTAAATTTATTTTCCATGGCTTATCAGAGAAATAAAAATATCATTCTGATATTGTTTGAACAAAAAATACATCTTTCCTGATAATAATGAATATTTGAAAATTTGTTGCACCACTCTTATAAGCGAAGCTTGCGTTTAAGTTAGATATATAGGTTAATATTGAATGACAATACATGTCGGTATCGAACTGTAGTATAATATGAATTATATTAACAAACCATTGAAAAGATGTTGCTCTTTTATAACAGCATAAGGAATTTCGAAATTAATATATTGTATAATATTAACTTTTATAAACTCTCAATTTAATTTTACGTAAACTAGTTTATTAATGTCATATAATACATGTATGTCAGAGAAAACATTATGTTAGAGTACATGGAGTCCTTTTTCGAACATTTTTCTTGAATTTGCTTCCAACTCTTTATCGTAGGCGTCATGAGAATAAACTAAGGCTGTTGATGGGCAGACAGCTTTGTCATTCATTTTCTTTTTGCTCTTCTTTGAAACGCTCACCAGATTCTTTTATTTTACATTCCCTCTTTGTCTTCCTCGTTATCTTCTTGGCAGTGCTTCTTCTCAATGCTGATTTTGAATATTATTTTTCGTTCAACCAATTTTAAAGACCTTCCAAAAAAGCTGGAGTACAACTATGCAGTAATGAGGAGTAGGTATCTCCTAGTTCCTAATTCTCCGCTAGTTCAAGCTTTCCATTAAATTTTCTCTATGTTCTTCTGTCATTGCGGGGACTGCGCATGAAATATCACATACGAAGAAGGAAACCCTAGAAATTAAGAAGGTTGATAAGCGAGCGAAGATGACTAAGAGAGGAAAAAGGAATATTGCACTCTATCATCTTGGTGGAAAACTGGTGGAAGGTTCTTCCGCTAGCAGACGGAAAACTAGGGAGGCTTTTTACTTCTTTATAGCCGCATCTCCAACGGTAATGTTCTCTTCCCATATTGGTTTTGGGTGTAGGCTCCACTTCCTCCTTGTCCCGTCACACACTATCACATCACTTTTTCATTCTTTGTTCCTCCAGCTCTGTTTTTTCTCATTCTCTTTGCACAGTATTCGACTTTTCCTCATCTCTCTTCCACACACGAATTTTACTCTTTGCTATCAGTCTACTACAACTACTTTTCAAGGATATAGATATTCCACCTTCAACCAAGACCTACTTCCCAACGCACTCGCTCCAGCCACGAAACATATTCGTTTTACCTCACCTAGAATTTCTCATAAGATTCCTCCTTTACCGCCGCATCTAAACCTTGATAAACGCAAGACTTGAATGAGACTAGAATGTAATGCTTTTACGATATGTCTGCTCCAGTCTTCCAAATATGCTGTAAAATATGAGTAAACCGCGTACACACAACATATCAGCGAGACTTAAAATAGTACCGTACATATGAAGAAATTGATTGATTACACTTTTATTACCAAAGTTAGAAAGGAGCTATTTCGTTTTTATAGAAATATGTTACGTGGCTCTTCAAAGCTTAGTTTGTTTGGAATTCAGGTAAAATATATGAAATAAAAAGTTTAATGAGAGCATTCCCGTAGAATTCCATCATTGTTTTATATAGCTTTGAGATGCAGGCACTCAGATTTGTAATGGAAGAAAATAAAAATTTGAATTTGATTGATCTATCATAAGAATGAGTACAAAAGGTCTTCAAACATTTCACGCCCTTGACAAGCAGTTGCACAGCCAAGATTGAAAAATGTCATCGAAGAAAGGGACTTAGGACCCGAGAAGAGATCAATGAACCCTTCAAATTAATTTTAACAGATTCACAGAATAAATTAACACATTTTGGTAGATTGAACTCGTATTGAAATACAAAATATTGCATGCTATTAATGTAGCACCAGCAAGCTCAATATTACTCATTTCAACATTATTCTAAAGAATGTTGGAAGCTATTTAATCCGTGATAAGGATTAAAATCGGAGATATAGCGCTTCGCATAATTTTTAAATCCTATCATTATATCATCAATATTACAACTTTCTATTGTATTTAGCTTTTAGCAAAGACAATGAATTTTATAGTGAATTATATTGTAAATATGACAATTTAAATTATATTGTCTTTGCTTTTAGTAAATAAATTCGTATGGCTTTTCGTGGTGGGGAGACCCTTACGGGTAGTTCCACCTCGCCGCTTTTTTAACGACTGCTTTTTTTTTTATATGCAACCGGGACCGACGGCTTAACGTGTCCTCCGAAACACTTTTAGTAAAATATTTCAACTTTCTATAATATTTCTACTTTTTATGATATTTCTATTCTGCTTACACTATTCCAAAATGAACTAATTCTGCTGTCACTATTTATTTATATTGTATTGTATTGATATTCTCTTTTATTTTAAATGCATATTCTAATGGAATTATGTTATTTAGGAAAAATTTGCAATTAACAATTTAAAATTGAAAGAGAAATGACAGTTCATTCTTGATTACTGTTTTTACTGTATTGACATCGTCAGTAGAAAATTTATTGAAATAAAATGTTTCATTACAAATTATGGCATAATAGCGGAGTGCGGCGTACTACAGAGTAGAAAGGATTAAGAACCAAATTCTTTTGAAAATTCATTTCCAACGTACTAGGAAATCATTTAAACATTATTCAAATCATCTATTCTGCCCACGGGAGCCCAAGAGATGGGAATAATCTTTTATATGCATTCAGCAGAGGCCCACTTTTCTCCCCTCATACGTTATATATGCCGCAATATTGGCCGAGTAATTGGTAGACTATCCTCCCTCATCTAATCACTTCATAATCCGATATCGATAACGGATAAAGAGTGCTCTTCAATAGGGACTAAAAGATGCTCGTTCCCGATTAGGCCTATAGATGAGTCATTGGCAAAATGATGAATGGAGCCTTTTTGTAGACTGCTAGAGAAGGTCCGAGAATTTTTTCGGATTTAGAGAATTAATGAGCAGTACTGATCTGTACTCAATATGATCTTCAAAGTTGAATTTGAAATTGACTTTTCGTAGATAGTTGTTCTCCTACAATGCTGTTATTAAACTCCGATTCGTCGTGAGTTCAAATAATAAGAAACTCGATAGATGCTCCTCATAATGTGAATACGGGGAAAGGACTGGATGTAGACGGTTAAGCTATTATGTATTTTTAGTCTATGCTGCGACGAGCTCACGATTAGTGGACAAACATTTGAAAATTATGAAGTGAATGGTGTCACCATCCGCTCACGAAATACGAAGTATATTGATGCATCAACACAAATAATTTCAATTCTGGAAAGTAGAAAATCCAGAAGAACGTTAGAAAATGTAACATTATTATTATTGCCGTTGTCATGGTAGTATCTTAAAACATTAACAATTTAAAAATATCGATTTCTCATAACTAAAAGGATTCGAGCACAGAAATACAAAAATATTGAAGTAGGGCAGGGAGTAGAGTCTTTAGAGGCTTGAGTTCATTCCAAAATATTTTTCACTTGAAAGAATTCAAATAAACAATTGTTTATATTCCACCTCTAATGAACAAGATATTTAGTTCCTTCCTTGTCCTCATAATATTTTATCAGGCTATTACACTATCAAATCTACCATTCTTCTTATATCATAATATTAAAAGACCCAAAAGCTTTCATGACAGCATATTCACAATACAGAAATTGCTGAGAATAAGAAATATCAAGATGAATCAGAAATTATAAACAGAATTAAAAAAATATTCAGAATCTGAATATTTTTTTAATTCTGTTTATAATTTCAAATTTAAAATATTCAGAATCAAATATAGAAATATTTAAATATAAAGTATTATAAAATATTTAAATATAAAAATATTCAGAATCTGAATATTTTTTTAATTCTGTTCATAATTTTTAATTCATCTTGATATTTCTTATTCTCAGCAATTCCTTTATTGTGAATACGCTGTCATGAAAGCTTTTGGGTCTTTTAATTTTCGAATAATAATTTTCCGTCATGAACTCGAAATCCATCAAATGAAAAAAGTGAGCTCCTACAATAGAAATATAAAACGTTAGTAAATTGACGCTTCAACATACTATTCTCACCTCTGAATACATCCTCTCTGAATTTAACTTCTACGTGAAAATTATGCCGGCTAGGAATTTAGAACTCACGGAGAATTTAGAGAATATTACTTTGTCTAAAGTTGAAATGAGGTTCCGGATCTCGACGATCGAAATGCAGTGATGGTGGTAAATTTTTCTACTCTCCAGTTCTCTTTCTTTAGAAAATTTTGCCATCTTTCCTGTAGTCCATCTTTCTATGAATGCCGATGGCGCTAGAATAGCATGAAAATTAGGAAATTCAATCTTGTGATGGAATGAGTGATGAAAATTGAAAGGTCAACTGATTTCGATTTTTGAGTCTGCTATTAAGATTATTAACAAGCTATTCAGATGAAGAAGTATTTAATTTAGTATTTCGATTACGGTTTTTTTTTTTGTAAAAGGATAGTATTTTTTCCAGTTGAGTCAATAACTCCGCATTCAAGCATGCTTTATACTCAAATCTGAAGATATTCTATAAATATTATCCTATTCTTTTACAGTGATCATAGATAGGCTCTATCAAGTCTTATTCCAGAATATAGACTATCCACATGTTGAATAAATAATTAACTTCTTTTCTTCGATTGAATATTCAATGTGTACTTTAATCCATACAAAGGAGAATAGTATCGCGGGAATAGATTTTTTAGTAGGAATAATAGGAACTGGAGGTTGTTCCTAGGTGGCTGGCTTTTCTAAGCACCTGATATTTGATTACCTGAGCTTGAAGCCGTGTAATACATAAGAACATCATAAAAGATAATAGAGCTAACAGGCTTGCTACGTTCTACTTTTTGATAGCTTTTGCAAACTTTTGTATTTTCAGATTCCAGAACTGATTATTGTAGATTGTTACAGAGACTCGAGGTCAGAAATCAAGAAGAGTTGAATGTTGTCTCATCACTTTTCTAAACATTCAAAGTAATCGAAATAGAGATTGATTCATCGAAATTGAACCCATCAACTGATTCTGATCGAGTTATTACAATTTTATTGTGGTTTGTGGTTGTAGTATCTTTTGAAAATTTTCAATTATATTCTTATCACTCAATGGAATTTAGGCATCCGACAGCAACATCACTAAAAATTAGACGGATATTTGAGATTTCAATTTGCAATTTGAAAGCCTTTGGAACTAATTGCTCAATAGTTTTTTTAGCATGAGTTCGTGATTTGCAACTGAAAAATAACCAATTTTACTCTGGGATTTGTAACGAATGTACCAGGGGAAGTGAAATTTGTCAGGAATGAACAGAAAAAGCACATCATTGTAGTTGATAATAGCAAACACAATCAGGACAATTCTGAGCTGTACTGTCCCAGTAATCAGGTTGGAAACTTTTTTATTCTGTTACCTCAGTGCTAACTCGTAACCCTTCAGTTTGTTGAATGATTTTTTCAAAGTGACGTTTTTGGGAGAATTACATCGTAGTGTTGACCGACAGCAGTTTGAGTAGGAGGATTGGCATTCAAAACTTCACTTGATTATTAGTTGTTTCACCAACTATGAAAAAGCTGCTTCACAAATAAGCTACAGTACAATCATCAAGAGGTTGAGATGCCTTGTGAAAAAATAAATACATTTTCAATCAAAAGGAGAGGGGATGGAATTCTAGTCACAGTTCACATGGAATAAGTTGATGAAAATAATTAGAAGCGTACAATTCGTTGTTTAAAATGTATTCGTCACTAGTAAAGGTGTGAGCAAGCCGTGCGAAAAAAGAATAAATGATGAAGAAGAAAGGCGATGGAATTAAATTCGCTGTCTACAGGAAACAATTTGATAAGAATAGGTAGTGAGGATGTATTCTCATTGATGGAACAAGGGAGGATTGAGTTTTCTATGACAGATTGATTAATCTTCCCTTTGCTCTTCTATTATTATCAAACCTAGAATTATTATCAGTCGCCTAGTTCAAAGTTTAAAAAAAAAAACTACAATAGAAATAAAAACGAACCAATTTCCAATAGCATGTATTGAAGAAAATAATTACAAGTTTCAATTTGTGAATATGTTCTGGGAGACAGAATTGATTCTATCAGAATTATATCAAATGAACAGATTTATTCTTCAAATTCGCAAGGATTATTGTTCTACAATTATTGATCTGAATCGTAACCTATTTCTCATTTTATTATTTTCGAATAACTCGTAATTTCACATGAGGTTGTACATTCCGTCTACGTGGAGTTAAACAGAAATCTATTAACTAACATTGTCTGATAATATTTGTAGAGCTGACAGTTGTTTATTAAATCAGCAACATATTTTTTGTTATGCATTCTACAGCCCTTAAGAATGATCGACTAAAGCCTACGTCAATAATAAAAGCCGGCAAAAATAATTATACTGTTTCAAGAAATTGCGAATTATACGCTTCAATTTTTCCCACGTTTCTACTTATTATTAAGAACTCCCATTTAATAGTTATTAAGTAATTAAATCTAACACTGCTGGAATTTTTATCACTAGTTGAATAGATCCAGCTTTCAAAATTCTGGACATTTTTGCGCTGAACACTAACCCGAAATGAGTTCAAGAAATCTTCAGTCTTATGTTGTGCTGGCAGTTAGCCTGATAAATCTAGAAATGGATTGCTTAATTTTATCGTAAGAGTGCACGTTTATGTGTCTTAGCGTCGTCCATTGTCATGGTAACTGCGCTTATCGCATAGTGACACCTTGTATGTTGGTTACTGTTCGCGCTGATCTTGCTCATTTCTGATGAGTTTTGACGATGAGGGGCGAACATCTGATGATGAGGAATACTAATTAATTGGACGAGTTGTTTTGCAGCTGAAGATGTTCAGCAGCACATTCTCATATACGATATTGAGTCTAGCGAGATGCCTGCCTACGTACACTCATGCTCCGACGGTATCCTGCCACATGAGGAGAATATCATCCCCCTCACCACTCCCACTAACAATTCTCACTCCTTTGACTCAACACGCCTGATGACGATGATGATGAAGAACACAACCCTCCGCTTCTACATTGACTTGCCCCGACGTTGTGCTTAGTACAGCAATTTCGGAAACCGAATTGGCTCTGTATTTCAATAACCGGAAATCTGTACTTAACCAAAATTGCTCACCTGTAATGCTGTAATCAGTTGGCAAGTAGTTAAACTGACTGAAATTACTCACGTTTTAATTACAGAATTTCTATGACGTTATTAGTAATTCCTTGCCGCCTTATTCTCCAGGTTGCTGAAGGATTGTATTATAAAAGATAATAAAATGGATCATTCGACATTATGATGTGTAGATAAATGGTGAAAAAGGACCAACTTCATCTACCTTATTTGATTATTGAAAACTACCATCACTGACAATGTTATTGTAGGTTATGCATCATGGATTATTCTCAGTTTTTGAGGTTTACTATGAAAAAATCTATTTTTATCACTTCATCATCAAAATTACATGCCTTACCAACTTCAGCGCTTCCAGTTTTAAAGTTTGATGTGTGATGTATCGATATAAATTATATTATGTGTAAAGTATGATGTATAGTACTAGATATGCAATAGTCCAATATTTTGCAAGTGAAATTAATATAATATCAGTATTCTCATTTAAACCCTTCTAATTACACAGCTCATCAGTTCTAGACTCCACCCTCGCGTGATGAAATGGAAAATAAAGCATAATATAAACACTCCATACCTCAAATTATATTAAAAATACTTTCAATATGACAAAGGCCACAAACGGTTATGTGAGAAAAGCATGTAGGTAAATAAATTTTGTAAATTCAATAGAAATACTTTGCTTGTTTTAGTTGAGTTGAATTAAAAGTGTTCGATCTGGGAATCAATATGGGACTTTCGAATCGATATGGGTTTTGATAGGTAACTGAATGATCAATGCGGTACTAGGTGACAGGTAAATGGGCTCGAATCGTTCATTGGAAACATTTATTCTATCCCTGTCCGCTCTCTGAATAGTAACAGAGCAGAGTGGGGAATTCTCAGTAGCAAAGAAGCGTGTAATTAGGCGTAAGACTCCAACACGCACGCGTGATGGGGTCTCATTTTTCCTGAGACATGTTCAATGAGGCAACATCCTCATTGTCTAATGAGGCGACACAGTGCGTCAGAAGCCACGCGCGCATAGGTCAACGTAAATCGAGTAGAAATGGAGACGAATAATGCAACAACGTACCCGAGGTGGCTTGGAATAAAAATACGGGTCGGAAAAATGTGAGCTAGCCATAAATGAATATGAATGAAGAAATGCGGCGTTGATATTTTGTTTTCAGTGCAGATGATCTGAGAAACAAATAGCCGTGGGAAAATAAAATAACAATAACAGTTCAACCAGACTGTAATTTTGAGACTAAAGAAAAAAACTGGATTCTTATCATGAATCCGGAAATCTTTGGTTGCATCCATCCATGAGATTAAATATCATAAATAGAAAGATAATGTAACATTTAATTTGTCAGAAAGTATTATAACAATTATAAGATTAGATTATTATAATTATTAGATAACTGTTATTAAATGTTATTAGTTAATTATTATTATATAAATTTCTTGTAACACAAAAATACTGCTATGAGTAGTTCACTGATTGTAATATTATATAATAAGGATTTAGGAGTACTGTATCAAGTTGCTGAACGAAAAAGGTGCTCCTATAGTAATAATCGCTCTATATCCAAAATAAATTTTATAACGTCCAAGTAATACTACAGGACAGACTTTCCCTTAAAACCTTTATTTAACTGATAGAAAATAGCTGAAGTAAGAATATTTTTAGCAGTTTCAATACCTATTTCTGGATTCCAATTCGGATGATAAGGAATATCTGCTTGATGCTGCAGATAAATGTACTGCGGAATAAAATAAGGATTGGAAGCATTAGAACATTGAGCCTTGAGTTTAAGTCCTGAAACTACAAAATATTATGGACATTTTTATGATGCAATGTAAAATGAAAGTAAATATTAAAGTTTTTGTTTATTCATTCACAAGAAAAAATTATTACTGAATGTGACGAAAAATTACATTGTTGGTGGTTTGTCCCTCCACGCCATTTTTTCGAATGTTCACCATACCTAGAACCAAGCTATCAAGAACAAGGAATATTATTCTAAAACAAAGTGAGGAAGTGTACTATTCTTGAGGGACATGTTCATTGCACGACTTAACATTCAGGTCAGAAAAAGTAACAAAATTTCTCTCTTGGTCAGAAATTCAAAAATGAAGAATGACTGCTATTTGAAATTTGCAGTCAGCACTGTACTTCACATGGTCCAGTAAACAAGAGTGTTCTCCCGTAAAAAGGACCGATTAATTTACCCAGCTTCAACAGTGGTTGGAGCTCCCAACCCCACGTCAGTAAATTGCAATCTCACAGATTCCTTTATGTGCGTTTTTCCACTTCCCTTACTTCCAGTCTTTATCGCCGTCCCTTTTAATAACTTGCCACGCGGAAATTGAAACTACCGAAATTTTCATCCACTTCAATCGTTTTAAATACAACATCGTACCCATTGAGTAGGCCAGCACCAGTGTTCCACAGCTTGTCTTGGCTTGTGACCCAACAACGGTTGTTTATGGGGTTTCATGGTTCTTTCTTTCTACTTTCTTCTCTACTTTCAACAAAATTCTTCCGAAACAGGTATTAAACTACAGCATTTCGAAGAGTGATGTGTCCATCTTCATCCTGCGTATAAAGAAAAATGATCATCATGCTGTAGTAATTGTTACTAATTGTACTTTTATTTTTTCTTCACATGAGTCTGAGACTTTTGCGTGGACAATGACATGAATGATAATACAATAGTGACAGACCTACAGTTTAAGGTGGGCTCTTAGCTTATATAGGTGAGGGATAGTAGAGCAAATTACGTACTAAATGATGAAGAATAAATAAAGATAAGCTCGGAGCTCATTCACTCTCCTGTTTTGAATCATGCAAACGCCAGAACACGTATTTTAGACTGGAGAGCGTACATTTTTAAGAAGAATGGAGATTTTTCAATAATTTGATGTGATGGGAAAATAAATTATACTTTTATTGTATTAGGAAATATCGATTGAAATGTCTGAGGTAGATGCACTTTTCACTGCTTTAGAGCAGGTGGAGAGTTTCTTATTTGAAGCGTTTCTTTTCTTCACCATCATTCTGGCTCGGCGCTCAAGCATCCTTTCCACAGCCTATTAACCCTATCCTGTCGAAGCTACCTCAGCCAGTAGCTTACTCTGCTGCTCTCGAAAGATGGAGAGGGCTATTGTAAACGAAGTCAGGATTGCTGTCAGAGGTGGGGTTTTTGTGGTAGAGGGGCAGGTTTGAAGAGAGGTAGTTTCCTCGATGTCCCGAAGATCTACTCCGGAAATTGCCTGTGTGAGATGGGAATTGAAATCAGGTTTCCAATAAGGTGTTCTATCGCGTGCATACCAGCAGCCTATCTCTGCTTTTATACAAGGAAATAGCACTAGGTAAGTGTGAAGTGGAAGATGAGAGATGACAGTGAGGATGAGGGAGAAAAAAGCACCTATCAAAATGAGGATGAAAGAAAAAACAAGGAGAAATTAGAAGGTGAGAATGAGATAAAGAACAAGGAGAAATAAGAAGGTGAGGATGAGAGATGAGAGGTAGTAGTGAGGACTTGGAAGAGGAGAGAAAGCATCTACGGTAAATAAAGACGAGAAGAAAAAAGAAGAATCTTTTATGTGTGTGAGGAGCGAGAAAAGATGAGAGATGGTGGTGGAAATACGGGAAGAGAGGAGCGACGATGGAAAATGATGACAGAGACGTGAAACAAGGAAATATTAAGGAGAAAGAAAGGAGAGAAGAGACATGTCAGTGAAAATGAGACAGAAAAGAGCGCAGTTATAAAATGATTGAAAAAAAGGATGAGAAGAAAATGAACTGAGGACAAGAAGAAAAGAACAGTTTCATATTTCATATGGCTTAACATTCGCTTCTATGCATGTTCAAACAAAATGCTCTCATTTGGAACTCTAGTGGAATGATGAAGTTTTCAAACTCTTAACAATCAAAAAACGTCACATTAAAAATTCTATTCACTATAGGAAGTTCTTGTCGATCCTTATTTTATGTCCTTTGATGGAAGCTATCATCTACTATTCATCATTCTTAGCTTCAAATTAATAAGTTTGAAATATTCTATACAGATAAAATTGATAGAACTAATCTTACCCAGGATCTCAAGAGTATGGGTTATCTCCATTGGGTGTAGAGTGGCGATTTGGCAGATGTAGTCACCAGCGTCCTGAGGATGAACGTCTCTGATTTCCAAATTGTAGCCGTCAACTAGGCGAAATCTGTCATCGGGAGTCACTTTGATTGTTCCGGCTGTCAGAATAGCAATTCCTCGCTTCCAGGCTAGGATATATCCACCTAAAAGAATACAAATGTCATAAAATTGAATAATTATTAATTAAAAACGGTGATGCATTCCGATTGATCAATTTGAATGAGATAAATAATTAAGCCTGATTTTTCCACAACTCAGCTTTTCAAGCTTACACGTTGTATGGATTGTTTAATCAAAACTGGAAAGCCTATTACAGTAGATTAGCTTATTATCTTGATGTATCACTGTAACAGATATAAGTAAGATACTCTCTTCAACGGAGTTTAACTACTGACTAACACTGATTGTACAGAGCCACAGCAGTTGCAGTGAATTCACCTGAGTGAATTTGATTGAAAAATCAGCTGATAAACAGATAATGGCTCTACACGCATGTATGTAGTTCGCGTAATTTAACATTGTTGAGCTCGGTCACTCTTCGGCAGTTGTAGTTTAGCCTTAAATTGTGGCTCGCGACTGCAACTGCAGTGGTTCTTTATAATAAGGCACTCAGTTCACCAAGCTCAACAAAAGATCGTAATCATTTGCAGTATGAAGTCTACCCATACAGTCCCATCTCCCATGTATAGTGATTCTGTCACAAAAAACCTCTATGAATATAATACGAATTGAAATAAGTTAACACAGCACATTCCACTGACAATATATTTTTTCAAATTTCTATTTCAAAAAAGTTATAATGAGGAAACCAATATTTATTCTACTTGATTTATCAATATGATCATAATTAAATGAAATCATCATTGTTATTATTATAGATAAAACGTTGAAAGGCAAGGCCTAGCCAACTGTCTCTCAACCTGATATTTGCATTTATCACAAAACATAATAAATAATGACTAATGAATACTAAAAGACTTCGTTTTTTTTCAATGAAAGTGAATGTGGAACTAGCAGGCAAATAGTAGGATGAGATTTTCTATGGTAAAATAGACAGACCATATTAAAATAAGCATTAATAGAGTATCAATACACTAGTATTTCTTTTGAATTAGAATGTATAATTGTAATGTGATGAACGCTTTTGAGTTATGATATCAGGCTGTCAGCCTGGAAAGGATGGAAAATAAAACTCATAAATCAAGCAGATCCACAGCGTTTGAAAGTTTGGCCACAGCGTTGGAAAGTCTACGGAGTTGGGATAGAATGAAAAGCTCTGTCGTACACATGCAATAGAACCCAACTTTCCACTGGGAAAAGCCTATTACACACCTCATTGAAAGTAATACGAGGGAAATTGTTTCAAGTTTTATCTTTTAATTGACTACGGGCGGCTTTGTTACAGAGAGTCATCTAGACAGAGAGATATCTGCAGTGGCTTTCTTCCTTCTCTCCTCTTCAACACTTCGAAATTGCCTAGCTACTGATACACGGCCAGTAGAGAACCTCCCCTTTTCCTGTACAACATTCTACTCAGAGAAACCCTTTTTCACTAGTCTATCCACGATAAGAAAGACTAAAACGAGATGTCTCAGGAACTACAGATGGAGAAAAGACATTTTTTTCAGATACTTTATAAACTGCTATGAGTACTTTCATCTTCTGTTCAACTTCTATTCTTCTTTATGTTATATTCCTCTTCTCCTTCTTCTTCCCTACTTTGCAATTTGTAAGAATACTCACGAACCATTCTATCAAGATGCAACGAAAATTGTTATCAATATTCGATTAACAATAAATTAACGTTGTGGTCCTACGTCATCACGGAAATCTGAGTTTAATTAAACCCAGTTTATGGCGTTCAGGTTACCACTCCAATTCAGTATAAACTAGTGTTTTGCAGAATCTCTACTGTTTCAAAAGTTAACTGTGTTTCATTGTTTAATTCCACCTTTTTAACAAAGTTTCTAGTGAATTTACCAACAAAATTAATTTTTTCGGAGGTTCCAATTTCATCAAGTAATCTCATATGTGACCCTAGCCTATCCTCTCGTTGAAAAATTTATATTTCATTAATAACGATGTAGCCATTACCAGCTCACTACATGATCTACTCATGGTCAAGTACAAATAAAATCCACTGTACCATGTGAAAATACATCATTATTACACATTATGCAAAACTACTGTATAAAATAAAATGGGCCTACTACTGCAATAGTGGTAATCAGATAATTAAACTCATTTATCCACTTCGAGATCAATAACACTAGTGTAAATATTTATTATTCTTCATTCAGGCAAATACAAAGAAAACTATACTGATGGAAAATAAAATGCATAAATTGCATACATTTCAACGATGTACAAGCCGATCTGTTCCGTCGTAATCCTATCAATCCCCGGCATAGTCTTTTCAAAAATAGATAATTATCATTTTGTATTTTTTTAACTTCATAGTGTACTTCTTCAAATAATTCGACTTTTTTCGAGTTCACTATTATTATTCGCATTCAAAATATCGATACTGCTAATGAGCAAATAAGTACTATTTTTTTTAACAAGTAACTGTCTGTAAAGCACTATGCAAAAATAATGTTGAAAATTGTAAAACTGTATCAATTTCTTGTATTTCATGTTGAACAATGTTCTCCCTTTATTCAAGATTTTTTTATTTTTATTAGTGAGAGATTCGATATTATAGGTATATGACTGATATAGATTGAATCATTATTGCTATGATTATAAGTCAGGATTATTAGTTGGGTTTTTCAAGTTCCAAACAAATTAGTTTCGAAGGTTGAAGACTCATCATATATTACACATATAAGTAGTTCAACAAACGTCCAAATATATTTTTTAAGCAATAGTAGGTCAGTAGGATGCTTTCATGACCACATACCATAAACTCTAATTATAACGCATCAGCTTTGTACAGGCCAAAATACTTGCGGTCGGCGAAAATATTCCACAATGTATAGTCTCTTATAATGAGATAGAGTGCAAATATCAAGTTTAATGGAAAACTGTTGAGACAAAGTCAAAGTGAAGAGTCCAGTGAGAGCCATAGGCTACATGCATGCATGTGAACAGGAATGTTCAATATGAATTTTCTCCACTCTTTCTGAAGCCACAGAAAATGCAGCAAGACAAAGAGATTTTCCTTGAACGTTTTCCTTGAAGATATTTTCCGCTTTGAATTTGTATCCTGAATGAAAAGCACCATCATGAACAAGGAAAGCACTGAGAATGAACATTCTGACATGCCTTGACTTTAGACAGTTCAATTATTGCTTTTTCAAATTTTCAAACTTTCAACGTCTCATACTTTTATGAATCTTAGCAGGAAGAAAATAACTGTTCAAAAAGCAAGGAATTCTAGTTAGCGAGTAATTATTTATCAATTATTAGGTGAAAAATATTATGCCGAGAAGAGGGGGCTCCATTGCACTTCTTTATCAAAAGGCCTTGTTTATCAACACCACATTAACGCCTGTAATAACTGTGAAACAAATTCTTCTATCAGAATCCACTTGATGTTTAAAACAGCTATTCAATTCAGAAACGTACAATAAATTCGCTTTATATAGGAAATACATTTACAAAGTTCGGAGAATACAAATACACGATAAGCGTAGGCCTATTTTCAGTACATTAAGGTACAATATGCTGTCTGACCTGGCTTAGACAAAAGCATAAATATGGAATAGAACAGTAAAAGAGACAAATAAGTTGATGAATTTGATATTTGGTCAATTTTCTTTAACCACAAAATCATCCTAGGTCGAGATCGATACTCATGTCAAAATTATAAATGTTTTTTTACGAGCATATGAAGTAAATAATTTCAATTGTGAGTTCAAGTTCAAGTTGAATAAATTAAAAACACTCATACTTGAAATAATCACTACCGCAGGTAATCTGATCAGTTTTAATCATAAGCGTACCCCCCGACGGCAATCAAATCCTAAAACTTTCATTCACTTTGAAACTACAGCAAGTATCACAGCAGCGTAGTTCACCAATTTTAACTTAATTCAATTATCAATTAAGTATTATGCTGTACTACTTATTACACAGTATATCCACTTCTGGACAGTAGAAAAGCTCAAACGGAAGTCTATAAAATCATTTTGTTATTCTATCACGAAAAAAGAATTCACAATGTCAACATTTGCGAGCTATGCTACTATAATACGTTTTTTTCTAGACTAATGACGTCTGCCAGTTTTGTTATGAAATTCTAACCCACTCTTTCCCAATAATGTACCATACATTAAAGTTCTCTCCGCTATCGTATAAAGATAGACTAAACATGCTACAATAATGGCCACAATAACAGCAGCCATGCTCAGTTCTCAACACTCCAATATTGTAATATTAATTCCGTCTAGATTAAATTTTGTTCACTATAATTTTTTCTCTGGCATGAAATTATTCTCAAGAACCTTTCCTACAGAAAAAAAGCATTCTATCTAGTGCTTAGTCATCTCAAATGGGGGGGGGGGTCCGGACCCAGGAACCCCCCCTTGAATACGCCCCTGGTTTTAATTGCAAACATTCAACCCCTCGTGTCTCATCACTCACCAGACTTTATTAATCAGTACTCAACTATTATATTGAGCATTCATGCTGCACACAATCAGGGAAGTTCTCTCATCCAGTCTGTCCTTCCATCCTTTAATATTTATCAAGCCATTGATACTACATTCCCACCCTCTATCATCAATAATCACTAACTCAACAACTCCCTATTAAGTAAATTATAGATGTGTATGTGTTTATCCACTCGATCACGAATAATAATACTCAAGTGAGTATGGCGTTCAAAAGAGAGTGTGGACCTAAAAATCAAAGTTATTCCACAACGTTGCAACATACCGCCCACGCAAACAGAAAATCTGCATTCAAATTAATTTTTGTTGAAGCAAAAAGAGTCGGAAGAGACCACTAATTGCTTTTTCTCGTTCTGCTATCATCCAATTATAGCTCTGATAATTCTCTCCAAAAATGCTTACTTGAGAATCAGGTTGCACCATATAACAGTCAATGCAGCCTATACCAGCTTATAACCGGCCATCTGGGATTCAACACTGCTCAGCAAATGTGAGACAGGACTTACTTCAGGAGCATTGTTTTTAAATTGCGGTATAAATAGTAATGAATATGGAATAAGCATAGTTACAATTAATGGCCGAGCTGAATTCTATTTCTGAATTTTTCAGGACAAATTTCAGTGGTAGGTCTTGCCTGACAGGCCCCACCACCTTGAAGAGTGTCTGACTAAGCTTGTGCGTTAGATTATGTATCAAAAGTTAGTTTAGTGGTATTCAGCCTGCTCAAGTTCTATCTTTGGATATCTTTTCTTCTTCTTCTTCTTTTTCTTTTTTCCCCCCGGTGTGCCTTACAGCTTCGGATAGACTCGCACATCCTTCTCCAGCTATCTCAATCCGCTGCCAGTCTTCTCATTTGTCCTAAGATCTTGCTCTTTCCTCTCCCAACCTTCTTATGTCCTCATAATATGAGTATCTGGGATGACGTCTCCTTCTTCTCCCTCCTACAATCACGTTCGCATACGGTTTTACTTTCCATTCATAATCAATTCTTTAGGTGTGGCCCCACCATCCTGCTTTCTTTCTATTATTTCTCTCACATCCTTCATTTATATTTCTTCTCTGAATCTGTAACTTCTTATTCTATCTGCCAATGTCTTGCCAGCTGTTTTTCTATGGCACTTCATTGCCACTGCTCTTACTCTACTTATATCCTGTGCTTTCATGGGCCAGCTTTCTGCTCCTTACAAGACTATTGGTTCTATAATACTTCTATAGACTCTGTTCTTAACCTTGGTACTCACTCCTTTTTCCCAAAAAAATACAGTCTCTGGTTGCATACAAAGCTCGGCTGAGGGTCCATTTTTTGAGGCTGAGGATGAGGGTCCATTTTTTTCAAAATTGAGTTATACATCTATATGGACTGTAACTAATCAATGGAAAGTGATAGTACAGCTGGAAATAGGAAGAACGATGAGGGTACAGAGTTATAGTCATTTGAAAGTTACATTTGCAGGGGAAGAAAGATGAAGGTGCCAGTGGGAGTAGGCTAGAAAGATGAGGAGGCTCCATAACAAACCGTCGTCTGCAATGTTGCAGCTGATTGTCTCCTGCTGATTTTGTAGTCTGTGTGTCTGTGTATGACATGTTTTGTTCCTCTAACTTTCAGTATTATTGTTGTGTATGTGGAAGTTTAAACTATTTTAAAGTAGTAGTTTCAAGTTAATTCTTGTTAATTGTACAATATGGAGAATGAATGTTCCAAATATCAGTACTAATGATGCCTACTACAGAAGAAAACTCTCTTTCTACATGTTGAACATTCATCAGTTGGCTGATTCTGAATCCTTTTTTTTTCACCTACCCTGAAACATCAGGAAAAAAGGGTTCTGACGAAGTGTGCTCAATGTTATGGGACTACATTTTCAATCATTTAAATTCCAATGTTACAGAATGAACTATTTTTTGCGATTCATGTGGACAAAATAAAATAGAATGCTGCACTATATAGTGCATTTTGTAAAAAGGTTTACTTCTATAATTGTTGTTTTTCCTATTAGAGGACACTCATACCTAGAATGCGATAAAAATATGGGACTTATCAATCAAAAAGGCCTCATTGAGGTTCCACAACAGTGGAATGACATTGTGTGTAATTCACGAACAAGTCCAAAGCCATTCATTGTTGTCGACTGTTCAGATCAAAAAATTTTCAAGGGCTGGACAACTTTTCTTTCTGAAATTTATATTAAAAAATGCTCATTCAAGAGCATACCTATTCGTGAAATGAAAATCACTATTGATCATCCTCGCCTAATACTGCACCGAAGCTCTTACAATGGTGCCTTTGAACAATCAGTAGTAATTGCTCCTCCTAAGAGGAGACAGATTTCTCTTCCAGAAGGCTCATTTAATTTGCCATCACTGGCATATTGTAACCTATTACCCATAAATAAAAACAAGTACAATGACCTGCAACATTTAAAAAATTTTTTCTCTGAGATTGCGCAGAAATATTTTGACAAATTGCACAATGAGTAGAAGTAGAATTTTAGACATTCATCTTTCTTTCCGTGTTAAAAATGTATTTAAACATGTTTTTATTTTTTAATAAAAAAATATTAAGTATAACAGCTGATAAAATTGTTTATTTTGTACATCAATAATACTGTACACATCATTCACCAGTGAAAAAATTCCTGCTAATGTTTTGTTTACTGTTAGAGCGTTTTGAACTTTAAAATCTCTGTTTCTCAAAAATTTATATTTTGGACCTTCATCCTTTTTCCCCTGTGGTCTTCAATTTTATAGTTCCTAATTCATTCCATTATCTTTATTTATGATTGCACCCAGATACTCATATGACTTCATCTGCTTCATTTTCTGTCCTTTCAACTCTATCCTTACTCTCTCTCCTTCCATCCTATTGACCACCATTACTTGTTCTTACTGATATTCACCGTGTTTCGGAGGACACGTTAAGCCGTCGGTCCCGGTTGCTTATAAAAAAAAGCAGTCGTTAAAAAAGCGGCGAGGTGGAACTACCCGTAAGGGTCTCCCCACCACGAAAAGCCATACGAATTTACTTTACTGATATTCAGTGTCATGCCCTTCCTTTTGATATCCTCATTCCACTTTGTTATAGCTGATGCAAGTTTTATCTCATTAGCAATCAGAACTATGTCATCTGCAAATAATAAAGCTTGAGGAAATATGGGTCTCAAATTCCAACGTCCCACCATCATCCTGTCTGTTCTTTGTTTGCAGATTTGATGAATTTCATCTATTACCATTATAAATTGAAGTGGACTCAAGCTATCTCATTGTTTGTTTCCTTTTTCCATTTCTCAGGATCTTGACATCTGTCCAAAAGCTCTGACAACTGCAGTCACATTATTAAAAGCACTTTTTACAACCCCTTGTAGATTGCATGGTACATTCTTTGCTGCCAGTGCCTCCCATACAACTTGTTTTGTTACTGTGTCGAAAGCTGCTTTGAGGTCCAGGTATACCTGTTTTCCTTTCTCTATAAACTTTGAACAGATTGATCTTATTGAGAATATGTGATCTTGGATCTGTCTGTTTGGTCTAAAACCACATTGTTCTTCTTCAAGATGTTCTCACACTACACTTTGCAGTCTTTTCTCTAAAATTCAAGTATAAATTTAAAAAACAACTGATGACAAACACTCTGCTTAATATTTTCCACAACATGTTGAGTTGCCTTTCTTATAGAGTGGGATAATGACATTTTCTTTCCATTCTTTTGGGATCTACTTCGTTTCCATATCTACTGTAGCAGTCTAGTTATGCTATTTAAAAGGTATTTACCTCCTTTCTTGAGGTACCATTCTCAGCTTGGATTTCATCTATCCTTGCTGCTCTCCCAATCTTCATTCTTTGAACGGGATCCCTCACTTCCTACTTTGTTATTTCAGAAATTATTTCATGTTCTTCATTCGCTTCATTACCTACTACAGTATATTCATATCTTGCTCAAGCCTGTCTTCTTTAAACTTGTCTTGGAAAAATCTTCTCCTTGTTTCAAGTACATCTTTAAGGGCTGTCATCAGTTCTCCTTTCTGATCCTTGATGGTTCTTGCCTGTTCCCAAACTTCCATTAGGACTTTTGCAAATATTCCAAAATTTCTTCACATCACTTATGTAGTTT
This sequence comes from Conomelus anceps, assembly GCA_948455865.1. Classification (NCBI taxonomy): domain Eukaryota; kingdom Metazoa; phylum Arthropoda; class Insecta; order Hemiptera; family Delphacidae; genus Conomelus; species Conomelus anceps. The sequence continues at coordinate 52,979,148 of OX418218.1, read as the reverse complement.
TCTCAAAGAAGATGGGATAAACAGTAGTCAATGATACTTTGGGACTTTGGGTGTCTCTGCCTTGAACTAAAAAAGTTATTTTATGGATAGTTTCATGGATAAACTATGTACTACCGATTAGAAGCCGGCAATCAATACAGAATTCCAAAAGCCATTTTACATTATCACTCAAAACAGACTCACCTGCATGCTTTTCCATACAACCATGCAATCTTGCATCTTCAATTTCTATTCTGCCATTAAAATCATCAATTATGAAAGTTTCAAGTTCTTCTTCTGCTACTGTTCTATGTAGGTTTTCCCAGAAATCATTTTTCTCTCCAGCATACAGATGATGCAAATATCTGTGCGCGTGGAAGCTTGCCGCTACAGACGGGATAAAAATGTGTATTGTAGTAGAGCCACAAGGAGAGCGAGAGAGATGCTGACGTTGACTGAATCGGTGGGCGATGTTATTCGAAAAGCAAGCATACTGAACCACCTCCTCCGTCAGCCTATTTCCCGACTCTTGAGTCCACGCGCACAGATAATTTGCGCCATCTGTATGTATCACCCAACTGTCCATAAACCTGTACAATGGCAATCTTAACTGACAGTTTGATATCTATTCTTACAATCCTGGTACTCTTGGCACACCATCCAATCACCAAGTTGTTCATGTTTTCATCCACCATAATACAAACTCTTCCCTTCAATCTGTTGTTCCTGAATATCTGAGCACATATCCGTTATCCTACTTCCTCTCTCCACATCCTTTCTTCCGAATCTCACTTGTTGCCAAAAATCATTCTGTTTTATCTCATCTCCTGTACCATTTCCATTTCCTTCACATTCAAAGCGTGCACATTCCAATGTCCAAATCTCAAATTTCTTGTCCAATTTATTTTGAAAATTCCTGTCCTGTCCTTGTCTATTTGTTGTACTCTGAATCATTTTTGATCCTGTGTTGATTAGCCCAACACAAGGCTGCTAGATTAAGCGGCCGCCTTCTCAACTAAGTTTTCTAGCCAGCTTGCTAAGTGATGAGATTCCTGTGAGATCCAGGCATTTTCCCGTCAATAGGAGTCAGATCTCCATTGAGCAATGGTTGGGAAGGTTCTATGAGAAACGAAAAAACATACAGATACATAGACTGGAAAAATATAGTTTACATATAAATATGTTAAAACCAGAGAGTATAGAAGAGAATTTATAGAAAATATATTTTACTTCTATTCTCTCTGGTTAAAACAGTGATTGGAAAAAATAATTTTAGGCGTAATTTACTACAACGTATTGACTAGCTTGACAGCGATGACAGGAGAATGTAAAGAGAGTAAGCGTAGTAGGGTAATTGGAAGCTGCTAAAAGAGAAGGAAACAAGTAACAGGAAACAAAATTGAAAAGGAACCATTATCACAGCCTTATAAATAAAAATTGAAAATCAAAATTGAAAACCAAACTCTAGGTTAATACCAGAGTGCTGACCAAAACTAGGCCTATCAGGAATTAAACTATGCTGTTATCTCAGAATGCGCAATAATAACTGCTGTAGCCGGCCTGCACAATAAGTGTTGTTGGTTGTTTCAGTTCAAGTTACTTTAGAATCACGATTACATAGAACCAGAGGCGGCTTCTCCATTTGGGCGCTCGGACGACGCCCTCCCAGATAAATAATAAAAGAAAAAATTTAATTTAATATAAAAATGAGCATTATAATATTCTGTGATGAATACTCTTTTCTATGCAGTTTAAATATTATGTCATCCATAAGTGAATGAATGAAGACTTGTGCGTGGGTAATGAGGTGAATGATTACACATAGATGCCAGATGGAGGAGCGGGATTCGAACCCACGACCGCTTAAACGACAGCAATCTGCGACACCCTAACCAACTGCGCTTAGCTGCCAGCCAAGACTGAATAAGTTGATAGCTCATGGCTCGGGTGAATTGGATTCCGTCCTGGTCGTTAGGAGAGGGAAAACTGACTTTAGAGGGGTTTTGTGAGGATGATGGGTGGAACCAGATAGCACTGATATATCTATACATATTAGTGCCATATAGCTTCGAGTAGGACGCCGTCCTTGAAAGGCTTGCAAACATTACTACGTATTGAAATTTACCACAATGCTATGAAACTATTACCAACTTGCCTCTATCATTCGAATTGTACCGTCGCGTCAAATTGTACCGTCCTAATTGAGGTTAAATAGTTCGTAAACAATACGGTATTTATCAATTGTTGAAGTGTAATAGTGGATTATTGTATAACATAGTTTAATTGGAATTCAGTTATGAAGCTCCGACCATAGTTTGTGCAAGTGGTTGATTTCAATAATGAAAGTGAATGGATGAGTTGAAATTCTGAAAAACCTTTCGTTCATGAACGTCTGTGCTCGTTCAACACGCATGCTTTGTAATAAGCCTAATAGGTTTTATTTTTTTCGATATTGTTTTACTCGTATTAGTAGGCATGAGTGAAATTCTACTCATACAAGTTCCAACCTATCCAATGTAACTGCGGGTGCGGCCTCATACTGTATTCTTATTTAGCAGTGGCGGCATCATGAAAAAACTGTAGACAATATATTTTGACATTATTAGCTACTACCACAAACAGTATTGACTTTGAATCTAGGTTGGAACTTAAAAAATCAGGCCCACCAAGGATCTATTGAAAATTGATTGTTGAAAACACTGAATTTAGAAAGAGTGGCAGATGGATTTCATTTACAAGACCATCAATTCAGCTTTCAAACTGAATTGGTAAGTTTTTTATTTAATCTTATTGTTGATGGTGGATGGTGGGCTAGTGATTTACTTCATTTACCTCCTTTATTATTTTCCAAGTACAGGCCTGTATTTAATTCTACGATTTGACATGAATTTTTCTCATGACTTGACTCAAATCATGAGAAAATTATCATTTGGCTTTTACGTTCCTTATAGACTAGCAAAAAATTTCATATCATCTACTACCAATCTTTCGCCCCTCCAATTTGGAAAGTCACCGGCCGCCACTGCATAGAACTGTCACTACTTTTTTAAATTTTGATTTAGCCACGTCATAGAAAAGTACTCACACTACAAAAATTCACTTTTTAAAATCACAAAAGCTCCTAAAAACCCCTATCAACGAGAAAAATACACAGAACATTTACAGAACACAACCGGCTGATAATCGATCGACCGGCCTCACGGGTAGTGGACATTTCTACTGATTATCCGCACACAAATGATTAAGACCATATTGGCACTTGTGATAAATCTTCTGTGATGGCTTACCTAGCAATTCAAGTCATTTAGGGAAGCTGATTAATGATAAGAATGAGCATTAAAATGATTGCATAATACCTTACAATATTTAAACTCATAGAATTGGAAACTTACAATGGAAAACCATGAAGGCTCACCCAAACGGAGGCACTCATTGTAATAGAGCACTGTAGTAGAGCAATCAATCAATTTTTACTACATAAGTATAGTAACAAGTATAATAAGACAAGAATAACACAAGTCTTGACACATGTGGAAACAGTCCAGAATCAGACCAGAAGAGTCTACGTACAAGGACTCTCTATTACAGATTCATTAGTGTATGAAACTCTAGACTTGGTCAGTTTATTTATTTATTGATTACAAAAAATGCAATCGAGCAAAGAAGCAACAGGCGATCGCCTACAACTACTATCTTCACAAATTTTCAACAATGAAGAATCCTAATGTTTGAAATGGAACAATCTCTTGTCTGAAGCAATAGAATACAATTCTTATTTTCTCTCAATTGGAATATCTCTGTTGATCCATAGTTTTTCATTCTCTCATCTCAAATCGTGCTTTTCTCTATTCGTCAGAGATCGGATATTTCTCCTGTTTTTGTCTTTTCTTCGTCTTTGGTGAATATTTTAATTTTGCTGTCGAGAATTAAGATTTAATACAATATGAATATTGGATATGTGAGATACGTTTTATCCACGACCACTGGTCTTATGTGTTGGCTGGTTTTATCCTGCACTTAAATCTGAGTTCACCTATAAATTTAAATTATGATCAAGAGGCTTCACACTCAACTTGCAGGCCCACCTCAGATAATAGAACCTATTCTGCGAGAGGCAGAAAGAAAGCGATATAGTAACGGAATCTGTGGATGCAGTGAATTCCAATTACAGTTGAATCCAAGGTTGAGCAATTTAGTTGACTTAGCTGGCAAGTTGACGGCGGTGGAGTAGGACAAATTGAATTGAGAGAAGACGTAACGAAATCGTGATATGAAATTATGGGATATCGGTGGCGCTTATCCGAATAAGTAGTATCAAATTGAGTTTGGCGGTTGACGACGAGACGACGACGACGACGACGACGACAAAGAAGAAGAACGGCGATAAAATTTGAAGGGGTTGGTGGGAAGGGGGGGGGAGTAGGTAGGTGAACGTGATCAGCGACAGGAAATAGGCTGCGTATGTTCGGGTGGATGGTGGATTGATCGAGTCTTGAGTAGACGGGTGGGAGGGTGCAATGCTGGAAGGATTTAAAAGGGGTGAGAGGGTTTCGTAGACCGCAAAACTACGCCTTTAACAAAGTCCTAGCTTCGACGACCGAATTCAGCAATCATCGGTATGTGAAAACTGCGTATGTGTGAGTATGTTTGGTGTGGGATCAGCGCGTGAGTTCGTTTTCAACTTGAACTCCCAAGGAGGCAAACCCTCTCTCATCCAACCTCACCCTCTCAAGCCCAAGCCAACGCAACTCAAACTCAATCAAGCGATTCGCAATTTCTTGAGCTTCTACGTAGCTGACGTTTTAACACGGCCAAACCGAAGTTAGGAGTCACGTTGTGAGCACAGGACAGCAGTTACTCTCTGTTGATTGTGTTCAAAGGACAATGTAATTAGCTGGCACCAGGAACGAAGTTTACTGTTAAATAATTATGTTTACTGTATCAAAATAAAAAGTGCAGGTTGTATGGAATCAAGGCGTCTAGAATTTATGAGGTGGGTCGAACTGAATACTACAACCTTGAAGTGAAACTGCACTTATGATATGCTCTGTGGTTCCTATGAGCTGCTCGATTGCCGGCTACGTTATTTTGACGTAATAGTTTTCAGTCTGACCCACCTCCCATTAAAAACGCCTTGTTATGGAACATGTTGTTGAGAAATATGCTGATATTTCTGTTGGAAGATCATTACTATTCACATAGATTAATCAATTCTTGATATTGGTTTATGCATTTCATTGAAATTAGTTATAAATTACAAAGTTCAATAAGCTCAAAGTAAGAATGCTGCACCCAAGTTGAGTATAATTAGTTCTTTTCCACTATGTAATAACTGTCCTCTGTGTTACGTTATGAATAATATATGTTCTAAATCAATTACTAACTGAGATTACATGGCCCATTTCCGATGAGAAATAATAATCTTGTTTGCTACATCCCATCACTAAAGAATAAAAATTGTCCAGCTCATTAAATGCCATTAAGAATCCAAATATGTTCGGACAATCATTCCTTAAAACCTGAGTAATGTGTGAAGATCAACTTTTGAATCAATAATATGATTTTGTATCGATGATAGTGAATAGCGAATATAAGCCTTTGCGTATCAATTATACAAAATCCATCTTAAAATTTCTTGATAATTCAGGTACTCGCAGGTGGAATCGGTTCCACTAGGAACAACAAAGGAGCAATAATTGTACCTACAACTCCCACCAAAGTTCACAATTTGAATAATGCTACTGATTATAGTAATAATTATTCTAGTTCATACTAACCAGCATTGACGACTTCGCAGGGCAGCACAACGGTGTCTTTGGTCACAATTCGGAATGTTTTGCCCTTAGTTGCAAATGATGGGGTATTGGTTGGACCCACACCGTACTCATGCGAGGTGCCACCCATTTGTCCAGCTGGACTTCCTGAAAAAATATAAATGGTTTATCATTTATCATTCAATCAATCAATATTGAGAGTTTTGAGTACAATCTAAGACAATGTAACATTACATTATAGACAATGACAATGTTAGATTATATTGTCTTTGGTACAATGGTACAATTCAAGTACAATCATCATGAAATAAATCAAGAACACAAGAATAAAGACCTTCAGGGAATATTGCCATGTTTCACCAACTCATGCGCATATAAGGGAACTCATCAAGAATTAAGAACTTTGCAATTCAAAAAAAAATTTAATTCATGTGTTGAATAAATTATTGTGGATTATATCTCTCTTCAATCACTTATCTGATTGAAATAGTCGCTCGAGTTCTTAATGTTCTTCTCGAGCAATTAATGTTTATGTATATTTTTTAATTATGATGAATGATGAATTTGCTTTTTTCAATATGATGGGCCAACATTTCTTATCCATGCACATTGTATTAATAACAGTATATTTTTCATAGAAATGATATGAGTTTGTCTAAGAAAAACAATAACAACAATACAACTTATTCAACTTTAAGAGCTAGATTTTAAGAGCTTTTTAAAATTACTATAGACTCCATAGTCTGGGAGCTATGGAATATATACATCCAGATAAAAGGGTCAGAAGATCTGGGGGTCTTATGCAAAGGCAGAGTTCCAGAACCTCTCATCATAATCTCACAATGAACGGTCGTACTTAGCCACAGTAATTTGTATAGACACAGTAGGGCTAAATTAGAAAGATTTTGTTTAAATGTTGTGCGTGTTCAGAGAAGTGTGAAAGTGCGACAATATCAGTACTAATTGAAAGGGAAAGAGAATTCAGTTACAAAGAAAAATGCTACGAAAACTTCTCGAAGCTTATTATTACGCTTAAGAAACTGTGACTGCAGTGTTCTGGAAAAACTCAAGATATTTCACGCTCAAGGTGACAAAAAGAATCGTATCTAACTAAGAAAAGGGTAAAAACAACAGGGAACAGGATGAGAAATACGATTTCTTTTCTCTTTTGTGTATTCTCTTATGACTTTTTCGTCCAAAATTTATTTTCTAGAAATCAAGTCCCTTTCCTTATAAAGTTGTGTAGGAAATTTTCGCACCAGTGAATGATGCTTATCTGGAAGTCAACAATGAATTATGGAAGATTTTTAGTCTGCAACTGCTATTTGGAGACTTCAAGATTTTAGAACTGGATATTAGACAGACAAAAACTGTTCCAAACTAACCTAGACTAATACTTCATTGCCCTCCAGGTACCCAGACATTCAAGAAATATTCACTTTGGGCCTGGTAACGTTCATAAAGCATCACAGGCGTCAAGCGTCACTTTCATAAAGCATCACAGGCGTCAAGATTCACTTTGGGCCTGGTAACTAAAAGTCAAGAACGTCCACAAACAGAGCGTTCATAAAGCATCGCGTCAAGCGTCAAAAATGAAGGGCTGTCATTGGCTGAGCTATCACAGTCAATGATACTGAGTACAGATGGGTCGTACTAGGTTTTTCTGATACTAAGTATTCCGAGTACTAGTACGTTCTAATACCTATTCCAAATACCTGTTCCAAAATACTAGGTAGTATTTTATATTAGCCAGTTCGCCAGAGTAAGAGAGTACACGTACAAGAGTATCGTACTGCGGTACTGGTACTACTACTGTTTCTCGCATTAAATACAGCACGAATCTTTATTACTCGCGTTAAAAACAGCACGAATCTAATTATTGAGTTGCTCTCAAATGTGCTGTAGCAAAATGAGACGCGGACGGCAAGACGCGAGTCTTGAGACGCTTGAGTAACAAACGACTCGTACTCAAGTACTCAAGAAGTATTTGTACTGGAAAAGTACGCACGTACGCCATACGCAACCAGAGACAATCTAATGCAATTATTCTATTGTCTTTGACGCAACTAAGCATGCGCCTACAATCGAGTATAGTGAATAGAGAGAGAGAGAGTGAGTGAGTGAGTGAGTAGTTGCATAGTTCTATAATGAGAAGTGAGCTATTAATTGCTACTGTACAACTGCAAATTACAAAGCTCCACTCCCACTCCGTAGATTGGAGTGGGGACTTGAAGTCACTGGCCATACTGAAGTCGCGTAGTTTACTAGTTTCTAGAAATACTCACAGATATCTGAGTATTTTGTTCTTCGAATACTAGGTGCTAGTCCGTACATTCAAATACTCAGTAAAAATACCTGTTCCAGTAAATACGCCTCATCTCTAATACTGAGTCAATGACAACGTTTATAAATAACACTTGACGCCTATGAAACTCGATGCTGCTTCATGTGTGCCAAGGGTTTGTTTCTTGACATTAATTTTCTCTTCGACTAGCTACGCACGGGTACTTTACACTTGTGGTCAAAAAACTTTACACGTGTTTTAGTCTGTGACAGGCTACGATTAGATGTTAAATATAAACATCGTATTTTCCTCTAATCCAGAATAGCTTATGCACATCACATTCCCCACAATCATTGTTTGTACTACAATGAACCACGCACCTCATGCCACAACCTTTTTTTTTATTGGTTTAGATACATCTGTAACAATACTAAGCAATCAATTTCATTTTCCAAACCACATTTACAGGAAAAAGCTGGGCCATGGCATATTGGTCACAGATGGCGAAACTAATCGACAATGGCCAAACATGCTCGGTAAAACTAGCCTACAAAAATTGGCTCGAAATAAAATTGAATTACGAAATTGCACGCAGGAATCACATTGGATAATGTCGCAACGCACGTCAGCACGAGCATTAATAGATAGATAATCAATCAATAATACGATGTATGTGGTGGGTCCGTTTCAGAGGACAATGGTATAAACCTGTTAACTGGAGCAGGTATTGTTGGATGAGACTCTGATCCTACAGCAATCGAAATATGGTCACCGAGAGAGTTGAATACGAGTGATAGAAGGAGATAGAAATGAAATGTAAGATAGATAAGAGTCGTCGTTGAGATGTACACTGTCCGAATAGTTCAACATTGGAGCTATACGATAAACCGTCTCCTATGTAAGAAGCGGTGGGGACTACATGAGAAATCTATTTCTTACAAATGCTGCATTCTTATTCTTTGTCATCCACTTCTTCGACTCTGTCGACAGATCTGTTGAGGACCGAGCTCTCTTTTGTGCCTTATAAAGCCATTATCTTCGCTTGTTTGTACACCACCGTATCATAATGTCATCATAACGTCGCCGGGACCTCCATCGTTGATGCTTACGCGAAACGAAAGAACGAGAGACCATTGCTTTTTCATATCTCTTGCTGTTCAAACTACTGCACCATCGCTATCGGCAACTCGGCTGGTATCTCTTTTTGCGACAGTCTTTTGTATTTTTCATGGCTGTAGTGAGCGGAGCGGACAAATACAGTATTAATCTTCACGAATACAGCACCAAGCTCGCTAGCTACCGATGTTGAAGATGAAAAAGGAAGATAGGGCACCAGCTCAACAAAAAGCTCACTCAATATAAGCCATCCCTGCAACTCATGTGTTACATCATAAATTGAAATTTTTCTGTTACAACACGATACCATGTATCATCATTACAAGCATATTTCTGGAACTAAAATACAATAGGATTGTCATTATATCAGAATTTCTTGATGCGTGTCTCTGATTTAGATAAAGCTCTCATCAGATATTGAGAGTAGAGATGTGACCAGATTGAGCGAGTCGTTCAAAGTAACTGACTCTTTAAAATGAACTACGAACTAGTAGTTCACATTCAGAAAGTAGGTAGTTCATTTCTGAACTGCGTATGTGTTTTACGGAATACAGTCAACACACCATCTAGTGAGCGCTCCTTGAATTAGCAGAGCAGTGCAGCGGCAAGCTAGACACAGCTAGACAAGAGCACTCACCTCCCCACTCAATGAGCATTTTGAACTGTGAAGTGAACTAACTACAACAACAGCTTGCTCACTTTCTCACCTCTCTCAGCTCCACGAGCTTTTTGAAATGTGAGCTGAACGAACTACAACTAAAGCTCATTGCTCTGGAATATTAAACTGATGACTCAGATTCGGAGAATTATTCATATTGAGGCGCCAGACATACAAGGCTGTTTATTGTTGTGTGTGTGTGTGTGTGTGTGTGTATGAGTGCTCAGTCAGCGAGAGAGCGCTTAGCTGCTGAACAAGTAATGGTAGGGGATGAGCACGAGCATTGCTGATGATTCATTTTGGAACTAGTTCGAATGAATGACTCACTTATAAGAGTGAGGGCGATTGAACGACTCATTGAAAAGAGTCATTATTGCCAAGCCTAATGAGAGTATATCACTACTAGAAATGTGATGAATTACGGAATTGTAGAGTCGATTGTGCACTGGTGTCAAAAGGTAAGGAGAAGCGTCCTGATGAACGAGGCATGAGTCAACAGCTCACCTCTTCAGCTAATCCCCCTTTTTAATTTCATGTGTTGCCATATTTATCTTCATGTGTTTATGGTGTTGAATGTTACTCCTATTTTTATTTTATTTTTTTAATTGTATAGTTGCCCAATATGGTGGGTTTTTGAAGACTATCTTATATGAAATTCTTAGCGAATAACACAGTATTCGGATGGAAATACTGCTGTTAAAATGTTTGTTAATAAATGAATGAATAGATTGTTGAAAGCTGAATTTTGTAAAACTGTAATTCAAAGTTTGTTAGAAAAATTGTTATCATTCAACCAGAACTGTTTCCAAAATCATGGAATATAAATATGAAGGATTGAAACATTAAATAATATTGCAGATCAAGCTTACTGTGCCTCAATTCATTGACCATCCATCAAGTACTGTATGTTGATGTTGACAGGAAATACTTTACACTACTAAATGTTATTCATATGAGAAGATTTAAAGAATTCTTGAAGCCTGTTATAATGAACCTAATGAAATTATTTTATGAATTGTGTCAAAATTATAAAAAGTCCTAACAAATCATCCACTTCTTGACAAAACGAGCTGTATATTCGGCGATGTTATTCTTCTAAATGCTGAGCTGGAGGACTGCGGTTGTAGTTTTTTTCTTCAACATCGAGGAAAGGGGAACGAATTGATGGCAGCAAAGCTTAAATTATTGAACGGCCATATTCAATTAAGCAGGCAGAGTCGGCAATGAGCTCCACAGATGAGATAGCAACGGCTTTAACAGCGGGCAGCTGGCCGTAAATTGTATTCAGTACGAGATGCATAAGAAGAGAATTCTCTCTTTTCCACACAGTTAAATATTTATATGAATATATGCCACGCAGTATGTATAGTACGGTATTATGATAATGTTGGAGCGTAACCAGTGGGGGGCACCATACGAAAAAAGACTTCGATGTGTGGAAATGGAATTGAACAGACAGTGCCTTCGTGCTCATCGCTTTCATTTTTGTTTGTGAAGGATTGAGTTGGATGAATGGTGCGAAAAAAACGTGAGTGGCCCTACAGTGGTTCAGGTCCTACCACTAATCGGATTACCATTGTGTCTGACTGCTAAGCTCATTAGGCAATCGACTTATAAACTGCCAAAGTTTTATCACAACTCTTGCAGTTAATGCTGGAAGAGAAGGATGTTTAGTGGAAGGGGTTTCAAGGAAATATTATTGTAAGGTATTTTTCGACTAAAGAATGTAGTGTAGGTTCTCGAGGGCTAATATGTATATAAAGAGAATTCGCCAAGAGGAAAGAAAGGACCTAAAGTCATAATACGTATTATTTGGATTAATAAACAGCCGAATAAATAGTATCATATTATCTGGGACTTGGATCGTATGCCAGCCAAAATGCGAATTGTTTTTGGGTGCCGAGTAATCATAATAATTCTGTTGTTATCTGTTAATATTGTTATGGTGACGCTCAGTTATGGAGCTATACAAGAAATCTGTATGCCCATGTTCACATAAGCGACAATTTATTCTCTGACACTAAAACAGAGTTTTCAAAAAAAAACAGAAGAATGAAAGTTTCAACAATTTCTCATAAATAATTAAATTGAAAATGGATCGAATATTGCATGGTAATAAAGCAGCACACTGATCACATAAGTGCCCAAAGTTTAGAAATAACAGATGTGTATTTTGAGCTCGACTCAAATAAATTTTCAAATTCAGCCAATATCATCCCGAAATGAATAGAAATTAGCAACCCATCAAGATCTTTTTCAATCAAGTTAATACACATGAAACAATAAGCTTTGTAATTTGTTTCAAAAAAACTTTTAGGCTCAGTGAATGATTGAAATACAGAAATTGTTGCTCTTTCATGCAAAATCTTATTTTAGTCAATTGTGGTCAGAGTTTTACGCAACGATTCCATTGGAAATTATTGTTATCAGAGCATGAATTGGTAGAATAAAATTTATCATGTGACTAGAAATAAGGTTATTGATAATTATTCATAATCTACTATTGTTCTGAATTAAATTTTCAGTGAAGTTTGCTATATTGTGAAACAATAATACTTTAGTGGAACTTCGATTCGGCTACAGTTATTTACAAAACTTAAATAATAAGCCTATGGCTTTTATAGGTGGGGAGACCATTACAAGTAGTGCCACCTTAGTGCTCTTACAAGTTTGAGCCATGTTATGGAGAACATTGTGGACCTGCAGTTTTAGGTGAGTTCCGATCACCAGGTAATCGATAAGAATGCTTATAACATCAAGTAATAGAAGCATGGTCACCCATCCAAACGGAGTATTGAACGGTCGTGACTGAACATCACGATTGCATGAACACCACGCTCACCGCGTGAGCACTCACCTCCCATTCTCAAAACTGTTTCTCCTTACTTTCTTGTTGCAATCATGTTATAATACACAATTTCACGAGTTTGGCGAAAGATAGAACAAAAAATTTAGGCCAACATTATTCCTTTCTGAAAGACTACAAAAAATCTGTGATGAACAAGATGTATTATTCCTTTCTGAAAGACTACAAAAGATATGTGTGGAACAAGATGTATTGTTTTCGACGACAGTGTTCAAATTTAGAGAAATTTCAATAATAACTTTAATCAAATAAAGAACCGATTTCGCTTATTCTGAGAGAGGGGAATAGAAACGCAGATGATAATTATGATTTACGGTGACTGTACTAGACATACTGTACTGTGGTAGTGTCCAGATGCAGTATTATAGAACATAATTGAGTATAGTATGAAAATATTGTACTTTCAAGTGATGTTGTGTCACTGATAAAATTTTCTATCAAATGAAAATTGGATCAGACAATTGAAAGATCAAAATAGATTACGCAATTTTATGTGGAAAGATAACACTGTAGTCTCGTAGTTTTTAACAATGTGTTGAGCTACGTTTTGTATATTGTGTTGGTGGAACGTGGTTACATATGGCGGTGGTTCCAGAGGTGAAATGAACGAATCAGTTGAACAAAATGTTTCCAAGAGCAACAACAACATTCCTCAACACAGCAGGAGTCAATAGTTTCATAGCGATACTTCAAATTCAAACCCTCCTTTGACAACTACACGTAGCCGTTTTTATAAATGATATTTCACCAGACCAGTTACGCGGGAATTTACGAGCCATCGCTCAGTTCTAAACTGTTCGTAATTTCTATTCAAATATTTTATGCTGATCGCTGTTCCTTCAGCATTAATCAAAATAACCTGTTGTTATGTTGATGAAGCTTCTAATGCTCAGACTTGTAAACAAATACGCGCCTGTGGAGTAACGCATGTTGTTTATTGATTTGCAACATACGTTTTCAGTGCCTAAACGAAATTCGTAAGTTAAAAGTATTTTTACAGTTTTATCACTAAAATAATTCTGGCAACACTTGAAATGAACTCTCGCACTTCATTTACACAAATTACAACACGCACTATCAGTTCTATCACACAAGAAAAACCAATCAGAAACAAAGAAATCAATAACGTTCAGCAAATAATGAATTTTCTATATGATTGTACAAAAACTATACTCCAACCATCGATAGGATCTATGATCAAAAATAAATAACTATACATTAAACTATTTAATGATGTGAAAAAAATGTCTCAAAATCAGTTAGACTCAATAAATATAATGGAAAACTTACGAACTACAGTCGGTCTCCGAATTTGTTATACGTAATCACCATACATAGAAAAAACACTACATTTATGTGTACAATTATTGTATAAATTATAAAGGAAGTATGCCACTATGTCACTTTATCACATAAGATTAAGGGAAATGATAGCCGAGTGCCTTAGCAGGTGTCCGTTCAATCAGAGATAAGCTACGAAACTCCTGGGCGCTCTTTGTAAGGGTGACCGATTGGATTGGCCAGCAAACAGACTCTGTCCTCTGCTGTAAAATCACTTCCTGTTGGTTCGGAACCCACCTAAAATTGTGGGTCAACTCATCAATCATCATCATCCAATTTATTACTCACGTACAGGTCTCAGACCTATGGGGGCTTCATCCTCCAAAAAAATTAACATTCCAATCTCAATTGAACTGCTGTTTATAAGGACTGCTCTTCAAATAGGGCTTGAAAGTATTCCAGGAAATTCAGGAAGCTGGAAGCATGATCTGAAACATTCTTGCAAATTCTTGCAAATCACTAGAACTAAACCCAACAAATAGGAGTGAGGAAGACATTCGAAGATAAAGAAGAGACAACACGAGTCAATTTACAACCTCTTCGCAGCACGTGTCATCAATGAAAATGGAAGTGTTGTGCACAAAACGAGCAGCATAAACTATTGATTTTCTTCCTTCTTGCGTTAATAACAGTGTGAATAATCAAGGATTGCATCAGCAGCTGACAGACTGAGTTGAATTACTGTTAGTTTTACAGAAGCTATTGCATGATAAGGACAGTTTTAATGAAATAAACAGATCCCAGCCTACAAAAAAGGCAGATTATCCAAAGAAAAGTAGACGAATTCAATAAATAAACCACTAAGTAAGAAATAATCACAATGGTAAAACTTTATTTAGACACCGAACAATTAACAATTATAATCAGTTATTTAAAAAAATTATCTTTCCATATCTTCAGTCTTCTTGGTCAATATTTATTTCAAATTATTTATATCTATATTACCTGATTAGCTTAGGATGGTGCGAAATCAGAATGATCGATCAATTGAAATCAATTCCTACATATTTTTTGTCAAACTTCTATCATTTAAGATATTTTGCACTATAGAACTGTCAATAAGTAATTGGAATAATTATGAAGAATGGACGTTACTTTTTTGTACAGGAAAAAATAGGATGTGAAAATTGTTCCTTGAGAGGTCATTGGAATTCCCATTACGATTGTTGAATGAAAGTTGTGCATGCTCTTCTGTAGTTTAGACTATATAGTCCAGTCATTTTAGGTTTTATCTGCGGAAAAATTCCTAGAGAGCTGAATTTTTGTATACTTCTTTATTGCAGCATTTTAATGAATATGTGAAAAATCGACATTGATATCGTGCCGGCTAACAAAGGTATGAAGGTCAAAAGGTCACGAAAATCTTGTGAAATCAGTTTTCCACAAATATCTTGGAAGTTAATAGACGTCATTACAAAACTTGTTTATCGTGCAATTACCTACAAAAAACGTCTGTCGCATTTCTCTGTAATATCAACCGTTTTCGGAGTAGAGTACTGAGAAAGCGACTGCATTATGATTATGCATTCGTTTCCGCACCACCATTGAGGTGTTTTTTACATGGTTTCCCCCGTAGACCTAATCCGTGATATCTTGGAGTGAAGAACCCAGAAGAAGAATCAAAATGAAGAATTTTTATATTGTAGTGAAGATATTTTTAGTTGAAAACTGAAAAAAAACTTTCTTAAATAATTTTTTATTTTATTATTTTTTCATTCATCCATTGTCGATATCCTCAGTTTCTCTATCATTAAAAGTTACTGATAAAACATCAAGTGGGCCTCTTCTTATACTTGAGTCGAAGTCTTCATCATTATTTCATTCCGCATTTAAGCATGACAGGCCACGGCAATGACCACAAACTTCAGAGCATCTCAAACCAATTTTTTTGCATCCACATTTGCCGCCACAACCCTTTGTAAATTACAAAAGATTGTAATGAATAATAAGACGAAGTTGTCACAGCCACATTTATTAAAAATAGTGAGATACTACTTTCGGTTGTTACACCAAGTAGTTGTACTTTTGTTACACTAGTTTTGGTTCTTATGGTGTAAACAATTCAAGTAGCTGAGGAAATTATCCATTTGCCTATTACTACCCTTCCACAAAAAAATAATATCATCTACATATCTAAACCAATAAACAATCCTATCCTTAAACTGATTTTAATTATTATTTAAAAAAAATTTACATTTAATGCTATCCATAAATAATTCATCTAGTAGTGGTAAAAGTGGCTCAGCCATCTTTCTGTTCATAAAATTCATTGTCAAACTTGAAATAATTTTATTCAGTACATAACTTTATCAGTCCTGATAGCTCTAATAAGTTCCTAACTGTTAGTTCCTGACAGTTATAATAAAAGTGTCGTTAATTATAATTTCCATGATCTCTTCAGCTCTGTTAAGGCTTTCTTCAACCGGTATTTTATTTGTAAAAAGATTAGTTACATCAAAAGAAACAAGTTTATAAGACGAATGAACAGGAATATTTTTGATTTTATTGACTAACTCCAATGAATTTGACGTCGAATTTGGGTTGATATCCTGTAGGTCGATCTGAACCTACAATTAAGTTTGTGGGACTATCTAGAATATAGTTGGATATAGGCTTAGTTCATATTGTAGATATTCACAAATATTTTCCTCAATTTTTTTATTCGTTGAAACAGCAGCAGCTGTTCAAGAGGGGGCCGCGACAAACAATCCCAACGTCAACCTGGTCCAGATTTTCAGGACCAGGTTGTCGTGTGCACGCACCGTCAACTTGTACCACTCTGGAAAGGGACGATGTCAAACTCGCACACCGTCAAGTGGACCAGTTGGTCAAACTCGTTTGGACCAGTTTGTCGTTTGCATGCAGCGTCAAACTTAACCACTCAGATGGAATGTGAACCAGCTTGTCGGTGGGAGGGTTTGTCGTTCGTTGACCAAAACTCATTTGGATCAGTTTGTCGTTTGCATGCAGCATCAAACTGTACCACTCAGATGGAATGTGGACCAGCTTGTTGGTGGGACAGCTGGTCGTTGGAACACTTTGTCGGCAGTGTGCAAATTGAAATGGACAAGTTTGTCGGTGGGACAGTTTGTTATCGTCCCTTCAAGAGCTAAGGCAGTAGCAAGTTTAAAGTTATAGGTCTCTAAGCAATAGAATACAAGTCACCTGCCAGTGAAGGGCGTTTGTATAATATATTTTTAGATTTGACTAAGGTCCGAAACCTCTATAATATATATGTATATTTATCACAAAACCTCCAAGCATCGGATGGAACCAGAAGCAGATTTGAAGATTTTCCGCCCCTGGGCTATCCATAATTTGCCGCCCCCCACATTTTCTTATCTTGCATGATTATAGTACCATGTTAATGTTCTATGGGCGAAGGACACAATACGACACAAGTCACTTCAAAACCGTTTCCTTCTTGACTGATTAACCGCAAACAAATCAATGATGGCATCATAATTTATTTTTTTCATGTCGGATTCGATCGACAAAATCAGATACAGAAAGAGCCTAGAGTCGTTTTGAAAGTCGACTAAACGATAAGAAAGTCGTCTTCCTTCAACTTTCAAGTCGTTTGTTCCTCGTTCATAATAGAGATACTTTTTTTTTACCTAGAGCCTTACTGCAATTTTTATGTTTGCTAACTTTTTACAAATATTTTTAATTTTTGGAATAATTTGTTTATTTTCACAAAAATTTGCCGCCCCCTGAATTCTGCCGCCCTGGGCTATAGCCCATTCAGCCCATATGTAAATCTAGCCCTCGCCTATACTTGAAAACCTGAATAAAAAGCAATGGAGTTTTCGGTAAAGCCTTTGTATACAATATGATGCATGTGAATTCATTATAGTTGTTTTCTCAGCGTTCTACTCCAAAAATGGTTGATCGTTAAGGAAAATGCAACAAACATTTTTGGTAGATAATTGCACGATAAATTTTTTTGTAATGTCCTCTATTGACTTCTGAGCAATAGTTCGCGAGATATTCACTGAAAACTGATTTTGCGAGATTTTCGCAACCTTTTGACCCTTATAACGTTTTTAGCCAGCACGATATCAATGTC
Source organism: Conomelus anceps (assembly GCA_948455865.1). Taxonomy (NCBI): domain Eukaryota; kingdom Metazoa; phylum Arthropoda; class Insecta; order Hemiptera; family Delphacidae; genus Conomelus; species Conomelus anceps. The sequence goes on along the minus strand of OX418218.1, from coordinate 52,961,061 downwards.
GATTTTCCACATATTCATTAAAATGCTGCAATAAAGAAGTATACAAAAATTCAGCTCTCTAGGAATACTTCGGCAGATTAGGGCTTAAAACTTCTAAAATGACTGGATGAATATAACAGAGTACCTAATATTTCATTAGAGAGAAGATTGTTGAACCGTGTTCATTTGAAATATTATATTGTTTGCTACCACAGATATGCGAAGCTCAGTCATGATACTGGTTTATTTCAAATGATCGAAGTATTTTTGGGTGCGTTGAAAGCCCATAGTAATAGAAAGTAGGTTATTAACAGAGCAGCATCAGTAGAGCACACATGAGAAGTGGCAGGATTTTCAATTCGAATCTGGAGACGTTGAGAAATGAAAACTAAAACTCAGCTTGGACGCGACGGTGCGTGAGAATTTCAATCAGCAGAGAAGACTACACTGAGCTCACAGAGCAGAGCAGCAGAATGATAGGAGAAAGCGATGATGAGAGCTCGGCAGAGATGGTCGGAAAAATAAGGATGAGGGTAGGAAAAAGCGATGTGTCGAGACAAGGTCTTAAGGGTGCAGAATAGAGACGATTTTTCAGGACAGAGACATGGTGGAGGAACAGGGAGGAGATGAAAGCAAGCCTTCATGGAAGAGAAATGGCAGACATCGCGAAATATTTTTATTTCCGGAAGTGACAAAGTTTCAGAAAACTTTTGCCACCGCGTCTGAGAAATGAATCCACCATCCACCTCCTCCAATCCCAACCAAGGATGCGACGCATCGGACACAGGACGTGTAAAGGAGCAAGCGTGAGAAAAACTATTTTGGCCAAACGTGTTTTTTTTTCATTTCATTTTCGAAGTGAAGAAAGTTTATCCCTATAAACGCGCAATATAGAACTAAACTTTCTGGGGAGTATTCACTTGGAGGGTGAGATATGATAAAGTTTAAAATCTGAGCCATTGATTCTCATCGCTTTTCCCCTTATCAGAGTGAAGCCTCTACAAATTGATGATAAACGCATGCGTTTTTGGTTGGGAAAGAGATGAATGTTTCTCATTATTGTGACTGACTACAACAGAACGAACAAGTGTCCATTGAATTCAGTTTGATATCAAGATATTGTGTGTGTGAATTATTTGAGGTTGACCTGAAATACTGATGTACTTACAATGCTGTACTAAGACTGACAGATAGTCAGTCGCATCGGCGTGGTCTCGAAGGTCTCACTCAGATCACATCACATGAATATAGTGTGATACACCTCCCATCAAATCACAATATTAACCGATATTTAATATATCGAACGATCAGGCCATGTTCCACACTGAGGTCATGTAAAAGTCCCGACAATTCAACATTTGAATTGGTGAAAAATGGTATCACTGCCCTTTGACAAAGATCTATAGATAAATTATATATACCAGAGTTGAGCAAGGACAGTGATTCATACCATATTAATAATATGGTTCATAAACGAGCTTTTATTCAATGAATGGTTAAAAATTATCTTCCCATGCAGGGAACTTCCCATGCAACAAGTGCAATGAAGCAGCATCAAATAAACAATCCCAAAAATCTAGACTAGACTTAAAATTGAATTAAATAGTTTTTGGTAATAGTCCTTAGTGTTAAACCACACCTAAGGTATCCTCAACGAATGTAGAGGTTTATTGGCTACCCTTTACAATGATAGTCCATCAGAATTACACCAATTAGGTGGCAAGCGGAATGTAATGGCTTAGTTGAATTTTTCCCGCACAGTACACTAATTGGGCCCAATATATTATAATATTTTCACTCACTTTTGATGTCTTTGGACCTCTACGTTGCCGGCTCTGGTCGGAGCGTGTAGATCACCTCGTTCCTCTCACGATATTTTACTTAAATTTGTGAATTCTGTCAGCACTTGCATGAGAATCTACTTCGGAATAGCCAATTTAGGAACTTTATAAGATAACATTTAAACACATGATTTAATATGGGAAATTTTAAAATTTCGATGGAGGCTAACAACGGTACCTTATCATGCAAAGTCTTTCAAGCAAGTCCTCCAGAGGAATATTTTTGTAGCCTACGTGACTCCTGAAAGAAGTTTCTAGAACGAGTGCAGTACCAATCTCAAAATAGTGTAGTTCATTAATTATTTGAATAAAAAGACTATCTGATTGGGTATAGAATAAGCAGAGATTCCGGTTTACATGACACAGAAAGCATATTTCAATTTTATTTATTTAATTTGAAGCTTTATTTTTCTAATCATACTAGACTCTTTTCTCTTTTAAAACCGGCACAGTTTCGGCGGGAAAAGAAGAGCTGGTAGCGCTCTGAATTAAATTTTGATTTATAAACAACGGCTAGGCTGTACCTTACTATGCCATATTATTGACACAAAATTATATATATTTTAATTACATATTCCGAAATGGTGAGTGTCATGCTATCTGCATTCATTGAAGTTTGACCCAAAATTCACAATCTTAACTTGATTTGCAAAATGTGCCCTGGCAATATTTTATGAAGTTGATACAAATATGATACAAAATACAGTATCTTCACTATCATGGAACATAATACAGATGATTATTGACTTAGTATATTGATCACATTACCATTGAGTTCATCATGCTTTGAAATCATTCATTCGTTCGATCCGTTATTCAATCATTCATTCAAACACTCATCCAGCCATCCTGGGTTCGAGCCCCATTCAAACCTGGAAACCTTGTACAGTGCGAGACTGAGCTCCGTGTCCCTCGGAGGAATGATGCACTACGTCACTGTGTCATCGCAAAAGCAATGCAATTGTGCGTCTCTGTGCGTGCGTCCGCACTGCCCAGTATAGTATTCTTCGTCTCTCCTCTTCAACCGTAAGGGATAAGGAGCTTAGTCTCGCACAGTACTATCAATCACCTTCTGTGTAACTGAGAAAATAGTGTTAATAAAAATCTCATGTTTATAAACTTGATAGAAGATTGAAAATTGATAGAAGAAGAATAGGAAATATAGGAAATAATCACATTGTTTGAAACTCCGAGAATTCATATTCAGCTAGTGGAACAATAGTTTATTTTATAAGTTACAAAACTTTTTGGAAGAAATTCAGTTATTGACTTTTAAATTTGTTGTAAGTTTCAATGCTGATGGCATCATCCTCGGTTAGTAGTTGAGCCGAAACTTAGAACTGAAAAGTCATCATAAACGTTGAAATTTGGCCAAGTATGGAATACGTATTGTGCATGATACATAAAACATTCTACAATCTGTAATCAATAATTGAACAACGTTTCGAGCATAAAGTGAAGGAATCTAGTCTGACATATACTGTGGAAACAAGTCTTTTTTATCTACAATCTCTAGAACAGTAATGATAATACAGAATTTAGAGCTCACTGTTTGAATTCCGAGCGCAACCTACTTTTCTTGTTTTCAGGTGAACGTTCGACCGAGTTGAAACATGAATAGTAACATAAAGAAGGACCAAAAGACGGTTATTATACGTTGACAAGCAATTTCAGATTGCTGCGACAGCCTTGTAATGTTGCTTGCATTCGTTATTTTATTCCCTTGTCATTGGTCTAAGTCTAAACTAACCTACCTCTAAAATAAAATAGATTGTTAATGATCGCTCCTTCTAAGCTATGCTCTCTGCAAATGATAAATTTATTGTACTCTAAATATCGTATTTTGCCTAATATGCAGACGACCTCCACCTGCTTTATTCACGAGAGTTCCATGATGACTATGAGTTCTAACTAGCTAGAACTTTTAAACCTTATAGACTAGGTTCTCACTAGGATAATACCACATGAGAGTAATGCATATTGACATTTTCAATTGATTAATCTAATATCCTTTTGATTAGTAACCTCTATTCTCAGTACGGAAGAAATCATCAGGTTCATAAAATTGTATACATTGATGGAATATTCAGTAGCAGTCTATGTCACGGAAAATCTTGACCTCTTCGTTATAATCATGCTTAAAACTTGCTAATCTACAAAAAAACAGAATATTTTTTCAGGAAAACATTGAACTTTTTGAGGGTGGCTCACACTCAAGTTGTGGAGTTTCTGCGTAGGTGATTGTTCAGTTCAGTTTTAAACAAATCCTGACCAAGGTTGAAAATCAAACTCTCGACCACAGGCTACAGACAATATCAGGCTAGCCAACAAAAAAAGCTGGTCGCCTATCTCCAATCATTAAATTCCGCTTTTTTCTATGAAAGGGATATAGAATATGCGACTGCATCTATGTTCAATACGAAAAATTTCATTTCATGGAATTATAAGACTGGAAGAATATTGCAATATTTTTAACGATTACTTGCACCTACTCACATTGGAATAATAGTTACTTGATTAAATCTTATAAAACAATCAAAGCCAAATGAAAAAAGGGGGGAATTGTGCAGTTCAAGAAGTCTGTAGGAATTATGGATTACTAAATCATAGTAATTTGCCTATTATTCATAGTAGTGCAATTAGTTGAATAAAAATGAACCTTGTGTGAAATTAAATGGTGTCCGCTAATCTATGCAAATAATTGAGATAAAGTTTACGACCAACTTATCACAGCATGGTAAACTTCTGCAAGCAACGGAAATGTATATATATATAATATCGCCTGATATAATGAGATTGTGCGTCAGAGAGAGAGAGAGAGAGAGAGAGAGAAAGAGAATGGAAAGAAAAAGATAGAACAGCACCGTAACGGATTGCTGCGTCAGGAATGGACACACAAAATAGCAGGGGATGGATACTGAATGCTGGAAGTGTCATGGAGTGGGGAAGGGGTTGTGGCTCTTGCCATTATGCAATATGCATGTCCCTTTGATTGCTTGACCAGTCGCGTTCTGCCCGTGTGACCTGTGTTATCAGTTCAGGGTCACGTGTGGTATAGCTTAATAACCAACTGATATGCAACGAATTAATTGTGTTCGAGGATTTGTGCGAGTGTCCACGATAAGAACTGAATCTCTGACGAGCCACAGGACAACTACATATAACGGGGAGGCTTGACCTCACCAGTGCCACATCAATTTATGCATACCAGTTACTAGTGCTACCAAAGTACAGCTAAATTAATTGGTATTTGCATTAATTTTCATTCGCTATCTTAAAACCATAGAATAAATATTGAAATAAATATTTAGAAGTGAGGAAGTATCAAGGTCAGTGTGAATAACGAACAGCAAATGAAGAGCTATAGAAATGAATTGGGAATTTGTTGTTAGTTGGTGAAGAAATGAATCTCACGTCAGAAGTTGAAGATTTCTAGCTCCGAGGTTAACTCAGTTCGTTTAGATTACCCAAAATATGTACAGTGGCCCAGATTTGATTCTAGGTTTGTGATGGTGTGTTCTCCTTCCCGATGATAATATCATCGAATTATATAATATTTAACTGTATATTGCTCTGTCTTAGAACTCTGTTGAATAAATTGATATTCTAATTTATTGTTTTATTTTACTTCTATTTTCCTGAAATAGAATGATTCAACAAGAATAAATCAGGTCACACATATCCAAATAGTTGCTAAGACACCCAATACAATGATGATAGACAAGAAAAATAGTAGAAATAAAAATTCAATGAGTTTCCCGATTATCAGAGCGTTTTGCAACTGCAAGAATGGAAAGTGGGTAATCTGAAGATCAACTTCAATAAATAGGAATGAATATTTTTGAGGAAGAACATTTAATTACAATAATTGCTAGTACAATAAACTTTGTAAATATTTCACTTGTTCAAACTGACTCATGTTTATTGATGGTCCAAAAGATTTATTTTACCAACACAATGGAATCGTTGATATAAGACTGATTTATTGATAGAAGTTGATTTTTGTTTTTATGACAAAATTTTTCATTTCCTTGACTTAAGAATAGACTCATTGCATATATGATGATTGAACCAGTGGAATTTACAAAATCTTGAAGATAAAACTTTACTTGCTTGGATGGCATTATACCCATTGTTGGATGAGACTTTTGGAATTACTGTTTTCATAAATGAAAGATGAACAAATTACCTGAAATACCCAGACTAGAGTACTTAGAGCTTATGAGAGTACCTATTTGCAAAACCTTTCAATTCTAATTGACTTTTTTGAATATAAGTGGACAGATACACAGCCTCTCCAGCACAACCTTTGCCAAATCAGAGATTCTAGATCAATGAGATCACCCACAAAATATCATATTTGATTCATTGCTTTTGAAAAATATAACAATGGTACAGAGCCAAATACAATAGAAATGAGCAGAGGAATAGGAAGCATCATAGGGAATGCTGACTGAGTCAGAATTTGTAATTTTAAAGTTTTTTTGGATGATCGCCAACTTGACTTCTTATTATTGTCTGAAACTTGTGCAGTAGAAAATTCCTGCCGATGCAGTCCATTTGAGGTTACAAATCATGGATGTATCAAAAATAGAGTCGCATTTAAAATATTCAGTTCATGAAACTTTGGCTACTCTACTTGTTCCAGTTATCAATGCAAATAACGCAAACAAACATAGTAATGTTGTCTTCTCTGAAAAGCTTGAGTATGGGACAGAATTAATAATTAATGCAGAGCAATTAGCTACGTTCTCACCACGATAACCTTTTTATGACTTCCAAAATGAATGTGAATTATTTATCTATTCAATTGACACAATGGTAAAATCGAGTGTGAGGGAACAACAGGCTTTCAGCCCGTAACTGCTTCTTCGAATGCTATAAAATTTGAAACAGAGAATCCAAGTCTTTGTAGGTTGGGGACAAATCGGAGACTAACGGTGAATTTTCACTTCAAACAAAAAATTAAAACTGGAGTACTCTTAGTTTATGAGAATGAATAATTATGGTAATTCACTAAGCACTGATGTTTGATTTGATTATAATCAATTGTGTTCGATTGAAACTGTAGCCGAGAGAAGAGGCTCACAAGTTTGAGAGCTATCAGCTTTAATGCTTATGTAGCACAAACTCAAGCTATGGAAAATGGAAAAATAATAATAATGTACTAATAATCTGTCGTTCACTCAGTGCTTCAGTGATACAGTTGACATAGTTCAACAGTTCAATTGTTTTGAATCATTGGATGAGTAGTAAAATTGCTTTGAAGAGATAAAGTCATAAATTTAATTTCATCCACAGCGAAAATTATATAAAATAGGTATTATCATTTTGAACGAGTCTTGCTTTTAAAAATGTGAACAAGTTGAAATAGAAAAGACGAGACAAGATAAAGTATGTCCTACATGATTTAGAATTTGATTAACAAATAGGTGCCCCCTTATGGCCAATTTGAGTAACAAATAGATGTTTTACATTCATGAAATGTATCGTTAGGAATGCAAGAAAGAAGGAAACAATATTAATTATTGTATCATGAGAGCTTCCGGTTGCACTGCCAGCACTGCAAAAAGATCGTTAATTACCTCTTGTTGTTTCTCTTCTACCTCGAATGTCTTTCTCACTCCTATTTGTCAAATTCATTTCTAGAAGAACCTTGGAGCATAAAGAAGAATCTTCTAGATCTAGGTCATGTTTTCTGTGTAAATAGAAACATTTAGAAGCCTCTGGAAATCACTAGTATGAACAAAAACCGATATAAAGGTCTCTCCTTGTAAACCGTAGTTCAGTTGTGATTCGAACGTTGTTATAAGTAACATAGTGACAGACTTCCTTTACAGTTTATACAAGTGTACACACATACGTAGTGCTATTTCTGAATATGGTGATTGCATATTATATCAAATACAGTGACAGACTGTTCTTCGTAAGTGTTTTATTTATTGAGTGTTTAACTGCTTTCAGACATTTCTCTCTACATCATTGAACAGTTTATTAGATAGTTATTTATTAAATTATTGATCGGCCTATTCACAGTTAGTAATTAGGTATTTTTTGTACAGTGATATAGTAAATTATTTATCAGCAGAACGTTATTAATCTGTTTCTATTAGTTTACAACAGATTTGTGCGTGTTGTGAGTAACTTGTGTAAATAGAGTTTGACAGTTACTTAAAAATGTTGCCAGCATTATTTCAGTGAAAGAAGCTTCAGCAGTATACATGAAAACATATATTTCATGAACTATTATAACTAAGATCTTAAAACTGCAATTTGGTAGATGATAAATCTTTTTTATACTATGTGATCCACAAAACAGAATAAATAATTTATTATGCTTTCCATCATTATATTTCAGTTACAAAAGGGCACCCCCTTACATCAAAAAGATCAGACTCCTAAACTGCGACTTCAACTTCACAAAAAGCCCATCAAAGTCGAATGAGTCAGGAATTTCACATTGAATGAAGCCAAGCGCTCTTTGTACAGCGCTTTGTACAGCAGGTCCAAGCAAACGAATCAGTTTAATGCGTTGCCTGTTCAGTGGCAACAGCATGTGCCAAAACCAGAACGATTCAGTCAGTTTTTGATGCGCGCACTCGGGAACAACGCAACCAAGGTCTCTACACTAATCTGGCAGATATCTGCGAATTCCAGCTACCTCACAGCCGTCACAGAAACATCACGGTCATCTCTTTCCCCCAACATGACTCTTTTTGGAGGAGAAAATTCAATCGACAACGCTTCTATTGAACGCGAACGCTGCGCTTTCATCAGAAAACCTTTTCCAGCTTCGGCCGAGAATAATTCATCGCTAACGTCCGCTGTCAGCTGTAGTTGTCCGACCTAGTAATGTTTTTCCATCCAAAACACACAGCCAGCCAAAAGAAACGCCACTCTTTTAATGAATCGTCCGGCAATGGTGCGGCGCTTTTCCAGCTGCAAAAAGAGCTTTTCCGAATGAAAATGAAAGCGTAACTACCCTCGATTCACGCTTCCTGTGCCTGATTTAAGCATAAGATTTTTTTCGACAAATTGATAATTCTCAGTAGCAATGACTTCGGTAACGAACATAGAATTACGTTTCACATTTAACATAGTAACATGTTCTCCCTGCATGAGCGAAGTCTTCAGGTCAATATTTAGAAAAAAGTAGAAGCGATCATTAGATTTTTCACGAATTTCTTTGCTTGTTTCACGTTGTAATTTTGGCTTACAAAGCTCTTATGATCAGATTAGAAGCTATCGACGAGCTATTAAATAGAAATATAATAAATTGATGTGAACGGTTTTGTAGTATTCAATGTTTTAATGAGAAAATTTCAGCAGTGAGAAGTTATTAGGCTAGAAGTATGAAATCAAGAAAATGATTTATGTTCACTTGGGAATATTAGGGGGCTAATTCAGATTTCAATATAAATTATACTTCTTATTACAAAAAGGAGTAATTATTCAAGAATAGGAGGAATTGAATAATTAATTAAGGGCTGATGATCCTTTCTGCATTTTCAAAGATTCAAAGAATACTTCGACCTTAATCTAGACATCTGGACTATTTATTCCTTTCAAATAAGCATTCAAAGAGGAATTTGGTTCAGCATATTATTATGTTTATAGATGTCTTCAGCAATGGATAGGCTGAATATAACAGAAATATTCGACTGCTGTATAACAAATAGTAATCATCTATTATTAGGGATAAGGATTGTTCTAAACTTATGTTGAATAACATTTGATGTATGATTATTTTGAGATAGTAGCCTACTCATCTATCAAAATGGTACACGATAGAGTGGGTGAAATAGTACTGTAGTTATTTAGTGTGCCCTGGCTCCCCACACGAATACTTTCATATCCACTTTGTAATTTTTAACATGGTCCCCAAGGAATAAATCACTGAATTCACGTTACTAAACAAACTTTATCAAAAACATTTAGCTCTACTTTCGAAATAGAACTCCCAAAATTCTAGCACAAATGGTTATTGAATTCTCTTTGATGTTGCATTGAAAAGACGGGGATGGGTTGACGGATGAAATAACGCAAGCTTCTAACTGGGTCGTGTTAGGCGAAGCGCTCCAATTTCTGGTGTGAAATAAACACCGGAATATCTTTCAAAACATGCAGAAATGTCACACGATAATGGATATTCGCCATTTGGTGCCAGACTAGCGGACAGCACCCTTCATTTGAAACTTATTCAATGGGTGAACTTTGTACATGACTGAAATTTATCTCTTGTTCTTAACGCTATAAATGAGTGAAGCAAAGGGTGACAGTGTGGTATACTGCGTGACCTATTCTGGTGCGCAGAGGTGTTTGAAACTATTCCATGTTGGCCACTACGAGGTATGTGAACGTTCAAGCTCTTTCAGCAGACTGTCAACAAATTTAAAACCCCGTGTACTCGATTGTGTTTTGTTGCAAATACGGTGGAGCCATGTTGACATTTCGAGTCTCGATTTGAAATCAAAATTGTGTGGCTGTGTATAAATTCAAGCAACCAATGCACAATGGTATCAAGGCAAAAACAGAGAAAACAAAACGGAGAAGGAGGAAAACAATTATGCTTCATTCTTGAAAAATTATGTTTAGAGAAAACCTCATTTGATACAGCATAAGCATCAGTGTAATTATTTTAAAAACTGGACTTTTAAAAAAAATTGCAATAACAAAAATACTGTACATATTTTTAAATTTCATCATTAATTATTACTGATCAACAGTAATTAATCAACTGTGATTTTTTCCAACAAACTATCAGGATCTATCAGGATCAAACTTCAATTTTACAATTAATCCCAAAATGTATGTGTATACTCAAATAATAAGTCTGAACTTCCACTGTGATGTAGTGATTACCACACGTTTCCAATAGTTTCAAACGAATGTAAAAAACATTCTTTTGTAAAAAAAACGTAAAAAAGGATTTAGGTCCGTTTGGATAAGACCCACCCTGAGCTGAAGCTGTTATGGTTCCTTTGACTTTAATATCTCTTGAAATGCCTTTGACGAGAGTTAAGGTTCGATTCCCTCTGTTTGGTACCATAAATTAAGATGTAATAAATGTCCAGAACATAGCAACTCTACAGGCTTATCAAATACATGGGTCTTTGAAACGCCTCGCCGATACTTCAGCCAAGCTTTTTCCAAAGTCTTTAGAAAATACCACGAAATAGTAGAGTGTAAAATCATGATTTAGTAGACAGAGTTCAAAATAAGGGGTTTTAGATCTCAAAATTAGAACACAGTTTACGATGTCAATAGGTCGTACCCACTTCCTCTTTGGAAAACCAATAACACTTTTACAGAACTGAAGAATGTGATAATTGAAGGTCTTGCAATTTTTATAAAAAATAATTAATTATTATGAGGACTGGTAAAATGATATGGGAAAAAATAAAAACTTTTTTTCTACAGAAATGGAAAAATGAACTATGAGGATTATTATGACGCACAGCCTGAACGTCATGAGAGCTCACCCTATCTGGATACACATGAATTTTCAAACGAAGTTCGAGAATGGTGGGAAAAAGCATAACCCTCATAAAGTTCACATATTTCACTTGGGTAATGCTTTTGACAATATTGGACTTAATGCAGTGAGAGCGCGTTATCAAATATTACACGTGATTCCAACAAAAGAGCAGAAAGAAGTATTACGAATCAACTGGGAAATTGACAACAGCAAATTCAAACATTTGATTATTTATTTGCAGCGACAGCGTTTGGTTGAAACGTGAGTAGAATTGATGCGCCCGATCAAATTGGATATCAAGTTAGTTTTAAAACGTGAAACTGAGTATTTAACGTAACAATTAGGAATAATTTGATTCGAACTGCGTCGGAAAATTGACCAAATTAATTTGGAATTCGATTTGAATAGAGGTTGAGCTCTTCATTTCGAAGTAAGGTGTTGAACAGGTGAGAGTGTGGGAGAGAAAGCGTAGGAGAGCGGAAAAGTGGAAGTACTCCTATATGAATGTGAGAGATAATGAATAGAAAAAATGGAAGATGAAGGGAAAAATGAGGGAGAAAAAGATATAGATGAAGAGCATAGGAGAGAGAATGAGAAAGAGACAGGAGGAGAAAGAAGAAGAGATTGATTGATTAAATGCCTTAATAAGGGCGGAGTTAGGACTCCTGGTCCTCTCTTCCACTCAACCCTTTTTTTTAAAAAAACAGAGAAAGAGAGAAGCGAAGAGAAAGAGAGAGAGGAAGAGGAAAAAAGGATCTGAAGAGTGAGGGAGATATGAAAAATGGAAAAGTATAAATGGAAAGTGTAGGACAGAAAGCGTTGGAGAGCGCAAAAGAGGAATAGGATAGTGAGAGAGATATGAGAGAAAATAAATGGAAAGTGCGGAACAGAAAGCGTGGGAGAGCGGAAAAGAGGGGGTAAGAAAAAGGAAGTGAAGAAGTGAAGCGGAAGAGGAGAAACAAGAAAAAATAGATATTTAAGAAAAAAAAGAAATAATAAGGAGAAAGGAAATAGAAGGGAAATAAGAATGAGGAAGGTAAGCGGAGAAGATGGTAGGCGAAATTGGGTTCAGAGAAAGAGTGAGTGAGAGTGAAAAGATAAATAGTGAGAGATTAACGTATTCAACAAATGAACAAATAATACGCTATCAAACGCGAAAGAAATTGGATCGTTTCAACTGTACTGTCAATGTGCTAGCAGCCTAATGAGTCAGCTCGTATTAATTACTTTACTCACGGCTTTAGAGTGGATTGATCAATCGCAACTGGAGCCACGAATAATTTTGGAGCGGCCTTATAGCGGACTTGAAGGGAGAAAGAGTATATGAGAGAGGATATGAGAGTATAAAGTAGTGTTGTATTTTCCAATTGAGTCTGCCTCTCAATTCGGCATAAAATCAAAAACCGAAAGCTTTCGATGAGTCATTACCGTGCTTCTTGTCATCGAGAGATCCAATCGTCCAAGTCTATTCGTTTAGCTGGCTGCAACTGGATTATACCCAGATATTGCTGAGTGTGTGTTGACTGCAATTTCATTAACTAGTCCACTCTATCGGGGTTTGTCCTCTTTCCAACACTACAGCTGGAAAGCTGTGATAATAACAGCAAAGGAGATCAAGGGAAAATCGATTATTGTCCTATTGATTTAATAATAGGGTTGTAACCGGTAAATGAACAAGAGCAGCTACAAATTCATTCTGTTTCGCGTCTACAGAAGGGTTAGTCTATGTAGTCACATTTGAACACCCAGTCCAATAACAACAGTTTAAATCGTTTCATACCCAGAAAGTAATCATTTTCTCAGATGTCTTTAAGGTCGGGTTCACATTAGCTACAATCGCGCGATTTTAGCCAGAGCAATTATTAGCCAAAGCAATTATTGTGACGGGCAACAACCTCGCCAAAGCAATTATGAATCGCAGAGCTTTCGCCGACGTTTTTCCTAATACAATACAAATACAAAAAACATAACAATTTCAGATATTAAAGTCTCATGCTACAGCGCTCAGCCACCTTAAGACAAACCAACTTTAATTTTTCTCCTATCACTGAAATTATCATTTTTATGTTATAAAATAGATCGATCTTCACGGTGTAACGGCAAATTATGAAGTTCAAACAAATATTCTAGAAAAATCTCACGCTCCTACGTATTAACGACAGTAAGCAGAGTACGCTAGGATTTTAAAAATTAAAAAATCCACATTTTCATGTTTTTTCGTTGCTAGCTGATTTAAAAACGGAAATGACCTTGACTACAAGCGTGCGATTAGATAGATAGATAGATAGATAGATATTTAAGCATCCACTGGCCTCCAATCATGGGGGCATCTGGATTTGTCCAATGTTAAATTTAAATTTATTATTTCCATTCAGGCTATATTAATTTAGGATTTTTATAATACTCTCTATATTCTTGGCTTGAATAGAAACCACAGTCCTCTAGCTCTCTCTTGAAAACCTCTTTAAATTTTTTGAAAGGAAGTCTCTTAAGCCTGGCTGGTAAAACATTAAAAAGTTGAACTCCTGAATTTCTAACACCATTTGCATAGAGAGGAGTGCGATGAGTTCCATTTCTAAGTTCATCCCTGTACCTAGTGTTATGAGAATGAACCATGGAACCCCTATTAAACATTAATTCATTTGTTTTATTAAATTGACTGTTTCAAATATATATAAACTAAGTACTGGCAGAATTTTTAACTGTTTGAAATATGGTCGACAGCTCGTCCGAATAGACTCACCCACCAGAACTCTTATTGCCCATTTTTGCAATTTAAAGATTTGACCTACTTCGCTGGAATTACCCCAAAAAGCTTTGCCATAGGTAATCCGTGAATGTAATATCGTATAATAAACCTCTTTCAGCATAGAAAAATCTAGTAAATTTTTCATGCTTCTTAGTACATATACTGCAGAATTTAATTTGTCCTTAAGATATTCCAAATGTGGTTTCCAAGAGAGCTTGCTATCAATAGTTACACCAAGAACCTTTATATCATTCACACATTCTACTTTATTATTTCTCACTTCTAATTCAACATCATCAGCTGATCTAAATGTTATTATCTTAGTTTTTTTGCAGTTCAGGTTCAGCAAGTTGGTTAGAAGCCATTCATCCAGTTTATTGAGGGAGTTTCTACATTCTAATTCCATTCTAGACTGACTATCACTACTCAACAACACACTGTTATCATCAGCATATAATATACTATGACCTGGATCAAGATAAAGAGGTAAACCATAAAACTCTAATTTAAACAATAATATTTCCACATTCACCGGATCGAATGCCTTGGATAGGTCAGCAATTAAACCGCACACTCTTGAACCATCATCCACAAAAGACAGTGCATGGTCCATGAATGAAAACAAAGCATCTCCTGTGGAGAGACCAGGTCTGAATCCAAACTGCCTATGTGATAAAATTTTTGACTGGTTCAAATATTCTCTTAATCTAGCTAAAACTGCATATTCTAAAACCTTTGAAAATACAGGTGGATTATTTATAGGCCTAAAATTCTCAGAGCATTCCCGGTCGCCGTTCTTGTAAATAGGTGTGACTTTTGCTAGCTTTAACTTGGAAGGCACAGTTCCACTCTGCATTGAAGAATTGAAAATAAAAGTTAATGGCTCAATAATCGATGAAGCTGTCTTTTTCACCAGATAGTTCGATGTATAAAAGGTGTCATATGTCTTTTTTATTCTTCATTAAATGGATTATTTGGTGGAGTTCGTGGCTCTGTAATAATTTGAAAATTTTTAAGCTGGCATGAGAAGGAATATTACTAGTCAAAAATGTATGGAAGCTGTACTGAGATTGGTCTGTTATTTTGTGAAATATTTTTAAAGGCATATTAATATAGTGGTCTTTTAATGAATCAGCAGCTTCTTTCCCTGCTCTAACTACTCCATATTTGTCAGAGATGCGAATCTCCGATGAATGATTTTTCGCCTGGCCAGATTCTGCTTTTATCAATTTCCAAACAGCTTGTTTTGGATTTTTAGACTTTTCTATGAATTTATTTGCAGCTAATTTTTTAGCATATTTCAAGACGTTGCTATAAATTTTCTTATATTTTTGGGAATAGAATTCAAAAGTGATGTATTTCAGTCCTGTTCTTGTCAATATGAAAACCATTGAATTTCTTGTGGACTTATTTTTCCGGAATAAATTTAAAGTCTTCATTTTATTACTTGAAATTTTTATACCTTTTGTCACCCATGATAATTTAAATTGTTTTGGCTTTGCTACTTTCATAGGAATTGAAGTGTTACAATGATTAACATATATCGACAGGAATTTGTTGAACATTTCCTCAACACTAACACTTTCATAAACCGCTCTCCAGGTCTCCCCAAGCAAACCTTGGTTTAAAGCCTGGATATTTTCCTCAGTGATAAGGCGAAACATTTTTTCCCCTATCTCCTGAAATCTCGTCACTGCAGGATTCTATATTGAATTTTTTGATCATAAGTGCGGCACTAACTCCCTCATGATCTGTAAACGTACAGGGAAAAATCTCAGTCTTACAAAGTTCTTGTGAGTAGTCGGTTATTATGTAGTCTATTTCTGTAGCTGATTGATGTGTTATTCTAGTTGGGCCATCTCTTATTTCATTCAATTCAAATGTGGCTAGTAAGTTTTCAAGTAGAATTTTATTTCTATTATTTGTTAAAAAGTCTGCATTAAAATCACCACATAGTATCAAGAGTTTTCCTTTTTCTTTCCTCACGTTTGCCAGAGTCAATCTCAGCAGTTCAATAAAAACATTAAAATCTGAATTTGGGGCTCGGTAGATACATAAAATTATCATTGATTTGTTCGTCATAGCTTTAACCTTGACCTCTACTGCCGAAAGTTCAAAACAGTTTTCAGCCGCTAGGGAGATTAAGTCCTTCCTACTGTGGCTACTGGAGATGGATTTCTATCTAACAAAGATGCAAGAACCACCGCGATCCCTCATTTTCCTGTTGTATTGAGATTTTACTACATAGCCAGGCAGTGAAAAAACATCCAATTCATTCTCTTTGAGCCAATGCTCTGTGACACAAACGAAATCGAAATCTAATCCTTCATTTGACAATAACAGTTCTAAGTCTAGTTTTGCATTTGAGAGTCCCTGGCAATTTATATGGAAAATATTGCAACCTATGAAAAATCATTACTATTTAGAACCGGAATACTTGAACAGTTTTTTGTTGAATTATTCAATCCGCCACCTGTCACCTCTTTACTTGGATTTTCATTGGCTATTATATAATTTTTTATGAGTTTTATAAGTTTAGGTTTGCCTTTATTTTTGCTGAAATGCAGGCCATGGCGTGTATAGTCAGTAATTTCAAGTTCATTTAAATCTAGTACGTCAATGTTATTTATTCCCTCAATCTCTCTTGATATCCATGTGTTTGGTTTACTAACAGGTCTGTCATACCTGAATGGAACTTTTGAAACAGCTATTTTTGTACGCTTAGCCGCTTCTTTAATTGAGTCAAAATTGAATTTAGCGGGCTGTTCCGCTTTGTCAACTACGTCATTGGTCCCCGCTAAAATTATTACCATATCATCCATAGTAAATCCTTGCTAAAGTCCTTAATGTCGTGAGTTACTGTGTCGAAGGAGTATCCGGGTCAAGTAAGCACTATTACCTCATAACCATCACCTTCCATTTGCTTGTTCAAGTCCCATTCAATATCTCTCCCGTGACTATCCGCCATCACTAATACTCTCTTCTTATTATTTATTCTCTTTTGTTTCATATATTTCCGATCATTATGGCGTATTTCTTTATTTCTGTTTACTACTCACTATGATCTTTTATTCTATTTAAAATACTAAATGAGTTTTTTAATTGACAGGGTGCTAGATTAGTTCAACGAATCATTGATTAAACCTATTTCCCCTGGTGAATAAAAATTTCTAAGTTTTTCTATTTCTATTTCTAACAACTTATTTTTAGCCCGAAGATAGTTATTGTCCGACTCTAAAACTTCGATTGTTGTTTTCATCTCGTTTGTATTTTGTTTAAGAGTTTGATTTTCCTCATTCTAATAGAATCGGCTATAGGCCGTCTACATTGCAGCGAAGTGTAGCTCGTGAGAACGACTGACGACTCAATCTCGCAGGCAACTCTCGATAATTGCTCTGGCTACAATCGCGCGATTGTAGCACGTGTGAACCCGGCCTTAATCATTATAACTGAATCAGTGCAAGAAACATAAAAATACTATCCAGTTGAGTTTTATCCGCCTGAGGAGAAAGGAAACATGTCAAGATGTTGATTTATTCTAAATAACTGTTGTTATAAAAATTATTCAAAGTAAAGTAATCGTCGGTTGGTCTTGAAAGGGAACAAGTCAGCACTATTCCTAAGTTCTAATGAGATGATTAGAGACTCGATGGCTGAAATATAGGCCTGATCTATTGCTATGTGAGGTAATCTATCAATCTCTCAGCGATCACATCTTCACATTTAATTATTCGAAAAATGATATCATTGCCATGGCAGTGAAGTGCCATAAAATGATAGAGAGAATTTATTTATTACTCTGATACTGAACACATCCGAACAAAGACTCTTCTCTTTTAAACAACCTCATGTTATAAGAGCAATCTTGTTTTCAGGCCGGACAATCGCATCTACTTGGGCATCTGATAATGAGATCTATGTGCAGCCGACACTGGTGCTGCGAGTTTCTAATAATTTATAGACCGCTTTAGTCTCGAAGAGCTTATGATGGGACTGATGGGAGGTTCAAAAGGGATGAAGGTTTAAGGGAGGTTGAATGTGCGACTCCCACAGTATTCCGCAGCCTCGACACCGGCCAAAGGGGATTTGCAATGGACGGTCGGGGATTGTACAAGGAGGTGTTTCCACAGTTCTGTTCTGGCTAATATTGAACGTGAGTTGAATCTACAAATTGAGCACACTGCGAAACAAACACACAAACACACTTACCACGGCCAGTCTATTGTACAAATTCCTCGCCACGCGTTCGTTGTGAATCTCCAAAGCAGTCAGCTCGAGACCTCGTCCATACTACAAAAACAGCTCTATAACTGTGAGATTTCCTCTGACCTCGATTTTCAAGTGGAAATTCCAAAAGTCTATACCAAGATTTATATAATTTCTCTCCCATGTCTTTAAATCAAGATTAATAAATTAGATATATTTATGTTTTATCTTTTTGTAATGAATATTTGATACCACTTTTAGCTCGTATCAAGCATCTAGAACAAGGAAAGATCCTGGAGATTAGGGAGAGAAATCAAACATAAAAGTTTCCAAAAGAAACAAAAAACTATAATGACGAAAATAGGAATTTCCGAAATCGAGATATTGCCCGCAACATTCAAAAACTCAAAATTACTTTTATCTTTTATCTCTTACTAGCCCGGGGGCTGCCCTTTAAACCCAGGGGGACCTGCATACACTCTTATGCCAGCACTGATGGGGTGAAATGTTTTGGCTTTGGCTACAGCATAAATTATGGAAAGTAATCATTTCCACACTAAATGTGAAAGTTTTGCTCATCCAATCTTAAAGGAATCTAGCTAACAAATGATTCAGACCACGTAGTTCGTGAGAAACTGTGACAACTGAATATTTAAAAAAATCGTTTAATTTAGACTCAGACGCTCAAAAAATGCCAAATAATTGACACATTAGGAGAATTTTTAGTATGGGACATATTGTTGAGAATATTTTAAAACCCTTCACCAGCACTCATTTAGGGGTTCAATAGAATTTATGTAACAAGTTTCAACATGTTTGGCAACTTAGTTCTCTAGAAACTTTTTATAAACGTTGAGTTTTCAATAATCATCTATTTTAAGAGTATTTTTAGGAGAATGTTTGAATATTTTCGTGGAACACGCGTTTGGCTCCCTAAATCGTACATGTAAACCAAATTTCAATTTTCCCGTTCACGTAGCAATCTAGAATAGCTGAAAAATAATCGCTCAATTTTCAAGAAACGTCAGTTGTGGGCGTTTTCTGGGAATGATTTGAAAAAAAAATTTAATTTTTTGTTCACGTATTACTTGAAGAAAGTTGAAAAATACCCAGTCAGTTCTGAAAAAACGTAATTTTGGTCATATTTTTTGGAAATTTTTAAAACTTGTTATTAGCACGCGTCTAGGGTCTTTTAACGGAGCATGTTTTCCAAATTTCATCTTTTTTGCCGAATGGTTTTCGAAAAATGGTGCTGAATGTGCCAGTCAGTCAGTGAATCAGTAAGTGGTATTTAGTTCCATACAGATTACGAAAAATTTCTCTGCTAAAAATTTATATCTTATTTTTGAGTACATCACTTTTATCTCTCATCCTATGATTCGAATTCTGTTTATTCTTGAATTCTATCATTCATAGCGAAAGGCCAACTCATTGTATTTCGACCATCAATGTATTTTGTCAACTGTCATATTCCTCGTATTGTATTTAGGTTTTTCATTGGAACACTACTCAAATACGGGAAATTTGAAAATATTGGGGATACAAAAAGATTGGCTAAGGGAAATGTTGTTTTCTTCGCAAAAACTAAGGAGTTTTATGTTGCACCCCAAGCAATCACTGTCAATTATTATCGAACTAGCGGTTATCTCTCTCACTCCAGTAAGTCCTTCCTGATCCAATTGAATTGTAACTTTAAATTTTTATTACATAGCCTATGCAAAGAAAGTATAATTTTCAGAATGATTAATGAAAACAGTGACACCAATATTTACTGTCATTGCCTCAAATACGAACTTTAATATATTGATGGCTGTGTGAGTTAAATATAAGTTGAAATATGCATCATTATTTATTATTATTGCCCACATGAGTCCGAGACTTGTGCGTGGGTAATGAGGTGAATGATAACACATAGATTTCCGTTGGAGGAGCGGGATTCGAACCCACGACGCTGAAACGACAGCAAGCTGAAGTTGCATGACGTGTAAATCGTGTAATTTGTTAATGTATCAATAAACATCAATCCATCGTCCATTGCTTGACATTTGTAGGTTAGTCACCCACCCACCCGATACCTTGTTCATTCTCCAGCAAAGTGGATGCGTATCAAGATGAAGTCACAAGGATCGTTCTGACCTCTTAACCCCTCTTAAGCTCCTCTCACCCCTTCAACAACCCACCCCCTCCCACCTAAAGCTTCTCGGTTCGTTCCCTCGAGGACTTATCAACGATTTATTACGAGCAAAGTCTCGAGGGTTTTCTAAATAAAGGGGAAGTGAACACGAAATCATATCCAGTAATGAGCTTGGGGCGGTGCTACTTTTAAAATGTACTTTTAAATAAATTGCCTCGCTAAGGGATGGACTCCACTGCGATGGCGATGAGTGTTGAATAGAAGAAGGGGAATGGAGAGACAGTGAAGAGAATGTGAGTTGGAGTGACCGGAAAAAAGAAAGTGACAAAGAGTAAGAGAATATGCTAAAATAGTGTGTGAAGAGAGAGAAAAAGTGTTGGAACGACGGAGGAAGAGAGTAACAGAGTAAAGGAGAAAGAGAGAGATGCTTGGACGGGCCTTCACCATTTACAGTAAATGAAGTATTCGATATAGAGGTAATGAGTATTTGAAAGAGTGAGTGGTCTACAGTAATGGGATGATGGGAAAGAAAGGGACAGAGAAATCTATAAAGAGTGAGGAAGGAAGGAGGAGATTAAAAGAGTACTGATATTCATTGATTGTTTGCCTTTATTAAGGGCGAAGTTAGGACTCCTGGTCCTCTCTTACACTAGAGAGTAAGAAAAAGAGTAACAAAATATTATGTACAATGATCTCATTTGTATGATCTTAATGATATTAACTATGGTAATGACAATCTGAGTGATGCAATTACATGGAATGGCGAAGTTTGGACAAATATTCTTCCATTCTTGACACTTAACCAGAGAGGGAGAATGAGAGAAAGTGTGTGGAAGAAAATAGAAGAGAGTGTAAGAGAAGAAAAAGTTACAGATGAAAGGAGAGAGTGAATGAAGTTGAGAGATATATATGTGTAGAGAAGAGGAAACAAGAGAGAATGATGATGACGGAACAAGAGCAGAAAGAGACCTCAAAGATTTCGGCAAGTCTTCTTCCCTCTCCTTCTCACACATATAGAAGCGTCCTCACTCACTCACGCTCGCTATTCATATATTCGCGGCTATTAATTCATGAGGCCGCCCATCCGTACAGGAAGGGTTGTAGGCTGGCTGACTGGCCGTTCGGCCGACGGGCGATCTCCCTAATTGACTGACGAGATGCGATGCCACGTTGCCTGTCATCTGCCTCCACTCAGATGCTACTTCAAGTCACCATCCAACCCCCACCATCACTGCCGCTTTGATATGCCGCCGTACTCACGAGTGTCCTAATCGCATAATAGGCTCTTTAGCATCAAACAAGCCTACCGTACTGTCCCTGTGGCGTGTATATGACGCGTCAAGGTATATGTGCGTGCGTGCACATGTAACACTACTCATAGAAATCAGTGTAGGCCCAGTGTATAAACAGTTGAATCAGGAGTAGGTACTCCATTCCGTAAAATACAAGAGCCGGCCCTGTGTACAAATGAATGTTGAAATGTATAAGGTTAATATTACATTATTAAGTCCTCCACTAAGTGTAAATTTTACTTTTGTTCTATGATAACCCAAAAAATCCAGTTGTGGCAAATTTCAACTTCATGATACTTGAAAAAATATTTCAAGTATCTGCATTATATCAAGCACCCAAAATCAATTGACAGCGAATGACCTATAGGCCTGAAAATGTCATTATTTGTAAATTCAGAATGCGGGGCAAACCATAGCCAGTGCATTATTTATACGCCCCCTCCATCCATATGACACATCCGAAGGGGAAAAGAATCACGAGATTTTAGCTTAAAAGCGGGAGAAAAACTGTATTTTCCTGTATTTTTTAATAAAAGATGAAGTTTTTACGGCGTTGTAATCTGGAATTTGCATAATCTACGGTCTCGGGGGATGAGCCTGTTAGATCGGCGCAGAGTGAGCAGCAAGTTTCGGAAGAGATCAGTGAAAAATGCAAATTTCCGTTATTATAAATTACAATATTCATTTTTCGAGACACACCAACTTAGTGGGTAGGAGAACTGGGGAACAGATAGGCGCTACCATCAACGGGTGTGAGGGTGAAGGTGTTACCCTGAGTTCGAGTGGAGGATTCCGATGTAATCATAATAATAATGAAACCTTTATAAATAGAGGGATACACCCCTACTGATACCATTAAGCCCACAACTCTGATGCATAACTCCTTTCATATAAGAATCGTGTTTAATTTATCGAAACAGCATATCTTCTCTCTCCATGACAATAACGAATTCGCCAAATAATTTTCTCAAGAAAGATACTTTTTTCTTTGCTTTCACCCCCTCACGCTTATTCTCGTGCTTCACATAAAACTTCTTACCTTCTCTCAGTTCTTCCGTTTCAAATTAAATCTCTTTCCACCTTATCAAGTTCAACCGAGCTGGATCTTAAGTTATTCCATCACATTTCAGTGCTTCTTTACGAGATTCTAGATTCGCTTTTCATGAATTCTGATTGAATTAAATCATTCCTTCCACACTGTAATCATTATTCTCACGCAGAAGAGAAGTGATTGCATTGATCGTAGAGACTGATGAATGTATTATGATTTCTGTTAAACGATAGTATACTCTTCATTGAGATATCAGCATCCATGTTATCTACGTTTGGTAATTATCAAGGATAACAAAATTAGAATTTCATAACATAGCATAAAAATGAAATTTATGCAAATTGTTGAAAGAATGAATTAAACAATTATCAAGCGGAAGATTAACAGAAGTTTGAAGATTAAAGAAAAAAGTGGTCATTACATCTCATGATGAACATTCTACAAATTCTCTGAATTTGGAAAAATAACTGGATCAAGACAAATTATAGTTGTATTATCATTTCAATTCCTAATGATTATGCTACTTTTTATTCGAAAATAGCCCAAGTTTTAAAGCCTTGATAAAATCCTGTGATATCAATCCATTAATGCCCATTTTTACTGCATTTACAGCTCCAAAGCTCGGAAAACTGATAAAACTGAAGCATTACACCTGTCACCGCTACAAACTGTCGGATTTATTTCTTGGGAGTTGAGAATTTCAAATCTATGGAAATACCTCGAATAGAAGTTATCGAAGTATCACAATAATTTTCAGCAAGATTTCTCAAGCTGCTGCGGGATAAGTTTGCACATGACACGGCTGGAGAGGATGTTTTCAACGGATGAAAAAAAAGACGAAGTGGAAAAGCGACGTTTATCAGAAGCAGTGGAGAATGTTGAGAAGGTGGAAGGGGGTATTAGAGAAGAAGTAAGAGGAGGTAAAGCAAGAAGAGGAGAAAAGTTGGTGAGCGTGGAGACGGTAGAACTTTCCATGTTACAGTCTGAATCCGCGTGGCACATAGGTGAGTCTTCGAGGAGAAACTGCTCAGGCAACACTCTTGCGAAGAGGGTGAACACAAGAAGTTGAACACCTTCTTTGACTTGAATGAAAAGCATGAATATTATATGGAACAGACTTCTTGACTTTTGCCAAGAAATTTATGACTGGAATGAATAAGTGTGAGAAATTTGGTCCCCGGAATACTTCCGGTTCTCTAAAAGAATTCACAGATTATCAAGTTGAAAATAAAAAGTCATTGAAGGAATGGATTGTCAAAAACAAACAATGAAGTGATTAGTTATTTGAAATTTATGTATCATGACAGACCCGATTATTTTTACAAAGTGATTTTGAGGAAAAGATTTCAGTTCTTTGAATTTCCAATAATAAGAGCCAGTTAACAAAAATGATTTCCATAATCATTAGTTGAATGAACCATCAAGGATTTTTATATGACTATAAATCGATGAACTTTGTGTAAATGAAACTATGAATAAATATTTTAATAGTTGATAAACAGCTAACAAGTTTCACAGTACTCACAAATTTTCGCTTTTCAAAACGATTTTGCTATAATCCCAGTCGCTCACCTGCAAAAAAACGATTTTACTCTCATTAATTACAGATGAAGTGGTGTTTTAACAAAAACAAGAATATTTCTGAGACCAGTAAATTTTCCATTAGATACTCTCATTGAAAAAGTTGTATGTCATAGAAAACAGAAATTAAAGATCATGTTATGACAATATAAACCAGTTTCAATAATTTCAAATCACAGTTTTTCTTTCTGTAGTCCACAAGCTGAAAAAGTTGTTGATAGCATTGAAAGAAGTAAAATAATTCAGTATTTAAATGTATTAATACTATTTAAAACTTCCTGATCAAGAACTTATTGTGCCAGTAAGCATACTGATACCTCGTAGACAGTTATCAAAGAATTTGCTACATATAGCTGAACAGAATGAATAAAATTCAGGCTGCACAGCTGAAAAAAAATCAATAAATCATATCAACTACTAAGAATAATGCCGTTCATTATAGAGGATTTCTACAAAATCCACTTTAATTTGGTATGAATGAACTCTTCCTTGCAAGTAAGTCCTGGTCACCACAAGTACGATCTAGAAATTCATGATGGTAAACTACGAGTAAGCATCATTGGTACAGTTTTGGTATTCATGATCGCAAACCGCTCTAGATCGGAACAAAATATTAGGACAGTTTTGAATTATTTATCAGGCTGATTATCATGATCAATTTGGCAGAATATTAAATAGCATCAACCGGATAGGTAGGCCTATTCGGGATTCAAGCCAGCTTGAAGAACAATCTGAGCTACCTTAAAAAGCTCCCCTCATGCATTTGCACGAGCGGGTCAAAATGAGCCTGCTTTGTCATGATTGTTGTGTAGGGGAGGTGAGGGTGCAATGATGATAAGAGGGCTGAATAAATGCGTTAGTAATGAACAGCGAAGATGAGTTGCACCTTCCTCGTTTATCGCGGAGACAAGGGTAGGAGTGAGAGGGATGGAGGAGCAAACATCGAGAGGATGCATCAACTATTTATGTTAATGGATAGTCGTCATCTGTGAAGCCACATCGTACAACTGCCATCTGAATAATAGACAAGTACGAATTAATTGAAGAAGCAACTAGCACTTTCCAGTGTTCGTTGTTGATGGACTAGGGGAGTAGTCTTCTCTATTTGTGTCTCTGGTAATAATAATTCAATCGTTCACACTTCTACGATGAACGAACTGCTTGGCACTTATATGGTTTGATGCTAAACACATCAGGTGATCGATGACTCAGCTATAATGACAAACTATTTTCATATTGCTTGAAATGAGCATATTTTAGACTAGATCAGACGACTTATCATGTATTTCCTACTGACTTGTTTCGAAGATAGTAAACAAGAAAGCCTCCATGGAATTAAAATAGATCAGTCAAATATCATATAACTGGTTTGATGTACGAGTGAAGAATACTTATTGTAAATTGTAATGAGGAACGATTATGGAATATTTTTTCAATATTGTTGCTTGGTCAGTTCAAATAGCTTAGATCTAAAGTAAGGTAAAATTTAAATCTGGTGACTTTTCATAGTCTCTTGTAGCATCGTTGGTTTTTTTTTCTGAGGATGAAGCCCACATAAGTCTGAGACCTGTGCGTGGGTAATGAGTTGGATGATAGTGATTTATGAGTTGGACCTACAGTTTTACGTGGGTTCCGAACCACCGAGAAGTGATTTTCAGCAGAGAACAGTGTCTTTTTTGCTGGCCAATCTAATCGGTCACCGTTACAAACAGAACCTACGAGAACGCAGCTTATCTATCTGATTGAACAGATACCTGCTACGGCTCGCGGCTATCACTTCCCTATAAATACAATGAATAATACCTGATAAATTACAATGAAATTTGGATTTTCCTAGAATACTTTTTTTGAAATATACGTCACACCATTCTTATCATCTGCAGCTCTATAATCAAATGCTATGATAATTCTCTATCCTGAGCCATCGGCGAGCGGCAGGACGGTATCAGCGGCACCTTACTCATACTCCCAACAGCAGCATTAGGCCCGCCGAGGCCCAAGTTATCACCTACAGAATTATCTATTTATTCTCAGGCTTGAAAATCTCATAATGAAATTGGACAATTCAACAGCAGATTCAGTTTAGCTTCTTTGTGAATTTCCGCATAGGCACCCTAGGATGATTTATGACCATTGACCGAATAAGAGATTTAAGATTGAGGATTTAGGTAGGTTAGAACAAAACAGTGTAGACCCACTGGAATCAATAAATTTATAATCCATGCCGGGGTTTTCACACACAAAATTTCTGGAGAACATTATTTGGCAAGCAACAAATTTGATGAACATCATTCAGCTGCGTACATTAGCCGGCAAATATGCGCTACTGAAACAATGGTCAGAGGCCTAAATCAACAATAACGGTACACAAAGATGTAATTTGAATCAATATTATTCTCTGGATAAGCTAATAAGAGATACCGTTCACGAGATGGCTTTTATTTTTCAGCATTCGATGATGATAGACAAACAGCGGTTAGCGAAAGGTTAGGCTATAAACTATCATAATATGAACATCAAAATATTTTACATTTATGTTTCACCAGGATGATTTATTATCACGTTTCAGCAAACGACAAATTTCAAATTTATAAAAGACAAAAGCACTTTCAATTCATAGTGTTGTGCTGCCACATTTCAAATTCATCATCTTAACTGGTTTTCGAAGAAAAAAGATATTCTAATCATGAATCAAAAACAAACGTAATTTCGTAATGATATTATGTTTGGTGATTAGCTTGTTAAAGTTATCAACCTTTCTCCGACAACGACTGTCTGTTTCCAGTAGCTGGATCAAGCATTGTAAATGTTTTGAGAATCAAAATCATATAAAGTTATTACAATGAACGTGAATAAAAAACGTAAATAACGATGAACCTCATCCGTTGATTTCTTTTGTAAGGATTGAATGGGAAATTAATAATTGAAAAAAGTCATCTCCCATACATTGATAAAAACTTCAAGCTATACAAAATCCTAGGTTTTGTCACAGTCAGAATCCAAGAGTCGTCATTATAGGCTATATTATTAGATTGATTCTAAATTCATTTCG
Source organism: Conomelus anceps (assembly GCA_948455865.1). Classification (NCBI taxonomy): domain Eukaryota; kingdom Metazoa; phylum Arthropoda; class Insecta; order Hemiptera; family Delphacidae; genus Conomelus; species Conomelus anceps. Next base: position 52,933,698 of record OX418218.1, on the reverse strand, counting down.
ATTTGAAATTAGTACAATTGCGACCTTCAATAATAAATCATTATTAATGAGTATAGTAAGAAACTATTTATGAAGTATTTATAAGTGTTGTTTTTGAGGAATTTACAATACTTGATCCAGTTACTGGAAATAGACAGTCGTCTCAGAAAGTAGGTTGATCACTTTGACATGTTAATCAGTAAGTTTCCTTTCTCGAAAATTTACTACTTTCGTTGATGCCACATCATAAACATTGCCCCCAATTATCGATCAGTACTCCTTCCACGATTAAAGGGAATGGATCAAATCCTGTTTTGAAGTGTTTGAAGTGTGAACTTCAGTGAGCATTCTGCGCTCTACTTGCAACAGTACCGACGCAACAGAGAAATTAGCTTGAAATTGAACCAGGCAGTTTATACACGAAGGGCTAAATCAACAGCAGCTGCTATTTGCCCGCGATTATACAACAATCACACAGAGCATCGAGCGGAGGTGTAATCGAGAATCGGACGAAACTAATTAGTGCGCGCGCCGGCAAGACTGCGACTGCGACAACACTTCGCTGATGTTTACTCATGTTTTTGCAGTAATTCGATTCGAGAAAATAATGGGAAAAGCTGTTGCTCAAAGAAGAATGAGGGCGGAAAGACGATTTGAAAAGCCTTCAGGAGCAGAGCGGAGCAGGCAGCCGAACAACAACAATCACTTGAAAATAATTCCGTTTGTGAATGGGGTTTGAGAAACGCTTGAAAGGTAAATATGCAGAGCTTGAGCCTCTTTCTATTTCCTTACCGCGAGTAGAAAAGTTATCAGGGAGCGCGGACGGGTTAGGCGCGGGCACCCCGGAAACGGAGAAAAAGGAAAAATAAATGTTACCTCTTCGCTCTTATTGTTTCTTCTCTCACAGTTTTTCCAAGGCAGAAACTGGTGTCGATATTTTTCTTTTGCTTTCTCAACTCTCACACGCAAGCTTCCTCGGGGTTCTTTTCCTTTCAACTGTCGGGCATTTCCTGCCTATCACCGTTGTTCATTCTCCTCTACCCCCCACCACATACCCATAAGCAAACACTTCTTTTTCCTTTTTCTCTCATCCCGGCTCAAGACGTCCTGATAACTTACAGCCTCCGCGAAGAACTCAATACAATATCTTCTTTAAATCGGGAGGAAATACACTTTTAGGATCATCTTGTTACCGATTCATCTCTCTCTGCTGGTCTGATTTTCCACGATGAGCATCTGCCAGATTTATTTCCACGGGTGCAAGGTGATCGGCTCGAATATTATATTTCAAAGCACTCGCAATGATCAACTGATTCATATTTATCAGCATGACAGAAAGCATTTTCCAACTGAAAATACGAGCTGCATCATTAGATCAGTTCATTTCCGAACATCGCAATTCATGATGATTGGGGAAGTCACGGGATTTACAAAATTACAGAGATGAAAGAAAAGAAGGTTTAACATAACATATACAGGTTCAAGTGTACTAGTATCGTTAAGCGCACGTGAAGCAACATAATTCTCAACAAGGAATTTTCAATAGACTTCGTTATTTTTCTAGTAGATCCATAATTATTATTTTATCAAAACATAATATTTAAGAAATTAAAATGAAAATGTAATATAATGTTAAGGACACACAAGGAAACAATACAAACTACCTTTTAATACATAAATAATCAAACGTTAAAACCTTACTAATCAGTTTTATTGAAATTTGAAATATTGAAATGTATAAGCCCAAAATAATTATCAAAATCTATTAAATGATTAAAATGGGAATAGTGAATTAATTTTTTTTATTAATAGCATGATAAAATGTTTTCAAAATTTAATTACGATTCTATTAAATCACTAAAATGGAAATTGTGAATTGATTTCCGTGTGATCTAGCTGGTCCCCAGGAATTAGTCCTGTCGATATCATAATAACGTATTCTCATTCCGGGATCGTGAACAATAAAGACAATATTTTTTTCCATTTTTTTTAGTGATCATTCACTAGTTGATAAAAAATTGATTTAAAAAAAGGTTTTCCCAACTATGACAATTTTCAAAGTACTGTAACCGGACTACTTCTCTACCCTTAAATCTCAAACCATATATGTAGCCGGAAATCTTCTACCTCTACACACCTGAACACCCTTTATGTAACAATGAAGTACCTTCCTTCACCCACACATATGACACCATTTTTGTCCGGAAATTTCATCTCTTTACTAAACTGTATATGCATTCAATAATTCCAAATCTATGATTGGGAGCTTTAGGTTCGTTTACTCAAATGCAAAGATAATTTTATATATTTCTTGCCTTTCACCTGTTTAGCAACTGAACTAACAAGAGAGCAAGGAACGAACTGATTTTTTGGAAATAAAAGAGTTGGTGCTATTTAACCCATATTTATTATACGATCCTAAAATTATTTTCAACATAAAGAAGTCACACAATTTTCATTTAAACTACTTCATTAATTTTCTACAAGATTTTGCTAACTTATGTCTTTTGCTAACATGTAAATTAATGAATTGAGGGCCTCGGTCAATCAATACGGTCTTAATTTGAGCTTTATACTAAAGATTAGGCACTCACCAGTGTTTTTTTATCTGTCCATGATCTACGAATTTTATCTCAAACGCCCGCCATAACATCACGTACAACAAACTTCCGAATTTCCTTCAAACTGAACCCGCGATTTTGACTTAATATACTTTATCAAAATTTTGACCGAATAAATTCACAACTAAGTTCACCGACTTGATCGCTCGCCCCTCCTAAATGGGCCGCAGCCACACTTAGAAGGCCCGAGGCTCCTTCACAATTTTTCTGCTCTTCTCGCGGCCACGTCTCGATTTGAACTCTGGCTTTTCCACTCCAATTATGACCCCCTCCAGGCGACAAATTGGCCGAACCACGTGGGGTACTGAACATAATTTTAGTGGAGTCGCCAAAATTTCAAGAGAGGTCATTGCACGTTTCAAGCATTCCAAATAAATTTGTAATTTCATCACAGATGAAAGTTCAGTACCGTGGAAATGCTTGAAACCTGCAATAATTTCGACTACTTCAATGCAAGTTAGCAAAACCTTATATGCAAAAAATAGGCAATTGTGAGACAGCCATTTCTTTAAAAAATTAACTTTCTCACAATTACGACAACATAGCATTCCAAAGTTCACTTGAGTCCATATTTAAAAATTTGTCAGCTTAATTCTAATCTGTTCAATGCACCTGAAAAAAAAACACTAGAGCACTAATAATTATCAATTATACCATTTAACACAATAATACAATAATAACAAATTAACACTCTCAATATTCCCCATATTACATCACCCCCTCCTCTAAAAAAGGGCGATATTACTTCATTTTTTTTTTTGACACTGAACACTAAGCAATTTTCTGTACACTGGACACTTGACACTCCATCTCTCCACTCGGTCTCGACGTTGGAATGGGCAGCATCAGCTATGCCAGGGCTGGACCCTGTCGTCCCATCAGGATACATCTCCTGGACAGGCATCAGATGTCGGTTGAGGAAGGGCACCCGGCACTTGCCTCTCAGATAGCGTGATGGTAGATCTTAGTTTAACCGTTTTTACAGCGGTAGGTCGGATCTGGCAGTTGAACTCCGGCCTCAGCACGAGGAAGATCAGCATCCAAAAGAGTGCTAGTCTCGATGAACCCCCCCAGGAACAGTGGCTACAGCAGCAGCAGTGATAATGTTGTAGCTTGACGACTGGAGTATGAGAGTTGGGCATAGGTGGAATAGCCCCAACTAACATTCTCTCAGGATCTCCTTGGAGACAAACTGTTCACCTGGTCCCGATGACTCAGGAAGGGTTTTGACTCAACTCAAGTCACCTTACTCCTGGTAACTTTTATAACACTCACAATTCACTCAATATTTTCACAGAAATCACATTGGGATGTGCCAGTCCCAAAAAAAATTAACTCTAGCTCATGAAATAGAATTGACCGAGACCATCACAAAATCAATTCTACCTACTGTATCCATTGATTAAACAATCATTAATATTATCTAGGTATTCAAAAACAATTTTCAATAGCCACATCATTCTTCAAATTTTCAAGTACAGTAGACCTATCAATAATTTCATAACCCTAGAAGACTATCTTAATCTCAAAATCTTGTAGTCGTAGTAATCTAATTATTATTTATCAATTCAGTAACGAAATGAAATTGATCAGTACTATTTATTATTATCAATGCAAAATCAAAATAATCATGAATATCCTATCTCTTGATAAAAACTATAGAACAATAAAAATTTAGCTTGCAACGTTGCATTATTCTCAATTCTAGCATTCTACTAATACGTTTAGATTCATTTAATAATAATCAATCAGAATGAATCATCGGTATAGGAGTTTCAATGTTATTTTCATTCAAGTTCAAGGCCATCAATTTCCATTGTATTATTATATTTTCAACTATTTTTCCGATCGCTTTTCCATAGCCTCTTTGCCACTATGATTTTGTCTCTCCCATAATTTATTGTTCTCTCCTATTTCACCATCCACTCTTCTTTCACAACAAAACATAATAATATTCACCAGTATCTACACTGTTTACGTTAATTTCCATTGTTTTCACTGTGCCTACTCAGCTGTGCAGTCCAAGGATTATCCATCTCATCCTTCTCTCTCTATTCATCACATATTTTCTCTCACTTTCTTATTTCGTTGGTCATTACACAATCACACAGTTCTTCCCTCTTATTTTCAACACACACTTCTGAATCAGCTATATCCTACTTATTCCAGGTTCGTTCACTATTGCCGCCTTAGCCGCTATATAAGATAGTAGAACTTATCTTGGAAAAGAATTTTCTAAACTACCCATGGATCCATACTCTCGATAACACCAGTACGCTCACTGTGTTATCCCACTGAAATACCCGATTTCAGTGCAATCACAATTCCCTCAGTTCCGCTGAGTGATATAATCCAAAACTCGGTAATACCAGTACGCCCACTGTACTACCCCACTGAAATTCCCGATTCCAGTACAAATCGTGATTTTCTCAGCCCCGCTGAGTATACTATTTAAATGATTCACATCTGAATCCATTTTACCTTATTACCTTTTTCTGTCCCAACTGATCCAACTTCCCAATAAATACAACCTACTCGATCCAGCCGCAATATTGAGTCATCAGAAACAGTAGGACAGACTCTTATCATCCCTTTATCATAATCATCACTTCTTATCGAATCTTAACTACTCATACAATGTTACTTCTAACAACTGAAATCATCAAACTCAAAACATCCTTGGACTTCCTTTCTATCACAAAGCTTAATTTATCAATATGCACAAACATTTCCTTAGAAATAAAATTAATCAATCCTTTACTATTTATTGAAGCAATGCACTCTATATTATTTTGTCATTCTGATGCACAGTTGCCAGGTTTTGCGGTCATTGAACGCCTCATAACACGGCGTTATATTTCAATGCCGGCGCCTATTTCCATTTAAAGCTAAAATACATTTTTCTCACTTTAACTAATAATTTTATTTTATTTTTCACTCTAATAAAAATTGCAACGTCTAACCAAATTAAATTTCTTACAACAATCCTTGAACAATACAATTCATTTTTCAGTTTTAACTCGTCACTGATTTTTTTTATAACATTCAACTACTGAATCAAATTTATTTAACTTTCAAAATTACCTCAAAATTAACATTATTCAATTTGAAATAGATATACGTTTTCTAATTGCTCAGGCCATTGAATCACCAACTTAATCTCATTTTCATATTCTAAAAAGTAATTTACTATTTCATAATTATGGGCAATACTATTTTTTTTTATTATTATTTGAAAACTTAGCTCCAACCTAGACTTCATCAAGTTTTCACAATCAAAATTTCGTTCCATGTTCCTGCTCTTGTTTCTACAAGATTCATCTATTGGTGTTAAACTAACCGGTGCCTCTCAACTTATTCTTGTTCAATATGTTGGTTATATACTTAATCTATGAAATCATTCTCATTCTCAATACTACAGATCGATCCTGCATTTGAATATTTGTCATTTTTGCAAACAAACCCCACACCTCGTCACCATTTATGTAACCGGACTACTTCTCTACCCTTAAATCTCAAACCATATATGTAGCCGGAAATCTTCTACCTCTACACACCTGAACACCCTTTATGTAACAATGAAGTACCTTCCTTCACCCACACATATGACACCATTTTTGTCCGGAAATTTCATCTCTTTACTAAACTGTATATGCATTCAATAATTCCAAATCTATGATTGGGAGCTTTAGGTTCGTTTACTCAAATGCAAAGATAATTTTATATATTTCTTGCCTTTCACCTGTTTAGCAACTGAACTAACAAGAGAGCAAGGAACGAACTGATTTTTTGGAAATAAAAGAGTTGGTGCTATTTAACCCATATTTATTATACGATCCTAAAATTATTTTCAACATAAAGAAGTCACACAATTTTCATTTAAACTACTTCATTAATTTTCTACAAGATTTTGCTAACTTATGTCTTTTGCTAACATGTAAATTAATGAATTGAGGGCCTCGGTCAATCAATACGGTCTTAATTTGAGCTTTATACTAAAGATTAGGCACTCACCAGTGTTTTTTTATCTGTCCATGATCTACGAATTTTATCTCAAACGCCCGCCATAACATCACGTACAACAAACTTCCGAATTTCCTTCAAACTGAACCCGCGATTTTGACTTAATATACTTTATCAAAATTTTGACCGAATAAATTCACAACTAAGTTCACCGACTTGATCGCTCGCCCCTCCTAAATGGGCCGCAGCCACACTTAGAAGGCCCGAGGCTCCTTCACAATTTTTCTGCTCTTCTCGCGGCCACGTCTCGATTTGAACTCTGGCTTTTCCACTCCAATTATGACCCCCTCCAGGCGACAAATTGGCCGAACCACGTGGGGTACTGAACATAATTTTAGTGGAGTCGCCAAAATTTCAAGAGAGGTCATTGCACGTTTCAAGCATTCCAAATAAATTTGTAATTTCATCACAGATGAAAGTTCAGTACCGTGGAAATGCTTGAAACCTGCAATAATTTCGACTACTTCAATGCAAGTTAGCAAAACCTTATATGCAAAAAATAGGCAATTGTGAGACAGCCATTTCTTTAAAAAATTAACTTTCTCACAATTACGACAACATAGCATTCCAAAGTTCACTTGAGTCCATATTTAAAAATTTGTCAGCTTAATTCTAATCTGTTCAATGCACCTGAAAAAAAAACACTAGAGCACTAATAATTATCAATTATACCATTTAACACAATAATACAATAATAACAAATTAACACTCTCAATATTCCCCATATTACAGTACTTACAAGGACGGACATTCAGGATTGATTGAATCAATTCTTTTTATTATTAAATGGCATTGTTAATCATATTATCATTAGGTTTATTGTCATTATTTGTACAGTTAAACCAAAAGAAGATGAAATTAATATTATTATTATTATTTTATTATTATCATTATTAGATGAGAATAAAAGACTGATACACCACATAATTATAGAGATTAATCCTCTGGAGCTTTAATTTCAACATATGAAACATCATATTTTTCTATAATATATGGAGATAACCACGATACGGTTCATACTAGCACTCCATTCTGGAAGCGGCTGTTTGAAATACACCTCTCTTTCAATTAGTCCGGCTCGTATAAATTCCGTTTAAGATGAAAAACGACTTTCGAACTTGAAAAGTAGCCTATATATACTGGTAAGAAAACTGTATTCTAGAGTTCAACCAAACACGAGAAAGCCATTAGAAAGTTTCGTGAGAATTCCTTGTGTCCAGGTTCTAGATTCAGAACTTAGCAATAATTCTCTTTATTCGCTTTCTTCCCATTCATTTTTCTACCTCTTAATCATTCGCATTGCTAGAGGCTATTTTACTTACTTTTAGTGAATGTAACTCCCATCCTGTCATCGTTATTACGATTTTCTCCTGCTTCGAGGTAAAATAGATTATTTTGTTCTCTAAACGAACTCTCATCAGAAACTTTGATGGAAAGTTCACTCTATCACTTGGGGCCAACATTCAACGATCTCTCCAATATTATGTCAATGCTTTCAAATTAAAAAAGAAAAAATACTTCTGTAGAAAACTTTTGGAAAACTTCTGTATTTATTATGAAAAATTCATGTTTGTCGATCAGTATAATATCATGCGATACTCTGAACAACATGGGCATCTCTAAACACCTTGAAATTAGAAATTAAAAAAAAATCTATACAAAACTCTAGATATAAATTTAGTATTGACGATGAGATTGTTACACACACATAATTTGTACGAGGGTTACATTCAAGAGGAAAATTCTGGAGAATTATTGAGCCAATCTCTAAACGAAGGCTATTTCAAACACAACATATCACATGGTGTTAAACAGGATATTTGAACAGGTATCCTGTCAAATATTTCAAGTGAGAAGTTTTCAAGTGAAGAATGTGATGAAACAGAAATAAGCTGGAGCAATATAATATAGACTGCATAGGTGACAGGATTTATTTAATATTAAGAAAAAGTAGACGGATATTATCATAGAATAATGTATCAGCTGCGAAGAGGTCTGCAAAATTTTGGGTATTTCAGGTTTTAAGTGTATAGTACTAAAATAAAATAAAATAATGAGATGATCAACTAATGAGATTTGATAGGGAATAAAATGTGTGAAAAACAAGTTCGATATTCTAGAGAATTTATTTTGATATGAGTGACCCAAATTGCAAAATTTTACAAAACTTTGTTCAATAAAAACTAATTGATAATGAGCAGACTTAATTTGATAAGATAGAGGCATCATAAATAATGAAGACATCTGGGAGGGAAGAGTTTACTTGACTAAAACTCAATATTATCATCGAAAAGAAACAAAGCTAATTTTCTTTTAAGTTATGACCGTCCCTATACACTTGTATGGCTCAGAAACCTGGGTACCAAAGAAGAAGGAATGGAGCCGGTTACAAGCAGCAGAGATGAGATTCTTGAGATCAGTGAAGGGATGCTCCAGGAAGGACAGACTTACGTAAAAGAATTATCTCAAAGAAGGCAAAAAAACATGGGAAAATGTCAGAACAGATATTATTGCCTAATCCTTGAAAGATAATGACAATTTTGTAGTATTGATAATGGGTTGCGTGAATAAAGTTGAGTCTGTTGAGAAACATATTATTTGACCCGGCGCTTGGGATTCTTGTTATTTTTTTATGTGAATAAAAATCAAGTCAAACACAACTGTTTTCATGCCTTCTGATCGGACACCTGTTGACTCAAGAGATCAACAGTCACTCAACAGAGCGACCCACTCAACTTACTACGTACTCAACTTTTACCACCCAGTATAATAATGGTTTTCATTGACAACCATGATCGTTTTTTAAGTCTGATAATATTTAACATTCCTTCTCATAATGATTATCTCATACTCTTTCTGTTGTAAGAAAGGATTAACAGAGATGGTGTTCCGATCCACGTTGACGAATTCAAATCCACATCTGTCTATATAACCAGTGATTCGTAAACAGAGGCGAACTGGAGTAAGAAATCAGACTCTTTGTTCAGTAAACGATAGCCGTGAGGTTCATTTCTCAAACAACTGCCTTTCTTCTTCTTCTGCGTCTCAGTCTCTGATTACAAAGAGCAACAGCACCGAGGTGCCTACCCATCGGCCTAGAGGCACTTTCTGTGACAAATGACTCTTTTTCCAAACAGTAGGACTTCATCAGACAGATTTCCCAAGTCACCAGAGTGCACATTTTTTCGGCCTTTTTGACTCCGGCTCTTTCTCGTCGCACTTTTGTATCAACTCGACCACGGGGAACTAATCATCTCTTTTCTTTGGCAGCGAAGATATAGCGGGATTTTTTCTTCTTGAAAAGTACACATAATAAACCCAGATTTCTTGAATTATTCAATTGAGAAGTTGATGAAGAATGTTGAAATAATCAAGGAATAGGAGGCGCAATAATGGAATTATCACTCATATCACTCATTACGACACCAAACAACGGATATACTTTGGGAATTATTAATTCATTGAACAAAATATTGAGGAGAGTCTATTTACACAGCTAAAGATTTGTTCTGTCGTACGAGATATATTTTATTCACATAAACCCATAAGCCCAAGCACGGCTGCTCCTTCCCCAAGCTCGAGCTTGCTCTTTTGGGGAAGTAGTTCCTTATGTTTTAATTTGTATAATTGTGATTATTTCATTTTTGCTGTGTATTTTTAAAATGTATTTTATATTTTGTAAGGTGTTAAAGGAATAAATAAATAAATAAATAAATAAATAAACAATCAAGCGATAGTCCTGGGACCGGTTGTAATTGATTATTCTTCATCTAATCTTACCCCATTCCTTAAAACAATTGGGACACAGATTTAAACAATTTTTTACTGCTTTATAATTTCTGTTTTTGGCGGGCCGCTTAGCGCAGTTGGTTTGGGCGTAGCAACTTCAGCTTGCTATCGTTTAAGTGGTCGTGGGTTCGAATCCCGCTCCATCGTCAGGCATTCATGTGTAATCATCCACCTCATTACCCACGCACAAGTCTCGGACTCATGTGGGCATCATTAGCAATAAAAAAAAATCCAGATAGGGATCTAGGCGATAATATTCTGAGCTAGACGACTACTTCGAGGATACAATGTCCGATAAAAATATGTTCAATAAAAACTGCGTTTAAAATATAATGGATCGTAATTCAAATTTCAATGATGAAAACAAGTCAGCTAGCATTAGTTAGGCGTGACTTAAATTGATAATTATTAATAGTCCCAGTGTTATGGGCATGCAAAAAACTACTTGCACGCTGATTGGGAGAATAGCCGCAACCAAATTAATATTCTAACAGACTAATCAACTTGGGAATCAGAAACTTTTGTAAATGATATTTGTAGACAAACTTACATGAATTCACGAAGGGAGGAAATAGTTGAAGCACGTGTAGCCTACCGTGTACCAGAAGACACCTTTTATCCCTTGACAACAACGTAATCGTTTCACACACAAAAACACACAGACGCACGCACACAATCACAACTCTTCAGAATCATTCTCATAAGGTCTACGTTTACCCTCGCATTGTTTGTTTTCCCTCCATATATACTTTGAGTGATGAAGAGTATTCGAATGTTACGATGTGCAGAGGCCAGTACGATAAAGAAAGAAATTCCGGGGAAACGGTGCCCGGAAAAAAGGCAGGAAAAATAAAAAGAGGAAAAAATGAAGAAGGGAACAACAGCAGATGAGGGGGAGCGGATAAACCGGGAAGCCAACAGTCTTATCCGACCTGCCCAAGAATCTCAGCACTGATGGCTGTTATGTGGGGTGATTCCAACAATACGATCGCGTTCACTGCGAGCACAGTTCCAATTTCGTCAGCAACCGAAAGAATGGAAGAAGGCAAGATGTCCATTTCGTCCACATTCCGTCATCCACAATACAGCTGAGGAACGTCTGACATCTGTAGGCTATTACTTATGTTATTTGTATACAATTCTACCACTGAATCCGTATTTTTATCTGTATTCTAAATAATGTTACATCAATAAATTCATAATACTTCTATTTCAAAATAGGTCTACTCTCAGCAATTATTATAATGAGAGAACACAATTGGCCTATATCAACAGAGAAAAATTTGAGCAAATTACCGAGTAGCTGGAGATTTTAGGAATGTTAGATTGAGTTTAAATGATAAATTAAATGAAAAATGAGGAAAAATAAATTAAGGTAAAAATTGTAGTCCTGGTTTAGCCGATTATATTGATTAACGCAAATATTGCAAGAAATCCTAGTTCACCTGATTGATCCCTGATCCCGTACCAGCCATGGCTGATCAGGGATGAATTACCATATGGAAATATAGAATAAATGTAATAAATTGAATATTTATGTTTTCAGTAACAAACATTGTGAATAGTTCAGTTTTGATTATCTGATAGTCTGCTTATATCACCATACAGATAAATATTTTCTTTAACTGATTCGATTCCTATATTAGTAATCCTATCATCCTATCAGGACCTATCTTCAAGCTGTTTTTATTGATTGAGCTCCATGAACGCCGTTGAGTGAATAAAACATATTTTAAAACAAAAAAGAAACCGACTTCAGTTAAATGATAAAATACTCACGTACTAAAAAGTTTAAAATAAAGTATTTACTTTACACTGAGAAAATTTTAAATTTCATACACGTAATCTTTTGAAGTCGGCGCCAAATATTTCATGAAGTTGATAAGAAATTCTATCCAATATCAAAACTAACACTGTATTTTTGGGAGGATGAAGCCCACATAGGTCTGAGACCTTCGCGTGGGTAATGAATTGGATGATGGAGATTGATGAGTTGGACCTACAGTTTTAGGTGGGTTCCGAACCACCAGGAAGTGATTGATCAGAAATTCTATCTAATTTAAAAAATAACACTTTATTTCAATCAAATATGTGATTTACACTCACTTTTACTGAAATACAGTGTCAGTTTTGATATTAGATTGTTCAATTATTTCGTCATGGAAAACATCACAGTGTAATTCTGTCATATTTTAGAAGTTTATGGGAAATTTGGCGCCGACTTCAAAAGATTACGTGTATGGAATTTAAAATTTTCTCAGTTTAAAGTAAATACTTTATTTTAAACTTTTTAGTACGTGAGTATTTTATCATTTAACTGAAGTCGGTTTCTTTTTTTGTTTTGAAATATGTTTTATTTTAAGCTTTATAGTTGAATTTTCAAACTTTGAAAACATGAGAAATTACTTAAAGCCTACATTATGAAATATTTATCAAATTAACAAGCCAATAATTAATTTATAATATCCAAACTTAAGTAACTAAAAATCCACTTATAAGAAAAGATAAACAAAGGAAAATTCTACAAAGTTTTATTTTATGTGGAATATTGTATTTAGGAAAATTATAATAGCGAAAGGCTTCTTAAAAGTGAAATGGCTTTGGATTCATTTTGATGTGGTCCTTTTCAGAATATACCTATACTGAAATAGTAGGCCTATATTACGTTACAAGTGTGGAAAATTGTGATTACTGAAAATATGATAAGTTAACGCAGGAGATGAAGTTGAGTGCAGTATTATCATACGAGTATGGTAAACATCTTCCCAGACAAGTTATGTACGATATTTTTCGTGATATTAGTCATATATATGTTTTTAATATAAAAAACATAAACTTTGAGCTAGTACAAAAGGATCATTTAACATAACCTCAAAATAGCCTTTTGTACGCACATGTATTTAATGGCGAATAAATATTCTTAATCCATCACAGCAGCGAAACTAAAAATACTTCTGAGATCAGCTGTTTTTCCAAATTCTCCAACTTATGATTAGAATAACTTTATTCCTATGACTCAATAACATCAACTAACTTATTTACAATTTTCATATGAACTTATGGACAGAAATATTATATTCTTCTTATTCTCGATTCAAATTAAGTTCACGTGATTGGTCAAAACGGGACATTACAGGCTTGTTTCACACTGAACCAGCTTTGGGTAACCGATGTCGTTTACCCGGCATAATTGCATTGCATCATATGATTTCGAAAACCGTCTAGATGTGAAGCGCTCCATATGATATAATGATCAGTCTGGTAAACGACACCGGTTATCCGATTGGCGGTTATGTGTGGAACTATCCTATTCAAACTTGATTGAAATGGAGACATCGAAGAATGCTCCTTTTTGTTCAATATTGGGCTAAGTATCCTTTAATAAGTGGCCGATCCTTGCGAAACTTGGATGGGACCACCGCTGAGCGATGCTCTTTCATTTAAAAAAAAATCATCGAAATCGGTTCAATAATGTTCGAATGATTGATGTACAAACATAAAATAAAAAAAAACAGGTCGAATATAGTAACCTTGTTTTTTTTGGAAGTCGGTTAAAAAAGGAAAAATTCTTTTTTTCAAAAAAAAATTTCATTTCTTTTTTACATTAAATGTGAAAAAGAAATGAAAAAATGTTGTACTATTTGATTTATTCAACATAACTAGCATTATTTATTCTCGTTTATTTTATTCTACAGATTTTTTTCCTTATGTAACTGATTCTGTTCAATACTGACTCCTCCCTGCACACGGACTAATCATCCAAGCAGGGTGTCTATTCATATTATATTGTAACTATTTACTGTATTGTATTTATTTCCTGAATAATTTGAATTGAATTGATTGCGAAGTCGTAGATTCAAGTTACCATCGTAGAGTCCAAGAAATAAGTTCCGACAAGTTAAGATAAGCTTTAATTGAATATGAATAATAGAGTGAATTAAGAAAGCTATTAGAAATTACAAATTGAAAAAAACAGAAAGTGAAAAAGATTTAGCAAAAACTGTTGGATTATTGGGGATCTCAAGAGGCTCGAATTCTCCTATTACATTTCGTCATTTAATGATATATTATCATAACTTCAGGGGCTTATTGCATTTTAATCTACAAACTAAAATGGCAATCTAGAAGTAAAAATTCTATAAGATTTTGCAGTAATTACAAACGCAAGAAGAGTTAATATTGAAAATTGTTATGAAACAACCGGGAACAGGCCCAAGTACTGAAAAAATGTCATGCCCATCTGCATTTAGGAGTTAATTTTTCTATAGAAGAGGTGAACGTAAAAATTCAAAGTACGCTATGGTATAAAATGTCATTGAGAAAAGAAATATTTTATGGAATGCACTCCATAATCATAAATAATTTTTATTTATAAAAATATACAGCATTGTGTGTGGGTATCACAGAAATAATAAAAAAACATCAAAATAAGTGAAAATTCAGAAAAGAAGAATAAGAATGGATGAGAACAAAGGTGATTGAGGTTAAGGAATAATGGACTCCCTAAAGGTAAGAATCGTGGACAGTTTTAGTAAATATATAAAAAAGGAGGGGTTTATGAAGAAGAATGAAAGATGAAAAAACAGTAAGCCGAAGTGAAGAGGCTATGTTAATTTCGATGTTGGTGGCGATGTTCCACCTCTGACTGGAATATGACCTCATAATTTCGATTATTTTCTACTCAACAATAATCCTCAATGACAGAAATACAAGTCCAGGGCACAGTCGCAAGCTCAAGGCCACCCAATTACCATTATCAGCTAATAGGAGTTATAATCGTGTCGTAATAATTTATGCAGGTACAACTGTTTCGGCTAGCTTTGTTTATAATCCATTGCTGTCAAATTTCAAATGCGTTCAAACACTCACACACATTCCAAACTACATCCATTTCATCAGATCAATAACAAATTCTATGGCTTTACCGTGTGTTGGAAACGTAACCATATTCAGATACCATAAATGATTTTCCAATTAGTCTTGTTGTATATACCTGCGAATAAACTGTATGTTATGGTTGATATTGACGGCTGGCATTAGACCTACGTCTCATGTTATTGCCGCTGTATAGGCCTACAGCATACCTTCTGCTGAAAATCAATTGTCACGATTATAAAACGATGTTGCCCGTATATTCAAAGGATATGAAGTCTGAGTACTTGAACATGAGCATTGACAATCTGAATGTTCAACCATTGTGACAAAGCTATTAAATTTTACTACTTGAGTACCAAATATAGTTATAGGCCTTCCTGGCTATGACACACTTCAAATTAATTTCACTATTCGAACAAAATTTGTTATTCAATTCAATGGAGAAGAAACAGACATTTTAACACTTTTTTTATTACGTTGGATTGTAAATGCCTTTATGGATTCAATTGATTAGTTATTATTATTTTTATATTCCTTCATAATATTCTGCTCCACTGCTTCTAATAATCCCATTAATTTTCTCCCAGATGAAAAAATACACAATTGTGACATTGAAAGTTGAGAATCCACATTGTATGGAACATAGGCTTATTTATTGTGGGTTTCAGACTATAAATAATATCTGTAAAGGGATAATTGTTGTAATAACTAGGGGTAAAAGTTATTCTTCAATTCTTTAAAATTTAGATTCTGATTCCGCTTTAGGAAATCATTTTTGGATGCAATTTCCATCAAAACAATGAATGCAAATCAGATAAATTGAAATGATTACAAACATTCATTCCAACTCTTTCAATGCATTACAATTATTCCCTTCTACAAATAATTGTAACCAGATCACTTTGGAGGAATGAGCATATAGCTGAATATTAGAGTTTTATAGCAGTATCTGTTCAACATTATTCAATCATGAAGCCGCGTCGCCACCAACCGAACATGCTCGGCGAACAGTGTTCGCTGGAATCAGCTGATGTCACCGAACATTTTTTGGAGTTGGTCTGGTGTGGACGCCTTCTTGAACATTATGATCGGTGTGGTGGGGTTAGTGGCGGGAACCTGTTGTTGGTCGTCACTGTTCGCTCACAGACCGAACATTTCAATTGAACTCACGAACATGTTCGGTGACCCATATGTTTAATGTTTGCCCGTTTTTGTATTCGCCAACAATGCTCGGCAGACATGTTCGGTTGATGGAAACGCGGCTTAAGATACATGACAAAATCATGGCCTCTTCTCAGGGTCTTCGAATTTACAGCTTTCAAATTATTTGAATAACTCCAGATAACACATTCAGCTCATATTTCAGCTCCCATCGATTCTACGTAGATGACAAATCAATTTAACTGTTCCCAGAGCTAATCCTTTATATTTGTTTAGAAACAAAAATTTATAGGAACGGCATGAAAGCAAAAAATGGAAAGGACTTGATTGTGTTTTTCATGCTCTGACAGCCAAATATTGAATGGATTCAAGCACACATTGATTTACAAGTTCATTTATGCTGAATAGCATTTGATCACACCAATCTAACAAAAGAACTGTCCACCCAAACAAATATGGTAATTAGGAGTGTGATGAAAAACGGGTTAACAAGCACAAAGGCCAACACCGCGGAAGAAAAAATGGCCGGATTTCAACGACGCGTATGATACAGATAGAATCCGCCTGAGCGGAATGGCTCCGAGCTTTGATGTTCCTTCCTACTATATGATACATTTGTAGGCTATCAAATGAATTATATCTATATATTTCGATACGAGTGTGATTTCTGTTATAAATTCACTCGCATACACACGCATTTTTCCATAACAGAATGGTTTTTGAATCCCAATGACTGGTATTTTACAGTTGATAGCTCTTGGAGAAGGGTGCTACTGTTACGGGATGATGGGGGTCGTTCCTCACAATTGACAGATAGCGTTACTCTGTAGAGCTGGATCGGAATCTCCCTAGAGCTCATGGTTAACCTGATAACTAATGATTGCATTCAAAGTTCCGAGCTATAAGATATAACTCTATAAGTTGCAATCAATACCTTAAGAGAAGCAGAATGAAATGTTATTATTCTAGACCAAGAATAAAAATTATTATCGATGTTTTGATGAATTTTTATTGTCTTCTAGCTTGTTTTTGTTCTTAGATAGAAATTATGATTAAATTAGCAAAGGCTTGTTATTTTTTATGATATAGCCTACTATTGTAATAGCAAATTATCTATTTTTAAAATTCAATATTTGATTACATTATAATTTGTATTTTTCTTGTTGAATTATAGATATTTTATCAGTTTGATCAATTATGAATAGTGGAATAGCCTAACTCAAAATACTGGAGGAATTACATTAGAAGTCAAGATTCAAGATTCCATTGAAAGCTTGTCAAGTTGAAGCAATTCCAATTTAAACTAGTACGATGGATCATTCCTCACTTGTTTGAATGAGCTAATTAGGATATATTTTCTTCCTATTCAAAGACATGTTCATTCCATGATCATACAACTCAACCTAACAATTTCGAACGGCTTCTGTTCTTGACAGTTGAATAACGTTTTTAGACGAATTTCACTGTTCAGATTAGACCTTTCTAGCAAGCACAGGTGAAGAGTTCAACAATTCAATTTCCCAGCGAGACGCTTATCAAAACTAACGCTAATTTCAAAGCTGAAAAGTAATTGAAATCCGAGAAAGTGAATGACAATGACAGATGTGAACGATTCCGTGACTAATTCAAACAGTAAAAGTATTAAAAAGGCAGTGAGAAATTAGGAGAATAATGTTCAATGCGAGAAAATATCCACTACTGTTAATATTATACAAGAGGGAGACGGAATGTTTTTCTACCGTGTTTCCTGTTTTAATGCACCGTGTGAGGAAGTAGGAGAGAGTTGAAAAAAGAGAAAAGGATGGAATGGAATGATTAAGAGAGCGATAGCGAGCGTGACTGTCATGTTGATAAGACCAGAATGCACGCCAGGGTACATGACAGCCCCCATCAAGGTATCCCCCTCCCAATGGCTCATGCAACTCAGTGTGCCCCCACCCCGCGCACCGTAACATGTCGAGGTTTAGTGGTGTGGTCAGCGGCCTGTAACCACGCAGTAATTGGGTAGCCATTCAGGGGTGGCTGACAAGCACTCCTGAATTATTTACTTTTGTTAGTCACTGCCAAACGTGACCAACGAAAAAGTGCACTGCAACACGAATCGGGGGCTGCGGCTGCGACCACATGCCGTAAGGGCAAAAGGCGGCCCATCTCGATCTTTTAAAGGGAGAGAAACTGTTCCTAACTTCCAAGTGCATTCCAAACTTGTTTTTAATGTGCATTCCATTCTGGTTTATTTTGAGTGCATTACTAAGTCATATTGATAACTTCACCTCTAAATTTTTTGTTGGTCTATGCCATTTTTTACTGTACAGTGGAAATAATGAAACAGTATTTGGCTTACAGATACAGTATATTATGCAGCTAGCAGACAAATTTCATGATGTGGCTGAAATAGCATAATGTCATCACTGAATATTGAAAACCAGGAAGGGACTGGTTGCCAGACTACTGTACAGTGAAAATACAGTGTATATGGCTTGATAATCTGTAGCTAGCAGACACAGATTATGTTTGTCGATTTATGAACTCCACACAGAAAATTGATATTGCAAAAAAGAAAAACTTCTCAGCACAATATATACAAGTATCTTAATTATTCATATGAATAACAATTTCCCAATTGTTTATTATTATTCGTTTGATTTGAGATTCAAAAGGTTCACCTCTCTGAATCACACATTACAATTTAATCAACTAATTTAAATTTAAATTAAAGTTGAGATCAAGTTTTTAACAGGGTAGAAATCAATCGCACTGAAAATTATTTTCAGAAAATATTGTAAGCTTAAATATTGTTTTTGAAATAGATAAGTGAAAACAACCGTCGAATCTAGACGTTCATATAGTTAAGATAGACCTTCTGCCTTGTTAGTGGAATAGTTCCATTGTGCCTATGACTATAGGTAACTGAAGTTTAATGAGGAGTAGATGATACGCAAAATTGGATATCTGGCTTGAAACATCACAGTGCGCATCAATTTATACTTTACTTCAACGATATTATGTACGATTCAAAAACTGCAGTAATAGCCTAATAATAATAATATCGTGTGACCTGGCTGGCTCAGGTCTGGTGTCAGAGTTATCAGGTCGCACCTGAATAAGTTCAGGGCCTCTGACGTGACTTAACGACTGTTTTTAGGCAGCCGGGACCGACAGCTTAACGTGTCCTCCGAAACACGGGAGTGGCCCGAGGTAAAATCTTTCGGTCAGAACTGGGATCGAACCCGTGACCTTTGGGCTAGCAAACCAGCACTTAACCCACTCGGCTACGGCCACTCCAAAAAACTGCAGTAAAAGCTGAACTATATGTCATATATGTATTAAAAATGCCAAGTCACCATGAGTGGGTAGCTTGCATTCATGAGGACCATATATCTCAACTAAAGAGCACAACAGATGAGACATTATTTAGGGGAAGAAAGATGACTCTGTCTATTATCTGTACAATCAATCATCATCCATAGAGAGGAGAGCAAAGCAAACCTCATTGAGTGTTTATAAAATATAGAGCGATGCACTGACAGATATTGGAAGGCGATGAAAAAAATATATTGAAGTACGAATCGAAGGGGAGAATGTAACAATAGAGTTTCTCGAGCCGGTCCCTCTCCTATATGAATTTCTATTATCCTTTGATATCGATCATCACCATCATAATGATCATTAACAGAACGGTTACTTCCGTTTGCCGTATGTTGCGCGAGACTGCAAAATGCCGGCCGGCTCAGTAAGCCTGAGATAATGCAAGTGTTGCTTATCTTCATGTGTGTGTGAATCCAACAGCGAATCCCCAACCAATGGCCACCAAACCTCATAAACTTGGATCCAGGCATGAGATTCCTTGATGAAACCATAATACTGTAGTTTTGATAACCAGTTATCGTTGATAACCAGTTAACCACATGGTTCAACGTCTCATAAAACATTCTATTATTTCTATCTCCCAGCATTTAATACCCAGGGATCAGTCTTTCCTTGATATAATACAGTGTATAGGTTTCTATAACATTGCTATTATTGTTATCTTGCTGTCGTTTGACATACATAGATAAGTGATAGTTACACTTTAATCTAAGCCCAGGCTATGTAGTAGGCCTATCTACAAAGAATGCAGTTATCTATAATATTGCTATTCTTGCTTGTATACAAAGCCCATGGAAAGTGATTCAGCATAGGTCTGTGCATACAGTTTATTATTATATTCTTTTTTTATTATAACCTGTACCTTTTGTTCTAGATTAAACAACAAGACTCTGTTCCCTGCTGTAAAACTTCCCAGTTGTTCGGAATCCATCTAAAACTGTAGGTTTATCTTATCAATCACCATCATGATGAGAAGGATATCTTTGAATATCCTTTTCCAAGACTGGACATTTATAAGTTCAATCTTCACCGTTTCATATAGATACATCACAATCATATTATCGTTATCAAATTGTATCTTTTATTTATATCTTTGAATAATTCTTTAGTTTAGCATTGTAAAACTAATAGAACAATAATTACAGTACTTATATATTTTTAACTATCATAATCTAGAATCTAAGAATGTCCATTTTGTAATCTACATGAATAAAGTAAATAATCCAATCTAATCTAATCATCCAGCTCATTACCCACTTACAGATCTCAAGCCTATGTGAGCTCCATCCTCAAAAAAAGAAATTTAAATTAATGTCTGCGCACTCAAGTTTCTTGGGTTGGTGAATATGAACCTGTTCGAAAGACAAACTAACTGTAAGGAAATGTTTTTGACTATTATTTATCTTGAAGATGTAATTTTCCGTTTTTGAGGGACATATTATCTATGTTTTTATTTCAAACCACTTACGAGATTAGATTAACATAAGTTTTATATATGTGGAAAGTTTAGTGTGCTTGTATTTTAAGAAAAAACAATATTAATCAGGACTTCCATGAGTAGTAATTAGATTATTTTTGGGGAATATGAGACGGATTTAGATGAAAAAAAAACCTGTAGCCTATCAACACTGAATACTAGCACATAAAAGTCAGGTTTTAGTGATTCTAGCAACAACTACTACGTATTCAATTCATTCATAAAGAATGATACATTGATGAGAATTTCATTCATCGCTTACTAAAACAATATTTATTTTTTTATAACCCATTGATAGTTATCCTGAACCTTTGAATCGTTCTAGTGGATTACGATTATATAGGTGAATTCGAGGCTGCGTATCAAAGGCCTCTACAACTAAGACACGAGGCGGGCCGAATGCTAAAGAACTCTATTCCATGTCACGAGCCAATAAACAACAGCTCACAACAAAAGGAAAGAACGCCACATAAAAATAGGTTGTTTATCTTTTCCTTCCACCACCCACCACCCATGCATTCAACCCCTTGTTGGCCCTCACCGAAAACTTTACAATTCGGAACGTGTGAGCCGTAATGGAAGAAGGAGGAGAAAGGAGTGCGCTCTATTAATCAAACCGTAACTATTTGGGACAGAAGAGAAAAGGAAAGAAAAACAGAGAGAGACAATGACAGTGAAAAGGATGGAATGGGTGAAAGTGATGATATACTGGATGGAGAGAGGGGATAACAAAGGAAAAGATTGGGCGAATAAGTAACAGATTCCAAGTGTTGATATAAATGAATTCTAAATAAAATGAAAACTTAGAATAAAAACACTCAAATGGTGTAATATTCAATTGATTATATTGTAGGGAGAATTGAGAGAAAGAAGTGGTTCTCGGTGTTATCTGCTATGAGAATGTTTACTTCTACACTCTGCTTTTGACACTTTTATGGTGTTTACTTGGACCTTTGTAGAATGTTCTAGTTGTTTGATTAGAAATTAATGGAGTCTTATCGAATATTGTGGAAGGCGTGAAGGTCTTTCATTGTTTATTTTAGAAATCGGCAGAAGTTGATAGAAAACTCGAGAGATATCTCAATTATGAAAATTATATAAACAGAGGGAGACTTTTGTAAATTAGTTCAGTCTTGTTTGAAGTTCGTCGTGATAAACAAATAGTGTCATTTCTCTTAATTAATTACTGTATTCTGTGCCTATATAGTGATAATTCCTTTTCCTATTTAATTTATACCGGTGAACTACTAAATAGTTTTTATTGTATTACGGACTAGTGCTACGTGAGTTAATTATGCCGTGTTACGGAGGACACGTTAAGCCGTCGGTCCCGGTTGCATATAAAAAAAGCAGTCGTTAAAAAAACGGCGAGGTGGAACTACCCGTAAGGGTCTCCCCACCACAAAAAGCCATACGGATTTACTTAATTTACTTAGTTAATTATCATTTTTTTTTAAATATTATTGGACAGTTTATTGTACAGTTATTATTTAATATTAGATTGGCCTTTTAACTTTTAGTGATTGATTTTTGTACAGTTTATTGAAATCTTTTCATTAGAACAATATCAATTTATATTGTAGCGGATATGAAATTGAGAGAATTGAAAGAAAGAAGAAACATTGGTTCTTGGTGTTATCTGCTATGTATAATATTACAATCAAATATAAAAATATAAACACAAAGTTGATGATTTGATATCCACACTAAACTCGTATCAAATATATTGTAGAAAAAGAGAGAAAGAAATAAAGAATGGTTGTTTAACTGCATGTTGGAGAGGTAAAGAAAAAAGGAATAGGGGAAATTTGTGAGGTAGTTGAATAAGTTGACTATGAATGTGGAAGAGAATCTGTGAAATTCGAATTATTGTGAGTAAGAACGATTAGCATAATAGAAGAGAAGACGGAGGTTAGCGAGAATCGAAGTCAAAGGGAAAGAAGAGTGAGAGAGAATAAGTAAGGTGGAGAGATACCGATAATGAGGTAGGAGGTAGGAATGTAGTCTTGATGAGGGAGAGAGAAGTTACGAAGTTTGTGCGACTGCAGAAAAACTCGTAAAGTTGGATTGTATTGGTGTGTGTTAAAGATGAGGGGAGGGGGTTGGTAGAGCTTGGCGTGACATGTCAACCCTTTCCTCAGCAGCACGTGACATTCTGTGTAGGCTGGTGACAAATCTTAGGACGGCCCGCAAGAAAGACGCCCATTAATTATGGCCGGTACTGTATTTTACGAGGAGACTTCTTGAAATTCAACGGCAACATTCTCCTCCAGAACATGTTACTTATACCATTGTTCAATCAGATAATACTCAAGTTTTCTTCATCCACTTTTGTTGGAGCTTTCAGATCCATGTAACTCACTTAGAAATACTATTATTGCGATTAGGCGAGAAGCAAGTCTCTAAGACATCCATATGAACCATTGATAGCCGCTTTCGACAACGAGTGAAAGCGAGTTATTGGGAAAACAAACAGAAGAGACATAATGGTAATTTTTAAGAATATTAGTTGATAATTCCAGCATAATTTAATGATAATGATAGTGCATAGTGATGATGATGATGGATGACAATAAGACAATGCTTCAATTGAGTAATGCTTCTTGCACACTGTTACAACGAATTTCATTCGACATTTTGTTTCATCAAATGGGATTTGAACTCTCACATTCTCTCATGCCAGTTGCAGTTTGAGCAGCACGACATCGATCTAATTCACTGTAGACTGATTTTCTAATGTCATTTATAATCTACCAGAGTACCCATTGCACCCATTTGGAATGAGAGTTGAACGAAATTAGTTTGAGAATCATACGCCAATGTTTGAACGGCGTAAGTGTTGTTAAGACAAGGTAACGTGATTGAAGAAAGGGTTGATTGATAGATCAGGGCCTAATAATTACAACCCATTTTCTTTTACAATGATGCGATCAATTTATTTATACTGTAGTCCAAATGAAAAACGCTCTAAAGTGAGAAATAAAATAGCCCTCATCATTTTACTTACCATCAATGTCACAATGTTGTGAATTTTATTGAAAATACGTTCTGAAACGTAATTTTTTTATTCTAAAAATGTTAGGCATTCAAGATTCAGAATATTAGATTTTTTAAATGGAAAAATAAATGTTTTTTCTCAACAGGTGTAATTGAGATGGAATTGTTCAGGAAACCTGGAGTAATCACGATTTAATAGCTGTGATGATCAATTTATCTTTCCAGCCTTCATTTCATATCCATAAAACTTGTTCCAAGAAAAAAATCCACTCATGCAAATTTATGTACGTTCTATAACATGTTTACCTTTTTTCTATTCATTCATTCAATTACAAAAGCCTAGTTTCAAAAGAAGAAACAAGATCAGCTAGCTTCAAAATTTTGCAAAAAAAAACAAATTAAAAAAAAAGCGAATTAAGTGGAGTCAAAGCGAATTAATAATCCAACACACCTGAAACTAAGAAACAACAATCCCTTATCTATTTCTTCCTTACCATTAACATTGAACTCCTTTTTTCACGCCTGACCTAATATTGAGCTCAGTGTCTTCCCCGAATCTTTGCATCCTCTCTCTTCATCCATGAATTCTCTTACTGATTTTGCGCCTTTACTCCTCTCACTCACGCTATTTACTATCTCGAATTTTCATCGTTTCTCCTTGATACTCTCTTCTTGCTATCACGTCACTTCTATCTGTTCTCCAAAACTACCTCTTTTTCCTTACTCCTTCTTACAATATTCTTCTCGCTCCCACTCCTTATTCCCCTTCACTGTCTCCTTCAACAAAAAGCAATTAGCAACCAGTTCACCGTTGATTAATCGCAGTTCAACTCTTGCAGAAACGAAACCCTGAGCATGTTTAAATAGCTACAGAGCTTCTCTTTAATTTACACTGCCGTTCTTCTTGTAATCGGATGCCGGAAAATTGGAGAGTTTCCGGAGAAAACAGAAAGAGCTGACTAGAAGCACCTAACAAGGTTTTCTTCGTGAGAAAATTCTCCAAAAATTGCAGTTTGCTATTAAAGTTGGAGCAAACAGCGATTTTCAACGTGTGAATGACTGGCTAACAACAGAAAATGATCATAAATTAGGGTAGCCTACATATTGAAACACTTGCGGAATGTTTTCCTACTCACTGTTGATTTCAACAAATTTATCATCAAAATCATTATTAACTCTTCCATTATTCATTGATTTTTTGCCATTTCACAAGGGTTTTTTCTATGATCAAATTTAGCCATTTTGCTAAAGTTCCTTATGACAAATTATTGAGAATGGAGCTGCAGCAGCTTTGGACGATATTATGAGAAATGCTCACAACTACAATGATTCATTGATCAAGAATTCTGCGAATAAGTGTAGGACAGTATGGAATGTGATAAGAACAGAAACAAACTCAGTTAAATCTCACAATATCTCAGACATTAGCCCTGATACATTTAATAGTCATTTTATTGAAACAGTTGAGAACATTGAAAAATTGATATGCACTGAAAATCCCAGTGAACCACAGTTTCTTATGGACATGCCTAAACGTAAGAAAGAATTTATGTGGAGGGAAGTTTAATTGAGGGACATCATGCAGGCCATTGACTCTATATCAAATTCAAGAAGTACAGATATTTATGGAATTTCTAACAAATTTGTTAAGAAGATCGAGTCTTGTATTGGCATACACTTGACTCTTGCAGTCAATCAGGTCCTTAAGACAGGCATTTTTCGGGATTCATTGAAAATAAATAAAGTTCGACCTTTATTCAAAAAGGGAGATAAAAATAACATTGGAAATTACAGAACAATCAGCCTAGTTCCAGTAATATCAAAGATATTTGAAAAGATAATGTACAGTCAGATGTATGAGTTTCTTGTGAATGAAAATCTTCTAACCGCTCAGCAGTATGGTTTTCGTGCTGGAAAGTTCACTACAGATGCAATGATTCATATTTCAGAGAGAGTTGCTAAGTCATTTGAGAATGGGCATCATGTTTCACTGACTTTATGTGACTTGCAAAAAGCCTTTGACACTGTTGCAAGAGATGTACTGATAAGGAAACTATCATCTTATTCATTGAGTTCCGGATGTCTTCAGCTTTTCATGACCTATCTTGGTGACAGAAGACAGATTGTTTTTGTGGGTGAGAGTTGTTCAGTATATATATGCTTATGCTATTTCAGGCCCAGTCTCATAATAAAACAAAATAAAATATAATGAAGGAAAACACAGACAAGCAAACACATTCAACACACAGTCAACACAGAAACATGTCTTGTCAATCAAAAACCAACTTATGCCCTAGATTCCAAGCTCTCCCACAATCATCTCCAGCCAGGTCAAGGCTCTCTCATCAGCCAGGTGAACTCCCTGGAGTCCCCCTTCATAAGCGAAGACCGGGCAGTCATCCACCAAGTGCTGCATGGTCTGAACATGTGGGTCAGAAGCGATGCCCCATCTGGTCTGTGCTTGAGCGCTTCTACCCACAGATGTGCGGAACCGATTTAACCTGCACCACAGTTTTCTCTTCAAGCTCATGCCTGGCACTGGCAAAGATGGATCTTTAACTGAAGACTTATTCTTTACAGTAGCCTGGTCCCATTTCTGCTGCCACATAAGTCTGACATCTTGTCTCTCAACTCCAGCCAGCCTGAGATAATGCCTTGATCTCAATCTCTTCGGGGGTGGATTGAGCATATCTTTCATAAGAGGGAGCTCTTGTCTGGAAGATAAGCGACTTATCAGCTAGTGGGTTTTCTCTTTTCTTCGCAACTCTGGTGGCATGATATTACAGAGTACAGGCAACCATTCAGTTTCAGTAGGTCTAATGGTACCACTTATCTTTCTCATTGTTTTATTCAGGGCATTATCTATTTTATTTGTATGAGCACTGCGTTTCTATACTGAACAGCAGTATTCTGCTGCACTATACTGGAGTTGTTCAGTCAGTAGAAGAGTCGTGAGCGGTGTTCCGCAGGGTTCAATTCTGGGACCATTTCTGTTTTCAATTTTCCTAAATGATCTCCCACAGTCAATGCCCTGTGATGCTGTCATGTTTGCAGATGATGTCACTCTCATTAACAGTCATCCCAGGCTGGGAAACCTGGAGAAGATGTGTGAGCTATCACTTGAGACTGCAAAGGCATGGTTTTTATCTAATCGACTTCTTTTAAATAATAGGAAAACTGAAAGAATAACTTTATCTCTGCAAAACATTAATGTTACTACTCCAGAAACGAAACTGCTCGGCCTTTCCATTGATAGAAAGCTGAACTGGAGCTCTCATATAGATCAGGTTTGTAATAAACTTTCCAGAGTGACATATGCCATGAGGAAAATGAAATATGTTGTTGGCAAAGCAGTTTTGAGAACTGTGTACTTTGCTCTTTTCCAGTGCCATATCAAGTATGGGTTGATTTTATGGGGGCACTCCTGTCATGTAAAGGAGGTTCTCAAGTGTCAAAAGAAGGTTAAGAATTATGATGAGAATTATGATGAACAAGCCCTACACTGAGCCATGCAGAGAGCTTTTTAAAGAGCTCAAATTATTGACTGTGTTCAATCTATATGTACTGGAAATGGCAACATACATAAGAAAGAACAACGAAAAATTTAAAAGAAAAGAAGATCATTCATATGGAACCAGGTGGAAGGCACAGCTACAGATTTTGCACACTCGGTTGGAGAGGACAAGAAGCGACTGGTCTCATCAGGGTATAAGGATGTATAACAGGTTACCAGAAGAGCTGAAGTTAATGCCAGTGCTCAAATTTAGAGTAAAGTTGAAGGATTGGCTCACTATAAATCCTTTTAACTCATTGGAGGAGTTTCTCAGTGCAACTTTTGATTTTCACTTTTAGTTCAGTGATTGATGCACTATTTTATAGACTGTGATATTTTTTTTGATTGACTGTGAATTAACTTTACTAATTGAATTTAAACTTTTTTGTATTTCATGTGTTGATGAATGTTAATAACTCAAATGAGTTCTCAAACAGATTTTTTCTAATAATAATAATAATAACACAATATTGGTGGCTCTGGTGACGCAGGTGGTGGTTCTGGAGCTTTGTCTTTGATTAGATGAGACTCTGGCTGGATACGTTTCCCTGCAGCCTCAAATTCAAGTTTCGAATTTTGATCATTCGCTCACTCATCTCATTATCCACGCACAAGTCTCAAGACATGTCGGTATCATCCCATTAAATAAAAGTGTTGAGCAGTAGTACTCATTGGTTTCCATAACCTAGTAATATGCAGTTCTAAATGCCTGCCGTGAGGGAGGTTAATGTTTTATTATTATTCTGTAGTAGTGTGCTTAGAACAACACATTGATGGAGAGGAAGATTTTCACATCGATGTCTGATAAGTAGTTGAAGACATCAAAGACGATGTATGAGTTAGTAGATTCAATTTTAAGGGCTATCACAAGCCTATGACCAGGACATCATTATTAGTTAACTTCAAAATTAGTAAGTCTCTAGTTACAATAGTGACTGAATTGAAATGATCAAGGATCTTTAGTTCGCAATAAAACAACTACACAATAACCTCATAGCTCAGTTATATAGTGGATGTAATCAAAAATGCGTTTGTAGAAGTCCCACATTCAGCTGTACCTTCAAGTTCATGTAGACTACCCCTTCAAGTTCAAGCTCTATCTAGAGCTCGTTTATTAATTCTTCAGGTGAAAAACAGTCATATATTATGAAGAAATATATATTTCTTACATATAGAAGTGATTTGAGAAAAATAATGACATCATCCAAAAACTCCAGCATGATTCTCAGTAATCTATAATAGGAAATTAAAAATAAATTGTTTGGAATCGACTATAGAATAACCCTTGTGAAATGAATTTTATTATTATTTTCCCCTTTTTTATGGTGGGCCTATCCTTAGCTTGAAACTTTGCTATAATATTAAATTGAAATGATCTAGTACAAAGAAATTGCATTTGATCGTTTTAAATTCTTATTGCAGACTTGAACAACATAAAGAATTCGAAGTTCAGTTCCACTAGAAGCAAGTTGGAAGTGCTGCTGAATTAATTGAGTAAAAACATGGAGAAAAGATTAGAAAGTGACAGTGGGAGGATGACCAAGTTTTGAAGAATTGTTCGAGCGACAGAATCTTATACGTCCTTATCTGAATAAAAGAGCGCTTCCAGAGAAAAAATTATAAATATTTAAATCGGTTTAATTGTTTTCTGAGACTGTGTTGAGATCTTCCCTTCGTCATTCTGCACTTCCACCCGCAAGAGCGCGGGAAAAGTTAGAATTACTTTTCAACAGTCGTATTTGGATAATACTGATTCGAAAACTAACTTCGAATAATAATTTACCAGGGCTGAGCACTGGAGAAATTCACTAAGAACTCAAACTGTATAAACTGAATGAGAATGTGCAATTCGAGTATCATTTTACACAGGTTCTAAATAACCAAAATGTCAATACTTCTGTAATTCAGTGGTTATTTCCAACATATTCATATACTTTTTAGGCTACAAGATTTTAATCGTTACCAACTGTAGGATGTGTTAATTATTGTATAAATTAATAGACTATGTATTATGAATATGTGGGATTGTGGTAAAAAGTAGCAAAATTATTTATGATTTTATGTCATCACGAAGGGTAAATCACTCAAAATTGGAAGCGTTTAAGGCCATTATTTCTTCAGGTTGATGTGATTCAGGATAACCGTGAGATCTTCCATAACATACAGTAACGTTCATTTTTTTAAACTTTACTCCGATTTTAATTATTTGACTTAACTCTTGCAATATAAATTTAATTATTCAATATTCACTATTGCCTACAAAAACAAAATTACACAATGTAGAAATACAAATGAGAATGTTCTCTATTATTCAGGCACTACCAGCAAAAAGATAAATTACTCAATGATATGAGTCACTCAAAACACGCAAATCTAATTTTCTGTTCTTTTTATCAATTTTTAATAATATTGATTAATATATTCATGGAATATTACTCAATTTAGACTTCTCCTTTCCATGGGTCGATAATATCTTGAACAAAACCTTTCTAACTTTTCTTCACTATAAGACTGAATTATTTTTATTCATTCGATATATCCTTCATTTCGCGTCAATTTTGTCAAATTTCATTTATTCAGCTCTCATCTCATTTAATCTTCTTTCACTAATTCATCCTCACCTCACAACTAATACATCACAAATAACTTTATCTTTCATTTTACTCTCTATAAATTATATTTAAAAAATATTCAGACTAATGTTTCCACTCATTCCAGGCTTTTCTACGCTTGCTGTTAACCTATCATCTGAATAATATTTCTCCGCTTGCCCCTTGTCCGCTAATAGAGGGGGTGAGGCAGTTATAAATTTTTGTCGGTATAACGCAGGAGTTACGCATTGGAGCGAGCGACGAATTAACACCGAAAAGGGGATAAGTTTTATAGTCTACCAATGTGAGTCATCTGTGTGTCGGGGAAAGGTTATTAATAACACCACGTCATTACAAGTTAATTTTATGTGCGCCACTATAAGGGATCGTAAATTACTTGAACCTCGTTTCGCTTGAGCACCGGTAGGTAGCAGCGCTGGTGCTGTTGTAAAAAATCAAGTGTCATATCGCTGGTGGAAAACGTTTACAACTCTTTGAGTTGCACTCAATCGTAATTTACTGCTTACCACTCAACGTTTTATGGCCAGCTTCAGATAAGATCATAAAAAGTTGATGAGAGAAATATTAAAATCAAATTGGATTGGGTACGAAACTCTCACTAGTTATAAAATAGTATTTACCAGTTTTTCCAATTTCCGAGACTATTGGGGAATATTGATACTGTTATATTCTCCAGAATCATTGCAATCACCGAATTGTCTTTTTTCTATTCGATTATTTGCAATTCGATTCAAGTATGATGGAAATAGAATATTAGAAAGTCTATTCCCCAGAAAAATACTAATTAAATAATTCTACTGAATAATACTGTTACAGGTATAAATAGTTACGGTAATTAAATTGTTTCATCTTGACTGTGTATTGGTCATGGCGAGGGATTGATTTGAAGATATTTTATACATAATTGATTTTCCAGTCAAATGTAGTCGCTGTTAACTCATTATACTTAACACTATGACAACTGCACTACGCATTTAATAAACACAAAGAAAATGTACAAAAAAAATGTTTTCCAGTGAGTTGTACGACTGTAAAATATAACCAACGTGCCTTTCTTTTTTTCAATTATTGTAATGATAATTAAATACTGTCTATCAATAAGATCTTGGATAAGCTTTTTCACCGACCCCAACCTACCGAGAGCAGATTCTAGACTAAATTCTCCTTCAAATTCCCAAGTCATCAACTAATAATCGCTTAATGTCTTCATAGTGTTCATAATTTATTATCTTAATATTGTAGTTAAGTATGGGTTACAGTGTTAAGTATGGAATCAAAAGCTACAAATACAATAATGATTTGTTAAATTATTTTGGACTGTACAAATGAAATAAAGTATGGATGAGAACGAGTTTTCTATTGTTAAGAGACAGAGTAAATTAACATTTTAAAAGTATAGAGGCGTGAATAGATCAACAGCTGGTTTTAATCAACCTCCCTTCCATTTGGAAGCACTATGGGAATAAAAGAATAACGTACATTGTTAGTGAACAGACAGTTGATTAGGAATAATAATTGAAGATTATTCATTCTCATTCTCCGAAACAATAAATCAATTGAAGAGAATTCAAGAAAATTAATTAATTGATATTATAGCAGTGGCATTTGCATTTCAACAAATATTTATTTTTAAACTGCAAATACTGTAGATCATATTCAATATTGAAACTGCATATTCAAGCCCGTCATGTGTGTACACAATGTGATACAGATTTTAGCACATTTTTGAAACATTTGGACGCAACTTTGCATCTTCGATAACGCATTTGATTAAATTATGGAGATCCATTTCTGGTATTTCAGCATCTATTTCATGTATTACAAACTTCAAAACATACCTTCACTCACCCCTAGAAGGAATATTCCCCTCTTATCTAATACTATTCTACAAAAAAGTACTGTATTTGATTCTCATTTATCACATACAAACACTCTCAAAAGGTTTAATAACTGTGTTTAAAAAAAACTCTTCTATAGCTAAATTTTGCGATGTCAATTCTCTTACTTGTAATCATTCAAATGTCTTACTGGATCCAAATTAGAATATGCAACAATTTTTAACCTGAAACAGAAGAGAATAACATTGAAAATAATTCACAGATGATCTAATTATCTAATAGTAAAGCAACTATGCTATCACATTAAACGCTCAAATTCAAAGTTAAACATCTTTCAACTACAAGCATGAGTTTTAAAACATAGTTTCATATTCTATGAACTAACTTACTCCGAGCTACCACTATTCTATTCAGGCCAACCAGCGGTGGTGGTTGGTGTTGTATCCTCCCCTCCACCGTGAAACTCAGCCATCACCAATTTGAAAATACCTTTATTTATGTCTTGTTTTATTCTGGTGAGGGATGACCTCCACGTAGGTTATATCCCACAAATACTTTTTTAATCAATATCCCCTAAAAGATTTCTGGGTTCGCCCCTGACTATTATAACTCCAAACAACTCTGAACTACATTTTGATTCCAATGTACAAGTAGGCCTACAGCTGTACAATAACCATGAAATATATGAGACAATTTTTCAACGTTCAGATTTTTAACAAATCGCTATCTATTTAAATAGTGTGAATCTGATGGTCATTAGATTTCAATGTCGTGCACGATCTCTAAGTTGACAGAGAGATGACTGCCAGTTTTGCATTGTTCTCTCTATCAGCAGGTGTAGATGGCCTCTAATTAGAATGGGTATAAAGGTAGCCAGTGTTCAACAGAAATGATGTACTGGCCCAAATATTGTTTAGACCTGAAGTGAATGTTGAATTAACCTAGCTGGTTAGGTTAGAAATTAACACACCATTCGTTAAGCAGGTCCTGAGTACTATGGTAGTTGTGCGCGCGAACTTTCATTCCACCTGATTAATCTGGGGAGTTATTTCTCTGTGTTGCCAGTTATTTATACCATTCAACGGTGGAAATTCTCGTGATAAATGCGACTGTTCCGCCCGCTAAGATGTGTGAAAACCCCGCACGAAATAAGGCCCTTTTGAATTTATTGCTTCTACTCCCGCCGAAATTATAGTGCTTACAAAATTTCCTGCTGGTCGAGTCATGTACACGGACATAGTTTATCAGATGATACACAATGCGCCGCTTTTGTTCAGTTCTTCGACGATTTCACTTGGAAAATTGCTTGCTGCTGCATTCGAAATTGCGACTCAATTTTCTACATGCCAAATATTAGGGACTATAACCTATAGCTGAGACAAATCGATCTTTTCAACCGATTCGAATGGAGAAAGTAAAATAATAAACTCTTTGGAACTGCAATCTGATTTTGAGGAAACTTTTTGATATTATGTACAAGGTATGGTCTTTCGTACTATGGTCTTTCTTTGCAGTGGCGAAGGTGATATTGTGGAAGGTATCCATTACGAATAATAAGACGATATTGTCACAACCACATTTATTAAAACTTTGAGAAACTA
This sequence comes from Conomelus anceps, assembly GCA_948455865.1. Classification (NCBI taxonomy): domain Eukaryota; kingdom Metazoa; phylum Arthropoda; class Insecta; order Hemiptera; family Delphacidae; genus Conomelus; species Conomelus anceps. The sequence goes on along the minus strand of OX418218.1, from coordinate 52,899,803 downwards.
GTTTCGGTTGTTATACCATTATCAATCTCAATCAAACTCGAGAGTTTTAATAAATGTGGTTGTGACAATTTAGTCTTATTATTCATTACTATGGTCTCTTGATAGTGTATAGTACATTATAATATTATGTAGTATTTGATAGTCAACAATTCAGTACTAGAATAAACCGTGGTAGTTCAATGATAGAGTATTGAAGATTGCTCGTTATTCTATGAAAAAACATAAAATAACCATAAAACAACGTGATAATACAAATGTTCTTGGAGACAACACAGACTTGAGACAACACATATTTTGACTGGAATTTTCATGAGTGATCAACCTGTAGTATAATTTTGAGTGTTTTAGTCCACAGCAACGTGAAGCTGTGAGTGAAGATTTTTCAACAATATATGTATGTATCATCAGGTGGTTATTGAGTTTTCATAAAATAACGAACCATCTTCACATTCATTGAAAGAATCATTTCTCTAGAAATATCACAGTCCATAGTTCTACTGAACTACGTATCATTAATGTATCAGTCCTAACATATTAGTCAAGTAACAGTTATTTTTTGTTTAAACTTTTATATTAAAATATGATTATTATTAAATAACACAACATCCAGGAACGTATAAGTTACAATTATTGTGATTAGCTCATCATTATACATTAATATACTTACTTACTATGCGGCGCTACAGTCCGTCGTGGACCTTGGCCTCCATCACCAAACCTCCACCAATCTCTATCCACCTCTCTCCATCCTATCCTTCCTATGACACGCAGATCTTCTTGCACGTCATCAAGCCATCTTTTCTTTGGTCTGCCTTGTCGTCTTCGTACAAATATACACAATTTTTGGCAACCGGGTGCTTTCCATTCTTTCGACGTGCCCCAGCCACCTGAGTTTCTGTGACCTGATAAACCTGACAATGTCCTCTTTTCCCAAGCATTCTATTATTTCGCTGTTTTTCCTTCTTCGCCATTCCTCGCCATCTCTTACAGGTCCCATAATGGTTCGGACAATTTTTCTCTCTGCAACTCTGAGATATTCTGCATCTTTCTTTGTGATTATCCAAACTTCGGATCCATATGCTATTATGGGACGTATCAGACTTTTGTAGATGACGAGTTTGGTTCTTCTGGAAATCATCTTGCTAATTAACAGTTTCTTATTAGCATAATATGCTTTGTTCCCTGCTTGTATTCTCTTCTTTATACTTTCAAACATGTCATTCTCACAATTCATCTCCACACCCAGGTAGCTGAAGTTTTTCACTGCCTCAAATATTTTGTCTCCAATCATCAGGTTCTGAGGTGCACGTCTCGATTGTCCTGGTGATATTCTGAGGTACTTGGTTTTACCTTCATTCACTTTCAGTCTAATCTTCTCTCCTTCCTTTTCTATTATGTCATATACTTCCCGGATGGCTTCCTTGCTACGCGCTACTATTGCTATATCATCCGCGTATGCACATAGTTGCCACGTTTTGTGAAATATGTTGCTCTTGGGGTCTATCTTTTCGATAATGCTGTGCAGTGTCATATTGAATAATGCCGCAGACAGTCCATCTCCTTTTTCACACCGGTGCTGAAAATAAAAGGCTGACAGCATTTACCTCCAAACTTTACAGTGGCCTTTGTCTCCTCCAGCGTCATCTTCACCAATCTCCTTAGCTTTGCTGGGATATTGAATTTTTTCAGCACTTGCCCCAATTCGGATCTACTATCGAATGCCTGTTTGAAGTCCACAAAGAGAATATGCAAGCTCACACCATGTTCATAAAACTTCTCAGCTATCTGCCTCATTATAAATAATTGGTCGGTAGTAGCTCTTCCTGTACGAAAACCACATTTGTATTCTCCAATTATTTTGTCAATTAATGGCTTTAGTCTCTCGTTCAAAATACTGGAGAATATTTTGTAACATACACTAAGCAATGTGATGCCTCTGTAGTTCTCGCATTGGAGTTTGTTTCCTTAAACAGAATTTATTAATTTCGAATTCCTTTAGGTGCTATTAGTTTTTTTTTGTTTCCTTTTTTGAAAATGGGACATATAATTCCTTTTTTCCAGCTCTCTGGCATGATTTCTTGGTCCCATATCATACAAATTAATTTATATAGTTTCTGTGCGAGTTCTTCTCCTCCGTATTTGATCAATTCCGCACTCAGATTCTCATCACCGGGGGCTTTTCCATTTTTAAGTTTCTTTATGGCATTCACCACTTCATACATTAATATAAAGAGTAATTATTCACGAGTTCAAATTAAAAATATTACGGTCATCATCATCTTTAATCACCTGTCCACAAAGATATAGAACAACGGAGCTTCCTTATGTAGAGAATGGCTACAATGTAGTTAAGGAGGTGGAGCCCCATTAAAGCGTCAGGTATTTGTTTTTATTCCTAATTTGAATGCTCGCATAGAACAAAATCAATTATCACAGCTGCTAAAACGAGAGGCAGTTGTATGCAAGAAAATCTTTTCAATCTGCTATCATTTACGATCTCCACCAAACATAAAATTTTATTCATATTTAAGATTTGCAAGTTTAATGCATCTAAGAATCTAACATTGTATGACGGACAATGATGAAGTTCTGATAGCCTCTCTCCTAGCTTTGTCCATGCAAAAAAAAGTAGCCTACTTCTACTTTCTTCTATATAGAGGAGAGAAATGTCCCCTATTTTCCAGACAACAAATAAAAAAAATATGCTCTACAACTTTATTCGTTCTAAAATTTCGTCTGCCTATGCCTGCAATGCGCAGAAGTACTAAGTTTCAGTTGGATTCATACTATTGAATCCTCAAATTGAAATGAGATCTTCAATAGTTATTATCGTCTTCAAAACTGCATCCCCCAAAATTTAGACCTCTAGGCAGTCGCCTATATGGACGGCTCGGTCCTGGAGAAAGTGATTCTAAAAGTAAAACAGATAAACTTTAAAAGTTTAATAAGTAAAGGTTTCTGGAACAAAGTTATTCATCTAGTCCGTTCTCACAGACCAAGACCCTTCCATTTGTTTCTTATAGTGAAACATGTTTCTGTCATATTCGTTCGATACTTGTGCATTTGAAAATGTATCGTCAACAAAAAAAATTGTGAGAATGCATCCATCTGCTGTTTTGTATTAGGCGATTTGGGCGGTAGGGGACGGTAAGTGAAACATGCGAGTCAATGGCAAAGGAAGAGCTTTGACTCGTATCACGTTAGAAGTGGACAAAGCCGGGAATCGGAGGAAGCGAATCTCGGCTTTATCCTATTTTGAAAAGGGGCTCGACTCAGCGTGTGAAAAGGGGTCCAAATCGCAGTGGCAGACTCCCTTGCAATAGTGGATCCTAAGCAAGTCGTACAACAGTAACTGTGCAGTCAGCACAGAGAGGATAGGAAGGAAACTCACAAGTGCATGACGTCTAAATCTTATTGGGCTTCTTCACAAAGCTTTTGATTCCGTTAAAGCTTGTTCAAGTTTCTGCTAGCCGCAATCCGATGGCCAAACGCCGAGCCGAATACTAACTGGTCGCTTGTTAAGCTCCCGTAACACGTTTTTTTAGCGCATTTACAGTTGAAATTTTGTTTCTTTTCAATATTTGGTTTACATTGTTGACTAACAACCCCCCAAATATTTTTTACATAAATTGTTCCTTCTATAATAAATTATATAAAATTTAAAGATTTAAGTACAATCTACTAGTAAGAGTTTCCATCACAGTAACTAAAATTACAACTACAGTACCAATTATTTAGTTTGTACTCTGCAACAAAACAGGGCCCATGCTAGATGAATATCACATTATACATAAATATATCACGTAAGTGCTTCTTCCATAAAAAAGATAAATTAGAAGTAAAACTACAGGCAGAGCGAAACCAAGATTTTTTCGGGAGGATATCAATTGAAAGTATTTTAGGGAGATATGGCCAAAAAAAAACTTTATTGACATGAGAGGCATAAATAGAGCTTTTCTCTGTGTCGATTAAGAGTTTCGGGTAGAAAGTTGAATGCATTCCCAAATTCTACTACGGATTCACTCCTGTCTACAGGTAGAAGCTTCCATTGGATTGTACAGTAACTACAAGTTAAGTACAATATGATTTTGTACATTCTCATGAAACAGGCCCCATGTCACATAAAATATGAAGTTGTTTTACAAGTTGCATGTATCTGCAAAAACAATTTCTACCATGCCATGGAAGGGGTTGTTAACGGATGGCCAGTTAAGAAGTCAGAAATTATTGTGTTGTGGTTTATTTTTGAGGGCAATAAAAAAACTCTTAATGCCCAATCGGTTCATCTTTATCCTTATAAAGAAAGAGTGTAGTGTTTGTCGGAGAGTTTATATGATTTAAAAGAATAACGTATTTGTTGTATAGCCTACTTCTAAATTAATTATTCTCTGCGGTGTTCATATTCAGTAACCTAATTACTTAAAAATAAATTTAACAAAAAATGCTTTTACTGAAAATTTACTACACAAATAGAAACTCTATTCAGTATTTTCTTACAAGTAAAAGTAAAAGGTTATCAACCTACTTTTTGGTGAATAGAGTACTTTATCGGCATTCGTTCTATCAGCAATTACAGTAAAACCTGGGTAAGGCGGAACTCCACCGAACTGAAAAAAATTTCCGTTTTGGCAGGATTCCGGGTTAGACCCAGGATCATATTAAAAGCATGTGATAGGTAAAACAATTACTGTAATTTAATTTTGTCTCGTGAAAAAGCAGTGAAAATAATTATTAATTATACCTACTGTGACGTTGAAAATACATCTTCTTTCCACTAATATAATAAAAACTTATAAAACACTTTTAAAAATTTTCCTTCATCAACCTATTTCATTTTCATCCACATATTTAAAGACAAAGTTTTCATTTTTAGGTTTGCCATTTCAAAATTAAAGAACCCTGTCAACTGACAATTACAGCAATTAAACACAATTTTTTAAAAATAAATAAACGTTAAACACTGATGAAACGAGTGTTATCACGCATTACTCGGACAATGACAGAACTCGGAATGAATAGGAAAGAACGTACCGTACGAAAGACTTGATTAAACTGATGTAGAAACAGTTCCAATTCAAAATTAAAACGCCGAGGATGTTATGACTAATGTGATGGATGCTATGGCGTCAAAACACCGTGTGTACAGACTTTCAGTTCCCCAGTTTTTCAATTTCCCCAGACTTTCAGTTCAATGAATGTTTGGTTGCTAATCGATCCGATTCTTGGAAACAATTAGCCATCAATACGTACGTACGCGGCGAGAGAAGCATATAAAATCGAGCGGGACACTGTGTCTTATCTATTTTGCAATAACCTTCTAAGACATCCGGTAAAAAGAAATAATGTATCGCAGTGTACTTGATACGTTCCTGCTCAAAACATCCTGCTGTTTTAAAAACAAATATTGAACTATATATTTACTTAATACAGAAAATAATCCGGAATACAGTGCGTTGCAAAAGCAAACAGCTTCTGTAAATTTTTATCAAATTTCCGTTATACACAGTTTTAATTATTGCAAGGGACTTCTTAAGCGTTCCGTTTCCGCGTTAGAAAGGTTCCGGCTTAGAAAGGTAATTTTATACATAACTACATACAAAATTCCTAGGGACCGGATGAAACATTCCGTCTTACAAGGGGTCCGTCTTAGACAGGTTTTACTGTACTTGATCAGCATTTGTGCCTACTTTACACAATCAGTTTTCACTGATCAGAACTACTACTAATTTACTAGAACAGTTACAACACTGATTATATCGTAACGATATCAACGCAACATTATTCACGCTCTGCTTATTGAAATTTCGTGATGGTAAGCAAAAATTCCTGAACAATACGATATTATTTTAATGGGAACGACGAATGGACTCAAATAAATTACATCTCAAATCTCAATATCAAAAGAGCTACAAATTAAAATTTGTACAGATAAAAATTTTTAATCAGAAAAATAAAGATGCTGAAAAATAGTCAATCATGTATAGACTAATCGCTATAATGGATTAGCTACATGTGAAAACATGCGGCGAAACAGGCTGAAGATCAGTAGGGCAGAGTAGGAATACTGGCTCAGTTTAACGGCGGTTAACTAACCACGGTTAAATTTTAACGGCCGTTAAATTTAACCTAACTTAATTTAACATAGGAAAACCTAATTTAACGGCCCAGTTGAATTTTAACGTCGGTTAAATTTTAACGGTGATTAAATTTTAACGGTGATTAACTAACGAGGGTTAAATAAACAGACTGAAAATTTTCATATGAAATTAAATTTATGTAGCTCACCAAGGCGTTCCAATTGCATGTATCAAGCACTCCGATGAATAAAATAAAAAAAAAAATAAATAAAAAAAAATAAATAAAAAAAAATTAATTATCATTAATATTATCATGTAGTAGGGGAGGGTGAGGGTTCCGTCACAGTTTTTTTTTAACCTGAAATTTAAGGTTAAACCTGAAATTTAAGGTTAACCTAAGTCAACCCATCCAAACCTAACCTAACCTGAAATAGGTAAGTCAAAGTCAAATCAACGCAGTCTATCCGATCCCCAAAATTCCCATTTTCACGTGGGTTCCGAACCACGAAAAAATTTGAACTTTTTAACCCGTGAAGGGAATTTTAATTTGAAGACGCCATCTTGTTCAGCCTTCCAAGGCAAATCAACGCAATCTATCCGATACCCAAAATTCCCATTTTCACGTGGGTTCCGAACCACGAAAAAATTTGAACTTTTTAACCCGTGAAGGGAATTTTAATTTGAAGACGCCATCTTGTTCAGCATTTCATGGCACCTCAAATTCATGTATCAAATACCATTTTCCGATCACGATTAATTGGGGAAAAAATAATAATAAAATTTAACCTTGAATTTAAGGTTAACCCAACTATCCAAACCTGAAATAGCTAAGTCAAATTCGAATCAACGCAATCTATCCAATCTCCAAAATTCCCATTTTCACAGGAGTTAAAATTCATGAAAAAATTTAACGGCGATTAAATTTTAACGGCGATTAAATTTTAACGGTGGTTTTAACCCTAGTTTTAACCCTAGTTTTAACGGTAGTTTTAACGGTGGTTTTAATGGTGGTTATAGTGGAGATTAAACACCAACTGATTAGCCATCTTGTACCATCACTTACCCAGTGGTTCGGAACCCACCTAAACTAAAGTTTATTAGATGGTTCTTGTTCAAATTTCCAAGGCGATTCAATTTCATGTATTAAACACTCTCATGTATCAATTGACATCCCATTTTTTCCCTTTTTCTCTCATTTTTCCCCCCTCTCTCTCATTTTTCCCCCTTTCCACCCCAGTTTTTGGGTATAAATAGAGGTGCACAGGCAGAAAATTCTCACTCCTTTGGATCGAAGGAGTTATGTTAGTTCAGGCTGAAAATAGTCAACGAGCTATACTCCCACCAGAGATTTCTGGCTCATCCACGGAGACTAGTCGCTTCCTATTTTCAGATAGGGTCCCAAACACAACCAACTATCAAACAACAGAATCAAGCAATACCACAAAAAATTTTGTATATATAAAAATGGATAAAATAATTTCATCCACCTACTCATCACCAATCTGCCAACACAGCATCAACAAAAACTGCCTCTTTTTCATATGGAACTCATTCAACACAATTGATGTAAAAATATTGTTTGAAAACCTAAAACCTCATATAATTGATATAATACGTGAAAATTCTGAAAAATTCCACCACAATATTAAATGGTATGTGAGTTTAACAGTTAAATTGAAAAAGATTTCTGCTGATAAAGAGTTGTTTGTAGAACCCACGTTCCATGGGCAATCGAGGTCTGTAATCTCAGTCCATGAGAATCTTGATAAATTCAACATACAATGGGAGGAGGCAGAGGGAAAAATTATGGAAGGTTTAGATAAATTCATAAAGTTGGGGAGTGGTTGGACTATAGACATATTCAAGCAGTTCAATTTCAACATTGTAAGATACAGACCAATAAGTGGTTCTGGCTCATACATTCCTACTCCAGTTAAAATTATAAATAGGAAAGCTGTTATAAATGTGAGAAATGAAGATGATCTCTGCTTTGTCTGGTCCATCCTCTCCTATTTCAACACCAATAACAATAATTATCAAGTATCTGCGCTTAGAAATCTACAACATATGATTAATATTGGAAATTTATGCTTCCCATTAAAACTGCAACACATACCTAAATTTGAGAACCAAAACACAACAATAGCTGTTAATGTTATTGCATATGAAGAAGAGAAAGATATGTTCTATCCAGTCTTTGCATCCCAACACAGAAAGAGAGAGCATACAATCACCCTGTTGTTGTTATCTAACAAAGAAGAACAAAAACACTACACTCTTGTTAAAAATCTATCCAGACTACTATCACATCTAACAAAAAGTCATGATAAAGAAGAAATTTGTCCCCATTGTTTTCAAAGATTCACTAATAAAAATGCAAAACAAAATTTAGAAAAACATATTGAATTGTGCTCATCACACGAAACACAATGCATTAAAATTCCACAACAAAATACTGTTTTAAAGTTCACAAATTTCTCCTACACCCTACCCACCCCCTTCACCATATACGCCGACTTTGAATGCTTAATCAAAGATGAAAAACATATACCATGTGGTTATGGATATGTAATAGTAAATGAAAGTGGATCAATTCATTATGGACCAAGGATAGTTAGAGCATCCAACCTGTCTGAATCATCAAATTTAATAGAAAAGTTTCTAGATGAATTAGATAAACATGGAAATGAATTGAAAAAGCAATTGAAAATACAAGTGCCAATGCATATAACAGTAGAAGAAGAAAACAAATTTGAAATGATAGATGTGTGTTGCCTGTGTAATAAGAGCCTATTGTTTGATCGTGTGCGACACCACTCACATTCAACTGGAAAGTTTATTGGAGCTGCTCATCAATCATGTAATCTTAATGCAAAACAGGTGGAGTTCATTCCTGTAATATTCCACAATTTCACCGGTTACGATTCACACTTCATTGTTCAATCACTCAATAAATATAAAAAGAGAATAAGTTGCTTAGCTAGGACAAGTGAAAAAATAATTTCAATAACACTAAATAACACTCTAAGATTTATCGATTCACTACAATTTCTGAATTCATCTCTTTCGAAATTGACAGAAAATATGTTATCAAATGCTTTCCAACTGATTTCAGCACATTTTCCAAATAATACAAATTTACTCTTGAAAAAACAAATCTACCCATACGAATATATGGATTGTTTTGAGAAATTCGAAGAAACACAATTACCTTCCCGGGAAAACTTCTACAACAAACTAACCGATTCAGATGTAAGTGAGACTGACTATCAAAATGCTATAACCGTTTGGAATGCGTTCAACTTGAAAAATCTTGGTCAATTTCACGATCTCTACCTAACCACCGATATACTCTTACTCGCCGATATATTTCAATCTTTCAGATCAACATTCCAGAAAACATACAGTCTTGATCCATCCCACTTTTATTCGCTACCACACTATTCGTGGAATGCAATGTTGAAAATGACCGGTATTGAACTTGAACTTTTGAGTGATCCAGATATGCACCTGTTTGTAGAGTCCGGCATTCGCGGGGGTTTAAGTGTAATCCCCAAACGATATGCAAAAGCCAACAACCAATATTTATCTACATATGATGAAAATTCCAAAACCACATTTATAATCTACTTAGATGCAAATAATTTATATGGTACAAGCATGAGTGAGCCACTGCCACACTCTGGATTCAAGTGGCTATCTAATGAGCAAATTCAAAATTTCGATGTTACAAAAATTTCAGATGAATCACACGTTGGCTACTTTTTAGAAGTCGATCTTGAATATCCAGAAAGTCTACATGATATGCACAACCATTACCCCCTTGCGCCAGTAAAAGCCACACCCCCATCAGGGCGATATGAGAAATTGATTACAACTTTTGAAAATCGTAAAAATTATATTCTACACTACAAAAATTTGAAACTTTACATGAGATTAGGTTTGAAATTAACAAAAATACACAGAGTGATGCAATTCAATCAATCAGCCTGGTTAGAGCAATTTATATCATTAAATACCGAGTTGAGAAAGAATTCAAATAATGATTTTGATAGAGATCTTTACAAGCTATGTTCTAATGCAATTTATGGAAAAACGTTGGAAAATGTAAGGAATCACAACAATTTCAGGATTATAACTGATGAAAAGCAACTTGATAAAGTGATTGCATATCCAAGAATGAAACACTGGTACAGATTTAATGATGATGTTGCTGGTGTATGCCTAAATAAGCTTGAGGTTCATCTAAATCGTCCCATTTATGTGGGTATGGCAATACTTGAGTCAAGTAAAGCAATAATGTACAAATTCCATTATGATGAAATTCTAAAAATGTATCCCAATGTTGAACTGCTAATGTCCGATACAGATAGTTTTATGTATCTGATTCAAACAAATGATATTTATAAAGATATTGAAAGAAATTTGGACTTATTTGACACATCTAATTATCCAAAAGACCATCAATGTTACAGCACAAAACATAAAAAACAACTAGGTAAATTTAAGGATGAGTGTGGAGGAAAAATAATTTCTGGGTTTGTTGGACTACAAGCCAAAATGTATGCAATTCGCATAGGTGATTCAGAAAAGAAGGTTGCAAAGGGAATTCCCAAGAGTGCAAATAGAAATCAATTGAGATTTGAAGATTATAAAGAATGTCTGTTTGATGTAAAACACAAAAATGTAACATCATCAGCAATTGAAAGTAAACTGCATCATGTCTATACTGTTCAACGTGAAAAACTAGCTCTTCAACCTCATGACGATAAACGTTTCATACTACCAAACCGAATTGATACTCTAGCTTGGGGCCATAAAGATATTCCAATCAGAAAACGTAAAATTCGTGAGCAGCAGCCATCTCAAGGAAAAGTACAAAAACTTTAAAAACCTGAAAAACTTTAAAATATAAAGAAACTTTAAAACCTGAAAAACTTTAAAACCTGAAAAACTTTAAAATAAAATAAAATTTTTTTTTTTGCTTAAATAGGTCTGATATCTAGAGTTTTAGGTGGGTGTCTAAACCTATGTAGGTGCATAAATGTAGGTGTAGGTACCTATACCTAGATTAATGTGTGTGAATGTAGGTACCTATACCTAGATTAATGTGTGTAGGTGTAGGTGTGTAGGTGTAGGTACCTATACCTAGACACCTACACCTACACACATTAATCTAGGTATAGGTACCTACATTCACACACATTAATCTAGGTATAGGTACCTACACCTACATTTATGCACCTACATAGGTTTAGACACCCACCTAAAACTCTAGATATCAGACCTATTTAAGCAAAAAAAAAAATTTTATTTTATTTTAAAGTTTTTCAGGTTTTAAAGTTTTTCAGGTTTTAAAGTTTCTTTATATTTTAAAGTTTTTCAGGTTTTTAAAGTTTTTGTACTTTTCCTTGAGATGGCTGCTGCTCACGAATTTTACGTTTTCTGATTGGAATATCTTTATGGCCCCAAGCTAGAGTATCAATTCGGTTTGGTAGTATGAAACGTTTATCGTCATGAGGTTGAAGAGCTAGTTTTTCACGTTGAACAGTATAGACATGATGCAGTTTACTTTCAATTGCTGATGATGTTACATTTTTGTGTTTTACATCAAACAGACATTCTTTATAATCTTCAAATCTCAATTGATTTCTATTTGCACTCTTGGGAATTCCCTTTGCAACCTTCTTTTCTGAATCACCTATGCGAATTGCATACATTTTGGCTTGTAGTCCAACAAACCCAGAAATTATTTTTCCTCCACACTCATCCTTAAATTTACCTAGTTGTTTTTTATGTTTTGTGCTGTAACATTGATGGTCTTTTGGATAATTAGATGTGTCAAATAAGTCCAAATTTCTTTCAATATCTTTATAAATATCATTTGTTTGAATCAGATACATAAAACTATCTGTATCGGACATTAGCAGTTCAACATTGGGATACATTTTTAGAATTTCATCATAATGGAATTTGTACATTATTGCTTTACTTGACTCAAGTATTGCCATACCCACATAAATGGGACGATTTAGATGAACCTCAAGCTTATTTAGGCATACACCAGCAACATCATCATTAAATCTGTACCAGTGTTTCATTCTTGGATATGCAATCACTTTATCAAGTTGCTTTTCATCAGTTATAATCCTGAAATTGTTGTGATTCCTTACATTTTCCAACGTTTTTCCATAAATTGCATTAGAACATAGCTTGTAAAGATCTCTATCAAAATCATTATTTGAATTCTTTCTCAACTCGGTATTTAATGATATAAATTGCTCTAACCAGGCTGATTGATTGAATTGCATCACTCTGTGTATTTTTGTTAATTTCAAACCTAATCTCATGTAAAGTTTCAAATTTTTGTAGTGTAGAATATAATTTTTACGATTTTCAAAAGTTGTAATCAATTTCTCATATCGCCCTGATGGGGGTGTGGCTTTTACTGGCGCAAGGGGGTAATGGTTGTGCATATCATGTAGACTTTCTGGATATTCAAGATCGACTTCTAAAAAGTAGCCAACGTGTGATTCATCTGAAATTTTTGTAACATCGAAATTTTGAATTTGCTCATTAGATAGCCACTTGAATCCAGAGTGTGGCAGTGGCTCACTCATGCTTGTACCATATAAATTATTTGCATCTAAGTAGATTATAAATGTGGTTTTGGAATTTTCATCATATGTAGATAAATATTGGTTGTTGGCTTTTGCATATCGTTTGGGGATTACACTTAAACCCCCGCGAATGCCGGACTCTACAAACAGGTGCATATCTGGATCACTCAAAAGTTCAAGTTCAATACCGGTCATTTTCAACATTGCATTCCACGAATAGTGTGGTAGCGAATAAAAGTGGGATGGATCAAGACTGTATGTTTTCTGGAATGTTGATCTGAAAGATTGAAATATATCGGCGAGTAAGAGTATATCGGTGGTTAGGTAGAGATCGTGAAATTGACCAAGATTTTTCAAGTTGAACGCATTCCAAACGGTTATAGCATTTTGATAGTCAGTCTCACTTACATCTGAATCGGTTAGTTTGTTGTAGAAGTTTTCCCGGGAAGGTAATTGTGTTTCTTCGAATTTCTCAAAACAATCCATATATTCGTATGGGTAGATTTGTTTTTTCAAGAGTAAATTTGTATTATTTGGAAAATGTGCTGAAATCAGTTGGAAAGCATTTGATAACATATTTTCTGTCAATTTCGAAAGAGATGAATTCAGAAATTGTAGTGAATCGATAAATCTTAGAGTGTTATTTAGTGTTATTGAAATTATTTTTTCACTTGTCCTAGCTAAGCAACTTATTCTCTTTTTATATTTATTGAGTGATTGAACAATGAAGTGTGAATCGTAACCGGTGAAATTGTGGAATATTACAGGAATGAACTCCACCTGTTTTGCATTAAGATTACATGATTGATGAGCAGCTCCAATAAACTTTCCAGTTGAATGTGAGTGGTGTCGCACACGATCAAACAATAGGCTCTTATTACACAGGCAACACACATCTATCATTTCAAATTTGTTTTCTTCTTCTACTGTTATATGCATTGGCACTTGTATTTTCAATTGCTTTTTCAATTCATTTCCATGTTTATCTAATTCATCTAGAAACTTTTCTATTAAATTTGATGATTCAGACAGGTTGGATGCTCTAACTATCCTTGGTCCATAATGAATTGATCCACTTTCATTTACTATTACATATCCATAACCACATGGTATATGTTTTTCATCTTTGATTAAGCATTCAAAGTCGGCGTATATGGTGAAGGGGGTGGGTAGGGTGTAGGAGAAATTTGTGAACTTTAAAACAGTATTTTGTTGTGGAATTTTAATGCATTGTGTTTCGTGTGATGAGCACAATTCAATATGTTTTTCTAAATTTTGTTTTGCATTTTTATTAGTGAATCTTTGAAAACAATGGGGACAAATTTCTTCTTTATCATGACTTTTTGTTAGATGTGATAGTAGTCTGGATAGATTTTTAACAAGAGTGTAGTGTTTTTGTTCTTCTTTGTTAGATAACAACAACAGGGTGATTGTATGCTCTCTCTTTCTGTGTTGGGATGCAAAGACTGGATAGAACATATCTTTCTCTTCTTCATATGCAATAACATTAACAGCTATTGTTGTGTTTTGGTTCTCAAATTTAGGTATGTGTTGCAGTTTTAATGGGAAGCATAAATTTCCAATATTAATCATATGTTGTAGATTTCTAAGCGCAGATACTCGATAATTATTGTTATTGGTGTTGAAATAGGAGAGGATGGACCAGACAAAGCAGAGATCATCTTCATTTCTCACATTTATAACAGCTTTCCTATTTATAATTTTAACTGGAGTAGGAATGTATGAGCCAGAACCACTTATTGGTCTGTATCTTACAATGTTGAAATTGAACTGCTTGAATATGTCTATAGTCCAACCACTCCCCAACTTTATGAATTTATCTAAACCTTCCATAATTTTTCCCTCTGCCTCCTCCCATTGTATGTTGAATTTATCAAGATTCTCATGGACTGAGATTACAGACCTCGATTGCCCATGGAACGTGGGTTCTACAAACAACTCTTTATCAGCAGAAATCTTTTTCAATTTAACTGTTAAACTCACATACCATTTAATATTGTGGTGGAATTTTTCAGAATTTTCACGTATTATATCAATTATATGAGGTTTTAGGTTTTCAAACAATATTTTTACATCAATTGTGTTGAATGAGTTCCATATGAAAAAGAGGCAGTTTTTGTTGATGCTGTGTTGGCAGATTGGTGATGAGTAGGTGGATGAAATTATTTTATCCATTTTTATATATACAAAATTTTTTGTGGTATTGCTTGATTCTGTTGTTTGATAGTTGGTTGTGTTTGGGACCCTATCTGAAAATAGGAAGCGACTAGTCTCCGTGGATGAGCCAGAAATCTCTGGTGGGAGTATAGCTCGTTGACTATTTTCAGCCTGAACTAACATAACTCCTTCGATCCAAAGGAGTGAGAATTTTCTGCCTGTGCACCTCTATTTATACCCAAAAACTGGGGTGGAAAGGGGGAAAAATGAGAGAGAGGGGGGAAAAATGAGAGAAAAAGGGAAAAAATGGGATGTCAATTGATACATGAGAGTGTTTAATACATGAAATTGAATCGCCTTGGAAATTTGAACAAGAACCATCTAATAAACTTTAGTTTAGGTGGGTTCCGAACCACTGGGTAAGTGATGGTACAAGATGGCTAATCAGTTGGTGTTTAATCTCCACTATAACCACCATTAAAACCACCGTTAAAACTACCGTTAAAACTAGGGTTAAAACTAGGGTTAAAACCACCGTTAAAATTTAATCGCCGTTAAAATTTAATCGCCGTTAAATTTTTTCATGAATTTTAACTCCTGTGAAAATGGGAATTTTGGAGATTGGATAGATTGCGTTGATTCGAATTTGACTTAGCTATTTCAGGTTTGGATAGTTGGGTTAACCTTAAATTCAAGGTTAAATTTTATTATTATTTTTTCCCCAATTAATCGTGATCGGAAAATGGTATTTGATACATGAATTTGAGGTGCCATGAAATGCTGAACAAGATGGCGTCTTCAAATTAAAATTCCCTTCACGGGTTAAAAAGTTCAAATTTTTTCGTGGTTCGGAACCCACGTGAAAATGGGAATTTTGGGTATCGGATAGATTGCGTTGATTTGCCTTGGAAGGCTGAACAAGATGGCGTCTTCAAATTAAAATTCCCTTCACGGGTTAAAAAGTTCAAATTTTTTCGTGGTTCGGAACCCACGTGAAAATGGGAATTTTGGGGATCGGATAGACTGCGTTGATTTGACTTTGACTTACCTATTTCAGGTTAGGTTAGGTTTGGATGGGTTGACTTAGGTTAACCTTAAATTTCAGGTTTAACCTTAAATTTCAGGTTAAAAAAAACTGTGACGGAACCCTCACCCTCCCCTACTACATGATAATATTAATGATAATTAATTTTTTTTTATTTATTTTTTTTTATTTATTTTTTTTTTTATTTTATTCATCGGAGTGCTTGATACATGCAATTGGAACGCCTTGGTGAGCTACATAAATTTAATTTCATATGAAAATTTTCAGTCTGTTTATTTAACCCTCGTTAGTTAATCACCGTTAAAATTTAATCACCGTTAAAATTTAACCGACGTTAAAATTCAACTGGGCCGTTAAATTAGGTTTTCCTATGTTAAATTAAGTTAGGTTAAATTTAACGGCCGTTAAAATTTAACCGTGGTTAGTTAACCGCCGTTAAACTGAGCCAGTATTCCTACTCTGCCCTACTAAGATCTATAAGATACAGGAACAGAATTCGGTCCAACCCATTTTATCAAAGATGCAGATCGATTGCCGCTATGTGGCTACAATGGCTTTGTGGCACGGCACTGATGCTCAGCACGCTTCAGGGTATCCGCCAAAAGTCCAGAGCATTAGCAGAGTATAACCGTAAAAAGATCGTAACACTGAACTTTTAATAGTGAACTTTTCTATTGTAATGGTTCTAATGGACATGCTTGAAGTGAATGCTATCGTGCCGTTTATAGCCAATCGCCTCACTAATTTTATAACTTTTCAATAAATTTGAAATAAATATTTATGAGAGTTTTCTAGTTGAGTTGATGATCTGTGGAGGTTACGAATGTCTTTTTGCGAGCACCAGAGCACTTCCTCGCCAACCAATTACCAATAAGCTACTACCAGCACTGCTGATCATCTATTACTGCGGACTGAGTCTTCGTGCTGACCCCTTTACCCCTCTATCATCTCGAAGAATATACCCACCCACTATCTACTCTTCCCCTAACCAATACTGACTGCTGGTTGTATTTCAGCTTGCACGCGTGACCTGGCCATGCCTTTTAGAACAAACAAGGACCTTCCTGTGTCATAACTATCTATCTATGAATCTATCATGGTGACCAATGAATTTCAAACTTGCCAATCATTTCTCCAAATAGGTCCAGTTAAGACAACTTAGTTCTCGACATTATTTATTTGTTCATTACAAAAACTTATTCAAGTACAGAAAGATACTACAGACACAACCCACTAATGTTGAGATGAAATATTAATATCAATGAATTATTAATTTATTAATTAATTATCTCAACATTACAAATTATAAACATATAAACATATAATGTTCTATCGTCTTTCTACCCAAGTGAAATTTCAAAAGCAAAGCAGTTAATTTCAAATTAAGTATCAAATTTTTCTGTACAGCCTGAACATTTATCGATTCCAATTCAATTCAAGAACATATATTTAGGAATATAATTGAAATGAATAAATTGAACTGACTGAATATTAGAAACACGATAACAAAGAACGTGTTGGAAACTTCATAAAATTTTGTTAAAGGATGTAAATGTCATTGTTCGTTACACCAATAAATAAATAAATAAATAAAATCATTGTGCAATTTTATTATAGATTAGACACAGTATCGATCGAAAATTTACTCTTCAAATCGATAGAAAAGTTCTGAAAGATTATAAAACAAATTATTCATGATTTGTATTACTATTATTTGAAGAGCTTATTCATGCACTACGTGCTCTTCTTTGTTATAGGCTACTAGGATCAGTATCTAGTAGTGGATGCCATTAGTTTTTGTTGATATTTGTCTTCAATATGAGTAGGCTATGTTTTTCGTCTGAAGTGATTCCTATGAGCTTCTTGTTCCTGCTAGCTTTATGTCTTTATACAAAGTTATGTGAATTCGCGAATAAAAACAATGATATCAGTAAAGCAAGAGAGCTTGCATAGTACTAGACTACAATATCGTTATGAGTTATATAGAATGTCATGATTTTGATATACTTTATTTATGGATCTGATTCAACAGTGTGGTTAGTCATTCCCGCACTAGACGCCATGAAAGTGTTAATTTACTGTTAAATATTATTTAGAAAATGTTATCAGCCCCCAGCGACTAGTTAGTCTGCAGATAAGTAGCGTTCGATCTTTATCAAGAGTGAACCACACTAATCCAGACTTCATTACTCGGAGAGAAGTTCTTTATCTTTATTAGCGCTGTGGTGATCTGGTATACGTTGGAAGCCACAAAAAGTAAGCAGACGTCAGTGCTCTTTTTAGGAAGTTTCTTTATCAGTTCGCTGGGCGTTCAGCCCAGACGGCAGCTCTGAGCAGATACGTAGTGTATAATCATGTCTAATGTCCAGTACATTCCATGTCAGAGACTGTATGTCTTTTCTCAAAGCACGTGGTCTTGTAAAAACATCCTAATGCAGCTATATTTTGCAATGTGTCTTTTGACAATTTAGACTGCTATTTTCGTCATCTTCCTTTTCTGTTTGAGTTGCCTAAATCTACAATATGATCAGATCCTGCAAATTTTATCCATCTCAACTTAGACAGCAAATCAACGTATAATTTGAATTCTGATCAGAATCACGGTGGAAATGATAACTTAAATTGTTCAGATCCAATGCTCTAATAAATTGAAATTCATATTGATTACTCCATAACAGTTTGAGGCCAATTCATCGCAAATTGGAGTGAGAATGATATCTGCAATGACAATCGATGAACCTTCAAGTTTCATTAAAAGTATTTGCTTATTCAGAGAATTTAAATTTATTTCCTCATGGAATAAATTCTCTAACACAGAAATCTCAGATAGGGTCAACCGAAAGTTTTTATTCACTTTTATTGATTTGTGTGTATTTTTTGACTGTTTGGCATTGACATTTTTATTATCCTCTAGTCAATTTATGTATTTCTCTCTTTGGGTATGTTGTATAGTTTGTATTTTTGTGTCAATTAAAATATTTTAGCAGGTCATAGGTAAAAGTGATCAAGAGCGCGAGTTTTAGAGATAATTTCTATGAACTCAAAATAATATTTATTCCAAAGATAAAAAGAAGCACCTTGCATAGCATTCTAATTAGTAATTCGAAAATAATCTATATTGCGATGAGAGAAGAGAGAGGTGATTCCTAAAGAAGTTTGAGCCAGCTCTAATCACTCTGGATGATATTTTTAAGCGTTTGCACATTGAAGACGTCACCAAAGTTCTATACGAATGAATCTATGTAAACGTACTCACCAGATGCTCCTCAGTGGCAATGAATCTCATTTGAACGGTCCATTCAGTCTTCATAATCCTCCTCTCCTATTATAAAGGGATTTATATTCTTTGAAAATGTTTCATATCTCACAGAACATTCTTCTTTTTGCGACGTGGGGGGATTATAGGACATCGTTTGGGAATGGAAGTTATGGATGAAATATTATATATCCCTCCTAATGACTATGCAGGCTGGTGTTTCGCTTTTCTTGATAATTCATTACAAAGGAATAATTCATAGAAGGAATAACTCAAAAATCGAAATCATGATTTCATCAATATAATTATTCATTAAGTTATAGACAGAATATGAAACAGATGTTTGATATTATTTCATGAAGTTGATTTGATACAAGGCTTACATACAGTTTACGAAATTCATACAAAAGATCGTACAAAGTTCGGGCCGCAGCAAATCTTGGGGCCCCTCTAATAACAAACTACAATATCAATAAATACAATTCATTACCCACGCACAGGTCTCAGACCTATCATTCTCAAAAAAAAATTAGTGAAAACTTTCATAATATTTTTCTTAACCATAGTAACAAGTATTTACAATTATCATATTAATTTATTAGAACAAGAACCTGATTGCAATAATTGGTTTCAGGGAATTAATTTTCATAAATAAATCAATCACAAATGAATTGATTAATTTCGAGTACTCTTGATTCTATTGTACTATTCGAACCCTCCATCTCCCAATTCCGAAGAAGATTCAATTTTTTGCAAGATAACAGTCCATCCTAAATGTCACAGTAATCAGCTTCTATCAGAAAGTTCCACAAGCTAAACTGATAATAATTGGTGCATTATTCAACATCTCCACATATCCAGCAAGAAACCAACGAACCCAATACTATAACAGTACCATCGAATTCATTGATTATAATTTGATACGTGAATAATCTTGTTTAAAATTATACCTACTGATGCATTAAAATAGCTTCTACAGTCACAAAGCGGGATTTTTCAGTTCAGAGAATTTATTAGCAACATGGTATACGTTCCATCAGTATCATGATTGGAACGGGCTTGTTCACAGAATACCTATCGTGTTTCAACAATGTTATCGAATTTTTCGCGAATGACTTCCAAAATAAATGTACAAAACCAGCAGGGTTCATTTAGTCGTGCATTGGAACTTCACATGCCTCGATAGAATGTTCCAGCGCTGAGCTACATTGTTCACTCATATAATGATTCCGATTGATAAAAGCCTGTCAGAGACACGACTCCCAAAACAGTGAAAGCATTTAGGCGTGCACTAGGTACGTCCTGCGTTGTTCACGTTGTAATACGAATTGAAAATTTTCAGAGAGATGAATGTGTTACGTAAAAATTGAGCATGTTTTGAAACATTAGATCTAGAAAGGTTGAGAGGATTAATAATTTTATCATTGGTTTTGAAGAATAAATTTAAATTCTTATCGAAATTGTTACACCACATCCATATTCTACTGAATCGATCAGTGTTATCAATATGATGAACATAGATAATTTCCCAAATTGCCTTCTAATGCCATCTTTCCAGTAGAAAATGCTAGTATAGGTAGGTAGTTATAGGTAGTTACTGTCAATTACTCTCCTAGTCTGGAGAAACGATTATTCTAATTATCAAAACTATTCATAACGATTAATTTAAGTAAATTATTAGTGTTTAGAGATTTAAATAACACTTTTAAGTCATGGTGATCATACTGCCTATCTCTCTGATAATGAAAAGTTGGAAGAATGTTCCAGAGACGGACGTAGGTGACAAAGCTATAAATCAGGAGCAGTCCTAGCTTGGATGTTTGGGGGGTTCACAAATAAGAATTTGTTGACCATTTCTTAGAGATAACCCCTTCTCTATCTCTTTTCCACGGAATATCCCAGATCTACGGACTATTTTATGACCACCATAACCCCTTCCTGGAATCACTCTTGCAATAAATTAAGATTTAAATTAGAGAAGCAGATGGTCATTGAAATTTGCATGATCATGAAATGAGCTTGAAACGGATATCTGACGAATACTATTCATCTAGCCTATTTAGGGAAATTAATCACCAAGCTTTAATAAAATAAGTGTTTCTGCTATGAAGAGTATTAACTCTATTAGCTGTTCCATTTAAACATTCAACTTGATGGAAAAGCCTTGTCTAAGAAATCTATCACCTGACACAGAAGAAATTTTTTTTTTTTTCTGTGCACCTGATTAGATCTGCTTGATATTCAAAAACTAGTGAAAATGATACTCTTGTGAAAAATATGAGAATATCTCATTTTTCACATTTAACAGATGCCAAACTTGTAGCATTACAACGTTAATATCATCAACAATAGGAACAAAAACAGTCTTCTTCGCTTGTAATTACCAGCTTTTTCTCGTTTTTTGTTGGCGGCGCGCCGGGTCCTTAAACAGCCAAATGAGGACTTTATGATCTCTCGGGTTTCGTTGTGCATAAATATGAAGAAGAGAAGAGAGAGATAGCATTACGGATGACGTAACAGGTAATAATTACCGAGGAAAGTTATGTTTCCCTGTGGAATATTAAAAGGTAGGCTGGAAGACGTGTGTCTATGTCGACAATGTGACTGAGTAGTGTGTTATTATTCTTCTGTCTATCCTTTATGGTGAGTTTTTTCGTTTTCACTCATCGTGTGCTGCATTTCTACCCTCTTCACCAATTAATGATTGGTATAGGAGGAGGAGGAGGAGAAGAGGATTTCAAGGTCGCCAGATTGCAGGCTGTCGTTTTCTTTACAGCCGTTTAATTATACCGGCTCTATCTGACCTCCTGCCTTGACCTGTGAGCTGGGCTGGCAGCTGAAATGCTGATACCACCACCACTCCCCTCACCATAAGCATAACTCCATCGACTTCCTTCCGTGGTGGAGTAATAAGCACCTTGTCTTATACTATCCTGGCTGTAGCAGAGCGTCGTGACTTGGTAACTGCTCCGCTGGATCGGCTTTGAAGGGAGGGTCCCCTCCCTTCATGACCCAGGCTCTACTGCTAGCGATCACTTGTCGCGAGTAATCGGCGATCGGCGATCTCCACCATCGTGATCTGGAGCAAACCAAATCTCTCCACTTGTTGCCATTCTTCTTTTTCTTCGATTGATAGGTACAAGGTCTCAACTTTCTTCGGCTTTCGACGGTTTACGTTTGCTGAGATAAAAAGTAGGGTGCTAAACGTGTACTGTACTTAGTTATAGTATAAACGGTACTTTTAAAACTACTGAACTTGAAGTACTATTGCAGATCCTGTCACTATATCAAGACGGTGTTCGATGAGAGAATATCTATCATTTGATAGAGGAGATGACAGATGACTACGATGAAATGAAAAAATGATTCATAGCTGAAATAATCAAATATAATGTATCACTCTCATAGCAGAGAGAGACAGATAACAAAAAATTATAACCCATACAGCACAGGAACATTCCATAAATGTCTCAAATATGTTTCGTTTAAACTTACGATATGTTTCAGATGCGTTTCAAAAAATATCTGAGACCTCCCTGAAACATTTCTGATAGGTGAAAATGTCCGCTTTTGTGAAACGTTCCATTGGAATGTAAATGATACGTATCTAATATATAACAAACGTACATCTCAAATATATTTCCAATATGTAACTATAAACAACTAGCGCAACCATTCAAATATATAAATGATACATATCGAATATATAACAAATATCTAACAAATATATAACAAATATATAATTGATTATTAATTGCATTTTATTTCATTTTGATCTATTAAATGATCTCTCAAATTCAAAAATTTTAGTAGGCTACCGTATCTCTCGTATTTTGGACTAAAAACTTTTGTGTTAATTGGAGTGAAAACATAACCTTGTTTGGATTGTGTTATTTATCGAAATTTGGGAGAGAACAGTTTTGGGTTGTTTCTATCCCAATCATTGCCATGATTTGTGCATGTATGAAAAATAAATAAATAAATTCTACATCAGATCAAATTAATGCAGTATGCTACTAACCACGGTGATCAACACGTGTTGCTTATTCCAATATGGCTTCATCATCCAGATCCAGTTGATGAGTTCAGAATGTGAGAATGTGAGAATGAGCAAACAGGCGCATCGGCGCATGCGCAAAAGTACAATCGCACAGCATTGTGGGTACGTTTCACGATAATGTATTTAGTACATTTTCGAAACCTACCTAGAAATACGTATCATTTGATGCTTGAACAATACATATCAGAAACATTTATGACACAGATCTCATGGAACGTACTTTTTAGGTTCCATTAATATGTATTTAAAACGTTTCAAATACTTAGTGTGCTATATGGGAAAATATAATATAATACTAAGACACTAATTAATTAGAGGTTGGGGAGCGGAAGGGAAAGCATTCACAGATTAGTAGATTAGCAAAAGAAAAATGTGAAAATTTTAAACTTTAATAACAGGGCAGCAAAATACCTGGTAACTCAAGTAGAGATATTCATAGTTTCAGATTGTTGAATAACATTTAATCAATTATGAAAAAACGAAACAATCTTGTTTATTTGCATCCAGCGAAACAGCCAGAATCACATTCTAGCAATGCTGTATCCGATTTGAATTTTGGGTACCGTATTCAATGGATGAATCTCTTATCTCTCAACTCTAATACTCTACCAACTCAATACTAATTCGATTCTTAACTATTTTCTATTTCTTTCTTAGTAAGTACTAGCATTGCTGTAACGGAAACTGGGGAAAGGTCATGGATAACGGTGCCTTACCTTGGCCCAGTTTCTGATAAATTAGGAAAACAACTGAAAAAGAACGGTTTTGATGTAGCTTTTCAAACCAAACCAATTTTAAAGAGCTTATTTGGGTGTAGTAAAGACAAAATTGATATCTGGGATAAAAGTGGGGTTTATAAATTGAATTGCGGTGATTGTAATGCTTGTTATGTGGGTCAGACTGGTAGAAGTTTCAAATGTAGAGTAAATGAACATATCAGGGATTGGAAAACCCAAAAAGGAGATTCAAATTTTGCAGAACATCTCATTAATAATGGACACAAGTTCAAGGCTGAAGAAAATGTTGAATTTCTGCATTTGATTGGCAAAGGCAGACAATTGAACATTTTAGAAGCTTTGGAGATAACTAAGTTGGTAAAAAACGATTCCATAACTAATTTAAATGACCAAATTTATTTTAACCAATTCAATACAACTAACTTGGTTTCATTATAATTCCAGCCTATTTTTAAAAAGCAATTCTTATGTGTATTTCTCAGTTGACCTTGATTGCATTTCAGTGAGCTTCTAATTTTTAAAAGAATTTTTTATTTTAATTTGATTAAATTATAGCCTTATTACAAATTTTTTGTTACTTTCTTGATGTTCACATTGTTTAGTTATTGATTTGACTCGTATTTTTGCTTGTTACTCCTCCCACCAGGGGGCGTGACTTGACAACCAATCACAACATCCGATTAAGGTCAGCCTCTTTCCCTCTTAGCCAATAGTATCATTTCATGTATAGTATATATAAGGCTTCTCTGTACTTCAGTTTTTCAGTTTGATTGAGATTGATAATGGTGTAACAACCGAAACTAGTTTCTCGAAGTTTTAATAAATGTGGTTGTGACAATTTCGTCTTATTTTTCATTATTTTCTATTTCAGTTGGTCGATTTTCAGTTCATCAGTGATTATCTTCGTCTAAGAAAATTAAAATTCTAGATATAGGGTATGTTTAAAAATACATGTACAGAACCTGGATCGACCTTGTCGCTACCTCTTATTTCTGATATTTTAACCTTCTGTAGACAACCCATTATTATGATATCAAAACTATTTCTGAAGTTTCCCATTGTCAAAATATCAATCAAAATAGTTCAAATATGTTATGAAAAATAATTATCACAGTTACCATCAATTTCAGCTTCCAAACTTGAAAAACAAAGGATACAAATTCATATAATTACAAGAGGTCTGTGTTTGACAAAACGACCAGATAATCAAATACTTTTTCTTGGAATTGTATAAAGGTCTCATCCACATTTCTCAACTCAGTACAATAGCTATTTGTGTAACTAGAGTGCAAAATAGCGTTTTTCTGTATCGAGAGAAACAGTTTTTTTCACAAGCCGAAGGCGAGTGAAAAAAGTTTCTCGAGTGCAGAAACAATACTTTGCACTCGTATTACACATTAAATTTTTCCTACAGTAAGGTATAAAGTAATTTGAAGAGAACAAAACAGGGCAAATATAATCTGACAATTCCTCACATAACCTATTTTCGAATCACCTCGATTTCAACAACCACAAATACAACAACTATTTCACAGCTGAAGCAGAGTAGCCAACCTATTTTTCAAAGCAGAATAGGGAACCTGCGTATTACATGCTCACTATTTTGTGTTGTTAGGTTGCAAATTTGGAGTGCGGAAAAGTTATTTCCCGCACTGGAATTTACTTTCCCGCACTGGTGCAGGAATAGACTATTTTGCATGCTACAGTTAGTGCGAAAATAGGCACTTTCTCGAATCACTGTAGGAAAATATATTTTTATTATGTTTGTAGCTCGCGATCAACATTACCTCACGTAGAAAGTGAAAATTTGAAAATTATAATAACACGTTCAAGTATAGACCATAAAGAGTGAGAGTGACTATCGAATACTAGAACGTTGAAAAGAGATAAGAAGCGTACAATTGAGAGTGGAAGAGAGATTTTTAAGTGAGTACTACGATGATTAAAAGACACTTATGACGTATCCAGCTGGGCCATGCTTTGATAGAACACGTGTTTGTAGCATGATTACAGGTTTGGAGATTTTGGTTGAAAGGGGGGTCAGTAAAGAGGAAGGAGAACATTGATGATGATGATGACGATTATGAGTAAGTAAAAGATGTTCCAAACTTGAGCAAGAAGAGAAGAGGAGGCAGTTCATGGTTCATACACCGGCAAGCAACTTTCGGGTTGTTTCGTCTGTTGGTTGTTTGTTTTGGGACGACTGTGGGGAAGAGATCAAGACCTCTGATGATGGCACATGGGAAGGGGATGGTAGTGTGGTCGCGACACCGTGAGATACTGCGGGCGTGATGCCTAGATGAGGCAAATGCTCGCGCCTGTTCGTGTGTGAGCGCACCTGTACGAAAGCATCTGGTAAATCATGCCTTTGCAGACCCATAGCCCTGGGTGGGACCTCCGGCAAGGCCCTCGATAGTCTCAGGCAAAGACCCGTCAGCTGTAACCTCCTAGACAACCCACCCTCTCCACCCAACTGGTATCTCTTCTAAATCGTGATAACCCTCCCACGATCTCACCTCCCCTCCTCATCGCAACTCGCTCCGGAAAACAGTTTATTATCGCCATCGCGTCACGACCCCAGAGAGATGCTCAAGTCTCCCCACCCACCAAACTCGTTCACGGTAATTACAGGTTTTGTTAATTAAATTCACGAATCTTCAAACCATCGACCCCGGAGCCTTCTTTCCACTAAAACCTCTTTCATACCTTTCTGATAGTTTTGAACACTTTTTCATAGAAGATATGAAAATCGTTTCGTTTCACTTTCCTTCAAAGACTTGCTTTCATATAATAACAAACTAAATAGAATAAATTTCATAATCAAAGCATATCCAATCAAAATAAATTGTAATGAGCAGTAAAAATCAAATGCATTAGAAGTGGATCAATAATGTCAACTCTACTCTTGGAGTATAGTATTCGCATAACTTATCGCACCATCAACGTTCCAATTATTCTCAAATTATTTTTTAAAGCTTGCATTCTTATTTTACCATTAATTGAGAGTTGGGTTTCAGGGCTTGTAATAATGTTCTTTTAGGAGTGGTTAATCACAAGAGTTACAAATTCTTATTGGAGAAACAGGAGTCTGAATGCTCAAGGCTCATCATCATCATCCTCCTTATTCGGTTTATAACAAAACATTGTCATAGTACAGTTGTATATTGCGGGCTCGTTCCCCTAAAAAAATTGATCCACAATTCAGACATAATATCCCTTCATCAAACATCACTATCCATCTTCATGCGAGCCCATTCATGAGATTGAAGCTGATACATTGCTCAAATTCGCTCCCTGAAAATGCACTATTCGACATTGAAAAAGTGTCGTACGGCGGCCATCTAGCAGAATCCCATCGCTGGAGATCTGATGTGCGATGATAATTAATGGCCGTTCATACATCATCGTTGTCCCAAGTTGTGTCGTGTGAGTCCGGCCCCTCTTCCCGTTCCACAACCACCCACTACCCTAACCGTCACTAGTGACATGTGACCAAGTCTGGTTGCCCAATTTCTCACTCCACCGGGATTAAACGCGAACACCAAGGCCAATTTCGCTTCCACAATGTTATGAGTACTATCCGTTCGACCAAATGAATTTCATCATCATCCATTATTATATTAGTTACAGATTACGGCTCCCTGATAATTGGTTCGAATATTCCCCAACTCATGTCATGGAAATCTGTCCACTGAAAGACACACGATGACACAGACTTTCCTTCGAACAGGCTTACTCAATTAAACGTCCAGCAAATCCATCAGATAATAATTGTCGAATAAATAGCTATCAATACTCATTCATCATTTCATTAGCTGTTAGCATTGAATGTGGATATCATATCCACAGAGCCGGATTTGGCATGGATTTATGAGTTCGTGGCACGATACTAGAGTAGGACGTTTCTTAGTGATACTACAGTAGTATAGGACCATTCGCCGAATTACGGTTTAAGGCTACTGTCAAAAACACTACAATTTTCCAGAAATAAATTATTCAAGCAATAAGGCTATTTTTGAGCTTTAAATTTAAACTTTTCAAATTAGGCTATATTATTGTTTAAACTCAAAAATTAATAACAAATTAACTGTGCATGTTCTGCGTATATGACGTTTTCTTGCATTAAGAGATTGGTTATAAATCAAAAAATATCTTCCAACTGTCAAAAATACTGCTGTACCTTTTTTCGAAACCTTCGCATATATTTTTCTGAAGTGTTACGCCTGAATTGATGACATAACATTTTTATCAAACGATGAATCTTTAATCTGAAGTATGAACCCTATTCTTCATATTTAAATTGCCCACTCTGATTGAGCATGAATCAACAAATAGGAATCAAGCAATTTAAATTATTGATTGGAAGTACTTTCAAAGAGAATCTCTTAGGAAATAGTATCCTTGCTTATACTTATTCAAATAAAAAGTGACAGAATTAAGTTTAACTTAGAAATTAAAATTGACTTAAAAATTTATTATAAATGAACTTTATCTGAAAAAATTTAATTTTGATTCTACTACCTTCATAGTTTTCTTAGTCATGCTGTGGAGATTTCTTGGAAGACAGGGTAACATTTGGAATTTATTTGAGCTGGTGACTTTTTTATTGAGTACAACTGGCGCGACAATTGTGTCTATTGAGCCACAACTGGAACTTTCCAACTTTGTTCACTCTCAAGTAGACTACACTCGACAAAAGACTTGATTATATTTTGACATGCTGGCAGGTCCACCATGTTTTGGGTTGAAAAGGAATGGATCATCCCCTCATCCCTAATAAGATAAACTTGATTTCACGGCGGACGCAATACAAATTCTAGCTTTTTTAATCTAGGGTGGATGAAGAGATGGGGCAGGCCCTCTGGAAAGGGGCTATTCTATATGAAAAAGGGCCCGGCTGGGAATTTGAACCACCTCTAACCCCCTGTTATTCGAGCTGCGTAGCGAGGCCTGCTAGGCAATGCAAGTAAAGGATTCCCCCTCAGAGCTCTCCTGTTCTACAATATTAAAAACTCGAGGATTTTTGAGGGCTGTGTTGCGCGCTACTTGAGTCGTTCATGGTTTGATAGTAACTTGTGTTGCTCTTCTCCTTTTCACTCAGACTTGACATTTTGCTCCACCTATTTACTATGTAATAGGAGATAATAATTATGGTATTCAAAGCTAGTTTATTAGAATTCCCAAACTAATTGAAATGATCGATCTCTTTTGGAATTTATTCATTTTATTAGAATTTTCAATTAAAATTTGTATTTAATAAGACTAATAACTATTGTAATTTATTCAGTACATTAGAACTTCCGATGTATTAATATAACACACAATATGATAATTTTCATGCGAATAAATAATGAAAAAATATTTTATTTCCATCAAGTTACTAATACTGCACTGCATACGAGTACTACTACTAAAAAGTGAAATCCACATTATATATTATAAATTTAGAAGTAATATAATTTCGGAGATCAACCTACACCACTATTGCCATTCACACCACTATTGTCATGTTCTAAATTCTGCTGCAGGTGTTTCTATTTGAATAGGTATAGCGTTCATTTAGTTAATAAGAATTAACATAGTGAAGTAAAAGGCTGAGATTAATCTCAATTGAAATTCATTGAATTTAAAACATTTTTTTTTGCTGATGATGAAGTCGTGAATCTGAAACTTATGCTTGGGTGAGTCGGTGAATGATTACAAAATAATACGACGATGAACGGGAAACGAAACCGTGACCACAAGAGTAGCTTTCAGTCAGTATCATAAGAGATAAAGTCTCTAACCGATCACACTACTGCGGCTGCCAAACGCTATTTGCGGCTATTTTCGAACAGAAAGATTCTTTAAACGAATTATTACCTGATTTTACAACGCACATATTGTGTGTGAGCATGAGATTGCAACTGTGGGCTGAACAGACAAGTCACAACGTAAAATAACCAATTCTTAAAGACTTGAAAAACAGTATTTTTTAGAAACTTTTTCTATAATTTGTCGCCTGTTTTTTTTTAGAACAAAATTTAAAATAATGGACATTCTCCTAGCAATGTAAGCTAAACAATCTCCTAGCAATGTAAGCTAAACAATCTATCTTGATCCATGATCAAGTCAGAGCTCAAGCTACTTTGAATATTTAGGCCCCTCACATGAGGTTGGATTAAATTGGGTGACCAACAACTGTCCTTGTCATTAATGTGCAGCACGTGAGCCGAACAGGCGAGAGTGTTCGATGATATTGTTCGTGTCAGAAGCGAGCCATGAGTGTATATTGTTAAAAAGGGGGGGGGAAGGTAAGATTGGGCGACATTTCAACGTTATCCGATGGTCGGGGACGCTGCCATCCTGGAGATTAAATCGGCAATCGTTTGTGGTTGAAGAGGCTAATTACTTGTTGCCATGGCAACAGCGTTGACCGGCGTCGTTCGTTTTCTGACACACAGATTCTGGGCTAAAGGTTACAGAGAAGACATTATAGGAAATCGTAATGCCCAACCTATTAGTGACGAAGCCTTCGTAGTTGCAGTGAATTTCGCAAGAGCGCCTCAATCGTTCGGATGGACGTTACGAGGAATTGGTTCGGAAATTCGACACCATCTCACCCTTACTCTGATCAATTAGAGCGCTAATGACTTTACGACGAAGCGACTGTTTCCTCTTCCTGACCGGCCAAATGAAAAGCAACTAGTATCAAGTTCTCCGAGCGTCCAGCACCCGAGAGAATATGGATCGTTTGTGGCTGAATTTTGCACTGCTGCTGTCCATGGAACGGAAGGAAAGGAGTTCCCTTGGAGATTCCCTGCCCGGAATGAGGTGAAAGGGTCAGTCTCCAGTGATTGCCGATGCTGATGTAATCAACGAACTCTAAATTCGCATTGGTTGATCGTTACCGATAATTTAACTCCAATAATATGAGACTCAACGTTTGCGTTACTGATAGAAGAAGGTTTTGATTCCGGTCGAAAATCGTTGTAGATTTAAGTCATACTATAGGTACAATATTGGAGTGGAAAAGTGGCAATTAGAGAGGTGCTCTAACAATATGAAAGAGGCTGATTTCATCAACGTAAGAGGATTTAACTCATCAACAGCTCCAGTATTTGGTTAGGAATAATTTGTTACTGGTCACGTTTTCTGTTTTCAAAGATCACATAAAGATTAGTATCGAAGACTTCCTTGCAGTAGTTCCTTCTTAGTAGCAAGGGAGAGCGGAGCATGTTGATATAGAGGTAAGTTGATGCATTCAGTATTGTAAATCTTCGCAAATTCTTACTACGAAACCTGTTTTCTAACATGGAGCAGTGCCTCATCGCTTCCTACTGTCAACAGGCCAATCTACACAGTCATTTCTATTGCTAAGCGTACTATCACTAAAATAATGCTGCCAACACTTGCTGTAACTCTCAAACTTTATTTACACAATTAACTAACAAAACGCAGTAATCAGTAATTATCACAAAAGAAACCCAATAAAGAAACAAACTTTTTAATAACGTTCAAATAATAATGAATATTACCATAACAAGATTACCACTGTACAAAACTAATTGGTCGACTGTCAATAGGCCGATCAATAATTTAATAATAAGTGTCCAATGTATTCAATGACTTAAAAATAAATATCTAATAAACGGTTATTCCACTTCTAAGCACTTACAAAGCACAATTGATAGCACTGTGTATACTGACATGAACAAAGAATGTCTATTATCGATTGAAGGGCTCTTGCGACCATGGAATTTTGCGACCAACTCAAAAAGGCGGACTTTTGCGACTAACACTTGGGGTTCTACCTGGTAGGTCATTAACAAACAATAACCCCCCCCCCCTTTTTACAAGGTTCCTCAGTCAGGTAGTTAGAAACTCGTGACGGTGGACTCTTGCGACCATGGATGGACTTTTGCGACCATGGATGGACTTTTGCGACTAAAAGAGTTACGGCATAAGGGACTTATCTGAATAATAAACCTTATTAATAGTCTATAAATATATATAAACGACCATTTCCAACTGATGAAGTATTAGTAAATTCAATTTTAAATGCGTCTTTACATAACTTTTTTAAGCCTATGTAACAAATATATTTTACAGCGTAAAATGTAACAATCAGTGATAAAATCACTGACCTAATTTAACCTAACCTGCCTGATGAATGTTGAGTTTGGGAATAGCTTCTATTGAATTTTTTATAAAGTGTCAGAGTTCATGTCCATGATCGCAAAAGGCCCGGTCACCTCTATTATCACAAATGAACGTGTTGATGTCCGAATAACAACTGACTCTGCTGACATACACAGACGCTTTTGAAAGTCTGTTTTATAAGTCTCCAATTCAGAGAGTTCCCATTAAAGATATTTCTATCAAAACAGATAAGCGTTATCTAAGAAATGCTGGAACATACAGAAACGTATTTGACATAAAATATGAGAGTAAGAGAGATGAAGATAGAAAAACTAAAAGTGCACGTTATCAATGTAACCTAAAGTACTGTTGACATAATGCTGCAGCGTACAAGAAGTTTCACCACTTCCTTGCGTTTCCTAACACTATCATTGAAAGTTTGTTTACGTTAATACAAAATAAATTTTGAAAATTGTGCTTGAGTCAACTAGACCAACTAGAGGACTTTTTCGGGAATTCCATCATTAGCACAGCTCATAGTGCGTTAAAAGGTGTGACACAAAAGGTCTTGTAATAGTTTCAATCATCTAGTATTTTTATTTTGGGAGTTAGTTGGATTCAAGGAACAAATATTCATTGGAGGCAGGTAAACACACTTAGCTGGGGGCACATTGATTCAACATATCAACCAATGATTATGAAATTTACGATATTCTTTTCACTCACGAATATAGTGCTGAGCTAAACTAGAAAAAGTGTAGAGGGAAAATCCTATAAGAGAACTTCAATTCTGACTAACTTGAACATTTATCTTTCTTTCTAAATTACCGATACATCAGGAATATTTTTTCAATTTTTTTATATAGTTTATAAAAAAATATAAAAAATTAAATAGGCTGTCTGAGATTATGCTTTCGCATAATACTGTAGAATACTTTTACCAAAAGATTGATTTGAATGCATGTTTATACAAATCTTCATTTATCTTTGTTCATGTATCTAAAGATCTGATATTTTCAAAACAATTCAATTGAAGTAGAATTTTCAATAGTCTATGACCAAGACTTATCGTCAGTCAAATTCGATACCTTTGTCATTAAAACTGTTAAGTCGCAGATCTAGAGCCTTTTAACAACTTAACGAATTCTACTTAAATTGTATTTCTATGTTTTCACGATTTTTGTTTTATCCAATTAACGCTCCCCTCGCTAAAATTAGCCAACTCTAAATGCTCACATTATTATTATTGCATATTATTGCATTAAAGCTTATTCGATATGATATATTATATTTTTATGTACGGTACATGTTTCAACCTACCATGGAGTTGTTTGATGTATCGTATGGATTTCATTACTTGTTTTTCTATAGAAACGTTGAGTTTGATAACATAATTGCTTTTTTACCACAATCGAGTTCATTCTCCTTTTCAAGAACTCAGGGAACTAACTCTTTGAAAAGTAGTTAAATTAATGCAACTCCACTGTTCATACTGTGGAAACATGTAACTTGTTCGTCTCCCTGAGAATTTCGATGTAGTGCAGTTGGAATTTCCGATACACGAAACTCTCATTTCACACGCTGTTTGACATTGATATCGGTATAATTAATGTAAAAAGCTTGCTCCACTCGCTAGAAACCGCCCATTCTGAATGCTCACATTGTAATTATTGCATTCTTCTTATGAGAAACAGCCTACTGCCTACAGATATGTTGAGATAGGACTTTAGGAGTGAGGTCTCATAATTTGCAATAGAAAAGATCACGCCTTTTTTTAAGAGTTCTCCTCTAGCCCTGAAAGTGAGTTTCGGAAAAATGCTGAATCATTCTTGTTCAATAATCGGAGAATCCATCAAGGACCACCGAAGTTTTGCTCATTTTCTTGTGCTTCTTATGATTTGTATTCATTGTTGAGGATGATTCGTTCATTTCTAATGTTCTATTGATTCGTAAGTTAAATTCGTAAAAACATTATCAGGCAGAGTTGAGGAAGTAGAGTTTGTTGATGGAATTGTCAAATGAATATCATTGAAAAAACATCACATTAAGACGCAGACGGAGCGATTCGACCAACTTTCGGCCATTATTATACAGGCTGAAAAGTTAAATATTTAAATGATCTTGAATCCAACTGTGTTTCATTCTTGGGAGAAATAGAATGATCATTCTTCAGAAAATCTTTCAAGAACTTAGTTATTAGCCTGTAGCTGATCAAGATAATATTTAATTATGCTTTTTGAAATCAGACTCTGAACCAACAGCAGAAAGGTTAGCCGAAACAATTTATACCAAAGTAGTTGACATTATAATATCAAAAGTGAACCATTTTGTTGAATTATGTCACAATTTTTATTTGTCACTAGTTCTATGAATTTCAATATTTATTATAATGGAAACGAACAGGTATGCCTTTGAATAAGTTATGAGTGACACTGATGAAGGAACTGATGATTGATAAAGAAATGTTTGAAATAGCAGAATATACATGTATCACGATCTATGTAAAACACATCCGGCAAGAGCCCGGATATGAGCTGAAAAATGTATTTGTTTACTATCTACATTAATGGTGAGAAATGAGAGGATGTTCAATGCCTTTAGGTCTTTTGAAGGTTTGAATCAATAACTGGATACAGATCTCAATTCCGCAACAAATAATCATTTCCAAGTTGAATTCGCTTGTTATGAGAAACAGTAGTTGGAATTGAAGTTTCAAGTAGAACGAGTAGGCAACTGTGCGCAGTTTCACGATCCTTTGTGCTAAGAACCTGGGAGCCGGATGGAGCGAAGCATTTAGTTGGAACGTGATTGAACGAAGGAAAAGCACTACTAGCGGCTTGGACTTTGTGAAGGCTCACTAAGCCCCAATATTAGCACCCGGACTCAACTTACTGCTACAGACTTGCCTTTACGGAACGTTCTACGTTCATCGGTAATGCCAGCTGCCAAAGAAGCTGGCTCAAGCCATATCGAAATACATCCTAAGATCCTAGATGATGAGAACTTAAATAAATGCACCCTAGCACAAGCTATGTAACATTCCTCAGGGAAGTAGGATGATAGAATAGAACAAAGAATTTGATGAGAAGGAATTCTATAAAAATAGTGCGAAAAACAAAGTAGAATATACAATCAATTTTGACTCTGGGATCCTCTTATACTAGGACCACGCTTCCACATCTTCTTACAGAGTGTTCAATCATTTATTTATTATTTGATAAAAACTATATGGAAGCATACAGGTATACGCCCAAAGCAGCTTCCTTCAGATAATTGTGATAAAATCATTTTTATGTTTCACATTTTGTACTCTTAGAAGATATTAGACTATTTCATGTAGATCCTCCATGAGAGTACATATTGATTGCCAATTGATGTACTTATTCATACATTCCTGTATTCATGTCTCGAGCCTACAGTGTTGTTTTCCAATACGGCAGAGTTAACACTGCTCCCAAATAACATCGGAATAGATCTATTGAAATACGGTAGTCCGGCATGGAACCAACACAAAGACAAAGCAACGGCTCGCCGGAATTAGTAAAGCTTTCACGTTAATATTCGCACTACGTTTGCGTAGAATGCGAAACAAGCACTGACATCCACCCACCCACCTAAAACCGGTGAGGGTAACTTCATATTAAAGGAGTTTGTCCCGTTGACTTGAAGCGGGCCTAAATTACTTTGTCATAGGTTGTGTGGGGGAAGGGGAAAGCCACCTTGCTCAAGATCACCAACAATCTTGCACCCTAGCTCCTCAAGAAACAACAAGCCTTGAAACAACAGCGTCTCCTAATAAACCTTCTGGCTTGCTTCAGGTCTGCTTACTTGTTTATTTGAAAAGGGGGCAGATCCGACTTCATTTGGGGGTGGGAGGAATTAAAATCTTAAATAAGCCTGCTGTTCAAAATGAAGCTCGCAGGAGATTGGAAGGGGTGACATAGGCCTAAACTCAACACACTTCTCTACCTTATCACATCATTTAATCCGTATCAAATAATTCAAAGTTATGAAATTAAAGTCGACCCTCGAAAAGTTTCAGTCAGCGACGAGGCTGTGTATGGCACAAAGCAGACGCGCTACTGACAGCCTGTCTACTTAAGACTGGAGAAGACAGAAGAAGAGGGAGAAAAGAAAGGGATAAAGAATAGAATAGAATGGCTGCCTTTATTTATTACCTGGGAGGGCGAAGTTAGAGCAAGAGAAAGAGAAGATGGGGAAGAAAAGAAAATGCAGTAGACAGGAACGAAAAATCAGTAGAAAGAGTAGATAGTACATAACAGGAAGATCAATACTTGGTGAAAGAATAATATGAGGAGAATAGAAGAGTGAGAAAGAAAGGAAGAAGGAAACTCAGAAGTAGAAGAAATGAGTGGAGGATTAAAATGAGAAGCGGAATGATAAGAACTATGGAGAGGTACGAGGATGAGTAGTAGGTGATAAGGAAATGTGTAGTACGAGGGTAGGAAAGATAATGTGAAAGAAGAGGAAAAATGTTTGAAAAGGAGAAAGAAGTAAGAGGGAAAATACCTAAAAGTAAGAGGATAAGAGAAAAAAAGAAAAAGAAAACAGAAAGAAAGATGAAGACAAGAACGAGAAGGTGAAGGGGTGAGAAGGTGAACGAGGTGGAGGATCAGGAGGAGAAAGAGAGTAGGGAAGTAGGAAAGAAAGGATGAAGAAAATGAAAACGAGATGGAAGAGAAGGAAGTGAAGGACGAGAACAAACAAACGTTAGAATGAAATAACGAGAAGTAAGAAAAAAAGGGGAAATCGGAGGAGAAAGAAGAAGACGATGAAGAAAAGAAAAGGATGGTGAAAAAAGAAGGGCGTGAAGTAGGATCTAGAATTAATAGCTGGAAGAAGAAGATGATAAAGGATTGAGAGGAGTGGCGATGAAGAAAGAAGAAAAGAGTGGTAGATATGGAGGTGAAATATAAGGGAGAGTAGAAAGAGGTTTAAGAAGACCAAGAAGGAGAATAAGAAAGGTAATGGAAGTAAGTGGATATAGAAGTAAAAAGGAGAAGATGATAATGAGACAGCTTCTTATTATGACGCTGTGAAGCTTGTATGGTAGTTGCTTTGTGAACGCTTTGGCAACTGTTTATTGAAAATATGAGTAGCATAGAAGTGCTAACGTCAGTCCTAAGAGCTTCATGGTAAACCTTCCCCCCCCCCCCCACCACTAAAACAAAATGCCACTTGTTATGTAAAAGACAATGAAGTCTTCGGGTAAATTCACTAGCTGAAGGTATCACTTACAAAACCAGGAATGGAGATATCAATTTCAAAACAATATCAAAAACCATGTGCTGAATACTTTGTCGCTAGCTTTGAATATTATGATTATAATTATAATCAAAAGTTATGAAGACTATCAGTGATAGCCAGAGAATTCGTGGAAGCTTATACCAAGCTTATTATAGTACTCCTAATCTTTTATATAAAAATAGAAAAAATAAATTGGTTGCAAGCAGCATTGACTTCGAGCGCAGGCCTTAGTACTCTTGGAATAGTGGAATAGCTAAAATGAGAGAATAGACAAATGTGAGAGTTTATTTAATAAATTATCTTCTGTCTAGGTGATCTATTTCCGTCCCTATTCAAATTCAGGTTCCTTTTGAAGTTGTCAGGAATTTTTGCGTATGTGCAGAAATGAACTCATCAAGATTTGTCGCCTTCCGCACTTGACAAGGGTGGACGTTTTGAAAATCGTCTGCCAAGTCTTAGTCGTAATTCGTCGCATCTGTACAGAAATGAAATCGTCTCGATTTGTCGTTTAATAGACAAATAATAGACAGATCAGAGTCCAAAACTGCTCTCTTCACAAATTTTGATTGAGCTATTTCATCCAAAACTTTTAGGTTCGTCCAAACTAAAAATATATTCGAAAAAATGACTTTCATCTCCTTACTTAAAGAGTTCTGATTTTAAAAGTTCATTTTATAACATTGCTAACTACGTGCTTTATGGCAGTGACTGTACTTCCTATCTACACCTAAGCATACCGTTAATTTTATTGATGCTTCACGATTCTAAACGTACTGTTACGAGTTCTATCTCTAAAATAATGCTGGCGACACTTCAGCACTCGCACTCTACACAAATTACTTACAACACGCACTAATCAGTTATGTCATTCAAAAGAGATCAATCAAAAACGAAATAAATCAATAATTTTCAGCAAATAATGAATTTGCTTTATTACTGATGTTCCAAAACTAATCACTAACTGTTAGTAGACCGATCAAGTACTCAACAAATAACTGTTAATAAACTGTTCAATAATTCAGAAAGAAACATCTAAAAAATAAGAGTTAAAACACTAACGAAGCTCAGTCTGTGACTGTTAAAGAGGCCTGAATAATAAACTGCCACAATTTACTGCGTTTATCACTTTAACACATTAGTATTCGAATAACACAGTATCCAGTAACGCTCACTGGATTATACTGTCCTTACCAATGGAAACTGGATTCGCACTGTCACAGGGTACAACAGCCACTTGTTCTGTCAAAGGAGCTTGAACAATGAATGAACTAACTGTTTACATGAGCATCCGCTTATATAAGTAATTGTGACATTCCAGAAAACACTAGAAAATTAATTACCTTTTCGTGACTTTCTATAAAAGTCCATTTAACACAGACTGGGACACTCTGGACGACTGCAAGGTGAGGTGTATTATTGACACAGCGCAGAAAGAGAAGAGAACTATTTTTCTCTTCTTTCTGGCATTTCATAACAGTACTATTTCCATATCAGTAGTTCCAAATATAATTTCGTGATTTTATAATATGAAGCTAAAAGGCAATAACATTACTTCAAGCTGGAACTAATAAAGTTTATTAACCAAGTGGATTTAGTAGATCTTGTAATACTTTAAGTATCATTCACTGTGTATCTTATATCCATAGATCATATCACTGACTTTTAATTTGCATTTTGATTGTAAACAAGCGATTGTTTTTCTTTCTCGTTGAATGTCAGTTGAGACACATCACAATGGTTTTGACAATGACCGACCAACTATACGCACGCCATGGACGTCAGACATTGATAGAGCAAGCCTAATGATTTCCACAATTGGATCATCCGGTCCAGTCTGTTCACATAACCGTCAGAGCATCGCGCGGTGGGATGGGAAGGAGAACTCGTCAGCTGGAAGTTGTGGGTGGCTCGTGGGGCATAACTCATGATACATCCTCTTCAACTTCATTTTTTCTGTTGTAAAGTAACAGGTGCCTTTCCATGTCAAAGATTCAAAGGGCATTAGTGGAATAATGCTAGTCATTATGCTTCAAAGGCAACCGAAAACAAATCATGAATTTGTGATATGAAGCGTTGCAACCATAGGTCTAATAAATACACAGCTGAACAGAAGCCTACTATTGAGAGCGGATACTGGATATTTTCAACAGTGGTGGCATTCTCGAAGCGATGAGAAGTCAGCAACAAGATATTTATATTTTCCATATTTGAATTTGTCTTGGTAAATAGTTGATTTATCAACGATGTGGGTATTAATATCAACAGCGCCATGAAAAGGATACAATCGATATAAATTGGTCCCAAATAAAAGTGTAAATTGTATTATTGGATACGATTAATTTCCTTTTATTTTCCCCAAGTAATTTTTCAAAGTAAGCTTTGTTACCTATCTCATTCACTTCTCTTGCGAAAATAGATAATCATATCAATATTCAATTTATAAGAAGTTTTTGTTATTTTAGAAAATAATTTATTACAGTTGAATGGCCGATAAATATGATATTTGACTGTTATTAGAGTGAAGCAATGAGAATAAACCTTCAAAACAACCCTGGGCCCGAATAAAGGTCATAATGCTAATCCTTAGGACTAGATTCAGGGTTTAGAATAATAATATATTATTTTCAGTTCCTGGATTTCTTGTTCCATGACGAACTGCGTTGTTAATATTAACTTGTTATGTGAATTTAACGACTTGCAGTCAAATATTCATTAAGAATAAGTAAAATTTACTTACTCTGTAGGCCGAGCGCTTTCGAATCTTTGAGATCCGTTTTCAGAGGCTCTGAAAGATTCGAAAGCGCTCGTCCTACAGAGTAAGTAAATTTTACTTATTCTTAATGAATATTTGACTGCAAGTCGTTAAATTCACATAACAAGTTATATATTTTCAATTTAGTTCTTATCTTTAAAAAAATAATAGACTTTAAATAGATAATGAGTCTGAAAGTCTCAATCCTGAAAAGGATTGATTTGGAAAGATCAATAAATCTGAGTTATAATATGGCAGGCAATGATTGATTGATTGGCTACCTTCATTTTATTTAATCTGAACATCAGAAAATCGAAATGAACAAAATTGTCGACAAGAGTGAAATTGAATTCAAATTTCAAAAGGCTGATTAAGGCTACGACTAAAAAATAGGATATAATAATCAAGAGGACTACTAGGAAAATTGAAAATTCATAGGCAAAGAGGTCTGCATATTACAAAAACTTCGCCGTTAAAACGCACTAACAGATGATCGCCAAAGCACTAAAAATAATGAATGCCAAGTCTCTGTCTCTTGTACTCATAAACTATCTTCTATTACAAACGA
The DNA here is from genome assembly GCA_948455865.1 of Conomelus anceps. NCBI lineage: Eukaryota > Metazoa > Arthropoda > Insecta > Hemiptera > Delphacidae > Conomelus > Conomelus anceps. The sequence goes on along the minus strand of OX418218.1, from coordinate 52,859,121 downwards.
ATTCAAACTCATATTCCAGTATCTAGTCATCAGCCTTTTGTAATCATCAGCCTAATAATGTAACAGCTGCTTCTAAGTCAGAACTATGCTTTAATTGAAACCATACGGCCGACAAGAATCTATAAACAGAGGCTGTGTTCACTGTTTCTACCGTTTCATTCCCATCCTTTCTACCATGGAGATTAGTCATCATGACTATCAAGACTGATTTCTATAATGTATATGGGTGTTTTCAATAAAATATTTTGAGATACAACACCCACACCACTCTCTAAGAAGGGATAAAAATTTATTTATGCATCAGATAAGTTGACAAATCCTGGAAGTTGGAAAATTTCATCTCTGACAGAATCTTATTCATCGAGGGGATTCGACCTTCATGGATCACTTAGTATAACGGCAACTTATGCAGTTCTAACAAATATTCTATAGCCTTAAAATGGTAATATTCGTGCTAGAAAAAAAATCAAGTTTCTACATATTCATGACAATGAGCAGAGTACAATAGGATTTTTAAAAATTCAAAAATCCAAAATTTCATTGTTTTTTCCGTTGCTGGCTAAGTTAAAAATTGAGATAACCTTGGCTACAAGCGCGCGATTCTAGTAGAATCGGCTACAGGCCTGGTGCCTTTTCCACGGTCTATACTTCGCTGTGATGTAGCATAGCTTCCTAAAGACCGGAATTTACGAGGATTTTTGTTTTCTGGAGGCTATGGCACAATCTAATCCTGTGCTCTACTAGAATCGCGCAACTCTCGATAATTGCTCTAGATACTAATTGCTCCAGCTACATTCGCATGATTTTAGCCTGTGAACCCGGGCTTAGCATGCCTTTTGATAATAATTTCTTTCCATAACTATTTTTTTTTTTTTGAGGATGAAGCCCACATAGGTCTAATATAGCATAGGTCTCATAGACCTGTGCGTGGATAATGAGTTGGATGATGGTGATTGATGAGCTGGACCTACTGGTTTAGGTGTGTTCCGAACCACCGGGAAGTGATTTTACAGCAGAGAACAGTGTATTCTTTGCTGGCCAATCTAATCGGTCACCCTTACAAAGAGTGCTCAGGAGAACGCAGCTTATCTCTATCTGATTGAACAGATATCTGCTACGGCTCGCGGCTATCACATCCTATTCACTGTTACCATTGTAGAATTATTGAATATAATAAATATGTCTGGGAATTTGGTATCCATACGATTGCGCAATCTTGCCAGTAGCTTTTGGGTAAAATGCACGACTGTGTAAATAAAATATTTGTGTGAAGTTCCAAACATGATACTCACTGCTGAACACACACGGTCCGACATTTCCATCTGCTCGGAGAGTATAATATTTCAAACTTCACTACTATATCTCACTGCACATTGTATAAGCATTACTACTGATTGAAATTCGTTGAAACATACAAATAAAGCTGAGATTGAAAATAGCAACATGAAAAAGTATTTATATAGTTTGATTGAACATTGTTAAAAATCATCCTTGTGAAAACAAGTGAGAACCAATTTCTGTCAGTTTTTAAAATAAGTTCTAGATAAATGCTTAATGAGAAAAGGTTTTATTTTAGACAGCAAAAATAAAAATAGAATTATCCACGAGAAGCCACTAAATTTATCACGTGGGCTAATTTTAGTCCTTCGCCGTTCACTGAAGCTATAATACGCGTTTTTTATTGAGTGTTATTTCAATCGCCGAGGGGGAAAGCTTCAGATGAAGCAAGTCGTTTTTTCAACATCAATTTTTCTTTGACACAGGCGACTAGAAGTCAACTTTCACGGGTGAATTTTCCCGTGGACAGTCGTTCTTTCTGCACGAGGGCAAAAACCGACGAGGATAACAGCGTGGAAACATGAGCTTTTCGAAAAAACGACACTTTATTTCAACATTTTCCATGAGAAAGATCAAAGGCGCACCAGCCATGGTTGACTTTTCATATGGGTGGGATCGCGATGTTTCATCTCGTATTTTAAAAGGAATATCTATTCAGCAGTGTTCACTCGAATTATTCAAAGAAACAGAGACCAGTCGAATCTGATAGATAGCGAAATGTTCATCAGTATTGATCAGTCTTGTGAAGCTTATAAAGCTGACGAATGAATGACCCCAGGAAGGATATTGTCAGAATAAAATAGAACTTCTCTTCGTCATCGTAGTAGAGCAAAATGAGCATCAAAAGCATTGAGCTTCTACGATCTACGTGCTTGAGAAATTTTATCAGAAACCTATTGAAGTAAGAGTCAGACATTATAAAGAATTTGGAATATTATTTATGATGATTCCAAAATTAAGAAAAGTAAATTTCTTGTTGATGTTCTAGAACTCCATAATAAAATAGAACAAAGTTGAATGTTGTCAAGTACTTGACTGTATTCAAAATAAACAGTGGAATCGACAACATTCAATTTTGTTCAATTTTAAGAGAAGTAGATCTAACTAGAAGAGATAGATCGATAGATGGGGAAGTGATGGCCGAGCCACCGAGTGCAGTAGCAGGTTTGTTGATCATAATACGTAGAATAAAGTAAGCTCTATTGCCATTACTCTTTCTGAAAAGTTTCTTATATCTTCTTTATAACATAGCCATGGATAAAAAGGTGTATTGATAAATACATAGATAAGATGCATATAGCTGTATTTACATCGCTTTCTAACCTTTTATATCTTAAATTTATAACACAGCTATAAATGTAATAAAATGTATAAATACAAGCCTTTGTTCAATTAGAGATAAGCTACGAAACTCCTGGGTGCTCTTTGTAAGGGTGACCGATTGCATTGGCCAGCAAAAAACTCTGTTCTCTGCTGTAAAATCACTTTACGATGGTTCGGAACCCACCGAAAACTGAAGGTCCAACTCATCAACGAAAATCATCCAATTCATTACCCACTCACAGGTCTCAGACCTATGTAGGCTTAACCTTCCGAAAAAAATCGAAATAAATTTTTAAATTGCTCTCTTCAAGACTCATAGATAGAAGAAATGCAATAGTTGATAGATAGAATGGTACATTGAATTGAGACGACAAATAATGGCTTTAACAGATTTTGTATTAGTGTTTAATTTTTAAAAGTGCTCAATTTTAAAATGTTCTAATTCTCCATTCTATTCAAACTTCTTCTTTCCCTCTATGACGTCTTAATTGTCTATTTCAGTTCTATGTTCATTCAAAACTGACAGTACAAGAAAGATACCTTGAACCATAGATAATTTCCTACTCACTTGAAAGTTTTTTTGCGAATGTTCTGTTCAGTCTACATCTCAGATCCCATGTGTTGAATGGTCTTACCTGAAAATCATAAAGGATTGCAGATTACAGTAAATTACTGAAAAGTAAAAACGTGTCAGTTAAATGACATCAAGATATAATTATGTTCTAAGTAGATTGTATTCACATGTGCAATATACGATTTTCATTGGGTGACTGGTGAAAACAACTTCAACTGGTGGAAATTTTATTTTTATATTATCTTTCTTCTTATTGCGCAGCACATTCTATACGTTATAATTTGGATACCCAAACTTGAGTATGACTTCAACGAGCACTGTGTACACACAATCTGTATTAGATGTTCACGCAATATAGTGTTTCTTGTCTTTGTACTACTTGGTTATTCTGGACATGGAATATTTGTGCAGCTTGAAAAGCAGCTTTGGCTTGGAAATTTTAAAATGGGAAACATGGACATAGAATATCTGTGCACTAAGCCATCAATATTCACTCAAACGCAGCTTTGTGATAAAATAAGGGTATGAAAAATAAATAGGTATTCTTATAAAAAATTTCTTAATTTAATACAACTCATAGAATTTGTGGTTCACGCTGATCAATTATAATTATTGTATCAACAGAGGTGTAACTTCCCCAAAAATTATCAATAATAAAGTGGGGTTCAACTCAATCAAATAAAGTCTATTGTGCAGAGAAAGTTAGCTACTAACGAGAAGCACATTAAAGCCGGCACTGGCAGCGCAGCACAGCACACATCGCATGCTGCATGCTGCAGAGGTGAATTTTGTCGAAGCTGTCAAACATATTCCATGACACGCGCCCGCTGAAGCAAGTCAAACATCTAATAATAAACAAGATGTCACGAGTGATAAATGAGAATGTCGAAGTAGACTCCTGCTATCTCTGAAAGCTTCAGCAACAATGCTGATAACTAAATTGGATATTCAAATCATATTTCAAACGCGCTGACAAGACACAAAATTGTTTTCGTATAGAACCCTGTCTCCATTGGATAGATGACCACCTGATCAATACTTAGTACATTCAACTATCAGCAAGCTGCTGCTGTCAAAGTCTACTTGTCAAAATCGACTTTTCGGCTAACGATAAATTTCTAGTGGTTATCAGTGGAATTATCTTGACATCTAGGCGGTAAGTGGCTGCTAATGACGTGCCAATTCCATATTTCTTTAAATATCAGCCCTGAACCGGGCTATCTGGTCCTAATTAGCCATGATATCAAGGAATCTTGGTCAGAAATATTAATGATGTTAGCTGCTTGTCTTTTATGTCCTCTTTTTTTCTGATAGAGCCTAGCCTATATTTAATCTTAGTTCAGTGGTTTTGTTAATGGTCTCAAGAAAGAATAATGAATTTAAAAAATAGATAATACATATGTGGAATTGTAATTGAAGCTTTTTTTTTATATTGCCTAGCCTATATTCATTATTTTGTTATTCAATGGTTTAATATTGCCGCCAAGGAAAAATGATTAAAATTGAAAGGATTTGTTTTTGAACAGAATTATGTATATTTTAAAAGTAAACGGTTTTGTGGCTCAAGGGATGAGGAACTAGGAAAATTTAAACTAGAAAAATTGAAACTAAGAAAATTAAAATTGAGTGATAACGAACTAACACTGGTAAATATCGAATACGGCTTTGCCTGTACCATAAAATGCTTCATATTAAATAAAAGCCTTGGAGTTGTACTTATACCAGTTTGTATATGAACTAAACAGGGGTTTAACCAAGGAGATCCCAGGGTCCGTCCCCTATTGGCTATGACTCAAAAATGAGATAATTTATAGAATTCATTTCCACTCACAGTGTGGGTTGAAATAGAATGATTTATGAATGGAAATACTCGAAATGCGGTTTAAGAGAGGTAATTTTGAATTTTCTGGCAGAAATTAAATTTCTGGCTAATTTAAATTATTTCTTAATTAATGGAACTTAACACAATTCATAAGTAGCGATATTCATCGGCGTAATCAAGTTTAGAATACATTTCTATAGCATGAATATTAAATTATACTGTATGTTAATGACATGCAAAATATTGTGTGACGTTATAAGATTCAAACAATTCAATAAATGCTATCAGGCTACTGCTTAGTTCGTGGAAAATATGACGAGGCGCTTACAAATGATAGAATATTGATATCCTAGCGCATTAAAAAAAGAGGCTCTTCCCCTTGATGAGATGGGCGTTTTACTCATTAAATTCTCTGCAAAAAAAGAATCGAAGTGTGAGAGAGCGTGCATGGAGGAATGGCGAGAAGAGGAGAATAGGGCTAGTGAGTGAGAAAAAATGTTAAAGGAAGGATGTGGGAAAGAGAGAAAAGGAATGACTGAGAAAAGGACGGAAGATCACTCTGTAGAAACTGAACCGCCCTCCTTGGTTTAGAAGGAGTAACCTATCCGCCCCTTCAACAAGCACTAGAGCATCATTTCTGTTAATGAGCACTTTGAAGGAGAGAGAGTTTTTATTAATTATTAACAATGAGTAGGAAAATTCTTGTCCTGGGGCGTACTTAAGGCATTTTTCTGCGCGTTAATAATTCAATTCCCTTTCACCAATTTAAAAAGCTTGGCTTTAACATTCCCTACATTATCTAGAGCCAAGCAAAACGGTACAGAGGACCAAAATAGAGTCCTTAATTGGGAGTGTCATAGCGTCTGTATTGCTTATATTGGGTCTAACGAGTTTCCTCTAATATCCTTAAATTAGACGTCACATTATTATTTTTTTCTAGAAGGCGAAAATCACATGAATATCTTTCCAACTCATGTTAAAGTTACGTCTATATCTATCTTTCCATCTCTATCTATTTCTACCTAAGGTTTGGAGTCTGGACTATAAAGCTACAAGAACTATAAAGCTATTACGTAACAAATAAATATTTTCTATTACAGATTTGATAATTATAGCTGAATAATTATATTCAATGCTAAAAGGTGAATAATTAATAAATTCTTGAATAAACACTGAACAAGTGAAACATACGGAGGTAGTGTGTACAAACAGCATAGTTACTGTGATAAAATTTATTGAGTTTTGAACGAACTATACAGTGGTTCACGAGATAAAATATTTTATTTGAGAAAATACAATAAGTTGAACGGAGAACAGGCAGCTGCATAAAGAGAGAGATGGGAAAGATAGGGGTTGCCGATACTTCTCTGTTCACCTTCAAATTTTTTCTGCTCGAGCCTGTCGCTGCCAACTCAACAATCGAAGCAACGAATCCGAACGAAGAAGACAGACGTTGCAGGAGTTTGGAGAGAAAATGGTGTTGGATCTGTGGGTGAAAAAGGAAAATGACAGGGGGAAAGCATTAAATGTAAGGGAGGGAGTGAGAAAAGTGACAGGAAAACGTCGAGTAAGGTTTGGAAGTGTGTTGTGGAAGTTATCACAGAGCAGAGCCATACATCATAGCGTTTGAAACTGCGGCAACCGTGACTAGACAAGAAGAAAACGTATTTTGACAACCGTACACGGCCGGCACTTCCCCACCACAACTCACACCTACAGGCTTACAACATGAGCCGCATAGGCAAGACTCAAATAATACCGTCGTCAATAACAAACCTTGACCTTTTTTCACCGCTTGTTATTTCCTTGACCAGGTCAGTTCTCCGAAGGCAGGTAAAAATTGTACAAGATGAGATTCAGAGAGGTTAATATTGATGAAGTAAATAAATTTCTCCTACAGGATCAGCCTACCTTGGGCTTAACTGCTTTTGAAGATTTTTTTCATAATTACTCAGTTTTATTGTAGAAAACAGAATATCAATGACCAATACTGATCACCCCTATCATGTTTTCAGAAACTCTTTATTGAGCAAGAATTACAAACAACATAGCATACTACTTGCGTAACACCAAATATTTGTTTGTTTGGAACAATAAAAAAAAAACTATATAACTAAAATAGAAAATGGATTCAATTCAATATACGGTATTTAAAGTGACATTCTTTTCATTTTCCCAGTTCTTTATTTTTCCTTCGAACAGGCCAGTTCTGCAATAGCATTCTTCTCTCCCTCACTCCATAATAGGATGAAACTAACTTCTTTCTTCCACTCGCTCGCTTATTATCTCTTAATCAATCCCTCAATCACTGATTCTTTCTCTTCCTCTTCATTTCATTCTCTCTCATTTTATCTAATCATTTATTCTCGTTCTCTCTCTTTATTTGTTTCTCCTTCATCCGTCTCTAAAAAAGGAACGTCGAGACACCATCAAATATTTTAGCCGACAAAATATAAGTGTCGTTCTGGAAATTATTGCATCTATTTCACGACCAAAACGTCGTACCAAGATATCACTTCATATTTTATGTAAACTGCACTAAACTCTACATCACAATCATAAATAATAGGATTTATCTTCAGTGCTAATAGAGAAATATCGAAGTAAATGTGGTGTGTGCTCGAAAATTCATAAAGTGTTTTGTTTTATGATGGAAGATTATGAAATCATCTTGCGTAAATAGAGGACAATACTACTCACAATCCAAATAAAGAGTTCATTGCTTGTTATATTCAACTTAATGGAAATCTATCCAACCGACCGTGTTCTTGCTAATACTTGAGAGAAAACTCATTCACCATAAAATGTTACATCATTGTTCCTTTATTAAACTTTTGAATGCCAACTGCTAACCCTGAAGATACCTAAATTTTTCTAAAGATTTCCAAGTAGATATTAAATCTTTCATATTTCAGACTATTGTCAATAGTAGGTGATTTCTTCCACATTAAAACCAAATGACTTGATCGGGTAAAAACCGACTTTCCTTTTTGTTGTACTTTGAATACAATGTATTTTTTATTAAAAATGTAATCTACTGGATTATTATTGATGAAATAGAATTTTCTAATCATAACTAACAGAAAAAATAGAGTTCGACAAAAAAGACATTGCGTATTATCAACATTCCTGCGGTCAACAACTTCCTTTCAATTGAAAAACCAGAAAATTCCAGTGTAAAATATTGTTTTATAAAAGAATGCTCACAAAAAGAATAGAGAATCGCGCAAACGTTCTCTGGCAAAGTATTTGCCATGCATTGCCTAGATAAGCACCATCTCCTCATCTCACAACAGCACCATCTTACTCTTGACACGGCTGGTGTAAAGGATTCGGTCCTGCGGAATAGGGAAACACAGGATAGGATGGAAAGCGACAGAGCATTATTTAGGGCTTCCTGGTTGTGAGCCTTTACTGCTTCTTATTCACCAGTCACTCCTTTCTCCACCACCCGTTACCCAATCCCCTATTTATCCCCATCCTCTTCTTTACATACCCATTCCTCACCAATTCCTACTCCTCCACCATCCTCCTTCGCAGCACACCCCTGAAATATGCATGGAGAGCGTGGCTTCCGGGTGTGATAACAGCCAAACTCTCAGTGCGCGCTGCGCTGATGCTAGAACTAGGACTGTCTCACTTTCCGAGAGTGAGACACAAGACCGCTTCTACCAACCAAGAACCACTACTGTGCTTAGTGCATCACCGACATACAGGACACATCAAGTCCTCTTCCTGAGGATTTACAAGTTTGTACTGACATATTGTATGTTACCTTGTGCCACAAGTATAGTGTACTACACAGGATATTATAAAATCACAGTACACTATTTACAGTGTACTATGTTATTGCAGTGTATTATAATTATTATTACAGTGTACTACATTATTAAAAACTACTGATTGACCATTTATTGCATAGTTTTTCGCGATAAATAGTCAAAATAATTTTTGCATTTCAATCATTGACTTAAAATTATTTTTTATCCATTTCAGTATTTAATATTAGTAATATTTCAGTATTTCAGTGTTTGTTAAATTTCAGTATTTAATTTAAAGTTCACGAGAAGACTACAACAATTTCATAGAAACAAAATACAGTTATACAGTACAAGAATACAACTATAATATTATACAATAATTTATTATTGACTTTTTAGTGATAGTGCCCACATGAGTCCGAGACTTATGCGTGGGTAATGATTTCACAAAATATGCTAAGAGATTGGAATTCATGCTCATCAGAAAGGTATGCCTCATCGCTTTCTTTGGTGGTAAAAGCATTTAAAATAGGAAACTTTCAAAGCTCTTATCTATTTTTTTCTATTCCCAAGTATCCTTCTCCTATCAACTCTCTAATCTTAATTACTTTTTGTAAGTACTCGAACGGGAAAAGAGATTATTATCTTGAGCTTGACTTATTATATTTTCGCACTTCGTCCAATTTCCACTAATCGCTGTATAAATGTTTGAGATCGGTCAGAAGCATTGAAGAGATGCTATCTTGGTGTGGCTGGCTGTTCAGGGCCTCGTGCAATAAATCATGCTAAATATTGGGTGCCTGTCGTGATGGCGTCTCGTGCACGAAAACAATGTTCTATTTACGCAGCACCACGTCCAGATTAGGCGTTCGTTATAACTATCGTGTACAGCTAAGTACAGAATGTATGTTTTGTGCATGAAACGACTTAAAATTTGGTGATTAAAGATTGAATCTATGCAAAGCCTATTTGGGAGTCTTGTTCGATAAAATTTAACGGAGATAACCTTTCTCTATTATTAACCTTGATGGATTAGTCGAGGTGATAAGAATCTTAGGATAATGTGTTACAATAACACGTTTACAATGAGATAAAATAATTTGAAAGTAAGGTTATCCAGGAAACTTGGCACAAGGGTTCTAGCACATTTGGTACCAGGACCAAAATGCAAAGGATCGGGCACAAAATGAAGAAACGGCTATCACAAACTATTATCAGGAAGAATTAGTAGGAATTCACAATAGAAGATACCAGTTTGTAACAGAACTACGAAGTCCGGCTGTGACGAAAAAATACTAAGAAGACATAGTTATCAAGCGCAGGGACACACAACAGTCACAGAAGTCTACCGATATAGTTCTTGATGAAGAAACATTGAAAATGAAGGACGGTAGCATTTTTATTCTTCAAGATAATAATGAAGAATTTTAATCTTCAGTGGAAGTGCAGAGAATGAAGCATTATCAACATGTGAACATTGTTTCAAGGATTGCTCAAGTTTATTCTATTCATGCAGATTATGGAAGTTTATAGGCGACGAAACAAACATTAATTTATCTGATTACATTCACTTTGTTACCAAACAAAAAGAAAGATACCTGTGTAAGACTCCGATGAATTGTGCAAGCAGTACCAAATTGGTCTCCAAAAACCGTCTTTATCGATTTCGAGCTGGCAGCTATTTCGGCTTTAAAAGAAGTATTTAGAACAGTTTAGGTGAAGGGCTGTTCTTTTTACACGAGGAAGTGCTTGTGGAGGAAAGTTCAAGATCTTGGGCTCAAAACAGAATACAAAGAAAACGACGAAATTCGTTCAATTATTAAAATGTGTGCGTGTCTGGCTTTTCTGAAACCTGAGGACGTAAGTGGCGGATGGTTGGAGATTAACTCGCAAGCCCTAGCTCATCAGGAACTTGATCTTGATGAATTCATTAACTATTTCGTTGATAATTGGTTAGAAAGTGAAAACCTAACCTGACATAAAACAATGGATTAAGTACGGTAAACGTCATAGGACAACGAATGCTGTCGAAGGCTGGAATAGAAAATTAAATTCGTTACTTCGACATTCAACACCGACAATAAAAGATTTAATTCTTACATTGAAGATTAATGCTAGAAACTCAGCATGTATGCTGATGAGAAAGCAGTTGAATTTGGAAGGAATGAGAAGGAAGCTGAAAAGTAGACGAGAGCATTGATAAAACTATTGAAAACTATGAGAAAACAGGTGACATCAGAGCACTTCGTACACTTTCGTACCTTCATAAATTTAATTGAGAAGACTTTTTGTAAATAGAAACCTTTGTAGATAATTATTGTAAATAAGAGTATTAAAAAAACAAAAAAGTGGTCTTTTAAACACTCCACCAGGTTAGGAATTTCTAACATACAGCCAGTCCAAAGCCTGGATAAAGTGTGATGGGAATCATAATTATTTCACAAAAGGTTCCTGACAATAATTATTTTATTTGTCAACAATGTTTAATAAATTATTCTTGAATTGAAAAACAGGACTATATCAAATCCTGCCGTAGCAGGTATCCGTTCAATCAGAGAGATAAGCTGCGTTCTCGTAGGTCCTGTTCGTAACGGTGACCGATTAGATTGGCCAGCAAAAAAGACACTGTTCTCTGCTGTAAAATCACTTCCCGGTGGTTCGGAACCCACCTAAAACTGTAGGTCCAACTCATCAATCACCATCATCCAACTCATTACCCACGCACAGGTCTCAGACCTATGTGGGCTTCATCCTCAAAAAAAAAAAAAATCGAATTATCTGTATTCTACAATAATATGTAGGCTACCGTACATAACTTGTTCATGAAAAATCAACGTATTTTTAGTTTCTGTACAATAAGTAAAACGCTATCATTAAAATTACTAGATTACAAATAGAATAATTGAGAGAGAATTCTCTATGTTCCTCACTTTTCTGGAATCAGGTACCTCCTTCTAAAGCAAAAACTGTTTCGGAGGTTACCATCCTACAGTGCAGTGATCGTGTGTGTACACTGACAGAATAGTCTCTGAGGATTTAGATTTAGAAGAACTGAATATTGATTCAAACGGATGAGTCAAGTACGAGTATTATTCGTAGTATTCTTGTTTTTTACTATTAGTATTTATAATATCTTCTTAGTCTATTCTTCTTGTTCGCCCAGTATTCCTTCATTCTTAGTTTAAAGCTCCTCTTTCTTTCTTCATCACAATGTGGTCTGTGCTGTTTTGGGCCTAAGTCTGAGACAATTTCCCATTTATACATTTTTTCTCAAAAAATCTCCCTGTTTAAAAGATCTCCTGTTCGTTTGCATCAAGTTGGATTTGATCCTTTTTAACATCTCTACCCAGAGTCCGGGACTATAGTTGATGACAATAGGTATTTTAATAGTCTATCGGTTGATCTGTGTTCTGGAAGCCTGGGAATACGACCATAAAACTTTAAACGACGTTTCTTCAAGTCACTTTCTATGCTGAAAAACTTTTCTACAAGATTGTTCTTCTGTAATCTATACCCATTTTCTGTTTTTCTTGGGCCGAGATATTTCCTGATGATTTTCCTTTCTTCTTTTTTAATGTCCTCTACTTCCATTTATCGATTCATAGAAAGTTTTACAAGCGTATAGTGCTGAATTTATGAAGTTCAACTCTATTACTTATAAGGACTGTTTTATTATTATTTTTTATTAAATATTTATAATTTTATTATTATTATTATTATTATCATTATTATTATTGGGTAGATTCTTTGTACTATGGCAGAATTTTTTTTCTAGCGCAGAAGTCCCTCGGTGACGTATATTAAAAAGAGCAGGTCAAACCGAGGAAAATCACATTTTTGGAGATACATCACATTCTACGGGGATGTTTTTTTGTGGCTATCAAACGATGCTGGCACGCATATGGCCTATCTAGACTGAGACGGACGTCTACTCGTGCTCATGCTCTGGACTTGAGGCAGACAGAATAGAATTCGCTGTAGCAAGTGCGTCGAATTCCAATCCTTCGTCAGAGGGCTCAAAACTATGTCCATCCTGTGAGCTCAGGATGAAAGCTGCTTGACTTGACCGAACCGAACTTCGTCAGGAATCCGTCTCAAGAGTAATAAATCTCAAGTTGAACTTTGAACAGGAACAACACTTGCGCCGCAACGGTATGCAGCTGGCTGTCTTCTCCAACTCATCACTGCGAATGCTCTTTTGACTCAAGGTATAGTTGGCCCATATATCAGCCCATAAATAAAGTTATAATTTCTCATGAAATAATACCATAAAATTCACGAGAATATTATTTTTCTATAAAATCAAAACATAACTCATTAAATTTGACCCTTTTACAAACGTCTCCAGATGAAGAAATAATTCAGATCTTTCATTCAACACTATTATGGTAATATCATGTATTGCCAGAAAATATTAATGTTTTGAATCTGAGAATAAAAAGAAAAATAGTTCACAGTTTTTAAACGTTGTGTGTAAAAATAATCATCTTTTTAATCTAATTTTGAAATATGTATCTTGAGAAAACTTATGAAATGCTATCAATCATTGCTTGAGCATTATCATAATTATTAATATGCTTCTTTTCAAGTCTATCATAATGATCAAAAGGTGATTGTAATTGCATCAGCTAACTAATACCAACTAACGAATAAGCTCACCAAATAAGGTCACCAAGATCAGCAAACCAATATTCTATGGCTTATTTGATAGATTGAAATACTTTTTGAATTTAAAATGTAGAAATATTTAATGATTCACAAAATTTATCGAGCCAAAAATGAAAGTCATTCTCCCAATTCATTGAATTAAAGTTCAAATATCAACAACTGCGAACATAGTGATGTTCAAGACTGTATTGAAAATTGTAAGTTAATTCACTACAAAGATGTAGAAGATATGCAATAATAATTATCGATTGAAATAGGTTTAAATTTTTTCTATTGAGAACATAAGCTTGTATCTACTATAATAATCTACAATATTGTAAAAGCTATACTATAAATTGAAGAGGCAAAAGTATGTGAATGAATTCCGATGAGAACTTTGTTTGTTAAGTATATTTATGTACTTCCACTTCCGCTAAGACCCTTAGCCGGGAAAAAACTCAGTCTTTGGGGGCCAACTACCCGAATCGTGTCCTTGATATCACCTCTCACAAATAATACACTCGAACCCCGTATTCACCCCGGTCATATTTCAATCGTATTTGACTTGTTTGATATGCATGGAGACCTCTTTCTTCCACCATTCTATTCGCCCACACCGAATACGGAACCGGAATTAAAGGAGGCCATAAATAAGAGGTTATTAAAGAGGAGATGGTTAAGGAACTGAACTATGCAGAGGGGAGCGAAATAACAAAGTGATCTTGATGGATGAACAGCTTCGTCTCCCTAAAGAAAGCTTCTTAAACTGTTGCGTTATTAAAAGAAGCCTGACGTTAACTGTGTTTTTTTATTTTTTTTCTGTCTTCTTCAGGCAAATGAGCCGGCTTGTTGTTGCTTTTAGAGGATAAGGGTTATAAATCAGGTGAACATGGACAATTGCACACCAACTAGGAAGCCTCACAATTAAAATTCGACTCATCAACGTCTTCAACTGGGACCTTAGCTGCCCTTTCAAACTCACTATAAAAATGTTGTCACTAGAATGACTGATATCTTTAGTCTGCGTGGTCTGTGCTCTGCAAACTCTTAGATGACAAATCACCTGATTGTTGGTATCTACTAAAGTTAATGAATTGTTTATTGTTATTTTCTTTTATTTCTTTCACTGATGATATTGGTGGCTAACAGTACGTGAATCACTGTAATCACGTTTTTTAAGTTTAAAATGTTCTCATTCATCATTAGAATTCTATTGGAATCTAAATAACACATCAAAAATCCTGATAGTCTTGAGAATAAATATTATTATAAGTTTATATAGAGATCATGGCTTTAGCTCATAAGCTGTTTATGGAATGACGTTTAACAATTAGAATTTATTTACTACTGGCTGGGAATTGAATTTCAGAATTCGAAATAGCTGAATACCTTGATATGAAAGCTAAATCATATTCAAATGAATTAAACGCCAAGATAAACTAAGTGAACAAGAAAGAATGGTGAATTTCTTCCTCCAAATATATAATTCCACAAATTTCTATTTCTTGATTACTGGTATAACCCAGTTTCTGTAATATATTTATACTACATAGGTGTACAGTAAAGTATTTGCTGGAATTCCGAGGCTGTCATTGATGATTTTTTTTAGAAATATCATGTGTTTAATAAGGGTTATTGATCATTCATATCAGTAAACTTACAAAATGTTGCTCAGTAACTCAGTTTCTCTAGAATCTACATTATTTGTACAGTATTTTCTGACACTCCAAAGATGTCACCAGTGTTTTTTTGAAAATCAGCTTTGAAGATTCCAGTCTTCATTGAGGGATTAGAGAGCATAGAGCATAGAACATAGAGTGAATAAATGTAGTGAAATTTATTTGTATTTATGAATAAACTAATCAGAAATAAAATGAAACCATGGATGATAAATTTTGTTGACATACTCTGGAGTTGAACGAAACGGTAGACTATCTTCATGTCCATGTCCTGTTGAGATAAAACATTATCACGTTTGTACCTCCATGCACCAAAAAGTTCATAAGCAATGACATTGATTGTGTCTTTCAACCGTAAACGTTCGCCAAAATATCCTACCAGTCTCATATTTTACCAATCACATATTTTATCAATATTGCATTCAATGACTAGAGTCATAATTTCCCGACTTTTGGAGATAAATCTCATTATTTATAAATCGAATTTCAAATCAGAGCATACGCACTTTGAAAAATGTATATAATATGCCATTATTCATGCTTGAATTAATGACTATCATTATACAGAAGATGAAATGAGTGTGATAAATTGATTAATACCCTTGAAAAACAAATGTTTCAACCACCCATATGCAATTCCACTATAGTACTTTTGAATGCATGTTGTGATCAGTCTGTCCATTCAGCTGTCAATTCTGATTAGGTGTTCTCACTGATGATTACAGAAATACGAATTTATCGAATCAACTGAATGCGATATTTTTCTTCTATTATTCAATGAAATGAGCAGCGAGTATCAGTTCTACTGTAACGGCAACTTCCCCTTTATAATTTAATTTCCAATGGTAAAAATTAATATATTCCATGCTGAATAAATTCGATTGGGCTCCCATTACCCTCATTCATGCTAACTCTTTCTCTTTCTAACAAACAAAATATTTCATTCCCCTTCTATCATATTTCCACATTCACGTTCTCTATTCTCGCACACCCGTCTCTCTTCAACTTCCTCTTCCTATTGATAATGCTCTCTACCTCTATTTTCCTCATCACTCTCACACATTCGAATTACAGTGTTGATTCAGGGACCACCTGTGCAGAATGGAATTACAATTTTGAATAATTTATTCTTGTTGTAAAGTATGAAATATATGAAGTTTGAAAAAAATGATTCCCTGCTATCTGAAGCAGCTTCTACTGAAATCTGCAATTTTTCATAAAATAAAGTATAAATAGGATATAAATCTAGAGATTTTTCACAGTCAGCTTAATGAATTTTATATGTATTCCAGCAAATACCAGGATAAGAATAAAATTGCTTTGTAATGCCAATTTTTTATTATCAATTATTTTGATGTAGTAGATAACTAGAGACTGATCAATTGTAGATTATATTAATGGTTTATTAATCCGTTAGATCTTTCTTTCACAATTTGTTGTTGATTCGATAAGAGCTCAAGTAGCTACACATTAATGCGGATGAATTACTCCCAACAAGGCGATGTTTTGTGAATTCTTGAAAGATTAACCTTCAATACTTAAATGTTGTCGCAAGTCCTGAACTCAATAATTTCCCTTATATTACATTCCCTAATTATACATTATTATTCAGACATTCCAAACAGTAATTGAAGAATTGGAGCTAGTCAATATTCATGTTCAAAAATATCAAAAAATCTTCAGAATAGATCTCTAATAAAATTATTTCTTGAGGAATGGCAAACCTCTCAACGGTCGAAGTTTCAAAACAGAAAATTACGATTAATTCAGATATTTAGTTTGACCAAAGAGCAGTCAGTATGAATAAGGAGTGAATACAGTAAGTATTTCACGATATTAGCCTATGTATATTGAAGAGCTCATATTATTTAATCCCGTTGAACGTTTTCAACTGTTATCAAACAAGTTTACTCCAAAAATTGGAATGATGATCATTGTAAAGCAACAAATTTAGCCTGAGCTATGACATGACACAAATGTTCGGACATGACACAGTCATGATTAGAGCGATATTTGTCAAGGTATTTGAAACTCTGTAATTTCTGTACCACATTATTCTCTTTTCAATGCAATTTTAGCTAATTAAATTCAATTGGCCAGCTTACAAGCATAACAACGCAACACCTCTTTTCAATTTTAACAATATTGTCATTTCAAAGCCGTCCCAATCACATTTGCAACTATGAGCCTGTTGTTTGCGACAAACACACTTCTAATGCAACGACTAACGATTATGTTCAATTTATACAACCTTTTAACAAACCCCGATTGACTAAATTTTGAACTGTGACAACATGCAGTCATAAACGTATTTTCGGCTTATATAGCTTGCAGTAGATCAACCACAAAGGAATAGCAACGCATGTAGCCTCAAGTTTTCAATATATTTTTTATGATTCATTGTTCTGAAAAATATGGGCACCAAGTTAAGTTAATTATTTTCCCCAAGATCCTTCAAAAACTCTTCCATCAGAGTTAATCACTCATCCCTAAAAGGATATCTCAATTTCAACATTGTAGTCTTCTATGTTTGAAAATACAACAAACTGATAGGTTCTACTGTAAAGCGAAATAATGGACGATTATTATTGAAGAGACTTGTAGAACTATGAACTAGTTATTCAGAGAAATGTAGAAAACTCATCAGAGAAAACATTAGTACCAGCTATTGATCCTACAACCTACATACCCTGATTCATCTTAAAATAAATCCTCAGTCTTCAAGAGCATTCTCTGTACATTTTTAAGTCGCACTCTCCTTATCATATTTCAGTGGTACATCATTGCGATTGATGAAGAAAGAGTAGGTTGGCAGTTGGCAATTGGTTTAGAGGAAAGGTAGCTCACCAGATTTTTGAAAAAGGTTCAGATGCGATTGATGACCGTCAAGGGAGAATTAAACGCGGAAATCCACCGTCAGTAGATGGAGATGGGATGAAGCGCATAAGGACCACAGCAGTTCAACGCTAAGAAAACAGGGGAGTCAGTGAAATTATTGATAAGGTTGGATTTTGACAGTGAAAGTGAATAATTTAACTGACACTGGTCCCAGACGGAGAGTTGTCATCACTCAGTACTCGCAGAACAACGAGGGTGAATATGAAAAGCAAGTGGTGAATGAGAGTATTCCGGGGGTGCCAAAAGCAATAGGACAGGAGGACATGCATAAAAACAGAATGACTGTAGAAATCCCCACCGCATCCGCGCAGCTAAAAAGCCAACTTTGGATTTTTGACGCCTCGACTTATTCATGGAAAGTAATGGATCAAACTTGTAGCTGAGAGTATCTGTGCATCAGTGGAACACAGTTGGCCCATGAAGCGTTCATGAGCTCTCTCATTTATAGGACACATCTTACCTGTCAGATGGACGTCTCCAAGGATCCCACCAACGGATAGATCTTTGCATTAATGATGCTTCCGGAAATCTGAACTGAATTGAAGCCAACGTCTCCTCCTGACACTTAACTTCTGCTTGAAGATCGCCTGCGGGAATTGTTCACTGAACTGAGCGATCATCTGGGGCGCTCGCATCCGAAATCGATTCCACTAGTAGAACAGATGATACATTATGCGAGTACCGAATCAATTCCATTGTGAATACTCACTTCTCGAAACGTTCGGGGCATTTATCACGCTACAGAACGGACCAAAAATAATAATTTCATTAAAATTAGTAGAACTGGTGTTGATATTGCGAAATCGCTCCATAATTGAAATAAACAGAAGTAGCTGCCAAATTCAACTGAACTAACAATTTGATTCACAGGACATCTTCGGTTAGTAAAACACGAAACCGTGGTCCTGTGATCCAAATTGTTAGTTTAGTGAAATTTAACAACTTTTCTGTTTTGTTTCAATTAATTTCACACTTCAATGGAAGTGTGAAGACGTATAAGAAAATAAGAGTTAGTAATTTGGGAGCTACTCTATCACATCTCCCCCTACTTCATTAATTTTGTATTGGATGTTGCAGACAGATAATTGGTAATCACTAGGAAAACTAAAGATATATGGCAATATATTACGTAGGATCAATTTACAACCTTCTATAATTTATTGGTAATAAATAAGTTGTCAAATTGCAACATAACAGAAACGTCATTATGAATAAGAGATCTTGGTTTCCTGTAGCCTAAACTGAACCTACACACATCCTCGGGCAGAATTGAATTAAACGTTTCACCTCCATCACATTTATTAACACTAGCCAAGCCAAAGCTTCAGCTCGCCGCTCGGTTATACGAAACCGTGATTTCCTAACCAAGGAATTTATGCTTGAACTCATGAATATAATTTGATGGAACAGAGCTATGAAATTTTTCAATTTCCGATTAAGAGATACAGTATTTTATATTATAGTAGCATGCTACTTGACAAAATACACATTACCTTGCTGTACATTTTCTGTAACTTTTCAATAAACTAATAAGAGATTCAACTTTGGAATTTTCATGATGACAGATCTCATGAGAAATAATCTGCCTTGAAGATACATGAGTGATTTTTTTATTTTGAAAACTCCTTTCTATTCTCATTATTCCGACTTGGAAATTTCAGTTTTGGAAATTATTCCCAAATTAAATTGTCTAAAAAATTCAAGGATAATTCCAGCTCATGTATTCAATAACTGAATCTCATACATTCTATAACTTAAACTGAAAGTCTGTTGTAAAGGGAGTGCCAACTATCAAATAATCAATTAAATGCATGGGTTATTTTAGAGCTGCATATTTACATTGTAAAATTAATATTATCATCAGCTTTTGGATATGGTAGTATCCAACAATCATTATCGAACTGAAAGCGAATGACTCAAATTTCATCAATGGATAGCATAATATACAAGAAATATTCTTGTATTGACCAGAGAGTTCTCTTAACTCTATCTATACTATCATATTTTTATAATGCCAAGTGTGAAAATGGACGTGTGTTATTACTATGATTAGATATTTTGCAGGATCTAGTAAATTCCAGGTCTCTTACACTAGAATTTTCAGCTGAAACACCTACCCAAATTACAGCAATTAATTAGCACATCTATTGGAGTTGCATGTCATGTCATGGCTGGTGAGACAGCATCAACATGAATTTGAACGAGAACGAACTAGAGAAGTTAAAAACTAGGAAACTCAAGACTGAAATGCTAGTGCTAGTTGTAAATTACAGACTCTAAGCGGATCAAGTGGCTCACCAGAGAATTTTTTAATCTCACCTTCTACTAGGTAATCAATAGCGTGTTATTTGGAGACGAGCATAGACGTGTCTAAAAAGCTAAGTTTGCAAGTGAGCATGTCTAATTCTCACTTGATTACAACTTTACTCGGTCAAATTCTTGATTTATTATACTTTCTGTACTCACTCGCACCGACAAACATTGTGTTTGTTGTACATAGACTATCATACTGTAGATACTTCAAGTTTTATTGTATTTTGCAACATTCTGCTATTTCTTCTGGACTAGTAATCATAAATTTTCAATAAACTGAACAAATAATTTAAAAAGACTCATTCAAACTAGAACAAGACGTAGTCTATAAACTAGGTGACAAACTGGAAATTTAGAATTTTCAATAAAGAGAAGGTAGTCCTGAATGGAGAAATCACCTTAGTTACTAGCTGGAAGTCTTCAATAGTTTATTATTAGTAATTATTAGTTAATTATTAGTCATTATATAATCTAATATCAAAACTGACACTGTTTCTATTAAAATATTATTTTTCACTCACTTATACTGTAGATGCTGGAAGGATGCATTTCATTTCTGAAGAGAAGCTTCGTCAGCCTCTTGAGAAGTTAAATGCATCCTTCCAGCATCTCCAGTATAAGTGAGTGAAAACTAATATTTAAATAGAAATTCAGTGTCAGTTTTGATATCGGATTGTTCATCAAGTATTTCGTTAAGGAAAACATCACTGATTATTATATAACTTTAATAATTTATTTGACAGGCTATTTAGTGAGGTATTTGATGAACAGAGGAAATTACTGGAGCAATGATCAGTGCAGAAGAACTGAATATATAAACGATCAGTTTATTTATAATTATTTTAATATCAAAGATGATAGGAAAATATTGTACATCATCTGAGATTAAGCACAGATAAGATTTACTGCAATCTTACACCTCAACGTTATTATTAAATACATTTTCCAGCTCGATATAATAATCAACAGAGATTTCGCACAACGAAATTAGATTGAGAGTTATACAGTTCTGTGAGAGGGATGAGAGTGGATAAAATGAGAGTGTTTTATAACGCATTTGCTCATTTCTTTGGAACAGCCCCTCTTCGGCCGTATAGTCGCAACCCTGATGATGATCCTCCATTAGATTGTCTGCCTTGGTTTTATGTGTATGGCACGTAACGCCTCGGGCCACCAAACTCCAGAACAGAAGTGGAAGAAATTAACAGAAGAGGAGAGAAATCGGAGAAATCCTAGCAGATTCCATTTTGTTCCTTCTCACTTCTTCCTCTTCTACTTCCTCAATCTACCTCTTCCTCGATCTACTTCTAGACCCATTCTCTCGAAATCCTCGTCTTCACCGCCAATTAAAATTTCCATCGTTCATTTCCTACAACTCTTTCCAAGGCTCCAGACCCTTTCTGGAATTATCAGACGCTTAAGAAACCTGTGCAGAGATATCTCCCCGAGGTCCCAAGGGAAGAGGTCTCCCCTAATCACTTGCAATTTTTCCTACATAATCTTAGAAACCGTGGCTCAATCTCCATTGAGATTCAAGGTCAGATTTTCTTCTTCAAAAATGTATAGGTGGAAGAATTCTCATCAACATCAGAGGGTCTCTTAGTATATCTCTGTCTTCACTATGTTATCGTATACCAACTCAAACAGGTGAGTGGAATTGCGAGGCCGCTAATCAAATAGCTGGCTTTGAGAAGAAAAGTACAAATAGATGGAGAGAAAAAGAACTACGTAATTAATGTAAAAGTCGTTCATCGATGTCAATTTGTAAATTTTCTCCAATACAAATTAACACCACAATTATTTTCACCTTTCCAGTTTGATCGGCACCTGGTTATCCTGTGGTTGATGAGGTATTTCGTATCCAAACTGACAGCCACTCTGACAGTTATAGATTTAATTTCTGTTTTATCTTAGCAGTTTTGTATAGTCATTCACATCTACTCACCCTTATTTCATTTCTCACTCAAGTATCAAACTTGAATGAGCACCATGAAAACTAGAATAACTACACCCAATATCTGTGTAAAAGACAGTGCTCACAAAAATACAAAATAAATACTTGGAAAATATAAAAATACGGTAGAATAAATCAAAAAATGTTGTTGTTGCCTTTTATTATAACGTAAATCACAAAAATTTTATTTTTCCAATTGAATTAACAGATACCTATGTAAATCACAAAATTTAATTTTTCCAGTAGATTTGACAGAATGTCAATTCGGTTGATAGTTTCATAGCATTACACACTTCAACAACTACATCAATGCTTAGTTTTGGTTGTTAGATCAGAGGATTTACTTTTCTTAGGAAGCAGACAAGCTCTGTGATACAAAAACTGAATGAGAAGTCGTGTTGGCCTGCCCATTTTCACTCCTTTTCTGTAGTATGGTTCTGCTTCAGTTTCATTTTGACAAAGTAGGCCAGTTCCAAAACAATCCAAATGAACATATGGACGTTTTGTTGGGCAACAACAGGTAATGTCCAGTGGCAGTGATTCTTCTAAGAATGCTGCGGCTTGACAAGGATCTCCTCCAGATTTTGCAGTCCTATTGTCCACGTCTACATCTGGATACTTTGTATTCAAATATGCAAAGTGTTTCCACAGTGGCATTCTCCAGATTCTGTCACCAGACTCCAATCCGGCTCTATGAAATTCTGTGAATAAAGGATAATTTCTTGTCAATAAGCCCGTTGCACATATCCCAAGTGTTTCAGATATCGATTTTGTAAATGTACCAACACTAACTACAACATCTGGGACATATATTCCAACATAGTCAAGAATTTCCGAAAGCACCAACCTGCAATCATTGTCAGGATCTGAAGCCCTCATGAATTTACTGTTTCTATTTTTCAAAATGTCTCCCGGCTTCAATCCCATTGGAGATGGCATGTTCATGTACAAAAGAATAGCTGCTTTCATATTGATTGGTATGCGCTTTCTTGCAATACCCTCAAAAGCTGCACATATAGCAGCAGCTCCAGCCATGTCTGCTCTGAACTGATACATTCCTTTGCAAGGTTTGATGAAAAGTGCGCCAGAGTCAAAAATATTTCCCTTGCCTACAAATGCAACCAGTCCTTCTTCTTGGGCAGCTCCACAGTAGCTCAACTCCAGCAATATAGGCGGGTGGCAACTACTCTTAGCTGCTTCCAAACATGCATACATGTGCCTTGCACGTATCCAATCTTTTTTACGAATATCAACTCTGATATCAAATCTTGTGAGTCTATCACAAATTTCTTCTGCATACATTTCTGGTACTTTCAAGTTTGGAGGTGCATGAGAGAGATGCCTAGCCCAGTTCTGACATTCTGCATTGATTTCTCCACTAGCCCAAGAGTTTGTGTCACTATGTTCATAGAGACTGATCTCTGGTCGAGTTACATCACCTGAAATATTAGCATTGTAATCATAAGCAGCAAGCATTGAGCCTTCTGCTGAAGCTTCTGGTTCGGTAAATCCTTCAACAGAAATTTTTCCAGCTCCTCTGTCTTGCACCTTCCTCACTCCAATGGCAGCTGCAAGCCGAATATTTTCTCTCTCCTCATTGAGCTGCTCAGTATGATTCAACTTGTTTGCATCCTTGGGGCCAACTCCAGCAAGGGCAATGTGTGTGAATCCTTCTAATCCTAATTGAGAATAAACCTGTGCTGTACCCAATGGTATAGGTTGCTTGTTGAGTAACTCCCTTAGTAATCCATTAGATGTATCGTTTAATTTTTGCCCAGCTTCAGTGAATTCTTGCTGACCATCTTTCTCAGCCGGTTCATAAACTCCAATTACTAGAGCGTTTGATGGAGCTGTTGTTGATTGACCACGACTTCCATTGTGATTTCTACTAGGAATAATACTTTTGGCAAGCTTCTGACTTACCTGAATATCTCGCAAATATTTGAATACTGCCGCAGATTTAAGCATTTTGCCTTGTGATTCAGAAAATAAATTTGTATTAGAAAATTCTTGCCATATAAGACTGATAATTTGAAATTTTTAAAAACTCACTGTCAATTTTCGTTAACTATGTAGCCTACAGCATTGAATATTTCCGAAACTGATTAAATAACAACTTTCATATGTTTTCAAAGCTTGTGACTTCAAATGATCATATGGATCATCTGTACTTCTGTTGTTTGAGACAGCTTATTGAAATGCACATGGTATGGTGGATGAATTTATAGAAAAATGTTGATTAATTTTGCGTAATATTATCATTCACTTGTTATTATACTAAATTTTAATATTGATTTGAAATTAGAAATGATTTGTTTATCTCTAAAAAATGTTGTTCTTATGTATAATTACTTAATACATATGAAGGCTCAACCAGATGAATAAGAACTATCATGACTGTAATCTGATTCCAATTGCATATGACGGAGAAGCTCATTTAAAAAAAACATATTTTAAAACAAAAAGAGAATCCGACTTCAGTGAAATGATAAAATACTCACGTACTAAAAAGTTTAAAATAAAGTATTTACTTTAAACTGAGAAAATGTTAAATTTCATACAAGTAATCTTTTGAAGTCGGCGCCAAATCTATATATATATAAATGAATGTCTGTCTGTCTGTATGTATGTATGTATGTATGTATGTATGTATGTATGTATGTATGTATGTATGTATGTATGTTCCCTATAGACTTCAAAACCACTTGACAGATTAGCATGAAACTTTGGGAATATGTTGTGTAAATATTGAGGATTGTTTCTGACCATAAACTTTAATAGAAGAGCAAATAATTACTATTAATTAATCCATTTTATAGATCTAACCTACTGAACTTGCCGGCCAAACAGCTTAGAAAGGAACAGCTGATAGAAGTTAACAGTTTTTAATCATATGGCAGGCCCCTTAGCGGCGTTATTTACGCTGTCTTTGAACAGCAAGACTTTGCACTTCGCATGTAGGCTACCGTACAGTCGGAGCCTTGCAATATGTAGGAAACATACGACTGGGTATGATGAAATGTAATTATGCCAGGTTGATGACATCTGTTAACCAATGAAGTGCTAGCTAGAAATTTGAAATGCAGCCTCAGTGGGAGGTGGCGAATAATAAAATAAAAAACTAGCTTCTACCTTTATAGTCGTAGGAGGTTTAAATTTGAAATGCTTCTTCATTCAGAGGTGGTGATTAAGAAAACAACGAAGCCTCGATGATCAGCTGGAAGAGCCCTAGGACTAACTTCTTTCCTAATTTGAAATGTAACCTCAGCGGGAGGTGGCGAATAATAAAATCAAGGAGAATTTTTATGAGAACGCAGCAACGCGCGTCGAGCCAGCTAGTATTTCATAAATTCTTTTTTGGGACGAAGCCCACATATTTCAGAGACCCGTGCGTGGGTAATGAGTTGGATGATGGTGATTGATGATTTGGACCTACAGTTTTAGGTGGGTTCCGAACCACCGGGAAGTGAATGATAAGAAATTCTATCTAATATCAAAACTAACACTGTATCTCGATTAAATATGTGATTTACACTCACTTTTACTGGAATACAGTGTCAGTTTTGATATTAGATTGTTCAATTATTTCGTCATGGAAGACATCACAGAGTAATTCTGTTATATTTTACTGTAGTATTCATATAACTTGGCAGCGTGTAGAAGATGGGAGGACTTACTACATCTGAAACCAACTGCTGCCAAGTTATATGAAAGCTACAGTATAAGTTTATGGGGAATTTGGCACCGACTTCAAAAGATTACTTGTATGAAATTTAAAATTTTCTCAGTTTAAAGTGAATACTTTATTTTAAACTTTTTAGTACGTGAGTATTTCATCATTTCACTGAAGTCGGTTTCTTTTTTTGTTTTAAAATATGTTTTATTTTAAGCTTTTTAGTTGAATTTTCAAACTTTGAAAACATGAGAAATTTCTTAAAGCCTACATTATGAAATATTTATCAAATTAGCGAGCTAATAATTAATTTATAACATCCAAACTTAAGTAACTAAAAATCCACTTATAAGAAAATATAAACTAAGGAAAATTCTACAAAGTTTTATTAAATGTGGAATATTGTATTTAGGAAAATTATAATAGCGAAAGGCTTCTTAAAAGTGAAATGGCTTTTGGTTCATTTTGATGTGGTCCCTATAGTATCTGTATTCATTGCCTACACTGAAATAGAAGGCCTATATAACGTTACAAGTGTGGAAAATTGTGTTTACAGAAAATATAAGTTAACGCAGGAGATGAAGTTGAGTGCGGTATTATCATACGAGTATGGTAAACATCTTCGCGGACGAGTTATGTACGATATTTTTCGTGATATTAGTCATATATATCTTTAATATAAAAACATAAACTTTGAGCTACTACAAAAGGATCATCAAACATAACCTCAAAATAGCCTATTGTATGGACATGTATTTAATGGCGAATAAATATTCTTAATATTTTAATATTAATCCATCACAGCAGCAGAACTAAAAATACTTCTGAGATCAGCTGTTTTTCCAAATTCTCCAACTTATGATTGAAACTGAATAACCTTATTCCTATGACTCAATAACATCAACTAAATTATTTACAACTAGCTATTGTGCCCGTCCTTCATACGGATTATGTTTAGAAATAAGACTAAATATGTTTCGGCTTTTTTGATAGCAACGATCATGAAGTTGTTAGCAGCTTAGGCCCCGTTCAGACGATACAGTTTTTTTGCGGTATGGTTTTTTTACTGTACGGCGTCAACTGTACTGCGATGTACGCACGGTCCAGCTTTGCTGCTTATTGCTGTGCTCTCCTCCTTCTTCCATTGCGCTTCCAGTTCAGTTTTATTTATTCCAGTCCAGGATTTTTTTTATTTGTGTAAGATTTTTTTTAATAGTTTCTTACTGAAGGTTTCTCATAAATTTTGATCAAAGTACGCAAATTCTGGTTTCAATATTCCACACATTTTCCTCTCTTTATTTTTATATTAATCTTAAGTCTTGTCCCACAAGGCGTGTCTCTCATATAATTAGAGAAATTAAATTTTCGCAATTAATATCTTCCACTTCTGGACACTGGAATTCACTAATAAGAAGATCAATGCTGAAGAATATCAATGAATAAGATCATTGCTGACGATCTGAAGACTGCTTCCAGCATAATAAGCGTATCGTTTGTACATATCCATTACCGGTACAATACATGTGCCACCGGATACGGATAGTTATTTTGCGGTACAGCTGATTTTAGCGATACAGTTTTCGAAGACAAAACCGAATGTAGAAATCGGCTAGAACAGCTTTTTTACTGGATCCAGTTGAAACAGTATTGTGTGAACATACAATATGAAATGTACATGCAAACGAAAGCACTGCAAAATAACTGATACAGCAAATTTACTGTACCGCACAAAAACTGTATTGTGTGAACGGGCCCTTAGTAAACAACTTAGAACGTAAACAATTCAGTAACAGGTATCGGAGAGAATATTTTTTGAGAACAGCTGATTGATATATCATGATAAATTACGGGATTTTTTCTTATATGGTAATAATAGTGCTACCTGGCGAATTCCCAAGAGCCTGGCACAAACCGCACCTTCCTAAAATGTTAATTTTTGTTTTGATAAATTGAAAATAGAAAATTTTGTTTTTTTTTTCAACAAAGAAATAATTGATGAAACATAACATGAGCTTTGATTCACCAGTCATATGTTTCCTAAAAGACTGCAATGCTCCGTCTGCGGACAGCGTAAATAACGCCGCGAAGGGTCCACCATTCAGATTATATTTGAGAACAGCTGATTGATAAATTACTTGATTTGTTCTTATCTATCTTCTATCTATATAAATAAAATTGGAGTTTTGTCTGTACATTTATCAGAATTGTATATTTTTTGGTTATTTTTACGTTTCTATATAAATAAAATTAGAGTTTTGTCTGTACATTTATCAGAATTGTATATTTTTTGGTTATTTTCACGTTTTATACATTAAATAAGCCGAAAATAGTCTTATCTCACTTTCTGTCTGTCTGTCTGTCTGTCTGTCTGTCACGGCCGCAAAGGTATTTTTCGCGGCCTTCTCCTCAAAAACGAGAGCATCGATCGGGATTTTAGTTATTGAACAGTATTGAAAACATTATTGACAATGTCTTTAGCTATAAAAAACTAAATTAACTTTTTTTTAACAGAGTAATAAACGTTTAAAAACCAAGTACTGTGCGATTTTGGATACATTTTACGCGGCCTTCTCCTCAAAAACGAGAGAATCGATCGGGATTTTAGTTATTGAACAGTATTGAAAACATTATTGACAATGTCTTTTGCTATAAAAAACTAAATTAACTTTTTTTTCAACAGAATAATAAACGTTTGTAAACCAAGTATTGTGCGATTTTGGATACATTTCTTCCAAGTTTTATTACCACATAAGAATAAGAACAAATCACGTAATTTATCATGATATATCAATCAGCTGTTCTCAAATATAAAAGGTGGGCCCTTCGCGGCGTTATATACGCTGTCTGCAGACTTGTGTAGTCGGAGCATTGCAGTCTTTTAGGAAACATATGTCTGGTGAATTAAAGCTCATCTTATGTTTCATCAATTATTTCTTTGTTGAAAAAAAAACAAATTTTCTAATTTCAATTTATCAAAACAAAAATTAACATTTTAGGAAGGTGCGGTTTGTGCTAGGCTTTTGGGAATTCGCCAGGTAGCACTATTATTACCACATAAGAACAAATCACGTAATTTATCATGATATATTAATCAGCTGTTCTCAAAAAATATTCTCTCCGATACCTGTCACTGACATTCCAAGTTGTTTACTAAGGGCCCGTTCACACGATACAGTTTTTGTGCGGTACAGTAAATTTGCTGTATCAGTTATTTTGCAGTGCTTTCGTTTGCATGTACATTTCATATTGTATGTTCACACAATACTGTTTCAACTGGATCCAGTAAAAAAGCTGTTCTAGCCGATTTCTACATTCGGTTTTGTCTTCGAAAACTGTATCACTAAAATCAGCTGTACCGCAAAATAACTATCCGTATCCGGTGACACATGTATTGTACCGGTAATGGATATGTACAAACGATATGCTTATTACGCTGGAAGAAGTCTTCAGATCGTCAGCATTGATCTTATTCATTGATATTCTTCAGCATTGATCTTCTTATTAGTGAATTCCAGTGTCCAGAAGTGGAAGATATTAATTGTGAAAGTTTAATTTCTCTAATATATGAGAGACCCGCCTTGTGGGACAAGACTTAAGATTAATATAAAAATAATGAGAGAAAAATGTGTAGAATATTGAAACCAGAATTTGCGTACTTTGATCAAAATTTATGAGAAACCTTCTGTAAGAAACTTATTTAAAAAAATCTTATACAAATAAAAAAAATCCTGGACTGGTATGAATAAAACAGAACTGGAAGCGCAATGGTGGGAGTTGCTGGTCTCCTATCGGGCGCCTCCCCAGGTGGCGGATTGGGGGATGCCTCCTAGATATAGGTGGTACCGGGGAAATGAAATACCCGGGGTGGACCAAAACCAGCATAGAAACTGCTGCCTTGCAGATGGAGGTCAATGGATATCCAAAGGCTAGGGGAAGAAAACCCCAATAGAAAATTGACTGCTGCCTTGTAGTTCAGCATTGGTTTGTTAAAGGCTAAGGAAGGAAACCTGAAAAAAATCCCTGGTCCTCCAGGTTGAGGGTTGGATGTGGGGCTAACTCCCCCACTCCATAAAAAAAACATTTGTTATGGAAGCACAAAATGATAGGAACGGACGGCCCTCAAGGAATTTAGTAAAGGAACAGACATTTAAACGATCGCTGGATAAGGACTAGATAATTTTTTAAACACTCTTTCTGACCACATAAATGCAAACTCGGAAGCTGTTAGAATACCACATAGAAGAAAAACGTTGAAAAAATGGATAAGTCAAGGGATTATTAATTCTATAAGAAAAAGAGACAAAATGCATAGTGAACTAACCAAGCAGCCATTTAATACTAGATTGAAAGAAGAGTATAAAAGGTACAGAAACACTCTAAACAATTTAATAAAAAATGCTAAAATTGAATACTTCAACAACAAATTTCAATGTTGTAAGGGAAATGCAAAGAAAACATGGAAATGCATAAAAGAAATGATGGACACAAAAAAAATGGAAAGTCAACCTAAAATCGAAGCTGATGTATTGAATAAGCATTTTGCAACTGTAGGCCAAACTTATGCGTATAATCTAATACACAATGATGTAATTGAAATCCCAGACTCAAACTCCATACCACCTTTGAATAGCTTCTTTCTGAATCCAACTAATTCCTTAGAAATAAACGAATTTATTAATAATCTTAAGACTAACTCCTCTCCTGGTGCAGACAATATTACTGGACTATGCTTGAGAAACATTTCAAAATTCATTGTGCACCCACTGGAATTTATTTTTAATAAGTGCTTTCTATTAGGGTATTTTCCCAAAAAATTTAAAATAGCTTTAATTAAACCAGTACCTAAATCTAAGGAACTTGATAATCCTCAAAACTATAGGCCTATCAGCCTACTCAGCAATTTGTCAAAGGTCTTGGAAAAAATAATAAAAGTCAGACTGGTCAAATTTTTGGAAAAAAACAAATTTATTAAGAAGGAGCAATATGGCTTTCAAAAGGGTAAATCGACCAAAGACGCAGTCTTACACCTAACAAATATAATTAATAAAAACTTCAATAGTAACAAAAAAACATTGGCTGTATTTTTGGACTTAGCCAAAGCTTTCGATTCAATACCACATTCTATCCTATTAAATAAACTAGAAAATAGTGGAATAAGGGGAGTAACAAAAGAGTTATTTACTAGCTATCTTACAGACAGGGTCCAGATTTTAACATTGAATAATAAAACTGACATGCAAAATATTAAAGACTTTGGGCTTCCACAAGGTACCATATTATCTCCACTACTATTTTTGATCTATGTAAATGATTTGTTGAAACTTAGTATTCCGAATGGTGTCACATTATCATTTGCTGATGACACTGCTTTGGTCTTCTCAGGTTCCACATGGGAAGAAGTGTTCAATTGTGCAAATCATGGTCTTTCAGTTGTCAAGTCCTGGGTTAACAATCATATTCTCACACTGAATGGAAACAAAACCAAATACATAACCTTTTCCCCTGATAGAAGTGGTCAGCCTCCAGAAGAGTTGAAATTGACAATTCATTCTCATAACAGTGTCATCCCTAACTGCACTTGCCCACCAATAGAGAGAGTAGAATCAATAAAATTTCTAGGTGTAATAGTTGACCAACACATTAAATGGGACATGCATATTCAGCACCTATGCTATAAACTCAAATATTTAATAAACGTATTCTACAGGATAAATAAACTAAAAAATTTACATATAATAAAAACAATTTATTACGCCTATGCCCATTCACTCTTCCATTACAATATAGAAGTATGGGGAGCAGCGTATGATACTCATTTAAACAAGTTGTTCACAATTCAAAAGCATATCATAAGAGCTGCGCTGGGAAGGCCCAGGCTTTAACCCAGCAAAATGATCTTTGAAGAAATTGACTTACCCACGCTTCGGCAAACGTACGTCACAAATTTAATTTTATACATCAATAAAAATACAAAATTATTTTCTCCTCGTATTATCCCATATAATATACGTCCAGCAGCAGCTAATGCATTTAATATAAATCCTACTGTATTAACGACTTCCAGGCGCCAATTTGAATATCAGTGCAATAGATTGATAAATAAAATTCCGGAAAATTTTATTAAGGAAAAAATAACAAAAAATAAACTAATATTAATAAAATTATGGGTAAAAGAGAATTATTATTTTAAACTTACGAACTAAATAATGGAATTGGTACCTAGTGTTTACAAAGTATGGTGCATTACAGCTTCTTGATTTGCCCAAAATAAATATTTGATGAGCGGTAGCTGTTAAAACATGAATAACAGAATAAGGAAAATTTATATATTAAGTTAACAGAAGAAAAAAGTGAAATTTTGACATTGATAATATTTATATTTATTCTACTTCCGTTTCAAAATGTTTACTGTAATTAAATGTTTCATTTGGTCTGTATTTTAATTTTTTGTAATTACATATGTTTTGTTTTATAATTTGAGCTATGATCATTTGTATTTTATATTTTGCTTTATCATGTGCCTGATGTATCTCACCTAATATGCAAGTAGCCTATATTTCATTATAGAACTCGTGGCTAGAGCACAAGGTTTTTCTTATTCTAGCCACGCCAATGTATAATTTATATTATTTATTATTTCTGTAAATATTTATTATATTGGCAATAAAGTATTTATTTATTATTTATTTATTTATATATGTATGTATTACACTATATAACACATGAAGGACCGTTGGCGACAATTACTAGTGCAGGCCAAGACCCGTCCTGGGTTGTAGGGCCACTGAAGAAGAAGAAGAAGGAAGCGCAATGGAAGAAGGAGGAGAGCACAGCAATAAGCAGCAAAGCCGGACCGTGTGAACATCACAGTACAGTTGACGCTGTACAGTAAAAAAACCGTACCGCAAAAAAACTGTATCGTCTGAAAGGGGGGGCCTAAGCTGCTAACAACTTCATGATCGTTGCTATCAAAAAAGCCGAAACATATTTACTCTTATTTCTAAACATAATCCGTACGAAGACGGGCACAATAGCTAGTGTGGTAATAAAACTTTGAAGAAATGTATCCAAAATCGCACAATACTTGGTTTTTAAACGTTTATTATTCTGTTAAAAAAAAGTTAATTTAGTTTTTTATAGATAAAGACATTGTCAAAAAGGTTTTCAATACTGATAAATAACTTTAATCCCGATCGATGCTCTCGTTTTTCAGGAGAAGGCCGCGTAAAATGTATCCAAAATCGCACAATACTTGGTTTTTAAACGTTTATTACTCTGTTAAAAAAAAGTTAATTTAGTTTTTTATAGCTAAAGACATTGCCAATAACGTCTTCAATACTGTTCAATAACTAAAATCCCGATCGATGCTCTCGTTTTTGAGGAGAAGGCCGCGAAAAATGCCTTTGCGGCCGTGACAGACAGACAGACAGATACACAGACAGACAGACAGACAGACAGACAGACAGAAAGTGAGATAAGACTATTTTCGGCTTATTTAATGTATAAAACGTGAAAATAACCAAAAAATATACAATTCTGATAAATGTACAGACAAAACTATAATTTTATTTATATAGATAGATAGATTTTCATATGAACATTCGGACAGAAATATTATATTCTTCTTATTCTTGATTCAAATTAAGTTCACGTGATTGGTCAAAACGGGACATTACAGGCTT
The DNA here is from genome assembly GCA_948455865.1 of Conomelus anceps. NCBI lineage: Eukaryota > Metazoa > Arthropoda > Insecta > Hemiptera > Delphacidae > Conomelus > Conomelus anceps. The sequence goes on along the minus strand of OX418218.1, from coordinate 52,825,457 downwards.
GTTTCACACTGAACCAGCTTTGGGTAACCGATGTCGTTTACCCGGCATAATTGCATTGCATCATATGATTTCGAAAACCGTCTAGATGTAAAGCGCTCCATATGATACAATGATTAGCCTGGTAAACGACACCGGTTATCCGATTGGCGGTTATGTGTGGAACTATCCTATTCAAACTTGATTGAAATGAAGACTTCGAAGAATGCTCCTTTTTGTTTAATATTGGGCTGAGTATTGGGCCGATCCTTGCGAAACTTGGATGGCACCACCGCTGAGCGATGCTCTTTCATTTAAAAAAAAATCATCGAAATCGGTTCAATATTGTTCGAATGATTGATGTACAAACATAAAAAATAAAAACAGGTCGAATATAGAACCTTGTTTTTTTTTGGAAGTCGGTTAATAATAATATGATTTTTATACAAGAACACCTGATTGCCTTTCCTTTCTTCCTTCAAAATATCCTTCAAATGCAAGCGAATTTTGAAAATCCTTCCAGTTACATCGCTGAGTATTCCAGGGAGATCCATACAAAATTTAATTGAATTAGTTCCACGTGTTTAGCCGTGAATGCGTTACAAACTACGAATGCGTTCGCTCAATTATATTCACGTATCATTCACGGTTTTATTGTTAGAGATAAGATATTACCGCTCAATCGAGATATTGAGCTCTTAGAACGTGTTTACTAAGCTGCAAAGTACACAGGACTTATTTCACAACTTTTCCTGGCTTCGCATATCAAATCCGAGCACATCATGAACTGAAAAGAATTTAACTTTAATCATACAATGTGCAAAAAAATTACCCTATTAACCCTATTATTAGCAGTATTATATGTAGCTTATTTGAAAGTACATATGTACAAAGTACCTACTTTTCGTAGTTAGGTTCTTGATCAGTTGTAGGATAATCTTATGTATGATGAAGAAAGCCTTTTTTTTAACGAACTCAACAAGTGTTTAGCCTAAATAATCTTAATAACTCAAATAATGTTACTGTACTTGAAATTACGAAGTTAAAGGCTTTCTAAAGTCGATGATAGTTAATTAATAATTATTCCCGGGTAATCTAAACAATTCGACTAATTCGAAAATCGAATAAGCTGAAGCACATTGAGTGAAGGCAAAGAGCCCGACTTGGTTTGCCGCAGTTTACGAATACAATTTCGACTAGTGGCGCGTTGTATCTTTAATTGCTTCTCTTCCATTGTTTGATCCGACTGTGAATAATGACAATGGGGTTTTAGGTTGAGAGGTGGGGGAGGAGGGGATCTGGTCGCTTGATTGGGACCGACAAATCGCTCTCGGGGAATATTATATTTAATAAGGAAGCTCTAAATTAATGAAGACGAGCGTCCGCCACCACGCCGCCGTCTTGGAGGTTTCTGGCCCCGATGAATGATTCAGCCTTATTATTCGAGATGCGAGGAGGCAGAGTGATCTCTCTCCTACGTAGAAAAATGAAGGCCGAATCATCTCTCATCTTCGTCAGACCAGAAATAATACCAAACGACTCTCGGCCACTCCAACAACAATGCTAATTGAAACAGTGATAATACATTTTTTATCGACTTGTAAAATCGTAAAAGTCAAAGCACGCTGAATAAACATAGCGGCCGAAAATGATCGACTCATTTACATTGAGACTCCAGCTGCGTCGGCTATGAGAGAACAGCACTCGCCCACGTGATATCATCCGGCAATATGTTTTCAGACGTGAAGGTAAATAAAAACGTCCGAACGTTGAGGAATGGTTCAAATGGACGAAGAGCAAAAGAAAGGTGGATGAGGTGATAGATGAGGAGGTGGTGCAGGAGGAGATTTAGGAGGAGTAGGTGGAGCAGGAGGAGACATAGGAGAAGGAGCAGTAGCGAATGCGAAGGAGGTTGGTTAAGTTGTGGAGAAGAACAAGGTGGAAAAAAGGGTGGAGTATGAGTATGAGAAAGAGAAGACGACGAAGTATTAGAGAATGTAGACGAAGAAGAAATTTCATTGGCAGGCCGACATTTGAATACAAATTAACGAGTCATCATCGAAGCATACATAATAACGAGTGTATTGCGGTGGTCCCTGATACCGATTCTGGCTTTGTTTCTTTCCCCCTGCTGTCTTTCATAGTACCCTGTTCTCAAGTTCAAATCAATAAAGACCTTGCCAGATGCCAAAGTTTAATATCTCTCGGCATATCTTTGGTATACTTCGATTAGGTACAAGATTGGAATTTCAATAATCCTTTTTCTATTATTTGTTAGTTTCCCACAGCATTGTAAAATAGTTACAAGTCTTATTCTTTCTGGACACTTTAATATACTCATTCATAAGCGAATAATTCCGAGTTTTGATGGAACTTGCACATTAATATTGAAATAATGCTATAATTTAAATAATAAAAGTCAATAGAAAATACAGTACCCGTTGGATAAGTTGCTTTATGTGAGGGATAAAACAGAAATGTTACTTGAATAAATATCATTACTTACTATTAATAATAATTGAATTGAAATTCTATTTTTTATAAATTCCAGAGTAGGCTACTAACTTCAATATTAATCACTTAAATGGGTTCAGAAATGCAAAATTTTAGAAACTGACTCTATTTTTATCAAAGCCTAATCAAATATCATGTTTTACATGCTGTAGGCCTTGCACTGATATGCATTACATGAATATGATACACGAGTCAAAAAGCGCTTATTTTCAAACTTATGTTTACATGTTCAAACTTATGTTCACTTGGTAAGTTCTATTGGTTTGATTTAATGATCAAAATAATACAATGTTCATTCCATTATAATCTTTGGGAATTCTACATATATTCATCCATACGAATAAGGACTCTACACATACGGAATTTGGGAGAAATGAAACCAGTTTATAATAATACAAAATGAACTCAGTTTTAAAAGGGTAAATTTTATGCAGAGGGCTGCACTCTGGTTACAGCTTTCTAAAATGACAGACGGATTAGAACGATTGATCCGAAATATAACAAAGGATAAAAGACAAAATAAAGGATAAAATGAAATAAAAATGGATATTGAAAATGATGGAATGGACTCTATCCAGCCCGACCATTGTTATATTCACAATGGGGAGTCAAGTGATATTCGTTATTCGGCCTCTCCCACTGATGAGAGTAGAAACAAAATCTCCTGACCACGATTGACGAGCCGTCTATCAGTATCTTGAAAACTTGTTAATCATTAATCAATGATTGGATACTAGCCTGATCTATTATTTTCTCTTGAAAGAGAAAACAATGGGATATTAGTTATCACTTAACGATTTTAAAATAATGACTTTCAATCTGTAATTCAACATCTAATACGCGGGTGGACATTGGAAGAGGAAACAAATGTGTTTGACTACATACAACTGCAAGTGTTTTTCATTTAGTCAATGCAGTAAAGAATTTTATTTGTAGTTAATAACAACTATGATTTCTTCATATTGAAATAAGTATTGATAATTAAAAAAAATAAAACAAAAAAGAAACCGACTTCAATGAAATGATAATGCAAAATTAAATACTCACAACTCTCGTGCTAAAAAGTATCCACTTTAAAATTGAGAAAATTTTAAATCCAATACAAGTAACCTTTTGAAGTCTGCACAAATTTCTATGAACTCCTTAAATATAACATGGAACTTTTTTATGAACTCATAAAATATTTGGTGCGGACTTAGAAAGGTTACTTGTATTGAAATTAGAATCTTCTCAGTTTTAATAGGTACTTTATTTTAAACTTTTTAGTACGAGAGAGTTGTGAGTATTTATTTCGATTTTAATTTTTTTCGAGAGTATTTATTTCGAGAGTCGGTTTATTTTTTTGCTTTTATTTTTTTCTTTAAATCTTTTTAGTTGGATATTCAAACTTGGAAAGAAAAGAAAATTATGCATTAATAGCGGTTCACCCGTGCGTTGTAACGGGATTTTAGTTGGAATAGCGGTACCTGGCGAATTCCCAAGAGCCTAGCACAAACCGCATCTACCTAGCTTTCCCAAAATTCTCTTTTTTGTTTGGTTAAATTGCAATTAGAACATTTTGTTTTTTTTTACCAAAGAAATAATGGATGAAACATAAACTGAGCTTTGATTCTCCAGTCGTAAGTTATGTTTCCTGCATAACTGCAATGCTCCGACTACACGGTACGCGCGTCAGCAGAAAGCGTAAATAACGCCGCTAAGGGCCCACCATACGATTAAAAACTGTAAGGATAGATTTCTCTTTTTTGTGTCCTTCAGCGAGGACGTTTGAACTCCAAAAACTTCACAGGAACCATCTCGGGACTATTCTACATTGCGCCTGAAAATTTGTTCAGCGGTTTCGGAGTTTACTGGGAACATACATGCATACATACAAACATACATACATACATACATACATACAACGCCTTTTATATATGTCAGCTGTTGGTTTGTGGGCATCAATCGACTAAAAAAAATTAACAAATGAATTGACGAAGAGATTTGCCAAATAAGCAAATCAATATGACCAAGGGAGGTAGGCAGTTCCGTTAAGGACATTGTTCATTTTATTCTTCTATAAAACTATTCAAGTTTCCGCCTTCCTTGAAAAAAAAAATAGAATCACTACATGAAACTTATATAGTTTTAAGTTAACCTGGAATTCTAAAATTTAAAGGCTACGTAGCTCCCGAGTAATAGTGATCAAGTAAATGTTCAAAAACCGTCAACTTTAGGCGTACTTTGTAGATATTTAAAATTTTACAAGCACTCATCTGGCTTGAATAATGAATAACAATTTCAATTTTTCTGTAAACTTAATACTCTTGAGATGAACTGAAAAATAGTCAGCTGATCATTCTTACTGTGAAACTGCTGAACCATATTTTTACTTCTATTATTTAAATGTACAAAAACTGAAGATTAAGCAGAAACTCCATCAAAAGCTGTCACACTTGAGGTATTTTAGTACCAAATCAGTACCTTCAAGTAATTATTACGTGCTTATTGAAATAAAATATTCATTACTCCAATCAATTTCCATAGAAATTTACTATTCAATCTTTGACAGTACTTGAAAATTAGTTGAAGTAAATTTAAGCTGAAGGGAGAATAACTCGAATTCCCGAGAACTTCTATCCTTGATGAGATGTACATGCTTTAACATTATCGAGTGCTCTGAATTTAATAATTGTATGATCGTATCAAAAGTTCCATAGATTAACAGTTGAATATGGTTGAATGAACCGTAGGAGACGTCTAAGTCTCTTGAAAAGTGTGTATATTTTGAGAAAAAGACTTAAAGTTAAGCAATTTAACGTGTGAAAGATATAATAAATCGTGAAAAGAGACCAAGGTTACGTCACTGCATCAGCTGATTCGGCCGTGGCCTACGTTATTACAAAAGGCCTCGGAACAAAAATCCCAGTTGATATATGACGTCACCTCATCTGTTTTTTTTTTACTTTTAAGTTTGAAATCAAGATAGTTATTCCATTTTTAAATCAGCTATAGAATCAGCCATTTCAGAACTGGTCCCTGTATAATAATAAAGCATAATAATAATACAAATTTAATATATTTTATTGATCAAAGGTATTGCTAGGTCTGATGAGTCCTATTGCATACATTGCTGTTTAAATTTCATTCAACTGTACACAGAGAACATAGTTAGAAGAAAGAACAATAATATGATGAAATGGTAGAAGAAGAACGGGAATAGAAGCAGAATATATTTCAATCTGAAATTTATTCAATTACAATTTTGATCAAGAGTGAATATTGAAGCTTCAGCAGACACCCCTCCCAACTAATATAAGATTTTTTTTTCTTTATTATTGAATTATTGTTATGTTGTATTGAAAAAAATTATGGATGCAAAATCCCAATTATAATAATAGAACAGTAGAAGAATTAAAATAGGCCAGAAAATAAACTTTTATTAGAAAAGATCATTCAATTAAGACTATAAGTATTATTCTGATCACGAGTGAATACTATAGAAGCTTTAACAGACATTCCTTCCTGACCCAAGTAACACGATCTCTCAAAACAATTTCCATTCTGGAAGCTTTCAATTCTGGACTGATTACTGTCAAGTATCTCATAAGGGTATGCGACAAAAGACGCTCACAGAATGACATCACAACGATAATTAATCTCAATTGCCATAATGAAGCTGTCTGAAGCTGATGATTTCTGATGATTCAGGCCCTTTTTTATAGTTCGTGGCACTTGTATGTGGTTGACCCTGGTTGATCTGAAGATCTGGAAATGCTTGAATGAAGATTAGTTATTCAAGTTCAAAGTTTTTCCCACCAAAACCGAATGAACCCTTCTGCTTCGACTAATGTTAGCTTCGAAGCATATATCAATCCGAACTGCTGTTTGAAATGTAAAAATAAATAGACACTAATTAATTCTCTTGAATATAATTTTCTTCTTCGAAGTACTGTATCGGATTTAACTATAAAAATATATGATGTTTGATTGGAATGTGATACAATTTCCAATAATTATTATATTTGTCATTGGACTAATTAAATTCCACTAAATGAATTTCAGTACGTACTAACAAACTGTTACCAAACAATGTGGAGTCGGCGTAGCCGAGTTGGCTTATCGCTGGTCTGATAAGCCAAAAGTCCTGGGTTCGATCCCAGTTGAGTACAAGATATTTTTCTCGAGCCACTCCCGTGCTTCGGAGGACACGTTAAGCCGTCGGTTCCGGTTGCATATATAAAAAAAAAAGCAGTCGTTAAAAAAAGCGGCGAGGTGGAACTACCCGTAAGGGTCTCCCCACCACGAAAAGCCATACGAATTTATATTATTATACCAAACAATGTTGGAGATCGAAGGATATCAATCTGGACTAGTAATTGCTTATTGCATTGAAATACTAATTGTATTATTAATTTTTTAATCAACATTCCCCTCATTGCATTACATTGGAAACCTCAACCTTATTTGAAAAATAACAAGAATAATGATCAAAAACAATTTTAATAAAAATATTATTATTTTTGATTGAAATCCTTTCAAGACAACAGCAATTTCTGTAAATATATATTACACTCTTGATTTAAAGAAAAAATTATATACAACCTGAGTTGAGGAAAACATTCACCTAGTATTTTCCTATGAATAGCTCAACTGAAAGGTACTACTCACATTATTTGAGTCCACCCACATTATTTCAGAAAAACTCCTCTTGATGAAAGCCAGAAAAGTTCCTCACATGATCCAACAATTCATTGTACTTTGGGTCAATTTATAATATCATGAAAATGGGGTTTCTGGAAGTTGTTCTAGTTTTTTGGAGTTGGCATTTACTCTGAAGATAGGAGTAAAGTTGTCAGGCGACAAATATCATAGGACAATTTTTTTAATGGTTCATAATGATCCATACTGAGATCCACTAAAAAAAATAATATTTCTCCTAAGAGTAGGCTACTTGAATAATTTTTTGTTAAAGGTATAGATTCCAACAAGAGTAAGGTTTCTGGCAGCTCTTTGTACAGGTTAGTGTTATTAGCAAAAGCCCCCGGGGGCATTCTGCTAATTAAGATCATTTTCAAAAAAAGAAAACTTGTTTCTGGAGTACTCTTCTGAATCTATCTTTGCATGTGCTTCTCTCACTCTAGACAGGGCTTCTCCCATTTCCCGTAGGAGATCTTTTCTTTCTTCACCGCAAGATTTTCTCTTATATTATTCCAGCACTCTCTATCCATTAATGTTCTCCGGCTATCACCGCTGTCGACATCGCTGGTCTTCATCTTTTCTTTAAGTTCACTGCAAAAAATGGAGCGAAGTAAGGCTCCAATTTATCATGACTGGTAATTATGATTTTCCATCAAAATCATAACAATAATAACTCCGAGCAGGAATGCGAAAGCGTTGTATTCAAAAAATATGAATCATTTCTGGCTGATATTCTTTCCATTGTTCACAGTCAGAAATAAAAGCTTGAAATATCATAGCATCGCTCATGTTTAATAAGAGTGAATGCTGAACATAACATGGTAACTCTGATGTGAAGCGTAATATGAGCGTAATTTAGAAATTATTTTAGTCAATTGTACAGAAGAATATGAATATGATATTATAAATATGAATCTTTCAACCATGTCAGGGTAGACCTGATAATTAGTGGGACTGACATGGAGACACAATCCTCACATACTTTGGTGAACATTTCGTCTCAGAAGTTATGATTAAAATAAAATATTATCAATTGTATTGAGACTATTTTATAAGTGTTCGAGTAAACTTTCAAATTCATAGCCTTTAACAAAAATAAACAAGAAAGTTATTTCGAGTGAACTTCATAGCCTTTAACAAAAATAAACAAGAGAGTTATTTCGAGTGAAATTTTCCAGTGAAGCTAAATTTTCCTTACGACCTAACCTACAAAGGTTTGGATTATGTAATAAAAATGTTATGTAGATAGCAGTTTTGGCTCAGTTCCTTTTGTGTCTTCTCCTTCCATTGTTAATTTGTCTTGATGAAAAAAGAGAATATTCCAAAATTAAAATGCTGTAAAAGGAACAGTTTGAACTGATAAACCTATTGTTCCCTTCTAATGCAGATCGCCATGTTGCTACAATAATTATGTAACTAATACTATCCATCAAGAATCTTGTTTTGGGTAATTATTGGAGTTTTAGTTACTCTAATATTGCTCCGCGTCCCTCCACGGACAAACCCAATTTCTGGAATTTCTCCGTATCTCCTTACCAGTGACCTTGGAACCTCACACCCCACTCGAGACTATCTTGGTGGCGCCCAACTCCATCGATTTCGCATCACGCTGAAAAGTTAATGAAGCAGAAATTGTGTGTAATGATCAGCCTTTAAAAGTCTGAGTGCAAGACGAGATACCGGATATAAAGCATCGCGAACAATACGATGTCGAGTTGCTATTGACTTTCAAGCTATTATTGAACAATTGGGCCAGACTCCAAAACAACAATGATAAACAAAACTTTGGGGAAATCAGTAGCAAACATGGGAGTTCAGTTGCCATTATCACACATTGATGAGAAGTAAGTTATCCATTGTATACCAGCTTTGTAGGGAGACACTTTATACCAACCTTTTATTTTGTGTGCCTTTGTGAGTAAGAACTTCTATTAATTCTGGAACAACTAGAATTTTGAATAAATTTGTCTTAACAAAATTGTGTTAATACCACTTGAATAATAGAGTGCAATCTGAAATTTAGAATTTGAATGATAACGGTAATTGAGAGCTAAGATTTGAGTTGAAAATTTAACTCTCTGCTGATACCAATATTATTGTAGAATCAATTAACTGATCACAGTGGTCAAATATAACAATATAACAAATATATCAATCATAACGTTCGAAATCCAATAGGTGTTTCAATAATCAGGAAATTTTATGAGATAAATGAATTCTACATTACCAACTGCATGATATCTGCATTTCGAATCACGATAATCTGAACGACTTAGCCAGAAACGTCAAGATTATTCACCTAAAACAAGAAAAATAGATATTGGTTTATTTATGGAAAGAACAGTACGGTACCGCACGTTGAAATATAATCCACCATTTAATATTTGATCTCGAATTATATCAATTCGACCTTAGTGATAAACATACTTCATTAAAAATGTTAATTCATAAAACGATAAAATAAATAAATTTAATATATATTTATATAAGCAAATTATATAGTATAGTTGATAATAGAAGATGGATTTTATTTGAGTCAATTAAAAAGAAAACAAGGTTTTGTGAATAAAAAATTATTTAGATTTTCAATTGAATAAGTATTTGGGGGTTTACCCGTGCTTTGAAACGGGATTCAAGGTAGACTTTTCTAATTAAACATGTTATAAATAATGGATTTCAACCGCCAATGCAAATACAATCATGAGCTTCCTGCATCTATACTCTGTTCACGCAAACGAGAGGTAAACCAAAACAAACTTTTGCGTTTGTGTGAGTGAAAAAGTGACGACTCATATCAGCTGTAGACCAATCGATTAATTTCTACCAGCTCACACAGAGTTCCGTATCACATTCGCTGTCTCAGTTACCGGTTCACTTATATACTGCGCGTTAATTGTATTTCTGTAGTTAATTTTGAATCGGCTACTGTGATTCGGCATCGTTGTTTACATCGTCTCCTCTTTCCGTGAATATGGTATAAACACATTTTTTAAACAGTAGTAGTGATTTTGAACATTAATTATTTTGAAAAATGTGAAAGAAAATAAGAAATCGTGCTTTGAGATACACTGAATTGAATTAAGAGGAAGCTTCGAACGAAATTCAGTGTTCCAAATCAATGACATTCTTGTGAAATCCGCACGACTGACACACACAAACCTACTATCTTGTATTTTATGAAATAAGAGAATTTATTCTAAATTAAAAGATTAGAGTTTTTGTGATATTTATTAAGGGAAAATGTTTATACAAATTCATTTTTAATGATAAATAGCGCAGCAAACTGAGTATTTTTCAATTTTCTTAAAAAAAATAGTAGCAATTCAAGTGAACCTGGTTCATATTTCTTTCAGTGATCCTCGGATTGCTTGAGCTTGAACAATTTGTTTTAATGGCTTCGAAATGAATTTCTAAATTATCCAAGATGAAAATCTCGAGAGGTCGAGAAAGCCACACAATTCCCCGATCTTAGCAAAAGCACAAAGCGAGACGTAGCGTCTCCTTAATTGCCTTCGTCATCCATTAATGAGAGCGTAACCTGATGTTTGTTTCCACCTCCATCTTTTATGATCCGTCCCGTAATTATTATGGAGGCACATCATTCAAAGCTCAAAACTTCCCTTACAGGAACGTGATATAGGTCAAAGCTCCAAATGTCAAATTGTTCAGTTTCTACTGTAGTGCGATAATTATTATAACGAATGACAAAAAATCATAAAATTGTATTAAGGCTTATTTAATGAAATAGACATAGCTTTGTATGTCATCTTCATTTATAAAAATTGTTTTGTTTTGACAAATTGGTTTCTACTTTTCGCAGGTTTGACGTCTAGTGAAATTGGACTCTCCATCAACTAATAAATAAAATAATATGGGCCCCATAAAAAAGCAATGCTCTTTTCGCATGGGCTTTACTTCCCACCGATACCACTTGACATATAATAGGATAAACTGAAGAACGATAATTATGGACACCATCATCTTTATCCGAGATCTAAAACTATACAATACTATGGTTTATTCAATGTTTCACCAGTTTCAACACCAAAATATTGACTCATAACTGTTTCGTATTTCATTATATTTTTTTATTATAGAGTTTGATCAGTCAAATAAACAAAATTTTGGCTTAGTAGTCGAGGATGTTTTCCAATAAAACATGGGAAACACTCAGCAACTCTTATAAGATAGAGCCTAAATAATCAACTGGAGATCATCCATCAACAAAACAATAATGGCACCACTGTTGGTCTACATAGGTCTAAATTATATGAATAAATAGAAACGAGGTGTTAGCCAGAAACTTGAATTTACAATGATCTGTACAAATACACATCAATAGTGCACGAATCAATAGCTTAGAACTGATCGCAAAATAATGTTGCCAACGTTGACGTAAATCTTGCACTGTTCTCTTTAGGGACAGTTTGATCTCTTCAGAGATCTCATATAACAGCACCGCAATATTCTTATAACAGCATAGCATTAAAAAAAAATTCTACTCGCCAGCCAAGTTTGGAGGTCGCAAGTGAAGTGGGCGAAATTACATGCCTCCTTATCTCTTATTAGCTATGATTCTTGTGAAAAAAGTATACCCGATATAGTTTTTTACCAACTAAGTTATAAGTTATAATAAATATATGAAGCACGTTTTTCATCGAACTTTTTCTATCAAATGTCAGATATCATGGAGCATGAAATTCTTCCCTCTAGTAACATATCGTCCTACGTGATCCATGTACTCAGAAAAATCTTTGACGATCCCACAGAACTAAATTAAGTACTTTTCAAATACGTTTTAATACATGATAGAATCTTCGTTGTGACGATCCTTATCAGGGTTTTCAATAAGGTATAAAGCAGATATATTATCTCATGGCTAAGTGAACCTGCAGTTATCTTTAATTAATGAATCGCCCTGGTTACTATCTAGTCGGATTTACGGCAGTCATTATTTCGAGAAATCCCTTAACGATGTCTGTAGCTAATCACTGATCAAAGATTAATGCTTTAATATCTGTTCGGAGCCTTAATTACGTCTGGGATTAGCTTCGTGCATTATTGAGATTGTAATTTGATATTTTTCCATCGTAATTACGCTTTTTAGAGCAGTTTCGCGAGGAAAAATCTCCCGTTTTCTTGTTTACACGGTTATGCTTGTCCGTTGCTAATTAAGTTGTTCTACGCTCCGCCAGGAATTATTATAAATCACTCAAAAAAGTTACAATCTTATTACGTCACTAGCCAAAGTCATAGCTGCTCTTCAACGAAATTTGGCCGGTGGTGTCATAAAATAATACGTCAGGAGGGAGTGGGGAGGTTGAATGTTATGGGCTGGAGTTGTTTATGCCTCTGTTAACGACCCCCGCAGCCATGTCTCTATTACCTCCACCACAGGAAATATCTTTATCCAGCTTTTCTTCTTTATAAGCTGAGAGATCAGTCACCATGCCCTGAATATCATACCTCTTCAAAATTCATCTTCATCATTTGAGAAAATCTTGAGACAAACTTTACCTAGCTTTCTCGCGTGCTATAAAAGTGGTCACCTGATTTCCAGTTATGTTCAGTTGGAAATTCAGTTCCAGCGAAATTTCTAGCAAACTTAATAAGGAGTAACCAGAGTAACGGAGACGTAATGGAAGCATATTATGCACATAAAATTAATATCAATAATAAGTTCAAATAATAACTATTCATAGATAACAAAAATAATTTGAATGAATAATCTTTTATTAGTCAAAAGTTCAGAACATATCAAATATAATAAAAAATCTCTTACAACTAATAAAAGGGTTTGCATCCCGAGGCTACGTAGAGCCTGTGTGGGATGATACACACGAAGATATTATAATAAAAGAGCATGAGTTTTAGAAGGGCTGGAGGCCGGTCTGGTCAACAGGAAATAATAACTCTATAAGAAAGAGATAGATAATATAAGCAATCATAAAAATAGGCCTACTTCAGCGGAAATGTAGGATATTTACACTAGATCCACTGCCAGAGGATTCACGGTTACACATTATTATTCTCAATGTAATTAAACAAGAAAATCATAAAATACATCTATAGTGTCAAGAGAAAGAAGGTATGATTTTAACGTTTTCAAGAAAAGTGGTTTCCCTCTGTATGACTCTTATGTTATTAGGAAGGCTATTATAAAATCTGGGTGTAAGATATGGAAAGACGTTTTTGAAAAGAGTAAGCTTGGGTCTTGGAACATTGGCGTTCAGCAATTCACTTTTCAGTAGATATTCATCACATTCATCAATTCTTGCATTTTAAAAAGATTATTCATCTACGATTATATTATAAAGTGAATATTAGAGGCTAGAACGTGATGTCAATACAGCTGGCATTATTCACGTCTTATCAAACCAGTAGCATAGTGAAGCTAATAAGCAATCGGAGTCAGATTAGAGCAGGGGCTCTAGACGGACCGATGAGAATTCAGAAATTTTTCATTTTAGTTTCAAAATTAATAGCCTAATATGCAATCAGCTGATCAAAAAATGTTTAAATCAAATTCCAATTCCACAATAATTGTCATCAACAAGCAAGTGTTATAGGTCATGTTAGTTTGGGTAGTTATGCGATTGATTGGTAAGTTGACTTAAATGTAATTGACCGATGAATGATATCTTTTTCGAGTCGACCGTTTTGCATTTGTCTGTTTGTAAAGCATTTTCGGCTAAACACGTGGAACAAATTATTCAAATAAGATTTGCAGTTTTCTTTCCACACTGGAAATAATACGTTCATGATCCTAATAGATGAATGTCCATTGGTCTATTCAATTTAGCTATAAAATTGAAGCCTTATCTTGAAATCAATCAACAGTTTCCTGAGTTTGAAGATTATCAATGATTGTAGTTTTTTCTGGGATATCGCAAAGGAAATTAAAATGTCCATCATCTATCTTGTAATCTCTGCTGAATATTCATTTTCAAAACGCAGATTTTTCACGCTGAGTTACAAGAACTGTATTATTTAATTTCCTCTATGAAATCACGCAGCTATTCGATCAGTAAGCTATGATATTTTTCTCACATTAATGATGTGATATTGAATCGCAGGAAATTGGAAAATTGAAATATTACATTGAATTAAAATCCGTTAATGGAACTTTCTGGGAAGTACTGAAAGTATTACATGAAATTAAACCTGTTATTAGAATTTGGGTGGAAAATTCGTCTTTTTTCGTTGTTACGTTGCATTGAATGGAAATTTTTATTCGTTATGCATGAAAAGGAAAATATATTGTCTAATGAACCAAATATTTTTTCATTTGCCCTCTACATTATATTTCATTCATTAAAGTAGAAAGACAACATTTTTTTTATTTCAATCATATTTTGTTTGAGTAGGCTGTAGACCTACTGCACTAGAGTGAATGACCAGAGGAGCTAGTTGTTGGACTAATCATTCTCAATGTCTCAATAGAAATAAACTTGGACACAACGCAGTATCCAAGGCACTTACCCTGAAATAGAATAATCATTGATCTGATAGTTTAAGGGTGTTAAAAGGTACTATATATAGTGTAGATCTATTCACCATAAAAATTATTTCAATATTCGACCGTTTCTTACATGGACGAACAACTGCACAATCTCCACAATGCCCTGTCGAATCTTTTTAGTCATTATTATTGATAATACATTCAGAGTTTGAAGTCAAGTGGATATTCAATGAATTGCCAAAAATTAATGTCTTTATTGAAACTCACTCCAATTAAATCTAACACATCTGAAGGAAATTGAAGAAGTCAAGAGATATCATTTGAAAAATCCTAAAATTCCATGTCTATTCAAACTTTATCCACATTGATATCAAATCTATGACCATGTAATAGTTAAACATGTATCGCAACAGTGAACGTTCATTTATTTCGTTCATTACCTGTTTGCCAGTTTGAGTGGACTTTTCCACCGGTCATTGTTCCTTCCGAACGCAGAAGAATGTTGATTAAACCATTACTCATAGCGCTTTTTCAGGTCGATTGAGGGTGTTTCACGTGAGGGGCGCTCGGGTTGATGAGCGTGCGGGCGATGGATCGGCGGCTGGATCGTGCGGTTAACACTGTTCACAGTGGTCAGCCGCTGCAGAAGACCCTTCGGTTTCCGTCTGACGGCAGGACTGTCTACCTCACCAACAACGGAAACTAAACGCTCTCTCTCTCTCTCTCACACACACTCTCTCACTTCCTCACACACACTCTCTCACTTCCTCACACACTGACACTGACTCTTTCTCTCTCAGTACAGAGACTCGTGACCCAGTCGTCACGCAGATCCTATCACTTAGATTAAACTATCAGCTACGAACTGTATTTTTCTTTTCCTTTGTTAGTCTTCCATTCCTTACTAACCTCATCAACCTATTCTCCTCTCTCACATCCTTCCTTTCACCCGACTCCCGTACTCTAGCTGCCGATCCGATAATAATTCACCTCCTGCCACAACAACAACAACTACAGACTCCAGTAAAGATCCCCTGATGACCAATACCGCTCTTCAATCTTCCAGCAGTTTCTCATGAGATAACGTTCTTTTTTCCACATTGTTTTTTGCCGTTAATCACTAATTTTTGTTGCTTGATTTTTAAACAAAAAGGGATTGTGTCGGAAGATTTATTTTTATTATTTTATCTATATAAATAAAATTAGAGTTTTGTCTGTACATTTATCAGAATTGTATATTTTTTTGTTATTTTTACGTTTTATACATTAAATAAGCCGAAAATAGTCTTATCTCACTTTCTGTCTGTCTGTCTGTCTGTCTGTCTGTCTGTCTGTCTGTCTGTCTGTCTGTCTGTCTGTCTGTCTGTCTGTCTGTCTGTCTGTCTGTCTGTCTGTCTGTCTGTCTGTCTGTCTGTCTGTCTGTCTGTCTGTCTGTCTGTCTGTCTGTCTGTCTGTCTGTCTGTCTGTCTGTCTGTCTGTCTGTCTGTCTGTCTGTCTGTCTGTCTGTCTGTCTGTCTGTCTGTCTGTCTGTCTGTCTGTCTGTCTGTCTGTCTGTCTGTCTGTCTGTCTGTCTGTCTGTCTGTCTGTCTGTCTGTCTGTCTGTCTGTCTGTCTGTCTGTCTGTCTGTCTGTCTGTCTGTCTGTCTGTCTGTCTGTCTGTCTGTCTGTCTGTCTGTCTGTCTGTCTGTCTGCCTGTCTGCCTGCCTGCCTGTCTGTCTGTCTGTCTGTCTGTCTGTCTGTCTGCCTGCCTGCCTGTCTGTCTGTCTGTCTGTCTGTCTGTCTGTCTGTCACGGCCGCAAAGGTATTTTTCGCGGCCTTCTCAAAAACGAGAGCATCGATCGGGATTTTAGTTATTGAACAGTATTGAAAACATTATTGACAATGTCTTTAGCTATAAAAAACGAAATTAACTTTTTTTTTAACAGAGTAATAAACGTTTAAAAACCAAGTACTGTGCGATTTTGGATACATTTTACGCGGCCTTCTCCTCAAAAACGAGAGCATCGATCGGGATTTTAGTTATTGAACAGTATTGAAAACATTATTGACAATGTCTTTAGCTATAAAAAACTAAATTTACTTTTTTTTCAACAGAATAATAAACGTTTAAAAACCAAGTATTGTGCGATTTTGGATACATTTCTTCCAAGTTTTATTACCACACTAGCTATTGTGCCCGTCCTTCGTACGGATTATGTTTAGAAATAAGACTTTCAAATAAGAATTTCGGCTTTTTTGATAGCAACGATCATGAAGTTGTTAGCAGCTTAGGTCCCCCCGTTCAGACGATACAGTTTTTTTGCGGTACGGTTTTTTTACTGTACGGCGTCAACTGTACTGTGATGTTCACACGGTCCGGCTTTGCTGCTTATTGCTGTGCTCTCCTCCTTCTTCCATTGAGCTTCCAGTTCAGATTTATTTATTCCAGTCTAGGATTTTTTTTATTTGTGTAGAATTTTTTCAAATAAGTTTCTTACTGAAGGTTTCTCTTAAATTTTGATCAAAGTACGCAAATTCTTGTTTCAATATTCCACACATTTTTCTCTCTTTATTTTTATATTAATCCTAAGTCTTGTCCCACAAGGCGGGTCTCTCATATATTAGAGAAATTAAATTTTCACAATTAATATCTTCCACTTCTGGACACTGGAATTCACTGATAAGAAGATCAATGCTGAAGAATATCAATGAAGGAGATCAATGCTGACGATCTGAATACTGCTTCCAGCATAATAAGCGTATCGTTTGAACATATCCATTACCGGTACAATACATGTGCCACCGGATAGGGATAGTTATTTTGCGGTACAGCTGATTTTAGCGATACAGTTTTCGAAGACAAAACCGAATGTAGAAATCGGCTAGAACAGCTTTTTTACTGGATCCAGTCGAAACAGTATTGTGTGAACATACAATATGAAATGTACATGCAAACGAAAGCACTGCAAAATAACTGATACAGCAAATTTACTGTACCGCACAAGAACTGTATCGTGTGAACAACTTAGTAAACAACTTAGAATGTAAACAATTCAGTGAGAGGCATCAGAGTGAATATTTTTTGAGAACAGCTGATTGATATATCATGATAAATTACGTGATTTTTTCTTACATGGTAATAATAGTGCTACCTGGCGAATTCCCAAGAGCGTGGCACAAACCGCACCTTCTTAAAATGTTAATTTTTGTTTTGATAAATTGAAATTAGAAAATTTTGTTTTTTTTCAACAAAAAAAATAATTGATAAAACATAAGATGAGCTTTAATTCACCAGACATATGTTTCCTAAAAGACTGCAATGCTCCGACTACACAAGTCTGCAGACAGCGTAAATAACGCCGCGAAGCGCCCACCATTTATATTTGAGAACAGCTGATTGATGTATCATGATAAATTACGTGATTTGTTCTTATTCTTATGTGGTAATAAAACTTGGAAGAAATGTATCCAAAATCGCCCAATACTTGGTTTTTAAACGTTTATTATTCTGTTGAAAAAAAAGTTAATTTAGTTTTTTATAGCTAAAGACATTGTCAGTAATGTTTTCAATACTGTTCAATAACTAAAATCCCGATCGATGCTCTCGTTTTTGAGGAGAAGGCCGCGTAAAATGTACCCAAAATCGCACAGTACTTGGTTTTTAAACGTTTATTACTCTGTTAAAAAAAAAGTTAATTTAGTTTTTTATAGCTAAAGACATTGTCAATAATGTTTGCAATACTGTTCAATAACTAAAATCCCGATCGATGCTTTCGTTTTTGAGGAGAAGGCCGCGAAAAATACCTTTGCGGCCGTGACAGACAGACAGACAGACAGACAGACAGACAGACAGACAGACAGACAGACAGACAGACAGACAGACAGACAGACAGAAAGTGAGATAAGACTATTTTCGGCTTATTTAATGTATAAAACGTAAAAATAACAAAAAAATATACAATTCTGATAAATGTACAGACAAAACTCTAATTTTATTTATATAGATAAGAATAAGAACAAATCACGTAATTTATCATGATATATCAATCAGCTGTTCTCAAATATAAATGGTGGGCCCTTCGCGGCGTTATTTACGCTGTCTGCAGACTTGTGTAGTCGGAGCATTGCAGTCTTTTAGGAAACATATGTCTGGTGAATTAAAGCTCATCTTATGTTTTATCAATTATTTCTTTGTTGAAAAAAAACAAAATTTTCTAATTTCAATTTATCAAAACAAAAATTAACATTTTAGGAAGGTGCGGTTTGTGCTAGGCTATTCGCCAGGTAGCACTATTATTACCACATGAGAACAACAACAAATCACGTAATTTATGATGATTTATCAATCAGCTGTTCTCAAATATTCTCTCTGATAACTGTAACTGAATTGTTTACGTCCTAAGTTGTTAACTAAGCTGCTAACAACTTCATGATCGTTGCTATCAAAAAAGCCGAAACATATTTAGTCGTATTTCTAAACATAATCCGTACGAAGGACGGGTAGCTGCTAGTTTAGATACTAAAAAGAGTGAGGAGAATGAAAATTGAATTATACGTAGTATAAGAGGAAGTGGTTGCTGTCTATTTACGATGGATATTTGGATATTATTATGGATATTATTTACATGTGCTTAAATAAATAAATAAATTATCTGAGATTATTTTTGGGTAAACCTGTAAAGTTCTAACCCGAATGAGATTCCACTCACACATTATCAGAAGCAAAAAACGTTATTAAACAAGAGGAAGGTGTCAATCATTAATCGATTACTTTTTGTTATTAATTGTAGATTGATTGATTTACTGCCTCTGCCCATATTAATCCTGAACATAATAGGGCCTAAATGTTCAACCAAATGAAAGAAAAATTGACGGAATAATCTTCAATCTCTAGTAATCTCCATCTACGACTACTTTATAAAGTAAATATAGGCCTAATAGGTTGGAAATAGTAAAAAAAGCAGACTATTCTATGCATGTTCAAAACGATTGCATAATGGAATGTGTCACTACTTAACACTACTCTGATTCTCATTATTGGCTGTAGACCAATCGCAATTTCTACAAAACAGTTAATGAAATAGTCACATCAGCTGATTCGAACGTTCCGGAATGAATTTTAATTTCGATTCAGAACAGTTTTTTTTGTAAGTTTTTTTTTAAGTGTTGGTAAGTTGTCCGATTGATTGGTAAGTTAAATTGAAAAAAAAATGTAATGTAATTTATTGGTAATCGCATATAAAAAAGTATGCAGCGATTTTATTTTGCCTAGTAATATGTCTCACTTGTGGCATTAAACGCAGTCATAATAAAATCGCAGCATAAACTTCTAGATTTTTTTAAGATTTGAAAGCACATCCACGCGTGTGAATGAGTGGAACTATAATGTGAACTACCAATTTCTAGACTAGAAAAAAATACTACCTGTAAAATAATAAACTATAAAAAATTTAAATTTCTCATACAATAAGAAAGAACTCATCTCTTGAAAGATTATGATTTTGTATTATAAATGATCATTCGTAAGAATATTATGCTTTTCCCATTCCCAATGCATCTCATCCATCATTTGACCCACTGATTTGGATGAAATGTATTTTAAATTACTCATCTAGCTCTAAAATATCATACTGTTCTTATTTTTCACGTAGTCAATCATTTGCAGAGATGTTCAATATCGAAAACAACACAGGTTATTAGTGACGAAAATGTCTAGAGTGGCAGTTCTGGTAATCAAAGACGCAAATCGAGAAACTGGAGCAAAAGGGATGTTGGATGATGTGTCTCATGACGATTCCAGGTGTGAACGAGTTCATTTGACTAGAAAATACACGGGATTTCCACTGCTGCTGATATCACAATGACACACTTGGTAATTAAGTGAGGAGCGTTTGTTACCCACACATGAGCACCTTCATAAACGCACATACATTCCTGAATCGAGTCGTATAGATGCAAATGTTAACGATTATCATCTATATTGTTTGAATGGAGAATCAAGGGAGACCCCAAGCTCTGATTCCTGAGAGGATTTTAGGAGGAATGGATGAGTTCCATTAGACTTAGGTGGAGAGAATGAGAGACAAGATTCGCAGACACAATGGATAAACCATGTTAAGACGATGAGTGTGTGTACACGGTATGCCTTCGACTGTGAAGCTGGGCGACTTACAACGTCCCATCACTCACGACTTTGAATATGCAAATATCAATCCCAATAAAGATTAATTAACATGAACAAAGAAGACAACGAATTATTGAATATTCATTCTGATCAAAGGACAAATTAGGCGAATATAAATATGAAATTTTCTAGAAATATGACAAAACAGTAAACTCTCGGTAATACAAATCTTGAGGGACCAGAGAAAAACTTCGAATTATCAAGCGTTTGTATTGTTAAAATAGTGTAAAGTCTGATACTTTATGTTTTGTTGAAGTGGGAAAAATTTACGTTAGATAGACAGCGCTATCGTTTTGAAGTGGCTGCTTTTGGGCTTTTTGTGATCGAATAATGTAATTTGAAAAATGAAATTGAACTTGAACAGTTTTATTTGATTTTCTTTGGCAATAATATTTGGGGGGGGGGGGAATGTATGCACTGCCCCCCAAAGTCGGCGCCACTGCTAGTCATTAATTTTTTAATGTCAATTCAAAATAATTATTTAGTATTCACTCTGATGTTCTAATCGCCGTCGGAGATACTTTATTCCCAGTTCAAGAGCCCTTAGAACGTCTAACCCAAAACAAATCATCTTTAACTCTTCCCCCTATGAATGAATGTGGAAAGTCAATGATCCACTAACCTAACACATTCTGTTCGCACTCTGTATTTGGAGAGGTACTGAAAATTGGGTTTCAAATTGAAATACAAGATCTAGCCAAAATATGAGAGTTTAGAGCAGAAACATTTTCTGATAAAACAACTTTTGAAAAGCATCACGAATCCTCCATTGCCATTCACATAATTCTACGCCACCTCTGTTTTTGAAGAAGTTCAATACAATTAATGGAAAAAGTCAAAACACAAGAACAGGAATCAAACATGATATGATATAGGTAGTTTTTATTCTAATCTACTATTCTTTTGAATTTTACAAGCTTTATTATCACTTACCCGGTGGTTCGGAACCCACCTAAAATAGTAGGTCCACCATGTTCCCCGGAACATGGCTCAAACGGTGATGTGGAACTACCCGTAAGGGTCTCCCTACCATTAAAAGCCATACGCTTATTATTATTATTTTGAATTTTATCAATTTTTCTCTCTACTTTCTAACATTATTATTTTTAATTTTACTATATTTGTCAACAGAAACATCTTGCCTTATCAAATTAATCAGAATTTTGAAAATTGATTAATACTAGGACACAAAAACTCATCAACACTTTAACATAATAGTTCCATAATCGGATTTCTATTATCGAGAGAACTCTCGAAAAGAAAGGTTTTGTATAGATTGTTATGCTTCAAAAATTATTGTGATTTTGGTTTGATAAGTGAAAAATTATTCATGGGAAAGAACAGTTAGCTCAACATTTAGAGGAGAGCTATAAATATTTTAAGACACCTGAGAGTTGTGACGTTCATTCATATTGACAATATTATAAAAAGTAATATTCACCCACTTATCTTTCCTTTAACAATACTCCTCAGCAATGAAATTCAATTTCAAATCAATTTCAATTTATTCATACACACACACAAAATTGATACAAAATTGAAGTTTGACAAAGACATAAAAACAAGACTAGAATATTGAAAGAAAAAAACTGGCTCTTTGGTGGGGTGTGCTGGAGGGAGGAAAGAGGAGGAGAATGCCCAACCAGCTATGGTTTCCCGTGTACGAGGCGGGTAGTATAATGATAAATAGGGAAGAAGTAAAAGTAGAAGATGTAGTGGAAAGACCCTGGAAATGCTTACAGGGCGGAAAAGAAGGGAAGAGAGAGAGAGAGAGAAAAGTGAGTTCACTATCTCATATCAGTACACTCAAAATCAAAAGGCATGACAAACATCAGTCAGAGCAGAAGCTCGGATCTAAGATATGAAGTGCTAGATGTTATTTCATGCTAGATGTTTATTAAATTCGACGAGCTGCAGCGCTGATGGAAATGATCATAATAATCAATATTATAGTTCACGGTGAAGGTGATACGAAGATAGAAAAGAAGCGCAGTAAAACGGAATCGGAGATAACATACGTAATCTATTAATGCGACACGAAAGAGGCACGTTATTAATCAAACCTTAGGAGGAAATGGAAAGGGGGAAGTTGTGCCGGGGTGGAGTGACAGAAGGGAAAAGGAAAGGGAAGACGTCATTGTTGCACTTCAGCAAGGAGAAATTTTCATTGTTTGGGGGGGGGGGGGATTCAAGCAGACAGGATCTGATGGCGATCTTCAGACGCAAATGCAACGCCTCCAAGTGATATAATCGTCTGTCGGTCGTTTGGAAACTGCTCGTGTGACGTCACGTGTGAGATGTACTCTGTGCGCTTCAGTCTCCTTGATCCTCGTTAATCTTGTCTACTGCAACGTCTGTCAACCTTCCTCTCAATCATTCGCCTTTTTCCCCTGTACTATTCTACGCAATGGATAAGACACTTCGCTGAATTCAAATGCAGACGACGTATTCGAATACGCACTATGACAACATGCGTCTGTCTGATCCTCATGAGAATAATCATTTTTTTCGACAAAGCAAACCTTCAAGCACCGATATTGCTGTAGCTAGTAGAATATATTTTTAGGAAACATAAGAAAGAAGAAAGCATTATTCTACGGAATCTACGCTACTCATTATGTCAACTGTGCTTCCGGTTATGCATACAACATACATGTGAAGATTCTTTCTTCATCATTTCGTCTTTCATACTCTCATATGCCAAATGGTCATCTGGAATGTTCAAGTGTTTTTAGTAATCTCGAGAACTGAGATAATGTCATTTGTGCGAATAGAAACATATAAAGCCTATGGAAATTGAGTTTCGAGAACAAACAAACTTATAAAAGCGGGTGTGAATAAACAGCAGGGTTCAGTTATTGTTCAAACATCCTTCACGTTCTTATCATAACGAGTAACAGTTTGTGGTGGCAGTATACAAGTTTAAGCATGATGTGCTACATATTGCTACATATTGTGTTACAGTGACAGACTGTGCTTTGTAAGTGTTCAGTTTATTTATTGAGTGTTTAACCATTTTCTAGACATTTATTTTCATTATCATTTACAGTTTATTGAACAGCGATTTATTAAATTATTTATCGGTCTATTGACAGTTAGTTATCAGCTTTTTACAGTGATATAGTGAATTTATTATTTGTTGAACGTTATTGAAGTGTGTGTTTCTCATTGGTTTTTCTTGTGTGATGTAACTGATTAGTGCGTTTTATAAGTAATTTGTGTAAATAAAGTTTGAGTGTTACTTTCAAGTGTTGCCAGCTCTATTTTAGTGATAAAACCTGTTACAATATAAAGACAGACTTATCCTAAAGAAGTTTTTGCAATTTTTATGATATCTTGAGAGTAGCCTTCACCAACAGTATGCTACGCTTGGATCACATTATTATCATGGCACTCTGTTAGTAGTGTGTTACCTCAAGGTTCTATAACGGTATAAGAAATTATCACTGTGGGTCATTATTTTTCTGATTTGGAAGTAATATAGATGAATAGATCAAGTACGGGTATAGTCAAGATTAAAGTATTCAGTCCAAGTGGTAATAACATCCATATCAGGCTATCGGTAAAATACACCAAGTTTGCCTACAAGATATACTCTAAAGCCATACTTGTATTGAAATGCCAATAGAACAACAAAACAACATGAGAGATTTGAATACAGTTTAACACCATGAAAACTCTCATTATATAGTGCAAGGAGAAAGGAGTACGGAGTGGAAGCCTATGAATCTTCTTGTTCTATTTTTCTAGTAGAGAAAATCTGAATAATGGTTACGAAAATAATAAGTATTACTTGGTCTGTAAATGAATGTGTATTTAGACTTTTCTTTAGACTCATCACTTTTATTAAAAATTATCACAGTTCCAAAAAATTGCTGCAAAAGTTTTGTCAGAAGTAACAAACCTTTTATGCGAGTAGTCATTTCAATCAATAAAAAAAGTTATTATTTTTCTGCTGGTGTGACCGAAATGTGTGGTGTACCTCTTCTTTTTACAACTGTGGAAATCACTACGATATTTGTTTATTATTGAGCAATAATGTTAGTAGTTTACAAAATTGCAAATTCAAGATAAAAATGTAATAGAACTAAAAATATACAACTTAAAAATAATAATCAATCATGTCAACCAAAGATTGCATAAACATTTCATTGATATTCCATTTGGTCATTCGATTTCAATTCAGCTATCGAATTTTGGGTTATAACAATGCAGCGAATGTCTTGAGAAAGACCAAACGGCATTCCACGTGCCAAAGCAGGGAAAAGGGTGAGTTTGGGGATCAGAGAGGAAATTGAGTCGTCTGGAACAGGTCGGGTTTTGCCAACTGTTCGAGAGCGGAAAGGGTTAAAAGGGTGGTGTGAAATGGGGGTGGATGGGAATGATGATGAAGGGGGTAAAGGAGTAAACGCAAATTGGCCTCGATGTTGAACGCGCGTCCAAGACGCGTGAGTGGCGACACTCGTGTGGCGCTACGTGACACAGCACAACAATCGTGTGGCGCTATACTGACTCGAGACATCATGTCTGGGGCGCCACTTTTTTCGTTCACTCACTGAGACTGACTTTTATCGTCAGCGTGTTTTATCGTCAGTGTGCTCGCTATTGGCTTGGATGTCGCTCGCCAAAGCAGTTTCACTACTACATAGCAGACCCTTGTGACGCAACCGAAGAAATCCCCCTCATTACCTAACTGATCTCCTGTAATTGCAGGCTCCCTGATGCCTATCGTTCTTGGCATTCTCCCACAAACAGTTCACTTCCAGTTTTGATCAGCCAGCTACTGGTAAGCATCCAAGGTTTTCTTTGGTTTGCAATCAGGAATAATATTTTCAACAAAAACTTAAAATTTGGGTTTCGACGAAATCACAGTTGAAATCGATACATGATTTGATAAGATCTCAAAGTTGCAACAACAATAAAAAATCAATAGCATTATGTGATTCTCTCATATTTACTGTGTAGGCCTATAATATGAGATTTTTAAAAATTGAGCTGCAGATGCATGTCGTACCTCCACTTCAAAGTTTAAGGGCCATTTGCACAATGTCAACCCGAATGTTGAACTTATACAACTTGGAATGTGCAAACGAGCCTAAATAAAAAATTACCGTTTTAAATTTTCCGTCTCGAGTAACTTTCTCCTCAATAAACAAACAATTAAATAAATGGAAAATCCATACCTTGCGAAATCTGAAATCAGTTTTCTTTATATTATTGGAAGAAGTGCACTATGCATATCAGTATTCTACTTATTGCATCTCTCAGCTAGCTTCTTATCAAAGATATGAACAATTTAAATCAGTTAGGATTGCAGCTTTGATAGAGTTGACTGAAAATGATTAATAATGGGAATAAAGTATATAGTTTTTTCTATAGAATTTATATTAATAATTCCAATTATAAAAACTACCTCTATTTTGTTGATACGTTTCAATTACCGCATTTCTACTGTTACTTTCTTTACCTGTAGAATCAGGTATTTCCTTATCAGTTGTTTCTGTTGTTAACCAATAATTTCGCAACCATAGTAATCGGTTGGGGCACTCATCTCTGACTGACTGTTACTCCTACGGTCACTAATCGAGCTCCTGTTCAGCGTGGCATATTTTGTGTAAAACAAAATAATAGAAAATTGTATAATTTAGTTGATAAATATGTCACAGCCTACTAATTCATACTAACAATAGCCATTCTCAACAGAATGCTTTCAACAGATTTTGATGAATGGAATTGATGAGTGAAATTTGTTAACATCAATTTTCAAACTGAAAATTTCTAGTTTGATGAAAATTTCTAGACATCCCTTGAATGGAAAAAGCTTCTGCGTAGGTGTAGATAGGATGAAAGATCAGAAAAAATATTGTTGGTAGTATTGGATAGAGCATGAAAAAGTTGCAATCATGATGAATGAAATAGGACATTGGGCGGAGGACGAAAACGCTGCGGCCCTTGGTTCAAAACTCATTCCTTGTCCCAGGAGGAATGCAAATCGTCCATCTTTCGTGATCATCAATCAAGCGTTTGTATCTACAAGCCAGAGGCCTGTGCGTTCCCTGTGGGAATCACAAAATTGTAAACATCGGTGACTTATTCTGGTCGCTGGTGATAAAGGGGGATTTCGACTTTGCGATGTCCACAAAAAATAAAATTGATGAAAAACCCTAATTTTAGGCCTAAAGTAACGTGAGCAATAAGCGCCTACAAAGTGGTACCTCTCCAACCCCCTAGCATTCGCTTCACGACGCGTTTGAAGCTGTGACATCCGAGCGAATTAATTAATTCTGTTCGCGAACAAGGGGCGACTACATTATTGCCGGCGTAATCCACCGTTACGCGCGACTAATGGCTACGAAACGAAATGAGAATCTATAAATAGAGCCAGATGTAATCGGATTGGTGCTTTTGTCACACTCAGTCTGACAGTGAGAGGCTTCAGACATGGAGGATGGTTCTCAATGAATGCGGCAGTCATCAAGACGAAAAGAGCATACTTCCCGAGCGAAATGTGTACTAGCCTAAATACTAAAATGTCTAGTTGAATTCATTCTAAATGAAGTACCGTCAGTCGGGATGTGGTATGCTACCAGTATACATTCAGGCCTACAGTCTTCATGCTTTCAGTGTTTCAGTATGGCTCACTGGATGAGTTCGTACCATGTCTTCACATAATATTACATCATGTAATTTGAAATTGTGAAACGAAATCTGTCATGTTTTGGTGTCTTTGGAGAACCAAAATCATTTCATAAATGGGTATTCGCGTTTGGGTATTCAGTTCAATGAATCTTGAAGAAATTTTTTTAGAAGAAATAAAACGTAAAAATTGGTGTTTAGAGACAAAATTATGTAATCTAATCTCTCAAAATCCGAAAAAAAATCAAGAGCAATGAATACACAATGATATTTGTAATGCAGTTCTGGTTCCCTTGAGGCAGTGCAGCGGTAAATACAATCCTGAATTAAGCAATCAAAGAGTTCATAAAACATTTGCATAGTAAAGTTCATACTTTTAGGTTCATTCAGCTTATTTTAGTTTTATTTCAAATAGTTCGAACATAATTTGTGGGCTTACCTTATAGTTCAATAATTATAGACCAAAGGAGTAGATAGTCAACTTATCAATGCTAGACAATTGATTTATTCATATCACATACATGTCTGAATAAACTGAAGAATAATGAAGGGTAATTTTGGATCATATTATTTGTATTGTTGGATTGAGACATCAGTGCACTGAGAAGAATAACAATTGCCACGGATCGCTCTTTGCCATCTGGAGCAGTGACAACACCTTTGATTCAATCGTTCGTTTCAAGCATTCTTTCTCACTCATCACAATCAAAAGGTCAACTAGAATCATATTTATAAATTGTTTCAAACTCTTTCTCTTTTGAATTCTTCAATACATCAGAAAAAGTTAATCATTGAATTATTCTATTTAATTACTACATACTTACATTATTTTATTACTATAATATTTTTATTATAATTATTACTAAACTAGAAATTAATAATAATGTTAAATCATATATAATTACTTACTATATTTACTACGAATAAAGCTCTTATGTATAAATATTCAAATAGTGTTTTTCTTCTTTCTTAAAATATAAAATAATTTTTTATTATCCAGCTTACTCTTCTGAATCATTCTTACTAGATTTCAATACCTTTTATCTTCTTATTTTTTCTTTTTTTTTTGACTTCTTAAGTTTCTCTCATTAATTATTTTCATATATTACTGATTACTCGTTGCCAGCGCTCAAACATTTGTTTTGCTGGCAACACCAATATTAAGATTAATTGTCTAAGACTAGCTGTGAAAGCTTTTTCATTTTGTATCGTTTTGCTTTTTTGTTTGTACATTTCAGTTCTGTGTTAGTCTCTTGACAAAAGTATTCGTTTTATTTATAATTGTTTAATTTCTATGATTGATTGGCAAATCAGTAATAGAAATGACCCATTTATTAATGTAATATTGCATGTATTTTTAAGGCTTAACGCCTAACCTCCAATTTCAGGATAACTTATTTAGTGAGTAGGCCAATAGTATATGATAAACAAACCATAAGCTTGATTTAATTGAAATCGCATTTGATCACAAACTTGAAAAATATAGCAATCAAGAGACACTGGATACAATGAAAATATAATTTTTAAAATTCGACTAAGCGACCAAAAGCTTATAGTCGTAGTTCAAATCTAAACATATTATTTCAAATAAGTCACTACGAAATTCAATGCGATATCCTACACTAAAAAAAAAACATGAATTTCACCTTAAGTTTATATTATTACAAAAGCAGCACAGTTTGAAAGAAAAAATTAGACTGAGTTGAATCAGACCCTATCAGATCATCAAAGCATGAGAAGGCTTTAATAAGATAATAGAATAGAAATTAAAGATTCCAGATATTGTGTAATGGGTTTCAAATTTCCATTCAGAAAATTCGAAATGATTGCACGGTTTATTTCAAGAGTCTCTAGCTCTTATTGAATTCCAAAATCTACATAACACCGTATCTACAGCTACAACCTAGTCAATTTCCAACTCTTCCATAACTACTTTATACACGAGCAAAAGAAGGCTTTGTGGGCCCGTCGTTTGGTCATGTTCAAAGACGGATACTTAAGCAATGGTATTTTGAATAACCTATTATTCATATTTACGTATAGCTAGTTTAAAGTCAGTTAGCCGGATTGTACAATAAACGAGGCGGCGCGATATAAATATTTGATAACGCTAAACAGCATAACATCCCACACTTTATTAGACTGCTGCGGCCACCAAGCTAGGTGAAGACCAGCTAAACTGACATTAATCCCTTGATATGAATAGATATGAATGAGGCGTTCACAATTTCAAACGCATCGTGTCTATTAGATTAGTATTTATTGGCATAATCCCAACCGGGCGGCTAAATAAACAGATTAGGGAACGCTTGTTGCTAGAGGTGACAACAAGTTATAAGATATTATGACAGAGATCGAGTCGGAGAAATCCGAAAAGATATTATGCCGCTCTTTCTTTTCTAGCGGATGGTTATAAACACCAATGATTTGGATACAATGGGGGAATTCCGACCGACCTTAAAAAGTGAAAATGGAAAAATAATTTGTGAATAGAACATTCTATTTCCACACAATTTAAATCAGCTTTGAATGTATTCAATTGCATATTGCATCACATTTCAGTGTTAGAGAAGGCAGGATTAGCACAGCGGAAAGTCCAAGAGATTCTAGTACATTTTTAAAATGCAAAAAATGTTTGGTTTCAACAATGATCAGGCTAAGGATGATGTGAAACAATTTCAAATAATGCTAGTTTACAACAATTTTTTGTCACCAATTATGGTGAAAAAAAAGAAAGCTTCTTCTGGAATCAGATCGTAATAATGAAAGATGATGATGATCAGTGGGAAAAAACTTGAGGCCAGCATTAGCCTGTTATTAATATACAAGTCTTCATTAATACATAAGTCTGAAAGCCAGTAAAAGCAATTAATTATCCAGGGGTGCCCACAGGGGGGGGGCCATGACGCAGACTGCGTCATTGAAATTCTTTGGGGGGGGGGGGGGGTCCAAAACCGCTTGGGGGGGGGTGGTAAAGTTGATTGAAACCGTGTTTAACGTGACGACATTCAAAAATATATTACGAAGTCACCAGATAGAATGTCAATTAATGACAATATATTTATAATTATTATTATTTGTCCTACTTCTGCCAGTAGTGCCGAATTTAATGTATAGATAGTTTTGTTTGGATTTGTTATTTACTTTAAGTATGTATGTTCTTTGTTTTGTTTCATTGTTAATGTTTTTTGTGCATATGGCAAATAAAATGAATTCTATTGAATATGAATTAGCTAAAATAGTTATTTTTAGGATTTGTGCAGCAAGTTATTCTTCAAGCTTAGCGAGTGCTCTGAAAGTGGTTTATACAACCTTACTCTCCTTAACAGTTACTAGTTAATCAGCGGAAAGAGCAATGAGTCGAGTTAAAATTATCAAAAAACTGACTCTGATCAGCTATGGGAGACTCATGGTTTTCCAATCTAATGGTTCTTGCTGCAGAAAAAGATGTACTTGAGTCTATTTCTAACAAAGAAATAATTGAAAGGTTTTCTGTTTCCTCATCCCAAAGACAAAAACTGCGATGTAGGGTAGAGATAGATTTAATAAGCTTAGAAGGTGCCTAGCTAGATGTAGATGGTCACACTTGTAGATGGTCACAGCCTACAAATTTGAAATGTTTGATTTCAAACTCTTGATGTTTTTCATGTATTTTACAATAACTACTTACTAATAAGTAAGAACTGCTATAGCAAAATTAACTAAGGGAATACTAAAAATTACTATGAATTCAGTACTAATTTTTTATTTTGTTTTTGAAAGGCACTTCTTTCGATTGTGTGTTGCAAATAACTATACATGAAATGTGCGTCTTTTATGTACTTCATCCATACATAAATTCTCCCAAGATATGACTAAGGGGCTTATTTTTCGCATTTTTTTGCGGGGGGGGCTTATTTATGGGGGTGCGTCATGAGGCTTGGGGATGCCAAATTCTTTTTTTTTGGGGGGGGGGGGAGGGGCTGGTGCTATATTTAGGGGGGGTGCGTCATGAGGCTTAGGGGGGGTGGGCACCCCTGAATTATCCGTGATAAACAAGAACATCAAGAATTTTGGGCTGATACAATATTGAATATTATTCAAATTCAAATTTTTTATTGATTTAATTTACACAATAAATAGAACGTTTTTCATTATCTACATATTATGAAATCATACTCACAAGACGTTCGTTCGTGAGTATAAGTTACTATTTATTTGAAATTTTGAGATGAAAAAATAGAATAATAAATGGGTTTTTTCAAAGAAAAGAATACTGTAAATATATAAATTAATGACAAAAACAAAAGTAAGTTATAATTTATCTAATAGAGAAGACTGTAGCCACTACCCCCAAGCGTGACTTAATGACGATAACGAGACTACAGACACAAATACACAGAGCACAAAGATTCACTATTCTGCTCCTCTACACACATTTATTTTCTAATGTTGGTGTGAAATGAATGAGTGAATGAAGGTAAAAGTGAAGAAAAAAGGCGCGAAAGTGAATGTGTGAAGAAGTAAAAGAGTGGTGGCCGTTTAATTCAATTTTAACGAGAGAAAACCAGTCTAGCGTTAATAATAAACGAATCAACAAACGACCTGACCTCCTCACACACCAAACAGAAGCGTCTGCTGTGCCTAGAAGATTTACAGAGCCGTGGCCAACTTCTCCACGTTTAAATAACAAATGACGCTCCAAGGAAAAACAATCGACCTCAAGCCCGTGCGCATTTAGCTCACATCCCTTCCGCTAAAACTGGTATAATATGGATTACATCATGAGTTTAGTGAGAGCTAGTATATTACCCACTTACATTACTGTGCCAAATAAAAGCCTTCCATCATGTAAACAGTTTTCTCAGAAATCAGATCAACTCATACTTAAATTAAAAAGTATATACTTAAGTATATACTAAAATAAGTATATATTAAAATAAGTATATACTAAAATTGTATAAGTATATAATTAATATAATTGTATATAATTTTATAATTGTATATAATTTTATAAAAGTATATACTAAAATCTTAAGTATATACTAAAATTGCACATAGTTATTAAGTCATCCCTTCAGTAAGAGTGAGGTGAGCCCAAAAGAAGAAAGGTTTCTAGCAAGTGAAAGCTAGTAAAATCATAATATTGTCATATTCAGTTTTTTCTGTTTTGTTAAATGTAAAGAAATGGATAACTGAATTTAAACTTATAGCACTGAAGAATTCGAAATTAATAAATTATGTTTGATAGTGATACTTGAGTGGGCCAACTCTTTTGAAAATAGACAAACCGATAGACTACTCGAAATCAAAACAATAATTAAACATAGAATAAATAGCTTAGTACAGTGCCAGAGAATCAGTTCCAGTAGATAACGTTCAAAGAATTTTAGGTACACGATTTATCAATTAAATATTCTATGAAAGTTATGAAGTTATTATTATAATTATGGAATAAACTCAGTTTTCAAGGATGAGCATGAATACCTAAATATTATTTTCGTTGTATTCAAGGAAGAAGAAATTGAAGAAATGCAGTTATTCATAAGCAGGAATCTTTCGATTCATAATCCAAAACTAATATTTCTGATTTTGTTTATGAGAGAAAATATACGATACTCTTATTCAAATCGATTTGATTATTTTTGGTAAACTACGCTTCATTTTATACACGTGATTAGGATTGCTCTTGCACTGATGATGTGCAGCAATAATATTACTAATTATGATGAAACTATAAATTTAAATTTATTTTCAATCCAGGCCTTTTTTAATATATTTTATATATATTTTTTCTATATATATGTTTCATTATATATATCTTCTTCTTTAGCTTCAATCGTACGATTGGTGGACAGCTTTCCATCTTTTTCTGTCCAAAGCAAGACTCTTCAGTTCGATATAGCTCTATAGCTCTGAACCCCAAGATCCTTGGTTATTTGTTTTAGGTATTGCAGCCGGGGTCTTCCACGAGCCCTTTGTCCATTTACTAATCCTTCCAGTATACTTAACGTGAATTCGTTGTGTCTAATTATATGTCCAATCCAAGAATGCGGTCTGTCCTTGAGAATTTTCATCAGAGATCGTTTCTCCTCAGCCCTTTCGAATACTTCCTCATTTGTGACTTTATCGGTCCATTTAAGCCTGAGCATTCGCCTCCAACACCACACTTCAAATGCATTTATTGCTCTTTCTTCCACCTTACCAATAGTCCATGTTTCTGAGCCATAGAGTGCAATACTCCAAATGCAGCTTTTTATCAGTCTCTTTCTCATTTCTAACTTGAGACTATTGGAGGAAAACACATGCCGCTTACTAATAAAATGGCCTTAGCTTCTCTTATACGGCGCGTTATGTCATCTCTGTCTTTTCCATCCTCTGATATAATGCTACCCAAGTACTTAAATTTTTTCACTTGCTTTAGCGCATTGTTATCCAACTTTACCGTTTCAAATTCAGGATTTTTGGAGCAGATCAACACTTCAGTCTTCACTTTGTTCATCTCCATGTCATATTCATATTATATATATATATATATATATATATATATATATATATATATTTATTTATTTATTTATTTATAGTATAGTATTTATATTTTTTCATGTTGGTCCTGTTAGTATTAACTTAGGCTGAGCCTAGTACGTCTTTCACATCAAAGTAGGTTCCAAATTAATCGAAAAATGTAAATTATCAAAAACAGCTATTCTGCAAGTTTAACTCAATATGATGGGATCACTGTCAGGTATTAGCAGTATCTGATGATGCTCTTACAACATAGTGAAGAGATTGTCACACATTAAATGTGAGTGTTTACTTTCACAAGAAAAGTATTTTTTATAGTATAACTTAATTGTGTGGATTGAATTAAATCTATTTTTGGGATAGAAGATGGAACCATACAAAAAAAAAAACGAAACATCACAACTCGTACTCTCATTAAAATGCTCATACGCTTTGTGAGATGTTCAAAGAAGAATATGAAGAAAAGTAAGCCAGTTGCTATGTGCGTCGAACGATAGTGATTATGATAGAAATGGTAGAGATCATCTAGATACACTAGATGAGCAAAGCAGACCACTCCCACAAAACTCCTTAT
Source organism: Conomelus anceps (assembly GCA_948455865.1). Classification (NCBI taxonomy): domain Eukaryota; kingdom Metazoa; phylum Arthropoda; class Insecta; order Hemiptera; family Delphacidae; genus Conomelus; species Conomelus anceps. Next base: position 52,790,949 of record OX418218.1, on the reverse strand, counting down.
TCAATTACGGCATTCGCTTTGTGTCCCGTATCATAGATAAATATCTCCTGGGAGTTCAACGTCTGTGGGTAGAATGAGGATTGGCGGTTCCCAACTGGTCACAATCACTCCATCAAACAATTAAAACGCGGCACAGTGATTTGTCACCAGCCACTAGGAGCCGATGACCGATGACCGGCTCTAAAAAGGGGCTAGACCCGAGACCCTTGTCACCCTTCGCAAAAATACATCATCTGACCATAACAGGCTTAGCATCCCTTTTCTAACTGTGCAATAGATTTACTTCGAATTAGAAACCTTTGAATTAATTTTACAACACACGCACACACATATACACAAAGCTACAGCATTACCAATACGTTACTTTGTTCAATAAAACGTGTAACGCTACGGTTAAATGATCGAGGGGTGAAAACAATACAATCATAGTCCCCTAGTCTCACTATATCATGGTTAAATAATTATTCCAATATGATTGATCACAGCAGGACGTGCAATAACGCGATGCGAATGAGTTTTTATCTTGTAATCGTATTGATTAATAAGACAAAACGGTGTTTCAAACTTATAAATTGAAATAAACAGCTTTCTGGTTTCAGGAACGCCCCAAATTAAAAAAGGGCTGTTGTTTCATGTCGTTTGGTCAAGTAGAGAACCAGGACTTCTCCCAATAGATCTATTATTATATGATAATGTAAAGTCGATTTCCAGTGCTGCTGGATGGTCAAGAATAATATATTTTTGAAGAAAATTTTTAGTTCAATATTGCGATTTAGAAAGTTACAAAAGCCTAACTTTGACTTGAGTCGTAAATAGAAGAAAACTGATCGCATGCATCGTGATTCTTTCAAAGGTTATTTTCAGAGCGAAGGTTTCAAAAAATAAAATTGGGAAGAGATTTATTGTTTTGTATTTAAATTTAAATAGCATAGAAATGTTTAAATGTTTTTATTTCAGTCGATGTTTCAAACAACAGAATAAATTTAATAACCATCAAAACTCTACACATACTCATACTACATATTCCATAGCTCTATCCCTTTTTTCTAAACGCTCATAAAATTAACAGCTGCTTGTAACTGTAGCTATACTGTTATGGGTCTGAAACATGATTCAGATCTAGACATTTATTACAAATAGTAGCAATACTCATACAAAGTATCTATATGTGTTGCGGAAATTTCAAAAAGGAAAAACAGTGACAGAAATAGCGCTCACCAATGCTTCCAATTTCAGCTCGTTTTCTCACCTGTGGAAAAAGAGTTAATTAGTTTCTCTTTGTACTTTGCACTGGACAATGATTGGACGACAGTCAATATTAACAAATAGGTAAAATACATCAGCCAGTCAATAATGAGCTCTATTCAGAGTTCAATTCATAGCGCGGAAAATGCATTTTATTCAGTGAGGAAAAATTTTATGATTCTCACAATAAATTAATGCTCAAAAATCAATCTATATTTTAATTGGAAATCACAAAAAATCTCTTTAGTAATGTTCTTCAATCTAAGTAAAATCATAATATTATCATGTAGTGACTTTTTATTGCCAATAATTCGCACATGAACCTAAAGAAAAATTTCAAAATCAAATTTATTTCACTCACAAATGCAAATGAAAGCTCGGGCTTGAATGACAAGATGGGTTGATGACCAAAATACCAACGTATTAGCTTAAAAATCCAACTTTACTAGCCCATACTAATGAAGCAACGTTGAATGATTGATTCATTAAATTTAAAGCCTGAGTGAAAATTGTTTTTAATAATATAAAATATTCAAAGTAAGACCAGTAATAGTGATTATGGTGAAGGAGCTATTTTCCATAATTAGTTATTCATATTCATTCCATTCGATGTCAATGATTGTTCCTGTACAAGTAAAAAATTACTCCTGATCAATCAATCAATCCAATCATACCTGCAGTACCTAAGTGCGTCGAATTTACTGAAAATATAAACCTGATATCAATGTGTTGTTTATGCGAAGATGGAAATCGTATTGAGCATAATTTTTTTCTTATTGTAATAAAAACGAATTTTAATGTTATTATGCTAATGAAATATGCCTACGAATGAACAACGAAGGGTGGTGATTCATGGACAAATCAGCATTCAACATAATAGAGCTTTATATCTGCGTGAGATTATAGTAAGGGTTTCTTTGCGAGTTAATGGACTATTCCCTGTTGATGGTCTATTCCCTTATTCGATGTGGGTGTTTTGTCTGAGCTAATGAAGGAGCATTGCCGAACAAGTCTGAACTTCTTTGGGGGAATGAGAAATGCAAATTAGGCTCTCTAATGTATTCACCTTCTTCTGCCATGCAATAGAAATTCATTAGTTCAATGAGAAGTAATGCTTTCAGTAAGTCTGGTAATGCTGGTAATAGTTCGATATGAAGAACAGTATTCAAATTAGGAACATTTTTATTGTTAAATTATTGCTATACGAAATAATATCGATTTTTCTGTTATTCCGACAATGGCAAGACATAGTAAACTACAGCTAAATAAAACTTATTTTTACGCAGTGATATTTGATGGATAATATTATCACTTTGATCATATTTTACATATAATATTTAAACATAATAGCTAGCCTAATTAATAAATCAATTGGCTATAGTCAATCGTAATACAGCTTACATAACAGCATTAGGCTATTTAACTCTTCGAATAGCTAATACTTTTTTTTAACAACTAATCAATTTTGTAAAAATAAAATTGCAGAAAGTTCTCAAGCTAGAATCTGTGGAATTATTTGTATTCATCGAATATTAAGAATATTATTTTTATTTTCGAATTAATTAAGAGCTGGAATTAATTCTACATTTATACTAGCAATCAGGTCATATTTGTTCTTATTGTTGGAAGATTTGAAATAGTATCTCTGATGAGAAAATGATTAGGCCTACATAGAAATAGAGACTAGAAACTTTGAAGGCATATTGGGGGCTTGAGCCGATTATTCATCGTGGATTGGCTTGGATTACTTTGTAAGCTCAGCAAGGTCGGTCCCATTGGGAGTCTTGAGGTTCAGGAACCCCTTCCAACCAGAATTCTACTGGTAGATGGCGATCATGCGAAAAGGTGCCAGTAAAATCCCAATTTTAACCACTCTAAACTTTCCAGCTGGAAGCGCTATCGAAGCCGAGGGAGGTATCCGATTTCATGAAATGCATGAAATTGAGTTAATGGATTTATATTAAAAGAGACTTTTGAACTAATATTTCTTCATCGATGGCACGGTGGCAACATGAGAAAGCACGTAGGGTCTAGAAACATGTAAAGATAGAGGAACATTCAAGATTCATAGAAGGCGTTCGATCTCGTCAGGCAAAATACATCACGCTGATTCATCTCATTTGTTTCCCTCGTTGAATGAAGGGTTAGGTTTCTTGAATGAAGTTTTCCCCTTAACGAAGGTTCTAGTGAAGAGTAAGTAACTCTTGAGAGTGGTTTCAAGATGTCTGCAAGTATCCCCACATCTATCAGTCGCTATCGGTCTTTTTTATTCCACAAGCTGACAGAAAACCTTTTCATTCGCCCCTTGAAAGCGCCTTGAGGGGAAAAGTCGAGTCGGCCGACTATTCGCAACCTAAACGTGCTTTTTATCAGCGTTAATTATGTGCGACGATTTTCAAAGTGCATTAGATACGATGACGACGTGATGCTGGAATTGCTTTCGCCTGAAAATAAGAGATTAAAAGTGGTGCTTGCGAAAATTTCAGGGGACTCATCTTTAATGTCCGGGGAGAATATTATTAGGCTCTAGTGCGCGCACCCGTCTACCCGTGTTGTAGAAAATCATCACGCGTTTTAAGGAGAAAATACAGAAGGGAAGAAAAAATGAATTTTTAAATAAGAGACGGAGGAGGAAGGTGGAAATGTGAGTAGTAATAAAGAAGGAAGGAAGGTGAAGTTGAAGGAAGAAATTGATTGAAGAATACGAGACAAGAAAAGCGGAAGAGCTCCAAAAAAATAACAAAATGAGAAAAAAAATATTATGAAAAGTGTGGATGAAAAGCGAAAATTGAAACAGAGAAAAATAGATCTGTGAGGTACGTAAAATAGATTGTGAATTAACAAAAAAAAAAACAATGAATCTCAAACCTCAACTGAGGTTTAAATTCTTATCCCTATTTTCCTACCTTGGCTATCAAGTACCCTGAATAGATTGAAATGGAATAAGAAATAAATTCATAAGGCGGAGTTAAGATTTTAGCCTTTTCTACTACTGAATCTCAATGAAGAAATGGAAAAACAGAATGGAAGAGAACTTTCAATGCAAATATGAGACAATAGATAAAATATATCATTTTTTATTTATAGTAATACTTTAAACTCCCCTCCTCCATATGCAAAAGCAAAAGCTACATATTCTCAGCAACTATCTAGATTAAGAAACATAGTCCCAGCTCCCGAATAGCTGCTAGTTTTCGAATCGCGCAGAAATAAAGTCGGAAATTAGCTAGTTGGTTGAGAGATCACGCGAAATATAAATGTAAAAGGGAGAGACATTAGTGTAAAAGACGTTTCAGTAGGAGGAAGAGAGCCGACATCATTAGCCGTTTGCCCCTAAAGCCGTTTCAAAGACATCCGAGGATTTGAAATAGCCAAACTGGGCGCCTAATATACGAAAAGAGCCGACCTTTTAGCATTAGCACAGTTGTTTATTGTTGTCTGGATCTTGCCCGCGGGACGATGCACGACTACTATCGTAAACCTGCATTATAATCACTAAGATACTGCCTTTGCCTCACTAACACTCTCATTCTAGAATATTTCCCTTAAACCTAGTCAAGAACTCACGCACAAACATTGTTGAGGCAGTTATTGTTATCAACAATAATATACTGAGATCCCAATTCTTCTTAATTCTTTTTAATTCAGCACAATCCACTCACTGAATTATTTTTTCACTTTTTTTCACTCTTGAATCTCACTTTCTGTTTTTTCACTTTCTTTCACCAGTAACTAAATTATCCTTACTCAGTCTCAACCTTCTTCATTTTCATCACTCTCCTTTCTCCACTGGTCGTCTTTTTCCAAATTCATTATTTCTTAAGAAGTACTGCAGATGAGAGTATAGACCAATGTAATGAGATCTTTCCTGCATTACAACCCTACATTTCTGCTAAATCTCAATGCATCTTCAACCAAATGCCAGAAAAATCTTGACAAAAATTCACTAAGTTGAATAATTGATAATAATACAATGAAGACATTTTTCAAGTGTTTATCAATAAGTAGAAAGCGAAATGAAAGTGTATTAAATCCATGAAAATACACTCAAATGACTGACATTTTCATAACAAGAGAGAATTCGTAGATGGAATCACGTAGAGAATTTAGTCATTGATCAAATATAATATTCATATTTAATAATCACTATAGATCAACATAACATCCGATCACAACAAACTCGATCATCAGTTGGGTAATCATTATTCTCAGAGGTCTTGAACATTATCTGAGCTTACATTTATACTCATAATAATAAAATACTCATTATGAACTTCAACTAAAGTTTTTCGTATGTTTGTATGATCGAATTCAATGGCCTTGTTGAAACGAGACATCTCAAGGAATTATTCTTAATTGGAAATCAATAGAATATTATTTTATGAAAACTTTAAATGCACCTGAAAAGACATTCACTTGGGGGAAGAAACCCCCTCTATTAAAAAGGAATTCTACAATAAAAATAGACAGTGGAATTGTGTGTGAGAGAGAGAGTGTGTAGAAGGAGTGAGAGTGTGAAAGGGAAAGAGGGTGTGGATCAACGGTCAACATGACCAAGGTGTGGTCAGTTGGAGCGATTGATTTTGAAAAGCGAACGGTTTTGTGTGAAGGTGTCCGACAAACAGAGCGTAGCCTTGTTAACGATTGCCGCCGTGTGACCTGCACCCTGACAACTATCTCGTTGCCTCGGTGAAAAACTGTTTACAAGTTTCCACGCTTAAAAAAACCTTCGAAAAACATTCGAATAGCTCCGCTAAACCCTATCCGTTCGTATGAGAATACCACAGACAAAAAGCGTACAATTGCACTCTGACAGAGAAACAAAGTGAATTTTAGAAACGGAATAGAAACCAAACTGGAATGCTCTCCAGATCATTATTGCTATGAATGCCTCGTTGTTTTGCTTTCCTTCCAACTTTCATTCTTTTTCCAGGAAAATCAACTGAAGCTTTCAATGGTTTGGAAGACTCTTCAAAAGAAAATATTGAGAATGAAAGCAAATATTTCATCATCATTATCTATCTGTCTCTATATAAGACGTTATAATAGAATAAGAGAGAGATAAAACAATTGATATCATGGTTGAATTGACTAATTTGAGATTTAGCCTATTTATCATAGAATCGGTTGGTGGAACTTCAAGAATAATTATTTATTCTGTAAAAAATTGCGATAAAATCACAAACTTAGTTTGTCAAATGAATAGGATACAATAGGCTGATATGTCTCACAGAATCACTTTAATATAACAACTCTGTACTTCAAAAAGAAGTGATGTGCAAAAAAACTACAAATAGAACTAGATGTACACCACTAACGTGCACGATACTCCACCATATAAAATCACTCTAGTGTCGAATGCATAAAAAAATAGGAAATTAAAAATGTATAAGTAATCCAGTAATTGGAATTCAAAGAGCGATTTTGATGTTACTAATGATTTTGTTTGTTGGAATAGCTCGTTCCCGGTTGAATCAGGTCTTCTCGAGTAGAAAAATGGACAAAGGATGATTTTCACCAGAAAAAAAACATTATTAATGACAATACACGCGAATTCATACATGAGAAAAAGGACTCAGACATGTGATTGCGGCGATTGGAAGTAGATGAAAATGAATAAGTAGCCAAAGTGAGAAGTGAAGTCTAAGGATTAATAATATCTCAAAAATAAATTATGTAGATTGATACTGCTGAAAAACCTGAGCGCGGCTTGTTTGAAGTGCTCTTAGTGAATGAATGCCTCAATGCTGCACAGTTAAAGATAAAATGAATGGAATGAGAGCGGAAATTTGAGAAATTCAACCATATGATAAACAAACAGGCTCTACATTTCTGTATCACTTATCTGGTCACGGAGTGATGCAGCAAGTAGCAGGTTCAACTTGGACCGAAAACTGTGACCGAAGAGCACCATCCGTAATTCACCACGCTTGCTTACTCTTTCTCTCACTTTCCTCAATTACTCTCTCTCCCTCACACACAATCACTCGTGCCATCGCTGGCTGTCTCACGTACAACGACAAATATGAATGGCCTCCAGAATTTATTACCCGATACATTAATTCGTGTGTCAGATGAAATTAGATTTCGCTTTTAGAAAATCTCACTCCACCAACCAAAGAAAGAATGTGAAAGATTTTTCCGTCAAATGTAGCTAGTCGTCGTCCAACGTAAAGATTTAGAGGAAGCCGCAGGAAAAAGCGATACGGTTGTTTGGCGCATAGAATTTTAATACAACTCCATCCCAAGCGATAAGAGCTAATCTTTCTAATGCAGGCCTGGAATAATTCCGTTTATTGCATTGCTTACCAGTGAACAACCAGAAACAAATGAACATGGCAAATGGTCTATCACTTCTGCATGTTTTTCACTTCTCGAAAATATTTTCGAGAACATAAAACTACAGAAAATACAACTTGTGATTGAGAGTCTTTATCTCAAATCAACCCATAAAGCTCCCTGATATTTCCCGAACTCTGATATTCTCAACAGTTTTCCCCATTCAAAGAGTGATATGAACATCTCAACAATTTATTTTGTAATGTATTACAATGGTATAGAATAAGACAACCTGCTAATGCAACAATAATAATAATAATTATTATTATTATTATTGCATTATCTAATAATATTTATTATCTAATAATAATTGTAAATATGCTATTATCCTTTAGAATGCCCCTATTTATTTCACCGGAAAGTTTTGAGAAGATTATTGAGCTCAAAAATTCATTCAAAGCTCACATAAACAATATTGGCAAATCCATAACTTCAGTGAGTCTATTTCGTAGAAATTTACTTGGAATGATTGCCTTTAACGGAAAATCTTTATTTTTGCAAACCGATTGGAAACATCCACGTTGTACTGCCTTAAAAGTAAATAGTGGATTATAACTTGAGGGAGAATAAAACAATATCAAGATAGAAGATGTTGGAAATATCTAGGATACTCGAAAATAAAGAGGCTTGATGTCTTCAAAAAGTTCCACAAGGAAAACGTTTTGGTATTTGAGAACAAATTCTTCAAAATCCACTACCTACTGTTTTATATTCTATCAAAATAGGCTTTCTCAGGACACGAAATTTCCTGACTAGCAATAAGCAGTAATTCGAATTCAATTGGTTACTCTTGAATTCTCAATTTCTCCATTCATAAATGATATGCCTGTAAAAAACAAATGTATGCATTTCCATTGAAGAAATTGAAGGTATTTGCAATGTAGATGCTGAAAGAGAAAGATTGCAGAATAGCAACCAACTTCAATGAAATCCATTCATTATAAGCTTAAAATATGGAATTTTACGGGCAATAAATAACAATAAATCACATTTTTCCGTTAAAAAAAAAACAGAAAATTCATTTCTTCTTATTTGTTTTAAGGAGCTTTGATTCTTAAAGCTGTTCTTGAAATTTGAATAGCTTATTAAATTTTCAATTATGAAGATCAAAACTCAAATTAATCATCATCTTGTGTGAGATCATCACAGGTTACTCTTTTTTCCTCAACACAGCACACAATTGAGTTCATCAGACAAAAGTCGCAGACACAGAATTCCGTGGGACAACAACGGATAGAAAAGAAGTTTGAAACAGTGTTATGCCACCTAGTAGTTAAGGACAGTAGGAAAGGATCCAGATAAGGTAGAAAAGAAACCGAAACGAAAGAGGTCAGTTGTTGGAAGATAATGAAGTTTGCCAGACGAACGAAAGTAGAGGAAAGACTAGATGAGTCCGGACGGTGAAATCGAAAAAGAACTCAATTAACAAGTAGTACGTGAGCCGTGTGCCCAGGGAATTTTCAGGTTAGTTTGAGGATGGAGACGAAAATCTAAGAGTATTGTTGAGATTAAGTTTCAAACAGGCGAAAAAAGTAGTGATAAGTAGTGGGGCGGCAAACCAACTAGGGAAAAAAGTTTGAACATGTGGCCTTGAACTGTTCGGATTGGGTTAGCGGAAGATCACTGATAGACCAGTTCAACTACAACCATATTCCCACTAATTTCCGTCATTCAACTCCTGGGAGATCCGTTTTGCTCCTCACCGAGTTGCAGGACAAGGTCCCTTGTGATCAAGTCAGAATCAGAAATACCACAGGGATTACGACGAGTATTGGGTGGAATGCAATTAGGCTTCCACTTGCTTGAAGTTCTCAGAAAAAATGTACAGTACTTTGGAACTACTAAACTAAGTAACAATGTCTCTGTATTACTCAATTTGTAGGACTGAATTTAACTGCATACTTTTCACAAGCGAGATAGAATAAAAGCATTATATTTTAATACTCGAAATTTTAAATAAATAGTATAGTTAGTATATTTACATAACCTTGACATATAGATTGACCTGAATGTTATAAATCCCTCTGACATTCACAAGTGAACAATCCAAACAAATTCTATATTCTTTCTTTTCAGATTTAATACGATGTGATTTCGAAATGAACAAACACAATTTATTTTTGATCCTGATGATTTTATGATTTTGCATTTAAAACAGAAGTTACATTATTTTCGAGTAGCCTACTATCAGAATTGTCTCCGCCGTCAATGCCAGCTCATGATCATCAACGTAAATAATAACTAACAGTTCAAGTGACAACCTTCGATATGAAGCCTCTGGGCAGGGAATGATAACGAATTCCCGTAACGATGACAACCATAAAAGATAACTTTTTATAGAATCATTAGATTCTAGAATTAGATAATTAGAACTACCCTAGAAAATTTGAATTTCCGTGTATTTTTGCTGATTCCGTTTCCAAAATAAGTTTTTCGCACTTTTTGAATATAACGGAAAGTATTAAGACCAAATACATTGAAACGCAATTTTGCGATTGTGAGAATAATTGATTGCAACAATTGAAATTAACCTGGAGGATGTGAATTCCATTTTTTCGGCTTATTCGCTTTCCAGAAATTCTTTTTTCACTATCAATAGATTTTACACGGGAAATTCCCAATGAAATACACACAAACACAATTTTGTGCGTGTGCATGCGATGCACTTACGCAGTGGTGGTCGGTGTCTGGTGATTGTATTTTGAATTAGCACCAGCATTACGCTATATAATCGATAGCTGTTGGTTGGCGGCGGTGGTGGTGGTGGTGGTGGTGGTGGTGGTGATATCGGATGGAAACAAAAAGCATTAATGGCTGAAACACTAATGCAAAACAACAGCCGGCTTAATGGTAGTGGTCCAAATTTATTCTGGCTGTCCAGCAGCACGATGAAGAACTTTTCAATTTATCATTCCATTCACACTCGTCCGACATCATTCTACACCGCGGTGATGTCAAGGCTGTGTACTTTAACGGTAACAATGTACCAGCTGTCTCTTCAAGCTCAAACCTCATGTTACAAACTCAAACCTCATGCTCTCTCAAACAGCATTGCTGTGCTTTAAATAGGGCAACACATTTTCGATAGTCGTCCGACTCGATCAAATATGTAAATGCGATATCAGGTTGCCAACTTTGCCAATACAAATAGACTATTACGCTTGCAATTTGGAGACGGCGATGAGCGCAAAATATCAAATGAAAATCGAAACACGCCACTGCTGATTAGTTCATGCGAGCTGTTTTCACGACTTCTGCACACATATTGTTTGCCAGTCGCATTATGATTATGACTGTGAGTGACGAAGAGGAAGGAGGAAGTTGAACGGAATCCTGAAATTAAAAATTCCATCTCAAATTTAATGCTTCGCTCGAGCTCATACAATGGAAATTTTTTCTCTGATTTCAGCATGGTTCTTATTTGTTAAACCCACTGGAGCATATTTCCTTCTCCAGGATGAAAAAAGGATCGATAATTCAATTGAAATTCAACCTATTGGACTATGAAGAATACAGTGAGATTTGATTGGCTCTAGACTGAAAGGAGACCAAGGTGATACGAGTAGAGATCTCAATAATGTTGACTTTATTAGTAATAAATAGACTTTAAAAATGTTGAAACTCGCATTGAATAGAAAGTGATAAAAACTATTTCCTACAACTGCTCGTGAAGTATTTCTTTACGTACTGATAAATGATTGTAAAATACCTCTTTACCGCTCAGCGGTAAACGAGAAAAGTACTTTACCGCTCGCCAGCTGTGTTTGATGGCTTCTCATTGGTGGATCACGAAATTCATGTCATTTTCATAACCTCAACAATGACGCACGCTAACTAAATCCGCGCACTGTCTGTGATGTTACAAAATAAAAGTTTTTATTGTGTTGAACTGCAGTTGTAGGAAAAATATTGTATGTAATTCGCGCGTGAAGCTTCTTTATCGCTCTCGCAAAATTACTGCGCTCTGCTATGCGTTGCGCAGTAACTGTTTTGGCTCGAGCGATAAAGTCGCGCTACGCTCTTAATACATAAATAACTATTTTATCACAAGTAAACAATTGGCTTCTGCTGAGAGGCTACGGAAGCAATGGAAGTTACATTAATTGCATAAATTTTCGTGTGAAAAATGAAAATAGAATAGCATTTTAAGACAAAGTTTCAATAATAGACTCCACATAAGAGAGGCCTGAAGTTTTCACATTCAATCTTCAATCCTCGTGATTCAAAAACTCTTGAGTATAGGACGTGAATTTTCCAAATTTACGAATAATAGGCCTAGAGGGTATGGAGTCATAAACCTTCTTATTTCAAATAAAATAGACCTATCACATCATTCATTCATCCATTCATAACGATCATGGAAAAATCGAGATTGTCTGAGAAAGAATGGAGTTGAATTCTGATCGAATCGAAGAGCAATGATACAGATAAGTTTTTGAATATTTATCCAGAAGTAATGGGAAGCAGTAAAACAGACATTCGAGAGAAATATGAAGGTTAAGCCGACACAAAAAGGTAGAAAAGGAATTACAAGTCACGTGAAATATTGTAGATTCGTCGGAGGTTCTACTATTCTCCTAAACTGATAAAAAATATATAAGAATTTTCCCGGTGCGGGAATTGCATCGCGGAATGTTTGGAATATCAAATGCGGGAGTTCGCCCAAGCACAGTCACGTCTTGTTGGCCGAGTTGGCTCAGTAACTCACGCTACTCCACGCTACGCCACGCTGTCTGCTCCACATGCACACGTTAAATACTTCACGATCCTTTCCTCACGTTATCTATGCTCGTGTGCAAGAGAAATGAGTTCAACATAAGGCTTTTCATTTTTCCCATTCTTTGCCATTGATAGAGATTGAAACTCGTTTTCTTGTGCGAGAAGAAAGAAATTGGGACGTCAGTGATTGAAGGGCTTCTTTCATCACCAAGAGATAGTTGATTATCATTGAATCTTCAGTAAACTTGTAAACTTGCTTGCTTCTCCCAATAATATTCATTCAAGAGACCAATCGAATTCAATGATCTTTGAAGCGTCTGCATCCAGTGATTTAACAAGCACGGTCAGGTGAAGAATGTAAAATTTCCTCATTTCCAAATGCTCATCTACATCTATTGGTAACGATCGGTGAGCGGCAAACGGCAGGAGAAAATGTAATGTTGTGAAAAGCAGTGGCGGCTCGCACTCCAAAATTATGGTGAAGGGCAAAATTAGGGCGCAAGCACTCGTGACTTATATTATTTGATTAAACAGATACCCAGCACGGCTCATGGCTATCAAAAAGCTGATCATTCGCTCATGACATGATAGGATGGTAAATATCTGTAATATTTGGTGGGGGGGGGGGGAGGGGTAAATATTTGTAATATATAATGTTAAAGTATTTGAAGAGGATTTCGATATCCTCTTCAAAATAGCCCATGAAAGGAAAAGTGCAATCTCAATATCGACAATTTTGTCATTCTATGACAAGAATACCATGCCTCAACAGTTTCATTGAACAAATCAGAACAGATTGTCAAAATTTATATTTATTTGAGACTGCTAATAATAATAATCAGAATTATAAGACTTCTTGGGGTCTAGATCAAATAAATAATTTTTTTGATATGTTGAAGTCCACATGGGTCTGAGACCTGCAACGGTAATGAGTTGAAGATGACAAATTCTGTCACAGCTAACATTATAGAAACGTAAATATCTTTCAACTAATTTACCTTTTGTTGTAACATTCCTAACAATTATTGAGCACTATGTGTTTTGAGTGATATCAGTCATATCATTGAAAAATGAACAGTCTCAGATTTCAAACCTCTCTGATATAATTTGAAATATATTCAATAATTTCGTTTTGTATAGTTTTAGATTCGCCTGTGAAAATAGGTCTAACTTTTCCATAATGTGTTCTTATTTCTTCTGAGCTTATTTCTATGAAAGAATTGAAAAATTATTCGAAATTACCACAATTCAAGGAAGAAATTGCTTAATTCTGTCCATGAAAGCCAGCTCTTGCTTGCTGAGGAAAAAGACTGCTTGAACTAAAAGTTTCATAATTATTTGGTTCAAACAAACATTTTCATTGAAGTTAGCTATATGATGCCTTAAACAAGCCGAATTCTAAGTCATTGGGAATATACATTGATACTAATCAAATAATAATAACTAAAAAATAACTAACTGTGCAAATTCTATGAATAAAAGTACCCAATCCCAAACAAACCCAACTCAACCTACATGGACAAACTCACAAAACTTGAACTAATAACGACTTTAATGTATCAAAATACTTTCATAAATTATAATTGAAATGATTTGTTATACATGCCTTTATGAACCATTCCAAACTCAATTTGTTTCAAACACAAAGCTAAACCAACTATTGATTATTTACTCGACTACAAACAGAACTGTAATCAAAAAGGTTAATTTGTATCAAAATGTAGCATAATATCTTATTACTTTGAAGACGCACTGAATGCTTCTTAATAGCTCATTCAATACTCCAGTATAAGAATTGAACTTGAACAATTAATAATAATATGCGAAATGATTAGTTAGGTTATGTTATTACTGAATGCTACTGCTTCACTAAATAACTGGCGTACGGCTGGACTGCCTCTGACCACAGCACCACAGCGCTACTAGCAAGTGTTTGTGATAAGTTCAGGTGAAGGATATTTTGAATTCCTTCACTACGTTTTTAACATTCCCAACAACATTGCGTTGCCATGGCAACCAGTCAGCACACATGCAACCGCTTCCTAATGAAGTGAAGGACTTTTCAGACTGTAAGAAATTCCTTCACATGCCGATTGACAGACCTCAGCCAGCTTACCAATAGCCAGCAGTTAATTGTAGAGCGCTACATTGCAATTATGATTATAAAAATAATGAATTTCTGTTTATTTTTATGTGATTTTCATTCATTTTGAAATAAATTCTGTTGCAAAATGTTCAATTTAAACGAGTAATTCCAATAAAATAATTTGTAAAAAATTAATAAATTCACTGGTGAAAACTCCTTCATGTCCTTCCCCTGGCCGGCCGCCACTGGTGAAAAGGCGGCAAGCGACGCCGTTCTGGTGTTTTGCCGTTTGCCGTTTTCGAAATTCGAAAAAGAACACCAGCAAGATTTCAAACTTCTTGTTTATCAACAACGGGTGAATGACATTATTTTTCAACATTCATGAACTAAGCAAAAACAATTTTTGTTATTCGTTCATTACATTTATGCAATTAATAAAATTCTCATTGGATTCTGTTTCAGTAGCTTAATCTTTGGAAATGGAAGGATTTGAAAAAATTACAAAATAGGGCTGGTAGACCTCTGTTATGTGCAGAGCTATTCAGATTCAGCCAGGCACAACAAAATTGACACCGTTCGAGAACAGGTGGCCCAAGGAACAGCTTCGCCAATTGTCAACCGTCGAACACAACTAAAAAAGCAGAAAAAAGGAGACGAACTTAGTAAAAAGCAAATCAAAGGACAAATGCGGATGAACGATTGTTTGGTTTTGTCGTATTGGATGGCACAAAAGACGGGTCTTATTCGATTGACAAAACACAGAGTGAATTAACGTATAAATAAATACGAGAGGAGGTTCTACGATAGAAGGGTCGCACCGTTTAGGTTTAGATTCAAGGACTGTTGGGGACGTTTCTCTTTCCGAGATCGACAGATCGAGATAAACAGAACTAGATTTGGTATTGTAGGGCAGAGGGAGAGGAGTGAGAGAGAGATTAAGAGTGCTTTTGTCCCACTTGTCAAAGGACAGTGGAGGACACCGTGGGTAGGGTCCTACAATTGACAGTATGTAGGGCGGTTTGTCCGGAAGAAACAGAATGAATGGACGGATAATCGTCTGACTAGAAGTAGAAAAAGAAGAAGAAATAGCGCGTGAGATTAATCCAGCATCTCCTTCCTACAAGCATTTCGTTCAACTAAATATTTGTCAAGCTACGAGTGGAAGACGAAGAAAATTTTTCCCAGTATCCCGATCTGAGAGACGAATTGATAGAGGCCAATCTACACCACTACCACCACGGTCATTACCGGCGTCGAGGACCTTCCGACCAGGCACAGTCACGCTTCCAGCATTATCGTCATCATCACGCTTCTCTTCTCCTTCTGCTGTTCATCTTTTTTCGTTGTTCACAAATTGAATCGTCTCTCGGCAGCAAAGAATAGAGATGATAAAATAAGAACGAACAGATACGACGCGGAGGCCGCAGTCAGCTCTCAATAAGCGTAAAAAAGTGGGGAATTGAAACCTTTCACTTAGTCTCGGAGTCTCGGGTGAATTGGGACTCATGTCAGCAGCTGTTCTTTCCCTGTTACCGTCTCTTCTCTTTGTAAAATGGATCATGAGAAAGACATCTCTTGCAATGGCACCTATTGCACGGATTACCCGAAAATCTCAGATCTCAATTCGATGCTGTGTCATTCACCACTACTACCACTCTAGTGGACCTTCTGGATGTGAATTTTCAGAGCTTTAAATCATGAGACTCAATAATAATATTCGAAAAAGCTCGAATAACTTAAGTCTCATTCGTTCCAGTCTTCTAATAAACAGTAAAATAAAGAGTAGACTACTTCCAATAATAACTGATAATTTTTTAATCAAGAATGTCATTGTAGATAGGTCTGTTGGAAAGAAGAAACAACCCTAATAAAACTGGTACTTCAGTTCAGGGTCATGTGAATATATTCTGCTCACCATCTTCTAACAAATTATCTATTTTATATTTAACTAGCTATTGTGCCCGTCCTTCGTACGGATTATGTTTAGAAATAAGACTAAATATGTTTCGGCTTTTTTTATAGCAACGATCATGAAGTTGTTAGCAGCTTAGGCCACCCCGTTCAGACGATACAGTTTTTTTGCGGTACGGTTTTTTTACTGTACGGCGTCAACTGTACTGTGATGTTCACACGGTCCGGCTTTGATGCTTATTGCTGTGCTCTCCTCCTTCTTCCATTGAGCTTCCAGTTCAGATTTATTTATTCCAGTCCAGGATTTTTTTTATTTGTGTAAGATTTTTTCAAATAAGTTTCTTACTGAAGGTTTCTCTTAAATTTTGATCAAAGTACGCAAATTCTGGTTTCAATATTCCACACATTTTTCTCTCTTTATTTTTATATTAATCTTAAGTCTTGTCCCACAAGGCGGGTCTCTCATATATTAGAGAAATTAAATTTTCACAATTAATATCTTCCACTTCTGGACACTGGAATTCACTAATAAGAAGATCAATGCTGAAGAATATCAATGAAGGAGATCAATGCTGACGATCTGAAGACTGCTTCCAGCATAATAAGCGTATCGTTTGAACATATCCATTACCGGTACAATACATGTGCCACCGGATACGGATAGTTATTATGCGGTACAGCTGATTTTAGCGATACAGTTTTCGAAGACAAAACCGAATGTAGAAATCGGCTAGAACAGCTTTTTTACTGGATCCAGTCGAAACAGTATTGTGTGAACATACAATATGAAATGTACATGCAAACGAAAGCACTGCAAAATAACTGATACAGCAAATTTACTGTACCCGTAAGGGTCTCCCCACCACGAAAAGCCATACGAATTTACTTTACTTTACTGTACCGCACAAAAACTGTATCGTGTGAACGGGCCATGGTCTGGACCTTAGTAAACAACTTAGAACGTAAACAATTCAGTGACAGGTATCGGAGAGAATATTTTTTGAGAACAGCTGATTGATATATCATGATAAATTACGTGATTTTTTCTTATGTGGTAATAATAGTGCTACCTGGCGAATTCCCAAGAGCCTAGCACAAACCGCACCTTCCTAAAATGTTAATTTTTGTTTTGATAAATTTAAATTAGAAAATTTTGTTTTTTTTTCAACAAAGAAATAATTGATAAAACATAAGATGAGCTTTGATTCACCAGACATAATTATGTTTCCTAAAAGACTGCAATGCTCCGACTACACAAGTCTGCAGACAGCGTAAATAACGCCGCGAAGGGCCCACCATTTATATTTGAGAACAGCTGATTGATATCTATATAAATAAAATTAGAGTTTTGTTTGTACATTTATCAGAATTGTATTTTTTTTTGGTTATTTTTACGTTTTATACATTAAATAAGCCGAAAATAGTCTTATCTCACTTTCTGTCTGTCTGTCTGTCTGTCTGTCTGTCTGTCTGTCTGTCTGTCTGTCTGTCTGTCACGGCCGCAAAGGTATTTTTCGCGGCCTTCTCAAAAACGAGAGCATCGATCGGGATTTTAGTTATTGAACAGTATTGAAAACATTATTGACAATGTCTTTAGCTATAAAAAACTAAAATAACTTTTTATTTAACAGAGTAATGAACGTTTAAAAACCAAGTACTGTGCGATTTTGGATACATTTTACGCGGCCTTCTCCTCAAAAACGAGAGCATCGATCGGGATTTTAGTTATTGAACAGTATTGAAAACATTATTGACAATGTCTTTAGCTATAAAAAACTAAATTAACTTTTTTTTCAACAGAATAATAAACGTTTAAAAACCAAGTATTGTGCGATTTTGGATACATTTCTTCCAAGTTTTATTACCACATAAGAATAAGAACAAATCACGTAATTTATCATGATATATCAATCAGCTGTTCTCGAATATAAATGGTGGGCCCTTCGCGGCGTTATTTACGCTGTCTGCAAACTTGCGTAGTCGGAGCATTGCAGTCTTTTATGAAACATATGACTGGTGAATCAAAGCTCATGTTATGTTTCATCAATTATTTCTTTGTTGAAAAAAAACATTTCAAATTTCAATTTATCAAAAGAAAAATTAACATTTTAGGAAGGTGCGGTTTGTACCAGGCTCTTGGGAATTCGCCAGGTAGCACTATTATTACCACATAAGAAAAAATCACGTAATTTATCATGATATATCAATCAGCTGTTCTCAAAAAATATTCTCTCCGATACCTGTCACTGAATTGTTTACTTTCTAAGTTGTTTACTAAGGTCCCGGCCATGGTCCCGGCCCGTTCACACGATACAGTTTTTGTGCGGTACAGTAAATTTGCTGTATCAGTTATTTTGCAGTGCTTTCGTTTGCATGTACATTTCATATTGTATGTTCACACAATACTGTTTCGACTGGATCCAGTAAAAAAGCTGTTCTAGCAGATTTCTACATTCGGTTTTGTCTTCGAAAACTGTATCGCTAAAATCAGCTGTACCGCAAAATAACTATCCGTATCCGGTGGCACATGTATTGTACCAGTAATGGACATGATGGAATGATACATTGATACATGTATCATTCCACCATGAGTAATGGATATGTTAAAACGATACGCTTATTATGCTGGGAGCAGTCTTCAGATCGTCAGCATTGATCTCCTTCTTTGATATTCTTTAGCATTGATCTTCTTATTAGTGAATTCCAGTGTCCAGAAGTGGAAGATATTAATTGTGAAAATTTAATTTCTCTAATATATGAGAGACTCGCCTTGTGGGACAAGACTTAAGATTAATATAAAAATAAAGAGAAAAAAATGTGTGGAATATTGAAACCAGAATTTGCGTACTTTGATCAAAATTTAAGAGAAACCTTCAGTAAGAAACTTATTTGAAAAAATCTTACACAAATAAAAAAAATCCTGGACTGGAATAAATAAATCTGAACTGGAAGCTCAATGGAAGAAGGAGGAGAGCACAGCAATAAGCAGCAAAGCCGGACCGTGTGAACATCACAGTACAGTTGACGCCGTACAGTAAAAAAACCGTACCGCAAAAAAACTGTATCGTCTGAACGGGGGGGCCTAAGTTGCTAACAACTTCATGATCGTTGCTATCAAAAAAGCCGAAACATATTTAGTCTTATTTCTAAACATAATCCGTACGAAGGACGGGCACAATAGCTAGTCTATATAAATAAAATTAGAGTTTTGTCTGTACATTTATCAGAATTGTATATTTTTTGGTTATTTTTACGTTTTATGCATTAAATAAGCCGAAAATAGTCTTATCTCACTTTCTGTCTGTCTGTCTGTCTGTCTGTCTGTCTGTCTGTCTGTCTGTCTGTCTGTCTGTCTGTCTGTCACGGCCGCAAAGGTATTTTTCGCGGCCTTCTCCTCAAAAACGAGAGCATCGATCGGGATTTTAGTTATTGAACAGTATTGAAAACATTATTGACAATGTCTTTAGCTATAAAAAACTAAATTGACTTTTTTTTTAACAGAGTAATAAACGTTTAAAAACCAAGTACTGTGCGATTTTGGATACATTTTACGCGGCCTTCTCCTCAAAAACGAGAGCATCGATCGGGATTTTAGTTATTGAACAGTATTGAAAACATTATTGACAATGTATTTAGCTATAAAAAACCAAATTTACTTTTTTTTCAACAGAATAATAAACGTTTAAAAACCAAGTATTGTGCGATTTTGGATACATTTCTTCCAAGTTTTATTACCACACTAGCTATTGTGCCCGTCCTTCGTACGGATTATGTTTAGAAATAAGACTAAATATGTTTCGGCTTTTTTGATAGCAACGATCATGAAGTTGTTAGCAGCTTAGGCCCTGTTCAGACGATACAGTTTTTTTGCGGTACGGTTTTTTTACTGTACGGCGTCAACTGTACTGTGCTGTTCACACGGTCCGGCTTTGCTGCTTATTGCTGTGCTCTCCTCCTTCTTCCATTGCGCTTCCTTCTTCTTCTTCTTCAGTGGCCCTACAAACCAGGACAGGTCTTGGCCTGCACTAGTAATTGTCGCCAACGGTCCCTATCCAGCGATCGTTTAAATGTCTGTTCCTTTACTAAATTCATTGACGGCCGTCCGTTTCTATCATTTTGTGCTTCCATAACAAATGTTTTTTTATGGAGTGGGGGAGTTAGCCCCACATCCAACCCCCAACCTGGAGGACCAGGGAATTTTTTCAGGTTTCCTTCCTTAGCCTTTAACAAACCAATGCTGAACTACAAGGCAGCAGTCAATTTTCTATTGGGGTTTTCTTCCCCTAGCCTTTGGATTTCCATTGACCTCCATCTGCAAGGCAGCAGTTTCTATGCTGGTTTTGGTCCACCCGGGTATTTCATTTCCCTGGTACCACCTATATCTAGGAGGCATCCCCCAATCCGCCACCTGGGGAGGCGCCCGATAGGAGACCACCAACTCCCACCATTGCGCTTCCAGTTCAGTTTTATTTATTCCAGTCTAGGATTTTTTTTTTATTTGTGTAAGATTTTTTTAAATAAGTTTCTTACTGGAGGTTTCTCTTAAATTTTGATCAAAGTACGCAAATTCTGGTTTCAATATTCTACACATTTTTCTCTCATTATTTTTATATTAATCTTAAGTCTTGTCCCACAAGGCGGGTCTCTCATATATTAGAGAAATTAAATTTTCACAATCAATATCTTCCACTTCTGGACACTGGAATTCACTAATAAGAAGATCAATGCTGAAGAATATCAATGAAGAAGATCAATGCTGACGATCTGAAGACTGCTTCCAGCATAATAAGCGTATCGTTTGAACATATCCATTACCGGTACAATACATGTGCCACCGGATAGGGATAGTTATTTTGCGGTACAGCTGATTTTAGTGATACAGTTTTCGAAGACAAAACAAAATGTAGAAATCGGCTAGAACAGCTTTTTTACTGGATCCAGTTGAAACAGTATTGTGTGAACATACAATATGAAATGTACATGCAAGCGAAAGCACTGCAAAATAACTGATACAGCAAATTTACTGTACCGCACAAAAACTGTATCGTGTGAACGGGCTCTTAGTAAACAACTTAGAACGTCAGCAATTCAGTGACAGGTATCGGAGAGAATATTTTTTGAGAACAGCTGATTAATATATCATGATAAATTACGTGATTTGTTCTTATGTGGTAATAATAGTGCTACCTGGCGAATTCCCAAGAGCCTAGCACAATGCGCACCTTCCTAGAATGTTAATTTTTGTTTTGATAAATTTAAATTAGAAAATTTTGTTTTTTTTCAACAAAGAAATAATAATTGATTAAACATAAGATGAGCTTTAATTCACCAGACATATGTTTCCTAAAAGACTGCAGTGCTCCGACTACACAAGTCTGCAGACAGCGTAAATAACGCCGCGAAGGGCCCACCATTTATATTTGAGAACAGCTGATTGATATATCATGATAAATTACGTGATTTGTTCTTATTCTTATGTGGTAATAAAACTTGGAAGAAATGTATTCAAAATCGCACAATACTTGGTTTTTGAACGTTTATTATTATGTTGAAAAAAAAGTTAATTTAGTTTTCTATAGCTAAAGACATTGTCAATAATGTTTTCAATACTGTTCAATAACTTAAATCCCGATCGATGCTCTCGTTTTTCAGGAGAAGGCCGCGTAAAATGTATCCAAAATCGCAAAACACTTGGTTTTTAAACGTTTATTACTCTGTTAAAAAAAAAGTTAATTTTGTTTTTTATAGCTAAAGACATTGTCAATAAACTGTTCAATACTGTTCAATAACTAAAATCCCAATCGATGCTCTCGTTTTTGAGGAGAAGGCCGCGTAAAATGCCTTTGGGGCCGTGACAGACAGACAGACAGACAGACAGACAGACAGACAGACAGACAGACAGACAGACAGACAGACAGACAGACAGACAGACAGACAGACAGACAGAAAGTGAGATAAGACTATTTTCGGCTTATTTAATGTATAAAACGCAAAAAGAACCAAAAAATATACAATTCTGATAAATGTACAGACAAAACTCTAATTTTATTTATATAGATAAGAATAAGAACAAATCATGTAATTTATCATGATATATCAATCAGCTGTTCACAAATATAAATGGTGGGCCTTTCGCGGCGTTATTTACGCTGTCTGCAAACTTGTGTAGTCGGAGCATTGCAGTCTTTTAGGAAACATATTTCTGGTGAATCAAAGCTCATCTTATATTTTATCAATTATTTATTTGTTGAAAAAAAAAAAAAAAATTTCTAATTTAAATTTATCAAAACAAAAATTAACATTTTAGGAAGGTGCGGTTTGTGCTAGGCTCTTGGAAATTCGCCAGGTAGCACTATTATTACCACATGAGAACAAATCACGTAATTTATCATGATATATTAATCAGCTGTTCTCAAAAAATATTCTCTCCGATACCTGTCACTGAATTGCTGACGTTCCAAGTTGTTTACTAAGGGCCCGCTCACACGATACAGTTTTTGTGCGGTACAGTAAATTTGCTGTATCAGTTATTTTGCAGTGCTTTCGTTTGCATGTACATTTCATATTGTATGTTCACACAATACTGTTTCGACTGTATCCAGTAAAAAAGCTGTTCTAGCCGATCTCTACATTCGGTTTTGTCTTCGAAAACTGTATCACTAAAATCAGCTGTACCGCAAAATAACTATCCGTATCCGGTGGCACATGTATTGTACCGGTAATGGATATGTTCAAACGATACGCTTATTACGCTGGTAGCAGTCTTCAGATCGTCAGCATTGATCTTCTTCATTGATATTCTTCAGCATTGGTCTTCTTATTAGTGAATTCCAGTGTCCAGAAGTGGAAGATATTAATTGTGAAAATTTAATTTCTCTAATATATGAGAGACCCGCCTTGTGGGACAAGACTTAAGATTAATATAAAAATAATGAGAGAAAAATGTGTAGAATATTGAAACCAGAATTTGCGTACTTTGATCAAAATTTAAGAGAAACCTTCAGTAAGAAACTTATTTAAAAAAATCTTACAAAAAAAAAAAATCCTGGACTGGAATAAATAAAACTGAACTGGAAGCGCAATGGAAGAAGGAGGAGAGCACAGCAATAAGCAGCAAAGCCGGCGTGTGAACATCACAGTACATTTGACGCCGTACAGTAAAAAAACCGTACCGCAAAAAAACTGTAACGTCTGAACGGGGCCTAAGCTGCTAACAACTTCATGATCGTTGCTATCAAAAAAGCCGAAACATATTTAGTCTTATTTCTAAACATAATCCGTACGAAGGACGGGCACAATAGCTAGTATCATGATAAATTACGTGATTTGTTCTTATTCTTATGTGGTAATAAAACTTGGAAGAAATGTATCCAAAATCGCACAATACTTGGTTTTTAAACGTTTATTATTCTGTTAAAAAAAAGTTAATTTAGTTTTTTATAGCTAAAGACATTGTCAAAAAGGTTTTCAATACTGATTAATAACTTAAATCCCGATCGATGCTCTCGTTTTTCAGGAGAAGGCCGCGTAAAATGTATCCAAAATCGCAAAACACTTGGTTTTTAAACGTTTATTAATCTGTTAAAAAAAAAGTTAATTTAGTTTTTTATAGCTAAAGACATTGTCAATAAACTATTCAATACTGTTCAATAACTAAAATCCCGATCGATGCTCTCGTTTTTGAGGAGAAGGCCGCGTAAAATGCCTTTGGGGCCGTGACAGACAGACAGACAGATAGAAAGTGAGATTAGACTATTTTCGGCTTATTTGATGTATAAAACGTAAAAATAACAAAAAAATATATAATTCTGATAAATGTACAGACAAAACTCTAATTCTATTTATATAGATATATCATCTATTTATTTCTAAATAGATATGTCTCGAATACTATCACAAAAAAATAGTTTTAATAAATGAAATAAGTTTTCAGGCACCCAAATTAAAAATGTGAGCTCCATAATCTCCCGAAATCTGCTTCAACAGATATAACAGCTCTCATAAACCAAAACTCTTTGAAAGGATCAATTCTAGAGATTTATTGCAGTTTTATCATTATTCTTTTGATGAGATCAAATTAAATATTTTCAATTTATCTTGCCTTTGAAGATATATACCATCCTTATGAAGCCTTCAAAAATTTCCTTATGATGCAAGTAGTTAGTTTCAAGCAATCAGGGTCGTATTTATGTGGGATATTAAATACTATAGAGATATCATACTTCAAATGTCCGGTACTTTGACTGTAATTCAATCTAAAATACATTTAAAAGGTTCGGTTAATGCGTATTTGCGTATCGTGAGATCACTGCATGATCATTTTTGATCGAATAATATTATAAACCTACAGACTATTCAGAACTTCACAGAAATTTTGGAAACAAGTACAGTCACAAATTGTTTTGGAGATGATAATTAACAGGGCTTTGATCAGTGGAGTATTGTTACACAGAGAAGAACCAAGTCAGAGTCATCTTTTAGCTAATCGGATGCCGCCTCATCGGTTGAGGCGCTGATTTATAGTTGCACAGGCACACACTATACCGTTATAATAATTGCGATGTAAGGGGTTGAATAGCACAAGAGAAAATACACTACTCTGTATCGGTCAAACGAAACATACCGGGGGGTCGTCGATCCAACACAAAGGACAACATACATCCCTCGTTCTATCATCACCCAAAGTCCACTCTCACACTATCGCCCATCCCTCCACCTGCCCCCTCTCATGGATTTCTGCACTTCCCTTTTGCTGCGTTTGTGGCTTTAGAGATCCACAACGTTCCATAGTAAGCGGATGACGTTATTTATCGACGACGACAACGGGAAGAGAGCGAAGATCGGTGCGCGCTCTCATTTTGCTACTGCTAGTCCAAAAGGTACTACACTGAAATATCCTCCCTGCTCCTCCTACCACGAACAAAGAACCACATAACTAAAGCATCTCGCCAATAATAAAGCCTAATACTTTGAGGATTCCTTTGAAATTGGACAACTGAGTCGATATACTGTAGCTAAACGTTGATTCCACCTGCCACTATCCAACCAGGCTCTTGTTCAAGGTTGAAGCAATCAATACTCTCGTTAAATTTCAATATTCATTATTACTATTATTATTATTATTTTTATTATTATTGTTATTATTATTATTATTATTATCATTATTATTAATATTATTTAGGACTATGTAGCCGATATCACAACCTAATTGGCTGGTAGTAATTAATTCATACGGGTCATTGACCAAGTATGTATTTACTATATTTCAAAAAAAGTTTTGTTCTCTAAAGCTGATGTGCTCCAACTCCAATGTTCAAAATTTTTCTATTATCATTCTTACTATTTTTTTCCCTTCAATTTCATTGATTTTTCCCCTTTAAATATTTATAAGTATACTTTTTCTTGCCATTTTATTCAAATTCTCATTATTATTTTTGTTATTATTATTATTATTATTTGTTTTAACCATGTGCATCTAGTGTAACCTCGTGTGATTTAAAATATGTAGTGAAGTTATAAAGTCTCAAAGTGCAGTGTGTATTCTTATTACCATGATAAATTAGTTATTATCAGTCATTCATCTGATTCATTGTAGGAGAGAAAAGAGAAATATGGAGAAGGAAGAGGAAAATAACCATGAACTATTATTTCGTGCTACTTCTTCATCAATGACTTCAAATGATCTAATTTAGATTACTGTTACATCTATGTAACAATTCTCTTGTCTATTGCAGAATGCTTATAGGCTCTCAATATTTTAATCTTTAAAAACCAATAATTGTACTTCAGAAACATCTAGGATATTTCCTTGGAATGATAACTTGATTTTAAAGGGAAATCTGAGATCCGAGCAATATTTCAATAAACATTATTAAAATCAAATAAACACTATTGTTAAAATCACTGTAAGTAGCTTAAAAAGTACTAGCTTATCTATGAAACGTGATTTCATCAGTAAGTACAAGTATGTTATCTGTTATGATGGGAAAATATGATGAATGGAGCGACTTTGAATCCAATAGGTCTGATGAAAATGTGACAAGATCGGAAAGAGGAGGTAAAAGTAGATTAGTAACTAAGAAAATTGAAATCTGAAAAAATTATGAGATATTTGAACTTGAACTACAGAACAGCTCTACTGTACCGTACTGTAAATGTTGAAGTGACTGGATATACTGTTGTCAATGAGTTGTTGTTGAAGATCAAGAGTCTTCAGTGTGATTCACAGCTTTGAAAGGAATATCGAAAAGATTAATTAGTTGAGTAGCCTACTATGAATAATTGGAATGGCAAACGAAGAGCTATTTCATATTAAAAACATATTTAAAAGTCCATGATTTTTCAACAAAAGATATTTTGATACTCACCTGAAAATAAAATAAAAATTATTCCCTAACAATCAAAAATTACGAATTCGTCATAAGAACAATAAGGCGACAGATATGGAAAGTGCAGAATGGATCTATAATTACAATAATTGTTCGGAAACTAGACTATCACCTAAATCGAATCTAATTTACTCATAATTTGAAAACACAATAAATAAACAAGGTAAAATAATTAATTTGAAAGAAACAAGAAAAATACACATTGTCGAAATGTATGATGTATTATGATTAATTATAGAATATTGGAGTAGGCCCACATCTCCTTATAGGTAGAATACAAATATCAGTTTTAATCAAATTACTGTTAAGACTGAGATTTTTTTGGAGGATGAAGCCCACATAGGTCTGTAATGAATAGGATGATGGTGATTGATGAGTTGGCCCTACAGTTTTATGTGGGTTCCAAACCACCAGGGAGTGATTCTACAGCTGAGAACAGAGTCTTTTTTGCTGCCCAATCCAATCGGTCACCATTACAAAGGTGGCCCAGGAGTTTCGTGGCTTATCTCTGATTGAACAGATACCTGCTACGGCACTCGGCTATCACTTCCCTAAGTGGTAAATGGTTAAGACTGGCATTGTGTTTCTATTTTATACCTCTCTTTTATTCTGCATCTCTCCAGTTTCAGTGAGAAAAAATAATAATTAACTAGAAATGCAATGTCAGTCTTAATGCGAAATTGTTCATCAAGTATTTCAACATAGAAAACATCACAGATTTTATTCTCACTCTCGTTGCTGCTATTCATCATGAGACCTGATTTAAACTTTTATAAAAATCAAATTTTTGCAAAATGTAACACATTGATGAGAGAAAAAAAAGATATTCCTTTTGTAAACATTCCACTATATAGCCTATTATTTGAGGTGGAAAAGTTTTCCTTCGAACGCAGGCCAACAAACGGAGAAGCGTGCTTAGCGCAGTGATGCGTGAATCGTAGACTGAAATTCAGTGATGACTGACTTTGGAAACTGTATAATTCGTGCGTCGTATATTGTCGCCGGCGAAGTCTCAATCGATGCACGTGCGACCATCACGGCGAACAACAACGGCAACAGGCCGCTGGGTGCGAATTGGAATTGTTCGCAGTTCGTCTGTTTGTTTCTCCGTCCTTCAGGAGGGTAATGAACGGAATAATGATGCTGGGCGAAGATGGTTGATTGGGAAAGGGGGTGGTGGCAGAAACGGGTGAATTAATTCGGTGATCGGCCGGCCAGGTGGCGCTGGTAGCGCTCTCTTCGGCGAATTTGCAATTGTAATTAGGAAACGGTGATTGTCGGCTGGCTGGTACAATCTGCCGCTGCGTTTAGTTTTCGACTGTCGCTTCTCTCCTCTCTCCTATCTATGCTATTACCCTTTCTTTCTCATTCACTCTTCACTCTTTCTACACCACACTTTGTTTTACCCTCTCTAGCAGTCCTTTGGTAATGTTTGCCAGACCAAATGAGGGATCAAGACTTTAAATCCAACTCCTACCTCACTGTCTGATACTCTCAACAGCAATGCTTGCTCTAAAGGTTCATATAAATACAAAATTTATTAAATGACAAAGGAAACCTTCAGGAAATTATTCTGTTACAGGTAGGAAATTTATATTTAATGTGTTTTCGAATAATAAACTATGATTATAATAGTATGGGCTCTTAATACACTAGTCCATCTAAACAGTGCTTCAACTAATATTGTTGATGAGATAATGAGAAACTGCATTATTCCTTGTTCGCATAGGATAGGTTCATTCCATGCTTCAAAACAAGTGTAATCAGAAATTGAAGCATCGGGCATTCATAACCTCATAATCATAATCAGTTGATTTAAAGAAATATATCGTGCAATAGAAACCTTGTTTTTTGCTTAGATTCAAACTTCATTCTCATGCAATATTGTTTGTTTCCCATAACATGGCCCAAACGGTGTGGCGAAACTATCCTCCAATAAAATCCAGACGATTATTATTTTTCTTAGTAATGGCGAAGGTGATATTGTGGAAGGTATTTATAATGAATAATAAGACGAAATTGTCACAACCACATTTATTAAAACTTCGAGAAACTAGTTTCGGTTGTTACACCATTATCAATCTCAATCAAACTCCCGAAACTAGTTTCTCGAAGTTTTAATAAATGTGGTTGTGACAATTTCGTCTTATTATTCATTAAGTAACGATTATTATTATCTGATAATGAGGTGTGAGCTCTTAGATATCACATTGTAATCAAATTCACATATGATAGTGCTGCAAGTCACAGAATGGTGGAAATTGATGTAAGAACAGGATACCAGAGTCAGAGCAGGACAATATGATATGAGAGGATTACTCACATGGCTTTCTTCACGTAAATTTACAATAAACAAGAAATGTTATTCATATGCATAGTTTGCAACACAGAGATCAAATACTAATGTTTCAACAATAAAAAAGTAATAATATGAGTCATAAATTGAAGAACTGGGCTAAGGAAGAGAAATTGAAAAAAATTTGATAAGAAATACTAAACAAGTAATAGAATACTTCACATCAATCAAGTCCTTCGAGGAATTAAATTCCAGATTCGTGTTTAATGTCTACCAAACATACATGCTCCCTGATACCAAAATGTTGAATAGAAGGTTCACCTAACAGTTCAAGCGTAGTCAATGTGTGGACGGTTTATTGATTACGTTGGTGAAGTGAGTGCTATCTGGAAGACATAAGAGTGATAGTGCCACTAAAAGTAAATTCGTATGGCTTTTCGTGATGGGGAGACCCTTACGGGTGATAGTGCCACTGAAGAAATACAATACAACAGTCGACAGGTGAGGATATAGCTATCGTGGAGGAATTCGAGAGATCGACTTGAGTTATGTTGTTGAGAGAACAAATTGTCTGTCGGCTGTATGCGTGAGGAAGAACGGAGAAGGAACAAACTTAACTCGGCCACTTGCATGTTGTCTAGATGAAGTGCAAACAATAATCGTGCCAGTGCTAATTTGATTTCATTTGCCGAGATTATTCACGGTCGAGCGAGCCGACGAGATGAGAGCATCTTGATGATGATGATGATGATGATGATGATGATGAGGACGGTCATACTGATGACGATTAAAGGATGAGCGCGATTTCGATGTAGAGCCGCATAATATGTTGCACGAGAGGGTGAGAGAGGCAGCCAAGAGTCACGGCCAAGAGTAATATAGAGAGTGAGTGGCCTGCTAGAATTAGTAAAAGGAGAAGTTGTGAAGAGAATGCCAGGAAAGGTGAAGATGAACGAGCAGCTTTTAGGCTGCGGAAGGAAGGTGGGGAGAAGATCATTGCAAATAGGACGGCAGGCGATCTCTTCAATTAGGCTTTGTAGCCACGTGAATGTTCACGCAATATATATTCCACCTTCATTCATCTACGGTCTCTGTTTCACTTTTGTACCCACTCGTGCTCTTTCCATTTCTCTCCTCTTCAATGATAGTACAAGTGCTATTGAGATATTATTTTTAATCCCTTTATTGCTGTATAAAATATAATGTGGACTACAAGCCCCAATTAGGCATATAAAAAACATATGCTTCCACTTTCCACTAACTCTCGATTTTCCTCTTCGATAATAAAAATGAGAAATGAAATTTTCAAGGCATCCTGAAGCTTAAAAGCTACTAAATAAATGTGAATACGAATACGTATCCTTTAATCGAATACGAATTAAATGTAAATATCAGTGGATAAATAATAATGTAATTTGTGGAATGTATGTTAAATATATATTTATACATATATGTATGTAATCTTCTATATATCAGACCAAAGAATTTTCAAGCTTTAACTTATGAAAAAATAGATATAACTCGTAATATGATTGCAGAAGAAGAATAACAGCCAATATTTAAAAAAAATCACTCATTCTGTAACAAAATAAAATTGGATGAAAGATACCAAAAAAGAAAAATAAACGTACTGGATGGATACGGACTTTCTATATATGTTATCTGTTTTTCTAAACCTTGATTTTGAAGGCTCATATTGATTGAACATCGCTATCCTACTCAAGAAAGACCAATACCAAAAAAACTACATTCGTCAATATCTTGCACCACTAAAAATATATCTTGGGTTTCAAGTTTAAATTATAAGTTAGTATACTTTCATTGTTTCAGCAATTTAATTTTTGAGCTGCTATTGTCCGTTTCAAAACCATACTGATAAAATGGACAATTTGAATGAGAAAGAAGAACAAGAATTCAAGTTGGTACAATATGAATAGTTCACAGTCAAATCAAATAAAATATCCAATATTACGTCTATTCATTTATATAATAAAATAGAGCCAACATAGTGATATACTGTATTATGTGAATTGAAGTTTATGTTATTCTAATATTTGAGTGGATTCTGAGGTAATATCTACTAAAATCACACCTCTTCTGACCGGACACACATTGTGTCTCCCGGTCGAATTGGCCAAACTAGCCAAAGGGCAAGTGAAAGACTCCTAATTATCCTAGACTTGATTATCATAGTTTGAAATGAAATTGGATATTTGAATGTAATGGCCAATAAAGCATACACATACATACATTAATAACAAAAGTATTGTGACATTGTTTCAAATCAGAAGTTATAAAACTGTTCTCGACAAAATAACGAACGTGTCTGATCAATAAAGCAAAGAGTTTTATCCTACAATTTCAAGATGTCACACAAGTTTCTTCCTTGCCACTCTACTCTAGCATAGTATCGTTTCAATGTTACAAACCGGCACATACACACTATGGCCTGGCGGTGGCTAGCTCAGTCACCGCATACGGGATGCCCTCCATAGACCGGATAGACGTGACATTGTATTTGTTGTGTCGGCTGATCTTGGGTGGACGGGGGGCGGTCTAGGTTTGCGAAGGCGGCAGCAAAAAGCCGTCCTAAACCCAGTGGTCTTATGGTCAGCGAATAACGGAGGCGGCGGCAGCATCTAACAAAGTACAGAATATCTGGCCAGACTCTAATCCCGAATTTTGTTGCGAGACCGAGATTAGGGCCGGTTCACACAATTACATTATGGCGTGCGGACACAAGGGTGTGGTGCATACCGAATATCAAGGCCTGATCAACACTGTGCCAATCCAATCGCATTTGCCAAATCAACATCATTGACAACCATAATAATGGCTTGTTATTGACCATAAATAGGCCTACCTACCAAGCCATCGGTCATCATTCTATTGGAGGAAGAAAGCCGATGGGCGTTTTCCCATGTCGCTGGCTGTAAAACTTCACAACTGACTCACATTACTGTATTTCCTTATACGAAGAAATGCATTCTACTGGAAATAAACTGTGAGGTAACAACTATCATAGAATTATATTTCAAAGGTTTTTGCATTAAATATCGGCTACTTGAATTTAGTTGAAGACTCAGAATGAATAATAACATGAAAGTTTTTGGACTGGAATTATTACAGATTTTTAATATAAGGAGGGTTATATAGGATTATTTTGATCAATCAGTTCTGACTGATTGCATTCAAAATTTCACAGTTTCACAATTAAAATGAGATTGAATTCACGATATTTCATTATTTGAATTGTTTCAATTTGTATTAAGATTGAATATTATTTTATTTGTCCTGCATGCTTTTCAAAAAACTTCATCACAACGGGAAAAAAGGTATGTGAAAGTTAACCACCTGGACAATGCAGGGCTAAAATATAACTATGATACATCAATAATATATGAAAGGCTGAATCTAGTTCTATTAAGACTATTGGGTCACATAAATTCCTTTCACATAACTTACTATAGATTGGTGACATGTAAAATTTAAAAGTATTTGTATAGAATGTAATTCAAAGTCAACCAGAAAAACGGACCAATGAGATTGGAATGCACTAAATAATTAGCGCAGAGAAGAAGTAGTGTAGAACCAGAGCTCTACTGTTTACTCTGTGTAAACATTATATTACTGAAATATAATATGACATCATTTGAATGATATGTGAACATCTTCATGGATTCACCCCATTTCTCTATTGATGGAGAAGACAATAATAGGAATTGGTTGATTGAGACAATAGGGAAGATATATTTTACAATAAGGATTAAAAAATATATTCGCGACCAAAAAACCAGAACATCCAAGAGTAGAAAATCAGACTGAAACTTAAAAAACTGATTCATTTTAAAGGACAATAAGAAATATCGTCTTCAATAATAGAGAGGATTTTTTTTCAAAAGCATTAAGACTTAGATGAATGTTCTGTGTAGGCTATTAGTGTTACAAGTGTCCCATGAATATTGATGGAAAAGAAACGAAACTCCGTCTATGATTCACGTTTGTGTCTTTTTATAAATATAAGTGTATGCAAAAACTTATCAAAAGAGTCGTGGCCTGAAGGATGTACACTGTTTTCCTGAAACTAAATACAACTAGAATACAAGCAACAAAAGGTAACAAAATTTACATAATTATTATTATTATTATTATATATTTATATAATCATACACTCATAGATTCATGAATATTATTTCTTTAATAGTAAGTTCAATATAATCACAAGTACAAGATTATAGTTAAGCAGTTCGAAGCCACAGTGGCCATTACCGATAAAGTTCTGAAAAAGTACTTGAATTTATATGCAGAGCATTTTTCCGTGAAAAGCTATTATAAAAGTCTATTGAAGAAAATAAAAATGAATGTAATCCCTATATATCATACTATTCAATTTGTGTACAGATAACTTTCTAATTATGGCAGTTACGATGAAAAGGGATAGGACATTGCTTGTAGAGAATGATATAAGGAAGCCATCAAAATAATTTTCGTTCAAATATTTTGAATAGAACTCGAGATATTGACGATTTTTGAAACGCTTTTAACATACAGACAGTGGACCGGCTGGCGAGGTAGGTCCCCAGTGAGGTTGGGGGGTTAGGCGCGCTCCGGCTGTACAACCAGTTATACGCAAGGCTGCTCTATTCTCTTCTATACTCTCTGTGTAGAACGTGAGGTAGAAGCTGCAATACTGAAAAACTGAAAAGCATGTACACTGTACAGTATGATTTTCTACACATTCAACAATCGGATGAACAAGTAAGTGGAAGTCACAATACTACATGTTAATGTTAGGTCTGTTTTCTCACTGTTTTCAGAAATGTCACAGTAATGTTAGGTCTGTTTTCTTAGTTTATCAATAGCAATATTAATTGTCTTACTCGCCAAGTAAGGTTACTAGCTCTCTCAGCACTATTCCTATTCTCCTTTTTATCCCTGAGAAATTTCTACTCTCCCTATCATCTCTGAGTTGGAACTATTAGAATTCTCAAGTAGAAACTCTACTGTTGTAAAAAAAGTTGACTAGTCGGTGTGACTTAGACATTCGATAACCCTGAACTTAATTTCTCAGTTGATTAACTTCGCAGTTTCAGATTACGACTTCATAGCACCTCTATATCCAGTGAGTTACACCTGAGATTCTACAATCTTGAAAGTTACAGCTTTAAACCCATCAAATCCGCCTCTAGACAGTGAAATAATTCCGTCCGGTAAGACATTATCGGCTGAAAGTGTCAGTAATAACACTCTTAGTTCCCCGAGGCATTACTTCCAACAAATCATCAAGCTCTGCAGTATTGTTTCACGCATGCGTCGTCATGTCTCAACATAACAACCATAGGTTACAGCCACACTCTTAACGACACACATAAAAATTATGTTTATAACGTCCGAGTAACGATTCTCACGTAACGACTAGAAACGTCAAAATATCAACAATCTATGGTGATTATTATCGCCATTGCACCATTCTAATTATTATTCATTACAGGCTCCATTTCACGGTTCAACTCACTCTATAAAATAGTTTACGGCTGCAGTAGTCTACAGCGAAAGAGATACTATAAATAAATAGTAACAGGAACTGAACACTACAGGCTATGAAGTGGAGGAAAATATATTTGGTATCGGTAGGTTAGAAAGATTAGACGATATTAGTCCTATACCTTCTGCATTGGGAATACGTTTAGAATGATCAGCATTGATCGATAAAACTCAATTAAGTAATTTTAGTTCATTTTAATATTTTGTAGTTCCATTGTTAAAAGGTATGAATAGGTATGTTAAGGTCAAGATTGTTCGAGTGTTACTGAATGTTTTAATATGTGAAGTGATGCAAAATGATTCCATAGTTTAGCTATTCTTGAATCGCATCAACTCGAAAAGAAGAAACCAAACGTTATTTATTTTCATTCAAACTGAAAACGATGGTTGACAAAATAGACTAGGTTTAACTGGCGATCGTGATGAACTTCTCATATATTATGCTCAATTATCAAGAGGAGAGAGCTCTATCTTTTCTAACCTAAATAAAAAACATGATCCATTCATACCAAGACACAGAAATACAGAACTACTATTATTGAAACATTCGAGCTAAAAAATAATAAAGTGATCTGAAAATGGAAAAAATGAAGGATTCTCTATCTGGGTGACTCATGATGTCAAATCGAAGATTAAGTCAGGGAAGTAGGGTAACGACTGGTGTAATCCACCTCAGTCCTTGAAGTCCATAATCAATTAATTTCCACAAAGAATAGTAAAAAATTGCTATTTTTAAATGTTTAATGTCTATGTACTGATATGAAAAAATTTGAACGGAAAATACACTCTGTCAATACAGTACTGAAAAAATTCTATCCTTCAGAATATGTTATATTATTTGTACACAATGACTACCAAGCTGAGCTAGATTGTGTCAGTTAAGTAGAATAGAGATTCGTCAGCAATTGTAGCCAAAATAATCTCTCATGAGAGTAATTTACATTCAAATAGAATGAGCGCGTAACTGTATAAGCCTACCAAACCGGAGAGCTCTAGATTTCCGGATTTTGAGCTGGACGTCGACTGTAGACATCGGTGGTGGTGGTGGTGAGGATATGGGGGAAATTATAACGATTCACATTGGCACTAGTGGGCTGTAAGTAAACGGCAGATTGCTAAGCTGGTGAGAGAGAACTGGACCCGTGGACTATAATATACAGTGGGAAGGGATGAGAAGTGATTGCAAGAGGAATGATGGTTTTAGTTTCAGTGTGAAATTGTATCGTGAGTGTGTGCGAGAAGGGTGGGGGTGGAGTTGTGTAGACGAGAGCTAGCGCAAAATGAAGGACTGATACAGGGTTCATTCCCGCTAAGGTAAATCCTGGCCTAAGCTTGATTAAACTTCCACCCATCTGCCCATGTCTTCACGCCCCGGGTAAAAGATGGTGCCGAAACGTAAGGGCTTGGTGAAGACACCGAGCAGTCTACTCAGGGCTTTCTATAACTGAGCATGATGATAACTCCAGCTCTATTTATAACATCTCTTCATCCGTGAATGATACTCACCCACCCTTGGCTTCGGCAGTTCCGCTTTTCCACAACACGGTTCCAAAACAGATTCGCTTCATCCGTTAGCTTCCTTTCCATCTTCTTCCGCTTAGCATTATTTCACGAATAGTAGGGCGCGTGTGTGGAGCGTGTACGCAGACTTCAGTTGCCGCAAATTATCTGCACTCAAGGCATTGAGAGCAGGCCAATCGGTGGGCGAGTGGAGGCCACTCGGTATGCACACTTTTCAAAAACATCGGCTATTCGCTCTTTCTCGTTCTCTCTACCTATTACATGTTGAGGGTGAAACAGTCTCAACTTGGCGATTTCATTGAAATTCTTTATATAATACAGATTTAATAATTTTATGACAATGAATTGTTTTTAAAATCAGTTTGTTATAGTTTTCTGTTTTATACTTATAAAATGAATCATTGAGATGTCTACATCCAAGGAACAAAGTTGATTTGTATACTCTATTCTATAACATCCGGTCTTCTTTATATTTTGTAGGAATCAGTATTCAGTTGAAGAGCAAAAACCATAATTTCACATGAATAATGTCAACCTAAGGTATTATAATCAACTCCCTTGTATAGATGAAAAGACTATGTTCTACACCTGATTATAACAGAAAATGACTGAAAGAATGGTTTTTTACAATAATAACATTGTATCATCGTAACAATACTGTTAGTATCAATTCATTATTGCATTACTCTTTAAACAAATCTGTTTTTGAGAAACCCCTCCGATAGTTGATTATGAAAGTATACTCAAATATTACTATCCTCCAATAATGATTTTGATGATGCTTTCTTGCCTCAGTCAATGTAATAAAAAAGGAAAATAAAAATGTCAAGAAAATATATAAGCTTAGACTGTCATTGATAATGAATAAATCCTATCAATTCCCCTTTTAAAATTAAATGTGCTGCTCGAGCACAGCAGCTAAAAAGCACTGTGATACGTATTATATGACAGACTTGACTTCCATGCAAGTTCATGTGTTTCGCCCATAAAAATTTTATTATCTTCAAACTTCTTACCAATCATAATAGCCTATACTGAATTACTTTTTTTTTTAAAAAAGGATCAAACTCCTCCAGTACAGTTGAAAAAGGGTAATAATAATACCTCTCATGACAGAGTTCCCTTCCATGTAAGTTGAAGTTAAGCACTCTCACTCATTACATATTTTTATCATTCAACTTCTTCTGTGCTGATATCATTAATTATTAATTTTAGAGTGAGGAATGATGATAATTATTATCAGAGATCGTAACTAATAGTCGACTGACATCTGCAGTCACAAAGTTTTTATGAGCAGCCGCAAAACAGCCACCGCGATCGAAGCAATAACGGCTGATTCGATTAGAATGAGACCGGGAATGTGGCATGAAGTTGGGCTAGTGAGATTCGCGTCTATTTAACGCG
Source organism: Conomelus anceps (assembly GCA_948455865.1). NCBI lineage: Eukaryota > Metazoa > Arthropoda > Insecta > Hemiptera > Delphacidae > Conomelus > Conomelus anceps. Next base: position 52,753,496 of record OX418218.1, on the reverse strand, counting down.
ATAATGAAGTTGAAGCCACTACACTCTGCGTTATTATCAACAGCACCCCAAACATACACACAACTCATTACCATCAAGCAGAAGCAGAGTGCATGCCGCACAAGTTCAAACAAGTTCGCCCCAAGCGCTAGAGCACAGCTTTTGTGTTAGGAAAATATCGCATCAATTTTTACGACTGACTACGGCGTGCAGAGTGCGACATTATCAAAGAACATTATGACTCTCAGTGTAATCCCAAGCACTTGAAGCGAAAACTTGAGATGCTTCAGCTGATAAAGCATGTAATGAGCGCTTGTCCAAAAGTTACAGCAATAAAATTAACTGCTATCCAATTCGGCTACTAATGATTTCCTATCACACCACATCCATTACTGCAAGATTATAGCAGATAATTTCAAACTTCGAGTTTTGTTAGAACACTTCTGTGAAAATGTAGTCTGTTTTTCCTTCATGTTGGTGTTCTCAATTGCAATTAAAAATTGCACGCATGATCTTTGTAGTTCAATGATAAGCAGCATTCTGGCCATGTCACTGATAATAACTCAAAATATTACTAATGGAATTGGTGTTGCTACACTTCAATACAGCATATCAAGTCCCATTATTATTTACAGACTTCAAATGGACCATTCAAAGATTAATATTGGAATTCATGATTTGGAGTTATTGAGGCTAGGAAGTATTGGATAACAGGGTTTATTTCTGGATTGTGTGATACCTAGACCTGAATTACACTTGACAACCTGAACTGAACAAATTATCTCCTTGTTACTTCATAAAATTGGATCAATATCATGTATTCACACGACTAATTAGGCTTATAATTGGACCCGTACCTAGGCTAGAGCAGCCACGGCTCCCCAAAGGTCTCAAATTTGCAAAAGAATCGTGGATGGTTCCTCTTAGAAAAAGTCTACTCGAAATTACTTCCTGCCTGGGGGGCCCCATAGCAGGCCTGCCTGCATTTAACTGCATTTTTTACCATTCTTGTCATTGCATTAGCTTTTTACTCTCATTTGGAGAATCAAGACCAATCTTTGACATTTGCAAAGAAAATAGTGATTGGATTACTCTATTGTAGGCAGCAATGCGCTCACGAATTTATGAGTCGTATTTCAATTCCTACAAGTCAGATCGATATTCAATAACAGAAAAAAATTAACTAACTAACGAAGTGATAGCCAAGGGCCGTAGCAGGTATCTGTCCAATCAGAGATAAGCTACGAAACTCCTGGGCGCTCTTTGTGAAGGAGACCGATTGGGTTGGCCAGCAAAAAATCTCTGTTCTCTGCTGTAAAATCACTTCCCGGTGGTACGGAACCCACCTTAAACTGTAGGTCCAACTCATCAATGTGTGCTTCATCCTCCGAAAAAAAACTAGTTGTTAGAAATTTATCACATAGGCTTGAATTTCAGTACATTTTTCTCAACTCAAAATATTAAGGTATGCCATGACGTTGATAATATTTTTGAAACATTTCTTTCACCTCAAAATTGGTGGCTGCTATGAGAATTAATCATTTTTCTGGTGTTTGTAAAGTAGTGTGATATTTTCAGTTGAAAAACACCATTCGCTGAGACTCAAAAAAATCATCTAGCCGAAAATTGCAGGAGCTCCCTACAACCTACCACAACACTGCTGCACACATGTTCATTACGACACAGTCCTGTCACGGTTCTACCATAGCTAACAAAGCCAACATTCAGTTTGCCCAATAGCAAAACTGAACAGAGAGTTGTAACCTACGTGGGGACAACTGTCCCATTTGTAACATATATTTTAGTATCGCTTAAATGCCTCCAGCACTAGCAGAATGCTGTTCTCTGTCCCAGCTGATACACTATAATCCCTTGCGGTAACGGTTCTAAATATAATACATATTTCGACCGCCCTTGTTTCCACGAGAGTCCCCAATTACTCGCATAATCGATGATCGATTTGACACGTATGATCGATTCCTCTGCGTTCAATTTTACGCCTATTCGTCGCGCCTCTCGACTCGATCGTCTCGCGGCAACACTGCTGCTCCAAGTTGGTGGTTGGGGATCACATCATTAGCATCAGCCTCATCCTACACCGTGTTAAACGATTTGTCCTGCTACGTCAATGTCTCGCTTCTGATACATTTCAATTCCAACGTTCCCAACACAAGTAACCCATCTGGAGAATGAAACATTGATGGAGTAGTCTTTATTCCACGCTGCTCTATACTATGTTCAATGCTCAATACTATGTTGAAGCATTTCAATCGTGATTTAATCAGAGATTCATTGTTACTAGACATTTTTTATTGGTGAGAACTGAGAATCTATGCACCTCTTGAACATACTGAATTATTTTATGTATTCTATATAATTATCTTATATATTATATATGATTATTGAAGCCTGCACAACTTCGTTTATAATTATTCCATACTTCAATCCAATAAAGATCATAATGAGTAGTTTCCTGATTCAGTTAGGTAAGAATAAATCTGCCCATTAGTCTAAAGACTAGATAGCATAAGTAAGCTATTCTATGGCAAAAGTAAATTAAGGTTTTACTCCGCCTTTCCATTTCATTTCATTCTCTAACTATAAATCGAAAATCAAATAGTCGGCCAATGAGGAGACACCAATAAATCTTTTACACTCTCCCCTGCACACAAGTATATTAATTTTGAATGGCTGTAGAGCTTGTATCCAAGTAGGTCTAGCGCAAATTTATCAGTCAATTCACCAAGCTGAGAGGCGACTATCAAATATATGAGTTTTTTCTTGGCAGAATGGAGTCACACAAAACCTCCAGTTTGAAAACAGACTGGCAGCTCAAATGATCCTACAAATTGACGACGGTAGGACTGCGAGTTCTCTTATTGGTACCAGGGCAGCACCATGTGGCTCAAATCGGACTCAACCCTGACAATAAGAGGCGATGGTAAGCTACCGTGCAGAATATTACAGAATCAACCTACTACGTGTTACATGCAATTTTTCGGCCGCAATTCAAATACCAGTGAATTGTTGAGAAATGAAATCGCCTGAAAGCTTAGCCAGCTCCTGACAACTTATATTTGCTTCTGGGGAATTGAAGTAAGCCTACGTTACGAAATGAATTTCAACAGAGGAAAATAAAAGATGCGGATAATCAGTTCCTCAGTGTGAAGTGAATTCCTATCAAGGCGTGTAGACACGGTGCAAATTATTTTGTGTGGGTTGGCATAGGATTGATAATATGACAGCTCCTATTTTAATAGGTGTCGCTGCTTTTTTGTTGTTACTATTTCCAGATTTTATTGTTTTTTATTGAAAAGTATGAATATTTTCACATTTCACAATTTTGTTGGAAATGTAGCTATTTGTATTGCATTAATTATGGAATCTAAGAATCTGGGAATATTTTTTATATCCCTCATAACGTCTAAAACGTGCAACTTATTGCACTCTTTTAGCGTAATAAAGATCCTTGATATAGGCTACATGTGTGTAGAGCTACGGAATATTCAATTTTAGACTACCCTTGTGTAGTATGACTCTTACTTTACCAGTGCGCTCTAGCAAAATAATTTGCACCGTGTCGCAAGTTGGATCTGTCTTGTTTATGGTGTTTGAATAATTCATATTGTTCCAGTGTATTTAGTTTGTGGCTTTTTTAGAATATGTTTAGAATTTCCAAGCCAGTTTGGATGTTATTGTGTGAATATCCAGTATTGCTTAAGTGATCTGCAAATGTTGAGTCAGAGCTGGAATGTAGTGATATGATGTGTTTGTTCTTTGTATCCTGTATTGAATGATTTGCCTGTTTGTCTTATGTAGTATTTGGGGCATGTGTTACATTTGAGCTCATATATTTCTGGTTTGTTGAATTTTTGAATTGTACTGTTTGTCAGGTTAGATGATTTTTGTTGGAGCTGGTGTTTTAGGTATCAATGTTCATGCAGTTTAAAGGAGATTCTCTATTGAAATTCACAATAGAGATTCTCTATTTAAATTAATGGTTTGTCTTGGAATTGGAAATAGGCTAGAATTATTTCATCAACTCTCACAATTCACAAAATTATTTATCATAGGCAGTATTAATTTTGTATTATTCATTGATATTGGTTCCAGAATAAAATATCCAGGATTTTAAAATCAAGATATCTGTTTCTCTTCATGAAACTTAAATAAATATTTCCCTGTTCTCTTCCACAGTATCTATGTTTTTTTTTCTTCTTGTCTGATCCCATGAGTGAGATCGAGCGCTTGAGTAAGAACACTAAACGAATGAAGCATCTCGATAGCACAGAGTTTCATTTGCAGATAGGATCTCCACTTCCAGCTATCAAACCCCTCGGAGGATGTCAGCCGTTCCGAACCGCCAAAGCAAAAACGACAAACACCGCACTGGGATGCTCAAGATTATGGTAAAGAAGGAACAAATCCTATTGCATGTAAGAGCGCGCGTGCTAGTGAGCACGCGTATGTTCTATCATTTCTATTATCCGTACAATTCTCCAGCTCCCGGTGATACGCCTGCATTGGCCAAGCCAGCCAGGAACTTTCTTATCACTTCACCGACGCTGCGCATTTCCCACAAACATTCAATTTTATTATTTTCGTTTTGGAGTGAATTGCTTCTCCTAATCAGCTTTCGAAACAGTTTCCTTTGATTTATAGAATGTCTAAAAAACTAACAGCAAGGAATGAGAGTAAGATAGAAAAACTGTCAAATTCGTCATTGATTTTTGTGTAATCAAAAAGCAATAATCACATGGAATATGATTGCTAATTCTAATTACCGTACATAATAAGGAAGCTTCTTTGATTTTTCCTTCTGTCTTCCTTGGTTTATAAAATGTTTGTACAGAACTGTCAGGAGAGAACAAGGCACAATAAATTAAAAACTCATCGAATTCATCGTAAATTGAGTTCTGTTTAACAAAGAATCCTAGTTAGTTCCATAATTGAAAAGGTTATTTTAATCCGATTAGAAAGTAATTTAACAGTTACATATTATCGAAATCAACTCTATCACATACTCAACATGAACAAGTGAACTTAATAGTATAATTATTCAATTTCGATTTCATTTTCAATTCTACGATTACGTACCTTGCAAACATTTTCATATTCGTCTACGTTTTTGAAGTGTTTTATCATGGATGACTCACCTGCAACAGAAAAAATATGTCATAAATTTTATGTTGAAGCTCCAATAAGAGTGATAAAAATAAGATGTTTATTCACTCAACTCATAGACCGAAATGTATATATTCGGTTTGTTCAAACCGAAGGGGAGCTATACTCCTCTTTTATAGGACTTATGTGATTATCCGATTTCGAGCAGGACCTGTTGTTTATAGACAAAGGATTCGGCTCTATAAACATTTGGAGGTATCCGGACTTGTACGAATCTATTGAAGTTGGAGAGCGTTGCGCAATTGGACGGTCGCCATGTTTCGATGTGATGCTGATCGCTGTGGGGGGTTCGATCTTGTTGGAGAACTGCCATTGTCTGTGGCTCGATTACGGTAAACTGGGACCATGGATGTGAGGAACTACTCCACCATTGAGCACCGAACCTCCCCGCTTGTCACTTAATTGGTAATTACGTTCTTTGTGGGAATAAAGATTTTTGTTCGCCTAGAACATTTCCATTTCAACTTTTTCTCCCCTACCCTCGCTGAGAGGGAACATGGAAAGAGATGGAGTGCACAAGGGGAGGCGTACCTCAACTGTTCATTGGTATAGACCTAGGTAGCGGAAAGGGTTTGGCCCCTCCTCAATGGTTCCTTTCTTGGAGAGAATCGTTTGTCTACTTTCACCGAGAGCTCGGAAAGAAAACAATGCTAAACCCATAATACTAAAGAATAAGGCCGATCAACAGCTGTACTACAACAATACACCCCTTTTTATTTATCTACGGCTATGCTTATCCATTCTTTCAGCGTCCATTACCATTCTGCAGAACAGGATCAACCTCTATTTCATCCCCTCTACTGGAAGTACGAACTAGAATATAGGCCTATATAATGACTATCATCGTGGGAGTTAAAGTGCGGTCTGCTACCAGCCTTTTCAACTCTAAGATATGAAACTATGCAAATTGCATTCTACTGTAGGCCTATTTAAACCTTTTATGTCCCCACAATATAGCATATCCGGTTATAAAGCAGAGTGAAAATATAGAGTTGAAACAAACAATTTGTCAAACAATTTTGTACCCTTGGCTCAAAAATAGGCTCAAACGGTATCTGATACAGGCTTGTGCAGAGACGGTGAGCAATTCAAACAGACAATGGTGGGGGTGGATGAGTAGTTGGCAGATGTTGCGTTTTTGACAGTGAATCAAGTTCAAAAACCATTCTCATTTGCCCAAAATTTTGCTCTGATGTGAAGACGTTCAACTGAGATCAAACAACTACATTAAAAGTTGAGAATGAGTTTTGTTGTTGTAGAAAGAGATACAATAAGTGCCCACCCTTTTGAAACATTTTGGCCACAACCAAATTTGAAAACATCAACAACGCTGTCATCTACAGTACCTCTTTATCAAATATAACTACTGGTTGCTTACTATAATAGACTTTATTGAAACAGCCTACTACTAATTATTGTTCTGTGAACAGTAGACCTCAATCGCCCAAAACTTCTTACATTAAATGTAATTTTCGAAAAATTACAAGGAGGCCCTACACTTTCAACTCAATATTCATTGCTCAATCTTTCATTGAAGATGGAAACTGTAAGAATCTTCATTTGGAAAGTCTAAAATTTTCACCTGATAATATAAAGCCTTATACCTTAAACCTTATAAAGGATTGATATGTATTTTTAGAATCTTAGCCCTAGAAATTCACAAGACTTACGTACCATGTCTATGGCCAATACATTTTTGACGTGATAATACTAATTAAAAAAAATTCTGAATATAAGAAAACTCACCACTACAATACCCGTAATCAAATTACAGTTGAAAAACATAATTTAGAATTTTTCAAGAAAAAAGCAAGATATATGGGATTGAATTTTTTTCAACCTATTGCCGCAATCTCTGCAATTGGAAAATAATACTGCCAAATTTAGAGCACATTTGAAACAATATTTGGTTAAGCTGTCTCTCTATTCTTTACAAGAATTTTATGAAAAAGAATGATGTTATGATATTTCCTCTTGCTGATTTTCTATAATTATGTGTATTTTAGTTGATTGTTATCCATGCTGGATTTCTTGTATCTGTGTTTACTTTTGTTGTTTGTAATTTTAGTTTATGACACTATTCTATGTATATTATGTACATTTAATGAATAAAGGTTTTTCAATCAATCAATCAACCATCAGAGAATTTTTAGATCCAAAATCAGAGAAAACAAAAGTTAATGATGAAATAATATTCTGTAATATTTAACCTTATAAAGGATTGGTATGTATTTTTAGAAGCTTAGCCCTAGAAATTCACAAGACTTACGTACCATCAGAGAATTTTTAGATCCAAAATCAGAGAAAACAAAAGGTAATGATGAAATAATATTCTGTAATATTTAACTCGGCATCTCGTCTGTTCTGTTATTCTGTTATTGTACCTCTTTCTACAACAACAAAACTCATTCTCATAATAAACCTTCAATCATAAAAAGCAAAAAATATCCACCAACAAAGAAATTTAGAAATTGTTCATCCCTCACATTTTTTCAGGGAAATTTAGATTTTCGCCCCTAGCTTCAAAGGGATTATTTTTACAAATGTTTCGAATGAAAGTCTCCAGAGTTATTATGCTCTAGCACTAACTGATGAAAAGAAAATATTCTTTATTATCCCAATTTTAAAGTTTTTTCTAATTTTTCTCACTCCTCTCACTAGTATTTAGTGTCAACCTGCTTCTACTTCCAATTAAAATAATATTAAACCTCCTCTCAAATCATCTTAATTTTAAATTTAAACCACCAGCACCCAAATCAGATACTCCACTAATGGGGGTAAATTTGGCTTTAATCGTGTCACATACAGACAGACGAAATCCCGAGTTAAATATTACAGAATATTATTTCATCATTAACTTTTGTTTTCTCTGATTTTGGATCTAAAAATTTTCTGATGGTAAGTAAGTCTTGTTGAACGAGCGAAGCGAGTTCTTCCTTTTGACTTGAGCTCGAGGCGTTGAGTGTTTGTGGGTATGTTCCACGATAACTTTCGAACGCCTTTATCAATCAAATTTGAAACACAGATTCTTGGTATCTTTAGACAGGTCAAGTTCGTTGGCCAATAAAATTAACCGACTCCTTCATCCTTTTTGAGGCGAATCAAATAGGCCCCCCTTCATTGATATATATATATATATATATATATATATATATATATATATATATATATATATCATCTAAATATCACTATATATAAAAAATAGTTGTTTCTACGATTCTACCATATCATGGCATCCGCAATAGATTTCAAAATATATTTTGAGTTATTATCAGCTGTAAGTGAATATAAATGCGATCAGGTTTTTTATAGAATACTAGCTGGCCCGACGCGCGTTGCTGCGTTCTCATAAAAAATTCTTGATTTTATTATTTGCCATCTACCACTGAGGTTACATTTCAAATTTCAGCCTTCTAGGATTATTAGGGAAGAAGTTAGTCCTATGGCTCTTCCAGCTAATCAGAGAGGCCTCCTTCGTTGTTTACTTACACAGTAAGACCTTACTCATCACCTCTCAATGAGCATTTCAAATTTAAACCTCCTACGACTATTAGGGTAGAAGCTAGGTTTTTGATTTTATTATTCACCACCTCCTACTGAGGCTACGTTTCAAATTTCTAGCTGCATTGGTTAACAGATGTCATCAACCCGGCATAATTTCATTTCCCAGTATATGGGTATGATCTCAGTCATATGTTTCCTACAGCGTGTACAGCAGATCGAAAAATTTCAAATTATTTTCCATTATGATTAAAAGATCCCAGTAAGCTAGCTAGCCATGTACCCGTGCTTTGCATAGGCAAAACTTTAACCACCTAAAAACACCCCTAAAATTGCGAATTTTGAAAAATCCTTTCTTATTGCACGGTGAAATCCTATAAATATTGTTCATACGAAATTTCTAGTAGTTTTGGCTCTGCGTTGATGAGTGAGTCAGGGTATCATCCTTTTATAGATAGAGATATATCTGATATAGGTATATGAGAACAGTAGGTATGTTTTGTGGAAAATAAATATGTGTGAGCAAAGATGAACTTGAACTTCAAGTGATAGATGTGTGCCTTATCGTTATTGAAAAGTCGCGACAAATGTTGGGAGAGTGACAGAACATTCAGCAAGAGACCTTAGCTGCAATTTGATAGACTACTATTGTGAAACTATACGGGTGAGTCGATTTGATTTACAGTACATTTAGCTGAATCACAGAGTTGGTACAAAATTCATATTACAATCACAAATATTAATTAGACATTTTCTCAATTTTGGTGAAATGTTGAGTGTTTACTTTATATAGACTATTTGTATATTTATGTAAATCAAAAATGATGGTGTATCTATCTTTATTTTTGATTATTCAAGCACTTCAATTGTGAGAAATACATACTGTAATACCTTGTGAGAAGGTTATTGAGCTTTGAGTAGGATAATATTATGGTTAGTTGGCTTCTGGAATCCTGGACTTTTAATAGTTTTTATAACATCACATATTCCAGTAGTATATATCCAAAATTATCGTCTTTGGCTTAGATCTTTTAAAATAGCCTGAAATGTGAATAAGTTACGGACTTTAAAATCATAAGTAGTTGTGAGCGAGTTCTCCAGCCCGGGGGGCTCACTAGTAAAGTTCATGATACCTGATGATGTTGCAGCTGAAGAGAATTACCGTTGGTCAATATTGTACTAGTCTTTTGTAAAACTGGGCAATCGATGAAGGTGAAGAAACAATGAAATTCGTAGTTCGCCTACCTATAAATTTCTCGGTTATCAATAAATAGTCCTAAGTTTTGAACATATTTAAACTAAGTGTCATCTCGACTCCACTCGATCACAACCAAAACTTCATCAAATTGAACTTGTCAAAACAAGAGTATAGTTCACCAGAGAATACAGAGCTCAAGATTATCCTAATCCTAATAATACTACCATTTCAAGTCGTCAATTTTGTTCGCAAGCGAAACAGATTAATCACCCAGGCTTGTGCAAAGAAAAGTTGTGCTGCAAAGGCGAGCAACAACAGCAACTTAGTTCACCGATTTATTGGAGGATAAAGTATTTCTGTTGTTGGTGGGGGGGAGGGCGCTGGAGGTTAATCTGGAGTCTTGAGAAGCAGTTAACTCGTTGCACAGTTCAGCTCAGTTGCTTCCGATTATGTATCACCGGAACATCCATATAATAAGGTGCCGTACGGGAAGGAGATTGAAGACGGCAACCAGAATGTACTGGAATCGGGTCGAAGTAGAGGAAAGTGGCGAGAAGCATGACGAGGGATGTGGAGGGGGAGGACTTATCGAGACTGGAGAGGAGTTTAATCAAGCTTAGGCAGTGGGATTTATCGCTCGGTGGATTCGGATCTGATTCCGCGCTGCTTATGTTCAGACGCGTTTTCCTCTAGCTAATAGAAATCTTGAGAATTTATAAGATGTTCGGGAAGATGTTCAATCAATGTGAATGAAGGCCTGAACATGATTGAATTATTGCACTTCCGGATGAAAAGTTCAGTTCACTTGACATATAGTCCTCAATAATTATTGTAGATTCGACAATCACTGAATTTCAATTCCCGTCAGTTAATCACAAATACTCTGAATAGTAGTAGTAGAACTAAATTATTGTGAAACATAATTAACATACCGACAGATTTTTTCAATTTTCTTAATAAAATTTCCCTATCCAATTTCTTTTTTAAATGAACAGTATAATGGCAGAAACTGTACTGCATAGGCTGATATAATACTACTTTATATGGCGCATTTTAGTAATGAGTTGATAATGTACTCTCACATATTAGTTGATACTGCATAGATAAGCACAACTTGATAATAATAATAATTTATGCGCATATATCAACTAATAGGCCTTTACGTAAATATACAGTACCCAATCATTCTGCTCAGTAATAACTTGATAGGGTTTATTGCATAATATAACTTTCAATCAGTTGTAAGAGTTTATACTAGATAATTATTGTAGGAAGTTTATACGGACTGAATGGAATATAAAGGAATAATTAAAACAACGAACTAGGATTTAGCATCTTGAGATAGAGAAGGTCGGAGAAAATCATCAATTAATAAGGCTCGGTTTCCAATCAGATTTGGAGAAAAAGACAGTGGACAGGGAAGAGATACAGTAAAATTGAAGAATTTAGTATAGGAACCTTTATCGAAAGCATCAATCCTGTAGTGTATTCCTTCCCTGTCCGCTGACTGTTTGTTCAAATTCGCGTAGTTGGAGACCGAGGCTTTAGAATTATTTTATATAATAAAAATCTGCATCACTTAAATATATTTACAAACTAATCTAAGGCTACTATAATATGAAGTTATTGATTCTTATGGTATGGATAAAAGTGGCACAGTTACAGGAAAAGAGCTCTATCAAATGAAACACACTGATTGAATACTATGAGCCGATCATTTTTTCTCCCTGAAGGGGGTTTGGGGACAAAGAAATTGAGTGGGTAAAAAACAGAAATAGGCCGGTTGGCATAGGAGTTAGGACTAAGGTCTTTAACCGGTGACGAGGACTGGGGGCTTAATCAAGCTTAAGCCGGGGATTTATTTGGGCTTCCACTCCTCTCCTTCACCCACTGGTGTGTAGGCCTACCTCCTCTTTCTCCGCCCAACGCCATTGCTGGGTAATAATTTCAGTGCTGACCCCCCCCCCCCCATCCACAACAGTACCCCTCCCCAACAGCCAACAACACTACAGTTCGGAGCCCTTTATGTAAACAAAGCGCGTCAGACCCTAAATCTTCATCATCATCACTCAGTCTCTTACTCACCAACGATTTCTACAACCCATTCTCACACTTCGGACGCTTCCTCATTGCTATGCGCGCCGTTAGGCCTAGTCTGCTCTGACTTCTTTATTGTTATTTGATTTATTTCATTAGCGGCAACAATTAGCCAGCTCATTTTCCATCTTAACCAGTTTGATTAATGTTGGCAGTCAGAAACGTTTTATAGAAAGTATATGCTCTTGATCCAGGCGATGATATTATATATATTTTTTTTTTTAAAGTTCAGGTATTTTGTTAACTATTTTCGAACTTATGTAAACTAACTGTCTCCTGATGGATTCGATGTTGGTGTCATATGTGTGATATTTATTTGCAGAGGGTCTCGAAGTATAATGTCTGTTGACTACGTTATTAGTGTAAGAAAAGCTTGACTTGTTTTTGATTATATATTTCACCACATTCATCAAGAACAATTGTCTAATGTTTCAAATTCAAGGTGTGACTTTGACATTGAAAACATTTTTCATTATCAGGTAGGTTTGTTCGACTTTTCATTTTGAGAGCATTCATTGAAATGTCTTTCATATTTTGAAAAAATCACATTACAAAAATCTACATGAATTTTACCATGATTAGAACAGAACTGTTCTCTCCTCAACAACTGTCCTTCCCCTTATGTTCCAAGTTATTGAAAATGATCTGTTTATTCTGACTAGCCTCTTTCAATATAAATAATGTAACGATTTCCAAAGCCATTAGAGTAGCTTCAGTAAAAAATGTAAGTTCACCTAAGCCAATATGAAGGATGAAGTACCAAAACTCATCTCAATTCACTACTCGCGTGATTCATACGAAGTATCCAAACTTCAAGACTACTTGCAATTCTTCCTTTTAATTTCATAAAGCTCTGACATTTTCTGAAAGAATCTAAACAGTACTGGATGTACATAATAGTTTCATAGAATTCTCTTGGAAGAGACTTCCAGTGTTTCAGAGATATAAGCTACGGCTCCCCAGGGATGAGTAACGTACTTTTTATTTGACTACCACTAGCAATAAGATAGCTGAAACTTTTCAAGTACTTTCACTTTCAACTGAGGAAAGTGAGTTTACCCAGAAGACGCAGCTGCTGCATGCGGGAATAATAATATTCACATAAATAAAATAAATAAATACTTTATTGCCAATATAATAAATATTTACAGAAATAATAAATATTTTAATAATAAACATATTTTTAGATCTTCTTTCTTTCCATCATCAAACTTATTAACATACCTTCATATTATAATAATCAATACTCTTGTTCTTGTAGACGATTAATTCTTCCTTTGAGATTTTGTTTCCTACGAGCAATGAAACTTCTATTTGATAAACCATTTTCACAAGGAATTTCATTTACATTTTCAACGGCAGAGAATATAAATAGATCGAAAAACAGCTTTGAGTATTTCCAAAATGTAATTTTGTTATAATATCAATATTTAGTTTTCAAGTTATATTTATTGTAATGCTATAAGAATATTTATATGATTATAAATTGAACAATTTATTTTTAAATAGGATCGGCTTCGTATGGAGAGTACACGTAGCAGAGAATACCTTATGAGAATGAACGAACAGTGAAAATGGAACGAGAGATACAGATAAAGAGAGAAAGAACAAGAGAGAGAAAGAGAAAGCGAAAACAATAGATTGAAGGATTGAATAACAAGCGAAGCTAATATCAAGTAGCCGATATAGACCAATGATGTTGTCCGAAAACAGAGTACAATTGAATGTGAAAAGCACGGTTTCTGAAGCATTTCGTCATTCAGACTCGAAGTAGAGGTCAAGATCAATGGAATGCAAATTTCGCTTTGGAATTATTCCCCAAGACGATCGCTATTATTCAGCTGGCTCGGATCTGTAATGAATTTTCCTGAATGAGTTGCTGCTTAACCGTTCCCTTGTATGCAAATAAACATAAACACAAGTTGATCTCAGTCAAATGCGTCTTAATGAAGTGGGGGAAACCAAAGTGCATCATCAAAATAGGATGCTATCACAAAGAACGCTATACTAGTGTGATCTCGAGTAATAGTGTAGAATAGTTTAAAATATTTGTGTATATTATACATACATATATGTATATATTATATATACAATATAATTATACTGTTTTAATGAATCCAGTACTATAGATTTATAACCTATAGCAAAACAAGAAACACTTTTGTGTTCTAATGTTTTTAAATTTCTTACAATTCCTAAATGATACATCTTGAAAAACGCTCTCGATGAAGTCTATCAAAACAGAATCAGCAAGGGTTTCTAAAAACATTTTTAATAACTTTTGAACCTGCAGTCAAATAACACTGAACCATCATTATGCAGATATACTCAACAATATTTACACCAACACCTCTGAGCATCACGAGAATGGAGCGGTTGGAATAGAGATTGACGTGACATCGAGGTGACAGTCACGAGCCACCCCCTCCCATCACCACACACAATGACAACGCTATTGGCCCAATAGCACAGTGCCACAGTGCCAATTACCAAGCCCCTACTCAGTACACAGTGATTGATCAGTGAATGATCACACTGATGATTGAACGCGATTAACATCTCATTATTCTGAAATATCATGACACTAATTATCATTGGTAATGGCAGCTCCAAGCTATTGCTCCAATATGTCTGCACCTATTTGCCCTGATAGACCTGCCGTACTAGAACCAAGTATTACATCTTTGAGTACTAAGAAAATGAACGAAATGGTGAAGTGCATATAAAATTGAATGAAGAAGAATCGTGTTTTTAATATGTAGAATATGAAATTAGTGAATTGAAAATAGGTTTTAAACTAGATTCTAAATCTAGTTGACCAACCTTGTATACGATAAGAAGTTATCAACTCATTTTCAAAAGAGGGAATTAAATGTCATAAAGAGAGATCACATCTAATATAAAACTAAATCAAATTATAATTAAAAAAAAAATCATTTTATTCTATCAATTATCAAAATACTTTTTTCAACAGACAAATCATTATTATTGTTATTATTTTATAGCCTGCACATTATTATATTTCTTACTTATTACGTATTATATTATTTGAACACTTATGTTATTTCATCAACATACATTTCAAAGTATTCTCCTCAGAGGGAATCATTGACATACTAAATCAAAAATGGAAGAGCATTGGCAAAATAGGGAATTAACTTACTTCGGATTGCAACATGGAATTTAAGAAGAGGAACAGCAAAAAACAGAACCTTGACTCACTTTGATTAGTGTTTTGCATTTGTTGTAATTGTCAGTATAATGTAGTAGCCAGTGTTATAGTATAGTACAGTGTAGTGTTACAGTGTTAGTGATAGTGTTGCAGTTAGTGAGACAATTGCAAAATCTCATATAATGGTAGCGATCTCTACATCAACTTAAACGTATCAATCGAGTATGAAAAGATATTTGAATGAGGAATGCAAGTGAAATAATCAATAAACATATTAGAACAGAACGACTAGATAGACTAGAACGACTTTCCACTAGAAAGGTCTAGAACAAAACCCGGAAATTATGCAGAAATTGTACAGTGGGCCAGTAAAAAGTGACTTGCTATTTAATTTGTTTCATAATATTGAAAATCAAGTATGTAATTTCTTTCAAATTTATACTTTCAAATCTGGGTTAAAAGTTAACACAAGGTTAGATTATGTTAAAGATCGAAACACCTCTCCAGTGTGACGTTTCTGATGATCTTCATTCACAGATGATAGGGCAATTGAGGTGCGACTGAACTCTGGAGAATGTTCATTAACTGGAAAATATGATAATATCGGATTTCAATGTACGTTCTTTTGTTTACACAAAGCCACCACGATCAAAGAAAGAGGAAAGTGTGAGTGAGAAGGCAATGAAGGTGCAAGAGTGACGTGGAGAGAGTGAGGTTTTTAATTATAAGGTGTCGGATGGACGGACGGACAGCCGGAGGTACCGGAATTGAGAAGGACGCCGACGATGACGACGTGGAGAAGATTGACGTCCCGTTTCCATGGCAACCGCACAGACGCTCCACTTCTTTCTTCTTATCCTTCTTTACTCCGTCTTCCTGCCCCGCTTTCCATCACCATTGAACTCCTCTTCCTTGTTCTTCCTAACGTTCTCAGTCGTCTTCCTCCCCTTCTATTTCTCGTCTCTTTTATCCCTCTTTCTTCTTTTTTCCTACTTCTTCTTTATCTTCTTATTTGTTATTTTCTCCTTTACCTTCTCCTTCTTCCTCTTCCTCTTCCTCCTCCTCCACCTCCTCATCATCCTACTCCTACTCCTCATCGTTCCCCTCCTCCTCCTCCTCCTCCTCCTCCTCCTTATCCCCCTTTTCCTCCTTTTTCTTCTTCTTCTTCTTCTTCCTCTTCTTGATCTACTTCTACTTCTCCTTATTCTTCCTCATTCATTTCGTCCACTTCTTTTTTTTGTTGTTGTTGTTCTTCTTCTACCTCATATTCTCTTTCATCTTTCCTATTTATTCCCCTCCCCTAAATATTCTTCATCATTCTCTTTTTCTTAAACATTATTCTCATTCAGCTTTTTCTTCTTCTTCCCTTTATCTTACTTCTTCTCTTACATCATCTTCTTCGGCTTTTTTCAATCTACCTCTTCTTCCTCCTAACCTCATCTACTTCAAGAATTACACGTACTGTACACTCTCTTACAAGCCCGTCACCTACGATTTCTGCCTTGGCAGCATTCTCGCTTTCACTCTAAAACTTTTATAGTATTGGTCTCTCTTGGCAATACCCTCACATTTACTTCTTAGTCAATTTTCCTCTTTCTCTCTCGTCTTTTTCTGACGCCTTCCAATCACCTTCAATTTTTCTCTCTCGCTATCTCTTTCTTTCTCCTGCACATTCATTCACTCCCCCTCACACATCCTCTCTCTCTTTACAGCTCTAGCTGTCACCGGCTATTTGTAAAACGCCCGCCGGAATTTATTAGGCCCTATTGTGTCTACTTGTTCGAGTTCATTTCGCCTCCCGGGTACAACCAGCGTCCAGTTATTGCACTCCTCCTACCCCGAACAAAACTCCCGACACTTC
This sequence comes from Conomelus anceps, assembly GCA_948455865.1. Classification (NCBI taxonomy): domain Eukaryota; kingdom Metazoa; phylum Arthropoda; class Insecta; order Hemiptera; family Delphacidae; genus Conomelus; species Conomelus anceps. The sequence goes on along the minus strand of OX418218.1, from coordinate 52,736,504 downwards.
TTCATCTAATCTGATGAGGCTCTCCGAACTCCGAACTTTTCCACTTTCTCTACCTCCTCTTCCTCCTCCTCTTCACCTATCTCCTTCTTTTTCTTCCTCTTTTTTCTCCTTTATATTTTTCTTCTTATTCTTCTTCTTAATCTTTCACCACCTATTCTCTTCCAACGTCATATTCTCTTACACCTCCTACTCATACTCAGCATGAACAACTAACTGGACAACGTGTTCTAAATAAATCAAGACATTCTAACGTCATTTGTCTTCGCCAGCACCACCTAACTTCCACCTTCTGCTGAGCCATTTCCACTTTTCATTATTCATCAATCTCTGACACAATATCTGCTAACTAAACATGGAATCAGAGATAGTCAGTACAGTAAAGGTTCACCCTTGCAACACCACTGAGATGGAATGACGCTTTCATTCACATGATAGAGATTAAAGTGGAATGGATCAAACCAAAGACAAAAAGTTATGAAAGTTTCCAGTGTCTAATATTAAGTTGCTCTAAGGTATTGGAAACAACCTTGTTCCGTTTTTTTGAGAACTAGAAAAATGGTGAGATATGAAGTATTTCAGTTCAATAGCATTAAAAAACCCATATCATTGACAGCTGATCAAGATACAGATTCAAATTTGTGATATGCAAAATACTTCATTTTTTTACTGAACGGTGTGCAGATAGAGCTGAAATTTACAAGTTAAGGGTAATTCTGAACAGAGTGACATCAGAGCAAACTATTCTATTTTGCTTATTTGAGTGAGTTATGGAACAACCTTGTTTCCATTAACCTTGAAGTTGCTCTGTATTCTGTAATTATGACGGATGTTTAAGAAATTGATGTTATTAGTCATCTGTGATTTAACCCCCAATAATTGAGACTTTAATCTCGAATTGGCATTGTAGCTTATATAGCATACAAGGTTCATATATCTTCTTCTTCTTTTCTTTTCCCTGCGTCTATATCCCATTTTTGTTTGGGTTTGCCCTCCTAGTCCTCCTTCGCCATTCCAAACGTTGCTGGGTCATTTCTGGATGCAAATCCATTGTCTTCATGTCCTTACAGATGGTTCCAATATATGATAATATATTATAATTTATCAGTAATATTTTAATAATTCGCAACTTGAAAGACAGTGTAGCTGAGGCTTTATAAGAGATAACTATGTCGAAGTCGAAGTCACAACTGAGAATGGACCGAGCATTGCAAATGAAACTATCATTGCGAGATATCCAGATTAGTAGCCGGGTCATTCGATTCCAGTAATTCCGCAAACGCGCAGGGGGAAGCGGGTCTGTCGACTTGTCAGGTTTCGTTTTCTCGTTTGTCTCAATCGTCGAGAAGGCTTTGGGACCATTCGCATCGAGAATGAGAAAGAGACGCTAGTGACAGGAAACTGCGAGATAAACAGAGAGAGAATGAGAATAAGGGAGTGAGAGCCGCGTGATGTGATGCTCTCTGCGTGGGCCTGTAGCCCTATGGCGCGTGTCTTTCACGAGATTAAGGTAGTCCCATGCAACCGAGCACACACTATCACCGTTCGCAGCTCTGCCACTAACGTTGATTAATCAGACCATCCCAAGTGATGTGAATCCACTATGTCTTGCGTTACGCACACTCCCGTTGCTAAGGGAACTACCCAAAAATCTTGTTCAACTCAATTTGCCCCGACGATAAAAAAATGCCCAAATCATATTATAAACTAGCGTACTGGGGCTGAATGCGTGAACGACTCACATTACTCACAACTAAAATCATTACAATAACTACCAAACCATTTTCAAAGTTCTCAATAATAAATAATTTACTGTATTCCCATTTTTCTTCCTCTTTTTAACAAAAATGACATGTCAGGGTGAATGGGTGACTCAAAAACAAAATTTTTCAAAGTCATCAATAATAATATTCTGTAGTGTTAGGATCTCCTATTTTTTTCAAACAATGGAATGACGTCAGGGTGAAATGACCGAATTCGCTCAGAAAGGAATCGACACAAGAAAGGTTCATAAACCTAAAATTAGTGTATATTATCAAATTTTAATTGTATTGACACATTGCTGTAGGTTTAGAATTCATTCAGATATGAATCACATACTTATATTATAGAAAGTTAATGTGATGACTTCTCCTGCGGCCTCTAGTTCGAATCTCGATCAGATTTAGATGATGTAACCTTGTCATCATTCACTCCATTACCCACGCACAAGTCTAAGACTCATGTCAGCATCATCCGAATAAAATATATTAATTTTTTAGTAAAATAAAAGTCATACTATATACTGTACGCAAAGTCAGAGGCAAATGTATTATAAAAACATTCATTTATGCTCCAGTGTTGTCATGAATGCAGAGTGCATCCAATGCAGACTGGACCCCATGAATGAAAAGCGAAACTAGATGCTGATTATGTTGAGTGATGCGAAAGGGAAGAGCTATCTCTATCCAGAATCAAATGGAAAATTCAAATATGATTCTGTGAGTGATGCATGGGTAGCTGCTATTCTTCTCAATTTAAAAGGAATGTCATTGTTTGAGAAAGTACGAAAAAGTAGAGGAATGGGGTTAGACAAAAGCCAAATGATATTATGTGGGGTTAGACAAAATCCAAATGATATTATGTAAATCCCGATCGCATGGGAAAGACCAATTCAAGATGAAATAGAACACAGAAGAAGAATATTGCAGTGAAAAATTCAATTTTGAGTACGTATGTCATTATTTTATGATACCACTATAAAGCTTTTGATAGCCTCCAAACTTGAGTAGCCCTAATTAAGAACACAGTCAGAAAAAAACTGAATTGTTCATAGCACAATCAGCATTTTTCGAACTATATTCATTGCACATTTTTCTGATTGGTAACGCATTTAGAGAAAGTGAATTATTCATTTCACAATAATTTTTGGAACTATTAATTCCTCAACTTCCTTTTTAATGTAAACTAGCTATTGTGCCCGTCCTTCGTACGGATTATGTTTAGAAATAAGACTAAATATGTTTCGGCTTTTTTGATAGCAACGATCATGAAGTTGCTAGCAGCTTAGTAAGCAACTTAGAACGTAAACAATTCAGTGACAGTTATCTGAAAGAATATTTGAGGATTGATATATCATGACAAATTACGTGATTTGTTCTTATGTGGTGATAAAACTTAGAAGAAATGTATCCAAAATCGCACAATACTTGGTTTTTAAACGTCTATTATTCTGTTAAAAAAAAGTTAATTTATTTTTTTACAGCTAAAGACATTGTCAAAAAGGTTTCCAATACTGATAAATAACTTTAATCCCGATCGATGCTCTCGTTTTTCAGGAGAAGGCCGCGTAAAATGTATCTAAAATCGCGCAATACTTGGTTTTAAAACGCTTATTATTCTGTTGAAAAAATTTAATTTAGTTTTTTATAGCTAAAGACATTGTCAAAAAGGTTTTCAATACTGATAAAAAACTTAAATCCCAATCGATGCTATCGTTTTCCAGGAGAAGGCCGCGTAAAATGCCTTCGGGGCCGTGACAGACAGACAGACAGACAGGCAGACAGACAGAAATTGAGGTAAGACTTGCTTCGGCTTGTTTAATGTATAAAACGTAAAAATAACCAAAAAATATATAATTCTGATAAATGTACAGACAAAACTCTAATTTTATTTATATAGATAGATAGATGTCTCAAATTTATTTTCTTTCTAATGGCAGATCTGAAAAATAGACCCAAAATTCAATTTCAAACGAATATCATATGTTCAATCCCAGTCAGCTTGTAAAGGTAGATAGAAGTTGGAACTTGTATACTAACAATGAAATAGACGTACGATGATTGATAATCTTTATTTTTCTGATCAAAATAAACTGGAACAGGAAAGTTGCAACTGCTAAGCAGCTTTGCAACTGGATGGCTTGTTTCACACAAAACTGGCAGTTGGGTAACGGGTGTCGTTTACCTGGCTGTAAAAACATTGTATCATATGGAGCTCTTCACACTGACACAGTTATTGAAATTACATTATGCAATGTAGTTATGCCGGTTACCCGATGCCGTTTATATGTGAAACAAGCGGATTGCGAGAAACATCATGTTCACATTCTTGAGAAACCCATATTTCCATAACTTCTCTATAGGCTTGGGGAAATGACGTAGTTTCATAGTCATATGATTGAACGAGCCGTATTCTGCACTGAGAAGGTTTGCTCCTGACAAGAAAATATGGAAGTTGTTATCGATGGATTTTCTACCGCTACCGTCATTCAAAGCATTTTTCTCTTTCTAGCCTCTCCTAACTCTTCACTGCGTGCCCTACAATCAGATCTTGTTTCCAATTTTCCATGTATTCAAGTCGGCTACGTTTCATCCTTGAATAGCTTGAAATATTGACGTTTCACTCTCTTCCATCCCAGATACATCATTTTAAACATGGTAGTATACACAACCATATGTAGCAGACTTGAGGGAATAACTGCAACAGCCTGGATTAATTACGATATTATTGTTCAAATAGAACTATTTACTTATTTAAATTTGTCTCATTAACTATGACTACTCATTAACTTTGGGATGATTCTGTCTGCTTAATGATGAAGGATGCAATCAAAAACTACCTCATTTTTTGCTTTTAAGGTCACATGGAAATAGATTTCGGCTCAGTATTCAAATTATCGATTTATAAAAATCGTTCATTACTTTCTTTTTGCAATATTAATAATAATAATAATCATCATTTTTATGAAGAATTTCTGTTACAGTGTATTTAAAATGTAGAGTTGTGTAATTTGACAGTTACCTACTCCACTCGCCGTTAGACTGGCAACTAGAAACAAGGGAAGCTACAAACACTTACGTAGAATAATAATAACTATCGAAGAATTTGCTTCAAGCATGGAAAAATAATTTTAAGCTTGATCTTGAATAACTTTTCATAATATTAGCTTAGACAAGAGAAATAATGAGGGGACATTCTGTGGAAACGTATCAACACTTTGTTCAATTTCCAATAATGCTTTTCCTATTATTTATCTGTCATCTTCTATGGTATATGAAGTTACTGAATTTTCACTGGAAGATATAATAAGCATTTGAACTCGATCACATCTTTCTAAAGACTACATAATGTACGTATTGATTGAAATTATATCGCACAATAATAAGGATAACAGACAACGAAGCTAGAAGTTCCTAACAAGCGACAATATCCGTAGGCAATATCAGCGGCCTGCTTCTAGAGATCCTATAGGAAGGAAGGTTCGGATTATGGCGAATGGGTCTAAGAACAGACAAAGACGATCCGTATCCACTTGAGGATAGAGTGAGAAGAAAGACATCTTCTTAATGGTCGGCCATTAGGCTTTAGGATCCCAATAGATGATCCCTGCACTCTAGATGATGCCGCAGCTTCCATAACCGTCCAAAAGGATCCAACACGGATAATACCGTTCGTGTCCAATGAAGAGATTCCATCAAAAGGCTGAAGCGACTAATTATAATTGCCAATCCCATGAGACAGTCTCATTCTCGTTCCAGGCAGTTCAGGCTAAGAGTGTAAGTTTAGTGATCAAACAATAGTTTATTGCTGAGATACTCTCATGTTTCTGAATGTTGGAGGGTGTTATCATTCCGCTGAGTGTTATTATTCGAGGATCGGGACAGCCTCATTTTCTACAATGGACCAACAATCCATACTTTCAAAAATAATCGAAATTTTTACAGTATGAAGTTGCTCCCGTTTTGAACCACAGATACTCGAGATGTACAAATTGAAAATTATTCAACTGATGATGCAGATGGAATAAAAAATATTCTCAAATCTTTTGGCCAAACTAGGTGAAGCATAGCCTCTAGATAGCAGAGATTTGGAAAATATGAGCTATAAAGTGATAATAGACTAATCATAATATAATATAATGAACAGCGAACTAATAAGAACTCTATTCCAAAAGTTGTGATATGAAATAGCACATGAGCTCAATTACTTCCACGAAACCCATGCCTCTCATTGAAATTTCATGTTCACCACATATATCGATGAATTCAGAATGAAATGGTCAAGAGATGCCACCCACATTCATTTGGTCGGAAGAGCCACTACACCCGGAATTGGATGACCTGGAAAATAGAATAATATGAAGCCGAATAATATTTAACAGTAAATCTTTTTTAAGCCTATCTCTATCACGAATGATTTATCTTCCATATCATCCACATTCGATCATAGCTATCATAGATCGCAATCGTTTATATATCAACTAGTACAACTATAGTTATTTTAAGTTCAATGTCACTACTAAGACTTACGAATCAATCATCATTCGTCTAACTAACAACAACAAAACAAGTAGGTAACATGAAAGCTCTGAGATCGAACACCTAGAACTCACTTTCTGAGCATTTGAGCCAATACTCTAGCACTCAAACATATTAATCCATTAAGATCTTGCAATAACAAACGGTCTGGAGCTTATCGAGGCTCTAAGTCACAAGACTTATATTTGATAGGTTCTTATATTTTTACTCTAAGAGTTACCTGTATGCCTGTATGTTGTGGCTTTGAATGAACCTTTTTCTTGAAACAAATTTCAGTTTCATTCAAGCAAATTGTGACAATAATCCAACATGACTTGTAGGTCATAGCTAGTAATATTATGGGGAAAATAATGGTGCAGGCTTCTCTCACACACACTGATCTGCACCACACTCGCACCCGTATGAGCACGAGTGCGCGCGTGTTCAACCCGTGCTCATATTATTGAATATGATATGCTAGAATTTGACACAGTCGACTAACCATGAAGCCGACCCGCGGTCGGGATCGTGTTGCATACTACATGCTTCATACGAGTGTGATTGATAGGCTGGATAGATGTTATGGAAGGTGGAAGGCAAGTCAGGGCAAGAGCAAGAGAGGCGTTATAAATGACACAATGTGTAGGCCTAATCGAGCATAGCGATCTGAGTCGACAGGCCACGCCATGTCCACAGTCGATAATCGAATGCGACTTGACATCGATTTCTCGACCGTTGCATGTTTCGTTTTATTCGGCAAAGTACTACGTAATTTAATCAAGAGCGGCAAAAACTTGTTCGGGAAGCTCTTCGTTCTTCACTTCGCTTACAGTGCATTTCTTCCCCAGTACGAAACGAATTATTCCTCCTCCCACAATTTCTGCAGTATGTAAAATTGAAGGCACTATTATGGGACATGGTCTACGACCCCGCGCGCACTTCAAACAACCGCTGGCAGTATTTCATGTGAATGTCTATTTGCCCCCAGCTAACATCTCTCACCCTTCGCAACAACTATGGAGTCATTATCTGGAAGTTTCTTCCGTTTGGTTTTTGGCGCCAATAAAGCGAGTCATGTTGAAATATATATAGTGTAATTTATATATAGCCTGTATACTCAGTGCCGGATGTGATACGTTGTATGTTACATCATCCGTCACATAAAGCATGGTCACTGTCGATGGGGAGTCCACAAAACACATCATGAGAGGGGCTGTTAGTGTCATATGGAAGAGAGACGGAAGGAGTGAGTGAAAAGGAAAAAGAAAAAAGAGAAAATTATTAGTTAAGAGAGAATGGGGGAGGGAGTGAAAAGAACAGAGAAAAGAATAGAAAAATTTATTAGTGGACAATGGAGGAGTGAGTGAAAAGCACTGACGGGGAAAGAAAGGTAGGAAAAAAAGACATAGAAATGAATTTGTGTGAGAGAAGGAGAAGAACAAGGTGAAGGTGAGAGAGAAAGGACGGCAGAAGAGAGGGCGTAAAATGGAAGGAGTAGTGAAAAAACAACAGAGATAGGAAGTGTTCGATTGCGTAGGAGGAGGAATAGAAAGAGATAAAGGTTGAAGAAAAGAAGGGTAGAGAACGGAAACATTGAAAAGCCTGAGAGAGTGAGTATGAGTAGAAAGGTGACAAGAGACTATAGTGAGTGAGGGAAAGAGCTAGTGAAAAAGGATTGAAAGAGATAGGGAAGAAGTAAGTGTGAAGAAGAGAAGGGGAGAAAAAAGTGAAGAAATTGATAAAAAGTAGAGATAGTATAAAGGAGAAGATAGCACAGAAAGAAGAAGGAAGGAAACGTTTATAATTTTGGAGGAAGAAGAAAAAGAAGATAAGGGCACGTATAGATGTTGAAGGTGAAGAATTGGATAGTTGGAGAGAAGGGAGAGCCATGGAGAAAAACTAAGAGAGTAAGTGTGAGTGGAAATTTGAAAGAAAATATAGTAGACGAGAGAGAAATTTGGCTGAAGTGTTCTCACTCACTTGATGAGAGGGGACCAACGAGAAAGGAGGAGTGAATGAAAAACAGAGGTAGTATAAAACCGTAGTAGGAAAAAGACAGAGGAATGGAGGATATTTGATTTTAGGGGAGTAAGAAGAGAAAAAGAAGATAAAATTACTGAGAAATGTTGGTAGAGAGAAGTAGAGTGTTGGAGACAAGGAGAGAGACGTGTAGGATATGAGACAATGGATATGAATAGTGGAAGGAAAATATGGTGAATGAGATAGAAAGCTAGCTGAAAGAGACTGAAAGTACTATCATGAAAGGGAAGAAATGACCTGGAAGAAGAGAGGGAAGAAGGAAAAGGTGATATGTTAAAGAAGAATGAAGGAGTGAGAAAGAAAAGGTGAGGAGCAGAGATAGAGAAAGGTATAAACACAAAGATATGGAAGGAAATGAGGAAGAGAGGGAGAATTAGGCAAAGAATGAGAGAAAGAGAGAAATTAATCGTAGAGAATGAAGTGAGTGCCGGAGTGGGCAGTTTGTAACAGAGGAAAAATATACAGACAAAATGGAAAAGCTCAGTCACACACAGACGCACGCACACATCCGATATCATATCAGCTAGCCACCACCAATCACCAATCACTAAAACCTTCACGCATATATATAGGGTAGAGAATATTATATTATATTTCTCATTGCCCTTGGATAGAGGAGACGATAGTTTGACAACCCTACACACGCACAGCCCTCACACGCAGCACTTCAAGTCCACCATCTTCCACCAGGTCCGGGTATTTTTAATGAGCAACATGTAATGTATTTCGTACTTCCCATCACATCATAAATGGAAGAAGCACTTTTCTTTCCGTTGACTCATTACAACCATCGATCTATTATGATATTGCCTTTTAGTGATACTTCCCGTCAGACCTTTCCCCCATGTTGTTCATCGAATGCCAAAGAATCGACTGTCTTCTCCATTCTTTGCCGCTAGAAACATTACTCAACGTTTGTTTCCATAAACGGGTTGGATTGAAACTACCCGATTGTTGCTTTATCTGAGATAATGGACTGTTCTCAAACTAACCATTCCTTTTTGTATTTATGCTATTCAATATTGGAAAATAGTGAGTCTGATAAGCTACGAATATATTTGTCAAAAAATCATAGAAAGTAACTGTTGGCAAGTAATCGAATAAGCGATGGCTATTTGTAATGATTATAAGGAAAGTTTATTACTTCTATAACACCACAACACACACCACTCAGTGAAGGATCTTCAACGATTACATGTGAAATTTTAAAGAGACAACATAACTTTTTGAATCACCATAGTAATTGACATAAAAAATATAATAGGAGTCAGTATCGTTAACTTGGTTTACAAAATAATTCGATCAAACAATTTGTACTGAAATTATTTTGATATTTACCATCAACTCCAACATAGCAAATGGAGAGCAATCTTCACTCAACTGTCATGTCTGATAGGTAAATTTCAGATTATTTATTCACAAAATTAATGAGTTTATTATGTTCGTGAGTAAATTATCATGAGTACAATATTATAATTGAATTAATTATTATAATCACAAAGTAAAAAAAAATAATCGTGATCTTTATTATACAAGTTTATTATCAATCGCAAATTGAACGTGAATCGTAAATCATTTGCAGTTCAAATGAATCATGATTATTGATGAAACAATCTTATAAAAAATACAACTTTTTAAATCTTCATATTCTCATGCATCATGCGCTTTCTTCCCTTACTCTGATCAACCCTTTACTTCCTAGAGCCTCAAATACTTCAATCTTTTACCCTTGTGAAGCATACAATGGTTTTTCCTGCATTAGACAAAAGAGAGATTATCAAACATTACTGAAGACTGATGAAATCCCAATTTAATCATGGGTGCGAGCCGTCATCTCTGTTGAGTCTTTTCAGCATTGTGATGTATTAACCATACTTTCTTTGTTCCCTGTACAAAATTCTTTTAACCAACTTTGTTGAGTAATTAGGGCACGTTATTAATGTACCATGAGTTTCTATAAATACTTCAATGTCCAAGTTCTTCATCATTTTCGGACTGAGGTTTAATATTTTTCCACTGCAACTCATTCAATTCCTAGATAACAATCATTGCATTTTTATAGAGTTCAGTACGTTCTCTTTCTTTATTTTTCTTTTTCCTCTCTGTCTCTTCCTTTCTTTCTCTTTTAAACGACAAGCAATTCCTCACTTGAACTGCTCTTCCCTTTGCCTTCAACAACCGTCAGACTATTCTTTCCATGAATGTCAGAGCTCTGGCGTTTGCTCTTAACTTATTCAGCGGCTCAAATGTCATCGTACATTATTTGGCAGTCCAAATGAGCTCTGCGTGTCCTACTTGTACGAAAATAGGCACTAGCCTTCTCTTTGTATACTTTCCATGAATTCGGCAAATATCAAACGTATACTTGGCACGTTAGTACACATGCGGCACTCGCCCTCAATCATATGTCTCAAAAATGACATTTCAGAGATAGACATCAATATCAGCAACTGTGATTCTTCCTATCCAGAATACGTCAGAATTCTCTAGGCCTGTCACGAGGCTTGATTGATACGAAGAAATAATATCTGGAATGAAAGCTGCGTACGATGCAAAAATAACTTCATATAGCCCTGAATTAAATAAGAATGCCTACTATGAACCCTTACTCACAAGTACCAATAAGTCAAATTCTTCTGTCACAATTTATTTGACGTTTAAATCCTGAAAATAACCTTGTGGAATGCATTACTTGAAGAAAGCAAACAAAAGTAAATCCTTTGAATTTTACAGCAGTTGAAACAATTCTACCAAATTATAGATATCATAAAGTAATTTATACTAATAAGATTCATGAATACAGGAATACATCTGGATTCGATAAGCATTTTAATAGACCTAAAAGTGATTCATTGTCTTGAAAAAATTTTCAAAGTTTATCTTCGGGAACTTCTAGATTTTTCCGAACATTGTTCACCCACACTACTGTATTTATTCGAATATGATCTCCAATTCAAAATTAATATTGCATTTTTCTTACAAACATTCAATTAATTTGAATACATCTCTCGAAAAACTCAACTTTTCTCTCTCTGATGGAGATGATATTCAACTGTGATTAAATGAGTATAATACATATTGATTTATTTTCCATAATTATCTAACTGAATAAAATCAATAATATTGTATATCTCCATGTCCAATCATGCAAACTTGTCTCCATTTTTTTTTTAAATTGCAAAAGGGAAAATGGAATGTAACCAACATCAAAGATAATTGATTTGAAATTATTAAAGCGCGGGTCAGATAATTAATCAAATCAACCTTCCTGAGGTTTGTAATCAAGGGAGTTTCTACTAACAGATTGAAGCTCCAATTTTTAGTTTGTTATGAAACAGAATCCAGGTTCACAAATTTTTAAAATTTAATAAATCAATATCTCAAGAAAGATTTTACTGATAGATTCAACTTGTAATTTTTAGTTTGTTGAGAAACAGGAACCAGGTTTACAACTTACTTTACAAAGAAATTACTCGAAGTTTGAGGAAGGCCACATTTTAATACAATTTTTTTGTAGGGAAGAATTGAATTTGGTAACCTTGTGATGTAACTTTTTCCATGATACTCTCATACATCATTCATCACTCTATTCGACCGCTTAGAAGTTGACTGATTAGCGAAAGTGGTCTCAATTGAGACAAAACTTAATTTTGGCGTGCAAGCACTCCAGCTGCTCGACGCTTTAGCACTTCACTGTTGGCGAACTGAATTTCACGAGCAGCCAACCAGCGACCGCTGTGCACTTGATAATATATGCCTGCGAATCAACTGAGCAGAAGAGGAATGCTCTTACTTATATAAACATGAACCGTAGATGGAATGGAAGGCTGCACAGTAAGGAGTTACTGTGGGGTGAGTGATTGCAACAAACAGTGGGTAGGGAAATTGAAGAAAGCAGAGGGGGAAGGAAAAATGAAAAAAGGAAGGAAGGAAAAATGAAAATGAAAAGATGGTGGTGTAGACGTGTGATCACGATGACGTAGACCACACTCACGCATTTCAACGGATTTTTCTGCAAACATTAGTTGCTTTCTTATTATTCTCTTATAGAAAAATCTCCCCAGGCTATTGGGTTCAAATGGCCTGGAAAATTCTCATTATAAAGCAGAACATTTCAATATTCAGACTGAGTATGGTTAGACCTCTTAATAGGACCACGTACTTTCCACAACGAAGTCCCATATTACCGATGGGAAAAGCGACACACAAAAATCGGGATTTTTGAAAGAATTGGAATTGTCAGTTGTTTGATCTGTATTATACTGAGATACTCGAAATTTCATGCTAAACTACCCTTTTCAAAATACTGCTAAGTGCATTCAAATACTACTCAGGAATAAGGAATATTATAGTCTTAACGATTTTCACAAATATCCTATTTCTATAATAATTTATTAAAACTGATATTCACCATGCTATAATTAACTTCAAAAGAAGCTTAGAATTACGTTTTTGGATGACACAGGTAAATTCTTAGTTTTTTGTTGTGAAGTAAGGATGTAGTTTAAAGAGCAGTCATGTGATTGTAATTATTTCATCGCCAACTATTCTTCTATATGATCTCTAATGTTACGTATATAGTAGCAACATAAGGTCCAATAAGCAGTTGCAGAGAAGTGTTAATAGTGTAAGCAGATAAGTATTGTAGACGGTTTTCCCCGTCAGTTGTCTGTGAGTAGACTGGAATCTGTTGAATAATGAGGCAAGTATTTATACTAATTGAAAGTATTTTCTCCATCTAAATCTTCAATCCAACAACGTACAAAGTTGATTAGATTCTATATTGAATTTCATATCTTGTTCAATTTACAAAAACGAAAGTATTTCACAACATCTTCCACCTCAAAATAGAATATGAATAACAACAGATCACGTAATGGATCCATATCCACAGAGCTCATGTTGTCACTTTTCTATTTATTTGAAAATTATGTCTTGAAGACTCCTGCGTAAAAGACAAGTAACGTTAGATAAATCAAGATCAATAAATTATGTGATAAAATTCATTTTCCTTTTTTATGTATCCTCAACCAACTGTTATTTATGAATTTGAAAATCCTAATCACCAAGCTTCTGAAAAAATTCAAATCCAGTATATTAAGCTGTCTGGTTATGCACATCCACTTTGAACACCATTCCAATAGATTCGATCAAACATCGAGCATGCTTATACTTGAGTTGCACTCCAGGGAATGAATAACGGGTCACGCACTAACGATCACAGAAGATGCAAAAACGCCTCTGCTAGTGGAAGGAGCCAAGATTACGTACAGAGCGCAGAGTTGCTGAGCGAATAGTGATTGGAGTCTGTCCCGACTAATATGAGGGTGTCTGCCAAGAGCACAGACTGTCCGCAGACTCTACAGCGATAGAAATGAGAACGCACAAAAAATGGCGCATATTGGTGCGAGGCAAGAGCAAATGGACAAGGGGAGATCGGAGACCGACAATGTGAGTAAATTAGGAAAAATATCAAGCTATTTAAAAATAACTTTTAAGAGAAAAATTCATAGCCTATTGGAGCTCGATAGGCAGCAAGGTAATTCATTCACTAATTTTGATGTGCATATTGAAAAAAATCAAGCTCTCCGAAGTTACGTTCGCAGTCTGCGGAGACTCTGCCCTTTTGGCGTGCACACTAAGATCTGTCTAAGATCTCGAGTCTCGTCTGTAGCAGCTCCATCGCAGTCCCCTAGGAGTTGACTCGTCGTCCAACCCATTCCTATATGCGCGCTGATATTGACACCGACTCAAAACTATTCCAGCCTCTCCACAATCCTCTACCCTCACTTGCTATCTTATACTCTTTCTCTCTGTGCACTCTTGTCCTCTTTATCTAGTCCCTCCAGCCTCGTTCTTGCAATATCTACCCGCACAAACTTTGACATCGTCCAGTTCAACAGTCATTGCCACTTGGCTTTCCGGACCTCTTGCTACTTTTTTGCACTCCTTTCTGCCAAGAGATATCTAGACGGGTTTTTCTTTCAATCTTTGAAGGACTACAATCCTTTTTCTCTTTGCGGTATCTACTGTCTGGTATCGCTTCCAAAAATTGAAGTTATATGATCATAGACTATAAATATGAGCTAAACTTTATTTATGGTAGTATGTAGTATTGCTGGGTGATATTTTACTAGTTTACTACTCAATAAACATTAGAATTCAAAGAGTTAAATTTACTAGTGAATTCAAATAAGTTTACAAGTAAAGTAGCCGAGTGGAAGTATCTTTCAACGCAGGGAACAATCATAATTTTTCAAAAAAACTGAATTCAAATAAGTTTGTCAACATATGTATTTCCTCTGAATGAATAGAACAGGAATGAATTAATGTTAGAAACGCAGGTATTTACAAAGTTACAAATAAAACAACAGAATACGTAATGTATCCATATCCACAGAGCTCATATCGTCATTTTTTATTTGAAAATCATGTCTTGACTCCGGGTATGCATACTCTATGGAGTAAAAGACAAGTCACGATCGAAGAATCAGATTAACGTGAAAAAATTAATTTTTCTACTTTATATATCATCAAGCTACCGTTATTTACGTATTTAATCTGATTGGCTCTTTTGTCGCTTAATGTGATTTGTGTTTCAATAATTGTTCAAATTATTTGCTTTTCACGATTATTGCATTTAGCAAAGTTTTTTGTAGTAGCCTCTATATTGATCTATATTTGGCTTCAAAAATTTCTATTCCAGCCTTTCCAATGAATTTACAAATTTTTTGAAAATAATATTGTGTTTACTGTATTTAAGATAATTTTTCGATTTTCTCTGGTGGTGTGAGAGAAAGCTAATCCATCTTTGAAAGAGATAAGAAGTGTTTCTATTGGCTCAGATCCAAAATGAATGGATTGTGCACAGGTGTATTTTCGCTGGTGGGACGTGATGGCCAATATTTGAAGGGATTTACGATGGCTGTGGCGATTTGAGTGAGTGCGAATAAAGAAGGAGATAGCGTACCAGTGATAAAAATGGATGTTTGATGTAGGTTGGGACATTGCGGACGGTATTATAATAAGTGGAAGAGGATCGACGATGCTTAACAGGGAATTTGAGAAAAACGGTAGCACGCTTACAATGGAATTTTATAGCTCTTTTCGATTTATCCTCGGCTTTTTTCACTCTACACTTTCTTCTACCAAAGAAGAATGTTGAGACGTTCGCCCGCACGCAACGGCACGTGCGTCCGCTTCCCACGTAGCAGCGAAATATTGCAATCATATTTTAGACTCGTTCTAATCTCTTCGCTAGACTTTTGCATTATTAAATCCGAAGATAAATGAGGACTTATAAGAGCGAAGACGTACACTCTCAAAGCCCTGTTTCTCCAGGGCGCTCGGCGCTCTCTTGCTTTCTGGAGAGCTGCTACTGTCGTAAAACAGCATTTCGGATTGAACGTTCTTTTCCCGTGCTATGCCTGTCTTCAACGCTCGTCCGTTCAGGCGGAAAATTATGGCTCAAATATCAAAATGAACAGCTATGATGCTCGAGTCAGTTACTGGGTTCCAACAACATCTCACAAACTTTACCTGGCCTACATCAAATTCAACAAAACTGAGATTGCGTGGCAATTTTCGGCTCAATACTTTCGCCTTTCAGATCCAATTTATCAGTGATCAATCAACAGCCGAATTCTACGGTAATTTATTCCATTATCTTATTCATAATCTCATTTGTCAAGAAACTTATCCTCGCCGTGAGCGGATCATAAGTCAACTTGATCCTTTATTGAGCTGTCCATTCTATTACAACTTAAAGAATAATAAAACTTATGGTTTATGACCATATGCTACTTGCTATTACTAGATGGAATTCAATTGTGTTACTTACATTGTAATTTGTGACCCTTTCTACAGTCAGCTATTCTACAATGTGTACTTTTATCATCACAACATGTAGAATGGTCCTCACCTGGAAAAGAAACAAAAAATTATTTCACATGAATTTGCTTTCTCAAAGAAATTCATTATCTACATTTATATTAACTTTAATCTTAATGATAATGCATCAGTTTCCATCAATTATATCAAATTTATGCAGAAAATACAGGAAATATTTATGAAATCTCATTTATTGAGACTAATTAAAAGCCGGTCTGCTTAAACACCTGAATGAAGAATTTTTAAGTTGAAAAGGAGTAAAGTATTTGTAGCTATTGGTAAGAATTGATCAGAATTCATTCATTGTATTCGCTAGTAGGCTTCAGTAGTCGGGGCTTATTGCACAGATGGTAGACATTTGAAGTCGATGATACAGCAGAAAACATTGGCCCCAACAATGCGTACAGCAACTCAATTGAATAGAGGAAACGTAATTCAAGGGTCAACAACGACCAAGATAAGTGCGAAGGAGTGATTAATGGAGAATGGCAGCGTAATTCCCGGGGATGGAGCTCTGTGGGGTGGGAGCCACATCACTGTAACCAGATAAGCCTCACGACTCGATCGTTGCAGAAAGTGAAGTTGCAGAAAGTTGATGGCGGAAAAGTTTTACGTAATTTAGTGAGGGTCCGCACTCATTATCACACATGATGTGTGCGGAAAAAGGAGAGTTACCAATAAAGAGTAGGAGAGTGAGAGAGAAAAGTATTGTCTGACATTTGATTGTCATGATGTGGTGAGAGGAAAGATAGCGTTGTCCTTTTCGGTGGAAGGAGAATGATGATAGGGTGCGTTTGTACAAGAGGGTTAAGAGAAGCATGGGACGCAAAAATGGGTAAGAAGGGATTTCGCCAGTTTGGTTCTGATCTAGATAAATGTTGTCGGCCTAAGACAATCGTGAATTAGTTGCTGGGGACGAGGAGGTCTGCTCGAAGCAGCCAACTGCAAGTAAAGCCTATTACTATCCTAGGAGTAAGAGAATGGAGCTGAGTAAAACTCCAATTTGTACAGAGCGTGTTAGCTGGAGTAGAGGAAGTATTGTTTTTGGTGATGTGGTTAGTCAGGGAATGGTAGTTACATGCAGCGCATGAGCCTCACGCAAGTCACTCTGCTTTCAATTCGTTTTGGCAGTTTCCTACACGAGATGATGTTCGGTGATTCACCGCCTTATATTAGTAGTAGAAACTTGAGGAATCGAAAATTATTATACTTTAATCCCAAGAAACTGGACTTCGGAGATTAGAAATATCTGTTATTTTTTCTAATAAGAAGAGCAACTTCTTAAGCGATACAGAAATGTAAACTCATGAGGAAAATGTTTCCGCCCTTCTTATGAAATAGGCGAGATTTGGAAGGAAGACTCAAAATCTAATTCTCTCCTTTAATAAAAAGATTAAGTGTTTCATCAACATACATACTAACTGTGACAGTTCTCTTGAAGTCCATAAGAACAACAACAATCAATAAATTTGATGAAAGCTGGTTGCCAATTTTATACTTATCGATATAAATAACACTTATTTCAATTTCATAGTTTGTAAGAGCTAGAAATAATAAGTAAGATGAAGAAAATCAGATTCATGAAATCCAGATGTAAATTAAATTTCCAATCAACCTTATCGTGAGATTAGAGTTGGCTAATTTAAGAATGAGAGTGTTCTTGTCCACATTTCGATGTGTTCTATAGATTCCATAACATCCTACTGACAACCTCTATAGATATTCTGCAAATGCAACGGCAATTCTATAATTTTTAGGTTCCAATGAAGATGATATTTTCTATCATTATATATTTTATCATATCATTATTTTGTATATTTATGATATCGCATGTCATGAACAGTAATGCTCCTGTTCATGTAATAAATGCCTGTCCCTGTGATGTGCATGTTCTGGTTACAACAACCACAGGCCCTATTCCTCAGGATTTACAAATAGATATAGTATTTCAGGACAGTGTCAAGATAATTCCAGCTTGGCTTCCACCATCAATAATAATTATTCAAGTTTCACACTAATCACAAACAGGATGCAAAAGCTTTAATTTGTGACGAAATGCAAAATCAATCTCGTTATTTGCTACTGCATTTAATCTCGTTATGGGATAAATGTGCCTGTTAGACAGCCCCAACATTAGTTCACTAATAAGGGAAATTGGCTTAATCTACCAGCTTATCACCGTTCAACTCCCTTAATCAGTTTGTAGTATTTCTAGAAAATTTATTGGACTTGAAATGATGTTGATTTAAACTAAAAAAATGATGGATCTCTACCAACCCAGTTATGTTGTGCAAATGCTTGACCTAGATTTCCATTATTTAATCTCATTTGTTTAACAGATTATATTTATAACTATCTATGTGATTGATGTTAATGAAATTTATTGTTTTTTACTTATAAAAACCATTTTGTAAATTCGCATGAATAAAGTACTCAATTCATTTCAACCTTATCTAATCTTCCACGCAATACTACTGGAAAACTGCTAAATTCCAGATATTTATTTTGCTTTTCGCTTCTTGGTAGTAATAATAGAGATTATGAAGAGGAAACAATAATTCATTGTTGTTTAGTTACATATCAAACTACAGTAGTAGAATTTATTGAACTAGTATTTTTTGAATAAATATATTAATGCACTGCTAAAGATAATGATTCTGAAAGAACATTGTCTCAAAATCCTTCAGAGCAATTGATCGAAATAGAAAAAGAAGCATCAGAACCAGATAAAAAGTTATATGAAGTTAATTTTATTTCAAAATAAAAATATTTTAAGACTGACGAAGAGAAAATTTCGCATGATATAACATGAAAACAGAATTGTAGCAATATTCAGAAGCATCTAAACATAAATGTTTGTCCTGCGTGAGTCGTAATGTCATAATTACAAAGTAATTATTTTCAGTTTGTTTTTGATTTGTCAATGCATGAGAATAAAATATTATTAAGTTACTATCAACATGAATTTGGTATATTTCAAATGTTTGAAATTCATAAATTAACATGAATTTAGAACTATAGTGGATAACAACTATATCATTGTTCACATAATATTCGCGCAATATTAGCTATTCTTGCAGATTAGAAGAAAGAGTATAAAAAGTTTAGTTTTTCTCTCTCATCGTCGATGATGGAATCATTTTAAATGTTCATTTTCTTCAATTTCGGATAATATGAATCAACATTTCACTCAAGAAAGGCTTGTGTAGTAAAACAGTAAAAACGTTCTACCCGCAGGAATTTTTATAATATATAGCGTAATATTCAGATTTTCACAATAATTTGAATAACATTTCGATCAAACTAAATTCTCCCCCCCCCCCTTGGGTTGTCTACAAAAATGTGTGTAGATTTGGGACTGCTCTCGCTTATGATAGAGTATGATTTATGAATTTCTTTGTCTGTCTTATAAGACTCACATGACTGTCCCCAGCAGCGAGCGCTAGTGCTCTCTCGAGAGTGAGAAATATTAATATTTTGACAGATATCAGATGCTGTTGACAAAGCGTGATGTCAGCCGAGATCCACCCAATAGGAAGGCGAAAGAGACGGTGCCGACTTGAGAATGTCTCTGGCTCTGGCTGTCGCCGTGCATCCATAAAGATATGGACCACATCCCTCTTAACCACCTTCGAAGCCCTAATGCGTTTTCCTCCTTTCCACGGCTCGTTTCGTCGCTCTCTTCAGCCTCCATTCATCTTTTCATCATCATTTCATCCCTCGACGACAACTCTGCTTCCTTCCCGGTTCCTGCTCCACCAAACAGATCAGTCAAAACATGTTTGTTTGTCAGCGCTGCAATATTGTGGGCGAGCTGACACAGGGCACAGACTAACCAGTTGATTATCACTTTCTTGTTTAGTATGTATAGATACATCCCAAAGAGTTTAAAACAGATATCAAGATAAATTATGACACATGTTCAATAATTTTTAATATGAAATGGTCGTTACTTGAAGGGAGTTATTTTCCGTGCATGACCTGATGTTCAAGCTTTCTGTTTCTTAATAAAGCTCATATACAAAATTATCAGAGTTCTGATTATGTTAAAAATGTCTGTTTTCCACGCCTCACCCTGAATTTTTACAAATTCACACTTATATTATTGTTATCTCACATCACAGGTTGTTATAAATACCCTTATAATTATTATCGTTTTCATTGTTTAAACGTATCACAGGTGGCTGATACTTTTCTATTTTAAATATCCAATCTTAAGTACAGTACAAGACCTTTTATCTCTCAGTTCGCCCCCTCATTTGAAACATCACTAGCTCTTAGTTTCTTCGACTGCCATATACAATATCATTTCACTATTCTGTATATAAATTCTCTCAATCAGTTTTAATTTTCATTTGTATTTATATTCTTGCAATTTTTATATTGTTTAATATATTATCAAATAATTGATGATAAAAAATGATTGATTCTGCAACTTACTGCTGGCACACAAGTTTATTTTACAGGCAAATTGACTGTTGATGACAAAAAATAAACTACTTATGACTTGAGAATGGCTAAAAATGTTATGAAATTGAAAAAATAACTGTCAGTAGGTAGTAGCTACAAATTTTCAGTAACTATAAATGTCTATGTTTTCCCAATATCTTAACCTCTGTCACCGTGATTGGTACTAAGGGTATATTCAATCTGTCAAACATTTTCGTAGCATTACACACTCAACTCATCAACAAGCGAACAACAGGAGCTGTATGACTGTTAAGAAAATGTCGAATACCACAATTTTGAAAACAATTTGGTTCACTCTATAATATTAAAGCTCACGTGGAAACAGTACTGGAACATCGTCAGAAAACATTTATTCAAGAAACTTGGTAAATGGATAATCGATCCCATTCAATCTAGTAGTAAGTGGAAATTTGCTTGCTCTATCTATCTGTGAAATCGTCTATCCATTATCGAATTTTGTGGGAGCGATATTCCCTTGTATAGCATATCAATCATGAGTATGAAGTCAGATTCTCTTGCACCACGTCATTTCTTCGCAATTTCGTTTCTATTATTTACTTTGGCCGTCATGTTTTCCCTCGTCCAATCTTTTAGGTCTCCTGCGTGGGCTGCTTTGAGGAAAAAGAAATAAATATTTCCTGTGCCGTTTTTTTTATTTATCTACCAGCTTTTAGTCTATTTTCTACCCATTGAAACAAGGGCGAGTTGCAGAAGAAAAAAGAAAAAGTAACCGGTAATGTTTTATTGCAAGGGAGGCTAGTATTGGAACATGGGAGGAAAACGACGCATAGCATAGCCCTAATAAAATTAAGGGTCATATTTCCGGGCAGCTACGGTGTCAGTGAGGGTCTTCCGTCTTGAGGGATGGCCAGAAAGTTGCTTTATATTTTTTCAGGGAAACAACAACAACGAGAGATGTATGACTGTAAAGAAAATGTCGAATACCACAAGCAAGGCGATGTTGCCTGTGAGTAAAGTGAGGGTGACGCAAATGCTGTTTGTATTCACTTACCACTCCGGATGAAGATAGTGTTCGTA
The DNA here is from genome assembly GCA_948455865.1 of Conomelus anceps. Lineage (NCBI taxonomy): Eukaryota > Metazoa > Arthropoda > Insecta > Hemiptera > Delphacidae > Conomelus > Conomelus anceps. The sequence continues at coordinate 52,714,791 of OX418218.1, read as the reverse complement.
ATGGCGCTGATACTAGAGTGTTGTCAGATTGTTGTTCTTCATATAGGTTATTGTTCTTTGGGATGTTAGACGAATGAATCTCGTAACGTGCATGACATGCAATGATGCTGCTGTGTTACTCAACTACATGCTTATTCCTTTCCCTCCTACTTACTTACTCACTGTGGGACGTCAGCACAATGCAAAGAAGTGACATGACTTTTTGTCTCACGCAACGTTTACCTTATTCTTCTTATATATTTTTCAGATCAATTCTTACAATTATTATAAAATTTTTTACTTTTGACAAAATTCTATTTCTTCTTTAAGTTCGATACTGCTTTTTCACAAGACATTTGAAAATAAATAATTATTGAAAATAGTTTTCTAGTGAATCTGAACACTTCATATTTGTGTGTGATACCCATTTCGCATTGCTGTAATGCTATCTCAGACACAGCTGGAGGCCTACAGCCGTGTTTGAGAAAACATTACGTTAATGCGAAATGACTATCATACAAATATGTGTGTTCAAATACATTAGAAAAGAATTTCAATAATTATTTGTATTTAATAAAAATACATACAGTGCAAAATGGATTTCAAATTACAACCAATTGTTTGGAAACTAGCCTCCTCTTGGGATATCTGTGTCTAGGAGCCTAGTCTCAGTAAGGTCATTTTACTTGTAATTTTAAAACAATAGGCTAAAATATTCTTATTTTTTTCAAGGATTTTCTTAATCTCTCTCATAGAAAATGAATTCCAGATTTGAAGAAAGGCTACTTGCTTTTGTAGATTAACCAAAGCGTTATGAATCATTTTTCAATCAAATTCGATGTCGAATTCAGTATGAACGAAAACATTAAAAAAATAGTTCATAAAATATTGATCACTTCAGTCATAAATTCGTGATATTTTAACCTATCAATTTAAAACAAATTAATAAATACGGCTAGCAGGCCAATTTTTCCGTTTCTCATTTTTGGTAGAAGCTACTATGAAAACTCTACAAAAATTGACAGAAATTAATATAAGAATATGATTTTACAATGGTCATTTTGTTGAAAAGAACATAAAAATAGAATCAATAATATTTTTTGAACACGACACCTTTTCAATAAGGCGACATCTCTTCAAACTCGAAGAATCAGTATTGAAGGAATCAGTTTAGAAAATAATATATAGAAATGCTTAGATGAAAATAATATATAGAAATACTAAGATGCCCTCCGAGTAATTTTTACTACATGGGAGCATCGATCGAGAAAGACATCTGCCGGCCAAACGGCCACGATCCTGACCGACGGAGTGTTTTAATGTCAATCGACCCGAAAATGGTAGGGGATGGGCAGTCGGCAGACGAAGAATAGATTCCAAATCGTACTCAAACACAGCACACCCCTCACACTGTTTATCTTATTTATTTAAGACAGGTTTCGCAAGAGCGAGTTTCAGTGGGAAAAAAAACGTTTCGAAAAATTCGAATGCGTGTGAGGAGCGTCTTCATCCCGCGGGAGACATCTGCCGGTGTTTGGTTAGCCTTATGAAAGGCAAACAGACGGCGATCCGGCTCGAGTGCTTTTCCTTTAGACACGACGATTGTAGCCGCGTTTTGTTGCGTTGTTGTTGCTTCACGCGTGTGGTCTATGGAGCGTGTCTGGGCTTGGGCGTGTGACACGTGACCTGCCCGTTTGGGGGCTGATCGCCCTCAAGAGGTACCGCGCTGCTGAATTGTCACCGCGGGCACTACGTCACCCTCCTTCAACCATTGATGGTGGTAGGATTAATTACGATGCGATTCTGCGGAAAACTGAGGGATAGTTAATGCGTTCCGAAAAGAAAATTACTGTTTGCAAGCGCACTGAACGTGATCATCGTTAAATTGAGATGAGGGTCGCTAGTTGTCTGCTTCTCGAATCGTCAAGTTTTATGATGACCATTATTTATTCAATATTTTTTCCAGTATCCAATGATTATGGAACCAATATCTGCATAATTCCACTTCTCATTCTCATCATGAGTTAATTGAAAATACTTTTGAAGAGTTTCATCCTCATAAATTGGGTATAGTTTCGTTTTACCATTTTTTTTCCGCTGATGATACCCACATGAGTATAAGGCCCGTATTCATGAACTAACTTTGAGGCTTCCTTATCTCAAGGGAAATTTTTAATAAATCACTTGAGTCAAGGAAGTCTCAAGGACTCGGGCATCGGTAGTGAGATTGATAAACTACAAAAATTTCCGGCTGGAATGAGAATCGAAGTGGTAGTCGGACGCTACCCACTACCCAACGACGGCTGTTGATTATCATCAGTACCGTACAGTATGACAACTGAAACTCAATGAAAGGGATTGAAGAGCTTCTGTTCTATTCTCAGAACAATGAATGATTGGAAACTATTAATATAATATAATATTGATAATTTATTTGCTATCGAGATTGCACTCATACAAATTTATAGGTTTGGAGCTGCTATCCACCTAAAAAAAATTAAAAGGAAAGGTATTTTGAAAGTTCAATAAGATGTCACGTGTGTTCACACAGGTACAACAAAACTACAAAGCAAAACATATTAGACATCAAGGTAATAGATAAGATGCAGTATAAGAAATGAGGTGACTAGTTTCAAATTCTTACGTTAAACAAATATAACAAAATATAGGAAATTCAGAACCATAACAGTGCCATGATTAACGAAATGATTAACGATATAACAATCACAACACTGTAACCACAGTAACACATAATTGTACTACAATATAATTATATATAAATAGGTAGGCACTTAACAATATAGAAACACAACAATATAAAAATATAACAATATAGAAAATTCAGAAATGTAATAGAACTATATCTATATTGACCGCATAATATAAACTGTGTAACTATAACAACAATATATCAGAGAGAGAACCTTAATATAGGAGACAAGAAATTTAAGACTTAATATTTAAATATAACCTAATTATATAGGCCAGAAAATTTAAGAACTCACAATGTAAACAGGCAGCACATCTAAACCAAAGATTACAAGTCACTGATAGAAGTATTGAATAGCTCCTAAAACCTATGAATTTGTTTGAGTGCAAGCTCCATAGCAAATAAAATGATTTATTTATTTATTCATTTATTCATAATATTGATAGTTTAATCATAATTAGAATAATTAGAATTGGTTGAATTTTTAGTATTTACAGTATAACATTGATAATTCGAAAAAAGTATCATAGCCTATTGATTTGTTTTTATTGATAGCAATATATTAAATGATATAATCCTTGAAGAATTTGGCAACTGTCAACCATTGATATACAAGAACATTAGGTGTTCTTATATATTGTTACGGGTTCTAATAGCTAAAATAAGGCTGGCAACACTAAAGTTCACACTTTAACTTTATTTACACAAGGCTGGCAACACTAAAGTTCACACTTGCACTTTATTTACACAAATTAGTCTATTTATACAAATTAATTGTAATTTCAATTAATTAAATAAGAACAGATTATCAAATGACAAGCTAGTTCTTATTTTCAGTAATTATTTACAAGATTTAATGAATAACTAATTACAGGCTGATCAATAACAAAAGAAACCAGAGTCCAATAAACTTTACAATAAAGTAGAAATAAATGATAAAAAGAGCCACTAATCACTTACAAAATACAGTCCAATTCGTTATTTGACGGTCCCAAATAATATCACTTAACACAACGTCTTTAAACTATTAGTAAGCTGCAGAAACATTAAACACTTGTCTCTGCACTTGACACTGTCTAAAGACTGAATAAAGCACTGTTTGCTCCACTGGCACTGTATTGTTTCTTTCACGAGATCTGTAATACAATCTGTCACACAGGTTTGTAAACATAACTGTCACGCAAGCTTTTGTAAAACTGACTCACTGGTTCACTTGGACTCCTTTATATACGAGATAGTTGTCATAATTCCAAGAACTGGAATCACTAGACGCTTCGAGAAGGCCATGGAATGTTTGGAATATTGACCTCGATTGTACAGGAAGAATGTAGAAATCTCGAGAAATCAATTGAGTGAGAGAGTTACAGACTTGAAGAATAAGATTGACAAAGACATGTGAAGAGCAAGAGAATGAAGATCGGTCGAAGTCACGTCCAACCATAAAAACAATAGAATGATATAAATAGAACAAGTACGTGAATAACTGCTTGTCTGCTTTCGTAACAATATCGATGCTCCCAACGAATGAATTTATTCAAGATGTGAATGCATCAACAGTTAAAAATATTTCGTTATTTTATTCCGTTACGTTAAATGAGAAAATTTTCCAATGAAAAAGTGTTGATGGAACTTTATCTTATGTAAATTATTCACATGGAATTACACATTCATCTCTTGCTTCCACTAGAAATAGTTCAGATCTTTTGGAAAAGTCATCCACAAGATAAAAAATTAAGTTGCCAATATTTTAGTTTTTAAAACATACAGAGGAAATGAATATGGAGGATAAGAAAACATAGATTGGAAATCGTAAGTTCGTATCATAAAATTTTTGCACTGCTGACACTTACTCTTTCTGAAGTCTGAATCCTGCATAACAAATTAGAATTCATATAATATTTCCAAAATAGAAAAAAAAAATCCAAGAAAATGAAATAAACTTTTGTTATTATAACAGAAGGTTTATTAGTGAATAGTGTATATCTATTCCCTTCATTGCAGATTAGCTTCCAGGTGTATATCTAAAAAGAAGTACACTTTCTTGGAGACCTTGATCAGCGCGATGGAAAACGAGTAGTCCTATAATACTTTTAAACCTTTTTCAATCTTGTTGAAGCAGGCGGCTCATCCACTAGTATCCCAGCTCAAAGCCCAAATAGAGGAGAAAAATACCAGGAAAAATCATTCCCCGAAAAAAGTGTTGAAAAATAAAGTATAACAGTCTTGAACTGTTCGTTTCCATCAGAGCTGTAGAGTGCACACTAACCTCCGCGGGCAACATAATAAGCCAAGAATATTTTATCAAAGCGAAGATAGGGCATGTCTGTATCGTATTCCCTACGCAATGCTCACTCATAAGCTACCTCACTCATTCTCACTCTCTTTCATACACATTCTCCCTGTGTTATCAGCTTTCTCCTTTCTTGCCAGTTGCCACCCTTATATGTTATGCAATATTCCATTACAGGCAGGCAGCTTTCAAACCGACGTCTATTATATCATCTATTCCGGTCGAAATGAAGTAGTTTTCATTACGCTTATTGCGTATGCATTTTTGATTGGCTTACATTTTATTCATAGATGTAAAAGGCCTGAGGAAGAGAACCCGCACGACCCCTGTGTTGTCAACACAGCTCCCTTCCAACAGCAAATGCCAACAGGGCTTAAAAATCAGGGGCGTCGCACAATGGGCACCGTGATTTCAATCAGGCCGCAGTCATCCTCCGGCCTGCGTCAGCACATTTTCATACGAAATTTAGATCAAAATCTCTGTGCCGGTTTTGGATACCACAAAAATTGCATTGCATTTTGGGTGGAGAACGCGCTTTGATATGCAAAACGAATTAAACGCATAAAACAAACTTTGCATAAGAGTAGAACCCTCGTGTCTTTGCAAAATTCAACATGTTACCCAAGTCTTTTGTTTGTGAATATTCTAATTTGTATCCTTTCAAATTGGGCGTTTAGGCAACAGACATTCATTTTAAAGTTGTCAAGATCAAAATGTGTTTATTTTAAGCTACTGAACACAAAAACATTATATAAACGCAGTTAAGGAAAACTTAAATTCAAATATACTTAGTTAAACTGCAGTATTACAGAATCGATCACATAGGCAATCAAAATAATCCAAGCTAATGAAAACAATATAAAAGCCTTTTGGGAAAAATTGAATTTCATAGTCAATAGCTGAACACAAGTAGCCTACAACAAAGTCCAGACAAAATATTCGTTAATAAGAAGTCGTCTTGCTGAGATCGCAATGTCAAGCGACACTATAAAAAAATGTTACGTCAAGTTCATTAAATATAAGTTATACATAGACTATATCTTGATATGAAGAGTGTATTCAGAATTCAGTTTAACAGCATTTGGTGGTTATGAAGGAATTGTCTCATTTTAATGCTTTACAAATTTTTCATCACATCATTGAATTTTAGGCGACGCAGAAGAATAGTAACATCCTTACTAAATAAATCATGCCAACACATCAATACTATCATTTTCATGTTTCTCATGAATCTGAGAAACTTATGTATTTTCATTAAATTAGGATCATAAAGGCAATCATCATTTATTTGAGAATACTCAAAAAAATTAAATCAAATCAACCTTTGCTACAAAGTGACAACAATTATACAATATTACAAAGTAATGTTCAAGTATTATTTAAAGTTTCATTACATTATATATTTATTTTATACTGAGTTACACACAACTTAACACTAGAAATGTAACGAAAAATAAATTATTAAAAAAAATTCTCAATAAGGAATGTGCATTGTGCAAACATAGGCTAGTACTGCCTGTCCATTTGCAGAATTTTCATTCAAAAGAAACATCTTTGGACCTGATGAAGTGTAATACTGATAGAATGTTTTCATGACGAAAAAAAACAAAAACAATAAATTGGGTTGAGATGAATATTAGAATTCACTATGATATATTTTTGAATGTTTGGAATTTTAAAACTATCTTATAATATGTAATGGCTGTTTTTTCGAAGTGGGAAGTGACGGTGACGGGCGATTAGTAAGTCAGTCAGTGGGCTCAGTCAGACGGTCAGTGGGCTGTTAGTCAGTCATTTATTAAGTGGGAACAAGTTAGTTAGTGGCGGGAGTTAGTCAGTCACCAGGTTAGGCTAGGCGTACACCGGTTAGTCATGACAAGACAAGACACAATTAGACTAGACAACTTTAGACAAGAATAGACTAGACATCGTTAAGTCATGTGAAAGCAACACACACCAGTGAGTCACATCAGTCATGAACAAGATGCAGAAGAAATAAAAATAGCAGAAGAGTGAGGCTATCTTTTTTAATAAGAGATCAATAAATTAGTATGCTTTGACTCAATAAAACTCGACTTTATAAACTTTGGGACCGTTCTTAACTATTGAGTACAATCATATTTCATTTTAAAAAATTATTTGGCAAGTTTTGAAGAAGAAATTGAGCAAAATGTTTGGTTCATTGGCAATTGAATTGGTTAACCACTAGGCCGACAATAAAAAAACGTGTTTTTATGATCATTTTGTGAATTTTTTAAAAATATCCCACCAATTTAAAGATTTGGTAATCTCGATTCGCATTCAGACTGGCATTATTCGATCACTTTATTACCAACGCAAAAGTCTCAGAATGATGTACTGTAGGCATCATAAAAATTTATAATAGTAGATCTTGTAGCATGTTTCAGATAATTTTATATTGATTCAATTTAATTCACACCATCTATATGAAGACCTTAGTAATTTTTTAATTCATGCTGGAATAGCTGTAATCTTTCGCCCTCTTTATTTCTGTAACAAATCGTTTTGGACCTACATTCATTCTAATTTTTATATCCTCATGAGAAGTTGCTTATGCAGTCTGGCAGAATCATTTTGAACTCTTGAAACACTATACAAAAAATACTCATGATGGACACATTTTGTTTCCTCATAGCTACTCTAATACTCTTTAAAAAGTCAAGTAATGAATCCCCGCCCCCTGAATAAACTTTATCGGGCAACAATCGTAAAAAGTGCTCTGAAAAATCCCAATTTTAGCCACCCCCCCCCCCCATTCTGAATTTTTCCTGGTAGGACGGGTAAGCTCCCCACAAACCAAAAGTCTGGGTGTGCCCCTGTGTTGAGATGAGACAGACCAACAGCCGACAAACCTCACAACTCAACACTTGTCTGATGGTGACTGATAGATAGAAATGTGCATAGATAGATGTGCATGCCCTAATCGAATAGACACGAAGAAAAGACACATTTAGACACGTCTAATTACAATGACTAATTGGTGTGTGTTGCTTCATAAGCAACTAAGTGACGTACTGTGACTAAACATGACTAATCTTGTCTTGTCTTGACTAACCGGTGTACGCCTAGTTGAAGTCGGTACGCTGAAACTGATAACTTGATTTTATAATAGCCTAATAACGGCATCATGACATAAGTAGCAATTTTTAACATGCTGTTCCATTATACATATAAATTATATATATACATTATGTATATAGAGGGCTTGGGGATCTGTGATGGTTCCACATAATGTAGATGAAATCCAAACCAAGTCCATAAACGACACCAAGAGTAGTAATTTGTGTTACATTAGTAGTACAAGTGATATGAACTTTTACAGTGATAATTAATTAGAAAGGAATCATTTAATTTGTTTTGACATCCATAATATGTATTCAGTTATTGTTTGAAGACCGACCAATTTTATAAAGAAAATTTCTCAGATTTTATTGTATTATTTTTATCTCGTGTATTTTGTTAATTTTATGTAATGGGTTTCGATATGGGGCTATTTACAGCCTCGCCCAAGCCTAAATAAAGAACTTCATCTATCTATCAAGTCGTTTTTATGTAAATGGTTACTCCGTCATTCTGATTTTGTTGAGTAGTCGTTTGGAATAAGTCAAATCCATCCAACCCGACCCCTCACCATCGTCACCCAGCCAACATTCCGTTAATACTTTTTTATCCAAATGCTTGATGAACAATTGGAGCAAATTTTTTTTTGGCGGATGAAGCCCACATAGGTCTGAGACCTGTGTGTGGGTAATGAATTGGATGATGGTGATTGATGAGTTGGACCTACAGTTTCAGGTGGGTTCCGAACCACCGGGAAGTGATTTTACAGCAGAGAACAGTGTCTTTTCGCTGGCCAATCTAATCGGTCACCGTTACAAGCAGGACCCAGGAGAACGCAGCTTATCTCTATCTGATTAAACAGATACCTGCTACAACTCGCGGCTATCACTTCCCAAATTATTGATACTTTGAATGTTTGTTTGAAAAACGCATAATTTATCATTGTTAAAGGTATTTAAAAAAAAACTAATATTTTGATTTCATCTCAACTCAATACTGTCAATAACAAATTTTAAAATCTATCATCATCGTCATCAACGTCACTAAATTAATATATGTCAATACTACTGCTCGCCTACCCAACTGACAATATAATTAATTATACAAAATACAATATTACGTTTGTAACGTTGATTTAAATTACAAATTAATAATATTCATAGTATTCACCAAATGGCATAAAGCTTATTATCAGCTAATTAGCAGTTCATATCTTTGTATGTCTACAGAAAGTTATTCAAAGAAGAAAGAAAATTATTAATTAATCAACCTTATTCATTAATTAAGGCTTACTAGAAAAGTGAAAGAGAACCAATACTCTAAGCATAATGTGGAAATTGGAGAAAAAATAAAATTGAAATTCAGATCACAATGAAGGAATGTAAAATTATAATTATTACAGAAGCTAGATGAATAATAGTGTCGATGGAAACAGAGAAAGTGTGTGAGAGAGAGAGATGAGATACAAACGAGAGGAAAAATAATAATGAAAAAACAGTCAAGATCTAACTGCTTGATAATAATCAAATCTCTATCAATGCGTCACTCACCCACCCACCCTCATTCACTAGAGAGTTGATATATAATTTGAATTTTTATGCAATTCTAACGGAAACAGATTGTAAATCTCTCTCGACAGTAACTTGAAACTCTCACACTTTAATCTAATAATGACAACCTTTCTATATATAACCATAGAATAAAGATAATGAAACAGACCGTTATCATCACTTATGGAACATTGTATCTTTCAAGCCCAAAAAATGCAAATGTAAGCCTTAAATTGAATAAAATATGTATGTATACTGTTACAACGTTTTATTCATTTCAATTATTTCACAGAAAACATGCTTTTGTAGTACTTTAAGACATCTGGAGCCTGTGGCATGACAATTCACAAAATAGAATCTCTATTTACAAGCGGACCAGATTTTGTAGTAACTACATTAATTACAACTACTGATGAAACAATTTTGTTTTGTGAATGATCACGTAGCAGGCCCCTGTACTCTCTTTTTTAAAGATATGCAGTTGACTCTACACAATGGTAATATGAAAACAATTATCAAAAATTAATAAAGGCTGCTGTACGGACGAGCAGATAATGAAAGTCAGTATGAAAGGGGGGTGGAAAGTTATTAATAATTTAGTAGCATATTGTTTTTGAAATTGAATCCAAAAGGGTGAAAACCTTGCCAAGTGAAGCAGTCAGTTGACGAACGGTTATTAGCCGGAGGAGACAGGAGCCAGGAGACAGGACACCTGTTCATGCAAGCATTTGTTTGAAACTGGCCCCCTCAGAGTATTCCCTCTCTTGACCACCTATTTCTGCTCCCCTTATGCTCACAAGAGAGCCAGCGACTAGCCGCATCACTAAACAGAACCGGCGTCGGTACCGGCACGTGTTGACCGTCTGCGTTAGGTTTAAGCCAGCGATGCATGAGATTGTTCACACTGGAACCACAATTCTGCTGTAACGTCCACGCAGCCTGGTTTGTTGAAGAGGTTTGCGCTGACACAATCTTGTTCCCGGCCAATTCCCAAGAGGCGGACCTCCTTACCCGTGCTGGGACACCCATCTCGCCAGAAGCCCTTGATGATTACCATACAAACTTGGTTCAACCGAAGACACACCTATTAGTAGGAATTGAGTAAAAAGTCTTGTCCTTCGATTAATTTTGGTGTAAGATTGCACAAAAACATTGGCAGGATAAGAAGAAGTTATTCATGGTATTTTATTGACTTCAGCTATAAATTATGAAAAATTTTAGTGTTTTGGGAATGTGATCCCCCATAATGTTTGACCGTCAAAGTGTCATTCAAAAGAAAGGAGAATGAAAGAAAAACAAAATATTTCTCCACAATTTCCATTCATTCATTATTTCTATTTTTTTTTTAACTTTGATTTTGAATTTATGCATGGTAGGAGAAGGTAGTATAGTACAGGTAGTATAGAAGAATTTGATCACTAAAAAAACTTCAACATGCGAAAATTTGATTGGACAACATCCATTATAATTCAGGCTACTATTCAACATAAATATTTCACAAAATATAAATTTCATTGAAGAAACAACAGATAAGACAGCGATTTAAAAGAAAGGGATTAAATTGAATTGAAATTGACTGTGATGTTTCATCTACCATTGTAATAATTTGGCGTAGTGTATGCTATTTTTGTAAAATTGTTTTTACTGGACTATAAATTGATTTTAATTTGATTTAATAATTGAGTACTAATAAATGATTTGAAGTTTGGAATGAGTTTATATAGAGAAGATTCTCAACAAAAAAAACCAGTATGATTCATTTTCAACGGACGTAGTTCATTAAAACCTTAGTCAATGCTCTTCCACCATCAATTTTAATTTCAAACAGGACACAGGAGTTCGTGCAACGGCTTGGAATCATTCGTACGGAAGAATACGTACTCAAATGAGCAATCGTTTCTGGAAGAAATGAGAAGGCTAATATGAATAAATTCGTTGATGAAAGTTTTTGAAAAAAGATAAGTGGTGAGATAACACGGGGTACAGATGTGTGAGAAGAGTGCTTGCTGTCTGAGAGATGCACGTACGCATATGTTCATGATCAGACGACCAGCAAGGCTTGAGATCCACATGTGTGTGTGAGAGTGGCGACCGATGGTTGAAGAGGTTGACGGGGGTGAGAGGTTGGAGAGTTTGCAACCTGGCTAGGCTACAGATGTCGGCTAATTGGGTCCAGAAGAGTGTGTGAGCTCTGTAACAGGAGCTTCCTATCTTTCCGCCTCTGTAACAAAAGAGCCCCCTTTTATTTCTCCACAAAGCAAACGACCGAGTACGGCACTCAACCCCCTTTCGCCACCCCCTCCCACCATCACTGTTCTTCATCACTACAAACGTTGTAACCCTTCACTTTATGGATACTTGTAACTGATACCAGACCCACCAACGCCTTTCGCTTATACGATGTTATTAAATTTTATATCTGTTCCCTATTTGCAACAGTGTTGTAAAACATGGATACTTCAGTAGTTGAGCTACTTGATACCTAATTGCAAATCACTTGATTATGCTCATTTATGATCATAGGCCTTCGCTAAAATGAAGTGTAACCAAATTCACATATCCATCAATAAAAGATAAAGTGTCATCAACTGCTGCCTGATGCTAATCAAGTTCCCCGATTCTCTTGAAGTTATGTACACATGAAAATGAAAATGAGAGTCACGATTAATAAATAAGAACAAAAAATTGGCGATATATTATTTGACAGCAAGTAGCAGGTATGAGAAAATTAAAGATCATCCTTCGTAGTTCTTGTTTAGATGAGAAGATTTGAAACTTCTATACATAAGATTCCAATTAACATTTTCAATCGATTATTTCACCTGTCATTGAGAAAATTAATTTTAATGTGTTCTATTTTGTTATTATAAAGCTTAATACACACCGATATTGACTATTCAATTCCCAGTTACTGTGAGTGAGTGTCAATTTACAACGGTATAGAAGACACGTATTCAACTTGGAATGAGTTTTATTGAGAGAAATGGTGATCGTAACTGGTCTAGGGATTGAGAGAAGACACAACACTTAGTTTAAAGAGAGAATTCCCCCTAAATTACTTTGAAAAGTGAAAATGTAGTGAGGAAGTGAGCTTTATGAATTGATCACTTTGGTCTCAAATCCCATTTCATGTATCATAACTTCCATGGTAGTGTAAGTTCTTTGTCTAGGAAAATTGTTTTTTATTTGAATTGGAACAATGACTTCATATGGAGGAAGAGTATAAACCATGAAAATGATGGGAAGGGACCATGCCTCACCTAAAGGGCAAACACAAAAATGCACAATGTTACACAGTCCATAAGTTTAGGGAAGCATCTATGTTAAACTACACGTGGCATCAAGCAGTGTGAATCGTGGACAATGCGTTTAGTTATTACAAGTTCATGGTGCATTCAAAAACAGTGCTTAGAGAGTCAGAGTCAGTACTCTGTCGGAAAAGTTTCATCGAGTTGGCTTTTACTGGCATTTGATGTTGTGCAAGGCGAACTTTCAACGTTGGAATAATAACAGCCGTTTTCTGATTCGGAAAAAGCAAGGCTGCACACTCAGACAAAGGTCGCGTGCGCTGGCGTGCTCTCGCGCCCTGTTTATCTTTAATTACTCCTTCAACGGACGCAGTAAGCTTAATCCAATTCGGCGAACCATGTTTCTCTAGCGAGAAATCGTCGGCGACGCCCCAATGTGTTTAATTAAGGGTATAAATGTTATTATTGATAATATTAATGTCGTACAGAGAAGGCACACCATTATATTCGTGAGGAGGGTGACCGAGAGGAAGAAACTTAGTTGGGTATGCGAAGACGTTTTGCAAGGGGACTCCGCCGATAGTTATGATTACGGCAAGCAACCAGGACCCTCGTAGAAGGAAACTGCCGCGGAAAAAGGACAAGGGTGCCAACGAGAAGGAAGGGAATCCCATTGTGATTCAAGGATCGCTTGTGCTGCTGCGAGGAAGAGGGGCGTTTGGAGACACACTCTACCAGAGAACACTATTTGAACGGGATCAAGAATAAGACTCCTTATCTCGTCTCGAGAATTCTTGGCTCCTGCCACTAATATCACATGTGAATGGAATAGTACAGCAGATCGACAATTTCAGAGCCAGACGCGGGATTAGTGAGTACCAGAAGGAAACACCGAGCCTTATCTGAGTCGTCTTGTGTAAACACGTTTGTTACATGTATGGAGAGAGACGTATCGCCCACACACTCGCCCCGATATGGACGACACACACTCACACAAAGCAGCAGTCATCAGTAAACACTTCCCATCAGCAAAGAGATCGGAAAGGTCCATCTGAGAAAAAATGTCAAACCAGGATCACTCTATCCGAAGCGAACCAGATAGTAACTGAGTTTATAACGAGGGGGAGCGAAACTAACATAAGTTATTTTGGGGTGGCTATGCGGTTTTATGATGCATTGTCTGAAAATCTATTATTCAAAATAATGGACAGTACGGTATTAGTGTGATATTTTCAACATCGTGATACATTCATCATAATGGACAGTAAGCATGATATTTTCGATCTTTCAACAGATATAACTCCACTAACTCTGGTAATTTCCTACACGAAAGAGAAATCTTAAGCATTTCCTGTCCGAATAAAAAATTACTTCAAGAAACAGATGAATGACAGATATTTATTATGTATTGTGTTGAATTGTAATTATAATATATTCCACTTGCAGTTAGTAGGTAAACATAAACAGAAAATTCTCTCAATAAAACCAGCGCTGATGGCTTTCAAGATTGAGGACCTATTTTACTAGGCACAGATTGCAGTCAAATACGGTTGGAGAGCTATTGTAAACATCAGTTATAAATGCGACCAAGGCACTTGCATGAACACTGGGAAGTTATTACGTATATGCGAGTTCGGCAGAAGGTCTGCATGCTTGCATTGATTTATATGCCAGCACTTGAAAAAGCAAAAGGCCGTCTGTGAAAAGCGAAGTTATCTGAAAAGCGCCAAGGATACAGTGAAAATTGTACCATTCAAATGATTGATCGCATTTTTCATTCCATTTCGTGCGGGAAATTTTTATATGGCATTTTCCGCTGCACGGTAATATTAAAGAGAAACTAGGAAGAGGCTGAAGAAGGAAATGGGGTGCAATATATTTTTCATACAAGCTATTAAGTGCACGGTATTCGCCATTAGTCTGATGCTGAATTTTCCTTTTCAAAGTTTTGTTTCAATGTATTGCAATATAGCTAATCACGTTTCAAAATTTATTGATTCAAGATGATAATCGAAATCCTAATGAGAACTTCATCGAAATCGTATCAGATGTTGTTAATATACTGTTACGAGTTCTATGTCTAAAATAACGCTGGCAACACTTAAATTTATCACTCGCACTTTATTTACACAAATAATTACAACACTCACTGATCAGTAATGTCTTACAGAAAAATAAGCGATTAAAAACAGATAAATCGATATTGTTCAACTAATGAAGAGATTTCAATAAACTGTACAAAAATCAATCACTAAAAGTTAAAAGGCCGATCTAATATTAAATAATAACTGTACAATAAACTGACCAATATTCAAAAAGAACCGTCGAAAAATAGCAATTAACTTACGTAGCACTAGTCCGTAATACAATAAAAACTATTTGGTAGTTCACTGGTATGAATTGAATAGGAAAAATAATTCTCACTATAGGCACAGTCTACGGTAATTAATTATTGGAGACCTGTCACTACTTGTTTATCACGACGAATTTCAAACAAGACTGAACTAATTTACAAAAGTCTCCCTCTATTTATATAATTTTACATAATCGAGATATCTATCGATTTTTCTATCAACTTCTACTGAACTCTAAAATAAACAATCAAGGACCCTCGCACCTTCCACAATATTTGATAATATTCCATTAATTTCTAATCAAACAACTAGAACATTCTACAAAGTACCAAGTAAACACCATGAAAGTGTGAAAAGAAGAGTAATAATTAATTGCTTAGAAGTAAACATTTACATAGCAGATAAGACCGAGAACCACTGTTCCTTCTTACTCTCCCACTATTTTCACTACAATACCATGTATGAAACACATCAGTTCATAAAATACGGAATACAAACCGGACTTTAAAAAAATATTTATTCGAATAAAAAACTACTTGATGATTTTTAGTAATCAGTCAAAATGATTCATTTATACAATCAACTTAATTCATTTATACGAGTGTTGTCTCCCTTACAATAAATTTTACGCTATGAAAACAGGCAATTGCTTGAGGCTTGCATTGTATTCTAATTGATTGATTAATGATATTGTTATGTAATAAATTCTTTTGAAATTCATAGCTAGTGTATAGGATGCTCATTTGTATTGGAATGTTTCAAGTAAGAGCCTTCGTTTTTTTTTCATTTCCTGTGGTCTGTAAATAAACTATTGTAGATTGTAGTGGTTGTATTATGAATAGCTTAAATTGATGTTCTAGAGTGATTTTTATTCATAAATTACGTGCTGAACTCTTAAAATTCAGAGAATATTCTAAATAACGTCTTCATCAATACTTTACTGTCACTTAAGACTTCCAAGTTCCAATTGGGATCGTTTATGTAACCTACATTAAAAAGTTATAAATTTATATTTCTATACGTCGTTTTCGAAGCTTAGCTTGGGGATCAATTCACTTTCATTAACAAGTATGAGTCCGAAACTTCAACTTGAAGAAACAGAGCATGAAGAAACATTTGAAACACTCTTCAGTATTGAGCAGAACCAAATTGTTGAGCAGCTATTTGAAAATAATAACGTGCTCTCAGGAATTCGATACAATTCAGTATTCATCACTCGTGATTTCTTTATTTTCCAATAGTTCTCTTCAACTACTATATTCTACATTCCGTCTCTACAAGTGGAGACGGAAATAATCTCAGGTTGAAATTAACTTGTTTGCAATGTGGAGACACGGACAAGGAGCATAGATTCAGATACTTGACTTTGATCACAGACATAACTGAAATGTCTCACAAATTAAAACTTTTTAGAATCAAACAGGGCTGTCCCTGGCCCTATTATTAATAAACATTCCATTCTACGAAAACATCTTCAAATCATGGTCTTCAAATACATCTACATCTATATGTCACAACCCAATAAAGAATGTAAGTGATGAAAATGGAGATGTTATACATGATATCGAATCATAAAAATAAAAGTTTAGTGGAAGTATTTTGATAAAATATTACCTCTAATTCAAGTTGAGAATGTAAATTGTTTATCAGTAAATAACATTCTTATTGTAATAAAATCTTATTGATACTGTACAATATATCAAGAAGTGCTGGTAATATGTTGCTTAGATAATCCTATGATTTTTCTTGTTCTTTATTAAAATAATAGGAATAGTTAACAAATAAATGGGTGAAAAAGCCTTCATCCGTTGTTTTCTCAAGATGTATTGTTCTATATGAAATTGATATTTTGTTAGTGATGAGCTATTTAAAAAAAAGAAACATTCATTTTTCAATCTAGCTATTTTTTATACCGTAATGGTACTTTGTTATTGTTTTGTTGTTTTCCTTGATTCAGATTAGGAATATTATATTGTTTTTGCATCAACAAAGGTTAGTTTGAACCATTCTAGACGTTAATTTTTTCAACTGTTACTATGTGAATAATAATGATGATGATGATGATGATGATGATAATAATAACAATTATAATAATAATAATAATAATAATAATAATAATAATAATAATAATAATAATAATAATAATAATAATAATAATAATAATAATAATATAATAATAATAATAATAATAATAATAATAATAATAATAATATAATAATAATAATAATAATAATAATAATAATAATAATAATAATAATATAAAAATTATATTTGATATATCTTATTGGATAGAAAGCATACCTAAACCTTAGTTTTTCAGGCTATTAGTCATCACTAAATATTAAAGCTGTAGCGCAAGTTTACGTGCTTGTTTTGAAAGCACACAAGAGATCTCCGTTCTACCAAAACAAATGTAATTAATTGGCGAGCATGGAATTCATCCTGTACAATTTTCAACTAAGCCCCGCTACTAGTTTTTCCTGTAGTAGGCTATAGCATAAGATAAACTTTTCCAGGACGGCGAGGAGTGATAAGGAGAGGGACGAACGGCAATAAAAGTTGAACAAATTCCGTAGCCGTATCCAGTGTCACTCTTCCGAAGCGCTTTTAATGCAAGAAAAGTCCTGAGCACTCACGAAAATAAAATGGATGAGCAGGCGTTGTCGTAATCCCCGACATTAATCTTGCGCCACCCAACCTACTAGTGCAAATACTGCATCCTATTACCAGTGAACTCGTCGCCCACTATACTGTACAATGTACATACGCCACCCAATAAATTATATCCTTTCAGATTTAAAAAGACAATGTTATCATTCTATGTGTCTGTCTTAATAAGGGTAGCTTTTTTTTAATGTCTAACATTCTTCCTTTCCAATTAACATGGATAAATCAGTGCGGTGAATTCAGGCTACCTGTAGTTGTAGTTGGTCATATAATTCAGAAACTGTCGTAATTTTATTTTTATTGCTGATGATGGCTACATGAGTCTGAGATTTGTTGGTAATGAGGTGAATGATTACACAACATATTCGAGGCTGAACGGGAATCGAACTCGTGACCGCTCTAACCGGCTGCACCACATGAGTTTAAACTACTCCGAAATTCAGATATTGACAGTTTGAAACGTTTGATATTTTGGCAGTTTTCTATGACGAAGGGCTTGAAAGAATCATACTCAAGAAATAGCAGTCTTCAATATTTTTTGTATTTACCAAGGAGAATTTTCAACTCTAAAGGGAGTAAATATGAGCTGAAAACTCAGGGTTGAGCTATTCTATAATAGTTGAAATCGAAGCATCATTAATTAACGAGTTCTTCAGGGAATCGATAAGGCATAATGAATTTTAGATTTTTTAGCGGATGTCAGCTGACAAAATATTTTGGACGGAAATCACATTGAAAAAAATGTCCGCATCCACATGAGAGACACAAATATTTTTTTTAGTACTGCTTGAGAATTTCGGTTCGATAGAAACACATCATTTTCTAAATCATTCTACAACATCCCCTTCACCAGCCCTTCGAGCATGTGCATCTGTACTCGGTAGAAATGACTAACCTATAATCGGAATGCACATCAAGCATGTATGTAGAACCAGGTATAAAGCAATTATAGGGGTGGGGGGGGGGGGTGTGACGTTAGGAAATTGTATGAGTGCTAGACTAATCATTGATTCCGGATTGAATGCCTAAATTTGTCTATGGTATCGTATTAGCGTTTCAATGTACATTCGATTGAAGCACACATAAATCTCTTTTCCAACAATAGTATTAGCGTCTAAATTGACTCCAGATCAAACACATCAGGTTTTGGTAGCGTGTGCCAGTAAATCAAAGTTCCTTTAGATCATGTAGTGTGTGGTAGCTGATGTAAAGTGTGTACAATGCATGTCTATGGACATCACTGAATAATAGTTAAGAGTGATGATTTGAAATCGGCCGTGGCGTGGCCGTGGAGGCTGAATGCGGTCATCTGTTGTTGATTTCGGAGAGCGCGCGTTAATAGTAGTAAAAAACCCATCAGCAGGCGCCATCCAATCACAGAGTCGAAATTTCCTGAAAGCTTTTGACGGCAAAGTTATTATTACGCTGGGCCAGATTCACTCTGCTGGCGTCTATTGGATTGGAATTCATAATACGTGGGGAACAAGAGTATTTTCGAATTCCATTTAATTTCGAAACGACATCCCAAAGAGTGATGTGGTATGGGGGTGGGTGAGGTGATTGAAGGGGTTGAAAAGAGTGGAATGATCATCCCTTGCCGCAACAGTAATATGTAAAGCCGCACGTCCAATAAATACCTATGAAATTGATCATTACAGTCATCGTCATACCATAATCAAGGCACTACACGATTTTCCACTGAATTCGGCAGACGATGGAAGCCAGCCATCTGTCCACTGCTCGTCACCGAATTACAATTCCTTCTCACAGCGTCGTTCACGCTGCTTTTCATCGAAATTTAATTAATATTTCATCATCGCCATGTCCATTAACACATCCAGCTTAAAAGCCAAGTCACACAAGTGCTCTCTGACCTGCATCACGCCATCAAGTAAATATAGTACTATAAATTAATATAGTTGTATTCTTCCCCATACAAAATGGCTACTCCCACCATAATGATTGATCCTTACGTGTTTGATATCCCACTTCACGCAATTAATTATCCTACGGGCAGTTATGCTAATTATTCATCCATGAGCTTTTCGTGATGCATCATCCGACTCACTTTTTCCAATTACAATTTGATCCAAATGGTCCAATACCTAATGAACAAAACGAATTAAAATAATTCACAAAAAAAGAAAACGTGAGTGAGGGTGTGAGACTGAGGAAGATATGTTATAATCAGATGTTATAACTAATTTATTGTTGGAAATGCTTTCACATTTGGAATGAGTTGAAATGTTGAGACCTAATAGACTGAGAAGCATAGACGACAATAATGAACAATCGGCTTTCTCCAGTTCTACCATTCAACAGAAGAGTTAGAATGAAAATATTTGAGATCGAAGATGGAAAGTAAAATCATTTGAATAGAAAACTCAAATATGAGGCCTATCAAAATTTGAAAAAGCTTACAAATACAATAAAAACAGAATAATGACATTATTTATTTATGACAACTTTATCTTCATTTCTAAGCGTAACTCTCAAGACTCTCACAATTGCTGTTATCACTAGTTAGCTGAGTAAGCTCTTTACTAATTCCATCAAACAATTACTCTATTACTGTAATAGATTCTGAAGAGTAAAGTGTCGCAACTCGCGAGTCGGGCAAGTCGGGCAAGTGGGACTCACGAGTCGGGATCGGAAGAATCACCACAAACGTATTGTGAGCTTTCCCGAATCCGGCTTGTCTTCTTTTTAAGGTCGGCTGGAATGCGTCCATGTTAATTCATAATCCATACAACTCATCTAATCTTAAAGTCTCGGAAAATTCATTGTGAGCAGAGTTTCTCAAATTCAAGCTAGGAACCTCAAAAATAAATTGTTACTGGATATGAAAAAGCCCTAGCCAGCCCCAAAAGTATAAATAAGTGAAGATTAATTTGTGCAAATAATTTGAATAACAGGATCTTATACAGTATTTATTGATTTAAAATTCTAAGATCATTCTTAATCACTAGCAGGCCTTTTTTCACAATCTTGAGAATGATTAAATATATAAACTTAAATAGATAACTAAATTTTACTCATTTTTACATCTTGTGAACAGTGCAAATACTCGCTTTCTGACTATCTGCTATGTTATAATGAGGGGACGATCCCGGCTCGGCTCGGGAGAAAATAGCCCACTAACTTGCAAATCCCAGGCGAGTCGAGCCGAGCCGAGCCGGACTTGCTAGTGTATGGCCCCCCAAAGTTCTGTTAATAATGTTGAACCATCTCAAGTAAATTTTCAAGATATTTCTCAGTTTAGTTCAAAATTCATCTAGATTTTGTATCAATTCCAGATTTCTTATAATTATGTACTATTCTAGTTATGTATTATCAAGTCTGCGATTTTTGCTGGTTGCCCATTCAACGACCCAAATTCAAGAAGACAAATCTGTGTCTGTATTGAGCATGAATGCGAATAGGGAGAAAAATAAGGTATTTCTGTCTTCTCTCTACAAGCACTAAAGTTAAATTGAATATGAAGCGAACGCCGATGTCTCGCTGAAGGAGCAGCAAGGTAGTAAGCTTATAGCACTGTTCACAATTGTTTCGCTTGGTTAAGTCGCTGAGCGTGCTATGGATCTATGCAAATCTTCATGGCAGGAGGAATAAAGTTGCCTCAGCTTCCAAATTCACATGATCTTCAAATGAGAGCACAAGGAGTGAGACAGAAGATAGAATTCCGATCTGAAAGAAGTTCCAGTTGTCTTTTCGCGAGTTGACTGGATCGGCGAGAAAATATCGTGATCGTCAAATTCACTTTGTCGGAAGGGTGAATGTGATTCTGTATTCGCTCTTGAAACTTCAACCCCCTAACGATTGACAAACAACCATATTATTGAATATTGACGGATCACCTTCTGAATTCAACCCGCTTTCGCATTCCGCACAGGTTTAGCGTGCTCACAGCGCTCATCCCTAGCTAACACCAAATTCACCCTTTCTACTCACAAAGCCTGAATCAACCTAACAATCTACGAGGTATCCTCTTATAAATGCGTATCGATGCTTCACAAAGCACATGATATGAGAGTGAAATCTATCGACATTCTAGTCTTTGTTATCTATCCAAAGCTTTCAAAATACAGTAGCCTACATGGTGAATTCTTTTCTGAGGATGAAGCCCACATAGGTCTGAGACCTATGCGTGGGTTATCTAAGCTGGATGATGGTGATTCATGAACTGGACAAACATTTTTAGGTGGGTTCCGAACCACCGGGAAGTTATCTGGTCATAGATTCCAACAAAATAAAGTTAACGTACATCATATCGAAATCCATCTAAACTAAGCCATAAACAAAATAATCAATTTTCTGATCAGAATGATGGGAACATTTTCTTGATGTTATCAAAGTACTGTATTGAGCTTTTATTCACTATTATTTATTAAAAATACATTTTCAATACATTCAGTGCAATTTAGCTCTTGCTCTTGCTAAAACATTTCTTTGGGGAATTCGCACAAATTAACATACATCAAATAATAATGTAATCATGAATAATTAACTTTAAAAAGGTGTTTCAAAAACGAAATATTAAATCACTCAAATTCAATTAATGCATTCCATTTAATTACGGAAAATATTGTGAGACCTCCAAACGTTTTCCAAATCATTGTTATGTCAAGATATTATTGAAGATTCTTCTCTTTTTATTTCCACTTTATTTCCTTCCATAACCATAAATATGGCAATTGTGCCTCCCCCCCTTATTATTCTCAACCATGATTTTTGTTGATAAGAAGTAGCAATATTCCAAAATTCAGATATTGATGATTTTTAATTATTCCAGTGTCCAATTATTGCAAAATAAAAAACATGCGAAGCTAACTTTTTATCCTGCTGATGAAGCCACAAGTCTGAGACTTGCGGGATGAATGATGATACAATTATGTTATGAATATTATTAGTTATATTAAATTAGTGAATACAGCACATTTAGTCATTCTTTTGTAATACAGTTTCTCCATACTGAGGGGAAAAAAGCAATATTTGAAAAACAAGTATTAGTGATATTATTGTCGTATACGACGTATGATGATGAATGACGTAAGACTACGCTCATTTCGAACTTTTAATTTTCTATAGGCCTATATCAAAATGAGAACTTTCAACTTCATAAGCAATTAATCTACTAATCAGGGATGCAACAGTCAAAAGAAATACTCGGTCCTCTGAGTTTCTAGTTGAGTGTATTGTTCAATTACGGGTCAAAATTCTCGTAGGAAGTGGGACACACCCATTAGAACTTGATGACTTACGGTGTCGTTGCAAATGGAAAAAGAGGTCGGATTATATGCTGGACCATGACAAGGGAGGATGAGATGATACTAATGACCATCTGAAGTCCAAAGCATGAAATAAATTTGGAATATGAACGAACGGACAGTAGATGAATTTGAACGGAGTCTTTGCACTCGACTGTATAGACAAATTAATGGTCATTAGGATATAGTGTACTCCAAGATTATGATCACGTGACTGGAATGGTGTTATTACATGGAATTGCAAACTCATCACTGATACCCATACCATACCAACTGCTGCTGTAATTAGGCTACTGGCTTTCATGAATTCATGATTAATAGAATTTCTGACCAATTATTTTCAGATCCCTCTTGCTTCATATCCTTACGGCACTGTCAGTGAACTCTTAATACGTTTATTTGTAGGAATTGGTTATTTTACTGATATAAACTAGTTTGATATTATTACGGTATAATTTTATTATCTATAGTCAAAACTTTAAAAATAATAAATTGCTCGTTTGAATACTTGAAAAATAGTTACTAGTTTTTTGTTGTGCCTTTCCAATTTATTGCAAAATCCCTTCATCCGTCAGCTATGCTCTTTTGCTCACTAGCTTGTCACGTCATGAACCTGTAAGTGTAAGTAAAACTTATTGCCGCTAAGTATGACTTACCCACGTAGCTCTTTGTTAAAAATCGTTCATAAATATGGCCCTAAATTACCTACGTCTATTGTTATTAATTCCATATGAGTGACTGTGGAATGCTTTATTTCTATAAATTTTTCAAAATAAAAAATCATCAACATATGTAGCCTATTTTTTCAATGATTTTCATTGATTTCATTTTTTCAATGAAAGAGCTTTTAATTTCCTAGTTATCGGGATATTTTTTATTTGGTGGCTTCCTTTGCTCATTTGAAGACATTTGTAAATCACATACAAACACATGCTAACCTGTAAAGCCTATCTTTGGTTAGAGATGTCCAAATGCCAAAAGCCGATTTGGCACACAGTAATAGGCCTACTCGGGTATATGGGCCTACAGTGTTTGCAGTATGGCCCCCGGGACATGAATGGCTGGGTTTAATTATTATCACAGGTGGTTGGGGGTTGGCGGTCATCTAACCCAGATAAATCCTCATTAGGTGGGGTAATCAGTCAAAACATCACAATTGAATTACAGGTCGCTAGGGACTGATGCCTCTTCCAGTCGTATCTGGTTCCTGCGTGCGTTTTCGCGTGTGGAAGCATGCTATCGAAATTGTGCTGGTAAGATTAGTGCGCATCCAGCCCTTGAAAACCATGTGTATACAACTCTGCTGAGCTGACCACTATTAGACAAAGATAAAGAGAATTATAGTCATCAGATTAAAACTAATGTGGGATTGCATCTCTACCACAATCATAACCACACCCTACTGTACAATACTTTACTCTGTAGCAACTCAAATTTTATTAGAGTATAAGGGCATACAAACGGTACCGTATTCATTTTGTTGTCTCCTATAAAATCCATTGAGTCAGCAATTATTCCCCTCCCAAAATCGTATTTTTGAAAAAACTAAAATTTAAAAAATACATGTAATTTTCATCAATAGTGAGAAAAGTAAAGAGCATGCAGGTAGTATTACATACATCTCATAATATTCCTGGATTTCTTGTTCCATGACGAACTGCGTTGTTAATATTAACTTTTCATGTGAAATTTAACGACATGCAGTCAAATATTTGACTGCATGTCGTTAAATTTCACATGAAAAGTTAATCTCATAATATTTTTTCAGTTGCACCTAGATTCTGAGTCGAACCTATAGATCTCGAATCGCACCTAAGCGGCTCATAGTGCCATGAAATCTTTAATATGAAATATATTTCCAATTTTTTTTGTTTATGTTTCATTTAAGAAAAGATTGTTCAAGGGCATATACTACAGTGAGAACGTCTTTGGCTTCACATTTGTTCCAAAGATGGTAAACTCAACGTTTGTATAAAAGCTGGAATATCAGCCTCTCATTACTGTGACTAAACAATATTGTGTTATTCACAATACCCACTATGATTGAAAGCTGCTAGCAAACATTGAAATCCCATTCTTCGAAATTTGAAACTGGTTGCCTCTTTAACCTCTGTGGTTGGTAAGAAAACTATATTTGCAATTTTCGCATCCGAAAATAAGAGACTAATTATTTTGGCATTTTTACCGTTTTAGAATCATTATATAATTAATAATTCTATTATTCCAGTAGTCTATTATTAAAAAGAGTTTTGCAAAACTAAATTTCTACAACTCTTGTATCGATTACCTAAAAGTTTGCATTGTAGAATAGACTTATTGCAAAAAAAATCATTACTCAAACTTATAAAAAAAATCAAGTGCATGCATTATATAAAAAAAACGCAGCAAGAGAAAAATTATCTAAAATTAATTCGTTTTTCAATTACTAGAAGCCCTGCAGCGTAGAAATTCCTGTGCTGCAGTGTAGCTGTGATATGCTTTAGTTTTATCTTTCATGCATGCGAGTAATAAATGATACGAATTCATCCAAATCCTCATTCAATGTAGCGAGTAAACTATACCATTGGGTGTTGTTAATTTAAAAGTTTCTCAGTTGAATTATACATTAGGCCTGCAAGAAAAATATAAATAAACTGTTTCTTTTCATTGGGATAAGTGAACGTTCTATGTCTGAAACTTCGTGCTGGATGCTGAGTCAATGTGCAATCATCAATCATGTATTCCTTCATCGACTATTTTATTTTATTTCTATTCAATTTTCGCGGCATAATTGATAAATTGGGGTAAAAGTAGCCACAGGGTACCACCAAAAACAGTTGATGGACAGGTAGATGTTTTGCTACACCCTCTGTGACCACCTATTGTTGTAGAATTTCAACCTTTTGGTCGCCTATTGCTATTGAACTAGGTTATCCCGGGTCGCACGAATGTGCGACTTTATTAAACTTTGTAAAAGACATTCCAAATGTAGATTTTCTACATACTGAACGACAGCATTTTACAATTCTTTATCAGCTGATGAATATAAAATTTTCTTAAATTAGCACACACCTGTGCTAAATAAATTTTTTAATTCTTCTTCTTCTTTTTCTTTTTCTTCTTCCTCTTCTTCTTTTTCTTCTGCTTCTTCCACTTCTTCTTTTTCTACTTCTTAATCTTCTTTTTCTTCTTCTTCTTCTTCCTCTTCTTCCTCTTCTTCTTCTTTTTATTCTTTTTCTCCCTCTTCTTCTTTTTCTTTTTCTTCCACTTCTTCTTCCTCTTCTTCTTTTTCACCTGCTCCTTCCACTTCCACTTCTTCTTTTTCTTTTTCTTCTTCTTCTTCTTCTTTTCTTCCTCTTCTTCTTCTTCTTCTTCTTTTCTTCCTCTTCTTCTTCTTTTTCTTCTTTTTCTCCCTTTTCTTCTTCCTCTTCTTCTTCTTCTTCTTTTTCTTCTACTTCTTCTCCGACCTTTCCTTCTTCCCCTTCTTCTTTTCCTCCTCTTTCTTCTTCTTCTTTTCTCTCTCTTTCCTCTCTCTCTCTCTCTTCCTCTCTATCCTATCCTCTTACCCTCTCTCTCTGAGGGTAAAAAAATATACTTTTTTTCAAAACAGCTGATCATCAAATCATAAGTTGAAATGTGACAATTTTCAGGTCACCGATCCCTATGTTAAAGCAATGGCAAAAATTGAAACTTTGATCGTTCATTCTTCATGTCCACGATGACTTTTTCAAAATTTAAGACCTTATCAAATATCTACTCGATGGGATCTTGCAAATGAGACGTGAACGAACAAAATCGGTCGAGAAACCATGGAGGAGTTGTCATCACAAAAAACATGTTCGCCTATTTTATATAAAGATTACAATTTTCCCACACGGGAGACACTATTGGTGGACCACTCTGATGGTCTAAGGGCACTTTTGCAGCTCAGCAAATAGATTAGCGTACAGATAAACTGCATATTTAGTTACACTCAGACCACATACTTTGTATTAACAGCTTAAATTAGAAATAATTACTTGTAATAATAATCAGGTTAGGTAAGGTTAATATGTAACTTACAAATCGAAAAAAATTGTATTCCCTATCTTATACGTGCTACACCGATACGAAAGTTGAATCTATTCAATTATAGTGCTCATCACTAACTAAAAGTGCCCTCAGTATAGGAGAAGGGTCCACTGAAGAGTCCAAGAACAATGGAGTAGAGTAGTGAAGAGAAATCGGAGGGACCTTTTCGAACCTTTATGGAAAAATACCCAGTGGACAGGTAGCGCGGCCCCTTCTGGCTGCCTCAACCCATAAATTGAGCTCAACTAATTCAATTATTAACTTGATAGACTAATTTAATCAGTTCAGATTTACGACGCTTCTTCTAGTCACAAATAATACTCACAATAATATAATTATTTCCTCTTATAAGGGGAATAAGTTATTACTAGGTCCACCTGGAAATGAGTTCCTCTGAACGTAACAATAATTAACTAATTTACAATAATGCACAATTTTCAAAAATGATTTCAGATATAGAGATATAGCTGCAATTCACATAGTATTGCAGTAAAATCTTTTTGGTTTTTGCTGGATTTTATTGTGACAAGATTTGTATTTTTCTGTTGAGCTTAGCTCTTAAAACTTACAGTGTATTGATTATTTCAGCTATTTGTGATTAGAATAATCAAACTAGCTGATGAAAAATAACTAAGAATTTCAACCATTTTACCGATTAAAAGTTCAGACTCACCCATGTTTCACACTGAAACGATAAAACTGATTTTTGTCCTTAACATACCTGTAAAAGAAGAAAACACTGTAAGACAACTGATTTTTTGATGTTTGCAATCATTGTAATTTTGTCTTGATAAATGAATAAATTTCTCTACTAAGTGTCAGAGTAGTCAGAGTACAGGAGTACAGCAGTTATAGTATAATCATAAGTATTCTGTTTGTTGATTATACAATAAGAAAAATGATAATCAATGTTGATACTACCTCCTAATTCTACACTAAATGAGGACAAGTTTAGAGTTGATAAGATAATGTTAAATTTCAGGTCAAGTTGAAAAACCTGTAAGTTTTTAAATTGTAACCTAGAAGTTTTAGCCAATAAAGTAGTTCTTCATGTATTAAGAGCGTAAAGAGAGACTTAACACTCGGGCTAAACGACCTGTAGCAGAGTGCGGTAATTTTGCGTGAGTGATGAAGAAGCTTTACGCTCGAAATACATACAACATTTTTTCTACAGCTGCAGTTTTGGATTTTCATTCAGTAATTGTTTGAAATTATTCCCGTGCAATGCGCCATCGTTGAGGTTATGAAAAATTCATCTAGCAATAATCAGCTGGAAAGCTTTAGTGTTGACAACCATAAGATCTGTATAACTTTGTTCGATGTAGGATCTGTCCTTTTGTACAATAGTTTCAAAGAAAACTCATTCCAGAAAATATTTTTGAAATAATTAAAAGATAATTATTCCTATTGGAACATTAATAGATATGGAATGTTTTATACAATTTTGGGCTTTCTAGGATGGAGTTAATCTTAGAATGTGAGGCTGGTAACAATGGCGAGCGTAAAGTAATCAGCTATGACGTCAACAAGCGTAAGGTGCATCAATGCTCGCTCCTCATCAAACAGTTGTTCTACAAATAGTTTTCAGCATGTAAAGTAATTCTTTACGAGCAGTTGTGGGGGGGGGAAGAAATGATGGTCCTACTGGTGTAATCACGGACTCATTAGCCAGTCAGATCCCAAATAATGGAACTTACATTTTAAGCAAGTGGGTTTTCATTCGCTCATCCTTTTCGAATCTGTTGGTTGAAATCTGAATTTTCCATCTGCGAGTTAAATACCGACCGCATTATCTGCACTTTCCCTGGATTTCCGGCAATATCTTCCAAACCATTCCTTTTTCAAAAAAAAAACCTGTGTGATTATCATACTTGAGCAAAATTAAATTTACAGAAACAAGACTAACGTTGTTTCTGTTTAACTTATCTCTAGTTACAGTATATTGGTATAACTGAAGGCCGTATTTATAAACGTTCCTTCTGTATCTCTTGACTCTAGCATCTCTTGAAATGCTCTATCAGACACAGAAAGTTACAAAGTTCAAGCCAACAAGTAGATGTAACAATGAGAGCCAACCCAGCTCCCCCAACAAAGGCCTGACAATAATCGAATAATTTAACACTAAAAATTTACATTGAATAATACTTATTTACATTAAAATATACACTATATAACTATACCTTGCCTAGACAGCAGGGTCGGTTTGCAGTGTTGCTACTCAGTGCTGACTTATCAGCTAGTAAACTCAATTTCACTTTAATTAATTGATAGAATATTTTTATTTATGAAACTCACTTGAAGATCTTGAAATCCGATTTTATTTATGGTATAGAGGGCTACCTTGTAGCGATTCTTCAGATTATTCTCTATAATACTTCGGCTTCAAATTTTATGATAGCATATCGGTTCATCAAAATTTAATAAAACATTTTATTCAATTTGTACACCATTACAAGGTATCAATTTTTTTTTTTTAATTTATATATAACTCGATTTCTAACCTATAAGTTTTTCGGCTCACCTGGTATAGGGTTAATGAAGACCTTCGGCCTGCTGATAAAAATAGCGCTCATCACACTAAAACTATCTACCATTGTTCAAAAAACATAAAATATTGATATAGAATATATTGACGTAGAAATAATTATGTAACATTGACTGTAAATTTACACGAAGGAATTTCTTCATCTTCAATTTATGTTTGAAATCATGTTTCGAGGTTTGGTTTGACATGGCTGGCAAGCCAGCTTGAAAACAAGTTCAATCTAATAGAGGCATTGCAGGAACGTGCATAAATACGGCCCTTCGAATGTGCCTTAGACTGTATATTGTAGCACATGTACTCTATGTAAAGTGGACTATCATATAAATATACAGCCCACAATGATTATTCATGCAGTAGCAATCATAGAAAGATACATCATCACATATATTCTCAAATATACGAGAATTAATTAATACAAACAAGAAATGAACTGGTGGCTGGAAATCGATGCCTTCCTTTCGCATCGGAAGGAAGAAGGAAGGAAGTCCGATGCTGCCGATCTGAAGTGGATCTATGAGATCTTGTGAAGAAGATACAAGTCCCGTTCCACTCATCTTTCTTCCTGCTTCTTTTAGACGTCATTTCCAGGAGTGTCAATGATGGATTGTGCTCTGACCGATCGCAGAGAAATCGATGCGAGCGCGTCCTTCTTCATGTTTTATATTTTGAAGGATTCTCCAGGATCACACTATCCTTTCTCTCTCCACCGAATATTTCACGAGTCCATCTTCAAACAAGAGATTCCATCTTATGCTCACTATTTCTTTCTAGAACGTGCTATATTTACTGAAGGATACAAACAGGATTTGACGATAATGAATGTCTGTTGGAGAAATTTGACCAGGTAGCAAATAGTGTTCAGTAAAAAATCATCAGAAGTTCATTGAGAGATGACATACTCAATTTAATAATGCTACTTTGATTTATATCTGGGAATTAATAAATTTTAAATACTCCACTGATAGGAAGAGTTTTATCATTTGCACTATTAATTGAAGAAGCAAATTTGATTGTAATCAATATACAAGGGAGTAAAACAGTAGTTTCAGTTACCAAATGTGATTGTTTAATTTCACAAGTCAACGAAATGGAGCATTATTCATATTTTAGTTTGATTAGCGATAAATGTTGGTTACATCGCTACTTGTACACCAACAATATTATTAATTCAACGATGGTTCCCAAAATTAACATTTTAAATGCCACGATAGTTTTTAGTAATACACAATGAATACTACTATCCGGATGTTGTGGAGGAAAAATAATTGCTATAAAATAGAACCACTTTCTTGCTTAAAATAGCTACATTTCATTGAAAATAAGTACTAGAAACAAGAATAACACTACGCCAACAATTTCCAAGAGAACCAATACTCATAGTAATGCCAGAAGTATAGTAATTCAGATGAGTTTTTCGTAATACGATGAGATGATGACACTAAAATTCCAGGCTCAGCTGGTAATCGAGCCCAGTACAAACTGAAAAGTTATGTAAACCACTTCAATTTTATCGATTAAATGTGAATTGTTTAATTTAATCTATATTTTGAATCGGTTCATCCCTATTCGGTTTACTGCGAATAAAAGTTGAACTGAATTATGATTTTTGTATCACTAAGTCAACTTCATCAGTGCTATAGTAATAATAATATCTTTACAATAAGAAATGCATGTCCAGACAGACCAAAATCCGGCACTACAGTACTGTTATAAAACCAACGGGTCTATATGCAAGTGAAACTCTGGCACTTAACACAAAGAAAGAAATTGAAGAAATTAAAAAGGGAAGAACGAAAAATTATCAAGAAAATTTTAGGAGCTTGACTCACTAAAGAAGGAGACAGACTGCAAACAATAGAAACAACTGAACGTTTTTCAAACATCGAAGTTGACATTCGGAAAAGGCGTATGAAGCTCCTCGGACATCTAAATAGATTACCTAATAACAGACTAACAAAACAGATAATTGAATATGCAACAAAACTCAAAATTTCAACACCTTGGTTAGACGGAATTCGTAAGGACATGACAAACGCCAACATAACACAGAGTTTTTTGAAAAAACACATTTAGACACAAGGTAGACAATTGGAAAATTACAAAACAGCCGAAAGAAAAGCAATTCAGACCTAAGTGGTCGGAAGAACGCAAAAAAGCTTTTTCAGAAACGATGAAAGCGTATTGGGGTTATAAGAAAAACAAAAGGATTACATGACTGAGTCTTTAGCTTATCGTCTTCCGTCTTGGGAGAATTTGCCAATAATAATAATAATATCGTGTGACCAGGCTGGCTCAGGTCTGGTGTTAGAGTTATCATGTCGCACCTGAATAAGTTGAGCGGCCTCTGACGTGACTTAACTTTAACACGTAAGACAAAGTGCAATACAAAGCCGATATACTGTATATGGATGAAAACTCTAA
Organism: Conomelus anceps; assembly: GCA_948455865.1. NCBI lineage: Eukaryota > Metazoa > Arthropoda > Insecta > Hemiptera > Delphacidae > Conomelus > Conomelus anceps. The sequence continues at coordinate 52,682,629 of OX418218.1, read as the reverse complement.
CAGTGTTATAAACAGGTCAGACATAGTCAAATTGACACTTATCAATTATTATTGTGAGGTGGGTGCATTGTTCATGTGCCCCCTCCACTGGAAACCATTCGCCCATGGCCTTGAGGTTTGAACAACGCTTCTGGGGTGGTAGCCTACTGCCTGTTGATGACATGACTGTATAAGGGAACGGACAGTCCTGGAGAAGAATATACACGATGGTTGAATAGCTAATTGGGTGGGGGTGTAGTGGTTGGTGAGGGGGGGGGGTTGTGATCAGTCGACTGGACAACCGCGTCGTCAGCTAGCGCTAATAGGATCCCGCTAACCCGATTAGTCTAAATAATTCATACGACGAGTCCTGGGAGAGCCAGTGCAACACTCGGAGGTTCGTCCTGCGACGAGCGACAAAAGTCCGGCCAGGATTGCGTCACTATTAGCAAGAGAGGTGGTGGAGAAGCAGCGAAGGGTAATAGACGAAGAGGGAATGTGTGGAAACCAACGTTCAATGTACAAGGAGAACGGAAAGGAGATTCAGACAATCTGAATGAAGCGCCTGATGAAAATACTACACGACTTATTAACAAAAGTCCATGCCAATCTCAGATCCAAAGTATTCATTTTAGATTGAACTTACATCGGCTCAACATTGATGAAGATTATGATTAATAAGTGCTTCATCAGGTGAAAGTGCTATTTATGTGCTTCGTGGTTGCTTTACCTATGTACAACTATGATGCAAAAGCATTTAAAGGGGTTTCCTCATATACCGTGCTAAAAATTCAGAAAGTAGTATCAGTGAACGTCTTCTTATGATTCATTCTAGTTAATGTTTGGGTTCAAATTACTTTGGTTTCAACTTTCAAGATTATTAATCTCAATTATTGACTATGACAAAGATGAAAAATAATGATTATTGATATTTTTAGAATCTTGCTGTGCTGAACTGGGCTTTTTTGAGTCACGGCGAACGCGTTTCGAATTATGTGGTTCTTCGGCGCTTGGTTGTAGACTCGCCGAAGAAGAACCACATAGTTCGAAGCGCGTCCGCCGCGACTCAAAAAAATCCAGTTCTGCACAGAAAAATTCTACATGTCAAAAGTTATACTGCAGATCACGAAAATGGATATTTACAACAAGAAAAATAATTATTGCAGTTGAGGGGTTCAGTTTGATTAGCTTAGGACAAATCAGAACCGCTTTGAGCAGTTTATCTAGGAAAGTAATCTGAGCTGGACTTTTGTTCTAATCGTATTAAATGAAAAATGTTAAAACTCATGGAAAGTATGTGTGAATTAATCAAAAAGCAGAATCATTCATTCTCAGTTGTTTCAATTTTTGGAAAGGTAAAACACGAAAGAATATTCTGTTCAAGTTATTTTGTGTTTAATTTATAGATGTAGATGTAGTCCGATCAGATTAGTCAGTCACAAAAAGAAAGTATTATTAATAACAACAAAACTATAGTCAGTGACCTTTTGTAGATATATTCTTACGGTTATCTTTTATGAAAAGTAGCTTGCACAATAATAATTAAAAGCAAATTATGATGAATATAATTTATAACTCAAAATAACCTATTCAGTAGTCATGCGGTATTTTTACTGCGGGTTTATGATAAATGAAAATCATCAGATTATGTCCCTCCAGTATTAATATTTGAATATTGATATGATTCATCCACTCTGAGAACTACGCGAATGGCATTTGCAACCACTTTTATCAAATAGTAATTGCTATTCCAAGCAACGATTATTCTCCATTCCCTGCAACTTATGATGTTATCACAACATTATTAGACCGATAATATTCATAAGCACTATGATTATAGCAGCGCATTCAAAGAACAACCATTCTTCTTCACTCCCATTCATAAACTATCTGAAGTAGCTATCGTATGTTAATCTCGTAGCTCAGAGAGAATTGAAGACTTCCTGGGAGTTTAGGGAGTAATTTGCTGCCGTACTGTTCTGATGATCGTCAGTTGGAATGGGCGTTGACTGAGTTCGGTGAAGAGGAAAGTCCTGGGTTCGAGCCCCGCGGCACTCCAGGTAAACACGCGTGGTGCTCAATGGTCGAGGGTGAGTAATGGATGGAGATGATGATTATGATTACTGCGATGGTTGGGATTCAGGTGTAGGCGAAAATAAACGTGTTGTCTACTTCAGATGCAGTAACTAACCGTATAACTATGGCTGTGAAAATGAAGAAGGTAGATATTGAAAGATGGGAGCCGAAAGAAGTCTATTCCAGTGGCTCAAGAGGATCGCCCGGAGGCGAAAACTGGAGCAACCGAAAGACTTGTTTGTTCAGCCTGGACTCTCTGACTCCAAATTAAGTCGCTTTTCAAAAACATCTACAGTATTTCAATGTGTCAGAGCACAACCCTCATTTGAATCCATAAAGCCAAGCTCAAACGTCGCATTACCCAGTAGCCTCGGTCGTATATTTCCGTCAAATAAATATCCCGTTCACGTTAACATACTGATAGATATGACGGTTACACAGCTTTTGGTAGCTGATTGAGTTCATAACTATGAGCGTCATCGCTTTTATCTATTCGCTGGACAAAATGCAGCCAATTTCTATTCATGAATTCGGACTAACGGTGAACTTTGTCGAGCCACATCGTCAATGTATCCAAATTAGTCTGTAATGAATCATGTAGCATATTATGTAGAATTCGAGCTGATAGACCAGCAAATAGATCGTGTATTACGTAGGATGGATATCAGTGAAGCATAAATGTCCTTTACCATGCGTATGATAAAACATGACACACAAAAAACGCAATGGCTTTCGGCTAAGTAGGATTATAGGACTATAGATGTTCGGATCATTTTTATGTAAAAATAATAATTATCAAATACTGTATACCACTATGCAGAAGTCAATTGTTGATTATAATACAGTATAATTATAGCACAGTACTATTTCTGTTTCTAGTTCAGTAAGGCTACTACTAAAGAAAAAAATATCCTAGTATCTTGTTTTTTTATCCATACTATTATTTTCTGTAAAAGTAACTACTGGTTGACAAAACCGAGTACGTTTTATACTTGAAAGTACATGCACCAAACTCTGAATGTACGGAGTTTAAAAAACATTACACTTTTTGACAAGTTTTTTTGGTGATGCCCGCTGAGTCTACTTGTGTGTGAGTAATGAGGTAAATAATACAATGGTGTTACGGATTTTTCTCAACACTCCTTTCACATCTGATGACTATTATTGACTTATTCACAATCATTATTTTTCAGCCTATAAGGTTTACATATCTGCTGACTAAAAATTTAACTAAACTGTAATGCAAAAAACATAGCTGTCTGAGTGGATGTCGTTTTGCTCTGAATTGGTTCATTATTAAGGAAAAGATACATTCTTGTACTTCTATGTATAATGTTGTTTCGGGTAAAAGTTGTTTTTCTTGTTGAACCATGCACAATCATTAACCTATTTTTTAGTAACATTAAGTAAACCTTGAACTTTTTTAATGATTTTAATAAACATTTTAAATGACTTCATTCGAAATGATTACATCTGGAAGGTGAATTAGTATGGAAATAGAAACACTTAGATAATACCTCAGTTGACCAGTTCTTATGAAAATCTGTAACTTGAAAACTGGAAGTGCCTTTCAAGAATGGCATCATAGCCCTCAAATACTCGGATGAGATTATTAAAATGGTTAACACGAAGAAAAGGAGACGACAAGAAAGCTGGATATGGAAGTTGTTGAAGGAAGCTTAGCAAAGTTGTACAAGAGGTCTAGAAAGGATGAAAAAGTTCAACTTCGCTCCAGAAAGTCACCTCTTCCCATTTTGTAGGACTTTTCTGAACAGGGCAAGTCCTTTCCGTAAGAACAGAAAGTGAACGTTATGGCATAGAGAGAAAGTATTAGTGGATAAACTATGAGGGAGAATGGAATATGAGTAGAGTGATAGGAGGAAAGTTGGAATGGAAAATTTGGGACTAGTGAGGACAAAAGAAAGTGCGAAAGAAATGGAGGTCGGTGATCGTAAAAGAAGTAGGAAAGCCACGTTTGAGGTAGAGCTGAAGAAAGAGCGTAGCAATAAGGGGGTGAGCGGGGCACGAGGCAGGGCGCAAGGTTTTGGGAGGCCACAAACTAGCCGTGAAATAGAGTAATATTCAAAATAAGCTTTAAAAATTCCAGAAAATACGCAATAATGTCAGACCCAACCCAGAATCGAACGCAGGTTTATTACACTGATGAACACACTAGTTTTGTTGTCGCTGATGATGCCTACTTGAGCCTAAGACTTGTACGTAAGTAATGAGGTGAATGATTACACATAATATGCCACGATGAACGGGAATCAAACCCGTGAATGCAGTGAGTTACTATTTTTCCACTGCAACTATGATAAAATCAGAAGAATACAGACCATCACGCATGCATTCATTTCCTTCATTAAGTATGACGCACAACTATTTTTGCTTAATTTGATACATCCTAATTCAATTATCCGTCAGGACTTATTGTGTTTCAATATTACAGGCTACTCAATTTTCTTCTCTGTTCTGGCACGAATCTCAAGTGCACGCAATGCCAAACGCATATGGATGGGATGAAACAGAGGTCAATATACTGATTAGGTACTCAAATCTTCCTCCAATAGGATAAATCACGGGGGCACCATGAATTTAATGATTTTCCTTTTAGTGTTTTATTAGAATATTTATTGCATAAGAGCTTAGAGATATTTGGTCTAGTCTGATCTATTGGCATGATTGCCAATTGAAATATTGAAGCCAGATTTTTATGAACATCACAATCAGTTCTATTACAAAAAGATTTCTTGAATATTCTTGATTCATTTTTAAAATATTTTCAATGAATTTCAAATTTCTTCCGGGCTTATATACATTGAGGACGACAAAGTCACTAACTACTGTATATAAATAATTGATATTCGATATTGAAATAGCAAACAAATACAATGCTAGGTTCAATACAAATCACTTTAAAGATTAGAAATAAGAAATTATGATGATTTTAAATCGCTAATCAAAATATTGTAGGTTTGAATCGTAAACATTAGAGATTTACAGAGAAATGCTAATGAATAATGTGCTACAGATGTACAATAAATAACATATAATGAAAACATTATAAGGTTTACATATCTGCTGACTAAAGATTCAACTAAATTGTAACGCGAAAATCATAGCATATTTTTTACAGAAGAATGTAAAAACGTGGTCGGATGAAAAAAAAGAAAGACGAGTGAAAAGATGAAAATCTCATGGGCGAACCGCAGAGGCTTAACGTGATCGATACTGGGTCTATAACGAAAATAATGATAATAAAAAATGAATGAAAAATGCTGTAAAATAAATAGATAGAACAATATTACATAGGATTTGAGCGTGCGATAGTTTTTTTAAATAAATTTATTATCATGGCTTAAGCCAGCTTAAATCACAGCTGCTTAAAGAACAGAAAAACTGTAACATATCTCAAATCTCTGGATGATTGATCAGTAACCAATTCTATCAAACCCGTGAAACAAGATATTCATATAATAGCAAATTGATGATAGTTAGACACGAAGGATTCCAGCCCAAATTTGTGCTCGAGAGATGGCTGAGTGATGAGGACAGTGAAACTCCATTGTTGTGGAGACGAATCTGGGTGACGAGCGGAGGAGAAACGGAAGTGGAAGATTCTGATGAAAAATGAAGAGAGTCATGGAGAAAGACAGGAAGAAAGATGAAGCGGAGAGAAGAAAAGAAAAAGAAAGAGTAGTTGAACGTTGAGAATATATATGGGACGTGAGGGCGTTCAGCCGTAATCCACTCGGTCCAAGCCTAATATTGTAAAATATTCTCGGAAAAACTATCTTTCTACTGGCGAGCCTTATCGACTTTCCCGGGGATAATTTATTGCACTACCGGAACAACTCCGGCCAACTGCAAGCAAGCGCTCCAATACAAGCAAAGGCGCCCATTATTCCGGCCAATAAATACGGAGCCGCACATTTTTCGAGGCTCTACGAAAACAAGGTATTAAGACGAGAGTATAGGCAATAAAAACTTGTTTCGGTTACACAACAACGGAACGAGAGCCGAATAGGATTTGCAGCTGAAATATCGTCTTGAATAATTGACCAAGTTGCTTCTGATCGAATATAGCGAGGATGGTGCGTCGGCAGACGGGCCAAAGGCTGAAGGGGTTGCAGCCAAGAAAGTTGAGCTATCTCCAATGAAAGCAAACAACTCTAGGTTTACGAATAGTATAAAGAAGAGCCATGTCTACGATCCGAAACTTAGCACTGCTGAATCGTTGAATTCTTGCAAATATTTCAAGAGCTCAACACGTTAAAACAGATGAATTGTTTGACTAAACATTTTACGATTGATCTAGGCCGAAACGTTTGTTGCCAAATTCACGTTCATTTCTCTGAATCACCGAAGAGCATTTGTAGCCAGACATATATATATATACTTTATCTACTGTATCAAATAAAGTTATATAGTAGTTAGTTATTTTATATATATTTGTATGTATATATATAGTTATATAATATATGTATATAATTAGACATTTATTGAATGCACCAACATGAATAAAAACATAAGAAATAGATATACGGTATATAATAATATTATGATGAAAATTAAAAATTTGGGGATTCATGAAAATGAATCAACCGTCAACGCAGTCCTTGGCCCTAACGACTGATGAAGGGATTATTGGAAAAGTATTGTTTGGTACCTACATACCATTATTTGCCCGCAGAGTCGAGGCATTGAACTGAAAAGCTACCAAGTGAGTTTGTGGTTTAAATTATTCAGGAGCATTATAAGTCAGGTTATTATGCATTATAATAGGTTATGCATTATATATGTTATATATGCATTATATATGTTATATATGCATTATATATGTAACCTATATGCATTATATAGGTTATTATGCATTCAAAAAATAGCTGATGGAGTCAGCACTCATCTTAAGAACATGAAGATACATAAAAGCATACAAGTACCACGAAACACAAGTGCATTGTAAACTTTCATGTGAATTGAAAGTGCAAATTGAGAAAACTCTAGTAAAGTTTTGTTGGTTGAAGAAAATCAATAGGATAAAGGGTAGATGTAAGCCTGGGGTGTTCAAGACGATTTAAGTGTAATCGACCTTCCCTTTCAACTTTCTTCGGCTTTTCTGTAGGCCTTCAGTGCTCTTCAGTCATCTTCACTCCCTCTCTCACCCACAACATCTTATCTCTCTCCACTGTTCATCCAAAATTTCCTTTCATCAAGTATTCCCTGCTCAGAGGATTAAGTAACCTATTCAATCATTTATTAATAGATTTCAGAGCTCAGGATCCCTTCTGCTTCCTCATCACATCCCTCAACTCGGGAAAGATTGTCCAGTTTTCTTAATTTTCCTTACCCTTGCTTCCAACCTCTTCGATCGTTTTACTCTTGCCTCAATCATTCTACTTCGAATTTTCATCCCCTCCTTTCATCCTCAAAAGGCGCGTTTTCTCAAATCCTTGCCACATGCCATTTTTCTCCTGAGCTGAACTTCGGTAATACACCGTATTCGCCACTCAGCACTCAGTACGCAATGAAACGGAAAAATCTTCTAATAATCCCTCTTTGCCCTCCTCTTTCTTTTTCCATGATCTTCATCTTCGTAGAGATTGCATCCAGATTCTGGAAATGATTCCAAGAAAGAATCAAGATCTGTATTCTCTTCTTCACAAAGATGAAAGTGAGATCATGAACCTGTTGCGCTAGATCCAATTTGAGAATAATTTATCCCCAGCTCTTACAGTAATAATTCGTAATTCTTATTTCACTCGTGAATTCTACCTCTTTCATCTGCAGCAGAAATATCACACAAAATGAACTCAACCTTATTCATTTCCACAAGAGACCACAGAAAATTTAAAAACAGATTCGATCATCAACTATTCATCACATAATTACTATTAAAAAAGCCAATCCAGAACTGACAGGATTCAACACATTCAAAATTAATAATATGTACTATTATTAAGTGAGGATAATAATGAGAAAACACTATTACAACGAGAGAAAAGGCTAGGTGAGGAAACTATAAAAGTTCAATATTGTAGAATATTGAAAAGATGTTTAGATCTGGATTCGATAATGTTTCAGAATAAAAAAATATACAGAGAAAAAGTACAGTAGACTATAAATGAGTTGAGAGCTGAATATATGAGTACAATGATTAAAAAATACAATAAAATTAAGACTCTTTGATTACTTGGAAATTTCCCATATGCAGTGTTAAACTTCTATGATAAAAAAATTGAGATCTGAGGATGATAATAAAGGATTGATTTGAAGCTGGATCAAATAGATGAACAAATGAAGCTTAGACAGTGGGGAAAATGCAGTATTCACTTGATTTATCCAGAACTCTTGCTAGGAGCTCAATTATTGGGCTTGGTGCTCTGAAAGGGCGATAGTCCGGAAATAAATTAAACGCGTCGCATAAAGTGAGAGGGGGGAAAGGGCACAGAAGCGACTTCTGTGGGATGGGAATTAGCATATCAATGAAAAAACTTCATCCGGGCAACTTTTGCTACAGTTTTTTTTCGTCGAGAGGGCGCCGGACAAAAACGACAACGATGACGACCATGATGATGATGATGATGATATTGCAGTGACCAGGCGCTGATGCAGAGTTGGCATGTTTGGAGGGGGTGGTGGAATGGTCAAGTGGGTATGTTAAAAGTAGCGACTTTTTCCCTGAAGTCAACACGATCGGGGCGTCAAAACTCATTTCCATCTTGAAAAGCCTAGAAAGGCAAAAGGCAATAAGTTCATTAGCGGTCCTCATGGAGCTCGGCTCCAGTTCTTGTTGGCGCGGCGACGACGAATTCAATTTCCCGCCAAATCCCAGCAGGCCAAATACTCTCAATTATCTGCTGATTTCATTTCAATTTCCATACGCGCCATTGGAGCAGCAGTAGCAGCTTCACCAGAGAAGGACGCCATCTCCAAATCGAAAGTTATTAATTTCTCACCGATCTGAAGCAGAAACGCAGAGCAAACGGAACGCAACGCGCTTATTTGAATCGCAAACCAATAGTCAACTTAGATGGCATCTATTCTCACCACTTCCTAATGAAAGAGTGAAAGAGAGTAGAGGAAGAAAATGGAGAAGAGAGGAAGAGAAACTGTGCCAAACGGAAATTGAAAGAAGAAAATGGGAAATTATCAAATCTGTGGTGTTGACGGCGAAAATTATAATAACCGAAAGCAAGGCAGATCAAGATAATTCATTTTTGAAATTAAGCAACGAGGTTATTAAATCCTACCTCTACTTGCGGCCTTATTGAGAAAACGATTAGTGGATTCCCATGAATAATATGAATAATCCACTATTGCCTTGTAATAGAAGCAAAATGTATTTTAATATCCTGTAGGTGTATTTTGATTATTAATTATTATAGCTGGCAAATATCGACTGAAAGCCAAAAGGTTCATCTGACATAACAATATACTATTAAAGTGATTCTCTTATGTAACTTTAAGCCATGATATGCGTATTATTGAATAAATAAATGATATTAAAAAGCTACTTCATCCTTTTAAAAGAATAAATAAAAAACAGAAATAATGATAAATGGATCGCTTTCGATGGAAATTCACGCTATTGATCTTGCTAAGATAATTCTGATCATAAGCATAACTACTGTCTGAAACCGAAATAATAGAGCCTTTCGTGGCTGGAATCAAAGGCTTAGTTCGCCATAATCAGGATGAGATTGCTGTTTGCAAGGTTTTCACTTCAGCTGAATTGATGATTCAATTGTAATAGAGTATTGAATTATAATGAGAACGTTAAATGTTTAATAACCCACTCGAATTAAAATCGCCTTTGAATTCACAACCGACGGTATAACGACCGTACCGAAGACATTTTGAAAAGCAGAGAGTGGAGAGGATTGAGAGAAATTCAAAGTGGTGGGTGGGGGTTAGATGGGAACGTCGGATGAGAGGGGGGGGGGGGGGGGTTTGAGAGGGATGCTCGAACAGAGTTTGCAAAGGTGGAAGTCGTCTTCGTTTGCTATCCCTAGCAGTAACGTGGGCATGGTTTCTTCGCAACTATCTCTACCCCTATTTCTTCATCTTTCTGCATTGCAAGAATGCTGAAGGGGACATTGGGTTCTTGTTTGACACTGCTTCTTCTCACGTTTCAGTGAGAGTTTCTTTGCTTCTCTTCCATCCCTTCTCTCTTCTCATTCTCATACTTCTCCTTTTCCTCATTCTATACTTCTCCTCCTCTTAATCATGCTTCTCCTACTCATCCATCGCCAACACCACCACTTCAATCCCCTCCACCACATTCTTCTCAACTTCTTCATTTCCTTCACCGTCCTTCATCGCCCTTCATCAGCGTCTCGTCCTCTTCATCCTCAACCCATTCCTCCACCACCTGTTCCTGATCCTTCATCTCTTCCCACTTCTCCATTCTTTCCCTCACTACACCTTCTTCTTTGTCTTATTCTTCATCGACAGTTGCAGAGTGAGAATTTAATTCTCTTCCTACTTCTGTGCTCGCGAGCGAAAAGGAAGTGTTTCCAATTATAGAATGATTGCATTTGCCTTCTAGTTGGCGACGACCGAGCCGCTTGGAGAAGAAGCCGCAAGATCCACTGCGTTGCACATAATTGAATTCGCCTCAACTCAGCGGCCTCCAAGAACAATACATGTTAGCTTCTCAAAGGCTAGTCTGCGTTTTGAGGCATTCTGACGTTCGTAAACAGTGCTTTCGACACATATTTCAATTTACGTATTATTTTAAGTTGATATTAATATTTAACATTCAATATCAACATTTTAAAATATTTATCTCTGTATCATTTCAAGTATGCATATCGGAATCTATATCATTAAATAATTTGACACGGAAACAAACTTTTCAAAGAAGGCTTTGAATTATTTGATCTAGATCAGAAAAGTAACAAATGTATTTACGCGAAACCTCGTATCTAATTCAAGAATTTCTAAATGTTTGCATAGGTTGTAGGTTGAAAATGGGAAAGTTGGATTTTTTTCTGTAATGGTTATAGATTCAAAATCCAGAAATTAATTCAAGTGCGTCGCATTTATCCTAATTTAAAGTATTTCCCGCTATAATAATTATTTTGTATAACTTATATATACTGACGATGGGGAAAGATAATATATGAAGAGGTGGTTTGTGGTGGGAATGATGAATGTAAATGAGGTGTATAAACTAAATTAGATTCATATGTGATCTACCTAACTGGCCTCCACTTTTTTATTCACTAGCCAGATTTAAATTCTAATTTCATAGATTTTAAATTTTAATTTCCAAGATTTTACAAGGCTTCCAAGATTTATTTTAATGAATAGTGTACATCATTATTTATTCTCTAATTGTTACTTCTGTATTTTCTCTATAGAACTTTTGAACTACAGCATTCCGACATATTACTCTCTTAGATATTTTCTCTTAATTATTATTTCTCAGTATAAGCAGCAAGCTGCTCAATCGGACTTCCTTTAACCTGAACAGAGGAGAGGAATCAATGAAGGATGAAGGTCACTGTATAATTATGAAATATCCAGTCTGGTGGGATACCGGTAAGTACGCATGCGTGTAGTAGATTTTTAAAAGCCAGGTTATTGGCATAACTCAAAACAGTAGTCGAAGGAAGGATGCTGCGTTGAAAGTCAAACACGATTCCAACCGCGGTTTACCGGTTTTGAAAATACCCACGAAATTATCTTTCGATTGAATTCGTGATAAGTGTGAGAAAATAACCTGTAATCGTCGCTTTCCTGAAACTGGTTTCATAGGCAAGATATGTGAGTATTGACCCCGTAGGCCTGAAAAAATTCGCTATCGAAACGTTTCGAAAAATTGTAATTTGCTATCGAGCTCTCCAAACTAGTTCAAGAGAATCATTTTCATATGGCATAACTCAATGAACCCAAGTAGTATTTCATCATGGTTTCGTGACTTACAGAACTTGAATTATGTAATTATTAAAATATTTCTAAGCTGCAATAACTGTAGTCCAATACGAAAATTACAATATCAAAGTTTACAATTTATTTATAGAATTATTGCTTCACTTTTCAGAAGATAATTTTCTCTTTCACACTTCAGTATCTAGAATGGTCAATTAAGAAATACTGTATAGGCATACTTTACGGCACTGACAACGTAAAATGTCACTGAAATGACACGCAAAAAATGTCGCTAAATGCTAGTAGCAATTATACAGTAAAAATTGGAGCAATTGTATAAATAAATGACCAACAATTCAAAGAAAAAAATTTGGAGCAGTGACACCAATAATTGCCTTTTAAATTACAAAATCTCCTCATCCCGACACAAATTTACGTAATATAGTCCCAACAGGTTGCATTACTCAGATGAAAAATCTTGTGCAAATACTGCATAGATTTGAAACTAAATTAGAAATTACAAATTCGATAAGAGTTATAACAAGAAGAAGTAATTGTTAGTAAGGGTATGAATAGTAAAGCAGATTTTTTGACATTATCACTAAGTTTCTTCTAATTCAGTGTAAGAGACTGTGCAATTTCAATTTCTCATTTTCACTTTACGTAAAGATGAAACTGAATAACAAAATATTCAAGAATGTGGTTGCTGAAAATAATTATCATTTATAACTATCGTCATTATAATATGATGTTAATTAACTCACGATTCTAATAATGAAACAGTGAATTCACCCAAAACAATCTCGAGAGAAATTCTTTACCGCAGTTTTCAATTCCGTGAAAGTTAGAAGAAAGTCTATTTCAAAACCAAAATTGATATTAGTTTTTAAAGAATAAGAGTGGGCTGAATTTCAATTGATATAATAAATTACAAAAAATAATATTGGTAATGCTCAATTTTCGTACAACGAAAAGTAAGCTAGTAGATCACATAATAAGTTAACGGTCCTTTGGACGAAAGCATCACCAACAACCGCAAGTTCACCCGTAACCTCTTTTTAGAATATTCATCCTCATAAACTCGAAAATGCTATAGTTGGCTACAGTTCAATAAGTACCATCAAACAAACTGCGTTGCTATGATATGTATGTTGATTCTGCTCTTCCTAACCACATTCAGGCTACATTTTATTATACTAGAGTAAACAAGGACGCAGCATAGATCAACAATTTTTTATGCGGGTGATTACTGACTCTCTCAATATTAACTTTTACCGGCTCAAATACAGTAAGCAGTAAGGTTCTTGCTTATAATATTAACCTGATAACAAACCGATGTTCCCCAAGAAAGTTTGGGAGAGAGAAATTGGATGAAGATTGGTTTTAAAGAGTGAAATGGGTATCACAATTGTAGATAATGCTACCAAACCTACCATATACAAAGATCTTTTATATTGTAATAGAATTTTTAAATACAGTCTTCTATTTCTAACTACAAGCTTTCAACTTTTATTTATCCAAGAGATAGCCTACTTTGATGTTGTTGTTTCTTCATAAGAGGATACAGATGATTTCCATATAACTGTTATATACAACCTTCTGTAAGGTCTCCAGCAATATTGTATCAAAGGTCTCTTATAGCTATTTAGGCTACTCTATGAGGACTTTTTCATAGAGTGGCTTTGCTTTTAACAATCAATTAAAATAATGATTTAGACAAATTCAATGAGAAATCACGCAACTATCTCAAGGAATCGTGCAATATGCTGTCTTGGAATATACCCAGAAGTCCTAAGAGCTAACTACATGGCTAACTTATATAGACCTCCGAGGCAACGAGACCAAAAAATCTATAGACGCATCTACATAGACTATGCAATACAAACTTTGAAAGGAATTCAGATACAAGACATTTCTTAAACGTCATAACCAATATTGTTATTTTCTCTCCAAAAATTTATTTTTCGAATGTTAATCGAGATCGATAAAAAAATGTATAATACATCAAATCGACGACGTCGGGTCTGGTTTCCAATTCATTTTTAGTATCACTATGATCATCCAGACATCCACTATAGTATTACAGTGATAATCCTATAATAATATAATAAAATTAAAATACTATAGTAATAATACTATAATACCTTGCATTGGTCCGGGTTTCAATGCATTTTTAATATAACTATTAGCCCACATGTGAACATGACTCTCCCATGTGGGAGTTATCCACAAAAAAATATTTAAAATTTAAAAAAATAACTTGAAAGTTCAAATTGAAACATACCCCAGCTTATAATAAAAATATTAAGAGTGACAGGGACAAGAATAGAACTGCAAGTGTCAATTCTAGTCGGTTTTACGTCATTTATCGTTAAAAATTTTCCTTCTGTTAAACCCTCTTGACACCCTCTTCAACGAACTGTTCATTTTCATGGACAGCAAACAATTAATATAAAATATTTAAATTTCAGCCCCAAACGTGATATATTATTGTTTGCCAGCCGGTGAGGCAGTCGGTGGTTGGGGGTGCAATGACGGTGGTCACAAACATATACAACAAATATAGATGCAATATGTGCTGCACAGAACCAAATGTTCGCTGCTTGGTTTCCCCTACCCCTTTTCCAACAAACCCACCCCCCTACCCAACCAAATCCACATCGGTGTGACAGGTGTCGTACAATGCAGGCCGTATAACCCTCGCCCAAACAACCCTTATTTCCACCCGCCTCTCAGTCAAACCACCTTATACCAAACTACCCCCCCCCCCCCCCACTACCATCTACAACGGGAGGTGTGTGTACTACTCATGAAATTGGACAATCGGTACTGTCCTGGGGCTGTGCCAACTCTCTTTCAATTCGATTACGTTGTTACAGTACAGGTGCAGAACTTCTAAATAATATTGTACACTACACAGTTTATGAAGGAGATGCTATTCTGAAGTTTACTTGTCCAGCTAGCGACTAGAGGGTAGTAGCAATTAGGCTATTATCATCAACTGAAAATTACCCCAATGATGATTATTTTATTTCAATTCTCCAAGTTATTGGAGAATATTATAAGTTATATTATATGCACCATCGTTGTACTGCAATAAGTTACAAGATACACACAGCAGTTGACCACGTACCGTACTGCAATAGTAAAGCTAAGTAACACGATTGAAGTTCTAAAGAGTTGATAAGAGAATGAAAGTTGAAAAAAATAGTTTTTTTTCTTATAATTTATTTAGATGTAGAATTTATTTAGTTCTATGGATTTTATGTTGTATTAGGTTATTGTACTCTCATATATTATGTGTATATTCTAGATTTGTATATATTAAGCAGTTTTATAATGATTCGTAAATTAGGATATGCATGTTTGTATTAATTATAATTTCTATGTTTTCTGTGTAGCCTATTAGATGAATATATTCCTATAGAGAAAGATTCCAACTTTTGGAATTTCCAAACTGCAGTACCGTATATATTTTGTAGTCATAATTTATTTTTAAAGGTATAACTTGTAAAAATTCATTTGTCTAATTTCATGGAGTATAGGAATTTCCAATTGGAGAGTTTTCATACGTTGTACATACGTTCTTGATTGTAGCCAAATGAGATGATATTAAATTTTTATAATATTGAATTACAATTTTCAACCATTTGGCATAAAACAGAATAGAATTGGCCTGATTAGGTGCGAATTCAGAATTTTTTCGAGTGGGTGTCATATGAGAAACAATTTAGGGGATCACCTAAAATTGGCACAAAAGGCACCAAAGACACGAAAAGAGATGTTTTAGCGTTGGTTAAGATTTCAGGGGAAACCCCCCTAGATTCGCTCCTGCCCTGAATAATTCAGCAATAGGCTGATTAGTCTGATAGTGAGAAAATTCTGAAAAATTAATTCTACTGATCGATCACTGGCTTGATTCAGTAGGTTCCATTCTAGATTTCAAATATTCTATTTACTAGGATTACATCCATTTGTTCACTAAAAACTTGTGATGAAAGAAGGCTGGATGAAGGAAAGCCCCAGCTAGAAAGTTCGGGAGGATCACAAAAAGGAAATTCGCTAAATATTTTGCCAGATTACCCCTTCTTCCTTCTCCTTACCCTATAAAGATCCGATTTTTTTTAAATTTATGAAACTCATATCTATATCTTGACTTGACCCCTCAACCACGTGACCGCCCTTGAGTACAAGGGATGTTGGCAAAGTTAGTTACTTTCCAAACAAACTCGTTGCAATAACAAATATAATTATAATAGTAATCAACAGCAGCCAGTTATCTGTGCGTGATATAGAAGTTATATCCTTCGTGGTCGGCCAAGTAGGTATGATTGGAAACGCAGGTATGGACACCACTTAGGCGCGCTTGCATCAATTGGCAAGTTCAGTACTTACATAGCAGTACAGATGGATATGTCGTGTAATCCGGTCTTCCCTTCTGAATTGTGGCTGAGAGCTGGATGGTCGATTCCTAACCGAATGGGGCTTGTACTGTTTCTGCTACTGCTCTTTCGACCGATAGCCTACTCAATGATAATGTCATAGCCTAATCGAGCAAACATACACTCAGCTATCAGCAGTCCTACACTGCTTTCACTGTTATCTAGTGTCGAGCGTATGACGAGTTCCAACCTCTTGTTGGTGTGTGGATACACTCAAGCCAGGATTTGTTAAGTCATGTGAGTGGTACCTCATCACTGCATCCCTCATCCCCACCTCATACCCGCTTCTCTTCCCTGCTAACTGCACTACTATTTTATACCCAGGCACAGTGGTCTATTTTTCCGCTTTAATTTGAAGGCTTCACATTTTCCATATAATGTTCACCTCTAATTTCCGGTAGTGACTGTCATAAAAGATCCGGTGCAGAGAGAAACGAAGGATTGATGACGTGACAATGATTTCTGTGAAACACAAAAATAAATGTGACTGAAAATTATGAAAACAGAAATGTTCAATTCATTCCTGTCTTTCAGAAAATTTTACCCTGTGTCACGTCACCTGCGTTTCTATTTGCACCAGATCGCAACAATCAACAAACGTGCACACGTATTTAAAATACGTGCCCCTGAAAATAAAAATAATCTTAAAATTTAGTTAAGGCAAAAATTAAAAAAATCTATAATCCAGAATCTTATACAGTATTGATAAATTTCAACTTTAGTTTGTTACAATATTTTATTTCGAGCTTTAATACCAATTATCGATCTCAATAGCCAATTTATTATTCGCACTATTTAGTTGACCTAGTACTATGTGCACTACTTAATAATGAAGAACAATACTCTCATATGAAATTCATGTATGATAACTCTGAACTTTTTTGAAGCAAATAAATTGGGAAGAACATAGACACAACAAAATATTAAAACAACCAATTTTCTCGACTAAAAATGATCAATGATCTCATCAAACAATTTGGCATTCAGCCTACATGTGACAAAGCATAGAATGACAATGAACACTTAATTTTACTCCAAAATGTTTTGATACAAGGCACTGCATATCAAGGTACAAGGTTTTGATACAAGACATTAATCAAGGTAGTTATGTGGATGGTCATCAGTGTAGTGATTAACAGTGACTGCTACTCCTATGATTCCAGGTTTGATTCCCGATCTAAGTCAAGTACAGCACTCTGTACGATCATCATCCTCCTACACACAAGATCATCAGAAATAAATTAAATAATCCTGATTATATGACAATCAAAACTGATTTAAATCCTCTAGTGAACTGACACTGTGTATTTAATATTTTACGGTTTATCAGTTGAAAGCATCAAAACTAGCTAGCTTTACTGAAAAATTCTACTTATAGATGGATTAATGATAAAACAAAACTATGTTACATAATTAACAGTGACGTGTATTGCATGGCACTCACGTTAACGTTGAATTCACGGGCTAAAGTTTCTCGTCTATTTATTTCATCATCAATGGATAAATCACTGCTTGAATATGACAGGAATTACACGTGTGGAAACTTTAACGCATATGAACGAAAGTTTTTCGTAGCGAGTGTACTTGATGAAACATGCCAGAGTAATGTTTACTATTCAATGGGAACTTAAAATTGCTGGAACACCTCAAGGAGCTGTCACTTTGAAAAGTTTTCGCGTTTGAAAAAGAGAGGGCAACCGTTCGAGCGACGTGTGTTCTCAGGTTAGTGTGTTCTCACCGTGTGAGTGAACGGTGAACGATGAACGGTGAGTGCACGCGTTTAACGTGACGTCTTTGGGAATTGCTGTTTTCAATTCCATAGAAACCCTCTCGAACGACCAGGCGTTAATTTCGGACAACGTGCTTTGAATATCGATTCAGTTTTCGTGTCGAATAACACTCCCCCTCCCCCCAATCATCGTTGGGTCTGTTCCATGTTCGAGTAGAACGGCAAAGATCTTGTTTTGTTGCTAACTTCCGAAGCTAAACTTTGATTGTGCCGTTCTATTTGAATTCAAAGTCCGGCCTGAACCATGCTCAGTAACGAAAAAACACAGAAATGAAAAGTTCGCTGGGGTTCACTACTTAGTAATCAAAAAGAATACTCTCACCTCTCATGTGAAATTCATTATGCATAACTCTGAACTTTTTTCTAAATTACATAATGTAAAGTTCTGAGATGAGTATTGTAAACTATTTTATAGTCAATTATATTGAGATTTTCTACTGAACATTGCTGAAATAAATAATGAGAACTATTTTATTACAGTCATTGTCACCTAGTTTGGATATAAAATGTGAGTTTTTGTAAATTTTCAATGTTCAACAGAGATGCTTTAGTGATGTATTCCGATTCCATTTACTTTCTTTTTATTACTAATAGGATATTGTTTCAGCAAAGAATGTTCTCATCAACTACTATTAAAGAATTCAACAAAAATTAGCCAAAAACATTATTTTGGAGGTATCTGTCACCTCAATGTTTTTTCAAGACTTGAGAAATTATGTCGTTAGGTTAAAAATCGTTTAAAGTTATATGAGGAAACAATTATTTTTAATCAAATCAAAACTTGAACAAAGTTCTACCCTCTCAAAATTACTCGAGGACATTGGAAACTTCGGACACATAAAGTAGTTCACAAGAGAAAATGAAATTTGTGGAGATACTTTATTTGGAATACAGTTTTGTAATCTTAAAGCACTTAAATGGGCTCAAAAGCACCAAAAATGAAAACTAAAATAGAAATTCAATCACTCAGGGAATTGAACAAGATTCATATGCTGTCGTATTTGAACGGATAAGATTGAGAGACTTAAATGGTTGAATTAAATCTTATAGCATCAAATTGAAAATGTCAAAACCGTTGAAGATTTAATATCGATGAAGTTTCAGTGAGTTGAATAATTAAATTGGTTCAATTCACGATTGGATCAAATTCCACGATTGAAAATTGAAAATATAATAATAAATACATCAAAGTTTTATACCGATGAGACCACAATAAGCTGAACAATTTCACTTCGATACTTTCCTTCATTATTCTCAATCAATAATCACGATGATCATAAAATTCTTAATTGAAAGTCATTCTTTCCAATCAATGTCAGAGTAACTAATCAACATTGACGTCGTGCAACGTCATCTGAAAATAGATTCACACTTAGACAAGCCGTAGTGGTTCATCTGATGGAGGGTGTCTGAAGGAAATTATAAGAATGCCAAGTTTTAATTGGAAGACTCTGATAAGATAGGGTGGAAGCTTGAAAGTTATTGAAAGAATGACAGGCGTTAGGCCAGACGAATTGGCCGACACTGGAATAATTAGGCTAGCTACTCTTCTTCATCACTACCTACAGCTTACCAAGCCTATCAGCAAGCCTACAGAAGCCTATCAAGCTTCGTTAGTCGCTTGAGCCTCCCACCAAGAGACTATCAGTTTATATTTGCTACCAGTAATTAATTGGGGTGCGATAGGTGAAAAACCAATGGAACACACAGAATGACATAGGCACTTATCTTGCTGATCAACTCAATTTATAATGCTATTTTAGTATATGATGTTGGAGGTCTGTATAAAGGTTATCATTTGTTTCAAATTATCAACTTCTTTTACGCTTGTTTAGATTACTGTTCGATTTCCAAAGTGAAATTAAATTTGCTCGATTGAAAGCTTTTCAACCTTACCAACAGACAAGATAAAATTGATTGCGCTGACTCATTCCAATATTATTTTTCAGGGCTTTAAAAAATTAAAAATATTGGATAAAAGCCGATAATATTTTTAAATAAGGAATCTTCTTCTTCTTCCTCTGAATTTAAGGTTCTAAGAATTCGTGCCTGTTTAGAACTTTTAAAGAATCATTCTCGGCGGAAAATATTAAAAAAGAATAAGGCTCGCTTTGAAAAACCAAATATGCTGGAAATCTTCAAGATTTGAACGTTTTTAACATGGATTGAACATTATTCAATACCACTTTCAACTTTTCGTACCTTCAACTAAACTCATCCACTATTACTGGTCAAGAGACAACAAAGCAATACAAAACACTTCAGAATTCAAAGAAAATGCCGCAAAGTAGTATCACGGACTAACTTATCCAGTTATACTCCTATTGTCTTTGAACTTGGATACTATTCAACTTAGCCTATACTATTGTCGACACAAGTTTGTCGTAGCAGTAAGCCATTTCTTTGTCTGAAGAAATAAATAATTTTTTATTTGATGTTTTGTAAATGTATTTTTTTATTGTTTTCGTTTTAATGGATAAATTTTATTCTCTATTTTTTACGTTAAAATTTAACTAGTGAGCCCTCCGGGCTGGATAACTCGCTTGCAAACAACTAATTTTGCCAAGGGCCAAAGAGCAACATATTCCTAACCTGTCACATCAGGAGAAGGTAACATGAAACGGCCGTTTTGAGGATACTGATTTAGATAACATTCTCAAGAAAAATTCAGTATCACAAATTAATAATAAATATAATATTAGAGCCTACTTGATCAAAGGAATTTCGAAGTTCAGAGGAATTTCACAGCTAATTTAGCTTACTTTGCCCAATTCCTGTCTACAATAAATTCAAAATTGATATGGCTAACCTTGAGATTTATAAGCCTAGGCATATATATGAAAATATGATTTTCATGTGTGATATTGATTCACAAAAATTAAAAAGCACCAAATTATTCTCATTAATATCCTCAACTTTTTACATTCCACCTTCATACAGTTTCTAATTAACAAGATTGATAATGGCGCCCATTGTTGCACAGATATATTTACCACATAAAAAACTGCTGTTGTAATTATCCATGATAAATATTTATACACCTAACCAGGGCACAATTTTCAATAAAATGATTACATCTATAGAAAATTAAGGCATGTTCTATTGAGGTGCTGATAACTCGAAAAACTGTTTTGAAATCTAATGCATATTCCATAACTTTTATTTTCTTTTTTTTTTGTTATATATAGGTATAATGATAATGACCAGAGAACCTACCCTTTTTTTCGTTTCAAAAAAGATGAAGGAGTGTGCCAATTCTATTGGCCAACGAACTCGATCTGTATAAAGTTTGAAAGAATATGTGATTGAAATTTGAAGTTGATTGGTCAAAGCGTTCGTAAGTTATTGTCGAACCATAGAGAGCCGCGATCCCCGAGACAAGTCAAAACTTATAACTTGCTGCGTTTGTTCAATTATTAGAAATTTGTAGATGCTTATCGACAAATTTTCCGTATGATGGATGGCTACGAATACAATATCACTTCGTGGGGAATTATTCTACTATAATTTTCAATGTCAATTCAAAATAATTATGGTAGATTAAGGCTAATATAATTTTTTTTCGTTTCATGGTCGAAAAACAGTTTAAACAGTATTGAAAATGGTTTAGTTGGATTGTGTGTTATAGTAGATCCAATAAGAGTGTTTCTTGATTATCTTCAGAATCGAATCCAATTTTTTAGTCCAAGAAAGAAAATATTATTATTGATGATTACTATCCCAATTTATTTATCTTCAGACGTTTTACTCCTTTTTTGCAGGCGCCGGCATTAGGCTATTATTCGTATTTGACGGAAGTAAAGAGTTTTTAACAATAGAATTTGTTTGTAGAAAATATGACTAGTGAATCACTTCATTTTGTTCTGTTTAATCTGAAAAACGTTGTAGTCGCAGGTTCAGTAAACATTTAACAAATAGATATTTTCAATTTGAAATCTCCGTAACTTCTAATCCGTTAGAAGGCTATTCTACAGTATTTTTCTTAAAATTCAAAGAAATTCACCTGTGACATAGTGATGAAAGCATTCCAGCAGCACTGAGAGCAGCAGCGCAGGTACAAGCGATTTGGTCCCCATGGATGACGGTTGATGTATCAGATCCTTGAAAAACAACAGTTTTATGTTTCACACCACCAAGATGTCAGGAAACAGTCACTTTCTGGATTTCCACGATCAAAATTGAAGTCCTGAAAGTTCACGCAGGATTGGTTAATGATATTCAAAAGGAGAAAAGAAATATTGATAACTTTTGAAACGTTTATCAATTTATATAAGAAGCTGCCACTGGAGAGGATTTTCACAAGTTTTCCACTTTTGATTTTATTACAGTGCTATCGTAAAATCCAGCACACCATTTACAGATGAAATTTGTTTATAAACATGTTATTATTCCGAATGATTCACCTCTACAGGTAAATCATGAACTGAGTTCTGTGAATATTTTGCTTGTTGATACACGTTATTGTAATCACGGAAAATCAGAGTTGACGTAGCGTAAGAACCTCTCTCGACAAAGGTTCGGTACGCACTGACAAAAAGTGGCGGTCCGCATGAGCCCCACTACACACAGCTAACCACTGATTCTCAGCGCGCTCTGATCTGCGCATGCGCTGAACAATATTGGGCAGACGCGCTCTCGCCCCCACCTGTTACCTCAACTATAAGCACCGGTGATAGTGATAACATCCCAGCTCTGTGCTACAGAAAACACTGCCTGACAAATAGCCATTATATTTTCTATTAGCCTAGTAAGAACCTAGGAGGATATAAAAGCTTACATAGTGTAGTACAGGATAAGATCTAGGAAGTCTGCTTTGCTATTACCTTCATATAAAATAGCATTCCCTAAAGTACAGTATATTGTTTTCACAGTGCTCAGGTTAGAAAATTGCCAGTCTTGACTACTTATGACGCTCTTGACGCTGATACATTTTTATAGTGCATTACCCAAAATACAGTAGCCTTCTCATAATAATTATTTTTCCACTGCTTAGATTTGAGAAATGAGAGTCTTGCACAGGCAGTAAAGTCAAACTTTACAACGAATACGATAAACTTACTAGGGGTTTCTCGATCACGTGTAAAAAAACCCATACAGGAATTATACAGTCTGTACAACCTCTATTGTCACCGCAAGTAATCACTAGTCACAACACAACGTAATACAATACTACAAAATCAGAATGTAATACCATATTTAGCAGCTTTAACAGCTCCAATTCATATTAGACAGTATTATAGTTATTATCTCCACTGGACACCTGGACTATGCATAATAAATCAAAATTGGGAAGTTGGTGCAAGACTCTGGAACAGTGCTCAACAATTTTCATATGACATCTAACTTAAATTCGTTTCTCTAATTTACTTCAATTTTCTAAAACTATTCAAAAATTGATAAAACCCAACACTCCTGACACAAAAGGAAATATTTTCGAAAAAAGTTCAAGAGCACCACTTTCGACTAAATTTTCAATGTTTAATCTTCTATTCTCAATAGAATCTGCAAAGTTCAATATTTGAAAAGTCCAAAATTTTTGATGCCCACTAGGAATACCTAATAAAAGGTTACTTAGCATTTTAAGCAGCTCTTAATATTAATCTCCAATCATAATAGTAAAAATTATTCATTAATGATTGAGAAGTTCAAAATTTGTTCACCGACCTCCCACCATTTTCCAGTGATTTCCACCCATATCTTTAAAGGGGAATATTTTTACAAATTTTTCAAATGGGCGTTTCCCGAATTTTTATGCTCTACCTGATAAGAAAATGAATTTTCCAATTATTTAAATATTTAAGTTTTTAAATTTCCTCACCCTCACCTCTAATATTCAGTGAGTAATTCAGATCTTCAAAGTCCAACCTTCTTCACATACCATCTTCAACTTCCAATCAGAAAAATCGGAGACACAAAATGCGTTTTTTGAAAAAAAGTGAAAAAGTATATTTTCTCCACACCAACACAAATGCTGAATTTATAAAAAAAAGTAGATTCAGCTCAAATATCTCTAAGATTTTGAAACCCCCTACTCAAAGCTGGTTTTATCAAATTTTTGTCACAGATTAAAACCGCTCTCAAATCGTCTCATTTTTAATTTAAAACTACCTGCACCAAATCGGAAACTTCAAATATTTGGGGTGTATTGGGCCTCTTGAAGAAAGATAAGGGGGATTTCGTAAAAAACCTTATACATTCATCAATTAGAAAATTATTTATGCAGAATTTCTTGACAATCGATTAAGGCGTTTGGCCGTAATTGTTTAACATAGTACATACAGACGAACGGATAGACGAAATGCCGAACGGTCGAGTTAAACTGAGACCTCACTACCGGTCAATAATAAACTCTTCAGGATAGAGTTCAATGGAATAAAGATTTAATTCGAGGAAGACTTGATGCTGAACAAAGAATTGTTGTGAGTCACAGGTGGCCGATGCAACGTGCAAATTTAATGCACTTTGAATGCAACTTTGGATGCTCTGAGAGCGCCGACAGTACATGCACTGGTTCGATGCCTTTACTAGGGAACTTGCTTGCTGCTAGACCCATTTCAAATAAAACTTATGCTGTTCACTACATTCAGAGCCTTACATTCACTTTCATTCAGAGATGGCTTCTAATGTTCTTCCATTTGCACTATCTTGGCTATTCTGTTTTCGTAGCACACAACCCACACAAACAGAATATTGCAATCTCCAGATTTAAAGACAGTGAAGACACTAAATACTAGCATGAAAATTTTCAATGTATGTGTTCTATGGGCTGAAAATAATTAATGTTAGAGGTTTCAGCCTTACGAGGGAGGGAAAAGGTGGAAGATTATAGGAGGTAGGTCCAATAAATTAATTGGAAATCAAATATTGATCTTAGCAGTTAGTAGTCAACCATTGAGTCATTGTGGAGGTAGAATAACTTGTAAACTTTTGGATGGTTAGCCTGATTGGCAAAAAAGTCATTCCCACTTTTTCTATCAAATAGATAGATAGATTTTATTCTCAAAAAATAGCAATATACAATGTTTTCTTCTTTTCTACAGAAACACTATGTTCGATCCAAAAATATAATTCTTAAAAAAATATATATAAAACAAAAAAAAATTAAACTTAAAGAGAAAATATATACCAGCACACAAGATGCAACCTGTGGACCGCTGGAGGGAGTCAATAAAATAAACCTATTTTACAATGAAAGATATAGAAGAAAAGAAGAAAAACTAAAAAAGAAACAAAGTTATATATCTTGAGATAATTATTCAAAAGAACTGTACAATATAATAAGTTGGAAGAAGAAAAAAAGTAGCAAGTTACAAAAAGTAATCATTGAAGTTTAACAGAGGAAAAATTCCACCAGGAAAGAGGGCTTAATTGGGGTTTAAAAAGGATTTACTAAGTAAGTGGGATAGAAATAACAGTGGAAGGGTTTGCAGATAAGTTGATGCACAACTTATAAGAATTTTCATCAAATTACGTATTAAATATAAATAAAAGTATGCACTTTTTTAGAATTCAAATGGAATTGTTCAATCTACGAGCTCAAACAACGATCTGGAACAAGCTTTCTATGTAGTCGGATGTAAGAGACAATAGCCAAACTTTAATTTTGCTTTTAATAAGACTTTTACTATTAGATGCCATGATTGCTAACTTTAAGCTAAGGGGCATAGCATTAAAAAATCTAAATGCCAAAAACATGAACGTTTTCTGGAAGATATTATAGCTCAAATGTCTGAATTGACATGCGATATATTTGACATGCGACACCGACTCCAATCGACACTAAGCAGGGTTTAATTATTTATTGAATTCCAGTTCGTATGACAGTTCAGCTGCTTATTTTAGTCAATATTCAATTTTAAAAATGTTTGTTTTAATTCCATTTTATTTTGTCTCTTGTCTTTTACTTTCTCTCTTATTTTCTTCTTATTTAAGAAACTTAGACCTTAGAGCATTATTGGAAGCTACAATTTTTTGACTCCTGATAAGAAGAAAAAGAAAGTGGAAGGGAGAATGAGCTCCATTTGCCCATTTGCTCCATTTGAACAAGCCCTTGTGGATCCCCAGTGTGATACTAAATTCATCATGAAAAATTTAAACTGAGTCAAGTAACAGTTTCATTGCATTGAGAAATTAAAATCTTTGTGATTTATACTATTGAAACCGGTCAATTCTATTCTATTTTTGGAGCTAAATGAGCAATTTAAAGAGTCACATAAGCCTTCAAATAGTTCTCGTTTGAGTTTGAAAGAATTCATTGGACTGCTAAGCCGCAGACCATTTTTATCTTGAAATCTGAAATGTATT
The DNA here is from genome assembly GCA_948455865.1 of Conomelus anceps. Lineage (NCBI taxonomy): Eukaryota > Metazoa > Arthropoda > Insecta > Hemiptera > Delphacidae > Conomelus > Conomelus anceps. The sequence continues at coordinate 52,656,157 of OX418218.1, read as the reverse complement.
TCTGGTCACGCGGTGCTTGACCGACGATAATTACCGTCAATTAACGACACGAATGAAGGAGGCGGTGTTGGTGGTGGTGGCGGGGCATAAAAACGTAAGTTATTACTTTTTAAATTGGAATTGCTTCATTCGGTCTTTCTTCTGATACTTTTCTGCTCGTTACATAATGCACAAGTACCTAACCGAGTCACGTGACCTGTTTCACGTGAAGCTGATCGAAGTATGAAGGGCGAAATAGGGCTTGATTGTGTTCGATAATGTCCAGATAATGGCTCGTTCTTCCGAGATTTCCTCCACCAGTAAAGACCGCCACCATTTGAAACCTGCATTTCTCACTCTAGCCCCCTCTAGTTCATGAACGAGCGTCATTACATCAATACATCGAGAACAGTCGACTATTATCAACATAAAAAATCAATGAGCTACACGGCGAGAAGCTCCTCTATTACAAGTCCACTTAATACAAGCGAATCCAACAAGCGATAATAGCCACTTTGCTCTCAAGATTATTGTTGAATCCTTCACTGCCTAGCCATTTAATTGGCCAAGATAATCGTCTTCAACTTTCTAGAAATAGTTGTGGGGTAACCTGGCAATGTATCATTATCAATTTCAACCAAATTATAATTATGGAATCAGTTCATGTATGAATTAACTGCATGGTTCAACACGGCTTAGTATCACGTACTGTATTACATAGGACTACTTGTACACGTACTACATTTACTTGATTGGGATGATAGGATGATTGATCTACACTTAAAATTTATTTCGTAAGTATACGCATTCATAATAAAGGTACTTTCACAGTGAAACTTTGATAGTAGAGCATGAAGTTTAGGTGCGAAATCAAACACATAGTGTGGATTTGTGTAAGACAGAGTGGATAGCGATCCATAATCGCTGATTAAATGCTACCTAGTCTGGATACAGCCTCGTTCTTGGCTCTATGTTCTAGTATCATGAATTCACACTGCAAGCACCCTAGATCCCTAGATAAATAACTGAGTTGGTAGTGATAGCTCTAGACCGGAAAAGCTGGGTAAGGATCTGTACAGTTTGAATCTATACTTATATAGACAACATGAAAAAATATTATTTGAATTTAGTAAACTATCATTATAGGTGTTTGGTAATTCATTTTCATCCAATCCATTTTATTCATCAGCATTATCCATTGCAATTTCGTAAATGTATCTATAACCTGTGTCAGAATTAGGCTATTATTCGGCGAATATGGTCACATCAAGTCAGCGAATATGATCAAGTTAGCGATCACAGTAGTCCTATGCGTCTTTATTTTATGTGGCCGTTGCGTCAAAAGTAGCATTCAAAGTGAATCTGGATACAATATTGGCTCGTGTACATATTATAACCTTTGTAATCTATTTTATTCTTGCATTTCTTGTTCCATAACGATCTGCGTTGTTAATATTAACTTTTTGTTGTAAATTCAACGACTTGCAGTCAGTTTTATATTGTAACAAGTCGTTAAATTCACAACAAAAAGTTAATATCCATTTTATACTTCCATGATACCAAGGTAAGTAGAAGGTTAAAAGGTCACAGATCAATAATTCAAATGGATAACTCGAAATAGTGGTAGTAATAAATACGTGACGGAGGAATTTTCAAATTCTTAACACGTCCTCATGAAGAATCAGTACAAAATCTCTTAAAATGATTGGAAAAACCTACATTATTACATTTTCTACTAAAAGCAGCCTTGGAATATTGATTTTCTAGACCACAATTGCCATAAAAGAACATTTGATGAAGCATGAACAATTCTTTGCTCTGAGACAGTATCGAAATAAATTCTTCACTCCCCTGCTTTATTTAAATAAATATCTAATATAACTGGTAGTGTTTATATTGTGCAATATTCATATCGCAATAAAAATATTAGCCTCTTTAGCAAGTTTTTATAGATCAACTGGGCCATAAACGTCATTTTCTAACTTAGTAGTTAGCAATAGTCCCCTCTTAATTCCCACTGCATTTGTAAACATGATTGAGTTAATTCTATTTAGTATCCTGAAGGCAATCTCCTGATTTTGTGATACATACTCTTGATTAGAGTGCTTGTTCGCATTGCGTAGGCATCTAATCTCACCAATACAATACAAATTAATATAAGCTAATTTCAAGTGACAGAAGTACTGGATAGGAGAAAGTCAAACAAGTTGTCTGCTTTTAGCTGAACAGTGACATAAATTTTGCAAACAGCTCTGGAACAAGCAAGTTCACAATACGTAGCAACAACACATGTAGAAATTATCAGCGAACAAGATTACCAGTTAAACAGGGTTATGTAAGGTTTAGAGCCGGCTTCTGTTCGGTTTATTAGACGATTCGAGCATGTTCGTCAAATGGCAACCATTAATAATAATAATGAAGCAGCAGCCACTAACGAGGTGACAATAGCTAGTGGGCAAACAGCTGCTGAATCGTTGAACAAGTCACTTTTGTTGGGAGTACAACGAGACAAGGTGAACAATTTATTTCCAATTGGTACAGCGGAGAAACAAGGCTACATGCCGTGTTAACACTGCAGAGAATCGTAAACCATTATGCTCATTGGGAACTAATATTTATCTGTTATTCTATGGATATAGGATCTTGTGCTGTCGTGCCCCTTGGGGCACACCGAATACGATTACGTGCGTTTCTCTGCTACTAGACTTCCACTACTTGTGGTTCACCTCATTGGCTCTCCAACTCCAGCCATACTCAATAACCAGCTCCCGAAGAGTGCTTTTTGTTTTCTAACCGCTACCGTCAACACAATGGCAGTGGCTGTGAGAGTCGAACGATTACAAATTCTTGCACCAGACTTAGTAGATCACCGAAAGATGTAGATCATATTTTATCAAACTTGTGTAACGAGTTATTCATTTTCACTATTGAGATAATTACAATAATAATGGTAGCCTGAACATTATTATGACTATTATGGAATGTGCTCATGAATAACATTGTTTATATCGGTAATAGTGATAAGCGTATGGCTTTGTTGGCGCGTAGATCCATATGTGTAGTTTCATCAGATTCAGATTGAAAGCCTCTACGTTATCGATCTAGATTTGTAGAAAATACGTCAATAAAAAAGTAACAATAGCCTTGTATTAAAAAGAAAATTAATAATTTTTTATTGTATTGCCTATATTACCAGAAAAACATTGATAACTGAAACACCCATGTACTATTGCTACTTTTGAAGAGCAAACGAGTTTTTACTTTTGTGACTTTTCACTTTCAAAATGCGAAGACTATCTCCTATCATCCCCAATAACAGTATCATGAAGGTTCAACTACCTTGTTCACACAAGTTTTGTAAGGTTTAGACTCTATAAGTTTAGATCCTAGAGTAGTTTGATTAGACACTAGTTCTGCAAATTTATCTTCTGAATTTTTCGAGTTAGAAATGCTTATATGTTCGAAAATCATGTTCTTGCAAGTTTAAGAATATTAACATGACAAATATGTCTTTCCATGTGAAATTTCAAATAATGGATCGTATTCCACATGCAATACATGAAACTGGTCTGCCTTGATGCTTTGATTAGAATTAGCCATCACTCGATAGGGTGCAATGTATTATCCAGCTTAGGCGGGAGAGAAGAATAACCGCCCCTTCTACCCCTCCTCAATCATCATTGACGATTGAATGGGTTGTCAAGGAGGGGCTTTGTATGGAGAAGGAAGTGCTAAAATGTGAATTCAGTCCATTTATTCTAATAAATTTTCTATTCTCTGTCATGCAATAAGCTTAAAATGAATACCCCCATCCACACCTAACCCTCTATTCAAACATCATTGAGATTTCACCATCAAAAACCGGTATGATATTGTTACGGGTTCTATAGCTAAAATAAGGCTGGCAACACTGAAGTTAACAATCACACTTTATTTACACAAATTAGTCTATTAACACACACTAATTGCAAGAAAAACTAATAAGAAAGAAAACGCATCAATGAAATGTCAAGCTAATACTGATTTTCGTTAACTATTTACAAGAATTAATTACTGATTATTTATGGGCCGATCGATGATTAATTTAACAAAACTCCAAAAAACTGTACAAAGAAGTGAAAAGAAATGTCAAAAGGAACAGTTGAACACTTACAAAATACAGTCCGATATGCTATTCGATAATCCCAAATAATATCACTTAATATGCGTAAGCACAATGTCATTATACTGTCAATAAGCCGCACGGATAGTATACACTTGTCTTTGCAATGGCACTGTATTTAAAAAATGTCTATTCCTGGTGCTTTGGATTCGTATTCTGTCTCTCAGTCTATCACGCGAGCATGAAACTTGAAGAAAAGCAAAGATAATGTTTAACATTATATTGTCTTTACTTGAAGAGATCAAACAACCAACTGTACTGAGCTTGTTTGTGTGGACTTCTTATATAGAGTGTTTCAAGGTAATCCCATAACTACTGGAAGCCGCCAGATCAATGAAGATGCTTCGAGAAGGTCATGGAAGGTCATCAAATATAGTAGAACAAAATCCAGAACATTCTGCAAGATTCTCGATTGAGTGCAAGAGTGCACTTTAATTATTGGAATGTAATGTAATATGATTCAAGAAGGATCTATCTATCATTCATTGAGTAAAACACTATATCTTTAAGTAACTATTGCTCTTTAATTATTGGAACACAATGTAAGATTCAAGAAGGATCATTACCTATCTATTCATTGAGAGAAATACTATTGAAAGATCTTCACGTAACTATTGCTCATTCAGAGATTCAGAGAAGCATGTAAGCGTAGTATAGCAGTTTTCAAATCTTGACAGAAATATTTCAGACCTTGTGTCAAGGCTGTACAGGATGATTCCACGTTGAACGTCTACATTTCAAATCACTTGCTACATAATTGCAAAGTAATTTCATCAGTTTCATCCCTGTTACAGGTATGAATCGGTTCTATTAATGGAAACAGAATCGTGACGTTCCACTGCTAGGATTAACAAGGAGGTAATTAAGACTCATGCGTGAGCCTGACAGCTCAATTAAACTTCAAACCGTTTTATCTTGCAGCGTATACATGTGTAGTACTAACCTGGATTTCGAACATCCGAACGCTCCAAGGTAGCTTTGGAAGCATTCATCATGTTTGTTACATATTAAATTATTAGTAGAGAATTGTATAATAAGAATATGACATGACAGTTCTTATCAAGGAAAATATATAGATTTGACTGAATTAAAAGTTTATCCATACGTTGTTTATTCATACAACAAAAGAATAACAGCGTATGAAAAGCTTCATTACATTCAGGGGTACTTTCACGACTCTTGCAATTACGATATCTTTTACGATATCAATATTCTATGCGTCAGAAGAGCAAATATATTTTTTCAGTTATCAATTTATTTCTTGAAACACTCAATACCATTCGTCATGCTATAATGCAAATGATATCAGTTTATTTGAAGGTTTTTGTACTATTAATATCAATTTCTCAGAGAAATACGTAAAGTTCTTGATCGTTTTAGTTATTAATCAACATTTCTTTTTTATAATAAATGCGTATTGTTTATACTCTTCAAACTTGAATTGTTATGCTAGATTCGTATACATTCAGTTGAATAAAACAGCTTTTCAAGTAGTCAACTGGCAAAGATTATGCAACTTTATTTTCTGTAAAACTCGAAGAGGCCTGAGAAAGCCTATTCCATTTCCACGGAGAGATATCTTATTGTCCTGAAGTGAATACGAATGTGATCTCGATCGGCCATTGAGTTAGTCAACTAATGAGAAGCTTTTCGAACAGGATAAAGACATGGCTGCAGATCTAACAAGCAGACAGAATTGTGATGCTGACAATGACTTGGAACAAATAGGGTGGATCGAAGGATTGGAAGATTGCAGAAACCGATAAAATGTTCAGGTTTTGCTCCCTCGCCATAGTGTATCTGGAGCTGAAGCATTCTATTGAATGAAGAAGAAGCGGTTACTCCAGTCGCGCTATCTTGTCCGTTATCTATTCTGTGGCCAAATTAGGACAAAATTTGGAGACATTCTCTTTCTTTAATGCAATGTATTCGTATGGTATCAGTAAACAAACGAATTTATGATGCAGCTGGTAAAGAAGGAATATCCAGTAGGCTAGTGCTATCAAAAAAACTCGTTTATCGATTTAATTAAATTAAACTGAACGACACAGACACACTTGCAAACGACGTAAACTCTCAGATAGTATTCAGAAAGTGCCGACATTCCCTCGATAATGGGTTTGAATGTTTGAAATAAAATCAATGCTCTATCGGGTTTGTTTAAAAACTCCCAAGAAAAACTCGTTAGTCGGATGAAATGACTAAGTCAGCCAAGTATGTTATAGATTGAATCAAATTATCAGAGTTCGAATTTTTTAATCCCACAGGTTTCTTGGGACTTTAGTCATCTTGATTTCTATTCCTTAAATACATCGAGTTGAACTAATATAATTACTTGGTTATCAATGTTTAGCTTAGTGTATAATGTATAGCTTTTTTTCATCAGAAGACTATTACCATAATATACCTAATTATCTTTTATCTGTATGAGACCTTATTATCAGTATAATAACTTTATGATAATAAAAATATATATAGCTTCCATTTATTTAAATTATAAAGTGATAGGACCTTATTACTCTTTAAAGATCTAATAATTTAAGAACTGGATAACTTTAATTTTCCACTTCATATACTCGCTTGTTTACGTTCTTTTTCCAATTTATTCTAAACCCTCACTACTCATTTCCAAATACTTTTTCCAATTAGTTGAATCGTGCTTTTATATACTCTTCAACTCTCTTCCCAATGCGAAAAGCATTCAATCCCAACTTCATACCGAATATTTGAATTAATTATTAAGAAGGTGGGCACTGGGTGGTAACTGAGACCCACCACTAGCTCCACTCAAAACACTACAAAATAATAATATGTGAAAGCAGAGGTATTTCATATCTCTACCTGCCCTCCCTGCTCAACCCCTCACCATTCTCACTTTGAAATTCTCACCCGTCCTCTTAACTTCTCATTATCATTCTACAGTCCTTATTTTTCTTCCACTTTCTGCTATTCGAGCTCCTTTCTTTTCAGTTCTCTTCTCTCTTTTCAACACCCGGTAACAAGTTCTTTTTCTCATTTCACACTCATTCCAAAGCTGAAAGTTCTTTCAACCTCCCCTTAAAACTTTCTTCTAGGCGTTGAGAAAATTACAGCTGTGACCGAGAGCTTGCCAATCGCTTATTCTCCGGAAATTAATTTTCGCTTTACCTGAAGGTATTTGAATACTTTCATTCTGCTCGTTCGTTATGATGGATTGCAGCTTTCCGAAAAATAAGATGATAAGGACATTTCACTCAACAAATTGATTGCTTCAAGCTACCAAGAAAACTGTAGGAATCTGGTAGCGCAGTTGGTTGGAGCGCTTGTCTGTGATAAGATAGGACTCTGGCTGGCTTCATTTCCTGCAGCTTTGGGTCCGAATCTCATTCAGCCATGATTCAGCTTCATCATTCACCGATTCATCTCATTACCCACGCACAAGTCTCCAGACTCACAGTTCATTGAAGAAATGAGCTTGACAAACTTGAATTCTAAGTGAAGTGATACCGAATCAATAAAATCTGATTTTTGTGTGAGCTAATCATTAATTTTGAGAAGCAGGGTGTGTTAAAACAACCAGAGATAAGACAAGCTAAGGTTAAATTGGATTCCATAGAAATAGAAAGTAATACAATCATAATCAATCAATGAAATCTAATTTCTTGTTGCTACATTTGTGTAGCAAAATGTGCAAATGTGCAAAAGTTTTTTCCATTGCAATCAAAAATTCTATATAATCTAAAGAATATGACTAAGCAAAAATCGAACCGGGTGCTAGCGGTCACCTACCAGATTATAATGAGGCTCTCATGGGATCATAAATTTACATTTGATTCTTCAATAATAACTACGGAAAACAGATAGTCTGTATGTAGTTCTGTCTATGCCATAGAAAACGGACAGAATAGTTCAAGATTGTCGAGAGGTGAATCTACTATTGTCTCAGGCTGGTCTAAGTAGATTCACTAGAGGTTTGTTAATGGAATAGCCTGCAATGTTTGGGAAAGCTATTACTTTTCATTTCCTTTAAACGGACTTGGAATTCAAGTTACATAGTTGAAAGTGATTCAAATAAACACGATTCATTATAAAATCATATAATCTATATAGAGTATAGATCTCACAATTTAGATCCTATTACATAAATATTGAGCTCAGTGTACAGCACACATCCAATGCATAAAACGACACTACATACACTGAAACGAATGTTGAAAAGAGTTACTTTCATGTAATTCTAGAAACTATCTCAACGTTTATTTTCGCTCAACCCACATCTCAGAATTACTATCCTATTTGAATGTTAGTTGCAGTTCTCAGATCCTTCGTTAGAACAAAGCACACATAGGCTACCACAGAATGAGCTCAATATACATTCTGAGTAATGAGAGCAAAGAGAGAATTGTGGTCAGATGAATTGTGGGTGTTTCCTCTCTTCGGTAGTTGTGGGGTCTGAAAGATAAAGAAAACAGAGGTGGAAGGAGAAGAAGAAAGAATAGCTAACATTCAAAAGGTCAGGCCCTGCAGTTGCAGCTGCTGTCTATATGGACATGGACAGACTCATACACATTTATATAGTTTGCACCAATGCTCATCCCAATAATTGCCCATGGACGTGAGATGGATGCCAGACGTTGATTATCCAAATCAACGGAATCCATCCAATCCCTTCACCACTTTTTTCACTCCCTTCTGCTCCGATCATCATCCCCCCCCCCACCCACAAACGAGAGGTCAAACCCCTCAATCTACTCTTGCCTTTCCTTCACTACAGAGTAATAGGAGAACGCCTGAGTTTCACACTTCGGTAATAGTATTCCTTCCGCTACGCTCTTCTCCTTCAACTTGTGAAATTAACACATCCAATTTCAACCCTACCAGAAATAATCAGCTGCGCTGGACCAATCACAGTCACAGCTGCAACTGAGCTGATGGTTACGGTAATAATGATGGCATTGATATCAGATGAATGATCAACTATTAGAACCTTAACTATTATATACTAATGAAGGAATCGTAATTATTCATTATTACGATATCAATTATCAAATAGTAGCAAAAGGTATAAAAAAGAGATATAAAAGCAACAATAGGAAACTACAGACATGATGTAAAAATTCCTTCCCGAAGTTTATGAATAACGGCGAACATTTTTGCAAAGGTCTTGGAATTGTCCTACAGTCCTACTGACATAATTCTGTTATCTTCGTGAGGGAAGTGAACGCAATGTACCTTTTTAACGCTTTGCAAAAACGCACTTGCGTCAAAAATAGTATTATTTCAATTAAAACTGGAAGAGTTTTGATAAGCCGTGAGATCTATACTACATAGTCTACTCATATGAATGCAGATAATAAAATTATAATAAAAAATTACAGTATTTATCGAAATTGCAGCACTAGCTATGAGTGTGGGGCATGATAACCGTTTTGGGCTTGAATTTCCTTTTCCATTTAGTGAGACAAAAGTTTTGTGAGCATCCCAGTTTTGTAATTGAAGGCCTTCAAACGGGAACATTCTTTTACAATCACCTTGTCTTTTCTGTAATTTAATGCTTTATCGTAACTTGGTAAAACGTTTTTCACCATTTTGAATCTGAATTGAAGACTCATTCTGCGATAAAACGAACTTCATGATGATTAACCTACTTTATCGTGCAGTGGCGCAAACATTGGGAGCTTAAGCCCCCAAAGAAAAGACCTGTAGTCTTCATCAAGATGTTGATATTTTCCAAGCATATTAACTTTGTGAGTTATCAGGCTGATTAGTGTTGGTATTTTAATCTTTCACACTTCTTCAAGTAGAATAATAATATCATTACAATACTTCTAAGACATTTCTTAGGGATAGTATGGATGGAAATAGGCTGAGTGGTCTAGCAGCATAGCACATTCACCAAAAAAATGAAGTCACTAGCAAAGAGGTAAAATAGTGGATTACTGAAGCTGTATCTTATTAATAAGTTGCTGTGAATCATTACAGATTTCATTCATGTGGTGATTTGAATGGGGTTTAATGTTAAAAGATCTGAAAAATCCAATATTTTTCGCGTCTTCAACTACAGTAATTATCATGTCAAAGATATTCTACAAAATATGCAAAAATGACGAAGAAATGTCGTTTTTCAGACACTTAGCTGGCTACGCTCGGCTTAATAGTCTAGCCAGGGGGCTCAACCCGCTTGGCCCTTGACCCCCAAGGAAAAAAATTCAAATAATTGAGTCAGCAGGCTCTTTGCTCCTGGCTGTCCGACTGTCCCTAGTGATGGAAAAGGGGGAGTTTGTATAATATTTTGGAAATTATTAATAGTCTTGATTTTTTGGGGGGAAAATTCTAAAGGCTGAACTTGGTCTTGAACGAACCGGGGTACTAAACTTTCAAGACCACATGACAAAGGGGAATCAACTAAAATTTCGAAAATAGTTCATTCTGGGCCTAAACACTAGATATTCAAGACCTGTCAGTTTTCGGCGTATCTTCATGGAGTGTTTTGAAACCCTTTCTCCCCATGCGTCTTGAGCCTTAACCCGAATATGTGTACCTAATTTCAGGTTTTTAGCCTAGTTCTTAAGAGATAAACTAGAAAAAACTGCGTTATTATAAAAGAAAGTAAATTTTGGGCGTAAACTATGCGGGAGGCGGATGGAAGGGTGAAAAGACTAATCTTGGAAAAAGATGATCGGAAAAATCTCAGACCACCCTTGTAAAAAGCCCCCCACTCACCAAACCAAAACTCTTAGTACGCCCCTGATACCGTATTTCATGTTTTATGGACGCAATTCAGTCAATATGTTTGGGTGAAAGCTATAGAATAACTTTTTACCTCGCCTTGAATATTCTACTTTTTAAAAGTTACTTCATTTGGAGAAACCAGTTACTCTAATCATTGCTTCAACTGAATTTCATTGGTTTCACTCATTTTCAGCTTTCAAGCTGGCTAATTTTGCTCGGAAATAGATACGGTTGAAGATAGATACCAAACTGGAATAACTAACTCAACTTCTCCCAATTTTGTTAGTACTTTCAAACTAGACTAGAAAACCATTGAAAACTAGAATATTAGTGCAACTTGCGCAAGTGGATGTTTTTACTCTGGATTACAAAATATGTCGAGTGCCATATTACAAGTAGTATAAGCAGCTTTTTGGGAGTAAAAGAGATATCAATCATGAGACAATGTTAATTCAAAAAAGAATCTTCTGATCAAATATAATATGCTCTCGCAACGATTTGGTACTACCTTTTCATATGTAGGCTACATTAACATAGTTTGTGTAATAAGGAGAATAATACATTGCATTTATAAAGTGGACTCATCAAGCTGTACAGCTTTGACCAATCCTTAGTAACCAAACTATCCCACCTGCTCTTCCTTTAACAGTTATTGTCTTTATGCCTAACCAGTTTTTGAAATTGGTAATCATTTTCTTATTGAAGATCTGTTCCAATGTGAGAACCAAATTTCTCTTGTTTGTTGATTGGCTGTCTTCCATTCATTTTATTGCTGCAATAATAATTTTTTTCAATACTATTATTATTTTTTATTTGTTCTAAGAGACTCAGGTTATTAAACCGACTTCTCACTAATGGCAACTGGTTTTAAGAATCTGAAAATATGCATTACGACTAGATCGTTCCGAACAAAACTGTTGTCCGTTGTCAATCATAAATATACCCGAAGTTTTGTTGCAGCTCTAGCCAGTCATTATTCTATTTCGAGTACTACGTACTGAATCACCCAATTACAACATATATCGAAAAATGGAGTGGAGTTTCTTTTATAGGCTTTACACCTTGCAACATTCTATTGCCGTGAAATTGGAAATTGCAGACAAGTAATAAAACAGACACGCCCAAGTAAGTAATAGTAAGTAGCGCCTCTATTTCGTGTAAGCAGGTTTTCAAAAATTACTTACAAATATGAGCTGTAATGGAACCGACTATAGTTTATTGCAACCCAAAGTTTCATTATTTCATGGAATGGACTCGTCAATAAGGTGTCCAAATGAAAAGATTGAAAAGATAGGAAAAATTATTGGAATTCTGTAGCATTTGGATGTATTTTTTCAATATTATAATAATTTTATTTTAATTAAGTTAGTTTGAAGTGACTGACAATATATCCGCCATTGCGGAAGTCTTCAGTATAAAGTAATAGCAATTAAAGGAATTCGAAATTAATAAATTCTGTTTATTTTAATGATATTTTTTGTGATTGTAAACTTACAGCCTACAAATTGATTTTAGGCCACACTCCATCTTCAGCCATCACACCACAAGTAACTTGAATATAATTAATCATTTGTCATTAGATCTCTAATGTTTGAAGATGATGAGCTACACCAGCACGAAGCTGCTTTCATCTGTAAATAATTAAATACGTTTAACAAAACTTAGATTATTATAATTAATTTTACATTGATTAATCTATTCAGTGCAATCAATAATCACTTTTCAAACATGTAGAGTCGAAATTAAGTCGTTGAAATTGAAAGGCCTCGACCACGATATGAGCGGTAAGCAGGAAACCGACTTCTGAAACAATTTTTCCCTGTCGCTTGTCACCGATTGTAGGCATAAAGACTATAATAATTCAATTTTGAAACAAATCTAAGTATCATTTCATCTGAATAACTTACGAGAGTGAAAAAATTATAAAGTTTTACCGGAATTCAAAAATTAAAATTAATGTTAATTTGCATTATATTAAAAGACAATAAAGTCAACAGAACACTAATCCTCGTTGATGATGGTTTCTGACTTCAAATCACTCGACCTCAAAATAGTAACTATATAAATCAAATTGAATAAAGCTCGAATAATGAACGTTAAATTTCCTAGTCGATTTGAGTACGGTAGTTGAAACGTGGGCCTTTGTAATACCATGTACCTTTGTAATACGTGTACCTTTGTAATACTTTGAAAAACCGGGGTTTAAACCATGAATAAATCTAATATAATAATAAATGAAAGGATAAATTGGATCATTTAAGATATTTTGGTATATTTTTCGCATCATTTTGAGCAATAGTAAGCACTTATAATAATGATGCATGAATGCTTTTGTGTTGCCAGCCAACAGAAAATCCATTCAACGTCTAGAAAAACGATTTGGCAAGCAGTGGTTTTCCAGCAGCACGCCGTGATTTTTTTTAATACATGACAATTGTCGTCAAATTGGAGGGTGGCGACTTCACTAAGTCATTAAGCCAGAGGACTTGAGTACTTGAATCGTTGACGATTACGGTAATTGTCCCACGCAGCCCGGTATCGAATTGTCACCAAACCCTGATTGTAGTATTTCGGTAACCGACCATTCATATCGCATTCAACTATGGAGACAATAGGGATGTACCGGGCTGATTGGCCAAATTCAAGTTCGCTGCTACAAACTATTGAGGCTCACAAACTTCTATCCTATTGTCTGGCATTATCTTGATTAAACCCCCAATGCTGTTCAATACAAAGCGACTTCTAACCTCTATATTCCACTAGATAAATGTGATTTCTCGTTCAGTATTAATGAAAAGTTGAACAATCCTACTAGGAACACTTGGCATATGATGAAAATTGGAAAACTGAGAATGAGGAAAGTTCATGGTTGCTACGTTGGAAATAAACAAATAATGTTTTCTACAAATTGGCTGCATGAAATACTGTATAATTAATCCAGACAGCTTTAATTATCATTTCTGTAAAACATTGGCTCTATGTATCGACATTTATTTACGTATGTTGGTATTTCAATGCTGTTTTTTTACAGCTATTGTGTTGAGGCTTAATACACGTTCATGAAGTCTTTGAACTTTGAAGTCTTTGGGTTTGCGATACGATGTTTGCTACAGAATCTCAATTTGGAGGTATGTTGCACTCGAAAACTCATCTCAAGTTTAATACAAACTTCAAGTAAAGATAGTTGAAGATAGTTCGTTGATTCAGCTTACCGTTAATTTTATGATTGCTATGTGGATTTAATAGATACCTTCAAGTTCAAAAGTATAGAGTGCAGCATCTGGTAAGCGGCAATGCAATCACTGCAGATGTATCCAACTTTTTTATTTCAATCATGAAACGAATCTTTTGTAATTTTCCAAGTGCTTATACAGAACATTCAGGCGTGAAGTACGTGCCCATCTCGATAATAAGTAATCTGATCATAGATTTCGTTGCTCATCTACTCCATAATATTTTATTATTTAATGAAGCATTTTTTATTAAAAAAGGAAAGGATAAACCCTACATTTTCCGTTTCCATTCTTTCAAATGTCAGCTTCAACTTCAAAATGGTAAATATTTATTAATTTGGGTAGTTTTTGTGATGCAGTTGTTGCTGCAGTCTCCTGACTTCAGATTTCAGGTATAAACGTGGCTGTATTCGATCCATAGGTTCTGAACAATAGTAATCGAATAATGCAGCCTAAAATCTGTAATAGGACTACAAACTGTTGATACCTCGTCTCGATAAAATTCAATTATTCATCAGGAATCGGTTACAGCCCCCATGACTTCAAGTTATAAGAAAATTAATGATTATTTGATTATTTATTTGAAGCTCTTGTGTTCGTAAAAATTAGTAGCTTTATATATATCTGGAGAATGTTTGTCACTATCGCTTTTTTGAACCAATGTTAATCAGTACCCTAATAAATACTCGTTCAATCTATGACTATCTTCATCATTTTCTGAAATTATAGTCTTCAGTCACACTTTTAGTGGGTATGTAAATGACAATCAGATATTTTATACAGTTTTTTTAGGTTTAAAGAAATGAAAAGAATTATATTGTATTTCAAAAACTATGTCCAGTTAATGAACATCATGATAATAGTGTCTACAGTACATAGTTCCATTAGCATACTAATTTTTTAAATAAACATTCAATTTAAGTTCAAAAAGATGTTTTCACATCCTGCTGTACATCAAGGTACAGTATACGCTTTTCCAATTGAGATTGGAGTGTGACAGAGGGCCAAAACACTTAAAAGTTAAACTCTCATGAGAAGCAGCTTCTCACTTCTTCCGCTCAAAGATTCTCTCATTCTTTCGTATGTTCCATACTCCTCTCACTCTTTCTCATAAGTTTTTGTTGCTCATACTAGTTTCTGTCATATTCTCTTTCTATACTTGTCACATTGTGAGTCTTGACAAAGACCTAAAACATTCGTACAGTGATCGCTACGTTCGTCTCTCACTTGCTTGGTCTTTCATAGCATTGTGCCTCTCGCTCTGAATTACTGTGTGCCTGGCACTGGTCAGATAAGTCAGACGAGCGGCGTTTGAGCTTTTTTATCCAACAGAAAATGCTGAAATTGAATTCATCTGCGAAATGGACTCGACATTGCTCTCCCAGACATAAATTTCCAGATACGTGGCTTGGACTTTGAACCGTTGTGGTGTCTAAAAAAGATTACTCTGCCTTTCACTCTTCATATTCTCTTTTGATCCGTATTCCTACTTTCCAGTAGACAATCGTACATTTCTTGAATGAAATCGCTCGGATCAATATTGATTGATCTTTGTTACCTCTCATTTCCCTGGAAACTTTGCTATGTACATTTGGAGAGTAAAGAGGGTTGATTGCACGAGTGTAGCTGAGTAGTTTTCATGTCAAATATGAATTACAGTAACTTAATATTATAATGCTGGATGAGACGAGAGAAATTTAGTTATGTCATTGTTGTTTTGTCTATAGTAAGCTATTTGCTGTTTGTACCGAAACATACAGTTTAATTTTTAAGAGTCATCTACTGTTGGAATCGAGTAAAAGGACTACACACACACATTGAAGTTTGAAAACAACAATATCAAGATGAATCTAAGAATGTTATAAAATTTATTGAATTGAACAAATTTATAGAATTTATTGAATTGAAAAGTTCCATAGCTTTTTGAAGAATCCGCTCACTACTGGAAAATAAATATAGGAAGAAACTTCATTAAATGATTTTCCGAAATTCAAAGAAATCTGAGAGCTATCGCGAACTGTAAATTGGATATATTGCCTAGCACAGAAATGATACTTCTCCATTTTGTATTATTTTAATGCTTTTCCTTCTTCTTCTTCTTCTTCTTCTTTTTCTTCTTCTCCTCCTCCTCCTCCCCATTTTCCTTCTGCTCGTCATCCTTCTCCTCATTATTCTTTTCTGTGGGTGAAGGAAAAGCAGGAGAGAGTTTGCAGAAGAGAAAGGAGAAGAAAAAAATAGTGACGAACGAAAAGGAATTTTCTTCAAATAAAAGTTAATTATAATACCATTCAGCTTTTAAAATCAAAGAAATAGCTCATCTCTTATGGTGTGATACTCATACAGATGATATTTTTGGTGTTTGAAAATGTTGGGTTTGGGGTCCCTCTGGGTCTGGACTCTTTTTAGACAAGTGATGAATATAAGTAGTGATAATTGAAACAATCCAGTGGGAGTAAATCAATTTATAGTGAACATAAAAATATTCAAATTATATTTGGTTGTTTCAGCCTGTTAAAGAGTGTAAGGCAAAGAAGCGCTAATTATGAGAAGAATGAATCGATGGATGGATATAGGGAATGTTTGAAAACAAGAGATAAGCACGCCTACATCAGAGCGTGCACTGGACAGGTTGCAATGGATGAAGGAGTCACGATAAAGGAATAGAAAGGGAAATAAGAGCGAGTAGAGAGTTTTGTCGTCAGACGCATCAGAATCAGATCGGCCGTGGCCAGGTGCTCACGACAGAGTGACCAATAGAAGTTCAGATTCAATTACGGCTGCTGTCTTTTCAAGCAGTTTCGTCTCTTTCGCATGTCTGACCACGTCAATATAAAGACCACAAGACTGATAAGCTGCTCGATCCACCACCATGGAATAGGCTACAGTATATCACGTTTATACTACTTCTGGAAGTAGTAGAAGTAAAGGAATAAAGTCTGGTATTTTTATAAATTTAATACAAAAAGATTAAAATTGTTCAGGTGTAATCGAATAGAAAGCTGATCTCTTACAGGACTCTGACTGCTGCTCCTGCGATCAAGAATTTGACACCTGATCAGCCAGGCTTGTTAAGTTTATGGAGGCTCATCATTGATTCTCTTCATTACTCACGCACAAGTCTCAGACTCATGTGGGCGTTCTTGGGTCTGATTCCCGTTCAGCTTAGCATATTAATTTCATGTAAACATTGCCTCATTACCCAAGCTTAATTCACAGACTCTTGTAAGCTTAATCAGCAAAACATATTGCTAATTACGTATGAAAAACTGACATCCTGTACTGGAGTGTAGAACCTATGAAATGTATACGAATAAAAACTACCGAACTAGCCCAAAATGTTTAAAATTTAGAAAGTGGGTCGGACTGAAAACTATTATGGCAAAATGACGTAGCCTGCAGTCCGTCCCTGATTGGGATTACAGCCTGTCCGATGGGACTGCAGCTGCATCTGAGGACTCAGTTTGGCGTAATAGTCTCCAGTCCGACTCTTGGGTAAAGCCTACAACTATTATCAGCCTGTGTTATAAATTTTATTAGTGTAATACTCATACAGTATTTATTTTAATTATTTCAAAATTTCCGGATTGACACATCTCCCCTCGGTTTGCCCCAGTTTTGACAAAATGTGAGTAGTGACCCAGCAAATACTGTAGAAATAAATAAGTGGAAATGTATGTATTACAATAAATTTATAGTGAATACAGGAATAACATTCAAGTAATGTTGGGGTTTCTCCGTATTGTAGAACCTATGAAATGTTGAGACTTCACTAGAACTATTTGAAACGGACCGAACTTTATTGATAGTAGGTACAGCTCACCAATCACCATCATCCAATTCAATACCTACGCACAGGTCTCAGACCTATGTGGACTTCATCCTCTAAAAATAAGCTCACAGTAGTTATCAGCCTTCATTATTCATTTCCCCTTATAAATAAAAATCATAGAAATATTGTGATGGGGACCTAGGTACTCAATTGGTGCGTATTTGTATTAAAATTGACAGCTCATGAAGAATTCACCCGCAAAATGTGAAAGACAAGTCTGCTTATCTGATTGACGAGTTGTCAGGGTTCCCCCTATTGTCTTTTTGGAAGCATGCCTGGAAAAATCCATGTTATTCATCTTTATCATCCATCGTTACTCCTTCGCTTCTTTGTCCATACAAAGACTCCGCCGCAATCATTTCCTCGTTCGCTGCTATCATGTCACTCACCGGATACACCCTTCAATATTTTCCACACTCACTCTCCTTTTCTGTCTCATTATTTCATCCAGCACCTCTTCTCGCTTCTCTCCATTTTTCCACCTCATCATCTCGATTTTATGCTCAGAAGACACGACGACGCTGAAAGAGGATAAAGTTCTCTTCTGGAAGGAATAAAATTAAACGAAAAATACTTTGAAATATATCCCGTCTAATGCGAGTGGAATCAATCGACCTATAAAATCGAACGGTTCCACCCCTCTCTCTCTTTTCTTTCTTTCAACTACTCTTCCTTTCCCATTTTCCTGAATCTTTCAAAGACTTTCTTTAGATCGGCCTTCCAAGAAATAGTAGTCCCCATGCTGCAGCCTTGAAACTGCTGACTCAAACAATTGGGGAAAGTAATGCCAGTGCTCATCTTCTTGGAGATGGCTGGTTGCGCTAAATTCAGATTGTAATAAATTGGAATATCCTGAACATCTACAATCACTTTCATTATATTTCATGATGGCTTCTTTTAAAGTTCTAATGATATCAGATTACTATCATATTAATAATAGGCCTATAGTGGAGTATAGTGCCATGAAGTAATAAGCACTCAAAAACATTATTTTTAACATCTCAGATAATAATTTATGACGTTCGTCGTTTTAAATTTACATCTTATAACATCTTATTATTTACAACTTTACTGTTTAATATATCTGATACTTTTCGTACAACTGAAAAAACAAGTCATCCGTGAAATTAATAAATTTTAGAATAAACTTGTTAATGATATAGTAAGCTTTAAAACCCCTGAATTTTTTAGGCACTCAGAAGGCCTTATTCTTATCACATACTGTACATCCTAAATTCTATAAGTCCCACCGATAATAGAGGAATATATTGTTATAGCTTCAGGAGAATGGAAACTAGATTCAAACTTTCACCACAGATTTATATTTCATGTTTATTTATACTGATATTTCATTTCAATTTTCAACTCAGATGTGAATTTGTCCAAAAATGATGAGGCTGCCTTTTGTCTCATAACAGTGCATCTAATTTTGCTGCTATTAGCTACGAGTGGAAATTCTCCTGTTTAAAAGCGTTTAAAGAACTTGTAAATTTCACGAGTGACGGAATTTCTCACAATTGGCTCCACTCCTATTCTACGAATCCATTAACCTATGTTTCGACATGAAACAAGCAGCATCGACAAAAACCTGTCAAATTTACTCATGGACAGATGATAACCAGATTATAGCATCTTTCATCACCCACGCTCGACTCAAATACAATTATATCACTTTTACCAGTAACAGGAATAGCAGATCATATATTGAGTACGTCTGTCCAACAGTCAATAACTGATTATCATGCAATGATACCTCTATCGCTTCGAGCCAAGATTTTCTTACTATGAAAAAATTAAGTGAATATTTCTCGTAATTACTTGGGAGAGAAACTTGGATCACTTTTCAATTCCTAATATGAGAGAAAATAACGCTTCCAACTATGCTTTTGTTCTTCTTCTTTTGCTTTTGTTGTACGATAGTACAACCTTTCATCATGTTTGTTAAATCGTATTACTATTATTGAGCTTGAATATAAGTTCTTTATAATATCATTTCCAAGACTATCAAAGCTTCTTCACAACTAAGAGGACTACATTACTTTGGATAAATTTTTGAATTGATTTGATGAATAGGAGTATTTCAAAGGAATGAAAGATACTCACGTTTCCAACCAGATTCTGTAGTGATCTTTTAGATCTTTAATTTTTTTGAAAACCTGCTCTCCGTTATGGGCGGTTAACAACAGTAATCTGTTCCCATAATTTTACTGAATGATAATACCTTAAGATATTTTCAATTGGATAAATTACCCTCTACCATTTTTCAATACTTCAATTAACCCAGATCACTTACTTTGTTCAGTAAATAATTTATCGTCAAAGCTCCTCAAATCGAGCTGTATTCTATGATTGTTCAATCAAGACGAACACTTGAGTAAATTGGTCGAATTAAATTTCTTAGGGATCGACCATAACTTATGTATAGTTTTTCTATTGAAAGAGCCTGCTATCGAGAGGCAAGGAAATATAATAAGATCGTAGCTGATAACATGAAGCAAACACATCGGGATCAAACTGCATACTGAGTGCATGATTGATTTGTTTTCAAATTTTTGGTACAGAATATTGCTATTTTATTCCAATTGTGAGGGCATAATGATCGTTTTCTACATTTAACTTTCTTGTGCAATGTGAATAAACATCAGCTTCCTCTTCCTGTTCGTTATTCGTCTAAGGGATGCCTTGCCAACGATCTGTTGAAATCAAAAGTGGAGACTTGGGACAGGTTTAGCCGTAGATGTCACTCCATAACATGGGTGACCTTTCAGAAGTGGAGACGCACTTCAGTAAAGCTGTCATCAACTCGCAGCCTAGCATCGCACACACACCTTTCACTCTCAAAAACAAACAAGGTTTATATTGTGTATGAAGGCTGCTGCCTGCTGGGGCTCAGTTGAAATATTGAGTCGCATACAGCCGTTCATCTTCCGTCTACTCCCTTTCACACAGCATGCTATTCTTCTGCGGCTCCAGGAAATAATGTTGTATGTAATTTGTAGAAGAGATGTTCATGCAGAATTCAAACACTATCACATCATCTCTAACACTTTATTTTATCAAGTGGAGAGATAGATATGTGCAGTTGTGAAGTGTGGTAAAATGGAGGAAAATACCCCGCAAATAGCAGCAAGGGGTGTGGTCTCGCTTTTATTTGCAGAGTATTATTCTTTCCATGGCACCAAAATAGTAACGCAGACTGTGTAAATGTTGGAAATATCCATGATTGATTATAGATTCTGATAGCTCATGTTTCATTATTATTATTATTATTATTATTATTATTATTATTGTTATTATTATTATTATTATTATTATTATTACTATTACTATTATTATTATTATTATTATTATTATTATTATTATTTAGGACTATGTAGCCGATATCACAACCTAATTGACTGGTAGTAATTCATACGGGTCATTGACCAAGTATGAATTTACTATATTTCAAATAAATTTTTGTTCTCTAAACCTGACATGCTCCAATATTCAAAATTTTACTATCTCTTTACTTTTTTTTTTTTTTTTTTTTTTACTACTTTCTTTTTAATTTTTTTTTTTTTTTTTTTTTCCTTTAAATATTTTATAAGTTACTCCTTCTCGCCATCCTATTAATTTCCTCATTACACTCTCATCCAATCATCCGTAAATTAAATTTTTTTTTTTTTTTTTTTTTCCTTTAAATATTTTATAAGTTACTCCTTCTCGCCATCCTATTAATTTCCTCATTACACTCTCATCCAATCATCCGTAAATTAAATTTTTTTTTTTTTTTTTTTTTTTTTTTTTTCACTATGTGCCTAGGAACTTTCGTGTTATTGAGCATGTGTCCAGTACAATTGACTTTTGAAGAGCAATGTAGATGTTAGGTGGCAGACCAAGATCAGAGACATACTTGTGAAGAGACTTTGAAATTACAGCAGTTGAAGAAATCACTATGGGCACTGTGAAAACTTGATTTTGATGCCACATTTGTCTGATTTCTTCTGACAAAGGCTCTCTGAAATTTCTCTGAAATTTTCTTCTGTAAATTGTTAGTATTTGGGACAGCTATGTCAATCAGGAATGTTCTCTTCAATGCCTTGTCAATGAGTGTAATATCCGGTCTATTGTGCTGTATTGTCCTGTCAGTTATTATATCTCTATTCCAGTATATCTTTATTTTGTCATTTTCCATAACTGCATTTGGTTTGTACTTGTAATAAGGTTCACTAGATTTGATTAATTTGTATTTTTTGATTATTTCTTGATGAACTATTTTACATACATTGTCATGTCTCTGTACATAATCTGTTGCAGCCAATGATGAACAGCCACTGGTGATATGATCGATTGTTTCCTGTGCCTTATTACAAAGCCTGCATGAATCAGTAGCTATTGTAGTGTCCTTGAGTATATACTTCCTATAATTACGTGTATTTATGATCTGATCCTGGATTGCTATCATGAATCCCTCAGTCTCCACAAAGAGATTGCCATGTGTTAACCAAGAGTTGGATGCCACACTATCCATTTCAGGCTGAGATATGTAATTTTATTATTATTATTATTATTATTATTATTATTATTATTATTATTATTATTATTATTATTATTATTATTATTATTATTAAAGAGGTATAAAATGGTAATGGTAAATTAACATGGTTAAACTTTCTACTAGAATCATAATATGAGTTATAACTGGGTAGAATAAAAAGGGAAAAATAAATAAAAAAATGATGTACTGATAATTTAATATTCTGGTGGGCTGAGATTTCTTAATGAAAGTAAAAACTTATTTGCTTTAAAATGTAAACTTTTAGGTTAAGGTTGTTCTAATTGTGTAGAACTGGTCACTGGGCACTAGCTAGCAACGAACAATGCCATCTAGAGATTGCAAGAAAGTAGCATTGTCTGTACGATGAGGAAGTGTTGGATAGCGTAGAAACATAAGTATAAATAGAGTTACGTAGAAAATTGTTATGGATATTACGTTCATGAATATTCCCATCATTATCATTATTGGAAGAAAAGGGATTATAATTATATTTATTTAGGAAATGAGTGTACCTTAATTACTATTGTTGTATTTGTTTATTTCTATTGCAAATTACATTGTAATTCTCTTCAAATAGCTTATAGCTAAAAGAGAAATAAGTGCACTGTGTGTATATGAAACTGTTTGTATCTTGAGAGAAATAAATTGAAATTGAAATTGAAATTGAAATCATTATTATTATTATTATTATTATTATTATTATTATTATTATTATTATTATTATTATTAATATTATTAATATTATTATTATTTTTATTATTATTATTATTATTATTATTATTATTATTATTATTATTATTATTATTATTATTAGTCTATTATTATAAAAAGGCTTTGCTTGACAATTCATCTAATGAAATGTCAACTAAAAGATCAACTCTCACATGGAAGAATAGAAAAGATTTTGGAAGAATTTTATTGCCAATAATTGAATAAAATTTAGTACATAACAATAATACTTTTTAATCGACTTCTAACAAGAAGGAGGTTTTTAATTCGATCTGTTTTTTTATGTTTGTACATCAATAATACTCGAGCACTATCGAATCGATTTCAATAATTTGTTTAAATGATAGCACCATTCAAAGCTATCCAATTTTCGCAAGGATCAGCTTAATACTTAGCCCAATATAAAGAAAAAAGGAGCATTCATCGACGTCTTCATTTGAATTTTGTCTGAATATGCTAGTTTCACACATAATCGGCAGTCAGACAACCGATGCCGTTCAACAGGCCGATCATTGTATAATATTATAGAGCGCTTCACACTCTTACCCGATTTTTTAAATCATACGAGTATATTGCCATATAATTATGCCGGGTAAACGACATCGGTTATCCAAAGCCAGTTTTGTGTGAAACAAACTTGTTCCGTTTTGGCCAATCAGGTGAGCTACACAAATTGAACGGTTTTATCTCATAGGCGTAAGAGCCATGGCTGATCAGAGAGGAATATGAATTAATTGGTAATTTGAATTGCGAATAAGAAAAATATTATATTTCTGTTCATATGATATTGTAAATAATTTAGTAGATGTTATGGAGTCGTAGAAAAATTGTTATACCGTTTCAAACATAAGCTAGTGTAAAAATGTTTTTAAGATCGTTAATTTCAAAGAAATAATAAAAAAATCGTTAATAAATAATAAAAAGTTATTCATTTTTCAGTGCAGGTATACTCTGAAAGGAAATATATATAATGATGATTCAAAAATCATTTCACTTTTGTGAGTCCTTCAATTAGAATTTCCCTAAATTCCATATTTCAATAAAGAGCACATTGTAGGTTTTTCTCAGTTTATTAACTTTCCATATCGACAGATTTTTGGTAACTTCAATCAATATGTAATGTTGTTCATATTGATTTGCAAATTTGCTAAATGAGTTATTTCATAATGTATGAGAAATTTTTCATGTTTTCAAAGTGAGACTTTTCAACTGAAAAGCTTAGAATAAAAAATGTTTAAAACATGAAAAGAAACCGAAAAGTTCAAAATAAAGTATTCACTTTAAACTGGGAAATTTTCAAATTTAATACAAGTAACCTTTTGAAGTCGGCGCCAAATATTTTATGAGGTTATAAAAATTCGATATGATATGAGTTAATGAAAAGTTTACTTGTATTGAATTGGAAATTTTCTCAGTTTAAAGTGAATACTTTATTTCAAACTATTTAGTAAGTGCACTGAGAAAAATTTGTCAAGTAGAAATTACCTTTTTTGAAGGTAAAATCATTTTTTGGTGAAAATCTCATTTTAAAGGTGATTACTACTGAATACGGGTGTCTATTACAATTTTATAAAGTACTTTTTACCTTTTAAAATGGAGAAAGACACAAATAATAAAAAGTAATTAGCGAATTTACCATGTAAGGTACTAAACACCACTTGTTTGCGGTAATTCACAATCTTATAATGTAAAAATTACTTTATCAAGGTGAATTGTGCTCATTCAATGTGATTCCTGAAATTACCTTTTATAAAGTGTATTTTTAACAACATTGATATTGCGAATTTCACAATAATATAAAGTAATGCTTACTTTAATCTGCGATAACAGCGTTTAACACTTTCATAATTGTGAAAATCACCTTGCAAAAGGTAAAATCTACAATGTAGTACTTTTTGTAACAGTCTACAGCACATGCGCGTATCACATGACCAGTGCCTGGAATGCACTTCTTTGTTCATTTCATCGAGTATTTAGTTTTGATTCTCAACTAATCAACAATGGCAGATTTCGAAACAAGGAGTTTGTTGGAGAAGTGAGGACTTCTGGAATACACCCACAACTTTATAGGTGAGTTTATCTCGTTGATTATTCATGATATTTTTCATAAGCTAGAATGTTGTGGAATAAGAGGAATAACAAAAGAATTATTTGCAAGCTATTTGACAGATCGAATCCAAATTTTAACACTAAATGATAAAACTGACATTCAAAAAATTAAAGAGTTTGGACTTCCACAAGGAACTGTACTATCGCCGCTACTTTTTTTGATTTATGTCAATGACTATTGAAAATCGAAATTCCAAATGGTGTTACACTATCCTTTGCCGATGACACTGCTCTAATTTTCTCAGGATTAACATGGAATGAAACATTTAATTCTGCTAATCGTGGTCTTGAAATGGTTAAATCATGGCTGAACAGCCATATTTTAACACTAAATGCGAGTAAAACTAAATACATATCTTTTTCCCCCAACAGAAGTGGTCAGCCTCCAGATGAGCTTGATCTGATAATACACAGTCATAACAACATCACTGTTAACTGCACTTGTCCATCAATAGAGAGAGTAAAATCAATCAAATATTTAGGTGTTTCCGTGGATCAGCATATTAAATGGGACATTCACATTCAGAATCTATGCTTCAAACTGAAATATTTAATAACAATTTTTTACAGGATCAACCAATTAAAAGACTTTAATATTTTGAGAACGATCTACTACGCTTATGCTCATTCACTTTTCCATTATAATATAGAAGTATGGGGAGCAGCGTATGACACTCATTTTAAAAAACTTTTTATAATACAAAAGCATATTATTAGAGCTGCGCTTGGAAGACCCAGACTCTATCCCAGCAGACTAATATTTGAAGAGATAGATCTACCAACGTTACGTCAAACTTATGTGACAAATTTAATTCTCTTTATTAATAAAAATACACATCAATTTACCCGTCGCACAGTCCCTTATAATATACGGCCAACAATAGTAAATGCTTTCAATATTAATTTTACTTCATTAACATCCAGTAAACACCAATTGGAATATCAGAGTAAGAAACTAATAAATAGAATTCCGGAAGACTTTATTAAGGATAAAATAACAAAAACCAAATTGAGATTAATAAAATCGTGGGTAAAACAAAACTATTATTTTAAAATTGAGAACTGAGTTGGCTGAATCACCATTTTTTGCAAAATTAATTATTCATTATTGTGTGAAAATTATTAAAACTTGACAATTTTATTATTATATTATTTTTCTGTGCACTTATATTTTGATTATTGTGTACTGCGAATATTGATAGAATTCAACATCCGTAAATTATCATCTATCAATAAGAATTGTTTCATTTGTACTGCTGTTGTTATATTCAAAAATGTATTTATTATTTTAGAACTCGTGGCTGGAGCTCAAGGCTTCTTTTTCCAGTCACGCCAAAATCTATTGTATTTTTAATTATTATTTTTATTTGTAATAATATTCATTTTATTTGGCAATAAAAATTCATTCATTCATTCATTCATTCATATGTTTAAGTTTGAAAATGAAAAGTTTAAAATTAATTGTTTGGACTTTGAAGTTTGAAGTCAACTTATAAAGTAAGGATTGACTCCATAATATAAAAGGTTAAACTAGGTACTACTATTTATAATAATGGTGGCCCTATACACATTTAGCAACATTTTATTCTTGAATAATATTCTTTCTTCTGATCGTCTGACCCAGAGAAGACTTTACAGTTGTACCATGGATGCGTATTATGACCAAGAAGCGGTCTTATGAATTGGTCCAAACAATCAAATGTCTGTTTTTCAATGACTGTTTATAATGGCTGCTACTTGTACATCAGACATGCACAAATTCGTCAGAACGGTTTGAGCGATCAAATTAATGAGTTTGAATTTTTCCTACAAACTCTAACGAACTGTATCTAATCTACAGAGCTCTCATGGGAATAAGAGGACATGAATTTTTACGAAAACTGTTATAATATAGTAAATAACAAGTTTTTAAAAGATGTTCTTCTGTCTGGGTAAGGGGTTCGGGCCAAATGTTCATCTATTCAGTGCTCTAGAGTTTACTATGCCAACTGTATCTCATCAATTATTAACTTATATCGTCTATGCTCTTGTGTCTTGAAATCTTGAATATAAAGTTTTATAAAAACCTGAATATGACAATGGACAGAGAGAAATTAATTAAAATAACTCAGCCTCTAATGGCTCAGTCAGTTGGGGCGCTTGTCTTTTATTAGATAAGACTCTGGCTGACTGCTTTTCCTTAAGGTCTCGAGTTCGAATCTTGTTGAGACTTGGATGTTTTTACCTTGTCATCATTGAAGCTTAGTAGACAGTGTTGTTGTACTCTATTTATTACCTATTTGAGCATAGACTCAAGTGGGCATCATCCGGCAAAAAATTATAACTTAACTTGTGTCTTGTATTTGTAAATAAATGTTTGTGTGAAGAAAATTAGAAGACTGATATCTTCGTCTATTCCCTTCAGAATGTATGCAAAATTTCAGGTCTCATCCTGAAATACTCAAAAAATATTGTCGGTTGTTCATGCAATTCTTGATAAAGCATAGGCTAGAATATTAAACTCTCCCTTTTGGACTCTATTGGAAAATAAATCGTTGATCATGAGAATTATCAGCATTAATTTAATTAGGGCTCTTTTATATAACTTTCTTGGAAAAAGTTGAACTTTTGCACCCAACTCAGCTTATTAGTAGGTTACTACTAAATCACCCAATTGCATTATTTTTTCAAAGGAAGGTTTCATTCTAGAATGCATCATAGACCGAAAAACCAAAAATGTATATATTTATGTGTTATGAAACAGTTTCAAAATTATACGGTAGGCTGATTATTAAATTGTTTTCAGATTATAAAGTTGGGATTGCTGCTTTGAGGCACTTGGATATAAAAGATCCACACATCGAATTTCTCATCACTGATTTTGGGCCAAGACTATGCTTTCATGCCCAATTTCAACCTTGGAGGAATACGAATCAGCTGGTCCATCAAACCTCAACATATCGACGGGCAGTGTAAGTTGATTGTTAAAATTCTGTATTGATTTCACCTTTCTTTCTATTCCCACGACTCAGCTTTTAAGCTGCATTTAAACCAGAGTTGACAACAAATTCAATGACAACAATTTATGTTGGGTGCATTAAAATGTCGATCGCTTGACTGAAGGACTTATGAGATTGGGATTCGGACTGATGGAAGGCGTTGATTATCTATCTGCATTATATTTAATATGTCTAAAAGCAGCGCACCAATTTTTAACTTTTAATGTCGACATTTTAATATCCTGAGCCAAATTATAACCCTGAGCGCCACCTTGCAAATATGACATGACATTTGTAGAAAGTTGAGACAGCAAGTTAATAGTTTGGTAGTTTCTTTATTAGTTATTCTGTCAAGTTAGTTCGAAGTTACTGACAATTGAGCAAACTGACAAATTTACTTAAACAGAATTTATTAATTTCGAATTCCTTTAATTGCTATTAGTTTATACTGAAGACTTCCGCAATGGCGGATATTGACAACAGTATTTAATAGCTGATGGAAATCGATGAATGATACTGTACAAAATTACTAGTCACCACCGGGAATCGAACCACGGACCTCCCAATTATTCTGTTTAAGTAAATTTGTCAGTTTGCTCAACTGTCAGTAACTTCGAAATAACTTGTGAGATACGAGCCGATATGGCCAAGTTACAAATGAATGCTGCTGTGCAGAAGGGTCTCCATGGTCTAGTGGTTAAGGCGCCCGACCGGCAATTGGGAGGTCCGTGGTTCGATTCCCGGTGGTGACTAGTATTTTTGTACAGTAGCATTCATCGATTTCCATCAGCTATTAAATACTGTTGTCAATATCCGCCATTGCGGAAGTCTTCAGTATAAACTAATAACAATTAAAGGAATTCGAAATTAATAAATTCTGTTTAAGTTATTCTGTGTTGCTGTTTTTTTTTTTTTTTAATTTGAAGTCCTACAAAATTTCAGTATAGTTTTAAAATAGTTAAATAAGAAAAAACTAGGAAAAAAATTATTTTTCAGGAGTTAACAATATCATGATCTTGATTCAGGAAACTTTATAAGTGATCCAGATGATCCCAGCGGAAAGGAACTACTCTCATTAAATTTCGAAACAGATTTGGGTCCTATCATCTCCGATCTGTCTTTGACAGATTTAGATTCATCAACTGATTCAGATAGTCTACCGGTATTGGATGATGAAGAATCATCTAGAACACAAGCAAGTAATGGCAACTCTGATCAAGTAATGGCAAGTCTGACAACTTATTAAAATCTCAAACATACATTAAATCCAATAGTTGTACCAGGGGACCGAGTTTTGATGGGTTGGGTGGGGGTGGGGTAAGTCTCCCATGAAATAGTTTTTGAACACTCCCCCTAATGAAGACCTTCTTCATTAGAACTAAGTGCTAAAAAAATCAACACTATCTATTGTTTTGCCATGTTGAAAATTTTTTTTAGCCTCGCTCTGTTATTTTTTGAAAAATATTGTTTTTCAGTCAAAAATACTTTGATCAAATACTCATATTTATTTATCAAATAGTAAAAATGTTTCCTACCTGTTCATTGTGATTTAATATTTTATTCCATTAAAAAGCTAAAAATTATTAATTTTGTTGGACAACCTCTTAATTGTTTTTGTTGAGTTATGAACTGTTCATGAATATTTTTATTTAAAAGGCAAGATATTATAGCACATTTGGAAGTTTGTCTGCTATAACTGTGAAAATTAAAAAGTAATAAAAATTTAATTATTGCAATATGACTCCTGGAATTAAATTGATGAAGTGAAGATATTACTATTTGTCATTAGGTTGTTTCATGACTTTAATTAAATTAACATAGCTTTCAAATAATTTTCAGCATTTAATGTTGGTTTTTTAATTCTAGGGTACGTCAAGCCTTCTAAAATTACTGCTGCAGACCTTAGAAGGCTAGACAATTTTAAATCGATACAAAACTAATAGAAGATTGGAAAATAGTGACAGAAACAGACTCTGCAGAATGATCATCAACCATTGTAAATTTTTGTACAATGTTATTCATTTTTTCATTTTATAATATACAAATTTAAAATAACGTGGATACTGGGTTTTTATTTTCCTTCTTTATGAAATGAGAAAGTAATTTGGTATTTGTAATCTTGTCAGATTTTTTATGGATTTAAAATTACCTGCATATAAATTCCTGGATTTCTTGTTCCATGACGAACTGCGTTGTTAATATTAACTTTTCAAGTGAATTAAACGACTTGCAGTCAAATTTTTATTAAAATAAGTAGTATTTCACTTACTTCTGTAGGGTTTTAACAACTCGAAAACGTTCGGCCTACAGAAGTAAGTGAAATACTACTTATTTTAATAAAAATTTGACTGCAAGTCGTTTAATTCACTTGAAAAGTTAATACCTGTATATAATTAATTGATTTATATTTGAAGTAGTATTTTCACTTGATTTCTATTTTTTCATTATGAAGCAGTTTACAAACGAACACTTGAAATTTGGCAAACATAATGTGTATGTAACAAATAACATTTGGTGTGGTTTCGTTGAACGCGGATTCGGACGTGCGTGTTCGCGGGCAGAGCTGCATACACTACAATCGATGCTTTTGGTACAGTTTAGGTATACCAAAAGCATCCATTGCAGTGTATTCAGCTCTGTTCGTGGACACGCATGTCCGAATCCACGTTCAACGAAACCACACATTAAAGTAAAAAGTACTATTTGGAATGTAACAATCACAATCAAGCATACAGGGAAAATCTCCTTTCATAGAAGGTAATTTACACATTTCATGTAAAGATAATTTTCACCTTCAATAAAAGGTAATTTTTACAATACATGAAAGGTAGTTTTTACATTTTATGAAAGGTAATATTCCGTATTATAAAAGGTAATATACGCATTTTGTACAAGGTAATATTCATATTATGTAAAAGGTAATTTTCACAAACTAAATAGTGAGTTTCACCTTGAGCATGAAAGGTAAATATCACAATAAATCAAATTACCTTATTTATAAGGTGAAAATCACATTTAAAAGGCTGTCGTCAGTTTTTACACTATAAAAGGTAAGAAACCTATGAAATTAGGGTAATATGCACCTTCTATTTTTCTCAGTGTGAGTATTCAATTTTTGATTATCATCGGTTATTAATAATTGACATCGGTTTATTTTCTTGTTTTAAACATTTTTTTATTATAACGAAAGTAGTAACTAAAGGTGAATAGCCTATGTACATATTGTGAGATTACAGGTAGAAAAATACAGAGTGGAAGATGGTGAAGTTAATGTGATAGATGAGTGGTAAAACATGTTTGACGTTAGGCCTACATTTCAAATTACAATTATTAAACAATAAATTAACAGTAATTGAAGACTGAAGCCTCGATTACATTGAGCTAGTTTAAAAGTTTATAAACCAGCAAGACTCAACACGAAAGCAGACCGAACTCTGACAAGACCATGATCTTTTCACCATGGCCTCTTGGCCTCTGGTGGGGGGGGGGGGGGGGAGCTTCTAGTAAACTAGCATAACGTAATAGCCGCTTCAAGTAATAATATATTTTCAATATAATGAGTATTCTTGACTTGTCTGTGAGTCGGGATGTCTTTGATGTCTATGATGGTAATTTCAGCTTGAATTTTCAATTATTCAAATGATCTTAACAAGAATAGGTGATTGGTGAGATAAGATACATGCGCTTCATTTATAGAAATTGATGCATAATTTCATTCAGTTGGATCGATATAATTTCTTGACAAGTTCAATGAAAAAAGCTTATTATTAAGTGTGAGCGTTCGAAGCCTCTTTGATGTTTGGAGACACCTTAATTCCTGGAGCTGTCCTGCACTGATATTACTTCATTCAATCATGAATTTTATTTGCAAATCTTAGTCAAAAAAGAAGTGATGACACGGTCCATTTTTCCCATCTGTTTGTTTGAATCACAGAAACAGAGTCACTCCACTCCAAGAAGCAGCAATTCAACTCACTTTCAACCCGTAAAAAGACAGAATGCTGTTCTCATAAAGTGAGTCATTCGTATGCCGAATTTTTTGTCTCTTGAGGCTATCATTTGTTATTCTTATTGTTCAGTTTTCTTTGTTGCTCGAGTAAGTAAGCTCAAAAAGACAAACCATGGACGAGTCAATGTCGTTGAATAACAAATCAGGTGGGGAGTTTCTTTGTGAATTTCCAACTCCTCGGATCTGCTGCCTGGTTTACTATGTAAGTTTATGCAAAGGGTGGAGATGTAGGCTACTGTCCTCATATGCAAACAACTGATGGAACAAGCCTAAGTCTTTTCAACAAATCACAAGCTTCGTTAAAAAAAAAACAATCTTAAAAGCACATTTTGTGACATCAACTATTGGACGATTGGTATAGGCTACTTATGATTCGTCACAAATACTGAATGGAATAGCTATTGCGATACAAGGTGGAGAGTGATTTGAAATATTGGTAAACCATGATGAAGCCTCAAACGTGAGAAATTTGAAGCATAATATTGATCGCGAATCACATATTAACATGTTCAAGAGGATGTTGAAACCTCTTGTTGCCATGACCGCAAGAAATGAAGGGAATAAACTGGCTATGTAATAAAATATAGAGAGTGCGGATAATTAATGGTTCCTCGGAATATATTATGTGAGGTGTAGGCTACTGTTTAACGAGAATATAAACTTAACTTTATTTTGAGGATTCATGCTGACGCCGACTTCTAGTAGTACAACTATTCTATTTGTTTGATGTGAAGTGCTGTATTATTTGTTTTTTACTTCATTCAATTTATAAGTTCTGAAATGATCGAGAACGACTATAAAAATATTACTTAGAACAATGATAATAACTTAGTGACTCACATTGACTGATTGAAAGGTATGAACTTTGACTCCATCTCACCAATTGAGCTGTTATTTTGGTAGGCCTACAGTTTGATACTGTCGTTCTAGATAGAATTTGAATAATTAAGATGATGGAAATCGAGTTACTGTTCTTGGAGCAGTTTCGAAAAAATCAAATTGGAGTAGCACCAAACCAATAATTTGTCTAACTATCATCAAAAAACAGATCGAATTGAGAACCTCCTTCTGTTTAGGAAGTCGGTTGAAAAGTGATTTTATGGAAATAATTATAATCATGCAATTCATGGAAATCTTGACTCTGAATCACTATTCAGTTAAATTTTAGGTGGTCCTTTGATTCTTCACGTTCATCGAATGAGTAAACTCCCTTTTAACCGGGTTGCAAAAATTTTTCAGTCAATGTAGACGGAAAGTCTTTCTAGTATAGAATAGAATAAACCTCCATTGAATTCGAAATAAGGAAAATAAATAGGGCCGTAAGCGAATTTAAGATTTTATTTTCTTAATTTATATTCTTTTAAGAATTATACCAACAAGCTATTCAACGTTTATAGATTTATTGATATACTTTTAGGAGTTCACTTTTCATTTTTAAATTCTACAATAGAAAGGATACGAAAATTCAAGATATACAGTTATATAATATCTTGAAGTAGAATCTGAAGAGCAATGCATTTCGTATATCTTCAAAAAATTGATAGAGTTACGAAAGTCAAATTATTGTTTTGATGCTACTCCAATTTGATTTTTTCGAAACTGCTCCAAGAACAGTCATAACAATTTCGTTCAACTATTTAAAGTTTATCAATTGATGTTAGGTATTTTAGAAGTTAACTAACTAAATGAAAATGAAGAAATTTTACTATTTAGGCTGTAACATTTACAATTTTAGACTGAAAGTGATCTGAACCTGAATACAATATTGATATTTAAGCGGGAAAAATCTAGCTTCAGCCAGTTAGTGGTGGAAGCAGGCGTCTATGGTAATTCTCAAGGGTGTGTTAGCGCGGAAACAGAGAAATTATGATGACAATAAATAATGTCAATTTGGGACGGCCTTTAGCCCGGCTGTATAAAGCAGCAGCAATAGCTGAAGCAGAAGATGGCTGTGCAAAGTTGGGACTGGCGGGCGTCTACTGCTACTGCACCACGGTTCGGCTTTTATAAATAGTTTATGGTGCTGTAGACTCGACCACAACTACTGGCTTACACCGTTAGGCTGCCTCCGAAATGGGATGTGCGATAGTTTAACTTTGAGAAGTGGGTGGCCATGGATGTTCCAGGGATGGAGATGTGTAGAGGGATGGGATTGTTTGGGGAAAAGTGGAAGAAAACAAGTTCAAGGCAGCTGAAAATGGGGTGAAGAAAATCATGTTCAGAAGGGCTTAACGCCCTGCCAATTGCTGCTAGTAAGTAGCAAGGATATTGATACAGATACGACAAACTATATTCTCTTATGCTCATCAAATCGTTATCCTTATTGAATAAAAATATTCTGAATTTTCTCTCAAGGAACTACTAAACGATATTTTTAAGGTCAAGGGTCACTTTTAAAGTTGGACTAGTCACTGAGACACATTTTGGTTCTACCACTTGAAAAAACCTAATAATTAATAAAAATGTTCTTATTGCTATTGGTGATGGTGATATTGTGCTAGCTATCCATAACGATTAATACAGATGTGGAGACAAAACAAATAATTATTAAATAATCTCATTAATTATTCGATTTACTATAACTATAGTTTCTACAGTTACGTCACTATCAACTTTGATGGAGATTGACAATGACGTGACTGTCAAAGCTATAGTATCTGGAATGTTGGATAATTAAGTGGTTATGACAACATCTGTATTATTTGTTATTAAAAATTATCTCAATTTTCTCAGAGGAGCTGCAGGAACTGCTGAATAGGAATATGTTCAAGGTCAGAGGTCACTTTGGAAGTTGAACTTATTGACTAAAGTAGGTAAATAACTTTTCTCACGACAGAGTCTCAGAAGGACATCTGAGCTCAATCACTCATCAAATCGTTATGATAGTTTCAAAAATATATACATTCTAAATTTTCTCACACGCAGGAACTACTAGAAAATGAATGTTCAAAAACAATGGTCACTTTGGAAGTTGAACTTCGTAAAAAAAATAAAGAACTCCACTGACCACAGAATAATTGGGATTTTTGCAATTACCCGAACGGTAAATAAACTTCTTTGCGTGAAACAAAACAATTAATTATTCCAGCGAAATAAATCGACTGTAATAAATTGCTGCAAGCTTGGCAAATGAACTGTTGGAAACAGGACACGCACAAAGTTCTGCTTTGATACACCTATAGTGTAGTAGAAGTACACTAAAGTGAAACTCCATAATAATTATTATAATTTACATAGTGTCAATGTATATTTTACCTCACCGCCCAAAACTAAGCAATCTTCTAGAATGGGAAAAATAAAGTGAAACAACTCACCTGTTTGATTTAATTAGCTTGTAATTTCTATCATCAATTTGCTCAGTGGACAAGGCCTACTGTAATATTTGGAATCTTCAAATTACTCATTGTTTTCGTCCAAATTTCGTGATTATGTTTGTAGGATCTGTCAAATCCCTGCATGTGCCTAATTGATATCTTAGTGAGAACTTTATTAGACTGCTAATCATTTCTATAGCTGTAAGGGTTAAATTCATTCATTGCACAATATGCTTCAAACTTCTGTATCATCGAAAATCTGCTAATTAATTCCTCAATCCATAAAATTTGAATCCTATTTTTTAATGAAAATATTTAATTTTTATGGATTGGCACATATTGGCCGAGCCATGATTGGCTGATACTAAATTCGTGTTTTCCTATTCGCCGGTTTAATTTGTTTCATCAGTGACCACATAATCTAATGGATGGACCACATAGTCAAAAAATAATTTTTGAGTACAGACTTCCTAAAATTCTTGTAGTGCGAGGCTCTGCTCTACAACTTCCTTCCTTATTAAAAAATTTATTTAATGTAATTTTTATGTTGAATGTCCATAATTCTGTGATTTGAAAGTTGCCATTTCTGTTTTTTGAAAGTTTTATAAAGATTGGCTAGCAAGTCTTAAATATCAGTCATTGAAAAAAGAAATCAAAACGCGGTTCCAAACCAAGCTGAGATGACTACTACCTCAATCCAGACGACTTCTATGAGCCAATGATCTACCTTATGTCCAACGAATGAGTGAGTGCTTCGTTTATATAAATTTTTAGCATCATCTTGCGGGGGATTTTAATAAGTATTCAATTCAATAAATTCACTATGAATTTCAACCTCCAGTCAAATTTCGTCGCCTTGCTCAGTCCTTATTGTGAGATTACAGTTAAGTATTATTTCAGGCACGTCGTCCTAACTTGTGACAGCAGGCGGTGACTTCAAATGATTCCTAGTACATGCATAGTGTGATTAACATACTACATCATACTACTTTTTGTGAGAGTGATTGGGATGAGTGGCAGGTGCCGCTCCGTAAGACTGACCTCCGGCGCATCATACTGCCAAGTGGAGTACTTTATTTAAAGTCAGTCATCCTAATTCAGCCTTACAATAGATATAGTTTATATAGATGATATTTGTTTATAGATCACTACAATATGAATTTGTTTTATTTTGATGTGGGATAAATCAAATTCTTCTATGAATTTTCAGCAATTCTTCCATGATAACAGTGCACGACTGGCACTGTGATCTCAAGATGCCGGACAACGGAACGAAACAATAGTATGTGTTAATTCCATAAAAATCAATGTAAATGGAAAAATTCATGTCAAAGTAGAACTAGAAACTGACAGAGATGAACCTACATAAACAAAATATAGATGAATCATGATTTTTCATAAACTTTCTATAAAAATCTATCGTAAAATCACACTGGATTACTACTAGATAATTTCTCTTGGAAAATAGAAAAACTTTCCACACGTTTTAAAAGTTTTTAGCTGGTGGAATAACGATAGTAGTGAGTAATGATTTGTTTATTTTCGATCAGAGTAATGTTCCATAATTCTAAACTCCCAAAAATTATAAGGGATAATAGTCAGATGTTCATCCTATCCTCAAACCAGAGACGAAACATCACGAACATAAACATTTAAAAGATCAACACTGTTTAATTCGTTGAAGTTTTGAGAAAAAATTATGAGCAAATAACATGGATACAAACAAGTTATGTAGACAGGAGAAGAATAAGTAGTATGCTACTATCACACTTTTAAAATTGGAATGAGCATATTTAAAAAAAATACACATTTTGAAGAATATGTCTCAACTATAAGACATTATAGAGCTTGTTTCGCACACATTTACCAATACGTCATGCGAGACACGTTTACATGTTGACAAACAGAGCTTATAGCTGAAATACGAAAATTAAAAATATTCCTGGAAGATTCTTTTCAGTTGCTCCAGCAGATTCAGTCTGATTACTGATTATGAATGTGGGTGATAATTACTATTGATGATTACGGGTGATGGAATGTGGCTCTTCACTGTAGGTGACTTATGATTCAGCAAAACTTATTCAGTCAATCTCAAATCATTTACAGTAGCTAAGAAAATTGATTGGGTGAGTGAGATATATTTCATTGCCGCTACTTAACAAGATTAATTCTACCATGAAAGTTAGCCGTATGTTGATCAGCTGTACTTTTCGGGAGATCCTATTTAAGGCATTTTCAACTTAGGAAATATCCTGTCTACCTCAGATAGGTTGGTTGAGGAGGGAGAAAGACGGGTGCAAAGAATGGTCTATTGGTATGAATGAGAAGTGAGCTCGAGCTGAGCTCTGTCTTCAGCGCCGCTGATATTGGAATTTTCAAGCCGCACCCATGGAATTCTTCTTCGCAGTTTCATCCCTTGTCTGGCACAATTCCCTTCTTCCTCAGTTTCGTGCTCTCTTCATCAGTCATTCGCGAATGGATGCGCGGGAAACAAAAAAGATCTAAGTTTCATTACCGCAGTCCACCGACATAGCTAAGCCTCTTACCTCTTGCCATTCATACCCCCACCGTCTATTAAATCCACCCTCTTTGTTACTTCCGCAATATCTTTCAACCCACTCGTACAATCTTCTATCCTACTCAATTACGTTATCTCCTGTTCGTTCTATCTCTATCAATGCACACGTCTTTTCACTCTCAATTGAATATTCATCATCACATTCCTTTACTTACCTCTCTAACGAAGAAATACTTCTAATTACTTTCTCACTCCAACCCTATTGACAGTATCCTAACTCAATAAATAGTCCAACTAATACTCATGGAATATGTGAAGAATATGCTGGCGTAATAAACAGCAATGTATGGTTATGTAGCAATAGGAAAGAAAATCTTATTCTTTTTGCTTCCAAGGATGAGGCAGCTGCCTGTTAGGACTCACAATAAATTTTTTTTTTAAATCTGTATTACACGATAAAACAAAATAAAGTCTGCCTTATTGTCATTTCTTGAATGGTCTTCCAAAATCTTTTTCCCGTGGTTTTCAAAAAAGTTAGAAATTTTCACTGGAAATTTTGAATACAATTGAATTATAATATTTTGGAAATAATGGAACATGCTGCCATAGCGCATAGCCTTAGTAATATAGCAATAGCAAAGGACATTTTTTTAAAAGAGATTATATTTTTCACGAAGAAGGAAATGCCTTCGAGCATATTTAATTGTGCGAAACTCTTGCTATACTAGTCTAGTACAAACTATTGATTAGAAACAGCCTCTTTCTCCTGGGTAATGGTTCTAACTTTTCATTCACTATAGTGGCCTCTACATAATTATTCACAAACAAATTTTATTACTTGTATTCTGCAGTTTCTGCGAAGTCTTGTGGAAGTTTCCAATTTCTTATGGAATTTTTATTTGTAACAATAAACTGCAAATTATAATACAATGATCTAAACGTCTATAGTCCCATAGCTCTAATTTCACTGATTAAGAGGTTTTATTTTGTAATCTTGAAAGTTACTTTAATTATTATTCATGATTATCTCAATACTTCTTATCTTACAAAGTCACTTTTTGTATTGTACAGGATTATCATGTAATTCTTATACATTTTGATATCATTAACGATAATCACACACTTTCCATACCACCTGCTACTTAAATAACATTAATCTCGCAATGTGTTTGAGTAAGAAGGTCTAGAGATAGTACACCAGAGAAAATCAATTTTTGTAGCTGAGCTGCTGGTTGACTGGGGGCGGCTTGCAGACGATTAATAATTACTCGGCACAGATGAGCCGTTAAAGCTCGTCTCGTCTGGCAAAGACGCTGCGTTGGGTGTGTGACTGGCGTCGGCGTCGGTGTCGTTGATGTGACGCCTGCTGCCACAGTAACAGCGTTAGAAGAGCGTCGCGCCGGCAGCAGAGAGCAGCGTCGCACAGGAAAACAGGCAATTAGAGGCGGGTGAGACCCAATTCCGTGGAAATTGCTCTTTAATCGAGTCGAGTCTGGGGATACTGCCACGCTATGGCTGGGGCTGGGGCTGCTGGGATATGTTGGCTGGCAAGAACACCTTATAGGCTATACCACCCTATCTTTAAGACACACTGCCACATCAACTCAACTCTCAACTCAGCTCGCTCACTCTCATCAAATACGATCTCACTCTCTTTCATTCTCTTTTCCATCTTTTCTGTCTTTGAACCATCTGACCTTCCCTAATCATACCACTCTCTCTCTCTCATATGTTTTCTCTTTCAATCTATTTTCTTTCTTTGTTTATTCCCCCCTGTTATCATTTCTCCCCCTCTGTCAGCTTTATATTATTTTTAGACGGTATAAAGTTGCGTTACTAGCTGTTTCATAATTATTATTAATTTTGTGCAATATGCTTTTTTAAGCTTTCATTTCACTGATACACATACTAGTGAAGTAACTAGTGACGAAGTACCACTTGTCAATCCGATAGAGACATTTTTTCTAAGATAGAGTTCACTGAACTGAGTACACGCAAAACTGAGAGAAAGCAGCGATGAAGATAATTCGGTGAATTATGAATGAATCGGCAGCTGTAGTTGCTGCTTTCTTCAGCAACTTATAATCTACTTTTCTCTACTCCATGGATAATAATGTTATAGAAGAACGGGCAGTAATTTTCTTTTCATTAATTTTTAAAGATAGAACCCGTAATAATAATGTACTATTTATATAATGTACCCCTGTGTAAAGATGAGAGTGGACTGTTAAGCTGAGCTTCAGAATTCGTTGGCATGGAAGTAACTCAGTTAGCTCAGTGAGAAAAGTAATCGCAACCTACCTCATTACTCATTTGCATTGTACGCTCTTTGGATCATAGTACGCTCTTTGCATTATGTTGAGATCTGAGTCACCTATAGTTGAGATCAGCAATGGTGCTATACATACTGTGGGGTCGCATTTTCATTAAATAAGATGTGGGCATAAATTAAATATTTTCTGCGAAAAGCGAAAATTTAAGATAAACGTATCACAGTAGCAGCCTAGTCTGTACTTCATACAGCAAATCCATTAAAAATTTGATTTGGCATAAATGTCATATTATTTTGTTTGTTAAATGTTCTAACCCGTGACACGCAGAGTTTTTGTAGAGGTTACAGCCCCTGTAATTCTGGACGTCGCGTGACTTTTACTGTGTAAAATTTTATTCAGGAGTTTCACTCAGTCCTTGCCAATTTTGCCTATAGGAGAATGCCAAATAATTTTGTGTGGCCAACTTTTTCAAATTGCTTGTTTAATTGTAAATTTCTCGAGCAGGACCAGAAAAGTATATACTGCTTCTCTTTTCTCTTTCAATTAAATTGTCTAGTGTAGGGAGGGTGACCGATTACCTGGACCCTGAAGTCCCTAACTGTGTTTATATTTTTTGCCCGGCGCCAACCAACCTATTTTGGATTGATAAATGAAATTAATAATGATCAAGGAGTTGTATATACCCTGTACTCGCGAAATTTTCTATCACTGTGTACACTTTAATATAAGACTGATACTACTATTAATAAAACAATCTTAACTAAGTCTCAATTACTGGCAACGACCTGTGTCAGCAATCAACACTATCAGTTATGCAAACTTATTTGTATTTAACTGGGGGGCAGCTAGCTAAGCTCAGAACCACCCTTATCCAATCTAATACAAATCAGCCAACACACTGTCACACACAAAGAAATATTAAATAAATAAATAAATAATAATAATACTAAGTAATGTCAACCTCTACTCTCGCAAGGGCTTACCTAATGGATAGAAACTTATTTAAAAATAATTTACTTACTCTATGAACCATTAATAAATGCGCCGGATAGCTCAAGGTACAGTAGTCGGCTGAATTCCTCGGAGTAGAAGTGAACTTTGAATAACAGTATGACAGGATATCGTCCCCCAAATTGTGGGACCACAAGATCTCACAAATCGGATGCTTTATACCCTGCCACACTCTTATTTGACCAGACACTATGGTGATATGAGAACAATCTGGTTGGAATATAATTAAAATCTAACCTACTACAATCTAGAGCTTGGACTGAACTGACGGAAATGATGAAGCAAATTTTAGAAACAAAGTTGGAGGTTTATTTCAATAATAAAAAGTGAAAAAATTGGCTCCTTCACAGAGGAGATATAGATTAATAATTTTAGAATAATGCTTGATTTGACCTCAATAGAGTTCGGTCTCCTTTAAAATATATTTCAAGAATAATATCTCTGTCCTCTATGGAATTTTCCCCAATAAATCGCACTCTCTGATTTTTTTTTAAACAATATAAAATGATAAGTCAGCGTGTCTGTACAATCGACACCCCTCTATCTGATGCACGTGCTGATTTTTTTTCAAATTTAAAATTTTCCTATGATTTCGTTGAAATTCTTCACGCACGCACTTGAGCTCATATATTATATATTTTTTTTTTGTCACTCACGGATACTTATATGGCGCTGATGTGACTGGATGGGCCAGGATGAAATGAATGTTGCCTTCTTGGAAGCGGTCGTCTCGTGTCCACGGTTTTTCACGACTTTTATTTTTATACTTTTTATTTCATACTTGCAGGGGATCTTTTTTAGAAACACTGACTAAACATTAACTCACAGCCCTTTCAACATTAAATACAAGAATATCACAGTAACAGAAATAGGAACTTTAAATTATTTGGAGGTAACTAAAAACATGTCTCCTCCTCAGGAAAATCTATGCAAGTCTGTTGAGTGGGGGATTCCACACAAAAATGTGAAAAACAAGTGACGTCAAACACCTGTTACCACTCTAAAATAAAATGAAAATAAATTAATTGAATAGAGTAAAAGACTCGATAGCATTGAGTCAGAAACAAATAGCAGAATTTATTGGCCACATAAAGAATGCTTAGAATTAACAAAGAGATGATCATAATTACATTGAATAATTTGACAATTAATTAATACTGTTTGTCGGGATTATGCAGACCCGATCAAACAACCCTTGCTTCC
Organism: Conomelus anceps; assembly: GCA_948455865.1. Taxonomy (NCBI): domain Eukaryota; kingdom Metazoa; phylum Arthropoda; class Insecta; order Hemiptera; family Delphacidae; genus Conomelus; species Conomelus anceps. The sequence goes on along the minus strand of OX418218.1, from coordinate 52,613,559 downwards.
TTATCAGTCAGCTGCTGGCTTGTCTACTCCCACGAAATAAACAAATCTGTCTTGGGGAAAGGTTATGTGGCTTGTAAAGTTGATTTAGGCCAAATACGCATTAGAATAAAAAATTTCAGATATGCTGTGAGTACCTTATTTGTTACCAAAATTTTAGCAAAATAAAACTTTTCTTCCACTGCTCAGAGTTCGATGTTACAGTAAATAAAATGAACTCAGGGACGTGAGTAGGGCAGAGTGTAAGTTATATAGCAAAAGGTAGTTTCACTTTAAGTTTATTTTACAATAATTATTAATAAATAATAAATCAAATCTTTAAAATATTTATAAAATGAAATGAACTCTTTTTCTTTATTCAACTTTACAAAATTACTTATTAAAATAAAATATTCTTGAATATGTACAATGAAATTATGTAACCGAATTTCATGCAAACAATAATAAATATCACAGAATTTAATATAGATGCAAATAATGAACTAATGAGGAGCCTTACAAAACCAATAAGGTGTGTGTGTAAGGTGAGAGAAAAGATTATTAAAATTTTTATTAACTAGAAAAGTGTATGTAAAATATGAAAAAGAATTAAAAACAACTTGAAACAAGAAGTATTGAATTTGAAAAATGTGTCTACAAAATATGAATGCCATAGACAAAATCAAAATAAAATGCTACTTTATTCAAAATAGGCTTGAGGTGAGACTGGCTAATTATGAAAAATGATTTGCTATTAAATTTTAGGGACCTTTTCCTACAAGATAGTAATGAGTATTGTCAGTCAATTCCCTCTAGGATATTGAATCTGACCTCAAATACTGTAGAACAAAGTTACCTCTCGCACAGTGTCCTCCTCGCACGACCGTCTCCAAAAGCCAAAAGAGATCTCGACTCCAGGGCTCACTACCCTTTTATACCATTCAGCCACCTCCGCTAACCACCTCATCATCCATTGCCTTGGCCTACAGCCTAACTGTTCTCGTAGCTTACAAAGATTCAGCTAGTATAGAATTTACTTTAAAGTGTATTAATTTACATTTACTGTTGAAATTGTATGTTTCTTGTGTATGTGTAGTAAAGCGATTTATACATTATTTGAAATTTGACTCCTCATATAATAAAAGCATAATGACCAATAATAATCAAAAACACTCAGAGTTCCAATATTGCAATTGGCTACAATTTAGCATTTGATTTTATACACAATATTCATCAATTTCTAAAAATCAAAATTCTCCAATGGTTATGTTTAAAGTTCATATTTCAATCATCTATCTGTCATTGACAATAATATTTCACAAAGCATACTTCAGAGCATATTAATTTCAGACCAAGTACATACTTGTATTTAAGGTGATTTATAATTATCACACATACATTAAGTCAATAAGTAAATTCGTATGGCTTTTCGTGGTGGGGAGACCCTTACGGGTAGTTCCACCTCGCCGTTTTGTTTTAACGACTGCTTTTTTTTATATGCAACCAGGACCGACGGCTTAACGTGTCCTCCGAAACACGGGATTGGCTCGAGAAATATATTTTGTACTCAACTGGGATCGAACTCAGGACCTTTGGCTTATCAGACCAGCGATAAGCCAACTCGGCTACGCCGACTCCATTAAGTCAATAGTCAATAGTCAAAGCAGTGACAATACAATATTCAATTAAAATAGCAAACAATACCGACAATCAATAACAAACAAACTGTAATCAAAGCAATAATCAATGAAAATAATAGCATTATATGTTGTTTTCAGGATCCTGTGAAATATACAAATTATTACAATAAATATTCAATTGAACATGTGTTCGATATAGCCCTTCTATTAATTTACAAGCATGAAAAATATATGATAATAAATTATAACAAAACAACAAAATTATACCTGACTTATTTACTATTACTGTACAGTATTTGATGTTACAACTATCAGACCTTATTTCATCAATATTCAATCTAATGCTACTATTTAGTTGAATAATATTTTGAATAATTATACAATAATATACATAATATTATTCAGTATTTAATTGATAAAAGCTCTATAAGACAACAGAAATTTCTGTCATCTTCAAAATTATGAATGAAATACTCTAATAAATTATATAGTCAATGAAAGGATCAAAGAATAGCCTATCACATACTGATCATGTATTCATGTGCATTTAAAGATAATTTAGTCTACTTAAGGACATGATCATGCCTTAATTTCATGTTCATTAATTTTACATCTTGTATTTTATTTAATATCAGATCTTCATATTTTATTATTTCTTAAAAACTTAATTTTTCGACCACGTGGTTAGGCCTGTTTCTCTTGTATCTATATCTCTACTCCATGCTACAAATGTGCAGTGCAATAAGCTATATATCGACTATTGTTAGTTCTAGCTAGCATGCTGTTACAATGTTGGGTTTTTCCATGCATTGTTAACTTTCTACACAGGCAAATAACCCTTTTGGCCACCCGAGTTCATTGAAAGAGGAGATTCATTTGGGAATTTCAATGTATCAATAGTTGGTACCGTCTGTCTCTCTTGCTCCTTCCTGAAAATAACGAGTAAAGATTCAACATCTACAACATCTACGACTTCTACAAAACTTTGAAATAATGAGCATTTCAAAAGTAAACGGTACCAGACCCAAATGACTACAATAACTATTATTCTGTTCTAAAATGGTGGAAGCACATGGCTGGTTCATATACGGTGCAAGTATTAAAGTAGTTTCCTTCATACGATTAATTAATTAATTAATTTATTCTTTACAAATTACAGGGAAGCAACAGATAGATGGCTATCCATATTGCTTCCATAACACACCGATTGTACAAATTAATATAGAAATATCAAGTTATAGTATGCTTAAGCTAAAAACTAATTAATTATACAAAAATGAGTTTAATAATCATTTTCTTTCAGAAATACCTGATTACTTATTCTAATAAATATGATATACCATAAAGAATCCATATGAGAAACAATAAATTTAAATTAGCCGAAGGTATAGTGTCTAGAGTCTAGATTTTAGATGTTTAAACCAATTAAAATTCCAAAAACGACTTCGTGGCCAGCTGAATCATGAAGTATCTGATGGCAGCCTAGTTGAGGGGACAGCAGCATTCCACTTCGCCTTCTATTGACTACATTCTTTAAAGTGGTGAATATTAAAATTATCTTATATATCGAATTCCATTAGTGCGCGCATAAAAAGTGTCGTTGACAAATATCCAATACTGGACGACCCCTATTTTTAAAATAAAACTTGTACAGGCACGAATCGTCTTACCTCGTGGTCTACACCCTTTGTGAAGTGACATCACGCAAGAACTTATATTAAATTTTTTAAACCATTATCTCGAACAGTTTTCAAAAAATCTTAAAAATTATATACTTAATTTTCAAACTCATTTTAATCAATTTTATCGATTTAAATTTTTTGGTCCATGCTGGGAACCTATATTTTTCAAGTGCTAATAAATTTTCAATTGTTATCATTCTATATTTATTTGTGTTGCTCCCTGTTTGAAAATTGCTCTGATAAGGGTTACCATACATCACTCACTTGTGAGCCAAGAGTTCAATTTGTGGGATTTTGTTGTTCAGACTTGAGCAAGGGTAGGGGCAATATTCTATTCCTAGCGAATTGGAATTTTCAGCACACACGGCGGCGTTATTCAAGTGATAGCGACTGCTTCATTGAGGAAATTGTAGTATTGGTTACATCTTTATTTAGCATAAGATCTAGGTACGGCCGGAGATCTACCATAAATTTTGAATATGTCCTTTCAAAGCGTACAAGGAATAATTGTAAGGACTTTTTGAGGGACATATCACTTTTCTTGTGGCTTGATTTCAATCTGCTGAATCGCTCGCCTCATCCAGACCAAAAGCTCTAACGCATCCAGGGTAATTCCAAGGATGAAATATTCATTTTCATGTATCTGTTAAATTATAGAGGCACTAAAATACGTATAAAATAATGTTCAAGGGTATAATGAGATAAATTGTCAGCGATAATGCATAGATCTTATAATTGACTATTCGAGTCTACAATTACAGACATATTGAAAAGGCAACTTGCTCATGGCAACGCAACGCAAACTGTAGTTGTTTTTTCACAACGGACAGAGTTGAAGGAACGCTAATCAGTACATTGAATTAACAGTATATTAACTATAAGAACAACCAACTCAACTCTGTATGTTGTGGAAGAGCAGCTCTAGTTTTCGTTGCGTTGCTATCAAGTTGCTTTCTGTATGTGCGCAGCCATAGACTTTTAAGAATTGTGAGTGTGTGGGTGATTGCAAGCGTACATCAGTAATAGTGAAAATCGTGTGACTTATCATGTGATATTTCGACTTGCAATCAATATATCCGTGTTATTGTTTTGTATTAAGTCTGTATAGTATCCTTGTTTGTAGTCTTAAGAACAATGGTGGAGCTGAATTCTACTCTTTATAAGGCAGTGGCTGAAATTAATCTCCCCAAGAATAAAAATTAAATTTCATTTATAACATTATTGTAACTCCAATAGTAAAAAAATTAAATTTATCAAATTCTTCTTATTGTTTATCTTGATTTTTTTTCATTCCCATTACGTGCAAAATGAAATCAGTTGTTTTTTCCTGTAACACATTTTTTTCTCTAGTAGTACTATACACATAGACGGGTGTTCAGTGTAAAATAAGCAACCACACATATAGGCATCCAGACAAAGACTATGTTGAAGGAAGAGGGAAAAGGAGAGCGATAGATGAAAGACCAAGATGGCCACACCGTATTTTCCAATTGAAAGTGACAGCCGGAAAGACGAGCATGCCGGCTGATGGCGGTTGGAAAAGGGCGGGAAATTGGAAGGAATTGCGCGAAGGACGCTGGCTGTCTTCTTTCGATCTTGCCTGCTAGAGTGACTTGGCCAACACAAATTAATGGCCCATCCTATATTGAGTGCTGCCTGCAGACTGCTTCTTCTATTAGGACATCGGATGTCTGTTCGCTCCACCTTCAACAAGAAAACGAAAACCATCCGAATTTATAGTTGGTTGCATGCTATCACTGCCAGTGATCTGAACAAAATACTATAAAATTTGAAAATTCATCTAAAGGGGTTTGATATCCGTAAAATACAGTCTATTTTATAAAAATTTAAAAAATTCTGCAAAAGTAACAAACGTGGACGCTGGCTTAGAATAGCTAAACTAAGGTTGCTTGAAAATTTAACAGTTGAAACGATAAAAGAGATCACTTTTCAAGTGTGCCTCTGTCGCTGTGATTTTTCTTTGTGCGAACCATTTGGAAAAAGTTTTTTTTTTAGATGAATAAATTGATTTTGAATTGCATTCTTTTCCTACACACCTTACCATGGAGCAACGAATTTTTTTCTTTGTTTTTTCCAATTATTTCCATGTTTTTGTGCATGTTCTATGCATATCTGCGTCTAATTGATGAATAGAATTAAATTGGAATTGACATAGAAATTTATGTGACACTCGTTTTCACACGATTAGTGAATAGTACTATAAATTTCAAATTCAATCCAATGAAAAATATATCAAATTTAAAATGACTCTTATTTTGTGAATTTAAGAAATTTTCTTTTTTCACATGCACGTATCTTCTTTAGAAACTTGATGAGAAAGTGATTGGAAAGCACGTGGGATTCCAGGGTTTTAATAATAGGATAGAGAATTTTGATAGAAATTATTATTATTTCAATTCCCAGAGATATCCGACGGACGAAATAAGAAATAACTTAATCACAGAGATAAGCCACAATATATTCTACCACGAATATTTGAGCACTTTTATTATAGTAAAATAAGTATAGTGAAAAAGAGTTTATCTACTAGACTGCAAATGTTGTACTAACAGCGTAACAACAGCTTATCTCTTAGAAAATATCTTCAAATGCATAATGTTGATGTCAAGAGAGCACAAATAATGACTTCTTGAACCGTTTAATGAAAATTCATGTTCCATTTTTTTTGAATTTTGATTTTTGAAATAATATTCTCAAATAATTAGAAACTGGAATCGATGCAAAAGGATGTGGATTGAACAGTCCACATCCGATAACTCTTGAAGTATGACAGTGAGGTCATGTGTGTAATAGGTTTACTTCCGATATTACGTGTTATGAGAACGTGAGATATAAAATATACACGATCACTCTCTCACATCCTCTCGCTCTCTCTATCTATCTAACTCTCTATTCATTACTTACTATTTGCCAAGGATACTCGCGGATTGCTTCAATAAACCTATTGAAAGTAATCCGAAGTCAGAGTAATCAATCTGAAAGTTGTTAACGAGATCTTCGTGTAGACCGTAAAACAATAATCACAATCACGCTCGCAATAAAGCCATCGACATGATATCAATTCACGGTCAAGAATATTGGTTTTGAGTTTCTCCTCGAACTGTGTGAGAAATAAATCAATTTCTGTGTAATGAAGCTGATGTTTTTTGAGATAACGACATTGCCCGATAATTTGCACCACCCACGTTGTCAGACTGAGGAACTCAAACAAATAAGATGACTCTATATTACACTTAAGATACTATACAAAGGATTCCATTCTACACATCCACATTCCATCATTTATAATGACGTATAATTATTGACGATCAGGATATTAGGTGTGAGGCTGGTTGCCTATCCACACGTTACTGGAAGTAGCGTACTAAAAACAGGAAAATAGAGTGCTATGGGAGAAGGACTGATTTCATTTCAAGGATACGGATAATTAGAGTTGAGATACGAATCAATAACTTCAGATTAGATAAAATTTTTCACGACATTGATTCTTGTTATGATAACCTAGTAACGGCTGTAAAAGAGGAGGATGAGAGAATAGGATTAATAAGGAATTCTAACGGGAAAATTCATTTAAAAAGAAACCGTGGTACGATAAACAGTGCATTGAAGCAAAAAGGTGTATTCGAAAGTTATACAAAGCAATCTAATATTAAAACTAACACTGTATTTCACTTTTAATATTAAGTGTCAGTTTTAATATTAGATTGTTCATTAAGTATTTCGTCATGGAAAACATCACAGATTTATACAGAGCAACAAAACGAGCCGATTTCAGAATAGAAACTTCAAATCTCCTAGGCACTCTTTGTAAGGGTGACCGATTAGATTGTCCAGCAAAAAATAAAATGCTCTCTGCTGTAAAATCTCTTCCCTAAAACTGTCCAACGCATCATTCACCATCATCGAACTCATTACCCACGCACAGGTCTCAGACCTGTGGGCTTCATCCTAAAGAAAAAAATTATCGCTGAAAAAAGTGTATAAATTGTTACTGAAAGACAAAAGAAAGCACTATTTCAATGAAATGAAAAATAGATTAGCTAGAATTGGTAATTTAAAGGAGGTCAGGACGGCTGTGAGATTTTTCAATAGTAATTAATAAATTCACTCAGAACGACATAAGTCATAAATGGATAGACTTTCTAAATAGAAAATATAATGCTGAATTTATCTCTCCACCTGTTTTCCATGATGCAGCACATCCGCTTCTTGCCATAGAAATTACTACTATAGAGCTGAAGGTATATTGTTCTTCACTCAATGGAGCCTAGAAAAGCTCCTGGCACTGATTGAATCATGTACGAATTTTATGAAGATTTCCCGACTCGACGGAAGGAATATTAATTTTGTTAAGGTTGTTGAATAATATTTTCAAGAATGAAAAATCTCCAGCTTATTGGTAAAAAAGACTATTCGTTTGTTGCACAAAAAGAAAGATCCTTCAGAGCCAAGTAGTTATAGGATAATCGCACTAATAAATACTGTTGTAAAAGTATTTACAAAGATTTTAGAAAACCGTCTAACAAGATGAATTGAAGTCCTCCCCGAAGGTCAATGTAGTTTTAGAAAAAAATAGAATCTGTATAGATAGTATATTTTTGTAATGAATTTAATAGTATATCAGCAGGTTGAAAACAAAAATAAAATCATGTTCGCATTGTTTATAGATTTGAATCGGCATTTGACACTGTACCTCATCATCAGCTGTGACATGAATTAGTGAGTGTAAGGGTCATCAGTGAAATTGTGAGCTTTACAGCAGAGCAAGTTTGGTAATCGAGAGCTGTACAATTCAAGCTAGCAAAGGCGTGTTACAGGGGAACTCGATAAGTTGTTGTTCTCTATGTAGTCTACCTATCAGATGTTGAAAAATTATTTTAGGAAAAGAGGATTGACATGAGGAATAAATTAAAGTGTCTAGAAATTTGTTGTAGTGGGTTGAGGTTGAGAATTATTTCAAAGACCAAAGTGGTTCCGTTCCATGAGGGAAGGATTGAGGTCTTTATCAAGGCATGAAATAAACAACTAAGACCTAGTATTTGGGTATAGAATTTAGTTCCTCTGGTAACTTTGGATCGAACTGTGCATCAATTATCTCAAGAGCTAGATGTGTGCCTGCTGCTATGATAAATTATCTAAGAAAAACTCGATCGGTTGCGTAGGAGAGTAAAATTATTTGACACAGTGGTGCTACCGACAGCAACCTACGGTTCCGGAGTTTGGGGACTAAGCTGACTCGAGCATATTGAAAAGTCCAACTTCATTTTTTTAACCGACTTTTACTCCTAAATAGAAGAACGGCAAGTTGGGCAGTACGGCTTGAAACAGGCAGGATCAAGATGGCTAATATTATATTTTATAGAAATTCCATGTGGCTCATTTAACTGAAGATGAACTAATAACCGAAAATCTGTTTCAGGAAATTATTAGAAATGTACGACTTTAATAATCAACGTCTGTCAGATAAAAACCAATTCAAAGAACAATTTGCTGCAGCATCAACTGAATTTGATTTTCTACAGGATGAGAGTACAATTATTGATATTTTCGTTAATATTGCTGCGGTAAATATAATATGTAAAACATAAAGAGTTTGCAATCGAACTGTATGTGGTGGTGAAGGGTAAATTTTCAGTAGATAAATCAAATAAAATTGGTTTTTATTTTCCATGATCACAAGTAACAAAAATTCGAGTCATACAATGACATTGCATTTCTTGCAAACAAAAAATATTATATAAAACTTACAGTAGAAATTGAAAAATATTCTATCATAATATTTTAATAAAACTTGAAGTTTAACATAATTACACAGAAATACAACGCATTTACGAAAAAACTTCATGAATGCTCTCCACAAAGGCGAAGCCTTCCTCTGTGTGGAAGAGAGCCTTGACGTGAATAGGCTAACGTTGAATTGGACTACATAAATACATTAATTAACCAAATTATAATATTGACAAATATCTAGATATAAACTTGGACTATACACAATACTATACTCAAGCTATCTATAGTCTTTCTTTGTAGTGGCGAAGGTGATATTGTGGAAGGTATCCATAATGAATAAAAGACGAAATTGTCACAACCACATTCATTAAAACTTAGAGAAACTAGTTTCGGTTGTTACACCATTATCAATCTCAATCAGACTAAAAACTAAAGTACAGAGAAGCTTCATATATACTGAACATGGAATGGTACTATTGGCTAAGCGGGAAAGAGGCTGACCTTCATTGGACGTTGTGATTGGCTGTCAAGTCACGCCTCAAATTATAAGCTCACTGAGATGCAATCAAGGTCAACTGAGAAATATACATAACAACTGGTTTTTAAATGTAGGCTGGAATTAAATAATTTTTGGAATTCTGGAATAAAATAAACTTTGTTAGCCTTGTTTCTCTTAATTTCGGTTTATTCCTTTGTCTAATTGTTCCTGTCATATTGGTAGCACTGCGTCTACTGCAGCCTTCCAGGCAACGCCCTGACTTCCTCACTCTAGACTCAGCCAACGCCTGACAACGACGTTTTTTGTTTAGGGTCCACCGAGAGTCATAATTATGGCTCTGGCTCGGTGTAACTTAAGTCCAGTATTCAACTATTCCCTTGTTTAGTTACCAGTAATACTGCGTTTTTCTGTCTTACATTCTTCAATTCAATTATTACAAAGTTACAGTGTATACGTATAAATTACTTCTCTGCCGATCACTCCTGTGGGGTTATAAATATTCTTCGCTTCTTCTATTCGAACATTGATAAATCACTACCCAAGTGCTACAAGTTTTTACTGAAATGAATTTATTGACTTTAAATATCAATTACTTGAACTATCTCAAATTTTATATCCATTTCCGTTTCGACGCCATCTTGCCGAACACGCGACAAAAAACACTTCTTTTTATATGAACATTCTTCTTCAAATTCATCGTAAATCATCGAACTTTGTGATGTGCTCAATGCATTTCAACTTATTTTGCACTCAAAATAACAATTTGAACTTTCATTTTAGTTTATTTAACTTTGGTTGATTGCTCCCTTCAACATGTTGCTATTGGCATTATTTCAAACTATTGCAATAATTCTAAGCTCTTCCAAATACTAGTGCATCAGCCTACCAAGTGATTTTTATTCAAATTTTCGAGAACATTCCAACTATTTAAATCAAATTTAATTGATTTACATCAATGGCACCTGTCACGCCTTCTTTGAGATTTGGTCATCTGTAGTCCCATCCTGTCCATGCTTCTTCATCTACATATTTCAAAGGATCGGAATATCATTGATTCTCATTCGTCCTAGCAATTTGGTAGAATTGCTTTATGCTGCTTGCTGTATTCCGGTAGCACCCTCCCGGTTCCTCTTCCATATCTGACCTCATGGATGGACCAAGACTTCGAGACGATAAGTTATGTTATCAATTTTATTTCAATCTTTATTATTTCTTGGAAACTAATATCTAATTAATTTCATATTTGATGTAGTTCAAACATTTGTGGAAGCCTATGACGCTGCCAAGCCCTGGCTATTTTCAATTATTCATGTAAGCCTATGACGCTGTCAAGCCCTGGCTATTTTCAAGAATTATTTTATTTTCAATTTTTTATATAAACTTGCACAAATGTGCCCAGACTTCTTAACTGATCATTCATGTTGTCATCTGTTTACTACAGAAGTGACCCTTCAATTTGCATATTGTTATGCATACTTATTATCTACCGGCCATGTCATTGCTACTAGCAATCTTATTTGATTATTTGCTATAGAGCATTAATTAACTCGAATGTTCATTGTTGCGCTCTGCTGCGACCATGATGTTAATATGAGTAACTTGAAACTTTATTATTTTGTGTATTTTATTCAGATTTCGATCTGTTTTGTTTTTGTAATTTTGCATTCGTGCCGTAGCCATACATGGCCTTACTTATTCAGACGGAGTTCTGTTTTGCATTCGTGCTTTGTTGTCATAGTTTGACATTGTTTTTTGTAATTTTGCATTCGTGCCGTAATCATACATGGCCTTACTTATTCAGACGGAGTTCTGTTTTGCATTCGTGCATTGTTGACAAAGTTTGACATTGTTTTTGTAATTTTGCATTTATTGCCATTGTCATATCTTGGAATTACATTTGTAGTATTTTATTCAGATATAGATCTGTATTTTTGCATTTATTGCCGTTGCCATATTTTGGTATTAAATCTTGTAGATTATGATCTATTTCATTTTGCATTTATTGCCGTTGCCATACATTGGCTGAATTTATTATATTCAATTTATTGACACATTTTTTCTTTTAATTTGCATTTGTTGCCATTTTAATTCGTTAATGAACAAATCATGATTGTTATCAGTTATTATTTCAAGTTAATCAATTTATACTTATATATACTCCCGTGTTTCGGAGGACACGTTAAGCTGTCGGTCCCGACTGCCTAAAAACAGTCGTTAAGTCACGTCATAGGCCCTGAACTTATTCAGGTGCGACCTGATAACTCTGACACCAGACCTGAGCCAGCCAGGTCACACGATATTATTATTATTAGTTTTATTATAATTTCAAATCCAAAATTGTAGTAATTTTTCAATTCAATTTTAGCAATCTTTATTCGCTCTTAATTCATTCTTGAAATTCCATTCATAAATTTATGTTTCTTAATAATGATCATATTAATTTAATTATTTTATTTATTATAAAAATTATTGCCATTGTGCACACTTATCCTTTTTACAATATTTGTCTTTTGCATATGTCTAAATTGAAGTAAATATATTTTTTATTAATTTTGAATTCTTTACTATTGATTTCATTATCCTCTCATTTTTATTATTTCCGAGATTATCTCGGTGGTCCTCCCTTTATTTCAAATATGTATAATTGACACCCACTACTACCAAGAAATTCTAGAACCAGCAATAACCTCTAAAGTCCATTTGCTCCATTTTTCAGTAGTCAATTGTATCAACAATAAGTGCTGCCAAGATAAGAGAATACATAATGGAGACAACAGGCTGAGGTCTTGATGAGTTGAGGATTAAATTATTGCTATTATGATATTCTTCATTACTTATTATTGCTATTGCATATTTATTAAGAGAGTTTATTGCATGATTTCTATTGCATATTTATTAAGAGAATTTATTAGATTACTATTATTAACAAAATTTTATGATTTATTATTGCTTTTACATGTCAGTATTCATTATAGTTTAGACAAGTTATTTGTTTCTATATTGCTATTGCATATTGTTGTTAGGACATGTTTTTTCTATTATGTTGCTATTTATTCGTCGTTGTTTTAACTGCTATGGAAAATCTGTAGCTATATTTTGTGGTTAAAGTTTTGTGTATGTTGTCTATATCAATTATAATTTATTTTGCAAATTCTTGAAACAAATAAATGATATTATTGAATGAACTCACAGCCAGCGCTCTAGTATTTACTTTGCTGACTGTGCCAAAAATGTGTTATACACTTTATATTGTGAATTTTCTTATATTTGTATTTTTGTATTTTGGCGAAATAAATATTATTATTATTATTATTATTATTATTATTATTATTATTATTATTATTATATTATTTATTCATTCATTTTTATTATCTATTATTTATAGCCTTTTAATAATGTCTATATATCTTAGTATTTCTTAAAATAAAGTACTAACCTGTAGGTGGTAACTGGTATAGAATTTTGAAAAAGACGAGTGAGCCGTCAGACGCTAGCTTGTGGAGCGTGTTCATCGGAGAAGTATTTTTAATAACCTCAACACGTACGCACAAGCTATCAGGCTATTCAGAACAAAAACTATTTTTGATTGGTTACTCTAAGGTTCAGTGGTACTGAGTCTTAGCTCCGCCTAGAAATATATATTTTTTCAAAAGCCCCTTTCCAATGATCACATGAACATGAAATACTCGTATAACATCCCCATTATTGTTAAATTCATTCTGAAATATCTCACAATACTTACAACACGGAGATTCGGTATGATAGCTTTTTCCGATCTCATGAACAAATAAAATAATATCATATAAATGACATGGGTGAATCAAACAATTTTATCGGGTAGTTATCAGCTAAGAAAATGTATTGGAAAGGGATATCACCAAAAAAGGTATTCATCCCCATAAAATACACAAATACAACTTTTTCTATAGTGTTGGTTGAGAGATTTTGGTAGAGACATCCCATTTATCGCCTTTACCACGGTAAAGAATTTGAAAAGGAGTCTCGGAAGTGCATCTGCGACTATCCTCGAGAATTAGCTTGAATACTATACCAATTTCTTGAATAATACCAATGCAATCTATTGTTTTACTGTATAGTTACAAACCTTGGTGGTTTGTGAAAGAAACAAAAGTCGTCGAGGTGTGTCTCTAAACTCTAGACCTACAAGCGATCCATAAGGATGACACGACAGCGGAACAAATCTGGAGTGCGGAGCAAGGAAGCGCCGTGGAAGCAGTCCATAAATCAGCGGGGGACCAAGGAAGTCGACTCTCGGGACTTCATCTGCCACCTCGCTCCATACATCTGTGTATCTATATGTTACGCCATGAAAACTACACTACAGTACTCCTGTTTCCGCAATTTCCGCCTATTAGGAAGGAGAATAGTAGCGCAGCGTCACTCCGACACAGAGTGCATCTTCATAGAAGCGGTGCATGCAAACTCTGCAGTCGGGTAACCCCTGCAACGGCGGCACAGCGCTATTATTTATATGGCACACTTCTAGAGGCTTGGCTAACTCAAATAGTAGATGGAAGAGACAAACCGTCGCTTAACCCAACCAATGATATTATGAAGTGAGCGCCAACATGGCAAAGTCTACGTCATGAGTATTCTCAGAATTGAATAGAAATTTACTCCTGGGAAATTGAGAAATATCTTCACGTGCCCTAATGTCTTGTCAGAAATTCCGCTTTTTCCAGATGTTTATAAATGCAAGAGATCCAAAAATAAAAATTCTCATTTTCTGTTATAAATTTTTAAACGTTATCTTAATAATACACCCTTGGTGATGAAAACCAAATGAATAATAGTGAGGTGAATGGTAAAAAGTATATGTAATTGCTTCACTTTGATAAGGCCTTTATTGCAATTTATTGTACCGTAATACTCGCCTAATTGTATAATGGACGTCTACATTGCATCTGTCTGTACCTACCTCGCCTATATTGTATAGTTTTGAAAGTATGAATTTCACAACGGCTAATCATTCTGTCTAGTCTGGAATCTGTGGCTTTATCACCTGGAAGCACATATGATCTATAATGAAGCACTCGTAGATATATAATGCAAGCAAATGCTAAATAGTAGTTTCAATACTTTCACATCGTTAACGTGAAATATTTCAAGTATTTTAAGTATACAGAAACCAAACTCTAAGGCGGCGTTCACACCGGCACGATATGCGACATGCGATATATCTTAGTGAAAATATCGTTGAGATATATCGCAAGGAAGGTTCACACTGCAGGCGATAAATCGACGCCATCTCTGCGATAAGAATGTGAAGGGGGACAATGAGCCATCATTTATTTCTAAATTCAGAACAATTCAAAACAACGAGACTACTTTAGTCACAAATATGAGCTCAAGTGAGGAGGATGTTGTAATGGCTCATTGGTTCCTCAGGCGTAGGATGAGGAAAAAAAGGAAGTACTGGGTCATTCCAGATGCACTGACGAGATTTTACTAAATTAATAAAATGAAATACAGCCTTGTCTTCTCTTCCCGACATGTTGACTACTCGAAGTCAATATGCAACTAATCGTAAAAACCAATAGCATGAAGGAGAGAGGAGAAAGAATATTGGAGTACTATATTGTAGGCTCAGTATGACGCAATGTCTGTTTACTTAACAAATTCCTTCCTAGTATCGTATGCAACTAATCGCAAAGACCGATAGCATGCAGCACTTGGTGCGATTCATCGCTTACGATATATTGCACAATCGCCTCGGTGTGAACCATTTTTATCGCCTCCCTCTACATTTCAAGTATCTGTCTATGCGTGTCGCGTCTCACGTATCGTTTAAGATAAATCGCATATCGCATATCGTGCCGGTGTGAACGCCGCCTAATGCTGTTCCTCCTACTCTTGCGGTTACGGGTTCGATTCCTGTTCAGCCTTGTATATTTTGTTTAGTCATCAACTCTGCCCAAGTCTCGGACTCATGTGGACATGTCTAGACTAGACAAACAATCTAGTCTAGTCGCTAGGCAGCTGGATTCTCAACTAGTGCTTACATTTCCACGTTAATTTTTCATTTTAATATCACGTTCAAGTTGAAGATAGTATAGAATAGGATTAATACATAAATAGGATTAATACATAATTGAAGGAAAAAATACATATAAGGGCTATCCGAAGGGGCTTTTTCCAACGGAATCAACATAATGGTAGACAAAAGGTTTTAAAGAGTCCACAAATTTCATGACTTGGCACCAATCAATGATGCTGGAACTCGATAAAATCATCTGAAATGAGATAATATGAAAATCATCCATAATACTAATGATTACGTTATTATTTATATTCTATCATTCGAGGTCATTTTGTGCTTCTCAGCTAATCTACTGGTTTAAACTGTTTTATTGCATCTGTAATGAAATGGAACAATTTGTTGAGGTCAGACTAAAATTGAGATAGCTTTTAATTGAAGTGATAATATTGAATTTGGCAGCAGTCGAATACAAATACATTAGACATATCGTTTTGAATTGACGTTATGTATTACATGAAACCCTAAAAATGAATTTGACAAATTGGTAGACAAAAATTGATACAAAGCTGGAATTTTCTATAATCCACTCTGGGCATCCTAGAAAAGACTGCCCATAGTTTGCAAAAAATCTGGCTTGTGCATAACTTTTGGGAGTCAAAAACCCCTAAGTTCGGCATTTTTTTCAGTTTTTCTCCTAAAACTCGAAAACTATCTACCGCGTTGAAAACATTGTTTCGATGCATTTATCTTGTAAATGCTCACTCCAATGCATAAAGGTTATAAGAAAGAAGTTTTAAATTATTAAATTTACTTCCAAAAGAGTCCTTGATTTGAAAATTTTGCCAATTTGCCAAAACCTGAACCACTGCAGAGCTATTAGGCCAATAAAAGTTTTCTACGTAAGTGATATCAGGAAAATATTTAGTAGTTCTTTTCTCAACGGATTATCATGTATTTTAAGACGCTTAGTATGAATCTGAACTTTGGGACTCAAAAATGTGGTCATGGGGATTGATTTTTCAATTTTGAAGTAGCTCTTACTCAGGAACCATTGAGAATACTATTGTGAAGCTGGTATCTAATTGTAGGAAATAGTTTCTTCTTTGACACTAGTGCATTTGAACTTATTAGTTCCTTATTGAATTAAGTTAGAACATAACGTCATTTCCAAGTTTATGCCCACCTATGTATACTACCCTTTCAATTTTAATGGCTAATTATGGTCAGAAATTGACATGTTACGTATTAATTTGGACCGCCTCAATGAGCGAGAAAAATGAGCTATCACTCAATGAGTTGCGATTGACCCTGACCACATTTTGGTGTCTCAAAGTTCAGATTCAGACTCAGCGTCTAAAAATATATGAGAACCCGCTGAGAAAAGAACTACTAAATGTTTTTACTGAAATCACTTAAGTAGAAGCCAGTAGTGGCCGCCACTAAAGCGGCCCCGTCTCATGAGAGTTCTCCCGCTGATAAGGCCAGTAAATTGAACCAGATAGAGGCCGCCACAATTGTCAAACATCTTTGACTTTAGTGGCCGCCTGACAACCACTATCCGATCACGTGACCAGGCTGGCGGCGTCTGAGAAGACACTACCAATTGAATGGCTGACTCTATTGAGAATGGTTGGTTGCGCGAATTTTTATTTTTGGAGTGAATATGGCTTCAAAACCAGTTAAAAGTGATTTCGTCAACGTCAAAAGTGTGAAGTGGAGTTTAGATAACATAACTTACGTTTTCAGAAACGTATAAGAACTATGAAATATTATACAATCTACGTCATTGTGATTATGCTAATCAGTTCAAAAGGAAGACTTAATAGGACTTGAAATCTAAGTTCCCGACTTGACATTTTTGCGTGCTCGGATAAAAACTATAAGAACCGCATACAAAAAAATGAACTCATCAAAGTCAATGAGTTGAAAAAAAGTGGAGCACTATTTTCATTTCTGCAATATTTTATCCTTTCTCACAATAAAGCATCATCCTTTTTATAATAACTCAGTCCTACAATATTAATAATATTATAATATTCAAAATATATATTTTACTGCAATAAACCAATAATTCAAAAGCTTATTTATTTACGCTGCAGGTGACCCCATATTCGTAGCTGCTGCTTTGTTTTTAGTGGAACCAACACGATCATCCCATTACGTTGTGGATGCATAAGATGAACAATAACTCCAAATTCAATATCAATAATACAAAGAGAATATTGACATAAGCTGCATTATGAAGCTTGCTAAAATAATGCTTTGTGAGAGCATCGTTGTTGGGTGTTTAAACCCGATAACATGTATGGAAAACATTTTGTTGGAAATATTCTATTTATATTCTCTATTCTAAGTGCTGAAGAACGAACTCAACTATTGGGTATTTAGAAGTCAAACAGTCGATATTCATAGCTGTATTGTGACTGGACTAACAATAGTACGCTATATCATAGACTAGGAGAGTATGTTTGTAGTGCGGGTCATCCTATAATCGCTGCTTCTGTATTAGCTCGGTAATATGTACGTAGTAGCGTCTGGGGAACTGAAACCTATTATATTTATGTTATGTACAGAATAAGCTGTAACTGGTCTCCTTGCTCTCAGCAATTGGATAGATTTGGCGTATTAATGAACAACTTGGTATCCTGTCCGAATGATGGGCATATGGTGCTGTTGGATGAAGGAGGCGTAGAAAGGGGACTTCTGTCCTATGTTGGTGAAGGGAGGGACCTTAAGGGCAAAGTGAAGGGCATGTATTCAAAAGGGGTGCTATTAGGCCTGAATGCAAAACTGTGTAGTCATGTCCATCCCTTGTCGTGTAACGTGGACACTACGCCTCAAGCCGATTTTGAACAGACCTTGAATACGAGAGCCAATCAGAAACGTTTATGCCATAGCTGTCCACTCTTCTATCCTTAACCGTACTAAAGGGTGTCATTCAACGTCAAACGGATTACAGTGTTTCATCAATCGGGCAGAGTCCTAACTGAAAGGAAATCGCTGATCGAATCGATTCGAGTATTAAATGGAAGCAAATCTCTTCAAAGCCATCTAGTGCATTTCGGAGATTACTTAGTAGAGAGGTTTACGTGGCTCCAAAAGTAAACGACTGTGCTCTGCTTAAATCAGGCAACCATTTTTAATTGTCTGCTTATTGTTTGAGAAAGCAATGTAATGGCCAAAGAAATGTGAAACTGGAATTTAAATGTGAAAATTTGGAGAAAGTTGAAGAAAAAATGATGAATGCTGCTAATCATCATTGCACACTGTTAAATCACATAGGAGTGAGTTATTGAAGCTGTCAAATAATAATCAATCTAAAAGTAAACTTATCCACTTTTTTTAATAACAGACTGTGAAATTTCTGTATTGATACGGAATAGCTATTAGAAGGAAGACAAATACCGATTTTACCATCCATAGGTAATTTTTCAATCATTTTAAACATCAATATATCGTTATTTCCTACAATTAACTGCAACCTTCAATTAATTGCAACAGATCCGGAAACAAAAATCCATTTTCTGTATATAATAAATACCCACATAACCTTTGTCGTTGAAGGACGTTAAAAAAATAATCGCCTATACATTGCATGACTTAGAGCAGACCAATCTTACAGTGTCGCTGGAACTGGATGAAATGCATCTTAAATGAGATAATAAAATTTCTTGAGATAAAAATTCTCATTAATATTTCCATTGATGGGTTCTCATTGATAACTATAATTTTTTCTACCGATAAGGCAGTAGCTTCTACAATGTATGTGACATCAGTAAAATCCATGTGTTGAATAGTGCATTTTATCATATTTAAAAACAGACATAAAATATTTAGATATAGAAGAGACCTTATCCCTTTAAACAAGAAATTATGAGCTTGTATCTGAAGGTGAGAGTAGGGTATAGATGTTCGACTTGAAATGTTGGAAAAACCAGGTGGAGGTTTATAAAGTGAGTACTCGATGGTAGCCTTTGCTTGAAGGGGATAAATAAGACGAAGACATTGACAAGCATGATTGGAAAAAAGAGGAAAGCCCTCCTTGCCATTCAGGACCCACAGGTCATTTATGAACAGTACACTAATAAATGACCGTCATATGTTCCACGGCATGGAGGGTGCCGGTAAGGACTTGCAATGTAACATATAAAGACGACAAGCCTGAAAGTGTATTAGGGGATGTGAGAAATGATATTGAGCAGATGAAAAAAGGGAAGGGCGAACAAATTGGGCCTGAGCACCTATTGCTGCCAGAGTGGTTGGTTTTGAATTGATGTATCAACCTTTCCTTATCTTGTTGATCGATAAAATCTTGTTTAGTCTCTTGCACGATATGACATCAGAAACACATCAGTATGTAGCACATTTATCGCGTACGAGTATAGCCAAAAAGAACGAGTTTTATTAGTTCACTTCACATAAAGTGCTTTTTTTGGGCGATTACCTGTAATTGTAGGGAAGTTGTAAAATTGTATGGGATGACAATTGATCCTGATACTACTTTCCTGCTTCGCTAATTATCCCTTATTATTCCATCTCTCCGTTATTCTCTCTTTTCTTCTATTTGACATTTCTCTCCACCTTTTCCTCCCATTTCCTTCATTCATGTGTTTTCACATTTCACATTTCAGTACCCTTTTCCGCCACTTTTCTTCCTTTGTCATCTCTCACCAAATCATTAATATCATAAATATCATAAATATTATTAATATCATTAATATCATTAATATCATTAATATCATTAATATCATTGATATCATTAATATCATTAATATCATTAATATCATTAATATCATTAATATCATTAATATCATTAATATCATTAATATCATTAATATCATTAATATCATTAATATCATTAATATCATTAATATCATTAATATCATTAATATCATTAATATCATTTATATCATTAATACTTCCAAATCATTTGCTACTAATTTTTATCTGCTTGCCTTTCTCTCACTATTTTCAACCTCGTTGCTTGAGCTGAAGTATTTAAAAGGTGGATTCTTTTCCACAAAATTGAGTATTTTTTTATGATTTACGTGCAAAATTTGTGAATTTACATGAATGAAGTGATCTTATCTGATCTGAAAAACCTACTCAACTCTAAATTTTGCTTTTCCAGTTCTTCCTTTTCAATCTTCCTCTTCACTACACCTCACTCACTTTCCGATTCATCAAATATAGACAAACTGTATCCGTACTTTATCCCCGTTTATTAGGGCTCCCTCCGTTGCTCATGCAGTGGGGCTCGTTACGATCACTATTGCGTTTAGCCAGTTGAGCGAAAACTAGGCAAAGACGTCGAAGACGCCGTCGACGACCGGAACTGACACTTATCTGTTGAAGGCAGCGCGGCGCAGTGCACTAGCAGCAAGTCTTCCAGTGCTGTGATCGCTTTATACCCGGATTAGACTCCTCCTCAATCTTACGCAGCCAAAGAGTTTCCGCTTATTTCCACATCTCGCGAGCACTCGACGAATTGGAATCACTTCGTTGGAAAATCAGTCTGATTAAACCAGTATCCGACATCAAGCGAATCTCATGATTATTCCATACACCAATTAACACATTCTGCAAAGCTTATACGATGCGCGACCTCAACATTTGCATAGATGAATGGATTTCGAATTGGGCCATGATATGAACCAGTGAGTCTCTATGCATCATCTCATCATTCAGAAAGCTTATTGCTTTATACGGTTACGGTAATTGATTTGGCCATGAAGACTTCACAGGATGATGATTTTAATTTCAAAGTTTGCTTTGATTTTTTAAGTAATCTGCGTCTAAAGGTTTGGGAGAAATTGATTATTTTATATAAGCTTACATTATAAGAGTACTGCATTGAATCATAATGGATCAGATAAATATGCCTATAATAAAACTGCATAATATTTTCAGACGGAAACTAACTCTGGTATGGAGACTAGAATACTAGAAAAGATTGGAATGAATATTTTGGGCTCACGAGCAATGCAATACCTAGGACCAAGATTTTTTATCACTTTTCAAATTATATGATAATAAGTGAAGAGAGAAAAGCTGAATTTGCACAAAAAATGAAAAGCTGGTGGGCAAACAAGAAGAACAAGTACAAAAAATGAACCATCTTCACTCAGCGTCTTCCATTTTGGGATTTTTACGTCTAATAATAATAATAATAATAATAATCACGGTCATATTCTCAAACTTCCAGAATACAGGTTAACCAACAGAGTACTAAGATACCTACTGTCACTAGCTAGTCTGGGACCCTGGTTAGAAAATATTAGAAACGATCTAACCACGCTCAACAAAAATGAACAGGAGATATTGAACAGGAAGTTATTCAGGAGAAAAGTGGATAAGTGGGAAATTCTCTCAGAGCTGCGCCCTAATCAGTACAGACCACTATAGAGTGAAGAAAGGAAGCAGCGGTTTTCGCAAAGGATGGAAGAATACTGGGCAAAGAAGAAAAAATAAATACCACACCACGAGTCATTGAATGCTCATCCTCTTGGGAGTTCTATCGACAATAATAATAAAAATTGGCAAAGCACAGAAGAGACTTTAAAATAGTATGAATCACGCCTTAGAATAAAAGTTGAATTATTATAATTTTACCTCTAATAAATTGAATTAACCAAGAGTTAAATATGAGCATTGAGTAGAAGACGTTTTTAAGAAGAATGAGTCCAAAAAATGAACCATCTTTACTCAACGTCTTCCATTTTGGGAGTTTTACGTCTAATAATAATAATAATAATAATAATAACAATAATAATAATAAAATAATGGTAATAATAAGAAGAATGACAATAACAATAATAATAATAATAAAAATAAAAATTGGCAAAACAAAGAATCGACTTTAAAATAGTATGAATCACGCCTTTGAATAAAAATTGAATTATTATAATTTGACCTGTAATAAATTGAATTGACCAAGAGTCAAATATCAGCATTGAGTAGAAGACGTTTTGATATTGAAGTTCTTCATATATTGGAAAATCTTACATGAAAATAGAATGTAAAACGAAACAATTTCAAAATAACTTACTTCATAGCCAGGAGTAGATGCTCACCGTCATTTCTCATGAGAACCTGGATTCATTCAAGCGTGAAATACGTCACAGAATTAAGATCAAATTTCTTGTGAAATTCAACCAAATAGAAAGTTTGATAACGAAATTAAATTTAAAATTGATTGTGAATTATACGTCGTATTTACTGTAATATTTGTTAAATCACGGCATGGATAAATTCAATCTGTGAATTATGTTTAACAAGAAAGAATAGAATAATTGAATGCATTCAATAATCAATTAAATTATTATCCAGCATTTTTTTCAGAGGACGAAGCCCACATAATTCTGAGACCTGTGCGTGTGTAATGAATATTGGATGATGGTGATTGATGAGTTGGACCTACAGTTTCAGGTGAATTCCGAACCATGATAAAAAATTACCCGAGACAAGTCATGAAATGGGGTTATATCGACTAAATTTGTTGTTTTGGGTTATAAGACAATGTTCTCTCCTGTAAAATCACTTCCCGGTGGTTCGGAACCCACCTAAAACTGTAGGTCCAGCTCATCAATCACAATCATCCAACTCATTACCCACGTACAGGTCTCAGACCTATGTGGGCTTCATCCTCCAAAAAAAAATAAATAAATAAATGGAAGAGAATATAATACAGAGATACGCGTTCAAATTATTAAAAATATACTTCAAGTTCACCTTGTACTTGTACTACTAGTCCAATCACTCAAATTAAAATTCTTCATTCCGTTTTACAATCTATTTTCATGTGAGATTTTAGTTGCAAAGGCAACTAGAATTAGGAGGTTATTGAAAAATGACAGATCCAGCAGTGAGTGAATTGAAATCAGAGCTTTCAGGATAACTAGACACTGGATCAAAGAGAACCACATTTCCTTTACTCCACATCTGACAGCATTATCATAATATCCATTACAGCTGAGAAGAAAAACTGACCATACAGGAAGGTATACATCCACTTTGATGGTTGATATTATCTGACATCAAAGACCATTGACCCTCAAGGGATGTACAAGGAGCGGGCAAGGGGAAGATGAGTATGCCAAATTCCTGTGCGCTTCCCATCCCATTTCAGCGCAGAGATTCAGAGGCCTGTCCACCACACATACTGCACTCCTATCCTCCATAGTTTGGCTTGACGAGATGCTCTGAATGCTCGGCTAAGACCGGGAGAGGCATGCTCTTGCTTGCGTGATTTCCATCACCCCTCTCTCACCCCTGTTCATATTCATTACCCTCTTCACCATATCACAGATCACTAGCCCACATTCCACACTGCAATCACGTGCCGACCTCCCAGTACAAAGGCTGGCTTCCGTCAGAGATGTCACGTTATTCATCAGCTGCCAAGGTGCTGCTGATGCTGAGATTTCAGGGTATCATGCATTGGTACCGGTGCTGCCGTATTTCGAATGCTCCATTGCTCCAACCATCACGCAATTATATCTTATTATCTAATTTCTATAAATATGAAAACATCTAGAAGTTTTGTGTCGGAAGGTCGAGTGGAGGAGAGGGCCGGCTGCGCCTTAAATTTGCCCTCTTCGGTAAATTAATGAAGGCAGCAATCCAGTTCAATGTCGAAATAAGATTTTAAATGAAAATATACTGATATCTTGAGCACATTCTGATGAAAGATATTCAATAGATAGTAAGAATAATTCAAGCAGGTAATATGAAAAAGGCAGGTGGAATGCAGTTCTCTTATTTAGGCTCACTCTCAAGCCGATTCCTTTTCTACATAGGCTGAAAAGATTTCACGACCCATAAGGAAAGCGTCTGTGCTATGAGAAATATCAACGTGAATTTTCAACCAGTTCACTAAATACAATCACTTTTCGTAAGCGTTTAGAATGGCACAGAAAAGGAAAACATTAGAGACTTTGGCATTTTTATATTTTCTGTTTGCTGGTTTGATCATGAACAATACGGAAATAAAACGCATGCTAATAAACTACACATTCAAGCTTTATAGCTAAGAGGGATATAATTTACAGGAAAATTCATACATAGTGTTATGGTTTGCTTTACCATAAACTTATTTTATTATAACGTGGTAGATCTCACACACTGAGTATACCGCGTTACCATCAGGGTTGCAGATCCAATTTGGGTAACTAGTTGGTGTTCCAACAATATTTAATTAACCAATTTTCATATATTAACAGTGTGGTGATTACCTGGACGAAAACCGGTTGCTTTCTGCTAATATATGGAAATATTCCCTATTAGTATATTTTCTTGACGACGTCACTGTGTTAAGAAATATGAAATATGGACGCCATGAACCATCTAATTCAAAATATTGTCCCCAAGAGTACTGGGCGGTGACAGTGAATATACCCAGGGTATGTATGTCTGCAACAGATTTTCGGCTAGCACGGCAACTAGTCATGAACTTGAATGATTCCCCAATCGTATATCCTTGCACTCTGAAACCAAGTTGGGAAACCAATTTGTATTATATCAATATTATCACAACCACAGCCGCACGCCACCAGTATCGCGCAGTCAAACATACCCTAGGTACTCTCACAATCTCCAGATTTGCTTCAATGATTCACAGATAATTTTCTTGAATAAAAACCTGGTGGTGATATTACTCAGATTTATTATTATAGCCCAATTAGGCAGAGAATTACATGCACAAAAAGAAAAAGTGTATATCACACTCAATATGTGAGCAGTAATCTTAGACATACAATGATGGAACAAAATTTATAAGTCCAACTAGGTGTGGGTTAGCAACATCCAAAACATCAAAACATGAGAAGACGAATAAGATTGGAAGTTAATTAAACCTATGCTTGGCCAAGCAGCACTGACATTTTTTATATGGAAACCAGTCTTGGTCGGCATCCTGATCTAGGAATAGTGCATATAAAGTTATGCACTCGTGTAGGCCTATTCTATAATGCACTGAATAATTATTGAAATATTCGTCACCTGATGTGCGGTGTGTAGTGGTTATGGAAGGTCCATAGATCATACCTTTCCTCTGGATTATAGGTGGACTCCTACTCACTCCAAAAATGGCGAATAGGCTAGAACCTTCAAAGTGTTAGATTGGCGGCGTCTTTGTGAGATTTTCAGGTCTCCTCAGAGGTACTGGATGGCTGGTTGGCGGCTTCAGTTGATGAGAGGGTCTGTTGGCGACATTTAACACTCTGATGATTTTTGAAAAATTGAATAAATTATAAATAATTGAGGATATAAAAATTCAGCCCCCTGCACGTAGTAAAGTTTTTTCTACTCTTCTCTTGACCTTTTTCCGTCCTTTAGCATCGACCCTTGATCCTTCTTCCCACTTTAAATCCTTCAGGATAAGCCGGCGTTTTTTTCATTTGCCGGTAACTGAGGCTGCTTCCTGATTGGCTGCTGTGCTCTGGCGGTTAATTCAAATTCAGCAGACAATACGTGGACCGACTGAGTCTCAGATTCAGCATTTAATTGAGAAGAGCATGGAAATCTATTTATTTGAGAGTATCTGATTCTATTTAAATGCTACTTATTATAATATATTTTTGCTTTATTTATTTTTCTTTACTTTCATTAGAAACAATTCAGTTGACATGATATACGTTATTTATGGTAAGTTGATAATCAAATAATTGATTTCCAATATAATTGACTGATGGTAAATTATTGTTTTAGACAGATTTTTAGGTTAAAAGCGGTGAGAATATTATGTGTCATGACAATAGCAATGCGAATGGATTAGGAAATGAATTGAAGTAAGGTAGTCCTAATTAGTAACCCAAAAACCCTGTGATGGGAGTGATTGGTGTCATGACAAAAGTCGCAAACGCTCGGCGTTGCGCTCGGATGCGTGACCGATTTCAACAAGACAATTACTGCTTTTGTATTTTTCCAAAATCTAAAATATGGATTTTTATTTCCTGTGTTTTTGAGTGGAGAGGATTAATTTTCACATAGTAATTTCAATAGATAATAATCATATCTTGAATTAGATATATTAATTCTCTCTGCAGAACATAAAAGGAACCAACATCTTATCTACACAGAATCATGTTTTCAACACTCTCAGCTTTCCTTTGGACAGAATCGCATTTTCAGACTTTCTCGATAAAATATCAATATTGTGAATGAGGAATATCACTGGAATTCAGGTTTGTTGATAAAGGCTACAGGAAGCACTTTCACGGTTATCGCCAGAGCGTGTTTGTCAGCATGCAAAGCCCTTATGTCGGTTGGCTGTCATTCTTGTACTCATGAATACATTTGACACGTTCTCAGGAAAAGAAACCCAGAAGCGAGGCAGCGAATGGTCGTGTGAGACGCAAAGGATGGAACTCGGTCCACATATCCATACGAAGGTCTCTTGACTCACAACAAAGCGCTGATTTCATTGTGCAATGCCTGCCTCAGAATGCTGCTACACTCTCAAAAAGCGATAAGGTAAGGAGAT
Source organism: Conomelus anceps (assembly GCA_948455865.1). Taxonomy (NCBI): domain Eukaryota; kingdom Metazoa; phylum Arthropoda; class Insecta; order Hemiptera; family Delphacidae; genus Conomelus; species Conomelus anceps. Next base: position 52,586,528 of record OX418218.1, on the reverse strand, counting down.
ACAGATGAAAAAGAGAGTGAGTATGTGAAAGAGAGAGTGTGTAAGAGATACAAAAGAAAAAGTGTGTGAGTGATTTTCTGGAAGCTACGATCCAAGGTGTGAACGAGAATGTTCAAGATAAGCCCTCCCCACAAAGGAATAGTAAAACCTACAAAGTCAATTTGGCTCTTTTACATGCCATAAAAATAGTGGAGATTCGCTCATCGCATGTGCGCACTGCAAACAAAAAAAGCATTATTTCCTACGCCTTCAATCATTTTATTTTTGATGATGAGAGATGCTCCGGTTCGATCATTGTCAGAAGTTTCAGCGCAAAATCATCGAGATGTAAACGAGAGGCTAATGCTCACTCCTGAGTTCTGAGTTTGCATTTTTCATGAGCTACTCGCATTTTCACTCAGTGTCTCGGATGATCGTCAGGACTCGGAAATTGTATCACATCTGACGTCTTTTCTAGTCACGGAGGGTTTCTGTTCCAGTTTTAGAAGTAGAAAGGAAACAATTTTGATCCAGGTATGTCTCGAATGCTGTTGAGGAGGTCTTCCATTTTCAAATATGCAAAATAAAAAGGAAAATGAGATTTTAGCTAATGGATCAAGAATACTAGGCATGATGTGAGAGTGGGCTTAGGTTGGTCTCAACTGAAATGAATATTTTCGCTTTTAGTAACTGTTTGAAAGTTTTCCCTCATTTGAAGAACACTCATAGTGTATATGTTGATTGTATATATGATGACTATTGAAACCCTTAATCTCATAAATGGAGTCTCCAAAGATAGAAATTCTATCCACAGAAATTGTTTTTCTCTTTTAGGAGGCCAGCACCTCAGGCCACACTGGAGAATCTCTTATAATATCTATTCTATCTTTTCCAAACCCATGAATTCTAATGGGAACTGAAATTCTTCAATGTGTAAGATTAGCTAGTGGATTGACCATTAATAAAAAATTGCACTTTCTTAAAGATAGCTTTGTCCGCAATATAATTATATTATGTTGACACATATTATTTTTGTTTAATGGAAGATTGAAAATTATTAATAAAATGCTGACCATATGACCGTATAATAAATTTGACCTATGGAATTAACCATCTATATTTTTGAAGATACACAATTATCAGGAACCAGATATGTGAATACTGTAAACTTAAAATTATAAGCTCGCACTATGTTAGATTCTCAAACCATATTCCATGATCAAATCGTGAGTTTTGCTAGGTTGAGCATCCAGCACATCACGTTCAGTAAAAAAATTGAACATCTCAAAGTTGGAGCGTTGTTCTATTTGGTTCTATTGCGAAGTTTTGGCAAACCAGAGATAGGAGCGAACGTGGCCGAGCCCGAATGTTGATTAACAGCGGGTGCGGGGTAGATGGTTTCGATTTTTAATTGAGAAGGCTGGATTCGGCCTCTCGGCTCTGGCTAGCCGAAATAGGAGAGCCTGCCTGGGTCTGCCTCTTCGTCCTCATCCACTCAACTGCGGCAGCGGCTTGATTTACGGGAGCGAATTTGCGTAGCTCGGTGGTCGCGGCGACGAAACAATGGAACACTGAATTTGAAAACAGTGCAGAGCCTGACACTAGTCGAGAAGGCTTTAGGCTATGCACCTGTATGACGACGATGACAATAGACGACGGACAGAGAAAGAGAGTGCTAGAAATTTCTGTTGACCCCGAAACGCACACAAAATTAGAAACAAAATTAATCTGGCGGTGCGCGCAAAAGCCGCCTTCACGCTCTCGAACACAATCATCGTTCAGTAAATCGAGAGCCGCGCTCGCTCGATTCAGAAATGATTCAAATGACATTGTTCACCGACCTAGCTTCCTCTCTTCCCCACTCTCTCACCCATTATATCACTAACCTCTGATCGTCAGCGTCAAAACACGTCTGGCGTCATTCGAAATTCGACTACTGGCCTCTATTTATGCAGTCGACTCCGCGCGCTCCCCGCAAATATGAATGCACCTTCACTCCCTGTACGCGCCACTCCAAGCGCAACTTACAATAGCTAACTGGAAATCTGATTGCCTGAATTCAAAATGATCCAAAAGTGAGAGGTTGGTCAGAGTAGATTTTGTGGTGATAATGGAGTTTTAACAAGAGTTTTCATTTCCTTTCTGAGAATGCGCAAATCGTCAGAGTTCTTGTAAGTTTTCACATCGTTGATCACATTCAAACAAATAGAATTTTCATCAATATTTAAAAAAAAGAGCAAAATTAAGTTTACAGATCAGATTGATTCACAGTTGGCTAAGACAGTTCATTGAAACAGTTTAAATATTTTTTTCTCATTATTCGTTTGATGGCTGAAGTTGGTGACTTCCTGACGAATATTTTACAGTCGCGTATCTAAACATGAGACAGGAAACCCTTCTTCTTGAAATCTCTTGTCATCCCAGTACAGCTTTGTAAAATAGTTTTTAATGGCTCTATAAAAATACTTTTATTTTCTTTGAGATAAGGATTTATTTCCGTAGCCTTGAGCTCCTTTTTATTTCGTAGAGCTGCCATCATCGTCGATCTAGATAAGAGTTTATTGAAGTATGATGGATGTTGATTTATTTTCAGTAGGTACTTTATGAATAGCCGATATTTGGTGGGGGCTGAATTGAGTAAATCTAAGTACGTTTGCTATTCATTCCATAATAGTAGATGAATCCTCTCCTTTAGTCTGCGAGAGCTATGCGATTTTTATATTAGTTGACGTCGAACGTTGTTGTAATTAATGCAATTCATCTTGCAGAACGTTTATATTGTCTCTATTTTCCCCAAGCGAGTACATCTGGGATGGTAGATGTTTCTGTACGCACTAAAATTAACAAATTCTTTGTCTACATCAGTCTTTCATTTAAAACACACACTCTTGGTGCAAAAAATCTCACTTGCTCCAAACACTATACCGTAAGAGAATAGGAAGAGAAAACAAAAAACCGCTATTTTTAAACGTTTATTCAAGTTAATAGCAGCCGGAAGTGACATGAAAATCAAGAGGCAGAAGCCTGGATTACTGTCATGCTACAGTATAAAATAAGAATAAAAAAGAGAATTTTTAACTGTAGGCGTTAACTAGGAATAAAACGAAAGGTGTGCTATAATAAAGCGAGATATCAAACGTTGAGAAATGAGTTTGTTCATTGCTAAACGTTATACAATCTAAAAAAACAACTCTTCTCAAATAGAATAACATCGAATAGGTTATCAAGATAAGTACTCATTTTTTCTTCAGAATGGCTCATATAATAAAATCCAAAAAATATCACAATATAAAATGCATTTCAGTAAAATAACAAAAAAGTAACTTCAATCACAAGATTGGACAATCAGAGTCTTTCCTTAAAATTAACTAAGATTGTTCATAAACCCAATCATTGGCCAATGATACGACGCCCACACATATCACTTTTTCGTAGATCCCTAAATATGATTACCAAAATATCATACCTTGAAACTCCTTTGCATCCAATCTGTTTACTTGGTAGCAGAATGTAGTTTAAGTCCCGTCGTCCAGCACGGGCTCATCTTACTGGATCTCGGAATTGAAATTGAATCCGCACCATGGAGCTCTCGGTCCTCAACATACACTTGGTGGAATTAACGTCCCCAACTGGTATTTTGTGACCCAAACAAGGAATTGGTCCCCGGAACATGGAACCACTTAATCAGTGGTGAGATGACATCAAAATTTAATAAATTCGCCGTTAATCACATTTATAAAGAAATAATAAAATCATATATGCTCCTTCCTGAATATACTAACTAAATCACGTATTACTTACATGACTAATTGTTTGAAAGAAAACTTTTATCCTTGAACAAGGATAAATATTTATAAAAGAGTCACATAACCTAAAAAAAGGATCACAGACTAAGATTTCAGAGAACAGAGGAGCGCAGATTCTTTGTGTGAGTTCAAACGTCGAATGGCTGTAGAAGCGAGGTAGCAAACACAAACTGACTATTTCCCGCCAAAGACAAAAGGGGAAGGGATGACTCCATTCATGAAATAAAAATTAGTGATACATAATTACAATTCATGCATGGGTAAAAAAGAGCAAGTTAGCAAGGACAAGGTTGATTGCTCATCAACCAGTTGAGAATTGAAAAGAGTGACAAAGATGCCAATATATGAATCACAATAAGCTTTCTCCCTTTATTAGTTTATCGCAAGAATACACACCGAGACATGAAACTTGCCTATATGTATCTAATATATAGTTATACCAAACAATGCAAAATAGCTTGGAGACAGCAAAAACGTTTCAAAAATAGCCAATCCTCTTCTAAATTAGGACCTGGTCCTAAGTAAAATAATAAAACCAACCTCATTACTCCATATTACTACGTATTAAAAAGATAATCACCAAAAGGCTGGGATAAAACAACAGTAGGCTACAAATAAGACATCTAAATTAAAATAATATCCAAAATTGTACTGATTTTGGAAAAATCGGTACATTACTACAATTGTAATATTTTTTATCTTATCACCGCACAACCTTTCTCTACTGCTGCTCGATAAAGACTGCCTATATAGAAATAGAAATGTAGAATGATTCGAATTTCGCCGTCTTTTTCTGATTGAGCACTAATAAAGGATTGCTCTATTCTATGGAGTAGACGAGTCATTCACAGTTCCTGTTTGATTTCACAAAAAAGGATACTGTGAGCGGATTAAAGTCGATGAGGGAAATAGGAAAAAGCGATGCCAAGGAAAATCCAAAAGAGGCGAGGGTCTGTGCGGAAATAAGAAGAGCACGGAATTCGAGCCGGAGGATGTTCGGAGAATTGGACAAGAAGCCTGGAAGGGACGAAAAGAGTGAAGCGAAATATTGATTGGTCTCCTCATAGATGAACGGGCATCAAAAGTTATATTGGGAAACTCCAGTTGCCCGGAATAATAGGTCTAAGTGGTACGGTCAATCGAGAAGGAGCGATGTTACCTTCCTTGAAGAAAATACAGAGCAGTCAAGGAGCACGTATCAAAGGTATGTTTGAGGAAGAGTCATAGGAAACGATTAGGACAACAAAGAGCAATTGTAAGACACACTAACACACAGCCAACTTTGATACATGCATGTGAACCCTCCTATACAAATCTTGAGAAAACCGCTTTCACTTTATTGCATGCTGATGGAATAACTAAAGGCTGATAAAAGAAATAGGGTTGTGAATTGGGCTTGCACATTTCGCAATCTTTTGAGAGTTTTGAACAGCGGTCTTGCAGACTTTAGGATGGATATTCTAAAAATAATGTGTTTTAAAAAAATATTGTTTGCAAAAATTATACGTTGATTTTCACACGGTCATAAAACAGATTTTTCAAACCTGCAGACCGATACACTCAATCGTATGCGATGCATTGATCGGGTTGAAGTATTTCTGGAACTTTTGTCAGCCTTTACTTATAAAGAAAGCATATGAATAATTCTGGAGAGTGTGATTAAAACAACGAGCTTCAAATGCTCATTTCTGTTACTGTGCAGATTTGATACCCCATAGAGTTTATGGTGATCGTGAAATTTTTCACGTCATAAATCAATGAACAAATAATATGAGGGAAGTCGTTGATAACCACAAAGAAAATCTTAGAGTTGCACTTTTAAGACCTGGAAAACAATATTTTTCTCCGGTGGAGAACCCTCAGACTACCCAATGTTTTATACCATCTATATGTAATTACAAAATTACTATAAGTTAAAGTTTAGAATTGGACATGTTATTAATTCATTCTCTGTTTGCAAGTTGAAACAAGTTGCATTCAAAGTCATAGAAATTTTTATATTCTTACACATTTTACATATTCTAGTATTAGTGAACAGTTCGATGCGAATTCAAGAGATTACACAGAAATAGATGCCACTCAGTGCTCTTTTCCTTAGCTTCCCCAGCTTTTTCATGGAATGGCTTTCAGTTGGCCTACACTCGAATTTTGTCTTCAAATTTAAAAAACAATTAAAATAATTTACAAATTATTATTATTATTTGTTACGTAGAGCCACACAATTTGAGCAGAGCTCAAGTGGCATGTAACATGTCAATTATTATGTTCAAAACTGGCGTCCTGTAAATGCATTGTAACACTCCTCAATGGTATAAGGACATACCTCTACCAGCGTCTTGGTAATCACTGATAAAAATAGCCTATAACTACCACACAATCTGATCCCCTCTGGAAGACAATTGAAACACTTAAGCCCCGAATAATATGGTCCCCTTTCAAGAAGAGTCAGCCTGTGAACTGGGTACTGGAACAAAGCTGAATCCTTACCTCGAGTTTTTTATGAATGACTAATGCGGTTAACGTTAAAAATTTCTATATTTCTACAAAGTTTCTTTCGAGTACATTAGGCAAATAGGCATAGCTGGAAGACTTAATCAATGCTATTTGGGAAATCGAGTCATTAATTGAAAATTTGTGTTTAGGGTGAAGGTGTCAGGGAGCCTCCAGCCACAAATTCATTTGCTCTTGTATTTTTTCAAACCTGTTTGTATGAATTCATCCATTGATGTTGACATATCATCGATAAACAATTTTTTGTGACACAATGGAACTGGTTAATGAACGGAAAAAAGCTCCAAATGCACTTTACAATAAAAAAATTATATGACATGAACTGCATATTGAAATGGTTTGGCTGAGGTTTATCTGTTGAAGAAAAGCGAAGAAAACAATTTAATCGTCACAATACACTTCGAATTTCGTGGTCCTCACTCTCTTATCCAGACTGCTGGAGTCCTTTTTCTCAGCGGTAACGGGGATCCAATGCCTAGGACGACGACGACGACGACCGTAGGTGGTGAGATACTGCTGGAGGCATGAAATAACCGCACATGCATTACATGCAATAGTCGCATGGTCCTAAAACAAAAATTTATTATAAATAAATGAGTTTAAAAATTTATTTTACAAATAACTACTATCGAAGCTTCTTTTATCTGACAACAATTTGATCATAAAAACTGCACATGTAGCTTGGAAAAGTATCTGAATCCAAGTCTTGCAAGACATGTTCCTTCAAGGTGTAAGAGACTATACAGGTGTAACAATTTGCAACTTTTATATTTTGTGATTGTTAACAAGGAGGAACAGCAAACCAGCAAAACTTATTATTCAATAGAGGGATAATCATTCTGAAGAGATTTTCACTGCAAAACTCTTGTAAACATCCTATCACGACTCATGTTCTTCCACATACTTCTTCCTGTTTCTTATTTTTCAGATTACAATTTTCAGATGCACTGTTTCATCATATCCAGCTTCATTGCTCATCTTATTTTTTAGAGATTTTTATTTTTCATTTCACATTATTAATGGGATTTTTATAAAAACTATAAAACTCATTACAGTTGTTATAATCAGGTCGCTGGTCGAGTCTACAGGCTTGTCTGCAGATTTAACTTGTTGAAAAGCAGCGTACACTAATCTTAATCTAGTTTCTTTAGTTTCAGCTACAAAAAAAATATATCTAATAATGAAGTATAATAAATTATTTGAAAAGTGGATAAGGTGAGAATGTACGAGTATTATTGTTAATTTTGTAATGGAGTCACGCTTGGCATAGGGGTTTCCGGTACTACTCTAATCTCATGAGAAAAGGTGCTACTATTAAAATGACTTCAGATTGAGTTCAGAAAAAGAATTTAAATTTATTTTTCAATTATAATGAAAATAATAAAATAATAAACGCTGAAGAGCTTATCAAGAATTATCAATAATGAATTTCATCTACTCATAAACGGTTACTCGCACAGCAGGGAAGAGTGTGGTAGGTCATCTGCCGTAGATGTAACCAGCACCCGTAGCCCCGACTACCCCGAGCCACTCGTTTTTCAGCACAATTTTACTTATCATGAATTTTCACTGACCTCGAAATTTTTCTTTCGATAGCCAACAATGGCTCTCCCCTTCTTTTGTGAAAATTCAAGGTGAATTAATTAATTATGCGGTTACTTTACAGGAGAAATCATCATCTCACACTTTGTTCTCATATGTACATAACAACTTTCTTGTATACGTACAATCCCTCAGTTGCATAGCACGGACTAAATTCAGAGACGGGAAGCTTCTTCCCTCTGACAATAAACCGCCTAGGGAAAAACATTCCCTCTTTGCCAGCAGTCAATACGCCTACCGAGTTTGAGAAATAAAGTAGTAGCTTCATTACGAGCGACGCTTCCGTTCTGTTATGTGTTTGTCGAGCGGCCGAGAAGTGAGAGTGAGCAAGAGGGTTGATCAGTGATGATCGGCTACAGGGGTGGATGCGAAAGACACAAACACTTTTTGTCTCCTAACTTCACCCCTGCACCATCAATGGTTTCGCGACTCGGAGGGTTGTGGCTGCGAAATGACACAAGACGACCGGCAGACTCATATCGTAGCGAACCTATTGCCTCATTACTTCCTTCAACTCGTCTACTTCCCTACTTCATTTATTCTCATTCGTTTCCTACAACTACGACTCTACGTTTGTTTCAACACACTATTTTCTGTCTCTTATTTTCAAAACAGACTCAGATGCAATGAGTTCCACTATCTTATACCACACTCATCAGGAACATTGTGAAATATTATTCATATATCATATATCATAGGTGATTTCTTCATATCACCTACAAGGATTTCATTATTATGTATAAATCAAATATAATCAGTACTCAATGTTGAAACCAAATCTCCATTATTACTGGTTATTGATTTTTCCAATATTATCTACAGCTTTCCATATCTCCTCCATTCTTATACTAGGAGCTTGTTTACTACCAGTACTACTTTTTTCTTGAAAAATTCTTGAAAAAATTGCCATTAGTGATTTCGCACATAGGATCACCACGTCTGTTCAAACGTAAATTGAAGGCTTTTCTAATTAATATGCATGAACAGGATTTAGAAGACATTGTACAATATCATTGTGTAATCTCTTCTCTAAGCTACTCCAACCTTAGGACTCTCCTGAGGATTGTTTAGATTATAATAATAATAATAATAAAAAAAAAAAAAAAAAAATTAGTGAGGGATTAAAGAAAAAAAAATATGAAGATATGTACGGATATACTATACATGTATATGATATGCATGTTATTATGTTATTTATTCATTTATTAAAAAAAAGAGATGCGAGAGTGTAATGAGGAAATGAATAGGATGGCGAGAAGGAGTAACTTATAAAATATTTAAAGGAAAAAAAACAATAAAATTAAAGATGAAAAAGAAAGTAGTAAGAATAGGAATAGTAAAAAAAAGTAAAAATAGTAAAATTTTGAATATTGGAGCATGTCAGTTTTAGAGAATAAATTTTTTTTTGAAATATAGTAAATTCATACTTGGTCAATGACCCGTACGAATTACTTACTACCAGCCAATTAGGTTGTGATATCGGCTACATGGTTCTAAATAATAATGATAATGATGTCAACATTAGATCAGGAATGAGTTCACTACCATGTATTTTAATTATAGATCATATTGTCCAAGTTCCATAACTGTATTGAGTTCAATTTTGTCAAAAATTTGAATTTTTTTTGGGTACTGTTATTATGGAGTCTTGAATTATAATAAATATATATATGCGTATGCGTGCATATGCGTAATTCCATCAGAGATTTTTTTTTTAATTATTTGATAACATTTATTATTTTATTATAATGCACTGTCTTTTTGATAATGATGTTTTATTGAATTATAAGTTGTATTGTTTATTTATGATGAATAAATCATTATTTCATTACTGTATGTGCACTAGGAGCTTCTATCTTTCTATATTCTCTGTTAATAATTCCAAATAATTCTTCTCAGTGTTACTACTCAATGTTACCTGCAGTTACAGAAATTATTATATTTCAAGTTAATGTTAAATATGCTGCAATATAGCTAGTGTATGAAGTATGTTTGCGAAAACATTTTCTAGTGATATGAATACATCAAATTCCAGAGTGTTATTGATTTCTCTGTATTTATTAATTTAATAATTTGAAACCATATATATGGTTACCAATATATGGTTACCAATATATGCAAGCATGAAACAGGCAGGAGCAGAGTAATGAAGTAAGAATAAATCAGCAGAGAAATGGGGGAATTAATTAATGCATGATATACCTACTTATCTTTTAAAGCAACTTATTTATCAAGTGGAAGTGCCTGGGAATAATTGACAGAAATGAAAAAATGTCTGTAAAACCATCTTTATTGAGTCAGAAATATTTTCAACTAACATAATTCTAAAGTATATCTCAAGCTGACTTTTTTATTGAAACTTTCAATGATCTCTGGGACAATGCAAATGAATTTAATTCCACAAAGAGAGATCAAATTCCAAGTGACGGATATTTTTCTATATAAAGTCCAGCCCACAAGCTAATTTTGGTTCCTAGAGAGAGAAGCTTGATTTATCATGTAATCAGTTCGTCAACAACCTTCTCACTGTCAGTGGAGTGTCATGGACCACACTCGTTCATGACACAGGTTCAGTCCCCACAAACCCTGTCCGATTCTGTGCTACTACTGACAGCCCATGTCACCGCATGATAAATCCAAACCCAGAACGCCCAAAGAGTAAATCAGCATTCTGTCTGCAGCCTACACTATTCATCTGACTTCTAACAGGCTAATCCAATACAAAATAGAAATGTTAAAATCAAACATTCCTGGAAGCTTATCATAGCTCACTTATCAGTACTACTTCTTTTCAATGTGTATTTTGGAAAAATACATTTGAAATTTTATGATTTTGTAATTTACTCCAATAATCCATATGCATTCCACAGTAGAAATGAATAACTTCACATACACAACTCCATATCGTTGCCTTCCAGTGCAATACATTGTAATGATTTTGAATCTTTAGCTTAATATTTAACCTTTATATTGATGAAGACCTTGTAGATAAACCCTGATTGTTTAACCTTCACTTGTAGTTTTTGTCATTCTGAAAAGAATGCTGTGTTTGAATTTAGCGAGAACTGCATTGCCATTGTAGTTCAACAGTTTTCTCTATATGTGTTTTGCTCTCTTGTTGCTAGAAAAGAGATGTCTGAGAAAGAGATTCCTTAGTGAGTTGCACTTGGACAAGTGTTTTTGTCTAGAAAAATTTATCGGACGATACGATGATGTAGAATCACCTCATCAGTGCTAACCAATATAATATGCAAGCTTCATTAAAGCTTGATGACCTGATGCTAGGTTAAGTGCTATTCTTTTTGTAACCTTTGTAACAACCGCTGCTTTGCATAATTTTCTCCTGTTGTCTTGTTAATTTCGAAAGTTATAAAATGTTAAAGTAACCCTTTTTTCTTAAAAATATTCTAGTTATGATTATCGTCTCTTGGCAAAGCTTTACTTTTTTTAATATGTAATTATTTTGAAAAGAAAATGAAATATATGTAGACCTAATTAAAATCCGCCTTATGGGTAAGTGTTGATATTTGTATAATTCGAGATGTTATAAAATTTGTTTTAAAATGAACTGAAAGTAACATGAGTACAGCAGTTGAGTTGACTTTCAGGTTATGCCAATTATAAAATAGGCTACGAGAATATAGCCTATGGTCTAATTTTTTTAAATTATTCACTAGATAGTGGATGCAGTTTTCAATCTCACCTGGAATTATGATTTCTCTTTGAATTTATGTATGGGCTGAAAATAGCTAAAGCAATTAAATAAATATATTTGGATAAAATATGACTGAGAAAATAAATTGTTAGGATTTATTTGTTTTTGTTATAAGGATATCTTTGAAGCTATTTAAACTGTTATTGATTATATTGGCTAGGTTAACAAACTTTGATGTAGTTCAGATATGAAACTGAGGTATGTTTAGTTTTTTTTATTGTGTAAATGATTCAATGAAAACTAGATTTTGTGTCTCTCATTTACAACCGACAGGTTAATTTCGTGAAAATGATTATACTTCAGTCATTTATTAATGAACAATTGACAGCTACTTATAAATTTTTGATTTAACTTATAGATATTTTTCTAAGATTATGGAACATATCCTTTGAAATAGTCTATTGTTAATGAATGTTGAAAATTACTTAGTACTGGACAAATTTCTATTCTTTTTTTGAATGTTTGTTAACACCGGTTCTTGATTCTTCTTGATGCCTCTTGTTTCTTCTTGATTCTCCTTGGTTTTTCTTGTATTCTTCTGATGTTATTCTGGAGTCCAGTTCCTTGCGTTCAAATTCTTGAATACATGTAGCAGTTGTCCATGGATCCATTTTTGTGAAGTACCAGACGAGATCGTTTTTATTTTTCGTATCCTAGGTAACAAATTGAAATTATTTAGTAAAGTGATGAACAAGTTCCAAGAGTGAAATAACACGAGTTCGAAAAGGGGCGAAATTAGTGAAAAGGGATTAGGGTTAGTTATGCATTTTTGGGGATTATTATGCACATCACATTGGTGTTGTGATGAAGGACAATAATTAAGTTAGTTTTAGCTATTTTACTTCACTTGTATATTGGTGAAGCTGGCCAGTCATCGGTTCGTTAATAATTTAAGATTGTGATATTTGTTGAATTGAATATGATGTACTCTGTGAAAATTTATCTATTATTCATAATATTTTTCATTATAGTTTGCCAAGAGACATAAAAACAGCCTTTCACTGAGTTCACTGTCATTCCACATTAGTTGAATAAGACAAGGTGCATATGGCAATCAAGACTAATGAATCTTGATTTGTTATTGCTGATTGGTGTTCAAAATTATTGTTTTCAGGTAACTCCTCAACAAAATTTTGGGAATAGTCCAGTTCCAACCTACTAGGAGGAAAGTTAAAACATGTATTTTAATTATTTTAGGAAGTTTTAACAGTGCAGCAAGGTGATTCTAGTCTTTAATAATTCTATGTAAACATGAGAACAAAAATGGATGTTTGTTATGTGAGGTTCTAGTAGAATCTAGACTATCTTACAATGGAAACAAATAAATGGAAACTTCTGTTGATATTTGGAGGCTAATGGAAGGAAGGGGAGAGGTTAGCTGGAATAGAAACCTCTCAACAAGAGACGTATACTCTAAACTTATAAAAAGAAGATTGTTGGGGACCAAAAGTGAAGACGTTGAGACTACCGGCACAAGAGGCGGAAGAGGAATAGTGAAGAATAAGGAGGAGAAAAGAAAGAGAAGATGAAGAATAAGACCTGCTTCGAGAGACTTTTGTTGAGAGATCAATAATTAATAGATGGGAGTATAGTAAGGCTGGATGGCTGAAAAGGGGACTCTGTATCGAAGTAATTCTTGTCGTACAATTCTTGTTTCTATTATCAACTGAAAGTAGGAACTCGAACGAATTGAAGGTTTCACTAGCAGGCAAGCACACACGTGCGTGGATACGAATACACATACACACACACACACACACACACACCTATAGTACCACTACTACTACTACTCTGTCATATGGCTCAGGGATAACTTCGTAAAGTATGGCTAACAATTGCCATTGTATCGAAGTACGAAAGGAGTGTAACAATTGTTCACTCATCCTTTTCTATTATCAGCAGGTTGCACAATACCCTCTCTTTCCTCTCTGCTGATGCCTATACGTCTCCCACAAACGCACACACTCTCACAAGAGACCTGCCTGCACCAAGATATCACCCCCAAATTTCCAACCCGCCATCTTCTTATCACACTCTATGACCCCCACCCACCCCCTCACCAACCCTATCACCAGCATAACAAATACAAGCCTCTTTATGGGTAGAATTAAACCTGTTCAATATTTTACACGCTCCTCTACTTACCTTCCCCTCATCCAGCCAGAATCGTACGCTATGCTATGCTCGCGTAGGTAGACCACCTAATTAAATCGAAACCCCATCATACTGCTCTGGAGAACTCATGTGGTCTCTCTTTCTCCCATCATCCTTGCTTCATGGCCAACCTTCATGTCTCTTTCCCCATCCCTTGCAAGCACATTCACCCAATAACCCGAAGGTACAAATTCTCTCGAGGGAACGCGTGCATGTCAATGTGAGCGGTAATACAAACTCGCTGCAGATGGAGAGCTACCTGCTGCTTCTGTTACTTCATCGTCAATGTGGAAGAAATAAGTGCCAACTAACCATACACTGTCTGTACAATATCATGTATTACTGTCTCAGCTGCTGTTCTTGAATGTGATTGTATTTTTTTAAATTTACAGTGAACTTAGTGACTTTGGATTATAGCATGACGTGTGGAATCCATCTTTTTTGCAACCACCAGAATTTGTCAGGACTCAATAATTATAGTTTATCAATTCCATGTGAATAATAAGGACAAGTCAGTTGCGATTGAAAAAAATTAGAATAAATTATAATTCTTATTAATTGATTAAATTAATTAATTGTTCATTTATTACATTAATTAATTCAAATCAATGTAATCAATTTTTTCTCAAAGATATGCACTTGCCAAACAAAAAATAGAAAAGTGTTGGGAAATTATCTTGGATTGAGAATTTTAAGGTTAGGTTTGAGGTAATACAAAGAGCAATGATGTAACATCTTTTAAAAGTGCGGGGTAATATTATTTGAATACTCTTACATGTTGTTATATGGATAAGAACAGCATTCAAGGATCCATGGCGCAGTAAAGAGTTGGCAATATAATAAAGAACATTAAAAATATGAATAAAGATGATAATAGGATGATGATTTTCTAACGGATCTGGCCAGAATACCAGAACAAATAATTTAATTAAATTCATAAAATAATTAACTTTATAATGTAGACTCATTAATAGCTTCATTTCTATTGCTTAATCGAATACTGAGCAAGGTCCTCTACTAACACTCATGTGGTAATGAGGTCAACAACAAACTTCCAAATGATATTAAACCTCCCATCAAACTTCAGATTGATCTTCAATTGGAAAACTTGGAATAAAATGGCTCGTTGCAGGTCTGCGAAAAGCTGGGTGCTCTAAAATCTTTCTTCCGCAGTCATAAAAAGCACATTTCCACCTGATTGGTCTGTGGACTTCGAAAATGACGTCCTTGCGATCTCTACCCATGAAAGTGGATAAATACCGATTGACTATTGTTGTTCTAGCACTGTTTGAACAAAATGACGTACAATATTGACACAATCTTCGAGATCAATAAAGCAGTATTCTGCAGCAACTGTAATATTTTTCAATGCACACCTAATAATGTTCCAAGCTATCCAATAGTATCAGAGGTTTGGATTCGGACGCAAAATCAGCATTCATAATTATATGAAGTGTTTCTCATAATTTTATTTTTCCTTAGAACATGATAAAAACCTTTTTTCTTTGTTCACTGTCATACAAATTGCTTCACTGAACAGATAAATATCGACATAATAATAATATGGCCATCATCATCAGACAAGGTTTAGGCTCTATTAACCTGTTTTAGCATTCATTTTTTTCCAAGTCTTCCTACGAGCCCCGTTTGCCTTGTACTTCCATGCTAGTGTTGACATTCATCCACCAGTTCGCATTCGGGGTAAATGATGTGACCTGTTTTTGTACTTCTCTACATGATTATTGGCATAACTTGCATTTAATATAGAATTATGTTTTTCTGCAATGTTCTTGCTATGTAATGTGTTTGGTTTTTTCTTGTGAATAGGTTCAATTCACATGAAAAAGATCTTCAGAAATCTACCTAACCCATTGCAAAAAAAAATTAAATAGTAGTAACACATCGAAAATCACACCTTTCTCATTAATTTACACTCATTATTTAAACATAATTTCATTCTCCAACAAACTATATACTCTTAATTTCTGTTGCTGTCAGTATACATCGATTGTCAATACTCATTAATGCTGTAATAAATGTGGGGGCAGATGAGTTGCATCAAATTGAATTTATTACTGACTGAATCAACAGCATAATTTCGCCTTCGCTGGGCACAATTTCCAATCAGCATGGGTTAAGGGGGGGGGGGGGTTTGTCTGGTATGACGGGGGAGCTTTAATTTGGATATCAGGTATTTACCGGCGTTTATGGTCAGGTGCGTGTCTGTAGCTCTATGGCAATGGCAATGGCGATGTATGACGCCAGTTATGGCCGCTGCTATTTAGGACTGGTGTTTGCTTCCCCAGCACAGTGCTATCATGCGGCGGTGCCCAATAATAATAAATTAGTGTACCCACGCCTTGCTTGTGTGTGTGCGGGTCAGTTTATATAGCGTTTCATTTGAATAGTAAACTGGTACCGCACTGAACCGACCGAAATAATACCAACTCTGTCAGACTGCCAACTAGTTAGGTCACTTTCAATCATCAGCAACGACCAGTTTAATGCTTGCAATTTTAGTTTTGACAGCGCAAATAAAATGCTATAATCATAAACTGATGATTAAAATAATGAATGGATTTCATTGGAAGAGAAACTTGACCTAGATTTAGATACTTGCATCTTTTCATTTTTTATGTCAGTGGAAAATGTTTGATGGCGGAATTCCGAGCTACAGTACTTGAAGTTGAAATAAATTGTGATCAAAACATAATATAATAAAACAGACCAAAATCTATCAAAGCGGTCACATTGCCTCTCAATATATTCAGACATGTAATTTGAGTATTTCAAGTGGAATCCAATCGATTGGTTCGATGAAAATGGTAGGCTTCATTTGGTTTGTCCTCAACTATCACAACTATTACTCGTAACTGAGCCTACAAATGTCATTAGCTTTGAAGTAATTTGAAGAAATGCTTTGATTCTGTAGTGGGAAGAAATTCAAATTATGCAGCAGAAAGAAAAAAGGAAGTAGTTGTGGCAGACTTCATAGAAAATCACTAGAGAGTCAAGCATAGTTCGAGGTTTAAAGAGTAAAAAATTGCAACCGGACAAACAGGAGAAGTAGGATCAAGCTATGATGAAATGTGAACTACAGCCAGAGAATTTTAATGGAGATATTAAAATTATAAGAAATTGTTTTCTACATAAAACTATTTCTGCGATATCTATAGTAAACGAAAAAAACAGTTCTGCGAATTGAACCACTTAGGGTTGAATTACTACAAAAAACCATACAATCAGCTATTAAATTATTTTAATATCTGGCATTTAATACTGTCAAGCATAAAATCAAATGCATATTATACTAACAGAACTGTGAATGAGGCTCAAAACATTAACTTGTTTGAGCTTTGAGAATCTCTGCTCTAATAAGATGATGCTGAAATGAGCCAGAGTAATCGTTTGTTATTTATACTGGAAGAATTTGTATAAATTAAAGAATGATAAGTGGGATGTACAACAAAAGTTTTTCAATAAAACTTTTTTATTTTTCAAAAATGTATTTAAATTGATAATGGAAGAAGCTTCTGCGCATTCTTTTCTGAGGAGAAATACAACAACTTGTTCTGCATTGTTCTACATTTGGACAGCAACTATCATCTAAAAGCGTTTTGTACTTGGCGGAATGTTCCTTGTATGCTCAAATTGTTCACAAGTCTGTACACAGAAAGGGTAAACAGACTCTCGAGGCGATATTTAATTGAAACGACACAGAGTGGTGAGATAGAGAGGGTCGATTGTTTGCACTTGCCGGCAATAACTGGCCGCCATTATTCTTCTTGAGCCCTCAATCTTAGCACAGGGTGGTTGCTGGCTGGCGGCTGGCTCTCTCTCAAGTCTCGTGGAAAATTTTAATTCTGTCCTTCTTGTCTTAGCCGAGTCCCTCGACAACAGGATAACCCACTCGTGAAATTAAACTCGGCGGCAATTGTCATAAATAATCAAACAGATGACGTTGTTCGACTGCTTTTCGTAATGAGAAAATTATACATGACGTCAATTACTTGCTCTTACTCTGGTTGTGGGGCCAACCAACCCTTTTCCCTGCACTTAACAACGCACTGAGATACCGGAAGAACTTTGCCTCAGCTCTCAGTGCTCTGTGCTCTCTGCTCTCTGCTCTTACTGGTAGTTATCTTGAAATGGGAAAGCAGCTCACTCTAATCTGTTAATGAAGTCGGTGGCGTGCTTCACTATTGTAGCGCATAACTGTCCTCATCGCTGAACAGCAATCAGGGAAGAGCAGCTTTAACTTTGAAAATAATACTGAAGGTTCATAGCCGGGTGTGAACTATTTGTTCACGGGATGAGATTCGTTATAAAAAGAGTCAATTTATTATAAAATAGCAATGAAAATAGTTTTTTCATCTTGATGTGCATTTTGTTTCTCATACTTTAGGCTTAATTCCTTCAGGCTCATTCAGTGCATAGACTAAGAAATTAATTATTCAATCATCATTTATGCTCACTAATGTTTTAGTTTTTGATGAGAGTTAGCAAAAAACATTCAGTGAATTACTTTTTACAGAAATTATTCAACATAATCAAATCAAATCAAATCAAATTTATTCCATTCAAAAATCATGATACATACATAATACAGATGTTGTATAAAGATTCATTTGAACCACTTAAATAGCCTATAACATGAAATGTACATGAAATATAATTTATAAAGCTGGTCCTGGAATCAGCAAACATAGCCTATATTGCCTGTGCGTTCGCTGGGTTGACATCTAAATTACATTTGTGGACCAAAGACATTATTGAATTTTCAGGAAGAATGACTTGAAAAAGTGAATAAATACAACAAACATACAACAAACATACAACACCACTAGTGGTGATATTCCAGGACACAATAGCACTTTATCACGTGCTTTGATATATTTTGTTGAGATGGCCGGTACAGAGCGGGGGGTGAACAGTGCTTGGACGAAAGGTCAGTCAATGAGTCAGTCAGTAAGAAAGTCAGTCATGCAGTTGGTCAGTCAGCCAGTCGATTATTGAGTCAATTAGTCATTAACGTTGGAGCTGATAGTTTGCTTTTATAATAAGGTCAGCCTCTTCTATTGGTGACTCAAGCAGCCACTTTTTTATGCGCTGTTTGAATATAAACAAAGAAGGTGATTGAAATAGATGCAGGGACTAAAAAATTTACATATATTACGGTAAATCACCTGCGAAATATAGAAAGAATTTGTTTTTGAAAAAAAAAATTTAATTTGAGAGTCTCGATACCAGTATGGGAAGAATATCTAGTATTGTGACAATGTGAAACTACCTGGAAAATTCTATTGAAGTTTTTGAAAATATGTGTAAGAATGATTTTAATAAATAATTGACGCACAGTGAGGACGGATGTTTCCCGGAATAGGGCATCAGTTGGATAGCGGGTACATTTACCAAAACCAAAATGAAACCATAATGTTCAGTTAGTCATAGATCATTGTATATTGTTACTTATATTGTGTTCTATCATGGAAAACCATTATTTCTATTATAATATAAATATTGAATTTGGATAATTCTTTATAATATCAATAAAGATTAGATGTTCATTTTCATTATTGCCGTCAATAACATTTCTTACCAGAGAATTTTAATAAATTATTTACTTGAGAAACAAGGCAAAAAGTGATTATCTAATAATAGTAAGGCGCACAAAAATTGAATTGAATCTTTCATAATTATATTTATTAACTGAAAACAAAGTGATAAATGATCAATAACAATGATGATTGAACACCTATTTGAAAATCAAATTATAGCTCTCAAATTAGTTGGAGATGAATAACAGAAAAATACATAACATTAATTCTTTAATGAGAACTGAAAGGAGATTCATGGTCTTACAGTAACAAAAAGCTTTCAAAATGCAATTTCAATAACTAAGCCATTTTTAAGGTCCACAAAACTCTGTAATCCAATACATGAGCATATACGGATCCATTATGATAAAATTTCAATATAGTACCCTACCCATATATACGTTTATTTTATGGGCTTTATTTTAATGTTTCATATTTAAATTGAAATATGATTTTCGATATGCATAATTGAGGGGATATTAATCGTACTCTCTATTTGATGCGTACACTATTTGATGCCTTTATCAACATAAAATGTACTATGTACAATAATTTAGCCTCCCGATTTGTAGCAGGTAGGAACAAAAATTTAGAATATTCAGTAGTTTTTTATTGTGCCCGACACACAACCATTGCAATGGAATAGAATTGGAAATTAATGTCTAACTTGATTTGTTTTTGTATTGTATTTTTCCAATCAACAGTCACAGTAATTTTTATCTTTTCTCTTCCACTACATTAAAAATTTTCATGGAATATTGAACTCAATCAGAAAATATTAGGTCTACATTCTGAGAAGCCTCGTTCATGCACAGCGTTTTACTGAAATGTAATTTGAGTTTCGGCTGAGAGCATGACAAACAACTGAAAATAGAAAAATATTCTCCTTTCATTGGAAAAGTTTATTAATATTCCTCGTGAAAGACGGATGAAATGAGAAGTGCTCAGTAAGTGCGAGTGTTGGCGAGTGGAAACTTGCGGTGAGGGGGTGAGTGGGAGCGGAAAATGAGAGAAAAAGATGAAGATGAAAAATGAGAGAGAAAGTGATAGAGATGGAAAGTCCGTGACGGCAAGTTTCGTGGCTACTCTGGCTTTTAGTTGAGATTGGAACTTTCAAGATTGATTCTTTTCCTGCTACTACTCAATCGAACACAGGCGGATCTGTTTACATTCTTGTTTTGCTTTCAGGTGGACTCAAGTCTCTCACTCTAAGTAAATATAGATCAGTTTTATTTTGAGTGGAGTACTCCACTCGCAATATTGTCGAGTATAGAACAGTTATGTACAAATCATATTTACACATTGATCAAGCCGCCGGTTGTTGTTCTTTATGTTAGTGGTGGAACAGACAGGTCCTGTAGTATTTTCAGTTCCTTGATCATCTGCACTAACTTGTGAATAAAAAATGGAAACATCTGTTCCCTTCATTCGTTATCAATGGAAAGGAATAATAATAATTTGCTGTATTTTGCCTATAAACCATTAGTAAGCTGAACATTTGTTAACGAAAAACAGAAGAAAATGAACAAAGAGAATTGAAAGAGGAAGTATAATGAGAAGAATTGAAGGATATAGAATAAATTCAAGAGTGGGAAAAGAAACGAACAGAATCATAGAAAGTAAGAAATTAAAAATGGAAGAAGTTGAGATAAGTAAAAAAATGAATGGAATAATTGAAAACAAATCTGAGAGCTATCGTGAACTGTCATTTGAAAATATTGCTCATTTTTAGCTCAGAAGTGATACTTCTCCATTTTCATTATTTTTATGCTTTTTCTCCTCCTCCTCCCCCTCCTCCATCATCTCCCTCCTCATCCAAATCCTCCTTCCTTTTCTCCACCTCCTCCTCCTCCTCCTCCTCCTCCTCCTCCTCCTCCTCCTCCTCCTCCTACTCCTCCTCCTCCTCCTCCTCCTCCTCCTTCTCCTCCTCCTCCTCTTCTTCCTCCTCTTCCTCCACCTCCTCCTCGTTATCAAAAAGAAAAGAAGAACAACGAGAAAAATGAGGAGAGCATTTTCTTAAAATAAAAATCAATTTTAATACCATTCAGTTATAAAAATCGAAGAGATAGAATAGAAAAAAGATAGTGAAACAAGAACTGCCGACATCCTAACAGGAAGACGCACCCTAATGACCGGCGGGGAGTGACTTATCGTCAGCGATATGTCGCTGGATGTTTGGTTTGCCCGGTTAATTTCCTGGTCCCCTCACAACCCCTTGCCATTCGCCCCCCCCCCCCCCAGCAAATTTTCCATTGTGTTCCCGCTTTCATTGCGCCCGCCAATAACCCGATAAATAAAAAGAGCTAGCTCGCTCGCTCGTGTGCGTCGTCATTAATACGTGGTTGAGCGTCGACGTCACGACGCTGTCGCACGGCTATAACGATTGTCGCCTTTTATTGCGCGTGGGAAGAATCGATGATAACAGCCACAACACAAGAAGACAAGGACGGCAGCAGCGCACGTCTTTCTATTGGTTCTTTCTGTACAATTCCTCGTTTGCTGACAACAATAATTCTGTGCAAAGACGGCTCAGTAACGACAAGCGTTATTCTGCAAGTCGTTTACACGTGTCGGATACGCTTGCATACAATTACCGCTGATAACACGGAAAGTGGGGTTTTGACGTAGAAGGGGTTTCCACCGCTTCTTTCCCGGATGTGCCTTCAGCTATGAGAAGAATATATTCCTCCCCAATACATCTCTCTAACCAGGGAATATGCTCATTTTAGGGATCTCTGTGCGACGGAATTTATGAGACTGTCTTGATAGAAGGGGATTCATCTCATCATTATACATAAAATTCAAAACTACGAATGCTGGATGTTCTTCATGAACATTACTAACATTCTGTTTATCAATCATTGCATTCAGTCCTTGCAGTCAGTGCATTCATTATTCTTGAGAACTTGCTGAAAGACATAAGTCTATTAGAGAAGCTACTTGAAAACTGTTTAATCTTGAATGATTGATACAAAGTCACTGTAATATCCAATCCTTGTTGAGGCCCCGTAAAAGAAGGTAACTACAAACTGAAATGAAAACTGTTTCAAACAAATTTTGAATGATGAGAAAACTAATATTTATTGGAAGTTTGTCGTGTTTTGATTCACAAAATAGGAGTATCCGAAGTATCTATTTTCTGTGGCTAGTGATGAAATTTGTGAACTATATTACGTGGGCTGTACGTGGGCTATACGTGGACTGTATTGCTGTAAATTACTCTATACCCGAACATAAGTAGAATATCTGACAAACTTCTGATAGCCAATTTTCTTAATTTTTGCATAAGAGAAAAAAGAAGTTTTATTCCACAATATTCATATTGAATATTTTGTTTCACTTGAAAGTTCAGTAGCTACTAGTAATAGTGAACCTCATAAGAGTAAACAACAAGACTTATAATCTGTGTGGTCATCAATACTTATTATTGATAATTGAATTAAACTACTCAACTGAAGAAGAAGAAGAAGAAGAATTGTTCTTTATTTCCTCTTAAAAAAAAATACATCGATAATAACAATAAGTCAGAGAAAAAATATTCTTCACATGGGCTACAATGCCTGTGTGCGAAGAAGAGTCTGAATCGGTAGAATTTTATATAGAAGAAAAAACAAATTAAAAAACATTTAAGAGAAAAAGAAATTACAGCCAAAAAAATACAAAAAAAGAGAGAAAAAGGCTTAATTATTTATGGAGGATCATGTATGGAGAGAGAAAAAACGTATACAAATAAGTTTTCTAGCACTAGTTGTAGCAAGAAAAGAAAATTATCTAGAAGCTTCACACATCTTAACCCTTAACTTGACAATGTATCAAATATAATACGTTGCTTTAATTTTTTTTTCAAATTTTTTCTGTACTGTATTTCATTCGGGAACTGGCATGGTATCATCCGTGATACTTTCCTCTGTACAATAGACTGGTGCTGCCATCTGTCATTTCCTACTGTAACCTACAGAGCGCGTTTGAAACTTCAGTGTCTTCAAATATGTCAGCCAAGCAGAAGAAACAGTCGCGTGACAAGGTAAATGACATAAAATCGTATTAGTAACACAACTTATTCTAAGTTTGATTGATGAGATTCTGATCTATAAATAACAGGGATTGTATACATATGTTTAAATTGAAACTTTATTTAGTTTTAGTATCATTTTTTGTAGATTGAAATTATAGTATCACCAGTAATACATTGCCAAGTTATGAGACGCATGACTCATGCAAGCATAGTATTACATTTGATACACTGCTCAGTTCATAAGTATTCACTTCCTTATTGCTAGGTATCACTGATAATACATTGCTTAGTTATATATCGCTTGACATTCAGCTTTTTTCAATATAAAAATGAATCTTTGGAAAATTTACAACAAAATTTATAACATGTATTACAATTTATTCAATTATAATGTTATGTACAGCATTCATTGATGTTATAATCCATTCTAAAATTGATGATCATCAATAAGAACTAAGAATCTATATAGAATTATTTATATAAATGTATCACTTTATCTCTCTACTGAATATGTAGCCCATAAAGTAAGCTGTCCTATAATATCAAGAATTTAAATTATTGTACTCCAATGCGAACTCAAATCTTTGATTTCAGATTCTAGAAAGGAGAATAGATTATATAAAATCTATCCTTCCCAAACCTTTTGCTGATTCAGAGGCAGAAGAGTCATCAGATGAAGAACAAACATCTGGTCTACACAATAATGGAGAAGAACAGCACAACACTAGTCTGACAATCCTTGAGCCAGTTGATGAGCAGCTCATATTTGAAGATATTGCAGATGCGCCTACAGAGATATGGACATTAGATGTCTCCGTACCTGACCTAGGTACAAGCTCATCTCCATCTGCTGTAGTGATGAATACCTCGCTTCCGGAAGTATCCTGCATTTCACCTCCATCCAGTACTGCTATAACCATACAATCATCATCATTTGTTGCCACAGATAATCAAAAGCCTAAACGTCGTGCATCATCTATTGGAAGAGCTTCCAAACGACTCACTGAAACTGTTGAGGAAAGACCACATCCAAAAACAGCAAAGAAACCGATTCAAAAACAATTCAAGTAAGTACCAAATTGAATTATCATTTCAAAATTCAACATTTATTTCTATTCTTCTGTTATCCTTTCTTGTAAACTGCAGTGAAAACAATTGTACTATATATACTTGAACTGTTACTTGCAATGGAGAACCCTGTTAGAGTAATGAATGGTGAGAGTAACAAGTATTCATATTTCTGCACAAGTTATTGTCCATGTTCATAATAATCATGACTTTTTCCTGAGATTTTCACTAATACAACACTATAATTGGGAAGCGGTTGGCTCCAGGGTCGTGCTGGAATCTTATTGCTCAGATAATTTGAGAGCCATGCACTTGCTATTCCCGTTGGATGTGTAAACACTTATTAAGCCGACTCCTCTAAATATCATTCCTGAGTTTAGAAATAGCTTCCTGTTGATTCGGATCCCACCTAAAGCTGTAGGTCCATCCATGTCTCATTATCATCCCTCTCATAACTGGAGATTCATAGCCTGGAGCTTATGTAGGCATCACCCTCAGCAAAAAAAAAAGCAAACAAATTGAAATGATTGGAAAATTTACTGTTCATTTCAGGTGGAGAAAATCGCACTTTGAGGGTGAAGCAACCATAACTGACCATGAGTTCACACATCCTGAGAGACATGAGACGCCATACCAATATTTTAAATATTTTTTTGATGATGTTCTAATTGATATAATTGTACAAAATACTAATTTATATTCCACTCAAGTGTCTGGTAAATGCTTGGGTATAAATAAATATGATTTGATGGATTTCCTGGCCATAGAGCTACTTATGGGGGTTGTACAAATGCCCAGCTATACTGATTACTGGTCAGGGAATCTCAGATTCGAAAAAATTGCAAATATTATGCCATTGAAACGTTATCAAAGTATTAGGAGGTTTTTGCATTTTGCTAATAACGAAAACATGAATGATGATCGTTATTTCAAGATTAGACCTATCTTAGAGCACTTGAGACAGAAATGCATTTCATTGGAGCAAGAGAAAAAAAATTCTATTGACGAGATGATGATACCCTATAAAGGTACCCGTGCTGGTTCCAGACGCCAGTACATGAAGAATAAACCAACAAAGTGGGGTTTCAAATTATATGTAAGAGCCGGCATCTCTGGTATAATATATGACTTTATAATATATGGTGGTGATGACACGTTTAGAAATAATGTTCTGACAGACGAAGTGCAGCAGCTTGGTTTTGGTTCGAAGGTAGTTGTTGCACTATGTCAAAGTATTCACAATAAGCCAGGATCTGTTGTGTACTTTGACAACTTCTTTACATCTCTTGAACTTATGCATTACTTGCGATATGAGTTGGGGATTTTTAGTTTGGGGACGATTCGATCCAATCGCCTTCGAGGGTGTGACCTTTTAGCTGATAAGGATTTGAAAAAAAAAGGCCGAGGCTCATATGACTACCGTGTAGACAATGAAATGAATGTGTCAATTGTCAAATGGTTTGACAACAAACCAGTACATCTTTGTAGCACATATGTTGCTGCAGAGCCAATCAGTACTATAAATCGGTACTCAAGTGAAGAGAAGAAACGCATTGACATACCTTGTCCACAGATTGTAAAAGATTATAATCAGCACATGGGAGGTGTAGACCTAGCAGATATGTTGGTTGCCCTCTACCGTACAGGTCTTCGGTCCCATAAATGGTATTTGGGGATATTTTCTCAGTTATTAGACATAAGTGTCAATAATTCATGGTTGTTATCTAGAAGACATCATGCTCTGCTGCAAATAGCAGGAAAGCATGATATTTTGAAAGAGTTCAGAACATCTATTGCTCAAAGCTTGATGCTGTATGGCAGACGTAAGAGAAGTGCAAAACTAGATCAAGTTCCCCGGCCTGAGAAGATCATCAAGGCACCCAAAACTGTCAGGCCTGCATCTGATGTGCGATATGATTCAACTGATCATTTTGCAATCTTTGCTACAAGGGGACGCTGTATGCATTGCCCCAATGGACAAACAAATGTAACATGCACAAAATGCCAACTTCGTTTGTGCTTCACTGAAAAGCGAAACTGCTTCTTATTATTCCATAAGCAGAAGTAAATGTATATTTTTAAGTGAAATATAAGTGTACATGAGTAAATGTGAATAAAAGTAGGTGTTTATAATACTGTTACAGAAATGTAATAAGAAATAAGTTCATATAAGGTTATAAGACTTGCTTACATACTAAATTGCTCTACTTACAACATTTTTTTTATTTTCATTACAATGACTACGTAAATTACATCATTCAATAAATTTGTTTTTTTAAATGGCATATTATTTTCCCAGTATCTTGTATTCCGAAATTTTCAACTTGTCTGAAATGTTAGAACAAAAAGGTTACTTTTCGAGTAGAAAAGTATTTTTGCATTATCAAAATAACCAATGTTATAAGTTTGTTATTTGCTTTGAAACATGCCCAAGATATTGACAAAAATATGCTGTACAACAATCATCATTGGTATTTGATAAAAAAGATCCATCAATGAATAATTACAAAGAGTTGATGCATTTGATAATTAGGCAATGTATCAACAGTAATACATACATACTAGAACCTTTGTTGCTGCATACTTGATATTGTATCACATGTAATACATATGCGTTATGAGTTGAGGTACGAGGTACTTGGCATTGTATCACTGGTAATACATATCATAACTTTTTTTTATGGTGATTTTTTTTTGAAAAACTTTTTTTATCTCATCAAGGACATCTATAATATACTAAATTTTCATAAAACTTTCATTTAACGACCATCTTTCAATGTCTGCCAAGTTAAGGGTTAAAGGTAGGAGGGCAGAACGGAATATTAAAAAAAAGGTCAAAGAAAATAATATAAATAATATCACAACTCTACATAATGAAGGAATCGATTCTGCAAAATCAATTATGTGAGATCAAGGAGAAAATATACCTGATAATTTGACAAATCGACTACTATGTTGCCTGACAGTACGATGTAACTAGACCGGATAAATGTTTTTCATCATCTTTTATCAAGAGAACTTTAACCTGACGAGAAACATCAGGCAGTTAATTCCTTTACTTCCCGAATAACCTTAAAGATATTCTTGCCATAGGACTCTCCAACAACTCTGTTAGCAGTGTGCCTATAAAGGTGCTACAAAGTAACAGCTTTGAGGAGCTGTGCTGGACAAAACTGTTCCTTGTGGAAAAATGAGGAGCTTTTGAGGCCGAGCTCATTCAGCACTTAGCTTGGTGTTGGTCCGTAAAAGCGTCTGCTAAACGATCCGACGGAGCCATAAAAGCGACGGTAATTGCCCAAAGAATCGCTGTTAACGACCCTAATAAACAACGCCGACAACTCGACCACGTGGTCATTCGCGTTTTGATTGCATTAATTACAAAAATAAGCGCCATGCATTACAAAGTCCTCCTCGCTCCTTCCTCTCCATCCTATTTCGGCGTGGTTGGCTGATTATAGCCTTGAAACGAGCTCTTCTCTGCCATCATAGACCATTGCGCTTTGTCAATTATCTTTGCTACTATCCTTGTTAATCCTTCCATCATCCATCCTTTTCTTTAGGACACAAGTAAATACAGATCTTGCTTCGTTAAGACTCATCTACTATTTACTTCTCTTTTCTACAGATAAAATGATTCTCAAAAATAGAGATCACTTTCCTGCTCGAATGGGAAATTTAAAATAGGTATTTGATATCTTCATAATAATTGTCAACACTGAATTTTTATAATTGAGAGTCTAAATAAAAAGATAATATTTATCAATCCTATTATCAAAAAAAAAAATATATAATAAGGGCCATTCATCTTCGAAAATTAAATGACTTCTATAGACCTATGAATTTGAGAATATACAGTTGAAATGAATGTGGAATAGACACTCAGTTTAGAACAAAAGCAAGTACACGAGTAAATTGCTTTCAATTTTACAATAACAATTAATTATCCTATTCTTATAGAGATTTATCCAATAGATCAAAGTATAAACTTCAATTGGAAAACCATTTTCATCAATGAACTATTCATCCAAATCCTCATTCAACTCATAGCTATTGGTGGCATACCATCAGAATGGCATCGGTCAGATAACACTACTTGTCAACCGATGCCACTCTCGTGGTGCGCCACTTATTGTGAAAACAGCAGCAGCTTGTTCAGCAAGAAAAGAGCTGAATCTGTGTGTATGATGTTTATTATGATCCAAGGTAATAATAATTGTTATTGTGTTTAAATTGTATGGCTCCATCCCTTATTTAGAAGCCCAAAAAATGCAATTAGAAGAACTCAGTTGATCCTGAAAAAGGTAAATAAATTCTACAAAAACATGAATATTTCGTTCCTTAACTAAACGAGTTCAAAAATTATTACTAAGAGGTAGAAAGCTGGTGGACATTTTAAAGGAATGAATGACTTCAGTTGAAATTATCAATATGACAATGACTACAGTCTTATTGAATAATAATGAGAAAGAGAAGGTACACCTACCTGAACAAACACCTTCTATTCAGATATTACTGCACTAGAAATTTCAAACTTATATACCGGTAACTAATGTTCAAAAGTGTCATAAATCATTAACTTCATCCAACTTTAATTTCTATCAAATAGATGAGGGAAAATGGCATAAACTGTTGATTCTCTACTTCGAAACTGCTGAGAATTTTTTATTTCTCTCTTCCACCCAGCCCCGTTCGGTATCAAGCAATAGCAAAAATGCTTTTGCTTGGTGACGCTCTCAAAGCGTAATAACCTGATATATTCAGGAAAACATTTGTACTGTCATCCGGGGGGATATCCTAATAAAGTATAAGATTATGTTCCTTACTTCCTGAAAATTTTAAGGCACTCTTTCTCAGCTCCTCGAAGCCTATATTCGCCTGTCTCAGATATGGAAAGGAAACCGAGAAGAGTGCTGAGTCTGTGTATTATGAGCTCTAAGAAGCGCTTTCTGCCTCCATCAAGTGAAAGTGAGCAATAAAAAAGTGATATTTTATGGCAGTTGTAAATCAAGCCTTGTAGAAGGGCCTGCGGTATGGCTAACCAGCGCGCAAACTACGAATACAAAATGGATGAGTTACGGTTGTGGTGAGACAAGGTCACTGCCATGCCATGATGTGACAAATGTTAACAACGTGTGGAAATGATGCTTTTGAACAGAAGACCAAGTCATTCTTCTGACCTGGAACTTCGTCTCTCTTCAAGGCTATTGTGTATGCGGAATTGGCAGAATTTATTGATTGTTGAAGGAATATTGAATCATGAAACGCATAGTAGTTGCAGGAGCATTGAACGTGCCAAGCAATAAATAATCAACTTTGAAGGACATTTAACATGAACCTGTGATAGTAAATTCAAAGGCTTATTTGATTCCATCCAATAAATAATAATGATTGATGAATGATTATCAACTTATTGTCGCTTTCATTGGATTTCCTTTGCGTGATTCAGTTGTCTCTTCACTTCATACCTCTAATCCATCGTTATTTCAGAAACCTTTCTTACTGTTGGCGAAGTGCTATGTTGTACCACATATTTTTAAGTTGAGAGACGATATGAACGTTCATGTACAGCAAAAGCGAAACTTGTTGAGATGAGAAAAATGTAGTTGATAAGTAATGTACTTCAAGCCTTTAACAAGAGCGGACCCAGCTGCAAAATTTTGGAGAAAGGGACACAAATCAGGAACTTTATGGCAGTTTTTCATGAGATTGCCTTTTTTCATATCCCTTTCTTATTCCATATGCTTTTGGGGGTGCCATGACCCTCTTGAAATTGCCCTTGATGACCTTGGGATTATCATCAATTTTATTAATAACAAAGACTCCAAGTTATTCCGTTAATAATCCAATTGAAGTAAGTACAATTCATCTACTTGGAGGCCGTGGCCATTCAATTAGGTATGTAGGAAAGTATCGGAATGCTGCTTTGTAAGACGTCTTGAAGCATTAAATAACCATACTTATTTAATTATTTCTGAGATAAATTAATCACAATGTTAATCATGATTTGGAAACTAAAACAGGGGTGATAAACCATGTGCCGTGCCAAATATTTACATAACTGATGGTGTCAAGAAAGGGAAAACAATGAAGAAAGCCAAACGTAAGTGGTCAACACATTCCCGGAACACCTAAAAATTCATTTCAAACTCATTCATTCAATTTTGAAAAGCGACTGCATCCAATAGGGCCTATTCATATTTTATCGTGTGTCTGCAGGCTGTCATTAAATTTAATTGCATCACAGCGTCGCTATTGCGGGGACAGAGAGTGAGGGTGTACTGAGTGGGGAAGTGTGTTTTCCCGTGCAAAACCGAACCCCTCCAAGTAGACGAGCCCTGTGTGCGCGGCCTTGTGGGGCCTCAGGGTAGGGTGGATTGCTCGTAAAGGCCAGCGTATCCCTAGGTCTCTTACCCTGCCTCGGTTGTTCCGGGTAAAAGAATGCGAAATGAGGAGGGTTATTTTTTCAGGGACCGGAGGGATGAAAGCGACCGTAGTTATAAAGATGGGATTAGAATTGCACTAGGATTGAAAGGTACTGTATTGTTGTGGAACTAATAGTGACTGCGGAATAAGATAACGCCTCTTTCTAATTCATCAACTTGCAAGAACCTGGAGGCCAGTACTTACTTATTCGCTACACTAGTCACTTATAAGATGATTTCTAGCATTGGAGAATGGAAAGCTAGTTGAGAATTCAATTTGAAAAATTGAACTAGAAAGTTAAGTCAAGTTAGCTGATAAGTACTCCACAATACAAAAAGGGTGCTCATCCATCTGCTCATTTAGTTGATTGAAGACGTTTTCAACCTAAGATTCACTCTATTGATTTCAACAACATGGAACACAAAATATGATGAATTTCTACCAGAGTTTTCATACTTTGTAATATAGGCTAGTAAACTTGTAGGTAACATTTAAAATTGGTTTAATACTATCTTGTAAAGCAAGGATACCACCATATTTAATTGCAAAAAAAATATTATTACTACTATGCTTTCATAGTTTTGTTCAAACCGTTAAAATGTAACATACTTACTTCAATATGAATCCGGTTGCATCTATTGGTATCGAGACCCTGCGCCGGAACGATCTTTTCGACCATTATGATCGGAGACCTGCCTGGATGTGCACTTGAATTATCTGTGAGCTCTGCTGCGGGGTCCTCAACAGTTACAGCCTGAAAATCAAAGACTCATTGAGAGAACAAGCCCATCTGGGACCCCCGAGTAGGAAGTAAGTTCAAGGCCCCTCCCTCTCTTTCCTATTTTTGGCCAGTTTGGGCCACTCAGTTCTGGTAGGTGGGTGGGGGGGGGGGTGGAGGATACTTCTGTAAAAAGTGATAAATATTAAATTTAAAGTAGCGATTAAGACTTTGCCTGAGGGGTTAACTCAGTTTTTTTGAAGAGCACGTTGGAAAATCACTTCCAATGAGGCCATTCAGACCTCACTGGGTCGTAAACTCATTTGAAATAGATTTTTGATCAAATAATAATTATCACTCATTCTTTGGGCCCAAATTTTACGCGTACTCATTCATTCTTTAGTACCTTTAGCGTAGTTGAATTCAGGCTTCTTGGACCGACATCTTGGCAGGTATACTGGCTTGGCTCCACGCGGTGGTTCACAAATTTTTATTTTGAATACTTGAGTTTTTGGTAAAATTCGGCAATGAGATTGTCAATTTCCAACATAGTGGGAACCGTGCAAGCATTATTGCTTAAATTTAAAAAGTTACATAAAAATCTAAAATAATAATTATTTTTAAGGAGAGGCTTAAAAAACGCTACCTCATCCTTCTCTAGCCAGTGGTCATCTCGTTACTTCTCCAAGCTCCATAGACGGTACTTGGGAAAGAAGAGTGGCGTCATTTTTCAACTCACCAATAATGGTGCAGAAAAACGTTTTCCTCCAATGGGAAGCTTACACGCTTCCCACACTTCCCACCCGTCTTAAATCGTAAGTGTGCCACAAATACGAAACAATTAAGTTTGGAGAAAAAAGAAAAAATTAATTTTAAATTCAAACAGTTTATTAGACAAGAAGTAAGCAGATATTCCAAGTTGATTAAAAAAATGGACATACAAAATATAATTGACAATAAATTTTAGCGAAAGAAAGGACATCGATCAACCGGTAAAAGCTGACTGATAAGCCAGCATAGTCAAGCATTTGACAAAATAGCCTTCTGTTTCAAGTAAACAATTATTATGCACCTCATCTCATTAGAAAACACTGAATACAATATTATTATTTGGAAATTTCATGTAAACGAAAAATATTATAATAACAATTGTGATAGGACACGTAAGTTACGAACATTCTTTCATTTCTATCCCTTAGCACTTTGGATTATTCTGCTAATTTTCTCAATTTGGAGCTCGGTATTTTTGCACCGTGACAGTATGCTCGGAAACATCCATTCAGATGTCATTAGGAAAGGTATCAAGAACATGTGCTTATATACTACAGTACAATCCACTATGCAATAACAAAAGTAGGGCTATTTAATAAAACTGTTTAGATCCTGAGTAAGTTTTTTCAACTTTAACAAAAAATAATATTGAGAAGTTTCAATATCGAAGAACACCATAAAAATTAATGACACCATTATAAATATCTATCTAACATAGATAGAGTTATTTATTTAACTTAATTTTTTGTAAATTAACATTTTCGTGGAGGAGTGATACCTCTATTTTTTATTTGGAGCCTTTAAACGCCCATATTTATGTGTAACTGCCAAGAAGGTATACCTACATTCAAGTGCAATGCAAATCAAGAGAGAAGAACATGCAATATATTCGGGCACCCTCTCAGGAACAAATAAACCGTGGAATGCTGCAATCGCAATGTACGGCATCACTTGACAGGAGAGGGAGAGTACATCGCTGTTGTGGCTTATGAAAAAGTTTTTTTTTTAAAGCTCCAAATGTTAAGCTGAGCAAAAGGACATAGGAAAACAGGGGAAGTATCTCAAAGACTTTCAAATACCAGATGCATCATCATTCGCTCCATCATTGTCGATACAAAATTAATTTTCTATGTGTGCAAACATAAATAATAATATTTTAATATTTTGTGGATATTTTAGTTCAAGAATGGAGAGCTTGCGTGGTGAATGAACTATAATAACCGTTTAGTGTCATGCAATTTTATAGCTATAGTGGGTAGGTCCTATGGCTCCAACTTTCAGTAGGCACTTGAAGCCTATTGTAGGCACTTGAAGTTAATAGTATTGTAAGGCTCGATGCACACTTGCGTGTTTTCAAGCAGCGTGCACGCTGCTTGTTTTTTCTCTTCAATACACACTAGAGCGTGTTTTCAGCGATTTCAACCTGCCAGACCGCCCGGAGTGTTGTGAAAGCTGCATGCACGCGGCGGTTGGGCAAAAAGCTGCGTGCTCAATTTGCAAGTCGCGTGCACGCTGCTTGCAAGTCCGCTCAAGTGTGTACTTCTTCACTAGAACTCATCTACCGCTGAACCGCCGGCGTTCGCAAGCTGCGTGCACGCAGCTTGAAAAAACGCAAGTGTGCACCGAGACTCTATTACTAATGAGCTCTATTACTAGATATCTCCGGTCTCATTTCAGCTTCACTTCAATGTTCAACATTTTAACTTCATTATAATCAATTCCGGGGAATTTTAATAAGAATCTTAGTTTCTGAGGACTTGATCACTTAAAAAATCTAACACTGGATACGATGAAATCATTTCAGTTCGCCTTGTTTTTTGAAACATCAAATGAACAGGATCTGGGTTTATCTTGAGAGGTTCACCTTATATTCTAGTGAAAAGCTCCAATACGAAGGCTAATCCAACATGAAATTGATATGAAACATAAAGTAGTTCAATTACTAAAGAGTAATTGTCAGGGTTTGAGCTTGTTGATGGAATGGGAAAATTATTTAAATCATTGAAAATTCTGTCAGAATAGTCTCATTAAAATTGCATATGCTTATAATTATTGTTATTTTTTGAAAAAGTCCATAGACATAAAACTCTCTGACAATGCAACGCTTTCGAACAATGTTTTCCAAAGATTCCAGTGAATTTTCTCTAGACTACATTCAAGTAAACAAGTCTCAGATTGAAAATATAGCTTCATCATGCGAATCATCAACCGTTCATTTTCTAGGCAAAACAAACATTCTCGGAATGTTTAAAGTTCACCGAGGCTAAATACATGTGTATGTGAGAGTGAAGCGCTGGAATAGATATAAAAATTGTTTATAAAGACGCATCGTGCTATACAGGCTTCTTTTTTATCCTCCACTTCACTTTTCTCGTCTATTCCACTTTATTCACTTTTTCTTTCTGCCACCAGAATGCTTACAAGTAGAGCGACGCTGCCACTCTGTATGGTAATTGCAGATATTTCAAAGCGAAACACTCTCCCCTAGTCATTCGTTTTGTTATCATAATGATCAATATGTATGCGGCCCGTTTAGGCAGACAAACAAGGGCGAAGACCTAACAGAACAACTCGAAGAAGGAGCAGCTCCCGCCTTAAGAAGACACAAGACAACCCGGGGGAGAATGAAAGAAAAGACATCCTAACCGCAGTAGGATGAATAACCGAGTACCGTATTGATTGTCAATGTGTAAATACAAGGAGATTGAGAGCTGTGAAAAAAGGCTAGAGTCTATCAGGAGGAAAATACAAGTATTAACAAAGACATTTCCTGGAATCATTCACTACTGGTTGGGGAAGATTTTCATTCTAACTTTCAAGATTACCAATCATCATTGAAATTTCGTAGAGAAGAATAATTTTGTAGACAAGGAACGATATTATAAAACTTCAATTCCTATTTCCCATGGGGTTGATATAGTCTTAAAGGCAGATTTTAAGCATTATTTAATTCAAACATTTCCGATATGAATTAAGAATATAATAATTGTTATCAATGATAAACTTTTATTATTCAATTGAACCTGACATTATTTCGAGGATTGACACATAATCTCTTAGCTGTTTATAAAATTGATAATATTGCAGTAATTTTATGTGTAAAAATAAGTAAATTATTTTATTTTTTATTTACGTTGATTGAAGGCTTCCATGTCTTTGCAAGCACTCCAATTTGAAATATTTTGCGATTGAAACACAGCACCTATTTGCCAAATTTTAATCACTTGAATTTTTCTTTAAAAGTTAATTTATGTTCAAGGGAATTGAGTACTGTGTTTACTACATTCTAATGCTCAAGAAAAGAACTGTAAAGAATTGCATGGAAGACAGAAAACAAACCGATAACTATAGGGAGAAAATGGGAGAAACTGCAGTTTGATAAATTCAAATTTCCAATATCTGTTGATACGAGATTTCCATGTATTGACAACCTAACAAAGCCAATTTGCTTGATATGAAAGAGTATTTTATACTACAGAAATATAAGCTTCATTGAAAATTGTATTTGTTTATAGCTACAACAGTAACTTCTCAGCCATATTTTCCTACCCTCTTAGCTCCTAGTGCAAGGATGCAAAATATCCCTTTCATAGTTCTACTCTACAATAATATCATAGTTTGATACGGATTTGCTGGGTACTTGGATTATGAGTTTGAATGTGTGGCTAAGGTGTAAAGTTTGCAGCAATAGCACTGGCTTTCAATGGTGAAATTTGTGTTCCTTATTACGCTGCTGCAACATGAATGCGCGGGTAGGTGAGTCAGAAGCATTTAGATAACAGGCCAGACATTTCAAGGGAAGTATAAGGTTGCAGCCGCTCACTGGCAGCATTCAAAATCTCCCAAGGGGGATTTGTACTTCGGGGTATGGAATAGCGGCTTTGCTGTGGAAAGGGGCTCCGGCTATAAGTTCTCCTCATTTTCTTGAGGGACACAGCCGCTATTGGTCAAGGTATATGGCTGCAATTTGAGGCTTTCAGTGTATTGTAGCGCCTCCACCCGACATTAAACCCCATTCACTTCCACTCGGCAACTATGAGATGTCTAATAACATTTGCCAAGTCCTATCGCATTCAACAGATTCACACCACCACAAACAGTAGCCTAATAGAACATCGGCTAATTTGAAAATACAGCCAAAGTGTTATTCTTGCCTGTGTTAACACAATACAATTGAAGATTGCATAGACTCAGCACACAAGAATTAATTGGCTTATTCATTATTAAAATTTGTTTATCTGAAACAGTGGTAGCCGTCGTAGTGTGGTCAGAGCGCCTAGCTTAGACTGACCGCCACTCCACCGGTCAACGATTCGATTCCTGTTCAGCATGGCGTCTTTGTATTATTATTATTATTATTACTATTATAATTCTATAATTATTATTTTTTTTCAATTGTTATTATTATTATTATTATTATTATTATTATTATTATTATTATTATTATTATTATTATTATTATTATTATTATTATTATTATTATTATTGGCGATAGAACTCCCGAAGAGGAAGACGCTAAGCAATCTATGATTCGTGATGCAGTATTTCATTTCTTGGGTTTATTCTTCTTTTCTGCCCAGTATTCTTTCATTCGTTGTGAAAATATTTGTTTCCTTTCTTCATTCCATCGTGGTCGGTACTGTTTTGGGCGCAACTCTTTGAGGACTTCCCACTTATCTACTTTTTTTCTGAAACTCTGTCTGTTCAAGATCTCTTGTTCGTTTGTATTAAGTTGAGTTGAATCCTTTTTAACATTCTCTACCCAGGGTCCTGGACTGGTTAGCGTCAATAATAATAATAATTATTATTATTATTATTATTATTCAGGTGGCACTGGATATGAACACACCCCACTTTCCACTTCTTTCCACTTCACTGTTACAATTTCGAGAAAATAATTTAAAATAAAAGTAATAAGCGTGTTAAAACTGATTTATCTGAAGAATCCACGGGATTAATAGAGTGTGATCGCAAAAAACCGGACTGAACTGTGCATAGTTTCAACTTGAATCGGAAAAAAGTGTATAACCTCAAAGGTAGGGCAGACCGGAACTTTCCTAAAATTACTTTACTCTTCAAATGCAATAAATTAAAATAAATACTGAATTTGGAAAAATAATTAAAATAAAAACTGTAAACCTGAAATTTTTATTGACTTATGAACAACTAAAACCGTCAGTTTGGGCTTGAGTGTGTTTGTAGTGAGCCGAGAGAACTATAAACTTCAACATGAAAAATTGTTCGAGATGTGAAGAAAGCCTGTCATCCGATGGGGACACAGTGACTTGTAACAAGTGTAATCAACATATGCATTTTGAATGCTCGGGGCTGAGGGAAACAACATATAGGAGTATGTCAACTCAGAAGAAAGCAGATTGGCGCTGCCCGACATGTAGGCTAAAGCCAAAAACAAGGAGTGATTCCACCTCTTCATTCGAGAACATGGATATACAAGGTATTCTTAACCAGATTTATTAATAGATTAGATATGATGCCAGAGATCAGCAACAAAATAGAAAATCTAACAAAATCCATCTCTGGCATCACAGAGGAGATGAAACAGTACAAAGAAAAAGTGGATGAGCTAGAGAAAATCAATGAAGATAAAGAAAAAAGGATAGAATCACTAGAAAAAAGAATTCTTGAATTGGAGAATCATTCTCTGGAAAGGAATATTGAAATCATTGGCGTGAAGAAGTTAACGAATGAAAATCTTAATAATATATTTGAAACAATCACAAGTAAACTAAACATACCAAATATATCATCGAATGACATAGAATCCATCTACAGACTACCAGTAACGAAAAATAAACCGGATAACGCAAATATTATAGTCAAATTGAAGAACAAGAAGGAACGAAACATCATACTACAAAAAAGGAAAACGCAAATCACAAATGAAGACATCCTGGGTATAAACAACAAAGAAAAAATCTACCTGGCCGAAAATCAATCGAGGGAGTTCAAAAAACTATTCTGGGAGATAAAACAGGAGGCGATACAACAAGGATTCAGATATATATGGAGCAGAGAGGGAAAAATATATATTAAAAAATCAACAGAGGATAATAAAATACGAGTGCGTTCAAAGAATGATATCACAGAACATTAAGTTAAAAATATAGTGATCAGTTGGAAAACATAAAGTTAGAATACTCTTATACATAGGCCTCTAGAACAAAAACAATATTCACTATGAAAATGAAAAGTGTGAGAGGTAAGGAATAGGTATTGACTCTTTTATTGTGAAATCCGAAAATATTTTTTCTCTTTTTTTCCATCGTCCAACTCATTAAAAATTCAATTAAGTTGTGTGCACTGTTTCGCTGGTCTCCTAAATCTACAAAATTCTAAAAATAAACTGAATAAATAATTTGTTGTAGGTATCAGAAAACTTGATAGATTGTATAATAGGACACACTTTATGAATAGGTTACTTTTAATAATTAGCAGATAAACTTCATCACTTCACTGTGAAATTATAACAGACAACAAATTATGAGTAAATCACATATAACAAACAAGATCGAGTAATAACCAACAGGCACACAACTTTTATAGACAAATGCAATGATAAAGAATGAGTAAGGAGAAGTTAACAAGAAAGCTTAATGATCCCAACTAATTCAACGTACAGGAACGCAATAAATGCTCAACAGAGATTAAATCTATCTTATCAATACCGTTAGGCCTATAGATAGAACGAGTTTTCAATGACAATCCATATCAAAATGGAAGGACAATTTATAAATCCTTCACCTTCTATGATGTTGAATAATAGAGTAGAAATGATGTGAAAAATACTAAAATTTATTAATAAAATAGGGCTCACAGCAACACACACAAAAGCCCAACAAAACAATATAAAAAAGCGAATTAAAATCTTAAAACCCTAAAATAATTAATTCACTACACAAATTACATAAATTAAATAAAAATAATTTCCTCAATCATTAAGTATGGATCGATTATTTGAAATAGAACAAATACAGACAAAGACTTTCAATAGTATTCACGATTTCAAAAATTCAATTACAGAAGAAAATACATTTGAATGCATCATGATAAATATTAGAAGCATAAAGAAACACTGGGACACACTAATAACAACCTTAGGGAAAACACTAAATAGAGTAAAATTACTTATACAGATCGAGACTAGCTTGAAAGAGGAAGAGATAGATTCATATGATATCCCAAACTTCAATCACATAAGCTATAGTAGAGAGCAAAGATCTGGTGGTGGTATACTGATATACTATAAAAATGAGTTGAACATCAATGTAATACCTCAAGATTTCACAGCTAGCGAATCACTGATATTTGAATTATCCATGAATAACAAAAAGTACTTGATTGCTGTATTCTACAGACCACCATCGAGTAGTATATACCAATTTAACAACCAAATAGAAAATTGGCTGCAATCTGCGCTAGTAAAAAATAGCAAGAATCTGATAATTATGGGAGATATTGATGTCCTAGTGGAAAATATCAATCTGCAATCACAAAGTTATCTGAATATATTGTATGCAGCTGGATTGCAAACGGGAATAAAAGAACCAACCAGGGAAGAACTATATGCTGACCATATGACATCAACATGCATAGACCATATAAACACCAGAATAAACCCAAACCAAATAGAAACAATGATTATTAAAACAAAAATAGCAGATCATTACATGGTGGGTTTCAAATCAAATAATATCAGGACAGAGGCGAAAGTAGATGAAAAAATAGAGATAATCTCAGATAGACTAGTAGGAAATATGATTAAAAATACAAACTGGAATGATCACCTAACATCAAACAACTCAACAAAAATATATGAGTCAATAGTCCAGAAATTTGAAAACATATACAAGAGAGCTACAATAGCAATCTTCAAAAAGAGAGATAAACAAAACCAGCCATGGATTACAGGGAATATTAAAAACAAAATCAAAAGAAAGGATGAATTGTGGAACAGACTAAAAAGGCAACCGAATGATTACTACCTGAAAAATGAATATAAAAATCACAGAAACCATCTGACAAACGAAATACGTAGAGAAAAACGTAAATATTATTACAATAAAATCAACACTCATATTGGAGATGCCAAGAAGACATGGAATGCAGTCAATGAGATTCTCAATGTAAGAAA
This sequence comes from Conomelus anceps, assembly GCA_948455865.1. Classification (NCBI taxonomy): domain Eukaryota; kingdom Metazoa; phylum Arthropoda; class Insecta; order Hemiptera; family Delphacidae; genus Conomelus; species Conomelus anceps. Next base: position 52,546,017 of record OX418218.1, on the reverse strand, counting down.
AAAACCAAGTAAATCAGTGTTAATGGAAAATTTTAAAGTCAGAAGAGAAAAAGATATGAAAGAATTATGTGATAACTTTAATGAACACTTTAAAACCAAAATAGAAGAAATGAATAAAAACATATTAACAAATGAACTTCATGTGCCAATGATTAGAACTTATAGACATGATATGAGAAATGCAACAAGCACAATAATGGAAGCAATTGAGATGAATGAATTACAAATTATAGTAAAAACCCTAAATACTACAGCTTCCCCTGGTATTGACAATATAATACCAAAACATATAAAAGATCATTTTGAAAGCCTGAAAAAAATTCTCCTGCATCTATATAACACAATAATTAAAACAGGGAAAATTCCAACAATGATGAAAACAACAATACTCAAACCCATTTATAAAAATGGACATAAAAATACATTCAAAATTACAGACCAATAGGTGCAATTTCAGTATTAATGAAAATATTAGAATTCATAATTCATGATAAACTACTAAAATACTCAATACAGAATGATCTGCTGAATAAGAACCAATATGGCTTTGTTCCCGGTAAATCCACTACCCAATTATTAGAGAGAGTATCGTACTTGATTAATGAAAATATAGATCGGAGGAGCTTAACCTTTGCAGTACTATTAGACCTGAGCAAAGCATTTGATACTATCCAACATGAAATACTAATAAAGAAATTGAATGTGATGGGAGTATGTGGGATGGATTTGGAATTAATTAAGAACTATTTTACAGACAGGGAAACTATTGTTAAAATTGGAAACAGTAATAGTACTCCAAAATCCCAATCATTTGGGGTCATTCAAGGTTCCCCATTATCACCCTTGCTATTCAATTTATACATTGGCGATCTGAAAAACTGCAATTTTAAGGGAGAGGTCTATAACTATGCAGACGATACCATCATCCTATTTACACACAAAAACTTATCAGTCGCAGCCGAAAATATACAGAAAGACATAAATAGAATCACAAAATATTTTCACAACAACTATATTCATATTAACAGTACAAAAACTAAAACAATAGTATTCCATAACCCAAAATTAAACATAAATATCCTCGATTCAAACAATAGAATAATTAGTCACAACTACAAATGCTTTTCAATACCTAATCAGTGTAATTGCAAAAAAATCAAACATTCAGATTCAGTTAAATACTTGGGGCTGCATTTTGACTCAAACATGAAATGGTACACACATTCCCAGATGTTAGTAAAAAAACTGAGATATATAGCACATAGATGTTATCAATTGAGAGAATTGCTACCCACAAAAACAAAGCATATTGTATACTTTAGCTTGGTTGAATCCCAAATAAGGTATGGAATAACTGTATATGGTCATGCCCCAAATTATATTCTGAATCCAATTGTACAGTTAATTAACAAAATAAGAAGGAACCTTTTCCATGGTCTAGATACAAATATCCTGCAAATACTCCATTTCCGAAACTTATACAACTACATAATATTACTAAGATACTATTTTGAAAACCGTTACCGACAAATAATTGAAAACAGATACAACACAAGACACTCACAATAATTATAGAACATCAGAATATTACACAGAGATGGGAAAAGCTGTACCAGAATACTTTGTACCACATATCCTCAACAACATCCCTAACCACCTAAGAAATCTCAACACATATGCCGATGCAAAAAGAGAAATCAAATGCTATTATATATCGAATCAATAAGACGCCAACTAGCATATTTCTCAATAATTAAGTTGATAGGTAGGGAATATATACACAAAATATACAAACAGCAAAAAATTACAAAAATTGTAGCCATAAGTACAACTGAACCTCATAAAACAATACTGTTGTATAATAATTGAAATAAGTCTAGAAAAACAAAATAAACAAAAAAATAATTTGATATAAACCCCTAATAAAAGCTAAAATTAGCTTCATAGGGTAGCCACCAGAATACAGATGATTGAATTTACTATTAAAAAAAAAAAAAAAATTATTAGTATTATTATTATTATTAGCCGTAGAGCTCCCGAAGTGGAAGACGCTGAGCAAAATGATGATCACTTATTGGACTTGGTGGTAGCCCTCCTGTTCGCCCACTCTTGGAGCTTTAACCTCTGGAATAATTTCCCATTTATTAATTTTTGTTCTAAAGTTATTTTGATTGGAAATGTCATTATCAGTAATTTTTGCCAGAACTAGATCTTTTTTACATTTCGAATCCATTCTCCTCTATTGGCAAGCAAAGCTACATATTTTACCAATTTTTTTGTAATTCTATGATCAGGAAGCCTCATGATATGACCATAGAATTTAAGGCTTCTTTTTCTCATGTCTGTTGCTATATTTGAATGCTCTTCAACTAGGGTATTTTTTCTGTAATCTACAACCGTTTCAGTTAATCTTGGACCAAGAACTTTCCTAATTATTTTCCTTTCCTCCTTCTTCAAATTTTCCATATTGGCTTTCCTGTTGAGGTTCAGGGTTTCACCACCTCTGAATGAAGAAACATTTCAAATTTAAACCTCCTACGACTATAAGGGTAGAAGCTAGGTTTTTGATTTTATTATTCGCCACCTCCCGCTGAGGCTGCATTTCAAATTTCTAGCTGCATTGGTTAACAGATGTCATCAACCCGGCATAATTACATTTCATCATACCCAGTCATGGGTCATGTATGTTTCCTACATACTGCAAGGCTCCGACTGCTCGGTAGCCTACATTCAAAGTGCAAAGTCTTTTGCTGTTCAAAGACAGCGTAAATAACGCCGCTAAGGGGCCTGTCATATGATTGAAAACTGTTGACTTCTATCAGCTGTTCCTTTAAGCTGTTCGGCCGGCAAGCTCAGTCGGTTCAGTAGGTTAGGTCTATAAAATGGATTAATTAATAATAATTATTAGCTCCCCTATTAAAATTTATGGTCAGAAACCATCCCCAATATTCACACAACATATTCCCCAACTTTCATGCCGATCTGTCAAGTAGTTTTGAAGTCTATAGGGAGCATACATAGATAAATACATACATACATACATACAGACATACATTCATTTTTAACCGACTTCCAAAAAAAACAAGGTTCTATATTCGACCTGTTTTTTTATGTTTGTACATCAATCATTCAAACAATATTGAACCGATTTCAATGATTTTTTTAAAATGAAAGAGCATCGCTCAGCGGTGGTCCCATCCAAGTTTCGCAAGGATCGGCCCAATACTAAACAAAAAGGAGCATTCTTCGATGTCTTCATTTCAATCTAGTTTGAATAAGATAGTTCCACACATAACCGCCAATCGGGTATGTGTGGAACTATCTTGTCGTTTACCAGGCTGATCATTGTATCATATGGAGCGCTTCACATCTAGACGATTTTCGAAATCATATGAATGCAATTGTAATTATGCAATTATGCCGGGTAAACGACATCAGTTACCCAAAGCTGGTTCAGTGTGAAACAAGCCTGTAATGTTCTGTTTTGACCAATCACCTGAACTTAATTTGAGTCGAGAATAAGAGGAATATAATATTTCTGTTCATATGAAAATTGTAAATAATTTAGTTGATGTTATGGAGTCATAGGAATAAGGTTATTCAGTTTCAATCATGAGTTGGAGTGAAAAATGTTTTTGAAATCGTTAATTTCAAAAAAATAATTGAACAATATTCTTCAAAGTTATTAATATTTTCGTCAAACTCGCCACTACCAAGAATTTGGTAAAACAGCTGATCTCTGAAGTATTTTTAGTTTTACTGATGTGATGGATTAAGAATATTTCTTCTTCTTCTTTAGGTACCTTCTCCATTGCGGAGGTCGGTAATCATCCTGGCAATTATCTTTTCGTCACACTAGGACGTAATGAGCTGTTTTTCGTGCGTCATATGGAGGCCGAAACCCAGCCAGCACATTCACGTATAATTTACGTATATTATACAAAAGTCTTATGTGAATGAATCATAAATTTCACATACATGAAGCATAAATTTTACGTACATTTTACATACAAATGTCACCTCTTTTTATGTAAATGATACGTAAAATTTAGGTCTATACATATGTATGATTTATGTAGTATATACATAAAATTTGATCTCAAATTTCTGATTAATGTACGTAATTTCTTTATAAATGATACGTAAATTTGAGGTCCATACATATGTATGATTTATGTAGTATATACATAAAATTTTATCTCAAATTTCTGATAAATATATGCAATTTCTTTATAAATTATACATAAATTTGAGGTCTATACAACATATAATTTACATAATATTTATATAGAATTTAATCTAAATTATCAGATAAATATACATATATTTTCTGAAAAGGCTTTTATAAAAGCTATCACAAAATGCTTTTCAGAAAATTAATGTATAGTGGGTACTAGTAAACACATACAAATAGCATTATACTAAAAAACATAAATTCTATAGAATGAACTGTTCAAAACATCCAACAGAATTCAAGTTGTACCTTAAATTTATTATTTAAGTTCAACCAGCAATTAGGTGGTTCGGAACCCACCTGAAACTGTAGGTCCAACTCATAAATCACCATCATCTAACTGACCTCAGAACTAACATCATCAGGTCTCAGACCTATGTGGGCTTCATCCTCAAAAAAAAAAAATCATGCATGCTTTTTTGGTAATGGATATATAGGCCTACATACTGAAAATGCATATATATTTACTGTATATGTATGTGAATTTGAAAAATTCAAAGTCATTTTCAGATAAATACACTATTGTTTTATATATGAAATGTTACACCATCAAATACTTCCCATTTCCTCTTGAATACCAGCTAACAGAGCTTTGAATTTTTTCTTATATTTCAACAAAACATGATTATGATCCAACTGTACTCACTACTTTAATGATAGCATTTATTTTTTTTTCTTTCTTGACACACTAGTTCTGAGACTTGAAAAATTAGTGGGGAGTTTATCCAGAAAAAAAACCGTTTTATGATAATACATATTTATTTTTCTAGTTACCTAACAGGGTAGCTATTTATACAATCATTACACATATTTTTCAAGTAGTAGCCGTTTTTTTTTTTTTTAAGAATATCTTGTTGAAGATTGTCAGAACCACTCCTGAACTTTAGTCTCAAACTTCTTCATGGGGAATGACCCTTGATGGACATTAATCATCATTCCTGTGGAAAAACAAAAATAGATATTGACGGGAGTCAGTTTAGTTGACATGCACAAAACCTATCAATAAATTAAATGTTACAAAGTGCTAGCAACCTATCTCTATGGATTGATATGATTTTGACAAATGCCTTCATAAAATGTGTGTCTGTAGCCAATTAGCTAGCATAACAGACTTTGGGACCGAGGTATGGAGAGGGTTTGAAATTAAGCATTAAACTCATTAATTCACACCAGTAGGCCTACTATACTATTTGCTTGTACTGAATCTCCCTTATTCTGTTCAAAAAGTTCGTCATAGATGCTGTACAAAAAGAATCTTCTAATCCTAAAAAAATGTCAACTAGGGGTATGGGGATGGTTTATGTATGCATCATGGTTATATTTTAGTTGGTTGTTCAAGGTTATAGAGAAAAAGGAATTAATTCTGCCTGTCATTGAATTTTTAATTTAGCTCATATGCAGGTTGTGCAATACTCTGCCAATTCAGAGCATGCACTTCCCTCAATGTTATCATAACAAGGTTATCAAGGACCAGAGAATATGAGCTTCAGAATTTACAGGAACAACAGATAGCGTTTTAGTAGTTTAAAAATACTTTGTAAATCAAGAGTTTCCATTAGTATTTATATCTTGCTTCTTCATAGATTAGATGCATATGAGCCACTTTCAAGTTGCACAGGCATACAGGTCAAAACCCCTTTTCCATGACACCATAATAACAAGAAAGTTCAAAGTTACTGACAATTGAACAAACTGACGAATTTACTTAAACAGAATTTATTAATTTCGAATTCCTTTAGGTGCTATTAGTTTATACTGAAGACTTCCGCAAAGTTTTGTAGTTGTACAAAAATATCAGTCACCACCGGGAATCGAACCACGGACCTCCCAATTGCCGGTCGGGCGCCTTAACCACTAGACCATGGAGACCTTTCTGCACAGCAGCATTCATTTTTACTTGGCCATATCGGCTGGTATCTCACAAGAAAGTTCGAAGTTACTGACAATTGAACAAACTGACGAATTTACTTAAACAGAATTTATTAATTTTGTTGTTTAAGTAAATTCGTCAGTTTGCTCAATTGTCAGTAACTTCGAACTTTCTTGTGAGATACGAGCCGATATGGCCAAGTAAAAATGAATGCTGCTGTGCAGAAAGGTCTCCATGGTCTAGTGGTTAAGGCGCCCGACCGGCAATTGGGAGGTCCGTGGTTCGATTCCCGGTGGTGACTGATATTTTTGTACAGTAGCATTCATCGATTTCCATCAGCTACTGAATACTGTTGTCAATATCCGCCATTGCGGAAGTCTTCAGTATAAACTAATAGCACCTAAAGGAATTCGAAATTAATAAATTCTGTTTACCATAATAACATTAACTCATAATAAAAGTGGTATTTTTCTGACAACAGCTTTAAAAAATATTTATTCAAGAAACAAATTCTTAAAGCTTAAATCAAGTCCACTTACTTTTCATCACATCTACAACTGCCATGTTGCAGTTTCTTCTTCCCTCTTCTGCCTTCCCAGCTGAATTGGATGGCAAAGTTGTGTCACCATCCTCTGGAGAATCCTTCTTATGTGGTCTTCGAGGTTAACATCTCTTCAAAGAAAGCAGCCTGTAAACAACATTCAAAATTAGGTATTAGAAGGAAGTAATATTACAAGCAATATGGCAGGAAACAATTGAATGTTAAGCCTACCAATTAAACAATACAGGATATGTCTACTGGAAAGCAATCTAACTTGGTGATTCTAACTGTTTCAAATCAAGTGGTTTTTATTTCCAACCTTTGTTAGAATTAAAATATAATTATTCTGCTTTTATAAAAGCTTTTTTTATATAGCTTTAAATATATAAAGTCACTTAGCCGTTTTTGGGAGAAATCAATAATAGTTGGAAATTAATTCTGGTTGTTATTCATTTATTGAGCAGATAACCCATTATTAAAGGTCTTGAACTGTTTTCTGATGCTTTATTGTGGCATTACAGCATGTAAATTGGTACCTTCATGTAGTTTTTGAACATTTGTCTGTAATACTTGGAAAGAGTTTTACAGTTGAAATTGTCCTATTGCACCTTAATTTTAACTGAAGTTTAATTTAAAAATAGTTTTAGCCAATAGCATTTCAATTGGCTGTGAAAAAAGTGTGCCCATACTCAGAATAAAATGACAAATTATATGAAAGCAGAAATTTGAAAAATATTTTCACAGAATTTATTAATTTCGAATTCCTTTAATTGCTATCACTTTATACTGAAGACTTCCGCAATGGCGGATATTGACAACAGCATTGAAAAGCTGATGGGAATCGATGAATGCTACTGTACAAAAATATCAGTCACCACCGGGAATCGAACCACGGACCTCTCAATTGCCGGTTGAGCGCCTTAACCACTAGACCATGGAGACCTTTCTGCACAGGAGCATTCATTTTCAACTTGGCCATATCGGCTCGTATCTCACAAGTTAGTTTGAAGTGACTGACAAATATACATAAACAGAATTTATTAATTTCGAATTCCTTTAATTGGAAGTCTTCAGTATAAAGTAATAGCAATTAAAGGAATTCGAAATTAATAAATTCTGTTTATGTATATTTGTCAGTTTATTCAATTGTCAGTCACTTCAAACTAACTTGTGAAATATTTTCAATTTAAGCCCCCCATCAGCTGCAATTTAAGCCGAGCTGGTGATAACAAAAAATGAAAGATGTTTACATGAATTCTTACAGAATCATTACTTTCAAATCACTAATTACTTCTTACCTGAGTAAGCCTAAATAAATTGAATTTAGAAAGAGATCTACTTAGGCCTATTCTTTTTTTGGATTTATGTTCCAATGACTTCGATTTCTAGAAAGTCCTCCAATTCTTAGCAAGGAGGTTTGCTTTGAAATTCACTCATTTCTATGGTTTGATCATCAATAATAATGCACTTTCTTTCGTGTTCCCTTTAACCAAATCCAGATGAACTAGTAATTTTTTGGTCAAACACATTTTAGCTTCATGGGGAAAATGTCTTGCTATCTATTACACACATAAATTGCGTTAAAGCATTATAAGAAGAACTTGTAAGAACTTACCAAAAGGATTTATTCAAATTTCTTAAAGTGAAAACTTTCTAACCTATAAAACTGCCCAAGAAAGATAAAGTGGGTAACCTGAACACTCAATAAATTAAATTCAAAGTTGTACTAACCTGTTTTTGTAATCCTTGGAACTGTTTCCAAATTGTGTTTTATTTGTATCAAAACTATATAATTTCAAGGATATAAATTTTCACTAGACAAAGAGAACAACAAACAACCACCAAAAACTTCACGTGCGGCGTGCCTAACAGAGTCAGAGAGACCAACGAACAAGGAACAACCGCCAAAAAGTTTGATACGTATCGATGTACGAAACAATCGATAATTTTTTAATCGATGTTAATGAGCCTTGATTATTATACATCACATTTAGTGGAATTCTGATTATTTACTTTTATTGGAAAATATCAAGTCTAACCTTGAATCATAGAAGATTGAATAGTTATGAAATAAATTAAAAGAGTTTACCAATACATATAATTTATTACTCATCACGTTTTCGCAACAATATTGGCGTATCGATAAATTACTTGGTGAAAATCATCGATATTTTGTAGCTCGATACACATCCTCAAACTTCAGAAAGGGACTTTTTTCAAAAAAAAATGCATAGGATCATTTTTGTAGATACTTTTGTCAGCTTCAACAGAAGAAAAAAATTCTTTGAGTTATCGATACTGAATTATAATAAAAAACTGAAAAATTGTACCTTTCCACCAAAAATGAGTTCAACCCAAAATGAGTACTTTTGGTTATTACCCAAGGTTAGAGAAAATTATTGGTGAAAAATTAATTTTTCCATCAATAATTATTGTTCCTCTTGACGACCATATTGTTGTCTAATTTGACTGGGCTAGGGTACCGGTATATAAAATGAAGTTGGAGTTTGTATCAACGAATAGAGGAGGGATATTTGCAAATAATCTGTACAATTTACGTATAATTTATGTGAATTTTGCAAACAATTTTTACATAAAATATACGTAGTATGTACATTAACATATCTCTGTTTTTGAAATTCGAATTAATCAATTATAGAAATGGGCTTTCAATAAAAAAATCTACTGTTAATTCGATTTTGCATTCCAGATTGTTTAACAACAAATTTATAAATTATTACTTACGTGAATATTGTACGTAAATATTACATAAATTTTACATTAGATATTTATCATTTACATATGGACCTAGAATTTACGTAAAAGATACGTTAAGTGCTGACTGGGAAGTGTTCGATTTCCGATGAGGTCTGTAAACGTTTACCGCCCTAGGGCGGAAAAGAAAATGACCTTGAATGACAGCTGATCGTGTCTGGATACAGCAGTCATGATTGTAAAAATGAATCCTTCCAACTTTTATTTAAAACAAAAATATTTAAACTGTCAATTAATGTTTATTTTTTATAATTTAATATGTACGTAGTATTTAAAATGTCAATAAATGATCACTTTTTATAACTTAATATGTATTATTTTGTAGTTTTGATATCAAACAATAGAACCTTTTTATCCAACCTACAGAGCTCTGGGTGGGAATTTCGTCAACTACTACAACTGTTGGTAACCTCTCACCAAAAGGTTACTTGGTTAGGTTTTTTGTTTTTAGGAATTTTGTCAACTACTTCAACTCTTGGTAAAGGTTACTGTTGGTATAGAAAGGTTAGTTGGTTAGGTTTTTGGTTGTTTTATGCAGGTTTTGAATCAGGAACAGGAATAACAACAAAAAACCTAACCAACTAACCTTTTGTTGAACAGTTGTAGTAGTTGACAAAATGCCCACCCAGAGCTCTGTAGGTTGGATAAAAAGGTGTAGCCGTTCATGGAATTCTTGCTAGTACCATATCCTTGAAATTTCGCTTTCAAAATTTCCAACTTAACATTGTTGTTTTTTTTTGTGGTGTGGCGAAAAATAGCGTTCGCAACATGGGCAAAAATGTTTTGCCGGCTCTCAAACGCTTCAAGTTCTCAACTTTGTCTCGAACTTGAAAACCGCGATCTCGAGCCGGCAAACACACATTTTCGGCCCTAGGTGCGAAATATACTATTTTGTATGCTGCTGCACTAAAAAGGTCATGTGTTGTGCAATTGAATGCTTCCCTCAGGTTTCTCAACCAGGACATATTTATTCGCCATTAAATACATGTTCGTACAATAGGCTATTTTGAGGTTATGTTTGATGATGCTTGTTGTACTAGCTCAAAGTTTATGTTTTTTATATTAAAAAAATATATATGAATTATATCTCGAAAAATATCGTACTTAACTCGTCTGGGAAGATATTTACCATACTCATATACGGAGAAAGTGCACTATATGGGCTTCTAACCAAACCTAACCTAACTTGGCTAGATGTGACTGAACCACCTTATACCTTTATTATATTGATGCATAAGTGCCATTTGATGAAAATTGCCTAGTTCCTGTTAATTTACATTTTGTGATGAAGAGTTCCTTTTAGTTTATTGTTTTGTCTGTTATTAAATTTTGTTGAAATTTAACGTTTTATTATTATTAAAAATTTTCCATCCAATTAATGAATATCATAGTATCATAGTATTAATGAATAGCCTAATACTAATAGTGTTCACATAATCATAATCGTCCAAGTTATTCAATTTAAACACTATTGACAAAAGCTCATATACTACACTCCCATGGAGCACAGTACATGGGCTTCTCTTAAAAATGACGTGATTAAGTGAATTACCGGTATGTCTTTATCCGACTAGATATCCATCTGGAAATGAGTATAATCAGTATGTAACTTCTCCCTTGTTCAAATAATCGTAAACGTTCAAGTTATTCAGTTGACAACAAGTTATTTACAGAAGCCCATATAGTGCACCACAGCCGATAACACCGCACTCGACTTCGTCTCCTGCGTTAACTTATTATACTTTCAGTAAACACCATTTTCCGCACTTGTAACGTAATAATATAGGCCTACTATTTCAGTGTCGGCATATTCTGAAAAAGACCACATCAAAATGAATCAAAAGCCATTATACTTTTAAGAAGCCTTTTGCTATTATAATTTTCCTAAATAAAGCGTTATAGAATAAAGCGTAAATAATTCCACATAAAATAAAGCATTGTAGAATTTTCCTTTGTTTATCTTTTCTTGTAGGTGGAATTTCAGTTACTAAAGTTTGGATGTTATAAGTTAATTATCGGCTTGCTAATTTGATAAATATTTTATAATGTAGGCTTTAAGAAATTTCTCATGTTTTCAAAGTTTGAAAATTCAACTAAAAAGCTTAAAATAAAACAAATTTTAAAACAAAAAAGAAACCGACTTCAGTGAAATGATACTCAACACTCACGTACTAAAAAGTTTAAAATAAAGTATTCACTTTAAACTGAGAAAATTTGTAATTTCATACAAGTAATCTTTTGAAGTCGGCGCCAAATCTCCCATAGACTTCTAAAATATAACAGAATTGCTCTGTGATGTTTTCCATGACGAAATAATTGAACAATCAACAATCTAATATCAAAACCTACACTGTATTCCAGTGAAAGTGAGTGCAAATCATATATTTTATTGAAATACAGTGTTAGTTTTGATATTAGATGGAATTTCTTATTAATCACTCACCGGTGGTTTGGAACCCGTCTAAAACTGTATGTCCAAATCATCAATCACCATCATCTCATTACCCACGCACAGGTCTCAGACCTATGTGGACTTCATCTTCAAAAAAAAATTTCATGAAATATTTGGCGCCGACTTCAAAAGATTAGGCCTACTTGTGAAATTAAAAATTTTCTCAGTTTAAAGTGAATACTTTATTTTAAACTTTTTAGTACGTGAGTGTTGAGTATCATTTCACTGAAGTCGGTTTCCTTTTTTGTTTTAAAATTTGTTTTATTATATAAATAATAGATTTCTAACTGCTAAAATTAAAATATTCAGAAATAGTTTAATTTTCATTTGTGCATGGATTTGATTCCAATATCGTAAATTTGTGGAAATTTTAAAAGCTACTTTGCAGAGAAAGTGGTAAAAATCATAGCTAATAACATAGACAGCGATTATTCATCCGCTAAAGTTTACTATTTTCTAAAACTATATGAACCATCGTTTCAGTTATTGAACTTAAGATAGATTCATTACCTACTTTAAGCTAGAAAGCTGCATCCAAGCAATTCATAATTTATTGGAATGCTTGTATAATAATTAATGTTTTTATATGTAATATGCCTATCAAGAACGGTAAATTCCCAGATAGTGAACTAAATACCGGTACAGTCCAGTCTGCAGAGCACGGTACGAGAAACGTTCCAATCTTTCCAATTAGAAAGTGTAGATTGCCATATTATGGTAGAGAGTGGGCACGAATACACTGTACATGCAAGTTGATTGCAATCATTGAGCAATTCGCCGCTCTACAAAAACTAATTTAGATTCAGCCCAAGGCGTTTGAAGATGCACGGCCACATGCGACTGTGACTTCTCGCTTATTGAGTTCCAGTCAAATTGAGGCGGAAATTTATTTTCATAGAGACAACCTCGCCTCATGACACAAAAATCTTGAAATTGGTTTGCAGATTTTTCAGTTACTCCTCCACAACACGAACTCTCTATAAGGACGGTAAAACAGCCAAACTGAGGTATAATTTTTTTATATTTTTTACCTGGTCATATTTTACTCAATAATATGATAATACGTACATATTATCATATTATTGACAAAAACAAAAATTTTGAGTCCAATATAAATGTCAATAATATAATTGTCTATGTATTTAGGATTTGGATTCAGTACTATTTCACAGTTGAATGAATAATGTATTAACATCGGAAAGACTTGCAAAGAATGGTATTTTTATAAAATCAATAGAATTTTTTCCGCTGAAGAAAGCCACATGAGTATGTGACTTATATGAGGTGTATTACTCAGAATACGGCTGCTGAACAACGAGAATCGAACCCAGGACCTCAGGAGTACGAGTCAGTCAGAGTCTCATCAGAGATAACGCCTCAACCGATTACACCACGGCGGTTACCATCGGACACTGACATTCCCCTTTAAATGCAATTAGACAATAATATTCAGCCAATGTGTTAGGCTAGGCGTACACCGGTTAGTCATGACAAGACAAGACAAGATTAGTCATGTTTAGTCACAGTATGTCACTTAGTTGCTTATGAAGCAACACACACCGATTAGTCATTGTAATTAGACGTGTCTAAATGTGTCTTTTCTTCGTGTCTAATCGAATAGGGCATGCACTATTTCTATCAGTCACCATCAGACAAGTGTTGAGTTGTGAGGTTAGGTTTGTTGGTTGTCGGTCTTTCTATTATATGGACAAGCGCGGTCCATCAACTGAGATAAATAAAATAAAAATACAAACGGGTTTAATTTTCCTCCTTTTAAGGTATGCTCATACTTATCATAAACCATGTTAAAATCAAATTTCATAGGAAATTGCAAAATTCCTGTACAATTGTACAGATTACACTACCCAGATAATTTGAAACTCGGAGTAGGCCTACCTCATATTATTGAAACCTATTCCAAACAGACCAATTCAATAGCCTTCTATTTAACTGCCATAGTTCTACAGCTATCTGTTGCCTGTCTGCAGTCAGGAAGTTGAAGTCAAATTAATTTGTTGAGATAGTACTTAGTTTTTCAAAAAAGTTATAAGCTCATCATAGTGACTTGAATTGTGTCATGATTCACATCTATGAAGTTGTGAGTACTTTTGGATCTTCTCACTCTAGTTTGAAATAAAGCTTTTCAACATAATTTATTGTTGATCAGTTACCCATTTAATTTTGCTTGTTTTAAAAAAAATAATAAGAGCTTTGAAATTAATTTTAATTTATTCGTCTCATCCCAAAGAATCACACGTTTTTGTATTTAAATTGTAATAACTCTAGTTCTCGATCCAGCCTAGGGTCCTGTGAAGATTACTGTTATCAGTTACTCAATTCGTTGTTTGGTCAACAGTTCTCCATCTCGTTTTGCCCAGTCCTTGTTTGAAATCTATTATTTTCTATCATTAAAAACACGGACAGCCTCGCTTCGCTCGCCTTACCCATCTGACTAGACCCAGTGATGGAAGAGGGAAGTTTGTAAAATATTTAAAAAAATACCAATTGTTGCACCTTCTACAGTAAAATTTCGAAAAATTTACTTGGAAAAGAACCTGGATGCCTAACTTCTATAGCCTTTGCTTCGGTTTCTTGAGAATCTGTGACCGAAAAACTTATCGTTAATTTTGAACCCATGTGACAGATTTGGGCGTATTTTAGAAAGTATTTTGAAACCCTCCATCATCATGCGTCTATGGCTCAATAGAAAACGTGTATTTAATCCCAATCTTTTCGGGCCCCATTGTTACAGCATTGATGGCCGAGTTCCGTAGCAGGTATCTGTTCAATCAGAAATAAGCTACGAAACTCTTGGGCGCTCTTTGTAAGGGGTGTTGACGAGGTATGGAAGGAGGGGAAATCTTGCAAAAAAGGTCAGCTAATAAATTCATTCATGACCCCCCTCCCCCCCCCCCCAAAAAAAAAATTTGGAGCTGGGACCGCCCTTGTATATGGATGAATCCAATGTCTCCTATTTCTTCTTTCTTGCATACAAATCCACTCCCAAATTATAATTGCACCAGTAACAACTCTATTGTCTGGCATCTTGTTCATGACTGATGTGACTGACTGGGGTGTGTTGCTTTCACATGACTAAACGTGTCTAGTCTATTCTTGTCTAAAGTTGTCTAGTCTAATTGTGTCTTGTCTTGTCATGACTAACCGGTGTACGCCCAGCCTTAGGCTAACATGAAAGACAGTGCCCAAAAGAGATGTAATAAAAAAACGTCAATTTTTAAGCTCACATGGTGAAAACTGTACTGAAACCAGTTATTTTCTGTAATAAACACCGAATAAATTTACCTTTTTAGTGAATTCAACGACTTGCAGTCAAATTTTCATTAAGAATAAGTAGAACTTACTTACTCTGTAGGCCGAACGTTTTCGAATCTCCTCTTCATCTTCTTCTTCTTCTTCTTCTTCTTCTTCTTCTTCTTCTTCTTCTTCTTCTTCTTCTTCTTCTTCTTCTTCTTCTTCTTCTTCTTCTTCTTCTTCTTCTTCTTCTTCTTCTTCTTCTTCTTCTTCTTCTTCTTCTTCTTCTTCTTCTTCTTCTTCTTCTTGCATTCATGGTTTAGGCTCTTGCCTGTTCCGACTCACAACAGCGTTTTAGATTTCTACAATAATATTATTAAAATTTATTTTCTAAAAAAAATTTATTGTAATCTTTTCCTAGGCCTATCAACATCTCTCGTTTTCGAATCTTTCAATCATATTGTAGTTTATCAAACACAATTAGTATTGCTCATTATTCAAAGATTTGAAAACGTTCGACCTACAGAGTAAGTAAATTCTACTTATTGTTAATGAAAATTTGACTGCAAGTCGTTGAATTCACTAAAAAAGTTAATATTAACAACGCAGTTCGTCATGGAACAAGAAATCCAGAAACCGAATAAATCTCAGTAACAAGTATCTGTAACTTATATCTGTTACATATTGTATCTGTTACATTTGTTCAATAATAAATTGTCATATTCTGTTGGAATAAAAATGTTCATTACAGCTCAGCTAACCACTTCCTGATTTAGACCCCTGATGCGTATCTCATGTTAGACAATAATTAGCACTAAATCAAGACAGGACTTGAACGTGTACCCTATTAGCAGAAACCAAATATGTAACATGACATGCCGTATCAAGGTGCGCCCATCAATCACAATCAAGTAACGGCATATTATTAGGTGCTATAAACGCGTGTTCACATGTAAGCCCACTGACATGCTAGCGTTTGAAACTTCACAATTAGAACATCGGTATTGAGCGCAGACATCTGTCTGTATTGGTGCCTGTATGTCAATCAATTGCCATCCATCAAATTCACTACTAATAGTGATAGTCGAATTAGAATTCCATATATTTTTACCCCAAAACTTGCGGATTCATATTCCATGTGGCAATTTCTTACGGTTAGGCTATTACGGTGTCTATGGTATTATGGATACCAATCTATACCAATTCTGGCTCCATCAATTCCACCCACTTGCTCCACTGGTTTTTTAAATAAATATTACTTTGTTTGAGAGTCCATATTATAGATTTTCATATGAACTATTATCTTCCAATGAATTTTTAGATTGTTTGATGAGAACGGAAATTCCCCAATTAAAAACGTTTGCTTGGGAACATTGTGCCCAATAATTTATGATTAAGAATCATTATATTAATAATTCATCCAGGATATACTTCAGGACATAATATAACTAACAAGTAGTTTTTTGAGCAGAAGGCCTCACTCCCCAACACTCGGAAGGGAGTTCCATCTCTTTCCCATAAGGAGATATTTTCGAAGAAAATTCAAGAGCATTTTCGACTCAATTTTCATTGATAATAGAATCTGCAGAAATCAATATTTGAAGCGTCCCAAAAAACGCCCCTCTAGAAATCATCCCTCATTTCTCACTATACATTTTGTGATACAGGTATTATACATTTCAGCAGCTCTTATCCAATCTTGGTCTGTCAATCATGAGAAGAAAAAATTAACAAATTATTAATATAAAATAACCATTAATAAAAAATTTCAAATCTGTTCAACCCCTACCATTTCTCAGTGAAATTTGAATTTCTGTCCCTAGTTTCAAAAGGGATTATTTCTGCAATTTTTTCTAATTGAAGTCTCCAGTGTTTTTGTGCTCTAACTTATGAGAAGATAAATTCCCAAATTATTTCAATATTTTAGTTTTTTTACATTTTCTCAACTTTACCCCACTCTAATGATTAATTGACTATTTGAAAATTACTCAGTTCTTTAGTGTCAACCTTTGTCTTAGATAGTTATATTTCACTTCCAAACGATAAAAGCATAAATTATCCGCCAAATTCTTTTTAACATTTTTCCACCCCACCCCCAAATACTCAATTCATCAAACATTCAATAATACTATACCATTCAGCTGAAAAATCCCTAACTGAACAAGAAAAATTTGAAAATATTTCAAAACTGAAGATTTTCAAGATTTTGGGCATACGGAAAACCCCATCTCAAATCGTTTCAATTTAAACCCACCCGCACCCAAATCAGACACTCCAATAATCAAGACATAAATCAGGGATAATTAGGGCCCCCCTAAAAATGAGGGGCATTCACATACGCTCGGCCTAGGAATCAGGAACATTCCATGTAATTGTATTTTAATTTCATGACAAGAGGACAAGGCGTTTGACCGTAATCGTTTAACATACAGACAGACGAAATGCCGAGCGGTCGAATTAAAACTGAAACCTTACTGCGCTTGGTCAATTATTATTATTATTATTATTATTATCATTATCATTATCATTATCATTATCATTATAATTATCATTATCATTATCATTATTATTATTATTTTTTTTTTTTTTTTATTATTATTATTGTTTTTTTTTGCAGGGAATTCAAGTTAGATCCTGTGTGGATCACTATTTTGTTCGTTGGAAGAGGTACAGTGAACCTATTTATACCGGTGTAGTCAATGGCAGAATTAGCGACCATTTCACTGTATTATGTTCCTGCCCAATAGATTCATGTCAAACAATTAAATCAATTGAAAAAGGCCATAAGTTTATCTATTTAAAAAATAAAATCAATCAATATTTAAAAAACCTGGATATAACTTGTTAAAATTCGAGATTTGTGATGAGCTTTATGATGAACTATGTCGTGTGTATCAATTGGGATATGACCAAGCTAAAACAAAAGTCAAAATCAAATCGCAAGCTAAACTTAAAAAGAACTGGATGACTGTTGGATGACTTGTATAAAAGATTAAAAGAAAGGGACAACTTATATCAAGTACACCTTTTGGTTTAGAGGCATATAGAAAGTATAGGAAATAATTGAATAAAGATATTAAAAAAGCTAAAAGTAATTTTCTGAAAAAAGAATTTGAAATGAATATTCATAACATAAAAAATACTTGGTCATTGATCAATAGAACTATGGGAAGGGCAGAAAAGTTATCAGTTGATGAAAATATTTTAAAACATATAGTAGTGGGTGACAAACGGGTTGAAGAAACTGTAGAACTTTTTTGCACTGAGTTTACTGAAGGAGTTAGAGCTGTAAAACATGACTGTAATATAATCACCTATTTGGAAAATGAGAATGATCGTTATTCTAATATTGATACTTTTGACTTGCCTGATGCATTAGAAATAAAAATCAAAAAAATTATAAGTGATATGAATCCTAATAATTCACCTGGAATTGATAATATTTTGATGTCTGACATAAAGAGTCACAGTGACAAATTTACGCCTGTGATCACAAAATTAATCAATTTGTCATTAAAAGAAGACAAATTTCCTAATAAATTGAAGACTTCTATTATAAGACCAATATTCAAAAGTGTTTCTAGAGCTGAAATTTCCAATTACCGACCCATTTACATTCTCTCCTCAACTGATAAAATAGCTGAGAAATATATGTGTGATGAATTAACAGAGCATTTTGAAAAAAAATAATGTCATCCCCTCAGAGCAGTTTGGTTTTCAACGTAAAAAATCGACTGGTCAACTGCTATCTCAATTCTGTAACTATATGTATAATAAGCTGAACAGAAATTATCATGTTATCATTCTTTTTTTAGATTTTAAGAAAGCATTTGACACTCTATCTTTTGATAAAATTCTTCATTCTATGGAGAAAATTGGCATGTCAAGGCGAGGTATAGATTGGTTGACTGATTACTTGCATAACCGTAGAGTGACTGTTAGAGTAGGGGAAACTTTCAGTCGTCATGAAGTGGTTTGCTCTGGCGTTCCTCAGGGAACCCCTACTTTATCTGCTACATCTTGGACCCCTACTTTATCTGGTTTCGGTTATTTCAATGGTAGATGTTGTAAAAGAAACTAAAATATTCCAGTATGCTGATGACACAGTGATGGTGGCTAGTCATACTAGTTTTGACGAAGCAGAAAAATTAATGCAAAAAGACTTTGATCGTATGCAGAGATGGATCCATGATAATGGACTTACACTTAATTTTAAGAAGACTACATGCATGCATGTGAGGCCTCCATTTAAACTTTCAGAGCCTTTAAATATTGTGATGCATTCTTTGAATTGTTTGCATACTAACAAGCTTGGTTCGTATTGTGAGTGTGATCAGAACGTGAAGCAGGTTACAACTCAAAAATATCTTGGGAGTCTTTATTGATGATAGGTTGAAGTGGGGTCAGTGGCGTAACGTTTTCCAGTTGGGCCCCCCCCGCAACCGATTTTTCGGACCCCTCAAAATCATATAAATATCCCCCCTCACCCTTGCCTCCCCCACCCCTCCCTGAAAAACTTGCATAATTATTTTGTAAGAACTGAACACCTTTTTATAAATTAAATTTTAAAATTCAATCATGTTTCAAGGGGGGCAAGTCTAATGATTTGGGCTGTAGCGTGCGGGCTTCTGAAAGATGGATTGATTCTGAAAGATTGATTATATTATAAATAATTAATCTTGAAACCTAGAAACCTTGAAATTGATGTCTTCCATAGGATCCACATTCACATCCTCCTTGTTAGCACCTTCGCTCCTTTTCCCAGAAAATGTATTCTCTCAGAATTCGCCTCATTTGCAGACACGGACACAGGTTCAATTTTTAATAAAAAGGCATTTTATCTAAATTACCGCGAAATTACTAAGTCAGGAAAAGAGAAAAAAATTAAGAAATTTATTCTTAAGAGACAGAAGATAGAAAACGTAAACTACTTATACAGTACTTGATCCTATTATAAGAAAAAAATTCAACTGCGTTGGGAGAACTCACAATTGTTCCAAAACTATTATTTATATACTTAGACAATAATCACGTAATTTATGCGATATATCAAGGGTATAAATATTCCTTCTGAGCATATTGTTTAAAAATGTACTAGTCGATAAAAAATAGGAATAACTAAACCTGACCATCACAATACCATAAACGCAGCATGTTGAAAAATAGAATAGAAATGAAAAAAAAATGGCACTCCAAATAATAAAATTCACGATCACGAACTCAATGATGAATAAACATACGGTTTACTCTAAGCCAATTTACCGGACACGTTTATCCAACAGGACGATTCAAAAGAGACTGAATTCAAAATACTGTATGAAGAAAATTATTGACTTTAATTTCTACACAACCCCCCACTTTCCATTACTTCGTATATGCTAATATACATTGAGGAATTCGATGGGAAAATAATATTAATTTCCTCCAATATTTGCACTGTGGAGACATAGCCGTCATGATTTATAACAGTCTAGATAAGTTTGTTTGAAGAGTGTTTTGTCCTCTGTATGTTTCCATTCCCGAAGTCACAACATCCTGCTTCTGAATTCCTTCCCTATCTGCGAATTATCTGCTATCTGGGAATTAGTTGATAAAGTTAACAATAAACCAGACCTATGTGGGCTTCATCCTAAAAAAAAAAAAAAATCTTTCTTTCTTCCTTCAGTGTTTCAGTTTTATTTCTTTTGGAAAACAATTTTTATTTCAGTCGGCACGGGCCATTTCTTGAAAAAATATATTTTCATTCCGGGCCCCCTTATAGCCCGGGCCCCTCCGCGCCGCGGGGTCTGCGGGGGTGTACGTTACGCCACTGAGTGGGGTCCTCACATTGATAGTGTTTGTAAGCGCCTCCACTCCTGCTTGTTTGGTTTGTTCAACCTGCAGTATTCTGTTTCAAAGAAAACGTTAATAGTCGTTTACAAAGCTTTAGCTGAGTCTGTTGTTAGATATGGTGTTAACGTCTGGGGAAATGCAAGTGCATACGAAATTGATAGAATTAAAAGACTGCAGAACTCATTACTAAAGATTATTCATTCAAAACAGGAAAGTTATCCTAAACCTAATTTATTTAAAAAGTATAATATTTTACCTGTGAATGACTTATATAAATTCAACATTCTTATCAATAACTATTTTAATACCGATTATAAAACTCCAAGTAGGGTTTTGCATGAGCGTAGGCATAGTGCTGTTTATCGGCGCTATGTTGTGCCCGATTTCAATAATTATTATGGAAAAAATGAATTGAGAGTTGTGGTGCCTACTCTTTTCAATGAGTTGCCAGTTGATTTGATTGCTCTTGATAGGCTATCAATTGTTAAAAAAAATATTAAAATGTTCCTGATCGAGAAAATGAGTGATTGTGAATAATTTTGTTTTGCAATCAAAGTTAAAAGGAACTTTTTAATTTTTTCCATAGATTCTTATTAAACCATTTTTTTATAGATATATTCATGAGATTGTATATGATGATTGTTGATAATAATTATTGTTGTAGATTATTACACGGTTTTAATTATGTATATGACTATATATTATATAATATATAACTGCATATTATATATATGGTTTTAGTTATGGTTTTATATGTATAACTATACATTGCTTATTAGTTTACTGAAGATTTTTCTATTCGATGGATAACGATTTAATTTGAATTTGGAAAGACCCTTTTAATTTTGACTATTGATTCTTGTCAACATATTGATTACCAAGCATCATTGTTTATTAGTTTACTGATTTTCGTTATATGATGGATAGCAATGATTTAATTTGAATTTGGAATGAACTATATAACTTTTCCTATAGATTTGTATCAGCTTATTCTGACTTAGCAATTCCTGTATTGACATAAGTTATATTGATTATATATGATTTTATTAATTGATTATTGTTGTTTATAATATTATAGGGATTAACTCGACTCCTCCAGCCAAACCTTCTTGGAGTAACATTTTGGAGTAACAACGTTTTGGAGTAACATTCGTTCCTGTATAATGTATTGTTTTTCTAGTTTAAAAAAAAAGGAAATTTGCATTTTGTATTGTCTTTTTTGAAATTAATAAACTCCCTTCTTCTGGGGGTACCAGGACGAAGGAAAAGGAAGGAAGGATTATTATTATTATTATTATTATTACTATTACTATTATTAACACTGGTGATCCTAATGCCAAAAACAATTCAACCTATCTGAATAGCGATTGAATCATAGCAATTATTAATATAATTACTTCAACATCTATAGAAAGTATAATCAAGATCAAATTTGATTGATTTTGTTGACATAATAACCAATAATTTATTTTAGTTCAGTTGTTCAAGGACAATTATTATAGTTAATCTGAACTGATCTTTTTTCAAATCGCTTGATTGGTTTTACACTAATAGTTCTCAAACACTGTTGAATTTTATCCAATTTTTTTTTTTCAATTTTTATTAGCAATGCATCAACGACCTAAGATATAATAACGATCATCACTATTCAGAAAATGGTCAAAATAAAAATAATATGACGGCTATAAATTGATGAAAATCAATGAGTGATTATTCCAAGCTTAGAAGAACCACTAATTTTTCAAGGATTTTTTGAAAAAAAAATGTACTTGCTACAAAAAATACTTTTCCATTCTCGTAGTTGAATATTCAAGATGAATCATTAATGGACCAGTGCTATATGAAAGAAAGAGTCGGTTTTTGTTGAACGGAATATTTCGGGAAGGGCTTAGATTAAGCAGTCTATTCGAGCGAGAACGAAAGTTTATTAATTTCAATTTCAATTTTGGGAAGGCTGAGATAGCAGGGGGAACAGAAAGAGGAGATTCTGGGTGGTTGAGAGTTCTAAATGCTTGATACAAAAGTGATTTGAAGAGAAAGTTGATGTGGACGGACACAGGAGACAAGGAAGCAATGATTGGCAGGGAAAAAGATTCTGATTGGACCAGGAATGAATCAGAGCTCATTTTTCCCTTCCGGGCCCCATTCATTGTTTATCTTAATACTCAACTTTTCATATTTCTCTCTTTGTCCATGCTGCCAAATAGATGTGCGGATGGATGAGTCAGGTAAATAACAGAAATATTGTAGCCTTCCTTCTGGGCTTGCTTCCTGAGCTCCCCTGAGGGAAACGCCAGGAACTAAGTGCGGCTCGGTTTTCACCCCTGTTGATAGAGTTTATAGGCGTGGTGTGGCTGATTCTCGCGGCAGGTTTGAAATAATAGGGGACGATTGTTAGCTCAGTGGAAGTTTCAGGGCACAGTGACACCGGTGTTTTGTTGGGGTGGAGTGAGAGAGGGGGTGGCAAGATCGAGCGTTTGAAAGTCGGTAGAAGCTGTTTAGTAGTTTCAGAAATAATTACAGTTTCACGTAGAAGATTCCTTCCTTAAGGCTAGCATTCATCCACCATCCAACAGCACTTCGCTCTGCCGAGAAATTAATTACCAACATGAGAGACTGCCTTCGCTCTTTCGCCTCCGCGCCCTTCATCCCTCCCACAACGCATAATTCTTCTTTCTCCTCAAATATATAAAGGTCATCGTCCCCTTCGATTCAAAACCTTCGATCTTTGCGTAGTCGCCGCCGCCGTCGAGTAATAAAACGCAAGAGGCCATAATGTCAACGGCCAGTGCGTCTTCTTCCCCCATTGCAAATTAGACACAAAGCTCTTCTGCAGAATCTTCGATTGCACCCCAAGGAGCATTTGCCGGCGTGCTAATGAAACAAAAACATTCCGACCGTCCAAAGTGACACAGAAACTTGTATACTCTCCTCGCCTTTCAATTTTCTTCGCTCCAATCCCGGGTAGCTCGATTGCCTGGTAGCTTGCGGCATTAATTCACGAGTGCTTCTACTAATTAAGCTCAAGCTTTCAAAGTATAACAGTGATCCCGATGATGCTTGGAAAGATAATTATAGAGCTTAGAGAAAATATTCTTGATATTAATTTAGAGATCAGAATTTCCTTTATTTCCTACACAACGTAGCTCGTGGTACTGTCTTATTTCACGATTATGAACAAATTCTTGTTGGAATTAAGCTGCGTAATTTTTTACAGTGTCAATCATTTATAAACGACTTCTTGTACCTAAATTTCTTAATATTGAAGGATTTATTCCTTACTTTTTTTCAAAATTATGAAATTCGTAATGAATAATAAATATTCAGATAGATTCCCACAGCAGCAAAGAAGCTGATATATAATGCACCAAAAAACAGAGTATCCAGGGACCCGTATGTAATGAGTATTATCAATTGTGCTGATGGGCCTATGCACCATTAAACCTCTGAGATTTCTATAAACACCAAATTATTGATTATTTCCGATTCAAAAATATGTACATCGGCCGTTCACAAAGTAATTTTTTGTTTCTGATTCTAAACCATAAATCTTAGGAAATTCTTCAATGTCTTTTTTTAATTTGACGATTTTTTTTTAAATTTAAGTAAAGATTTGAACATTTGAACATTTTGAACAAAACACAAAGAATAATAACGGTCACGATAAAATCAATATGAATCTTACGTTGACTGAGAGGAAGTAATATATCAAGTTTCAAGAGTTAAGAATATTGATTTCAGAAGTTATCACATAGACAGATGGACGTATGGGACAACAGAACAATAATTTCAATACGGCCATTCTTTCTATATTTCTTTATAGCATTCTGTGTATTCACACCATTACCCAGACACAAGTAATAGACTCATGTGTAAATCATCAATAGCAATGAAATAACATTGATCAAAACTAGTTATTTCCTGGGTTTCACCTCTTGCTATCGAAATATAATAGTGTAGTTCTTAGTATTGATTACCAAAGATGAATCCCTCCAAACCCAGAAGCATTATTTCTCCTCATTCTCAGTTTCCATTGCAGATGTTTTCTGTAAAAAAATATCTTAATTATACTTTTATAGTATAACACCTGATGATGTGTGATTTTATTTCATTCTTCCTCTGGAATCTTGCATTTCCTTTGATGTTTGCAGTGACATGATTTACAGTGTTGATTTCCAAAGACTAACCTTATACACTATGATGCCAATAAAACACTTGAAATACTTTATTGCACATAATTTCATATTATAAAATTTCTCACACAAATCTAATTTAAAACAATTCAGCTGTTTCATTTATAATAAATAATTAATTTTGTAGAGTTTGCCTAGGATTCGAAAACGACGTGGCAAGTTTTCATAGAGCATCATCGAAATCATATCGTCTCAAGCATTATAGGAATCGTTATCTATAATATAGACCTACGTGATATTCAAATGCATTTTTGAAATGCTTACTTAAAATATAGACTCTGTTTTATTCGTGGCACATATCGAGTGCAAGAGAGATAGCGTTTCTGCAGGAAAGAGAGGAGAAAAGTAATAACAGGTACCAGTGGATAAGATTGGAAAAGGGGAAGGAGTATCGTGTGTGGCTGGTTTGGGAAGGGGCTGTAGGAAGTGGATATAAAATATTTGATGCTGCCTATCTTCGCTGGGGAGATGAGCTCGACGCTGGTAACATGCCCTGTTCCCTTTAGCATTGCGAAAGACGCATTGGATCGGATAATCTCAAGAAGGAAGATATACAGAGCAGTTGTACTCTTCTGGAGAAGATCAAAGGCAGGCTGAATGATGCTCGGAAAATCACCTGAGCCAAAAAAACGTGCAAGCGAAATAGAGGCTTACAAGAGAGAAGAGGTATGCGAGGGAGGAATGTCGAAGCTGAGTATCCGCTATTTAAATTCTTTTCAAGAAGACATACTCTCTGCACTTGCTAGCAAACTTCTACCACTCTCATACTCATCACACTCATACACACATGTACTTTGCAATACTGGAGTACGTGAGCCTTTGAATAGATAGTGATGGCCATTAGTAGATTGCAATATGAAAATATTTGGAGTGTATCAATAGGGCATTCACCTCCTTCAAAAAATCTCCCTGGATTTAGAATGATTATTATGATGATTATGCTATATACTCGTATTAAAGCATAGGTCACAGAAGGTTAATCTTTCTTGCTGATGAAGCCCACATGAAGCTGAGATTTTTGGGTGGGTAATGAGATGAATTATTCAATGATGTTATGAATGGTGAATCCACAGTTTCAGGTGGATTCCGAACCACGGAGTAAGTGATAATAGAGCAAATAAAGTCATGTTGCAGATAGACGAATCAAGTGGTCTGCGTTTGCCTGTTTGTATCGTACCTCTCTCGTCTGTCGTAATTCTTCAGACGATAACTGCGACTGAAGTCTGTAGATTAAACTTTTTTTTGCAATTTATTGAAGTGACAGAATCTCTTAAGGTAAAATCTTAAAAAATCGCAATGTGAGAAAAGCAATTTTATAAAATGTATGAATCATGATATGACAGTCAATAATAAATAAATAAAATAAATAAATAAAGCTCTATTATATTGTTGTCTCAATAAAAACGAAACGGTGGATGAAAGGGTAACTTGTTATATTTGAACATAATAAAAAACCAATATTGAGTGAAAGGGGTTACAGGTAGGTTCATTTCTGTAAAAACTTGATTTTCCATAATTTTTTCTATATCCATATATATCCAATTAGCAATAGGCATAAGGTGATTACTACTTCTACAAAATGTCAAGGGGGTCTAAAAGGCTTTCTAGTACTTTTCCCTATATGCCCTTCTATTGTCAAAGTTCTTATTGGATACAAAAAGAACATTGTATTTTTAAAATTCAAAAAATTTAATTCCAATATAGGTAGTAATTTGTTTAAATTTTTCTTTGCTGTGTTTTTTTTTAAATATAATTATTATTTTTGTTCCTGGTGTTATAATCATGGATATCTAATTGTCGAGG
Organism: Conomelus anceps; assembly: GCA_948455865.1. Classification (NCBI taxonomy): domain Eukaryota; kingdom Metazoa; phylum Arthropoda; class Insecta; order Hemiptera; family Delphacidae; genus Conomelus; species Conomelus anceps. The sequence continues at coordinate 52,519,065 of OX418218.1, read as the reverse complement.
AAATTTAGACTCATTGTTTTTTTACATGTAATATTGTTCTATATAGAGGCCGTACACAGTCATGAAGTCTAGCTCTGAAACCAATGCGCACTAAGACTGAGAATTTTTAAAAACCAAATAATTATAGTTATATTATAAGTTTATAGTGATATCGACTAAGTGTTATGTTCATAACGTTTTGAAAGAAGCGTTCTCGAAATAAGTGAATCCAATCGATCCATTTCATTATTCAGAGCATACATAAAATGTACATGAATGCGCCAGTAAGGTAAATTAAAATAAACATTAAAATGTTTACAATGTATAAACATTTTTGTACTAAAAAGTTTGCATCGTCAATAATTAATATAGTGTTTTTTATTATTTTTAATTCGAACTAAAATTCAACAACGGTGCTTTGTAGAACTGCTCTGAATTATAACATGCCAAGCATGTTAAATACCTTTTTTAATTCATTTTTGAATTTAACACTATCAGTTTCATTTCCTATGCTACTTGGTAGGTACCTCAAAAATTCAATTCCCATATAGGTAGTACTTTGTTTAAATTTTTCTTTGCTGTTTTTTTTTATTATATAATTATTTTTGTTCCTGGTGTTATAATCATGGATATCTAATTGTCGAGGAAATTTGGACTCATTATTTTTTATATGTAATATTGTTATATATATATATATATATATATATATATATATATACATATAGAGGCCGTTCTATATATATATATATATATATATAGAGGCCGTACACAGTCATGAAGTCTAGCTTCTTAAAAAGCATCTTACATGACTGTTCTTTGGTTGATTCATTGGTTGAGAATTATTAGCCAAATCGCCTCTTTTTGTAGGTGCAGTATTCTATTCAAATTCAATGCACTTGTTCCTCCGTAGAAGATTTCAATCCCATATGATGTATGAGAATGACTTTATTCAGTGTATTAGAAAAAATCCATTAAATAGTAAATTTACAGTTATAATCTAATCACAATAGCATGACAACGTAATTTGACAGTATGGTGAAACCCCTGCTCTGAAAAATCATTTTCTTTTATGTAGTACCAACTTTACAATCTCATTACCCTTATCGATAAATCTACCATAGTTCGCAGACAAGTAGATTCTGTAAGAATGTTCGATATTTCCATTCTTTTGTAAATCACCCTCATAAATATTATGTTGGTTACACTCTAGGGATTTACCGAATCGTAATTCTTTTGTACTCATTGTGTTCCTAGGTTTATGGTTCGGAATAATTTGTATCCATTGGGCGCTACGGCCGTCGTCGGCTGAAGAGAATGGAGCAATATCTGTTCACTCACCAAAATGCCACATTTCAAAATCACTAGACTATCTTCCACTTGAAGAGACAATATTCAAAATTACCCTAGTGCACAATCTATTTGACGAGTTTATTGAAGCAAAATTCTAAATTAAAGTCAAATTTATCCCAGCGAAATTTCAAATTTATGGAAGCATAATATTCAAACACCACGGTGTCAATATAGTTAGCTCAAAAACCTCCTGTCAAATATCTATCATGTAAACTTATCAAAATTATCATTGTTTACTGTTATAATAGGGACTACTTGAATCATTGTTCGCCTATTAAAACATTGTTGGTTCCATTAATTAGAATTAGCTCATTCATCATGTGGAAATTATTTGACATTGCATATTCAGAGAAATTTTAAAACTTTCAGAATAATTTTAGATATTCCCGCTTGATTTCTCATATTTCCAGATAAGAAGATAATGATTTTCTACAGTTATAAAAGGCAAAACTATTTCTAATTTAGGCATGACCGCTACCCGGTAATCATAGCAATAAGTTGTAGTGTAGTTTGAGAAAAGAGTAAGTTTCATTCAAATTCCTCGAGTAATTTGGAAGCTAAATATTCTCAAGGTAATTAATTATTTCCTATTTACATTTAATGCGAGAAGATGTGTCAAAGACCTCCGCTAAAGCGGACATTGACAACTGCATTAAGCCTGATGCACACAGAACGCGGGTGCGGTTGGCCGGCGGGTGGCGACCCGCTTTCGTGTTTTTTTTTTCTACATGCACACAAACGATGGTGCGGTTGAAATCTTAGAAATTTTATTTCAACGTAAATAGGACAGAAAATCTATTATTGCATATTTGTTTTCAGCGACCTCAAGTTCTGCCTAAAGGCTGAGAATGTGAAAAATTTTAAAATTATCCCTAATTGAGAAAGTTGTTTTTTATAGTCTGGAAAACTACAGACTAGAATAGTATATACAGTATTATATCATAAATAAATAGAAACCTTCAGAAAAATAAAAAAATAAGTTACGTGAAACTACTCTACCGCGGAAACTTTTCAAGTATGGTATCCATAGACTATTTAGTTTTCTATTGAAACAACAACTTTTCTATTATAATAAATTATAGTTCAATTTATAGCTTTTAGCTTTTATGTACATCTATTATTATATATTGTTGTGAACATGGAAAGAAGGATTTACAGCGTTATCGCTTGTGTCAACAAGTCTTCTGGACAAAGCAATTAATTACTCTTCTTTTGACACATGATATTTACTTGGAATTTGGTGGAAAGGTGCGAGAGCTTATTGTTTGTATATTTAGGAATCTTATCGAATTCGGTAGAAGTTTATAGAGAGATGGAGTTCTTTCTAGATTGCAGAAAAATTTATAAATAAGGGAGAGACTTTTGTGAATTAGTTCAGTCTTCTTTGAAATTTGTCGAGATAAACAAGTAGTGAAAGTTCTGATAATTAATTACCTTATACTGTGCCTTTAGTGATAATTATTTCTCCTATTTAATTCATACCAGTGGACTCTACTAATAGCTTTTATTGTATTACGGTCTTGTGCTACGTAAGTTAATTGTTCTTTTTCGACGTTCTTCTTGAATTATTGGACAGTTTATTGGAAAGTTATTATTTAATATTAGATCGGCCTTTTAACATTTAGTGATTGATTTTTGTACAGTAATATTGAAAACTCTTTATCAGTTGAACAATATCGATTTATCTGTTTTTGACTGTTTATCTTGTGTAAGAAATAACTGAAGTGTTAATTGTGAATAATTAGTGTTAATAAAGTGCGAGTGATAAATTCAAGTGTTGCCAGTGTAATTTTAGATATAGAACCCGTAACAATACTATTTTTTCCTCAATAAAGACACTATTCAGTTCTCTATTCTAATGGTCATAATCAAATTACAGAACTTTTGAGGCCTACTATTTGATTCAATCAACCGGGAAAACAGAAAGTTTTCTCATTCTCTTGTAGATTTCAATTCACCATTCGGTTCTACAGCTTGTAGTAGATAAAGAGAAAACATCAATTATTTTATTTAGAAGTGTATCACTAGCAATATATTGTTACTTGCTTCATTTTTACTGTTGAGACTAAACTATCTTGAGCCTTTTCAATGTTCAGTATCCTCTATCTACTCAGCTTTGAGCTCCCTATTCCAGTTACGCCCAACCGTACAAAAATATTCATCTCCGTAAAAATATAAAGGATAATTTCACTTATTTTTTCAAAACTATGTTTAGTGCTTTTTTATGTGAACTGAAAACTGTTTTGAATGTAGTTATCATTTTTATTTTTCAAATGTGTTTTGGATTAAATGTTGACTCCAAATTTCACGCACAATGACAACTGATTTCACACACTCACATTTGACCCAACTAATTGCAGTTGTCATGTTACGAAGGATTTTAATACAATTAAATAATTTTTTGTGAAGCAAGGGAGGCTGGTCTGTAAAAATGAAACTCAAGAAGTATATCGGAAACAAAACGAAGGCGGCTGTATTTTCAGGCAGTGTATCCGGCAAAGATTTAACAGGTGTTACGCACAGTGCTAGTCGGCCCAGTTTTTAATTAAAAACTGAAACGTAAGATTACCCTTTCCTGTTTCACGGAGAATGGAAGTGAAATATATACACTTGCTGGAGCAACTCTCGATCCAATTTAATTTTCAATTCTCGAGATTGTAACCCGAACGAACGAATGCCGGCCTCGAAATCGGATATTCGTTTTCATTTTTCCCACGGCAGCATATTTGGTGCGCTTTCCCTGGTAGTATTGCTATGATGTTGTGGAGGGGATACTGAGCAAAGGAGGGGGAATAGTGGAAAGTGGAAAAGCACCGCCTCAGAAAAGAGCTGAATCACGAAAATCTCCTAATCTACTGGGATTACGTTTGAGGTTTTCTGGCTTAGCTTCGAAAGCGATGAAGCCAGTGAATTAGTCTCCAAAAAAAAGTTGATTCGATTTACGAGAAAAGAACTATTGTGGTGATCTTTATCGTTTGCAAGTTCCGACTCACTCCAGGTAATATGAAATGAGCTTCAATCAAAGTTTTAATTAGAGTTTTGTAAAGATGAATATTCGAATAGTCTACTCATAAAATTCATGGATATAAAATAACTGATCTGGACTAAGGATACATAGGCCTACCATCAGAATGTAGTTCTGTGGAATGGACTTTTCAAAGAATATGACTATTTAATGCTAAAAAAAAGCCTAATCTACAATCTACTTGAACATTCTTCATATCTAAATGTATAACTTTCTAAGAATGCTTGAAAGGTCATTTATATGTACTGGGTAAAGGTATTTATAAGTTGCTGTGCTATCTCAGATTGTTACTTATTTCAATTTGATAGTAACTTATTCAAATCTAGAAACTAACAACAATGAACATACAATGAACTTATGAGTTTCAATAAGGTACATACAAAATACAGTTTTTGGTGCGAATACAAAATGGTGCAAATGTAGACTAAATTTGCAAAATTTCAATATTTTTTGTAGCATTTTCCTATACTTGTGATGGTACTGATTGATTTAAAAATAAATACAAGTAACTGTATTGCAATCTAAAGCGGTCGATTATTTTTTAAATCTATAACATTTTTGGAGTCTGGGTGGAATAAAATATTTTTGTTGAGGTGTTAATTGATGAAATTCATGTTTGTCGATTTAATGTGATAAAATGATATCAAACTAGGACATTTAAGTCTTGGTAGCTATAATATTTATGTAAAGGTACAGATATGTTAAAAAATTGTTTGTAAATCTTATGTCATCGAGTATCATTACTTTATTCAAGGATAAATAATAAGATAGGTACATCCAACGCTTTTTCAAACTCAAATGAGCGAAATGAATGTATTCATACTCAGAAAAGGAATAGATTAGCCGTGGGCTTTTACATCAAAAGAGTTCACAGGCACTGTGATAACGCGTTAATTGTAAAGATCGATAAAATTCGAATCCTCAAGTATTCAGAGCTCATTCTGTTGTAAAAAAGTCATAGCATTTCAATAGGATAGCAGCTTCCAACTTTCATTTCCACTTTGTGCCCGCAGTCTAGTGGGATGGTGTGTAAAGTGCGGTGGCGGAAAGCCGAGAGGGGGTAAAGAATTAATAGCCCGATAATAGAATTATTGAGAGGCGAACTTCGCGGAGTCGACTCATAGCTTTGCGAATAACTCCGACTTTACACTCGACGGAGCTTATTCTGCAGGCTTTCCTGTCGAAACAAAACGTAGGATTTTTTCCATAAAGGTGTGCAAACCTGCCGACAAAGTTTTAATTTAACGATTCAAAGTTGAAAATATTCAAACAACTGCCGTTACTCCTCACTTATTTCTTCTTTTCTACTACCCTTTTCTCTTCTTTCCTCTTTGTCTTTCACTTTACCTGACATAACTTGAGCGAGATGCAGACCTGTGCTCGAGTGAAAAATGTAGATCATTTCACTTTAACTTTTATTACTTTAGACAAGTGTCTCTTGGCCGGAGAAAAATTAGAAGAAATAGCTATCAATTATGTTTCTTTCCCGTACATTTATAATGACCTAAAATAAAATAGATTCCAACATTATTCAAAATTTAAACCTAGCTTTTTAAAATAGAGATGAGATATAGAATTGATAATCATAGCTTATTTCTGCAGCAGTGAGCAGTTAGTTCTCTTTTGAGGTACCAGTACTGTGCATGTTAGCTGTAGGAGCTGTATAGGCTACCCAGCTTTACAACTGGATTCTGGTTAGCTGTTCCTTGTTACTAACCTCAAAGTACGAATTCTAAACAGAATTAGTTTTTAACATTATAATAATGCTGGAGGGTCTTACACAGCTATTTACCAGCAAATTTCAAACTATGGAAAAATCAAATAAGGCTCAAATCTCCAATTTATCTAAAGCACTTTCAGAATTAAAGAGCAAAATTTCATCTGTTAGAAAAGAGAATGCCGAGTTGAAAGGGATCCTATTACCTTTGAAACCCTTCTGGAAAAAAACCTTCTGGGGATCTGTCCAGTCATCATCACTTGGGGGCTGACAATACCAGTCCACCACTAATTTCTTTCTACCCAGAGCATGCCTCACAGCAGGACCCAAAGATACCTAACATGCTACCCCCTTCTCTGGACAAGGGCAGGGATGGTGACACTTGTCCAAATGATGATGCGCTCAGCTGGTCAAATGTTCTTCGGAGGCCTAGGAAGAGAAAAACTGGGAGGCAAATTGAGTCTGTCACCAAATCAGGAACAGAGCTCAAACTCAATGGGTCCACTCCTCTCAATCAACTCACCACGTTAGTGAGTTCCGAGGGTAGAATGAAGAAGCCCTCCAGCAGAGCCAAGTTAGGGTGCAGGAAAAACACAACCTTGAGTGCCATGAATAAGACGAGAGCACTGTTTGTGAGCCGCTTTGCCCCTCAAACAACAGCTCAAGAAATAGAAGATTTATTAAGAGAATCTGTTGAACTGAGTTTTATCTCCTGTACTAAGCTTCAGTCCAAATATCCAGATTCCTATAGTTCATTTCATGTCCTAGTTTGGGCTCAGTGTTTTTTGGATGTATCAAGTCCCAGTGTCTGGCCTGAAGGAGTAGTTATTCTTCCATTTTATGGTTCACTCAAGGACAGACTTCATAAGAATGGTGGACAAAATAAAACTGCCAACATCTCTACCTTGCCTGTTCAGGACAGTGCACAGAATCCACCTTTGGAGGGAAGGAGTACTAGCACCACAGGATGAAGTCTCTCAGTATTTATTATCAAAATACTCGTGGTTTGAGGACCAAATCAACAGAGTTATTTACATCGGTGGCAGCAAGCGACTTTGATGTTGTAGCAATTACAGAAACCTGGCTAAAGGAATCTCATATCAGCACAGACTACTTTCCTGACAACTACAGTGTTTTTCGATCTGATAGACAATATGACCAACTCCAGCAAGATAGAGGAGGAGGCTCACTAATAGCCATCAAAAACGAATTTCATGCTTGCAGAAGGCCTGATTTAGAATCGCATCCTGAAGTAGTTTGGGTAGAAATAAAAATGTCTGACCACCGCCTTTTGATATCCAATCACTACTTTCCACCCAATTGTCATCCCACAACTATGATTGCATACCTGAATGATCTTGAGGAGAAACTACATGGTAGTGATGATGATGTAATTATTCTAGGCGATTTCAATGCAGACTCAATCAACTGGAGGGACCTAACTGGTATTCCCAATGCTCACTACTATGCAAGGCAAAAGGGAGAAGCAGTACTCCAATTTTCAGATTACCTTCGCCTTGATCAGCTTAATGTTCTACACAGCAATGGACGTGCTCTTGACCTGGTGCTAACCAATGCTAAAAATGTGACTGCCTCCTTTGCTGATGATCCATTAATCAACCCTGACATATACCACAGGCCATTATCAGTTCTGGTCAGTGAAGTCTCTACTCCAGACAGAAGTGAAATTGATGTCTACAACTACAGAAAAGGAAACTATCTCAGGCTGTACAACATTATCAGACAAACCTCATGGGAAGAAATTGATATAGCAACCAGCTCCAACATTGCTGCTGTGGCATTTAATGACAAGATTTTGAGGGCAATGGACACCTGCATACCCAAGAAAAAGTCAAAAAAATTAAAATATCCACACTGGTTTTCTCACTCATTAATCATGCTTCTCAAAAGAAAGAAAAAAGCACATAAAAAATTCAAAAGAACTCAGCACCCAGAGGATTATCAGCGGTTCTCAGAGTTGCAGACAGCTTTAAAACAACAAATAACTCAAGATAAGAACAAAATGATTGAGAAAATTGAGAGTGACTTGACATCAAAACCAACTAATTTCTGGAAATACATGAATAGCAAAAGAGCAGAATCGAAGAGTGCTTCCTCTGTTGTTGTCAATGGTCAGGTCATTTCTGACCCAGAGCTCATGTGTGACATTTTTGGAGAGTATTTTGCCTCAGTCTACCAGAATCCCAATAACAGATTACCCCAACAAGGCCTGCCAGACATGAGTGATAAGAATACTTCGGTTTTTGGCATACCAACAATAAACACCAATGATGCAATGGCAGCCTTAAAATTGCTAAAAGGCAGATCAGCAGTGGGTCTCAGTGGCATCCCCTCTTTTATATTGAAAGGAATTGGTGAACTTATTGCACCAACTCTAGCCAAGATTTTTAACCTTAGTCTCTCTGAAAGAGCTTTCCCTACTTCATGGAAGAGGGCAGCTGTCACTCCAATTCAGAAAAAGGGTAGATCAGTGGATGTCTCCAACTTCCGACCAATCTCTGTTCTGGATCCAATTCCAAAATTGATGGAGATCATCATGTTCTCATACATAAATAGGAAGGTGTAACACACAATCACTGAGTCACAGCATGGATTCCAATCAGGTCGATCTACTGTCACCAATCTATCTAGTTTTCTAGCTGTTGCTGGTCCAGTTGTTGAGAGTCGTGGTCAGGTTGATGTGGTTTACCTTGATTTTGAAAAAGCGTTTGACAAGATGCCACATGACATCTTAATTGGAAAACTATCCAAATATGGGTTTGATGAGGGATTGGTGCAATGGATCCTTTCCTATCTCAGCAACAGAGTCTTTTGTGTGCGTCTGCATGGTTATAAGTCTCAGGAGTTTGTAGCTACCTCAGGTGTTCCACAGGGCTCAGTCCTTGGGCCACTTTTATTCAACTTGTTCATGAATGATGTGGTGGATACCCTACAGTGTCATGCACTTCTATATGCAGATGATCTGAAGATTTTCAGGAGGGTCCAGACTCCTCTAGATGCCATTCTTCTACAAGAGGACTTAGACAGAGTATGTATTTGGTCCAGGTCCAATAGCATGCCCATAAACATAGATAAAACCGTTGTTATGTCAATGACTAGGAAAACTAATCCAGTATATCACCAATACAAGATTAATGACAAACAACTTGAAAGAGAAAGCTTGATGGTGGACCTTGGCATTACTTGTGATTCAAAGCTCCTTTTCACTGATCATATTGATAAAATGGTAAGAAAGGCCAGGAGGCAACTTGGTATGATGAATTGGATCACTAGAGAATTCAAGTCACAACTCACTCTGAGACTGCTTTACTGTACTCTGGTCAGGAGTATTCTAGAGTATTCTTCAGTCATATGGCAGAGGGAACGAGTGACCTCAATCCGGAGTATTGAGGCTGCGCAGCAAAAATTTATTAGAACCCTGGTAAATAGGTTCTCTCCAAATTTGGAAGGATGGCACTACCATGAAATGTGCAAAGAAGCAAAACTAGAGACACTACAGTGGAGAAGAACTAAAAATGATGCAAAGTTCTTTTACAAGTCACTCCATGGAGAACATGGTTATTCGCCAAGTAATGTGGGAGTTGTTGTTCCAGCTCACGCTTTTAGGTGGCATCGACCCTTCCGGCCTTCAACTAAGAGTGCTACCTTACCTGTTCAGCGGTGTACAGAAGTCGCCAACCAACTGTCACCATTCATAGACTTTTTTGAGGTTGCTGCTGATTTCAGAAGACAATTGAGGGCACTGCCCGAAAATTAATTTTTATTGACATCCACCCCCGTGCTGCATACCAAGGCTTCCTGCTGTAATGCTGCACTGACAAAGGACAAAGTCACTTGACAAACGTTGTGTTGCATTTTATAATTTCTGTTTGTTGTGTGCTTTGTTGTTGAAATAAAAAAAATAAATAAATAATAGTTTGTAACAATCTGTACAATTGTTTATTTGTACAATTCTCACAGGAATATAACTGAGAATAGAAAACTTAAGGTGGTAAGTGTTGTAAATATTATTGAAAATATTGAATTTAACCAATACAATCGGTTTCTCAAAATAGTAGCCTATTCTATTTTTATGGAGAAGAATAGATTATCATTATTATTATTATTATTATTATTATTATTATTATTATTATTATAATTATTATTATTATTATTATTTTTTTTTTTTTTTTTTTTTTTTTTTTTTAAAGAAGAGAGATCTTGATGCAGCAGGGTAGCTTGAATAAGCTAAAGGAATGAGAGGCCGTTCTGAAGTAATGTGATAAACAGTTCCAGGCGGTCTCTAGGTTTGGAGGTGGTTTCAGCCAATAGTTCATGCTCATGTACATGTCAAATGGCAAAACGCCTTAATAAAAGAAATTAAAAAATTATTATTATTATTATTATTATTATTATTATTATTAATATTTCTCTCTCTCTTTTCAGATGAACAGTGTGACTGTTGAGTCAAAGCAAAGGGCAAAGTATTTGGGACTTATGATTGACACTAAAATGAGCTTCTCAGAGCATATAACAGGGGTAATCACTAAAGCTGCAAAGGCTGTCACAGCTCTCAGTGGTCTAATGGCTAATGTTGGAGGCCCAAGAGCCAGCAGAAGACGATTGTTGATGTCAACAGTGAACTCTGTTTTGCTTTATGGAGCAGAGGTGTGGGCACCTGCTCTCAGATGGGAGTACAATAGGAAAAGACTTCTGCAGGTCCAGAGAAGAGCAGCACTGAGAGTTGCATCAACATATCGCACTGTGTCAGAGCCTGCTGTTATGCTGGTTGCAGGGGTCATCCCAATCACCCTTCTAGCACAGGAGCGATATAATATATATCAAAAATGTAAAGCTGGAGAAAGGAAAGAAGATATTGCAAGAGTTGAAAGGAACAGAACTTTCCAAGCATGGCAGAACGACTGGACTCTTGAAGCACGTGGACACTGGACATCAAGGCTGATACCCAGAGTCAAGCAGTGGGTAAACCGGCCTCATGGAGAAGTGGGGTACTTTGTGACACAGTTCCTGACTGGTCATGGATATTTCCGATCTTTTCTCCATCAGTTGGGCAAAGCAGATACACCTGAATGTCTTTACTGTCCTAAAAGTAGAGATGATGTTGAACACACCTTCTTTCTGTGTAGCAGGTGGGAAGAACTAAGAGAAAGAGTGCAGGCAGAACTGGGTTGGTTATCCCCAGAAAACGTTGTTTCTGTTATGCTCCAAGGCAAGCAGCAATGGGTGAAGATGGCTAACTATATAATCACCATACTACAGACAAAGAAGAGAGATCTTGTTGCAGCAGGGTAGCTTGAATAAGCTAAAGGAATGAGAGGCCGTTCTGAAGTAATGTGATAAACAGTTCCAGGCGGTCTCTAGGTTTGGAGGTGGTTTTAGCCAATAGTTCATGCTCAGTACATGTCAAATGGCAAAACGCCTTAATAAAAGAAAAAAAAAAAATTATTAATATTTCTCAATAATTATGTTGATAGGTAGGGAATATATACACAAAATATACAAACAGCAAAAAATTACAAAAATTGTAGCCATAAGTACAACTGAACCTCATAAAACAATACTGTTGTATAATAATTGAAATAAGTCTAGAAAAACAAAATAAACAAAAAATAATTTGATATAAACCCCTAATAAAAGCTAAAATTAGCTTCATAGGGTAGCCACCAGAATACAGATGATTGAATTTACTATTCTAATACTATTCTCACAATATATGTATAAATTATGCTTGTATCTGTATACTGTATGGTTGATTCTTAGCGCAGGCGGATTATTGCTTGTTGGTTGAGATAATGAACTATCATCCTTTCCCCCCCCCCTACTCCCCTCCTACCCTTCCGTTCACCCTTCCTTTCAATTTCACTTCACTCTCGAGTTTGTTCCTCGACTGTCAACCTCGTACCGTGTTGCGTTCCGTTCCGTGAAAGTATCAGTTATTAATATACATATATGATTCAAAATTACATACATTCAAGAAATCTACTCATGCCAGAAGACGTCAACTTTACCACCTACTTACAGTCCACATTGAAGTCACCTTTGGTAAGTGATAGTTTTATTACTAATTAACTTGCTGTAGTCTGACTGCGTTGTTTCACTGTTTTCTTAACTGCACCCTGGGTCCTTGTGGCTCAAGGACAGGAAGGGATAACCATATAGTCCTCCGTGTCCGGATCAAAGCCTCATTTCCAGAAATTTTATAACTTTATTAGTTTAAATTTCAATTTGTAAAGTTGACTCATGCACTGAGATTTCATGATCAATCCCGTTTCCTTAATCCTGTTGTTGTATCCCGCAACCTTATCTTATCTGCCGATAGTCTACAATGGCAACTGCAAAACCCGAAGCCTTGCTAAGCATTCGTTTGAAAAAGAAAGAAACTTTATTCACCCGTGTTCAGCAAGCATACGACTTATGGAAAAATATCAATGATTTAAACGTTCAAAAACAATTCTTGATTAGAAGTAGGTTCATTGAAAAAACAGTTAGTGAATTTTCATCATTGTTGGATGAAATAAATGAACTTTCTATTCAAATTAATCCTGATTTTGAACCTGATTATCAATCATTAAATGCTATAGATAACTTAGCTTGTGTCATAATTGATTCTCGTGATAGATTACTGCAGAAACAAGAGATAAAAAATGATTCTTCTCCATCTACTCATTCACCACGTTTAAATATGATATTACCTCCTGCAGAGATAAAATCGTTTGATGGATCTGACATTTCAGACTGGCCTAGGTTCAGAAATATATTTACATCTTTGATTTTAAATGATAAATATTATTCGTCAGTCCACAAGTCTCATATCTTACATAATTTGTTATCTGGTGAAGCAGCTAGAGTAGTAAAATCATTTCAGATTAGTGCTGATTTTGATTTAGCATGGAAAGCCCTTTGTAAACGCTATGAAAATGATAGAGTTTTAGCAAATTATTATATGAATGAGATTTTAAAAACCACTAGTGTCCCAGTGAAACCTTCTTTAAAATCTCTTGAAGATTTTCTCGTGAAAGTTGGTGATAGCATCACTTCATTAAAATCGTTGAAAATTCCTGACCTAGGAGATTACCTATTGTATTCGTTAGCCATACGACAATTAGATAAACAATCTTGTGAATCTTTTGAAATTGTAGTAGCAGATAAAAGTTTTCCATCATGTCAACAGCTGATTGATTTTGTAAACACAAGAGTTAGGACATTCCAATTGTCGGCGTCTGATGCACCGAATATGAATGTGACTAAACCAGTAGATAAGATTAATAGTAAAATGAAACCGTTTCAAAAGAAAGTTGTGTTATCTACTCAGGTTGACAACTGCTTTCGCAATGCTACAAATAATTCACAATTCACTGATCGTTCCGAACTAAATTGCCCATTATGTTCAAAAAATCATATGTTGTCGTTATGCCCTGTTTTTTTAAAGAAAGATCCGAAAGATAGAAATGAATATATCAAATCATTGAAAGCGTGTTTCAACTGTTTTTCTAAATTTCATCTTGTCGGCCAGTGTAAGTCCAAACCAAAATGTGTGTGTAATCGTATGCATAATAAGTTATTGCATTACCCACGTAGCAATGATAACAGTAGATCGTGCTCTCCAGTTAGTTATCAGAAGCGATCGGATAACAGCCCTAAGGCCGATTTAAAGTTGAAATCAAGTGATTCAATAACTCAAACCGATCCTATAGCTACACAACATTGCGGTATGACTGAAAACGTTATTAATCCTTCTATTCAGTGTATTCCTAAAACGAGTGTTGTTTTAGGCACAGCTTTAGCTCAAATAAAAAGTTCTTCTGGTTCGTTTGTTAACGTTCGTCTGATTATTGATTCAGGTAGCACTACTAATTTCATAACAAAAGATCTTGTTATAAAACTTGGTTTATCTGTTCAGGATCGCAGACAAAATTTCTCTGGTTTAAATTCCGCAAGTGTCGGAAATTCCTGTGGCGTTGTAAAATGTTTATTAAAACCTAAAGGTTTAAACCATCCTCATGTAGAAGCTGAAGCTTATGTGATTGATAAAATAGTTGGGCCGTTAACCCCCGTGTATCTGGATTCAAAGATTCAAAATGAATTGAAAAAATTCAATTTGGCTGATCCCATGTTCTATGAACAGCGTTCCGTTGACCTCCTATTAGGTTGTCAGTTATTCAACAAAATATTAAGTCATCATAACCAAATTACATCTGAAGAAGGTGCTTCGTTTTGCGTTATACCTTCCGTGTTTGGTGATATAATTTTGGGTGAATTCCCAAGTTGTTCCGTGACCAATAACCAGACATTACCTTCGTTATTGATACATCCCGATTCTGAGAACTCGTTGAATAGTTTGGTTCATAAGTTTTGGGAAAGTGAGGAAATTTCTAATGTTAAATTTCCTAATCCTGATGACGAATTTTGTGAAAAACATTTTGTTGAAACTCACAAACGTGATCAACAGAGAAGATATGTTGTCAAGCTCCCGTTCAAGGTAGACACTAAAAATCTCGAATTTTATGAGTCTCATGAAATTGCGTTGAATAGATTTCTCTCGTTAGAACGTCGTATGTTGCGTGATGCTCGCTTAAGAGCTGACTGTTTATCGTTTATGAAAGAGTATCGACTTTTAAATCACATGGAAATTGCTAGAAGACCTGGAAAATATTTCATACCCTATTTTTGTGTATTCAACCCTTCATCACCCACTACAAAGGTTCGTGTTGTCTTTGATGGATCAGCAAAGAGGGGTCACGTTTCCTTGAATCAAGTCTTACACTCTGGACCGACGTTGTTAAATGATATTTGTGATATTTTAACTAGGTTCAGATTGCATTCATTCGTTTTTACATGTGATATTACAAAAATGTACAGAGCTATTCTTGTTGATGAAGAAGATTGTTCGTTTCTTCATATATTGTTTCGTGAAGATCCTTCAAAGGATATTGTCGTCTATGAGTTAAAAAGAATTCCATACGGTTTGAAACCCTCGGGATTTCTCGCTCAACGTGTATTGATTCAATTGACAGAAGATGAGGGAGATAAATTTCCTTTAGCGGCGACCGCAATTCGTGATGAAATTTACCATGATGATTTTCTAATAGGTGCTAGCTCGTTGGAGGAAATGTGTGAAATTAAATCACAACTATGCAATCTCCTGAAATGTGCTGATATCAAACTGAACAAGTGGAGTAGTAACTCTCCTGAATTCCTGAAACGGGTTCGTTTAGAAAACAGTCAAGTTCCCTTTCATATCAGTGATGAACCTAATTCTAGTGTTAAGGTGTTAGGTATTATGTGGAATCCGACTACCGATTGTTTTCAAATTAAAGTTTCAGTTCCGGAGTATCATAAGACAAACTCAAAGCGCAGTGTCTTGTCTGTAATTGCTAGACTGTATGATCCACTTGGTTTTATAGCTCCTGTTATTTTCAAAATGAAATGTTTTTTACAAGAGCTATGGAAATTACAAATTTATTGGGATACACCAATTCCTGATGACTATAATGCATGCTGGAATAAGTTCATGGAAGAGCTTCCTGCTCTTAGTTCAATTTCAATTCCTCGTTGCGTTTATGGTGATGCACTTTCGTGTCAAATAGTAGGATTTTGTGATGCATCTCAAAAAGGAATATGTGCTTGTATTTATCTGAGAGTTGTTTTCTCAGACTCTGTTGTTAAATGCTTTCTAATAAAAGCAAAAACTAAAGTGGCACCGTTAAAAACACTTTCAATTCCACGTTTAGAGCTCTTAGCTGCGTTGTTGCTTTCAAAATTGTACGTTTCAGTGCTTCCTAATCTGTCTAAAATTAATCGACAATCAACGTTTCTCTTCTGTGATTCAACTATTGTGTTAGCTTGGTTGCGTATACCACCCTATAAGTTGCAAACGTTCGTTGCAAATCGTGTCGTGAAAATATTAGAATTGACTAATCTAAATGATTGGAATCATATTGGTACTGATTTCAATATTGCTGACGTGGGTTCAAGAGGTATTCCTCCTCAAATGTTGAGTTCGTTAGAAGAGTGGTATAGAGCTCCAACATGGTGTTCAGAGCCGTTATCATGCTGGCCATTGTCTTCCGTAACAATACCCTCTGAAAGTCTACCTGATATTAAAAATAATCAAGGTGAAATTGTTTTGAATCTTACCGAAGATAGTGCCGTTATTCAAATAACTCATTTCTCCTCATATCTAAGAATGTTGCGTTCTTGTGCATATGTTTTCCGATTTGTCAATAATTGTAGAGCAAAAATAAAAGGTGTCTCTCGTGAAAAAGGAGTATTAAGTGTTAAAGAGTTGAAATCCGCACAAGATTTCTGCGTTAAAATCGTTCAAAAGTGTCATTTCAATCGTGAACTTACCCTTCTGAAAGAAGGAAAGCCTTGTGATAAAGCCTTTCAAAAGTTGTCTGTTTTTTTGGATAGTGATGATTTTATTCGCGTTGGTGGCAGACTTGTGAATAGTGATTTGGAATATGAAGCTAAGCATCCTCGCTTGATTCATAAGGACAGTCATTTTACTAAGCTCATTATTGAATATTATCACCGCTCCTATCTCCATGCTGGACCTAGGATTGTGCGTGCTCTCATCCAGCGTTGTTTTTGGATTATTGGAGCCCATAGTGTAATTAGACATGTCATACACAATTGTACTCGTTGTCGTTTATTCAAAGCGAATACTGTTGAACCCGTTATGGGCGACTTGCCCCGCTCTCGTGTCGTTCCCACGGCACCCTTTTTCAAAGTCGCTGTCGATCTCGCAGGTCCCTTCGTAGTTAAGGAGAGTGTTCGGCCTAAGGCTCACACCTACAAGGCATATTTCGCTCTATTTGTTTGTTTAGCGACAAAAGCTTGTCATATTGAAACGTTAACCAGTTTGACGTCTGAGGAATTCATTGTCACTCTTCATCGCTTTGTGTCGAGACGTGGGTTACCTCAAGAAATATTCTGTGACCAAGGGACGAATTTTAAAGGAGCTGCACGACAATTGAAGGAAATTACTGAATTTTTGCGAGTTTCTGAAAATCAGACAAAAATTATTGATGATATGTCCAATAAAAACATCAAATTCCAGTTTAATATCCCACATGCCCCATTTATGAATGGAATTTGCGAATCCAATATAAAAAATGTTAAATATCATTTGTTCCGTGAATTAGGAAACCATACTGTTACAATTGTTGAGTTCACCACTATTCTCACTAAAATTGAGGCGATACTTAACTCAAGGCCGTTGTATGCACTTTCATCGTCACCCGATGATTACGCTGCCTTAACTCCTGGACATTTTCTTATCCATCGCCCCTTGTTGGCTGTTCCCGAAAATGACTATACTGACTCCAATGAACACAGACTATCTCGTTGGGAGAAGGTGAATCGCTTCACACAAAGGTTGTGGAAGAGATGGGAGAGAGAATATCTCCACACTCTTCAGCAGAAAAATAAGTGGTTTGAGCACGACTCTAACTTACAAATTGGGCAATTAGTGTGGATTAAAGAAGATAATTCAACGCCCCTATCATACCCATTAGGACGCATTGCAAGCGTCATTCGCGATTCTAAGGGAGTTGTTCGCTCCGCGTACGTTAAAACCAAATCAGGAGAGTATGTTAGGCCGGTTAGGAAACTAGCCCCAATACTCCCAAACTAGTGTCTCTTTAACCCCACGTTCCCCCCCCCCCTTTTTCCTGTTTTTCCTTTATCTCAGTGCATTGTGTGTTTTAATTTTTTAATCCTTTTGAGTTTTGTTTCTTGGATTGAGGCAATCCAAGGCGGGCGGAGATGGTTGATTCTTAGCGCAGGCGGATTATTGCTTGTTGGTTGAGATAATGAACTATCATCCTTTCCCCCCCCCCTACTCCCCTCCTACCCTTCCGTTCACCCTTCCTTTCAATTTCACTTCACTCTCGAGTTTGTTCCTCGACTGTCAACCTCGTACCGTGTTGCGTTCCGTTCCGTGAAAGTATCAGTTATTAATATACATATATGATTCAAAATTACATACATTCAAGAAATCTACTCATGCCAGAAGACGTCAACTTTACCACCTACTTACAGTCCACATTGAAGTCACCTTTGGTAAGTGATAGTTTTATTACTAATTAACTTGCTGTAGTCTGACTGCGTTGTTTCACTGTTTTCTTAACTGCACCCTGGGTCCTTGTGGCTCAAGGACAGGAAGGGATAACCACTGTACTTATATCATTGATTTTGTCATGTAAAAGTGAGATAATAAAAAATAAAAAATAAAAATAAAAAAAATAAAATTATTATTATTATTATTATTATTATTATTATTATTATATTTATTATTATTATTATTATTATTATTATTATTATTATTATTATTATTATTATTATTATTATTATTATTATTATTATTATTATTATTATTATTATTATTATTATTATTATTATTATTATTATTATTATTATTATTATTATTATTCATGGAAGAGCAGATGAACCAGTGCAGAACCATTTAAACGAGTAGTACAGTAGATTCTTGATTCTTTTCCAAACCGACCAGCTTCTTCAAACGACACTGTTCAATAGCAGCGTTTCAGTCAACTTGTAAGCGGCCACTTATCGTAAACATTAATGGATCTAACTGAAATATAGAGCAACCAGACTCATCTAGTGTAACGGGTTTTGCTTCACACAGTCCTAATTCTTATGCATCACTTGACTCTTATAGGCAGTAGTAACATTAGGAACATTAAAGAATACAAACAAAATCAAAAGAAAATTATCTAGAAGTATTATTATTAGTTTATTATTATTTATTGTAATGGCTTTTGATTCGAGATTCTTTTACTCAGCGGCTATTTTCGTCCCATACACAATAGAAACCGGCTAATATTAACGAAACTAATCAAGTTAGAAACCATTATTTGAAATAAGCCGTTTTCCTTTCAGCTGTAGCCTACAGCGTGAAATACGTTCTGGAATGTGATCGAGCAATGAGCAGGTATATAGAGTAGGAGTTAATTGGTCGCGGGAGTAACCAATTAACATATTCAAGGGTCATTACAACCAAACGTGATCAATATTCTAGGTTTGCCATTAGCTGCGAACACAACGATAGATGGGAGTTCTGTTGTAGATATTGTGTGAAACACATATCACATAATTATGATATATTATTGGCACCTGTAATATTGATTGATCAATGTTCAATAGGAAATTCAATGGAGCTTAACTAACCCTATCATTTTATGTTTTTCACATCACCTTGTTTGTTTCGGTGTAGCATATTAGCTGGAATACAACTTAACAATGGAATCAATCATTTTCAGCTAATAATAACCAATATGAGCTTTAGAATCTATACAGCAAGCATCAATGAATGGGCCGTGAAATAGGGTTATTTAAAATTCAATTTCTATATTAAATAAATTCATAGAACAATCACAACTTCCATTTCATTCAATTTCAATTTCATATGAGGTTTGAAATCAGACCGGCTCGCTAATTATAACTTCTTAAATTCGAATATTCAGGACAGGGAACTAATAAATATTGTTCTGATGTTGAAGATCCATCTTGTTTCCACTAATATGTAATATAAACTTAAAAACAAAAAACTTTTAAATGGAAATTAACTCACGTTATGGCGTGACGGCCGTTTCACTCTGTTCTCTAGAGCATCGTCAGACGACCCACAGTACACAGGAGTGCACTGTGGGTCGTCTGACGATGCTCTAGACAACAGAGCGAAACGGCCGTCACGCCATAACGTGAGTTAATTTCCATTTAAAAGTGTTTTTTTTTTAAGTTTATATTAAATATTGTTCCTTAATACTTCATGACAAAAATAGCGAGTTGATTACATTTTTGTCAAAAAAATTAAAAAAACCAAGCCAGTCACAAACGGAAAGTTTGATTTGAAGAATTAAATAAAATTTTGATAAATAGAACTCCATTATACTCATCTTATTGAGAATTATTAGACGTGTTTCAAGACACATGATATACAAGTTCCGTACAGCATAGAGGGAAGAATTTTCTCAAACTCTAAGCCTTAAATTGACACTCAATGCTAAAGATGTGGCCGATCAGGCTCTAAATGAGCGTGATGAATTTCTGTGCCAAGATGAACCGAAGCTTGCGCGTTTGAGAGTGTAGAGTATGAGAGTACCAATGTTTCAGAGTGATAGTGTATAAATAATGACTGAAGTTGGACGGAACGGGTTTAGTATTCATGATCAAACTACTACAACATTACCTCATTTTGCATAGCATGAATATTCGAAGACCTCATCCTTGCAAGTTCTAACAGAAGAAAGGAGAAGGCAGAATAGCAGAGAGGTGGAAGGGTGAAAGGAGGCTGGTAAGGAACAATAGGGTTGATTGAAAGGTAAGAACAATAAGCCTTGATAAGGCTCCAAGATGCTCAAGTTTCCAACATACTTGATCCCACAAAGAGGAAAATGGAGGAAGTGAAGTGATGGAAATTTTTCATTCAGAATTCGCTTTGAAACTGTTTCGCTACCACAATGCCGACAGTAAAGTATCACAAATTGATAAATTCAATTTTCTTAATTGGGTTACATCTTGAAATGAAGTCTCCAGAAATACTAGTAAGATTCATGCCATGCAAAAATCGAAGACAAGAAACTGAATTCATGTTCTCGTATCATGAAGTGTTCCAAAGCAAGAAATTATCTATTGTAAAGTACAATATCTTTGCTATTATATTCTCTCAATTATGGATTATCATAATAGTCAAATAAAAAGTGGCTTATGAAACCTAATAGTTGAAAACATTCAGAAAATTTTACAATTTTTGTTCCATCTCATTTATTTTTTGAAAATTGCTCTAAAATTGAATAATGTTACAAAGCGTCATTATTTATTTCGATGGAATTGAAAATTAGAAATATCAATTTCATCTAAATCATTTTCATATTAATTTATCGATGATTGACACTTTATATCAGGGATTCTAGCTTTATATACAACTAATTTTCAAGAAAGATTTTTCCACTTACGATTAATAGTTCGTTATAAAACATAGTTTTTATGTTACAAAGCCATTTAAGAAATATTTGTTTCATGATATTATTATTGTCTCAACTCATCCCTGCATTTGGGATCGGCTATGCCAGTTTATATTATGCACTTAATACAATATGTGTACTTGCATTAAGACGAAGTTGGTTTTGTTTCGATTCTAGAAAAATCAGATCTCTTCTAGCAGAATAGTTTTTCCATTCAAGCAAATTATTTCCAAGTAAGACGACGCACTTCAATGCGAAGTATTGTGTTCCTTCACCCGTGCAGCAATACGCTGACTTCAACGAACAGTTATCGGACATTATTTCACATGTTGATGAAATGGATGTTGTAGGAAGGTCTTTACTATGAAAAGACCTCGATTTCAAAGGAGCTCTAATTCAAAACATACTATCATGTAGGGAGGGCTTTACTATGAAAATCACCTTGATAGCGAATATTAGAAAAATTCTAGATGATAAGATAAATTTAAGATATTTTTCCTGATGAAATATTACATTGAATAGAATTGACAACACATTCTACAACGATCCTCCTGGTCAATATAGTATACAAGGAAGCAATCCTAATCATCGAGGAATTCGTGAATGTACACCAGACTGAAAAAGGGATTGCCACTGGGAGCTGAGCAGACGTTGTTGTTTGTCGATGGTGATGTCGTGGTGATGATGGTGATGTCAGTGATGAGCGTGATGATGGCTGAGAAGAGGGTGGAAGTGAAAGGAGCACAGAATATGTCATGTTGGGAACAAATTTGAATGAAGGGGAAGTTGCCAGAGCTCAGGTGGTCAGTGACCAGTGGGCGTTGGAGAGGGAAGGTATTGAAGGAAAAAGGGATGAGACAGGAACAGGGCGTCCGGCGACAAATGAATGTCGTCGTCGTCGTCGTCGGGATGTCTAAGGGGTGGAAGGGGAACGGACACAGAAGGACACGCATGCCGCTTTTAAGTACTGTTGATTATTCATGGACTTGGACGCCAACTGACCTGCCAGCCAGTTCCAGTACTGCACCACTGTTGCAAACTTCTGCCTTTTACTACGACCCCTTTACTCACCAGCCGCACCCCAACGCGCACGAGTCATTCTACAAACGACCTGACTTCATCCTGATCAAACAGAGAGTTGTCCGACTCGAGCAAAACAATGACGATTTGTCTCGCGTGCTTCTGTCTGCTCATGTGAATAAAGAATCACCGCCAAACCTCTCTCACTTTCCTCCCTTCCCCTCTGATATCAATTGTGACAGTGTATTTCGGTTGATACTTCTGCAGATCATCTACACTAGCAATGATAATTATTATAATAATGATGAAGGCAATAACAATAGGCCATAAAATTCCACTTCCACACAGCAAGATGTTGAAGAGAAATTCCTCAGAAGAAGACTACAATTTATCAATATCCTTTCATTGAAATTCATTATTTGATTAAAATCTGATCGCAGATCGCCGTTTATGACATAATATGGGAAACATAAAAGTATAGGTAAAAAAAACCAGCAGCAGTACCAGCAGCAGCATGCTAAAGCTACATTGGCATGACAAAAGGAAATATTCATATTCTATTTTGAAAGTGTCTTAGTTTGACTGAAACATATGTTCAATTTTATTATAAACAACTTTTTTTAATGTACGTAACTAGAGTAAAAGCAGAAATTCTTTTGGCATGCATGCTTTCTTACTTCTTATAATATCCAGACAGTTTAATTCTGTGTCTTGTAGCACCCCGTTTCACGGAGAGCAGGGAGAAAGAGACATCTACACATTTTCCATCTCTTTCTCATCCACTTCATCAAAAGGTGTCAGCCCATTGAGTAAAGAAGCAACAGGGAGCCTGTTGGTTTTGAAGAGAGACAACCAAATTTATTGAAATGTACACCCAGTCAGAGGGACAATACGAGAGCACAAGCTGAGAAGCTGAGATTGTCTTCAAGCAGCTGGGAAGGCATGAAGCCAATTCTTTCATCAACAAAGAGACCCAAATTGAAGACTTCCGGGAAGGAAGATGTGACAGACCAAGGGTCAAGAAAAAACGGACACACACTTAATCTCAATAACATCAAAAACAATAAGGGAGCATGGAGCACGGCTTCCTCACCGGGGGGTCACGGCACCGAGGATTGGTACCAGCACAGATGTATCAAACAAATCAAGTAGCTGACAGTTTCCCGTGGGAAAAGAGTTGTGGACATCTGGGAACTATCACCAAAAGGGAGGCCAATACACTGGACCGGTCATTCATATTGGAGTAACAGAAAAAACACACATTATTAGAATGAGAAGAATCAGTAGAAATGAGAGGGAAGACGTTTCCAAGAATTAAAAGACCAAAAATACACCCCTAGGACAGGATTGGAGGAACGTCGGAGTCCATGACGAAACGCTCCAATAGCAGAGGAGGACGACTTCCAGGCTTTCCGCCAATGGGAAGGAAGAGGATGCTGGTCACCAGAAGTCAGTGAGAGAAGTTGAAAAGACATTATTCGTCAAGAAGTGAACCGAAAACACTCCCAAGTTCCCCTTACGGGGAGAAATCTATCTTAGAGTTGGGTGTAGTCCTTAGAAAAATCATTCATATCGTGCCAAGTTAGGTTTAAATCAGTTTAAGTTTATTAGAGTATTGGTTGAGGAACGTCCGCGAGGCCGTCTGTCAGTATTTAGTCACCGAGGTAGTTATAGGAAAATTCCCCAGGAAAATTCCGAGTTTCGGCACCTTCGAGACTGATAGCCGGACGAACTGTCACAGATCATCAATGGAAAGGAGGCCAGGAGCAGGCGTCGGTTGCAACCACGAGGCCGCCACGAACGAGAGCGTGATAGCCGCGAAGAGGATGGAGCTCGGCGTACTGATGGCAAAGTGGAGTACACACCTAAAGGACGCTTTCCACGGTCGAGGGCGAGCAGAAAAGGTAGATGGTTTCGAACTTTGATTTTATTTAACAAATTTAAACGCCCCTCCCCTCTCGTCACATGTCAGCTCACCAATGCATAAATTCTAATTGTAATATTATTATTAAACAACGTTACTTGAATCTATCAAAGAGAGCTATTCTCACGCGATAGTAGTTGTAAGATATAAGAATGTTTATTCATTTGTAAAAACGAACCCTGAGATAAGAATCACTTGTTATGCTGTAGCGTTGATATGATAAATAGTATATTACGTTACTAGGCTGGAAAATAACGTTTTGCCGGTCGAGCATATGATAGTTTATGCACGAGGCGCAGCCGAGTGCAGAAACAAGAATATGCGAGAACCGGCAAAAGTTTACAGCCGTGTAATGTACGATATTTTTTGTTCCACTTGATAGAGAGAGGCATGCTCCAATCAGCTGGATAATATGTGAGACATTCAAAAGCATTCAAGACAAAAAATGAATCAGCTGCTTTATTTAGATTCAGAATTTGATGGGCGAATTCCCAGATATAAACCAAAATAATGACAGCCTAGTGCAATCAGCTGGTTAATATTCGATACAGGTATTGAGTCATAGATGATGTAATAAGTTGACTATATCTATACATATAATATATATATGTGAGTCAACGGAAAAATCTTTGCCGCACTCCATATGTTTTTTCCTATCTTGTACGGCTATAAGGCCCTATTTGTCAGCTGATTTTTCCGATCTAGTACGGAAAAGAGGCACTTTCCATACGTGACAAATCTATGGAAAGTAGCTACTTTTTATCAAGTGTAACAAAATAGTAGTTTATGCAACGATTTTATTTTAACCCTTATTAAGGCACGAGTTAGATGTAAGTTATAACACGAGCAAATGCGAGTGTTATAAATATCTCACGAGTGCCTTAATGGCCAAATAAAATCGTTGCATACACTATTTTATCTACGACCACTAGTATACATTTTCAATTTCATTTTACCTGTGACTGTCAGAGATATCTAACCTCTCATCTCATATATGAGAAGTTATAGTAGATTGTTAGGTTAAAGTAGCTGGTGTAGCAGTTTGATGAAATCAGCTGATAGTTTCACAATATTGAATTACGATATCGATTCCATCAAAAATGCATTTGATTGGTCCAGAACCCGTGTTATAATGTAGAACCTGTACTATAATGAGCTCTTTATGCAACAAGTCTCAAAAAGCATTTCGAAAAGACAGCTGTTTTGGCATCAATTGTGAAACTGTAATGTATACATTATGACATGGTCGTAGATAATAGTATATTACGTTACTAGGCTGGAAAATAACGTTTTGCCGATCGAGCATATGATAGTTTATGCACGAGGCGCAGCCGAGTGCAGAAACGAGAATATGCGAGAACCGGCAAAAGTTTACAGCCGTGTAATGTACGATATTTTTTGTATAATTTCGAGAACCTGATCGATTGTTGGAAGTCAGAGTTTCAGACATTCAATTCATTGGAGTTGAATAGGAAAATTTAATGTTAACGTATTTCAAACGAATGGGATTAATAAACACTATCATCTGGTGTCGTCTACTCATTTTAGTGAGTAAAAACCTTTCTTATTACTTAAGGTTGTATTACGCTATCTCTGGCAAGTAAATCACCATATTATATTTATACAAAATAGCTGGGCCCAACTTGGGGCTTACGTCATACGAACAGGTAAAAAGAAATAACTTACAACCATTTGTGTATAGAATATTTCTATATAAAACATATTTTAAAACAAAAAAAGAAACCGACTTCAGTGAAATGATAAATTACTCACGTACTAAAAAGTTTAAAATAAAGTATTTACTTTAAACTGAGAAAATTTTAAATTTCATTCAAGTAATCTTTTGAAGTCGGCGCCAAATAAGTTGATAAGAAATTCTATCTAATGACAAAACTAACACTGTATTTTTTTGGAGGATGAAGCCCACATAGGTCTGAGACCTTCGCGTGGGTAAT
This sequence comes from Conomelus anceps, assembly GCA_948455865.1. NCBI lineage: Eukaryota > Metazoa > Arthropoda > Insecta > Hemiptera > Delphacidae > Conomelus > Conomelus anceps. Next base: position 52,493,084 of record OX418218.1, on the reverse strand, counting down.
GAATTGGATGATGGGGATTGATGAGTTGGACCTACAGTTTTAGGTGGGTTACGAACCAACAGGAAGTGATTGATCAGAAATTCTATCTAATATCAAAACTAACACTGTATTTCAATTAAATACGTGATTTACACTCACTTTTACTGAAATACAGTAATTGATAAGAAATTTTATCTAATATCAAAACTAACACTGTATTTCAATTAAATATGTGATTTACACTCACTTTTACTGAAATATAGTGTGAGTTTTGATATTAGATTGTTCAATTATTTCGTCATGGAAAACATCACAGAGTAATTCTGTTAGAAGATTATTATGGGAAATTTGGCGCCGACTTCAAAAGATTACTTGTATGAAATTTAAAATTTTCTCAGTTTAAAGTAAATACTTTATTTCAAACTTTTTAGTACGTGAGTGATTTATCATTTCACTGAAGTCGGTTTCTTTTTTTGTTTTAAAATATGTTTTATTTTAAGCTTTTTAGTTGAATTTTCAAACTTTGAAAACATGAGAAATTTCTTAAAGCCTACATTATGAAATATTTAATTAATTTAATTGATTCAATATTTAATTAATTTATAACATCGAAAGTTAAGTAACTAAAAATCTACTTATAAGAAAAGATAAACGAAGGAAACTTCTTCAACATTTTATTTAATGTGGAATATTGTATTTAGGAAAATTATAATAGAGAAAGGCTTCTTAAAAGTGAAATGGCTTTTGATTCATTTTGATGTGGTCCCTTTCAGAATATACCTACACTGAAATAGTACTCCTATATTACGTTACAAGTGTGGAAAATTGTACTTACTGAAAATATGATAAGTAAATACAGGAGATGAAGTTGAGTGCGGTATTATCATACGAGTATGGTAAACATCTTCCCGGACGAGTTATGTACGATATTTTTCGTGATATTAGTCATAGCCTATATATTTTTTTAATATAAAAAACATAAACTTTCAGCTAGTACAAAAGGATCATTAAACATAACCTCAAAATAGCCTATTGTACGCACATGTATTTAATGTAGAATAAATATCCATATCTTAATCCATCACAGCAGCAAAACTAAAAATACTTCTGAGATCAGCTGTTTTTCCAAATTCTCCAACTTATATGATTGAAACTAAATAACCTTATTCCTATGACTCAATAACATCAACTAAATTATTTACAATTTTCATATGAACAGAAATATTATATTCCTCTTATTCTCGATTCAAATTAAGTTCACGTGATTGGTCAAAACGGGACATTACAGGCTTGTTTCACACTGAACCAGCTTTGGGTAGCCGATGTCGTTTACCCGGCATAATTGCATTGCATCATATGATTTCGAAAACCGTCTAGATGTAAAGCGCTCCATATGATACAATGATCAGCCTGGTAAACGACACCGGTTATCCGATTGGCGGTTATGATTGTGTGGAACTATCCTATTCAAACTTGATTGAAATGAAGACATCGAAGAATGCTCCTTTTTGTTTAATATTGGGCTAAGTATTGGGCCGATCCTTGCGAAACTTGGATGGGACCACCGCTGAGCGATTCTCTTTCATTTAAAAAAAAGTTCATCTAATTCGGTTCAATATTGTTCGAATGATTGATGTACAAACATAAAAAAAAACAGGTCGAATATAGTAACCTTGTTTTTTTTGGAAGTCGGTTAAAAATGACCCCAAACGTGGGATAAACCACATTAGCAAGTATATATTTCTACAGTCTGTCAACATATTACAGTACTCAAAAGAGTACAGAAGTCTTTTAATAATTATTTGAAAAAATTGATAAAATTTCCTTCATTGATTCTCATTTCTATTGATTGGTCTGATAATCTTTATCCAGAAAAGTAGATCCAAGATAGATCTCATTAAGCTAAGTATTATTCAGCTAATCCTTATCAAGTCAAGATAATCCTTATCAACCCTCACACTCGTAAATTTGTCACAATAAATGATATTTTTTATCACAGTTAGTTAAATAATCTTCATGTATAGAATCATATCCAGCCTATTTTTATTTTGACAAATGATGTTCATTTTACAATCATGTTCCCGTATTCTATCATTGGTTCTGCAGCTATTCCAATTTAATTCATCAATCATTATTGTGAAACATTACTTTTAGGCTAACAGAGAAATCAGGACTATTAATGAAATGGTGACAATATAGTAGGAATGTATGGAAGCAAGCAAACCTTATTCTCGTGGCATATGTTGCGGGCTGATACATAAAATAACCATCGAGTAACGAGAGCAACAGCTGACCACCAACGCAACGTGTTAACAGTGCACGTTATTGGAGGACGCGTGGTTACGAGATCAGCAACAATCTCGACCAGGATAAATTTCAGGAAGCGTGGTACAGCAGCCGTGTTTGGCTTGCAGTACTCTAAATTAGATTAAACGATTGAGGTCACCGAGGTCCAGTGGCACTGCACGTGAATTATTCAACCGACGCCTCACTTCACTCCCACCCGCACCACCACCACCACAACTGCATATCCACCTGTTCAAAATCTCCTCCTCACTACTACAAATTCACCAGACACTGCCTGCTATCGTCGGAGATAATCGATAGTTCCTGTAGTGGAGGGTATTGTCATTTTAAAATTATTAAATCGGATTTATTCATTTCTGACGTGCATATTCAATTTCTTCGACTTGGTTAATCATTACAAATATTTACCTCATTATCATCAACCCAAAAGCTCTGAGCTTATAAAATAAGCTCTCTGTCACCTTCTCACTTTAATCTATGTCACTCTCTCTCTCTCACTCACACACACACGCTCGCACATCTATTTTCTTTTCGCTCTACATATAGGAGATTTTGTCATACATTTCAAGTTTTCCTTCAATTATCCAATCTCACATTACTCACATCATCTCCAAACTAAAATAGCAATTTTTTGTATTGTCTTTTATCGATTTCCACGAATCTATGTGATGTTAATCATTGCTAGGCTGTAAATCACTAATCATATATTGTAAGTTACTTCTACAAAAACAAAATTTTCTGGATCCAATTCCATCCCTCTCATTTTTTCCCCTTCGATTTACTTACTTCTTAGTACCTGCTTTATTCTTATCACATTCTCTCTCGTCCATTTTAACCGGCCCTCTCTGGAGCAGGCAAGTGGGCGTTCCACCGCAGAAGTGTCTACGAAATTAGCCGCCTTTGTTATTGGTGGTGGTGGTGGTGGTGGTGGTGGGTGGTGAGTGGTGGCTGGTGTGCTGCAACCAAAAGGAGGTTGACAGCGAGACACATAAAAGGGACAGTCGAAGTTCACGAGAGAGGACACTACTTCTCAGCCACAGACGACAACTGATTGCAGGTCGCAAGGCGAACAGCCAACAAGGTCCTCAGGCAACTACAGGGTGAGTCCATCCTGTTGGACATGGAATGGCCATGAATAATCAAGTGGCTCGCTCTATTAGTCCTATCGCAAACTCCCAACTTGGCCTCTAGGCTACCTTCCTTCGCAAAGCCATTCATTTGCGATCAGCTTCTCGGTATCCGTTCACTTGTCTCATTCGCACTTCGAGTTCATGACACTCCCTACTTCTCAGACAGCTCTCCTATTGCTTTTGTCAACATCATGTCTTTGTCCGTGCTTTCACCATTCACCGGAGACTGGTCTGTTTCTCTCTCGGACTGCTTCTGAGTCTCTACGACTCTCTCTTCAAAAGAATTACATAACATTTTAAAATCTTGTTAATTTCAAGTTTTATGTTATCAATATTGTGAAGAAATTTGATCAAAGTTCTCCATTCGAATTGAACTTTAGGCTATATCGATCTCATTGAAATAAAGAAAAGCAAAGAAATCATGAAATTTGTCAACTTTTCCAAGCGAAAATTTCCATTAACATGTGACAGCGCCACATAACCTACAAACATTTATTTCTCGATTTTAAATCTATCAATAGAGCAGTTTTAGACTAAAAGCCTCTTGTTTATTTTCTTCTAGTTATCCAACCTGTATGAATAAGAAGAGATTAACATATTAAATATAGGCCTACACGGAACTAACAACTCACTCTTTTGATCAAGAATGATGGAACACCCACTGTTATTTTAGTGAGCAATGTGCTCCCAACAAATGCTCTCCTGAAAACCTTGAGCGTCTCTAATATTCTTGACTTCCAACTACAGCTTCATGAAAAGCTGTAACAAAAACGAAAAAGTTTCACTTGATATACAACCTACTGTACAGTAAAAACAGCGCCACACAAATAATTTAAAAGATTCATCTTTTTAGAAAATATGGAAATAATTCAATAATCATCACATAGGGCGAAACATAAAAATGAGTCATGAAAATGTTACCAAAAGGTTATTATTATGATGCTCAATTATGATGATGGAGTTTGAAAGCATATCTTCACTCTTATGAACGAATAATGTATGATGTAGGGGAAGAATTTATTATTACAAAGTTTCCATCCATACGATTTTAGTCAGTACAATAAGCTTATGTAAATTCAAAAGACAAAAGCAATGGAATCAGAACAAAAGCATGGGGAGACTGCGGAAGTTTTCAACGCGTTTCGAAAGCTGCTGATTGAGTGAGGTAGCCTCCAAGGAGCCGAAAGGGTTTCCTGCTGTCAACGAAAAAAGTGTTAATTTGAGCAAACAGATGGTCCTTCTCCCTTAGGGGTAGAGGGGTCCTGCAATCATCCGCTTTTCCTTTCTGAAGGGACAGCTCTCCCTTCTCAACCATTTCTGTTCCACAGTTCAACTTTTACATGAAGCTTATTGTTATCAAATTGGAGAGCATTCAGATGTTGTGGCATGTAGATGAATATTGCAGAATAAATTACTTATGGAGACTACTTCATTCTTTATTGGTGATCAAGTATATTAAATTATAAGATCTATTATTAATCAGCCCACAATTATTTAGGGGTGCCCATCATCCCCTAAATTTAGCACCAGCCCCCCTCATAAATTAGGCATCCCCAGAAAATTTTTGAAAAGATAACCCTTTCTAAAACTAAAAGAAGATTTAACTTAAATAGGTATTGAGAAAATTCAAACCTCGTCGACAATATACAGAATGAATGTATATTTCTTGAGATTCTTTCAGGGCTTGATTTCTAAATTGAGAAGTACCAGAGTTGTGACTTACCCATGGCGGGGGGTCCGGGGGAGGAAAATGTTTGAAAATTACACTTGAATTTGTGCATTTTAAACGCATTTGAGCATAATTAGTACTGCACATATAATATGCAAAATAACAAGCTAGTTCAGATCTGATTTTATTATCGATTTAGATAGCCGGAGCTCTGCTCCGGCATCTTAAAAGGTACCGGAGCTCCGCTCCGGTGTGCTCCGGCTGAAATTAAGCCCTGGATTCTACATAGGTAACATATTTTTGTAAAGGTAAATAAGAAATAGCTTGAATAATAACTTGCTGCTCAAATCATAAACATAACTATTTCAGCTAATTCATATTCAATAGTATAATAATAATTATAAATCTATTCATTAATTGACATTCTATCTGGTGACTTCATAATATATTTTTGAATGACGTCACGTTGAACACGGTTTCAATCAACTTTTGTTCAATCAACCCCCCCCCCCAAACTTTTTTTTAGAACCATCCCCCAAGAATTTCAATAACGCAGTCTACGTCATAGCCTCCCCTGTAGGCACCCCTGAATTATTAAAATTTGAAAGTCGACCAATTGATCGAAGCTTGCTGAAAACAGTAGCGGCAATGATGAAACACTATAAAACATGAAATAATTCTGAATCATGAATAACAAAGGAAAATCGATCACAATCATATTTGAATAGTCAATTGTACAGAGTACAGGATATACCCGTTGAGTGTCTACACGGGAAAGTGCGCTAACATAGTTTATGGCCAAGAGATTCAAGTTATCTTGGTGTCAATGTTTATGGAGTCAATTTATGAACGACCTCAATTGTTTGGAAAGTCTGAAGAAATATGCCATCGATCTGAACCGGAGCCAGGCCTTTCCAGGCGATTATGTTGTCCTTTGTCTTCTTAGTAAGAAGTATTGCCTTAAGGTGGGGTAGAATGGTAATTACAAATAATAATCCTTCCTCAATAATTTCCTACCAAAATAAGTATTATTTTTTGGTGATCACATCTTTGATTTTGGCAAAAGTAAAAGAAAAAACTTTATGAAACAAAATTGCAATATTTTTACCAAGGTTCCTCTGAAATCGGAAGCAGATAATTGCAATAGCTTGCTAAAAAAAATTCCAACTTGATTTGAAGGAATCAACTGCACAGAAGTACTATCAACTACTCTTACCTACCTGTAGAAATGTAACGACTCTGCTCAGCAATTATTTTAGAATTTATTTTGTGCATAATTGCTTACACTGCTAATTTTTAAAGCATGTTAATGTGTTCAGAGAGCAACTGGGAAACTTTGTATGGTGTGATAGGAGCGGAGTCTTATTACATAGGGTAATTGTCCACTCTCTCAATTCAGACAATAATGCTGATATGTGATCTGCGTTCAGGTCATTGTTATTTGGGTGAATACTCGAGTCTATTGTTACCAGTTTCAATTGTCATTAGATATTGCCAGATCAATCAATGTGTGGGAATGGAATCTAGAACGCAATTTCTGATACAATGCCCAATCAGAAACAATTGAAACGAATTAATCTGTCAATCCAATCAATTGATATTGAGCAATGAAATTTCATTTACTACTAACACAAAACCAAGCATGAGGCTCATTACAATCATGGATATATCTGAAACCATAGAGAGCTTAAGCAAATCGCAGCTGATTTTCCCTTCACCGCTACCTAGTTCTAAGATTCTTATACGCATGCGTCGACATAAACGTTTACGTTGCAGTCAAAAACATTTTGAACAAACAGCATTCTATGCGAGAATACGGTGCAACACAGAGGTTGGAATGATGTAGGTATTTTTATCAAAGGCAAGGTGATATGAAGGCTCTGACAAAATGCAGTTATTTCAATAGATGTATCAAAAAATAATTCTGAAAAATTTTATATGTGTGCGATCTCTTTGAAAGGCAACTTCTTATGATTGCAAAGTGCAACTCTACGTACGTGATGTATTAGTTTGAATTTTACTGAATTAATATGGATAATTATGTCTGGTATATTTTGGCTTACCAGTTACTTTAAAAGTAAAATAAAATTTATTGATATCTATTTCAATTTATAACACATTTTTATTTTAGACATGCAAATTTACTGTGAGACTTAATCCTAACCTGAAACGATTTGGATTTAATTTCAAATCTTGTAATGGAAACAGTTTCGAGCTTGAAGCTTATTACTTCTTCACATATTTATTAACATTGCTATTTATTCAACTCAAATAAATAAATGAAAAATAATGAATATCACAAGTTCCAAGTTAGTCAATAACACATTTCTCTGTTCCATTTTTTGTCATTCTCGTAAAAATCCCACTAAACTAGGCCAAAACTTATCGATGTTTGATAATTGAAGAGTTCAAGTGGAAAGTAAGAAATATGTAGTAAAAATAGGACAACATAGTGTGATATAACTGAAAAGATTTTGAAAGAAAAAGGAGATAGTTTGGCCGTATCCAATGGGACAAAAGGCCACGGGACTAAAATTCCTAATTGATATTATGACGTCACCTCATCTAGTGTTCATTTTTAAATTAAAATCAATATATTCAATTCTTCAATCAACAGTAGAAGTATTTCATAGTAAGATTGGGTAAATGTATGGCTAACATAGTATTTTTTTGGTTCTGAAGTTTCTAGTCAAATTCAATATTCTCCTCTCTCTTAAAACTCTTTGTTCAGTGCGTATTTTTAATTGATAAATTATTTTGATTACCTTCAAATCAATAAGACTGATATGAACTTTACAGTGAATAATATTAGTGACAAGAATGAAATTTGAACAACATAAATATTATGCTTTTGTCCAGTCTATTACTGAAGGAGGAATCTTAGCATTTGAAGGAAGTTATGGATCCATTTTAAAACCTTTATTTGTTACCCTAAAATCAGGACTTGGAAGGCGTCAGGATTACTCATCAGATGCAATTTTCAATGAAATGGGGGTACTTGATATAAGACAATTATTGTATTGTTACGGGTTCTAATTGCTAAAATAAGGCTGGCAACACTAAAGTTCACACTTGCACTTTATTTACACAAATTAGTCTATTTACACAAATTAATTGTAAGTTCAAATAATTAAATAAAAACAGATCATCAAATGACAAGCTAATACTTATTTTCATTAATTATTTACAAGAATTAATGAATAAGTAATTACAGGCTGATCAATAATAAAAGAAACAAGAGTCCAATAAACTGTACAATAATGCAGAAAGAAATTATAAAAAGAGCAACTATCACTTACAAAAACAAAATCCAATTCGTTATTTGACAGTCCCAAATAATATCACTTAACACAACGTCTTTAAACTATCAGTAAGCTGCATAAACAGTAAACACTTGTCTCTGCACTTGACACTGTCTAAAGACTGAATAAAGCACTGTTTACTCCACTGGCACTGGATTGTCTCTCTCCCGAGATCTGTAATACAATCTGTCACACGGGTTTGTAAAACATAACTGTCACGCAAGCTTTTGTAAAACTGACTGTCTGGTTCATGTGGACTCCTTTATATAGCTGTTGTAGTTGTATAATTCCAAGAACTGAAATCACTAGACGCTTCGAGAAGGCCACGGAATGCTTGGAATATAGACCTCGATTGTTCAGGAAGAATGTAGAAATCTCGAGAAATCAATTGAGTGAGAGAGTTGCAGACTTGAAGAATCAGAGTGACAAAGACATGTGAAGAGCAAGAGAATGAAGATCGGATGAAGATCGGTCGAAGTCACGGCCAACTATGAAAACAATAGAATGATATATATAGAACAAGTGCGTGAATAACTGCTTGTTTGCTTTTGTAACAGTAAGTTAAAACTTTGGCAATTTATATATTTAAAAATCATCCAGATTATTCCATAACATCACTCATAAACTCATAATCACGCCACAAGAAGACCAACACACAACAGTATTCAAATGCCTACAGTAAATAAGACCATCTTCATAACGAATTCATTCTACATAGCCCATGCTCATGTTCAAAATTTGCCAGTAGCTGTAAAAGACTTCAACAATTACAAAATATCAACATTTAAAATAGTTATTAAAAATTGGATTAGGAATGTCGGCAGAAAGGAGTGTTGTGATAACCTCAGAGTACAGGTACTAGAGTATCCTTGAAGAAGTATCAATTATTTCATTGGCTAGTGCTCTCTCTTCTACTGTGTGTGTGTGTGTGTGTGGGGGGGGGGTGTATATTCTGTTTCTCCATTTGTTAGTGTGGTTAGTGGGGGTTTGGTGTACGTTTTTTTAGGATTTCAAAGGGGGGCTACATTGGGAGAAATGGGGGGGCTGTATGAGTTACTTTAATCATTTTATTTATTTGAATTGATTGACAGGCTTCCATAACACCAAGGAACTGTGTATTATTGATCAAGTATGAACTTCCTGTGGACTCATTCCCGCGCATAAGCAATATGACCTATGTTGGAATTAGCTATCTATTTCGTACTTTTTTAATCTTTTAGTGGTAGCAGTTTTTATTTATTTTTATCTGAATGTCGCTTTTCTCATTCACACTGAAAGGTTTTTGGAAACATTATTTTTTGTTTGAAATGAGACCGAATTTTAAATTTGAGATAAACATGTGTGTAACCAACGGGTAACCTTCAAAGAGTTTATAAGCTTTTCAGTATAGAGTTGGTGAGAATAAGTTTGTAGGTACTAGAATCCTGTTTTGAAACGAATAAATTAATAGATTAATAAATGATGTGGATCTCTTCAACGAGTGTTTTAAACGCATTATTTATAATGTTTTGCATCATTTCTTCATTAATGTGAAGCAGGTAAGTCTGTTCATGATAGTAGGCTATCACATTAGGCTATTGCTATTCTACAGCAGCAATGCATTATAAATACATTAATTTAATAGTAAGGTGTCTAGCATAAAAAATTAAACATCGTAAAAAATTGAATTGAAATCGAATCTCAATGTTGTTCACCTACATTTTTTTTAAAGTTATTTAATTTGCTGGTATTGTGATAAGAGCATAAACTAACTAACCAGCCTATATAGGTTTAATGAATCTATGACAAAGAATGTGATATTAGCCTTTCTATTGAACTACTCCATTGTCTTTCAATATTGTATTTCAAATAATATAAAACTGTTCTGAACACTATTTGTAATCATTTGTGTAAAGGTAAGTGTAGAAAGGCAAAGAGAATCAAGTAATTCTTTTAAATCTGAAGTACTTCTTTGAAATTAAATTCATTTTGACTATTCTTTAAATTGTCAAATGTCTTTTTTCAAATGAATGTAAACATTTACAATGTACATTCAAATTCATTCAGTAATCAAGATTTTTATTTTCTTAGCTCATATATCAAATTTTATTGACTTTATAATGGTAGTTGATGGAAATTCTTAGTGATGCAATTGCAGGGAATTGCGCTTTTGGAGCACGCTTTTATCTTAACAATTTGAAAATATAGAAAACATTATAAGGCACGGAAACGTAATTTCAGCACTATAACAATACTTTTTAATTGCAAAAATACGTTTTGAAATTAAGTTGAGTCACTCACCATTTTCAGAAATTCGTTTAAAAACTGCCAAAAAACATTGTTCAACCACCTAAATAATTGATTGTATACATACTTTATGAGCATATGTGGTATAATCAGTGCATAAATTATAGCCTACTTATTCATTATAGAACCAAGAGTATAATTATTGAAAAGAGTTTTTTTAGAAACAATAATGCCTCCTAATCATTGAATTTCTAATCCTACATGTTGACAATCAAAACTAGTACAATCGACTTGTTGTATAAATCTCGACTATCGAAAAAGCTACTTTACGATTGACCAGTTGCCAAATAATTTGACTATCGATAGGGCTGTTTTTACGATGATTGATAACAGATCAATGTTACCAATCTTATAATAGTTAAAATTTGAGCTCCTGGAAGCTTTTTTTTAGATTACGTCTTGGAGTCTCCAGTTAAGGAGTATAAGAGAAGTCAGATAATTGTACAATCTCATACACTAGTTACCATAATTACTATATCAATTAGTTGAGGTGAGGCTCAATTTTGATATGAAAGGAACTATTGTACACCATAAAACGAGTTTTCAACTGAATATTTTTTCAATTGTTTTTTAAATATTTCTATATTTTCAAGACTCTTCAAAAACTGCGGTCGCTAGATGTAGAGTTTCCTACCAATATAAGCTTTTGCTTAAATAAGCTACTATTGTGACTCACCAAGTGATTCTAATGTTTGATGTCAGTAACTTTATTAAGGACCTGTCAGGTCCTTATTAGCTTCCAATATTATACGATCAATTGTCTGTAAATAGTATATATTGCAATTTTTGTATGTGGTAAGTATTCCCGAGCTTGATCAATTATTATTTTTGTTGCTTTGTGGGATTCAACACCACGATATTGTTTCACGTTCCGTATTTAGAAGAACAAATAATGCAGTTACCACAATATAATAGTAGATTTTTGTTAACTGTTCAATAATTTATGGAAATTAGGAAGGTATTGCTCGGCTAACGACTCTACTATACAATTTTGAGCATTAGCCCTGATGAGTGTTAGAGCCGGTACCGTATCACAGTTCACCTATGTAGGATGCGACATACTAGCTTTCAAGAAGAATTTGACATTGAGAAAAAATACGAAAATTTCAGTTGGTTTGTTGAAATATCAGCAGAACCCTAGGAAGGCAAGCGAGGAAAGATACAATCATGAAATTTTATAAAGTAATGGCTGCTCCTGTTCTACTCTATGGCAGTGAATCATGGGTGACAATCACTTGAGAGTAGAGTGCAGGCAGCAGAGATGAGATTCCTTTGCAGAACTGAAGGTTGCGATTGAAGAGATCATTCCAGAAATGAGGATATTTGAACCGAGCTGGATGGAAGAAGCACATAAAAAAACCATGTAAGAAATGGCATTAGTCAACCATAGGTCTATAATATAACATTATTAATAGGCATATAGATGTAAAAAATATGATTTCAAAAAAGTGAATCGGAACAGGCAAAGCCTAATCCTTGAACCCAAGAAGAAGAAGAAGAAAAGGAAGAAGAAGAACTGAGAACAAAACCCAAGATGTTTATTGCAATACCTACAAGGCGCCAACTCACAGATGGAACGCATAACAAATAATATATTCGCAGTTCATTTGCGGAGCACATCAATTTCTGAATTTCTCCTGTAGTCCATGTCTTTCAAGGCTGGAGGCTAACAATTGCAATACTTCAACTTGTTAATTGCTTAGCAAGTAGAAGATAGGCAGCAGGAATTGTGATGATAGAGGGTGCAGAGAGGTATGCGAAGATGAGGTTGACGAGAGCGTTCAAGAGGTGGGAGAGGGGGGGAATGAAGGCAGGTGGGAAGAATAACAAGAAGAAGATTTCTCATTAGGCGACGTCTTAATTGGACCACGTTTACTTATGTACTCACTACCGCCCCCACCCCCACCTTCACCACCGCCAACTCCCATCGTTTGCCCATCATGTAACTGTTGGAATAGGAACGAAAACGAGGTAAAATCCACGACAGTTTCACTAGCAGCGCCGAACTCAGTTGTAAAAATGTCTTGTGCCCTAAAGTACAATCATCCACTTCCACCAGTTGTAATTGAACAATGAGTCTTGAGTTAATCAGTTTGCAGCCACTTTTGTAAGCCCACCATTTTAAATTTTCCAGGAGAGAAATAAGAAAATGCTCAGGAGAGAAATGCTCAACCCATAGATAACATAATTATTTTTCTACAAGACTGGTTGAACAGTAAAATTAGTACTGTATGAATGTTCTCTGTAAAAATAGATGAATCAATAAAAATAGAAATTACGATACAAAAATGGTACACTTCTTTACCAAAATTATCCTTATCTCAAATTCCACACTGAATTCATCCCTTAGTGGAAATCTATTACTTGTTTTTTGGTTTCATAGTAGTTGGTAGATACAGTTCCTAAGGCCCGAATCACTCTATAAAATATGTTTGACAATTAGAACACTGAACTAAATACAGTAAAATATCTAGCACAAGATTAGAATTTGCCAGGTAATGAACGTAGCTGAAAGCAGCGCCATCTGACAGGAAACCGAAGAACTTCATGCAAAGTCATAGAAAAATCACCAAGAGAATGCATAATATATTATGATATTGAGTATTGTTACGGGCTCTATGTCTAAAATAACGCTGGCAACACTTAAATTTATCACTCGCACTTTATTAACACGAATAATTCACAACTCACACTGTTCAGTAATTTCATACACAAAAATAAGCATTCGGAAACAGATAAACGATATTGTTGAACTGATAATGAGTTTTCAATAAACTGTACAAAAATCAATCACTAAATGTCAAAAGGCCGATCTAATATTAAATAATAACTGTACAATAAACTGTCCAATAATATTCGAAAAGAATCGTCGAGGAAGAACAATTAACTTACGTAGCACAAGTAATAGGTAAAAGAATTATCACTATTTAACTGTCAAGAGAATTATCACTACAGACAATAAAAGTTCCTTAGATGGTTTGTAATAGCGCCAACGGGATTGTACTGTCTGTATTAATGGGAACTGTCACTACTGCCACTTATCAACGTAGAACAACAACTGAACTACTCAACTGTCACACTTGTTTATCACGACATCTCAAACAAGACTGACTCATTTACAATAGACTTCCTCTATTTATATACTTTATCATAATTGAGATATCTCTAGATTTCTCTATCATCTTCTAAACAAATGAATAAAGAAACTAGCACCTTCCACAATATTCGATAAAATTCCATTAATGACTAATCAAACAACGAGAACATTCTACAAATTACTAAGTAAACACCATAAAAGTGTCAAAAGCTGAGTAATTAATTGCTTAGAAGTAAACATTTACATAGCAGATAACACCGAGAACCACTGTCCTTCTTTCTCTCTATTCACTCCAATTCAGATTCGCTACAGTATTATGCAAATGAATTAAAATACAGTAGTATCGGTTAAATATATAGTGAATTAAATTGCAATGATAGAAAGTAATGAAATTGAATGTTATTAACTTTTAATGAACTGATGCTGTCGCAATATAATTAAAGTTAACATTGAGAATGGTTTTTAAAGGCATTCAAGCTTCTGCTGAACTCTGTTTAAAAAACTGTGCCATGTAAAACCAATCGGTAATGTCCAACCTAAAATTGTAGGTTCACAATTTTCCCATTAATTGAATGACTCATGCAGCGAGTTAACCGTGAGAGTATCCCTATCAATGAAAGTCATATGCTCATTAACTATTATTATTATTTAGGTAATGATGATAGTACTCTTCTAGATAATAAGTAATTAATGATTAATCCATTTTATTGATTTATTCAAACTGTCCATTGTTTCTTCAGTTGTTATCATTCCACAATGTTTTATTTATAATACATACTTGAAAATTACAAATTGCAATTTGCATTCAATTTATATCACTGATTAAATTTTTTTGTCACTTATTTTGTGGAAATCAATAGATGAAATTGAAAATTTTCAATTGTTTTCATTTAGAATAATTCATATTTATCACTGATTAAATTTTCAAAACTGCGACGTTCAACCAATGAATACAGATGTATCTGTATTCATTGGTTCAACTGTGTGACTTTTACATAAAAAATAGTGTTTTTATTGTAGTGTTTTGCAGGTTTAAAAATATACCAAACTAAAAATAGCTTGAAGTTTAGTCCACTGTTTGCTGTTTATTGGAAATTAGGGGTTTTACGCTATATTCGGAAACCACCAGCCAACCTTCAGCAGATAAGCAGAGAGATTGAGAGTGATGAGTGAGAGAGTATAATGCATGAGAGTATTCCGGGTAGGCAGCCGGTGAGCCCACACATTATCTTCCATCGGTCACCCAATAGCAAACTGGTACAAATGGTATTTGCAGTTACACACATATTCCATTTGTCTTGTTTACACATTCGAGGAGCAGACTTCAACATCGTCAACGTCAAGTCTACCTTTCCACCGCGCACCGCTCCTGCTATTGCAATATTAACGGACACTTGACGATATCCTCTTTTGAGATGTCTACTAATGTGCCTGATTGTTTGAGGGAAGAGTTGCCAATACAATTATTATGTTATGGATGGTGAACTTATAATTTTAGTTGGGTTCCGAGCCACGGGTAGATGGTTTATGCTCTTAAGGAATGTATGGTATAATTCTCCATAAATCAGAAATAAAAGAATGAAAGAATAACAGTCCATTTAGAATGTTTATAATGTTCTTTGGAGCTCAAAAACATCTATGATATGAAGATGAACTCAAGAAAAGTAGAGAATACAAGTTGTAGCACCTCTCAATAAAGCTGTGCCAGGCGTTTTGTCAAAATTTTTCTTGTATTAGATATTATTATTAAGGTATTGTAATGTTGGACAACATTACAATAGGACAACTCTTCGCGGCCATCTCATACAAGAAGGACTGATTTTCCCCTATATTTGATTTTTACCGCTTTTCACTGACATTTAGATGCAGCTAATGATTCGACATGATAAATAAATGTATTTTTATTCAACCATTCATAACATGATTGAAAATTTTTTTGTATACAAAAAACACAACGAAAACATGTACATCGGATTATGATGATGATGATGAGATATAAATGGCCCTACAGTTTCAAGTAGGTTCCGATTCCGAACCGATGTGAAGTGATTTTGAAAGTACACAACTGGAAAAACTAGAAAACTTAAGTCAATTAAAAAAGAAACTGGACTTAATATGAAAAAATGTTTAGAATGTAAAAAGCAGATCTCATTTAGATTACAATGATTAAAAATTTGATTTGACTTCACATACATGTTACATTGTACATTGAAACGTGTTTGTAACAATTATTTTAACCTAAAAAAGCCGAAACAATAGTTTAATTGTACAAAATTGATGAATAAAGGCATTTGTACACAATAACATTTTTCATCAAATAATCACATCCAACAAATCTTGTCCAATCTTTGACAAGACTTTAAAAGACTTTTAAAGTCTTGTCAAATCTTGGACAATATTTGGATCATTTGATGGATTTTGAAGGGATTTGAAGCAGTTTGAAGCTCTTTTACTTTATTGAATTCGTCTTAACGCACAAAACAAAAATGGTGTACATATGAGACCACTCATGACACGGAGATGGGTGCTTCTACTGGAGTGTTAATAATTTACGTTTTTGCTGCCAGATGGCTCGCGGCGAGTTGGCCGCGGTGAGTTGTCCCATTCCGTGAAATGTTAGCTATTGCCGTGAGAAATGGTAGCTTATGCAACTATTGTATTATGACTGCTTTTAAGATACAAGTGATATGTAAGTTGAACAATGAATTAATTAAATATGCCACTCATAATTATACATAATAGAAACTGAATACAGGAACAAATGAAAAACCTTTGTTACTTTTTTATAATAGTTTGCCTCAAATAAGATCCCATGATAGTAGTTTATTCAACGGTTGTATTCTGACTGTTTTTAAGTCATAAGAAGTGTGATGAAATTAGAACACGAGTGGCTTATAGGCAAAATACAATCATTGCATACAATATATTAGCCAAGATTAACAATATATTACTTTTAATTTAACCTATAAAACAATCAAATAACTTACCTACACTAAAATAGCCAGGAATGTGCGTTTCTTGTTTGGTTCTGAATTGAAATTCGAATTGATTTCAAAATGACTAATGCATAACATTCATTTCGCCACTGTTTTGAAGAAATCCTGAATTCTAATTGGTCTACTAGACCGATACGGAAAAGTGACAGTAGCGTTAGAATAGCTTCATTCTAACACTAATTTGATAATCCATGGAATAAAGTAAGCTGTATTGACATCGCTTTCTAGCCTATTATGACCACTTTATCCTGGAAAATGTTTACCATCAATTATTTTGTGAAATATATGGTTTCAGAATTGAAATTTGTCAACTTAAACAAACAGAAATTCTATTGTTAGCTTCTATAAAAATTGAATTTTTTGGAAAATATAGGTTAAAGAAGCCTAGTATAAGCTCTTCATAACAGAATAGAAAATAGGGTTACATAGAGATTGAAAATTTTCATAAAGATTTACAAAGAGATTAAAAAATGTCATATAAATTTACATAGAGACTAAAAACTTTCATTCAGGAAGGAACGATCAAGTATGGGTGCAACTATTCTGCCGTTTTAGTAGAGTTAGTATTTTTCCGGATACGAATGCATTTCCAGGACAGGGAAATATGAGTCACGTTTTCTTTTTTTAGTAAGGGGAACACAGATTCAAAGTATCGGTTCAGTTACATGGTTGAATGGGACCAAATAATGGAAAATGTATGTTGCGTTGGTCTCGTACCTATTTGTTACATACTACCTCACTCTCCTCTGAACCAAAAAGGCAGCAAAAGGTATTGTGTTTATGAACATGAGTGTGTGCTAAAGAGAGTGCAAGTAGACAAGTGAGAAACGGGGCTGAGGAACCGAAAATGCTAAGTGCATGACTGAGTGATTGATGGTCAATGCATAGATTTTATCTCGAGTCTTTTCTGGCTTTTGGATACTGGATTGTTCACTGAGTAATGTGTAACTTTTAGAAACATGTGGTTGTTTCCTTGAGTGCAATTCAACAACCTTGAACTATAGGCCCAATATGATAATTTTATACTTTTTTAGTGAATATATACACTTACTCAATGTGCGTGATGGCCATTTCACACCGCTTGCTTTAGTGCTCTGCTTCCTCAGTCACAGTTGGAGTTCTACACTATCAAGAGTAATCTGCAGTCGCATATGAGGAAGCACTACAACAGTTGGAAATGGTCATCCTATTATATCAAGTTTTACATCAAACTATCAAATTTATCAGAGAAATATAACAATGAAATCACATCGACTCTTTTGGGATGTTCTTATGGAAGCATCACTAATATTTCATCGAATATTTTTCATGTAAAAGACTCTCAGACAATAATCATAAAGCTGTCATGATTGATTGATTTATTTATTGTCTGTACCAGGTCTTGACAGACCCATTGCACATAATCAGAATACAAAATTAGAATGAATTACAATTGAAGAAAATAAAAATAGATATAAATTAAAATGAAAATAAATTGTATATCATTGACACGGTAAAAGATCCATGTAAAAATAGCACTTGAAAGATCCATGTAAATAGCACTGTCATGTAATGAGACGAAACACATTCAGTTTCTTCTTTTAGAGCAGAGGTTCTAAAAGTGCAGCCCACTCAAAAAAACGCCGAAATAGGCAAGTAACAACGGACCAGGTTTGAGGATACCCTTTCTAAACTTCAATCACGATAAATAAAAATATATCTGTAATAAGAGAGAAATTTATAATTTTGCCAAACTATATGCTTTTAGAACCACTGTCTCTTTTTCTATACTTAGAATTTCTATCACAGGCTCTAGTGATGAGAATTAGTAGTACAAAAATTACTCAACTTCCCAGGCTCATGGACCAAACTTTTAGAAGCTCTATAGCGCTGAAGCTGCTAATTCGAGAGAGATTCAGATTCAGATTCAGATTCAAATGACTTTATTTGTGTAAATTTACAATGTATATGAATGATGAAAGTATTATCAATATTAGCAAATCTCAGATCCCCTAGTTGAAGTTAAGTACAGTTGATTTTGAATCGTAAACATAATGGTTGAATAGTTTGAGTAGAAAAGTTTATAAATACAACAAATATATATTCTAAGGTATAGTACAGCAGAAATTGTTAAAAAAAAAAATAAAAAATAAAAACATAATGAAAATAGAGCTTGGATCTGACAGATGAATTACACAAAGAGACGAAGTCTTGGCCATTGAGGCCATTCTTGCACTCAACCTTTTACCTCAATATGTCCTACTAGTTTAAATTGATTTAGATGAAATTGTTTAATATGGGTTATCTAAGTAAGATAAATTAATTCAAATGAGATAAATTTAAATTTAAATAATTTTACATTTATACTCGTACATTAAAACAAAAAATGAAAGCATATTGAAAATAATTTTTGGATTAAGAAAAAAGTATTATAACAATGAATAGATAAATAATTTAGATTATAGATAATAACCTAACCTAACTTAAAGGATTATAGTATCATTGATCATGCAGTTGCCTCAAGGCCGGACAGACGCTGCCATTTTGAGAGATAGAGAAGAAAAAAAGAAGAAGAAGAATAAAAAAAGGAAATGAGAATTTTCAAACAACTGAGGGCACACATTAATCAGCTAATTGAGAGGCTGCAAGCTGAATTTCTATAATTCATCTAGCAGTCTTTGTTTCTGAACTAAGAAAGCAACATTGTTTGGCACGTGTACATGCAAAGTAAGTTCCAAGGTGATTTTCATGATGGAATGAGTTAAAGCTCTAGCTGGTTCAAAATACATTTTGAAAGAGAATAAAAAAGAGAATGAGAATGATTATAGAGAAGAAAAGGATATTGTGACAGGCAAGGAGGAGAAGAAGAAGAGGAGGTGAAGACGTTGGCCAAGGTGAGCCCAATAGGGCGTACACTTGTTTGACTATGATAATGACTTGGTCTATTGTGCATGTCGTTGTAGCTCAACCATCAATTTCCATGATCAATATTGACACACGCTGTGCGTTGGGGGTGAGGAAGGGCGAGAGTTTGATGGCGGAGAGCGCGCAACAACTCCTGTCAAACTTCTTATTCTTCATCCTGAGCTTCCGCCCCCTGAAATTCCGCCCCGTCTTTGCTGGAAGCCGGTTTTCGTACCTGAGGCCGACGACGATCAGCCCCCGGAGGCGGTCTGCAAAGGCTTTCCGCCCCCCTGTTGAACTTCCTGCCTCACAGCCGCCTCCAGCCACCGAACAAAACATCCTCAGACATTTTGGCGAACAGCCGACAACCTCAAACTGTGCAGGGCATCCTGAATATTGAAGCATCAGTTGAAAGCCCTACTATTGGAGCCATACCTACCGATACCAGGGCGCGATTCGAACAAGTTCATCGTTCGTTGTTCTCTCTGTTCTGTGTGACATCTTATTGCCTACCGTACTAGAACTTCAGGCTACTCAATTTTCTCAACCTATTACATAGTCATTGAAGCAATTTCTACTGACTCGAAACTTTGTCTTAACAATCGAAAATCCCATTCTGAATTATTCAATCGCAAGGTAACAGCTATACTGTGAAATTAAATTATAATAATTGCAAAATAAATATGCTACTGTGAGTCTCAACAGGCGAGAGTCCAGTCTTATGTCCAAGTATCCTGAAATTCATAATAAAGAAGAATAGGATCAAATTGAAAAGTTCTGAAATTCGAGAAAATCTTAGGTTGCAGCAGAATGTGATGCGACAAATCGCACATAGATTATTTAAATGTGAAGACACAGTGCTTGGGCCGGTGTTTTGCCGGATATAAATGTCCGATATTGTGGAAAATCTCTAAATCTGGCAAAACACCTTGATTTCCATGGCTTTGTTGCGCTTGTCTCAGAGCATGACAAGATACGCGCGACGGTCCATGTTTAGCACTTAAAATAGAATTAAAAATAGGTTCCTACATTATTGTTATAGTAATTTGACGACTGTACCTGCTGTAATCTTACTATCTTTATATCCTTACCGATAAGATCTATGAATATTTTTTCATGTATCATTGGTGTACTTTAATATTGTAATGAATTGTGGTAACAGCTGTTTATTTATTTTCCTTCTTTTGATAAGAAGTGATATGAGAGTGATCAACTGCGACTCACTGCCAACACACAAGTTATCTTATGTTGACAGTGCCGAAAATTATTTCATTAGATCATGACAAACTTAGGTATATTTTCTTTTATGTATATTATTATTATTTCTGTTTGTTTTATTTTACATATGTGGCCTATGTATGATTTTTGGCCATAAATAAAATTCAATTCAGTTCAAATTCAATCTAATGTCTATGTAACTGAAATTGCATCGACATGTCATACACCGCTGGAGCAATGTTCATCATAATGCGGTTTCATGTGACAAAATGATAATAATAATATCACTAATAATTTTGCACGGATGCTTTCTAATTGCTGTTTTTGTGTGTTTTGATCCAATTTTATGAATAGGTGCGTTATTTGCAATTAATAACCAAGTTCATACCTTACAGCTTACAATATTAAAAACGCCATCTTTTGGACTTTTTTGCGTAAATAATCATGGTAGATAATGTTTTATGTGACTTTTCAGCTTATTCCACATCGAATGTATTCAATTCACCACCTAAGTGAGAGCTCTAGAAGCCTTGAGTTTTCTGAATGAGTACTAATTTATTGATTGGAAGGGGAGTCAAACATCCTATCTTACTCAATGTTAACATTTTATCCCTTTCTCAGTTACTATCAAACATAATTTTAATTTTTTCCCTTTTTATCCCTTTTCTCAGTTACTATCAAACTTAATTTTTTTTTGTTTGAAAGATCAACTTTTTCTTTATAATTTGAATGTGTAAAATTTTGATGTGATCAAATTTGTAATTTTCAAAAATATTTTTCCAAACAATCTTTTTTTTATAAATTTTTTTTCTTGAATATATTATTTATTTTATTCTGCATGCATGTATTTCAAAACTGCACATTCAGTTTGTTATACCAGTAGAGCAGAACAATTTAAAAAAAAATTCATGTGTTTATCTCGAATAGGAGCTGAGAAAAAGTACATTGAAGTTTAAATTTTAAAATTTTCGGAAAATGAAAGAAATGCATCGTAAAGTATTCTCAAATGAAAAAGGTCTTTATTAACTCACATTCAATAACTCTCAGCACTGTAACTTGGAGCTTCAGGATCCTCTGCCTCTTCATACTGGTCTTCTAGCCTTCTCCTTGATAAATTTATTTTCTGTCTTATCCTCTTCTCAAGGTCATTGAACTTGTTATCGCTTTTTTGAATCCTTTCTTCATCAAGTTTTCGCAAGGCTGTTGTCATTTATGATGTCCAGGAATAAATTTCATCTCCTCAAACAGCTGTATTTTTCCTTTGTTGCCATCATTGAATTTTGTGATAGCCTCATATACACCAAAATACAAATTTTCAAGACCCACAAAAACCCTTTTTGGAAAAACAGTCCATATCACACTGTTGAGGCTCTCATTTGGATTTTGGGTCTTTCCTCGAATGCATTTTTCCAAAAGATTCCTCTGAGATAGGTCCCTGAATATAGGTTTCATCTCATTCATCACAATTGTGGGTAGATGAAAATGTGAATTGTGGTCATAAACATCTCCTTGCTTCTGGGCCACCCTGTATTTACACCATGCATCATCTGTATCAGGGCACAGTTGATGCTTCGGTTCATCATTATTTGATGACACATGGAAATAAAGTGCCCACACCGCTTGATGCATTGCACTCACACTCTCAACATTTATTTTGATGGCCAAGCCATAATAGATTTGTAGTTTCTGAATAGCAGTATCAGTGAGTCTATTCTTCCCACCAAGTGGCTTTCCATCAGAAAGCTTCCTTCGTTGAGCCTTCAGATTCCTCAACCTTGTGCCCATTCTCTTCTCCACATGCCCAATGCATTCAAGCTTTTTTATTTCAATATTGGGACCATAAGGCTGAGCATTACAAACAGCCTGGAATGCCTTGGAGTCTCCATCCCCAAGATAGTCAATATATTATCTTACATTGTAGAGATTTTGAGACCTCTGGAACATTTCTAATGCCCCAGCAACTTTCATGCCTCCAGAAGTTCCAATATAATTTGCTTTACATGAGTCCAAATGAATATTAGTGTTTTTTTTTTGTGGACATGAACAATACTTTGACAGAACAGAAATATCAATAGCTTTACCAGTCTCAACAGACGTCATGGACACTATTCCATTCAAAGAGGTGTGACCCCTTTTCTGCCAAGAACCATCTACGGCAACACATAGATCTCTACTACCAGTCCTCTCAACAGCTTCTTCAACAGCATCTTTCATGGACTTCTTACAAACACTTTCCATGACAGATCCTAAATACAATTCATATTTGTGGTATCGACCTGGTGGAGAAGGGAGGTTCATGATTCCACAAAGAGTCTTTGCTGATGTTTGACCTCTCCCAATTGACCTGAGTCCATAAACAAATCTAGCATTTATATCATATATCGTTTTTTCTGAATTATTTTCATCTTGAATCACTGTTTTAGCACTGTTTATCATGTCAACTTCACTGGAACAAGATGAGCAAAATATGTTTATTTTGCAAGCTAAACCTGAAATTGTTTCTGAGGAAATACTAAGCACGACATTCACCTATTTCTTGACGTTTGTCACAAAACTGTTTCAAATCAACAATGCAGTATTTGAAATCACTGAAGTTCTCATATCCTACTAACTTATCACTGAGGTTTTTGTGAGAAGATGAATGTGATGGACCAGCTTCAACAACCACTTCTAATCTTGGAGAATTATTGGCTGATGATCTACTCGATCTGTAATTGAATCCTCCTCTTCTTTTTTTGAAAACTTTTAAAAAAACGGTTTGTGTAAAATTATTGTATAAATCTAATTGAAATCTGTAGCTTAGTATTGTCACAAAAAATAGTAAACAAGCAAAGCACACCTTTTCAAGTATTGTCAGCTGTTGATAAATACCAACATGACAAACTATAGAAGAGTAAATTTATTCCTGAATTTCTTGTTCCATGACGAACTGCGTTGTTAATATTAACTTTTCATGTGAAATTTAACGACTTGCAGTCAAATATTGACTGCAAGTCGTTAAATTTCACATGAAAAGTTAATAGTAAATTTATTCTGAAATTTCAATATTCTATGAAAAATTGTTGAAGAATCTATTTTGCGCAACATAACGCTGCTGTAAATATTCCAAGCGGAAAGTGAATAATTTGATACATGTAATAGATTTTTCAAAAAAAATATTAAAAATACTTCTAGTTGTCATAGAGACGTGATTTAGGTATCATTGGAAAGCGGGAATTTCAAACTATCATAACAGCCTGAGAACAGAAAATTGATTTTTTTGAAAAAAATTCATGTTTGACTCCCCTTCATATTGATAAAGTGTTGATACAGTGTTGATTTTCGGCGGATCATCATGGAGAGAAGCATATGAAAAAGCAAACAAAGGTTTAATCATAACTAAATCATGGTTTGACAAGCATACTCTCACTTTGAACCTGAGTAAGACTAAGTTTATAGCATTTGCTCCTACAAAGACTGGTGAACCGCCACCTGGTTTAGTTATAAAAATTCATAACCATGAATAATTAGCTTCCCCAATAACCGCTGATTGTCCTTGTGAGGCCATAGAAAAAGTAACATCTTTAAAATACCTTGGCATCATAGTGGACAGACACTTAGAATGGAACTTTCATTTACAACATCTAATAACTAAACTGAAATATCTAATATACATTTTCCATAGAATCAATTCATTAAAGGATTTAAATATAATAAAGACCATATATTACGCTTATGCAAATTCGCTGTTTAAATATGGAATTGACGGGGGGGGGGGGGTACTTATGACACTCATTTCAATAGAATATTTGCATTACAGAAACATATAATAAGAGCAGCTTTAAGACGACCCAGATTGTATCCTAGCAAGTGCTTGTTCATTGAGTTTGGAGTTCCAACGTTGAGACAGGTCTTTGTCAAGAAAATTATAACACATACTAATAAAAATAAACAGCTTTCAACACTGAACACACTTTTACATAATTTACGACCGTCTTCACTCAATATTTACGATAGAACTTTCACCAGATTATCGATAAATAAACATCAATTCACTTACTTTTTGCAATATTACGCAAATAAAATCCCCAATCACTTTATTAACAAAGAAACTTAATAGCGAAATAGAAGCATGGGTGAAAACAAAAATTTACTTCAAATTAGGTAGATTCAACTCATAAGGAGCTTGTCTTGGTTTTTATGGCTCTGATCTCGCGGTTCCTTTTTCAGAGTAGTTGTGACTGACAATACATATCAAAATACTGGCAATGTTACTGTTTCGTAATTTATTATTTTGTAATTTTAATTTCACATCATTTACTTCAAACTATTAACTTAGTTAAGGTTAAGAATATCAATTCATCTACATTATATTTCTTTATTTAGATATATTTTATTGTCTATATTACATCTTATTTCAATTATTTATATTAATTCGTTTGTTCTTTATACCAAATGTTGTACGATTTTGAACTCACTGCTGACAAGTTCGCTTATGCCAGTAGTGCCACAGTATGTGAATGTAACATCTATGAAGTGAAAAAATTGTATTGTTTTTTGTGGCAAATAAATCATTCATTCATTCATGATCACATGATATGACATAAAAAAGCACTTTTCTGCTATCTTTATCTTTGTAATGAATCGTTTTCGAAGGAATAAGCTTTTGCAACCTGGCTGATTCCTTGCGAAATTTTTTTGCTAACACCTGTATTCCATTTTTAGAAAATTGATAGCCGCAAGCCGTGGCAGGTATTTGTTCAGTCAGATAAGATAAGTTGCAAACTCCTGGGTCCTCTTCGTAATGGTGACCAATTGGATCGACTACCAAAAAAGACTGTTCTCTGCTATAAAGTTACTTCCCGGTGATGCGGACCTCACCTAAAACTGTAGTGACGATAATCTGAAGTGTGATTGGCATATCGTTCAAAATGTGAAAAGAATCAGAAAACTAATTTTCAAATTCTACCAGCTTCGCAAAATCCCGAACCATGAAAAAAAACAGTATTATTTCTTAGTAGAATCTATTTTAAGATATAACATAATTGTTTGGGGAGCAAAAAATTACACTCATATTGAAACTTTATTTGTAACTCAGAAACGTATACTTAAAATGATACTTTTCAAAGATAACCAGTTTTCAACAATAATGGAACTATTCAAAAAAAGTAAAGTACTCAGTGTTAGAAAGTGTTAGTGTTATACTTGACGAAAAGACCAGAACAATAATTTAGATTTGTAGATCACATTCATAATACTAGGTTAAGAAATGTAGATATTTTTATTCCCAGAATGAACACGGTATTTGGACGAAGATCGTTTATTTACATAGCACCAAGAATGTATAACATTATTCCTGTAGATATAAAAGTAGAAATAATTATTTATCAGTTCAGAAGAAGATTAATAAATTGGATGATTTATCAGGAAGTAATGAAGTTTTAAAATTTATTAAGAGTTCAAATCAATTGATTATTATATTTTTGTTTGCATTTATAATTTTCTTGTATTATTATGATATTCCAACAATAATTATTGTTACAAAAACTTGAAAAACACTTTCAAGTGGAAACATAGGCGGATACAGGATTTTTGTAAGGGGGGGCGCACCCTAGGATTTTTGTAAGGGGGGTATGGAATACCCTGCACAAAAAAAAGGTCCATTGTACGCGCAGGAAATTTTTTTAAAATTTTAATGCTAGAAATATCTTTGTAAGGGGGTTATGGAAAACCCCCCACGGGAGGGTGTCCAGGGGGTATCCTCAGGATGAAAATTTAGAAAATGCCTAGAGATTATTTTTTTGAAGCACTTACACTAAAACAATTGCTGTTAGTTTTGTACAAAAATGATTATTGTATTATAGCAAAATTAATTGAAAATTATCATGATCTGACACGTGTTCAGACCTGAAATCTTATTGAAAGTAAGAAACAATAATCATTTATTGGCCTATTCAAGGGGATAGAGCCAGTAAGAAGGGATTTATAATATATATATTTTTTTCAATTTCCTCTGTGGTTTTCATCCATACATGAACTGTTTGTACCGTTGTACTGTTTTGTAAGTAGTATCAGACGCGTTTAAGAACCTGAGTCCTATTCTCAGCGAATAGAGAATAGAGACTGCTGTACAGAGTACACTACATAGAGTATACAGAGCGAAACGGATTAGGCCTATGTATTCTCTGTTTGCTGAAGATAGTACTCGGGTCTTGAGACGCGTGCGCTAGTACTCACAAAAATGTAGTGCGTTTAATGCAAGTTTATAATCGTAATTAACATCGCTATCTTTTAGGTATATTATTTATGTATTTGAAATGAATAGTAGTCAAACATGAAGTTTAAGTATATTTTAAAATAATAAGCACAAAACACCAGAAGGCCACGTTAAAATAAATTTCATCTAGCTCTTGTGTCATTGTCAATGGGTTATCCGGACCTTTATTGTTTCAGTAAGAAAATAAGAGCCGGCTTACTTGAAACTATTCCCATTTCCTAGGTTTGATCATTTATCTTTCCTGAGTTGGGCTTCCGTACAAATAGGGCACCGTACTTGAAAATTTCACTTGAAACGGGTTTTGGGATACCACCTGTAACTTTTTGAGAATGAATATAATTTCCCTGGAACCACATTTAAGCGATTCTAGATATGAATTAATCTATTTTGAAAATTCAACCCACGTTATGTGTCAAAGTAAATTTCATCAAGCTCTTGCGTTATTGTCAGAGTGCGATCCGGGCCCTCATTGTTTTAGTAAAACAATTAAATGCAGGTATTTATACTCTGCTCTTTTTGATCCCTCGCCTTTTCTGATTCCGGTACTGTACTTTCCTGATACTTGAAAATTTCTTCTAAAAGGAGAGTTTGGTGCTGCTCTATATTATTAATTTTTTAAGTATCATTCTATTGAAGTCGGTTTTTTATTAAAAAAATAATCCATACCACATTTTTACCGATTTCAGACATCTTCTTTCTTCAAATGTTGTCTCTAAAGGCTTCTTAAAATTTGAAAATTTATTTTGTCCCTGGAGGATCTATCTACCTGATTCCCTTATAGCTACGCCACTGTGATGTTACATGAACAATGAATACATAGAAATTAATCGATTTTTAATATGTGTGTAACATTACAAAAAAAAATAAATTATTGGTACTCATTATGCACTTACAGTTAGTTATACATAGGCACTACATCATACAACCTACAACTATGCATAGTGAATCATTCAAATTAAAGTAATGTTAATATACAAAACTTAAATTTTCTTCTAATAAATCATAAAAAATTGTGGATAAATTTTGCGCTCCCCTCCACCCAGCATTATATGCCTCTTGTCCGGGGAATATTTTTAAATCCAGCCCTGGTGAGGGGATACCAAATGGAGAAACAGCCGATCAAGTATACTTTTTTTTAAATAAATATGACTGATGACAATGTTATTTTACAGTAGTCTTATTAATTCTAGATATCTACCATAACATCACTATCACCAATTCAAATTAGATTATTATAAAAGGATGTTAAAGGAAAATAACAATTTAGAATCAGTTGGATTACTTAGTAGATGTATAAAGTATGTAAAGATTTTTCACTAGTATTAACCATAAAATATATTTTCACACCACCCCGCGCCCCCCTGCTGGATCCGCCCTTGAGTGGAAATTAACATCGTCACGATGCTCTTGACAACAGAGTGAAACGGCCGTCACGTCATAACGTGAGTTAATTTCCACTTAAAAGTGTTTTTCAAGTTTTTATTACATATAAGTGGAAACAAGATGGATCTTCAACATCATAATTATTGTTAAGTAGCTATAAACATAAGTAGCTATTTTGTATAGCTCAAGGTGGTTTATTATTTTTTCACATTTATTAATGTTGTTTAATTATATAATATGCACGGCTTGGGGATCTGTGATGGGTCCACATTTATTTTCTACCTGTAGTGTACGGGGCAACAGGTTGTTCGGTTGTGGGAGAATACAGCTATTGTTCTTAGATCTATGAATGCCAATTGTTAGTGACTAGTATGAGAACTGGACCCAAAAATGATTTACCATCTGAAGAGAGCACGATTTGGAGTAATCTGGAGTACTGGGCTACACATGCAGAGTGACAAAATCTCAATAAAGTGACAATGCTTGAGAGTTGATTCTCTATTAGTGAAGATTGTAAGCGATTCATGATTTGCTTTCAAATCAACAAAGAAGTGCCGAAATGTGGGTATTGAATATGTGTAGATTATTTTGTCTTTATATACCCTACTTCAGGAATTTACAGAGAGTTTTCTTGTAACTGCATTGGAACAGATTGTCTATTAGATTACCTATTTCCTATAGATTTAGTTACCTAAAGGGTGGTAACTCCTCCTTTGACACCATTCCAAGACCTACCACTGAAATTCAATCTGAAAAAACTGTTACTTGATAAATTAAGTTTTTTCTAAAATAATATTCTGAATATATATAGTATATATAATATCTTGTGGATAATCATGAAAGAGAAATGAAGCAAATTCGAATACAGTACTACAACTAGGTGACAGGTTCTGATAAGCCTACACTTAATTAATAGTGGCAAACGATCTCTTCAGTCTCCTTTTACAGTTGGCCTCATATATCAAAACTGTCCTCAGAATTTTGACTAATATCTATGACTCTCATAGTCTTGAGGGGGGGTCCGGGGGTCCTCCCCCGAGAAAAAAATTAAAAACAACCTCTCTAAAACCACATTTTGAGCGTTTCTAGACGTAAATCGTTCTATTTTAAGTCGCATTATGGGTTTAAGTGGATGTTATCAAAAGGGGATATTACCCCCTTAGCCTTGCCTCTTTGAGCAATGTACCAATCTTATAACTGTTTTTGACGCTTGGGTCCAAAATTAATAATCTTTGAATGTTGTTGAAGTAACAATCGTTGAAGTCTTCCTAACTTCAACAGAGAGCTTTTGAACTCTTGGCAGTTGGAAAGGAGTTGGAGATCGGTCGTATTGGAATAGATTATAATAATATACAGCTGTACTCAAAGTCTAAAGTAATATTGCTAGTGTGGGCTGTATAGTACAGAAATTTTGTAATTATCTATCAAATTTGATTTCAACATAGTTTTATTATGAGCTCATTCTGTAGAACCTGAAAGGGCATTGAAATACTTTTAAGTTACATTGATTTCACAACAGTTTCTGTCTTACAACTCCAAAAAATATCTACTCCAAAATGTGCGCTCTATAGTCAACACCAGCAAGGAAGGCTCGAAATGAACAAATTGGTCAAACTTCCAAACTATTATAGAACAATAGAAAAAGGATGAAGGAAGGAATATTTCAAACAATTGGACAACCCTTTCCAATCCCATCAACCTGTTGCTTCGTCTACCTTCAGGTAGAAAATAAATGTGGACCCATCACAGATTCCGAAGCCATATGCACTAACACATCTAATTTCATTTTTGAAAAATATTTTAACTAGGTATTAAGAATTAGGTATAGCATTTTCGAAAATATAATATTAACAGACTCAAATAACCAACACATAGTTTTTATAGTGGGGTTTCTAAAGGTGAGTTATATTGATATAACACATTCTGTATTTATTACGTTTAAAAGTTTTATTTCGTAATTGGAGTCGGTGTAGCCGAGTTGGCTTATCGCTGGTCTGATAAGCCAAAGGTCCTGGGTTCGATCCCAGTTGAGTACAAGATATTTTTCTCGAGCCACTCCCGTGTTTCGGAGAACACGTTAAGCCGTCAGTCCCGGGTGCATATAAAAAAAGCAGTCGTTGAAAAAACGGCGAGGTGGAACTACCCGTAAGGGTCTCCCCACCACGAAAAGCCATACGAATTTACTATTTCGTAATTATAATGTTATTGATTAATAAACTTTGATTTGGTTTGAATGCATATTTGCTGAAATATTAGCCTGTTTGAGAATATCAATTATTTTTTTTTTAGTCTGTAGAAAATATGGAATCTTGTCTACACAGGGTTCTCGTCCCAATCCTGGTTTTGATTTTGGTTCTCGTTCTCGAACTATTTCAACCTCCAACCATAACAGTCAAGTCATCATGAACCTAATTCAGAATACTAATTCCTGGGTGGAACACAAATTAAGAAAAATCCATGAAAAACATAACCTTAAAATCCAAAACCTCCAACCAAAAGAGAAACTGATAATAAATTCACACAAATTCCATGAAAGAACAGTAAACCTTACACAGATACAATTCACTCCTACAGAAAAGAACCTCCTCAACAAAGGACTAAAATATAACCTACCTTCCACACAGAAATTCAACACCATGGTGAAACTAGCTATAGACTCAGAAACCAATATTCAGAAAGCAACAGCAGAAGAGCAAGATAACCTAAGACATGACGTTTTAAAAGTCATCAAAACACCGAAATACATACAAGAAAATTACACCTCTGAAATCAAT
This sequence comes from Conomelus anceps, assembly GCA_948455865.1. NCBI lineage: Eukaryota > Metazoa > Arthropoda > Insecta > Hemiptera > Delphacidae > Conomelus > Conomelus anceps. Next base: position 52,461,804 of record OX418218.1, on the reverse strand, counting down.
ACAGCTCAATCACTACAACAAAAAGCAGAACTACACAACCTAACTTACACCAAATCAGACAAAGGCAATAGCACAGTCATAATCCACACTGATGATCTAAACAGAAAAGTAGATGAATTCATTCAAAACAACAACATCCAACAAATTCAAAGAGACCCAACACCCAAATTCCAGAGCATAGTAAAAAACATTAAATAAAACAAAACACCTCTTCAATGAAACAGATAAACGATATATGAAGCAAATTCACCCTTCTGCACCAACTCTTCAAGCCCTACCTAAAATACACAAAGAAAGCATACCAATCAGACCCATCATAAATTACAGAAAAGCACCAGGATACAAATTAACCAAGCAGATAGATACTCAACTACGAAAACTCATCAATATCAATCATTCATCTCATATAAAGAACAGCACAGACCTCATAAACAAAATAAAAAATACACACATCCCACATAATTCCACACTAGCATCATTTAACCTCAACAAAGCATAACCCCTCGCGGCAGGCTGACGAAGCTTCTTTAAAGAAGTGAAATGCATTCCTCAAGCATCTCAAATATAAGTGAGTAAAACATTATTTAAAAGTGAAATACAGTGTCAGTTTTAATATTAGAAGATAATTGAGTTGGCAAAGTATGGTGAGTTCCATCTGCAACACTCTGTATTTGGATAATTATTGATTAAGACTCTGGCAACAACCGATAAGATTGAACATTTTATGCATGTGTGCAAGTGGTACTACGGAAAATTCGGTTACTCAAATCAGAAGGCCTAAAAAGTCATTTTTAACACTAATGTTAAATAATATGATCAATCCTTTTTCAATTCTTCTAAATTGTCATATTTTATTCTAAAGTGTTGGTAATTGGTAATGTATTTTGTATTCTTGTGTCTGCAATTTGTTATGACAGATTGGTTTCTACTTTCTTGCAGATTTGACGCCTAGTGGGATCGGACTCCACCAATATTATTGATGCATCATTGGGGTTGTGCTTCTGTTATTGAATCTGCCAAAATATATTTTAGTTGTCAATCAACTGAGACGATCATCCTAAAGACGATCCTGCGTTCTTCAGAATGAAGCCTCTTAAGGGACAATTTTAGGAAATTTTTTGATAAACTTTTGAGACTTCAATCCTGAGGGACGCAGCCCGTTTCAGAGCTACAATAAACTCATTCAAGGTATTTGGACGTATTGCATTTAGCCAAACCGCTTCGCTGACAACGGTAACCGTCGTAGTCTGCGGTGCATGGCAGCATACATTGCGGTGGATATTCATTCTGCACTTTGCACGGCGGCTCCGTGTACTGCGCTGAGAGCAGCTAATAGTTCCGGTCTACCGCAGATGTATCGCGGACCTGTGCATTGTCGACCGCTGCTCTGTCCGGAGAGTAATTATATGATTTAATGTGTACGCCCGCCAATAGTTCATTTATTTGGGCGGACTCAAGTTGCCATCATCTGTTGTGGAACTACTACTTGCATAATATGGTGCTATGACGTCATCAGTCTGGTTACTTATGCTTGAAATTGTTAGTCCACCGTGTTCCCCATAAAAAGTTCAAACAGCGGGGTGGAATTACCCACAAGGGTCTCCCCACCAACAAAAGCCAAACACTTATTATTAATAGATTAATAAGCTTACTTCTTCCTTCCTTTATGAATGAGCCATGTTGACACCTTATTTTTGTAGTTATTTCTCTACAAACATTCATCTATAGGCTATGACTATTGTGAGGGAATGTTTTGGGCTGAAGAAGCCACTTCCCTTAGTTTGAAAGAAGAAACTAAACTAGAATATTAACTACGTAGATTTCAAATAATTACGCTCAACCAGCTTTGTTCTGGTTAATGATGACATCACTTGGAGCGAAAATTCAAACTTTCGAAGGCGAAATAAATAATTGTTTTCAATTTTTATTTTAAGATAGTATTTCTTTATTCATTTTAAACACACATACAAGCAAATTTACAGAGATGTAAGTGAAAAATAATAACAACAAGAATAACAATAATAATAATAATAATAAATATAAGATGTTTAAATAGCTGACAACACCCTACTATAACGATCAAACAATTCTATATTGTAATTCTACCTACTACCATTGTATTTCAGGCTCAGTAAAACCACTAGATACACTAATTAAGTTCATGATGGAAATAACCGACTCCTAGCCTAGTTTAACCTCACTCTGGCAACACAAAATTCGAAATAATAAGTTCACTGCCTAGAAATTATAATTAATGCATTAATAATTATAGTGTATAAAAAATGGGTACTCACGTGATAACCTTCTAATAATTTTTGGTAAGCCAATATACCCTACTTGTAGGGTTAGGTGGAATCAAGAAGTGAATTATGACATTTCCAACACACGTCTTGATAAGCGAACAATGTCACACATACTTGCTGCTGATAAGGGTTGATATGGCATACATTTGAGTAGCCTACTTGCTAAAATAAATATCCGAAGCACTTGACGAACGTGGTGTTATCACTCTGGTTACAACACGCAAATTTGTCACTGAGGAACATTTTGGTTATTCAATTAATAATTTTTAATTCAGGAAAAATAATTTTTGTTATGTAAAAAGAAAAGCTCACTCGTTCTCAAAGGCTATACTTGAGTCGCATTATTTTACTAGATCTTAGTTTTAGTTCTACAATATTATGTTTTTTATAAATATAATTTTCACTGGTCGTATTTTGAGGCTTGAACTGCCGAAAAATATATCAGCTGTTTTGGGGTATCCTTCCGGTAGGAAGAAATCCCCCAGGACTTCGCTACTAGACTTCAGCCGAGGTGAAGGCATAAATTTTATGCTTCACTGCTTGATTTTAAATTTTCAATGTAGTGAACTGAAAATTTAAAGTTCCTATTTTTTAAATGCTTCTCTAACTGTTGAACAGCCTAAATTATATATTTTAAAAGTCATTATTGTGAGACAACGCTAAAAACGCCACTTCGAGGTCAAATTGTACCTAACGGCCTCGAGACGATTTCCATGAGGTCCATACTGTCCATCAAAGAAAAGAAGACATCATAATTATCAGTGAGTCCGTGAGTTTAAGATTGAAGAATAGTTCAAGTGCGCGAAAAATAGATTTTCGTCAAATAAAAGCGCCGCACCATGTAGACGTGTTTATGACAAGTGTGATTCATGCAGAGTCTTGTACAAAGTGTTCAATTAAAATTGACCCTTAGGTCTGATTCCTCCCAAGGAAATTGAATGATTATTCAACAACATAAAAAAAACCAAAGAACTATTTTAAATCCGAATAATTCAAGTAGAGATTTGTCATATTTTTGACAACTCTCAGTCATATACTCTTTTTTAATCTAATTGTATACTCTCTTATAAGAATCTTTTTGTTTAATAAACTGACACTATTGTATTTGAACTCTTGTGTATTATTTGAATTTCTTGCTTGGCAATAGACTTAAGTACATATTATTCCAAACCTAGGGTAGGGTCCACTTATTTGCGGCTCTTCAGGATACTACTTGCAGTCAAAAGGATACCTTGATTGATCTTATTGTAAGATTCAATTGCTTGCTTGAATGGTGTCTGCAGTCTGCCACAGATTTCCTACCTATACTACACTCTTCAAAGCGTTAACAATGGTGAACTTTTAACATCCATCGAGTAGAATGAAATCTCCTGAAAGTGTGAATTTCAATGACTCACGCATGGGTCAAGTCTTGTGGTTGCTATTAGTTTAGTCACAGTGTCGCGTTCACCAGCCCCATCAATTAGCCAACCAATCACGTGACAAACACGCATACTACAGCACGGTATGCGATAACAGTAACTCCCTTCGTAACTTCAGTTAGCAAGGATCGTCAAGCCAGTTAATATTCTTGAGCTACATTGCAATCTTCATGAGAGGAAGAGGTGTAAGTTCGCATGTAATACGACCACTCACAATATAACGACGCTTGATATTAACATGAATATTTATGGGATCTCACACAGCAATTTCAGCCTGCACTAAAAGAAATCTCATGTATTTTTAGCATATAAGACTTGACTTGTACTAAGCTGCACTTTGAAGTTTGCGCTTGTAAACTTGAATAAGTCTTGACAACAGCTTACAAGTGGGCGTTTCTCATGGTCTCACATGTACACAGCTCAAGTGATAACAGGCTTAATTCTGATCGTTTCCTTCTTCTCTAGTAACAGCCTTTGTCATTTCCATATTCAGTCACCACAACAGGCGAAGTTTCTTATTTGATTTTAAGAATTATTATGATTACCTAACCCCGTTAAGCCACTTTATCAAAAACGGAAATCGAAATCCAACAGTACCATTAAAAGGAACAATAAACTATTGTGCACTTTCCATACAAGGACATAGGGTTCCATAATCAGTTGTTGCAGAAGCTTCGTGTTTAAGACCCATTTCTAGTGCATTTATGCTTGGAATTCAGATAAAGGATTTCAAGACTACAGTACCTTTAGGTTACTACAGTATATGCATCTTGCGAGTGTAAAGCTTTATTCCATAATTTTAAATTAAATTTTTATTAATTTTATCTCTCAATGAAAATGATAATCTCCAACCTTATACCTTACAGATATTTCTCCTCTAATCAGGTTATGGTTTTTCTCATTTCACTCAATCCTTTAATTCTCTCTTTATTCAGAAATATTCTTATCTTGACCCTCACATTCTATTCACTAGCACTGATATAAAGTTGAACTGTATATAGTTTTAAAACTTCCTGAAGTATTTGTGAATTGCATTTATTTGATCAAGTTGAGAATTGAATATTTAAAAGATCCTATGACAATGGTGTTCTCGCAGCAGCTCTTTAATTTTAAAATGGAGAATGCTATCATTATGGTACTTGGAGTGTAGATTCCTGCATGTTACAAAAGGAATATGACTTTATTATAAAAAACATACACAGCAGATATTCTGAAGGCACTGGAATCAGGCTCTTTTCCTCACTATAAGATTTTAAATCCAAATTTTGTGCCGGGGGAGCAGCGAATGGCAACGCATAGAAATATGTATTTGTTTATAGACGGTAGGGGTACTTTTATCGATTGCACTAACTATTGTCCTTTGTGTAACTTAAAAGAGGAGGAGAAGAATTTGTGTCACTTTCTTGTAAGATGCCCTATGTATAATGATTTTATAAATAAGTATCTGGCCAAGCACAGCACTAATATAAATAAATAAATAAATAAATAAATGTTTATTTCCATCAATAAATTACCATGATATAGTTTGTTTTTTTTTAATTTTGGAAAGTAACTGACCACTTTTCCAAGTAGTGCGGCCATTGTTAGTAGGTGTTAACAAATTATTCTACATTATTACTAAAGTTCATTGTTAAAGTTATATATATATATTTTTTTTTTTTTTTTTGAGTTCAGTTCTATCATTTTTTAAACTGTTGAGCGCACGACGCCTGTAACACTACTAATACTAGATTCACATTCAGTCCGAAACAATTTCAAATTTCATCAATACACAGAGAACCAGGCAACAACAATATATCAATAAAAAAGACAAAAATTTATAGACTACACATTTCCACAACAATACATAAAGTCCAAATAACAAAATAATGCAACAAATATCTACACTGGGTTAATCCTTAAAGCCTCAACATCATTGTGGACCCACAGCCATAATTTTATCCCTTTCTTGAATTCATTCTTAGTATTACATTTTTTTATTTCAGTTGGCAAACCATTAAAGTATTGTGATCCCAAGTAACTAAAAGAATTTTTGAAAAACAGAGCATTAACCTTTGGTGTTCTGAAAAAATGTGTAGCTGCTCGCCTTGTAGTATATGTTAAATTCTCTGTCCCTCTATTCCCACTTTTTTCATAAAATAAGCGCAGCACCTTGAACACAAACAAGTGTTGAACGGGTAAAATATTAATTTCTCTGTATAGTGGAAAGGAGCTGTCTTGAATTTGCTTTTTCAACATTATTCTTACAAAATGATTTTGTGTTGTTCTTAATGGTTTAATCAGCGTCTTGAAAGTCCCGCCCCAGCATGTTATACCATATTGTAAAGATGAATGTACAAATGCATAGTATAACATTCTTAATATTTTTTTATCACAGTAATTTCTTAGATAATAGAATTTTCTGATAGACATTTTCATTTTATTATGTAAATTATTGATTTGCTTATTCCACCTCATTTTTCCATCAAATATTATCCCCAGGTATTTAAAATGATCGACTTTTTCAATCGCCTGACAACAACAATTTGAGTCATCAACACAGTCAGGTTTATGATAAATCAAATTGAAATCGAAATCAAATGGACTGGTATTGAAATTTATATATTTTGTCTTCGCAACATTGATTTCCATCTTGTTCTTCATACACCAACTACTAAGCAACCCAAGATCCTGCCTTACCTCAACATAAATATTTTGAGGATTTTTACCGGAGTAGAAGATACCAATATCATCGGCAAATGCGGAAACATTACCTTTAAAGTTCTGCATTAGAAGACCATTGATAAATACCAAGAACAAAGTCGCCGATAGTACCGATCCCTGGGGCACGCCCATTCTTACGACAAGTGGTTCACTCAGATGCTCACCAATGCGCACTTGTTGCTTTCTACCTATTAAAAAACTCTGGAACCAATTCAGCGCTATACCTCTAATTCCGATATGTTCCAATTTTTTCAACAGAATTTGATGATCAACTAGGTCAAAAGCTTTTTTGAAATCTACGAACAATCCAGTAGTTTTTAGTTTATTATTAATATTGTTATAAATACCATTCGTCACTTCGATCAATGCATCTTCAGTTGATTTACCTTTTTGAAAACCATACTGCTTGCTACTTATAAAATTCAATTTCTCCAAGAAGCTTGTTAATCTTAATTTCATTATCTTTTCTATTATTTTTGAAAAAACTGACAGCAAACTAATCGGTCTAATGTTATCTAGTTTTATTGAATTTTGCTTTTTCAAGATGGGTATAACAACACTCAATTTGAGATAGTCAGGAAAAATTCCTTTTTCAAAACTCAAATTTATTAAATGGACTAGAAGTGGTGCAATAGAATTACAGATATTCTTTATTAATCTGGTACTGAAGTTATCACAACCAGATGATGTTTTCGATTTCAAACTCTCAATTATATGGAGTACCTCAGGAACTGAGGTGGGGAATAGATAAAAAGAATGGATATTATTTTCAACTGGGCCGTTATCTTGCGCTGATAAACCGGAAGCAGGTGCAATGTTATTCGGTTCAATTGTGATTAAGAATTGATTTATTTCTCTCGCTACGTCTTGTGAATTTGAAACAATTGTACCATCAGCAAGCTCAATTTGTTCAATTCCTTTACTCTTCTGGTCTCCAGTTAAAGTGTTAATAATTTTCCATTGTTTGGATGAATTACCTTGGCTGTTCATTAGTAATTTTGAATAGTAACCGTTCTTTTCAATATTAATATCAGTCTTCAGTTTTTGACAGAAGGAATTAAAGTAATTCTGGAAAGTGTTATCATAGGGTCTTTTTTTTGCAATAGCATACAATTTCTTTCTCCTTTTTAATTTATTCAATAACTTTTGGGTTATCCAGGGACTAACTATTTGTGCTCTAGCCAATTTCCTATCAACAACTTTCGTTTTCGAACAGGTTTCAATAGCGTTATTTAAAATTTCTTTCAACTTTTGGTAACAAAGATTAACATCAGTAATTTTTGTAAAATCATCATAACTCACTTCTTTAATCTTATTACTGACTAGTTCGTAATCTATGTATACCTTTTTCATTTTTCTTTCTAGCTCATTTGATGTATTATTCTCCTTTTTAAACACAAGACCCAGCATACAATGATCAGTAAGATTGTACCAGAATTAATATCCATAATTGACTATTACTTCTTTATTTACTAAACGTCCTGTATTTATCAGTTCTAGTGTTTTCATAACTCGCGGTTCCAATAAATAAATTAATTCTTACGTTGGCAACGGATGATTTCAATTGAGTGTTTCCTTTTTGTTGCGTTGGCGCTCCTGTCTTATAGCTAACAAAAAAAAGAGGAACCACTCGATCTTTCTATTGCATCCAGCCTTTTGTAGAAGTTACTAGACAAAATTTACAATGCAATGATTTTTATATCAAATATGGTCTAAGCACCAAATTTAATAATTCTTCAAATATGTGAGAGGAGACTCACTTTTTAATGTCATATATTTAGAGCCATATCCTTTATAACCCAGTTGGGTAAGTTTTTCAAATGTATTTCTAACCTTTCTCTTTCTTTAATCTGTGAATGACTTATTGAGACATTATTTTTTTAAAGGGTTGATATAGTTTGAATTGTTAATGATCTTCTATAAAAAATCTCACTCTTATTCCTTTCTTTGATTTTGTCTCTTGTATCAATGAAGTCTGTTATTTATAAAATTGTAATTTAACTTATTATTAATAATATTATATCTTTCTGTCTTCTGAACTCAACCTGCTATTGCATAATGAAACTTGTCATAAGAGCCCTCTGCTCAATAAATTAAGTATTATATTTTGTACTAATCATATCGGTTCTCAACAGGTTTTATATTTTGGTTAAATGAAATGGAAGCAGCTTAAATAATTATTTATGGACAAATAGCAATGAAATAGCCCAGCAGTATATTAATCAAAGGACAAATAAGAATGAATCTGTCATCACTACATAATGGTAACAATTCGATATATATCTATGAATGGACTCTTCGATTACTACGTGAGTAAAGAAATTTAATAATTCATCAAAATCTTCTCCGTACATACTACGAGCCTACGTCTTAATATCTTCGAATTCAATAACTTACATTTCGTTCAACTCTACTGTTCGACTGCCTTCATCAATCCATGAATTTGTACTATTTTCTGACTTTTTTCTGTTTTCCATTTCATATTTTATAAATTTGTTAATCTCAGATTATATTATTTTTTGGCTCTAATTTTCGAATTTTCTGAGTGTTCCTATAGTACCGATGTTTCATTGATCTACCTTCCTCTGAGGGTTCACACCTTCCAAATAGTTAACAACTAGTGTTTAAATACATTAGGGGTTACAATTGGTAGCAGAACGTGGTTTTATTTGGAATTAGATCTTTAAAATTAATAATCGGTGCTGTAGGAATTCTTTGAAATATGTAAGTATTCAATTTTGGGCTAATTGTACCCATTAGCCTAACCTAACTGTACTTTGCTGAGGTATTGCAAAGGCTAGCTTTGTATTTTAGCCTGCTTAACTCAATTTACTTTCATGAAATTTATTTCTTGATTTTAGAGTTATTGTTGTAATTTAATTTTATTTTGTCAATATGGACTTGATTACGCAAATCGTATATCAGGATATTGACTTGAAAAAGTTTGTCGCTCACAGGATTAATCCAGACCACTTATCTAAAGATAATCTTGTTTTTGAGTTATTATCTCTCGGTGAAGTTATTGATGACCTTGATGTAAATTCCTTACGAACAAAGTACCGTTCTGTGATAAATAATCACAGTAATAATGAAGTTCAAAGGATTGTTGATATTTCAACTTATTCAAAATCGGCTGATGCAATTAATGAAGGACTACCCTCCCTATCCAAATCTATTGTTGAATTCAAAGAAATTCCATGTGAAGAAAGGGATAAGATCAGGAAAACCTTAAATAAAATTGAATCTAGATTTATTCACTTACATAACCGAATTCGTATGATGATTCCTTTTTTGGTTACAAGAACCCAAGTAGATAATTATTTGGATGATTTATCGATCATGGCCAATAAAATGTTGGAGCATTACCATAATATTTTGTTGCTTCATACTGTAATTTCTAGCAGACCTTGTTCTCCAAACCCTGAAGTACAACCTAGTACTAATCTATTGCAATTACCTAATTTTTCTCTCCAACAATCAGTCAATAATCAAACTGGAGCATGTAGTAATGTTGCCTTAGGTGCTATTTCTAAATCATTTGATTCTAATTCTAATAAAAAGGTGTTGGACACTAGAGTTCATGACAGAAATTCTGCTTATACTCAGGCTTCTGTTGTTAATAGTAGCCAACCTAACTATAACAATATGAATGCTGGAGCCCATGTGATTCCCAACCCGCCTGTAGCAACTGAGAGTTTTTACAATAAACTAAGAAATCCTCTCGAATCCATACTAAGTGATATTCAGATATGTGATGGACTTGATATCGCAAAGTTACTGGAATTTTTGCATGCAGCTATTAGAATTAGGAAATTGACACCTATCTCTGATCACAACTTATTACAGATACTTTCACCATATACTTCCGGACCATTGGCCGATAATATTTCATTGTCATTGAGTATGAATTCAAACTTTGAGGAATTTCACAAGAATATTTTGCGAAATTTTATTCCTGAACGCTTACTTGTAAGTATCAAAGCTGACAAATACTATCGCTTGCAATCACCGCATGAGCCTTTATCATCTTTTGTGACCAGTATTAAGAATGCTTCTGAATTACTCCTATTAAAGGAAAGTGAGGGCGAAATTGTAAACACAATACTCAGTGGAATTAACCCAGATGAGAGATCTAGACTTTCCCTTATGCAAAGACCAGCAACATTTCAGGATTTAAATAATCTTTGCATCCACTCACAGAATATTGCTTTCACAGACTTTGAAAGGAATCGTATATTTAATTCAGTGCATGATAGGCATACCGATAAAGTTAGTAATTCTGCTCTCAGCGATAATAATAATAGTGGAATTAATAGGACTCGTAATCATGGTAAGTCTAATGTTACTTGTCATGCATGCGGAAAGCGAGGTCATTATGCAAATCAGTGTTACTCAAAAAACGAGAAGCGCCCAATTCAAAAGGACAAGTCTTGACATTGAATAAAATAATAAAAAGGAAAAATTTGAAACAAAGATTAGTCTCAGGTCATAGAAGTCAGAATAAAATAAAAAAATATAATAATAAAAATAATCGTATTGGTAGAATAAAAAGGAATCTTTGTGGAGTGATTAATTCTAATAACAATCTTCCCTTTGTTTATGTAGAATTCAATAAGAAGGAGGTAAATTATCCGGCACTTATTGATACTGGCTCCACCTATAGCTTTCTATCAAATGAGGTATTTGAGGAATTATCTCGTGATCCTAAATTTAATATCAAAGTTAATGAGATAAATGTCTCCTGTTCTACAGCTAATTCTTCGAAATTAAAAATAAAGAAATCTTGCATTTTGAAGATAAAGATAGAACATTTGTCTTGGAAATTCGAATTCCTTGTAGCCGATAAACTACCTGTTAAGGTCATACTAGGTTCTGACTTTCTCTCTCATACTCAAATGATAGTAAACTTATTTACTCAGAAATATTATTTTTGTTTTGATTATGGTCTAAAATTCTCTTTGAATTCTGATATTGGAATGAACAATGTAGGTAAGAAACTTTCTGTTAATAATGTATTAAAAAAGATTGTTCCTGGTGATAAATCGCATCTCACTAAATCCGAATTAGCTAAAGTGAACTGTATTATTGATGAATTCCCGGATGTATTGACTCCTAGAGTAGGTGGTACCGATCTTGTACAATATGATATTAAATTAACATCTAATAAGATTATTAGATCACAGCCATATCCTTTGAATCCTATAAAAACTAAGGCAATGAAAGAAATTTTACAGAAACTATTGAAGGATGATATTATTGAAACTTCCAATTCACCCTACAGTAGTCCTTGTTTCTTAGTTCCCAAAGGAGAAGATAAATGGAGATTGGTAGTCGATTATCGTCGTCTTAATTCTATTGTAGAACTCCAAGCTGGACCTATAGGTGACATACAAAGCTCCTTCCATCATTTTTCAAAGGCTAGATATTTTACCACCTTGGATCTTAATAATGCCTACGGTCAAATCCCGCTAACTGAATCATCAAAGAGACTTACTGCCTTCTCAACTCCATTTAATCTATATCAATACAAACGTATTCCTAACGGTATTTCTTCTGGTGCCCAAGTATTATCAACTTTAATGGAAAAAATATTTGGTGATATGAGATTTAAAACAGTTTTCTTCTACTTGGACGATCTCATTATTTACACTGAGTCATTTGAAACTCATCTTGAAGTGCTTCATGAGGTTTTCCAACGTTTAAGAGAGGCTAATCTCACTGTCAACCCTGACAAGGTTACCTTTTGCGTCCCAAGTATTTCTTTTCTCGGTCATATTGTTTCGCACAATTCTATTAGCATTGACCCTGATAGGACTAAGGCCATCACTGATTTTCCAGTACCTAAGAAAGTTAAAGATATACAACGTTTTATTGGAGTTTTGAATTTCTATCATAGATTTATTCCTAATCTGAGTGAGTTGGCTGCCCCACTTAATGCTCTTAGGAAGAAGGATGCAAAATTTATCTGGACCCCAGAATGTCAGAAAGCATTCGATAAGTTGAAGACTATTATAACGCAACCTCCTGTGTTAAAAATTGCCGATTTTTCCCGCCGATTCGTCCTTCAGACTGACGCCTCCTCTGTAGCTTTAGGTTGTGTATTAGGTCAATATTATGGAGATACACTCGCTCCTATTGCCTTTGCCTCACGCACCTTAACACCTTTAGAACGAAAATATTCGGCATATGAGAAAGAAGCATTAGCGGTACTTTTTGGAATCGAAAAGTTCAAATTTTTCATTGAACATACGAGATTCACTCTGCATACTGATAACGCTGCTTTACAGTGGGTACTAAAAAATCCTAAACCTCTTGGTCGTATTGGACGCTGGATCCTTAGAATAAATTCATTTTCCTTTGATGTAGAACATATTCCTGGTACTCAAAATATTATTGCTGATGCCCTAAGCAGAATGTTTGAAGATAACAATTATGAAGAGGATAAAAATGATGTTCCTTCATGTAATATCACACTCTGTGATTTTCCCTTATGTTTTGAAGACATATTACAATATCAGAAACAGGATGAATTTATTTCTGATATTGTTAATAAGAAATCCCGTGGTGAGGATATCTTTCCTTATTCAATTTCTAAGGGAATGTTACTCTATAATTGTCGCCATGACAATCAAACAAAGGTTGTTATCCCTCACATTCTAAAACCTATGATATTCAAATACTATCATGAAACTATCTTTGGAGCACACGCTGGATATTTGAAAACATTAAATAAAATAAAGGAAAAATTTTTCTGGAAAGGAATATCTAAAGATATTAGTTTATTCATTAAGAATTGCAAAATTTGTTCTATGAGCAAGCCTGCACAAAAAACCAATTTTGGATACCTTGCCTCTTCTGTAGCAACCCAACCTATGGAGAAATTATTTATTGATTTTGTTGGTGTTCTCCCTCGCACTGTAAGTGGTAACACCATGATATTTTCTTGTGTAGATGCATTCAGTAAATATTGTTGGTTGATACCGATTAGGAAAGCAACTTCTATAATTTTATGCAAGGAGCTTGAGAAAATATTTGTTAATTTTGGGTTTCCAAAAAACCATAGTCTCAGATAACGGTCCTCAATTTAAGTCACACTTGTTCAAGAACTTCTGTTTCCAGAAAGGTATAGCTCATGTTACGACTACCGAATATTATCCTAAACCTAACCAAGTTGAAAGGATTCACCGCAACTTGAAGTCTTGTCTTATCGCATTCAATTCTGATAAGCAGAACAGGTGGGATTTTACGTTGCAGTGGCTTCCTTTATCTTTCAATAGTGCGTTCCACGAAAGTAGTAAATATACCCCTCATGAACTAATGTTTAGGCATAAATTGAATAATCCCCTAAATAATATTTGGAAAATCGACCAGATCCTTCCTACTAAGTTTGTAGTTGACACTAATAAAATTTGGAAATCAGCCTATGAGAATTTGATGAAGTCTCATAATTCAAGTAAGAAAAGGTATGATATGTACCGTAACCCAATTCCATTCAAAACTGGAGACACAGTTTATCTTAAAACAAACCCGATAAGTAAAGCTGTAGATAAAATTACTGCAAAATTGTTGCCGAGATATTCAGGTCCATATTTAATCAAGGAATGGATTACACCTGTTAGCGTTAAACTTTTCACCATTGACGGTAAAGATTTTGTGCGCAGAGCTCATGTTAGTCAATTAAAGAGTGGTACTATTTCTAAATAGTTACTTCATCATTTTGACTTTTACTCTTGATTTGTCCTTAGTAACATATGTGGTGGACGCATCCATATGCTACTTGTATGCATTTATATGCTACTTGTAAATAGGTACTTAATGAGTTGCAACTCAGAATAATAAACTTATTACCTGGATTAGTCTTAATTTTAAATCATACTTGAATTAACTAAGTATTGATATTAAATTAATCTTAAGTCATTAGAATTACTTAGAGTTTAGCTTGATATTTTTCTTATTTTTATATCTAAGCTTATTCTTAAGTTATCTTAAATATAATTGATTTTGTATGAATATATTTGTACGTAAGTCATTAATCAATCTTGCTATACATTTTATTATTGTTATGCTTAGATTGCTTGTACTCTTCACTTACTCTGTTTCCTGTGAATTTATTGCAACAAGTTCGTTGTCTATTTTCCGAAACTTGGTCTGTTTTCTTATCTTGAGTAACTTTCTTTTTAGTCTTCTTATTTTATTTACTTGGTGCATTCCTTGTAATTATTTATGCATATTGTATTTTATTGGACTTGCGATTTGTGAAAGCACTGATATAAAAAAAAAAAGGAAGTGGTGTCAAGCTGTACACTTGACATCTATCCCTGAAATAGTTTCTTCTTATTCTAAATTTTTATCCCTGTGTCATTTCGCCTGGCCAGCTGAATGTACACCTTAAATTTTAATTAGTCTTAATTCTGGTACATATTTTATTGTATGTTCCAAATTAAGCCTCCCCAGGCAAGGAGTTCTGTACCAGAATTAATATCCATAATTGACTATTACTTCTTTATTTACTAAACGTCCTGTATTTATCAGTTCTAGTGTTTTCATAACTCGCGGTTCCAATAAATAAATTAATTCTTACGTTGGCAACGGATGATTTCAATTGAGTGTTTCCTTTTTGTTGCGTTGGCGCTCCTGTCTTATAGCTAACAAAAAAAAGAGGAACCACTCGATCTTTCTATTGCATCCAGCCTTTTGTAGAAGTTACTAGACAAAATTTACGATGCAATGATTTTTATATCAAATATGGTCTAAGCACCAAATTTAATAATTCTTCAAATATGTGAGAGGAGACTCACTTTTTAATGTCATATATTTAGAGCCATATCCTTTATAACCCAGTTGGGTAAGTTTTTCAAATGTATTTCTAACCTTTCTCTTTCTTTAATCTGTGAATGACTTATTGAGACATTATTTTTTTAAAGGGTTGATATAGTTTGAATTGTTAATGATCTTCTATAAAAAATCTCACTCTTATTCCTTTCTTTGATTTTGTCTCTTGTATCAATGAAGTCTGTTATTTATAAAATTGTAATTTAACTTATTATTAATAATATTATATCTTTCTGTCTTCTGAACTCAACCTGCTATTGCATAATGAAACTTGTCATAAGAGCCCTCTGCTCAATAAATTAAGTATTATATTTTGTACTAATCATATCGGTTCTCAACAGGTTTTATATTTTGGTTAAATGAAATGGAAGCAGCTTAAATAATTATTTATGGACAAATAGCAATGAAATAGCCCAGCAGTATATTAATCAAAGGACAAATAAGAATGAATCTGTCATCACTACATAATGGTAACAATTCGATATATATCTATGAATGGACTCTTCGATTACTACGTGAGTAAAGAAATTTAATAATTCATCAAAATCTTCTCCGTACATACTACGAGCCTACGTCTTAATATCTTCGAATTCAATAACTTACATTTCGTTCAACTCTACTGTTCGACTGCCTTCATCAATCCATGAATTTGTACTATTTTCTGACTTTTTTCTGTTTTCCATTTCATATTTTATAAATTTGTTAATCTCAGATTATATTATTTTTTGGCTCTAATTTTCGAATTTTCTGAGTGTTCCTATAGTACCGATGTTTCATTGATCTACCTTCCTCTGAGGGTTCACACCTTCCAAATAGTTAACAACTAGTGTTTAAATACATTAGGGGTTACAAGATCAACATCAAATATTGCAGCTTCATAATTATTAATTCTCCTATCTTTAATAAAGATATGATCTATACAGGTACTGGTGTTTTTTGTTTTTCTTGTTGGCGCATTTATCAGCGAATAAAACCCATTATCGTTTAGAAGATTCAAATATTTCATAGTCTGTGAGTTTTTGTTCAATATATTTATATTCATATCACCTATGAAAACTGTATTTGTGTTCAAGCACTGAATATAATCTTCTAATTCCTCTATGAATTCATTCTCATTGAACCGTTGTAGTCTGTATATACAGCATACTTTAAAAAATGAATTGTATAATTTTACTATCAGTAATAACGAATCGGCCGTTCTCATTCCATTTATTCTACCCTGCTGTACTGTAATTTCATCTAATGCAAAGCACAACACTCCTCCAGCTCTATAATTCTCATTGCAAGAGGCAAATTTTTTATATCCTGGTATATTATACAAGTTTAATTCGTCCGGCCCTATCCATATTTCACTAAGGATTATGAGATGAATCTTGACTTTAATCTGGGAAAATTCTAACAGGAAATTATTGAAATTATTTCTAATGCTTCGAATATTTGCATAAAGGCAAGCAAAGTTTATATCATTATTTTCTGTAGCATAAAAAAATGATTCCTCTAGACCTATGTATTCCTTTGTATTTTTATTAGCCATCTATGTTTTTCAATCAATTTTATTCTTTTTTTAAGTTAATATTCTATTTCTACATTATGTACTCAACTATTTAGAACACTCTATCTTGTTTACTTTGGAATCATTTATTCTGAATCTTTGCTAAATCATTTATTTTACTTACTTTAATACATTTTTCACCGCTTGCCTTCCTTACATAGAACTTTCCTTCTCGACACCATGCGTATTGATATCCAATTTCCTGACATCTTTTTTTCAATTGAGAAAGAAATTGTTTATTGGTCGGTGACAAATGTTCATTAATATACACTCTATTTTCGGCAAATGAAGGATTGACAATTTTTGCAGTAAACTTTCCTCTCTGCTCCTTGAATTTGTTGATCCATATGTCTCTCTCGATTTTGGTTGCGAATTGGACTACAATTGACGGCACCCTATCTCTCCTAAATGATGGTATTCGATGGGCTGCAGTAATACAGCTGCTGCGGACGTCGACACCCAATGCAGTTCCCACGTCTCTCACCACACATTGAATGTCTTCCTGGGGCGTGACGGGAATTCCACTAATTTCGACGTTGGTTCGTCTCGAGTATTGTTCAAGGGACGTCACTTTATCATGTAGTTCATTTACAGTTTCTTCTAGTAGAACATTTTTGTCTCGAAGCTCCTTATTTTCTTTCTTTATTTCAGCTAATTCATTTTTAATTTCCTTCATTAGCAAGGTAGTAGTGTCAATTTTACTCGAAATGAAGTCAGTAGCCCTACCCAGATCGGTCATCTCCTCTCTGAATATTTTCAATTCCTTGAACACTTCTTTTTTAAATTCCTCAATTATGTTCACCATAAAGTCCTTGGATACATTTTCACGGTCGGATGAATTGGAGGTCGCGAGGTCGGTAGATGGAACTTGACAGTCTCTGCACTTCCAGTCCTTTCCTGATCTTGTAATTCTCTCATCGAGACCACTGCTGACACATTTAACGTGGAAACTTCTCTCACATACACCATTGCATTTCACTGATGTGTCTTTTCCGATGATTTTTTGGTTACAAATGCTACAGACCGCCGGCATAACTATTGGATAAAAATAAAACTAGGCATTAACTTTAAACAGCACTGCAAATAAAAACACGCCGTACTGCCGAGTAGATCGATATCAAGAGCGGCACAGAAATGTGTCTTATCTGTTCGGCTGCCCGAACTGAACTGATATTGCCCAGGACGAAGATAAGGTATTGGTACTCCCGTCCAACTTGAGCAAAGAGAAAATCAGTGATATTTACTTTTATAAAAATGCGTCAGTTAAGACAAGACGATCAATATTAAGTATTACAGGTTGATTTAGGGCGTCTGCTGTTCATCATTGTTACAAAAATGTTATTGCTTTCTTGTTAATTATTATTTGTATAATAAGAGCCCTAACATCTGTTACCTGTTTATAATTTTGCCTGGTCTAAATTATCATTATTATTATTATAAGTTATACGTATAATGTATGTATAATTGTATTATATTGTTGTTGTATGTGTTCTGTGCTTGCTTTCTTTCTAAGAATTGTTACTGGCTTCAACTCATTTGTGTGACAAAATGTAGAGCAAATTAAATGATTTATTTATTTACCATTATGGGAGCTGGTAGTGATTGACAAAAATAATTGAGTTTTTGGAGAATTGAAATTTAAATCTCCATTCTAAACAGTGAGACGCTTGTATTATGCTGTCATTCACCTCATCTCACTAATATTCGTTGTTACCAGAATTGTTTTATAAATAATCGTCATAAAAATAGTACACCGATTCAATCATAATTATTTATTTTATTTCTTTCTGTTTCATTGGGTGTGAGGGTCTCAAATGTATTCAAGTCAACTAATATTATTGTAGGCTACATTAGATTATTAGGAAAAATGAAATAGAAGTATGTCTTTTGAAAGAGAGGAGGTATTCATAAGTTTTTGAATAATAATTGCTACCACACATTGTACTTTTTAAACCAAATGATAAATAAATAATAAAAAATAAAGTACGGGTATATTATTTTTAATTTCCAATCAGAAAAGACAGTGCTTTTATTGCTTCTTAATGGAGAGATAATTGGAGCCATCTAATATTATGCTCACTGGAATTCGATCTGTCTTGGTTTTCATTCATCTTACATCATTTTCCACTGCTAGAGCCACAACACAAGGTCACACATCATGTTTAGTCAAATAGAAAAGTGAGACCAAGTCATCATGATGACAAAGCATCACTGCTCTTCCAGAAGCAGGCAAAGCTACATATTATGTAGGGGAGAGGTTCGTACCTAGTTGCAGCCCCCTTGGCACCCCTGGCCTAAAGAGGATTTAATGGAAGACGGCGCTTGGCACTAAGCGTGTGCGGTCTCTGGCTGGAGGAACGACGTAACAGAACGGGGAACGATGTCTCTGCTATGTAGCGCAGCCCACCGCCACAGTAGTCTTCCTCTGTCATCTGGCAATTCCCACGGAGATTTTCCAGGGTCCGTTTCCGAAACCAACCTCTCACAGATATAGAGCCCACCATCGACTGAAAAGGTCCTAGCTTCAAGGAGCCCTTTCCCTTCCCCCCTTCTAATGTTCTTCGGTGGCAACCGCCTTTCAGCCCTTTCGGCTTATCTTTTTACATTTACCCCCACTACCACCCACCACCCTAACATACATTCGCCTAGCGGCATTTCTCGAAACAAGCTACACAGTTGTTCGTTTATCGGTAAAGCTGTTTCCAACGGTTTCCACACTAAAGTCAAAAATCTCTCCCGAGACATTGAAGCCGAAGCCCAAACGAGCGACTTTCAAGATTTTACATTTTTCATGTAACGAAAAAAATTGGATTGGGGTCCAATCTTGATCAAATAATTTTTTTTGGAAAATTAAAATAAGTTGAAGTTAAAAGTATTTATTAAAGATAGGCCGGATTATAAGTTCAATTTTGTTTGAGTTCTTAAGAAAATATTATTTGAGTATAGATACCTATCAAGAATACTATCTTGAAAATTCAAGTAAAGAGCAATAGCATAGGGAACAATAAAATTGATTGAGCATTCTTCTTGTCCTGACCAGACGATTTATGCTGAAATCTATTCATCCTGACCTGAATATAATAATCTTGACTTTTTGAGCCCCATTCACCCTGTACTGGAACTTCATCACTTTAACACAACTTGGGCATGATTTATTAGCTTCTTTTTCATTTTTTGGAGTTACATTGTTTAAAGTTAAAGGAGAAATTCCTCAATAACCCATTCACAAAATCTCATTCAGCGACTGGAGAAATAATTTCAGTTGATATTTTGTAATTCCTACAATGAAAGGAAGTGATAGCCGAGTGCCGTATTGGGTATCTGTTCAATCAGAGAAAAGCTATGAAACTCTTGTAAGGGTGACCGAATGTATTGGCCAGCAAAATAGAATTTGTTTTCTGCTGTAGAATCACTTCCTGGTGGTTCAGAGCCCACCTAAAACCCTGTAGGTCCAACTCATCAATCACCATCATCCAATTCATTACCCACGCACAGGTCTCAGACCTATGTGAATGAATGAATTAATTAATTTTTTTCCAAATAAACTACAACATTGTAACTAAAATAAAACAACAATAAATTTTCTGTTACAGTATGCTCAAATAGTTACTACACAGTAGCAATTCAAATAAAATTAAAGAATAAAACTAAACACAAATGTATAAAAAAAATATAGTGTCCTAAGGAAATTAGCTTGCATGGGCCATGGCCTGTGCGCAAGCTAGAGTTGAAATTAATTACCAGAGCTTTGGACTCATATCAAGATTCATCTAATTATTTTCTATTGAATTTAGTAAAGCGTTATAAAAAAATAAAATTATTGTAAAATGGAGACATGAAAAAAATGCATTGCAAAAACCTCACACAGACAAAAATAATAACAAATTTAAGAGACATATAATTTGAAGCTTTGGTGTTCAAAACCAGACGCCCGCCTGTGATGGGAGAGGAAGTCAAAGATGAGTGGAAAAATTTAAAAAAAGATAAAAGTAAAATTCAGGTCAACAGGGTCCGCCCGTAGCCAGTTGACAGAAGCGTCTCAGTGCTTCCCAAGGACAACGAAGTCAGCCACTGGTCAACTTCTTTTTTAAAACAATGTGGGCTTCATCATAATGGATCATAATATTTCATATGATACCTAAGAAAATGTTGATGACTGAAATATTGATTTTCTCAATCATTTCCCAGCTATTTCCCTAATCGTGATTTTTTTTAAGGTCTCGGAGTTACGGTACCTCATCTCGATATTTTTAAAATCAACTCAGAATTGCTCAACTCACAGTTGCTTGAGTAAAATACTAGTGTAGAAAATATTTTCCGATAGTGATAATGCTCAAATCTGAAAATAAATGAAACGTTGAATTTATGAAATGTTGATACGTTTATAGGAAGGCGAAGTTCAGTGGAGAAAATAAGTTGTTGGAAAAAGAGAAAGAGTAGTGTGAAGAGAAGGAGCAACGGTTTATCAATTTTTGCAGGAGTATTCGCTGAAGCTCCCTTCATTAATTTTGCACCTAATTGGAAGGCAAATCACTTGGCAAACCAATCACGCCCTTGCTGTTTTCTTCCTTGCCGGAAGCCGGAATGATACCAGTTGCAACATATGCATCTTTCTCACTTTGAAAAACGATCACTATCAAGATTCTACTGGTTATTTCACATTGAAATCATGTAAATCATTCATGTATTGAATCAAACCCTTATTTAGGTTCTTAATAATTTTGTTTTAGTTCCATATTGATCATTCCATAATTTACTCAATTAATGTTAAATTGTGAATTTTTGAGATGGACAACCTTATCAACTCAATAAAAACTTTCAACTAATATAAAACTATTATTATTTTCCAAATTAATAAATGACTGCAGAGAAGAGATCAGGAGTTTATTTTGTCTTTACTTTACAGAAGTTATGTATTGTTACAGGTTCTATCACTAAAATAATGCTGGCAACACTTTAAAGTAATACTTGTACTTTATGTACCCAATTAACTCACAACAGACACCAATCAGTATCACTCAAGAAAATCAATAAAAGAAACAACAGTCCAATAACTTCCAACCAATAATTAATATGTTTCTATAACAAGATTAATCACTGTACAAAACGTATCACAAACTGTCAATAGGCCAATCAATAATTCAATAATAAGTGTCCAATAAACTGCTCAATGTCTAATAAACTAAATAATGAAATAAAAACTTGATATGCACGATTACTGTCACTTAACTATCACACTTGAAACGCTGAGTAACAATTGTACTGTGTAGTACTGCCACGAAAAGAAGAATTTCAACTTCCACAGAAAGAATTATCACATAAACTTATCACGAGTCCTGCTTAATCAAAACTTAATCACATCTGACAAGCACAGAATTTTTTATATTTTTTATTCCAAAGAGTTCTTATTCCAGATCTTTCTATTTACACTATACCGTCGAAACAGATAATCTGTTATCTATAGAATACTAGAAGCCATTTGACAAATAAGAGTGAAAGAGAGTGTTGAGATGAAGATAGAAACAACAATTGCTCACCCTTTATCAAATCCGAAAGTTATTGTCAAAGCTTGAAGGACGCTCTCCCCTTCCTCTGAGTTTCCTAACAGTATATATTCTACTTTTCCCCATAAAAGTGAGAAATTATTCAGATATCATGATTTTGTTTTTGTTAACTTTTCGAATTATATTCGCGCTCTTTTTCTTTCTATTATCGGTTATACTGATCTGTTTATATGCTCCACATATACTTTTTAGGTTCATTCTCACATGTAATATATGTAGGGGCGAGACATAATAAATTGTTATCATGGATAATAATTCTCCATTCATTATGAACTCATATTGAACTTATTATCTCGCTATATTGATTGTTGTACCTGCTGCTTCCATTATTATATATATTACGGATGAAAATTTTTATGTAAGCATTTATGCAATGAATAAATTTGAATACTAAATTATTGTTCATGAACATACTGAAAAATTCTAGTGAATGGTCTCTAGAATTCACATTGAAAGGTGGGGATAGTGAGAAGACGTTCTCTTTTATAATCACGCTCATTACTACACATATACAAATGGTAAATTTTGTTTATCAATTATTAGACTATTAATACACATTTTTATCAGGGTCTGCAACTGGAAATTGACAATCGTATTCATTGAGAATAACGAGGTACCAGTACAAAATTACTTTTGTTCTATCTTGAATTTCAATAATCTGAGTTTAAAGTGGAGAATTTAATTGTAAAATACTTGATTGATATTTGTAGAAAATGGGAATTGATCAACAATATTAATGAAAATTCTCATTTAAAACATTCAAATATAAAAAAAAATTTAAAGTTTTATCCACAAAGACTGAGAGTGTAAACAGTACAAGTGAAAATAATAGTGTGATAAATATTCCATTTCCAAAACTTTTAGTGGACCGTTGATAAAATAAATTTTAAAATATAAATGTGTACAGAGAAACTAAACAGAGTTCATGCAGAGTCAATTTGCATTATAATGAGCTTTAAAATTAAGTACAACGTAATGTCGGAGTTGTTTTTCATGTATAAATTTCTCTATCTCATGACTAGATTCCCATTGCATGCTCGACAGCCATATTGAGAAAGCTTTTAGATTTGATAAAAAGACGAATTATGGCTGTGACATTCTACTCAGGGGAAACGACGTTATTCCGTGTCCAGAAACATTGAAGGCACCTTCTATTTTCATTTTGGAATCTCTTGCCATAATTACTCATATCTAGCTGTAATGGTGAGTGACTGGAAAAATGGTGTAATTAATTTTGTATAATAATTAAAGAACACGTTAAACAGTTTATCAAATCATATTAATAGCAATAAGGCTCAAAAGATACATAACATCAAGAGGCAAAACAAGCATTTGCAACAGTTGCTAAAAATTAGATTTGTTCCAACCATTTTCAATCATGAGTTAAAAATTAGATTTGTTCCAACCATTTTCAATCATGAGTAATTTTGTTTGAAAATATTAAAATAGAAAATAAACAAAGAAAATTAAAGGAGGGACGTTGAATAGATTAATTAAACAAAAATTAATTACTTGATTAATTAATCAAGAAATAATCTGCATTAGCTATGAAAAGCTGACATGAGAACGAAAAATGGAAAAGTAGGAAGATGGGCCAGAAAAGATCACAGCAGTATTGAATGAAATAGTAATTTCCATGTCAATTTTTAAATTACTCAAAATTTCCGAGAAATTCTTGACCTACCAGCTCGATTATAGTTTACTGTCATATCAGTTGCTGAATCAACTGGATTAGCAGAGGTAAGTTTTATCAAATGGGATTATAGAAATATCTAAAGAAGCTGGGTTCCATAACTGGTTGAGGTTGTTGTCATACATTCATCATTTTATTCCCATCATCGTATCCTTGATGGCCTTAAACTAAAATAAATTATTGGTAATTTCCTACTTATCCTATAATTCAATAATTTCAATTGAGCTAGTTCTGTGAGCTGAATGAGCTCATACATAGTAAATGAATCTCATCAACTAAACTTCATCCCAACTAATTACATTGAGTTCCTAACGTAGACTATTTGTGCTATCTGACGTCAGCTTTCTCCAAAACCTTGTAGATAATCTTCGCGAGAACGTCACAGTCTTGGGGACCTTATAGATTGAATGTAATCCTCTTAAGCCTTCTCGTTAGTATTATTAGGAGTATAATACTCGAGAGCCAAGGAGTAATAGGTTAGTTTAGTCTATTGCTTGCCAAGACAAAGCTATAATCAGCGTGAATCACCTTGATAGATATTGTCTCCAATAGATCAACAGTCAGTTTAGACGGCTTTGTTCATCAATCAGCCGGCTAAGATCAACCAAGTGATATCGCTTGGATCTGTGAATGAGCAATCAGTTGATCACCTGAAAATTAATTCAGAGTAGGAGTGACCAGATAAGCTCACATTATTTAGTCTATGAATTCTTCCAGTTTTACAGAATTCATATTTATATAGTTTATATGAACCACTTTATTCAATCCTATTCATATAGAATTCATCTATCCATGAATCTATTCTGTATATAAATATATTTATTGTAAAGAAACCAGACCTCATACACATACATGGATTTCAATGCATGGACATACCACGCCTGCATGGATTTCCCTGCCAACGGATCAACTTGCATTAATATATTTTTCAATCTCTATTCCAATTTCCTTTCAAATCCTTTTTTGTATAATATGTTATACAGTATATTTGGTGAATAAGGTTGATAAGGTTCCCCTATCTAGAAATGCTATAGTGAGCCCTTGTAATGTATACAATTCAATTCTAGTATCAATCAGTTCAATAATCTCGATTGATTGGTGAAATTAACTAACAAAATTCTTATAATTCTACATTAAAGTTGTCACTATCATTAAAGCTTTAAGATTTTGAGCATCAAATCTGAAAAAAAAATTTCATCTGTAGCCAATTTGTAATTATTATTAGAATATTCATTTTTCATTTAAGTAACAATCAGAGAGTTCCTTCCTTAGTCTGAAAATATTCGTACATTCTGTAATAAATTATATTCCATATCATTCTTATATTCAATTTATAAACGAATAAAGACTGTTAATCAGTAATAGGGCGTAAATCCGTGAATAGGTATTTCTCGATTGAAAATCAAACTCTGTAAATTCTAGAAAATGCAAGCATTAACATTTCAAATACAGGTAATGCAACTGCAGCCGTCTTTAATTATTATGCAATGCTAGTTAGTACTTTCTGTAGTAACATGTAAGATACTTCTAAAGGGGCTCCTTTCCAAAAACAAGGGACTGAGGACTGAAGTAGGCTACTGAACTTGAGGAAACAAGCACCAGCCCTTAGGAAGGCTTGCGGTTTGAAGGACTGGTTAGTGGGATCTGAGGCTGCGTACAGTTGCCGCAAACGCGTGGTTACCGGCGAGGATTGGAGAAACCCTAAATCCTGGTTGTGATAAATGCGTGCAAGTGTCTCATTGCTCGTTTCGTCCAAAGACAATAGAGGCAATTATCCTTCCATGTTGTATTAACGCCATCCAGCCCAACAGCGCACACCACAAAGCCAGAGCACCAACATAGAGCACAGAGACCAAGAACACAGCGTCATTGAATTTGCAAATTAGAAGGTAAATTATACTCTTCGGCTAAATTCGAAAAGGGTAAATTATTCTACTCAACTCGTCAAACAAAAAAATGCAAAAAAGTGAAGATTATTTATGAGTCCCTTTTGAAACTGTTCAATTTTGATGTTAAAGATTTTATTGTACACGCCTCAATTTTTGAAATCACAATGTTCTTTCATTTCAGAAAATTTATTAATAATTAATATTTATTATTCATAGTTCAAATCAAACAAATGGGAATCCAGAGATACCGATTATATTAAAGATTGACCTTAAGTTTTAATATAAGTTGAGTTTGGGAAGAGAAGGCAGTCCGCACACGGAGTGTTAGCCAAGCGTAGAGTTGATTCCACACTCGACAAACGTTCCATGTGCAGACTGCTTTATTAGTGCAGAATTGTCTTATAACTGAGCTCATAAGTTGAGCTCTTCTAATACTTAAAAATTAAGTGCAATAATTGGACTTGGTCTCTAAAATCTATTACTTTACTACCTCTACCTCTTTACTACCTCTTGGAGGGATATATAATGTAATTAAATGAACGATCTTTTTTGAATGAGGATATCAATGAAATTAAAATTTAATTTTTACTAAATCGAATGATAACTCAAACTCACTTTCCGACCAATGAATTTTCAACGAGCTATATACTCTCGACAAAAAATGTATATTCATCTGCTAATGCCATTCAATAAACATCTTTGTTACTGTCGACTGCCTCGCTTTTAATTAAATCGACAGTTGATAGAGCTGTTACATTTGAGTGGACGCCATTAGAAGAAAAAAATGTGAATAGCTTCAACACAATGCAAATGCCAGCGTATTGTCTGCAGTTTTGTCCCCCGTATCGGCTGACACACAAAAAAGAGAAACACGTCGACGCTTCCTGAAAACACATTAAATGAAGAAGAAGGAAAAGCTCGACAGATAGCCCGAAAAAGCGAGTCAAGCGAAAAGCAGAAGCCTGGCTGGAAACGGAATGGAAACAGGTTTGTCTTTTCACGCCATTTGCTAGATATGTTTCACCCGATGGGAACCGAGGCGTTGAAAGTCGCCTATCTCTGTCACAGCTCATCTCTCCCACTCTGGAGACATCAACCCTTTCACTCTCCACCACATTCCGCAGGCCCACGCACACACGCGCAAACACAAACGACTCACTTTTTCATTCTGTTTTTCTCTTGTCATTAAAGATTTTCATCTCTTGCCTTCAGGCATTGTCAGGCAAGAAATCACTTCAAAATACTCGTTCTCTGAATACAAGGAGATTAACTTTGCCAAATATCTTTATCAGCTTGAATTTTTTGTAAGTGAAACGTTCTACACAAGAGGCATGAATTTTTCCACTTATAGGGGTTTCATTTCAGCACCATTGTTACTGCTACCAAGACTGATAAAGCTTAGGGAATACATTCACAACTCATACTCATTCATGATCTCTAATTTGATATCATACGGACTGGAAATACGCGGGAATGCTCGAATTACTGGAAATACTCGTATAATATTAATCAAATGAAGTTACTTTATATTTTTGTAAAATTACTCGATCTCCAGCACGTGAAAAGCAACATTTTTGGGCTTATTTTATCATAGAAATTTCATAAGCTTCAATTATTATGAATATTTTTCACATCAAATTCACTGTTTCAAATAGAAAGAATAAAAACTGTCAGTTATTACTTATAAAGCTTTCCTTCTTCCTCTACCTCTTACTCTTCTTCTATTTCTTCATTTCCTTCTTCTAACACTGCTTGTTCTATGTATTCTTCATCTTTCAACCAATGCTCCTTCACTTTTTCCCTTCCTTTCCAATCGTCAGGGATGCTCATCCCTTTAAGGTCTATGACACCATTTTTCCCAAATTTGGAAAATTCCTCAAGCCCCCCTTGCTCCTTAAGATATGAACAATAAACCTTATCTGCTCTTATGTAACGACATTAAAAGAAATATACCATGCATAGTCATACGCGTTGCGTCTGGGAAGTATGGAACACGCTTCTAATAATAGGGGGTCCGGGAGCCCTCCTCAGGAGAATTTTTGAGAAAATAATACCTTTAAAATCGTATTTCAACTATTCTAAATTTCTGGGAAATCATAAATCCATTCATTCTAACACACATTATGGGTCAGCTACATAGAGGTCAGTGCGCTCTGGTGCTTCGAGTCTTGATTGTGATTTTTTTGATTATGTAGTTTTTTTTTGTTATAGATCTTGGAGACTCCAATTATGGAGTATAAGACAAGTCAGATTAACAATAATTTTACTATCTTATACACTAGTTATCATAATTACTATATTAATTAGTTTAGGTGAGGCTTAAATTTGATTTGAAAGTAACTCTTGTACACTATAAAAATCTAAATCAACTAAATATTTTTTCAGTTGTTTTTTAAATATTTCTATATTTTCAAGACTCTTTAAAAACTGCGGTAGTTTGTTGTAGAGTTTCCTACCAATATAACTAGGTTTTTGTTTGAATAAGCTACTATTGTGACTCACCAAGTGATAATCTCCTCGGCTTCTTGTATTATAAACGTGTATGTCAAGATTTTGGTTAATACCACTCTTTTCCACAAGGTATGAAGGAGATGCTCTATCCCCCCCTCCAAGTCAGGGTACCCCTGCCTCCATGCCAACGTACAACATCAAACCCATATTTAATTATTGAGAGCCACCTTCTCCCTTCTACCATCACAGTGGCCAATCAATAATAGAAAATTGCTATTATCGTAGTCATTGGCCGTCTGTCCCCACTATAACTAGTGGCGTTAAATAATGGCGGCACTGGTTTCAGTTTGATTTTAGCGTCACTACTCCATCTATAAACTAGACTAGAGCAAGAGTGGTGTGATAAGTTGACGCCTGGGACCACCGACTGGTGCGATGACGGGGTCGGGGATGAAGGGGTGTCCCGACGCCGTGGCGTGGCGCGCGACACCGACACTCTCAGCTTGGGGCCGAAAGCCTCTCCTCGACTTGGCGAGACCGATTTATGAATTATTGATGAACGGCTTTCGTGGCACTTCCATTAGTACGAGAAAGACATTGTGATAACGAGAGAAAGCGAGAGATAACGAGTGAGTGAGTGAGTGAGAAAGACAGAGAGAGAAAGAATGACTAGCGAGCAATCAAAAGCAGTATAGTAGCCAACCTTCAACAATGACAATTAGCCAGGGTACTCTCGGGCACAAAGCTCTATCTAAATAATTGATGGCCCTTACACCACCCTTGTCCATCCTCGATGACAACCAAAGACAGTGCGAGCACACTGCACACAGATTGGAGATAAAATGCCGAAAAAACAGTCTTTTCTATAAAGTTTTCGGTAGATTGTTTGGACAAAATAAGAAGTTATTTGGAAATAATTTCAGTCGATTTGCTTTTTCTTTACATGAATATAAATCATACAATTATTTCCAGGACCGCAACGTTTGTGCTCCTTATAGAAGGAGCCGAGAAACTAAACCTATAACTATCATGGCATTTGAAACCATTATTATTGAATATCACAAGAAATCCACTCTTTTATTCATTTATTTAAAGATAACGATGTGTATAATAACGTTTTTGAAGCGGGTTTTTCTTTAGACTGAATTGGAATGCAAAAATCAAATTGGAGAACCAATTTCACAATCCTTCAACTATTAAACCATCATCTTGAATTATTCGCTATTCATTGATTCTTAATACAGAATAAATCTTAACAGTACTCATGTCCTGAATAAGAATTTTCAATTATGTTATCAACTACCCAGTTGAAAAAATAAATTGAAAAGGAAAAAGTTGAATTGATGAGTAGTGAGCTTATAGAGCAGCACAAACATGTTCCACAAAGATTGAAATTTTGAAAATTGTAGCTTTGGGATGAAGTCGACAGGAATCTGTCACCTTCTAGCGCGATAAGAAGAAAGCGTTGTTCCTTATGATTTGTTAACTAGAATCTCATGGCGCATCGACTCCTCTCAGTTTTCCTTCATGTCTTCTTCTATCCCCACCCTCTTGACAGGAGATATATGTCTTTAAATTTAGTATCATATTCCACTGTGGCAGCATGGAGACTAACATGCTGTAACAAGCTGGAAAAAGAGTGTGCGATAAGATTCAGTTGGGGTGAAAAGAACAAGCCTTGCCAAGGGGGCGATTGTCTCTAACGATGCAAAAGGTGTCACAGAAATAAACTCTCTACCCTCCTCCTCTTACAACAGTGATGTGCACAGCGTGAAGAACATGGAACTAAAAGGGATTTGATTCTATAGCATTAGAAAATCAATGGAAAAGTACCATTTTGAAATTTTGTAAATCATTATACCAACCCAGATCATGCCATAATCTAACATTGTCTACCAATTCATCTAATCTGTTTTAGAATTTCCAGAAATCTTAAGATAGTTTATTCGTATGATAATTGATGAATCCACACATAACTCAAAAAATCCAGAATTATAAGCAGAATAACAAACGATAGATAATAGATATAAATAATGAATAATAGAGAATTAGTGTTTAGACATTGAAGAGCCTAGAAGTTAATTAATTATTTATCCAAACTGAAAGTAGCAAATTGAACACTTCCCACTATCAAACGAAATGATGATCAACCTGAGAATGGATAGTCTTCACGGTAGCAAGAACTGTCAGTGGAAAAATATTAAATTATATAGGCCTACCATAGTGCGAATTTTTAAGTGGTCGTCGCTTCATGAATCAAGCACTACTGTGATACAAATGTTTATAGGTTGGATATCATTGATAAGTAGTGTATCCTGTTAAAATGATAATTATTTATGAATAAATAATGATAATTGAATTGAGACTATAACTTCGGAAGTATTACAATCTCAACAACTCGATTGCGGAAATGCGAGTGGAGTGACAGTTCGGGATCGTGAACGTCTGAGTGAATATCTAGTCACAAGATGGATACAGAAGCAGACGGCGTATTTCCAGGTAGAATTACATATCACGAATCAGGTGAGAGGGAAGTAAATGATTATTTGAAGGTTCAGGTTGGAGTGACACTGTGTGGATGAGTTAAATTAAGATGGATGATGGTTTATCGTCGAAATAATTTTTGTAGGACACGCGGAAGAGTTGTTGAGTATGAGGGGGATTGGGAGGGGGAGAATAACGAGAATGAAGAGAGAGAAAATATGAGAGGATGTGATGGTGGTGAGGTAGATGGAGAGATAGGAGAAGCGGGAAAGAGTGAAAGGATATTCTAGCGAAATGAGTGGGATAATAAGGACTTTGACGAATGGTTTTGATTTAGTTCGAGTGTGGTGGTATTGGTGGACAGTTTTCGGACACTGGGGGATTATCAAGAGCAGTCTAATAAAGTATAACCGAGTGAGAGAGAAAGAGAGTGCAGGAACACCACAAACTGCTTGCATCCAGATGACTCGGCCGAAATTGAATTTCCACAATTGAAGCATTTATTCATTCTTCCTGCTCCCTGCGCCCTGTGATTAAATTTCCAGCCCCGATAGACCTGCAATCACTCCTCCGATTTCACCTTCGTCACTGCAATCATTCTTACACCCTCTTTTAGTCGGGAATTACTACTGTTCCTAATTCTGACTCTCTTCTTTTATCCTTGCAACCACAAGATACTAAATTCTCTCTCACACACCCTAGTTCTCTCCTTTCCTCTACGGCGAGTTTCATCATTTTCCCCGCACTTCTGGACACCCGAGCCAAAGTTAACAATGGCACCATGTGCACAGGAGTCCTACTGCTAAATAGTGCTCAGAAACAATGAGATTTGTTGACCTGTTGTTAAGTCAAGTGAAAATGTACACTAGGATATAAATTGAGCTGACAGGAAGTGTGCTGCCAATTTACAATTTAATTCCAACCGAACATTTTAGTTAAAGCAAAATACCGACTTCATCTTTATCTACAAGTACAACTTCTTTTATTAATATCTTTATTCACCTGATAGATGCTATTCTGAGTTATCAACGAATCGAACGGGCATGAGGAGAATAAGAAAATTCTCATCAATCAAAAAAAATGTGTAAAAAACTGAATCAATTTCGAATAGTTTTACTGTTTAAATATAATAGTTTACCTTCATCTTGGAATTTAAACAAATCTTATGTAACGCTGGACGGGAAGTCCTACATGTATACATCATATTTTAATGTAACCCAGGTATCTATAATAATTTATATCCTATTTCTTCTATATAATAATTATAAGGTTGAGTGAAAAACTGCGATTAGATCCTTCCAATCATCTTTGATGCTATTCAAAGACTTCAGAACCATTTCTCAGAAAGATTGGTATTATACCCCTCCAGAATCTTCGATAAAACCTGAAGAATGAGAATTGAGAGAACAAATGTATGAATATTTCTGCTCCATATTCAATTTAGTTCAATTAATAAATGCGAATGCTAGAATCAAAGTGTCCTTATTCATACAGAGTAGTAATCAGTTATTAGAAATAAAATGTTTCCCAACCAAATAAAACAATCCTCCCATATTTACTCATATAAGCTGAATCGATTTTCGATTGCGTGACTTTAATATTTTTTCTTTACTCATGATATCCATATTTATCACCTAAATTCTAATTCATGTCATTATCGTTATTCACTGAACTGGACCTGACCTCACAAGACACTATTTTAAGCCAAATGTGTCCTGTTGCAATACGCTAAATGTATAAATACTAAATCTGTATACCATAATAAAAAAACTACAGAGAATAGATTCAAAAAATAAATTTCAACTGTCAACTATCAGGACTGATATATGACATATTCTTAGGTACGACTAAATTTATGGAGGACAAAAGACTCATATTGACAACTCAGAAGAGCAGCAGATTGGGGACACACTTCAAAGTGTTCCTGAGAGAGATAGTATTCCTGGTGAACTGGATATTTTTTCAACTACCTACTCTTGAAATTGGAACGTTATAATGGCGCTTTAGCAAAAAGTTTCTTCAACGGTTGTTGAGTTGACACCTCGAAGGCTGTTTCACAGAGCTTCGGAGAGCAGAGAGAGTCTGAGTACTTGGAAAGCAGTTCTCATCGCTAGAGGAAGCTTCGTCGAACGTCCGGGATCGAGTTTACACAAAGAAGTTGTTTTCAACGAGAAAGAAAGCAACTGACAGCTACTGGTGAAGTAAACGGAAAACTACCCCCCCCCCCCACCATTAACTCACCCCTACCACCCACAATTGCTGTCAATCTTCAAAGATAAGCAATGTCAATTTCCTGTCGGCTTCGCTCTTGCACACTCTCATCTTTCTAATATTATTAACTTTAATTTACATGACACTAAGGTGATATTAATATTGTATACTGTTATCGCTTCAATTCATTTGAAAACTTTATCATAAGTCTACAGTCAGTAATAACTGATAAATTTAAACTCATGGATGATTCACCCGCGGAAAGTTTTTCAATATTCTATAAGCTCAATCCATTGTTCGTTGAACAAAGTAAAATTGCATAAACAAAGTTTCATGATACTGTACAAACAAATAATACGTGCCTGCACTTGTAGGTTCACATTCATTCAAGTTCAGGTAAAGAAACTCCAGTAAGTAATATAGTTCAATAGAGTTTTGAAAAGAGACATACAAATACATAGTAGTTGTTTTCATCATGAACTGTTTACATTTTTTCAACAAGAATGATTTGAGATTATAAAAAATATTTAACATTTTTCCGTGGGTAAATCATTCATGAATTTGAATTTTCCATCTCATAAAGTTAAATAACACTTACAAAACCATTTAAAGTGCTAGAATTGAACTATACCAATGAATTAGTAGACAGTAGCACCTTCAATACACTGAAATTTCTATCAGGAGTTACTAATACAATATGTGAAAGGTGCAACTAATGATGTTCGATCAAAGATGCAGTGGAAAATGTACTGAACTGAAACTGCTGAAGCCAAAAAACCTGACTGTTATGCCGGTAATGCTGATTCAGTAAATTCAAAATATCCAATTTCGGCAGTCCAAAACAGACACCGAATAACAAGGTTCTAATGAGAGGGTTGCTAAATGGCGTGAGTTGTCAATTCACTTGTAAAAAGGAAATTAGGGAGTTGATAGCTTTCATGGATAGATTGCAGCTCTTATTCATAAGGCTTCATGCTAGTCAATAAATACTATATTAATATGATTTATCCAGAATTTTTCTTCGTTGAATGAAATTAGGCATCCCATGCTATGTGCTATAGGTAAAATAATTTGAAGATGGAGCTATGATAATGCTCAGAAATGATCCACAATGTTTTAGATTGATCGACTCGACTAGAGGAATAATAGCAATGAAAATGTCAAGAAGTTGAAAAGTTATTCATCCCTAACCACTACTATTGCCATATACAGTAAAACCTATAGAATAGCGTAGTTAAGAATATTATATAATATTTTGTATAGTATATATTTTATATAATATTAAAGAACGACCTCACTCTACTCCACAGTCACGCAATCATGTCGGTGTGAAGTAAGCAGAACATTTGTTAGGTCACTAAAGTCAAGATTATTACTTAATTCTATTAGTATAGTTCATAAAAAGCTTGTACTCACTTGGAATTCGAACAAAGAATTGTATTTCATGAGTTGGAGATTTGACACAATTCACATTTAATTATTCAACAAATTAATGTCAAT
Source organism: Conomelus anceps (assembly GCA_948455865.1). Lineage (NCBI taxonomy): Eukaryota > Metazoa > Arthropoda > Insecta > Hemiptera > Delphacidae > Conomelus > Conomelus anceps. Next base: position 52,427,201 of record OX418218.1, on the reverse strand, counting down.
GTGGTTTTTTTATCAGTCCTATCTATCACTAAACCAGCAAAATTTAGGCAGCCGTATATTTTTGAGTTAATTTTAAATAATATAAAAATGTAAAAGAATCGCTTGAATTCTGCGATAGCCTACTGATAAGTTATATTTCAATTTTATTCCAAAATTCATTAATCATATAGGCCGTAAGTCAAAGGTGACTCAATCCCTCTATCCTCTTTTAACTCTCTTTCCTAATTCACTTACTGAATTTGGGGAAGGCTTCCGTTTTTTCATGACTCGCTTTCTGGACCTGGAGCCGAGAGGATCTGCAGACAAACTAATTTATAAAGTCGCGGTCCATTTTAATTCATGTTTCAAAGTGCTTATTTTTATTAAATGTAAGCTCTTGCTGAAATTCAAGTTGGACGTCTCATTTTAAAAGTTGTAGAAGTTAACTAAAGGTGAACCATACAAATGTATATTGTTTGCTTTCAGCACTATCATAAATCAAGCGAACCCATGAAATCAAAATTTCAATGTATTGAGTTGAGATTTCTCACAATATATATATTACAGTATACAATACATATTTAGTACAAAATATACCCTATGTTTCTCATTTTTATGTTCCAGTCTTCTTCAGCTGCTTGCGTTTTTTCTGTTTTGAAAGAATGAAGAACCCTTGAGGAAGCTACTCTACTTATTCATTTCCCCCATGGATGAGGGTGACTCACTCACTCACTCACTCACTCAGTGACTCAGTGACTGAGTGGGGCTGTCGCTTTCCACCTTCCACCTTGGGACAGATGAAAGACGGCTGCTGAAGGAACCAATCAACTAGTGCTTACACGCTCTCTGCCCGCACAGATTGCCAAACCGATAATAATATTCTGTGAGCTGTAGACCAGCTCGCAAGCCTTGATTCTATTCAGAGCCGCTTTTCTACCTCACCAATGACTTCCCCTCACCGCTTCAAGGCTCTCCAAGCACTACGTGAACCTCTCTCAATCATCTTCTGCCCGGTTTACCAACGATTACTTTCCAAAAACCGAAGCTGTGCGACTCTCGTCTTCAAGGTATACTCGACTAAGGGTGCCCTCATACGATATTTCAGACTCTTTACGCCCTTTCAACCCTTCCCTCTACCATCACCACCGAATTAGCGCATCCGATCCATTCAGGTGCGAGCAGGCGAATGATTGACGCGTCATCACCAAAGCAAGCGTAGACTCTGATCAACTACTGTATAAATGTTCACGGCAATTCAGTATTCGCGATGTGGATACGTTAAAGGGTTGAATTCATCCATGGTTGATGCATAGACACATTTAAGGAATTGCTACATCATTGAAATACATCAATAACGAACGAATTCCTGAAAAATTGATGTAATAAGATAAAGATAAAATTACTTTATTTACATAAATTTACAAAATTCCATTGCGACTGATTAAAAAGAAAATTATTAACAACACAATAGATTGCATATGGAAAAAAGTTTTGATATTAACAATGAGATTTTATTTGAAACATTTTCGTAATAAGGGTGAAGTCTAGACAGAAATTCATCCATTCAAACTTAAAGTTGATAATTTCGAAGTGACAGACTATGGAAGTAAAACTGACAGTAATAGTGAAATAAAATGTAAAGAAAAATTGAAAAAGTTCCAAAGTGATTGATTGAACGTAAAGAAATTGTGTTTTTTTTAATATTTGCTAAACAATACAGATGGGATATTATTTACAAAATGAAAGATGAAGGTTGCCCTGCTGTTGCTCTATGGTCGGAAAAATGCAGTCATTCTCTCCAAAAGATACTTCCTCAATGACGAGGTAAAGCCCGCTCAGCTCTCAATGCACCTAATGGAATAAATTAGGAAGTGCGTTCCAAGCCCGACAAGCACTTGCAGCAAATGATAAGATTGAATAAATGATAAGAGATTAGATTAGATTAGATTATTTACTTTATTCATGTAGATTACAAAATGCACTGTCTTAGATTCTAGATTATGATAGTTAAAAATATATAAGTACTGTAATTGTTCTTCTATGAATTTTACAAATCTAAACTAAAGAATTAATCAATGATATGTATACAGTATAAGATGCAATTTGATAAAGATAATAAATATGATTGTGATGTATCTACATGAAACGGCGAAGTTTGAACATATAAATGTCCATTCTTGGAAGAGGATATTCAAGAATATCCTTCTCATCAACACTTGACCGTAGGCTATAATAAACTGAAAACGGTATGAAAGTCAAAAACTAAAATAAGATGAATAAATTATTTAAAGGATATGAATGATTAGAACAAAGTGATTAATAGAGTTAATTTACAATAATAATAGAGGTTATGGATTGATATTTTCTGATTGAGAGTAAAACAATGAGACAGAAAAAGAGATTATTTACAAATGAGATAATTTATGTTAAACATTAGGCCTAATATGAAAGTGAGTAAAAAAAAATCATAATTTAAGAGGAATAATAGGGGGTGATAGTGGTTAATATTACACTAGACATTAAAGGTAAAACGAAAACTTTTTATACATAAGTTAATATTTTACGGATTATAATAGTTAAGATCCCTAAGACATTAAGGATTTGAATGGTGAATAAATTGCTTATGGAGTTGATGAATGATGAAAGTTGTCATGCAGTTGCTCTACGGTTGAACAGACTCAGTCATTTTCTCAAAAAGATATTTTCTCAATGCCAAGATGAAGCCCACTCGACTCTCAAAGGATCTAATAGGATTGGGAAGTGCATTCCAAGCACGACAGGCGCTAATAAGGAAAGATTTAGTATAAATGGTAGTTCGGTGATTCGGTATCCTTAGAGTATTTTCTCCTGTTCTAGTATGTGAAACATCTATCCTCCTACCTTCAGAAACAAATTTAAAATCATTTTTGAAATAGTTTGGTTTGCCATATTTTAAAATATCTCTAAGAAGTTTGACTATTCGAAATAATCTCTGTTCGGGTAGTTTTAAAGTTGAGCTAGCAATGTGGGCTTGAGTGATCCGTTCATGACGTTCAAGAGAGTAAACAAACCGTAGACAATAATTTTGGCAGCGTTGCAGTTTATCATTTAGAGTGACTTGCATGTCATTTAGTACAGAATTGCAATACATCAAGTGTGGGAAGATCAGAGATTTAACCAATAATAATCTAATGTTTCTAGGAAGAATATCTTGCAATTTCTTCAATGAATGCATGGCTGAAAATACCTTTTTACATGTTTTATTTACTTGTTCTGACCAGTCAAGTGTTTTATTCATGATAATACCTAGGTTTTTGACTGAGCTGCAGTAGGGAATTTCATTACCATCAACAGTAATTTTGTGGATTGAGTTCAAGTCTATGCTGTTTACTATGCGTGAGTATCCAATTAGTATGGGCTGCGTTTTAATGGGGTTGAGTTTGAGGCCATTTTTCCTAGTCCATTCAACTATTAAATTTATATCTTGATTCATTTTCTCTACTGTTTCATTTATTTTTGTGGTAGAACAACTTGCATAAATTTGAAGGTCATCTGCATATGTATGAAAACTGGAAAACTTGATAACAGAAGGAAGGTCGTTTGCATACAGAGTGAACAGTAGGGGGCCTAAAATGGATCCTTGAGGAACACCATGTATAACATTTTTCCAATTTGACCTGTTATCACCAACAGATACACATTGTTTTCTACCTGTAAGATAGGAATTGAACCATATCAGTGTTTTATGATTAAAACCAAGAATAGCTAACTTGTTTAGAAGAACTCTATGGTCTACAGTGTCAAATGCTTTAGAAAAATCAAACAGACTTAAGATAGTACATTTTCGTTGGTCCATAGCCAACCTGATATCATCAGTGACACGCAGTAGAGCTGTTTCAGTTGAATGACATTTTCGAAATCCAGATTGAAAGTTATGAAGTTTACTACTATGCTCTAGAAATTCCACAACTTGTGCATGAACAATTCTCTCAAGTACTTTGGATAGGGCAGGTAAAATACTGATTGGTCTGAAGTCTTCAACTTTATTGGGAGAGGCAACTTTGTTTAAAGGACGAACCAGAGCAAGCTTCCAATTTTCAGGGAAATTACCATTTTCAAGAGATTTATTGAAAATGAATGTGATAGTCGGTAGGACTGCAAATAACATTCTTTTAATAAATTTGATTGGAATTTTGTCTGCACCAGTAGCATTGCTACGAATGTGTTGAAAGAGAGAGAGAGAGATAGATAGAGAGAGAGAGAGAGAGAGAGAGAGAGAGAGAGAGAGATAGAGAGAGAGAGAGAGAGAGAGAGAGAGAGAGAGTATTGCATTTTATTTCCAAGTGGAATAATTTTGCAGTGGACTAGCAAAATCTAACTTGATTTTTCTCTTGAGCAGGAAACCCGAATGTAAATTTCGCACTCAGGCGCACGAGGATGAGGATTTCAGAGAACTAGCTATTACGGGTAAGCCTTGAAGAAAATATCACAATTCCGTTTCTTCACGAAATATTAGTTACATTTATTTAGTTTCATTACTTTCGCTATTTCCTGTTTGTTCCAAATACTGTTTCCTGTTAGTTTCCAGTCATAAATATCAAATATTGGAAAATGGAGTCTTTTATAACGGTATTCGAACGTTGTTTCTTTTCCTTGAAATATGCACTATGCAATTTTCACTTTCCTCATTCCTTTTATTTCACTCTCAATCGAAACTTTCCTAGCCTCACAACAAACATCACGATTCCTTCTACTTCGTTTTCAAATTCTTATTTTTGCTCTTCCAGGCCAGTAGTGCCAAGAGAGTGAAACAATTTACTCCGTGCTGCGACTACAAACCTAACAAGCGCTCCGCTTAGCTTGTACGTTCTGTCTTTTCAAGCACTTCTAAAAGGACCTGAAAAAGTATTTCTTTCCAGATCCTCATCAGACCTCTTTCTGCTCACCTTTGCCTTTACTTTCTGCGCCGTTTTAAAATGCCTCACCAGTATCAAATACACCTTTCAAGGTTCTGTTTTCTTCGAAACAACCTGCACCTATCAACTGAGCGATCACTTTGTGTCGATGCTTGCTTTGCTTCAATGTTTTCACCGGCGATTGTTACGTTTTCACCATCACCAACTGCTGCGGTTAGTTTGAACTGCCCAATCAACTTGAGACTAGGATACACTCCACGTCACTCACCCTCACGCTCACGTACTGATTGAATATGGCTAAATTGATTGACTTCAGATTATCGTAGAAAGTGGCATGTCTAGAATCCAGAATTTAATTGTAGTGGTGTTAGAAAGAACTTTTGATCATCTCAAGTAGTCATCTCAAAGGAAAAAATAAATGAAACCTTTGAAAAAAAATAAAAGAGAGAGGTCTAACAGTAATTGAAATTGTAAAAGTTTTTATATAATTGATTGTTAGAAGCCAATTTGTATGTTGGCCTTGTATGTATTGTCATGTATGGTGACATAAAAGTGATGAAGGGAATAAAATTAACCGAATAAGAACAAAACCAACTATAACACAATAACATTCATTACATTTATTTATGTAAGTTAACATCCAAAATACAGCGACAATATTGGACTTTTTAATTAAATTCTCCTTTATATATTTTTTATATGAAATTTTTCAGAGGGGATTAACTGGTGGAATAGTATCGGCTTTCTGATTTTAAAGTTCTCTTGAATTATAGTTTTTAAATATGACCTGGTTTTGATGGATTTCTGTAGATATCTGTGCTCCAGCACAGATGAAGTTGTGAATGGTATGTGAGGGTAGCTCCCTCCCGCACGTATGGACTCGGGAACTGCCGTGGGTTTTTCCTGATGTATCCTGGAAGTGTTCTGTGTTTCGGCACAGATGAAGTCGTAGGCGATGTGAGAGCGTGTGGCTCCCGCACGTATGGACTCGGGGCGGTCGATGCAGTCCAGGATTCAGGAACTGATGCGGCTGCTTAAACGGCCCGTGCTCGAGTCACTGCGGGCGATGGGGACTCGAACGTTGAGTGACGGTCTACAGTTCGCCACCGGGTTAGCATTCTTTTGACTAACTCTACATGTTTGATACAATTTTTTACAAAGTGACTTTTTTGACGAATTTTGACTTCAAAATTACAGGTAATATTCTACAGAATTTGCTCTTTCTGGTTCTAAACTTTGTTTTTCATAAGATTCAGTAGTTTTTGAAATATCCGTAATTTAAAGTTGAGTTTTTAGCACGTGTTCGTGAAAATTCTATGTGTTAATTTTATTAAATTTCAGAACTAAAATATGTTTTATAGATTTGTTCTTATTACAAAATGATAGATTAAAACTAATTTTATGAGAAGTATGGGTTCTACTATAATTAACAGGTTTTTGACAAACATGCTGGTCTGAAGGTTAGCTTAGGCTAATAGTACAGTGTTCTATTTCTTAGTAACTATTTGATTTTGTTTTTTGTATCTTGATTCCTCTAAAAATTCTCAGTTCTGCTAAAATATTGAACCAGGCATAACAGTATGTATCCTAGATCTGGCCTAGAAAATGAGCACAGATTGGACAATAATTATAAATAATAATAATCGAAGCTTTAATTTTAAAATTCATTTATAATCCTTATTTTTGAAATTAAAAAGAAAAATAGAAAGATAAATTTATTTTCCTAGGGTAGCATTAGAGTACGAATTATGCGTCGGTTATGTGTGAAAGAAGCCTGTAATGTCAATCAGTAGTTTCAATCATGAGTTGGAGTAGGATCAAAATGTTTTTGAGATCGTTAATTATTAATTTAAAAAAAATAATTGAACAATATTCTTCAAAGTTATTAAGTTTTCAGTGTGGTATATTCTGAAATGGGTAGCATTAAAAATGAAGTATTAAAGGCAATGTCATTATAAGGAAGCCTTTTGCTATTATAATTTTCCTTAATACAATATTCTTCATAATATAGAGAGTTGTAGAATTTTACTTAGTTTATCAACTCTCTTATCAGTAGAATTTTAGTTATTTTAGTTTTTATGTTATATTTATCTTATTGATTTGCTAATTTTATAAACATTTCATCATGTTGGCTGTAAGGAGTTTCTCATGTTTACAAAGTTTGAATAATCAACTAAAAAGCTTAAAATAAAAGAAATATTAAAACAAAAAAGAAACCGACTTCAATGAAATTATACTCAAAAATTAAATACTAAAAGTATTTATTTCAATTAATCTTTTAATACAAGTAATCTTTTGAAGTCGGCGCTATATATTTCATGAAGTTAATAAGAAATTCTAAGTTATATTCTAGAAGTTTATGGGAAATTTGTCGCTGACTTCAAAAGGGTACTTGTATTAAATTATAATTTTTCTCAGTTTAGACTAAATACTTGATTTTAAACTTTTTAGTACGTGAGCATTTAATTTTTGAGTATCATTTCATTTAATTGGTTTCTTTTTTTTTTGTTTTAAAATTTGTTTTATTCTTACTTTGGATTATATTTATCAAAATCTATGCTCCAAAATGCCTCTATTGATTAGAGATATCAATCTGGAAAAAGTGTTAAATCGATAGAAAAGCAACCATCTTATAGACAGCGCTGCAGAAGAGTTCAAAGTTAGATTAGGCAATATTTCTATGTTATCACTGTTTCCTTAACAACTAAAAATAGTGGTACTTGGTGAGAATTTTTCAGATTATGGAATGCCAAGATCTGAGTGAATGAAGGCGTGGATGGAGGAAGAAAACCGTTCATGATAATGGGTAAAGAAACAGGAGGCGGACGTAAGTGAAAGATCAACGTAGTTTGCGAAAAGTGAGGCGAACGCCTTGAAGAAACCTCGTGGCCTGGTCTTAATCAGCGTAATTAAGAATAATTAGAACGCGGCTGACTCTGATAACACTCAGGCCGGATAATTTAGGCGGCTTAAGGCAGCCTGCAAATCCCGCGAGCTGCCGTCATAGCATAGCATAGGCAAGCCAAACCGAGTCTCAGCGGCTGTGTTGGCTGTTAATTACAATTTGAATCGTTAATTAATATTTAAGCCTAGTTTGAGTAGATCGCTACTCTGCGAACCCGGAAAATCAGCCCCCCAACACATGCAATCATTATCAAAAAGTCTTATTGATCATAATTGATTCATAACTTGGCCTCCTTCCAGATAACTTACCGAACCATATCACCTGCTAAAACCATATTTTGAAGAATTTAATTAGTAGAAAAAGCAATTGAAATACTTCACTGCATTCATTTCTCATTCAATTTTAACATGGTATAGCTTAAGAGTTTATTATACCACGGAATAATACACTCCTTTTCAAATTGTAGTATCTTCATAACACTTACGATTAACTTAAACGAATTCTTATTCAAACTAACACCCCAACTTACTTACTTACTTATTTACATGGTTGTATGTCAACAAAAATATCCCGTTCTAATTATTTTATTTGAAATTGTCGAGTGTTGATATTTCTCCGATCAGCCATGAACCATGGCATTATCAGATGAACTATGATATCTAGCTAATTGTTATAGTTCACCTGTTTGGCCAAAACTAGACATTACAAATTATGTATAGCCCTATTAGCAAACTTCGTCTGTAGATGACACATCAGTAGCCTATGCAAGACTAAAATAATAGTGTCATCATTAGCGGATCCAGGAGGGCTCCAAAAGATCCATAAAACTGAAATAATTACAAACAAATATAAAATAGAATGAATTGTACTGCTTGAGCTCTGCAGCTTTGAAAAATATATTAAAATTATAATGTCATTTTTTTAATAGTAGTGTATATTTTTAAACTTTTCCTGTTGCAGGATTTGAGATTTATATAATGTCCGAGGCCTGTTTCGAAACCAAAAAAGTGCTTTCCAATGCTGAAAGTTTTTGAAAAATTTCGGACGAGGTTCTGGACTCCCATGTGAGTGGGATGGGGGGGGAGGGTAACATCTTCCCTGAGCTGCCCCTCACAAGATATGTATGTAGATCCGCCCCTACATGTCGTCAGTATGTCAGTCTAAGAGCGTTCTAGGCAAATGAGGAGTGAATTAGGTTGTGATTGCTTTCATCACTGAGCTAACAGAGTCATAGCAGTATGCTATGTAAGACCGTTGAAACTAACTTTGACGCTCTCACCTTAAAAGTCCATTCCAACAACTCTGAGCTGCTCCCTGAGTCCAAGCCATCATTCGATAGAGACCTTTGGAAAGCAACTCAATGATTGATGTAGTTCTTAGATTTCTTGCTCCATAACGATATGCGTTGTTAAAATTGACTTTTTTATTGTAAATTTAACGACTTGCAGTCAATTTTAATTGTGAATAACTAATATTTCTACTCACACAGGCCAAACGTTTTCGTGTCATGGAATCCCATCTTCAAAGACCTTCAAAGTCGTTAAATTTATAATAAAAAGCAAATATTGATGTAGTCTTTTTCAAACCTGAGATGAATAAACTTAATTCACCTCAAGCCACAATAATATCATACAGCGAGAAAGATACATTATATTTCTGAGAATCACTGTTTCATGTCACTTGTAGGCTCCATATCAGAGTGAAAAATCAATTTAACCGAGTTTCTGTTCAATTTCTACAAATTACTATCCATAATATATTGATCATTGATCAATTTGTAAACTTCTACTGAAATTTAATTTGGTTTTTCTGGAAATATATTTATATTTTTACAGCTTGGAATGAGTTTTGATCTCTCATCCACCTCTTCCAGTTCTCATAAGCATTTTGCTTCACTTATTTATTTTATACATAATCTACCGAAAAACAATAACTTTTCAGGAAAAATGGAAAACGATAAAGTTATCAAGTCAAGTATATGGTCAATATGTAAGTAAGCTTAAGTGATCATAATTATGTAACCCAATTATACCGTTAATATGTAAGTATGAATATCAAAATAATATGAGTTAAGTGCTGTATGAAGAAAGCATTATTATTAGCACAATGGGTGAGTTTCAACCACATCCTTGAACCTCTTTTGCTATAAAATTTAAAACGTCAACATTGCATTAAATAAAAAATAGTGAAAGGTGTTTAAAACACAGAAACTATGTCTGTATAAAAAATAAATAGTATCCTACATTAAAATTCACTTGGAGTGGAAAAAACTTCAATTTATCTAATCAAAGCTTGATTTGGCCAATTTGATTTATTTCATTAGAATGAATAGAGCAAGAAAAATTTGGCAAATCAGGCAATACGCTAATGTAACATACTTCACTAAATAGAAGACATTTTTTCAACACTATTATAAACGCACACTGAATTTCCAGATAGAGAAATATAATAAAGTGGCAGTTATGAATGTAGCAGTAGCTTTGTGGCCGACGCGGGCACGAGGCGAAGGCGGGTGAGAACGATAATTGATTCTTTTCGGCTGTGAATATTAATATTGGACAGCGAGCATCGACACTGCAGAGTGGCTTTTAAAGAGATGAAACGTGATGATAGAGTAAGGATGATGAGTGGGTGAGGGTGAGGGAGAAAGATGAAACTTTCAGTCGGAAGCTTTTGCCAGGCCTACTAAATAGGCCAATAGTTTATAGGCTTCCGTCGGTTGGTGGTGAGAAGCAGCGAGAGGGAATGTGAATGGAAACGAGATTCGAGACGACGGCGGCGACAACGACGAGAGGAGATTTTTATTGGAATTCATTTTGTGACGAAGAAAACCGCGGAATATTTTCTTGGCAGGGTGGCCCAGAGTCGCCCGCACAAATTACTCCTACAGCATACAGAGAAGTTGATGGCTGGTGAAGTGGAAGGACAGGGAGGGATGAAGGATGAAGGAAGAGGCAGCTGGAAGAAAGGACCTAATTTATCAGCGATCATGACCGGAATATCTTATCAGTCCTAAATCTCTCCAGCGGGCGGAAGGTTGCGTTGGCGGTGGGAGGGGTGACAACTGCGACCGGATTTAATTTGAAAAGTGTGGGGGGAGGGCGAAGAGGTGAATATTAAAGAGATTGAAAGTGAGAAGGATATCGTTCAAGAAGCTCTTTAGGTGTGCAAGGTGGAATGGGAAGGGTATGCATTAGTATGAACCATAAATCGAGAATGAGGAAACCTTCGCGTGAAGCCGTTGAGGGGGAAATGTCGGTTTTAGTCGCGAGAGGGGACCCCCTTTCTCCTACTAAGAGGTAATTGAAAGCCCCTTGGTGTGCGTCTTCATGAGACGTCGCCTGGCGCTTCTTGCCAACTTCTCATTAGTCTGTTGCTTGCGTCCCGAAACTATGCGAAGAGCACAACGAGGTTCGAGGTTTCCCGGCCGACGCCTCACGAGCAAAACTTGCTCAGAATATCGAAACTATTTGCCAGCCATTAGCCACGCACGCACACACACAGGCTGCTCTCTTTAGTGTCGACAGCTAACAAAGAAACGGAAGAATTTCATTTCGGGCAAAACCCCAACTACATATATGAGAAGGCTCAATAACAAGATACTGTCACCTCCCTTTTGTATCACAAGGAAGGAAAACTTTCACAGGATGGAAAACATTGAGAAAAGCTTGTGGCACAGAGAATCCTTCATTATCGTAAACAAACTTGCATCGATCAAGTCACCTCAACCTATCGACCTTCAAATTCATTTTTATTAACCTTCATCAATCCCGTCATATCGACCTATTCCTGTTTTCATATGAAAAAAATACATTTTGTGAATTTCTTATGTATAGGTATTGGGTATTACTCTCCGAGTCGAGTAAGTACGTACTCCGTTTTGGTGTTCGTTTATTACAATATTACTACGATTTTTATAGGTAACAGAGGCAAATTTTATAAGTTCAATATTACAAAGTTTTTTAAGACTTTCTTCAACTCCAAGAAGAATGCAGAATTCAGAAAACCTACCAACCATAGAGTAGTGTGCACTAACCTTAGTATAGTTACCATCTTACTGATAAGGCTAAATGTTTTTCTTAAAATACCGGGGTTTGCCGGTTGCATCGATAAACATAGTGATGATTTTTGCAGTATGTAATAGAATAGAATAGAAAATTATTTTATTCACTCAAAATTACATAACCTCAAGCTAACCTGAAAGGTTGCTTGACAAGGTTCAATACAACAAATCAAATTCCTTTTTACAAAAAGGTAAAAGTAAAGTAAAGTAAAGGTAAAGTGAATTATTTTGAAGTATTTTTTTAGTAAAGTTTAATTATTTTATATTTGTCATGTGGTGGAAACAATTAAGGCTTTATTTATTTATTTATTCTCATATAATAAATTTTCATATACTTCGGTCTTATTATCAAAAATTAAACTTTCTGTATCAATATTGATATCACCACCATATATAAGAGCATTATTATTCCTATTCACATTTAATTGGGCTTCGAATTCTGCTAGAAACTCAAGAATATTATTACTTGGTTGTCGATATACAAATATAAGATTATAACATTTACCACAATTCAATTTTAACACTCCTTCTATGCAGTAGCAGCAGTAGCAGTAGTAGAGTCGTACCATATGGTATTTAATGTGATATATTTATGTTGTAATATTCATAACTAGACTATAATTTTCAAATTTCAATCATGAATATTGAATATTTTGTATAATAGAAATGAAATATATCCATGTAATAATCTTGTGTGGTTGAGGGGTTGAGGTGAGCAAATTTAAGACACAATCGTGCTTGTTCTTCACCTTGAACCTTGCTTCTATTCTTTATTTGACTTCTAGAGCATGGAACTAAGCATGTACTTAAACAAATACTATTCACACTTTGTGAAATCTAATACATCCTAACCTAAACATCCTATAGAAGTAGTAGAAGTATATTTGACTTTCAAATCTTCAAATGATCTTCCAAACTTATCTCACCAGAACTTAATCAATGTCTTCTTGACATGACTTTACAGAAATTACACTTTCGATTTTGCCAAATTTAAATAGCAGATATTTTAAAAGAACAATATTTAGATGTTTTTATCCATATTGGATAAAATTAAAAAAATAAATACCCATCCTTATTTATGAAATCAACGGCTTTATCAAGACATAACTAATCATAATTTTGTAGAAGAGAAGCTCGACCAGAGTTTGACGATGGGACATCGCAGCTTGGAGAAGGGAGACAGAGACCCAAAGCGAATTTATTTCACCATCTCCGTCAGTAATTCTCCAATTGCAACTGCCAGATACAGCTCAGCTCGTCGGTGGTCTTAATCCCAGTCATCCCCATCTACACTCCTTCATCACTACATCCTTTATATATCTATCTTAATCCTCTTCCTCATCCTTTCCAACTACCTGCCAGCCTGTGTCTTGACAAGAATTATACTCATACATTTTTAATGTCACTGTGCGCTGATAAACGTAGCAGATACAAAGCTAAGCTCTTCTGTCATGAACAGGAGAATGGCATTAATTTGCTGTATTATGTTCAATTTCAGACTACCATAGAGATAATTAACGACAAGCTCTGCCATAATACAGTACATATACCTCCCTATGTCGACGGATAGAGAGAAGCAGTTTTAATTTCAATAATTATCAAGTCACTCACATCAGCCAATATTGGATGATACTGATCGGATATTACTTTTTCAACATAATATGAATTCGTAGATTCATCCATTATTACAAACAATCAATAACAACAGGAGAGTTCTAACAGGCATAGCATAATTAGGAAATATTGATATTATTTTATAATAAAAAGTAGTTGAGAGAAAAATGAGTACCTACAATGTCAAACACATTGGGTGCTTCATCAGCAATAATTCATCAAAAAATTATTTCTACAGGCACTGAAAGTTTGTTTGAACCTAAGAAGTTATAATACTAAACATTGTTCACCATCCACCATTTTTAAAGATAATGGTTACAATACAAAGAAAGTATTTCATTTGTTCCATATCAGCAGGGTGTGGCGGGTGCTACATATGACGTTAGCTGTTTTGCTATGAATAGAGTTTTGGAAATGTGGGGATATCCAATTTCAAAACTGAGAACTTAATACTGCCCTAGTACAACACAGATACAGAAATGACACTATTAATGGAACCAAGCCAGAATTGTAATCCGTTGTCAAAGTGCCTCAATAGGAAAATATTAGTGTATCAAAAGTAGATTAACTTACAATAGGTGAACCTTATATTTAACTTATTAATTCAAAGTGTTTGTTACAAAGATGCGAATTCAAAATAAAATTAATAATTCATTATTGATTTGTTATTTTTTTTAGATTACATCTTAGATAGCCAATCTTATACACTATTCACGATAACATTACAATCAAAGGGCGGTCCCAGCTCAAAAGATGGGGGGGGGGGGTCTTAAATGGGGTTTTTGCTGACCTTTTTTGCGAGATTTCTCCTCCTCCTCCTCCCTACTGCCCTCTAATAAAATATATATTATAATATAAAAATATAATAATATAATGATAAAATAACATAATAGTATATTATATTATATTATTATTGATGAATATATGGCAGGATATATATTTTTGAAGTTGGGTCGGTTCTGCTCACCAAGGCGGTTAAAGTTCATGTATCACTAATTTCTGATGATGATTGATGAAAAAATAATGGAACTAATGAGATTGCCAATGTATTAATTGAATTGAAATGAATATGTTGACTTCTTCATTTCAGCTCTTAAATCTAAACAAAATTCAAAATTATGTCTACTTTCTCTGAACTATTTGACTGTGTTAGTACCACGTTTAAAATTGTGCTCTTAAATTGATATTTTTTTGGAAAGAAACAGTAATTATATTCAAAGTAAAATTCCCAGTTCAACTTGGACATAAAATTTGAATTTCTCATTTGAAAGTTTGTAAAAAAGCAGTAGTGAGCCTGTTGTATCTTTACTCAATATTGTGTATTGTGTTTTAAATAAATGAATGAATTTTTTACTGACAAGATGACTAATTTATCAATTGATTTGGTGACTGAGAAGATGACTAATCTATTGATTTCTGTGATGTTTTCCATGACGAAATACTTAATGTACTTAATACTTAATGTAATACTTAATACTTAATCTAATAATAAAACTGACACTGTATTTCACTTTTAAATAATGTTTTACTCACATATATTGGAGATGCTTCAGGAATGCATTTCACTGCTGACGAAGCTTCTTTTCAAAAGTGAAATGCATTCCTCAAGCACCTCCAATATATGTGAGTAAAACATTATTTAAAAGTGAAATACAGTGTCAGTTTTAATATTAAACTATTGATTTCATTAGTGGCAGAGTTTTGTTATTTCCACATGCTTCCTATTCTATTCATTGAGTTGGTAACTAATGAGATGGTAAATTTATCAATCAAAATGGTGACTGACTAGATGACAACAGAATGACCGACAATGGTAACTGAGTTTATAGCACATAGGAGTATATAAACTAAATGTTAGGGCACATAATAATTATATACTATATTATTGGTGAGTGATAAGGTGGCTAATCCATTCATTGAGTAGGTTATGTTAGTAGTAGTGTCAGTGAGCAAAAAGTTGGTATTCCTCAAGGTTCTGTTCTGTCTGAATTCCTGTCTTTATTTATATCAATAGTTTAGGTAATAGTGAATTCAAAGGTGGATTGATAGGCGTTGCTGACGATACAGCTCTTTTCTATAATGTTGATTCCTTGATTGAATTGCATAATAGCATGGAAAATGAAGTAAGTGCACTTAGATGGTGGTTTACAAATAATGTAATGGTAATGAGTCCAAAGACAAAATATATTATTTTCAATCTCAGGAAAAATGCTGCTTCTTCTTCACCACTAAAGTATCACAAAACGAATTGTACATTTGAGTTGCATAAGTGCAAATGTCTGGATCTAGAACATGTGGAACAAATAAAATACCTAGGCCTCTGGGATGACAGTAAATTAAATTTTAAGGAGCATATGTCATATTTAAAAAGTAAACTCATTAAATATATTAGAATATTCTACACGCTACGTACAGTAATTTGTTACGCAGAGCTATTGAGGTCCTTGTATTTTGCACTGGTGAATTCAAAGATTGAATTTTTTTGAGGATGAAGCCCTCAGGTTTGATATCTGTGCGTGGATAATGAGTTGGATGATGGTGATTAATGAGTTGGACCTACAGTTTTAGGTGGGTTCCGAACCACCGGGAAGTGATTCCACAGCAGATAACAGTGTCTTTTTTGCTGGTCAATCTAATCGGTCACCGTTACAAAGTGGACCTAGGAGTTTGCAGCTTATCTCTATCTGATTGAACAGATACCTGCTACGGCTCACGGCTATCACTTCCTTAATGTGGCTTAGAAGTCTGGGAATACTTCCTTAGGGAATATTTCGCAACCTCACGTCCAATAATTATACTTCAAAGCATTCACAATTCCATACAACCAGACTTGAGCACACTTTCCAATTATTTAGACCCCTAAATATTTTACCAATGAGGAATTTATATATTTATAAAATATTGAGAATATTTTTTGATAGAAGTGGAGAAAGAAGGATTTGCGATTTCCACAGAGTTTCTCGCCTTAGATTGAATGTTATTTGTACCAAAAGCTAATCTTACAGTATTCAGAAGATTTTATGTTTATTTTGGCTCCGACATATTTCAACCATTTACCAACTAATATCAAGAAATGTGAGATAAAAAATATTTTTTGAGGAAATTGCGTAAACACCGCCTATTGATGGAGGATGCCATAGATAAGTATTTTAGTATTGCAGTTTAGGTTTATTATATGGAAGGTAACGTGTAAGTACTCTACTTAGAATTAATAGGTTCTAATTATATATTTTTCTGTTGTTATTATTATAAATCTGTTGTCAGTTTGGATAGGAATAAAGAACCTTTGAGTATAATTTCAGTTTTAAATATGGTTAAATAATATTGTCCTTGAATTTATTCTGCTATTATTTTTAAGGCCGGTTGATGATGTATTCTAGAGAGTTGTTTTTGGTTAAAATCTATTTCTGTTTCCTATACAGGTTTTACCTTTGAGCTCTATTGTTATGAAAGTGTGATTTTGTTTGTATTTGATTGTATTGTATGTTGATATATAACAATAAAGAAGTTTCAAAATAAAAAATATTCAATCTACTAGTCATTTTCACTATCTTTCGCCTCATATAAAAAAAAAACCCACAAATTAACAGTTTGTTTCCGATAGCATTTATCATATTAGAAATGACTTGTAGTGGTATGATTTAATTCTTCTTTCTTTTGTGAATACAACGGCGGTTATCCGCTTTGCGGGGTATCCACCAGCGCCTACAGTAAAGCATTTTAGAAAGTTTTGAAACTTGGAGTTATTTTGAGTATCTAGATATTGCCATTTATGTTGTGTAAACATTTTATGAAACAGCTTTTTGTATAAAATAATGATTTGCTAAAAATCAATTGTGTTGAATAGAAATAAAAAGCAAATTAAAATTCTCAAAAATGATGAACCAAATCCTTACTGTTTACTCTTCTTTTAGACTTCAAAACTGTGTTGTTGATAGATCGTTGACGATGAGAATGATGAAGAAGTGAACAGAGTCCAGATTGTAGAGCAGTGAAGCAGTGAAGCCCTAAGGAAAGGAAAACAATAACAAGGGCTCGTTGTTCTTTCTCTGTCAAGATGACCGCCTGCTCCCTTTGGATGAGCTCATTAAAGTAACGAGTACAACACAACCGGGACAAAATGGTGAGAGATTAAAAGACACCCTCCAATGTTCCATTTTTTTACCCTCAGGCGCGATTGTTTGTATCAATTCTTCTTCGCCCTTTGTATCACGCCTAAATATACTATCACAAAGCAGAATAGCAAGTCAGATGAGAAGTTGATAGAATTGGAAGTTTAATTGCTAGCGGGATTGGCGCACAGTGATTTATTTCATTGCAGAGATGGATAAAGGCTATTCTTCTTAAAAAAGATATCTGTATTTCAGAATAGCCTACTGAAGATTGCTGTTGAGATTTCTTTTATGCTCATATCTATCAATTATTCCATCTTCCATCTTGAGATGAAGAAATGTGCTATTCAAAACTGTTTAAAAATTTCAAATTGTTCAGAAACTTTTTGAACAATATTATCGATTGATACAGACTTTGATGGTTCACGATCGCCATAACGCCTTTGAATTTTCACCTCAACACTTTGACATCTCTGGGGGACTGAGTATAGTTCCCACCTGTCCGCTGGCGCCACCACCGATGACAGCATCGCTATTATTGGACAACCCACAGGCCTACCATGGCGTATAAAAGAGGGACTCCTTGGGGCCCCAAAAACGGACTTGTTCTCCCGATCTCGACTTGGAAGTATCAAGAAGTTAGAGCAATTGGAGTAGAGGCGGACACCACTCCGGAGAGGTTTGTTTTTCCTTTCTCTACCCTATGCCGAGGGTGTGAACTGGGAGACATGTGCATCTGTAGAAACTTATTAAAGAAATAATTCCTCTGAAACCACATTTTCAGCGATTTCAGACATCTTCTTTGACTCTTTCGCCAGAAATTTTCTCACAAGGCCTGCTAAAATTTAAAATCTCATTATTATCTTAGAGAGGGGAACTACCTCCTGGTTTTCCACGGTTGTGCCACTGACACAAATGGTTAATGAAAAATGAGATTTACAAGAAATATTACTTTATTACATTATTCGCAATTGAAAAACTATTCTGTAGCCTAACCACTTGAAATCTATCAACAAATTTTTGAGGATATAGGATCTAGGCTTTAGGGTGATATCTGAGTGAATGTAAAGTAGGGCTAATAACACGAGTCTGCCTTTTCTGTCATAGTAGTCCTCAGCCATGAGCCGCAGAGTTAAGAAAACCTTTTTGGAACTGGCATTATTATATTAACTGACCAAGTACTGAAGGGCACTATATCTGTAATCAGAGGCTTAGCTAGACGGTCAGTCGTGGGGGGGGGGGGTTGTTGTCAAATGATGTAATGGCTCCAGGCACTATAATAGAAATGCCATACGAAAAATAGGGGCTTTCTAACAATACTATAATGTATAGTTTATTCAAAAAGAATTTTTTTTAAAATAATCCTTTTAAAACCACATTTTAAGCGATTCTAGACCCAAACTCATCCATTTTTACATTATTCTAACCCAAATTATGTGTCAAATGTTTATCTATTTTTTTCACCATTATCAGTGATCCGAACTCTAATGATAAAAATTTATTGTTCAAGAAGCCAAACTTCAAAGCGGGCCTACTTAAAACTATTCTCACTCTACAATTTTTGATCCCTCCCTCACCTTATGGGTTAGAGTATAGTATCGTACTTAAAAATGCATTTAAAAAGGAGGAGTGTTCAAATAGTAATTTAAGACTTCATGAAGCTTGTTCATTAAAAAGGGGGTTCGGGGTACTCCCCCGGAATTTTTTGAAAATAATCCCATTAAACCACATTATAAACTATTAAAGACTGTCTTTTTCTACTCTTGTCAAAAATTATTGTCTCTCAGGGCTTGTTAAAATTCCTAAATTTATTTTGTTTCTAAGGCTCTAGGGGGAACCATCCCAGTCATCCCACTATACTTACGCCATGTTTGCAATATGAAATTAATTTATTGTTGGTTTGACATTGCTGTTTCATTTTCCTCGCTTTTTTACAACTTTGAAAACTCTCCATCATTTTCTTCTACTTTCCATTTTTCACTGTTTTTATCATTCCCTTTCCTTCCCTTTTTTCTCCTTTTGTTTCTTCTTTTGCGTTATGGGTGGGGGGGATTTCCCCTTCTCCCCTCCAGCCATCCCTCAGTAAATCCGCCACTGACTATCAGTGGATGTATCTTGTAAGTTATCAATAGAATGTCTGTAAAGATGTCTATAAACAGATAAGAGTGAAATAGCTCTCTCTTTCGCAAGGCAACAGATGCAGAATGGTAAAAATCACTTAATGAGCAGAGTCTGCTTCAAATTTCCGAGCTCTTGCAGATCCATTCCGTGTAGAGAAGAAAATGGAAGTTTACACAGTTTCAATCTCAATATCGTAGTATACGTTGAGTGAAAAATTACAAAATATCACTAAAAACTATCGTTTAAACATCCCATTACTCCAGGTGTTCTTACAAAGCAGCCGTATAGTAATAGAAAAACTCATTATAATAACGAAAGCTTGAAAAACTCTTTCTTCATTTGACCATAATCATTTGCAAAAATATTATAACTTGATATTATTATATCAATACTGACGCAATCACATTCCTTATCATAAACCAGACAGTTGCCAAGTTGCCATAGTTACAGCAACTACAACATTAATTCAATCAATCATATTGTAACAACGTTGCTTGTAACAACACAATGTCAAATGAACACATAATAGTTATTTGTGCAACTAGTGAGAAAAGTAGCTCTTTGCTTACAAGAGGAATGCATTACGCACGAACTGAACTGCGGAACAGTTTCTCTAGTGCAGCAATAGTATATTACGTTACTAGGCTGGAAAGTAACGTTTTGCCGGTCGAGCATATGATAGTTCATGCACGAGGTGAAAGCCGAGTGCAGAAACGTGAATATGCGAGAACCGGCAAAAGTTTACAGCCACGATATTTTTTGTTACACTTGATAGAAAGGGAAGCACCAATCAGCTGGATAATATGCGAGACATTCAAAAGTATGCAAGACAATACGATTCAATTATTGAATCAGCTGCTTTATTTATATTCATAATTTGATGGGCGAATTTCCATAAATCAAAAATAATGATAGGCTAGTGCAATCAGCTGGATAATACTCGAGACAGGTATTGAGTCATAGGTAATGTAAAGCAATGAGTTCACTATATCTATACATATAGTCTAATATATATATATATATGAGTCAACAGAAAATTTTTTTTACACTTTATAGAAAGTAGCTACTTTCCATAGATCTGTCATGTATGGAAAGTACCTCTTTTCCATACTAGATCGGAAAAATCAGCTGACAAATACCTGACAAATAATGACCTTATAGCCGTACAAGATAGGAAAAACATATGGAGTGTAGCAAAAAAATTTCCATTGAATCACATATATTATATGTATAGATATATAGTCAACTCATTGCATTACTCATCAATACCTGTATCGAATATTATCCAGCTGATTGCACTAGGCTATCATTATTTTGGTTTTCCTCCACCTACTATCAAAAGTCGCATTTTACTCCCTGGAATCGAATACTAAAGTACTACTTTTTTTCCCTGGGGACTAAAAGTGATTCTAGCGGGACTAAAAGTAATCACTTTTACTCCCTAGGGAGTAAAAGTGATTCCATAAGAATAACCTGGTAAGAAGTCCGACAACGCCGTGATTGAAGAGAAAGGAATGTGGCAACACTGTCGTGGTCGGTAGAGGAAAATTCAAGAGAGCTGTATTTCGATCTTTGGAATATTTAGATCTAGGAAATAAGTAGCTGTATTTCGATTGTGAGGTTATGTTCAACCGTTGGAGGATATGAAAAAGTACGCACCTCTAACGTCATAGTGTGAAAGCATGAAGGTAAAGTAAAATTATACATTGTTATAGGTATTGGTGTAGGTGGAGGAAAAATGTTGTGTGCATCACGGGACTAAAGTACTTTTTCCTCCACCTACTATCAAAAGTCGCATTTTACTCCCTGGAATCGAATACTAAAGTACTACTTTTTTCCCTAGGGACTAAAAATGATTCTAGCGGGACTAAAAGTAATCACTTTTACTCCCTAGGGAGTAAAAGTGATTCCATAAGAATAACCTGGGAAGAAGTCCGACAACGCCGCGATTGAAGAGAAAGGAATGTGGCAACACTGTCGTGGTCGGTAGAGGAAAATTCAAGAGAGCTGTATTTCGATCTTTGGAATATTTAGATCTAGGAAATAAGTAGCTGTATTTCGATTGTGAGGTTATGTTCAACCGTTGGAGATTTTGTTTTTAAAAAAATAGTGTGAAAGCGTGAAGGTAAAGTAAAAAATTATACATTGTTATAGGTATTGGTGTAGGTGGAGGAAAAATGTTGTGTGCATCACGGGATTAAAGTACTTTTTCTCCCTCAGGGAAATTGTCGCCCTCGGCTACGCCATCGGGTGACAACAGTTTCCCTCAGGGAGAAAAAGTTGCACTTTAGTCCCTAGATGCACAAATAACTATTATATCTGGGAATTTGACCATCAAATTCTGAATTTAAATAAAGCAACTCATTCAATTGTCTTGCATACTTTTGAATGTCTCTCATATTATCCAGCTGATTGAGCAAGCCTTCCTATCAAGTGTAACAAAAAATATCGTACATTACACGACTGTAAACTTTTGCCGGTTCTCGCATATTCATGTTTCTGCACTCAGCTTTCGTCTCATTCATAAACTATCATATGCTCGACCAGCAAAATGTTACTTTCCAGCCTAGTAATGTATACTATTGTTACACTTGATAGAAAGTAACTACTTTCCATAGATTTGTCACAAATCTATGTACTATGGCACTATGGAACGTGCCTCTTTTCTGTACTAGATCGGAAAAATCAGCTGACAAATAGGGCCTTATAGCTGTACAAGATAGGAAAAAACATATGGTGTGCAGCAAAAAAATTTCTGTTGACTCACATATACATATTATATGTATAGATATAGTAAACTCAATACATTAATCACTAATGACATTAAACATTAATGACTCAATACCTGTCTCGAATATTATCCAGCTGATTGCACTATGCTATCATTATTTTGGTTTATATCTCAGAATTCCCCCATCAAATTCTGAATCTAAATAAAGCAGCTGATTCAATTGTTTTGAATACTTTCGAATGTCTCGCATATTATCCAGCTGATTGTATCATGCCTTTCTATCAAGTATAACAAAAAATATCATACATTACACCGCTGTAAATTTTTGCCGGTGTTCGCATATTCACGTTTCTGCACTCGGCTTTCCCCTCATGCATGAACTATCGTATGCTCGACCGGCAAAACGTTACTTTCCAGCCTAGTAACGTAATATACTATTTCCGCTCTCCATATGTTTTTTTCCTATCTTGTATGGCTATAAGGCCCTATTTGTCAGCTGATTTTTCCGATCTAGTATGGAAAAGAGGCACTTTCCATATGTGACAAATCTATGAAAAGTAGCTACTTTCTATCAAGTGTAACAAAAAGATACTTTCAGCATGAGTTACACATTACATTTTTCCTACAGTTGGCATCTGCAGTGTGAATAAGTAAAATGAGTGCGGCAAAGTCAGCAGTAATGTGGCAAAGTAAAAAAGTGCTGGAATCATATGTTTTGGGTACTATAATGAGTGCATAAAGAGCCGCTTTGTTAGATAACAATAATAAAGGAAAATAACTTTCTCCACAACATCACCATCCCAAACAATGAGTAAAGCAGGGAAAGCGGTCAACAATATGCAATATACATTAATGAAATATCAACTTATTGTTATGGATAAGGCAAGAAAGAAGGAACAGTGATTTTCAACGAAATTACTGCTGTGCCAATACGTCTTCCAGTTGCAATAAGCAGCATGTTTTGTTTGCTGTTCCCCCCATACTCTCCTCGCCTTGCGGCTTATTGGAACATCTTTAGAATGCATTATCTGTTTAAAAAGAAAAGTGTCGAAGGTTGGAGAATGTCTTATCTGTTTACTTTAGAATTTTATAGACAAATCGAGAACTTTCTTGTTCTTTCTGGATTATGAAAAATGTATAAAAAGCTGAAGCTCTAGTAAACGTCAGTCAGTTATGATTCAAACGTTAATGTCATAAAATGACAGTGAATTTCCCCGCTTATACAAACCGGATTACCAGTGAGCGTTAATACAAACTGTGTTATATAAACGTTTTATGTGTCAAGTGATAACGCAGTATATTGTGACAGATTATTATTCAAGCATCTTCAACAGTTTATACAGTGTCTCATAAGTGCTTGTAGTGTTTCAATAATTGTTATGTTTTAGACGCTTCTCCTTGAATTATTGGACAGTTTATTGAACAGTTATTATTTGATACTTGATCGGCTTTTTAACAGTTAGTGATTGATTATTGAACAGTAAAATAGAAAACTCTTTATTAGCTGGAGATTATCGATTTATCTGCTTCTGATTGATTTCTTTTGTGTGATATATCTGACTGGTGCAAGTTGTGGATAATTTGTGTTAATAAAGTGCTAGTGTTAATTCGAGGTGTTGATAAAATATCAACTTATTCATAAATATCCAATACATATCAGTATAATACTATATCACTACAACAGTAGATCACATATTACAATTGCATGATTAAATTTTTAAGTATTTTGAATGAAAATGGAGATTACTCTGAATATTGATAGTTTGGATAGTTTGAAGCACATAGTTATTCATGTGAAATTCAAGTTTCTATAGCACAGTATCTTTCATTTTTATAAAATGGATTACTTTTTTGCTATATTGATAAAAGTCACTATCACTATCACTATCATCCAACTCATTACCCACGCACAGGTCTCAGATCTATGTGGGCTTCAACCACCAAAAAGAAGCGGAATTGTTAACAGCTCAAGCCTTCAAGCATATCAGTATAATAATTATTATTATTGCATAATTTCATCCCCATTAATATCACAGAATAGAACTGCGTAATATATTGTATACTGTAGTGATATATAAGTTACTGAGACAAATTATAACCTTAATGCAATACACAAAGTGCTTCAATATGTTGATTATGGTACCTAAACTCGGTTGCTAATAGAGTCATCCAACTGCTTACTTCTAATATAATTTATGTTCAATATTTATTATGTATTAAATTTGTATTTTGAACTCAACATCACTCTGTGTGTAAATGAGGAGAAAATTAAACTGTATATACTGTACTGATTGCTTTGTTTATCTGCACCAAATCAGAAATTAGAATTTTCAGATGAATAATGAAAATAATGATTATGTTATTGATGATTATAATTCACATTTTTTATGAGAGCTTAGATCAATATGTGCTCAGAACTGAAGTTTCTCAGTCTGTTGTTAAATGAAGTGAAGAAAGATGCAGAGGGACTTCACTCCGGTGGGTCTTGGGCTTCTAGCATAGTGCTGCTATAGCTACTTCCTTCGCTAGCGAAGCTTCGCTGAAAAGCACTAAGCAACTAAGTCGGCAGGAAATGTTGGACCAAGAAATGGAGGTAATTTTACGCCTCGGCGGACGTTTTGTACTTGTAATATTCCTGATTCTGCCTTGCGTCAATATTGTAGTTTCTGTCTCTTTCCACTTGCATTTCGTTTTATTTCCCACTACCGTACAGTCTTTTCCCTCTTTCAACTCACCATCCTCTTGAACTTGTAATCTACTATTTCCAGACAATCATAATTGTTTCTTTCTAGTGTTACTTGCAAAAGTGACAGATGACAACTTTCGAAAATAAAATTCGACTAATTAGATTGCATCAATCTTGTACGTGTGGAAATGTGTGTTTTATCATTCATGAAATATCAAATTTCTACTTCTTTTTATCATTATTCTATAATATTTGGTGATACCTAATACATGTTTTTTTAGAATGCTTGATAGACTTCTTTAATACTGTATAGAATATTCAGCTATCGACCATCAGTATAAATTCAAGAGAGTTAAGAAAAACCAGAAAAGTTAAGGGCTAATGCAGTATCGATAAGCAAAGAAAAATCTTAATTATAAAAAGAAGCCCCAAAAGAGCCATTCAGTGTTTCAATCAAGAGTGGTTGTGAAGAAATAAAAAGTAGTGTAATTAACTTTTCAGATTGTTTTAGAGCTGCTAAGAGACATTATATAAGGTCTTAAACATTAAGGTTAAGAAGCATATTTCGATCACATTAGTCAAGGCTACTTCATCATATTTGGCAATGTGATATTTCCATGGAAGGACATAATGCTTAATAGAGGGTGGTAGAATAAAAAAAGATCAAATAGAAAATTTTAGTATGCAGTGTTGAGTTTTCTATGGGTGATATTTGAAAGCCCATAATGTTTAATCTTGTTCTGAGATGTGAATAGTCAATGAGCCGCTTAGAGTGGGCAGTACATTGCGTCGTCGCTGTAAGACCAACTTTTTCTGTAAGGCCGTGTATTTGTGTTACGACTCCGTCTTTGTAAGTATGATTGCATTGAATCTACAACCTGTGAGTTATAAAGAACTGTGTGAGTCATAGGCTTAACGAGGGGGGGGGATGGAATTGCTTGGAAGAAATTGAAAAAAGATGGAAAAAATCATTTGAAAAGTAAAAATTTGAATGATCATTTATTTAATTTGAAGCTAGGGTGAAGGAACCAGTAGCTGACACCTTGGTGATGATTAGTCATCTATGAATAATAGTCAATTCATGAATATTATCTATTAAATTTGGAACTATTGTATGGATTAATAAAAAAGTGTTCAGAAACTATTTATTCAAGTCTTCTAAAGGGCTAATTGAAATTGTAATCAATTTGGATACAAATTAGAACTTGAAATAGCTGACATCCTTATTTTTGTTACTTCCAGAAGCTGACACCCCTGTCAGGTAAGGAATGAGCTAGTTTGATTTTATATATTAAATGATAGTCATACATATGAAACATATACAAAACACATACTGGAGATATCAACAATAATTTAAAAAATGATAATTTTTATATTTTAAATAATTAATAATATTATATTAATAAGCATACTAGAGAAATTTGGAAATCAATAATAAGTAATAGATTCTCCTTATTGTAATCAACTAATTTGTTTATTTTCTTCTATATAAAACAGACCTAACAATATAGGTAATCCAAGAAATAAATACAAATAAATAAATAGTTGCTATCTACAACTAAGGCAAAATTTTGTTTAAGTGGAGTGGGCGTTTTTAACAATCAAACTACAGATACAAAATACTATTTTATACACTAATAGCTTGCCCAACACACGTTGCTGCGTTCTCATGAAAATTCTTCTTGATTTTATTATTCGTCAACTCCCGCTGAGTTTACATTTCAAACTAGCTATTGTGCCCGTCCTTCGTACGGATTATGTTTAGAAATAAGACTAAATATGTTTCGGCTTTTTTGATAGCAACGATCATGAAGTTGTTAGCAGCTTAGGCCCTGTTCAGACAATACAGTTTTTTTGCGGTACGGTTTTTTTACTGTACGGCGTCAACTGTACTGTGATGTTCACACGGTCCGGCTTTGCTGCTTGTTGCTGTGCTCTCCTCCTTCTTCCATTGCGCTTCCTTCTTCTTCTTCTTCAGTGGCCCTACAACCCAGGACGGGTCTTGGCCTGCACTAGTAATTGTCGCCAACGGTCCCTATCCAGCAATCGTTTAAATGTCTGTTCCTTTACTAAATTCCTTGAGGGCCGTCCGTTCCTATCATTTTGTGCTTCCATAACAAATGTTTTTTTTATGGAGTGGGGGAGTTAGCCCCACATCCAACCCCCAACCTGGAGGAGCAGGGAATTTTTTTCAGGTTTCCTTCCTTAGCCTTTAACAAACCAATGCTGAACTACAAGGCAGCAGTCAATTTTCTATTGGGGTTTTCTTCCCCTAGCCTTTGGATTTCCATTGACCTCCATCTGCAAGGCAGCAGTTTCTATGCTGGTTTTGGTCCACCCCGGGTATTTCATTTCCCTGGTACCACCTATATCTAGGAGGCATCCCCCAATCCGCCACCTGGGGAGGCGCCCGATAGGAGACCAGCAACTCCCACCATTGCGCTTCCAGTTCAGTTTTATTTATTCCAGTCTAGGATTTTTTTTTTTATTTGTGTAAGATTTTTTTAAATAAGTTTCTTACTGAAGGTTTCTCTTAAATTTTGATCAAAGTACGCAAGTTCTGGTTTCAATATTCTACACATTTTTCTATCATTATTTTTATATTAATCTTAAGTCTTGTCCCACAAGGCGGGTCTCTCATATATTAGAGAAATTAAATTTTCACAATTAATATCTTCCACTTCTGGACACTGGAATTCACTAATAAGAAGATCAATGCTGAAGAATATCAATGAAGAAGATCAATGCTGACGATCTGAAGACTGCTTCCAGCATAATAAGCGTATCGTTTGAACATATCCATTACCGGTACAATACATGTGCCACCGGATACGGATAGTTATTTTGCGGTACAGCTGATTTTAGTGATACAGTTTTCGAAGACAAAACCAAATGTAGAAATAGGCTAGAACAGCTTTTTTACTGGATCCAGTTGAAACAGTATTGTGTGAACATACAATATGAAATGTACATGCAAACGAAAGCACTGCAAAATAACTGATACAGAAAATTTACTGTACCGCACAAAAACTGTAACGTGTGAACGGGCTCTTAGTAAACAACTTAGAACGTCAGCAATTCAGTGACAGGTATCGGAGAGAATATTTTTTGAGAACAGCTGATTAATATATCATGATAAATTACGTGATTTGTTCTTATGTGGTAATAATAGTGCTACCTGGCGAATTCCCAAGAGCCTAGCACAAAGCGCACCTTCCTAGAATGTTAATTTTTGTTTTGATAAATTTAAATTAGAAAATTTTGTTTTTTTTTCAACAAAGAAATAATTGATTAAACATAAGATGAGCTTTAATTCACCAGACATATGTTTCCTAAAAGACTGCAATGCTCCGACTACACAAGTCTGCAGACAGCGTAAATAACGCCGCGAAGGGCCCACCATTTATATTTGAGAACAGCTGATTGATACATCATGATAAATTACGTGATTTGTTCTTATTCTTATGTGGTAATAAAACTTGGAAGAAATGTATCCAAAATCGCACAATACTTGGTTTTTAAACGTTTATTATTCTGTTGAAAAAAAGTTAATTTAGTTTTTTATAGCTAAAGACATTGTCAATAATGTTTTCAATACTGTTCAATAACTAAAATCCCGATCGATGCTCTCGTTTTTGAGGAGAAGGCCGCGTAAAATGTATCCAAAATCGCACAGTACTTGGTTTTTAAACGTTTATTACTCTGTTAAAACAAAAGTTAATTTAGTTTTTTATAGCTAAAGACATTGTCAATAATGTTTTCAATACTGTTAAATAACTAAAATCCCGATCGATGCTCTCGTTTTTGAGGAGAAGGCCGCGAAAAATACCTTTGCGGCCGTGACAGACAGACAGAAAGTGAGATAAGACTATTTTCGGCTTATTTAAAGTATAAAACGTAAAAATAACCAAAAAATATACAATTCTGATAAATGTACAGACAAAACTCTAATTTTATTTATATAGATTAGGAAAGAAGTTAGTCCTAGGGCTCTTCCAGCTGATCATAGAGGCTTCGTTGTTTTCTTAATCACCACCTCTGAATGAAGAAACATTTCAAATTTAAACCTCCTACGACTATAAGGGTAGAAGCTAGATTTTCTATTTTATTATTCGCCACCTCCCGCTGAGGCTGCATTTCAAATTTCTAGCTGCATTGGTCAACAGATGTCATCAACCTGGCATAATCACATTTCATCATACCCAGTCGTATGTTACCTACATATTGCAAGGCTCCGACTGCACGGTAGCCTACATGCAAAGTGCATAGTCTTTTGCTGTTCAAAGACAGCGTAAATAACGCCGTTAAAGGGGCCTGCCATATGATTAAAAACTGTTGACTTCTATCAGCTGTTCCTTTAAGCTGTTTGGCCTGCAAGTTCAGTAGGTTAGGTCTATAGAATGGATTAATTAATAATAATTATTAGCTCCCTTATTAAAATGTATGGTCAGAAACCATCCTCAATATTCACACAACATATTCCCAAAGTTTCATGCCAATCTGTCAAGTAGTTTTGAAGTCTATAGGGAACATACATACAGACAGACAAACATTCATTTATATATATATATATATAGATAGATTAACAGCTGAGAACCCTAAATATGTGTATGAGTACTTTTATTTTGGTCAGAGAAGAGTCTGCTCTGCTTGCAGTGAAAGTTCTGTAGTTCAGTTATGAAATTATGATCATTAACTGCTAAAATCTTGCAGTTTGGAATGTAATCCATTCATTGTGACCTAGAATATGCATAAATGAATTTTTCGATGAATCTTGCAGTGAGATTTTGAGTGTAAAGAAAGAATAGCTACATTCCACCTATAAGCTGACATGGGGTGTCAGCTACTGGATAAAGTTGATTGAGAGCCTTGAAATGTATATTAGATTTCGCTTTATTATGTTTTATTATGTCTGAATCTGGCCCAAACAAAATTTCAGACACGGTCCTCAGTGGCTAAAATACCATATGTCTGCTACTGGTGAATGTGTTTTACTAATGCAAAATATACCCAATAGATTAACATAAACTATGAAAATCATCCCCTAATAAGTGAACACGGAGTATAATCAACATACATTCTAGCATTAGTTAATTTCAAATAATGATTATTTTGACAGTACTTGGAGATTTTCAAACACTCTTACTTCGATATTTCTTAAAGAATTCATCCTAGAAATAAAGAATTCTTGTAGACTGTCTGACAGCTTATCCCGTATTTTTCCCCGTCAAAATGCCCAGCACATGAATGGCACCAGTTTATGCAAAAAATACCAGAGGCTAATTCTCAATGGTTTGAATTTCGAAACTACTAACTATAGCCTTAATAATAAGAACAAATATGATGATGTGTCAGTGTCAGCTACTGAGGAAGGGTGTCAGCTTCTGGTTCCTTTACCCTACATGAATATTGTATATTATATATTATATCTATATTCTGAGATTTTTTAAGGGAGTAATATGTAAGAGTGGTTGGCCGGGAGGGGGGGGGGGTTATGGGACACCCATAAGTCAACTCTATTTACGCCAATGGTGTGAGTGCTGACAAAATTGAGAGTAAGTGGACTGTTATAATTCTATTGTACATATCAGAATAATTGACAGTTACTATCATTGTTGACCAAATCTGTACATATTTGTGTTAATTCTTGTATGTTAAATCTTTGAAGTGTTTTATTGTGTATACATACATTTTTGGTTTTTATTCTTACATTTTGCCAGCATTATCTTGATAGAACCTGTAACAGTATTATCAATATTTCATGTACAATTTTTTTTATAATAAATACTAATCCTCTACTATTACCATTCAGAAAGCTTGCTAACTACATAAATACCGGTAGTTATTGCTTCAAAAATTGTTTTTATAAAAATTCTAACTTCCTAACCGATTTGTTCAAACATCATCACACTATTTTTACTTGAGTCATACACCCATATAACACGCATTATTCACAAAACATTGCCACCTATAAATAAAGATATTTCAACTACTAATGTAATCCTTCATGTATTTCTTAACTCCTTTAAAGGAATATCTGCGATGGTTTCGCTAATTCACACAATTATTTGATTCAGCTACTATTAGCATATTCAAAAAGAAAGTTCATTGGCCCTCACTGACTCTGGGAACTGATGACACAGAAGAACTTACTCTGTCAATATACTGATAGTTGTTATTGCTATAATAGTACAAAATAGCATTCTGTTTGTGTAACATTATATGCATGCTTACAAATTTATATGCGTATGGTTTGGGGTGTCTCTGCTGGTGCAACTCTTCTAATGAATATTATTGACTGGAATCCTTGAATAGCATGCCAAAACATCCATATGCCATAGCTAGTGTTCGGAGGCACAATTGTGTTAGCTCTAATTCAATTATTATTCAAATATCATTATTATTTTTATGTTTGTGCTTCAATTAGTTCCTGGAAATTTCACACTCTCAAAATATATATAATCGACATCCAAATCATTTTTCATAGTTTATTTTTGAATTTTAACTACTACAAGTTAACTAGATTAACTACAAGTTATGCATTTTTAGTTATTATTCAGATGAAGTGGAGTACCTTCCACAGCACTCATCCCAGTTTCTATTCTTGTACAATCTGGCATTTTCCATTCTGCCAACTGACTTGATAGTACACACAGAAGCTTCAACCAAACGCTTTTTTGCCAAAAATGGCCACATATTCAATAGGTTCCTCAATGCATTATTTTTACAATAATTGAATGATTTCAACAATGTGTTGAATGTACAATACACTGACAGATGAATTTTATAGTTGAACCAATACAAGTTCATCATTACTCAATTCTGCATATTTCTTTCCTGAGCTCTTCATTCACAATTTTTTATTCTAGTTGGAATAACGATAATCCACCTTAACTGTACACCAATCCAGCTCTCGTTCCTTTTCATCGAACACTTTATTACCTTTCTTCGCTCTCCCCATTTCGCAGCTCCCTAGCAAAGATTCCCTCATTTGCCCATCTCGTTTCCCGTCGCAACCCCTCCCCCGCACCATCTACAGAACCACACCCCTCTCACATCGCGTCCCACTTGGCCAAAGTAAGCGGCGGATAGGATAAATACTTCTTACGCGATTCAAGTACACTTTTTCGTGAATAGGCTCCTCCATTATTCTCATTTCTTTCTACTTTTGTTCCATTTGCTGGTTGCAATCATAAAAAGCGTTCCATCCATCCATCTATCCAATTCTTTTCCCCTACTTGGCAAGAAGAATAAGAAAAATTGAATTGGAGTGGCAGGAGACTATTGTATGATGGTGTTCAACGATTCTTTCCAAGTAAAAGTGACTCAGACTGAATTCGGCATTATTCAAACGAAGCAAATCGGCATTCATCTAAGAAATTGAATATTGAAAATGGCGGCACAATCGAACTGTCTCAATAAAAAGAAGAGTTGCTGGAATTCTTGGTCGGATAATGGCTAAATAGGTAAAAATGGCTGATGGTTGGAACGCTTTATCAATTTATCGGCTGGTTTCATGCTGAAATATTTTAGCATACAAGGTTACATAATAAAGGCATAAATTCCCAAATAAGTTATTAAGCATGTAGTAATATTATACACACACAATACCGGTGATGAATTGTGAAGACACACATCAAAAATAAGGAATTAAGGCACATAACAAATCCTTATCACATCTAATAACCAGCACACATATATCTTCTTTAAGAACTGCCATTTTCTGATGCGAATATTATTTATCATTGTAGGAACTAGTCGTTTTTCAAAACATTAGCCTACATGTTAAATTATTCTAGTGCTAATGTTAATGCTTTATATTTTTTCATTATAATTATAGTGATGTATCAACAAGATAGTATTTTTTCAGGATGTGTCATAAAAATAGTCAATTGTTTCCAGTATCATACCGAACCGTGTATAATAAAAACTTAAAAAAACACTCTTGTAAGTGGAAATTAACTCACGTTATGGCGTGACGGCCGTTTCACTCTGTTGTCAAGAGCATCGTCAGATGACTCACTGTACACTCTGTTTACTGTGTATATTTTTATTATTTTAAAATTTGAATTTATATATATTTATTTGGCTTTGTAGCCAATGATTTTGAGAACATGTAAAGATATGTTATTTAAAACTTTTCTTGGTTGAAATGCCAATTTTTATATTGAGTTTCAACTCAATAATTACCGGCATTGAACTATATTTATTTAACAAACAAATACAATACCATTTTTAAAGTTTTAGAAGAAGAATCACATAATTCAACAGCAATAGATGAGCTTAGTATTGAAGATTCAAGCTTAATTTTAATTAAGGAGTTTATGTGATTGTTCCAAGTAGAGAAGAAGTCATAAATATCTTCCAAATTTATGCGTTTTATTTTCAACAATTGATCAAGAAATTTTATCATTTTTTAGAGTTAGTGATTACTTATGAATAATATCCAACGGCAGATTATAATATTGTTACGGGTTCTCACTACAAATAATTATTATGATTGTTAATGAGACGTAACCTCTACCTGGAATCACTGGTCAAGGGCGAAGAGGAAGGTAAAATCAAAGTGACTGCTTATCTCTCTTGCAATATATACACTTCTTTATAGCAACTATTTTACTAGCCTTGCAAAAATATCCTAAACTGAGAAATTTATAAAAGGATATTACTTAATCAAGTTAAAAGTGACCAACAAAGTTGGAGTTCATCCATCATTTAGAATTCTTATCACTAGACATTAGGATAATATCACAATACCTTTTTACGTTTTTCAGGGTAACTCCATTTTACAAGCCAATAACAATAATTTTGTTCTTGAATTTCTTGTTCCATAACGATCTGCGTTGTTAATATTAACTTTTTGTTGTATTTAACGACTTGCAGTCAGGTTACTTTTGTAACTATCAAACTACAGGCTTATTGTATATTTCCCTCTTGAAGTAGCCTACTGCATAATCTTTTGTGAATAGCTTATTCCAATGTTTTTAATTATCATATATTTTTGACTCAATGCGTTACAATAGTGACAATAATTATTGTCATGCGAAATGAAGTTATAAAAAGTACCGGCCAAAAGAACGGTCAAATGACTGATGAACTCTGATTCAGTTTAAATTTTTAATTCATTTTGGTCACTTTGAACATAATCATTGTTCTTTATCTCCATATTCTGGCTCTTATATTTTTACAAAGCTTTTGAAATACTGTAGTAATTATATTTACTAGTTTTCAATAAAAGTCCACTCATTTTATCAGTTCTATGAGAAAATTTTTGAAAAACTAAACAATGTGACCCAGTGGATTTACAAAATAATCACTTATCTGATCTCAATTTATTGATCACAAACAAGCAACAAAAGCAAAAGCCGTATACCGTACACCACGTAGTAGCCATGGTGCTCAAGGTGGGATGAGATAAGGAGTGGCAAGGGGCAATTACAAGTAATGCTCGGGTAAAACGCTTTCAGTGTTTTGGCGTTAGCGTCAGCCTCGTTTCCTCCTCTTGAAGCGTCTGTATCGGCGTCGTGACGCCTGCTTGTTCAGTCTCCTTCAATCGACATTGTCTATCAAGTTCGGATAACCCCTAACCCTGATCTTTTCCTCCATTTTTGAAGGCTATCGTATTTTTGACGAATTATCTTATATTAAACACCTTCTTGATCTGAAACTTGTTGACATAATAACTTTCAATATCAGTTACCTTAATTTATATGCTTCATATTGGATTATTTTATTCTACTTACTGGATAACAGTCAACACTAAAAATGTAAACTAGATAGAGATCTAACTCCCAATTCAATCTAAGTTATCAAGTTATAGAGCATCACAAAAAGAACAAGTTTTCTTATCCAAGACAGAAAGAAAAATCTTCCCCCACGTTCTTATTTGAAACTATATTTCTATCTATAATAAATAATTGAAATTGGTTTTTCCTAGACTAAATTATTAATTGAGATCACTTTGAAAGAGGATTTTCACTAGCTTCTCTGTGTTTCGATTTCATTTTGATAAACAAAATATTTTGCTGATATACAATATCAGTTATACACTTCTATTTTCTATTCAGTTACAAGTCACAACTTCTACATGAATCCCTCCCCAACAATAAGTACAGTTCGTTCTACTTTGACAATAGAAACTTTTTCAAATGAATCATAATAATTAGTAATCAACGAATAAATTGCGCTTGTGATTAATCTAATTTTATATTCAATGTATGGCTGCCAGTTATAAATGCATTGTGGGCTTCCATACCATACTATACTTTTATTCATTTTTGAACTGTTATTTTTCTTCGTTTTGTCTCATTTAAGTGTGATTTTCCATAAATAAGATCTTCTTAACTCATTTTTAATTTTTTGACTAGAGATTGTCTCATTCCCATACTCCTGTTGTAAATAATACAGTAAGT
Source organism: Conomelus anceps (assembly GCA_948455865.1). Classification (NCBI taxonomy): domain Eukaryota; kingdom Metazoa; phylum Arthropoda; class Insecta; order Hemiptera; family Delphacidae; genus Conomelus; species Conomelus anceps. Next base: position 52,391,683 of record OX418218.1, on the reverse strand, counting down.
AAAAGTAAGTAAATTCGTATGGCTTTTCGTGGTGGGGAGACCCTTACGGGTAGTTCCACCTCGCCGTTTTTTTAACGACTGCTTTTTTTATATGCAACCGGGACCGACGGCTTAACGTGTCCTCCGAAACACGGGAGTGGCTCGAGAAAAATATCTTGTACTCAACTGGGATCGAACCCAGGACCTTTGGCTTATCAGACCAGCGATAAGCCAACTCGGCTACGCCGACTCCAAATACAGTTGCAAGTTATTACGGAATCCAATATCTATCAATATCAACTTACAGGCTTTTATTTTAAAACTTTTCCAGTCAGCCTTTGGCTGGTCCGCTACAGCAATCGTTCAGACCGATCTCACCGCGACAGTTACTGACTTTACTAATACTTCTACCATAGACGAACCATCTTACTATCCCTGATCAATGCTTCTACTCAATTACATGCATACATTCATATTATTATGTAAATTATACATATATTAGCCTTTATCATGAACATCTTCGCATATTCCGTATGTATTTATGATCCATTATCACATTTGCTAATTTCAATTGTGGTAAGTAACATCGTTGTAATGTTTTCACTTCATAGAAATGATTGATCGTATATATTCAATAGATGAGGGTGTTCAGAGATAAAACACTTATTTATTATTATTCAATTTTTTTTATTCGATAGGCAAGGAATTTTTTTTCTAAATCCTGATGGTATCCCTTCTTGTGTTTTGAATCATGATTCTAATCTCGGAAGTAAAGGATTAGTGGTAAAAAAGTGTACTACAGTGTACGTCACAGTTTGAAGTTTTTCTTCCAGGAATTTCTGATTCAATTTCTGTATAATTTTCCAAAAAAAGTTTGCTTTCTCAACGAAACATGAGAGATTTCTGATCGGTTACAACACCCTCTACTCTCCTGACTTTCTGAAACTGCTCAATAACGGGACGGTTCTTTATTAAGTAGCTCAATTCCTACAAGGAAAAGCCATTCTGTCTATCAGACTGAGACAGGCCTCCGCTGATGGTAGCCTTACGGCAGGGCAGGCTGATATTCTCTAACAAGCCTCGTTATAAGCGGACCTGAAGGTCTTACCCGTGTAACTGGCACGCTTGGCTCACTATCAGGCCAGAAATGTCGTTCCACAAAATTCATGTGACAACTTCTTATTTTTCTTGAGACTGCAAAATTTATATGAAGTGAACACGTTGCAATAAGTCGACTTTCTGACGATAGTTCAGATTCTCAGTGACACGATTAGACAGCATGTGAAATCAGCAGAAAACTTAAATGTTCCATCAAACTGTTTTTAAAAAGTAATTTTTCACTCGAGGTTTATATGAAATGAAAATAAGTTCGAGGTTCGGCTTTTGAAAAGAATAGTTGTTTATTTGATTCTATTGTAAGATTATAGATCACAGAATAGGAGAAAATGTAGAACATTCTATAAAAACCATACATGACATGCTTTTTAGAAAAGCAATTTGCCACTGGAGTTTCATATTGAAATAAAAATATGATGGAGGCTCGGTTGTTGGGAACAACCTAATTCATAAATGAATTCATTCTATTCTTTTGTAGTAGAATTTTAGATTATAGAACAAGAAAAAACATCTACCAGAGACTATAAAAACCATAATGACGTTGAAAAATATAATAGATCCAAACAACTAAGGTTTGTATTGTAATATAATATCACTTAGTCCATGTCTTCTTTAGACCTGCTGTCCTGATGACATATCTCCTCTACCAGGTCCACACCTGAGGAGGAAAAACAATTATCTATGGAATTGTTTGGATTAAAAATCCATCTTTAATATATTTTACGGAGATATTGTTTTTATCATTTATAGTTGATAATTTTTTTTTTAAATATCCAACTGAAAAAACTAATGTTTATATTGATGTAGATCCTTTCTTTTTTTCCTTTTAGCGAATTTCTTCAAATTCAGCTATTACAGCAGGTCGTGATGTGCGACTTTCACCCGGGACCATGATGGAAATTTGTTTTGGAGCCCCCAGAGTACAAAAATCATAGTGGCACAAAATGTTATATATGTAGATATATATATATCTATATATAGATATATATATCTATCTATGTGTCTGATAGCACGATAACTTTTGAAGGAGATGTCCGATTTCCACCAAATTTGGTATACACTTTCCTCTTGTGAATAGCTTGGACAAGTTCGTTAGCCAGGAAAATCCAAAAAGGTTAACCCCCTTTTCGGGGGGTATTTTCCCGCCAAAATTAGGGGTTTTCAAGAAAAAAAGGGTTGTATTTGAAAATTTTAGTTCTATTGTTAGACTTTAAGATAGAGCTCATGAAGTCAAAAATTTTAAGGTATTGCACTGCCTTCTAGCTCAACAAATTTTCAAGATATCAAGAAAAAACCATTGTTGTCAAAAGCTGTATCTTGCCCTATGGAGTTAGTTATTTTGTGCTAAGAAAGTGTTTCAGGAAAAAACTTTAATCTTTTTTTTTCTTGACTGTTCCTTATGGTTTTTGAGGCGCTGAATCCGAATTTCAACTCATTCACCTCGAAAAACCAGTGCGTTTTGAGAAAAGCAGCCATTTTCAAAATGGCGTCGAAAATTTTTTAATTTGTCAATTTCTGTGCAATATGAAAAAAGTGATTAGTTATCAGTATTTTTTGGTGATAAAAGCGAATATGGAGCTAGTTTATTTTAATTTCAAATTATTTTAATTTCGTGGGGGGAGGGTTTGAGCGTTGATGCTCTTTATTACGCTTTAAAATAAGTCAATTTTATTGAGGCAGAACAACCATCCATTTTGAAATTTCCAAAAAAAATTATTCTATTGGGTTTGAGCGAATTTCTTGAAATGTAAATATTGCAGTTGGTCGTGATGTGCTACTTTCACCCTGAACCTCGATATAAACTTGTTTTGGGGTCCCTAGAGTACAGAACGCTTCGTGTTTTTTTCCAGAAATTAAAAAAATATATAGCCTATAGATATTCATAAATATTTGAAAAAATACAGAAATTCGCTAAGTTTTGCAGGTCCTGCGAAAGGAGTATTTATCACTGCATACAATTCAACAAAATTATATAGTAAATGTTACCATATTCATTTTGGTGTGCAACAAAAGCAATAAATTGTATAATTTTGTACTTTTTAATCCATGATGAACTGCGTTTTCACACTTAAGTCATTTTGGTAAACTGTTACTTGTATTTTGGTAAAGACTATACAGTCAAAAAGTAATCAAGTGGAATTCCTACTGTGAGTAGAATATTCAAATTATAATTATAATAAATTGCTACGGCCAGGTGACAAGTTGCCTATGTAAAATCAGCTGGTAATACCAAATGGAATGTTTGGAAGCTTTAGAAGGTTTCTGATAGAAAATAAAAATAGTTAGTTCGTGTTAAGCAGTTGAAGTGATAATCTCCAAAAGTTTTTCTTTAATAAAATCCGTGTTTAAAACGCCTCTGACTGTTAGTCATAAAATAAAACGCCTCTTCTTTAGGTAAACTCATAACAATTGGTGTCAGAAGTGGGATAAGTGCATTTGAGGTGGGTTTATCTATTCGAAAAAGTGATTTTATTAGTGTTTTTCAACTATTTATTTGTTCATCCATTTTTTTGTGTTTTTAACAGTAATGCTGGTTTGAGATTTAAAATGGCTGGAAAAGGTTTAAAACTTTCATGTTTGAAAGTGAGTGACTTAAAACAAGAATTAGAAGAACGAGATCTTGAAATAAGTGGTAATAAAGCTATTCTGCAAGAACGACTTCGTGTGGCATTGGTTGAGGAAGGTTTGGATCCAGATACATTCCTCTTTGAAACCCCATATGGTGAGTTAAAGTCAGCTTTGGAAAGAAAATTAGAAGAGAACAGAGATATATTTGAGGAAAAATTGCAGGAAAATCATAATTTCTTAAGAAATGAAATAAAAAACATGGAAGATAAATTTGAGAAAAATCATAATTTTGTAAGAAATGAAATGAAAGACAAGGAAGAGAAAATGAAAAACATGGAAGATAAATTTGAAAAGAAGTTTAAAAAACTACAGGAACACAATAATGGCATTGAAAGATCAATCTCTATGGTTTATGTTGCCTCTGTTAATCAAGTTAGAGAAGACACTTCTGTAAGTTATCAAAAAGCACCTATCATCCTGCCAAGTCATCCAATTGGGCTACCCACTTTTGATGGAAAGATGCCATGGGAAGATTACCATTCCTTGCTTGAGACAGCTGCTGACATACATGGCTGGACACCTGCAGTGAAAGCTGCAATGCTTAGTCTGTCACTCCGTGGAGATGCATTAGCAATTCTCCAAACAATCCCTATGGCTGATAGGCAGAACTTCGATGTGCTTCTGAGGTGCATAGAAATGAGGTTTGGCCATCAACACATGGATCAACTTTACCGTTCACAACTCAAGAATAGGATCCAGAAGCCAAACGAATCACTCCAAGAGTTCAAAAGTGATATTGCCCACCTGGTAAGAAAAGCCTACCCATCTGTGGATGATGGAGTATATGAGACTCTAGCCATTGAGAGGTTCCTGGATGGTCTTCGGGAACCTGAAACTCAACAAGCTATTAAATTGGCTCGCTCTCAGACACTCAGTGAGGCCCTCACCCAGGCTTTGGAATTCAAAGCAGTACGACAATCAGTGAAGGGTAATGCCCGAGTCCGGGCTGTTGAAGCAGAGGATAGGAGTGATGAGTCTCTGGAAGAATTGGTGAAGAAAGTCATAGAAAAGTTAAGAACAGGAAGGAGGGAGATACGTTGCTGGCGCTGTGGAGAGAGAGGGCACCTGTGTAATAAGTGCCCAAATAAATCAACCACTGAGAAGAATCAGGAAAACTAAAGAGGGTTGATGTAAAGGGGCAACCATCAACCTGTAGACAGAAGACCCTCTCCCCATGTACAAAACCAGTCATTGCAATGTTATCTGATAAACCCCACAGTCTTTACATTAATGGAATGGTGAATGGAAGCTCCTATAAATTACTTATAGATACTGGAGCCACTAGACAAGACAATAATAAACTCCAAAACAGTAGCTAACCAGCAAGATATCTCACCAACAACCTGGAAGCTGAAAACTGTTACAGGTGGGCCTGTGAGTGTCTGTGGAGAGATGATTGCCACCTTCAAGATTGGTAAGGCCTGTTTTAAACATTGTGTACTTGTGGCAGAGATTAGTGAAGAAGTCATACTAGGCTTGGATTTTCTTTCTACTTTTGGCCTAGAGTTGGATCTTAGAAGGAAGACATTGACCATTGGTGGAGAAGAAGTTGTTCTACACTCTGGAAAAGACTGTACAGCCCAAATACAACTGCTGAAAGAAATCACAATACCAGCAAGGAGCCAGATTGTGACTCATGCTACGACAAAGGAGGATGTCCCTGTGGGGATTAATGTGTTGCTAGAACCAGAAATTCATGAGGGGGAGCTTGGTCACGGTGTCCTAGTGGCTAGGACACTTTTTCTTACTAGCCAAGAATTCCCTGTCCTCTTGATGAATGTGAATGATTATGAAGTTACTTTGAAGAGAAGTAGTACTTTAGGACATTGCTCACCAGTCACATCTGTCATACAACAAATGCAGACAACCCAACCACAGAAGAAGTGTCTCCCAGAGAAGCTGAAGGCCTTTGTTGAAGTATCCTGTCAAGATCTAATCAAAGAACAACAAAATGAAGTAAGGGACCTCATAACTAGTTATCAGGATATTTTTGATATAGGAGAGGGCCCAAAGGGCAGAACCAACATAGTTGAGCATGCAATAGATACTGGAAATGCCAAACCCATCTGCCAGAACCCTAGAAGGTTACCTCTGGCTAAAAGAGAGGAAGCTAGAAAAATAATTAAGGAAATGGAAAATGAAGGCATAATTGAACCATCCAATAGCCCTTGGATTTCACCAGTGGTGCTTGTAAAAAAAAAAGGATAATACACTCCGGTTCTGTGTGGACTATTGTCTTCTGAATGACGTCACCAAAAAAGACAGTTACCCTCTACCTCGAATTGATGACACACTGGATAGCCTGGAAGGTTGCAAGTTGTTTTCGACTCTGGACCTGAAAAGTGGATACTGGCAAGTTGGACTTGAACCTAAGGACAAAGAAAAGACTGCATTTTCAATTGGAGAAGGTCTTTGGCAATTCACTGTGATGCCATTTGGCTTGTGTAATGCTCCAGCAACCTTTGAAAGATTAATGGAGAATGTGTTGATGCCAGCAACACAGCAATTGGTGGAGTACTTTCTCAAGAACAAGATGGGGAGGAAAAGGTCATTGGATATTTTAGCAAGGTGCTGTCAAAACCTGAGCGTAACTACTGTGTTACTAGAAGAGAACTGCTAGCAGTAGTGAAATCAATCAGCCACTTCCACAAATACTTATATGGATGTCAATTCCTGCTGAGAACTGATCATGCATCCTTGACATGGCTTCTCCAGTTCAAGTCTCCTGAAGGACAAGTGGCAAGATGGATCCAGCACTTACAAGAATATGACTTTAAATTTGTACACTGAGCTGGAAATAGTCACCTGAATGCTGATGCCCTTTCTCGAAGACCCTGTGAGGAGGACTGCAAACACTGCTCATGCCAGGATGGGAAGGAAGTTTTGGTATATAGGACAACTATTGCCAATGACCACTGGCAAGGTGCTGAGTTACTTAAGGATCAGGAAGAAGACCCTGATCTGAAGCACCTTTGGTTGTGGAAACGTTCTGCAAGAAGACCTAGTTGGCAAGAAATAGCACCTTTGCCACCACATGTCAAGTCCCTCTGGGCACAATGGGACTCTTTTGTAGAAGACAGAGGAATCCTGAAAAGGAAGCTAGAGAATGCAGCTGGTGATCAGCAGAGGCTGCAAATTATTATTCCCAGGAAAAGGATTCCTGAAGTGCTGAGACAAATACATGATGGAGTCTCTGGGGGCCATTTTGGAGTTCATAAGACACTGGAGAAAGTACAAGAGAGGTTTTACTGGCCAAATTCAAGCAAAGATGTCAAGAACTGGTGTTGCAATTGCACTGTTTGTGCATCTGCAAATGGCCCCTTGCATAGAAAGAAGGCCCCCATGAAACAATACAATGTTGGAGCACCTTTTGAACGAATAGCCATTGACATAGCTGGACCATTTCCATTATCTGACAGTGGGAATAAGTATATCCTGGTAGTGATGGATTATTTCAGCAAATGGGTTGAAGCCTATGCCTTGCCAAATCAAGAAGCAGTCAGTGTTGCTGATGTAATAATCAAGGAATTTGTCATTCGGTTTGGTGTCCCATTAGAGTTACATTCTGATCAAGGAAGGAACTTTGAGTCTTCAGTGTTTTCCCATATGTGTGAGGTGCTGGGAATCCATAAGACAAGGACTACGCCCCTTCACCCTCAGTCAGATGGAATGGTGGAGCGTATGAACAGGACCATGGGAAAATACCTGTCAAAAGTTGTATCCAAGCATCAACGAGACTGGGACCAATATCTTCACCTATTCCTGAAGGCATACCGAAGCTCTGTCAATGAGTCTACAAAACTTTCACCAGCCAAGGTAGTGTTTGGGCGAGATATTAGACTTCCTTGTGACTTAAAGTTTGGATGTACACCTGGAGAGGATTTGGTAGGAGAGGACTATGTCACCCAGTTTTAGAAACAGATGGATGAGATTCATGAGATTGTTCGAACCAACATCCAAGGAACCAGTGACAAGATGAAAGAATGCTATGATATCAAGGCAGATCATGGTGGATACCAGCCTGGAGACTTAGTTTGGTTCTACAACCCACAGTGACGTCAAGGGTACTCCCCTAAATTACAGACTTCCTGGGATGGACCTTTTGAAGTGGTTACTAGAATCAATGATGTAGTCTACCGGATCAAGAAACCTAGAGGAAAACCAAGAGTTGTCCACTTCAATCGACTGGCACCATTCCAGGGAGACAATACTGCAGGTAATGCCCAAGATGTGAGAACTATTCAACCAGTTGATCCCAACTTTGAAGAATTTATGGCCAATTTGGACATGTTCCAGAAAGCTGAGGTTACAAAAGTCTGTTATCAAGATTTGTTCACCCTACCAAAAGACTATGCTCTGGCTCACTGTGTAGCTAAAAATCTTGGAGCTTCTCGAGGTATTGCTACAGTTTTTAGGAAAAAGTTTGGAGGACTGAATGATCTGGAACTTCAGAGACCAGCTGTTGGAAGAACACTACACCTTCAGAGGCAAGGAAAACAGCTCTTCTGCTTGGTGACAAAAGATCAACCTCAGCAGGAGTCCACCTATCAAGCCTTGTGGGAGAGCCTAAATCATCTGCGAAATTGTCTTCAAACTCTGGGAGTGAAGCAGCTTGGAATTCCCCGATTAGGTTGTGGCTATGATGGGTTGGACTGGAAAATCGTGAGACCAATGATTGAAACAATCTTCAAGGAAACTGGGATTACCATCTCAGTTTGCATGTTTGCTCCATGGGCAGCTAGTCAGTTGTATCCAGTAAGGCCACCCCCAATCTGCAGACCTGTAACTGTTCTGGGGCAGAACAGTCTTAAGGAGGGAGCAGTGCTACGGCCAGGTGACAAGTTGCCTATGTAAAATCAGCTGGTAATACCAAATGGAATGTTTGGAAGCTTTAGAAGGTTTCTGATAGAAAATAAAAATAGTTAGTTCGTGTTAAGCAGGAAACCCACTAGCCCGGCACCGGCGGCGCCCGGCGGCGTCCGGCGGCGACCGGCGATAACCGGCGACGGCCGGCAATTTACAACAATAACCCATTAGCCCGGCATAGCTCCGGCAGAAACTGGAGCTGACAGAAGAAATGCAGCAGTTGCAATGGAGAGTTCGTCAGATGAGGAGTTATTTGTGATAGTCGCGGTGTGTGCTGAAGAAGAAAAGAGACAGAAACTGAGGAAGCAATTAATAAAAATAATAATTAATTAAAAACAAAATTGAATTAAAATAAAAGAGAAATAAATTAAAAATCAAAATCAAAATAAAAATTGAAATAAAAATTAATTGAAAATAAAAAAAAATTAAATTAATATAAAAAATTAATTCAAAATAAAATTTATTTAATTTTGATTAATAAAAATAATGTCATGTTACTATTTCAATTTAATTTGAACCAATAACAAAAATAATCCATGAGATCGAAATTCTGTCACTGGATCGCCTTTTGTGACTTCATGTCACCTGTCATGCCTGCTATCTCGTCCAGAACTCAATAATTTTTATTACAGTACATCACAAAATCATGTTTCAATTTGTTATTGGTTCAGGTAAGTATTGATTAATAAGATTTGAGATCAATGTGACTTATTTATCTGCAGTATTTTCAAAACAGCTATTTAATAATTTAATCGTCACTATTTTACTTACTAATCAATACTCAACTGAACCAATAACAAATAAAACATGATTTTGTGATGTGATAAAATTTATTGAGTTCTGGATGAGATAACTGGTGATTAAAAGGTGACATGAAGTCACAAAAGGCGATCCAGCAAAAGAATTTCGATCTCATTGAAAATTTTTGTTATTGGCTCAAATTAAATAAAAAAAGTAACATTAAATTATTTTTATCAATTAATAATCAATTTTATTTATGTTTAATTAATTTAAAGAAAAATTTATTTCATTTTTGTTTTATTTTAATTTTATTTTATTTCATTTATTTTTTTATTTTCATTTTATTTTATTTTTTTTTATTTTTTTTATTTCATCTCATTTTATTTTATTTCCATTTTATTTTTTTTATTTTTTATTTTTTTTTTAATTTAATTTTATTTTTAATTAATTTTTATTTTTATTAACTGCTTCCTTCGTTTCTGACTCTTTTCTTCTTCAACAGTGCGACTATGACAAATAAAGAACTCATTGTACCATTCACGCAGAACACTTGCGATACTGGCATCGACTAGAGAAATGCCGGTCAGGCTGCCCGGCAAGAATGCCCCCCAAGAGCTTCTGTCGCCGCCGGCCACCGCCGGTGCCTGAATGCTTCTGTCGCCGCCGGTGACGGACAGATATAGTGGGTTGCCGTTCAATGAAAACAATGCAAAGCAATGTTGCCGGTAAGCATCGGTCGCCGACGGCCGCCGCCGGTGCCGGGCCAGTGGGTTTCCTGCTTTAAGCAGTTGAAGTGATAATCTCCAAAAGTTGTTCTTTAATAAAATCCGTGTTTAAAACTCCTCTGTTTTCTTTAGGTAAACTTGTAACAATATATAGTAAGTTATAATTTGAATATTTTACTCACAGTAGAAATTCCACTTTATTACTTTGACTGAACAGTCTTTACCAAAATACAAATAAACTGTTATTTGTCTTTTGGAAATCAAATTTTAATTTGAATATTCTACTCACAGCAGAAATTCTACTTGATTATTTTGACTGTACAGTCTTTACCAAAATGCAAATAGCATTTTTTTATAATTTAGTATATACTCAATTATTTTGGCTTGACAAACATTACCAGTTTACCAAAATAACCAATTGCCTATGTATTATTACAAATAAAGTCTAGTATTTTGACACATCTCCCTCTCAGTATTGAACTGGCTGGGAGCGGGTGGCGTGGAACTGGCTTGAGCTAGGATGTTTTGTTTTCCAAAGAATTAATTGCACAAAAAGTAACATGTTTTTGATAATCACAAATGTTTAGAACATAAGTTGATTATGTAAAATGTTGAACAAGGTAATTTACTGGATGGAAATGCTATATTATTATAACTTTGTACAAGACTTAGAATGTGTGTGTGAATGAGCAATTTATCATAATATAAATCAATACAATAAGAAAAATGTTTTTTTTTTATTTTTAATATTATTTTTTACAGTATATTAATTTCTATTTATAGATGTATAGGTGTGAGTGTAAGAGAGGACCATAGAGTCCTAAATTACCCTTAATAAAGGTAATCAATCAATCAATCTCTTTTGGTAACATGAACCACCACTACTAGGACAATGTATCCAAGCGAAAAATTTATATTGAAGAAAATAATAGTCTTAATATTTCAGTTGAATCATTTTTTTAAATTTGTGTGAGATTGATAGTGCTTGTCACAAAATGCGAGTCTTGAACCCCACTTAAAAGACAATCTCATTTTATTTTTATACAGTAGCCTACTGTATAAGTAGTACCAGAGCAGAATAAAATTTAACTATATTAAGTGGCAATATTCTTAAACTGTATTTTTATTTTCTACCGATTCATTAGTATGAAAAAAAAAACGTTAAAATATGTGAAAGTTCATAGATATAGTCACATTTTGATAGAATTGCGAATGAATTATAGAAAAAGGGCGTTGATAAAACCATTTCTAATCACGGCAGTATCTCCATCATTTTTCGTTGTTTTAATTTGGGAATTAAAGCATTTAGAAGCAAATATTCATTGACTTGTGCATTCTTTCATGAGTTTATGTGATGATGACATATTTATTGTCATTATTCATTTTTATTTATGAGTTTATTTCCTCGATTTAGGGATCATCATAAACATTAAAACGCATTATGGTACAATATATTATGAATGTTATTAAAACGGAGGGCTAACTATTAGATTAGTAGTATTAAATTCATAGAAGGGATTAATAACATCATACTCCAATAGATTTTCAAGAGCTACCTTTTGTAGAGAATCTGGAGTGTAAAGACTAATTATAATTGATTGATGAAACTAGAAATCACTATTTTAATTGGATATTGGATTTACATATGGTCAACATAGGACTCCATTATACTCTATTTTCAGACCAGGCATTAATGACAATTTTCCTGCTCAGCAACTCAGCTGGTTTACTCTTCTAGTGATTCAATAATCTTTTAGTCATACAAGTATAGACAAACCTACAGGGCCTAAAAACCGCTCCGTTTCTGTGATACAAGGTAAAGATATCGTTGAATGATTTCATTGTTGATCTGAATCATGAAAAACAAAATAACAATATTATTCCGAATTAATGATGGCATGTTATTCAATGTCCATGACCAATCAACAGTTGTAATTAACAATATGCCATCAGTAAAAAATACCAGTACATAATTCAATTTTCTCTGCTGTAAAATCACTTCCCGGTGGTTCGGAACCCACCTAAAACTGTAGGTCCAACTCATCAATCACCATCATCCAACTCATTACCCACGCACAGGTCTCAGACCTATGTGGGCTTCATCCTCAAAAAAAAAATGAAGATAGGGCTATAAACGTGTTTGTAAACGATGCCGTAATCAACTAGACCAGGAAGAAAACATTTCTAGGAGTTTTGTTGGACAGACGATTGACCTGGGCTCATTGAGAAAATATGAAAATATGAGAAAACATTGAGAAAATATGTTGTAAAATTTCATCTGGGGTATTTGTCCTTTTTTGAAAGTCGTCTGCAGTCTACTGACAATAATTCTCGTAAACAATCATATAACGAACCTTTTTTAGTAAAGTGGCTCAAAACCGGGAAGTGAAACTAGTTTCAAATGATCAATTATTCATATTTTCAATTGTTTTAAAAGACGTTAATCGATCAAAAATCAATATTATTATTTAAATCTTGAACGACGTTATATAATAATAATAATAATAATAATTGAAAGTTTAAAAGAATGTGCCGAGAAGATTGGACTACAAACTTCCTACGAAAAAACTGTCTTCACTTGCCATAATACAGAAGCCACAAAGCTTGACACCAAATATGGAAAAATTAAGAAAGTCCCCAACTTTAAATATCTGGGTGAAAATGTCTCTGAAAAGGAAGCCCATAGCGATAGAATTCAAAAAGCCCGGAAAGATTTTGGACTAGTGCTTAATATCTACAATAAAAAATGCCTCTCCATGAACACAAAAATTAGACATTATTCTACAGTCATTAAACCCTCAATGACATATGCCAGTGAAACATAACCTCTTAATCGAAAAACGGACTTGGATATTCTTTTGAAGGAGGAGAGAAAGATCATCCGAAAGATACTTGAACCGAGATAAACAGATAATGGTTACAGAAAAATTGTGAAGTCGAAAAGCACTGCTCTAAAATGCACTGCTCTGACATGAGGAAAAGAAGACTTAAGTTTTTCGGACATATTAAAAGACTCCCCGACAACAGAATGACAAGAAAATAGTGGAATATGTCTGCTCCCTTAAAAATGGAGAAGAATGGATAAAGAATGTTAAAAAAGATTTCAACCTCGCGAGAATTCAGGAGGAAATAATTATAGACAGAAACAAATAAATGTGCTGTAGACTGGGAGGCCAGGCCAGTGGAGGGTTGCAAAAGGATCGGAACTAGATGGACTGAAGATAGAAAAAAGGCATTCTCAGAGAGAATGAAGGCATACTGGGAAGAGAAAAGACGTAAAGTACCAGTAAAGTGATTCATAAATAAATACTTAGCGACTTCCACTCTGGGAGCTAGACGCAAATAAAAATAATAAACATTGGACACAAGGCAGCAACCTGCAAAAGCACAAAAACCGAACATTTGAGTCTGCTGAGATTTGCAGAGAAAACATTGAGTAGCGTAAATGAAAGTTAGACCAAGCATTCAGTCTTCGCTCGCACGTGTGATATGGTACCGTCCCGGAAAACTGCCAAGCCATTAATTAGATGTGAAACGCGAAAAGGCGGCATCCAGTGGGCATGGGATGGTGTCGGGCAGGGGCAGAGAGTTCACTGCAAACAGCATTGGGCTTGCAACGCGCTTGTTCGTTCACTGACACTTCAGACTTCACGTTACCATCACTTTCTGATTCCCACTCTCCAACTCCACAACTTCTTCTAATAACACTTTCGAGGACTCTGTTTCGTTTTTAACTTAACTTTAGCCAACAACTACTGCTCTCGCTGCTCACCCCTTTTTCGCCATTTTTTTTGACTCGCCTCGTACTACTCTACTACAGCTTACATTTCCTCACAACTTCAGGTTTATAATATAGGCTACCAGATCAACCGTATGAAGGTGGTACTGAATATACTTTATATTAATATTTCTCACACTTTCCAGTTGAAATTTTTAAAAGGGTATTTGACGCTAATTACTTAGTGATGTGGTAGTTATTTTTCATTGTTATAGTTAAACATCAATACACAAAATACAAATAATGACATATTAGTTGTGTTTATTAAACAGCAATATTGTTCATTGCTGTTCTTTCTCTCAATTTCAACAAAGGTTCTGTAGCAGAAATTTACTCATGTAAGCTAATGGGAGTATAGAATACATTCATAAAACAAAATAAACATTTCAGATACCTGTATAGTCCTATCCTGAATAAGAATGTAGATAGATGTTCGTTAACATTCACTCACTAGACTAATCGACTAATGTATCAATTGTACAAATGAATGACAGTTTCGTATATAATAACAATTGTTTCTTATATTTTAATGACATATAGAGTCATAGACATAGACATAATGAAATAGACTTGCATGCAATACGGACAATACCTAGACTCCTAATGGAGGAATTGAGGAAGTTAGTTCGCTGGTGGAAGAACACTCTTCGTTGGAGTCAAGTAAGCGTCCCATTGGCCGTTCTCAGAGCTTGATAAATAGTGGAAGTTTTAAGTTGGAAAAAATATCTTCATCGATAGCGAAATGCTTCCCGCAGGCATAACTCCATCTTAATAGAGTTTGAAGCCGACTTTCCGAACTACATCAGCTGAATTCGGACATAGTTATGGGTTTTTGGTTGGTCTTTCTTTGTTGTCTTCCCGAACCTCGTAAACACACTAGAAGAAAATGTACCGCGTAGCGCAGAGGGAGACAATCACATCCCAAACTGAGCACTTCAATCCGAATCTTCTCTCCGCTCTCCCAAAATATCGCTTGGAAATTCGTTTTTTCGTGATTCTGCTACATTGGTAGAGATCCATTGTCATTTTTCCTTACCAAACCTTTAAAAAATTGAGAAGAAGAAAAAGAGGATATAAACTTTTTATGGGGAATTCAATAACTTGCAAGAATAAATAATATTATAAATAATGATAATTATTATAATATTACAAATAAATAATATACTCACGTAGGCCAAACGTTTTCGAATCGTAGAGATTCATTTTCAAAGGTGTCCTCTATCGTCAATGTTGGTATTTGGTTAAAAGAATAATTTCCGTTCTATTAGAATGTGATAGAAAAGTTTGTGTAATTTGAAATTCAATTGTTAATTGAAATTTTTTTTGATAATTGTGTTTGGTGTGATAATTAAATTTGTTGCTGAAGGTGAAGTAATTTTGTTGAGTGATGATTTTTAGGATGTATATTTCAAATTGTTCCAAGGTATTAAGCTCGTGTCCTTTAGCTTTTATATGATGTAGAATGTGTAGGTTGGTAGTGATGTCAGAAATAGTGTGTCTAGTTTGAATGATATGGGCGGCGAAGATCGTTTCGGTTTTTGTATTTAATATTTGTAAATGTTCTTTGTAACGTTGTTTGAATGCGCGGCCTGTTTGTCCTATGTGAAATTTGTTACAATAAGATCAGTTCAGTTTGTAGATCCCTGGTTCGTATTTGTGCGCGTTCAGTATGGTTTTGGGTGCAAGGGCATTTTTTATTTTTGTCTGAATGCGATGGTGCGGCCGGCTTTATTTAAGATTTTTGCTAGTCTGATTGCGGATTAATTTATGTCATTGAGATGTATTTTTGTCGGTGGTATTGATGTTTTGTTTTTTGGTTATTATTTTATGATTGACTATGTCAATTAGATCGTGTTTGTAGCCGTTTTCTTGTTCTAGGTATTTTATTGTATTTAGTTCAGTGTTGTAATTGTCCATGGATAGCGGTGTGTTGTTCAGTCTATGTAGCATTGACCTGAATGCTGAGTGGTTGTGTTGTGTTGGATGGTTGGAGGTGCTATGTATTAGGATATCTGTCATTGTTGGCTTTCTGTAAATGTTGAAGCTGTGTTGTTTGTTTGTGTTCTTTGTAATTGAAAGGTCTAAGAAATTGATTAATTTGTCTTGTTCATATTCTGCTGTGTATTGAAATGTTCTTGTGTATTTCGTTCATGTTTGATCGGAGTTGTTCACATTGTCTTTTGTTTCCTCTGTAGAACGTAGAGCAGTAACGCACTGTAGAGCAGTAGAACGTCATCTACCGTACATATCTGTGCCAGTATATTATGTTCTGTGAATTTTTTTATTAAATAGTATGTGAGTGTTCTCGCAGTGTTGGAGATAGATTTCGGCAAATATGCTGGAAATTGATGAATCCATCAGGTTGAGAGTAAAATTTGTTGCTGAAGGTGAAGTAATTTTGTTGAGTGATGATTTTTAGGATGTCTATTACACAAACTTTTCAATCAAATTCTACAAAAACCACAATAGTTCTTCTAACCAAAAACCGAAATTGACGATCAAGGAAACCTTTGAAAAAGAATGTATTGCATTGAATTCTTGCCACTTTTCAATCGATTTTTCAAGTTTTGATAATTTGTGGTTGATTTATGTGTTGAGTATAGAACATACTGATGGCAAAATTATAAAGAAAGCTATTTTATAGTAACAAAGAAAGTTTTTTTCGGTTTTTGCTACAGATTTAGCAAGTGAGAATGTTGAAAGTATGCTGTTACTGGTAGTGAGTGAGTGAAAGAGGTCGATGAAAAGTGATCTCCCTTGGGGCGACAAGGAATTTCCATTCGACCCCAGAAAAGAGAGAGACAGAGAAAGAGAGTCCTGCGACGCCTTCGCCTGAGGCTGTTGATTCCATTAAATTTTATATCTGTGTGTTAATTTCACTGCACAATCACCACTACCCTTCCTCTTTGTTATCACCATCCCTCTCAATATAGCAAACCCATTATCATTCTATTTTTCAGCTAATAAACAGAGTCCCTCCAAAACAGTTGCCAATTCACGCTTGTCTGCGAATGAAGCTCCAAGCTAAAATCAAGAAATTGTTTCTCTCAGTATTATTACACACTTTTCTGTTATTCGTTTCGCTACTGTATTTCGATTTATCCTTTAAAACATTTTACTGTTTCTTAGAATACAGGCCCAATTTAAGAAGATTAGACTGAGTGAGTTTCAAAATTGATATCACAATGGGCCTACATACTGGAAAATATAAAAACTGCAATCTCGACTTTCCGTCAGGGAGATGAAATACAATAATTCTTATCGTATCCAATTCCTAGGACTTTCACTCGGAATACAAGTGATCAATTTTGAATAAATTGAAACATTTCAAGTTTCCATATCCTCACATAACCTACTATTTTTTTATGATACCGTATACATGAAAATTGCAATTCAAACTTACATTGTCAATGAGCTATAAGATGATCTACTACTTGAATTCAATCTCAATGAGAATGACTTAGTTCAAGCTTGGAATAACTACCAATGCAGGCTATCACTTATCAGTATGTTGATAAGAGTATCATTTAAATTTAATGTTAACTTTTTATGGTAAATTCAATTACTTGCAGTCAATTCTAATTTATGTTTGGCCTGAGTAAAAATATCATTTTCATCCTCAATTAAAATTGACTGCAAGTCGTTGAATTCACCATAAAAAGTTAATATTAATAATGCAGATCGTTATGGAACAAGGAATCCTGGAATATTCATTTAATATTTCAGTCTGAATTTTGAAAATTAATATAATAATACAATGAATACCGTGATCAAAATTTTCACATAGAGCTGCTCGGTTACAGCATCGCTTCATTCAGTAAAAATTCCCAAGCAAATTTTTTATGTCTATCCACTGATTTGCTTTTATAAAATTGAACAATATAGTGCAAATACATTGAATGTCGATATCCTGGTGAACACATCCACATCACATTAAGGGCCGGTTTATGAGCTCGGGTTTTCATAGTCCGCGTTTATCGTTAATCCCGGACTAAGGTAGACGAGGACTAAAAAATGGCTTTATGAGACAGAGCGTAGGCTAGTTAGACCACGGTTTATCTTTAGCCGAGCGCAACTTAGACCGAGGCTAAAACGGCTTAAACGGCAGGGAATCACAGAGAATTTTTGTTGGGAGGTTGGCAACAGCCGCTTGGAAGCATCTAGCATGTCACTGTCAGCAATTAAATATTCTTCGTCTTCGTCGTCGCTACCCTTAGCCATCAGTTTTATTAATTAAGTGTCGTGTTTTGAGGGTCCTGTTTTCAAGTTTGTTTATTTAACGTATTATAGCGATCTAGATTTATTTAGCATAGTGCAGTGACTTGAATAGTGTAGTGTAATCGTATTAAATTTCAATTATATTTACTAAAAGCAGACCATATTTTCATTTTTCTCTTTAAAAAAAAATGTTGGACTTGAAGAAGAGTTGATTTCACTCAAGCAGAATTAAAATTACTAAAAACATTGGTTCTAAAACGACCAATAATAGAAAAACGTGTACGATCAGAAGACAGAAGAGATGTGAAAATTGGCTTAGAGTGAGATTCTAGTAGAATTCAACGCTGCAGGGTTGAACAGTTGAAAGGTGCATGGAAACGCGCAAAAAAGGATTGTTAGTCACAGAAAGGAGGAGCAAATTCCGGACTGGTGAAGGGCCTCCATCACATGTAGCAGAGGAGGGCATGGAGATGGATGAAATGTTTGCAGATCAAAAGCCATTGGAAAACAATAAGAATATACCAATTCCTTGTAAAAATTATCCCTCACTTTCTTATAATTTATGCACTGAAATTTTCCACACGTTTGCACAACTAAAGAAGTTACTTCTATTAAGGCTATCTTCATAGTAATTTCAATATATAACTTTTTTGAGGATGAAGTCCACATAGGTCTGAGACCTGTGCGTGGGTAATGAGTAATGAGTTGGATGATGGTGATTGATGACTTGGACCTACAGTTTTAGGTGGGTTCCGAACTGTTACCTATATAATTATTCAATTTTTGGCATAATAGTTTATCGTTTTATTGTAATAAAAGAGGGGTTCACGAATGGGCCACCAAACAATATTTATTTATTAGAATGCCACTAACTTATCATATTTTATTGTGATAAATAATTGTAATGGATCATTTTTTGGTCGTTTGAGGTTGGTTTCTTGCATTTTCTGCCATTTATTTTCATTTAATTTATTTAGTTTATTTTTAAACATCAGTGAAAAAAAATTAATATGACTTTGAGAGTAATGAAACTGTTCAGAATTCAAAGACGACCCTTAATATAACATTCGTTTTTGTTAAAATCGAAACAGTAACGAGTTAATGACTTAATCCAGGTCTTAAACCTGCCCTCTAGCAGGTTTAAGTTGGAGATTAAAAACATCATTTTTACGCCCGAGATTGTGTCATTTACGCTCGAACATCGACTCATAAGCCCACCGAGTTTATCTTTTAGACTCGAGTTGATTTGTTGTTGAACTCATAAAGCCAACTTTTTAAACTCGAGTTTATCCCTGCGATAATTGCCCGTTAATTGCCCGGCGTTTATCGTTTACGCCTGGGCTTTGTTAAACTCGAGCTCATAAAAGCCAATTTTTAAACTGCAGCGCAAAAACCGGTTATTTCTCGAGTTTAGACTCGGACTAGAGATAAACCCGAGCTCATAAACCGGCCCATAATATAATACGTCCAATATTCTGGTTGCTGATCACATCATTCATTGACTGACACATGATTTTTTGGGGAGGGGATTATTAAATTTGATTCTAAAGCAGCCCACCAGTAAACGAACAATTTCTTATATGAATGTGTGAATCCATCAAGAAATTGGCATTACCCTAATAACGTTTGTCAGCAGTCATAAATGCAGGTTAACAAAAGAAGGCTTTTGACAAGCATTATCTTTTTAAAATATAGCCTTTAAAACCTATTAAATAAAGCCTTTAATAAACCTTTTCAAATAAATACTGTTACATTAATTCAGCTCATACAGTTTGTTCAATGAGAAAGTAACTAGTGAGCCCAACGGGCTGGAGAACTCGCTTGCAAACAACTAATTTTGGAAAGGAAAACTCATTTCTAGCTTATCCTAGGGGAAGGTGGTAACGAAAAACGGCTGTTTTGAAGATACCGTACTGATTTATATCAAATTTACAAGACATTTATCACTTGAAGTTCAAGTTCATCGTTGCTCTGATACACAGATATAATAATAATAACAATAATAATAATTATTATTATATTCTACAAAAAAGAGCTACTCATACCAGGGCAATGGAAAAGTGCATCTATAGAGTAGATATATTTACCACATAAAAAAACAGCTGGTTATATACCCATACATCAGGGCAATGAAATCTCTATATAAAAATGAATGACTGTCTGTATGTATGTATGTGTGTTCCCTATAGACTCCAAAACTACTTGACAGATCGGCATGAAACTTTGGGAATATGTTGTGTGAATATTGGGGATGGTTTCTGACCATAAATTTCAATAGGGGAGCTAATAATTATTATTAATTAATCCATTTTATAGACCTAACCTACTAAACTTGCCAGCCAAACAGCTTAAAGGAACAGCTGATATAAGTCAACAGTTTTTAATCATATGGCAAGCCCCTTAGTGGCGTTATTTACGCTGTCTTTGAACAGCAAAAAACTTTGCACTTTGCATGTAGACTACCGTGCAGTTGGAGCCTTGCAATATGTAGGAAACATACGACTGGGTATGATGAAATGTAATTATGCCAGGTTGATGAAATCTGTTAACCAATGCAGCTAGAAATTTGAAATGCAGCCTCAGCGGGAGGTGGCGAATAATAAAATACAAAACCTAGCTTCTACCCTTATAGTCATAGGAGGTTTAAATTTGAAATGCTTCTTCATTCAGAGGTGGTGATTAAGAAAACAACGAAGCCTCTATGATCAGCTGGAAGAGCCCTAGGACTAACTTCTTTCCTAATTTGAAATGTAACCTCAGCGGGAGGTGGCGAATAATAAAATCAAGGAGAATTTTTATGAGAATGCAGCAACGCGCGTTGGGCCAGCTAGTAAGTATATAATAATTATCTGTTCTAGTCACGAGTAAAAACTAAGAAGTCGTTACGCTCGTTCTCGTTCAAATACTTATAGTTGCTCTCTTGAATTAATGGACTCTTCTTCGCTGCTTAGTATTATGTCAGTTTTTAAAATGTATCTTCAAACAATATATGACAGCAATGATGGGCCAACGGAACTTGAGACATATTTTATCAACCAGTGGCGTAACGTTTTCCATTTGCACCCCCCCCCGCAGTTGATTTTCCGGGCCCCTCTCCTCAAAATCATATAAATAACCCCCCTCACCCTCCCCCTAAAAGACTTGCATAATTTGTGGGCAGTTATCATAATAAATTATGTAAAACTAAACACCTTTTTCTCTATTAAATTTTAAAATTCAATCATGTTCCAAGGGGGGATAGTCTAATAATTTTGGCTCTAGCCTACAGGTTCCTAAAAGATGGAAATAGTTGAGAGTTGATTCTATTATAAATAATTAACTTCATAGAAACCTTAAATTGATGTATTCCATAGTCTTCCATAGGATCCACATTCGATGTGTTAGCACCTCCGCTCTACAGTACTGTACAAAGAAAAATGTTGACTGATTCCTTCTGACACAGATCTCCACTTATTACCACTTCTTCGTATATCCTAATTATACATTAAGGAATTCGGTGGGAAATTAATTTCCTCCAATATTTGCACAGTGGAGACATAGCTGTAATCATAACGAGTATCTCTATAGCCTAGAGTTTTGTCCTAGGTATGTCTCAATTTAATTTCCTGAAGTCACAACATCCTGCTTCTGAATTCCTTCACTATTTCGCTATTTGCAAATTGATAAAGTAAAGAATAAACATTTGACTGACAAAATTTAGCCTCCAGTGTTTCAGTTTTATTTCTTTTGAAAAAATATATAAATATTTCAGTCCGGGCACGAGGCAATTCTTGAAAAAATATATTTTCATTCCTGGCACCCTTATAGCCCGGGCCCCCGCGCCGCGGGGTCTGCAGGGGTGTATGTTACGATACTGGTATCAACATAATAGAAGTCAGTTGTTTTAGTAGTCTACGGATACATGTTGAAGAGGAATGTGTGCGGAAAAATTTAATTTTCAAAAAGGAAAGCGTGAGAGGTAACCATTTCAGAAGCAGGTTGTCAGTAAGCAGCAATACAGCCTGATTACAGTTGAGAGGATAAAGGGATGGACGAAGAGAAAAGAAAATGAGGATTCCAAGCAAAAATGTTGGGTGGATGGAATGTCAGAGGGGAAGGAACTGGTCAGAAAACGTCAGAAAAACTGAGCACGTAGGGTTGATGAAATCGTTTGTCCGATTCTGCATGCTCCTAGCAAAGCAGAAGAATTGAATCAGGGTCGGTTAAGGACAGAACAGTGAAGGGATACGGGAGAAGAAGGGTTTAAAAGGGACACCAGAAAATCAAGAAGACGATGTAATGGCTTTGAACATCAACATAGATCCTTGCACATCTCTTCAAAAGAGCGAGGAAGATAGAAAATAATTTGAAAACGTCCATTTTCTCCCTACCCCATCTTATTTTAATCTTGTCTCATTCTCTCTGAGGCGCTAAGGTTTAATTTGGTTATACCACCCCACCCCTACACCCTTATTCTCACGCCGACCACATACAAAAAACACAATGCTTTTTCCTAGGTGACACTTTCTCATACCAAACTCATCTCCCAGCTTTTATTGTTGATGCTGTTTCTATCATAACCGCCATCGTCAAGTTTATAGTGGCTTTGAGCAACCATAATACGGTTTTTGCTTTTCACCAGTCATCCATTGTCCATTCATGTTGTCCTATGTGTGCTCCCTCAATCAGAAAGCGCTAAAAAGCCATCCCGCTGTTAATTGAATCAAATGTATGAATAATGAGAGGAAGATTGTGAGGATTATTTTGTGGCTTGATTTTCAAGTCTTCTGAATTCGTAAAGCATATAAATGTTTTGTATATAGGGTAATGACTGGATCTCCCCGAGCGGGGAGAACAATTATTGAACGAGCGAAGCGAGTTCTTTCTTTTGACTTGAGGCTCGAGGCGTTGTGTGTTTGTTTGTATGTTCCACGATAACTTTCGAACGCCTTTATCAATCAACTTCAAATTTGAAACACAGATTCTTAGTATCTTTAGACAGGTCAAGTTCGTTGGCCAATAAAATTAACCGACTCCTTCATCCTTTTTGAGGCGAATCAAATAGGCCCTTCATTGATATATATATATATATCTATATATCACTATATATAGAAAATAGTTGTTTCTACGATTCTACACCATAATTATGATGGCATTCGCAATAGATTTCAAAATATATTTTGAGTTATTATCAGCTGTAGGTGTAGATGTGATCAGGGTTTATATATATATATATATATATAGCGAGTTTTTGCAACTTCAGTTTCGTCGCTTCTCGCATCCCAATCGCCATCTTTCCTTATTGATCCAGTCTCCTTCAAAAAGACCTTTACTTTCCATTTGGATGTGGACGTTGGAGATCCATTTTCTTTTGCGGTCTTCCACGCCTATTCCTGTTCGCCGGTATCCAATTCCAGACCTTCAAAGGTATTGTCTCTTCATTCATTCTGCGCAGATATGTCCATACCATTTTAATTGCTTCTCTCCAATGACATCCATTATTGAGTTTTTTGCGCTCATTCTCTTATTATAGAATCTCTATCTGATATACTAATTTCATTGCACTGATATTTGGATATAATTATGAACAGCTGTTTTTTATGTGGTAAATATATTCCATTGCCCTGATATATAGGTATATGATTACGGTAAGTCTTTTTTGTGGAAAATAAATCTGTGTATCAGAGCAAAGATGAACTTGAACTTAAAGTGGTATGTCTTGTGAATTTTTAAATAAGTATCTTCAAAGCAACCGTTTTTCGTTACTACCTTACCCCTACGTCCTACAATAAGCTTCCCAAATGAGTTTCCCTTTCAAAAATTAATTGTTTGCAAGCGAGTTCTCCAGCCCGTTGGGCTCACTAGTTTATTATATTGCATTAATAATCTATTGCTTGTTTTGTTATGTGTTATATATGTAGGCCAGACAAAATAAGAATATTCAATAAAATTTGATATCCATCGTAATTAAATGAATTTTCAACAAACCAATATTATAATTATTGCTATTGCTATTATTATTGAACGAACGAAGCGAGTTCTTCCTTTTGACTTGAGGCTCGAGGCGTTTTGTATTTGTTTGTATGTTCCACGATAACTTTCGAACGCTTTGACCAACCAACTTCAAATTTTAAACGCATATTCTTGGAACCTTAATACAGATCAAGTTCGTTTGCCAATGGAATTGCCCCACTCCTTCAACCTTTTTGATGCGAAACAAAAGGATAGGCTCCCAGCCCTTCATTAATATATCTATATATTACTTTATATAAAAAATAGTTGTTTTCACCATATGGAATTCGCAATAGATTTCAAAATATATTTTTCCTACAACTGCTCGTAAAGTAGTTCTTTATGTACTGAAAACTAATTGTAAAATACCTCTTTACTGCTCAGCAAGCGGTAAAGTACTTTACGCTCGCCAGCTGTTTTCATTGCGCTTCTGTTCTTCAGTATCAGTATCTTCAAAACAGTCGTTTTTCGTTACCACCTTCCCTTATGATAAGCTTCTCAAATGAGTTTCCCTTTCCAAAATTAGTTGTTTGCAAGCGAGTTCTCCAGCCCGTTGGGCTCACTAGTTAATTATTACTTTCTGTGCAATTCACATTCTGATGTTTTATATGGTCCTTACACTATCTTTTTAAACCAATTCATTCAACATCCCTTTCGAAGGTGATACTAGCTACTTTTTGGGTAAACATCCCAGTAGCGAGCAGTGCGCTGAAGCAGAAGTCCAGTAGAGTAACCAGGATGTTGAAATGGAGAAGGGCTAATGGTGATTTTGGGCCCTTGAGAGGGAGCCTGAGGGATAATGGAATGGTAAAGGAATGGTGAGGGATAATGGTAAAGGGGGTACTAGTCCAGTCATTTTAGAACTTTTAGGCCCTAATCTGCGGAAAAATTCCTAGAGAGCTGAATTTTTGTATACTTCTTCATTGCAGCATTTTAATGAATATGTGAAAAATCGACATTGATATCGTGCCGGCTAAAAAATTTATAAAGGTCAAAAGGTAGCGAAAATCTCGTGAAATCAGTTTTCCGCAAATATCTCGCGAACTATTTCTCAGAAGTCAATGGAGGACATTACAAAAAATGTTCATCGTGCAATTATCTACAAAAAATCATTGTTGAATTTTTCTGTAAGATCAACCGTTTTTGGAGTAGAGCGCTGAGAAAACAACTATAATGCATTCACATGGATTCATATTGTATACAAAGTCTTTACCGAATACTCCATTGCTTTTTATTCATGTTTTTTAGTTTTGAGACCCATCACTTTATACCTGCTACTGCCTTAGCTCTTGAACGGCTGCTGCTGTTTCAACAGATTAGTTTAAATAAAAAAATTGAGGAAGATCTTTACAATGTTAAAAATGTTGTTTACAAATGTTAACATTTACAATATGAACTAAGCCCATATCTAACAGCACTATTTAATAATGCTGGCATGAGAAAAACTCAAAAATAAATAATATAATTCTACTGCGATCCAATTAATTGTAGAGTGTAGCTTGTGATAATGCAACCAAAGACAATGTAATTATTATATTGTCTTTGATGAAACGTGCATAATTGATGGTGGACTTCCTATGCATCGTGTCGTATGGCAAAATAATGATACATTTAGTATTATCAATAACAAATATATTAATTATTTATTGAACAATTTATAATTTTTGATGGTTTTCCGATCATTTCCAATCTTTTTTGATGGTTAATCCGATACCAGTAAAATATCAAAGCCATGGAACAACTAAGATGAACCTAAGAGGCTCCTGATATAGTCATTTTCACAGAGCACGGTTTAAGTTTAAAGGAAGATGAAATGACACAACTTAATATTCCAAACTATTCATTGAAGGCATCGTATTGCAAGACATCTCATCAAAGTGGGGGAGTAGGTGTCTTCACTAAAAATGCTAAGAATATGCAAACATTTAATTAAGAATATGTAGAGAAATTTGCTGTGGAAATGGATTTAGAAGTTACTGGTTTGAGAGTAAAAATCGAAAATAATTTCGAAGTAGCGGTGTTAGGTATTTACAGGTCACCAAATGGTGAATGAAACAATTTTAGCAAACTATTCAATAGGCTTTTAGAGATTACTACTACTCGTTTTACAAACGTAATTGTAGTGGGAGATTTCAATACAGACTTTGCAACACAGAATAAAATTACAAAAGATTTAAGGGATATTATATACATGAATTCCTTTGAAATAAAAGTTAATGAATATACAAGAGCCACGAGAACATCACAATTAATAATTGATGACATCCTTACAAATATAGAGATCACTGTAAAACAAGATTAGGCGGCTCGGAAATATCTGATCATGACTATCAAATCTTAGAGGTAGGGTTGCAAGGCCATAGATCGATTAAAAAGAGTAGAGTAATGAAAGAAATTCATCAATGTGAACAGGGGAATTTCGATTGTTTGAAGATGAATCTGCTACAAGAAAACTGGAGTAGGGTTTACAATAGCAATAGTTTAAATAACAAATATGATAGTTTCATCATTAGTTTCAGGTTTCATATTATTATGAATTTATTGTTCAGTTAAAAAAGCCCATGTAAAAAACAAATTAGACAACATTGAAGAGTGGATAACTGATGAAAGAAATAGGCAATCTAATATTAAAACTGACACTGTATTTCACATTTATATGTTTTACTCACATATATTGGAGATGCTTGAAAGATGCATTTCACTTCTGAAAAGAAGCTTCGTCAGCCTGCCGCCAGGTTTGTTGAGGTTAGGATGAGCGGCCATTATGTAGTTAAAAAAAGCGTTTGATTTGAATTGTGTTTGGTCGTTGAGTAAGTTGGTTCTATCTTTTTTATGGTGTTTGAATATTTCATATTGCTCCAGTGTATCTAGTTTGTGACTTTTTTGGAATGTGTGTAGAATTTCTAAGTCAGTTTGGATGTTATTGTGTGAGTGTCCAGTGTTGATTGAGTGATCAGCAAATGTTGAGTCAGAGTTGGAATGTAGTGCTTTGATGTGCTCTTTGTATCTTGTGTTGAATGATCTGCCTGTTTGTCCTATGTAGAACTTGGGGCATGTCTTGCATTTGAGCTTATATATTCCTGGTTTGTTGAATTTGTGAATTGTACTGTTTGTTGGTTGAGCTGTTTTTGTGAGGTTGTTTGTTGTTCTGAATGCTGTGTTAAATCCGGATTTTTTGAAGATGTAAGCTATTTTGTGTGATTTTTGTTGAAATATGTGAGTGCGACAAACCTGTTTTGGTTTGCAGGTTTTGGATTTTTATTTTTCATTTTATTCAGGATTTTGTCTACTAGATCAACTAGATTTTAACTGGTCAGACCCATCATAAATTACAGAAAAGCAGCAGGATACAAATTAGCCAAACAGATACTCAACTACGCAAACTCATCAATATCAATCATCCATCTCACAGAATTACGCAGACCTCATAAACAAAATAAAAATACACACATCCCACATAATTCTACACTAGCATCATTTGACATAAAAAATCTGTACACAAACATTTCAGTAACTGAAACCATTTCCATAATAGAGAACATACTCAAAGCACAAAACAACCCACCTGAACACACAAAAGAACTAATAGAGACATTAAAAATCATCACATCACAAAACTACTTCACCCACAATAACAAATATTACACCCAACCAAAAGGACTACCAATGGGATCCCCAATCTCCAGCATCTTAGCAAAAATATTTTTACAGCACGTAGAGAATACTAAAATACTAAAAAACACCAAACACTCAAACAAAATAATTTACTGGCACCGCTACGTTGATACTCTACAATTGAACAAAACCCATAAAAACTTACAATACACAGCAGAATATGAAACACAGACTACACCTTAAACTTCTTAGACCTCACTATTAAAAAAACTAAATAACATGCACAAATTCAAAATCTACAGAAAACCAACTCTCACAGACACACTCTTTCACAACTCATCCAACCATCCAAATCAACACAAACTTGCTGCTTTTAACTCCATGATCCATAGACTCCTAAATGTTCTACTATCACAAACTGACCACCAAGAAGAAATCAATACAATCAAATATTTAGCACAACAAAACGGATACAACACCAATCTAGTAGACAAAATCCTAAATAAAATGAAAAATAAAAATCCAAAACCTGCAAACCAAAACAGATTTGTCACACTCACCTATTTCAACAAAAAACCACACAAAATAGCTTAAATCTTCCAAAAATCCGGATTTGACACAGCATTCAGATTTTTACAGAGAGCACACAGATAAAAAATGATTTGAGTTTGCTGGATTATGTGGTGATTTGGCCAAGTTATAATGTATCTTATGTGAGGCAAAAAGAGGCAGTCGGCATTGTCTTGTTTTTGAGTACTGGAAAAATGGTGGGGCATGACGTTCTTCAGATCAATAAAGATATAGGAGAATGATATACGAATATAAAGATCAAATCTGTGATATGAAAAATACTTTATTCTTATACTGAAAAACTTTGCAAATAGAGCAGAAGTTTGCAAGTTATGAGTACGGTAATTCTGAACAGAGTGATGTCATTTTGCTTTTTCTATTTTGCTAATTTGAGTGAGTTAGGGAACAACCATGTTCCTATTAACCTTGAACGAACTAGTCTGATGCTTTTCATACAAGGGACCAAGCAAGTTTACGTTACTATTGGCAACGTTGCTTGCCATGATTGGTCAACCCTGAAAGAAGCTAGAACCCATTCTTGAGTTCAGAGCTCATCAGCTGTGAAAAAATAATGCATGTCCATATAGTTAATCTATAAATTGGTGGTGTCCATGTAAATCTTAGCTTGCAATATGCTACAGTTTTATTGCAATGCTATTTTATATGGGAATATGATCACACTGTTGCCATTTTCTATTTACAATTTGTCAGTCAAAGCACACCACAACAAACTAAGGCCCAATTGCATCTACAACCCTTGGAAGATCAACAAGGAGCCAGCCAGTAACCAGAGCAGATCCAAACGAACATAAGTGCTCTTGTAGGGAACATAAGGTGGGGGTAGTGTTATGGGCAGTAATTTCTTTTGTTATCTGCCTGTGTCAATATTGATTTTCAGAAACAATTAATTACTCTCCTCCTCGCCTCGTAGTTTATCTGTGAAACCTGTAGAATTTTTAATTAGAACTTCATGGAATTTCATCAAAAATTGTAGAATGTCTTATCTGTTTATTTTAGAATTTTATAGAGAAATTGAGGACCTTCTCATTCTTTCTGGATCATGATAAAACCTATTTAAAGCAAGTGCTTAAGTAAACATTAGTTCACTCTTTGAATCTCATTGTCATAACAAAGTGGCAGCTCTGTTCATAGTATAAACGTTTGTTGTTAAATTATAATTGCCATATATTGTGACTGTATTAGTGAGAATTCTCATACATTTTATACAAGTGGACTCTACTCTTAGCTATTATTGTATTATGGACTTGTGCTACATAAGTTTAATTGTTATTTTAAGACGTTTCTTCTTGAATTATTGGACAGCTTATTGAACAGTTATTATTTAATTCTAGATCAGCCTTTTAAAATTTAGTGATTGATTTTTGTACTGTAATATTGCAAATTCTTTATTAGCTGAACATTATCAATTTATCTGTTTTTGATTAGCCTACATTATTCTGTGAGATATAACTGATTAGTGCATGTTGTGAATAATTTGTGTTAATAAAGTGCGAGTGTTAAATTTAAGTGTTACCAGCGTTATTTTAGAGATAGTACCCATAACAATTGGTGTCAGAAGTCAGGGAATTTTGTGTTTTATAAAAAATGGCTGGCAAAATTACATTGCATGATGTAGAAGTGGCCGATATCAAACGTGAATTAGAGGGCTGTGATCTAGAATCATCTGGAAAGAAGTCAACTCTACAAGAGCGGCTTTGTGAGGCGTTATTGGGAGAAGGAGAAAACGTACCTCTACGTACCTCTTCGAGACTCCAGATACAAAATTAATTTCATCAATTGGATATGAGGGAGAATGTAGCATCCATGGAAGGTAAGCTGCAGGAAAATATTACATCAAGGCGAACTTCAAGACAATTTGGCATCCATGGAGGGAAAATTACAAGGAGGTAGGAAGAAGCCATGGAAGTGAAAGTTGAAAATACTGCTGACTCTGTGAATCAAGAAGTCAGTAAGGTAAAAGAGGATTTAAAAACCATGGAAGATTGACTATAAGAAGACTTCAATAGCATGGATGAACGACTTGAACCAACCAACCTACCTTGGCAAATTAAGGTTGATTGTTTCACATAGGAATTGTACTGAACTCACAAGTAAAAAACAAATTAGGCTGTGGTCAATAAGGCCAAGGCTTTAAACAATTAACAGACACACATGATGAAGGGTTTCAAGTCAAAGAAGGTCCAGAATAAAAGAAAATTGCATCTATAATTATTTTAAAGAAAGGTTAAATTCAAAATATCACAGATAAAAATTAACAGCCAATAGAATAATCTCTCGTCGTCTTCCTTACAAATGTAAATATAATTTTCAGATACTGATTTTTGTGCAGTAGCTAGTTTTTAAAGATTAGTTGGAAACTTGAGTTAAAAAAGATCACTGGCCAGGATATAAAACTCTCAACTTGAAACAATTGAAGATATGCCTAAGCATACTAAATGAAAATTATAAAGGTCTGTTGAGGACAGACCCAGATCTTGAAATCTTGACTCCACGGAAAAGTAATATAAAAAGGAAGTATGTCACCTGGATAGTAGTTTTGGTTTCAAGTCTGGTCCATAATAATTATTTTATATTTTTCAAATTCTCTCATGAACCAAGGTGTTGAGGTTACATTAATATTTTGGATGTCAATCTACACCTGAACCAGGAAAACCTGTTGGTACAGAAATACAAAGAGGATAAATTGGGAAATAACTATTTCACAATAATAATGACAGTAGTAACAAAATACATGGAATAATTGTAGTTAATAAACTTGAATTACTGTACCTGGATTTTTAAATAAATAAATAAAGAAGACATATTACTAACAAACCCATTCATTTGAAAAGACTAGGAACACTTCTAGATGTAAAATTTGCTATAAGAAAACGGTTTCTCCACATGGAAGAGCTGCTGCACAGAAAAACACAAGTAAAGTCAGAACATTTTGCAAAGGATTTCAAGTGCATATGTGCCTGGACTGTTTTTTCATGTCTCATTCCATCAAATCTAAATAACTGCAACACATCAAACTTGTACATAACATGATACAGTTTAGTAATAGGCAACTCTTAGTTCAAGTTTATCACTATTTTATCTGAGACATCAATTTTGTATTCTGTTTTCAATCAGTGATTTATTAGTTGCATTGAGCCTTTGTTTCAAAGTAATTGAATTATGGTTGTTTTCATTAGCATTGGTAGGATAACTGTTATCATTTTAAGTTTACTTAGCCAATTGCTTTCTTTCATATTGATTTTCAATATTTAATTATTTTGATATTTAAACTTTGATTGATTCACAATTCTTGATTATTTTGAATCAGCATCGTTTTGTTTCTTAATTCATTTAAAGTTCATATCCTTGTTAGGCTTCTCAGCTGTCTTACATTTCAAATTTTGTATTATTTTTTTATTTGAATCTCTTCATTTATTTACAAAGGCAACTTTGAACAATTATTTCAAGCCAAGGTGATGGGTGAGGGGGTGAGTGATAATACAGACTTCAAGAAACATAATTATAGTCTAATACAGACTTTAAAGAAATGGAGCAATAACTGAGCCAACTCTTGTTTTTATTCAACTTTTCTGCTCTTGCACCCTTAGTGGCTCTACACACTGGTGTCTTACGACATGTGTCTTAAGACATCTGTCGTGTCGTACGGAATTGAATAAGACATGGATGTTTTATGCATGTCTTATGTGCGTTGCAGACGGCTAATTGTTGCGCTCAGTTGTTGACGGCTCACAGCCTCATTGCTCGGGCGACGCGCGCTAGTGCGCATGCGCCAGGGCGGTTGTCGTAAGTCATGACTTACCAAACACTGACCAACCGGTCTCGTGCGACACATGTCTGAAGCAGGGATGTCGCGTCGCACTGATGTCTCAAGCAGTGTGTAAGTACTCCATTTAATGACATGGGCTGGTTTTCGATAAAAATGCATCAGACACGACAGATGTCTTAAGACATGTGTCTTATTCAATTCTGTACGACACGACAGATGCCTTAAGACACCAGTGTGTAGAGCCACTTGGAACGTTTACTCTTGCTCTGAAATATTTTATTCTGTTTAGTATATTATTAGTGCTGCTATTCACATCCAATACAATTCTGATTTTTCAAGTGAATTTTCAATTCTAAGTGGTTATTACTGAAATGTTATTATTTTTTTGTTTTATTCATTTTCCCAGTTAAAGTTAGGTCTAAAGCCATAAGTTTAGCGAATTATTATTTATTCAATACTCATTTATTTATCACATCAATTAAGAACTAGTAGCAAATTAGTACACATTCATTTTCATTTTCTGGCCAATGACATATTACTTCCCACAATACTTTGTACTCATCTCCAATATATGGTAACAACTTTTGGAGGTCAATTAGTTTCTTCTGGTTGATGGGAGGTTTTCTATTTGGGCATACTGCATTAGTGGGAAGCATGACAGAATTGTATTCTGGCTTTAATATTCTAAATTTATGAGCTCAATCCATTACACATGTGCATGAACAATACCTTTACAATTTTTGTCATAAGAGTAGGACTTGTATTGGGTTAAAGTGAATGCTACTTTTTGTTCTTTTGAAACAGCTTGACCATAAGAATGGGCTTCTACCTAATAACAAGAGCTCACAGAAATATCTAATACAATTCTCTGAGACACCATGTAGAGCTATGAATCCCGTTTTACATACTGTAATTTTGTCACTTCCTTTCAAAACATGATAAATAAAATTAAATTGTCTACTTTTTGGTTCGTTTTTCCTAGGCTGGTGTGATTTCAGGTTAGATTTTTTCAATAAGTTGTAAGAAAACATCTTGTTTGTTTTTGCTACCTAAACAAAAAGTAGATTTAGAAATTCAAGTTGAACAGAGAAGAAATAATCTGACTGAAGTTGTTTTTGACCACAGGCATGGGCGCCCACAGGGGGGTGCAAGGGGGTGCACTTGCACCCCCTGGCTAAAAAAAAAATAGGAAATAAATTTAATAGCTAGAATTTTGTGTAATTACTTTTATTAATTAGAAATTTATAAAATTACATTACATAATGCTCCCTAAAAAAATTTATTTTCAATTAATGTCCGAATCAAATGAGTAGTTCAGCCATTCCTATACATAAGTGGTTCCCAACAGGTGGTCCGCGGACCACTGGGGTTCCGCAAGCCATGCCAGAGGGGCCCGCAAGATATAATTAGTAATTGGAATAAAAATATATATTGGTACAGAAACAGATTTTCAGAAATTATAACTGTGCACTGATGGATGCACTCTTTATTTCCACAAATAAATCATGACTTTTATAATATTACTGTTTACTTATTTTTACATGTTTTGAAGACAAAACTAAACACAAATTAAAGACAAAATTGAACAAAAATTTCAAGATCCATCTTTTTTCTCAAAATGTCAACCTTATTCCTAAAACTAAAATAATTTAAAATAAAACTCTTAATTTCGCTCTTTTCAGGTACTTGGTACTGTGATATGGCAAGGCACCAAACATGTATTAGTATTACATTAGCTTAGAGGCTAAGTTCATTATAATTACGAGGGTGGGAGGGAATGAGAAAATTTATAACTTTAGGTTTAAGAATTAGTAGGGGTCCTTGTCATTATAGCTACTGGTCCTTGGAAACATTTTGTTGGGAATCC
This sequence comes from Conomelus anceps, assembly GCA_948455865.1. Classification (NCBI taxonomy): domain Eukaryota; kingdom Metazoa; phylum Arthropoda; class Insecta; order Hemiptera; family Delphacidae; genus Conomelus; species Conomelus anceps. Next base: position 52,357,802 of record OX418218.1, on the reverse strand, counting down.
CTGCTATACATCAATGCTATTCAGAAAACAAAAACTTGAAGTTTCTTGGTTGCTGTCCAAATTTATTCATAACCAAATCAATGAAATAAATCATACTTTTTCGTAACCCTTTTCCTGTGGACACTCAACATACTAAGTCCTGATAGCCTCATATGACTCATAGTAGACCGGTTCCAAGTTTTCACTTGCCGAAAAGTGCTTGCTGCGAGCTGCCAGTTGACTGCCTTCACGTTTTGAAATTCTACACACGATTTAAAAAAAGTTATAGGCTTTATTCAACTTTAAATTTATGTTCCTTTTTAATTTTATAGTTTGCGGATTTAACAATACAAATTATACACAATAACTTAACTTAATTTTAAATACAATATTAATTTTTAACCTTGGCATAAAAAACGACGTCTCACCCTCCTTTATGCACAATATACTATTTTTATTTGGCAGTTTCTATTAGATAACAAATAGCGTAAAAATTCGTTTTAAACCACCATATTTTCAAAAATTTTCTCCAGACCCCCTTTTTCCGTACCCCCCAGATGATGTTTATTATCTATTGCACCCCCCTGCTCCAAATCCTGCGGGCGCCCATGACCACAGGTACAAAGTTTCTATTGTTTAGTCCATTTCCATCATTCACTCCTTTTGAAAAAAAATTGACTCATGTACAATATTTTCAATAATTCTCTGTTCAACTTCAATTTCAAAATCTACTTTTTCCTTTTCCAGTCTCAATTTAGCTGTTTCCTCTTCTAAATTCAAAAGTTTTATTTTCTCAGTAGCTGCTTCCTCCTCCAAATTCAAGATTTCTATTCTCTTATTGTGTTCAGTAAGAAAAAGTTCTAATTATTTTTCTATGCCTATTTTCCCTTTGGAATAATCTTCCTATGCAATATTTTTCTCACTGGCCTTCTTCTTTCTCTACTGGCGGCAACCGAAGGTCTTTCAGTTGTCAGCGGTGGCAGTGGTTGCTCTTCTATCATTTAATCTTCAGATGAAGTGCCACCAATAATCAATTCTTCCACAACTGGGTCCTCTAGCTGGAGCTCAACCAGATCACTTTTCTCTGGAACTGAAAATGAAAAACTGATAACTTTTATGAAGAAAACAATGTAGGTTCAAATGAATTTATAAAGTGAAGTGATTACCATTGATAATCCTATTGACAAAACATATCTCATTATTTTTTAGAAATACCTATAAGCAATAGAGCTCTGCAATGGGCTTTTGTTTTCATTCAAGTACCCTAACTTTTAAATTATTTACGTTTTTTCCAGGTCAGTAAAATATTGCTTTCCAAACAAAATGTAGGTATCCAAATTTTTCAACATATTTAGGTTTCAAAGCCAGCTGAGTCCAAAAATCTTTTTAATTAAAGTCTAGTAGCATTTTTGGCAAAATTCATGATAAGTTTGAAATTTGCGAGAAAGGTATTCATTCGAATGCAAAATTAATATAGTTTTGTCAAATTTTGTTCTATGGAATAGAACCCATATAACGAATAAATATTTATATTCAATCCGTACATAGAATGAAAATCGATCCATAAGCTGCATCCCCACTATGCCGCCAACATGGCCGATCGTCCTTGTGAGCGGCAAGTCTGGACACATATACAGCTTGTGCCATGTCATTGAAGTAAATGCTGTTGAAAAAAATCCAAGCCACAAAAAATGAAGATCATGTTATTCAATTGTGGGGATGTGGCTTTAGAATTACTTGGAACACAGCCGGCTTTAAATGAAGGTCTCCACATTCAGAAGTGGCAATACCATTTGGGAGTTCACAAAATCTCTATAATTGTGACAATTGCTCCTTATGAAAAGCTGGTAAATAAACAGCGTATGTATTATCGACTGTCCACATATCTTAGGCCCCTTTTATACAGCATGTCATGTGATGCGCGTCATAATCCAATTTATTTGCATTGAATGCTAAAGCAAAACGTGCGCCGGGTGCTAGTGTATAAAAGGGCTCAGTGTTACGATATGTTTATCTGACCAGTTGAATTGAATTGAAAATCACCATGTCTTAAAAATAGAAGACGAAATCATTTGTCAGCTGATAAATATAAAGATACCTTTTCCTCCACCTACAGTCTCATTTTACTCCCTGGAATCGGATACTAAAGTATCCCATGGGACAAACCTACTTACTTTTTCTCCCTAGGGAGTAAAAATAAACCCATAAGAGTAAGAAGTCTGACAACAGCACAATTGAAGAGAAATGAATATGGCAACACTGTCGAATTGTCATACATAGTCGAGAAAATTTAGGTCATGCCATCGGGCGACAACAGTTTCCCTCAGAGAGAAAAAGTTTCACTTTAGTCCCTAGATGCACAAATTAAATGACTACTTCTTCAATAATTTAACATATAGTTTTTACATTACAACACATAATACTGAATTTGGAAAAGTATAGAAAAGGGAGTTTGAATCTCAGCATTACTTTTTCTCTGAAATATTTCAACAAGAATATCCTTTGAAAATGAATCTCCATGATTCAAAAACATTTAGCCTACGTGAGTAGATATATTTAAAAAAATCCATTCTTATTAGTACACCCTAAAAGGATTGTTGACACTAAATTCCAAATTATTAAAAATTTTAATTTGCTAAATTAAAATTATTGTAGATACTACTGAAGGTTTGCACTAGTAATTCAGCAGTATAATATTGTACCTACCTTGTTCAAATATTTCAGAACTGGAGTCAAATTGGTTCTCCAGTGGCTCAAACTGGTTGCCCAGTTCCCCAATCAGCCTACTGGACACTCCGCTCATCACAAAGGGGCATGGGCATCCCCCAGTTTTCATAGTCTCTACCTGGAATGTCATGAATATTATTATCGATTACCTTCATTTCTAAAAAGATGCATGTATTTATTTATTTGGTTTTGTGGACTGGGCAAGTTTCAAAGTTCCAAGTTTTATAAGTATAGACATTATAAGGGACCCACTGATATCCAATATTTTGTGGATTATTTGGCCAGGTGCAAATTTGTAGATATCATGTATATTATCTGCTAGAAATCAATATAATAGATTAATATATCAGTATCATACAATAAATGTTCAATAGCCTATATAAGATATTTATGATATTATATCAATATAAATTATAATATTGTCTACTGAAAAAAAGGAAGTGGTGCTAAATTTTTCTATTTGCGCCTGTGATATCATGATCAATAAAAAGTGGATGCTACAAAATGTTGAATGTAAGCGAGGTCCCTATACTTGTCTATTACAAAGTATAGGAATGGGTAAGACATTCTTCATGTGCCAATAGTAATTGATCAACTCATATGTCTGACAAGGTATGAGAAGGTGAATATCGAATTTTCATAATAAAAAGAAACAAATAAAGTAACTTACTAAAAATTATAGTAAAAGTTTTAATAACATTAATTGTACGTTAGTTCTTATTACAAAATTATATCTTCAACTTCAACTCCTCTCTTTCAAGTGCCTCATTTTCTCTCTTCATTTTCAAAACTTCCATTTCTTCTTTAAGCTTTTGTTGAGACATTTTCTGTTCCATTACTCTTCTCATTTCCAGTCATCATTTCTTCAGCATGCTTTTCTTGAACCATTTTCAACTCTTCTTACATTACACTCCCCCTTCATTAATGTATTCTGTCATATTCTCACAAGCTTTAGCAGCTTCTGAAATTTTAATTTTCTTTAAGTTGGGCCTATTTCTATGCATCCATTGAGAATATGATGGAGGAGGTACATTTTCTGTGTTCATTGTTGCAATCTGAAATCATATTAAAATAACATGATTTTCATTTAAAATTCCTGATTCTACTGTTCTTAAAATTATATAAACTCAAAAGAGCTGGAACATTTTGGATCAGTTGCTGAGTAGCTATCAATCTACAGAAGATTGATGCTTAGTAACTGAATTAAATTTGTCTAGAGTTTCAGATTTCTAGTTTTTTGTTGTGTTTTATATACAAGAATGTTTTAAGAATGTAAGTATGTATAGTCACATAGTCGAATACTGTAGGGGACTCTTTGGACCTCGACAGTATGTTTCGGTCCAAAGAGCGAACTACGCAAACGAGGAGTGAGTTAGGTTGCGGTTTCTTTCCACACTGAGTAGAGAGAATTGCACCCGTATGCCAAGCCCACTATAAGATACTGAAGCTCAACAGTCCACTCTCACCACACGGTCTGGCTGCATAGGTAAGTGGGTACTCTCCAGAACATCGCTGGGATATAAGAATAAAGATTTAAAATTTGGAAGTTTAGGAAAAATGGAATATTTTTGGTAAACTGACAATGCAACAATAAGTCTGCAGCAAAAACTCGACCGGGCTTATTATTATTTTTAAAATGTGATTCATAATGTCAATATCAGGCAAATGATAATTTGGCTTCTCTCATTACTCTGCTCGAATATGAAGTAACCTTTCTCATATTTGAGAATTATCTAAATATATCAACTCAATTATTGAATGAAGTGACAAGATGAATTATTTAATTGAATAGTTCAACAATGAAAAATAATGTATTTCATTAATGCAATTTTTTATGTGGGTACACGTGAGTAGTAATATTTTTGGTAAACTGATATCAGGCAAATGATAATTTGGCTTCTCCCATTACACTGCTCAAACATAACTTTTCATATTTGATAATTATCGAAGTATATCAACTTAATTATTACAGTCGACTGCAGATGAATCATTAAATTAAATAGTTGAAAAATAATGTATTTCATTAATGTAATATTACATTATGTGGGAACACATAAGTGAGTAGCAAAGCGCCGTGCTATCGCTATATCGCTATGCCACTGATCACTGTTGAAATGAAGGGAAAATATATAAAATCATATTAAATGTGCTTCTTACTTACTGGACATATTTCATCAAAGAGGATCTCAGAATTTCTATCTGTTGTTGTAGAACAGTCCAATATTTCTAAGCTCATAACGTCCTCATCTGGTTTATTAACAGGCTCTGAAAACAGATAATACACAGTTTTTAATAATTTGAATAATTTACATATTTCTTATACTCTTATCAGTACGTTCCATCCAAACAGTATCCGGTGTCTATATACAGGTCTTTTGTCAAGTACACAAGTTGGAATTTACATAATAATAAAGTTAGCTCTTTGTAAACAGACTCTGCTTGAACATTAATGAATTACATAAGAGTAGCACATTACTGTAATATATTTTTCCTACAACTGCTCATAAAGTAGTTCTTTACGCACTGAAAACTGATTGTAAAATACCCCTGTAATGCTCGGCGAGCGATAAAGTACTTTTCCTACAACTGCTTGTAAAGTAGTTCTTTACGTACTGAAAACTAATTGTAAAAAACCTTTTTACTGCTCCGCAAACGATAAAGTACTTTACGCTCGCCAGCTGTTTTCTTTACGCTTCTGTTTTGATTTTGATGCCTTCTCATTGGTGGATCACGGAATCCGTGAAATTCACATAACCTCAACAATGGCGTATGCTAACCAAATCCGCGCATCCGAAAACGGAACGTGAATGGGCTTGTTGGATAGTTGGATTTGTAGATGGACTACTTCAGACTGTCGACGGTGTGTTGGAGCGTGTGTGGGGGAGTCAGATCAAAGTCGTCCAACTTATCTCAGACAGTGCTTGACCTTTGGGCAAGTTCGGGCAACATTGGGCAACTTCGGTTACATTTTTCGGCTCGAGTGCGATGCTCACAGCTGATTAGGAATAAAGTAGGATTGCAAGTAGGAGCATGAGTGGAGTCGACTATCCATCTAGCAGTACTACTAGCAGTACTGCAAGTCGTACTACAAGTTGGAACGTGAATGCCCAGCTTAATACATAAACAACTATTTCCTACAGCTGCTCATAAAGTAGTTCTTTACGTACTGAAAACTAATTGTAAAATACCTCTTTACTGCTCCACAAGCGGTAAAGTACTTTACGCTCGCCAGCTGTTTTCTTTACACTTCTGTTTTGATTTTGATGTCTTCTCATTGGTGGATCATGGAATCCGTGAAATTCACATAACCTCAAAAAAGTTGAACGCTAACCAAATCCGCGCAAGGTCTGTGATGCTACAAACTACAAACTTTTATTGTGTTTGAATCCAGAACTGCAGTTGAAGGAAAAATATTGTATGTATTTTGTGTGTGAAGCTTCTTTATCGCTCTCGCAAAATTACTGCGCTCCGCTGGGCATCGTGCAGTAAATGTTTTGGCTCGAGTGATAAAGTCGCGCTTCATGCTCTTAATACATAAATAACTATTAATGTTCGCCAGCTGTTTTAATTTTGATGACTTCTCATTGGTGGATCCCGAAATCCATGAAATTCTCATAACCGACAAGGATGGATTCAACACCAGGAGCAGACAACTGCTTGTAAAGTAGTTCTTTATGTACTGAAAACTAATTGTAAAATACCTCTTTACTGCTCCGCAAGCGGTAAAGTACTTTACGCTCACCAGCTGTTTTCTTTACACTTCTGTTTTGATTTTGATGCCTTCTCATTGGTGGATCACAGAATCCGAGAAATTCACATAACCTCAACAATGGTGTACGCTAACCATATCCGCGCATGGTCTGTGATGTTACAAACTACAAGCTTTTATTGTGTTGGAATCCAGAACTGCAGTTTTAGGAAAAATATTGTATGCAATTCGCGCGTGAAGCTTCTTTATTGCTCTCGCAAAATTACTGCGCTCCGCTACATGTCACGCAGTAAATGTTTTGGCTCGAGTAATAAAGTCGCGCTTCACGCTCTTTAAGCTGGGCATTCACGCTCTGATTTGCAGTACGACTTGCAGTCCAACCTCCAAGGTTGGATCCGAAAACGGAATGTGATTGGGCTTGTTGGATAGTTGGATTTGTAGATGGACTACTTCAGACTGTCGATGGTGTTGGAGCATGCGTGGGGGAGTCAGATCAAAGTCGTCCAACTTATCTCAGTCAGTGCTTGACCTTCGGGCAAGTTTGGTTACATTTTTCGGCTCGAGTGCAATGCTCACAGCTGATTAGGAATAAAGTTGGATTGCAAGTAGGAGCGTGAGTGGAGTCGACTATCCATCTAGCAGTACTACTAGCTTTAAATGTAAAGTTGTTATAATTGTCTAGTTAACAAAACTAAATTTCAATGTTAGTGTTCTATTGTCTTGACAAACTTGTAATGAGCTTAAAGCAATAAATATCATTTTTATTATTTATTTTACGTGGAAGGTACCAACAACCCAACCACCCTAACCTCGCTAGCAATAAACGACAGGCCTACATTAAAATATTGACATTGTATTTATATCTCAACTAAGTTATATTTTAATGTTTTCAGTTACTGCTAGCGAGGTAAGGTTTGCTAGAGTTGTTGGTAACCGATTTGATAATGAATATATCAATATTAATATTGACTGGTTGAAATGCATAAAGAGGAACACTATAAACGAAATACAAACTGATTAAAATTTCCGATTTCATGAAATGGGCGAAATTTTGCGTAGGTACTACCTGTATGTATAACTACTTGAATATTTATTACAATTAACACTTACCTACCAGGAACATCATGATAATTATGATGAATCACTGTCGAATTTGTTTTGTAGTGGCTCTGTTTGGTCCTTTATAAGTGATAAAAGCTGGTTCTCCGTTTCGTCCAGCTTTTATCGCGAACACCACCACCTGTATTAAAAGGTTTCTATTATTCCTGGGTTCTTTTTTGCTTTACCCTACGTTTAAAATTGTCGTTTCAACTTTTTAATTGCTTACTCACTTCAGCATGACTGTTAAAGTTTTCAGTCAAATTTATCCAGGCCATCTCCTCTTTTATAGTCACGCCATCCGTTTTCTTGTTTTCTAATAGCTTTGCTTTTTCAGCAATAAGCCTAACCAGTAGATTCTTTTCCTCCGCCCTAAAATTTAGACCGAGGTTTTTTCGCCTTTGCCATATTTACGATTTTTTTCAGTCCCGAAAGTTAAGCAAGATTTACGAGAAGCTTCGGTTCTCATAACCTAGAAAGATCACACGGTATAACATAAACATATGGGTCGATTAGTACCGGAGCGGCTCAAGGCCACCATGGTGGGATGAAGAATTATATTATTAAATTATTGACGTCGTTACTGGACTGATTACAATTGGGAAGCTATACCAAAAGCCTCGTGCAAATTTAGTTCTTTTATTCTAATATTTCTAATATCAACAAGACTCATAACCCTACACACGTCCTAATTGAGGTTACCACGAAAGTCTGACAGTTAGTGCCAGATGAATACACCAGGGATAGCTACTCGCTAAGCGACTAGCGAGTAGGACGTTACTGACCAACCGTGCTACAGCAGCTCAGCATACCAAGCCAAATTATATAAAAAAATTATTTCTAGAATCACCCCCATACTATGGAATTTCAAAGACAATAAATAATATTGTAACACGAAATTGAAATATGAACTTTACCAACAATTGAACAATTGCCCTCTTAACTGTATTTGTAACCCTGATATTCTTAATATCAACAATTTGTCTGAATGATTACTTTGGGGTCGTAACTCATAGACACAAGATATTTCTAATTTCAACAAGTTTGTTTATTTATAATATTATATATTATAATATTACAACATATTTAAATTTACATATTATTTTTACTCGCTTGGCTTGCTATTTAAGACATGTGTATGAGTTGGAACTTATATTTAAAACTAACCTGGTATTCCTGGCTCTCCCTTCCTTGATCTCCAGGAGTCTATGGCCACTTTAAACACTTCAAACAACTCTCAAACCCAACCGAACATGCCCTTGTCGCCCAGTAGAAATTGCCGGCTAACACTCCAAAATTTCGATCACCCAATAAGTTTTAAACTGCCCGGACTGTGACAGACTTATTAAGATTTCAAAGATCTTGGTTTCGCAAGCTTAACACTCCACTGTTTGAAAGAAGCGTTTATTTATTTGATGAAATTATTACAATCAAGTAAAAAACTACAGGCATTTGCCCAAAACAGTTCAAATTACAAATTTGTCACATAAATAGTCCAAATTAGGTTATGTCCATAGGTTGTGTTCAAATTTCTGTTTCCATCAAATATTTCCACTAAAAAAAGTAGTCCAACAGTAAATGATCAATTTGAATGGTTGATAAAACCGAAAAACACTACATAACACAAATATTTGCGTTCTCCTGGCTTCTCGAGTTGAACTCCCTTCCTAAATTTTGAAGCTCTATTTAAGTGGTCCATACACTCCTTTCAATGCCAGAAAATAGGCCTAATATTCACAAGATTGAATAGTGACACGTTCTTACATACCTTTAATATTTACTAACACATCCAAACAATTTGCATGAACGTGCCACTATCAGACTTGTCGATCTCATGAACGTCATCACTGTTTAATAACATTATTTACCTTGAAAGCCTGAAGTGAAACACCTCGGCTCTCGTTTCTATAACGAATCTAATTTTTATTAAAAATGTCATTTATGACATATCACCCGCCCAGCTGAAAAGACTGGACCCTCAGTCGTAACTCTATATACTTGAGGAGAGAGGAAAAAAATTTTCTTTTTTTTTATCTTTCAATGACATCATAAAACCCGCATGTCTTTACAATTCTCCTTTTTTTCCTTCTTATTTTACTAAGTTTATTTTAACTAAATTTTACATTTTAAAAGTAAGAGTGGAGGCGACCTAATTTATTTTCTTTATTTACAACTGGTTGAACATTTGAATTGTTGCATTGTTTAATTTTCATAGCAATAATAATGCTGAACTTGCACATAGCTCAAAACTTTTAACTACCATTTGATCACATTAAAAAAGTAGGACACGGCCTTGCATCGCTCTGGTCAAATAAAAACAATTATTAAACAATACAATCTTATTATGACTTGGGCACATGCCACACTTAATTGTCATAAAAAAATAATCTAAACAAATTCTGTCCCATAGCAAGACAATGCTATCAATAACAATTTTCATCTTTGAATTTACTAACAATTATTCCACCTAAGATTACTAGATGCTTATCAAATTAGACTATTAATATTTTACTTGAAATTACGTATCTGATATATGCACTGCTGGCTTAGACTTGAAAGCTACTATTTTAAAAATATACAATTTTATAGCCAAATATGTTCATAATAATGTCAAAACTCCCAACCAACCGAAAACTACATAGAAAACAAAACTAGTTGAATTTACAATACTCTGCCAATCATTAGGAATTTCAATCTTCTGAAATATATCAGAAGCGATTCTATCATGAACAAATAAGGTTGGCATTGTTACATTCCATTTGTCATTATAAATATCTGATAATTCACTAAAATGCGGATTTCTATGTGGAATTAATACATCAATCTTTAAAGAATTAAATTTTAACCATTGAAGAGGTAAAAAATGTTGGATAATTGGATTATCTGATGATCTTAAATCGCAAGGATAAGTTTTTCTAATAAGGATACGATTGCTCTCTACCAGTGAGCAACTGCATGGTAGATTGATGAACGACGCCCCAGGATGCTGCTGCTGCAATCCATGGTTTGATCCATCCTCACACATGATACTTGTATTGGGCTGGACATTGGAAAGTATGTATTCTGTAGATGACTGCTCCATTATGGAAAGTATGTCTCCTGCGGCCGAACATTGGAATGTACAGTAACATTGCAAGTCTTGTAGTGAAGCGGAAGTAAGTATGTGAAGCATACATCTGGATGAAAAAAAAAATGACATATGCCTATCATGCAGCTGTCGAGGTAAATAGCACATATAATCCTCCTGCACCTTGCAGTTTTGAAGATGACCTCCGGAAATAATCTGCATATCATTGTCACTGCACTTGGCTAGCACAAACTCCTCCTGCTGTAGCATACACGATTGGTTCTTCCAGTAGAGCGGTGTAGGTATGAACTTGAAAAGATCATACTGCCCTCCTGAGGAAATGAATGGAATTTTTACACTCATTACAACAGAATTGTCTTTGAAGAAACACGTTGTCAATGGAAGCTCATAATATCAACTTTTCATGTGAAAAGTTAATATTAACAATGCAGTTCGTCATGGAACAAGAAATCCAGGAACTCATAATATCTTTGAAGCTCACTTAGAGAAATAGCCAACTGATATCCTTTTAGCTTATATTTTCTCCAATTTAAATAAATCAGTCCTTAAAATATCTGAATTGACTACAGACGAGAATAATACTTTCTTCTGACATCGCTCCTTTGCTGTAGATATGAATTCTTGTCGTGCTAAAATATTCACATGTGTGTAAATATGAAACACATATGCTAATAGCTGGTCCATAACATCATTATTTTCTTCCTTACGATTCTTTTGGATGATGGATTCCACACTGACCTTCAAATTATTGTAGGCTTCGTGAAATTGTTGAGAAAAATTTCCAGCAAATAATCTTAAATTTCTTGATATCTTTACTAAGTCCTTGTGATCATCTTGAACTAAACCTTAGAATGCATTCAAGTGATCTGTGACCCTTTCTTCATTGAATTGCAGCTTATGAAGTTCTCCATCAGTAGCTGTTCTGCAAGAAAAATGTAGAAAATCTCCAAACGCTTCAACCGCTCTCGTTTTTCGTGTTAAAGACTGTCCCTTTTCACGAACTTGAGAAGTAAAAGCCTGATTATTACTCATCAGTATGTTGTTCGTAGCGTTGTATAATTCCTTGACTGCCCTCGAGAGTTGACAATCTGCTTGCTGACAATTTGGTAGGAAAACTTTCTCTGCTTCCAAAATGTCCAACTGAGCTTGTGGGTAATTTGACTCGTAGACCAATGGAATGGATGACTCGTAGACTATCCCATGTCGAAGTGGCTGGAAGAAGACTCCCGCGAAGACTTTGACTGCGTTGACATGCATATGTGGTGTGAGAACAATCACATGAAGGATTAATGGAACGTACATGTTTCACTGGGAAGGGATACCTCTCAATTTACAAACAAAAATATGCTACGTTTAGAATCCGCCAAAATCCACTCTAACTTTCACTGAGCAATAATTATACAAAAAAATTTGGTTGGTTGGCTGACTTAAGCTTTTGTTAGAGAAAGAACGATTAATTGATTGCAATGAAAATCGCAGATTCTCCAAGTTGTAATACTCTCTGAAATCAGAACAAAATATTAACTTAGAATTCACAAAAGTATTAAACAAATATTACCAAGCTGTAAACTTTACAGCTATTTGACATTCGAACTGTATCCTTTTAAACTCGTATAACCAATCATGAAACACTCATGACTAAAATATGGAATATTCCCACTATCCAAAACTCTACTATCAGAAGGTCAAATTTATTCTATAACCCTTATTATTTAACCATCGGGAAATGAAATCTTTTATATTTTCATCAAAACTAATTAACAATACATTAGTCTTCAATTACTACTGAAAACATTTCTATAATACCCCTTAGGTTCACTAATATAAAGATATAAACCCAAATTTCTGTTTTCAGATAAGGAATTTTAACAATATAACCCTTATTATTTAATCAATGAATAATAAAATCAAGTATATTATAATAAAATCCAATATAAACGTATAAATCCCAAAACTCTACTATCAGAAGGTCAAATTTATTCTATAACCCTTATTATTTAACCATCGGGAAATGAAATCTTTTATATTTTCATCAAAACTACTTAACAATACATTAGTCTTCAATTAATACTGAAAACATTTTTATAATACTCATTAGGTTCACTAATATAAAGATATAAACCCAAATTTCTGTTTTCAGATAAGGAATTTAACAATATAACCCTTATTATTTAATCATCGGGGAATGAAATCTTTTATATTTTTATCAAAACTTATTAACAATACATTAGTCTTCAATTACTACTGAAAACATTTCTATAATACCCCTTAGGTTCACTAATATAAAGATATAAACCCAAATTTCTGTTTTCAGATAAGGAATTTTAACAATATAACCCTTATTATTTAATCAATGAATAATAAAATCAAATATATTATCCATAGAACTGATTAGCAATATATCGATATTTAATAATTACTGAAAATATTCTTATAAAACTCATTTGGACCTAAAATTTAAAGGTATAAATATAAAATTCTATCTTCATCCAGAAAATTTACTATTTCCTGACTTTTCTCAAAAACCCTTGAGTTTACCAAAAACTGTTACTGACAATTTTTCATCACAAATTCACTCAACAACCGAATTTCATTAAAAAATAAATCAAAATTACAACAAAATACAAGGTCACCAACACACTCAATTTTTCAAATTTTTAAAGCTGATTATCTCAAAACCTTTTACCCTAATCAACAATTTTTATTGAACAAAGTTGATCTGTTTTATCCTTACAACCATAATTGCCCCAAAAAAAAATGTTTTAAATTCACAAATTTTAACTTTTGCTGCAAAATTTTTTGGCTTTTTGCTGAAAACGGACGCTCTGTACTGTAGCTATATGTTTTCAGCCACTTACGCTCGAAATTATCGAATTATAACCGTCCCCTACAGTGAATTTCATTGATTTTTTATTTTAGACCCAATGACATCAAAACAAATCGAAATGTCAAAAAAAATTCCAACAAAAACCCCAAAAACATTTTTTTTTCTTTTTGAGCCAAATATTTCGAAACCCATTACGCCAATAAAAAATGTTTACCGAACAAAGTTGATTGATCTTACCCTAATAAATATAATTGCCCAACATTTTTTTCAAAAACCCACAAAATTTTGTCTTTTTATGATAAACTTTCTAGTTTTGGCTGAATTTTGACGTTATTAGTGCAGCTAGTAAAACTTCCTACCATTTCTTCACAGAACTGCGTTTTCCTCAAAAACCTTCAAATTTTTCAAAAATATTTATTGATCACTTTACATCAGAAATTGAAAAATAAATCGATTAACCAAAAAAAAATTCAAAAATCAAAATTTCTCTCGTGGAAACACGACCTTACCAACAATTTCAAATCTGCCGCGCTACGCGGTTACCTTTCTGCGTTTTCCTCATCTATCACTAGTGGTATCCCAGTTTTCTTTTGTGAAAAGGCTTTAACCAATTTACAATTTCTTAATCTGAGCTTTAACCTTTGCACATGAACAACCTCAGGAATTATTTTCCCACGTTTCTCCAACAAAACTTCATAATTGTTATCCGAAATCTTTCTTGAGATTACAAACGGTCCATGATAAGGATTATTAAATTTTTTACAAGTATCCACCTGAAACCTGGGATACCATACTAAAACTTTATCTCCCTTTTCATAACTCACCTCACGATGCTTCTTATCAAAATTACTCTTTTGCTTATTCTGAACCTCCTGTAATATACTTGGTAACTTCTCACGAATTCCTGCTAATATTTTTGGTGCTTCAATTCTATCTCTACAAACAGATGAAGGTAAGAAAGCAATATCTACTGGACTACGAGCAACATATCCGAATACTAAATAAAACGGTGAATATCCCAACGAATCCTGCACTGAGATATTATATGCAAAAACCAAATGCTTAATACACTTAGCCCAATTAGACTGTTCTGTATTAATAAAACACCTTAGAATTAAATAAATTAATACCTTGAAATTAAAATAAGTGAATGAACCTCAAAAATCATCTAAATTTATCTTTTACTCTCATAAAATTCATTAACACTCTTTTTATCTGCAACATTGAATTCAATTTTCTTTCTTGAACCATCTTCATTGTCTAAATCTCAACACCTAATTCTGCATGGACCGACTACTTTTTATTGAATTGAACCTCTCAATTTTACCTATGGTCGCATTTTGTAATAAATTCAAACTGTCAACTGGCAATGTTGAATTTTCAGAACCTGATCCAACTGCTGAACTAGCTTTTCTCTCCAATAACCCACTATTACTTTCTGGCCTACATTTAGCTTCAGACTCGTTCTCAATTTTCAAACTACTATCATTGCATAATTTGGTTTTCATGTCTACTACACTGTCGTTTGATTGCAAAAATGTATCTATGAACTGATCTTGGCTATGCATAACTTTATTTACATTTAAAAAATGTTATGAATTTGGGAGTAGCCCAAATTTTTTTTGTTAAATTACCTTGAATAACTTACTTGTTTAGTATCATTTTAAACGTTATTAAATTTTAAAGATATTTTTTTATGTAAAGTTTTCTGAATTAGGACATTTTAAGCTAGTTATTGGAGAGTTTAGATTTTAATTATTCATTTTCAATAAAAGTAATTGAATCGATTGGGTTTTCATGTTGGGATTGGTATTACAGTAGAGCATTGTTTTGAGTTTCAGTATCGAGCAGAGCAGGATTTAGTCCCACGCTAGTCTAGTAAAAGAGGATAGAGCTAGTTTCTCATTCTTTTGCTCTATCTTACACTCACTTTACCTGTTCATTTTTCATTTGCGGAATAGGCGTTCTGCGCAGGCCTGCAGGCAAATCTAGAGTTTTGATTCGATAAAAAGTATGTAGTTTTGTAATCCCCGTATTATTTCTGAACATCGATTCCCACCAAGAGCAAACTCGGTTTGTAGGCAAGCGACCGGCTCACTTCTTGACGAAATTGCATGGAGCAAACACCACGCTGGTTAAGACGAGCTTGTAGTCATTTTTTTGAGGTTATGGTGACGTGATTGTTTTGTTTTAGGCCCTTGTGCTGGGCAAAGTTTATAATATCAAATTTATTTTAATTGTGATTTAAAAGTTTATATTAGGAAACCGCCACTCACCTCATGTTTAGTTTGAATTAGTTTGTTTGATTTGAAGATAATTTGTGATGTACTTCGCCGCTTTATAAGGTAACAATAACAATATTTTTTTAATATGAAATACTTTGTGAATTTATATTTCTAGCTTAATTGTTCTCATGTACGTAATTGATGTAAGCAATTGTTTGTCAGAATTCATAGGCTATGGATAAGGAGTTTAGTTTAAAAAAGGAAGATATTAAATATTCAATTTAAATCAGTAGTAAAAGTTAGCATACCGATATTAGTGTGATAAAAAGATTATGAATTTGATGATGTAACTAAGAAACTCAACTTCCTTATTGCTATAGATTAATGTGAACTATTTTGAATTCTGCGATGCTGTGATACTTATGAAGTAAAGGTTAGGTTTGCTTAATTGTTTGAATTTTAGTAATGTAGATGTGTAATTAAGCGACATAAATGTTTGGGATTTGTGGTCGTGAAAGTAAATCGGACATAGTAGTGTTCATCTCAAGTTAAGGGTTTATTTCATTATCAAAATAGGAAGTTACAAAATTTGAAATTTCAGCGGTTCCCGAATTGGGGAGTTCCCGAATTGGAGTCATTCCCGAGTTGGGTCGTTCCCGAATTGGAGTCATTCCCGCATTGGAGTCATTCCTGAATTGCAGTCTTCCCGAATTGCAGACTTCGAAACTTCGAGGGCTTGAGTATTCCAGCATTGGAGAGTACGAGAATTTTGCTGTATTAGATCAACTGACATGAACTCTATACCTTGGATGTAGTAAGGATTATCGAACGAGGTAACAAATTTATTATATTTCTTGCTTCGATCAAAGTGAGTGCAACGAATTGTGGGGAACTATTAATTCAATGGGATAACGAAAACGACGATATAATTTTGTTAATTAAAGTAATCTTCGAAATGCGCATAATTTTAAAGACTTGAAATAATTATAAGTTTAAGCTGTATTGTTGAGTGCAATGTATATTCTTTAATTTGGTTATTTTGAGGTAGCTTAAATGAGGTGTGAATATATTTTCGAGTGGTTGTTTCCTAAACATGCGCTTCATTTGGCTTGATAACCTAGTTCCTCTTGGTTTTGTATGCATGGGTATTTGATGGTGTTTTGGTGTACAAGCGTGTAGAAAGGAAATGTTTTCCTTTTTCCACGTTTCGCCTTCTAAATTTTGGTTGTTTCCGTCATTCTAAATTTATTCTAAATTAAAAACAAATTGATGGGACAATTTACTGCGCCACTCTGCTAATCACTATGTGGATTGCTATGCTAGTGTTATAAAATTATTAATATTAGCTTAAAGCTACATAACTTTTCTTAAATCTTTATCTAACCAGGGTTAGGAAATTTTAGGGTTTTGTTTGAAATTTGAACTTTGTTAAAGAATACCGATAATACCTATGCAAAAACTTGAGGAATAGTTAAGCCAATTGTGTAAAATAACAGTGTAAGAAATAGTAGTTGAAATATAAAGTGAATATTGGAACATAATATCTGAGATATTTTATAGTCTACAATGTCGTCATCAGAAATGAGATCACCAGTTAGGTCCCCAACTATTATGCCGACAAAAGCTAATTACTGGGATGTTAAAGCTCAAGTTGAGTCTTGTGTAGATTTAAATAAGTTGTTTGTACAAACCCTAAACCCGGATTATTTGTCTAAGAATGAGCTAATTTTCGAATTCAAAACATTAGGGGTACCCAGTAGTATAACAAAGAATTCTAGTAATGATGAGTTGAGGGCTAAATACCGTTTAGCAATTAAAGAACCAGATACTAAAATATGTAGAATCAGTGGCGTAACGTACACCCCCGCAGACCCCGCGGCGCGGGGGGGCCCGGGCTATAAGGGGGCCCGGAATGAAAATATATTTTTTCAAGAAATGGCCCATGCCCAGACTGAAATATATATATTTTTACAAAAGAAATAAAACTGAAACACTGAAGGAAGAAAGAAAGAATGAATTGGCTAAATATTGTCAGGCCAATGTTTATTGTTTACTTTATCAATTAATTCGCAGATAGCAGATAATTTGCAGATAGTGAAGGAATTCAGAAGCAGGATGTTGTGACTTCAGGAATGGAGAGGACAAAACACTCTTCAAACAAACTTATCTGGACTGTTATAAATCATGACGGCTATGTCCCCACAGTGCAAATATTAGAGGAAATTAATATTATTTTCCCATCGAATTCCTCAATGTATATATATTTTTTTTTTTTTTTTTTTTTGTAGATTACGTCTTGGAGACTCCAGTTAAGGAGTATAAGACAAGTCAGATCAACAATATTATACACTAGATACCATAATTACTTCAATTAGTTGAGGTGAGGCTTAATTTTGATGTGAAAGGAACTCTTGTACACTATAAAAAGCTTTATCAACTAAATATTTCTTCAATTGATTTTTAAATATTTCTATATTTTCAAGACTCTTCAAAAACTGCGGTAGCTTGTTGTAGAATTTCCTACCAATATAACTAGGTTTTTGTTTGAATAAGCTACTATTGTGACTCACCAAGTGATAATCTCCTCGGCTTCTTGTATTATAATCATGTACATCAAGATTTTGGTTAATATCATTCGTTTTTACATATAAAGTAGCTTCATACACATATAAGCAGGGTACAGTTAGGAGACCAAGTCTCTTGAACAACGGCCTACATGAATCTAATCTATTTACTCTTTCTATACACCTAACCGCTTTCTTCTGGATCTTAAACACCCTATCATGTTTTGATGAATTACCCCATACTAAGATAGCATACCTAATATGTGACAGTAAGAGCCCATGGTAAGCTGTAAAAAGTAACTTTTTGTCATTCAATCTAGCGAGCTGTCGCAGGACAAATACCCCAGATGAAATTTTACTACATATTTTCTCAATGTATGGAGTCCAGGTCAATCGTCTATCCAACGTAACTCCTAGAAAAGCATGTTAGTTCAATGCTATTGTCAATATCCGCCATTGCGGAAGTCTTCAGTATAAAGTAATAGCAATTAAAGGAATTCGAAATTAATAAATTCTGTTTATGTATATTAGCATATACGAAGTAATGGAAAGTGTGGGGTTGCGTAGAAATAAAAGTCAATATTTTTCTTCATACAGTATTTTGAATTCAGTCTTTTTTGAATCGCCCTGTTGGATACACGTGTCCGGTAAATTGGCCTAGAGTAAACCGTATGTATATTAATTATTGAGTTCGTGATCGTGAATTTTATTATTTGGAGTGCCATTTTTTTTTAAATTTCTATTCTATTTTTCAACATGCTGCGTTTATGGTATTGTGATGTTGTACGGTCATGTTTTAGTTATCTCTATTTTTTATCGACTAGTACATTTTTAAACAATATGCTCAGAAGGAATATTTATACCCTTGATATATCGGATAAATTACGTGATTATTGTATAAGTATATAAATAATAGTTTTGGAACAATTGTCAGTTCTCCCAATGCAGTTGAATTTTTTTCTTATAATAGGATCAAGTACTGTATAAGTAGTTTACGTTTTCTATCTTCTGTCTCTTAATAAATTTTTTCTCTTTTCCTGACTTAGTAATTTCGCGGTAATTTAGATAAAATGCCTTTTTATTAAAAATTTAACCTGTGTCCGTGTCTGCAAATGAGGCGAATTCTGAGAGAACACATTTTCTGGGAAAAGGAGCGAAGGTGCTAACAAGGAGGATGTGAATGTAGATCCTATGGAAGACATCAATTTCAAGGTTTCTAGGTTTCAAGATTAATTATTTATAATATAATCAACTCTCAACTATTTCCATCTTTCAGAAGCCCGCACGCTACAGCCCAAATCATTAGACTTGCCCCCCTTGAAACATGATTGAATTTTAAAATTTAATTAAAAGGTGTTTAATTCTTACATAATTATAACTGCCCACAAAATAATTATGCAAGTTTTTCAGGGAGGGGTGGGGGTGGCAATGGTGAGGGGGATATTTATATGATTTTGAGGGGCCCGGAAAATCGGTTGCGGGGGGGGCCCAATTGGAAAACGTTACGCCACTGTGTAGAATAGTATATTCTGCAGAAAATTGTGAAGAGGCTTTTGGAGCAATTTTAGAACAGTTTAGTAATTTAGATAGATATCTCCAGGAATTGCCTAAAGAAAAAGAAATTGTAGATAAACGTGGGGTTATAAAAGGAATTAGCAGATATTTGCATATTTTGAACAGAATCACTCATTTATTAGTGTATGCTAAAGAAGCCGTCAATGAAGATTTAGTGGAAAAGTTAGAGAAATTATTTGAAGATGTGAAACGAATTTATGAGTTGATTTTGACTATACAGAGTATAGCTAGAAGTAGAGCACCGTCACCCCTACCAACTAGCCTAACTTTACCTAGTGCAAACCCTTCTTTCGATTTCACGCCCAATAGGCCCGAAATTATAGAAGAAACATCACAACAAGTGATAGATAAATATTTTTCAGGTCAAGTTAGCACATACGCATCACAGTTAGCCAAGACACCTACATTTAGCGCGACTAACATGTATAATAGACTGCCTAATCCTATTGAAAGTTTAATTAGAGAAATACCTAGTGCGGACGGATTAGTAGTTGAGGATTTATTGAATTTTATCTCTGTCACTTTAAAAATTAAAGAACGCGCTTGTCTTCATCCTGATACCGATTTGTTACATTTAATTCAGCCTTTTGCGACAGGACCCCTTGCTGATAGGATAACGTTAGCTTTACAAAATAATATTACTTTTGATCATTTTCATGCTGATGTGCTATTTCAATTTATTCCACAAAGATTAATCTCTGTGATTGAGAGGGAAAAATTTTATAGGCTTCAAAGTTCAGGTGAACCATTGTCCAGTTATATTTTGTCTATTAAAGAGTCAGCCGCATTATTGAGACTGGGGAAATCAGAACCTGAAATAGTAGGTACTATAGTTTCTGGATTAAATCCTGAGGAACGCTCAAGATGTATTTTTCAATTTAGACCGCGCACTTTTGACGACTTGAATGAAATGTGTGTGCAATCCCAGAATGTTAGGTATGCTGATTTCGAGAGGAAACAAATGGAATTGGCGACAAGTTATAATAGGTCTGTACAAAATCAGAAGTCATTACAATCTGTGGCTGTAAAATGTTCTAATTGTCAGAGAATAGGGCATGTGGCTAAAGTATGTAGTCAGCACCTATTAATCAATCTATTAATTTCAGAAATAGACCCCAAATTAGTGACACTGCCGCCGCATCAACCAGTTTTGAAAGAAAGCCGCAAATACAGTTATTAAAAAAGCCAGCTAGCGATGTGAAATGTTATAGTTGTCAAAAATTTGGTCATTATTCTCGTGACTGTAGAAATAAAAAGAGCTGACTATCTGCGCAAAATAGTAATTTTGGAAAGCAGTTCAAGAGAGATTATATTGAATCTAAGGCACAAGAGTTAAATAATACTTCAAATTTCATTAATAGCGCACAAGAGGATGTCTCAAAAAGGTTACTAGGCTCTAAATTAAATTCAAATAAAACAAAGCCATTGTCAGATAAAACATTTGGGAAATATAAAATTAAACCTGTTGCAAATAGAATTATTCCTTTTATTAGTTGTGAGTTAGGTTTGCCAGCTAGAAATTTTCCTGCTTTACTAGATTCTGGTGCCGTTAGGAGTATTATTTCAAAATCGACTTTACAAGATCTGTTAGTTGTTAATCCTTCTTTAAAATAATTGCAGAAAGAAAAGATTAAATGTACCACCGCGAACAAAGGGCAACTTGTTCTAACTGAGTCAGTACACTTGAAAATTAAAATTGAAAATTTTAGTTGGAAACATAAATTTTTTATTTGCGACAACCTATCAGTACCAGTAATAATAGGTTGTGATTTCATTAATCATAGTCAGATGATCATTGATTTATTTAATAATAGATATTATTTTGGTTTCAGACCTAGTTTTAAATTTACGTTAGATTTGGATTCACAAACGTTTCTACCCAGGAATGCTAACACCGTGGGGGAAGAACAGTCAGAATATGCTCACTTGGGAAATAAGGAACAGGAGCAATTACGTGATGTATTATCTAGATTTCAGGATGTAATTACTACCAGATTGGGTAAGACTAACCTAGCTGAATATAAAATTCGTTTAACTTCAACACAGCCAGTTAGACAGGCACCTTATCAGTACGATCCCAAAAAGATGCAAATTTTAAATGAAAAAGTTCAGAAAATGTTAAAAGAGGGAATTATTGAAAAGGCTACTTCTAATTATGCTAGTCCATGTTTTCTGGTACCTAAATCAGATGGTTCTTCGAGACTGGTAATAGACTACAGATCTCTGAATCGTTGTATTCAATTGGATTCCGTACCCCTTCCTGATATGCAAAATTCATTTCATTGGTTTAATGGCGCTAAGTATTTTTCAGTTCTTGACTTAAATCAAGCATATTATCAGATGCCTTTAGCGAAGGAAAGTCGTCACCTTACAACGTTTTGCACAATGCAAAATACTTATCAGTTTTTAAGAGTTCCCTATGGTATTAGTATTGGAGCTCAGGCGTTAACTTCTCTTTTTGACACCTTGTTTGAAGATGTAAAATTTAAGTTTGTATTTAATTATTTGGATGATATTGTGATTTATTCCAAGGATTTCAATTCACATTTGAAACATATTTCAGTAGTTTTGAACAAGTTAAGAGAAGCAGGTTTTACTGTTAATCCTCAGAAAGTTCATTTTGCACAGGAACAAATTTCATTTCTTGGACACTTAGTTGACCACAGAGGTGTGTCTGTCGACCCAAACAGAACTAAGAGTATTAGAAATTTTCCTTCACCCAAAAACCAGAAAGCTGTTGGTAGATTTATAGGTATGGTTCAGTTTTATCATAAATTTATTCCTAATTTTGCAGAAATAGCCGCGCCAATCAATGCGCTGAGAAAAAAAGGTGTTAAATTTGTGTGGGAAAAGAAACATGAAGAAGCATTTCTAAAGTTGAAAGATACAATTATTAATCCACCTATTTTGAGGACTGCTAATTTTAATTTGCCTTTTATTTTGCATACAGATGGCAGTGGTACTGCGATCGCCGCCGTTCTTTCACAAGAAGTTGATGGTATTCTTCAACCAATAGCTTATGCCTCTAGGAAACTGACCCAGGCTGAATGCAAGTATTCTACATACGAAATCGAGTGTCTAGCTGCTATATTTGGTATGGTGAAATTCAAATTGTATCTTCAACATTCTAAATTCTTATTGTACACTGACAATTCCGCTCTTTCATGGGTGTTGAATCATCCAAAACAGTCAGGTCGTATTGGTCGATGGGTATTGAGACTTCTTTCATTTCAGTTTGAGGTAAAACATATACCAGGTAGAGAAAATGTTGTGGCAGATTGTTTGTCCCGTATGTTTCAGGACGAAATTAATGAAGAAGCAGAAGAATCAAAGCCTTTAGTTGAAGAAAAAACGTTTGAGTCTATTAATACTTTAAAATTAACCGATTTTCCTTTAATTTTCACGGACATTCGCACTCATCAAGAGAATGATCCTTTTATTTCAGAGAAAATCAGAAATATTGAGGCTAATGTAGATCAGTTCCCGTATAGCTTGTCAAAAGGAGTCCTGGTGATTAAAAAACGTAATGATGATAATTTTAAAATTGTTGTGCCGAAAATTCTTGTACCTGTAATCTTCAAATATTTTCATGAGACGTCTCTAGGTGGACATTTAGGTTTAGCTAAGACTATGAATAAAGTGTTAGAACATTTTTATTGGCCTGGTGTAAGAAAAGATATTGCTCTTTTAGTAAAATCTTGTGAAATATGTGGTAAGAGCAAGCCTG
Organism: Conomelus anceps; assembly: GCA_948455865.1. Taxonomy (NCBI): domain Eukaryota; kingdom Metazoa; phylum Arthropoda; class Insecta; order Hemiptera; family Delphacidae; genus Conomelus; species Conomelus anceps. The sequence goes on along the minus strand of OX418218.1, from coordinate 52,334,283 downwards.
CTCAAAGGCACAATTTTGGTTTTTTATCTTCTAAAATTGAGGAAGAGCCCCTTGCTAGGTTTCATTGCGATTTTGTAGGTCCTCTTATACGTTCTACCCAAGGTCATACTCATATTTTCAGTTGTGTAGATTCATTCTCAAAATTCTGTTGGTTAATCCCAGTAAGGAAGGCAAACACTAGTTCTGCTATTAAAGCATTGAAATCTATTTTTCTAAATTTTTCCGTTCCTAAGAGTATTGTAACTGATAATGCTACCGTCTTCACCTCAGCTCATTTCAAAAATTTTGTTTCCAGTTAGGAATCAAACATATTACTACTAGTCCATACTATCCGTGTCCAAACGTTGCGGAAAGAGTACACAGAAACCTTAGGAGTGCTTTAATTGCTTTTCACGGCAATGCACAGTCAAAATGGGATGAGAGTTTATCATGGCTCCCTTTAGCTTTTAATTTAGCAAAACATGAGAGTACAAATTGTACGCCCTTTTCGTTGATTTATAGATATAATCCAAATCATCCGTTGATTAACGCCTGGAGATTAGAGGAAATTTTGCCTAATAGCTGTAATGAGGACACACTGAATGTTTGGCAAAAAGCTAAACAGAATTTGACAAGGAATCATGCTAGAGTGAAACAGAGATACGATCAGCATAGAGCTGAAGTTCCTTTTAAAGTTGATGATCTAATTTGGTTGAGGACTCATATAGTGAGTAAAGCTGTAGATAAAATTATGTCGAAATTGAGTTACCGTTGGAAAGGTCCATATGTCATCTCGAGATTTTTAACTCCAGTGACAATAGAATTGTGTGACCCACATAGTGGTCGTTTTGTGCAAAAAGCGCACGTGTCTCAAGTTAAGCGATTTTACCCTAGTGTATCTAACACTGATGATTGAATTTCACATCTTTGCACACTTGTTGGTTATTGTCTTAGAATTTGAATCCCAAATATGTTGTTTGGTAAATAAGTTGTCATCTAATAGAGTTTTGGTACTGTAATGATTGATAAGGACTATGCGCGCAGTCTCATCATTGACACTCAGACTCTACATTTTTTTTTCTTGGTATTGAAACAAGCTGTAACATAGTAGTTGTAGTTGTAATGTATACTCTTCGAATATATGCCTTGTAATAGATAATTTTTCTTATAGATTTAATCATGTGACGTTTAGAATCTTACCGCATCTTTCTTAATTGAGAGCCAAGTTTTGTAGAAAATTCTGTCATTATGTAGGTTAAACCGTAAATTTAGTATGGAATAGTAAAGTGTTAGAAATGTGAGATAATTTAGGAAGTAATCGTTAGTAGTAGTATTTGCTGTACTGAGAAGAAGATATTATAGATATTGAGTGTAGATATGATTTATAGGTAAATAAGAGTTGTAGGACGTTGCCTTTGAAATTTAAGCCTCATGTTATTGTGCCATGTAGATTTTTAAGAGATTAATAGGTATTAGTTAGTGTTGATATTAATTAGTGGATACCCGCGCGCGAATGAATTGACAATTTTGGGAAACTCAGATAAGAGTATTGTATAGGATCGTAGTTGAATCATTTAGTTCAGATTTTGGGGAACATTCATATTATAGTTTAATAGGAGAATAGTTTTGTAATTTTGCGAGACTATAGTTTAGGGAATCACTACTTGTGATTATTTTTGAACATCACCTTTAGGTTTTCACACTAATCATCACCTTTAGTTAGAGATTTGACACATACGCGTGGTGCCATATTTCGATCTTTACTTATATATTATTTAGGACATCTTAGTTTATGTATTATGTCTGTTGGCATCTGTAGAGTTGCGGCCACTTCACTATAGTTGTTTAGGAGATTGATTTGATTTTATTACACATCACTACATCTATTGATTTGCTACCACATTTAGTTAGTTAAGTTCACCTGTGATACTATTATTTGTGATTGTCTTAGGCGGTGTTTCACACTGCGAAAGGGGGGGAGAATTGTTATGAATTTGGGAGTAGCCCAAATTTTTTTTGTTAAATTACCTTGAATAACTTACTTGTTTAGTATCATTTTAAACGTTATTAAATTTTAAAGATATTTTTTTATGTAAAGTTTTCTGAATTAGGACATTTTAAGCTAGTTATTGGAGAGTTTAGATTTTAATTATTCATTTTCAATAAAAGTAATTGAATCGATTAGGTTTTCATGTTGGGATTGGTATTACAGTAGAGCATTGTTTTGAGTTTCAGTATCGAGCAGAGCAGGATTTAGTCCCACGCTAGTCTAGTAAAAGAGGATAGAGCTAGTTTCTCATTCTTTTGCTCTATCTTACACTCACTTTACCTGTTCATTTTTCATTTGCGGAATAGGCGTTCTGCGCAGGCCTGCAGGCAAATCTAGAGTTTTGATTCGATAAAAAGTACGTAGTTTTGTAATCCCCGTATTATTTCTGAACATTGATTCCCACCAAGAGCAAACTCGGTTTGTAGGCAAGCGACCGGCTCACTTCTTGACGAAATTGCATGGAGCAAACACCACGCTGGTTAAGACGAGCTTGTAGTCATTTTTTTGAGGTTATGGTGACGTGATTGTTTTGTTTTAGGCCCTTGTGCTGGGCAAAGTTTATAATATCAAATTTATTTTAATTATGTGATTTAAAAGTTTATATTAGGAAACCGCCACTCACCTCATGTTTAGTTTGAATTAGTTTGTTTGATTTGAAGATAATTTGTGATGTACTTCGCCGCTTTATAAGGTAACAACAATATTTTTTTAATATGAAATACTTTGTGAATTTATATTTCTAGCTTAATTGTTCTCATGTACGTAATTGATGTAAGCAATTGTTTGTCAGAATTCATAGGCTATGGATAAGGAGTTTAGTTTAAAAAAGGAAGATATTAAATATTCAATTTAAATCAGTAGTAAAAGTTAGCATACCGATATTAGTGTGATAAAAAGATTATGAATTTGATGATGTAACTAAGAAACTCAACTTCCTTATTGCTATAGATTAATGTGAACTATTTTGAATTCTGCGATGCTGTGATACTTATGAAGTAAAGGTTAGGTTTGCTTAATTGTTTGAATTTTAGTAATGTAGATGTGTAATTAAGCGACATAAATGTTTGGGATTTGTGGTCGTGAAAGTAAATCGGACATAGTAGTGTTCATCTCAAGTTAAGGGTTTATTTCATTATCAAAATAGGAAGTTACAAAATTTGAAATTTCAGCGGTTCCCGAATTGGGGAGTTCCCGAATTGGAGTCATTCCCGAGTTGGGTCGTTCCCGAATTGGAGTCATTCCCGCATTGGAGTCATTCCTGAATTGCAGTCTTCCCGAATTGCAGACTTCGAAACTTCGAGGGCTTGAGTATTCCAGCATTGGAGAGTACGAGAATTTTGCTGTATTAGATCAACCGACATGAACTCTATACCTTGGATGTAGTAAGGATTATCGAACGAGGTAACAAATTTATTATATTTCTTGCTTCGATCAAAGTGAGTGCAACGAATTGTGGGGAACTATTAATTCAATGGGATAACGAAAACGACGATATAATTTTGTTAATTAAAGTAATCTTCGAAATGTGCATAATTTTAAAGACTTGAAATAATTATAAGTTTAGGCTGTATTGTTGAGTGCAATGTATATTCTTTAATTTGGTTATTTTGAGGTAGCTTAAATGAGGTGTGAATATATTTTCGAGTGGTTGTTTCCTAAACATGCGCTTCATTTGGCTTGATAACCTAGTTCCTCTTGGTTTTGTATGCATGGGTATTTGATGGTGTTTTGGTGTACAAGCGTGTAGAAAGGAAATGTTTTCCTTTTTCCACGTTTCGCCTTCTAAATTTTGGTTGTTTCCGTCATTCTAAATTTATTCTAAATTAAAAACAAATTGATGGGACAAAAATTTCCGTCATATCTATTAGCATCGTTGATTCCAAATTTCTGACTAGCACATTGACCTCTATGCAAAGCTGTGATTTCACTGATTTTCTTTTCTACACAATCATTTTCAGATCTGTCATTATTCTCATTCACTTCAATATATTCAGTTTCACTATATAAATTTTATGGAAACGTTTTCCCATTATAATAGCATTTTCTAGTTTCATGCCCTCTTTTATCACAAATCCTACACTTTTTTTACATCTACGTTTATTATAACTTGATTTGTAAAAACAATTACGGGTAAAATGGTTAGTTCTTCCACAAATTTTACAAAACCTTCTACTTTTTCGCCTGACACTCTTATTGTAATTATTTTCATAATGCGAATTCATATTCTCATCACAAAAGTCAGTATTTGGAATTTTATCACTGTAGTTTCCTTCATTCAACCCAAAATAATCCTGATTCCTCCACAAATAATCAATCTTTCTACTCGATTCCAATAACTTCTCCAAATTTACGTCCTTTCTCGCAGGGTTAAGAAAATCATTCTGATTATTCATCAGGTACTGTGAAAATTCAAATTTCTGTAAATTATCTATTACTTCCTCAATTGATTCATTCTTCAGCATAACAATCTTTTCTAAAATATGGGGTGATAATCCTTTTAAAATATATTTTATCTTCCTAGACTCTTTCATTTTTAAGTCTACCTTATTACATAAGATTAAAATTTTTACCACGTAACTTCTGAAATCCTCACTGAAATCCATTCTACATCTATTCAACTCCTGCTCAAATCGTTCTACATGATATGAGGGTCGGAAAAATTTTAATAATTTATTTTTTATAATCTCAAACTTTAATTCATTTCCTGCTCTCAATTGCTCACTAATTAGTTCAAAATATTTCGTAGCTACTCCTTCAAGGTAGAAGTACAAATAAGTTAATTGATCTTTTTCATCCCAACCATTAGCTGAGAAAACACGTTCAAAATAATCAAAGAAATATTCAATATACTCTTCTTTTTTATTTGAGAATGTCCAAGGAGTAAGTAAAGGCTTTTATTTACTCGACATTTTTAACCAATCAGTTTCCTATAATGATTTTTGAAGGAATATTTACTATTTATCTTCACCTTTTTTTTTTTTTTTTTTTGTAGATTACGTCTTGGAGACTCCAGTTAAGGAGTATAAGACAAGTCAGATCAACAATATTATACACTAGATACCATAATTACTTCAATTAGTTGAGGTGAGGCTTAATTTTGATGTGAAAGTAACTCTTGTACACTATAAAAAGCTTTATCAACTAAATATTTCTTCAATTGATTTTTAAATATTTCTATATTTTCAAGACTCTTCAAAAACTGCGGTAGCTTGTTGTAGAATTTCCTACCAATATAACTAGGTTTTTGTTTGAATAAGCTACTATTGTGACTCACCAAGTGATAATCTCCTCGGCTTCTTGTATTATAATCATGTACATCAAGATTTTGGTTAATATCATTCGTTTTTACATATAAAGTAGCTTCATACACATATAAGCAGGGTACAGTTAGGATACCAAGTCTCTTGAACAACGGCCTACATGAATCCAATCTATTTACTCTTTCTATACACCTAACCGCTTTCTTTTGGATCTTAAACACCCTATCAAGATTTTGTTTTGATGAATTACCCCATACTAAGATAGCATACCTAATATGTGACAGTAAGAGCCCATGGTAAGCTGTAAAAAGTAACTTTTTGTCATTCAATCTAGCGAGCTGTCACAGGACAAATACCCCAGATGAAATTTTACTACATATTTTCTCAATGTATGGAGTCCAGGTCAATCGTCTATCCAACATAACTCCTAGAAATGCAATTTTTTCTTCCTGGTCTAATTGATTATCGTTTACAAACACGTATATAGCCCTATCTTCATTTAAATTATGTTTGTTTTTGAATGGAATTGCTGAAAATGAGTGATGTATCATCAGCAAATAAGAGGGCTCTACCACTAATTAATTCTTTAGGTAAACAGTTGACATATAACAAAAAAAGCAATGGACCTAGTATTGACCCCTGAGGCACTCCAGCTTGCACCTCTAATTTATTAGATTTATTCTTTACTATACTATTACCAACTACTGTAGTTAGTTCTACACATTGTTTTCTCCCAATAAGATATGATTCAAACCATTTCAGTTCAACCCCATTTACACCTACATTTTGCAGTATTTCCAATAAAGTTCTATGATTAACACAATCAAATGCCTTTGACAGATCTAAGAAGATTGCAGTAGCTTTATCACCTGAATCTATTATATCTATTAGTTTTTCAACTAGAGAAACTATGGCTGTTTTTGTTGATCTCCCTTTCTGGAAGCCATGCTGTTCATCACAGATAAAGTTAGCTTCTTGAAGGTGCAGAAGTAACCTATTTAGAACTACTCTTTCAAAAATTTTACTTATTACATTTAAAATACTAATGGGCCTATAGTTTTCTACCTTTTCTCTATCACCACTTTTGAAGATTGGCAAGATCTTCCCCTCTTTTAAGTTATCTGGAAAACACCTTGTTCTAATGAATGATTGATCAGATGAATCAAAGGGTCTAACAATTGATCTTTACATTCTTTCAGAATTTTACTGGATACCCCATTCATTCCTACAGTTTTTTTATTATTTAAACTATCAATGATATTTGACAACTCGTCTTGGCATACTGGGTGGAATTTTAATTCGTTCTGAATCCCCTCAGTATTCCTCATGTTTGCATCACTAATACCTGTATTAAGAGATTTTTGAAGATCCTTAGCAACCAGTTGATAATATCTGTTAAAGAAATTACAAATGTCTACACTATCATCAATATATTTGTTATTTTCGTTAATTATTCTGGGGACACTAGTATAAGCATCTACATGAGCTACTTTCCTATTTTTGTTTATTACATCCCACACTGCTGTGTTAAAGTACACACTATTATTCAAAATTTCAGCTGTTTTCTTACATTTCGCTCTTTTCACTTCTCTTGTATAATTTTTCTTTAGAGCTTTGTAATTATCTTCACTTAACATATTTCTAGATAGTTTGAATTCATCATATGCATCTTTAACCCTATTTCTTTCTGCAAGGATATCATCAGTTATCCACTCTTCAATCTTGTCTAATTTGTTCTTTACAGGGACTTTTTTAACTGGACAACTCATAGTAATATGAAACCTTAAAATATTAATGAAACTATCATATTTGTCATTTAAACTATTGCTATTGTAAACCCTACTCCAGTTTTCTTGTAGCAGATTCTGCTTCAAACAATCGATATTCCCCTGTTCACATTGTTGAATTTCTTTCATTACTCTACTCTTTTTAATTGATTTATGACCTTGCAACCCCACCTCTAAGATTTGATAGTCATGATCAGATAGTTCCGAGCCGCCTAATCTTGTTTTAGAGTAATCTATATTAGTAAGGATGTTATCAATTATTGTTTGTGATGTTCTTGTGACTCTGGTATATTCATGAACTTTTATTTGCACTAAAGGTTTTTGATGCCAAAAACGGTCTCTTCTTTTCTGCCATGGTTTTCACTGTTTGAACTTCTGAATCCCTGTATTGTTTAACTAGAGAAGCAGAATCTGTAATTGTTGGATCTCCTATCGAAAATTTTCTTCTTAGCGTTGTTTCTAAAAAAAGCTAAGTTGGGACACTTATTCTTCAATTCTTCAGATAATTTAACTCCCTGAATTATGTGATTCAACGCCCTTTCTTGTTCAATAATGTACTCTTGAGGGTTGATTGGATTTAACTTTAAGATTCTTATTTGAGATCTAATAAAGTCTAAATCAGCGTTTGCTGGTAAAAAGAGCTTGTAATGGCCGTTTTCACACACACCGACACGGCGCCGGCACGACACCGGCAAGATGTCGTCCCGGTGTCATGGGGGTTGAGATACAATGTTGCCAAATGGAACAGCTTTCACATTCACCGACACGGCACCGGCAGCCGGCTGCCGGCGCCAGCATGTCGTTGGCAGCATCGCTCCCGCTGGTGCCGGCGCCGACACTTGTGTGTCGTCCATAGTTTTGAACAGAATTTGGTCATTTTGTCAACAGTTTGAGGTTAGGTACTGAAAAAAAAAACGTCTGATAGGTATGATGTTGTCACCCTAATTGAATTAGTCGAATCCGAGCCCTGTTTATGGGACAAAACTATAGAAGAAAATAAGAACAAAAGTCCTAAGTCCTATGAAGGACTTGGTTTTTGAATTACTGCTGTGGATAATAATTAATATTAATCAAAATTATTTTGGCTATGTAAGTTATGTATTTTACAACTTAACCACCAAATCCAAACTGAAATCCTCTCACTCTACTCGAAAATTAAAGCAATGCCTTATCGATCTTCTTTATTGCGTTGCATCTGCAGGACCACCACTACCTCGACAAACTTCAGCATGGACGCTGTTAGTGTGACGTCGCAAGCCCCAATCCGCCATTACATGTTTCCAAACATGTTTATAAGTCCATTTAAAATGCATGGGACCAATTTTTCGTTGTGATTTTATAATCAAACAAAATGGTTTTGTGCTTTGTCCCTGATTATAAACATTACAGCGAGTTCAAGGTTTGCAGTTTTCATAGATTTCCAAAAGATCCCAAGAAAAAGAAAAGCCGGATAGCTGCAATCAGGTTTGTACTACATGCATAGGTTATGTTTTTGTTCTTTCGTTTCAAGTGATATTAAGTTGATAAAGCTTGTTAAATTGAACACAAACGTTTTTGGCTGATTGATTTTTAAGCAGAAAGTTGCAATTTCGTATTAATTAACTACTGATGACTTGTACATCCATTTCCTATAATAGAAGCAATTTAATTGCATGTCAAGTTATTCGACCTGATCATTACCGGTACCCAAATTTAATTGATCTATGTGACATAAAATTGAACGGCGCTAATCAATAAAGATTTTAGTATTATTAGATGATTTGACTCTATATTGCACTAACATAACATTCCAACTTCACAGATGACAGTGATAGATGAATTGGTTATTCAGTAACTCATTCATTACAACTTACATGTAAAAATATTAACTTAATTAGCCTGCCTGTACTTCGTACTGGGTTGATGCATATTTTGTATTGTGCTTTGCATTCTGAAATACAAAACAGTGATCACATGTTTAAAAGTGAATTTTACCAACTTGTAACTCAAACAAAAACATCGCTAGCCTATATAGTGCTTTATGTTAACTTTGTGCCTACTTCCTAGTTTTCCTTAAATATTTTTAATAAAATGTGGGTTTCTCTAACAAATGTGTTACTCTTCAGAAGATATTTGTTCCAGAAGAGCAGATAGAGAGCCATCTACACATTCATTGGTCTGCAGTTACCAAAAGTACAGTTCATAATTATATCTTATTGAAGTAATAGATTAACATTCGAATCAAACACAGTTTTTCATGAGGGCTTTACGCTCCTTAGTAGTTCTCTCATTCCTAGCTCCTTTGATGTATAATTATTTCTTGTTTTTGATTATTATGTTTAATAAAACTGTGAAGATAAAGTGTGAAATAAATTTATTCTAAGCTAGAACTTTGAATTTTTGAAAGCTTCAACTATACATTATAACGTCTACTTCATGCCATGAATTTAGGCGGCTCAAAGAAATTACAGTGTAGTAAAAATAACTGACTGTTGTGACAAACCATATATGACTGCTAGCCTTATCAGACTCATAGACTAGGCAAGTGTGGTACGATGGTCAATTCGAGCATTGAGGTTGGTGATTATCTGCTGGCAACACCGAATTTTTCAGAGCAGCCTAATTTCGTTGTGCGAACTGTTTCAATTGTCTATGTATTCATAGAAAAATTAAGAAAAAATTGAGTGATTGTTAATCTTTCAACATTAACAAAATATTCTAGTGAGTTATGGTGCTTGCACAGTGGAGCACCCAGTACTTGATGATAGTCACTGCTGCACTGTTTGGCGTATTCGAGCATTATGTGTTTGATTTCGTAGTGGTGACTATCATCGAGTATTGGATGCTCCACTGCGCAAGCACTGTAACTCACTAGAATATTTTCTACAAACCTCACCTTTTAGAGCATCGCCTGAAAACTTTATTAATAGATGACTAACACAGTACTAATAGAAACCTACAATTTCTCAGTAAATTGTAAGTGTTATGTAAGTGGAATATCATTCAGCAGTGTTTTATTTACATTAATGAGGTTTTCAATAATGAGACTATCAATAAATAGCATAGATTTGTTGAAAATGTAGTCTGGATGTCATCAAAAACAACACTCAACTGAGTTCTTCAAATAACTGGTTGAAAATGTTCATAATTAGAATAAAATCAAACCCATTGTAACGGTCCTTGACACCAAAGTAGCGGCCATGAAACTAGACGGGTGACTAGATATTGTGAAACCTGATAATACTTAGTAAAAATTAACACTATGTTGTTTATTTCTTCAAGGCTGATGTAAATAACTATGAATTCTGCACTTTACAAACTCTAGTAGTCGCATTTCAATTCACCTACATATTTTGATGGGCACTAACCAAAGACATTGTAATACTATACTAGACCCACTCGTAGCTCTAGTGTAGCACTCCAAATTGAACGGTCTGTAGTCGGCCATATTGGCGTCAACATCGTTTGCTTATGTTTGCGATGAATATTGTATTATTAGTTCAACGAACTATTTATATAATAAATTCACATTCTTGAAGAGATTTACCTTCAAAACCATATCTTTCAAATTGCAAAAGCAGTTGTGGACTTGTACTTGACAGTTAAACTTAGCCACATAGCAAAGTCAAAGAATAGTTTATTGCATAAGGAATCTATCAGGCAGCATTGCAATAAGACAGTACTGTTCATGAATCAGTAAATTGTATTAAATACCTTTTTAGGATCAATCTAACAGTGTTTTTAGTCTCTTCAAATTCTATATTTAACAATGTTTTTTTTCTATTTGATCTAAATCATTAGTTATCTAATCATTAGAACAAAACATTGAAGCATTCCAAATTAACTGGTCTTGTACAGCCCATTATACACTGTTAGCCTTGTTTATTTTTATAAATTATTTGTGATAAGCGATCATGGCTAAGCCAAGCACTTGAATAGTCTCTCTACTACCTTGGGTTTCATTTATTCCAAAATTATCCAACCTATAAATAATAGAAATCACGCCTGAAATAATATTATAGATGAAAAAATTAACTTATTGTGCCTTGAGTCAGTCAAACTAGAGTCTTAGAATTGAAAGCTGTGTTCATAAAATATTATGCATTATAATAATATTATTTTGAGCTATGTTCTATTTTTAGTGTGTATACACTAAAGTTTTATATTTAGACTCATTGATTAAATTTTATTTGAACTGTCAAAAGTAGTCACCTCTGGTCCTTTTCAATTGAATTATTATAATTCATTAAAACTTTGCCATTTGTTACAATTTCCAAAAGAGTTATATGGAAATTTGTTAATTAGTTGCAATAAATATAGTTCTAATAGCTAAATAGTGCATGAAAATTTTAGAGTTTCAAGTTTCATTTCTTGTAGATATTACATACTATGCATTAGTTACCAATTTTATGTTATGATTTATTTGTATTCAATTATTTTATCAGTCTGTTGAAGTACTTCTATTTATTTTAGCATGATTAATATACCAATATAAAATAATCTCATTTATTGAAATCTATCTTTGAAATCCCATTTACCCACAGTAATGTCAATATTATATAATATAAGAGTACATTAAATTATTCGTTCAAATTGTAATTTTAGGTTTATTTACTTGGTCATAAATCTATCATCATTTCATACTTTAATTCTTGTGGGAAAATTTTATTTTAAGTTAATGTCAGTTTTACTGATAGATCTTAATGAACTGTATTGTTTTATTACAATTTATAATCAAGTTTTCTGTACAAGTAATGGAAATGGTTTTACTGTGTTGATTGATTTTCATAGGTTTAATATTGTGATTAAATTAGTAGTTTACTACATGAAAAATGTAGAACTGGTAAGCTTATTGTAAAATAATAGTAATTATTATACATTCATGTAAAACTTAACTCATTTGCAGGAATATGAGAGTAATTTATTGTTTTCTTCATAAACAAGACCAGATAACTGAAAAACGATCATACCAATTAGTTATGGAACCAATTAATTTTAATTAACATGAGGCCTAAATTTAATGTGCAAAAATCCTACAGGTACAATATTTTACAGAATCGTTTATTCCCAATTGAGTTAATTAGCATTCTGACTAAATCATTTTGTCAGGCGTCAAAGGTGGCTAGATATATTCAAGCAGCTCCCACAGTTTGTGTCTCTATTGAAAATATTACTTGGAATTCATTTAGAACAGTGCAGTCATCATACTATTTACGTTTTTAATGATTCTAGACTGGGTTTCATCAAGATGATAATATAAAATGCGTTTTCTAAGAACACTTATTCACAACTCTACATAGTTGCATACACTAACTAGCCTTGAAATTCAAAAAGGGCACGTGAAGTTGACGCCAATATGTCTGCCAATGCTCTGTTCAATTTGCATTGGGCGGCGACTGAGAATCACATACAGTTGTAGGGCCTTGGCACTAACTTATCACAACATTGGCCAAAGGTGCTTGCACAGTGGAGCATCCAATACTTGATAACAATTACTGTCGCAAAGTCAAACTCATGCTGTTTAATGGAGTATAACGGATTGAGCTTGTGAATACCACCATTCCGCAGCAAGAGAATGATTTTGTTTTCTGTGATGTTTTCCATGACGAAATACTCAATGAACAATCTAATATTAAAACTGACACTGTATTTCACTTTAAAAGTGAAATACAGTGTCAGTTTTAATATTAGATTGATTTTGTTTTGGTGACTGTCATCGATTATTGGATGCTCCACTGTGTAAGCAACCTTAAACCACTAGTAAATGCAGACATTGCATTTACAGCTACCTGTACCACACAAATCATAGGGTCTATTATGTGCCTAATAATAAAGTTGTGCAAAAGTCCCAGTACCTACCAGCAATCATACCGGTAGCACTTGTTTAACTTCTATAGAACAGACTATAGAATAATGCTGCAATTAGTCTTAGTGGCATGAACAGAGTGCTTATAAAGTATTGGTACTTCAGACTAAATTGTAGCTAGCCTAGCTGCAAATACAAAAGATTTGGTTTAATATTAAAATTCGTTGAAGCCTATATAAAAGGAGGATGTGATGGAAGTTGGAACGGTTCCCCATACAACAATCAAGTTTACATGATTAGGAATCGAGTTGGTAGATGGTAATAGTCCAGTTGGTATACACCCAACACTTAAAAATTTGCAATTTTATACATATTGATGAAAACCTAAGACACTGTTTTATACGCCCATTAGCGTCATAGGTTATTACATACCTTCACATTGTATGATCTGTTGCACTACACCTTCCAAATATTTTAATTTGCCATCATAATTTATACTTTTTACCGTGTTTGGTTCATCCCCCAAAATATTTCACTATTTCCCCTAATTTGATGGCCATAAATTTGCTTTTTAGTCTTAATCGTATAATGCTTCATAGCCTACACCTAACTTGTACACCTAACCTATGAACAAAATACTATGAAAATAGTTCTATATCCAATATCACAACTGAAAAAAGCCTGATACTCAATCCTCTGGTATTCTGGTACATGAAAAAAGGACTCAAAACTCTTGGAAATTTGTAATTTTATTGCTTTTGATAAAAATCTGAGACGCTGTTTTACGCCCATATAAATAACATGGAAACAGACACCTAGCAACGGTTGATTGGAAACAAAACTGGCTCCCTAGCAACGGATCACATCATCACTAACAGCGTCCATGGGCAGCTCTGTCCAGACTACACGATATTATACAGAAAGCAGATAGTTGAGAGCCTGTCTACTTTGAATTTGGTGACATTTATACTCGCTGGCAGAGTAGCCAACACCAAAATACAATATTATTGTGGCCAAGCCTACACTTAATCACGCAGGCTGCCAGCATAACACTTCAGATGAGATATATTGTATATTGTTTTGATGAAATTTTATTGAATAATTGTTGGTAAACTTCATATTTTAATTTTGTGTTGCAAGATTATTTATTGTCTTAGAAATTCCATAGTATGGGGGTGATTCTAGAAATAATTTTTTTAATATAATTTGGCTTGGTATGCTGAGCTGCTGTAGCACGGTCGGTTAGTAACGTCCTACTCGCTACTCGCTTAGCGAGTAACTATCCCAATGTAATCAACCCTTTAGGTAAACTGCTCTATTCTCTAGCATAGTGCACCTCTATGCTCTATGCATCTCTATCATTTAAATCAATTTTTGAAAATTCTAACCTTCAATATTTCTCTATTGTAATTTTGTAACTAATATAAAAGACAATATAATCTTTGCTAATATGTAAACAAGATGAATTGTGATAATTATAATTATTACGAATTATCATTTGCTTAGCACGTTACGCCTGTATGAGGCATTATTTCAATTTCGTGTTAGATACTGAATAAATAGTTTATTGTGATGGGTTTTTGTATTTGCAATTTGTACTTTCTTTTAATGATTTTAAATAAGCCCGTGCATGAATACAGTGATTGTTTGCAATGTACATGATAAAAAATCATCGTTCAAAGATGAAGATTTTGAATTACGTGCTTTATATATTATCTTTTATTCTCGGGAGTACTGTAACTCTTTTCTTTATTTCTATTGAAGATCGTGATGGACTTAGTGATAGAGACGTTTTTTCAAAACTGAAGCATAAAGTTAGCTTGCAAAACATTTCCAACCGCTACTTCTTACTCATTGTCATCATTTCAAAACCAGATAATATTGAAAGGAGAGACACTATAAGGAATACGTGGTTACAGTTTGTGAAAGATGACTCCTCTGTCAAGTCGTTGTTTGTGATAGGTGCGGGGGGTTTAGATACTGAACAGCAAATGAAATTGAAGGAGGAATATTCAGAGAATAAAGACATACTATCCCTAACTTCAATACCGGACTCCTACGGAAGTCTGACATCCAAGATTCTGTCTTCATTTGTGCTGCTCGAAAAAGAGTACACATTCAAGTTCCTACTGAAGTGTGATGATGACTCATTTGTTCAAGCTTCAGCAGTTACAAAAGAGTTGAAGACAAAATTTCGTGATGAAGAATATTTATACTGGGGATATTTTGATGGAAGAGCTCATGTCAAACGTTCTGGAAAATGGAAGGAAGAAGATTGGTTTTTATGTGATCGGTATCTTCCTTATGCATTGGGAGGTGGCTATGTATTGTCCGAGCCACTCGTGAAGTTTATTGCCCGTAATGCCGAGCTATTGAAGTGAGTATAGGCCCACTTACATCAATTATTAATTAATAATTTACATGACTGTATTGTCATTGTTACAGTACGCCAAGATAATGTTACATTTTTATCTTGAATTGAAATTTATCAAATTTACCGAAGGTCTACTTTAATATAATGACGGTACTTTATGAACATTGAAGTGTGAAAACATAGCTGGCTAAAAGCACACAAGACACTAGACGTACTGTGTACTTTATCAGTGCTAAAGGTTTTTCACCTTTGCCTGACTTCGAGTTAGTCTCATAATAGTCTAGACATAAATCCTATTTTATCTCACATTATGGGTCAAAGTGAATTCTATCTAGCGCTTTAGTCATCGCCAAAATGGGTCCGTACCGTTTCCAGAAATCTACAGAACCATGGATATTACTATGACTGTTACTTTGTTGACTGCCAGTATTATTTTCAAGGAGAAAGTGCACTATATGGGCTTCTAACCTAACCTGGCTAGATGTGACTCAATGCCTAGTTCCTATTAATTTACATTTTGTGATAAAGAGTTCCTTTTAGTTTATTGTTTTGTCTGTTATTAAATTTTGTTGAAATTTAATGTTTTATTATTAAAACTTTTTCATCCAAAAAAGAATATCATAGTATTAATGAATAGCCTAATACTTATAGTATTCACATAATCATAATCGTCCAAGTTATTCAATTTAAACAATTTATTGACAGAAGCCCATATACTGCACTCCCATGGAGTGCGGTATATGGGCTTCTCTTAAAAATGACGCGATTAAGTGAATTACCGGTAAGTTATTTATTTAGCGTATGGCTAATACACAACACATATATCACACAGCTCTCAAGTATATTGTACAATACACGTTTGTACATGAAAAACATAAATAAAATGAATAAAAACATCTTAGTCAATTGTTATTGAAATACTCCCACTTCGTCCTGGAATTAAAGGCATACTTCCAGTGAATTTAAATAGGCTATTGATTCTGGTGTAGCCATCAGAAAATCTTCCTGTGCACCCTCATAGGCTGTTCTAGGACACTCCTCCACGATGTGCCTTACAGTCTGGACTGCTCCACACTCACAAAGAGGTATGTCTTTATCCGACTAGATATCCATCTGAAAATAAGTATAATCATAGTATGTAACTTCTCCCGTGTTCAAATAATCATAAACGTCCAAGTTATTCAATTGACAACAAGTTATTGACAAGCCCATATAGTGCACCACAGCCATTTTCAAAACCACAGGCTCGCTTTTTTATTACAAAACCTGACTGCGGTACATATTATACTATTTTTTTATTTCAATTTACACATCCTCGCAAATTTAAAAATCTCAGTTAATAAACCGATACAACGGAATATCCAAGGACCTGACGAATTAAGTAATAATTATTATTCTCAACTGTACTGATTGGCATATGCACCATTCAACCAAAGTGCGTACTAACCTCTCTAATAACTTGCCATTATAAACATCATATGCTTCCCAATTCACAAAAAATGTACATTGGCAGTTCTTGAAAAAGATTTTGGTTTCTTATTTTTCTCATTCAACAGATCTCATATGTGCCGGTATCAATATTTTCTTTCTGTTTTTTTTTCAATTTGTTAAATATAGATTTCAGCCCAATCAAAAATGATATCGTCAACGCTTGCACTGTAAAAAATAAAGTTCATTATTGGGCTGAGCATCAGCCTTCGTAATTTCCAATATTTCTATTTTAAAATTAATGAGCAACAGCTGCCAATGTTTTGATTTTCACTAGCCTAAACTAACCGAGAGGCTGTAGTGGAAATCTGTTTTACATCATAATTGTTTTTATATTTGACCCCCAAACTCCAAAATTAATAGCGATCTATTATGAGAAAACTATAAAGTTAAACAGAAGTTTCAATAGTCCAGCATTTTTCTTTCAAGCGCTAGGACACAGACGAACGGACAATGGCACGATTTCAATTAAGTCCTGTCGGGTCTACAGAGTTTGTTTTTTTTTCTTTGTAGTGGCGAAGGTAATATTGTGGAAGGTATCCATAATGAATAATAAGACGAAATTGTTATTAAATAAATGTGGTTGTGACAATTTCGTCTTATTATTCATTATGGATACCTTCCACAATATCACCTTCGCCACTACAAAGAAAGACGAAATTGTCAAAACCACATTTATTTGATAAATGTGGTTGTGACAATTTCGTCTTATTATTCATTACAGAGTTTGTTGCTCGATGAGCTTTGCCTTGAGATCTATATAAATATAGGCCTAGCTTGCTTTTTCATGCAGTCCATCAATACTTATTTTCAAGTATTATTAATAATAGCTCAGTTTGGAGGAGCCCTGTAACTCTTCAAATGAAACAAATACCCTTCTATAGATAATATTCTGCGGTCCGGGGGTTTTCCCCCGAAAATATAAAATGATCATCTCAGCGGTTCTAGACACAAACTCATTCATCTTATCTCATAATCTCTGGTATAAAATTCAATTGATTTTTTAGTGTTCGAGAATTGAGTGACTCAATTTGAGTCATCACAAATGTTGGGTACAACGGTACAACCCCTGGGAGCAACTCACTTTCTTGACTATATACTCACCATAAACAGTACAGTCCAATTAGCAAAAAGTACCCACAAGACCTACCACTGAAATTTATTCTGAAAAATGTGCTACTTAATAAATTACCATATTGTTTTTTTTTTTACTAAAATATAGCATGTCTTGAAAACTAATTAGACTACTACAAAGCTCTATAGCCTACCTCCATAGTAGGCCGATAACTCAGAATAATAAGGTGTGTTTTCACAATTTTGACAAAAAATATGACTTTTATTTTTTGATTAGTTCGAGTGTCCTACCCCGGAAAAAATTAAAATATCCTCTCTAAAACAGCATTCTGAACGTTTCTATTATATTATTACATTATTTTAAACCATATATAACTTATCTATCTATTTATTAGCTCAAACAAATTATCAGCTCACCCAAAAAACCATAATTATACCATTCATGTAAACCCTGTGTATTTGAACCCACATTATGGATGAAATTCTATTTAGTGGGGGGATCCTTGGCTACGCTCCTGACACCTGCATAAAAATTCACTGAATTTCTATTTTTTTTTAATTATTAAAAAAAAAACATTCAATGACTTTTAAAGCCTTATTTCGGAGGACACGTTAAGCTGTCGGTCCCGGCTGCCTAAAAACAGTCGTTAAGTCACGTCAGAGGCCCTGAACTTATTCAGGTGCGACCTGATAACTCTGACACCAGACCTGAGCCAGCCAGGTCACACGATATTATTATTATTTAAAGCCTTATTGGATCTGGTTTTTGTCACCCACTCTTCGTGGGGCTATCACCCAGGGCGGTTCCAGCTATTTGGCTACTGGACATTTTTTCTTCAGAATTAAATTCTCTACATGTTTTGTCTAAGAAAAATACAGTCAAATTGTCCAATTAACCAAGTTTATCCACTTAAAACTTGAAAAAACGCTTTTATTGGATAATTATTGCATATATTTTGTTGAATGTTTTAAAAAATTATTTTACCGATTTAAAACTTGTTTTATTCGATTTTTTAGCTCATTTGACATCAAATCTGACCAATTTACAAGTAAAATGACAGCATCAGTAATTTCTGAATGAGAAAATTGATTAGGGTAACTGCTGACTTCTGTCATATTCAATTCTTAACGATGCATTTATGGACCTATGGTTATATATATATATATATATATATATTTTTTTTTTCATTATTTCGGTAAGTACCACAAGCCCATGAAGTATTCGTAACTCTATGCGAAACACTCTGTATACACTGAGCACATGAAACCAACGGCAACTGCCTGCTGAATGGCAAAGCTGCTTCCCTGGTATTGATAACAAACTTTTAATTAAGCCTATTAAAATTTCCCTTTCTGTGAAGAAATTCGAGAAATTCTGCTATGTATTTTTTGTATTTTCCAGAATGTATAAAAGTGAAGATGTCTCGGTTGGTGTGTGGCTAGCACCGCTTAACCTAAATCGAATGCACGATCAACGCTTTGACACAGAGTTTCTCTCCAGAGGATGCTTGAATAAGCATTTAGTAACACATAAACACTCCAATAGAGTGCTAAGACATTTATATTCTGAAACTGTAACGCATGGGAGAATGTGTACCCAAGAAGTTTTTTCAAGACCGTCATATAACTACAACTGGCAAGCACCTCCATCCTTATGCTGTAACAGAAACGAGTCAACCATCCTTGTTCATTAATGTGAGCAAGATGTGCAATATTTCTTCTAGTGAATAGGTAAGAGTTCATGATCAGGCTTGAGACATTTTAATGATTCACTATTGCTCATTCAAAAATAATAATCAGGTTTTCATACTTCTAGATTATCCATTAATAAAGTAAGTATTTCCCATTGTTATACATTTTTACTAATTCGATGTTTAAATATGATTGCAAAAGTTAGAGAGCAAACAATGAAGAACGGAATTTAGGAAGAAAAAGTTGGGTGTGCTTAAATACCATTGCAGTTGATTGAAGGGCAAGGGAAAGGATGACTGAACTGTTCTAATCGTGCACTAATTAATATTTTAATAATAAATATATTGAGCATCACGTGGAAAAGCGTTGTAATGATAAGTTGAATCGTAGGTGATTCGACAGAATGTTGGAAGATCAAAATTTCGTAGATTTTAGTATTTGTATTTATTTTAGTATTTTAGATTTGTTAATGTTTCTTGCCTTATTCAAGGTGGATATCGCATTAATCATGCCTTTTGTTACATGTCATTTTTTTAATTATTATAATTGTATTGTTCTATGTCTACTTAATAGTTAATACCTTTGTTACAAGTAAATTCCTGGATTACTTATTCCATGACGAACTGCGTTGTTAATATAAACTTCTAAGTGAATTCAACAACTTGCAGTCGAATTTTTATTGCAGATATATTTTTAGTTAAGTAAATTCCGTTGAGAAATTTTTATTAGATAAATAAATATGCTATTGAAAAACTGATTTTTTCAGGTTCTTGACTGATCTGAATACCAATTATACCAGATTTTAATAGATCTGCGATGTTTTCCATGACGAAATACTTGAACAATCTAATATCAAAACTGACACTGTATTTCCATTTAATATATAACTTTCACTTACTTTACTGGAGATACTAGAGGGATGCATTTCACTTCTAAAGAGAAACTTCATCAGCCTCTGTTTCAATAGAATAAGTCAGTGGCTAGAATGCCCAATGTTCAATTTTGAATAATGGGGAATAGCAGGCATAATGTTATGTTGTTTCTGAAATAAATCTGCTCATTGTATCAATGATCCTTAACAATCAATGAAATTGCATGGAGTGATAATGGGCCTCTCTTAGTCAAACAGATGTGTCTCAAATTTGATGATGATAAAATGTATATTAGTGAACTGAAACACTAATATGACTGTGAAAAACCTTTAGCAGATTCGTGTGTTGCATTGGGTGGTTAGTAAAATGGTGAATGGGTGACCAGTAATTTGGGTGACTTTTAGTTATGAAATACAGCTATATCAAAATAATATGTTGCTTCTTAAAGATACTGGACACATTTGTTAGCTAATTGTTTAACTGACATTTGAATTTTACTATTGAAAGACTATAAAATTATTTCTTAGAGTACTTTTAGAATCATCATAGAAGAATACCTCAACCTACTAGGAACTTCTTATTCCTTACTTATGGCGCTTATGAATGGCTAATTTCTTTTAAAAATACTAGACTACATAAATGGGCAATAATTTATATCAGTTCAATGTAGAATTGCTGGACTCTCATTGAACATTTTGTTTTGTTACAGGCGGGAAATACAAAATGGTGTTTTAAGAGGTGTTTCAAGTTTTAAGACTTGTAAGAACAATCAAGAATTTTCTTCCCTACCTCATTCAAAATTAGTATTATTTTTTTCCAATTGGAATTGATAAGATACAACAAAAACTAGAGAAATGTAATTGTGTTCACCTCTTGAATAAATTTTGTCTTATAACTATAGTCTATAGTTTTCAATTTGACACAATTATAAGAAATCTGCCCTTCTTATACATTTGAAAAAGCATCAATATTGTATTTCCAGTTTTATTTAAATACATTGAATGCATTCTTCAATGTATCAACTCACTACAAATGTCATTATTATTTTTCTGTAATGCATGTTTTTCATGTAAAGCTTCTTAGTGAGAAGTAGAATAGATAATAAATAATGACCATCAATTTTCATTCTACTGTATTTCAGTTTGACATATTGGTTTCTAATAATTAAAGACGCGACTTAATTTTTCGCAATTCATATAGGCTACTGTCCTGACGACTTCAGATGAATTATAAATCATGATAAAAACTTAAAAACACTTTTTTATTAACAACACAATAGATTGCATATAATAAAAAGCTTGGATATTAACAATGAGATTTAATGTGAAGCATTTACGTAATAAGGGTGAAGTCTGGACAAAAATTCGTCCATTAAAGCTTATCCTTGATAACTTTGAACTGAGACTATATAATTAGTAATAATAGAGAATACAATTTAAATACAAATTTTAAAAGTTCTCGAGAGGTTGAACATAATAAATTGAAATGGTGTTTTTTTGAATTAATAATTTCTGAACAATACAGATGGAATATTATTTACAAAATAAAAGATGAAGGTTGTCATGCAGTTGCTGTATGGTTGAAAAGATGCAGTCATTCTCTCCAAAAGATCACTCTTCAATGATGAGGAGAAGCCCGCTCGACTCTCAATGCACCTAATGGAATTATGAAGTACGTTCTAGCCCAACAAGCACTTTGAACAAATTATTTAGTATAGATAGTAGTACGGTGGTTCGGTATCCTAAGATAGAATATCTAGAACCGGTATAGTCTGTGAAACATTATTCTGTCTACTTCAGAAACAAATTTGCAATCGTTTTTAAAGTAATTAGGTTTGCCATATTTGAGGATCTCTTTGACATGTGTGTTTATTTTGAATCCCTTCGGTTCGTCTACTCTCTTCAACGGCATGAACGAATTACTCAATCCCACATTGTAAGCTCAACTCTCAAACTCCCAGATCAAGAGACTATTCAGAATAAACAAACTTGTCAGAGAAATCCTCAAATATGGCAAACCTAATTACTTTGAAAACGATTTCAAATTTGTTTCTGAAGGCAGACAGAATAATGTTTCATATACTGGAACCGGGGCGGGACGATGCCAAAGTGGGCTGATGACAAACTTGGCTAACGTCAAAGTTTCACGCCTTCACGGTGGGCTGAATTCCCAAGTGTGCCAGGTAAACTGGCACTCATTCCATTTTGTCACCCAGCGCCAAAGCTTAAGGTTGAGCGATCGATAAAAAATTTTTTTTTAATATTTTTTTTTCTTCTTCCAAATCATTAGACAGGTTCTTAGGACATAATGTATAGGATTACTTTTTTTTTATCATCTCCCGTTTGTTCAGAATGGGACTTAAAAAGTGGCTTTTTTGAGGATAATGGTACACACACCACATAAAAACTACTAATCAAAAAGTTAAAAAAATATATACACAAGTCTCCTTTTTACTATAGCAAAAAATACGTCAACTTTTTTTTTAAGAATCTCAAAAAATAAAAATTTATATGCATTTTAAACACTTTTTTTCGTACTAAATGTTTGTTTGATAGGCTTCAAATCTATCCAATCTTGTAGTGCTGTTCATGATGAATACATTGAATGCTCAACACTTTTATCATCGCAATAATAACCATTTGGTGTGTGTACCTTTCAAGCATGGTTTTACGCCTGCTGAGCTCGCTACGCACACTAACGGACGATATACAGCGCCCGCACTCGCAAGAAGGGCAGGAGCGCACTGCTAATCGTAGCCACCTTCCCCACCATTTCCTGTGACTCATAACTCCATCTCAAGAAATGCTAGTGCAGCCTTGTATTTATCGTATAGCTGAACGGACTTCGATTAGGGAACTGTTGCCCAGCCTAGCTTTTCGTATTGCAACGCTTCCGTAAATTGTTCATATCTCGGTTACTAATAAAAATATTGGAATGAAATAAATTTCAATGTCTTCCTCATATCATTCTCTACAATTAATGCTATGTCCTTTTATAATTGCCATAATTTGAAAGTTATTCCTGAACGAATCTAAAGAATAAGGTATTTACGATTGCATACGTTTTTATTTTCTTCTATAGCCTTTATTCCTAGCGTTTCACAACAAAATGTTTTAGACAAAACCTTTAGTTCGTTTTCAGATCTTCAAATCGATATATAATAACTAATACTTCATGGCCTTGAAATGACGACCAACATTTACTAAGAAGTATCACTGTGTCCTTGTTTCTGTTCGTGTAATGTGTAGGCTAGCTACAAGAATGTTATTGCTTAGTTGTAAATTGTTTACCAATATAATCAGTTTGAAGCTTCTAAAATATTCATTAGCAAGAAAAACCAAATTCCACTACCAATTCTTCAATTTTATGATATCTGCTAACGTTTTAATAATGTATAATTTCTTAGTTACATTCACATTGTCTGAAACTAATCAGCACAAAAAGTGTTATGTGTTGCAAAGTGACTAGCGATGTTGACTCTTGGACCAAGTCTCCAAACAAATATTCGGTGTCCCCATAACTACATAACTATGCATTTATCACTCTCGCCAATAGAACTACTTTGTTTCATTAGATGTACGATATACTTGAAAATAAATCCTTTTCACAATTTAATCTGCCTTTTATCAAATTGCATGAGGAAATTAACAAACAAAACATCCTGAAAAAACGTTTTTAATTTAAAAAATAACTATGGTACCACACTGTTTTGATTGCTTCATTATATGAAAGTCCTTTCACAAAATTTTCCTCCGTTCAGCCATCCCCAAAATAAAATCTCTAAATCTCTACCAATAGAAAAATGAGGAGATTCCACAAAAACGTTCATACTCGAGCAATGAATGAGGAATTTGTCACTATAATATCTGAGGCTGCTTTGTAGTTTCGGCTTTAAAGATATTTTGAAAATTGTTTCACAAATTTTGCAAATCTGATGAGGGCAGTACTAAACCTCCACGAGTTTTTATCGATACTAAATTAACACTAAGATTGACAGGGCTGTCATCACAGTTTGAGGTGACAGCTGCTAAACATTCTTCGCATTTGATTTGGAAAATTGGATCCATTGGTTCAGTAGACTATTCCTCTTCATAATTTTCCAACGAAACCTTTGAGGAATTATAAGATATCATGGGTGACAAATACTACTCCATATTTCTTCACAATTCTTCTAAAGAAGAATTAAGAAGAAGTTCCGCATTTCTTCAAGAAGAGAAGAGGAACGAATGGAAATGATAGAAAACAGTGGAGAATTGGAAAAGAGATGACAATAGAAATTTGTAGGAGAGATGAAAATAAAAAAGTCTAAAAAGGGTGAAAATGAGGATAAATTAAAAGTAGAAGAAAATGAAAGAGATTTTTCAAAGTTGTTGACAACTCCAATTCACATCTGATTGTTCAGAATGGGCTTCAAAAGTGGCTTTTTTGAGGCAAATGGAACATACATTACATAAAAACTACTAATAAAAAAAATTATATGCATTTAAAACTCTTTTTTTGAATTAAATGTTTATTCGATAGAACATTATTATAGTTCCATTTTTTTAAAGTAACTACTGTATTTACTTTTTGAAAAACATTAGTCCTAGCTGGGCGTGTAGTATAGTTCCTAGTTTTTTAAAGTAACTATTTACTTTTTGAAAAACATTAATATAGTTAATATATAATTTAATGTTATAAACATTAAAAATATATAATTCTGATAAATGTACAGACAAAACTCTAATTTTATTTATCTAGATATGTTGCATAAGAAGAAGGCTTGGTTGCCTTTCTTTTTTTCTTATCCTTCATATGCAACACTATTTTTTATGTATGATGAATGTTTATATATATATTCAATTTTTTGATGGCTATACACATACACGTGCATTACTAAGAGTAACATTCATGCCAAATTTCAAATAAATCGGTTCACGCGTTCAGCCGTAAATATGTTACAAACAGACAAACCTAAACGGTTGACTCGATACAGAGACCTCTCTTCGTTCGGTCAATTATTGAGATTGCATATCATATTATTTTTCCAAAGTAGGAGGAACGAATGTGTGTGTGTGCGTGTCTGTGTTTCAAGTACAGTATCAATAATGTAGACGTATGTTGACTAATGTTGACAATACGGCCATAATTGCGATTACTTCCGTATTGCAGATTAGAGTATTTATTTTTCCCAAGAAAGGTGGAATCTTTCCACACTCCCTCATGCTCTTTCTCTCTCTTATCAGACCTAACAATATATCTTTGACGAATACGAATCTATCTTTCATTCTCACTCCTTTCATTCAGTGTGAATGTATGCTTTTTTATATTTTTGTGCACTAGTGAAAGATGACGTGATTTTTACTCTACAGAATTCTCATTTCCAGTCGGCTAATTTAGTTGACTCACTATGAATTATGCTGTTTGTGGACAGTACTAAAAAAATAAGGATTACGATAGTTCAGGGTAAATCAGAAAATTTCAGACCATCCTCAGGGGGATATTACACAATCGTTTATCTTTATATAAAATAGGCGAACATGTTTTTTTGTGATGACAACTCCTCCGTGGTTTCTCGACCGATTTTGTTCATTCACGTCTCATTTGAAAGATCTCATCGAGTAGATGTTTGATAAGGTCTTGAAAAAAGTCATCAAAGTGGACATGAGCAATGAACGATCAAAGTTTCAATTTTTGCCATTGCTTTAACATAGGGATCGGTGAGCTGACAATTTTCACATTTCAACTTATGATTTGATGATCAGCTGTTTTAAAACAAAAAGTTTATTTTTCATTGTTCAGAGAGAGGGTGAGAGGATAGGATAAAGAGGAAGAGAGAGAAAAGGGGAAGAAGGAAGAGGAGAAGATGAAGAAGACGAAGGAGAAGAAGAAAGAGGAGAAAAAGAAGAAGAAGGAGAAGTCGGAGAAGAAGTAGAAGGAGAAGTCGGAGAAGAAGTAGAAGAAGAAAAGGAAGAAGAAGAAAAAAAGAGGAAGAAGAAAAAGGACAAAAAGAAGAAGAAGAAGAGGAAAAAAAAGAAGAAGAAAAAGAAGAGGAAGAAGAAAAAGCAGAAAAAGAAGAAGAGGGAGAAAAAAGAGGAAGAAAAAGAATAAGAATAAATAGAAGAGGAAAAAGAAGGAGAAGGAGAAAAAAAAAGGAGAAGAAGATAAAAAAAGAAAAGGAAG
Source organism: Conomelus anceps (assembly GCA_948455865.1). NCBI lineage: Eukaryota > Metazoa > Arthropoda > Insecta > Hemiptera > Delphacidae > Conomelus > Conomelus anceps. The sequence continues at coordinate 52,307,760 of OX418218.1, read as the reverse complement.
AAGCAGAAGAAAAAGAAGAAGAAGAAAAAGGACAAAAAGAAGAAGAGGGAGGTGAAAAAAGAGGAAGAAAAAGAATAAGAATGAATAGAAGAGGAAAAAGAAAAAGAAGGAGAAGGAGAAAGAGAAAAAGGAGAAGAAGATAAAAAAGATAAAGAAGGAGGAGAAAAAAAAGAGAAGAAGATAAAAAAGAAAAGGAAGAAGCAGAAGAAAAAGAAGAAGAAGAAAAAGAAGAGGAAGAAGAAAAAGGACAAAAAGAAGAAGAGGGAGGAGAAAAAAGAGGAAGAAAAAGAATAAGAATAAATAGAAGAGGAAAAAGAAAAAGAAGGAGAAGGAGAAAGAGAAAAAGGAGAAGAAGATAAAAAGAAAAGGAAGAAGCAGAAGAAAAAGAAGAAGAGGAAGAAAAAGGAGAAAAAGAAGAAGAAGAAAAAGAAGAGGAAGAAGAAAAAGCAGAAAAAGAAGAGGAATAAGAAAAAGAAGGAGAAAAAGAAGAAGAGGGAGAAAAAAGAGGAAGAAAAAGAATAAGAATAAATAGAAGAGGAAAAAGAAAAAGAAGGAGAAGGAGAAAAAGAAAAAGGAGAAGAAGATAAAAAAAGAAAAGGAAGAAGCAGAAGAAAAAGAAGAAGAGGAAGAAGAAGTGAAAGAAGAAGAAGAAGAAAAAGGAGAAAAAGAAGAGGAAGAAGAAAAAGAAGAGGAAGAAGAAAAAGGAGAAAAGAAGAAGAAGAAGAAGAAAAGAAGAAGTATGTAGAAAATCTACATTTGGAAAGTATTTTACAAAGTTTAATAAAGTCGCACATTCGTGCGACCCAGGATAACCTAGTTTTATCAAATTATTTGATCAAATCTAGCCTCAAAACTCAGTTATTTCTTAATTTTTTGCTGAAAAATGTAATGGCGAACTATTGAATTTCATAAAACTAATTACTTTCATTAAATAAAACAGAAATTATTCCTAAAATATTGCTAAGCGATAAATAAATAAATAAATAAAAGATGAGAACGATCTGTGATAAAGATCCAATAAAGATTGTGTTATTTGACCTGAAGAAAGTTAGAATAGTTTGTTATAATATAAAAGTGAGGCTCAGGGTCATCATTTCCTAGTTGTGTCGAAGCGCAGGAAGAAGTTGTTTTTGTATTTGGTGGAGTTGCGAGTGCGGAAGTGTACGTTGGTGAGAGGGGTCTAGAGAATGATTGAGTGGGGGGTTGGTGACGTTACGGTGAGGGGGGTAGTCTACTCACACACATGCAGTCTGTCACAACATCGATACAGTGCCCGACATCTAGTGGCAGACATTTGACATTAATAGTCCTCGCACAGCCTTAAGATTCAACTGTAGTTAGACGAGAAAACACATTTTAGTTTAATATTTCTCCGCACTTCACAGCGTAGCGCTGAACGGAATTAGTGTACGCAGTAGGGAGTGTCTCCTTCCTACAGCGGCGGCTCCCCCACCAACTGACCATTAGTGGGTATGCGCGTATGAGAGTGTGTGAGGGAGCGATGGACAGACGTTTACAGGCTACATTTTTATCACATCAAGACTGGTTTCGCTAATGAGTCATGAGCAAGAAAAGGAGAGACAAGAGCAAGAGAGGATGTGTTTTGGAATTGCAATCTCGGTGTCACACCGCTGTGTTTACCGCACTGAAAACTGAACAGAAAGTTGAATCCTAAGATTGTGAATTTCAACTAGTGAATTCATCCACATTACAGGGGTGCCCATCCACCCCTAGTCTCATGACGCACCCCGCCCCCTAAATTCAGCACCTGCCCCCCCCCCCAATAAAGTAGGCATCCCCCTAAAAAAATGCGAAAAAATAAGCTCCAATATTCAAACAAAATTAAAAGAAGATTTCTATAGGTATTGAAAAAAATCAAACCCAGTCGATAATATACAAAATGTATGTATATTAAAACTAAAAGAAGATTTATATAGGTATTGAAAAAAATTAAACCCAGTCGATAATATACAAAATGTATGTATATTTCTTGAGATTCTTATAGGGCTTAATTTTCGAAATTGAGAAATACCGGAGCTCTGACTCACAGGCTGGTCCGGGGTCCTCCCTCGGAAAATGTTTGAAAATTACACTTGAATTGGTGCATTTTAAACGCATTTGAGCATGGTTAGTAATGCACATATAATATTACATAATATGCAAAATAACAAGCTAGTTCAGTTCTGGTTTAAAATAAATGATTTTATTATAGATTTAGATAGCCGGAGCTCCGCTCCGATGTGCTCCGGCTGACATTAAGCCCTGGATTCTTTACATAGGTAAAATTTTTTTTTGTAAAGGTAAAAAGGAAATAGCTTAATAACTTCCTGCACAAATACTAAACATAACTATTTTAGCTGATTCATATTCAATACTGTAGTATAATAATAATTATAAATCTATTGTCATTAATGTTTTGAACAATGTAAAATATTCAAAATTTGTGGAGAGAGCAGTTTTGGACTTGAGTCTGTTGCTTCTTCACATTCATTGTAATTTTGTCACAATAAATAAATAAATAGACATTCTATGTGGTGACTTCATAATATATTTTTGAATATCGTCACGTTAAACACGGTTTCAATCAGCTTTAGCCACCCCCCCCCCCCCCACCCAACTTTTTTTAGAACCCCCCCAGGAATATCAATGACGCAGTCTGCGTCATAGCCCCCCCTCCCTCCTGTGGGCACCCCTGCACATTAAAATCTGATTCTGATTAATAAAAATATGAAAATTTTAGTATTAGTATACTGCAACTGTAATGCACTAACGTAACGTACACACCCGCAGACCCGCCATGACGCGGGGGGGGGTGGCCGGGCTATAAGGGGGCCCGGACTGGAAATATATTTTTTCAAGAAATGGTCCGTGCCCAGACTGAAATATACATATTTTTTCAAAAGAAATAAAACTGAAACACTGAAGGAAGAAAGAAAGAATGGGCTTAATATTGTCAGGTCAATGTTTATTGTTTACTTTATCAATTTGCTGATAGATTTAGTGGAGGAATTTAGAAGCAGGATGTGGTGACTTCACTCTTCAGGAATGGAGACATACAGAGGACAAAACACTCTTTAGACAAACTTATGTAGACTGTTATAAATCATGACGGCTATGTCTCTACAGTGCAAATATTAGAGGAAATTAATATTATTTTCTCATCTAATTCCTCAATGTATATTAGCATATACGAAGTAGTGCGAAATGGGGGGGTTGTCTAGAAATGAAAGTCAATATTTTTCTATTTTCCTGACTATTTCCATCTTTCAGGAGCCCGTAGGCAACAGCCAAAATCATTAGACTAGCCCCACTTGAAACATGGTTGAATTTTTAAATTTAATAGACAAAAAGGTGTTTAGTTTTTACATAATTATAACTGTCCACAAAATAATTATGCAAGTTTTTCAGGGATGGGTGGCGAGGGTAAGGGGGGATATTTATATGATTTTGTGGAGAGGGGACGGGAAATCGATTGCAGGGGGGCCCAATTGGAAAACGTTACGCCACTGGGCTTCACGGCATAGGGACTAGAGATTTAGTTGGATGTCGTACCTTTTCCATGTGTAATGTACAAAAGTACTTCTTGCCGATTATATTACAATAATTAATATTGTTATATTTATATAGATTCCATATCAGTGGCTTCCAACAAAATATTTTTAAGGACCTCCTCATCGGTCGAAATATTGTACACCATCATAAGTTATTGAATTTCAGAGTATTGAACATTTTAGTAACTTACTACAATATTATAGTTTATACTGTATTAATTGACTGAAGAACTGTTTGAGCAAGGACACTTATTGCAATAGGGTGCTCTTGTAGAGTAATCTAGAGGCTTGCTGCATGAGTCTACAATCATTTGATTGGGAACCACTGTCTAGAAGTCTAGTTAATTATACAATAATTAACTGGGCTAAGAATGTAACAGCATTGGACTTGTTTCACACGTAAATATATAGTCCGTTTTCGGTTCTAGTCATTGAGGTAGGTATAAGCATAGACGAACCATCTTACTATCCCTGATCAATGGTATAAGTGAGTGGAGGGAGTAGTATTTGCACTGTGTATGAATTTGCTTCACTTCCTAAATTTATGTTCTCGCGTACAATGGAACCGTATATTTGTATGAAACAAGCCTTATGCACGTTTTTCTAATAACAGCAAAAATCTTAGATTATTGTCAATTTTTTCATAATTTTTTAGACACATGCGCTACAAGTTCACGGAGCTCGCTGAATGGCTTGGAGAGAGGCGTAAACGAATAACGACATCGAATTTTGGAAGGATTAGTAAGAGGACGCCACTCACTGGTTGTCAAAATATTGTTCTTGAACTTTTGTATGGGGGCGCTAAAAGTTCTTCAGCCATGAAATATGGAGATAAATAAGAAGGCTGCTCTTAAAAAAAGTTGCTGAGATGACCAGGAAATAATAATGAAATGTTGTCTGTTTCCTGATGCCAATAATACTATTAATTTTACTGTACTGTATTAGTCTATTCCAGAATAAAAGCAAAGCCCAAATCTGTTCTAGGTTACAACATTAATGCACTGTAGTGTTATGAAAATATCAGTTGAAGAGTATAAAAAAATTACCAAATAAACACACTATTCATAACAAGATAAACAATGGGCTGATAAAATACCATTATAGGTAAATTCATAAGACAGGAGTAGTCAGCTAATATTGCACTGCTAAATAAATAGTAAATCAATACCATACATAAAATAATATAATAATAAATCAAAGATCTAATACTTGAGAAGAAAGAAAAGCAAAAATAGTATTACACTAATATTATACAGTCATAAATTTAAAGTAAATCAGTACCGTATCTAAAATAATATAATAATAAATAAAAAATCTACTAATTAAGAAAAAGAATAACAAAAATAAGAGAATTAAAAACCTGTTAAATTAAAATAATTAAATTAAAAATTAAAGACCTGGGTGTCAGCTTGGTCCAGTGTATTCTTTAACACTTTCTTGCGCCTCAATAATCCAATCCGGATTACAAAATAAGCAGTACTCACATTGTGAAACATGAAGTTGCCCCTGTATTTGAAAAAAACATGATTTTGACAACAAACCCCATTTTTCCCCTTTCGTCTACAAAAATCATTTCTCCAACAGCGCGCGCTCAATTTCAAGTACTTGTCTCTCTTCTTTGCATGTCAATACAAAGAGACTTGTCCCTCTTAGAGAAAAAGGTTTCAAATAAAAAATTTAGATCAGATCATTATCTAAAACTTTCACGCTTTCAAAACTTTCCTACCCAAGAAATGAAAAAAATTCTCGATTAGGGTCTGCATCAATGTCACATCACAAAGTTTTTGAAACATCGTTGAATAAATTCTCATATAAAAACTGAACGTGTGCAGGAAATTTATGTTTTTTTGCATCGCTCGAATCACAACATATCGTTTCTTAAATCTACCAAATTTAAAAATATTCCATCAATATTCAGATAGTGAAATGCCATTGGGAATGAATTTGTACGGATCAAAATTCAGCAGACTTTTTGTCGTTTGGCGACAAGCCAATTCCCCCACTCGTTAGGTTTCACTTCGATGAAACCCCCTACGACTCCATGCTGTGGCGGTGGGGGTAATGGAGACCGGTGGCGCTTTCTGGTGAGCGACCAATTCAACTATTTTTCAAATGAAACCGTTTATTTCTTGTTCCAATTTCGTGACGTCATACGTTTTTGTTTCACAGTTTATGACAAAAGTATAAGGAATTTGAATAAAATTTCAATGGATTTAGATTCGTGTTGTTAATCTCTAGGTGTCTTGCTTTTTAATTTCGCTGATTAATGCTTCTTTTAAAAAAATGACATAATCATGTTAAATTCCCAAAATAAGAAAAACTGAAAGAAAAAAACGAATTTTGAAAAGCAAGTGATCTTTATAAAAGTATGAAGATAAATCATGTAAATTTTCAAGGCAATTTGAGGTTCCATTCTTGAGATTTTAATGAAATAAAACTGGACAAAATGCTCATTTTCTAGCTTGCTCAGTACAGGTGCAGTTGAATCTTAAGATTCAACTGCACCTTTACTGAGCAAGCTAGAAAATGAGCATTTTGCGCAGTTTTATTTCATAAAAATCTCAAGAATGGAACCACAAATTGCCTTGAAAATTTACATGATTTATCTTCATACATTTACAAAGATCACTTGTTTTTCAAAATTCGTTTTTTTCTTTCAGTTTTTCTTATTTTGGGAATTTAACATGATTATGTCATTTTTTTAAAAGAAGCATCAATCAGCGAAATTAAAAAGCAAGAGTCATAGAGATTAACAACACGAATCTAAATCCATTGAGATTTTACTCAAATTCCTTATACTTTTGTCATAAACTGTGAAATAAAAACGTGTGACGTCACAAAATTGGAACAAGAAATAAACGGTTTCATTTGAAAAATAGTTGAATTGGTCGCTCACCAGAAAGCGCCACCGGTCTCCATTACCCCCACCGCCACAGCATGGAATAAAATAGAGTCGTAGGGGGGTTCATCGAAGTGAAACCTAATGAGTGGGGGAATTGGCTTGTCGCCAAACGACAGAGTCTGCTGAATTTTGATCCGTACAAATTCATTCCCAATGGCATTTCACTATCTGAATATTGATAGAATATTTTGAAATTTGGTAGATTTAAGAAACGATATTTTGTGATTCGAGCGATGCAAAAAACATCAATTTCCTGCACACGTTCAGTTTTTATATGAGAATTTATCCAACGATGTTTCAAAAACTTTGTGATGTGACATTGATGCAGACCCTAATCGAGAATTTTTTTCATTTCTTGGGTAGGAAAGTTTTGAAAGCGTTAAAGTTTTAGATAATAATCTGATCTAAATTTTTTATTTAAAACCTTTTTCTCTAAGAGGGACAGGTCTCTTTGTATTGACGTGCAAAGAAGAGAGACAAGTACTTGAAATTGAGCGCGCGCTGTTGGAGAAATGATTTTTGTAGACGAAAGGGGAAAAATGGGGTTTGGTGTCAAAATCATGTTTTTTTCAAATACAGGGGCAACTTCATGTTTCAAAATGTGAGTACTGCTTATTTTGTAATCCGGATTGGATTATTGAGGCGCAAGAAACACGCGAAAAAAAGTGTTAAAGAATACACTGGACCAAGCTGACACCCAGGTCTTTAATTTTTAATTTAATTACCGTAATTTAATTTAACAGGGTTTTAATTTTCTTATTTTTGTTATTCTTTTTCTTAATTAGTAGATTTTTTATTATATTATTTTATGTATGGTATTGATTTACTATTTTTTTAGCAGTGCAATATTAGCTGACTACTCCTGTCTAATGAATTTACCTATAATGGTATTTTATCAGCCCATTGTTTATCTTGTTATGAATAGTGTGTTTATTTGGTAAATTTTTTATACTCTTCAACTTATATTTTCATAACACTACAGTGAATTAATGTTGTAACCTAGAACAGATTTGGGCTTTGCTTTTATTGTGGAATAGACTAATACAGCACAGTAAAATTAATAGTATTATTGGCATCAGGAAACAGACATTTCATTATTTTTTCCTGGTCATTTCAGCAACTTTTTTTAAGAGCAGCCTTCTTATTTATCTCCATATTTCATGGCTGAAGAACTGTTAGCGCCCCCATACAACAGTTCAAGAACAATATTTTGACAACCAGTGAGTGGCCTCCTCTTACTATCCTTCCAAAATTCGATGTCGTTATTCGTTTACGCCTCTCTCCAAGCCATTGAGCGAGCTCCGTGAACTTGTAGCGCACATGTCTAAAAAATTATGAAAAAAATTGACAATAATCTAAGATTTTTGTGTCACAAGAATATATAAAAATTAATTTCTGCACAAGCATAGTTTTTTATGCGCGGTAGAAAACGTGGTCAAGGTCACGAGTCAATGTTATTTTCCCTATGCTGGAAGTGTGAACTTGTAGTGCACATGTCCTAAAAATTCTGAAAAAATTAACAATAATCTACGATTTTTGTATCAACAGGATATGTAAGATATAAATTTTGCACATGCAAGATTTAAAAAAAAAGGAATAAGATAGCTGAAAACATTTATTTTTGAAAAATATATTATTGACAATAATTGTGTCAAAAATCCCATAATTTGTTAGTCTATTATTCTTAACCTAATAATATTAATTCGATTTTAAATAAACTTATTTGAAGAACATTTTTTGTTGTTTCTTTGCCAGTCAATTCTACAAATACTTGAGTGTTTACTGTATTGTGAGATTGGTAGATCTCGCGCAAGAAAAAACGTACTTTTCTCTTTTTTGGCTGATTAAAGGTTTGATGCTTCGTGACGTTTAGTGTGTGTTTACTCATAGCTGTTATTAGAAAAGCGTGCATAAGGCTTGTTTCATACAAATATACGGTTCCATTCTACGCGAGAACATAAATTTAGGAAGTGAAGCAAATTCATACACAGTGCAAATACACACTACTCCCTCCTCTCACTTATACCATTGATGAAGGATAGTAAGGTGGTTCGTCTATGATGGTTCGTCTTGATGGTTCGTCTATGCTTATACCTACCTCAATGACTAGAACCGAAAACGGACTATATATTTACGTGTGAAACAAGTCCAATGCTGTTACATTCTTAGCCCAGTCAATTATTGTATAATTATCTAGACTTCTGGACAGTGGTTCCCAATCAAATGATTGTAGACTCATGCAACAAGCCTCTAGATTACTCTACAAGAGCACCCTATTGCAATAAGTGTCCTTGCTCAAACAGTCCTTCAGTCAATTAATACAGTATAAACTATAATATTGTAGTAAGTAACTAAAATGTTCAATATTCTGAAATTCAATAACTTATGATGGTGTACAATATTTCGACCGATGAGGAGGTCCTTAAAAATATTTTGTTGGAAGCCACTGATATGGAATCTATATAAATATAACAATATTAATTATTGTAATATAACCGGCAAGAAGTACTTTTGTACATTACACATGGATTTTGGCTGTAGCCTACGGGCTCTTGAAAGATGGAAATAGTCAGGAAAATAGAAAAAGTTAAAGAAATTTATAAGAGGCAGAAGAGAAAAAACGTAAACTACTTACACAGTACTTGATCCTATTATAAGAAAAAAATTCAACTGCGTTGGGAGAACTGACACAACTGAGCCAAAACTGGATATACAGTACTTATACAATAATCACGGAATTTATCCGAAAAACAAGGGTATAAATATTCCTTCTGAACATTGTTTAAAAATGTACTAGTCGATAAAAAATAGAAATAACTAAAACATGACCGTTCAACATCACAATACCATAAACGCAGCATGTTGAAAAATAGAATAGAAATGAAAAAAAAAATGCCACTCCAAATAATTTAACTCACAATCACGAACTCAATTAATATACATACGGTTTACTCTAGGCCAATTTACCGGACACGTTGTAACGATTTTAGGGTTTGTATCCCAAAATCTCTATTACAGAATATAATTATAATTTCCTTTAAAACAAATATACAATTTTATTCATCAAATAAAATATAATTTCCTTTGAAGAAAAGTTATGTTCAGTCATGTCGATGTAGAAGGAACAGATTTATTTTCTCATTATCATTATTCTTACTACAATCTTTGAAATTGTAAGCTCTTTGAGCATGAAAAGACATTGTATTACCATTTTCTTATTACTAAGTAACAATGTAGAGTAACTGTATTATTGTACAAAGAAAACATCGATAACTGATAGACAGAGACAGAATTACGAGCACACATTGTCATATTACTCCGGATTATCAAGTTTATAGTTTATCCTAGTACTATTGTTGTCTGTAGGAGAATATTCTCACGGGATTGCTACTAATGAGCAAAAGAAAAAGAATAAAAAAATACTTAGCCAATCACGAGCTAGCGAGACGACGTCATCCGCTAGTTCGCACCGACGCAGAAACCAATTTTGTCATTTCTGAAAAATCAAATCAACTAGTCACTTCATTCGGAATCAGTTTGTCGTTACGACAACTTGTAGGAATTCCGATAGTAAAATGTAGAACTAACTTTTGAATATAATGTAACGTTAACTTGGGAAAAGTATGTAAAGTAGTTTTTTGATAATTAATTTTTTTTAATGAAATAGTTGGAATCCCATTCATTTTTTGATCAGTTTAAGTGTTATGTAGTTTCGTCATGAAGAGGATATAGTTCCCCAAAATCCGCTAAAAGGTAACCAAAAAATTTCTTATCTGTATTTGTATAACTTTGGAAAGGTAGAACCGTAAAGGTTAACAATAATTCTAGATTCAATTGAAGTAGATTTCTTTGAAACTATGATGACTGTTTACTGAATTAATTTTCTATACAAAAAAAAAGTAACTTAAATTTATTTTTTGACTGAGAAAATCGATTAGGATATGATAAAGTAAAAGTTCTAGTTGATCATCTTTGTTTAGCATTTTAATAAAACTTAATAAATTTTGAAACAATTAACAATTTCGAAAGAATTTAAAAGCTTTTTCTTAAAAACTTAATGAACATCTAGTGAAATTATCGAGTATTGTCATCATGTGTTACTGTCCGTTTCCGGACATCTCAAATTTAGATAAACAAGAAATTATTCGGGAATTGTATTCTTTCCAAACAGCGGTGAATGTAACCGGCTAGAGCATCATGTAATCAAGGTTTCGTGGTACCCAGACTATCAAATGCAGTACCTGGAGATCACTGGGTCAAGGCTGACTATCCAGGCCTGTCCGACTTCTAGGAGATGAAGTATTATCATCGATTTCAATTCTGAGGATGAACATCCAGGATTAAATACCGAAAGTATACTACGTTCTCAGTGATATTAAGTGAAATTAACAAAAAGGTTTCGACTAGAACTTCACAGTTTTAAGGTAACCAGCGCATAAATTTTTCTACGAAAATCTTCGTATAAAGAGATGGGCCCATACTCTAAAAATTCGGCGTAATAAATTTCAAAATTAAATATTTAACTAAATTAATTTGGACTGTCTTGCAAAATTATAGTATTGAAAATTTAAGTAACTAAAACATCACTTGTCCTCGTAATATAGTATGAATATGTAACATTTTAGCACTATTTTTGATATTTTGTGAAGGGTACAATTTAATTTTTTTTGGATAATATTATAACGGATTCAAACTATCACTTGTATTTTTTTGACATCACCTAGTCAAGGTATCGTATGATGAGTGCTTGCTGAACTATAATCGATAATAGGAAAGGTCTATTTTCGATTATAAATTTTATATTTTATTTTCTAGCAAATGCCGTCTCTTAAATTTTTCAAAATTAACTTTCTTTATAGACGAGCATTTCAACGTGTAGGCCTACATGCATCAAACAGGACAATTCAAGAGACTGGATTCAAAATACTGTATGAAGAAAAATATTGACTTTCATTTCTACACAACCCCCCCATTTTGCATTACTTCGTATATGCTAATATACATTGAGGAATTCGATGAGAAAATAATATTCATTTCCTCTAATATTTGCACTGTGGAGACATAGCCGTCATGATTTATAACAGTCTACATAAGTTTGTCTAAAGAGTGTTTTGTCCTCTGTATGTCTCCATTCCTGAAGAGTGAAGTCACAACATCCTGCTTCTAAATTCCTCCACTAAATCTATCAGCAAATTGATAAAGTAAACAATAAACATTGACCTGACAATATTTAGCCCATTCTTTCTTTCTTCCTTCAGTGTTACAGTTTTATTTCTTTTGAAAAAATATGTATATTTCAGTCTAGGCACGGGCCATTTCTTGAAAAAATATATTTCCAGTCCGGGCCCCCTCATAGCCCGCCCCCCCCCCCGCGTCATGGCGGGTCTGCGGGGGTGTACGTTACGCAACTGGTAAAGCCTTCATTTTATTCTCTCTCTGTCGTTCTTCCTCGATCTCAATAACCCTCTGAAATTATGTCATCTCTCTTAGATGAGAGAAACAGAAAACTTGTTGGAGAAACTTCAAGTGGGGGTATGTAAGTGCATTACTGTTGCAGTATACTAATACTAAAATTTTCATATTTTTATTAATCAGGATGCCTACTTTATTGGGGGGGGGGGGCAGGTGCTGAATTTAGAGGGGGGGGGTGCGTCATGAGACTAGGGGGGGATGGGCACCCCTGTAATGTGGATGAATTCACTAGTTGAAATTCACAATCTTAGGATTCAACTTTCTGTTCAGTTTTCAGTCCGGTAAACTAAACACTGAGCGGTGTGACACCGAAATTGCAATTCCAAAACACATCCTCTCTTGCTATTGTCTCTCCTTTTCTTGCTCATGAGTCATTAGCGAAACCAGTCTTGAGATAAAAATGTAGCCTGTAAACGTTCTGTCGTTCGCTCCCTCACACACTCTCATACGCGCATACCCACTAATGGCCAGTTGGTGGGGGAGCCGCCGCTGTAGGAAGGAGACTCTCCCTACTGCCTACACTAATTCCGTTCAGCGCTACGCTGTGAAGTGCGGAGAAATATTAAACTAAAATGTGTTTTCTCGTCTAACTGCAGTTGAATCTTAATGCTGTCACAGTGGGCTACTTTTAGACCATGCCTAAATCCTGATGCAATTTGAGTTGTATGCAGGTGTTTTACATACAAATACGTGCTGAGACCAAGAAAACAGTGCTTAAACTCCATATTCGCTGAATTAAAAACAACAAATTAATATGTGGGAAGAACTAGGGGGTGCCCCTAATTTGAGAATTCTAACTAGCCATTGTGATGTTATTTATCTAACAGGACGCAGTGTGTCAGAGTCAATGGGCAAACAAGCAGTAAGCTGAAAGTAGAATATAGAGTACCCCAAGGACAAGGTTAATAGATAAATCTATTATCTATTAACCTTGCCCCAAGGAACCGTTCTAGGTCCAATACTCTTTCTGATTTACATAAATCAATTGTGCAGCATGGAAATATCACCACTTTTTCTGACGACACTGTCCTGTTGTTTTTTGGGCCAACATGGAATATAACATGGAAAAAGGCTGAAATGGGAATGCAGAAGGTTTCACATTGGCTAAATCAGAATCTGCTTAACCTAATATAAACTATGAGAAAATCCATTTTTGAAATTTTTCATCTACACAGCATGGCCAGTCCACAGAATTTTTTTGACAGTTAACATTTCAAACTGCACTTCTTACATTATTCACAAAAAGCAGGTAATCTTGGAGTTAAACTGGACTCTTTCCTGTGCTGGGACCACCATATAGAGAGAGAACAATCTATAAGTTCAAAATGTTGAGGAAGTTAATTGATGAGAACTGCTTAAAGATGGTCTACTATTCCTTAGTATCCACTGCTGACCTACGGGATTGTAGGATGGGGTGGAACAAGCTACTTGCATCTTGAACCACTTTTAAAGTTGCAAAAATTGATCATGAAAGTCATCAACAAAAAGGCATCATGCTATTTATCATACCAGCTTTTCAATGAGTTTGGTGTGCTGGATGCAAGACAACTTTACTCCCAGGAAATCATTCGCAGACTTCACAAAAAACTTCTAACATAGGAACCACAGTCATGACACAAGGAATAGAAACCTTCTTCTCACTAACGTTGCTAGGAAAGCACTATACCAGAGACATTTCAACCACCTAGCATCGAAATTGCACAATCTGCTTCCCGAAAGTATCAAGGACATCACCTAAGAAAATTAAAAAATGGATAATAAATACAGGAAGACATCGCATAGAAAGCATTATTTCAAATAATATGTGAGCTTACTTGCCCAAGATATTTGCACTCTCACCCAAATATTACTCACACCTACTCTAGAATATGGGTTACCATAGTTGAGTAGGTTAATTTCCATCTACTTTTAATTGCTAGATATCTGTGTAGTTTATGTTTAGTATTGTAGTTAATATTTTAACACATGTATTTTTTTGTTACTTTAATGTTTTTGAAGAAAGAAAATAAAAAAATAGTTATTTATGTATTAAGAGTGTGAAGCGCGACTTTATCGCTTGAGCCAAAACAGTTAACTGTACTACGCATAGTGGAGCGCAGTAATTTTGCAAGAGTGATAAAGAAGCTTCACATGCGAATTACATACAATATTTTTCCTACAACTGCAGTTCTGGATTCTAACACAATAAAAACTTTTAGTTTGCAACATCACAGACCGTGCGAGGATTTGGTTAGCATGCGCCATTGTTGAGGCTAGAGAATTTTACGGATTTTGTGATCCACCAATGAGAAGCCATCAAAACACAGCTAGTAAGTGGTAAAGTACTTTTTCCTACAGTGACCCAAAAAAGTGCCTATTTTTGCACTAACTATAGCATGTAAAATAGTCTATTCCTGCATCAGTGTGGGAAAGTACTTTTCTGAACTCAAGATTTGCAACCTAACAACACAAAATAGTGAGCATGTAATATGCAGGTTCCCTATTCTGCATTCAAAAATAGGTTGGCTACTCGGCTTCAGCTGTGAAATAGTTGTTGTAGTTGAAATCAGTTTGATTCGAAGATAGGTTATGTGAGGAATTGTCAGGTTATGTTTGTCCTGTTTAAATTACTTTATACATTACTGTAGGAAAAATTTAATGTGTAATACGAGCACAAAGTATTGTTTCTGCACTTGAGAAACTTTTTTCATGAGCCGATCTCAGTGCAGAAAGACTCTATTTTGCACTCTAGTTAAACAAATAGTTATTTCCTACAACTGCTCATAGAGTAGCTCTTTGCATACTGAAAACTAATAGTAAAATACCTCTTTACTGCTCTGCAAGTGGTGAAGTACTTTATGCTCACCAGCTGTTTTCTTTACACTTCTGTTTTGATTTTGATGTCTTCTCATTGGTGGATCATGGAATCTGTGAAATTCTCATAACCTCAACAATGGCGCATGCTAACCAAATCCGCGCATGGTCTATGATGTTACTAACTACAAGCTTTTATTGTGTTGGAATCCAGAACTGTAGTTGTAGGAAAAATATTGTATGCAATTCGCACATGAAGCTTCTTTATCACTCTTGCAAAATTACTGCACTCTGCTTTGCATAGTGCAGTAACTGTTTTTGGCTCGAGTGATAAAGTCGCGCTTCACGCTCTTAACCATTAACTGCTATTATCGGGTCAATATTGACCCGGTGTAATTTATTGTTGTTGTAGGTGCATAAATCCTGCAGCTATTGCGTTATAACTCTATGAAATCCTCATTGATGCGGTACGGAAAGAGTCAGTGACACTTATATAGGTCGTGTGCTATTTCTGTTCCAGGTCACTTTTGACCTGACAATATTGTTTACATTGGTATTTTGCATCCAAGACACTTTTTATTTTTACTCCATAATACCATGAATGAACAAGAGATTATTGACTATTTGGAGCACAATCATGACAGTAAAATAATTACTTCTGACCATGACTGTGAGAGTGAAATTGTAAGGAACACTTGCCAGGTTTGACTGGCGATGCGCGCAATATTCCTACTAAAATATGGCCATTGACTTCTGGAGTGTTCTACAAAGACATATATATCATTGTTTTATCATATATCATTATCATTTTATATATCATTGTTGACAGGACAAATGAAAAAAACTTTCTTCAAATTATTCTAAAACTTGCTTTTTCAAAATTTCACTTTTTTAAGCCAAATATTATGCATGCAATTTTATTGAAAAAAAAAAAAAATTTTGGGGGGAAATTTTGAATTTTATACTTGAATGATTGGAATAACATTAATAAAAAATACATTTTTCATTTGTTTCATTTTGTTAATTTTTTCTAACAACCTTTTTTTGTTATTTGTGGCAGAAAAAATACGTTTCCAACATAAAAATGCATAATTATTTCATATTTAAAAAAAATTATTGAGATCCTTAAGAGCTGTATAATGATACGTGATCATTAGATCCACAAAAATTTAACATAGGAAATTTTAAAAAATGACCCAACGATAGCAGTTATGTGGCAAAAATTGACAATAGCAGTTGAGGGTTAATACATAAATAACTATTTCCTACAACTGCTCGTAAAGTAGTTCTTTACGTACTGAAAACTAATTGTAAAATACCTCTTTACTGCTCAGCAAGCCGTAAAGTACTTTACACTCGCCAGCTGTTTTCTTTACACTTCTGTTTTGATTTTGGTGCCTTCTCATTGGTGGATCACAGAATCCGTGAAATTGACATAACCTCAACAATGGCGAACGCTAACCAAATCCGCGCACGGTCTCTGATGTTACAAACTACAAGCTTTTATTGTGTTGGAATCCAGAACTTCAGTTGTAGGAAATAGTTATTTATGTATTAATATACAATATTTTTCCTAAAACTGCAGTTCTGGATTCCAACACAATAAAAGCTTGTAGTTTGTAACATCACAGACCATGCGCGGATTTGGTTAGCATTCGCCATTGTTGAGGTTATGTGAATTTCACGGATTCCGTGATCCACCAATGAGAAGGCATCAAAATCAAAACAGAAGCATAAAGAAAACAGCTGGCAAGCGTAAAGTACTTTACCACTTGCGGAGCAGTAAAGAGGTATTTTACAATTGGTTTTCAGTACGTAAAGAACTACTTTATGAGCAGTTGTAGGAAATAGTTATTTATGTATTAAGAGCGTGAAGCACGACTTTATAGCTCAAGCCAAAACATTTACTGCGCGACGCACAGCGGAGCACTGTAATTTTGCGAGAGTGATAAAGAAGCTTCATGCGCAAAATACATACAATATTTTTTATACAACTGCAGTTCTGGATTCCAACACAATAAAAGTTTGTAGTTTGTAACATCACAGACCGTGCGCGGATTTGGTTAGCGTTCAACTTTTTTGAGGTTATGTGAATTTCATGGATTCCATGATCCACCAATGAGAAGACATCAAAATCAAAACAGAAGTGTAAAGAAAACAGCTGGCGAGCGTAAAGTACTTTACCACTTGCGGAGCAGTAAAGAGGTATTTCACAATTAGTTTTCAGTACAGTACGTAAAGAACTACTTTACGAGCAGTTGTAGGAAAAATATTGTATGTAATTCGCGCGTGAAGCTTCTTTATTGCTCTCACAAAATTACTGCGCTCCGCTTTGCATCACGCAGTAAATGTTTTGGCTCGAGCAATAAAGTCGCACTTCATGCTCTTAATACATAAATAACTATTTTTGTTTGTCAGCTGACTTTACTGCTCGCTGAGCAGTAAAGAGGTATTTTACAATCAGTTTTCAGTACATAAAGAAATACTGTACAAGCAGTTGTAGGTAAAAGTATTAATCTATTTTATTTATTCAATTATTATTAACTTTAATAATAATAATATTAACTTAATATTAACAACGCAGTTCTGTCATGGAACAAGAAACCCAGGAATTTAATTACTATCACTTAATTATAATTAATTATTACCGTAAATGATTTGTTTCTCTCAAACAAATATGTTTTTCTTATGAAGACTTAACCCATACAATAAGATGAATAAGAGGGCCAGAGAGCTATCTTAGAATCTGATTCCAATTGTGTTTGATGAAGCACATTTTAAAAATCATGTTTCTATAGAAGAAGGCCTGAGTGCCTTTCCTTATTTTCTCTCAAACATCCTTCAAATGCAAGCACGTTTTGAGAATCCTTACACATACATCGCTGGGCATTCCTTAAAGGAAGATCCATGCAAAACCTTCATAGAATTTGGTCCTCACGTTTAGCCATAAATGCATTACAAACAGAAAGACAAACGCAAAACGGTCGACTAGAAACAGAGACCTCTATTTGCTTGGTCAATTATAATATTATCATTCATAAGAATAAAATATTTGTTTGAGAAAAAAATTATTTCTAATATTGGTCTACTGTTCACAAAACTACTAGTTACTAGTAGAATAACATAACTAGTAGTTCTAGTTATTATTCTAGTAGTTCTGTGAACAGTAGACCTCACATCCAAGAATAAGGGTATTTGCACAGAGGAATATATTTGATGTACTCATGATAATCATCATATCAAAATTAAACACAATCATCACATTCAAATAAATTTTCCAGATCTAACACAATTTATTAACACCCTTGCTTAAGGCGAACCCCTCAGGAATGTTGGAGGAAAACAACTTGAAAAAATATAATATTGTTACATGTTCTAATGGCTAAAATAAGGCTGGCAACACTAAAGTTCACACTTGCACTTTATTTATACAAATTAGTCTATTTACACACACTAATTGTAAGTTCAATTAATAATGAAAAACAGATCAACAAATGACAAACTAATACTTATTTTCAGTAATTATTTACATGAATTATTAATGAATAATTAATTACAGGCTGATCAATAATAAAAGAAACAAGAGTCCAATAAACTGTACAATAATGTACAAAGAAATGATAAAAAAAAGGCAACTAATCACTTACAAACACAGTCCAATTCGTTATTTGAGTCCCAAATAATATCACTTGACACTGCATCTTTAAACTATTAGTAAGCTCCACAAACAGTAAACACTTGTCTCTGAACTTTACACTGGAATCGAGCACTGTTTACTCCAATGGCACGAGATCTGTAACACAATCTGACACGCGAGCATTTTAGACTCACTAGCTTGATCACGTGGACTTCTTTATATAGCTGTTATAGTTTTATAATTCCAAGAACAGGTGGCTTCTCGATGCTTCAAGAATGCCATGGAAGGCGACAGAATATAGTAGAGCACAACCTCAATTGTTCAGGAAGTGTGTAGAAATCTTGAGAAATTCAATTGAGTGAGAGAGTTGCATATTTGAAGAATAAAAGTGACAAAGACATGTAAAAAGTAAGAGAATGAAGATCAGATTTCAAGTCACATCCGACCATGAACACAATGGAACGATCTATGCAGAACAAGTGCGTAAATAACTGCTCCATTTGCTTGTTTCAATATAGTGGGTAAACATCTAAAAAAAGCGTTTTATCTCAATTGAAAGTGCCACAATAGAAATGGTAGTCTTCAGCTATTATCTCTAGTATTGCTTAAACATATTATTCACCCTTTTGTTTTCTGCAGCAGGTTGAGGGGGCACATATATTTGAAATGCAATACAGTATATGAAATACAGTGTGGTATTCATGCTGCTTCAATCTTTCAAACACCATTCCACAGGATGTGTTTGATTTACCAAAAGCGATTATCCTCGATGATGCTTGTGTTTGCATTCCAAGCTTACATTATCAAAGCCATAAAGTAAGGATGGTCAATCGACAGCACTAATCACACTTGATGAAGGCTGTAGACACAGACAACTATACTCCATGCCATAGTCGACTGGGACAAATTGCAGAATTTGTATGCATACACCAGCTGACTGCTAGGCGTCAGACTTGTAACACATTATGGCTAGTGTTGTCAATTTCTGCATTGATGTTGGTGATTCTCAACAATACGCCGTTAGCATGATTCCAAATTTGGCAACAAATCAGTTTGTTCCAGCCGCCTAATTTGATGGCGTGAATTTATCTGTGCTACAGAGGTCTAATTTTGTGGTGGAAGTCAATTGTTCTACGAGGGTGTTCTATTGCAACAAAGGGGATGTTTCACAGAGACAAGATTTCACAGAGACAAGATGTGCTTTTAAACAATAGTAGTCTCATAGGGACAAGGTTTCGTAGAAGCAAGTAGTTCTAAAAGTGGCAGTGTCACAGAAGCAAGTTCTCACAGAGACAAGGTGACAGTTTTAAAATTATATTCAGTTTCATTGGGACAAGTTCTCACAGGAGCAAGTTTGTGTGGCGTGATGCCTACATCTGAACTTGAAGGCATTCCATCTGTTTTAGTAAATTGAATGCCTGCTGTATTTTATTTAATAGAACTTTTCTCCATGTTTGTTTTTCTAGTTAAATCTATGAATATAATTAGACAGTGAAATATATATTATGAAATAATATATATAAATATATAATATATATTGTGGGGTAGCATTTTATTAAATGAGATGTGGGTACTGAATTAATTATTATCTGCAAAAATCGAAAATTTAAGCTAGACGTAGCAGCCTAGTCTTTGCTTCATACGACTAATTCACCTAGAAATAAAAAGTAATAAAAGATAAATAAATCATAATACGAACCTAATTTACTGTACAATAAGTATGTATTCAATCATCCATCGAAATAGTAAAAACTAACCAAAACTTCATTAGATTCATTGTTTACCTTTCTTATCAGTAATCTGTCAGCTGTAAATGAAACTGCTTTCGGACAAGTTTTGTCAAACAAATTATGCTCATATTATTTTATTTTCTAGAAACCAATTGTAAACGCTAATGACCGCTCATTATTTTCCCCATCCATAAAAAATGGATTTGCTATAAATTTCTCATTAATTTATTTGTTTAGTCCGTGACATGCAGAATTCCATAGAGGTTTCAACCATTGTAAAATTATGGATGTCACGTGACTTTTTCTGTGTAAAATTTTATTCAGGCGTTTCCAACAGTCCTTGCCATATTTGCCTAGAGGGAGTAGCCCAATAATTTGTGTGGCTAACAATTTGTCAGATTAAGTGTTAAACGTAAAATTGTCAGGCAGGACCACAGAGTATTCAACGTAGTGCTCCTAAAGACGATTAATGTCTATTTTTAAAACATTGTAAAACTCCAAACTACCGACTTCAAAACCAGCTGGATAGTGAGGTACAGGATGGCAGCCTAGTGAGGAGACAGCAATATTCCACACCGCCTTCTGTCAACTTCATTCGTCAAAGTGGTGAATATAAAAGTCATATAATTTATGGAATTCCATTTGTGCGCAGATTAAAAGTGTCGTCGGAAAATATCCATTACTGGACGACCCCCAATTTAAATTACAACTGCACAGGCACGAATCGTCTTCCTCGTGGTCTAAAAAACACCCTTAGTGAGGTGAAATCACACAAACTTCATTAGATTTCAAAAATCTTACTACAAACAATACTTCTTAAAATCTTGATAACCATAGACTCAATTTCCATTTTAATAAATTTCATCCAAATTCTAATTCTAGGTTCCATGCTTGGAACATATATAGGATACTCTTCTTGTGCCAATAAATTTTCTAGTATTTTTTTTTTAAATTTATTCTGTGTTACACCCTGCTTGACGATTGCTCTGGTCCAACTTTTTATATCACTCATTTGTGAGTCAGGAGTTCAAATTGTTGAATTTACCTGTTCAGGATTGAGCGGGGGTAGAAACAGTATTCTGTCCCTAGTGTATTTGAATGTATATCACACACAGTTGCGTTATTCAATAAAAGCGGCCACTTCACAGGTGATATTGAATTATTGGCAGGCCCGTGTTGGCCTGCCGGGACACCAGGACGTATCCCGGTGCGCCCTCCAGCCTGGAAAACTTGGCGCCCTCCTGTTCTGAAACTTACAAGTCGTTATAGCCGAGCGGCCGGGTTTAGTGTTGCGACTGTAGGGTGTAGGCTACTACTGAATGAACTTGATTCTTCCAGTACCCACGTGGGCCGCCCTCGGCTAGGATCTGGCCTATTACGACCCAAAATTATTCAAATCCCAAGAATCTCT
Source organism: Conomelus anceps (assembly GCA_948455865.1). Lineage (NCBI taxonomy): Eukaryota > Metazoa > Arthropoda > Insecta > Hemiptera > Delphacidae > Conomelus > Conomelus anceps. The sequence goes on along the minus strand of OX418218.1, from coordinate 52,286,264 downwards.
TCCTTCTTAAGCATTGAAGGTAATAGAATTATAACCAGATTGAGATCGCCTTTGACAAACGAAAACTGTTAAAAGCACTCAGTAACTGATATTTTGAACTGTCAGGGGCGCACCCAGACTTTTGGTTTGGTGGGGGGGGGGGGGGGGTCTTACGAGGTAAAATTGAGATTTTCTGAGCTTTTTTTACAAGGTTGTGGCCTGTTAAAGTTCATTGAGGGGGGTTCATTACTTGACTTTTTAAAGAGTATTAACTATGGGGAAACAAAATGTGTCTTATTTGTACAGAGTGTTTCAAGAGTTCAAAATGATTCTGCCAGACTGCATAAGCATCTTCTCATGAAGATAAAAAAATCAAATTAATGAAGGTCCGGAAACGCTTTGTTACAAAAATAAAGAGGGTGAAAGATTGCAGCTATTCCATCATAAATTCAGAAAACTCTGAGGCCTTCATATAGTTTGTGTGAATTAAATTTAATTAAAATAATTTTGGCTAAATGTGCTACAAGATCTACTATTATACATTTTTATGATGCCCACACCATTAATGAAACTTTTGCGTGGGTAATAAAGTGAACGTAAAATGCCAGTCTGAACGCAAATCGAGATTACCTAATCCCTGAATTGGTAGGATATTTTGCAAAAATTTACAAAATAATCATGAAAACACGTTTTTTTATTGTCGGTTCAATGGGTAAACTAATTTAATTGGCAATGAACCAAATCTTTTTCAAATTCTCCTTCAAAACTTGTGAAATCATTTTTTTTTTTTAATTAAATGTGAATGTACCTAATAGTTGAGAACCAGGGCTTAATTTCAGCCAGAGCACACCAGAGCGGTTTTTTTCGTCAAAATCGTTTAAAAGACCTTATTTTTAAAAACCTGAATCTTATTATTTTGTATATTATGTAATATTATATGTGCATTAATAACCATGCTCAAATGCGTTTAAAATGCACCAATTCAAGTGTAATTTCCAACAATTTCCCGGGGGAGGACCCCCATCTACCGTTTTGCTGGGAGGTATTCCATATATGGTATACCCCCTGACCCCGGTACATAAGTCACAGCTCCGGTACTTCTCAATTTAGAAATTGAGCCCTGTTAAGAACGATCCCAAAGCTTAGTCGAGTTTTATTGAATCAAAGCACACGGATTTTGCACTGATGCTTCCCACTTGTTATTCTCGTGTGTTTTGATTCTATGAACTCTGGATGCTTTATTCGCAATTAATAACAAAGTTCATACCCTTCATTTTAGAAAACGCATTCGTTTGGCTTTTTTGCGTATTTCATAGAATAACTCAATAATCACAGTAGTTACTGTTTTATATGATTTTCCAGCTCATTTCACAATGAATGTATTCAATTCACCATCTAAATGAGGGCTCTAGAAGCGTAACGTTTCTGAATGAGTACTAATTTGTTGATTTATTATTGAGAAAGATAGCTTTATTCTTCTGCTATCTGTATTTCTGTAACGAAGCGTTTTCGAAGGAATACGTTTTTGCTAACTGGCAGATTCCTTGCAGGATTTTTTTGCAAACACCTGTACGGTATACCTTTTTTAGGAAATAAGTTATAGCGATAGCCGTGAGCTGTGGCAGGTATCTGTTCAGTCAGATAAGATGAGCTATAAATTCCTGAGCCCTCTTTGTAAGGATGACCGATTGGATCAGCCACCAACAGTGGCGTAGCCAGGGGGGGGCCCATGGGGCCCGGGCCCCCCCCGAAATTTCAGGAATAAAAAATTCTCAAATAACTAATAGATAAGGACTTATTAGAGCCGAAAGGGTTCTATCTGTTTTGTTGTATTATAACGAACAGATTACAGAAACACTGTTTGTGTTATGGAATATAGCTACAGTTATAGTCAGATCAATGCATTTTTCAAATTTTTCCTCAATAGTTACTCATATAGAAACTTGTTAGGTGCTCAAATGGATAATTTTGATTTAAATGAGCTACAAAATCGAATAAAACATGTTAGAAAACTGTGACTACCAAAATTATTTATTTATTACATTAAATAAAATGCAATTTTCAAGTTTGAAGTGAATTAACTTTGTTAATTATTAATAAATCACCTTTTTGAATAAACTCATCTTGTAGAAAATTTAGTTTTGAAGTTAAAATTCAGTATAACCCACTAGCCTAAACGCACCCAAAGTTCATAAAATCGAGATTTTATAAATGAAAACACACAAATAAATGCAAGTTCTGTGCAAGCGTGTAAAATCAGTGTGCTATGATAAAAAAATTCCGATTTCATGAACTTTGGGTTGGGTGCGTAAATTATATGAAACTTATAATAATTAGTATTAATTTTGAGATTCAGTACATAAGTTGAGTATGATTAGTTCCAATTCAAGGGGTTTGACTCAAAATAGTCACAGATATCGGTATATCAAACTTTATCATTTCAAACCTGGCCACCTAGGTTCTTGGGTAGTAATTTTTCAAAACTTTCTTTTGATTTTTAGAGCCTAACAAGTTGTCTAGATTAGCTTTTCACACCACTAAATTTAAAAAAAATCCGGACCCTCCTATACCCCAGACCCCCCCTTGGTGAGCCCCCCCCCCCCCCGAAATTTGATCCTGGCTAAGACACTGCCCAACCCCCCCCCCCCCCTGAAATCTAATCCTGGCTACGCCACTGGCCACCAAGAAATAATCTGTTCTCTGCTATAAAATCACTTGCCGATGATTCGGAACTCACCTAAAACTGTAGGTCCAACTCATCAATCATCATCATCCAACTCATAACCCATGCACAGGTCTCAGAACTATCTGTGCTTCACCCTCCAAAAAGCTACATTATTACTGTAACGTTAAATTTATTACAGGTTCAGGAGGATCTAGAGTTTAAATGATTAAATGTTCAATTTGCAATACAAAGTGGCATTGCAGCACAACTTGCACACTCGCATACATTGCACTTCAAATAGACACGCGCTTTGTCGCTGGAGGTCACCCGATAGAAAAATCCATCGTCTATATGGTACAATGTTGTACTGCGTAACGATATCCTTAACTACATCCATGTCGTAATTCAATCAACTACTGAACCCGCAACGCAAATGCGGTGGTAAAGCATCCTCATAGAGGGGAGGCAAAGAATACTAATCAAAAATATATTTTTTTGACGAAGGGTATGTTGAAAACACATGTTAAATATTTTCCTGCTGCCAAAGTGCAGTAATTTTCGCCTGGCACTAACTTTTTCAGAAATAGAAGCGAATATAGAATAGAAATAGAAATATAGCGAAATAGAATAGAATAATGTTCACTTTGGTTTTACGGTTCAGTGAACACAGTCTATTAGTTGGGTAGTTCTACTACCTGAGCCCACCAACCGTTGGTTCACTGACCGCGCTTTCCCAAAAGTACCTAACAGAAAACATTTTTCTTGCGGTATAATGTTTACTTACGGTGAATATTCACCTTATAATACTTATTCTGAAATGATGGATCCCTAGTTCCTACATATTGTCAGGCTGGATTCTCCTCTGCCCTCGGTAATTGAAAAAAATACCTGAAATAAATATTTCCTCTCTGGAATTATTCGGATGCGGTAAAACTTCAGGTTTGGTCAAGGTGAATAACTCGGCAGATGCGAATCAAACCATACAAGAAAAGTAATTAGCCCCTCAATTAATCCTTACAATTATTTCTCGTAGGCTTGGGAAGGTCATATTACTGATTCATGGTAGATTTCCAGTCGTACCTAGATCTTATGCTAGTAAAAATGTAACCAATAGTTCAGTATCACCTGTGAAGTGGCTGCTATTATTTGTATTTAATAACGCCACTGTGTGTGATGTACATTCAGATCCACTAGGGACAGGATACTGTTACTACCCTTGCTCAAGCCTGAACAGGTAAATTCAACAATTTGAACTCCTGACTCACAAATGAGTGATATAAAATAGTTGGACCAGAGCAATTGTCAAGCATCACAGAATAATGTAAAAAATTATACTTGTAAATTATACTTGTAAACACAGAATAATGTAAAAAATTATACTTGTAAATTTATTGGCATAAGAAGAGTAAAAATGTTCCAAGCATGGAACCTAGAATTAGAATTCAGATGAAATTTATTAAAAATATGATTGGAAATTGAGTCCATGGTTATTAAGATTTAAAAAAACACGTGACATCCATAATTTTTCAGGGGTTTGAAACCTATATAAAATTTTGCATGTCACGGATTGAACAAAAAAAATAATGTGAAATTTATAGCAAATCCATTTTTTATTGATTGGGAAAATAATGAACGGTCCTTAGCGTTTACAATTAGTTATTTAGAAAATAAATAATAATTTTAGCATAATTTTTGTTTGACAAAACTTGTCCGAAAGTTGGTTCATTTACAGCTGACAGATTACTGATAAGAAAGGTAAACAATGAATCTGATAAAGTTTTGGTTAGTTTTTACTATTTCGATGGATGATTGAATGTATACTTATTGTACTTTGTACAATGAATCAGGTTTGTACTATGATTTTTCATCCAATTTGGTTCATTAATAATTTATTCAAAATTATTCTCAATTTATTTCTTGGTGAACTAGGCTGCTACGTCTAGCTTACATTTTCGCTTTTTGCAGATAAAAATTAATTCAGTGCCCACATCTCATTTAGTAATAATGCGACCCCACAATATTCATTGCACTCATGTAAATTTTGAATGTTTATTAAATTGTTGTTCAGAAGGTTATTGCTCAGTTGAATTACAGCTACGATTAAAAAGATGATTTCATCGAATTTTTCACATTTTAACTTTGCCTTATAGTTATAGTCTACATCCATCAGCAAAACCCCATCTACAGTATCAACAATAGCCACAACTTTATCAGCCACAACTCAACTGCCGAATATGCATAAAATTGAAAATTGCCCCCCTGCGTTCCCTACACAACCCGGTAGAAATTTTTTTCTGAAATCTACATGATTCGTTGAGCTGAACAAAAATGTTCTCTGTCATTTTCGATTCAAAGTACGGTTTAAAAGTTCAAAGTTTTGTTTCCCAATTCCCCCCAAAATAGAAATTTCGGGGTTTCAGATTTTTCTTGGTAGTTCTAGCATATATTTGACCTGATACGATGGTCTAAAAGTCAAAAATACTTTGTCAGGAAAAATCTGAAAGTTGAATTTGGACTTAGAAAAGAAATTATAAGATTTCTTACATGTGATAAATGGAATAAGACCGCCTTGGTGCGCTGAGAAGAATGAGCCCAGTTTCATTCTGATCTGAGTGATCTGACTATGCTGATAGGGGTGATTTTATTAAAACGTTAGGGCGATTTTAAGGGTAAGATTTCCGAATAAAGGGCCGCCATATTGAAAAATTCAAAATTATATATATTATATACGTCGTTTGGCTATTGCTCAAAGTATCTTCATACCAAATTTCAAGAAAATCGGTCAATCCGTTCAGTTTAAACTGCGGAACATACACACACACACAAACCAAATGCCAATCGCTCGTGTTGAATCAGAGACCTCGGTCAATCTCCATTTCTTGTATTGTATCCATAGACTAAAATTCATGGTGTTTAAGATCATTTTCAACATTTTTTCTAACATGAATTGGATTATAAAAAATATATTGTGATGTTCTAGTTTATTATTGAATGTACTCCATATTAATTTTCAAATAATAATTTTATTTAACATCATCTAGTATATTATTTAGTAAATTCACAATATACCTAAGTCACTATCTTTCACGTCCTATTATTATACATCTCCGAATCCAACTCCCAATAACAAACTTGTTTCTCTCATCTCCCTTGGCAACCATATGATTTTCGTTCCATTGCAATATAAAGATGGCAGAGTTAAAATACCAAGTGTTGTAAAGTGAGACTTACATGACTCTCTCTGGAAAAGATCTAGTATAGCTCGAATTGCCTTTTTCTGCCAGATAAATGCTTTTTTGTTTGATTAGCAGTTACCCCACATTCTTATGCCATAACTTAAATGAGTTTGAAAAAGACCATAGTAACTCATCATTAGTACTTTAAAGCTGTCTGATGTATTTAGTTGCTTAAGAAGGTAAGCTACTCTGACGAGACGTTTACATAGATTTATTAGATGTAGTCTAGGTCTAGAGTATTTCGACTATAGTCTAGACGACATTACAGTCTAGATGTATTTACATTACAGAGACTCAACTGAACTAAAAGTTCCATATTTGAACCTTTGGCTAAAAAGATGGCTAAAAATTCGAAATACGTCTATTTCGGGCGTATTTTTTTGTATATTTCAACAACCCTTCCTTAGCACACGTCCAAGGCGTCAACTGATCATTTTTACCAAATTTAAACTTTTTTGGTCATAAGGTTTTCAAGAAACGGTGATGAAAAAATCATTTGGCTTTTTTATATTTCATTTTATATTGGATACATATTAACATTATTCTTTACGTCTCAAGGTCTAAAAGTCATAAATATATGATTAAACTACAGCAGACATTCAATTTACTAAAACAAATGGAATGCCTTCAAGTTTAGATGTAGGCAACACGCCACGCGAACTTGTTCCTATGAGATCTTGTCCCAGTGAAACTGCACATAATTTTAAAAATTTCACCTTGTCTCTGTGAGAACTTGCTTCTGTGACACTGCCACTTTTAGAACTACTTGCTTCTACGAAACCTTGTCCCTATGAGACTACTATCGTTTAAAAGCACAACTTGTCTCTGTGAAATCTTGTCTCTGTGACACGTACCCGCAACAAATATATCAATCTGAAAAGTCTAAAAAATTAAGTCACATTCAAACAGAGATTCATTCCAAGAAATACTAAAGCAATCTGAAGTGTCACTTAAATCCCTAATTCAGAAGGGTGTAGCAAAGGTCCAGGTTGATAAACAAGAGAGCTATAATTAGAGTTTGTTTATACACTTGAAAGAAGAGCACTGTAGTTTGAACTTTTCTGAATGAATTAGCAATAAAAGTGAGCAGTTTATTGTGAATAACATCAAGTTTGTAGGTTATTGCAAATTCTAGCAACTGACTACTTTGGGCAGATAAACTTCAGAAGCGGATATCTCATAAGCCAGGTGAGTAGAATGATTAATGAGTAATCTGCTAGGTGGTATCCTATAAAAAATTCTATGCTTCCAGAGAATGGTTGAAATTTCATTTGTACCATTCTCAGTGAGAAAGTACAATAAAATAATATAACAAATACAGGTACAACTCGAAAAAGTTATTTTGATAAGAAGCAAATTGAAGGATCAATTATCCCCAAATAGTATCCGCAATTGGCTTCATAAATTCAATGCCTTTCCACCATGGTTTTAAAACCTTCTCACTTCATTTTTTTTTTCAATTTTACCTGATAAGTTAATTCTCTCCATCCCTCAGCCATCCAACCTTTTGAAAGAAGAAAAAAACTTTTGGAACAGAGTGTTTAATCAATTTGATTTGAACAAATGACATGAAAGTTAAATAGTGCTTTAAAAGAGCTCAAGATTTTTGATTTTTTATGTGAAATATATTTAATATAATTCATATTTATGATCAAAGGTAATTAGCAGTAACCTGGCATTTACAATACTGGTGAACGATTTAAAAAATTGTAATTGGTTAAGAATTTTGATAATAAATTGTAAAAATAACTTGTATGAATCTACGAAATAAGAGATCAAATTATCAGTTATTGTTTGAGAAATTGCAAATTAATAATAGCCTGCCTCTGCGGGTGCAATTTTTCATAGTATGTACAACACTGTCATTTGAAATAATCTGAATCAAAGACAATATTGCCTGATTCACACTGTCATGTTTCCTTCGATAAAACAGCCTCCAATTTTTTGAATCTGTAAAGAAAAAAGAAAACTTACACAATACAGTATTATATAAACCGTAGCCTATATATATAATAGTTATTTAATACAACTCAAATTTGTATCTCAAGAATCACTTGCTGGAAGTGAAAATCTATATAATAAGAGAGAGAGGTGTGTTTGTATGTTTTTTTGTCTTAAGCATTTCACAAAAACGGTAACGATTTGGAACACTAAATTTGTCACAGCTTCCTCTAAACTCGATTCAGTGCACCTTGAAGCCCGATTTTTGATTTTCCTTTCAGTCTTATCAAAATTAGTTTTCAAATTTCACTTATGGGTACTATTACTGTTTTAAAATATGTTTAGATGCAGGGAGCTCATGGAAGAGCTTATACATGATACATCACTATGATGCAAAAAAGCTTAGTCACAAGCCAAAGCAATACGATAATATGTTCTGTATCAATATTGCAGCTCCTAATTCCCTTTCTGGAATTGTATTGGTATTGGCGGTTGAAATCCATATATCACATGTTTAATTTTAAATATTCCTTGCGCAAAGCATTGCCCATAAAAATTGTCTGATTTCTCATTTCTATTTATCTTTTTTAAAATTAATGTTGAATTTCAGCATTTTAGTAAAATGAGTTGCAGGAAACTCATAGAGCAGCTGATATATGTCACCATTATGCTGATAAAGATGACACACCGATATGTCACAAGTCAAAGCAACAGATTAATTCTGTATCAATATTGCAGCACCGAAAAACACAGATTGTTTGTGCACTTCTCTTTTCAAACAGCAATGTATGGCTAGCAAAACAGCAATTTCACTTGCCCTTTCCAACTTTGTAATTTTGTGATGGCTACCATAAGTTATCTACTAGAAACGTAAAACTCCAAAATGGATTCCATACGTGTAAAATGCTAGTAGATAATAAACTATTAACACCGGTTTCATAACCAAATAGTTTCCGTGAAACTTGAGATGTGGATGTCATTGAATCTGAATTGTATTATTATTATTAATATTATTGACGATAAACAGGAGAAAGACGCTGAGTATGTCATTGTTCAATAATATTATAATTATAATCATTTTTCGTGAAGACATAAAACTAAATTTAATAAACACTACACATAACTTAAAAAGGTAAAGTAACCTACGAAATCCGCCAGAAGAGAACCAGAAGATATCCATGTACCCAGAGGACTGATTGAAAAGTCTCTGAATTTGGTTAATTGAAGAATTGTAATGGCTTTGTGTTCTACACCAAGGCACAAAGAAGGAAAAGGTGGAGAGACGGGCTATGGGAGAAATTTATAGATTGAAGTTGGAAAGTAAATAAGAAGAATCAATTTTATTATCAAACTCTGAAGGAAAACAAGAAATCTAACAACCCACCGTGTTCCTAATGTTTTCATCTGATGGGAAAATCAAAATGACTGAATATGAATTGAATTTCTTGAAATACATGTATCAAAAAACTTATTTTGTTAGCGCTCCAGAACAAGTATTCGATCTAGATGATAAGGATTTCAAAACTCAAAGGTGTACTCCAGGAGACTCTTTACCAGTGATTTATATAAGAAAATGACTGGCTCCACATTTTTGAAAGGTGAGCCTGTCCTCAAGATGGAACCCATCTGCTGATTTGTCCTATTGTGCAAATAGTGAAGAGGTGAATTGAAAGAAAAATCAGAAATATACAAAACACCCAGGTCGTTAAGTGTTTCCAGTCCCTCTAATGGAGTACCATTTATGTAATAGATATTCTTTTGAAGAGCTTACTGCTGAGTAAAACTTGAAAATTTGCATTTAGCTACATTCATTTCAAGTCCATTATCTAAAAATTAAGCCTAATAGACACAAGTTTTGTAGATAGCGTTTCGGCTACCAACAATGTATAGTGCTGAGCCCATATTATTTCAGCTTGCAGCAGCTTCTATAAGTAAAAGGGATTACTATAAATTAAAACGGACATAACACATTACATACATACTATAACATTTACTAATCCCCATCACACTCAGATGAAATTATTTATTGTCTACATATTTTGAACAATATCCTTTTTACACTGATTTCACGCCTTTTGATTATCGTGCTCGTTTTCCAATAGTCCAAGTAGTTATTTTCATCTTTCAACATCTACCTCGGTGATAGAACTAAAAATCATCAATTTAAAATAGAATGAAAACTGTTTTTGGGCCCCACTTAACTAAAACTTACAGAACGCTGAACTTGATGAAACTCACATGTATGCTTTCCCACAGATCAATGTGAAAGCTGACACAGCAATGCTAGTCCTCTCATGACCCAGTGTTCTTGAGGCTTTTCAGATGGCATCAACATGGCAATAACAAAGTTGGTTGAATGTCCGGTGGTTGACAGAACTCCTCTCCTTTCCGATGTTTTATAGACCGGACATAGATACCTTGAGCCTTGATCCAACTCCTCTTTTTTCATAGGTTGCAACCAAATCTGCAATAATATACTTTAATTACAACTGGCTTGAGAAAGGTATTCTCACAGAAAGTATCAATTATATAGATTCCATGCTACTTTATGATATTCAAAATATTCTAAACATAAGACAAAAATCTATTATGTAGAATATAATCTCATAACTAATGTGGCAAGAATAATTCTGCTGTAAATTTTCCTCTCTTAGATTTATAAAAGAATACAAACTAAATCACAGGCTAATGAAAATCAATGGATTATCAAGAAACAATTAGATAATTCGTGCAAAATTATTATAAGGCCGTCCAAAGCTTGGCCAGCCAAGCGAGCATTCAGAAATCATCTCAGACAACACTCGGCGTCATAAATACTTTGGCTGAGTGTCATTGACTGTGACTATTCAGCCACTCGAAGCCATTCATTTACGACGTTTAGCGTCTGATACACTCGGCGAACACTCCGTGTGCGTACTACCTTACTTAATGATCAATAATTTTTCATATTTTGTGCGATTCACACAGGTTTAACTAAACCCTCTTAATGGATTGTTAATACCATTAAAATAAATCCTGATTGAAATAACTGAAACTGGTTCAATATATTGCACATTTTAATGGTCGATAAACACACATCAGTCACGGCACATCTCAGTTCCAAGATATCCGTCTCGTCACATTCTAAAGTATATTCCTGGATTTCTTGCTCCATAACGATCTGCGTTGTTTATATTAATTTTTTATTGTAAATTTAAGGACTTGCAGTCAATAATTAAGCCGTTAAATTTACAATAAAAAGTTAATAAAAATATATTCTTATCTGAGTTTCCAGTTATACACTGTCTACACTTGTTCGGCGCAGACCCGTCAGTCTATGTGTAGTCCATCGCCAGTCAGTAGATCGTCACAGATTCTTTCTTTCCGATATTCTCAAGATGTTCGGACGCCTGACGGACGGCATCTATAGTGTTTTGAGTATTTTTATATATACATACTTGAGTATTAAACAAATGAATGAAAAATTAATTGAGTGTGTGCGTCAACAGACTCCAAGTATATGGATACAAGTGCGAGAAACAAGATTTTTAATTTATTGAGTAATATATGGGAAGAATTTTGTGACATCCTAAAATATTTAAAATTTCCACTCATCATCCACCAGCTCTTTAAATAAGGTCACGAAATCTCCCTCAGCCTTTTTTTTCCAAGCGTTACGAACCTATTTGCATTTTTTAACATTTCTTTGCTCCTTCAAAGCGATCTATGGCTATTATCAAATATATGGCTATAATAGCCAATTCTCCATCTTCTATCTATAAAAGGATGATACCCTGACTCACTCATCAACGCAGAGCCAAAACTACTAGGCCTATGAACTTGAAATTTCGTATGAACAATCCTTATAGGATTTCACCGTGCAATAAGAAAGGATTTTTCAAAATTCGCAATTTTAGGGGTGTTTTTAGGGGGTTAAAGTTTTGCCTATGCATGGCTAGGTAGCTTACTGGGATCTTTTAATCATATGGAAAATAATTTGAAATTTTTCGATCTGCTGTACACGCTGTTTCGATGTACAAGCTGTTTGTGTGTTTTGCAAATCATCATTCACCTAACCTACTGAACTTGCCGGCCAAACAGCTTAAAGGAACAGCTGATAGAAGTCAACAGTTTTTAATCATATGGCAGGTCCCGTAGCGGCGTTATTTACGCTGTCTGGAACGCAAAAACTTTGCATGTAGGATACCGTGCACTCGGAGCCTTGCAGTATGTAGGAAACATTTGACTGAGTATGATGAAATGTAATTATGCCGGGTTGATGACATCTGTTAACCAATGCAGCTAGAAATTTGAAATGTATTCTCAGTAGGAGATGGCGAATAATAAAATAAAAAAACCTAGCTTTTACCCTAATAGTCGTGGAAGGCTGAAATTTGAAATGTAACCTCAATGGGAGGTGACAAATAAAATCAAGACTTTTTATGAGAACGCAGCAACGCGCGTCGGGCCAGCTAGTCATAAAATAAACCATCATAAAACTTTGTCACGCCAATTCAGTTCACACTGTTAATGTAATGATTTTAAACTGACTATATTTGCACACAAACTGACAATCACTGACCGTGGCTTTTACGAAGACTGAGACTTGACTGTTGTGTGTGAATGTAGGTGACTGATTGCTACCGGGTGACTGAACTGAGACGTCACTGTGACTGTGACGCGCCGAAACTGATGTGTGAATCGACATTAAAAAAGCAAATAATTAATTTCCTTTCCGAATAAAAAAAAAACAACAGCTTATGTCAGGTTGATAATGTTTATAAAAGTCAGTTGATTGTTCAAATGGGTCTACTATTGAAGCGGCTTACTATTGGCATGTGATCATATAGAACCCTGGGGAAAGACTCGTCAAGCAGATGCGTCTCATGATTCCAACGAGCACCATCCAAGAAAAGACCATCCACATAGACACCGTCTTCAGGCGGCTCTTCCAAGGTCTTGGAAACGGGAATAATCTGCAATCGTCAAAATGCCATGGACATAAACTGTCACGATAAATTATTATTATAAAATATAATTTTTTACTAATTTTACTTTTTTTTACTTTCGAATTCCTCAAAAAATAATTATGTTCTATCTATTTTTCATTTTGATGAAAAGTCAGTTCCTTCAAAACCAACTATAGTGATATACCGGTACAAGCCGATATGGCCAAGTCTAAAGCCGCGTCTCCACCAACCGAACATGCTCGGCGAACAGTGTTCGCTGGAATTATCTGATCTCACCGAACATTGTTTGGTGTTGGTTCGATGTGGACGCCTTCTCGAATATTATAATCGGTGTGGTGGGAATAGTGGTGGGAACCAATAGTTGGTCGTCACTGTTCGCTCACAGACCGAACATATCAATTGAACTCACGAACATGTTCGGTGACCCATGTTTAATGTTTGTCCGTTTTTTGTATTCGCCAACAATGTTCGGCAGACATATTCGGTTGGTGGAGACGCGGCTTAAAACGAACGCTGCTTTCCAGAAGGGTCACTGCAGTCTAGTGGTTAAGACGCCTGACCGGTAATTGGAAGTTCCGTGGTTCGATTCTCGGCGTAGATTCGATTCGATTCTCGGCGTAGTAGCATTCATCGATTTCCATCACCTATTCAATGCTAGTCAATATCCGCCTTTGCGGAAGTAATCAGTATAATTAATAGCACTTTGAAGAATTAGAAATGAATAAAAAATAATTATATGTTCAATATATTTGTCAGTTGGATAAATTATAAGTTGCTCCAAAACTGGCTTAAAGAACACATTAGGCTCAATGATAGAAAACATGTTTGATGAGATGTAAATGTCAAATGTAGAAAGAAATGTTATATAAGATGACAATGACAAATAGGTAGAGAAAATAATAATTTTGCAGCCTACCTTGAAGTCAAATGTGAGAAGATCGATTGGAATTTTGTATTTTCTAGCGAAGTTCTGTTGTGCTCCAGTTAGAAATGCTTGAGTGAAGTAGAATCCAGAAACCCAGAAAATTGCTGGCGGACCTTCGTCATACCATTTCTAGAACCAATATTAATGTACAGTAATTATTTCATCTGAAACTGGTTATACTATATATTGGCTATACCTTGCTTAAACTTCTAAAACTGCCCTTTTTTGGTTGATTAGATCCTGCCATTGCAACATATGATTGAAAGAGGAATTTCGGGGTCTTCATCCATACTACATATTTATAAAAAAACTCAGTAAATTGGCAGATGCTTCATATTTGTGAATTTCCATAAATTAAATTGCAACTGATTGAGAAGGACTGCTCCCGCTCACACCTCAAGGCGAGTTTAAATTATTCAATTATGTAATATTATTTGTGTAATTTTTTCATGGAACTTTGTGAATAAAATGTATAATAGTTCCTGTTATTTGCAGAGTGAGGTATCTTGATTATACGATTACTCCTTTCATACGAGCCTCATTTTTCACTGAATAATTTCCCACCCAGTAAAAGCAGAAGTACTATACTGTTTATATTTTCTTTCACTGCAATGCTGATTTATAATTATTGGCTACTATAATAGCAAGCTAATTTTAACGCTTTGCTATTGTTGTAATTATTATGAAATCAAAGTATAGGTAATAATTTTTCAGCTTGCCTTTAAAAAGTCAAGTCGAGTAAGAAAGTCATTCACATAACTTCCAAGTGGCTTCAATGAAGGATATGACTTTTTTGCCCACATGATTGGAATTCGACCGGTAGACATGCTCTTGAAAACCTCTTCCAGGTCGAAAGACATGACAACTAAGCCTGAAACAGAGCATATGCAATCAAAACCCTTCCACCGAAAACACGAATGCTACGATGATATAACTGCACTATATGGAGCTCCCGAGAAATAACAAAGATAGAAAATAGATCTTGGTTGTAATATTTAAGCAGAAACAATCAAAACTATTGAAAAAAATATGGTTAATTGTTTATTGATATATACATTTTAAATTTTTCACAATTTTGTAAAACTGAATGAACACTCCATGTAGAAAACTAAATACTGTCTCTTCTCTTAATAAATTTTGTAAAACTAGTAAACTAATTTACTAGCAATTCAAGGCAACACCGCTGTTTATCATGAATATTCAAGAAACTTATGTGAAAAAGGTAATGTCTAATTTACAATGAAATTGGATTTTTTCTAAAGATTTTAAATATAATGCCATAGAATAATAGATGAAAAATGTTTCTAAAGTTTATAAGTTCTATAAGTTTATGTTAGAGATATTGAAGGAAAAAGTGATCCACTCTCTTTGAAACTTACACTCATAAAAACAAAAGTACTTCATTATGGATAAATTTCAATACTATAGGGGAAAACAGAATGAGAAGGGGTTTAGACTCGGGTCAGCATAACCATTTTTGCGAATTTAAAGAAGCTCGAGAAGAAAAATACCCTATTACACAAAAGCTACCTTTTACAGCCTTTTGAAGAGTGATGAGACTTTTTCTCACAGTAATAAGCAAGTCATTGAATCTTCCCATCTCCTGAACTAAAACAGTATTCATAGACTGTTCATACTGTGTCGGATATTTTTCTAAGGCAGTGACAGTATCAAAATTGTCAGGCAACTTATGCAGAATGTCAACGGCTATGTCGAAGACCACCTTGTCCAAATCCCGAGCAGCTCCTCCAGATGAAGCGGCATCCTGGAAGATTAACAAAAGTTAATCATACTTGAAAATATCACAACTTTATTAATAAAATGTCTTTTGAAACAGACATAGTGGAATATTAGTGTTTATGTGGGTAAGTATCTATTGTGTATGGAGTGAACATCTCTAGTTCTAATTAATTTAGTTGAGTTTCCAATAAATTATCAATAGAAACTGGCTGGGAAGAGTTGAAACTGCCGCATCCCTAGATAAAAGTAATACAGTATTATAATGTTAGCCTAATGATAAATTATTTTAAAATATTATTTATTTATTTCAACAAAGCACACAACAAAACAGAAATTATAATACATAATACAACTTTTGTCAAGTGACTTTGCCCTTTGTCAGTGCAGCATGGATGTTGGTAAAAATTGATTTTCAGGCAGTGCCCTCAATTTTCTTCTGAAATTATGATTTTATAAATAATCTAATTCACTTATTATGAACAATATACTTTTTCATAATGAGAATAACAAAATCAATTAAACAAAAGTCGTATCACAAAGTAATTGAAGGCTATATGATATGAAATAATTATAACTGCAACACACTTTTTAATATCATTCCGAAAAACTTGATGATTTCAAAGCCAGGTAGGCATCTAAAAAACATATAGACGATTGGATACGCTCAGACTTCAATTCTATTACATCATTTATTCAATAAATTATCATTATATAATTGTCATCTTTCACATCTCAATAAAATTTTGATCTATTCTATTCATGTATTATAAAAATAATATTTCTTGTATTCCATTGTCTGTAGTAAATGCTATTTTAACGTTTTACTGTATTTTTGCTATTGATTATACTAACACTATCAAAAACGTTCATTTAAGTGTCGTTGTAATGCTTCACCATTGCCATTGTTCATAATACTTTAATTTTCAACTACCTTGTGTTATTATTTTTTCTCTATTTTACTATTCATATTTTTCTAATTGATCGGTACCGTAGTGTATTTGTTTTTTCATACAATTTTTACAACACATTCCCACGTTCAGACTCTGTGTCTTTTGGGTATTTTTCTCTTTCCATTCAATTGAACCATTGTATAAACTATCAACTATTAACTATAAATCGTAAGTTGAATTAATTATTGTAACTTCTGCATCAATACTTTTTAATTTTGTATATTTCAGATGTATTTTTATGTTTCTGATGTTGATATGTTTCTTTGTTATGAACGATGAATAAATTTGAAATTTGAAACGGTATTATAATCTAAAACTGAAATAAATATGCATGCATACAATAACTGACCTCAAGCTGTTTTTTCTTCCACATATCCTTTGTAAGCATGAAAAATTAGCAGCAAAACCATTATTGAAGTCAATTACCCATTTAAGTCAATTAAAAAGCACCAACGTAATTGTGAAATCGAGTCACGCTAAGATCTAATTAATTTCAATTTAAATTATTCAATTTCCAGGTTTTAGAAATAATAATTCCTTATGTAGTTGATAAATGTTATCAAGTTTATCCTATATAGTATATATGCTAACATTTTTATGAAAGTTAAGAAAAAAATATAGATTATTTCAATATAGTCTCACACGTCTCCTGTCATGTGGATCCCAAACTAATATGAAACCCTGTTCTTTTGAATAGCATCTATCAATGACAATGAAATTTTCTTATGGATAATATTTTCTTTAACTCCTTGCTTGAAGCCTAGCTAGTTCGTTAGTAAGGCTCGTCACTAATCATGTTTTGGGGAACAGCACTACATACTACAAACTTTCCAACTTCTATGTTATTCAGAAATGGATTACAAAAACACTAGTATGTGAAATCAAAATCAAATCATTTTATTGTAGAAACCTTTGAGGACATCAATGGTATTACAACAGTCATACAAGAGGATGTAATATGCATTACAGGAGGATGTTATATAAATATTACAAGAGTCAAAAAATATATAGCCCATCACAGAATAATTACATAATAAATTTCAAAAACAAGTGAAATAAGTTACCATAGTGAATTGGATATGGCAGTCAAATAATATGATTAAACACAAGTAAAAAGTAATAGTCACACAACAACAATAATGATTTATAACAAAGAATAGATTACATTGACTAGACTTGTATGGTTATAGAATTTACAATTTCATAGAACTCTTGTAATTCATAACAAGGATTCAATAACAAGAAGTTTCTAATTGTCTTCAAAAATATGTGCAATGGCATGCCTCTAATATTCTCAGGTAATGCATTAAAAAGTTTTACAGAGATATAATAGAATGTTTTTTTGAGAATTAGCATAGTTGCAGAAATTTGAAACCAGATTGTTCCTTCCCTTGGTGTTATAACTATGGTGCACACCTTGTTGAACATAGGAGCTATAATTCTCCTTGACATAAACTAAACATTGGTATATATACAGTGAGGGAAGTGTCATGATACGATTTGACTTGAAACTCTCCCTACAGTGACCTCTGTGAGGAAGACCACAAATCAATCTTACAGCCTTCTTTTGCAACCTGAACAATTTTATGCTATATCTCTGAGAGCCCCAAATTAATGTTCCATATGACAAAAGGCTATGTATATGAGAAAAGTACACTGTCCGCAGAACTTCCAAGCTGACAATTGTTCTCAATTTCCTTAACATGAAAAGGCCCTTATTCAACTTGCTTGCCACTTTATCAATATGACCATTCCAATTCAGTTTTGAATCCACATTGAATCCAAGAAACTTGACCATGTCTTGGCTGCTATTATCTAAACTATTACTATAGGTGACCTTGAGCTTTTGAATCTTATCTGAATTTAGACACAGGAGGTTTGCATTACACCAGTCCTCAACCATAAGGGTCATTTCATCAATTGGCCTAACGTTATCAGATGAACTTGGCTTTGTGCTAACATAAATAGCAAGATCATCAGCAAAAAGGTATCCCTTTGCTGAGGGTCCAATTACTTTTGGCATATCATTTATGTATATAATAAATAAAATTGAACCTAAAATAGAACCTTGTGGCACACCATAGCGAACAGGCACGTGATTCAGGGAATCAACGTGCTACACATACTTTACTCAAACCATGGTTGATGATTATTCTTCTCTGCTGTCTCAGTAAGTGAATACAAATCTGGTGCTTGCATTAGCGTCCCGCAGCCTTCGGCTTTAAAAGGCTCCTCTACAAGCAGGGAATTGCGATAGAGCCATCTGGACTCTTACTAAAAGAGACTACACTTGTGAAGCAATCTACATTGCTCTACAAGAGTGCTCTATCACAATAAGTATACCTGTTTGAACAGACATTGAGATATTCCAAATATCGGAATTTCCACGATATTAAAATTTTGTTGATACAAAAAACAAGATTGTTAGAGAAGTTGCAACAAATAGAATTTTAAAATGATTATCTGCAATGAAAAAAGGTTAACTTATGAGTGATATCCATTATGGAAATGATGTATGGAGATAGACATGGGATACTGTAAGAAACCCGGAGAGGATGGGAATGGAGGCGGGTGAAATATTGGTGTGATGCAAAGAGTTTTATAGATAAATTCTTACCGTTCGATCCTGGTAAGCAAAAATAAAAAACGATTGTTTTATTACAAGCATCGATTTCAACTAAAATTGAATGTAAATGAATTTAGGATGAATTTAATGATGAACTAGTAAAAATATAATGTGATATTATTTTAAAGGTAATGCAAGTTGAATTTTTCATTTTTATAGCCACTAACTTGCAAATCAGAACTTTTTTCTTTAGCCCGGGGCATGTGGATAGGTGATGAGGTGATTGAAGATACAAAAATGTCAGGCCTAATTCGATCGAACCCCAGGACTAGAAGACTACCGCTCAAACCGCCACATTTTTAGATAATTGAGAATATTTGAAATAATTTACAATTCAAAGAAAGTAATAGACGAAGGTTTCATGATCTTAATTTGATTAGGTATCGAATTAAATACTCTAAGTGCAGTATACAGGTAGAACCGCCTGAAAATTTCCTTATAGGGTCTTGGTGATACAAATTGATTTCCTGACCACAAAGTCTTTCTTCTGGTTCCCCCATTCTCCCGATTACCTCACCCTAAATAGAATTTTTGGAGAACCCTAAAAAAATTTAAATATCTAAGCGGTAACATGCCCCAGGTTCTAAATGATTGTAGTGAAGGGTGTGTTACGGGCTTTCTATCCAGAACTCGAATAATATGCTTTTGTCCAGTTCAAAGTGGCTAAAAATTTAATAAACTCTCTCCCCAGAGAGAGAGAGAGTTTTGTCCCGAGCGGGAGAGTGTCAAACTGACTGCAAGAGGAGTTAGAATCAGAGACCGCTGCCGACCTTTGATTTATTAGAGTGTACACTGTACAGTTCAAGAAATAGAACCGTCAGATTAAGACACTGAGTGGACCCGACGAAGTCTGACACTTTCAAAACCGTCTGGAATTATCGCCGGCAGAACTTATCGTTGATAGCTTTTGTCAGGGTCTGAAGGATTCGGTGTCAGGTTTTGTCAGCGTCAGACCTTGGCGCGTACCCGATATTTTCTATTCTAAAAATGTTTTCCAATGCTGAATAATAATCAGACTACGATACGTAATTTCTCCAAATTTAAATTAAGAAGTGTTTCTCTTCCAAGTGTTTCTCAATCTTGAGTGTGCATTTTCTAGTCAAAACAATGCAAATAATTTATATGTAAAGCTGGGTGCCCCTTGCGTGACTTAACGCTAAATGAAATGACAAATAGCACTCAGTAAAACCTGACCTCACAAGAAAATATTCGATTTTGAATGTGACTTGTCATTCAATAAATAATTGAATCTTTATGAAGTCTTTTAAGAAGTTATATAGTGATTATTTTTTATGAAATAAACAAGACAGACTTTTATAAGTCTGCCTTGTTTACAACTTTTTAAATTAATTCCTTCAACATATTCTAACTATACTATAAGCTAAGAACATTGGAGAGACCCTTATTGTTACAAAGGCTACCCAATAGTAGTAATGCAATAGTAGTAACGGCGAACCATCCCCACAACATTCCTTCCTTTCGCAGTCTACCCTTTTACGTTTACGTTTATATTTATAAACGTTTACGTTTATTATAATCTAATATGATGTAATACCTTTATGTATAATTGGATCTACAAATCTCACCTGAGTTAAAAGAGTGTTGACAAGCAGTAGAGCAGCCTCCTGTTGATCTTTCATTATGTCCGCATTTTCATTCATTCCAAAAACGCCAGGATGTGTAATTAGCGGCAGACCTTGCACATAGTTAAGGAATGACTCGTGCTCCAAAGCTTCCGGAACACAA
Source organism: Conomelus anceps (assembly GCA_948455865.1). Classification (NCBI taxonomy): domain Eukaryota; kingdom Metazoa; phylum Arthropoda; class Insecta; order Hemiptera; family Delphacidae; genus Conomelus; species Conomelus anceps. The sequence goes on along the minus strand of OX418218.1, from coordinate 52,265,507 downwards.
TATTTCTCTGCAATGAATCAGTCAAGTAATAAAGTGATTTAATTCCCAAAGTATTATTTTTCAAATCTATTGTCCCAATAAGTTAGTGGAATGGGATAAGTAGATTCAATAATAATACGTTTAACTACTATATAACAATGACATAATTTTGTTTAGTAGAATCGAAAGAAGAACAAACCTGAAGAGTCAAAGTAGAATCTTTCTTTTCCAACAATTTCTGGACAATAGAACTTTCTCAAAATAGTTGTAAGAGTACGCCTGTCCCAATCATCAGTTACTCTTCCTCCATAATTGCATTCACCAGTTAAATAGCGAAGTGCTTCGTATTGAACATCCTAAAATGGTAAATAAAATTCATTTTTTAAACTTCTTTTAGGTCAAAGCGCTTTTAAGATAAACCGCTATTAACAACTAACGTTATTACAAGTCATAATTTTGAAATAATGACTTTTAAAACAGCCTCAACGTTCTTCATATACCTACTAGGGATTATCCATGAAAATGAAATGACTAGAATGTGGTACTTGACCAATTAAATTCCATTGCTTTCTCCAAATGCATAGCTCAACTAAATAACATAAAAATCTAACAAATTTTGTAGAATAAAATTTAAAAAGTTTGCAGTTACAGAAAATTATCTTTAAAAAATAGATTGAGCCAATGTAGACCAATGAGAAGAAGTGAATTTCACATTTTAAAAATATGGTGCAGTGAATTTTATTGATAATATATCCATTTCTATAGGATTGATCACGTTTTTTGTCAATAATTATATATTTTTAAAAACCCAAGTACTTTATTGTATTATTCAAGCAGTGACATGATATCTCAGTAAATAAGACAGTAATACTATCGCAGAGATATTATTTTCTTAAAAACTGTAAATACTCCACAACTAAATTAGATAATAATGAGATTTTTCTCTGACTCCACTAACCTCAGGTCCATTATGCGGCTTGATAATAGATTAAAACTATTAGATAAACGAATACTAACGATGACAATGATGCACAAAAACAGAAATTTTTATTTTTCATGAAAATTCACTTATTTAGCTCTTTATTATAAGAACACTTCAAAATATGAATAAAATGTGTGAGAAATCAATCGATAACAATAAAAATTTATGAGGATCATACTGTTACAAAAGCAAGCAAAAAAAAAAAAAAAAAAAAAGCAGTTATTTACGCACACAGAACTACGTTATTCTACATAGACCATTCCATTCATGATTGTACGTGACTTGAAAGGCAATATGCGTTCTCTTGCATTCTCTTTTCACATGTCTTTGTCACTCTTATTATTCAAGTCTGCAACTCTCTCACTCAATTGATTTCTCGAGATTTCTACATTCTTCCTGAACAATCGAGGTCTATATTCCAAGCATTCCGTGGCCTTCTCGATGCATCTATTCTCGATGCAAAGTATTCATTGAAAGCGTCGTATTGCAGGACATCTCATCGAAGTGGGGGAGTAGGTAGGTATCTTCGTTAAAAATGCTAAGAATATGCAAACTTTCAATTTAGAATATGTAGAGAAATTTGCTGTGGAAATGGATTTAGAAGTTACTGGTTTGAGAGTAAAAATCAACAATAATTTCGAAGTAGCGGTGTTAGGTATTTACAGGTCACCAAATGGGGAATGGAACAAATTTTGCGAACTATTCAATAGGCTTTTAGAGATTACTACTACTCGCTTTACAAACGTTATTGTAGCGGGAGATTTCAATACAGACTTTGCAACACAGAATAAAATGACAGAAGATTTAAGGGATATTATATACATGAATATACCAGTCACAAGAACATCACAAACAATAATTGATAACATCCTTACTAATATAGATTACTCTAAAACAAGATTAGGCGGCTCGGAACTATCTGATCATGACTATCAAATCTTAGAGGAGGGGTTGCATGGTCATAAATCAATTAAAAAGAGTAGAGTAATGAAAGAAATTCAACAATGTGAACAGGGGAATATCGATTGTTTGAAGCAGAATCTGCTTCAAGAAAACTGGAGTAGGGTTTACAATAGCGATAGTTTAAATAACAAATATGATAGTTTCATTAATATTTTAAGGTTTCATATTACTATGAGTTGTCCAGTTAAAAAAGTCCCTGTAAAAAACAAATTAGACAAAATTGAAGAGTGGATAACTGATGATATCCTTGCAGAAAGAAATAGGGTTAAAGATGCATATGATGAATTCAAACTATCTAGAAATATGTTAAGTGAAGATAATTACAAAGCTCTAAAGAAAAACTATACAAAAGAAGTGAAAAGAGCGAAATGTAAGAAAACAGCTGAAATTTTGAATAATAGTGTGTACTTTAACACAGCAGTGTGGGATGTAATAAACAAAAATAGGCAAGTAGCTCATGTAGATGCTTATACTAGTGTCCCCAGAATAATTAACGAAAATAACAAATATATTGATGATAGTGTAGACATTTGTAATTTCTTTAACAGATATTATCAACTGGTTGCTAAGAATCTTCAAAAATCTCTTAATACAGGTATTAGTGATGCAAACATGTGGAATAATGACGGGATTCAGAACAAATTAAAATTCCACCCAGTATCGCAAGACGAGTTGTCAAATATCATTGATAGTTTGAATAATAAAAAAACTGTAGGAATGGATGGGGTATCCAGTAAAATTCTGAAAGAATGTAAAGATCAATTGTTAGACCCTTTGATTCATCTGATCAATCATTCATTAGAACAAGGTGTTGTTCCAGATAATTTGAAAGAGGGGAAGATCTTGGCAATCTTCAAAAGTGGTGATAGAGAAAAGGTGGAAAACTATAGGCCCATTAGTATTTTAAATGTAATAAGTAAAATTTTTGAAAGAGTAGTTCTAAATAGGTTACTTCTGCACCTTCAAGAAGCTAACTTTATCTGTGATGAACAGCATGGCTTCCAGAAAGGGAGACCAACAAAGACAGCCATAGTTTCTCTAGTTGATAAACTAATAGATATAATAGATTCAGGTGATAAAGCTACTGCAATCTTCTTAGATCTATCAAAGGCATTTGATTGTGTTAATCATAGAAATTTATTGGAAATACTGCAAATGGGGTTGAACTGAAATGGTTTGAATCATATCTTATTGGGAGAAAACAATGTGTAGAACTAACTGCAGTAGTTGGGAATAGTATAGTAAAGAATAAATCTAATAAATTAGAGGTCCACGCTGGAGTGCCCCAGGGGTCAATACTAGGTCCATTGCTTTTCTTGTTATATGTCAACCATTTACCTAAAGAATTAATTAGTGGTAGAGCCCTCTTATTTGCAGATGATACATCACTCATTTTCAGCAATTCCATTATAGATAATTTAGAAATAAGTGCCCATATAGGTGTGCAGTCCATTGTCCAATTCTTAAATCAGTTAAAATTAACAATAGATAGTAAAAAATGCCAATACCTTCAATTCAAAAACAAACATAATTCAAATGAAGATAGGGCTATAAACGTGTTTGTAAACGATAATCAAACTAGACCAGGAAGAAAACATTGCATTTCTAGGAATTTTGTTTGATAGACGATATTGGCCTGGCCTCCATACATTGATAAAATATGTTGTAAAATTTCATCTGGGGTATTTGTCCTGCGACAGCTCGCTAGATTAAATGACAAAAAGTTACCTTTTACAGCTTACCATGGGCTCTTACTGTCACATATTAGGTATGCTATCCTAGATAGGGTGTTTAAGATCCAAAAGAGACTTGGTCCCCTAACTGTACCCTGCTTATAGGTGTATGAAGCTACTTTATATGTAAAAACGAATGATATTAACCAAAATCTTGACGTACATGATTATAATACAAGAAGCCGAGGAGATTATCACTTGGTGAGTCTCAATAGTAGCTTATTCAAACAAAAACCTAGTTATATTGGTAGGAAATTCTACAATAAGCTACCGCAGTTTTTAAAGAGTCTTGAAAATATAGAAATATTTAAAAAACAATTGAAAAAATATTTAGTTGATAAAGCTTTTTATAGTGTACAAGAGTTCCTTTCACATCAAAATTAAGCCACACCTCAACTAATTGATATAGTAATTAATTATGGTATCTAGTGTATATGACTAATGTTAATCTGACTTGTCTTATACTCCTTAACTGGAGTCTCCAAGAAGTAATCTACAAAAAAAAAATAATCAAATAAAAAAAATCTAGTGATTTCAATTCTTGGAATTATACAACTACAACAGCTATATAAAGGAGTCCTCGTGAACCAGTGAGTTAGTTTTTTTAAACTGGCGTGACAGATTGTATTACAGATCTCGTAGAAGAGACAATCCAGTGCCAGTGGAGTAAACAGTGCTTTATTCAGTCTTTAGACAGTGTCAAGTGCAGAGACAAGTGTTTACTGTTTATGCAGCTTACTAATAGTTTAAAGACGTTGTGTTAAGTGATATTATTTGGGACTGTCAAATAACGAATTGAACTGTGTTTTTGTAAGTGATTAGTTGCTCTTTTTATAATTTCTTTCCACATTATTGTACAGTTTATTGGACTCTTGTTTCTTTTATTATTGATCAGTCTGTAATTAATTATTCATTTGTACAGTTTATTGGACTCTTGTTTTTTTTTATTATTGATCAGCCTCTAATTACTTATTCATTAATTCTTGTAAATAATCACTGAAAATAAGTATTAGCTTGTCATTTGATGATCTGTCTTATTTAATTAAGTGAACTTAAAATTAATTTGTGTAAATAGACTAATTTGTGTAAATAAAGTGCAAGTGTGTGAACTTTAGTGTTGCCAGCCTTATTTTAGCTATTAGAACCCGTAACAATACGTTAATTTGCAATGTCATTACAACAAAACATTGTCATTGAACAGTAAATGATTACAGAAATGTCCAAACATCCAATAAGGCAAAGAAAATAGCAAATCACCTAAAATTGTTCCAATTGATTTAAAATTGTCAATAGAAAACAATTAGGTGATAGTATTATTTAAATTAAACTATAAACTAGATTTTTTTATTAAGCTTGTGTATAATTCACTAGAAAAATTCTATGAATTGAAGCATTGGTTATGATTGTGGTTTTAATTACCTCATATTGATTGAGAAACATTTGTAGCTGTTGGACACTTATACGCAAATCAGTTTCATTGAACTCGTATGGTATATTCCATCCGAGTGGACCAAATTTCCTTCTTTCCTGAATCAAGGCATGAAAGAAACAAAGACCAAACAACAACTTTTTAAAGTTATCGCCTTGATTACAACCACTATAAAACTCAGGCTCTGAGATAGGATCACTCATCAAGGATCTGAAAATAAAATAAAAAAACTTATTTAACGTAAATCCAAGTTTAAATATTGAATATTTTTTACACTGGTAAAAATGACTGGCATTTTACTTGTAAATTTTGTAATGTATGTAGCCTGCTGTCCAAGTTGGAATTATGGAAAGATAGCGAATTCTAAATAGAGTTTTTCCTCCGTTTTTCCCCTAAATTACCTTTGAATATTAGCTTTCAGGCCTTTTGGTGGCTCATTAGTCATTTTAACTCCATTTTGAAGAACAAAAACAGGGAAGTGTTCAGCGGGATAAGAAGTTAGCCACAAACGGAAGTCAGGATGCAATTCATCAGCAGAAAAACTCTCACAAATCTGAAACAATTTGAAAAAATATATTTTCTATTCAAATTGGTAAATGATCTAAGAAGAATATTCAAAATATTTGATTTTTACACATTTAAAGAGATTTATAAATATATCAACCCAACTCAAGCTGTGGCAGATAAATATATACTGAACTAGAATAAACGATAAAGATTATATTTTACCAACATGAGAAAAAATAATTTGATTCATCTTAGTTATATTATGCACATTTTGTCATACATACAGTTTCTAGAGCTGGCATCCAACTTTTAGCCAAATGACAATTTTGAAGTACAACCCAAGATCCATTCTTTGTAGCTTCATCTATCAATTTGACAGCAATAGGGCCTTGGCCTTGACCCAGAGAAAGAGCGTTTATTCGTGAGCCTCCAAAGCCCTGAAAACATCAATAAAAGTAAAAATATTTTGAACGAAATTGCTCAAAGTGAAAATTCTCTGTAATAATAGCATAACACCCATTAGATGTTATCCATAACATCATTGCCGACATAAATTAATATAATTAGCGTTAGTTAATTTTATTTATTTATATTATTTTCCATCAAATACATACAATAATTATGCATTTATTTAAATGTACAATACAATAGGCATGCATTTATTTAAATGTACATTACAATACAATGAAAATTGTAGTAATGATTCCATTGATTTTACTTAGAAATATATATATACATTTATTTTTATTTTGGATTCTTCCTCTATTTATATATATTTTTTATTGTTCACCTTACAAGGGACATTGTGATTCAGGTGGCATGTCCGTCTTCTCTAACCTTCATTCACATGCAAACATTACCATGTATGATAAAATTTAAGTAATAATCACGTCTAATTCAATTGCAAAATAGATGATTTATACATATATTTTCTTTTTGAAATAAAAATATTTCTCCATTTATTTATATATTCTGATTCTTCAACTTATGCGAGACATCGTGATTTAGATGCATGTCAGCCGTCTCAAGATTTAATACAGAGCTATTTCTAACCTGTATTCTTATTTATATTTCTAATAAACACAAATTTCTTACAAACAGATAGTTACAATATTCATTATTGATAATCAATTACAGAGCAAAACTCCTTCCAAGATTTAATTCATTTCCTTGCTGCTTGATTAGGTATGCAGTATCGCAAGCACAGCTTAGTAAATAAAGAATAACAAAAGAGTCAAGTAGGCCAATAGTCACCTGGTCATCAGCAAATTTAAGAAGAAGAACGGTTGGATCAGCGCCTGGAGTGAGAATGAAAATTAGAGGAACTGTAGATTGGGAATCGGCAAATGAAGCAGCCAGGTTGAATGGAGGTGGCTCAATAAACCTCTTCCCAATTTGGCCTGTGAAAAAATACAAACGTGCTTCCAGTTCACCAGAAATAAACTACGAAAATTTTGGATAAAGAATTTCAATAAAAAAGGGAGTTAGCCTACAGTGCAGTTCAATGGCTAAATCAGCACCAAGAACAAACTATTGCCAAAAACAAATCAAAGCATCATGAGTCATTTGGAGAAATCTGATGAATTAAAACAAACTGAAGTAAAAATGATCATTTAGATGAACTGTCTTTAGAAATGTAGATTATCCAGATCTATTTCCACATGCCTTTATTCGTAACCTGTTTAACAATATCGCGTAGTGTTTCGTACCGGCTTGAATCGGTTTGGTTCGCGCAGGTGTATCTGCTCCCCTGCCTCCTGCCAACATAGAGAGAGAGAGAGAGTGAGAGAGAGAGAGGTCACCTGCCATCTTCTGTCTGCGCAAGCAAGCCTGTGCTTCAGGGTAATGAGTAGAGGAGCAACAACCCCTTCTCCTTCTCCTTTCCCACTGAACCGCAATTCAACAATTCTCAGCTGTTTGTTTGTGGGCGCTCTGACCTACTTTTGTTGTTGCATTCCAACCTTGAAATTCAACTGTTTTTTTTTTAAATTCGTTCACGGTGGCAGATCAACAACAGGAATTGAGTTTAATGGAATCAAATGTAAACACATCTGTTCTCAACCAAACATTGAAGGATAATTCTAAGAACATTATTCAACACAAGTTGTTCTCAAATAAGCATTCTCGACTAATTAAAAAATTAGAATTGACTTTAAAAAATATTCAAGGTGAAATTTCCGAAGTTCTGAATAATCAAATTCAAGAAGATTTCAACAAATTCGAAAATATTTGCGAGCAGATATTTGAATTATCTGTCACCCACAACATTCTGGATGAATCTTTGAATGAAATCCAATTCTGTGATGTTTTCCATGACGAAATACTTAATGAACAATCTAATATTAAAACTGACACTGTATTTCACTTTTAAATAATGTTTTACTCACATATATTGGAGATGCTTGAGGAATGCATTTCACTTCTGAAAAGAAGCTTCGTCAGCCTGCCGCCAGGGGTCATGCTCTGTTTGGGTTAGGATGAGCAGCCATTATGTATTTGAAAATTGCGTTTGATTTGAATTGTGTTTGGTCGTTGAGTAAGTTTGTTCTATCTTGTTTATGGTGTTTGAATATTTCATATTGTTCCAGTGTATTTAGTTTGTGGCTTTTTTGGAATGTGTGTAGAATTTCCAAGTCAGTTTGGATGTTATTGTGTGAGTGCCCAGTGTTGATTAAGTGATCTGCAAATGTTGAGTCAGAGTTGGAATGTAGTGCTTTGATGTGCTCTTTATATCTTATGTTGAATGATCTGCCTGTTTGTCCTATGTAGTACTTGGGGCATGTGTTGCATTTAAGCTTATATATGCCTGGTTTGTTGAATTTGTGAATTGTGCTGTTTGTTAGGTGAGCTGGTTTTTGTTGGATCTGGTGTTTCAGGTTGTTTGTTGTTCTGAATGCTGTGTTAAATCCGGATTTTTGGAAGATGTAAGCTATTTTGTGTGATTTTTTGTTGAGATATGTGAGTGTGACAAATCTGTTTTGGTTTGCAGGTTTTGGATTTTTATTTTTCATTTTATTCATGATTTTTTCTACTAGATTGGTGTTGTATCCGTTTTGTTGTGCTAAATATTTGATTGTATTGATTTCTTCTTTGTGGTCAGCTTGTGATAGTGGAACATTAAGGAGTCTATGGATCATGGAGTTGAAAGCAGCAAGTTTGTGTTGATTTGGGTGGTTGGATGAGTTGTGAATGAGTGTGTCTGTGAGAGTTGGTTTTCTGTAGATTTTGAATTTGTGCATGTTATTTAGTTTTTTGATAGTGAGATCTAAGAAGTTCAAGGTGTAGTCTGTTTCATATTCTGCTGTGAATTGTAAGTTTTTATGGGTTTTGTTCAATTGTGTTAGGAGTTGTTCACACTGTCTTTGGTTTCCATTGTAAAGTACAATAATGTCATCAACGTAGCGGTGCCAGTAAATAATTTTGTTTGAGTGTTTGGTGTCTTTTAGTATTTTAGTATTCTCTATGTGCTGTAAAAATATTTCTGCTAGGATGCTGGAGATTGGGGATCCCATTGGTAGTCCTTCTGGTTGGGTGTAATACTTGTTATTGTGGGTGAAGTAGTTTTGTGATGTGATGATTTTTAATGTCTCAATTAGTTCTTTTGTGTGTTCAGGTGGGTTGTTTTGTGCTTTGAGTATGTTCTCTATTATGGAAATGGTTTCAGTTACAGGAATGTTTGTATACAGGTTTTTTATGTCAAATGATGCTAGTGTGGAATTATGTGGGATGTGTGTATTTTTTATTTTGTTTATGAGGTCTGTGCTGTTCTTTATATGAGATGGATGATTGATATTGATGAGTCTGCGTAGTTGAGTATCTATCTGTTTGGCTAATTTGTATCCTGGTGCTTTTCTGTAATTTATGATGGGTCTGATTGGTGTGCTTACTTTGTGTATTTTAGGTAGGGCTTGAAGAGTTGGTGCAGAAGGGTGAATTTGCTTCATATATCGTTTGTCTGTTTCATTAAAGAGGTGTTTTGTTTTATTTATAATGTTTTTAATTGTGCTCTGGAATTTGGGTGTTGGGTCTCTTTGAATTTGTTGGATGTTGTTGTTTTGTATGAATTCATCTACTTTTCTGTTCAAATCATCAGTGTGGATTATGACTGTGCTATTGCCTTTGTCTGATTTGGTGTAAGTTAGGTTGTGTAGTTCTGCTTTTTGTTGTAGTGATTGAGCTGTCTTGATTTCAGAGGTGTAGTTTTGTTGTATGTATTTCGGTGTTTTGATGATTTTTAAAACATCATGTCTTAGGTTATCTTGTTCTTCTGCTATTGTTTGTTGAATATTGGTTTCAGAGTCTATAGCTTGTCTCACCATGGTGTTGAATTTTTGTGTGGAAGGTAGGTTATATTTTAGTCCTTTGTTGAGGAGATTCTTTTCTGTAGGAGTGAATTGTATCTGTGTAAGGTTTACTGTCCTTTCGTGGAATTTGTGGGAAGTTAATATCAGTTTCTGTTTTGGTTGGAGGTTTTGGATTTTGAGGTTATGTTTTTCATGAATTTTTCTCAATTTGTGCTCAACCCAGGAATTAGTATTCTGTATTAGGTTCATGATGACTTGATTGTTATGGTTGTAAGCTATTCTGAGATGAAGTTTGTAGAGTTCTTGATTAATTTTGTCTTTTTTGTTATGTAACTGTCTTACTGATTCTTTCATGTAAATTGTTTGTACTTTTTTCTGTGTAATTTTGGCAGCTTTGTTAGGTAATTTCACTTGTATTCTAGCATAAGTAGGAATTAAGTTTAGTTTTAAGCAAGTTTTGTTAAAGCTAATGTGTGAGGCCACTGTCCTAACCTTCAAAACAAGTTTCCTGAATAGTTGGAAGTCTGCTGGTCCTGCAGTGTTGAAATCTGTGATGTTTTCCATGACGAAATACTTAATGAACAATCTAATATTAAAACTGACACTGTATTTCACTTTTAAATAATGTTTTACTCACATATATTGGAGATGCTTGAGGAATGCATTTCACTTCTGAAAAGAAGCTTCGTCAGCCTGCCGCCAGGGGTCATGCTCTGTTTGGGTTAGGATGAGCAGCCATTATGTATTTGAAAATTGCGTTTGATTTGAATTGTGTTTGGTCGTTGAGTAAGTTTGTTCTATCTTGTTTATGGTGTTTGAATATTTCATATTGTTCCAGTGTATTTAGTTTGTGGCTTTTTTGGAATGTGTGTAGAATTTCCAAGTCAGTTTGGATGTTATTGTGTGAGTGCCCAGTGTTGATTAAGTGATCTGCAAATGTTGAGTCAGAGTTGGAATGTAGTGCTTTGATGTGCTCTTTATATCTTATGTTGAATGATCTGCCTGTTTGTCCTATGTAGTACTTGGGGCATGTGTTGCATTTAAGCTTATATATGCCTGGTTTGTTGAATTTGTGAATTGTGCTGTTTGTTAGGTGAGCTGGTTTTTGTTGGATCTGGTGTTTCAGGTTGTTTGTTGTTCTGAATGCTGTGTTAAATCCGGATTTTTGGAAGATGTAAGCTATTTTGTGTGATTTTTTGTTGAGATATGTGAGTGTGACAAATCTGTTTTGGTTTGCAGGTTTTGGATTTTTATTTTTCATTTTATTCATGATTTTTTCTACTAGATTGGTGTTGTATCCGTTTTGTTGTGCTAAATATTTGATTGTATTGATTTCTTCTTTGTGGTCAGCTTGTGATAGTGGAACATTAAGGAGTCTATGGATCATGGAGTTGAAAGCAGCAAGTTTGTGTTGATTTGGGTGGTTGGATGAGTTGTGAATGAGTGTGTCTGTGAGAGTTGGTTTTCTGTAGATTTTGAATTTGTGCATGTTATTTAGTTTTTTGATAGTGAGATCTAAGAAGTTCAAGGTGTAGTCTGTTTCATATTCTGCTGTGAATTGTAAGTTTTTATGGGTTTTGTTCAATTGTGTTAGGAGTTGTTCACACTGTCTTTGGTTTCCATTGTAAAGTACAATAATGTCATCAACGTAGCGGTGCCAGTAAATAATTTTGTTTGAGTGTTTGGTGTCTTTTAGTATTTTAGTATTCTCTATGTGCTGTAAAAATATTTCTGCTAGGATGCTGGAGATTGGGGATCCCATTGGTAGTCCTTCTGGTTGGGTGTAATACTTGTTATTGTGGGTGAAGTAGTTTTGTGATGTGATGATTTTTAATGTCTCAATTAGTTCTTTTGTGTGTTCAGGTGGGTTGTTTTGTGCTTTGAGTATGTTCTCTATTATGGAAATGGTTTCAGTTACAGGAATGTTTGTATACAGGTTTTTTATGTCAAATGATGCTAGTGTGGAATTATGTGGGATGTGTGTATTTTTTATTTTGTTTATGAGGTCTGTGCTGTTCTTTATATGAGATGGATGATTGATATTGATGAGTCTGCGTAGTTGAGTATCTATCTGTTTGGCTAATTTGTATCCTGGTGCTTTTCTGTAATTTATGATGGGTCTGATTGGTGTGCTTACTTTGTGTATTTTAGGTAGGGCTTGAAGAGTTGGTGCAGAAGGGTGAATTTGCTTCATATATCGTTTGTCTGTTTCATTAAAGAGGTGTTTTGTTTTATTTATAATGTTTTTAATTGTGCTCTGGAATTTGGGTGTTGGGTCTCTTTGAATTTGTTGGATGTTGTTGTTTTGTATGAATTCATCTACTTTTCTGTTCAAATCATCAGTGTGGATTATGACTGTGCTATTGCCTTTGTCTGATTTGGTGTAAGTTAGGTTGTGTAGTTCTGCTTTTTGTTGTAGTGATTGAGCTGTCTTGATTTCAGAGGTGTAGTTTTGTTGTATGTATTTCGGTGTTTTGATGATTTTTAAAACATCATGTCTTAGGTTATCTTGTTCTTCTGCTATTGTTTGTTGAATATTGGTTTCAGAGTCTATAGCTTGTCTCACCATGGTGTTGAATTTTTGTGTGGAAGGTAGGTTATATTTTAGTCCTTTGTTGAGGAGATTCTTTTCTGTAGGAGTGAATTGTATCTGTGTAAGGTTTACTGTCCTTTCGTGGAATTTGTGGGAAGTTAATATCAGTTTCTGTTTTGGTTGGAGGTTTTGGATTTTGAGGTTATGTTTTTCATGAATTTTTCTCAATTTGTGCTCAACCCAGGAATTAGTATTCTGTATTAGGTTCATGATGACTTGATTGTTATGGTTGTAAGCTATTCTGAGATGAAGTTTGTAGAGTTCTTGATTAATTTTGTCTTTTTTTGTTATGTAACTGTCTTACTGATTCTTTCATGTAAATTGTTTGTACTTTTTTCTGTGTAATTTTGGCAGCTTTGTTAGGTAATTTCACTTGTATTCTAGCATAAGTAGGAATTAAGTTTAGTTTTAAGCAAGTTTTGTTAAAGCTAATGTGTGAGGCCACTGTCCTAACCTTCAAAACAAGTTTCCTGAATAGTTGGAAGTCTGCTGGTCCTGCAGTGTTGAAATCTGTGATGTTTTCCATGACGAAATACTTAATGAACAATCTAATATTAAAACTGACACTGTATTTCACTTTTAAATAATGTTTTACTCACATATATTGGAGATGCTTGAGGAATGCATTTCACTTCTGAAAAGAAGCTTCGTCAGCCTGCCGCCAGGGGTCATGCTCTGTTTGGGTTAGGATGAGCAGCCATTATGTATTTGAAAATTGCGTTTGATTTGAATTGTGTTTGGTCGTTGAGTAAGTTTGTTCTATCTTGTTTATGGTGTTTGAATATTTCATATTGTTCCAGTGTATTTAGTTTGTGGCTTTTTTGGAATGTGTGTAGAATTTCCAAGTCAGTTTGGATGTTATTGTGTGAGTGCCCAGTGTTGATTAAGTGATCTGCAAATGTTGAGTCAGAGTTGGAATGTAGTGCTTTGATGTGCTCTTTATATCTTATGTTGAATGATCTGCCTGTTTGTCCTATGTAGTACTTGGGGCATGTGTTGCATTTAAGCTTATATATGCCTGGTTTGTTGAATTTGTGAATTGTGCTGTTTGTTAGGTGAGCTGGTTTTTGTTGGATCTGGTGTTTCAGGTTGTTTGTTGTTCTGAATGCTGTGTTAAATCCGGATTTTTGGAAGATGTAAGCTATTTTGTGTGATTTTTTGTTGAGATATGTGAGTGTGACAAATCTGTTTTGGTTTGCAGGTTTTGGATTTTTATTTTTCATTTTATTCATGATTTTTTCTACTAGATTGGTGTTGTATCCGTTTTGTTGTGCTAAATATTTGATTGTATTGATTTCTTCTTTGTGGTCAGCTTGTGATAGTGGAACATTAAGGAGTCTATGGATCATGGAGTTGAAAGCAGCAAGTTTGTGTTGATTTGGGTGGTTGGATGAGTTGTGAATGAGTGTGTCTGTGAGAGTTGGTTTTCTGTAGATTTTGAATTTGTGCATGTTATTTAGTTTTTTGATAGTGAGATCTAAGAAGTTCAAGGTGTAGTCTGTTTCATATTCTGCTGTGAATTGTAAGTTTTTATGGGTTTTGTTCAATTGTGTTAGGAGTTGTTCACACTGTCTTTGGTTTCCATTGTAAAGTACAATAATGTCATCAACGTAGCGGTGCCAGTAAATAATTTTGTTTGAGTGTTTGGTGTCTTTTAGTATTTTAGTATTCTCTATGTGCTGTAAAAATATTTCTGCTAGGATGCTGGAGATTGGGGATCCCATTGGTAGTCCTTCTGGTTGGGTGTAATACTTGTTATTGTGGGTGAAGTAGTTTTGTGATGTGATGATTTTTAATGTCTCAATTAGTTCTTTTGTGTGTTCAGGTGGGTTGTTTTGTGCTTTGAGTATGTTCTCTATTATGGAAATGGTTTCAGTTACAGGAATGTTTGTATACAGGTTTTTTATGTCAAATGATGCTAGTGTGGAATTATGTGGGATGTGTGTATTTTTTATTTTGTTTATGAGGTCTGTGCTGTTCTTTATATGAGATGGATGATTGATATTGATGAGTCTGCGTAGTTGAGTATCTATCTGTTTGGCTAATTTGTATCCTGGTGCTTTTCTGTAATTTATGATGGGTCTGATTGGTGTGCTTACTTTGTGTATTTTAGGTAGGGCTTGAAGAGTTGGTGCAGAAGGGTGAATTTGCTTCATATATCGTTTGTCTGTTTCATTAAAGAGGTGTTTTGTTTTATTTATAATGTTTTTAATTGTGCTCTGGAATTTGGGTGTTGGGTCTCTTTGAATTTGTTGGATGTTGTTGTTTTGTATGAATTCATCTACTTTTCTGTTCAAATCATCAGTGTGGATTATGACTGTGCTATTGCCTTTGTCTGATTTGGTGTAAGTTAGGTTGTGTAGTTCTGCTTTTTGTTGTAGTGATTGAGCTGTCTTGATTTCAGAGGTGTAGTTTTGTTGTATGTATTTCGGTGTTTTGATGATTTTTAAAACATCATGTCTTAGGTTATCTTGTTCTTCTGCTATTGTTTGTTGAATATTGGTTTCAGAGTCTATAGCTTGTCTCACCATGGTGTTGAATTTTTGTGTGGAAGGTAGGTTATATTTTAGTCCTTTGTTGAGGAGATTCTTTTCTGTAGGAGTGAATTGTATCTGTGTAAGGTTTACTGTCCTTTCGTGGAATTTGTGGGAAGTTAATATCAGTTTCTGTTTTGGTTGGAGGTTTTGGATTTTGAGGTTATGTTTTTCATGAATTTTTCTCAATTTGTGCTCAACCCAGGAATTAGTATTCTGTATTAGGTTCATGATGACTTGATTGTTATGGTTGTAAGCTATTCTGAGATGAAGTTTGTAGAGTTCTTGATTAATTTTGTCTTTTTTGTTATGTAACTGTCTTACTGATTCTTTCATGTAAATTGTTTGTACTTTTTTCTGTGTAATTTTGGCAGCTTTGTTAGGTAATTTCACTTGTATTCTAGCATAAGTAGGAATTAAGTTTAGTTTTAAGCAAGTTTTGTTAAAGCTAATGTGTGAGGCCACTGTCCTAACCTTCAAAACAAGTTTCCTGAATAGTTGGAAGTCTGCTGGTCCTGCAGTGTTGAAATCTGTGATGTTTTCCATGACGAAATACTTAATGAACAATCTAATATTAAAACTGACACTGTATTTCACTTTTAAATAATGTTTTACTCACATATATTGGAGATGCTTGAGGAATGCATTTCACTTCTGAAAAGAAGCTTCGTCAGCCTGCCGCCAGGGGTCATGCTCTGTTTGGGTTAGGATGAGCAGCCATTATGTATTTGAAAATTGCGTTTGATTTGAATTGTGTTTGGTCGTTGAGTAAGTTTGTTCTATCTTGTTTATGGTGTTTGAATATTTCATATTGTTCCAGTGTATTTAGTTTGTGGCTTTTTTGGAATGTGTGTAGAATTTCCAAGTCAGTTTGGATGTTATTGTGTGAGTGCCCAGTGTTGATTAAGTGATCTGCAAATGTTGAGTCAGAGTTGGAATGTAGTGCTTTGATGTGCTCTTTATATCTTATGTTGAATGATCTGCCTGTTTGTCCTATGTAGTACTTGGGGCATGTGTTGCATTTAAGCTTATATATGCCTGGTTTGTTGAATTTGTGAATTGTGCTGTTTGTTAGGTGAGCTGGTTTTTGTTGGATCTGGTGTTTCAGGTTGTTTGTTGTTCTGAATGCTGTGTTAAATCCGGATTTTTGGAAGATGTAAGCTATTTTGTGTGATTTTTTGTTGAGATATGTGAGTGTGACAAATCTGTTTTGGTTTGCAGGTTTTGGATTTTTATTTTTCATTTTATTCATGATTTTTTCTACTAGATTGGTGTTGTATCCGTTTTGTTGTGCTAAATATTTGATTGTATTGATTTCTTCTTTGTGGTCAGCTTGTGATAGTGGAACATTAAGGAGTCTATGGATCATGGAGTTGAAAGCAGCAAGTTTGTGTTGATTTGGGTGGTTGGATGAGTTGTGAATGAGTGTGTCTGTGAGAGTTGGTTTTCTGTAGATTTTGAATTTGTGCATGTTATTTAGTTTTTTGATAGTGAGATCTAAGAAGTTCAAGGTGTAGTCTGTTTCATATTCTGCTGTGAATTGTAAGTTTTTATGGGTTTTGTTCAATTGTGTTAGGAGTTGTTCACACTGTCTTTGGTTTCCATTGTAAAGTACAATAATGTCATCAACGTAGCGGTGCCAGTAAATAATTTTGTTTGAGTGTTTGGTGTCTTTTAGTATTTTAGTATTCTCTATGTGCTGTAAAAATATTTCTGCTAGGATGCTGGAGATTGGGGATCCCATTGGTAGTCCTTCTGGTTGGGTGTAATACTTGTTATTGTGGGTGAAGTAGTTTTGTGATGTGATGATTTTTAATGTCTCAATTAGTTCTTTTGTGTGTTCAGGTGGGTTGTTTTGTGCTTTGAGTATGTTCTCTATTATGGAAATGGTTTCAGTTACAGGAATGTTTGTATACAGGTTTTTTATGTCAAATGATGCTAGTGTGGAATTATGTGGGATGTGTGTATTTTTTATTTTGTTTATGAGGTCTGTGCTGTTCTTTATATGAGATGGATGATTGATATTGATGAGTCTGCGTAGTTGAGTATCTATCTGTTTGGCTAATTTGTATCCTGGTGCTTTTCTGTAATTTATTATGGGTCTGATTGGTGTGCTTACTTTGTGTATTTTAGGTAGGGCTTGAAGAGTTGGTGCAGAAGGGTGAATTTGCTTCATATATCGTTTGTCTGTTTCATTAAAGAGGTGTTTTGTTTTATTTATAATGTTTTTAATTGTGCTCTGGAATTTGGGTGTTGGGTCTCTTTGAATTTGTTGGATGTTGTTGTTTTGTATGAATTCATCTACTTTTCTGTTCAAATCATCAGTGTGGATTATGACTGTGCTATTGCCTTTGTCTGATTTGGTGTAAGTTAGGTTGTGTAGTTCTGCTTTTTGTTGTAGTGATTGAGCTGTCTTGATTTCAGAGGTGTAGTTTTGTTGTATGTATTTCGGTGTTTTGATGATTTTTAAAACATCATGTCTTAGGTTATCTTGTTCTTCTGCTATTGTTTGTTGAATATTGGTTTCAGAGTCTATAGCTTGTCTCACCATGGTGTTGAATTTTTGTGTGGAAGGTAGGTTATATTTTAGTCCTTTGTTGAGGAGATTCTTTTCTGTAGGAGTGAATTGTATCTGTGTAAGGTTTACTGTCCTTTCGTGGAATTTGTGGGAAGTTAATATCAGTTTCTGTTTTGGTTGGAGGTTTTGGATTTTGAGGTTATGTTTTTCATGAATTTTTCTCAATTTGTGCTCAACCCAGGAATTAGTATTCTGTATTAGGTTCATGATGACTTGATTGTTATGGTTGTAAGCTATTCTGAGATGAAGTTTGTAGAGTTCTTGATTAATTTTGTCTTTTTTGTTATGTAACTGTCTTACTGATTCTTTCATGTAAATTGTTTGTACTTTTTTCTGTGTAATTTTGGCAGCTTTGTTAGGTAATTTCACTTGTATTCTAGCATAAGTAGGAATTAAGTTTAGTTTTAAGCAAGTTTTGTTAAAGCTAATGTGTGAGGCCACTGTCCTAACCTTCAAAACAAGTTTCCTGAATAGTTGGAAGTCTGCTGGTCCTGCAGTGTTGAAATCTGTGATGTTTTCCATGACGAAATACTTAATGAACAATCTAATATTAAAACTGACACTGTATTTCACTTTTAAATAATGTTTTACTCACATATATTGGAGATGCTTGAGGAATGCATTTCACTTCTGAAAAGAAGCTTCGTCAGCCTGCCGCCAGGGGTCATGCTCTGTTTGGGTTAGGATGAGCAGCCATTATGTATTTGAAAATTGCGTTTGATTTGAATTGTGTTTGGTCGTTGAGTAAGTTTGTTCTATCTTGTTTATGGTGTTTGAATATTTCATATTGTTCCAGTGTATTTAGTTTGTGGCTTTTTTGGAATGTGTGTAGAATTTCCAAGTCAGTTTGGATGTTATTGTGTGAGTGCCCAGTGTTGATTAAGTGATCTGCAAATGTTGAGTCAGAGTTGGAATGTAGTGCTTTGATGTGCTCTTTATATCTTATGTTGAATGATCTGCCTGTTTGTCCTATGTAGTACTTGGGGCATGTGTTGCATTTAAGCTTATATATGCCTGGTTTGTTGAATTTGTGAATTGTGCTGTTTGTTAGGTGAGCTGGTTTTTGTTGGATCTGGTGTTTCAGGTTGTTTGTTGTTCTGAATGCTGTGTTAAATCCGGATTTTTGGAAGATGTAAGCTATTTTGTGTGATTTTTTGTTGAGATATGTGAGTGTGACAAATCTGTTTTGGTTTGCAGGTTTTGGATTTTTATTTTTCATTTTATTCATGATTTTTTCTACTAGATTGGTGTTGTATCCGTTTTGTTGTGCTAAATATTTGATTGTATTGATTTCTTCTTTGTGGTCAGCTTGTGATAGTGGAACATTAAGGAGTCTATGGATCATGGAGTTGAAAGCAGCAAGTTTGTGTTGATTTGGGTGGTTGGATGAGTTGTGAATGAGTGTGTCTGTGAGAGTTGGTTTTCTGTAGATTTTGAATTTGTGCATGTTATTTAGTTTTTTGATAGTGAGATCTAAGAAGTTCAAGGTGTAGTCTGTTTCATATTCTGCTGTGAATTGTAAGTTTTTATGGGTTTTGTTCAATTGTGTTAGGAGTTGTTCACACTGTCTTTGGTTTCCATTGTAAAGTACAATAATGTCATCAACGTAGCGGTGCCAGTAAATAATTTTGTTTGAGTGTTTGGTGTCTTTTAGTATTTTAGTATTCTCTATGTGCTGTAAAAATATTTCTGCTAGGATGCTGGAGATTGGGGATCCCATTGGTAGTCCTTCTGGTTGGGTGTAATACTTGTTATTGTGGGTGAAGTAGTTTTGTGATGTGATGATTTTTAATGTCTCAATTAGTTCTTTTGTGTGTTCAGGTGGGTTGTTTTGTGCTTTGAGTATGTTCTCTATTATGGAAATGGTTTCAGTTACAGGAATGTTTGTATACAGGTTTTTTATGTCAAATGATGCTAGTGTGGAATTATGTGGGATGTGTGTATTTTTTATTTTGTTTATGAGGTCTGTGCTGTTCTTTATATGAGATGGATGATTGATATTGATGAGTCTGCGTAGTTGAGTATCTATCTGTTTGGCTAATTTGTATCCTGGTGCTTTTCTGTAATTTATGATGGGTCTGATTGGTGTGCTTACTTTGTGTATTTTAGGTAGGGCTTGAAGAGTTGGTGCAGAAGGACAGTGGCCTCACACATTAGCTTTAACAAAACTTGCTTAAAACTAAACTTAATTCCTACTTATGCTAGAATACAAGTGAAATTACCTAACAAAGCTGCCAAAATTACACAGAAAAAAGTACAAACAATTTACATGAAAGAATCAGTAAGACAGTTACATAACAAAAAAAGACAAAATTAATCAAGAACTCTACAAACTTCATCTCAGAATAGCTTACAACCATAACAATCAAGTCATCATGAACCTAATACAGAATACTAATTCCTGGGTTGAGCACAAATTGAGAAAAATTCATGAAAAACATAACCTCAAAATCCAAAACCTCCAACCAAAACAGAAACTGATATTAACTTCCCACAAATTCCACGAAAGGACAGTAAACCTTACACAGATACAATTCACTCCTACAGAAAAGAATCTCCTCAACAAAGGACTAAAATATAACCTACCTTCCACACAAAAATTCAACACCATGGTGAGACAAGCTATAGACTCTGAAACCAATATTCAACAAACAATAGCAGAAGAACAAGATAACCTAAGACATGATGTTTTAAAAATCATCAAAACACCGAAATACATACAACAAAACTACACCTCTGAAATCAAGACAGCTCAATCACTACAACAAAAAGCAGAACTACACAACCTAACTTACACCAAATCAGACAAAGGCAATAGCACAGTCATAATCCACACTGATGATTTGAACAGAAAAGTAGATGAATTCATACAAAACAACAACATCCAACAAATTCAAAGAGACCCAACACCCAAATTCCAGAGCACAATTAAAAACATTATAAATAAAACAAAACACCTCTTTAATGAAACAGACAAACGATATATGAAGCAAATTCACCCTTCTGCACCAACTCTTCAAGCCCTACCTAAAATACACAAAGTAAGCACACCAATCAGACCCATCATAAATTACAGAAAAGCACCAGGATACAAATTAGCCAAACAGATAGATACTCAACTACGCAGACTCATCAATATCAATCATCCATCTCATATAAAGAACAGCACAGACCTCATAAACAAAATAAAAAATACACACATCCCACATAATTCCACACTAGCATCATTTGACATAAAAAACCTGTATACAAACATTCCTGTAACTGAAACCATTTCCATAATAGAGAACATACTCAAAGCACAAAACAACCCACCTGAACACACAAAAGAACTAATTGAGACATTAAAAATCATCACATCACAAAACTACTTCACCCACAATAACAAGTATTACACCCAACCAGAAGGACTACCAATGGGATCCCCAATCTCCAGCATCCTAGCAGAAATATTTTTACAGCACATAGAGAATACTAAAATACTAAAAGACACCAAACACTCAAACAAAATTATTTACTGGCACCGCTACGTTGATGACATTATTGTACTTTACAATGGAAACCAAAGACAGTGTGAACAACTCCTAACACAATTGAACAAAACCCATAAAAACTTACAATTCACAGCAGAATATGAAACAGACTACACCTTGAACTTCTTAGATCTCACTATCAAAAAACTAAATAACATGCACAAATTCAAAATCTACAGAAAACCAACTCTCACAGACACACTCATTCACAACTCATCCAACCACCCAAATCAACACAAACTTGCTGCTTTCAACTCCATGATCCATAGACTCCTTAATGTTCCACTATCACAAGCTGACCACAAAGAAGAAATCAATACAATCAAATATTTAGCACAACAAAACGGATACAACACCAATCTAGTAGAAAAAATCATGAATAAAATGAAAAATAAAAATCCAAAACCTGCAAACCAAAACAGATTTGTCACACTCACATATCTCAACAAAAAATCACACAAAATAGCTTACATCTTCCAAAAATCCGGATTTAACACAGCATTCAGAACAACAAACAACCTGAAACACCAGATCCAACAAAAACCAGCTCACCTAACAAACAGCACAATTCACAAATTCAACAAACCAGGCATATATAAGCTTAAATGCAACACATGCCCCAAGTACTACATAGGACAAACAGGCAGATCATTCAACATAAGATATAAAGAGCACATCAAAGCACTACATTCCAACTCTGACTCAACATTTGCAGATCACTTAATCAACACTGGGCACTCACACAATAACATCCAAACTGACTTGGAAATTCTACACACATTCCAAAAAAGCCACAAACTAAATACACTGGAACAATATGAAATATTCAAACACCATAAACAAGATAGAACAAACTTACTCAACGACCAAACACAATTCAAATCAAACGCAATTTTCAAATACATAATGGCTGCTCATCCTAACCCAAACAGAGCATGACCCCTGGCGGCAGGCTGACGAAGCTTCTTTTCAGAAGTGAAATGCATTCCTCAAGCATCTCCAATATATGTGAGTAAAACATTATTTAAAAGTGAAATACAGTGTCAGTTTTAATATTAGATTGTTCATTAAGTATTTCGTCATGGAAAACATCACAGATTTCAACACTGCAGGACCAGCAGACTTCCAACTATTCAGGAAACTTGTTTTGAAGGTTAGGACAGTGGCCTCACACATTAGCTTTAACAAAACTTGCTTAAAACTAAACTTAATTCCTACTTATGCTAGAATACAAGTGAAATTACCTAACAAAGCTGCCAAAATTACACAGAAAAAAGTACAAACAATTTACATGAAAGAATCAGTAAGACAGTTACATAACAAAAAAGACAAAATTAATCAAGAACTCTACAAACTTCATCTCAGAATAGCTTACAACCATAACAATCAAGTCATCATGAACCTAATACAGAATACTAATTCCTGGGTTGAGCACAAATTGAGAAAAATTCATGAAAAACATAACCTCAAAATCCAAAACCTCCAACCAAAACAGAAACTGATATTAACTTCCCACAAATTCCACGAAAGGACAGTAAACCTTACACAGATACAATTCACTCCTACAGAAAAGAATCTCCTCAACAAAGGACTAAAATATAACCTACCTTCCACACAAAAATTCAACACCATGGTGAGACAAGCTATAGACTCTGAAACCAATATTCAACAAACAATAGCAGAAGAACAAGATAACCTAAGACATGATGTTTTAAAAATCATCAAAACACCGAAATACATACAACAAAACTACACCTCTGAAATCAAGACAGCTCAATCACTACAACAAAAAGCAGAACTACACAACCTAACTTACACCAAATCAGACAAAGGCAATAGCACAGTCATAATCCACACTGATGATTTGAACAGAAAAGTAGATGAATTCATACAAAACAACAACATCCAACAAATTCAAAGAGACCCAACACCCAAATTCCAGAGCACAATTAAAAACATTATAAATAAAACAAAACACCTCTTTAATGAAACAGACAAACGATATATGAAGCAAATTCACCCTTCTGCACCAACTCTTCAAGCCCTACCTAAAATACACAAAGTAAGCACACCAATCAGACCCATCATAAATTACAGAAAAGCACCAGGATACAAATTAGCCAAACAGATAGATACTCAACTACGCAGACTCATCAATATCAATCATCCATCTCATATAAAGAACAGCACAGACCTCATAAACAAAATAAAAAATACACACATCCCACATAATTCCACACTAGCATCATTTGACATAAAAAACCTGTATACAAACATTCCTGTAACTGAAACCATTTCCATAATAGAGAACATACTCAAAGCACAAAACAACCCACCTGAACACACAAAAGAACTAATTGAGACATTAAAAATCATCACATCACAAAACTACTTCACCCACAATAACAAGTATTACACCCAACCAGAAGGACTACCAATGGGATCCCCAATCTCCAGCATCCTAGCAGAAATATTTTTACAGCACATAGAGAATACTAAAATACTAAAAGACACCAAACACTCAAACAAAATTATTTACTGGCACCGCTACGTTGATGACATTATTGTACTTTACAATGGAAACCAAAGACAGTGTGAACAACTCCTAACACAATTGAACAAAACCCATAAAAACTTACAATTCACAGCAGAATATGAAACAGACTACACCTTGAACTTCTTAGATCTCACTATCAAAAAACTAAATAACATGCACAAATTCAAAATCTACAGAAAACCAACTCTCACAGACACACTCATTCACAACTCATCCAACCACCCAAATCAACACAAACTTGCTGCTTTCAACTCCATGATCCATAGACTCCTTAATGTTCCACTATCACAAGCTGACCACAAAGAAGAAATCAATACAATCAAATATTTAGCACAACAAAACGGATACAACACCAATCTAGTAGAAAAAATCATGAATAAAATGAAAAATAAAAATCCAAAACCTGCAAACCAAAACAGATTTGTCACACTCACATATCTCAACAAAAAATCACACAAAATAGCTTACATCTTCCAAAAATCCGGATTTAACACAGCATTCAGAACAACAAACAACCTGAAACACCAGATCCAACAAAAACCAGCTCACCTAACAAACAGCACAATTCACAAATTCAACAAACCAGGCATATATAAGCTTAAATGCAACACATGCCCCAAGTACTACATAGGACAAACAGGCAGATCATTCAACATAAGATATAAAGAGCACATCAAAGCACTACATTCCAACTCTGACTCAACATTTGCAGATCACTTAATCAACACTGGGCACTCACACAATAACATCCAAACTGACTTGGAAATTCTACACACATTCCAAAAAAGCCACAAACTAAATACACTGGAACAATATGAAATATTCAAACACCATAAACAAGATAGAACAAACTTACTCAACGACCAAACACAATTCAAATCAAACGCAATTTTCAAATACATAATGGCTGCTCATCCTAACCCAAACAGAGCATGACCCCTGGCGGCAGGCTGACGAAGCTTCTTTTCAGAAGTGAAATGCATTCCTCAAGCATCTCCAATATATGTGAGTAAAACATTATTTAAAAGTGAAATACAGTGTCAGTTTTAATATTAGATTGTTCATTAAGTATTTCGTCATGGAAAACATCACAGATTTCAACACTGCAGGACCAGCAGACTTCCAACTATTCAGGAAACTTGTTTTGAAGGTTAGGACAGTGGCCTCACACATTAGCTTTAACAAAACTTGCTTAAAACTAAACTTAATTCCTACTTATGCTAGAATACAAGTGAAATTACCTAACAAAGCTGCCAAAATTACACAGAAAAAAGTACAAACAATTTACATGAAAGAATCAGTAAGACAGTTACATAACAAAAAAGACAAAATTAATCAAGAACTCTACAAACTTCATCTCAGAATAGCTTACAACCATAACAATCAAGTCATCATGAACCTAATACAGAATACTAATTCCTGGGTTGAGCACAAATTGAGAAAAATTCATGAAAAACATAACCTCAAAATCCAAAACCTCCAACCAAAACAGAAACTGATATTAACTTCCCACAAATTCCACGAAAGGACAGTAAACCTTACACAGATACAATTCACTCCTACAGAAAAGAATCTCCTCAACAAAGGACTAAAATATAACCTACCTTCCACACAAAAATTCAACACCATGGTGAGACAAGCTATAGACTCTGAAACCAATATTCAACAAACAATAGCAGAAGAACAAGATAACCTAAGACATGATGTTTTAAAAATCATCAAAACACCGAAATACATACAACAAAACTACACCTCTGAAATCAAGACAGCTCAATCACTACAACAAAAAGCAGAACTACACAACCTAACTTACACCAAATCAGACAAAGGCAATAGCACAGTCATAATCCACACTGATGATTTGAACAGAAAAGTAGATGAATTCATACAAAACAACAACATCCAACAAATTCAAAGAGACCCAACACCCAAATTCCAGAGCACAATTAAAAACATTATAAATAAAACAAAACACCTCTTTAATGAAACAGACAAACGATATATGAAGCAAATTCACCCTTCTGCACCAACTCTTCAAGCCCTACCTAAAATACACAAAGTAAGCACACCAATCAGACCCATCATAAATTACAGAAAAGCACCAGGATACAAATTAGCCAAACAGATAGATACTCAACTACGCAGACTCATCAATATCAATCATCCATCTCATATAAAGAACAGCACAGACCTCATAAACAAAATAAAAAATACACACATCCCACATAATTCCACACTAGCATCATTTGACATAAAAAACCTGTATACAAACATTCCTGTAACTGAAACCATTTCCATAATAGAGAACATACTCAAAGCACAAAACAACCCACCTGAACACACAAAAGAACTAATTGAGACATTAAAAATCATCACATCACAAAACTACTTCACCCACAATAACAAGTATTACACCCAACCAGAAGGACTACCAATGGGATCCCCAATCTCCAGCATCCTAGCAGAAATATTTTTACAGCACATAGAGAATACTAAAATACTAAAAGACACCAAACACTCAAACAAAATTATTTACTGGCACCGCTACGTTGATGACATTATTGTACTTTACAATGGAAACCAAAGACAGTGTGAACAACTCCTAACACAATTGAACAAAACCCATAAAAACTTACAATTCACAGCAGAATATGAAACAGACTACACCTTGAACTTCTTAGATCTCACTATCAAAAAACTAAATAACATGCACAAATTCAAAATCTACAGAAAACCAACTCTCACAGACACACTCATTCACAACTCATCCAACCACCCAAATCAACACAAACTTGCTGCTTTCAACTCCATGATCCATAGACTCCTTAATGTTCCACTATCACAAGCTGACCACAAAGAAGAAATCAATACAATCAAATATTTAGCACAACAAAACGGATACAACACCAATCTAGTAGAAAAAATCATGAATAAAATGAAAAATAAAAATCCAAAACCTGCAAACCAAAACAGATTTGTCACACTCACATATCTCAACAAAAAATCACACAAAATAGCTTACATCTTCCAAAAATCCGGATTTAACACAGCATTCAGAACAACAAACAACCTGAAACACCAGATCCAACAAAAACCAGCTCACCTAACAAACAGCACAATTCACAAATTCAACAAACCAGGCATATATAAGCTTAAATGCAACACATGCCCCAAGTACTACATAGGACAAACAGGCAGATCATTCAACATAAGATATAAAGAGCACATCAAAGCACTACATTCCAACTCTGACTCAACATTTGCAGATCACTTAATCAACACTGGGCACTCACACAATAACATCCAAACTGACTTGGAAATTCTACACACATTCCAAAAAAGCCACAAACTAAATACACTGGAACAATATGAAATATTCAAACACCATAAACAAGATAGAACAAACTTACTCAACGACCAAACACAATTCAAATCAAACGCAATTTTCAAATACATAATGGCTGCTCATCCTAACCCAAACAGAGCATGACCCCTGGCGGCAGGCTGACGAAGCTTCTTTTCAGAAGTGAAATGCATTCCTCAAGCATCTCCAATATATGTGAGTAAAACATTATTTAAAAGTGAAATACAGTGTCAGTTTTAATATTAGAAATCCAATTAATGTATGATGAACTCTATCCATGTTTCATTAAATTGCCAAAACTTCGAAGGTCTCCTACCCCCACTACTGTCAAATCGAATATTCAACTACCACGAATTTCACTCACAAAATTCAATTGTAATGTTTCTCAATGGCATGAATTTTATAATAATTTCAAATGTCTTATCCAAGATAACGACAGTCTGTCTCCTGTTGAGAAATTCCAATACCTACATTCAAGTTTAAGTGATTCTGCTTATGAAAGCATCTCAAGTATACCTCTGTCTGAACAAGGTTATAACTTAGCATTCCAACAACTACAAAAACGTTTTCAAAATCCACGTATCTTATCGAATTACTTCATTGATCAAATTCTCGACTGCAAGAGTGTCACAAAGGCCAACTACAACTCAATCAGACAGTTTATTGATATAAATCAAGCCGCAATTGAATCGTTGAAGGCACAAAAAATTGATGATCATTTTGACTTTGTTCTGTCATTAGTCATGTTGAGAAAGATCGATCTGAAAACCCGGTTTGACTTTGAATCTTCACTGTTACCTAACGAAATTCCAACTTGTAAATCGTTAATTGAATTTCTGATAAAAACGTCGAGAACTTTCGAACTTGTCAATGCTACTGGAACATTCACGGCAATTAAATCTAATTCCAATATTGATGAATCAAAAAAGGTGTTTGGTTCTAGCTTGATAGCGTCTGCTACTTCAAATGTGAACTCAGATACTGAAAAATCTAACTTCAATCGATCTCCTCCTACAATAAGTAAAACCTCATGTAGCATTTGTTCTTCAAATGAACATAATATCTACTCTTGTTTGAAACTGCTTCAAATGGAGGTAAATGAAAGATACGATGCTATCAAAAAAATGAAACTTTGCTTTGCTTGTCTCGGTAATCATAATAGAAATTCATGTCGTTCTAATAAATCTTGTAAAATTTGCAATTCAACCAGACATCATACTATGCTCCACGTTGACAAAAAGTCGTTCAAACCTGAACAGCCTGAACACTCTAAAACGTCACCACCTCAATCTAATGTAGAAAAATCTGTTTCTATCCTGTGTAATACCACTCTATCTGCGTCTGATTCCTCAACTTGTCTGTTGGGTACTGCCCAAGTCATTATCTATGATATATTTAACCGCCCGCACACTGCTCGAGCGATTTTTGACTCTGCATCGCAAGTCACCGCTATCACGAAAGAGCTTATGGATAAATTGCATTTGAAACCGGCACGTTCTAGCAGAAGGCTAATTGGGATTGGATCTCAAACGACAAACACATACGGAAATGTTGATGTATGTATTTCTTCTAAGTTACAACCACATTTCAAGCTGAATGCTACCGCAACAGTGTTATCTAATATAACCTGTGATCAACCCGTTGTAAGCCTAAATCCTCAAGACTTTGAACATTTCTCAAATTTAAAGTTAGCTGATGAAAAATTTTATGAATCATCTAAGATTGACTTACTCCTTGGTGCTGATTGTTTTATTGAAACTTTATCCAGTCAGCACACCTCGTTCAAGTTTGAGACTGGCCCTCATGCATTAAACTCAAAATTCGGTTGTGTCATAATAGGAAAGTTTAACTCTGATAGTCAACTAGAAACCGCTACAACCCTGATTACTTGTTTAGAACCAATCAATGAATTACTTCACAAGTTTTGGGAAACCGAAGAGGTTCTCACCGCAACACCTGAAGACCCATCACATAAATATTGTGAGAAACTCTTCACTGAAACAACAAAACGTCTCCCCTCTGGACGTTACGTTGTAGCGCTACCGTTTAAAGATGAAAGTGTGAAATTAGGTGACAACCGAACCTCCTCTATGAAAAAATATTTTTCGTTAGAGAAAATATTGGCATTGGTCAGTGCTAAACGCAAACAGTACCATGATTTTATGCCTGTCTCACAGGTTGACAAAATCGAGGATGTGAGTGAATTAAAATCTCAAATTTCTGTGCTCACAACTGTAATAGTTGATAAATCACGCATTCTCGAATGTTTGGAAAGACAATCCAACAATCATAAGGCCACTCGTGTTATCGCCTCCTAGTGCCTTCATTTCATCTCTAACTGCAAGTCCACTACAACAAGGTACAATCTTCGCAGGCGTAGAATACAACAGACTCCCGTACAAGTAACACCGCTCTCTGTCAATGAATGTCGACAATCACTTAAAATATTGGTGGAAGTCACTCAAG
The DNA here is from genome assembly GCA_948455865.1 of Conomelus anceps. Lineage (NCBI taxonomy): Eukaryota > Metazoa > Arthropoda > Insecta > Hemiptera > Delphacidae > Conomelus > Conomelus anceps. The sequence continues at coordinate 52,235,985 of OX418218.1, read as the reverse complement.
AATTTCATTTCAATGACGCCATCAACTTACTAAGTCAAGGTAAACCACCACCAACCAGTCTGTTATCTCTCACACCTTTCATAGATCAAGCGGGACTCTTGGGGGTGGGCGGTCGGTTACGAAATTCGTCGCTTGCTTACAATAACAGGCATCTTTTCTTGTTACCTAAAAAGTCGCATTTGAGCACTCTTGTATGTAGACAGACGCACACTGATAATATGCACGCTGGACCCAGAATTACACATGCATTGGTCTCACAAAGGTTTTGGATAATTTCTGCTCATGCGTTGATTAAAGGTTGTATTAATAGTTGTGTGAGGTACACTCGCATGCGCGCAAAGCCGCGTCAACCTGTCATGGCTGATTTGCCTGACTTCAGAGTAAATAAATCTGCTATTTTCACACATGTCAGAATTGATCTAGCTGGGCCATTCTGTACCAAATCTAGCCCATTGTGCAATGCTAAGTTGTACAAAGGTTTTTGGCGTAGGTGATCAACTGAGTATCTCCACATGCTAATGCAACGTAACAAGTGGAAGAAGACCTCTGAGCCTATTAAGGTTGGTCAAATCGTCTTAATTCAAAACATGAACACTTCTCCAACTGTATGGCCGTTGGCAAGAGTCGAAGCGCTCCATCCTGGCACCGACAATGTCATCAGAGTAGTGACACTTTGTACCGCACATGAAGTCATGAAGCGCGCAGTAAATCGCGTAATCGTGCTTCTAATTCATTAATCAACCACCAGCTACGATTCACAATGCTCGGATGCTAGTGTAGTGTTGTGAATACCTTCTTATAAATTCTTTATTTTTGTTTACTGTCATCGTTAGTGTTCAATTTAGTGTTTGTCTCCGCATATATTCTGCTTTTTCTTTTTAACTTTCTCTGCAGTATTTAAATTTCGTTTACACGCAATTTGGTGGGCGGAATGGAAAGAGTTGCGTTGCGGTGCCTTTACCCCCGTCTGTGTTCCTTCTCCCTCCAATCCTAGTTGTTCCTCTCTCATCGTTCTACTAGTCATGCTGGCTTCCCCCACTCTGTCTGGCCTTCAGTTGCAGTTTGGAAATCCTCGTGGTCGGTGAAATCATTTGTATGAAGGTAAAACCCGCTTTATTTTTTATTTAAACCTCGATCCTCCTTTTGTAAACCCGCTTATTAACACCAAGTTTAACAGTGATCTGAGTTAGCTCATAGAACCCAAACTCCCAAGGCGCGATTCACATAGATAATTCTATGAATGTATTAGTATGTGCTAACGCAGTAGTAAAGGTAATAGCAGCAATTTTAGTATAATAAGTTTTAGAAATATATAAAAATATAAATGCCTTTGAAAAACTTACCTTCAACATACATTTGTATGCCTGGAATAATCTTGTCATTACGGATACAACGAAGTACAGCTGCTCTTTGGAATAATGAGACTTTGTCATTCCATGGTGATGGGTAAACAGCTTTTTGTGGTTCCACTGAGTCGAATATCTCTTTCCATGCAGATATATTTCCAGTAAAATGCTTTCTGATACCCTAGAAGAAATTACAATGCATGAAAGAAAAATATTGCAGTTTTTAATTGAAGGATATTAAAAAAGGCATTTTAATTTTGCTGTTGAACCATGAGATGCATTCCTCCATACTTTCTTTGGTTTGAGCACCATCAACATAATACGTTAATAGACTATCAATAAAGGTTTAAATACCTGCGTTTTGGTATCCCATAATTATTGTATTTTTACTACCGGTTTCAAACCTCCTATGGGGTCATCTTCAGGTGGTTGTATGCGTTATTGTGTCATCGCCGATTCGGCAAAAATGATTGGATACCAAAACGCAGGTATTTAAACCTTTATTAATATTAACTGGTATCCGGACGCTAAAGAATCCAATATTTAATAGATTGTTTGAACATTTTGTTACAAAATTTGCTGTATTCCTTGGTAATAATACCAATTAATAATGCCATCAAGATTATGCTCACTCTTGAATAGAGAATAACTGTATAGAAAATCAACTGAATAAGTAAAAGCTCCAACGAACTTATTATTTGAAAGTGACATTTCAAGTGGAGAACAAATAATTAATGTGCTAATAACTGAATAACATTCCACAATCTAGAAGTTGAATTCTAGAATTGAGAAGTTTACAACTTCTCAATTATTTTCAATGAATTATAGAGAACATGAGTGACATGTCATAAAACCCTTAGTCTTCTTCATTTTATAGACACTAGCTTAATAACCCACCTCACCGATTTAGTAGTTTTAGTTGACATCCTAACCAATGAAGTATTAAAGCTGAGTTACTCAATGCTATAATGCCTATCTGCGCAAAAACTTTCTATATTTATAGACCTGAATTAAGATAATCTATTTGTTTTCTTTAATGATATATGCATTATAATGTAATTATTTATTCATCTGCAGTAATAATGCACTGTTTTTAATGTCATATTAGCACGTGGATTTTACTGGCCTTCCTACGGGTATTTCTACACATTCAGAGCCACATTATGGGAGATTTGATGGCCTAATGCCCGGTTTCTGAGTTGTTCATTAAGTTTAATGGATCATTAACCCATTGCTCCAGCATTGAGTTAATGGTCCATTAAGTTAATGAACAACTTAGAAACCGGACACTACAGTTTTAGATTGAGATAAACCGATGACATCCGGTCATTTTGAATTTCATCAACTTACTTTGAAGTTTGGCAAATCATCCAGACGACATAGTTCATCCCAAGATGAAGCTGGAAGCCAGCTTGTTGGATTAGGATGTGGATTGTCCAAGCCAACTCCACCAGTCAATAGGAACATCCATTCTTCCTGGTCAATTGTTCCTTCGTGTGATTGAAGGTTGACTGATAAAACTAGAGCGAATAGAAGTTTATCCTGAAAATAGTTCACAAAAAATATTAGCATGTTAAACAATAGGGCTTGGTTAATATGGAATTCAACATAAATAATGCAAATAAGTAGGCAGGAGTAACGCTAAGCGCGTTTTCAGGGCGATCGTGATGTTAAGTCGCGGGCGCTCGGGTCTGTGCTTGGAAGGGTGACTACGGTGGAAGGGTCTGCTATGACAAAACGTTATCAGTTTTATTATGACTTATCAGGTGGTTCGGAACCTACCTAAAACTATGGGTCTTTTAGAATATAAGACAACATATCCATCACTTGTTCTGGTACCATCGTATACTAATACTAAAATAAAAATATTATTACTACATCTATTTATTATTAAAAATATTATTTCTACATGAACATAGCCTAATAAACGATCAAATATTGGTCTCCATTTTATAGTAGTTCTAGTTACCTAATTCCCTAATCTATTGATTTATTAAATTGATAAATTCCATACAAACTTGACAGAAAACACTTCCTCAATTATTTTCAAAATGGTTTCTAGTCTCCTAGAAGAAATACACTTTTGCATAGTTGAAAGAAATTTCATCATTAAAATGTACAGTATTGCAGGAATTGAGAACATAAACCACTGCTGAAGTTGTCTAAAATATTTACTTTGGAATAAGTAGGAAATGCTATCTTTGTATTCACATTGATTGATAATTGTAGAAATAAAATTCAACCAACCTTTTCAAAAAGACTACGACAAATATTGATATAAAGTGAGTATGTGAAGTAGTCAGCTAAGATTTTCACTCTCTCTGGGATTTTGTCATGTTTCTCCGTATTTTCTATAGCAGCCTTAAATAGGTTTACAAACCATACAAGAGAATATTGATACATGGGATCAATATTTGCCAGGTTAGCTGTAATACAAAAAAAGAAATAATAATCACAGATAAACAGATTTTGATTCTCCGTGGAGTTCAAAACAAGCCAAGATTAAAGATACGCTATCAGTAAGCTATTATTTATTGTAATTCTATTCAAACACTAACACAGAAAATGTTGGATTGCTTCAGCTTCCATAAATACAACTTTGTGGCAAGAATTCTAATCAAGCACGGCAGTTAGTTCAGTGAAATATTATTCAAGGTATTTTTTTAATGAAAACCAATAAGAATAGAAAGATATCCCTAGAGGAGGAAGCAAACTTCATCAGATTTACAAATCTTTTTCCGAATTTTGACTGGAGATAGATTCCTGCAGTTAAGCATTCAAATTATAGAATTGCCTTTGGCGGTTGCTTTTATAGACTGAAAAAACGGGGAATTGGTCGACATTTTTATGCCCACATTACCGTAGCAAGCATTATCTTCATTTTTTTTGGAGGATGAAGCCCACATAGGTCTGAGACCTGTGCGTGGGTAATGAGTTGGATGATGGTGATTTATGAGTTGGACCTACAGTTTTAGGTGGGTTCCGAACCACCGGGAAGTGATTTTCAGCAGAGAACAGTGTCTTTTTTGCTGGCCAATCTAATCGGTCACCGTTACAAACAGGACCTACGAGAACGCAGCTTATCTATCTGATTGAACAGGTACCTGCTACGGCTCGCAGCTATCACTTCCCTTTCATTGAAGTGATAATTCTCTGAAAATTTGCATTGTGCCGGTATATTTGAATTGCCATAAGTGAAATGAGGACTTTGATGGTTTAAGCAGATTGATGTTGGAGTTGACTGATAAATATGAGAATTGTATAATTATTGGAGACCTGAATGGACGCATCAATTGTAAACAAAAGATTCCAAGACAATCTACCCAGATAGCCACTGTCTCATCAACCTTGATAGAAAGTCGAAAGACTATATGTTAAATGGAAATGGAAGTAGTATAATGGATATCTTTGATCAACTTAACATGCTCGTCTTGAACGGAAGAATTCAGGGTGAGATTAAAAGGTGAATTCGCATATGTGGGAGGTCAAGGGTCATCGGTTATTGATATATATGTGCTGTAACTTGCAATTGCCTGGAGTTTGTCAGTGATTTCAGGGTATTTGATCAAGTTTAGTCAGATCACTTAGACTAAGAGTGTCATGACACTCAAAGCAAGAATTCAGTAGAAATTATAAAACAATTCAGAGATAAGAACAAATTTTATAAAAATCTCTGTTTGGATCAAATAATGCAGTATTGGGAGAATACAACACAGACAATCTCCAAAGCAATTCTGGAAGCTTGTGAGGGTGTTCACGAAAAAGAAATTCACAATGGATAGCAGTATTACGAGTGATATGTGGAAGTCTCACGTTCAGGAGCTGCTGAACCCTTCCAGATGCAGTGGTAGAATATTGAGTGCCGAGCCATACATTGTTGACAGTGTGCTTGATAGGGAGTTTTCCATAGCAGATCTTTCCAGAGTATTGAAAAAATGCAAAAGATAACAAGGCACCTGGAGAAGATAGAGTGGCATACGAGTTTTTTAAGAGTGCAACCAACAATTTTCTTGCAAGGCTTTTGTAAATTTATAACCGCGTACTTGAGTAAGGTGCCAGAAGGGTGCAAAAAACAAGTTTTTCCCATTTTCGAAAAAAGAAATATGACAGTGGAGTCAAACTATAGAGTTACCGTATATCGTTTGGAAATACTAAGGGAAAGATCTATGCTGGTCTGTTACTCAAAAGGCTAACTACCTGTGTCGAGGAAATAAAAAAATTAAAGTTTTACAGTATGGTTTCAGGACTTTGTATGGTATTAGCAGGTATCTGTTCAATCAGATTAGATAAGCAACACTCTCCTTGGCCCTCTCTGTAAGGGTGATCGATTAGATAGGCCAGCAAAAGAGATTCTGTTCTCTGATGTGGAATCACTTCCCGGTGGTTCGGAAACCACCTAAAACTGTAAGTTCAACTCATCAATCACAACATCCAACTCATATTACCATATTACCAGGTCTCAAATCGATGTGGGCTTCATCCCAAAAAAAAGCAAAACAGAACTGTGGACGGTATATACTTATATATACTCTTATGAATCTGGTAAAAATAAAGTTGTCCATGAAGCGACAGAAAGTGTATGCTTTTTTGTTGATTTTTCAGTTGCATTTGACAGGTTCTGTTCTACAAACTGTATACGCATGGCCTGTCAACCAAAATGGCGCATGCAGTTAAGAGTCTGTACCAGGACAGAAGAGCAGCAGTATGGAGCCAAAAGTGTCTTTCTGAGTACTTTGAAACAGGTTCTGGTCACCATATTTTCCATCATCTTTACTTTGTTTATTGATGACTTAAATTAAGCTATGTATAATGGAGGCATTAATATAAATAGACATTCAATCAATGTACTGGATTATGCTGACGACATAGTTTTATTGGCATCAGATGGACTGTGCTTGCAGAGAATGATAATAGCATTGGTGGAGTACTGTGTGGTGTGGAATCTGGTAGTTAATTTGGAGATGTCAAAAGTTATTGTTTTTCGAAATGGAGGAAGGCCTGCCAAGTGTGAGAGATAGTTATTCAAGAACCAAAGAATAGAGGTACTCAAAAACTATAAATATATTTGAATACAAATAACATCTTCATTCTCATTGAACACACATTTTAAGACAACGGTTTCATCAAATGCTAAATTCGCTCTTAACTCGTTTGGCAGATTAAATTTAAGCCAAGAAGTGAATAAGTAAATTGAGGATTGTCAATGAAGCCTGTCGAGCAATTAATTGTTATGGAGCCCAATCTTGAGGATGCGGGTGGAATAAGCATATTGGAGGATACATCATTTCTTTGTGAAGGAAGTTCTTAATAGCCTAAATACACTTCTAGTTATATCCTCTATCTAGAAACAAATCTGGTTTCAATTTTCCTTCACACCCTGAGGCTGCACCTCCATTATGGTGAGAAATAAATGCGTATGCCAGAAAATAGATATGCAAGGATCATAACAGTGGAAGCTATGAAGAAAAAATTGTCTAAGAGGTAAAAACAGATTGCTGAGGAGTACCATATACCAATGACAAAGGTACAGCTGATAGGTAGTCTCAATGGTGAAGAATGGTTGGCGGTGAGCCGTTACTGCAAGATGACATCATGGCGGTACAGATACGAGCTGGCCCAGGAGTTCAATTATTGAATATTTTGATACGAGCTGGCCCAGGAGTTCAATTATTGAATATTTTGATACGAGCTGGCCCAGAAGTTCAATTATTGAATATTTTGATACGAGCTGGCCCAGGAGTTCAATTATTGAATATTTTTTGTAATTTAATATAATATTGTAATTTAGTGCATGATTGCCAATACCTCAGACGGCCAACAGACCATGAGCTTTGTCTGCGGAAATTTATAACGAACCGTATAATGTACAAAATTGAAAAACATATATTGTAATGATTTATTTTCTAAATATTGCATGTAACATCACATTCTATTTGTTGTGTATCAATAGACACTTTATTATTCAAGAAAGATTTCCTACTCACTTATGCTGAAGAATAGAATTGTAGAATGAACAGCAATTGGTACATAAGCATGTCTGATAACATCTATTGACTTCTCAGTTATTTCAGCTACTGCTTGCTTTTCGTTTATTTCATTGGCCAGAACTTTAGATGAGCTTAGAACGTTAACACCTTCTTCGTCCTCCAATATATTACCCTCTGAGGTTGAGAGAATTTCCAGAATTTTATCTTCAATTTCTTTCAACATCCTAGAAATAAAAAATTAGACCATTTTCAAAGGAACTGTAAAAGGAAAAGTTTGAAGAAAATCATTTTTATTAAAATCATGAGTGTCCGTGACCTAGTGTGTTGCTAACCCAAAAGACTTGGGTTCGAACCCCGTCTGACCAAAAAATTTCCTGAGGTCACTCTTGTGTTTCGAAGGAGACATTAAGCCCTTCAGTCCCGGCTGCCAAAAAAAAAACACAGTTGTTAAGTCACGTTAGAGGCCCTGAAATTTGTTCAGGTGCGACTTGAGAGCTCTTAACACCAGACCTGCGCCAGCCAGGTCACAATATTATTAAGGACCCGGCAGCGCTTCAAATGAAGATTCTAGACTCTTCAAACTTGGTTGTAGTATAGCTTCTCCATAGTCCAAGTGAGATCGCTATTGATTTTGTATTTTGGGGGACAAATGTAAAAATGATTATGATGTGAACCAGATTCCACTATAGACTCCAGGTTAGTTTTGGCTGGTGAAAATCTAAACATTGGACAGCTCGTGCTGTCGCTGTTTACATTTCGAAATCAAAACATTGGACATTACGGAAACTGATGCTTAGACCAATTATCCACTTTATTTTTTTACAGAGCAAGTTGAAATCTTTTCTTAAATTACTTTAAATCGTCGAATTTAAAAAATGGAAAATATTGGGACATGATATGTTGTGAGATCTTTGGAACAACAAGAAGAAACAAATCTCTTTTTCAAGAACTGCTGATGTGAAGTTTTTTGTGAATTTGGAAGCATGATGTTTATAGAAATCGAAGCAGTTAATTGGCGCATCAGCACAACATATAATAATAATGATTATTTTATGTAAATTCGTTGGATAATCCGTTGAATTGGTTTATTATTTAGGTTCTCAATTCGACCTTTTTTATGTTTGTACATCAATTATTCGAATACTATTCAACCGATTTCGATATTTTTTTAAATGAAAGAGCATCATTCAGCGGTGGTTCCATCCAAGTTTCGCAAGGATTGGCTTAATACTAAACAAAAATGAGAGCATTCATTGATGTCTTCATTTCATTTTTTTTTCGAATAGGATAGTTTCACACATAACTGGCAGTCGGGTACCCAACCGGTGTCGTTTACCAGGCCGATCATTGTATCATTGTATGGAGCGCCTCACACATACCCGATTTTTGAGATCATTTTTTTTGTAGATTACGTCTTGGAGACCAATTAATGAGTATAAGACATGTCAGATCAACAATCATACAATCTAATACACTTATACACTAGTTACCATAATTACTATAGCAATTAGTTGAGGTAAGGCTTAATTTTGATGTGAAAGGAACTATTGTACACTATAAAAAGCTTCAACTAAATATTTTTAAGTTTTTTTAAAAATATTTCTATGTTTTCAGGACTCTTTAAAAACTGTGGTACCGGTAGCTTGTTGTAGAGTTTCCGAACAATATAAATGGGTTTTTGTTTGAATAAGCTACTATTGTGACTCACCAAGTGATAATCTCCTCGGCATCTTGTATTATAATCGTGTACGTCAATATTATCACTCTTTATTATCACTCTTTTATTACTCACTCTTATCACTCTTATCACTCGGTTATTATCACTCTTTTTTTCATATAAAGAGTAGCTTCATACACATATAGTCCTAAGCAGGGTATAGTTAGGATGCCAATTCTCTTGAACGACGGCCTACATGAATCTAATCTATTTACTCTTTCTGTACACCTAACAGCTTTCTTTTGGATCTCAAACAACCTATCAAAGTTTTGTTTTGATGAATTACCCCATACTAAGATAGCATACCTAATATGTAATCGTAAGAGCCCATAGTAAGCTGTAAAAAGTAACTTTTTGCCGTTTAAATCTAGCAAGCTGTCGCAGAACACATACCCCAGCTGAAATTTAACAACATATTTTATCAATGTATGGAGGCCAGGCCAATATCGTTATCAAACAAAATTCCTAGAAATGCAATGTTTTCTTCCTGGTTTAGTTTGATTATCGTTTACAAACACGTTTATAGCCCTATCTTCATTTGAATTGAAGGTTTATTGTTAATTTCAACTGACTTGAGAATTGGACAATGGACTGCACACCTATATGGGCACTTATTTCTATATTATCTAGTACGGAATTGCTGAAAATGAGATGTATCGTCTGCAAATAATGGAGTAATCCAGCTATATAGCTGTTCTGTTTGACAGTAAATAAAATTTATTTATTATTTATTTATTTGTTACAATCAATATGCATTTGAATTCAAAATAACATACAGATTTGTTCCATGCATGGGCAGAGTGCCTGTGAGCAGGAAAGAGTAGCAATCTTATTAAATAGGTACACTGAATTCTATTTAAAAATTATACAAAACAAAAAAAAGCCTAGAAAGATATGAAGTAGGCTAAATGATGGAGATGAGAGAACGATGAAGTATGAATGATATGTGATGAGGTAGAAAGACTGAGTGTGAAAAAGAAAGAGAAGATAATGAAGGACAATAAACATGTCAAGCCAAGAACAACAAAAAAGTCAATGAAAAAACATACATCAGCAGGTCACTCTCAAAAAATATAGTTCGATTTTAAAAATTCATGTATCCTTAGCCTACCAACTTCCAATAACCACCTATTAACATAACGTTTATAGACACCAAAAGAACATGCTTCTAGGGCCTTTATATGTTGTGGTAATTTTGAATATAGAATACTTGCTTTATAGAAGGAGTCTGTTTCATTAATAGATTTGAATACTCTGGGAATGCTTATACTAAGTAATATGTGAACTCCATTTGAAGCGTTTGTCAAAGAATACTCCCGAGTACTTATATTCTGAGACACTTTCCACCATGTCACACACCATACAATCATCCAACGCTTCACAAGTGTGCAATCTTAACTCCATGCCAACTGGGTCAGCATCTGCTCTGAGAGAAATAGGCATACATTTAGTTTTAATCACATTGACAGTGAGGTGGTTCTGGTCAAACCATTTTTTAACTTTGTTCAACCCATGTTCTGCATGTTTGTACACCTCATTTCAGGAGGAGCCATCAAAGAGTACTGCTGTATCATCAGCATACAAAAAGCAGTTACCGTTCTGAAGGTTTAGCTTCCCCAAATTATTTATGAAAATCAAAAATAAAATGTATAGCTATTGGAGCTATATATAGCTGATTGGTTGTTTAGCACTGGTAGTGTAAACATTGCTCATCTTCTAGTCATGAAAAATTGTTTGCCGCTGGGGTGGAGCAGAAAGTTTATTAAATTCTCTTATAGGTAGATCTTTAGTTACTTTACTACAATACCTCTGATTCCAATACTCTCCAGCTTCTTGCATAGTAACTCATGTGATACGGTGTCGAAAGCCTTAGCAAGATCCAAGAACACTGCCATACATTTTTTGTTGTCATCTAAATTATCAGTGACATATTTTGACAGCTCAAAAATTGCACCTTCTGTGCTTTTACTGACACGAAAACCAAATTGGTTTGGTGACAACAATCTATTTCAACCCAAAAATTCCATAAGACGTTTTTTATTAGTTTCTCTAGAATTTTAGAAATATTACTGACCAGATAAATAAGTATATAATTATTACCAATAAAAGCCCTGTCACCACTTTTGTACAATGGCCTTACACCCAATTTGGGAAAACTCCTTGCTCAAAACTTAGATTGAAAATGTACATGAGAGGTTTAGCTAAGTAACTCTTAATGTTCTCAATTATTTTATTATCTACTAGCTATTGTGCCCGTCCTTCGTACGGATTATGTTTAGAAATAAGACTAAATATGTTTCGGCTTTTTTGATAGCAACGATCATGAAGTTGTTAGCAGCTTAGACGATACAGTTTTTTTGTGGTACGGTTTTTTTACTGTACGGCGTCAACTGTACTGTGATGTTCACACGGTCCGGCTTTGCTGCTTATTGCTGTGCTCTCCTCCTTCTTCCATTGCGCTTCCAGTTCAGTTTTATTTATTCCAGTCCAGGATTTTTTTTATTTGTGTAAGATTTTTTTAAATAAGTTACTTACTGAAGGTTTTTTTTTAAATTTTGATCAAAGTACGCAAATTCTGGTTTCAATATTCCACACATTTCTCGCCGCGCTGATAATTTTCTCTCTTTATTTTTATATTAATCTTAAGTCTTGTCCCACAAGGCGGGTCTCTCATATATTAGATAAATTAAATTTTCACAATATCTTCCATTTCTGGACACTGGAATTCACTCATAAGAAGATCAATGCTGACGATCTGAAGACTGCTTCCAGCGTAATAAGCGTATCGTTTGAACAAATCCATTACCGGTACAATACATGTGCCACCGGATACGGATACAGATATTTTGCGGTACAGCTGATTTTAGCGATACAGTTTTCGAAGACAAAACCGAATGTAGAAATCGGCTAGAACAGCTTTTTTACTGGATCCAGTCGAAACAGTATTGTGTGAACATACAATATGAAATGTACATGCAAACGAAAGCACTGCAAAATAACTGATACAGCAAATTTACTGTACCGCACAAAAACTGTAACATGTGAACGGGCCCAGTAAACAACTTAGAACGTAAGCAATTCAGTGACAGGTATCGGAAAGAATATTTTTTGAGAACAGCTGATTGATATATCATGATAAATTACGTGATTTGTTATTATGTGGTAATAAAACTTAAGAAGAAATGTATCCAAAATCGCACAATACTTGGTTTTTAAACGTTTATTATTCTGTTTAAAAAAAGTTAATCCAGTGGAACGGTCGTTCCACCAACCGGTCCCCCCCCCCCCCGCCACGAATGAAAGACCGACGCCACTGTATATTCTGTAACCAACTTCCCTTTGATGTGCGCATGCCGCCATCTCAATTTACGTGGAAGGCAGTGAAAATTTTAAAATGTTGTAATAACATTATTTTTTTAGATTTTTGAGCGCTTTCATTTAAGACCAGAACGAAATTTCTACGATATAAATTCGCGAAGATACCATATGCGGGTATTTTGTCATTTTATTAATTTTGGGACTTTTTATTTCCACACAGCTAATGACAAAACTATCCAACAGATTTCGATGAAACTTGAGATATAGGTTCTGTTCATCGAGTAGATGCCCGCAATTGAATGAAATTTTGAAAATTGCCCCTTCACCCCCCCATTTGGGGCCCCAAAATTTTGAAGTTTTGAAAATTTTTTCCAAAAATGAAATCGATGGACTTGATAGTAAAGGTACAAGGTTATTAAAAACAAGGTTGTTCCGTTTCTTGTAAACTATAAAAATGGTGGGGATATGACGTATTCCAGTTCAGATGCACTGAGTAACCCATATCATTGACAGCTGATCCAAATCTGTAATAATAAGCACAAAACTTGATTTTTGTACTGAAAAAGTGTAAGAATAGAGCTGAAATTTGCAAGTTAAGGGTAATTCTGAACAGAGTGACATCGTGACTTTTCTATTTTGCTAATTTGAGCGAATTATGGAACAACCTTGTTTCTATTGACCTTGGTATAGGTATAGAAAATTTGAAAAAAATCGGATAATTAGGGGAGACTGGGGAAATTTTAAAATTTTCGTGAATTTTCAAATTTTGGTCAACTTTGAGCACTTGTTGTGAAAAATCTGTAATGAGTTGAGATTTCGGACTAAGTTACCAAAAGCGATTGAAGACATGTTTAAACTATTTACATTTAAAATTTCAAATCATTTAATGTCCGATTAAGCTCTGTAGCTCTGTCCGAATAATAACTGAAAGTTGAAAGTTGCAATATTTTGAATTTAACATTTTATCGAATGTAAATGTCGCGATCCTAGCGGTTAAAAATTGAAAGTGATTCACACTGTTGCCACCGCCAAATTCGACATTTTCAATAAGCAACGTAACCAGTGTGCTCACTCGTAGTCGGTTATTTAGCAACCGTTCTATGGAAGTCAAATACTTAACACAGTTTGATAAATGTTCGTTTTGTAAAAAATTAGACTGTTTCACCTCGCTGTCAGAGTGCTCTCAATGCAACGACGTTTGTCGTCATAATTATTCTTTGGTATGTATTTAAACTTAGCAATTTATTGCAATTTTTGAAATCTTGTGAAAAATTCTCAAATTAGGTATCTATCTAATTTCTTTATCCTCTTCAGTCCCAAATTGTTAATATGATTGATTTCACGTTTTCTCTTGTTTTATCCTGCTATACTAAAATTATTCAAAGTCAATGATATTGGAATAAATTTCAATAATCTAAATAACTCGAATTGAACTCAAATTGAAAATAACAGATTAGGTTATGTTTACATTTATCTGGGCCCAGGCCGTGTGTCCAGCATACTGGACTCAATATTTATGTCATCACAAAGTCTCTTCTCAATCTCAATCTAATTTAACAAACTTTGTTGTTAACTGCTTATACATAAATTAATGTTGCTACAGTGATATGACGGGAAAGTCTGGATAGTAAATGTTAAGGTGTGGTGCAACAGACACAGTCACAACGTCATGTTTGTTCATTCAGTATTAACCATAACTGGCTCACTTATAGCTGGAATAATTTTGTAGCAACCAGTGAGGATAAATATCTTTTATCAAATAACATAGCATTTCACTGTTTTAAAAAAAATTGACTCTCCCCATCCATTGTGTTTGCAGTGTTTTACCTCTATAACAAGTACCATTCTCCAAAAAAGAATTCGTCACCCGTCCTCTACCCCGACCCTATTGAAAACTCTGGTGTGAAAACTAAAATTTGTGTACCAAAAAAAAGTCAAACAAAATTTTATATAAGCTTTCTGTAAGAAAATGTTTTGATATGAATAAGAAACCCGTCTCCTTTTGCAATATACATATGTAAAAATTTGGAAGAAATTTTGGGGGAGGGCGAGGGCGCTCAATAATTTAGAAAATTCATAAACACTTGTTAGCTCAAACACTGAAAGTTTGATTTCTGAAAGTTTACCATATTTCCAATTCGTGATTTTTAAGTCAGAATAATTTCAAAAATTCAGAAACACTTGTTAGCTCAAACACTGAAAGTTTGATTTCTGAAAGTTTACCATCTTTCCAATTCGTGATTTTTAAGTGGGTGAGATTGAGCGCCCTCGCCCTCCCCCAAAATTTCTTCCAAATTTTTTACATATGTATATTGCAAAAGGAGACGGGTTTCTTATTCATATCAAAACATTTTCTTACAGAAAGCTTATATAAAATTTTGTTTGACTTTTTTTGGTACACAAATTTTAGTTTTCACACCAGAGTTTTCAATAGGGTCGGGGTAGAGGACGGGTGACGAATTCTTTTTTGGAGAATTTTTGGAGAGGATTTAGTTTTTTATAGCTAAAGACATTGTCAAAAAGGTTTTCAATACTGATAAATAACTTTAATCCCGATAGATGCTCTCGTTTTTCAGGAGAAGACCGCGTAAAATGTATCCAAAATCGCGCAATACTTGGGTTTTTAAACGTTTATTACTCCGTTAAAAAAAAAGTTTATTAATTTTTTATAGCTAAAGACATTGTCAATAAAGTGTTCAATACTGTTCAATAACTAAAATTCCGATCGATGCTCTCGTTTTTGAGGAGAAGGCCGCGTAAAATGCCTTTGGGGCCGTGACAGACAGACAGAAAGTGATATAAGACTATTTTCGGCTTATTTGATGTATAAAACGTAAAAATAACCAAAAAATATACAATTCTAATAAATGTACAGACAAAACTCTAATTTTATTTATATAGATTCTATCAATTCCTGGTGAACTGGAATGGAGTGTGCTGATTGTTGTCAGAATCTCATGCTCATCTACTGGACACAAAAACATTGATGTGGCTACTCGATTAGTAGAAGTACCCAATGTTTAGTTGTTATTGACCATTTCTGGAACAGTTTTTTCAACCTTCCCACAATAGACTCTGCCATCCTCCTTCCAACAGAAGCTAAGTTATTTGCGTAATCAAGCACACCATTCGAATTCTCTTTCAGGGTTTGGATGTTCCCATCAATATTTATAGTCTATCAAATTCTGTTTTTTTTTTTGCATTGAGTCTGTTGCTTCCCTATTCATTGTCCAGGTATTGTGAGCTCACATATTGTTTGAAATTATGGTTTCTATGGTTTTTCTTCCTATGTTTATTTCCCAGTGATGTACTTCGATTTTGAATTTCTTGCTGTGTAGATGTACATTTCTTTCCTGTATAATATAATCAAGTTTATTCAAATATAATTGCTATCAAAAGTTTGCAACATTTTCCCTCAATCGCTCTCGCCTCCGTATTGAAAATAGGAATAACTATTTGCTAATATTTATTGCATAGCCAACTCACCTTTTATTTTCAGCTCCTTGAACAATCAAATTATTCTTTTCGGCTTCCAAATCTGGTCTATCTTTTGCAACTACTATACCCAATAATTGATCCTCAAGTCCGACTGGAGTTATCATAAAGTTTAATAGTGTTACTTTCACAGCTATTTCTGGTAGATAATGAGGATTTCTCAATTTAGTTGTTATGTAGAACCTGTAAAAGCCAGTTAGCAAAGAGCTTTGTTAGTTAAGCAAAGAGCTGTAATTGTTTGTATAATTGAAAATTATATTTGTGTCATCATAAATTTGTCTGACTGGTTTAGAAATGTACATCTCAATCCTCAAACTTTTTGACTTTGATAATAAAGCAGTCACAGCAACAAAATGAGTAAAAACACATTTCTTGGAAAGTTTAACAATAACTAGAAGAAACAAACCTGAATTTGCGATTGAACTCGACCACTGCATCTCCTAGTTTAACACAAATAGCACCCCCTGATTTAAAGGTTTGCTTCATAAGTAGAGGTTCCAATAAGGCATCCAGTTCTTCTCCTATATTCTCCAAAAGCACCTGGATCAGAGTAATTCATTAAACATAATCCATTCATTCCAATTTGAAAAGAAGCAGCTAAACACTAGAATTAAAGTCAAACAGTGGCACACTTATGCAAAACATGGGAAAGTGCCTAGTATAAAAGTTGACGTAAGTATTGCTTAGGTAGCTGCATACACTAACTTCACAAATGAGCTCTTCATAATTAATTTTTAAAAATCATATGAATCAAACAGCGATTAATATTAAAAGAAGATCTACAATTCTCTGGAAAACGTGACTCACCTGTTTTCCTAGCTAATTAATAATAAATAGGATTTTTTATTCGCTCTTGTAAATTTCGAATTTGAATATTCTAATAAAACAATGAAGCATATAAGTAACGTTATGGATGTAAATAAATCAATAATTTTGAAACGATTCTACATCCAATTTCTAATTTCTTATAAAACTTATTTAGAAATGCTAAGAATAGTCTTACCGGTAAACCGAATTGAATGGACGTTTCCAAAGTGCGAACATAGTCAGCACTGGTCATCCGGATAACATGTAAACTATTAGCTTTCTCCATATTTTTTACCCACTTGTTCGCTTGACCTTGAGGATCAATCATCAGAGGATATCTTCGGGCATTCCTTAAGAAATAAGAGAAGGAATTATGCCAGAGAACATGAGGGAAAAGTTTCCAAAAGTGCAGTATAAGCAGAGTAATCAAAATAATAATCTTCTGGAAGTGGGTCTCTAGGACAACTCTCCGCGGCCATCTCCTAACCTAACCTAACCTCATACAAGAAGGACTGAATTCCCCCTATATTTCATTGTTACTGCTTTTCAGTGTTATTTAGATGCAGCAAATGATTCGACATGATAAGTAAATGAATTTTATTCAACTCCTGGATTTCTTGTTCCATGACGAACTGCGTTGTTATATTAACTTTTCAAGTGAATTCAACGACTTGCAGTCAAATTTTTATTAAGAATAAGTAGTATTTAACTCACTCAAGACCTTGAAGATGGGTTTCAACAACTCGAAAACGTTCGGCCAACAGAGTAAGTAAAATACTACTTATTCTTAATAAAAATTTGAGTTTCGTTGAAGTCACTCAAATTTTATTTAACCAATCAAACATACAATATACTACTGTATACAAAAATCACACCTGAAAAAACTAGAAAACTCAACTCAATTAAAAAACAAAATGGACTTGAAAAAATATTCTAAAGCACATAAAAACAAACAATAGAGGCTCTCATTTGAATCTTCAAATTTGTAGATTACAAATTTGATTTGACCTTACATAATACATGTTACATTGTACATTGAAACATGTTTGTAATAGTTATTTTAACCTAAAAAAACGAAACAATAGTTTAATTGGACAAAATTGATGAATAAAGGCATTAGTACACAATAACATTTTTAACCAAATAATCACATCCAAACTTTAAAAAGGCTTTAAAAGTCTTGTCAAATCTTGGATAAGATTTGAAGCAATTTGATGGAGTTTGAGGGATTCGAAGCAGTTTGAAGCTCTTTTATTTCATCGAATTGGATGAAAAATTTGATCATGTATAAACGCCTTAACGCACAAAACAAAAATGGTGTACCGGTACATCATGTTTTCGCGGCGAGATGACCCGCGGCGAGTTGTCCCTTTCCATCTGGAAGTAGGATTGTATATAATTTTATATACAAAGACAGAATGAACGGAATCTTTGGGCATCTTTATACAATCATTTTTCAAACAAGCATCTTTTAGACAAGTTTAAAAGAAATTTAATATTTCTCATTCGAATATTTATGATTGCAGATCAATACTAGATGGAGAATTTCAGTACAAAGCATTACATAGAAGAGCTTGAGAGCGATTAGCGCCCTTTATACAACGCGTGACACGACGCTCGTCCGCCGACGCGGAGAAATTTTTTTCCATGTCTTTCCATCGCTAAATAATGCCAAATAACGCGTTTTAGAAACTTGCATCGTCTAAACACATTGTTAGGCTCTTGACTCAAGTCGTATGACGCGATGTATAAAAGAAACTTTACAGCTCATAAGAAAATGAGAGCTAAACGTTACTAATTTGCAGTTGGATCTCATCTCAAACTGCAAATCAAACTAATGACATCTCAAACTGCACTGGTAAAAAACAAATTATTGTAATGCACTTGTTTACAAGAGAAATTAATTATCAATTAATTCAACTTACTTGACAATAATACCATTATCAACAGAAAACGAATCTGATGGCAATCCAAAAATATTCCACGCTCTAATTTCCACAGGCTGACCCAGGATTTGTGATAGCTGGAAATCTTTTGAGCAGAAAATATTGTATCCAGTTAGTTGGTCCAACCATTTAATTATCTGATCCTGCCTGAACTGCATTGTGAAGGGACCCAAGTAAGATACAATTCCAGATGCAATTAGAATATCACCTAGAGTAAACAAAATACAGTTATGTACAACGAAATCGATTATCCAGGTAGAAAATTCGTTCAACAGAGGTATTCTGAGGTCGTAAGCCTGAGAGGCCAAAATTACATAGTGGATTCAGTGGCGTAGCAACGGGGGTGGAGGGCGGACCGCCCCGGGTGCCAGCCCAAGAGGGGTGAAAAGAAGCAGATCCAATAAGGCTTTAAAAGATATTAAATGTTTTTTTAAAAGATCATTTTTTTCTCAATAAGAGAAAAAATTATTTTGGTTTGGGGTGACACGACAGGCGAATGAGTTGAGTGCGTTTGAGTAGAGGAGAGAGATTTAGTCATACGGGTGATGGTGCAGGTGCAGGAGCAGTGACGAGTGTCGAAATGTGTGACACAGGGGTTACTTATCAGCTAAATTTATTTTCATTATTTTTTTCTGTTCTTCTACACCTGCCACTGCTATTCACCATCAGGGAATCAGGCATTTTTTTTATACATGTGCAGGTGTCAGGAGCGTAGTCAAGGAGCGTCCTCGGGCACGGACACCCTCCATTAGCGATGACTCAAGCACTAAATGGAATTTGATTCATAATGTGGGTTGAAATACTTTAATGCAGGGTAGACATGAATGATATATGGCTTTTTGGGTGAGAGCTAATACTTTTTTGGGTCGTCTAATACATGGATATATATGGGTTAAAATAATGTGGGAGTATTAATGTATAGATATTAAATTAATTATTGTTATGTATTGTTTTATTCATTTTCAATTCATTTTATTGTTTAATCAATAAGCTTTTACTCTATTCTCAATAAGTACTTTAGTGTTGTTTTATTTATTCACTGTCACTGCAGATATTATTAGATATAATATTGTTCTTTTTCTTATTATGTTCTGTGTACAGTTGAATGGATATTTAAACAGTAATGTATGCAATGGGTCTTATCAGACCTAGCAATACCTTTGATCAATAAATATATCTTTCTATCTATCTATAGAAGCGCAGAAAATGCTATTTTAGAGGACCCCAACACCACACATTCAAACGAGAGTCATATTACGTCAAAATTGTGAATAGACACTGTTGTGGCCAAAATAAATATTATATCCACAATCTAAGGAGCAGAAATGATATTGACTCACAGAGAATAGAGCGCTGGAAAGCTGAGATCCGATCCTGGGTAGCCTGGACGTTCTAGAAGATCTGTACCTATGCAAATTTGGGGTGGGCCAACACACACAAATTAATAAGCGATAAGGTACTACCGGAGCTGTTCACCTGATGTTCTTGTGGTTGGAGCTCGAATGGAATAGGCGTGGACCGGTAAAGTGTCGCGAGATAAAACTGTTCAAGCATGTCAAGTCATTTCTTTCCCCATAAAATATACACTGTACAATATGCGGAAAGAAAATAATCAATAAAGTACCAGTACATCAGTACATAAAGAAAATAATCATAAACATACATTAGATCCTTTCACTTCTAAATATATGAAATATAAATTTCCGCATAGACATTGTTGCCTGTGTACAGGAAAGAACGTTAGTAAAAGTTATAAAAATTATTAGTTTGATTCGTGAGGAGCAAGTCATAAAGTAATTTAATTGGATTTCAAGGAAAAATATTATTTAAGTAAATTTATTAACTAGCCTAACAAATTTTTAAGAATAAATCAAAGTGGTAGATATTGTAGGTGCTTTTTACTAATATTGGACTATACCGTTTACAAAGTCTTTAGTCCATGGACCCAAACATTGCCATGTCTCAAATTTAGTCACTTAATTCTCAAGCACTGAAGAATCAATTGAATTTTTACCAAAGATCATGGGGTAAGACGAATGGGTTTGTGTCTAAAAGCGCTCGAGAGGATTATTTTATATTTTTCTCCAGGGGAAAACCCCCGCACCCCCTTCTACAGGAGGTATTTGTTTTATTTGAAGTGTTACAGGGCTCCTCCAATCTGTGTCATGATTCATAATAAGAAATCTGTGATGTTTTCCATGACGAAATACTTAATGAACAATCTAATATCAAAACTGATACTGTATTTCATAATAAGAGTCCCATTTGAATCAGGTCCCACAAGATGTCAAATTATCTTAAGATAACAACTGCAAAGCTTCAACTTCAATAATTCACATTTTTTCTCTACATTCCAATAATAGAATCCCAAGTACTATCCCCAAAGTGAACCAGCTAATGATCTAATTGAGTGCTCAACTAAATCACACGCTGTTCAAGCAAGCTATTTCAATCTTTTCAATTAGCCTGCCCACATTCTAGAGAGTTGCGATATGCAGGCTTAAGCTAATTATTTAAGCGGAGCCCAATATCAAGACAAACACCACCAAAATAGCTTGAAATTGCTTTCAAAAAACCTAAAAACTCATATTTTTGGAGAGACGCCCCGGAGCCCCAAATTTTGAATATCTACATAAAAAATTATAATTCTACAATAGGTGGTACAAAATAAAAATCAGATATGAATAAGGTGTCGTTTGTTAACTGTGCGTGAGTGGGTCTGAGGGGGGGGGGGTTGACAAGTTGAAATACTGCCCTGGGTGCCACAAGACCTTGCTACTCCACTGAGAGGATTTCGTTATTTGGAAGGTCGTCAAAATATAGAGGTTCGACTGTATTATACATTAGAAAATAAGCTTCCATATTATTTATTATATTGTGTAGGATAATCAAGGTTTTATTTATAATTTTTTGGATGGATTAGCATATTGTATGTAAGAGTAGCATATTGTACTGGAACTCAAAACTGAGAGGAAGACGTCCTTCAAAAGCGTCCGCAAGTGTCAACATATTCGCGCGACTTTATTTACAGTAGACTGTAATGAGTACACAATGGCTTGGCCACTGCGCTATGTTAATAGTCGAGACGCTTATTATTTCCTCTCTTTGTCTACTCACTCTTGCTCACTCTGTGTTAAATGTGGATCTAGAGGACCCTATTTCATTCTACCTCCTTCTCGAAAGTACGTTGCAAACAGAAGAGACTTTAATCGATGGCACTAGAATTGTCTAGTAAAGTTTTGTTTGTATAAATACGAGGACGCCAGCACATAGAGAGACAGTCTTGATTCAGCTCTCCTGATAACAAGTTAACGAGTGACAGCTCTTTCTGTGGCAGATTGACATTCTTCTTTTGTGACAGTACAACGCAGTGCTATACACAGTAAAACTGTGCTTCAGCGTTTCAAGTTTGATAATAAATATGACAGTAACTGTGATAACCAAACTTTTTTTGGACAAGTGTCAGTAATTGCTTATTTTATTATTGAACAGTTTATTGGACATTCATTATTGTAAAATTGATTAGAAATGTATTAATTGTTTCAAATCATAAGGCCGATTTGTTAGTTATTGATAAGTTTTGGGCAGTGATTAATCTTGATATTGGAGTATTCTTTGTAGTTGTAAGTTATTGAACTGTTTTTTTTTTTAATTTTTTTATTGACTGATACTAATTACTAATATGCTGTTGATTTGATTGTGGAAATAAAGTTCGAAAGTATTACCAGCACTATTTTAGCGTTAGAACCCATAAAAATATATTTGTTTTGAATACATGTAATAACCTATATTTTGTATAGTAATTTGAAATATATGAGCTAATTACGAATAATATGAAGCTTACTGTTGCTTGTACTGCAGGCCTACCACATTTTATGTGCGAGTCATGGACTCGCGAGCTCATAAATTGGTCACATACTGACGTTGCTTTTGTATCTATTCTACGCATATTATGGTAGATATTAAAAAGTTATGTATGATAGTATATATTTTATTCAAGTTAATTTATAATAGACGATAATATTTTGAATAGTATTGTGATTTGTGTACTGAATAAATTGATAGAATTATTTCTCGCTGCTCTCTGAATGAGATTATTAACTTCCACGCGATACAATGGAATCGGTGCACTAAAACCATCAAGTTGAAAGAAATGAAACATGTCAATATTAAGTAAATATAAAATGTATGAATAACATTTTATCTGTGAATAGCTATAAAACTATAGCTGTATTAATCACTGCCACAGATATGTCATATTTAACCATTGAGCCCACTTTGCTGGTGCTGTGCTGGGCAGATGGGCGCGATGCTTCAAGCACGAACCTGCACCAGCAGTTTATTAGCTGGTCTGCGCACGCATCTTCTGTAAGTGTACATTATTATGACTGAAAACAGTCATGTACAAGCATCCAGTACACAGAAACAGTAGGAGAAGAAGGAGGAGTCGGTGGTATTGGGTACACCCTATATGCAGTAATCTTGGTGAATTTCACTATTTATTTCTTGGATGAAGCCCACATAGGTCTGATACCTGTGCATGGGTAATGAGTTGGATGATGGTGATTGATGAGTTGGACCTACAGTTTTAGGTGGGTTCCGAACCACCGGGAAGTGATTTTACAGCAGAGAACAGTGAACCGTTACAAACAGGACCTACGAGAACGCAGCTTATCTCTATCAGATTGAACAGATACCTGCTACTTCCTTATTTGAAAAAAGAAATAGCCACTTTTTTCCAGTATTTCCGAATGTCTTACAGGAAGTTACCTTCAGCATCAAGCATGCTGACTGTTGCTGTTGCAGGTTCGTGCTAAGCTGGACAAGAAGGCGCAATGATTTAGACGGCTACTATATAGTTTATATAGTTTTCAAGTAGTATTATGTTAAACTCACCAGTTAACAATCCATATCTTTCCCCAAGCTCTTTGGCGGTTGCACTCCATCGAGTTCTTTCTCCTCCCAATCCACTGATCAATTCTTCAGCCCTTTGTAACTTCTTAGTACACAAGTCAACATCATCTTGCAAATCCTGCAGGGAAATTGAGGAAATTACTGGGTGAAAAATCAGAAGAATAAAATAATAATAGAAGGAATAGTCGAAGACACTAAAATTAATTTTTCTCAACCATTCATTAGTACAATTCATTTGAAACAGTTTTGTAGAAAAAATCGGTCATAAATGTATTCCTTTTAATGAAATAAAAATCATCCATCACAAATTTGTATTATATTGTTTAATTTTTGTTCAACAGGTTTTGTACATTAATTTTGAAAAGGACTGCCATTTCATTTTTGTAGAACCATTCCAAATTTTCATTTTATGTTGCTGCTACAGCGCTGACATAATTCAAAAGCCACAAGATCGGCTCTTCTGTGAGGCTTTATGTAGAAGAACTTGTCGCTGTAGAAAGTGTCGGTTTGATTATTTTTCGTGCTAATGATGCCCACAAGAACCCAGAGACTTGTGCGTGGATGATAATGCTGTTATGATAATGGACCTACAGTTCAAGGCCCAGGGCAACTGACACTAAGAATTGTGTAACTGCCGAAACTAGTACGGTATCGCTTTTTACATAGAATCAAATCTTATCAAATAAAATATTATAAATTTTATTGTCATGTAACCACCATGGTAATTGACAACGTCAGTACAATAATTATCACCTACACACTAGATGCATCATTCAAAAAACTCGTTTACACTATAAAATGGCCTAAGCGCCAGCCAGTCATAGAGTTCTATCTTGAACCTATCCTTACTTAAAACATTTGTTAAAAATTCAGGTAACCTGTTGTATAGTCTAAGCCCTAAGTTGTCATATGATTTCAAAGATTTTGTAAGACGATGATAGGGTATCTCAATATGTTTTCTGTTTCTAGTAAAGTGAGTGTGAACATCGGATCTCAGCTGATAGTTATGGAGGTTTTTCTTTACATGAAGGATTGCATGAAATATATACAGATTAATGACTGTCAGTATCTTTTCCCTTTGAACAAAGGCCGGCAATGTTCCAAATAGCCAGCGTTGGATATTACTCTGATAGCTTTTTTTTGCAGAATTAAAATCCTGTTGATATGGCTGCTGTTCCCATAGATGAGACTGCCATATGCCAGTATGCTCTGAAAATAGGCGAAATATGAGGACCGTAGATGCTTTTCAGGGACAAACTCTTTCAATTGCCTAAGTAGAAATATAACTCTAGACAGCTTTGCCGAGAGGTAATTAATGTGAGGTTCCCATGACAGTTTTCTATCAATCATCAGACCAAGGAACTTGACTTCCTCACAGTTATTGTCAACATTAAAATCTCTTAGACCAAGTGTCATAAACTGAGTTTTGACTTCATTCAACATGAAACCATTAGCCCTAAACCACATTGATGCCTGGACAAGGGCATCCTCAGTCAATTTTTGAAGAGATTTAAAATCTGGGTGAGTATTTAAGAAGGTGGTATCGTCAGCATAGAGAAGGGTGTGATTAGTCATTACCTGGGGCATATCATTAATCATTATAACAAATAAAAGAGGCCCCAGTACAGAACCCTGGGGGACGCCATATTTTACTGTTGCAAGATCTGATTTCTCATTTTTGACACACACAACTTGCCGGCGATTGCTCAGGTATGATTTGAATAGATTTAGGCTTTTGCTATTTATTCCATAATGTGATAGTTTACCTAAAAGGACGTCATGCTCAACACAGTCAAAAGCCTTGCTCAGGTCACAAAATGCAGCCTGAACAATTTATCTTTTTTCAAATGTTTCTAACACAAATTTTATTAAGATCTACCCTTCCAAATTGCTTTATGGAGATCACCTTGAGTTTGTCCAAGTAGTCATAGACCTGTATGTACATTGCTATCTCAAGTACTTTTGAGAAGATTGGCACTATTTGTATAGGACGAAAACTGGAAGGAACAACTTTAGGACCTTTTTTATACACTGGAACTACCTTTGATACCTTAAAAACATCAGGAAATGTACCCTGGGAAAAACATTTGTTAATACAACAAGTTAATGGTAGAATCACAGAATCCAAAATGTGTTTCAAGTGCTTGCTTGAAAGGCCATAGAAATCTTCACTATTGGACACCTTCAAGTTCCGTACAATTCTGACAACCACTTCCTGAGCAACATCATGAAATCTGAAACTATTATTATTTACATTAATGGCAGTGTTTTTAACAAGCTGCTGGCAGATACAGTGGGTTTGACAATCTTATCATGAACTTCTTCAACTGCTTTAATAAAGTAATTATTCAAATTGTTTGGATCGAGCTGGTTGATGTGACTATAATTTGTACAGGATATTGACTTTATAATTTGCCATGCTTTTCTGCAACTATTACCAGAACTCTCGATTGTGTGTGCAATAGAACGTTTTTTAGCCTCATTGATTGCTGTTTTATATAGCCCTCTACATCTAATATATATTGTTTTAGCCTCTTCAGTTTGTTCATTTTTAAATTTTTCATGTGCAAGAGTCAACAGAACCTTCATTCTATGGAGCTGAGGTGTGTACCAATTAGCCTTACACTTGATTTTTTATTTTTACTAATGTGTAAACTATTATTTCTTCTACATGTTTTTTGAGGGATGATCACATTGAAATAGTACAGCACTACATTGAGTAGGGACTCACACATATCATTTGCATCTGTTTTATTCAAGATTGCCCTCCAGTCCACAAGGTTGAGTGATTGTTTTAAACTATCTAATTTGTCTAATGTGACAGGCCTTGTAGTGATTGTTAAGGCATCACCAGCATTAGGATCAAAAACATTTAGCATTACATCAATCCATACACAGTCATGATCAGAGAAGGGGAAACTCACAACATCAGAACACGCCAAATCAGGATTTAGATTGGAAAATATATTATCAAGATATGCATGACCTCAGGTTGGTTTAACATTGAACAATCTATTATCAAATTGTCGCAGCAGGTTTTCCAGCTCAATAACATAGTGATTACCTAGAATGATATCAAAATCAGAGTTGATATCTCCACCAAATATACAGTTAAAATCTCTAAAACAAGGTTTTGTGAGATAGAGAAGAGTTTCCTCAAGCTTGGCAAGAAAGATCTTAGGATCACCACAAGGTGATCTATAAAGGGATACAACAATTGATTTCAGTTCTTTGATAACTGTACAAGTAGCCTCATAGTCACGTTCAGTGCACAGAAAGCCAAGACTCAAGCCCTGACAGGAGAGCAGCAACCCTGTACAGACAAAAATTGCAACTCCCCCATTTTTATGCTCAGTTCTGCAATAACTACTAGTTAAGGTGAAATCATTGAGTTTACTGTACAAAATCTCATCAGAATGCAACCAATGCTCACTGACACACAATACATCAAGTTTTTTATCAATCAAGAAGTCATTAAGAACAGCAAGCTTACCCCTTAGCCCTTGTACATTAAGATAGGCAATCTTCAAATTTACCCCATGATTGCGACCTGTATCAATGTTATTATTTACCCCTTTGATGTTCCAGCAGCAAGCAGTCTCAGCATGACTGACAACAATGCTTGCACTCTGACACTGATTCAAGAGTGATCTTTCTGCCTGGTTCCTTCTAAAAAATTCCTTGGTCTATAAGAAGTTAAAATGGGTATATCCTGTATAATATTGTGCTCTCCAAGACTTGACTCACAGTTAACAACAGAATGGTGTGTCATTATCATGATTTGTTCCTCATTTGCCTTGCCTTTATATTTATGAAGAATATTTTTTGTTATTAAATCAGCCAGCTTAGTCTTCCCCACTCTGCTCAAATGCATACCGTGTTGGGTATGATACCTTGAAGGAAAATTCCAAGTATTTACTACATTCACATTATATAACATTGGAAGGGTTTGTATGATTCCATTCAGCCTCTTAATAAAATAATTTACTTGAGACTCAGCATGTAGGTCATAGCGATAGGGTATGGTAGTGATAATAAGATTGCAATTCCTATAAAGCTTACCAATGTGATTCAACCTCTCTGCAAAATTTTGAATTTGGTACTCCTGGAAATGTTCATCTACATCATTAGTACCAGCCATAAGCACCAGCCAGTCATCCTTTGTCATGGAATCTGGATTATTAGACAGAATCATTTCGTCCATTATTTTATGAGAGGGAGCGCCAGATGCAACATATGATTCACACTCAAAGTGAAGAGGCAATCTCTCCCAAATTCGGTCGCTTAGTCCTCGTCCATGACTATCAGACCATATACTTACTCTACCCATGCTGGGTTCTCTTCCTGTGACCTGTTTATTGTAAAATGGTAATCCATTCATTGAAAAATCAGAAGATTTAGACAGTTGGACAGACCCTAACTTGAATGTTTCAATTTCCTCAGTTAGATTATCAACAATAAGCTGTGAGCGTTTCGTTTCTGCTTCCAGTTCACTAAAGACCGATCTATAATATGAAATTTCCTTTTGTAAAGCGTCCACTTCCCGCTTCAACAAGTCCTTATTAGCTCCTAAAGATTCCACTGCCGCCCTTCACCATGACACAACATCAGAACAATTAGAACAACAATTGAGATCCAGTGAGTTATCACCAATGACCGAAGCAGCCTCTAAAATCTCAATCGGCTCCGTCTGCGCCTCACAAGCAACGCTGACCACAGAAACAGACACCGAGACACTGAAACCAGCATTCACGCTCTGCACCTCCTCCAAACTTGTATTTGAATCGTGCGTCTCATCACATACGTTTTGAACTGCGCCACAGGGAGAAGACATTGTCTTAGCAATAGAGAGAGATATCTCAGGCGGATTATGACCATGTGACGAGGGAGGCTTAATAATGTTTTCGAGCCCAGCATCAGATCTCAGTGCGACTGAACAATTCTTCTCTAAACATCTCCATGCTATTTCCCCGGATGGTAGATATTTATTTACCCTGTAATAGTAAGAGTCAAATACCAGCTTTGGTCTACCCTTACTGGTCTGTTTCAATCTTAAAGAAGGCATATTCGGAAACTGAAAAGGCACCAGTCAATCATCTGTAAACTCGTTAATTAATGTACACTACACCTGTAACCTGTCTATTAAAATATGATCAGTGAGAAAACCCCTGTTCTATTGGATATGAATCGACAGAAAACGAAATATTAAGCAACTATAGGAGAGTAAACAGTCGATAAATGGGCAAAAGTAAATGAGAGAAAAAAACTAAATGAATTAAATGGTAGAGAATTTTAATAATTCAAAATACTAAAGGTTGAATAGTTAGCAATGTAGAACAATATATAATGCTGAAGGAAATTATTTATTTTATTTAATCTTGTTTAATTTAAACTGTCAAGAATCACAATTATTATTAAGTTCTACATATTATTATGTTAATACAATGCTATGATGTCTTAAATAAGAGAAACATAAATACAAGGAAAGAATGAATAACCTGGAATCGTTTTTTATTTTGGTCAAGCGTCTCCTGCAGTTTGGCCAGTTTGGCTTGCACCTCGCGAAGTTGGGCGCGCTTCACCTCCAGCTGCGCCATGCACTCGCCGTACTCCGCCTCAGCTGCCGCCAGAGCTATTTTCTTTGGCGC
Source organism: Conomelus anceps (assembly GCA_948455865.1). NCBI lineage: Eukaryota > Metazoa > Arthropoda > Insecta > Hemiptera > Delphacidae > Conomelus > Conomelus anceps. The sequence continues at coordinate 52,206,807 of OX418218.1, read as the reverse complement.
AACCACTTTGGCAACGGCGTCGTACTTGGAAATCGCAACTATCCACTTGCACAGACCTGAAGCAGAGTGGAAAAGCCATTGAATTAAAACAATCGTCGTCTATCCAAATCATAGAAATAAATCGATACTTACATCAACAAATTTGGCTGTCAGTTGATAAAGTTGATCGATTGATATGGTTTAGTGTTATTATTGGTCATTGAATATTATTTTTTTTGATACTCGAATTTTTTAATGTAATAATATTGTTCTATTCTAATTTAAAAAAAAACTTAATTGGTTTGTATAAGAGAAAAGGGTATATTTGAATGTAACCCTGTCAAACAAGAACGTTTTCTTGACACTTCAATATTTTTTAATTGAGAATTCATCCCATTAATATCAATATTAACAACATTGATATAATTAAGATTGGGAATATAACCTGCATCACCAATTTTTTCTACTATGTCGTATGATGCCCACATGAGTCTTGGGTTTCAAACTCGAGACTACAAGAATACCAAGCCAGTCAGGGTCTTATCTAATAACAGACAATCTCTACCAGAGCCACCATATGCTGGTTAAAGATGTATTTGCGAATTTCATTGTATTTGTAGACTAACAATAGATTTAGTAGCACTTAATTATATTCAAGTCTATTTCAGTTCCGTTAAATCGTTTATTTCTGGTAATATAATTGTTTTGAAAAGAGTTAACAGTATTAGTGATAATAATTAATAATGATAATAGTATAAAAATATTATACTTATCATAAATGACATTTTTTTGAGAATTGGGAAAATTCGATTTTGTTCATTCTCCATTCAAGAAAAGGGAACTGAGGTGTTATTATAGAACACTTGTGTTCATTTCAAGGCACTATTATTGTAAGGTGATGACGGTCATAGGACCGATAAATGTTTATAGTGGCACGTTCAGTTGAATTGTTTGAATGTATTTAATTTTTGTGTAAGTAATAACGTGTCACTAATCGATCTTGAAACGGTTAGGCTTCTTTTTCTGGCATTGAAAGGTGCGAATGGACCATATAAACATTTGATTAAATTTATGATCGACTCTGAGAGCCATTGTGTTGGTTCCTTCGGCCAGTAGGGTGCAAGGCATACAACAAATACATACAACAACGAGTTAATAACATCTTACGTTAAACCATTATTATTGTAGATGGATAATTAAAGTTAAGGTTTGTTAAAATAAATTGGAGTAAATTATAGATTATCTTTCTTATCTGAGTTACGACTCCACATAACTTAACCATATTAGTAGAGCGAGTGGGTCACATTCTTTATACTGTGTTATTTCTATGTTAAGTTCAAAAAGCAATTTCATCTATTTCGTACAACTAAAATTTGATAACAAATAAAGCTGGAGAATAAAATGATAGAAACGAATAGTATAGAATATCTAGCTATTCCTCATTAAATCATAATGGTTGATCACCTTCTGCAGCATTTGAAGCAGTTTTTATTTTCTCAGGATCGAATTCCTCATTGCTGAGGTACTTCTCTTGGAGAATCTTCATAATTTTCGGTGGTATATTATCTTTATCAAAAAATTTCAAACTGTTTAAAAATTGCATGTCTCCAAGAATTCTTTTTGATGGACCCCAATAGTCTTCAATCATTTTTCCACTGCCTTGAGGATCAGGAATGCGGTCCGGTTTAATATCCTATACACCCACAAATTAAGATTTTTTATTTATTCCTTATTGCAATACATAACTTAATAAGATATAGAAAATAATCAGTTACAATGTAAAAATTAATAAGAAAAAACAATATAGAAATTGATTAGGAACTACTTCCCCAAAAGAGCAAGCTCGATCTTGAGGAAGGAGCCCGCCGTATTTCGGCGAGCTACAGAAAAATATACAAAAATTAATAAGATTGATTGGTTAATCGTTTTTGTAATATTATGCGTAAATGAAATAAGATGGAATTAGTGTTAGAGCTACAGCTTTGTTAATTTTAGGTGTAACATTTTGACAGCAGGTTCAAATTTGTAATGGTGCCGTTCGGCAGAGTTGGAGAAAACCAGTGGAATGACTGCTTGTGTCAAAGAGTTTGACATATTATTATAAACATGTTTATGTTTTAGGTTTCATATAAAAGGCTTGTGTAAATGCTGATGCCACACGGTAGTATTGAGAGACCTGTTGTTTAAAGGCCTATTCTACATATCTGTCATCTGTGTCGACCAAAAAAGCTCAAAGATTATTGAATTATCAATATTAACAAATTATTAAATAAATAACATAGAGATAACAGCATGACAATAGTAACTTATTGAATGCTTAAATACGTCCAATACGTTATTACTATAGAAATATTTTGCTCGTTTTATAAAATGAATTGTACAATTCTAAATTATCTTTACATCCATTCTTTGTTCTATAGAAAGATAATATTTTCCTGATTTAAAAAAATGAAAAAATATTCCGGACCTTCAATGTACAGACAGCTTCCATTACGAGCTTAACGCCCTTTGGAGGATTTTTCATAGCTTTGACCATGGCTATGTCACTTGGAGTCAACGTATTCAGCGCCCGTTCAGCTGCTTCAAGAATCGGCAGAGCTTCGGCTAAGTTAGCGTCACAATCATCCTTGATAGCCTGAGCTGCTTGAGCCTGTTCGTTTGCTACCATCTCGTCCGCTTTGACAATTTCTTCAACCTGAAAATGACAATCGAATAAGTCATGATGACGAAGCCATTTTTAAATAATGGAAAGTTAAAGTGGCAATCAATTCTCCATTTCCAACTATCACAAAGCAATTAACAGTAAGAAGATTCATAAGTAAGAAGACAACTCCTATCTCTTTGCTCTAGCGTTCGATTCCCGGCAGAGCCTGGCACTTTTTGTTAGTATTCCTCCTCGTCACCCACGCCAAAGGCTCAAGATCTTCTTCAAGAACATGATAATAAATGCAATACTAAGGTTTGTAGAGAAATAGACACTACAGAAATACATCTTCGATAGAAATACATAAACAGAATTTATTAATTTCGAATCCCTTTAAGATTAAGTGCTATTAGATTATACTGAAGACTTCCGCAATGGCGGATATTGACAACAGTATTGAATAGCTGATGGAAACCGATGAATGCTACTGTACAAAAATATCAGTCACCACCGGGAATCGAACCACGGACCTCGAGCCGATATGGCCAAGTTAAAAATGAATGCTGCTGTGCAGAAAGGTCTCCATGGTCTAGTGGTTAAGGCGCCCGACCGGCAATTGGGAGGTCCGTGGTTCGATTCCCGGTGGTGACTGATATTTTTGTACAGTAGCATTCATCGATTTTCATCAGCTATTCAATACTGTTGTCAATATCCGCCATTGCGGAAGTCTTCAGTATAATCTAATAGCACTTAATCTTAAAGGGATTCGAAATTAATAAATTCTGTTTATGTATATTTGTCAGTTTGTTCAATTGTCAGTCACTTCAAACTAACTTGAGAAATACATACTTGAAATAATGAGACTTACTTTGGCAACATCAGCTGATTCCTCTTCAACTTTGACCAGAATGTCTTTGACATTTTTTGCGGCAACTTGAAGAGCCGGCTGCAATTTTTGCAGGTCATCTTGCATCACCGAAACTTCAGATGCAGCTTTATTCAATTTATTAAGACCAACCTCATAACGCTTCTTACCATTCATCACATCCCTAGAAAATTTGTCAAGAAATCTTTTATTATTCCTATACTGTACGGTACATGGTTATCAATTTATAAGAAGAAATATAAGTTATCAAAGGAAAAGAGCTAATGTTAATTGATATGCTAAGTTTTGGTTGAAAGATTTAAGTCAAGTTTAATAACAAAAGTAATCCATTCTCGTATTTCTTTTTAGTGATATAAAAATACGAATATTTGGTATTGATAAGAATAAACTAGAGTAATTACTGTTAGTCAAGTTTTAAAGTCTTTCCTTTTTCAAAGTTAATTATTAAACATGTTGTAGCTTTTTCAATAGAAAATCTGATTCCAGTTTTTTATATCATCAAATAGATTACACGACAGTAGAATAGAAGATTGATGATTTGATGTAAATATAAATTATATAAATTACAAGAATACAATAAAAATAATGTTAGATAGATTGATTTTGATAGATAGATATAATTATATCCCGAGAACATCAGGTCAAGATACCCGACAGAGGATGAGTCAAAAATTCAATAAACACTAAAACATATTATATAGATCATGTTGCCCAATCATAAAACTCATTTACCGAGTAGAAAGCCCTGTTCACCAGCCAATCCCTAATTTAACTCTAAGCTGTTTATGACTGTTAATCTGAACTGTTAATACAATTATTAGTAAAAATTACTATAAATTTCATTAATGATAAATTATCAAATTCACCCACATTCTTTGTTTGTTGAGAAGATCTTTGAAAGTGTTGATGAGTTCCAAATAAGAAGTTGGCGTAATGTAGACTTTGCGCTGTAGACGAGTGAAGAATTCTTCAGAAAGGCGTATCGTGGATGAGTGAAATTCTTGACACATGTCTATGCTGGCTGCACGCTCCTGTTCGGTGAGTTCAATGTCGGATAGAAACTTCTTTGAAACTGCTAGAAGAGCATCAGATGGCCAAGGCTGAAAAATAATCATATTTGATTGAGGAACTCCATCGGAGATATATCTTATAATGCTTCCAAAACTTACATTGCTTTTAGCCTACGCTAATTTCGAAAACTATAGGAATACAATTTAATAATTTTTTAATTACAACTGAAAATTCATGCATTTATATAAAAGATTCATGGTCGAGCTGATTGATGAAACAGTAGCCAATCAGTAGTAGTAACCACGTCATCAATAAGAAGGATTACAGCTTTTTGAAGTTCTGGATTCTCTCTATTCACAAATAAAAGACCTATTAATAGAAAAATCATTGACTGTTATAAATAAATAGAATGTACGTGGTCTCTCAAATATTGGAAGATTATTTATTTAGTGAAGAAGGTAAGCACATTACAATGGATTTATTTTAACAAACAAAACTACATTACAATTGAAGCAAGAACTCTAAAATTAATGAATAATAAGACGAAATTGTCACAACCACATTTATTAAAACTTCGAGAAACTAGTTTCGGTTGTTACACCATTATCAATCTCAATCAAACTGAAAAACTAAAGTGCAGAGAAGCCTTATATATACTGTACATGGAATGATACTATTGGTTAAGAGGGAAAGAGGCTGACCTTAATCGGACGTTGTGATTGGCTGTCAAGTCACGCCCCCTGGTGGGAGGAGTAACAGGCAAAAATACTAGTCAAATCAATAACTAAACACTGTGAACATCAAGAAAGCAACAAAAAATTGAATAAGGCTAGAATTTAATCAAATTAAAATTAAAAAATTAGAAGCTCACTGAAATTCAATCAAGGTCAACTGAGAAATACACATGAGAACTGCTTTTTAAAAATAGACTGGAATTATAATGAAACCAAGTTAGTTGTATTGAATTGGTTAAAATAAATTTGGTCATTTAAATTAGTTATGGAATCGTTTTTTACCAACTTAGTTATCTCCAAAGCTTCTAAAATGTTCAATTGTCTGCCTTTGCCAATCAAATGAAGAAATTCAACATTTTCTTCAGCCTTGAACTTGTGTCCATTATTGATGAGATGTTCTGCAAAATTTGAATCTCCTTTTTGGGTTTTCCAATCCCTGATATGTTCATTTACTCTACATTTGAAACTTCTACCAGTCTGACCCACATAACAAGCATTACAATCAACGCAATTCAATTTATAAACCCCACTTTTATCCCAGATATCAATTTTGTCTTTACTACACCCAAATAAGCTCTTTAAAATTGGTTTGGTTTGAAAAGCTACATCAAAACCGTTCTTTTTCAGTTGTTTTCCTAATTTATCAGAAACTGGGCCAAGGTAAGGCACCGTTATCCATGACCTTTCCCCAGTTTCAGTAACAGCAATGCTAGCACTCACTGCTAGTCTCCTATTTATTTTATTTATGATTTTATTGACAATGATTTCCTCATATCCATTTGTAATAGCTATCTGTTTAATCGTACTAATCTCTTTTTTGAAGTGATGATTGCTCATTGGAATAGTTAAAGCTCTATAAAATAAATAGGAGACCGTTATCCATGACCTTTCCCCAGTTTCAGTAACAGCAATGCTAGCACTCACTGCTAGTCTTCTATTTATTTTATAGAGCTTTAACTATTCCAATGAGCAATCATCACTTCAAAAAAGAGATTAGTACGATTAAACAGATAGCTATTACAAATGGATATGAGGAAATCGTTGTCAATAAAATCTTAAATAAAATAAATAGGAGACTAGCAGTGAGTGCTAGCATTGCTGTTACTGAAACTGGGGAAAGGTCATGGATAACGGTGCCTTACCTTGGCCCAGTTTCTGATAAATTAGGAAAACAACTGAAAAAGAACGGTTTTGATGTAGCTTTTCAAACCAAACCAATTTTAAAGAGCTTATTTGGGTGTAGTAAAGACAAAATTGATATCTGATAACCTTCCACAATATCACCTTCGCCATTACTAAGAAAACTCTAAAATTTTAATTTCAATTTGATTTAAATATGAGATTTGTTTTTTTTTCTCAGATTAGACTGTATTGGAATATTGAACATTTCTTGGATGCTAAGTACTTATGAATATGATTTTCGAAAGGCACCATATCAAAACAAAAATAATGAGAAATTAATTTATTATTGATTCTATTTTTATTTTCTATTATAATGGAAAGAGTTTCACAAATGTTTTTTTTTAAACACACGTTAATAATACCGCATTATTCATCATATCATAAATATTATGCTACTTACATTATTATAAAGAAAAGTACCTGAAACCAATCAATAGTACAGCAGTTGACCAAAGCAGGAAATTTTCGAATTCGATTTCGAAAGCCATCGCCGATCGGACTGAATGCTAAAACCACATGCATTTGCTCTCTGACAATTTGTAGGAAGAAGTTGAAAAGTGCAACTGGACTACCATCTGTCTGAAAAACGAATATATTGTTTCAAATCAATGATTAAGAAATATCATCCCATTGAACATTCAACAAATTTTTATATAAGGGATCCTCACTGAAGCCTATCAGATTCCATGTGCAAATGATTAGTTTCATTGCCAATTTTCATATTTGTTTATATTCATGATTTAAATTTGTGATCTGAATTTCAATTTTCTAATCTGAATCTATTATTAGACAACCATTAATCAATTAATAGTTCTAAGATCGTTATTTAGACCACCTGCCGTGTCAGAAAAAGCAACATACCAGTGAGAAGCGGCCATTTTACAACCTGAGTTTTTTTTATTTCTCATTAAGCCAAAATAGTATTGAACTTTAGTTTAATTATATAATTTGGAAAAGAAGATGAAAACACAAAACTGAACGATTTTCACTAGAGTTTATTGATATACCATGCATATAAAAATCATTATTATATATTCATAGAAAATTTCAAAATGGTATTTTTGAGAGCTCTGAGATGATCATTCTTCCAGAATATGGAATTATTACACTCAACTAAACAATTTGATGTCAACTACTTGAAAGAATATGTGATATTTTTGTTTACCTGTTGAGATTTATCACGTTGCCTGTCAATAGCTCGCATCTTTTCACAAATTTCTGCCTTTTCATCCGTATTGAATAAATTAGGTACCTCCCCTGAGTTCAATAAGTTATTAATATCTTCTACAAATATTTCTTCCTTGATCTGTTCAAAGTATAATAGAATTATATTAATACTTGCCATACAAGTTATAATACAATATCTCGTGAAAAGTCTGATATAACATCAAATTATAGAAATATAATTTCGATTATTCATTTATGCACATGACATTCTTTCTATTACATAGCATAATAACTAAATGGAAATGTGCACTCCAATAAAGAACGCTTTAGATCTGAAGTTTCCATAAAAATGGAAATAAAAAATATAAAAAAACTGATATACCGGCCATATTTGTGAAATTATTTTCTAGAAATAATTCAAATGAGTTAAGTTTATGGATCTAGCGATGTAGCTCCAAAAGCTATTCTGAATGAGAATATTTTAAACTGTAGAATTAAAATATTTTACATGGTGAATAATAATTATCACTTTATTGCAACTCATACTAGATGATTCAATATAAGAAGTGGTTGAATTCTGGGGGAATAAAGAAAAACGGAACAATTAGTAATTTATACTTACATACATACTTATACTAAATTGAAATATTAAATGTTTGAGGTACTGAATTGCGATAAACGTTGAATTCCGCCAGAATATTGATGTGCAAGTGTTTGCAATCATCACTTCTTAGTAGTCATAAATGTATTGACTTTGCGATCAATCCAGGAGAACTCAATTTCAATAATCAGTAGCAGCTTAATTTAATATGCCTTATTCAATTATTATACCTTATTTAATTAGGGCCTTCAACTAGGCTGTTAAATTAGGACCTATAGAGTAATTTTAAAATAATGCATTAACTAAAATATTACAGCTTGAATGTGATATTAAATTCAAATATTTCTGTTAAAAGTGAAATATTATTTGAAAGTGAAAGTTTAGGCTATGATTTGAAGTGAAAAGTACGTGAAAGATGAAGTAAAAATGATGTAGAAAATCCAACTTAACACAAAGATAAATTGCTAGAAAAAAATACAGTATATCATAGTACTAGTATTGGAAAAACTTAATCGAATAACTACGACAATAATATGTACTCAGAGAGAAAAAAATATGTTAAAAACTTGTAATAAATTGGAGATTTGTAATAAAAAACTCTAAAACAATTGTTACTAGAAAAGAAAACATCAAAACAGGTTTACAATAAGAAAGAATGTGCTTGAAATACAAGAAAAAAGAAGATTCTCAATTTGAACCTCAAATCTTGAGGAACCAATAGCCGATATCCTAAGCAAAATGTTAAATTCCAAAATATTATTGATATATATGTGCTGATGTGCAAATAAAACAATGAAAGCTCAGTTACGAACTTGGCCATCAGGGAAATGATGTTGACGCTGAAAGTGAATCAATTGATTGAAATAATGATTTAAAAATTTACGAATTTATGGGCATAAGATGTACGGTATTATTGATTACAATAGAATCAATTCTTTTTCAATTCTTATTCCAAAACTCTTGTTCATTACATTCTTGCAATCAAATTAACTTCCTATAACTTCACTTCGTACAACGTTTGAATTTTTTTTTAAGAAATTGGATTTTTATATAAATTGTATTTTACTTAATAATAAATTTTATACTCTATTCAAACTAGTTTTATCTTCATGAAAATAATTTTACAATACCCTTAGTATTGAGTATTGTCTACACTGTCCATGATCATGACTAGCCATTTTCGACATAATCAAAAATCTACATTTTTCTGTTGCGTAACCATAGTTAATTAGTTTTGGAATTCCTAATAATGAAATATGAACAATTTACTGTTTCATTATATTCATGAGGAATAAGAAACAATATTATTGATAATAATAATAATAATAACAGAATTTCGTAGATCACAACAATGAGCTTGACAAATCAGTCAATCTTCCTTCCCTTTTGCAGTTTACTATTGTGATAATAATGATCATTGCATTTAGTTCAATAGCTCACCTGAGAATCAGTGAAAAGGAACACAAGATTCAGATCACTGGCACTTGCTTTTCGTAGAATACCTTTTATGTCTTCATGCCATTCATACATGCTGTACTGTTTGCTAATTTCAACCTGAAAACAAATCGTATTAATTTACTTATGCAAAAAAATAATAGTCAAGAGTTACTGAGACGAATAAAATTAGTGTTAAATCTCAAACTACACTCGCCACATTTATTATGATATTTTCAACCTATCCTATTTTCTTGAGTCAATCTTTGTGTTTTTGAATTTGCCGCTCTCCAATTCATGGCGTTGAACGTTTCACTGCCTTCTGTTATTGGCTCCATCTTTGCGACTGGTTTCAATTTGAATTGATTCATCATTAAATTTATTATCCTTATTGGCTATGTTTTCTTTAATTACGTTTATTTTCTGTTCCATTCTTTCACTCTTGTTATGAAGTTATTGGTCAATTTGCCTTTACTGTGCCATGCCTTGATAGGTTGGTATGACTCAGCCAACTTTTGTAGAAGGCTTCCTTGCTTCCTTCCTTTTGGCCAGTCCTTCTTACTTTGTTTGAAATGTAGTTGACAATTTCTTCTATCTTCAAAATTTCTTCATCATCGGCCTTCATCTTAATCATTATTCTGTTCTATCATTTTTAAACTAAACGTCGGTAATTATGAACATTTTCAGTGCTTCAAACTTTTCAATTTCGATCGATTTCACAAACTTTAAATGAAACTTAGTAATCCAACCTCTACGACCACATTGCTTCAATTTCGCAAGTATTCAAATTTCAACTCATCTACAATTTATTCAAGTGTTTCAAATATTCAGTGAATATTATTCAACAACAGTTACCGATTTCTTCAAGACATTTTTGAACACTTTTCAACCAGCACTTGCCATTACAGGTTATGTTTGAACACATTGACTTCAAATTTCAACTATCAGTTTTCATTTGTCAATGAACTTTATGCTATTGATACTTCAAGCTTTCAATGCAATTTATTTGATACAAAACTTCAACCTGGCGAAGTTCCTTCCTACCACAAGATCACATGGGTGATTCTTCTTCCATCATCGTAGCTTGGGCCATTCCACTTCTACATCGTTCACAATCCATGCTTTTGAGGGCCTCCTTTCATCCTACTTCAACTTGTCGCTGCTCAAGCTCTGCTGGGACCATTTCAAACAAGACACACTCACCAATTCTGCTTCACCAAAGTTGAGTATTACTATCATTCTTACAACTTTACTATTTGCCTACGGGGCCTGGTATTATTGAACATCTGTGTATCATAACATAACATCAGTCAATTTGACTTCAACTTGGATTAATTCTGAATTCATTTCAATTTCAATTATTACATTATTACATTTTTTTTGTAATCACTATTTTGGCTTTTGAGCCTCTCAGCATCAAGCTGACTATCATGATTTTGACTTATTTTGGTGATCGAGCCTCTCGGCGTTAAGCTGACATTATTCCTTCTTGCAATCACTATTTTGGCTTTCAAGCCTCTCAGCATCAAGCTGACTATCACAATTTTGACTTATTTTAGTGATCGAGCCTCTTGGCATTAAGCTGACATTATTACATTTTTGTAATCACTATTTTGGCTTTCGAGCCTCTCAGCGTCAAGCTGACTATCACAATTTTGACTTATTTTGGCGATCGAGCCTCGGCGTTATGCTGACATTATTACATTTTTTGGCAATTTCTATCTTGGTGAACAAGCCTCTCAGCATTATGCTGACTATCACAATTTTGTCATACTATTTTGGCGATCGAGCCTTTCGGCGTTAAGCTGACATTACTATATTTTTGTAATCACTATTTTGGCTTTCGAGCCTCTCAGAGTTAAGCTGACTATCATGACTTTGTCCTTCTATTTGGCGATCATGACTTTGTCCTATTATTTCAGCATACAGCTGACATTATTATCTTGTCATTACTTGGCATACAATCCATCTATCATCAAACAAAATATCAATCATTACAGTGTCTCAATTCTTGTTATTTACAATTTTAACAAATGTTTAATTTTCAATAATTCAATTGTTTATTTGTAGTATAATTATTCAGCAAATTATTACATGCATTCATTGGTTAATCTTTCTTGGTTAATCTTCATTAAAAACTACAAGCAAGGTACCCACTATTTTCATTCAATTAATAGTTGCAATTCACTATGTTGCATTTGTATTTTTATTAGTTGACATTTTCATTTTAATTTTGTTATTGTACTCTGGCAAACAGGCCAAATTCCAACTTACATTACTACCATATGTCAATGAATATTTATGAATAATTACTACATGTTTAATTATTCATCCTTTGCTATTTCGACTCTGATTTACATTTTCAATGCATTTTCAATATTGTCATAATTTGATTATCACAACTATTTCATCAACACTCACTTATTGTGGCCTGTGTGCCTATTATTGTACTGCAATCTAGATTTAATTCAATTAATTAAACCTAAATTAATTGTCACATGGTCTATGCTTTATTTCAAGCTCCTAATTCTTTATCTAGCTACATATACATTTCAATCTTATTTTTGGACTCATTCTTGTTTTAGATTGAGGCCTGGTCCTCCGGATTTTTATTTTATTTTTATTCAACTTATGGTGTGTATAATGTTGTGATTGGAAACCTTGGTAATTTTCATTTACCACCTCCACAGTCTACTGCTCATTCCTTTCACAGCATTTTTACACCATTTGTATTGGTCCATTCTGGGCTGGATCTTCCAGCTCATTATTGGATTAAATTTTTACTGTATTTTTATAGACCATATGATAATAATTTTCCATATTTCCTTTTTAACTTGTATGTCACACTATCATTACGCTACACTTATGCGAATTGGTATTTGTTTCCTTTTGTTCTAGGCGCTCACCACTGTATCAACTAGCTGTAGACACATTACCATAGAAAACACCTGTATCAATTCAACTCAACAGTTAGCAGCTTATCTACACCTGTCAACCCACTGTTACACGGCTATTACTACTTTAGCGCTGACTAACTAATCATTGTAAGGTGTCAAGGAATTTGTGAATTGTCTATTTATTCTTTATTCTCAACTATCAACATGGTGGACCAAGAAACAACTACTGTTCTTGTCAATAAGGCAAACAGAATTCTCCAAGAGTTAAATTGGCATGAGAGTGAATTTTCAAATTTTGTTATTAATGACAAATCCAGTTACAATCAATTACTATTAGCTAAGACCAAAATTTTCAGTTTAAAAAACAGCTATAATGACTTAAATGAGAAATTTTCAGAAACAGATATATCAAATGATGAGCATTTTAATATACTTGAAAAATTTCTTGTACTTTTGTCAAAAGTCAACACTACCTTGGAGGATTTTGAAGCTCAACACATGAGTCAACCTATTAACACTAATCATTCCAATTTATCAGGTACTGCAGCGATGCTTGAGCAGCCACAAGCCTCTTATCATCATCCTCGCCAACAAAATTTTGCTCTTCCTCAAGTTCCATTGCCAACTTTTTCTGGTGATTTCTCAAAATGGTTAGATTTCACACACACATTTACAAACATGGTCATAAACAATGACTCAGTCTCTGACACTTTTAGATTTTATTATCTTAAACAATCATTAGCTGGTGAAGCATTAGCCAGAATTCAAAATATTCCTCCTGGTAGGGATGATTTTCAAACCGCTTGAAATTTGTTGAAAGAAAGATACGACAATCCACGTTTACTAGCCAATAGTCACATTCTTGCTATTGAAACGCTGCAACATGTCAAGAAAAATTGTTCCAAGTCTTTGCGCGCTTACACTGATTCATTCAAATCACATGTCAATGCTCTGGACACACTTGCGCTCACTGTTGAAGTCAAAGACTTATTGTACATGCACCGATTTTTGTCAAACCTAGATTCTAGTATTCTCAAAGACTGGAAATTGCACATTGCTTTCAAGGATGCTCCAACTATTGATGAACTCTTGAAATTTATTGAGGCTCAATGTAAAATCATTGACTCTACTAGTTCTAAAACTCAAAATCAATCTAATAACATTTCAAAACCATTTAATAACTTTGTTCAGAATCAATCTAATCGCAACAAACAATTTGTCAACCATTCAAAAAATAGTAATTCATCCAACATTTATAACTCACCTATTAATATGTCTTGTTATTTTTGCAAGGAATCTACACATTTTACACATTGTTGTACAGAGCTACTGAATATTCAACCATCCCAGTGCCTTGAAGCTGTGAAATTGAAACGGCTATGTTTCAACTGTTTGAGACCCCACTCTCCTGATCACAAATGTAGTTTCAAAACCTGCCATCATTGTGGTAAGGCACATCATTCTCTATTGCATGAGTCATATCAATCTAACATCAAGCCTTTTCCAGGAAAAAACGTTGTTACATCCAACAGTTTACAATTCCATTCCAAACAACATAACAGGAAGTCTAATGCCCGGTTTCACCAACATTCGTTAAAGCAATTAACGAACATCAAATCGTTGACGGCTTGTTAAATAGCAGTTTTGCGTTTCACCAACATCCGTTAGCACTTACGAACGTTAAACAGTTCGTCAAAGTTGAAGACTGCTTTTGCAGCCCTCAAAATTTTAACGAATTGTTAAACCTCTACATTTAGGTTATGTTCCACAGGTGTAACTGTTAAAGTAACTCTAGTGATGAAAACAATGCATTAATAATTCATGAAATAAGTTCGTACGTTCAAGCAATAAATATCATTTATTATTTATTTCAAGTGGAAAGTACCAACTACCAACAACCCAACTATCCTAACCTTGCTAGCAATAAACGATACATTAAAATATCGACATTATGTTCATATCTCAACAATATTTTAATGTTTCGGTTTTTGCTAGCGAGTTAAGGTTAGCTTGGGGTGTTGATACAGATTTGATAATGCAGGGTGACTAGCAAAGTCAGCTACAAAAACTCCCTGACTTTCCCCTGATCTTTAATAAAATTTTCCCTGACCAAAATTAATAGCTGACAGGCTTGCTTCACTCGCCTTAAACGTGTAGGGTGGTTTAAAATTCGTACAAAATCGTGAATCGATCCAGCACTTTTGTTTGTTGATCATTTGTAGTCATGGATATGGGCACAGTTAATCAATTCACAACTTCATATTTCTATATCTAATTTTAAAATTTTCACTTTTGACTGTATTTTTTGGCATTTTTCAAAATTCTTTCTTAGCATGCATCTAGAGCGTCAAGCAAATTTCCAAATAATGTGTAACAAATTTCAACTTGATTAGCCATGTGGTTTTCGAGAAACGCTGATGAATGAGTCAGTGAATCAGGGGTATTTGGCTTTTATATAGATGAAAAACAAAAAGACCTTAGAGAATAATCACAACAATTTCATGTTTGTTAGCCTACCTAGCTTATTTGTCTGTTTGTCCATCTAAAAACGCATTTCAAGTTCGATATTGGAGCATTTCATGTGAGGGTTTCTATAATAAATTAGTATAATTATTATTAGGTATATAATTACTACGAAGTTTTCCCGATATTTATTTAAAATTTCATGAATTTCCCCAGTCGCTAGTCACCCTGTAATAAATATATCGATATTTATATTTACCGAAGTTGAAATGCATAAAGATAAACACTGACATAAACGAAATACAAACTGATTAAAATTTCCGATTTGATGCAATGGGCAAAATTTTGCCTACAATGTATAACTACTTGGATATTTATTTGTGGATTCGTTTTTGTTTTACTCTACATTTAAAATTTCCATAGAAACTTTTCAATTGCTTCACAGTGCGCTTACTCACTTCAGCATGACTGTTGAAGTTTTCAGTCAAATCTATCCATCTCCTTCTCTTATCCATATTCTTATTTTCTAATAATTTTGCTTTTTCAATAAGTCTAATTAATAAGCTCTTTCCCTCTGCCCTAAAATTTAAACCACGGTTTTATTTCACCTCTGCCATTTTTACAATTTACACAGTTTACTTCAGTCCCAAAAATTAGACAATAATCGCACAGCATAACTACTTTATCAACAATGAATATGACAATCCATACGAGAAACGAGATAAACGAGAAGCTTCGGTTCTCATAACCTAAAAAGATCACATGGTGTAACATATGTAGCCAATAGGAAAGCAGATCGAATGCAGACAGCCGAATTTCAATATAGCCAACCTACAGATTTGCAACAAAATGCTCCGGCAGATGTTGACGAACCGTCAAAGTTAACAGGCCGATTTTTTCCCCTCGTCAAAGTTGGTGCAACGCATTCCATTTTAACAATTTGTCAAATAATAACATGTCGTTAGTTTGACGTCCGGTAGGCAATATTTAACAGAGGTTGGTGAAACCGGGCATAACACTAATGCTAATTCTTCATTGTCTAATTCAAAATCAATTTCAAGGTCATCTGATGTATCCAATGTCGATAATTCTAGTGACTCATCTGCTATTACTGTTCACACAAACACTGCTTCATCTGTGTATCCCATCCAAAAGTCATCTATCTCACTCATGCCTACTGCTGAGGTAATTTATTGTTGTCACTGCCAAAGGTGAATTCATTTCTTGTATTGCTCTTTTGGACAGTGGTTCAGATTGTAATCTTATCACTCAAGGACTAGCATCCAGGCTAGAACTTCCTTCTTTGAATTTAAGTAGTTTCATACACACTGTTGGTGGCAACAATGCTAAATCTTCTACTGCTCATTCAGTTGTTATCAAATCTATGGATCAGTCTTGGTCAACTTCTCAAAATTGTATTGTTGTGAATCAAATTTCACCCAATGTGCCTCAGGTTACAATTGATTCTACCAATCTCAACATTCCTGTTGATATCAAATTAGCAGATCCGAAATTTTTCCAGTCTAAAAATATTGATCTTTTGTTAGGCACTAGTGTTTTTGCTTCTTTCATGTCCATTGGTCAACTCTTCTTGTCTCCTTACGCTCCATTTGTTGGATTATTTTTGGAAATTGTAAACTTGCTGAATCTATGCGCTCAGTTAAGGTTCCTGTGTCTAATCATGTTTTTTCTAATTTTGTTTCTAGTATTGAAATATCCAATGAGTTGGAAAAATTCTGGAAGCTCGAAGAAATTTTATCTATCAAACCTTCATCACCTGATGAGGTTACTGTTGAGCAACATTATCAACAACATACTGTTGGAAATTCTGATGGACGTTTCATGGTTTCTCTTCCACATAAGGACTCCTTTCATACATTGGGTCAATCCAAATTTCAAGCTGTCAAGCGCTTCCACTCTCTTGAAAAACGACTTTCAGCCAATCCTGAAATGAAATCACAGTATGTAGATTTTATGGATGAGTATAAGGAACTTAATCACATGACTGCTGTTCCACCATTGACTGATTTTGAAAAGGGTTATTATATTCCTCATCATGCTGTTTTCAAACCAGATTCAACTACAACCAAACTTAGAGTTGTCTTTGATGCTTCTGCTAAATCTTCCACTGGCATCTCACTTAATGATGTTTTACACATTGGTCCTACTGTGCAGCCCAAACTGTTTGATATTGTTTTATGTTTTCATATGCATCCTGTTGCCTTTATTGCTGACATCACCAAGATGTATCGTCAAGTTTTATTAAATCCTTCTGATCGAAATTTTCACCATATTTTATGGTGATCTGATCCTTCAATGCCTATTCAAGAATTTCAATTAAATACAGTTACTTATGGCACTGCTCCTGCTGCTTTTCTTGCTACACGCTCTCTGTCTGAACTTGCCAATTCTACAAACCTTTCTCCTTCAGTTGATAACATCATACAACACAATTTTTATGTTGATGATTTAATTTCAGGCACCACTAATTCTGAACAAGCTATTGATTTAGCACATCAACTCTTAGCCACTCTTGACACTGGAGGTTTTGAACTCAGAAAATGGACTTCCAATTCTGCTGAATTATTGAATTCAATTCCTTCACATCTTGTTGAAACTGCTTCTATCAAACCTGTATCCGATTCAGATGATGGCATCACTAACGCTCTTGGTCTTCTTTGGAATGCCTCTTTAGATCTTCTATCTATTTCATCTAATATCGCTCAAATTATCAATCAAACTACATTTACTAAGCATCAATTTTTGTCTTGTGTTGCATCTATTTTTGATCCATTGGGTTTTATTTCTCCAATTGTTATTCTTCCAAAAATTTTATTTCAAAAAATGTGGCTATTGAAAATTGATTGGGATGATCCTCTTCCTGATGAATTGTTATCACAACGGTTAAAAATTGTTCAACAACTTCCAGATATTTCTAAAATATCAATTCCATGCTCTGTTGTCACTCATAATTCACAGGCCGAAATTCAATTGCATGGTTTTTCTGATGCTAGCTCTGCAGCATATGGTGCTTGTGTTTATGTTCGTTTCATTTCACAAAATATTGTTCAAACTCATCTTCTATGTTCAAAATCACGTATCACACCTATCAAACCAATTTCTATTTCTAATTTGTTGCTTTGTGCTGCCGTTGTACTGTCACATCTTATCAATAAGGTTGTCAATGCCCTTAAGTCTATTTCAATTTCGATTTCTAAAGTATTTCTTTGGTCTGATTCCAAAACTGTTTGCACTTGGATTCAAGCTCCTACTGTTAGAAAGGGTATCTTTGTAGCCCTGTGTGTTGCTGAAATTCAGGAAAATACATCTCACTTCACCTGGAATCATGTCAGAACTTCTAGTAATCCTGCTGATCTCATTTCAAGGGGTACTACTCCTTCTGAACTTGCTAATAATTCTCTGTGGTGGAATGGTCCTCCATGGTTATCTATATCAGGCGAAAATTGGTCTGCTTTTTCTGCCAATGTTATTGTTTCTCATTCATCCAATATTGTACTTAACACTTGTTCAACTATTTCCATTTTTTCATCATTGTTCTCATCATATTTTTTCATCATTGTTCTCATCATGTTCTAGCCATACTAAGATGATTCGTTCTACTGCCTTTGTTTTATGTTTTATTCATAATGTACGCAATCCTACTAACCAAAGATCTGGTTCACTTTCAGTTGAGGAATTATCAGCTGCTGAAATTCATTTGCTAAAAGTTGTTCAAATGGAAGCATTTTCTGATGAACTAGAATCATTAGAATCTAATCAAAATTCAAAATACAAGAGTAATTTCCAACCACTCTCACTTTTTCTGCATTCTGATGGTCTTATTAGAGTCGAAGATAGACTTCAAAATGCCAACACTTCATTTGATTACCAACATCAAATTCTCATCCCAGCTAAGCATAAATTCACCAAAGCTATGATCTTCACCATTCATCATCAACTGCATCATGCTGGTGTTCAAGCAACTATGGTATCCATTAGGCAACGATTTTGGATTCCTTCCACCAGAAGAACAATCAAAAATGTATTATGCTCCTGTATCAAATGTTTTCGTTTCACTCAATTTCGTTCAGAACAATTAATGGGTCAACTACCTGCTGTCAGAGTTAATGTTGACACTCCTTTCATCAATTGTGGTATTGATTATGCAGGTCCAATCTCTGTATGACTTGGCAATCAAAGGTCTTGCACCTTCATCAAAGCATATATTGCACTCTTTGTCTGTATGGTCACTCGTGCTGTCCATGTAGAAATTGTCACAGAACTTTCAACCAAATCATTTTTAGCTGCTCTTGCTCATTTCACTGCCAGATGTGGACTTCCTTGCAATTTAAACTCTGACAATGCACCTTTCAAGGTGCCAACCACAAACCACCGAGAGCACCTCATCATGGTGGTCTATGGGAAAGCGCAATCAAACAATTTAAAGCTATTTTCAAAATCACCACACTTAAGCATGTCTTAAACCTTGAAGAATTATACACTTTCTCTGCACAGATTGAAGCTATTCTAAACTCTAGACCTATTGTTCCTATGTATGAAGATCCTTGTGATCTTGCTTACTTGTCTCCTGCACATTTTCTTATTGGCAGATCTCTTACTGCTTTACCCTCAAGGCAATGCAATTCTATACACATCAATCACCTCGCTCGTTGGAATCGTCTTACTGATCTAAACAATCAGCTGTGGCAACGTTGGTCACAGGAATATTTGGTTACCTTACAGCATCGACAAAAATGGAATATTTCATCTCCAAACATCAAAGTTGGTGTTCTTGTACTTCTCAAGGAGCCTGGTACTCTTCCCACCACTTGGAGATTAGGTCGCATTATTCAATTATTTCCTGGTGCTGATCAAAAGGTTAGAGTTGTCCTTGTATTAACCGAAGCTGGTAAATTTAAACATTCCATCAACAGCATTGCTCCACTTCCTATTGATGAATGGCGAGTGCAGTTTTAATTCAACATATTTTTATTTTTTTCATAATTATCTAATTCTTTGAATCAAATAATGGGGCCTGGTTTATGTTAAATCTCAAACTACACTCGCCACATTTATTACGATATTTTCAATCTATCCTATTTTCTCGAGTCAATCTTTGTGTTTTTGAATTTGCCGCTCTCCAATTCATGGCGTTGAACATTTCACTGCCTTCTGTTATTGACTCCATCTTTGCAACTGGTTTCAATTTGAATTGATTCATCATTAAATTTATTCTCCTTATTGGCTATGTTTTATTCAATCTTAAATTACGCTTATTTTCTGTTCCATTCTTTCACTCTCATTATGAAGTTATTAGTCAATTTGCCTTTACTGTGCCACACCTTGATAGGTTGGTATGACTCAGCCAACTTTTGTAGAAGGCTTCCTTCCTTTTTACCAGTCCTTCTTACTTTGTTCGAAAATGTAGTTGACAATTTCTTCTATCTTCAAAATTTCTTCATCATCAGCCTTCATCTTCATCATTATTCTGTTCTATCATTTTTAAACTAAATGTCGATAATTATGAACATTTTCAGTGCTTCAAACTTTTCAATTTCGATCGATTTCACAAACTTTAAATGAAACTTAGTAATCCAACCTCTATGACCACGTTGCTTCAATTTTGCAAGTATTTAAATTTCTACGATTCAAATTTCAACTCATCTACAATTTATTCAAGTGTTTCAAATATTCAGTGAATATTATTCAACAACAGTTACCGATTTCTTCAAGACATTTTTGAACACTTTTCAAACAGCACTTGCCATTACGGGTTATGTTTGAACACATTGACTTCAAATTTCAACTATCAGTTTTCATTCGTCAATGAACTTTATGCTATTGATACTTCAAGCTTTCAATGCAATTTATTTGATACAAAACTTCAACCTGGCGAAGTTCCTTCCTACCACAAGATCACATGGGTGATTCTTCTTCCATCATCGTAGCTTGGGCCATTCCACTTCTACATCGTTCACAATCCATGCTATTTGAGGGCCTCCTTTCATCCTACTTAAACTTGTCGCTGCTCAAGCTCTGCTGGGATCATTTCAAACAAGACACACTCACCAATTCTGCTTCACCAAAGTTGAGTATTACTATCATTCTTACAACTTTACTATTTGCCTACGGGGCCTGGTATTATTGAACATCTGTGAATCATAACATAACATCAGTCAATTTGACTTCAACTTGGATTAATTCTGAATTCATTTCAATTTCAATTATTACATTATTACATTTTTGTTTTAATCACTATTTTGGCTTTTGAGCCTCACAGCATCAAGCTGACTATCATGATTTTGACTTATTTTGGCGATCGAGCCTCTCGGCATTAAGCTGACATTATTACATTTTTGTAATCACTATTT
Source organism: Conomelus anceps (assembly GCA_948455865.1). Classification (NCBI taxonomy): domain Eukaryota; kingdom Metazoa; phylum Arthropoda; class Insecta; order Hemiptera; family Delphacidae; genus Conomelus; species Conomelus anceps. Next base: position 52,185,438 of record OX418218.1, on the reverse strand, counting down.
TGGCTTTTGAGCCTCTCAGCGTCAAGCTGACTATCACGATTTTGACTTATTTTGGCGATCGAGCCTCTCGGCGTTATGCTGACATTATTACATTTTTTGGCAATTTCTATCTTGGTGAACATTTTTGAACACTTTTCAAACAGCACTTGCCATTACGTTGGCTCAGCTGCAGTTGGCAGTTGGATCTTGCCGTGAGCGGACGTTCGATTTGGTGCTCTATCTTATCGTTTGAATGCAATAGTTCTTGTTCAGTTCTTCATCGTGCTTCTTTCTAATTCTCTTATTTCGTTTCTGAATCTGTTTCTTTATTCTTTCATTCGGTATTTTCATTCAAACAATAGCAAAATGGGTATTTGTGAATTATGTAAACTTTCAGTTAATCGTCAGGCTAAGGACAAGTTAGTTTGCTCTAATTGCAAGTTGATGTTCCATGGACAGTGTATAAGCGGCAAAAAAATATCTGACGCCGAATTGGAACTTCTAGTGTCTAATTCCTGGTCGTGTAAACAATGTATGGCCAAACTACAGAGCCAACGTAGTGATAGTGTAGACTTAACACCCGTGAAAACTATATCCACCTCCAGTGCACAGTCTGCGGTATCATTGGACTGTTTCAAAACGACTATATATGAACTAAAAACTGATATTTGTGAGGGCCAGTCAAGGTTGGAACAATCGCTTCAATCGTGTTTGGATAAACTTGGATCAAATTCTGAAACTTTAGGCAGGCTAGAGGAAGTAATCAGGGCCCAACAGGAGATTATATCTGCCTTGCAAACCGAAAACACACAACTGAAGAGAAGTGTAGATGTATTAAATGATAGGGTGGACTCTCTTGAACAATATGGAAGAAGAAACACTCTCGAAATACACGGGATTCCTAGCGTGTGTGAAGAAAATACCAGAGACTTGGTGCTAGCAACTTGTAAAGCGGTTGGAGTCGAGTTGGGCACTGAGGCAATAGACAGCTGTCACCGCCTTCCCAAGGGAGCAAATCAACACTTGCCGGGAATTATAGTGAAGTTTGTGAGGCGTGATGACGTGCACAGTGTCCTCGATAAGAAAAAGCACGTGAGGAATCTCTCTACCAAAGCTGTAGGTATTCAGGGTGAGGATTTTCCTGTATTTATTAACTTGTCATTGACCGTGAAACGTAGAAAGATTTTATCTCAGGTTAGGAAACTACAAAAGGATCATGGTTTCAAGTATGTTTGGGTTGATAGAGTGGGCAATGTAAAAGTTAGACCAGTGGAAAGGGGAAAGGTATCAATGATTAATACTGATAAGGATCTGGAGGCTTTCATTGCTGCTTTGGAATAATTTTTGCTTTTGGCGTATTTTGACTAATTTTCTATGTTTTTTTTTTCTCAATTCAAAGAAGAAGTGCATCCTAACAAGTAGGCTAATTAAAAATTTAGCTATAAAGTCCTACATCTCTCATTTTATGTTGTGTGTACAAATAAATGATGTATTAATGTTATTTTTAAATGAACAAAAAGTCTAGTTTGACAGACAAACCTACTAGCTGATTATTTAGTTTGTACATTGTACTGAATCACAAGTATTATCTATGTCGATGTGAAATAAGTTGCCAAATATCCATTCACAACAATTGAATCTTATCAATCAATAAACTGTTTGGTCCTTCTTGTCGTTGTTATCTACTCCTAGTTCCTTTACAGTACGGTATTTTCTTTTGTGAACGATTAGGCTGTCGTATTATTCTCGTTATTTCTATTGAAATTTGAAATGAACAGAAATTTCTGTTACAGTAATGCTTATTCTCAGATTTGTGGGTGAAAGTCCTTTACTTTCCACTTCACTCTTAATTTATTCAGTTTATTCAGCTTCTGCTACTTATTAGTCTTTCAAAAAGAGGTAGATGTTTGGAATGATGAATTTTTTAATTATAAGCAATCTTGAAGAATCATATTTTTAATAATATTTTCAATATCTTTTATATTTGAAATGTTTTGAGTGACAAATTTCTGTCATTCGTTTTGTCTCTTATCGACATCATATTAATTACATCACATAGTTATTGTAAAGAGTTGGCAAGGTGTGAATGCAGATTTTTACACATGGATTGAAAATATAAAGGTTTTCCAATGAGTAATGATATGTTCAATGATATATAGATTGTTCACTACAACAATAATAATTGTTAGTTATTGTTAATGATATTATGGAATCTTTGATATTGTTTCTTTTATTTTCTACTTTAGACTTCTCTCTTATCTATGAATTTATCTATCTACATTCATTAGAAATGTTTCTTGAAGTCATTAGGATCAGCAAATCTTGAAAATTTGAAATTTGTTTGTGGCTTCGAGCCCATAAGTTTTCTCTTTTTTCATATTTATTTGTTGATTGATTTACTCTTATCTGTTTTTTATTTTCATCTTTGTTCTTATTCTTCTTATCTGTAACAGTTTTTTTTATTTTATTTTAAAATCAATAATATTTTTATACAGGAATGATTCAGAGACTGTATTTGTTTTGAATTTTTTTCTGTGAGAGGCACGGCGGGGAGCCTATAAGTTTTTCTTCCTTTTTTTCATATTTATTTGATAGTAATAATTTTCTATTTGATTTACTTTTTTATTAAGAGAAGAAAATGGAATTGGCTATATATTATCAGAATGTGAGGGGGCTGAGAAGTAAGCTGAATGATTTTTATAATTCGATATCTGCTGAAAGATATGATGTTATAATTTGTACAGAGACATGGTTGAATGATTCTATTGCCGACTGCGAGCTGTTCGATGACAGGTATCAAGTGTTTAGAATGGATAGAGACTGTGCCCGTGCTAATAAGTTGGACGGGGGTGGTGTGCTGATAGCGGTGGATAAAAAGTATCATGCTGATCGGTGTACTCTTGATTTCAATTGCTATTTAGAGAGCGTTTCTATTTTTGTAAATTTTCCGAGTGGAGTTAGATATTTCATAAATACAGTTTACATTCCGCCTAATGCACCTTCATCAGTTTACAATGATTATTTCAATTGCCTTGAATCTAGTACTGAATTGATGAATACGAGCATTGTTTTAGCAGGCGATTTCAATATTTCTGGTATTAGAGGATCAAATTACTGCCTGCTAAACGGATCCCCCACAGCGCGTCTCCTTAACAATGCATTGAGTTTCTTGAATTTGGAATTGTACAATAATATTCTCAACAGTAATCACTGTACATTAGATCTGGTGGCTTGTGATAATAGTACTAAAGCCGTGGTTACCAGAGAAATGCCTATTGTTCCCGAAGATCAACATCATCCTTCACTTCTCATAGTCATCCAAATGCCACACATTTCTTTCCCAAAACCTTCGGATCCGGTCACTTTCAATCTTAAATACAACTTTAGGAATGGCAATTATTTTCTATTATACAACCTATTAAAGGATATTGACTGGAATCATATTAAGCAGTGTACAGATGTTAATCAAGCTATTTCTTTCTTCTATCGGAAAATCTATGAATGTTTTGATGCAAGCATCCCTAGAATGAAACCAACAAACAAAATTAAGTACCCACCCTGGTTCACTAAACAAATTATTGATGATATAAAGAAGAAGAACAAATCAGCTGGAAAGAGGAAGAACTCTGCTTTTCATGAATCTGAATTTCTAAGATTACGTAAAGAAATAAAATTAAACATTAGATCAGCATACAGAAATTATGTAAATAATTTTCAAAGCTCAATTAAAACCAATCCACAACTCTTCTGGTCATTTGTGAAAAGCAAAAGGACAGGTCGTGAGGGTGTTCCCCAGACGGTTTCATGGCAGGGTGTCAATTTTGCTGGTGATGCGGTGGCTGATGCATTTGGTTCATGCTTCGCTTCTGTTTTCCCAGATAGCAATGCCTCATCATATAATGTTGAGAATATATTAAATACAGCAGATTTAAGCTGTGGTTTCAGTGGCCCTGAGGGTTGGAAAATATTCGAATTTTCTTTGAATGAGGTGTTGGAAGCCATTAAAAGATTGAAAGTTAAAAAGTCGGCTGGACCTGATGGTATTCCAGCATATATTATCAAAGGTTGCTGGGAAATTCTGGCTCAGCCTTTGTGTGATATTTTCAACTTGGCTGTCAGAACCAATACATTCCCAGATGCTTTAAAGGTGGCACGTGTGACTCCAATCTTCAAATCTGGGGATAGGAAAAAAGTTGAGAATTATAGACCAATCTCAATTATAAATGCCATAGCTAAGATTTTTGAATACTTGTTGTATGGTCGCATCTTCTGGTTCACCAAATCTAGAATTGTTGGGGCTCAGCATGGCTTCATGCCTGGACGTTCCACCATCTCCAATCTCTTGCAATTCAGTCATGAAGTGAATTCAGTCTTATCTAACGGTGGTCGAATGGATGTCATGTATGCGGATTTCTCAAAGGCCTTTGACTCTGTGGACCATGACATACTTTTAAAAAAACTTTTCAACTTTGGCTTTTCCATTGATGCAGTTAAATTTATTGCTAGCTATCTTAATAAACGCTCACAGTTTGTTGAGATAAAGTTCTCCACTTCAGTAAAATACATTTGCACCTCAGGAGTTCCTCAAGGTTCTAACTTGGGGCCTCTTTTGTTCCTTCTTTTGATAAATGATCTGCCCCAGTATATAAAGTCCAAAGTATTGCTCTATGCTGATGATGTTAAGATCTTCAGACCTGTGTCAGATGAAACTGACAAGGAATTTCTGCAACATGACCTGAATAGTCTGGCCCATTGGTGTGACTTAAATAAACTGAAACTCAATGTAAGTAAGTGCTATATAGTTAGCTACTCTAGAGCTTCCAGTGCAAATCAGGTCAGTAACAGCTATTCAGTCTCTGGATACAATTTGAAAGTATGTGACACCATTAAGGACCTGGGTATAATGTTTGATAGATCTCTGAAGTTTGACATTCATGTGAGCTATGCCATCAATTCTGCTTTCAGAATTCTTGGTTTTGTGTGCAGGCAGTGCAAATCTTTCAACGATTGTTTACCAATAGTCAGAGTGTACTGTGCATTGGTCCACAGTAGATTGGAGTATGGCTCAGTGATTTGGTCACCTTATCGGACTGGTGCAGTTAATGATGTTGAAAGGGTTCAAAATAGATTTTTAAGGTTCCTTTACTGGATTCATTTTAGAACTGTGTGTCCTCTGGACTTCTCTGTTACTGTCTTGAGGGAGCAGTTTCGGCTGCATTCACTGGCATCTAGACGGAATTTGCATTGCATTGCCTTTCTCTGTAAGCTTGTGAATGGGGCTATTGATAGTCCTTCTCTTCTTGAGCTGATCAATTTTCATGTTCCTCGTGCTGCTACCAGGTACAGAGCAGTGTTTGATGCTGGTTTCAGCCGGACTGATTACGATTTTTTTGAACCAATGAAGAGGATGCAGCGTCTTTTCAATGAGAACTGTGCCAATGTTGAAGTCTTTGGTGGGTCAGTGGAGTCGGTCATTCGTTGTTGTCAAAACATTGTGAATAGCTATGTGGTTAGCAAAGCTTGAGTTGTTCAACTAAAATGAGTCTTTCTCAGTCACTGTCACAGATGGTACTTTTTTGTGGCAGACTAGTATTTTTCTATTTTTTTTCTATTTTTTATGTTCTAATTTTATGAAATAATTAACTTATGTTACTCCATTTTTATATTGAATTATTGCAATCAGTTTCTTTCTACATGAATGATGTAACATTGGCTCTGGTGATGTTCCAAAGCTTTTTTCTTCTCTTCTTGTTTTTTATTTAATTTATTTTTTGTGTTCTTTCCAAAGTAAATTTATTTGAATTTATTTATTAGTATTCAAGACTGTGGTAATTTCTCAGTCAATGTGTCTCCAATTTTAATTTTAGTTTCGAGTAATTCCAATTTTAGTTTTTAAACAAAATATTATGTAATCAAGATTTGTAGTTTTAGTTTTTTATAATTTTTGTAATTGAAAACTGTACAGGAAACAGTTTTGGGCTTGTAAGCCTGTTGTTTCCACTCTGTTTCTTAAATAAATAAACAAGCCTCTCAGCATTATGCTGACTATCACAATTTTGTCATACTATTTTGGCGATCGAGCCTTTTGGCGTTCAGCTGACATTACTATATTTTTGTAATCACTAATTTGGCTTTCGAGCCTCTCAGAGTTAAGCTGACTATCATGACTTTGTCCTTCTATTTGGCGATCATGACTTTGTCCTATTATTTCAGCATACAGCTGACATTATTATCTTGTCATTACTTGGCATACAATCCATCTATCATCAAACAAAATATCAATCATTACAGTGTCTCAATTCTTGCTATTTACAATTTTAACAAATGTTTAATTTTCAATAATTCAATTGTTTATTTGTAGTATAATTATTCAGCAAATTATTACATGCATTCATTGGTTAATCTTTCTTGGTTAATCTTCATTAAAAACTACAAGCAAGGTACCCACTATTTTCATTCAATTAATAGTTGCAATTCACTATGTTGCATTTGTATTTTTATTAGTTGACATTTTCATTTTAATTTTGTTATTGTACTCTGGCAAACAGGCCAAATTCCAACTTACATTACTACCATATGTCAATGAATATTTATGAATAATTACTACATGTTTAATTATTCATCCTTTGCTATTTCGACTCTGATTTACATTTTCAATGCATTTTCAATATTGTCATAATTTGATTATCACAACTATTTCATCAACACTCACTTATTGTGGCCTGTGTGCCTATTATTGTACTGCAATCTAGATTTAATTCAATTAATTAAACCTAAATTAATTGTCACATGGTCTATGCTTTATTTCAAGCTCCTAATTCTTTATCTAGCTACATATACATTTCAATCTTATTTTTGGACTCATTCTTGTTTTAGATTGAGGCCTGGTCCTCCGGATTTTTATTTTATTTTTATTCAACTTATGGTGTGTATAATGTTGTGATTGGAAACCTTGGTAATTTTCATTTACCACCTCCAAACACCACAGTCCACTGCTCATTCCTTTCACAGCGTTTATACACCAATTAGACTTTATGATGGTCTGTGGGAAGTCCAAGTGAAGGAGAAAAAAAAATATTTTAAAGAATAATAGTAATAATGAATCAGGAATGATAAAGCTTTTTCGCTCAGTTCCACATAAATAAATTGCAATATAGTATCAAGAAATTACACAAGGATAGTCTGCTAGTTTTATAATTTATTTGCGATATTATTTACAAGGGGGCAAGTGTGCATGAAAGTGGGCGGGACCGGATTTACCGCTTGGGCAACATGGGTACGTGCCCAAGGCTGCTAATTTCAGGAGTTTTTTATTTGGAAATATGCAGAAGTATTGATTATTTGCTTTAGCCGGTTCTTTTGTTAAACAATAGTTTTTTGTTTCACTACATTAGCGTTTTGTTATTTTAAACAAAAAATGTCATATTCTCATTCTAATAGGACTGCTTATCGAAGTAAATATGGACTGCAAAATCCTTTTGCTTCAGAGGAAACAAAAACTAGTCAAAGTCAAGCAATAAAAGGTTCTTTAGAAATCTTACAAGAATGGAAACAACCTTCATGACCTTCAACCTTCATCGCAGCCTTATAAATAGTGATTCTTAATGAATTTAACTCTGTCAGTGAGAAAATTCAACTCCAAAAGTGAATGATGCTGTCGTTCTGTCTTTCGGTTTTACAATTCCCTTATTTTATATGTGCAAGCAATGTTCAATTTTCACAAAAACTTGGGTAAAACAAGTTAAAACAACTTGTCTTACGCGCATGGGCGGAGAAAACGTTAATCCAGGCCTCAGTGCGTTATTAAATCAACCCTCTTCTGCACATCTAAAACGAAGCAGAAACTCAAATTCAGAATTCAACCAAAAGTTCAATTCTCCACTATCAACAAACAAAAAATGATTTTTGTGTTATTGGACTCCAAGTTTCAGTTTTCGCTAAATTATTTATGAATAGTAATGTAATACCAGTCAGAAAATTTCAATTGGTAATACAATCATGTAAGTTTAAAAGTTTCAGTCTTTGTTCCATTTTTAAAAACACACATTTTAAAAAATTGCGACGAAAAGCTAAAATATCTACTTATGTTCTCAATGCATCTTTCTACAGCCCATTTAAATAAATCATTGTAAAATAATTTAAAAAAATATGATAATCCTCACCTGGAAAAGATCGTACTCTGAAATATGAGCTGATAATCTGGTTAAAGATTGCCGCCCGGATCCACCAACTCCAACAAGTAGCGCATGACTGCGGGGCTGTTTCAGTATACGACATAATCTTGATAGATGTTCTATTGCAAATCTGTTTAAAACAAAATTCATTTCAAGCTCTTGATTGCTGGTATTTATAGAAAGATAGTATATGAATTCTATCAAACGATCTATTAAGTTCTGCATTTAAATAAACTGGACTTATTCTGGAGGATGTTTAAACTTGCTTAACTTTTAATTGTACACAACGTAAATATTAGTTTCAAATTTCCTTTCCAAGGCAATGAGTTATGTTGAAAATGTCTGCTACTGAGAACATTGACAAGTGCATTGCATGTCTAATGGAACTTAGTATTTGTTAATCCATGGCGATCTGTGAGTAGAGTAGTAGATATTTTCAATAAACGACATGCAGAACTAGTTGAATTTATAAGAAATTGAATTTTTCTTTCTTAGTAGAGGCAGAACATGCTTTCGGGCAGGATTTCAGACGGGAAAGAAAAAATCAAATGTATTTTTTATTTAAATAGTTCTGCATGACATCAAAGTGAATATATCTGCTATCTAATGGAAATTGATGAATACTACTAAATAAAAATATTCAGCCACTACCTTGACGCCTAAAGGGTGCCTGACCGGCAATTAGAAGATCTTTGGTTCGATCCCGGCGCTAACTGAATTTTTTGTACAGCAGCATTCATCGATTTCCGTGAGTTATCTAATGCCTATAGCAGCGGATTTCTTCAGCATATTTTATAGCATTGAAAGGGATTTGAAATTAATAATTCATTATATTCTAAAATAAGTTGTCTTCAACAAAAAAAAAACATGTATATTCTATTTTATTATTTTGTTAAGCTACACTCAAGCTTTCAAGATGGTAATGTACTTCTAACTATCTTGAATAACTATAAAATAACACCTTAACAATGATAATTTCACCTTTCATTTAAAGTTCTATTGAAAGCAAGCCATCAAATAGATCAAATGTGTATTTGCTACAGTTTCCAGCAGTACAAAATAAATAATTCAATGAATATTATAAACACAACTCAGATTTTTTCTGTAAAGCACTTCCAAAAATTTTATGTTGCGCCAAATACATCTAATTGATGAGTGGAGTGTATTTGACAAGTGTAGGACTGATGAATGTTGTGAAGATTGGAAGACTCACCTGAAAAGAACCAAGTTCATCGGTTTCTTGCTCATATTATTGTATTCGTTCAAATAGCCCTCAACTATATTTGTCAGATTTTGATGATCAATGACTTCAATATAGTTTCTAGTATCAGCTTTTGGATTTGCAAAGTCACAGTAGATTAGCCGACGAAGTTCGGCTTCTCCCACCTGAAAATTGATGAGAAAACTTAAAGTAAATTAAATTCTATGTTATGAAACATTTATCTTCAAACATGAACAAAATATTGTTATCTTGATAACTACGACTTTCTGACTAAATTAAGTTTCCAGTCATAAAGTGATCTAGTTTATTGCCACTAATCAGATGGTTGCAATCTGATTCCTTTGAGAATATTGCTCCATCAGCGAGGGTCTCGCCACCAATAACAGTCATACACTCGCTATAATAAGTAACATTGTGTAGTTCATAAGCTATTTATTTTATTTGAAAAAAGATTTTCATTCAGATGAAAGTAAAACAACAAGGAGTCGCAATTTGCATCAAGAAAATCTTGATCTGTAGTTGGTATCTGAAACAATCTAAACCGCTTTATGTTCACATATTTAGTACACCGTTCCTGAAAATGATACAATTGTTAATAGAATCACATTATTGATCGAGTTTCAAGATGAAAGATAATTTTGACCACATTCAATTTTCACTCATGAAGATCTTTCACTTAGGAGATCTGTGGTTTGATTTCCGGCGCTGACTGAATATAGTGCCATTCTTAATAATTACTGTACATCTGGCATTCTCAATCATTTTTGTATTATTGTCATTCATATGACAATAATACGAAAATCATAATAGTCTAATCATCAAATTATAGATATGTTCAGGAGCAACTAATGAATATCAATAAATAAAGAATAGTGCCAGGCTCAAACACGTGACAAACAAAACACATTTTGAGATATTAAATATATATATCAATTTTATCAATATTAATATTTTGAAATTTTGTTTGAATTTGTTAACCATGGATGATAGATTTCAACACAGTTATACATCTAGCTCATATATTAACCTGCTCTATCAAACCTACTCTATCTGCAATTCAGTTGTGGTAAAAATAATCATTGAACAATTAATTGATGCTATAAAAACAACATTGCAGTCACTATTTTCAAGTTAATAATAATAGATTTCTTTACAATGGATAAACAATTCAAGAAATACAGAAATTATTCACTTACCACGTGCTCAGGATTTTCCTTTTCCTGAATAAGATGTTCAAACATTTTATTGATATCTTCCTCGAGATATTCCTCACAAACTCTGTGCAGCATTTTAATTAACCACTTTCTGTCATCATCATCAACCAGCCGATCATAATAGACACGAAGTATTTCATGAACCCACAGCCGTTTCATAGACATAAGATCCTCCATTGCTTCAGGAACAGATAGCAGCACTCCTTGGATCACGCGAGCAAAGTCTCTCAGGTTGAATAAGTAATGAGATTTCGCCGGAGTGGGAAGCAAGTTTGCTAAACTTTGTTTGTATATGAAAAGAGTGGCAAATACCACTTGATCTATACAAGGATCGAACTCCTTGCTGAATCCTCTTGTGTCTAAATGCCACAGCATTATCTTGCTGAAAATGGTGACCATCACGTCATCTGGAAATTCATTGATGACAACTGTGTTGAAATGACGACTGAATCTTGGTGTCACTGTGTTTCCACTACTAGGCGGTCCCATTGCACACACTATTTGCACGTCAACCAGCTTCATTGGCACAACTTCCTTTCTGTCATACCACGTCTGGTGGTCGAGCCATTGCCGTAAAATTTCAATTGGTGGCTGGGCTCCATAGATTTCTTTTAGTGGCATACTCACGTCATCCACAAACACTACACACTTTTTACCCAAGGGTGGACCGTATATTCCTGAAATATGAAAGGAAACAAATCATTGAACAAATGATTTGTATTTTCCACTACAACCAATTGAATGGAAATGTTCATGATAATATTCTGCATAATATGTTAATGATAATGTTTAAAAATATGCTGCATAACAATTCACAAAGCCAATTATTTAGTAATCTACTTAAATTTTTTGCTTCTGCAAAATTTTTATGTAAGTTTTTGTTTGTAGATTGTAATAGTAATTTGCATATTTTCATGCAACATTCATTGTCAGTGAATCACATAATGAATCTGCATGTAATAATAGTAATCATTATTATGAAAACGTCAACACTAGCACTGTAAAAATAAAGTGGATAATTGTGCCAAGCAGCAGCCTTCGTGATATTCATAAATTTATTTTTTATTCAAAATTAACCAGCTGTATAATGTTTGGTTATTCACTAGCCAAAACTAACCTAGAACCTATAGTGGCTAACTGTTTTACAACATAATTATTTTTACATTCGACCCCAATTTTTACATAGCTCCAAAATCAATAGCGATCTCAATTGAAATATGGGGAAGCTTTAAAAAATACCAAGTTTCAAGAGCCTACAATCTTGCTTTCAAGCGTTAGGGCACAGACGGACAGCGGCACGATTTAAATAAGGCCGTGTCGGGTCCTTAATAAGTTGAATGAAACCTATCAGGAAGGGAAAAATTGAAATCACAAACTTAGACTTGCTACTATTCTAGTAGAAGTAATTTGGTTCGGAACCCACCTAAAACTGTAGGTCCAACTCATCAATCACCATCATCCAACTCTTTATCCACCATTATCCACGCACAGGTCTCAGAACTATTTGGGCTTCATCCTCCAAAAAAGAAAATTATAATAAGAGCTCCATTTGATATTCCGAATACAGTGGTTCCCAAATCTGTTTGAATTTATCAAAATTGAATATTTCAATTTTCCATTATGCGGAAGTAGCTCTGAGTCAATTCCAATCCAAATTGATTTTTCTTTATTTTACCAGATAAAAGCCTCAATGGCTACTTGGCTTGGCTCAATGGTTTCTAGGCCCAAATCATGATAGAGCAGAAAGCCTACTGCTGTTCACAAATACATAGTTTAAAATGGCAAGAACTAGGAACATACCTTTTCTCCTCTTATCTAGTTTGCTCATAATAATGTCCTGCGTTTGATTTGCTGAAGTTTGTGCAGAAAAATTGATAAATAATGGCTGGTAAGTCCCCGTATCAACTTTTTTCAATAAATATTCCTGCAAATATATTTGCTCGATTTAAATATCTTGAAGGGAATTCTCAAATATTTTAAGGCATCTTGAAATATTCTACACAGTATTTTAAAATTGGGTATTACTTAACTCTTGATTAGAATACGATTCATTCAGGAAACACTTCATTCAGGAGACTCTTTTTAAAATTTCATTCAGGAAACTCTTTTTAAAATTTCAGAGTCAATTGTTATTGTAATTTCTCTGTTTTTCTTAATAGCTCAATTACAGCTTATCTGTTACATTTCATATTACTATTATCACGCACTGTTGATAAGATACTTGAGGCAAATAACACTCAAAGATGCCAATGAAATCAGTTTCACAAATCAGTCTTACGAATCATAAGTGGATAAAAAATCTTCTGAAATGCCTTATAAATACAGAAAACTACCCCAATTACAGAAATCAAAGTTAAAGTTATATTTCCAAAATTATTTTAATCAAATTCTAATACGGTAAAGGTGTGAATTGAAGTCACTTCCACGAATAAGAAATAGAATGGTACTAGAAAAAGTCAATAAAACTTAAGGTATTTCTAATAGCATTTTACTTTAATACAGAAAAGATGGGTACTATACAGTCTAGAGTTGTGTTCCTAATGTTGTAGCCTATGATTTTATTTGTAGCTCTACATATTTTAATTGCAGCTATTTCAGTGGAGTCTTGAAATGAATTTCAAATTATTCTAGGTTCTGACATAAGTGTTGTTATTGTTTTTTGTTAATTTTTATTTTACATCTAGTGTCACATTGCTGAATACAATGACTAGAATTTTTTTGTAAATTACGTCTTGGAGACTCCAATTAAGAAGTATAAGACAAGTCAGAACAACAATTATACACTAGATACCATAACTACTATATCAATTAGTTGAGGTGAGGCTTGATTTTGATGTGAAAAGAACTCTTGTACACTATAAAAAGCTTTATCAACTAAATATTTTTTCAATTGTTTTTTTAAATATTTCTATATTTTCAAGACTCTTTAAAAACTGCGGTAGCTTGTTGTAGAGTTTCCTACCAATATAACTAGGTTTTTGTTTGAATAATTTACTATTGTGACTCACCAAGTGATAATATCCTCGGCTTCTTGTATTATAATCATGTACATCAAGATTTTGGTTAATATCATTCGTTTTTACATATAAAGTAACTTCATACACATATAAGCAGGGTACAGTTAGGAGACCAAGTCTCTTGAACAACGGCCTACATGAATCTAATCTATTTACTCTTTCTATACACCTAACCGCTTTCTTTTGGATCTTAAACACCCTATCAAGATTTTGTTTTGATGAATTGCCCATACTAAGATAGCATACCTAATATGTGACAGTAAGAGCCCATGGTAAGCTATAAAAGGTAACTTTTTGTCATTCAATCTAGCGAGCTGTCGCAGGACAAATACCCCAGATGAAATTTTACAACATATTTTCTCAATGCATGGAGCCCAGGTCAATCGTCTATCCAACAAAACTCCTAGAAATGCAATGTTTTCTTTCTGGTCTAGTTGATTATCGTTTAAAAACACGTTTATAGCCCTATCTTCATTTGATTTATGTTTGTTTTTGAATTAAAGGCATTGACATTTTTTACTATTTATTGTTAATTTCAAATGATTTAAGAATTGGACAATGGACTGCACACCTATGGTACAAATTCTCAATTAAATGCACAGGAAATCTTAATTGATGGATAAAATTTGACGAACTTTCTTCCCCTCATTAAATATTTATTGATAAGTCTAATTGTCAATGCGAACGTAGTTAATTTCAGAAGTAAGTATACCCTTACCGTTGTATAAGCGGACTTGCCCGTTCCAGTTGGACCAACCAGCATCAGTGGCTTCTGATGAGTGACAAGCAGCGACAGTAGAGCCATGGTGCGGATAGTTTCCACAGTAGCAACAATAATCTGATTAACGGGTATATCTCTCGGTATTGGAGCCACAGAGCCCAGCTCATCCGCCCAAGGCTTCCATTTACCCTTTCCCTGTAATAAATAACAATAATAAAAATGTAGCTTACATCTTCAAAGTGTTATAAATCAAAATCTAGAAGTACTTATAGATATAAAAAATATGATGCACAGAGCCATAAACGTTCAGTTTGGTAAGCCTCCAGAGTAACAACAAAACCGTAAGTGCTTTAGGTAGTATTGGTAGAATACATAATGTTTGATGAGATTAAAATATTTAAAAAATGGAAGTCGAAATATGTAATGATTTCTTTGCATAACATACAAGAGGGTATATAATTGCATTTCAACAAGTGATAAATATCCTTTTTTTAATACTCTTGATAATTTTATTGTAGATAACGCTAATGAGTACATAAGAGCAGATGCTGAAACACCATTTATAAAACACAAAATACAGTACTAATTAATTATCAGCTACTCCATTCTTGATCTCAATCAAACATCAATGCATTAAGAAATTGATTGTATGGGATGAGATGTGGTATTTCACCATAATAAGAGAAAAAGACAGAGATGTTGTGGTAAATATAAGTGGTATAGACAACATCACTGTATTTTTCTTGTTTTATCAATGCATTATGTGAAAAATATTATTTCATGTCCCTAAACATTAAAACCAATTTGCCAATGATTATTTTCCGCGAAATAAAGCAGGATATTTAACGATATTATTGATTTTAAAATAATATCATGCCATGTTTCCAATAATATTGGATTGCAAAACTGCAACCCAGTGGTACAAAGCTCAACTATTTTAACCAGTGATAAATAATGTGATAGCGGGAAAAATTGTGGATTGCAATAGTAATTCATTCTAGAGAATATGAATTGTATATGATTGTAGCCTATCAAAGATGTCATTTAGAATATATTTATGATTTCTGAATTAAAAACTGTTATGATGTCTGTGGCCACTATACAAAAATGTGACAATACAAAGATATTTCAATATTTACATAGTTACAAAAACTGTTTGGTTGGAAAATGAAACTAAACAAAAAATAAAAAATTAATTAAAACTGCAGAAGCGAATGAAAGTATTCAATTTACAAATGGTCATAAGCTCTCAAAAATTCTAAGAGAATGTCATGCTTACTGGCCTATAACTTAAACATATTTTTGACGTATTAAAATAACACAAGTTGCTCAAATACTAAATACTTCTTACTGCAGTCCTAAGTAATGCTCTTATATAGTACCTTCGCACATCGTCTTGTTGGACAAGATGGCCATGCACTAATTTACAAGATTGTGGGCCGGTTGCACGAAAGCCAATTAAATTTAATCCCCGTAGAATGATGTCATTCTATGGAGATTAAACTTAATGGAGAGAATTCAGTTGCACAAAGGATAATTACATGCGACAACGTCGATTAGGCTTAGGCCTACCGGCGTAAGAGTAGATATTTAACTGCCCGGAAATTAAATCTCCCTAGTGCCCGTTAAGTTATATTTTATAGGTATGTCTATTGTACCAGAACACGGAACTGCAAATTAGGTCGTTGGTGTTGAAAAACTTTCAAAATGAAATATATATTGAGATCGAATATAATAATATTGAGATATTTGAATAATGATTCAAATAATTCACAATGAAATGATTCTTATTCATCTCTTTCTCAACTTTAGAATCAGCTGTTGATCAAATTAACCTGGATCAAGTTAGCAGTGGTACCGTGCATACGTTGTCAGAACAGGCTCTGCGAATTTTGAAGAATAGAATATTAATTCGAACGGATAAGTAGTATTTTAGTTTATTATTATTAGTATTTATAATATCTTAATAATTTACATCATTAATTTGTCTAATATAAATTAAAGTATTTAAATAAAAAGTCAAATTCTATTTTCAAGGTTAGGTGTACCGATATTGATAAATTTTCTTGTAATTAAATAGTCTCGAGTTGACAATTATAATAAATTAAGTAATACTTCATTAAAAATTTAACGTAAATCAATTGAAAACAATTTTTAGCTAAGAAAATGAGTCCAAACAAATCATCTAAATCAAATTGTTTAACTAAACCGCAGGTAACTACGCGTTCCCAAGTATTACTAAAAAAATCTCCTTCAGCTCTTAAAGCTACTATAGATGTAGAAGAAAAGGTTGCTAAACTAATGAGTGATCACACCGAATTAAAAACAAAATTAGAATCATCACTAAAAAATTCTGAGGAAGAACGGATAGGGTTGGTGGATCACATAAAATCTCTGGAAGTTATTGTAAAATTGCAGCAGGAAGACCATAAAACTGAAATACTAAATCTCACGAGTCAATGTAGGTCTATGTCAGAGGAAATCGAAATATTAAAATCAAAAATAAACTTAGCTAATGTAAGATCTCAACCTCTGATCAATACAAAAAAATTAGAACCTAAAAGAAATGGGGAAAACATAATTAGTCAAATTAAAACGTATAGTCAGGTTTTGAAAACAGCAACTAAAACTAAAGTGAAGGGAGATAACCATAGGAAAGGTAGAGTACTGCTCTTGACATCCAGTCATGGACGAGACTGCAGTGACCTACTAAATAAAAGATTAAAAAATAAGTATGAAGTTCAGAGCTTTTTCAAGCCAAGTGCCCCTATAAACGCAATCGTAGAGTCAGCAAAGGAGCAAACTAAAGATTTTGGTAAAAACGATTTTCTAATAGTACTGATGGGTGGCTCAAACAATATAAATGAACCTAATCTAAAACATCTTCCTGAAATAAATGGAAAAATTAAAGAGATTGTGCCACTCAGCCAAAAAACTAATGTAATAATAAGTACAATTCCGTATAGGTTTGATAGGCCAGAGCTAAATGAAACCATCAAGTCGACAAATAAATCAATCCATAATACAATCAACAGCCTAAAAAATAAGAATTCTAAGCAATTGGGGATTTGTTTTCTAAATGAAAGGCTGAAAAAACAAAACTTCACTAATCATGGTCTACATCTAAATCAATCTGGCAAAGTAATATTTTGTAATAGGCTGGCAGAGCTGATTGAAAGTCGTTTGCAATCTACTGTCAATAATTCTCCTAAACAATCATCTAACGAACCCTTTTTAGTAAAGTGGCTCAAAACCGGGAAGGAAAAATAGTTTCAAATGATAAATTCATATCTTCAATTGTATTAAAAGACGTTAATCGATCAGGAAATCAGGATAGCATTAGTGGAAGGAACTCTTGTAACAATCTGATGGGCTCCCAAGGTTCTAAGAAATTAAGTTGATGTACTTCAATATGCAAAAGCAACGATAACGTAATAAGGAATTATAGGGACTGTGTTCCATCAGAATATTCAATACATTCGTAACAAAATAGATAGAATCGAAGTATTTTTGAAAGAAGAGGCTCCTGATATAGTTATTTTCACCGAGCATGATTTAAAAGAAGATGAATTGTCACAACTTAATATTCCAAAGTATTCATTGAAAGCGTCGTATTGCAGGACATCTCATCGAAGTGGGGGAGTAGGTATCTTCGTTAAAAATGCTGAGAATATACAAATTTTCAATTTAGAATATGTAGAGAAATTTGCTGTGAAAATGGATTTAGAAGTTACTGGTTTGAGAGTAAAAATCAACAATAATTTCGAAGTAGCGGTGTTAGGTATTTACAGGTCACCAAATGGGGAATGGAACAATTTTTGCGAACTATTCAATAGGCTTTTAGAGATTACTACTACTCGCTTTACAAACGTTATTGTAGCGGGAGATTTCAATACAGACTTTGCAACACAGAATAAAATGATAGAAGATTTAAGGGATATTATATACATGAATAACTTGGAAATAAAAGTTCATGAATATACCAGAGTCACAAGAACATCACAAACAATAATTGATAACATCCTTACTAATATAGATTACTCTAAAACAAGATTAGGCGGCTCGGAACTATCTGATCATGACTATCAAATCTTAGAGGTGGGGTTGCATGGTCATAAATCAATTAAAAAGAGTAGAGTAATGCAAGAAATGTGAACAGGGGAATATCGATTGATTGAAGCAGAATCTGCTTCAAGAAAACTGGAGTAGGATTTACAATAGCGATAGTTTAAATAACAAATATGATAGTTTCATTAATATTTTAAGGTTTCATATTACTATGAGTTGTGCAGTTGAAAAAGTCCCTGTAAAAAACAAATTAGACAAAATTGAAGAGTGGATAACTGATGATATCCTTGCAGAAAGAAATAGGGTTAAAGATGCATATGATGAATTCAAACTATCTAGAAATATGTTAAGTGAAGATAATTACAAAGCTCTAAAGAAAAACTATACAAAAGAAGTGAAAAGAGCGAAATGTAAGAAAACAGCTGAAATTTTGAAAAATAGTGTATACTTTAACACAGCAGTGTGGGATGTAATAAACAAAAATAGGCAAGTAGCTCATGTAGATGCTTATACTAGTGTCCCCAGAATAATTAACGAAAATAACAAATATATTGATGATAGTGTAG
The DNA here is from genome assembly GCA_948455865.1 of Conomelus anceps. Classification (NCBI taxonomy): domain Eukaryota; kingdom Metazoa; phylum Arthropoda; class Insecta; order Hemiptera; family Delphacidae; genus Conomelus; species Conomelus anceps. Next base: position 52,166,477 of record OX418218.1, on the reverse strand, counting down.
ACATTTGTAATTTCTTTAACAGATATTATCAACTGGTTGCTAAGAATCTTCAAAAATCTCTTAATACAGCTATTAGTGATGCAAACATGTGGAATACTGACGGGATTCAGAACGAATTAAAATTCCACCCAGTATCGCAAGATGATTTGTCAAATATCATTGATAGTTTGAATAATAAAAAAACTGTAGGAATGGATGGGGTATCCAGTAAAATTCTGAAAGAATGTAAAGATCAATTGTTAGACCCTTTGATTCATCTGATCAATCATTCATTAGAACAAGGTGTTGTTCCAGATAATTTGAAAGAGGGGAAGATCTTGCCAATCTTAAAAAGTGGTGATAGAGAAAAGGTGGAAAACTATAGGCCCATTAGTATTTTAAATGTAATAAGTAAAATTTTTGAAAGAGTAGTTCTAAATAGGTTACTTCTGCACCTTCAAGAAGCTAACTTTATCTGTGATGAACAGCATGGCTTCCAGAAAGGGAGACCATCAAAGACAGCCATAGTTTCTCTAGTTGATAAACTAATAGATATAATAGATTCAGGTGATAAAGCTACTGCAATCTTCTTAGATCTATCAAAGGCATTTGATTGTGTTAATCATAGAAATTTATTGGAAATACTGCAAAATGTAGGCGTAAATGGGGTTGAACTGAAATGGTTTGAATCATATCTTATTGGGAGAAAACAATGTGTAGAACTAACTGCAGTAGTTGGGAATAGTATAGTAAAGAATAAATCTAATAAATTAGAGGTCCAAGCTGGAGTGCCCCAGGGGTCAATACTAGGTCCATTGCTTTTCTTGTTATATGTCAACCATTTACCTAAAGAATTAATTAGTGGTAGAGCCCTCTTATTTGCAGATGATACATCACTCATTTTCAGCAATTCCATTCTAGATAATTTAGAAATAAGTGCCCATATAGGTGTGCAGTCCATTGTCCAATTCTTAAATCAGTTAAAATTAACAATAGATAGTAAAAAATGCCAATACCTTCAATTCAAAAACAAACATAATTCAAATGAAGATAGGGCTATAAACGTGTTTTTAAACGATAATCAAACTAGACCAGGAAGAAAACATTGCATTTCTAGGAGTTTTGTTGGATAGAAGATTGACCTGGGCACCATACATTGAGAAAATATGTTGTAAAATTTCATGTGGGGTATTTGTCCTGCGACAGCTTGCTAGATTGAATGACAAAAAGTTACTTTTTACAGCTTACCATGGGCTCTTACTGTCACATATTAGGTATGCTATCTTAGTATGGGGTAATTCATCAAAACAAAATCTTGATAGGGTGTTTAAGATTCAAAAGAAAGCAGTTAGGTGTATAGAAAGAGTAAATAGATTGGATTCATGTAGGCCGTTGTTCAAGAGACTTGGTCTCCTAACTGTACCCTGCTTATATGTGTATGAAGCTACTTTATATGTAAAAACGAATGATATTAACCAAAATCTTGACGTACATGATTATAATACAAGAAGCCAAGGAGATTATCACTTGGTGAGTCACAATAGTAGCTTATTCAAACAAAAACCTAGTTATATTGGTAGGAAATTCTACAATAAGCTACCGCAGTTTTTAAAGAGTCTTGAAAATATAGAAATATTTAAAAAACAATTGAAAAAATATTTAGTTGATAAAGCTTTTTATAGTGTACAAGAGTTCCTTTCACATCAAAATTAAGCCTCACCTCAACTAATTGATATAGTAATTATTTATGGTATCTAGTGTATATGACTAATGTTAATCTGACTTATACTCCTTAAATGGAGTCTCCAAGACGTAATCTACAAAAAAAAAATTACAGTGCTGCCAGATTGTACCCGTTCGGTTAACGAAAAATAACTAATGGATCTTTGTGCAACAGAAATAAAGCCGTTATACTTACGACAGTTGGTTAAATATAATAAATGATAATAATAAATAATTTATTTTCCAATCAAAATTCAAAACAAACAAATAAAAACAGTATCAAAATACAATTGAGTTTGGAAAAATAAATTGATATGCCACCCCTGAGACAAAGCTGTGCGGGGTCAAGCTTAGAGTAGCTTAATAGTAGAAAGAAAAACGCTGTGCTTCTTTTGAATATAACATTAATATTGGATTACCTCATCCAGAACATTTACAATACCATAGTATAACTTAATTCTAAGAAAATTGAAACTTAAAACTCAAAAAAGAAATGATAGCAGTTTAACAACATACGGTTTTCTTGTTAATTAATTAATTCACATAGCCCATACTAATTATACATAAAAGTTTCATTAATAATAATATACTTAAAAAAATACGATAGCCTATTATACAAAGAATACCCTAAACAAAAGTATTATCCTCTTGTATCTTTAAAATAAAGTTTCCAAAGAATCCTTTTCCAATAGCCACTTCTTAAGCAAATATTTAAAACGGTTCAATTTATTTGCAGTTCTTATTTCAAAAGGCAACATATTATATATTCGTGGAGCAACATACAAAAAAAATCTCCTAAATTTCTCCTTTTTAGGTATAGGTGGAATAATTGATCCACCTGCCCTTAGTGCTGGGTGACCATAAAGTAATGCATCTCCGGACAGGCCATTTCGCTCAAAGAAAACCTCCAGTACTTTAAAAAAATATAAGTATCGCAAGGGCAGTATATCTTTAGCCCTAAACAGAACCAATGAGCTATGACGAGCTGGTTTTTTAGACATTACTCGCATTATGAATTTTTGGCCAACCAACAGAGGGCTGAGCGTGGTAAAGTAAGCCCCTCCCCAAATTGTGATACCATATTGTAACCTGCTTTCAACCAGAGCATAATACAGCATTGTTAAAATGTTATCCGGATACAAATTTCTCAAGTAATAAAACTTTCTACAAGCTATAATCAAATGCAGCTTCAAATTACTAATATGAGTACCCCAGCTCAACTGCGAATCTATGGTGATACCAAGATATTTTATATTATTTACTTCCTCAATATGTTCACAGTTACAGCTGGATGCGTCATTACAGCCTGCAACATGAAAAGGTACACTAAAAGAAAGCGGTTGCTGTTGGAGATTAATCATTAATATTTTGGTTTTACCAATATTAAGTCTAAGTGAGTTTTGGTGCAGCCAGTAATTAATTATATCGAGATCTTCTTTCATCTGTGATTTCAATTGAGTCTCACTGTCTGCGGCATAGCACAGTGCAGTGTCGTCCGCATATGAGGTCACCGCCCCATTAAATCTACCATTACAAAGGTCATTTATATAAATTAGAAATAGCTCACTAGATAAAGCTGAACCTTGTGGTACCCCATTCCCTATACTAGCAACATCATTCAAGCAGCCTCCAACCCGAACTTGTTGAGTGCGGTCCGACAAAAAACTTTTGAACCAATCATTACATATGCCTCTAATACCGGCATCGTGCAGCTTCCTCAGTAGAATGGTGTGATTGACACAGTCATAGGCTTTTTTATGTCTAGAAAGAGACCGGCAACCTTTTTACTATCATTTATACCATTATAAAATTTAGAGAGTACGGTACCTGTCTCATCGCATCTTCCGTTCTAAGTCCGGCTCTAAAACCAAACTGATTGGGGCTGTAAAAATTACTAGAATTTAAAAACTTTTGTATTCTATTTCTAACTAGCTTTTCAAATATTTTTGAAAAAAACAGATAAAAGAGCTATTGGTCTATAGTTGTTCATATTCCTAGTATCTCCTCCTTTAAAAATTGTTATTACCACAGTTTCCTTCATCTGTCTCGGAAAAGTTCCAGATTCAAAGTTTAAATAAAATATGTGTGCTAGGATTCCTGATAAAAATTCTTTAGCAGCTTTAACTGTTGTAGTGGCTATTCCATCCTATCCTGGAGACTTTTTCACTTTTAAATCATCCATCACTTGTTGTATTTCTATTGGACATGTAGGCATAAAAAAGAAAGATGCGCTAGGCTGGTCGTATTGACATGAAACTGACATGAAACTCCTTGGCTTTCGTGCAGCCGGCCGTTAGTCTTCTGCTTACATCTCTTAATATCCTCCGGAATCAGATTAAAAAACGTTGGTGCCAAGTACAATTTTTTTGAATATGGTCAGATTAAGCCTATAAGGGATAATCATATTAAGTTGATTTCTTGCAACTCAGCGGGCATCACTCAGGTGCATCTCACCACTTTCATCAAAGAACAGTTTCAGCGTTTTTAATATATGTTCCTAGCAGAAATAATTCTCAAATATATTAAAATTGGTGCAGAATGTGCAGTGCGAGATATGAAGGACATTATCCACACAAATGCCTTAAAATATATATATATATTGGCAAATAAACTTACTTCTCTGGTGTATCGATAATCGAAAACTGTCAGTTGGTCAGGAATTGTGAAGATATATGGTTTGGAAGGTCCCTTACAAAACTCCTCAGGCAGCCCAAAATCTGTAGCCACCGATTGTGGAAACTCTTTATCCATCAGCGCTCTAAAAAGAACACTAAACTGCTCCCTACTCCTAGTTTCCAGGGCTCCTCCTAGCGACCAGATACACGAGAAAAAGAAGATACCCTGCAAAATAGAATGACTTGTAAGTAAGAACTAAGTGAATTGCGAAAAATTTAATCATGATAAGGACCTAAGAAGCTCTCTAATAAATTGAAGAAACTCTGAAATTATTCTGAATTACTAAGAGTTGAATAATACTTCTGAACGAAAGACTTCATCGGCTATACTTTAAAAGCATGCAAATTTACAAATACTCTTACCTCGAATTGAGCACGAATATCAAGCTCAGGCATTGCATTAACTATTTTTTCATCATGATAGTCGTCCAAAAAACTGTCATATAAAGCCATCAAACTACGTATCAAATTTGAATCTGAAGTTGGGAAAATTTCCTGGTAAAGAAAAATAAAACTAACAATTAGTATCGATGTCATGAAGAAAAAATAATTATCTAAGAAGGAAAAAGTAAATTGTATTTTTATATTCGAATATGATACAAAGGTAATTATTTATTAAGGTTAGTACTACCTAATGCCTCAGGTTCGATCCCTGTACTAGGCCTGGCATTTTTATATCATTACTCATCCCATAGCACAAGCCTCAGATTTATAAGAGAAACCACAATGGAAAGTTAGAAACAGACATGATGGACAGTTTCAGAAATGATGTTCTCAATAGACGAGGAACTGTTCCCCAGTTACCAAAATTATCCGTACTTTTTCAATGCTGTCATTCCTAAGAATTTTTAACCAACTTTGTTTGCAGATATTTTAAAAAGACTTTTACCATGCAATTGTAATAAGTTATTTCTACACTGAAAGATTATTTGACAAAGATCATGATATTTATCTAAAAATATTTACTCTAGCAAACGTGGTTCTGCGGAGAAAGAATAAGATAGGAGGACAAAATCTCAAAAATAGGTTTTTGATTATTTGGCGTTTTTGAAAAGGTAGAGCTTCTGGTAGACCGTTTATCCAAGAATCAAGTAAGCATTGCCATCCGAGAGATGATGGCTCCATGTAGATCATTCCACATCTTGAAACCTGCAAAAATAATATTCTTTATTTAATAATTGAAAATAGGGAAACTTTTGGAATGAAAAATGAGCACAAGAAATTAAATGAAAAATGAATATATTCAAATCCTATTGAAATTAGAAAATTAAAAAAAATTGAAACTAACTTTGAATTAATTCAAATTGATTTGAAACATTATTTGTATAATTTCAAATGGATTTGAAGCATCATTTGTATATCAATTTGAAATATCATTTATTGGACTTACTTCTAATTGAGAATTTAAAATCTATTTAAAGATGAATGACAATTGAAACAAGAAACCACGTTTTCTGAAAATCATTACCAACAAGAAAATCCGCTATTTACTAATGAGGCATTAAAGGCTGACAAAATATTATTAGTAGAATAAAATCAAATATCAGCTACTAAGGAAGAACAATGTTTGATGAATCTCTGTTACTCTGTTGAACTTTTCAAGAATGATCTACGGTTGACTTCGACAAAAAAAAAGAAAAAAAATGAATTGAAACTGACTGTGGCAGGAGAAGCAACATCAAGGTCCATTGTTTCAAATATAAGATTAGTAGTTGGTGCCAGTTGTATGATTTCACCAGACATGAGACAAAGCTTCTTATTGTCGTCAAGTACAGTGTTCATGTTTTCAATCCAAACTGCATCAACTGGACCATCAAAAATAAGCCATTTTCTGGAAAGAAACAAAATTATTGTAACTTACAAAATATTTTACCATAATACGTTCCAACAAAAATGCAACAAAAAAGTGAATTTTTGAAAAACTGAAATTTAAAAAAATTTAATTCTTCACTCATAATGCACTTCTTAAATAATTAGAAGATAAATGATCCTGATCAATCTTAATAAATACAACGACAGTTCTGTGAATAAATACACAAAAATATTTCTTCACAGAAAAACATCTTTTTGTTAAAAAAAGGTGAAATTATAAATTTTCAATTGAAAGTAAAAACATAATTGTTTTTAAAAGCTACTTCATTCTTTTAGTGGAGGCTAACACAAATTGTAATAACCGAAACAGTCACCGAGGAGTGAAACTGAAATTCAAATATTTTGGTAACTGGGAATTGGGAATAAAATGAGATTTAAATTTTGGCAAATCAATTTGTCTCACCTGTCAAGATTCTGAGACATAGCGAATTGGCGATAACTGACAGCAAGAATTCCATCTGACCACTCATGAGACACTGGATCGAATTGACCATAGAGTTGACCCATTGTTATTGACTTTGGGTTTATAATAGTTATTTGTACTTTATGCTCATCCATTTCTCCCTTGAAACGGTGAAATTGAAATTTAACAAGAGTAGTCATATTACAATAATTGCATCTCATCAACATATATGTCCCATGCAATGAACTTCTTTGTTTAGGTAAGAAAGAAATATGTTCTATTCCACGAGATAATGGAGTGAACGCCCGCCTACTTAGTCCATAACGTCGGGTTAGGCCGATCCAGAAGTCAAACCGTCAGCTAAATTAAAATCATGAGAAAGCAAGATGACTGCTGATTGAGGGATGACTGAATTAGAAAATAGCACATGTAGCACAATTTTCTTCCTCCCTATAGGCCACAGCTGTTTGACCCATTGAAGTTTGGGTGGAGCATCACTCCATTCTCTAGTACAATAGACCTTAACAATAATTGTTGAGATTTATTGTAGCTAATTCAATCTGATTATTACAATACAGTACTTGCAGTTTGTAGTAATTGAAAAATGATAAGTATTTACTTGTATTTGGTAATTGTCAGAAAACAGAAATATTTGTTGAAAAATTACAAAAATTCACAAATAAGATGTCACATGAGTTAGAAAACCAGTGTCCGACACGCAGTTCATATTAGAGTATAATATACTAGCAGGATGCCTGATTCAACTGAATCTGGATTTCTAGAGCGTGAAAACCCAATTTAAAAATTTAATTGAATACAGTAGTCTCTTTTTTCTTGTTCTTTTCATCTTCTCCTCCTCCATCTTCTTTTTTCTCCTTTTCATTTTTTGTTTTTTCTTCATTTGTCTCCTCCTTTTTCTTCTTCTTCCCCTCCTCTTGAGATAGAACAGCTTGGTTTGTTAGAGACTAATGATGTGCACTAGTGGACTGGTGTGAGGAAGCTTGGCGACTAGTGCTGGCATCTTTAGTATGCATAGGTTGAAGACTGACATAAGGCTTAGTAGACAACACTGTATAGGAAGTTTGATCAATGTTCATTTGATTCCCAATGGTTGCCTGCCTTTCCATTCATCATGTATTTTTGGTTGCTATTTTGTATGTACTGTTCTCTTTCCGGTTAACCAAGTTTTAGCACATTTTTTTGCTCTCTTGTGAACTTGCAAATTAATGATAAGTGTGGATTACTTCAATGCTTTAATTAAGTGAGTATTATTAATTAATCTCCAATCAAGATATCAATGGTCAAATATTTTACCTCAGTTGCCAAATTCTTGAATGAACTTTCAACAGTCGTCCAGCATATAGTTCATGCTAATCTCAACTACTAGAACTTTGCCTGTCACCTGTATCCTTCAACCTACTGTTTATTGGTTCTTTTGTGTTCACCAATTCAACTGAATTGTTTTTTAGTGTGGTTGAATTGTATTTTGCCAGTCGCCAAACTACTCAAATCCTTTGTCACTGCATTCACTCAGGTAAGGAATACATTTCTGCTTTCCTCTAATACTACATTTTCCAGCTTTCAAATTACAGTCGACAGAATGTGGTAGGAAAGTGCGGGTTTGCTATTTACCCAAAATGAACAATTTCAATTGTATTTATCAATTGGTATTAATGAAAAATTTAGAAATAAATGCTGCATTCATAGGATAGTCTCAACTTTTAATGAAGTGTCTCAGTGCTGTCAATGAAGGTGAATTGCTCTTGTTCTGAAAATGTCTGACACCGCTCTAGTACATTTGTTAGCCTGCTATAGTGATCTAACTAATAGCTATACTATTTCCACAAGTGGACTCAAATCTTTGATCCTAATCAAAATAAGATATAAGATTGGCTGCACTCAAGCTTAGCTTTACTGTGTCAATGAATGTTAAAATAGTATTTATTATTTATTATCTTGTTGTATCGCTCTTTTTGTTCATTTTATAAAATTCGTATTTGTGTGTCAATAAATACATAGAATAAAAAGATAGGTATAGTTTGTGACTATCAAGTTAACAAATGTATGTTAAATGGAGAAACGGCGAATGTTGGCTGCCTACTTGTCTGTTATTGGGATGCATTCATACAAGACCATACTGGGATGAATAAATTTAATTAAATTCATGCTAATTAAAATAATTTGAAGACACAGCGAGGACTCGCCATCTCATTAGTCACATGTAGTATGTCTCATTATTTAAATGCAAAAAATTCAAATTCAGATATAACAAAACGCAGTTAGAATTGGAGCACTTACTTTTTCTTCAATGATTGCAAGTGCATCAGCCAACATCCTATAAGCAGTTGTCTTACCACCAAACGGAAAGCCAACAATCATGAAGCCATGGCGTACAATCATCATTTCATAAATCTGCTGAATTTTTTCTAAAAAGAATGGTACACACTGGACGTTGGCAGCATCGCAAGCTTCAAGAACAGCAGCATTTATCACAGTATAATCAGGCTCTGGCAACACAACACCAGGAAACAAATCAGAAGTAATTCCCTGTGAAAAATCAAAACAATGAAAATGATAAATTTATATTTAAAAATACAAGCCTTCCTTCTAATGCCAGGTTAATTCTAATATACTCCGGACAACCAGAATATAGAAGCATCACACGTGTTGGAAGTTTCTCAATTGATTTTTAGGGTTAAATAAATGTAGCATCATTATTTATTTGGTGTAATAACTGTTATGAAATAGTGAACTCTTAAAAGGAGTTTTATTCAACATAAAACGGAACATACATCATCACTACAGTAGTCATCATTACTGATTAATAACTAAATAAACTTTCGTTGCTATGGTAATATAACATTGAATCACAGCTGTAGTTCATCATCACAATTTTCCCCACTGATATTATTGGGTACTTTCTCTTTGGGACATGGAGCTAGTTGACGAAGAGAAACCACTGATTCTCTTCCATCATTGTGACGTACATAAGCATATTCTGGGTTACTCTCGATTAATTCAACTTCTTCCACTTCTGGTTCTTGTTTTGAAGTTCTTGTCATTTTCTTCAACCATACTGGTCCAGGTGTCGATGAAACCGGGTAGTTGTACATAAGAGGGAACGGATTGAGTGGAGAACTTCGGGCAAGACTTGTTCCCAACGACTACTATCTAATCCTCTTGACTTTAAAGCTAGCATGACTGTTTTCCATATTACTCCATTAAAACGCTCGACTTGTCCATTACCGGCTGGGTTATAAGGTGATGTTCTGCTACTGGCAACTCCTTTGGAAAGAAGGAAGTTTTTCAAATCTGATGACATGAACGATGTTCCTCTATCAGAATGTATGTACGATGGAACAACAAATAGTGTAAACAGTGATGTAAGATGTTTTATTACAGTACTAGCAGTCATGTCAGAGCAGGGGAAGGCAAACGGAAATCTAGAATATTCATCAATAAGAACTAGGATGTACTTGTTCCTTGTTCCTGATTTGAGTGGACCTTTAAAATCCATATTTAAGCGTTCAAATGGTCGGGTTGCTTTTATGAGACGACCGACTCCTTGGGCGTAGCGGGGTTTCATTTCTGAACATGTAACACATTGAGAACACACTAGTTTCACATCATCTATTGAATATGGTAAGTTCTTTGCTTTGATCCAATGATATAGTCGAGTGATTCCCGGATGACACAAGTCTTCATGAATTTGTATCAGTTTCTTATTATCTGTATGGCATCTCGCAGTGGCACAAATTCTGGATAATGCATCAGCAGGTATATTATCCTTTCCGGCCCTATAAATTATATCAAATTTATATTCAGACAAATCAAGGCGCCATCGTTGAATTTTGCTTGTTTCTTTATTACTAAACATGAATGTAACTGATCTCTGGTCGGTAATAAGAGTAAATGACCGTCCCAACAAATAATGTCGCCATTTTTTAATTGATTCGACAATTGCATATGCCTCTTTTTCAACTGCAGAATGATTAGCTTCACTTGCAGATAATGTTCTTGAAAAAAATGCTACAGGTCTCCCGTTCTATGTTAATACAGCTCCAATAGCGTGATCTGATGCATCAGTTTCTAAGGTGAATGGTACTTCTTCATCAATGTATACTAATACTGCAGATGCAATTTCCTTCTTCAGCGATTCAAATACAACCTCACATGCTTTATTCAATGTAAAATTGGTGTTATGAACTAATGGATGGATTTTTTTTGAAAATTGTTTAATCCATTTGGAATAATATGCCAACATTCCTAGAACACGCTTCAATTCTTTATTTGTTTTTGGGAGTGGAAGATCAAGAAGTGGTTGTAGCCGATCTGGGTCAGGCTTAATTAAGCCATGGCAGATTTCAAATCCGAGAAAAGTTAAATTTTCCATAGATAACTTACATTTTTCTTTGTTAATAGTGTAACTATACGCTCGCTGGACCAGCTTTATATAGACAACGACGTCACATATTCTCAATTATTGCACCGGATAGCTGGAGCAAATAGGTTGTGGTCGGCTGATCCCCCAAGCGTACAGTCACAACAAACTTAAAATAGAAAGAGATATCGACTTTCAGATGGATAGGACACGGTGAGTAATATCTTTTAATCATAAAATATAAAATTTCGATGTATTATATGAAAATAATCAGATGAGCCTCACCGTGACTCAAACCCACAAACTCAAGAACAGGTCTAGGGCACGGCACACCCCCTATCCGTTAGCAATACAAATTATTACAAAAGATCTATGAGTGCACCCTGTCCCAGAATTGCTTCACCTGCAGCTACGACACTCCTATTATACTCAATTTAAATAGACTATAAAAACAATAAATCTTGACCACTCTGAACTTAATCATTAAAGACTGAGCAAGAGGAGGTAAAATATAACTGCAAAGTAAAAACTGTATATTGAATTTTATTGGGGCGATTTGAGTTATGGTATCTCATGCAAGAGATGCAATGTGAAATTCAATAATACTCTCTCTAAATGTTCATCTGCTGAGAATTCAGCATTAACCTTATTCCAGGATTATATTTGGTAAACGATCTCATGGATAGTTCAACTTTATGGACCACACCTAAGGGTTCGCCAACGTGGACGGAGGTACAATTGATTTGCACGCACAAAGTGAAATATCTTTGCAAAAATCACAGGTTTTCGAAGACACAAAATTAACACTATGGGCCCATATAATAATAAATATTCGTAGACTCACGTATACGTAATTTTCGTTTTCCTGGATGCCTCAAGTAATGTAAATCATCTTGGTCGGCGCCTCGTGTTCAACCGAATTTAATTTTTTTATTTAACTGATTTTTTTTTTTAAGCTTTCAATATTCAAAATTTGTACAAATCAATTATAGAGGAATACTAATCACAGCCCCAACTTTAGGTATCACAGAAGATTAACATAAAACATTAAAAGAGCATGAAAATTTAAATCGACACAAAAAACGTGTGTCCAGCAAAAGTTAAGCAAGCATTGTCTGTGTCTCCTTTTTTTCAACCCAGGAAGGGGATGAAAAAATCGTTCCTCTTTCAAGAATAATATTTGATGATTTGGCAACCAAGAAAATAAATTAATAGAATTAAACCCAAATTTCGGGTTGAGTGGGAAAAAATAAGATTTATGCCAGGAAATGCATTACATAATTATTTTGTTATATTAATTTTCAATTAATATCCAGTTGTTGGAATACGGAACATTCCTTATCGGTAAATTTTCGGCAGTCAATTCAGCTGACCATTATCTTTTGCCGACTCATTGAACTGATATAAACAATGTAGGTTTAACCTAAATCAGCTCTGGATGTTATTTTTTTTTTAAATATAATGACCAACATAGTGCCATTGTTAATAAGAACAATATTATAATAAAATTTGTGAGTATTATATTTCTTATTTCTTATTAATTTTGAAAATTTCCTAGTCATATTTATTTGGCCGAACAACACACAGCATGTGCAAGAATGCGACTTTACAATAGTAAGACCATATTTTTCTGTCACCCTCCAGAAGTTTTCTAAATTTTTGTCATGTTCGTTTTGGGTCCTTCCGCATATAATAATATCGTCTAGATAAGCATAACAGGCCGTTAAATCCTCTTGGTTTATTATTTGACCAATCACTCTCTGAAAACAAGCTACTCCATTTGTGACTCCAAATGGAATTCTTTTAAAATGATACAATTTGCGCCCTACTTCAAATGCTGGGTAGTGCCTCTCATTGGGCAAAATTGGTATCTGGTGGTAAGCAGATTTCAAGTCCACAGATGAAAAAAATTTATATTGTGCTACTTTATTCACCAATTCTTCCATTAATGGAAGTGGGTAGGCATCCAAATTTGTGAATCTATTGATGGTCTGTGAATAGTCGACTACCATGCGCTTCTTTCGATTTTCACTTGATGTTACAAATGCTTGAGCTCTCCAAGATGATTGACTATCTTCGATAATGCCAGCATCTTTTAGTCGTTTGACTTCATTAATCATAAACAGGTAGTCTTCTGCTGAATGTCGTCTTGATTTTATTGCTATAGGTCGACAATCTGGTTGGAGATCATGAAACAAAGAGACTGATTCCACTATGGCCTGAGCTAAGGCACACTTCTTAATTCCATATTTATTTACGGTAATGTCATCATTATTCAGATAAAGTGCTGATTTAACTCCGCCACGATTAAAGGTTAATGATGAAAGATTTTTAAAAAAATCGTGCCCTAGAATTACATTTGTGCAACATTTATTCAGTACTATTAAAGGAAAGTTATTATATTCTTCATCGTTCAGGTAAATCTTACTTATAACACATTCAGTCGCTTCAGCGCTGCAAGCACTTGATGCAAATGTAATCAAAGAGGAATATGGTATTGTTTTCATCTTTGATTGCATTACTAACTTTCTGTCTATAAAGCTTGCAGTACTTCCGGTGTCAATTAGTGCTGATGTATTCACTCCATTAACATTTATAGGAACAATAGACTTTGAAAGTTCACTGCAAGTGTTTGTTGCTGATATAATTGCAGTAGTTAAATCTCTGATGTTGAAGATCCATCTTGTTTCCACTAATATGTATTATAAACTTAAAAGACACTTTTGAATAGAAATTGACTCACGTTGTTATGGCGTGACGGCCGTTTCGCTCTGTTGTCTAGAGCATCATCAGACGACCCACAGTACACTGAGTGTACTGAGTGTACTGTGGTGTACTGTGGGTCGTCTGATGATGCTCTAGACAACAGAGCGAAACGGCCGTCACGCCATAACGTGAGTCAATTTCCATTCAAAAGTGTCTTTCAAGTTTATAATAGTTAAATCTCTACTCTTTTTTTTATTAGTTTGTGCTAATTTCTAAGTCAGTTTGGATGTTATTGTGCGAGTGCCCAGTGTTGATTAAGTGATCTGCAAATGTTGAGTCAGTGTTGGAATGTAGTGCTCTGATGTGTTCTTTGTATCTTGTGTTGAATGATCTGCCTGTTTGTCCTATGTAGTACTTGGGGCATGTGTTGCATTTGAGCTTATATATTCCTGGTTTTTTGAATTTGTGAATTGTGCTTTTTGTTAGGTAAGCTGGTTTTTGTTGGATCTGGTGTTTTAGGTTGTTTCTTGTTCTGAATGCTGTGTTAAATCCGGATTTTTGAAAGATGTAAGCTATTTTGTGTGATTTTTTTGTTGAAATATGTGAGTGTGAAGAACACATCAAAGCACTACATTCCAACACTGACTCAACATTTGCAGATCACTTAATCAACACTGGGCACTCGCACAATAACATCCAAACTGACTTAGAAATTCTAAACACATTCCAAAAAAGCCACAAACTAAATACACTGGAGCAAAATTAAATATTCAAACACCATAAACAAGATAGAACCAACGTACTCAATGACCAAATACAATTCAAATCAAAAGCAATGTTTAACTACATAATGGCTGCTCATCCTAACCTCAACAAAGCATGAACCCTGGCGGCAGGCTGACGAAGCTTCTTTAAAGAAGTGAAATGCATTCCTCAAGCATCTCTAATATACGTGAGTAAAACATTATTTAAAAGTGAAATACAGTGTCAGTTTTAATATTAGATTGTTCATTAAGTATTTCGTCATGGAAAACATCACACGTATTTATATATTAAGGAGTAGTTAAAGATTCAATAATCTTTAGAAAACTTGGCTACCATACGTCAAATAAGCATTTATTATTTTTATTCTCATGCTTACTCTTTGTTCTTTTTAGTCCCATTATTAAATGAGTAAAAACTTAAATTAAATTAAAAAAACTTACATGAAAAAGTGGTAAATCATGATTTAAGAATTTCGGCAGATTAACATCCTTTATGGATCGCAACATCAATATATCTTCACTTTCTTCAGGATACTTCAATTTCAAATTACCAGCTGCAGTGAGTACTGATTTTACTGCTCTCATGCCTATAAAAAAGAGTGATTAATGCATCATATTCATGTATCATAAAAGTATATTGTAATCATATTCGTATTCAATGTATGTCTACAGCAACATTGAAAATTTAAAGTCCAGGTAACTGAGAAGAATATTCTATTATTTTTCACTTTCTACAACTTGTCTATACACCGACAATTTCACCATTGAGTGAGAGCGATGAAATTAGTCTCACATAAGCTCGCCTAGCTAGAATCTACACTAATAGATCTGGGGTAAGATCTCGCTCTACGGCAATAAGCCCAGACGGACACAAAAGTTCACACTTGAGAAAAATATTACTGAGACTAAATGTTTAAAGTAAGATTGAGCATTCAGAAGATCACCAATTAAAATAATAATAATAATAAAACTATAATTACCATAATCGTAATGGTGCTGAGACGACAGTTGTTCTGAGCATAATTTGTAAGTGACAACAATTTTGATAGCTAGTGGACGAGCTTTAATGAAACCACACGAATATAGAACTATTTCCGATATCAATGCATAGTCAGGAACCATCATAGCAACACTCCTGAAAAGAGCCTGCACAAAAATAAAGGTCAAATGTAACGAATATTCTACAATACGAAGCCATAATTATTTTAGCAAATACTTGAATCACTTTTATTATACATTGTTAGATGCGAAAATAAATCGCTTATCTTTTAATCACAAAATACACAACATTGAAAATTGTCAACGTTTGAATGACATCCTTTTTTCATTGAGGATGATACCCAACTACCATGAGCGCCTGAGACCTGTAGGTATTATTAAAAATTATTCAAAGTGGTACAGGCCCCAGTGGTTTAAGTTTTTATACTGTTATTTTTAATACTTTGCTTGAAAAAATAATTCCTTTCATCTAATAGCAATAAGAACATAGCCTATTATATCATCATTTCCCCTAAAACCCTATCTAGGACCATATATATAAAAGACCCAATCAAGAATTACTGAAAGTTGACGTCTGGATGTCGAAAAAGTCATGAATTACAAAAAAAGGATCTTTTATTATTTAATTTAAAAAAAATTTCAACAAAGAGTGTATTGAAAACAAATGAAGATAAAATATTTTACAACATACAATAAATTGAAAAACACTTTAATTTTGATACTATTCAAAATATTTACAGAAATAAAATGAACTGCATACTTTGAGGTTATCAGGCAGTTCGGAACGACCAGCATAGCCGGGATTCATTGTAATGAAAACTGCACAGCCGAGATCCAACGTCAGTTCAGTGCCTTCGAACATCAGTTTCGGATTGCCAGAGTTAATTCCTCGCTGAATGGTGAGAATCTGCTGGGCGACCACAGACAACACCTCCAAATCAATGCGATTGAACTCATCGAAGCAAGCCCAAGCACCACAAGATGCCAGGCCCTGGCCAGACAAAAGAGAATAAAATTAATGATAGAGTGGTTCGATATTGCAATTATTAAGCAAAATATTTTCAACGAGTTACATACGAGCCGCAAATCACACTGAAGACCTCCATACATTGAAAACAGCGGCCATCAGCACCATATCAGCAATGAGGAGGTATGGTTTAGATTCCCAGGCCAAAATATTTTTGTTTAATGGCATTCATCGATTTTAATGTAGTTATTCAATGCTGTAGTCAATGTCAGCAGTGGAGGTCTTCAGTGTAACATGTAGCATTGAAAGGAAATTCGAAAATTAATTTGTAGAATAAATTATTAGAGTCTACTCTAAAGCCTATGAAAACCCGATTACCACCAAAAACTGAGTAGTTTTTTAAATTTATTATCATTAACTACCGCATTTCAAGCTATGAGCTGATAAAGCAGGATTGAGAACAATGAATAGAAGAAAAAAAACACGAGAAAGAGCAAAACATTTCATGGTTTTGATGTCCGTTTTACAAAAAAAGTAGACTATCTTTTGTATTTTCCAATTTTTTTCGGAAGATGAAGCTCACATAGGTCTGAGACCTGTGCGTGAGAAATGAGTTGGATGATGATGATGATGATGATGATTAACGAGTTCGACCTACAGTTTTATGTGGGTTCCGAACCAGCGGGAAGTGATTTTACAGCAGAGAACAGAGTTTTTTTTTGTGGCCGAGTAAAAGTGGCCACAATTATAAGTACAACCTGAGCGCTCGGGTCTTATCTCACTGAACAGATGCCTAGCACGGCTCATAGCTAATCACTTCTTATCAAAGTATACTTGGATAGTTTTGAGACTACGATATCAGCAATAAAGACATTAAATTCAATTAATCAATCCTAATCATGGAGTCATCCCATAATTTATATATGCAGTCGAATAACTTTTTATATATTTATCAAGTGACAAGTAAGGCCATGTTTATTTGTATTAAAAACTAACACATCTTCGCCTTTCATTTGATATGAATTATTAATAATTTATTGAGTGGAATTTGACAACATATTTTTATGTCAAGTATTTCTACCATTATTTATTCTTCTGAGGGATCCAGTGGGGGTAGCAGTACTGATGCTGATGTATATACAGCAGTATATACTCGAGTGATTCAAAAATTGTGTTACCTGCATAATTCTAAATAATGATATTATATTTTTACCAACCTTAAAAAACTTTCCAAGAGCTATATAGTCCAAACCGTCAGAGCAGTTGAAAACAACACATTGCTTAGCAACTGCTTTAGCTAGATCTTTAGTAGTTTCAGTTTTCCCCGTACCTGCCGGGCCCTCTGGTGCTCCACCTGCAGATAAACATGGAACAAAATCAGACTACATATACTTACTAAATAGAGTACGTACTTCTGAAAATTGGATTATTCCTTTGGCATGAGTTAAGTGAAAGTTTATCTGCTATTAAAGGTTAGCATTTTGTGTCATATTATACATTCTCTCTCTCTCGTATGAGAAGCAGCACTTGAAAATTCCCAGTGCGGAATGCATGCAAACCCGGAATTTGGTTTTCGCAAAACTTAGGCTATTTTCCGCTCATTATCGGCTTGATCAAGTCAGTTCTGCACATGCGCTGATCAGATATGTAGAGCAAGTGGAGTTATAGACTGATCAATATTGATCAGGAATAACGGGCGTAAAAATAAAAGAGAACGATCGATAAGTGGCGCTAATTGGATAAAGTAGTTGACTATTGTTAGACATATAACAACATTGGAAAATAAAATACCATAGTTCATCATTTTAGATTTTAGATTAATTTCATGAAGTGATGATATCAGTTCAAAATATTATATCAATTATTGGGCATACCGAGATGGAGATGGAGAGCACCAAATAAAGTTCGATAACAGCGATCAGTCAAAGGCGTGATAACTAAACGAGGCGAGTTTCCCAAGTACTCGTAGCCATAGTTCAGAGAAGAGTTTATCATTCTTGTAACCATTACTTCATCCTGTTTAAAGAGAAGAATTATCATTGGATGAAAAAGAAGTTATCAGACTACAGTTCTTACGCTGCATTACTTTAAAAAATAGTAATTTCATCTCTCACTTATCACAATGATGTAAACAATCCAGGAGCTTGTTTCATAACAAAGTTCTTCCCAATAATATTAGTATTTGAACAAATAGTTGCTTAAACATGTAAAGGAAGGTTTTACTCTGAATTTGTAAACAGTTATGAAACAGGCCCATGGTCCTGGAAAAAATCAATGTCAGTGAGGAGTCAGAAGGAAAAGACCAGTGGAAAGCAGCTTTAGTGATCAACAAGATAAGAGTGTGTCTTCTATATTTGAAAATGTAGAATCCTCATTCAAATCGAATTCAGACAACGAGATATTGATTAATCTCGAATAGAAACAACTCATAACTTAAATTATTAATCTCGGCTAGAAATAGCCTACTGATCGTAAGTCAAAATTAGAGGGTAAAGTAGTGAAACGAAAGGCATTCCACTATTTTTGACAAGTCAGAAAGTTGAGAGTCCCACTCATCCACTGTTTGTGTTAAAAAATCAAAATTCCAGTTTTTTTTTTGTTCAACTTCCCCAATCACTATAAAGTGTAGTTCCTTTACAGTTACTCTGTCTTCAGCCACATGGCTAGTGAAACTACACGAACTGTCGTGTAGTTTCATGCCAAGAATTGCTGCATATGTAGTGCACCTTAGCAGTTGAACTACAGTAAATTAGAAACTAAACGAAAAATGTGTGATTTGCTAAGACATTTGAAATAATTGCTGAATTACGGTCTTGATGTACTATAGACCGCATGATGAGACCATGAATTTCGAACTTGGATTCCTTGCAGCTACAGTGACAAATAGTGAACGGTAATAAAATGCTGTAAGGTATCTGCTAAAAGCGTTCCTTTGACGAGTATGCATACACGGACATGGCACTTGCTATTTGCCTTCATGAAAAATAGGCTACACTGAAAAAATATAACCTTTTTACGATTACAGTTTCCAATTATTGAATTTTTCAGATATACTTGAAAAAGAAAAACCAGTATAATATTGAAACAAGTATAATATAAAACCAGTATAAGTTTTGATGGGATAGAAGAATATTGAAAGAACGTTATCACACTCACCTCCCAATAATAACGAAGTTGACATAACCACTGGAAATCATCGTCAACAATCACATTCTTATCAACAAGACCTTGCACAACATCTCTTGCATGAACATCAATTACAACCAGAGCTCCTTTTGACATGAAAAAATATTTTAATTTCAACAATCTATAATATACTACAAAGTATTCCGGATACGAATGCACAAAATAAAAGTTCAATCAATGTTGGTGTTGGACAAATCATTAATGAGGAAACGAATTTTTCCAGAACTTTTGAAACCAATAGAATTTCAGGCGTTTAATTGGATAATAAAGATTTCTTTTAATCAAAATCACAGTACAAATAGATTGGCTACATAAACAAAACTCTGATTGTTTTCACGATTAAATACTTTTGAACAATCTTGCAAAAAAACTGACAATGTATTTCTTTTTATTCAAGTGAGTGACTAAAACTAGCGTCAGGAATATATTTTTGAATTGATAAGATCCTTTGAGGGTCTTATCATCTGAGGATAAAGATCCTCATTAACATCGATAATGATTTCACAATGAAATTGAAACTTATAACAGTAGTTGAATAGAAATACAATGTAAATTATTTAAACTTTTTATAAAACGCTCGCTGATTCTAAACTCTCCATGTTATTTTTCTTTATATTTTATAAATGATCCAATGCTTCTCACTCCTATTCAAAAAGTGATGTTTTCTTATACTCTCATTCAAATGAAATTACTAGTGAGTATTTGCAATCTAAGGATTAAACCAATTGTGTTATTATAATCTCAATAATTTCATTCTTCTGAACTAAAATTTATAAACAGAGTGTTTGAAAAACTCCCAAGTTTTAATGTCATAGAATCTGTACGGGGACATTCATTACAACATGCTGACAGAGTGTCTTTCCCCAATTGAAAGACATTGAGGCTGCAAAAGGGCTTGTGCTTCTCCAACAAGATGGCGCCCCAACTCATGACAGTAACCATGTGCGTGCTGATACGTTGGTGAACACGTGGCGAAAAGTGGAATATCGTCTCGACATGTGCAGGGCAACAAATGTATCCTACGTTGGAGTCTACTAACATTGAAACTAAACTTGAAGGTACTCTCTTCCATTGTATGTAATCATTGATGTAGTTTTTCATTAATTTCACCAATTCATTTATACTTGAGGAGTTCTTTTTCAAACATTCTGTATTTGAGATGTTTCAAACCAGTTTTTTATCCAGCCAACTCTGACCTCCAGTTATAGGAGACCAAAAGGTTTTGAGTTAATTTTTGTTTTCTCACTCAGATTAAACTTCAGGATTTACTTTTAATTTTGATGTATAATTTATACCAATTGGTTAATTTGTGGTTTTTTGAGTTCAATTCAAGAAGAATTTTAGTAGAAAATCATTTAAAAAATCTTTATTTGACCTATTTGAAGTAGCATATTGTTTTGAAGAGAATTTCTTGCGCTTCAAATTGGTGATAATATAGTTATAGTAATAATAATAATAGAACACATAAGATTTACAATAATTCACATAAACTTTTAGAGGAGCCATAATCTACTCTGTTCCAATGCCTGTTATCTAATACAGTTTAATTATTGCAATTTGCCAAAAATGCTGATTTTTCTCATAAATGATCCATTATCTCAAGAAATATTTGAGCTAGGACCTTGAAATTTTTAGAGAATACAAAGTACACATACCAGCAACTACTGATCTAGAATCAACATTCTATATACTTAAATAAAAACCAAAATATTTTTTACAAAAATCTTCTTCTTCTTCTCTCCAGGATTTGGCGTTGAAACACCTGTTCCGGCTTCAAAAGGACTCTACCATCTTTTCAAAGGTCTCCCAATATCTCTCCTCCCAATTGGCTGGTAATTTATTATTACAAAATTATTCTTACTTGAAAATACTGAAACTAGAAATTAATCAAAATAATACTTATTGAGATACATTGATGATTCTAGATCAATAGAATGTTGAAGGTCTGCAGAATACACTGTAAATATTTTAAAGCTGTTGCTTCAAAAGTCTTTGAGATCTGACATGTGTAACATAGTGAATTCGAGGACATTTTGTCTCCCCTTAAACTAAGCAAAACAGAGCCATTCTTACATATATACCATTATATGAATAGCGGTAATAGTAGAATATTAGTAATGCCAGAGAAAATGAATGGGTGATTTGGTGCTAGCACTAACCTAGAGTGATTCTGATCTGAGTAGACAGTTTCCCTCGTACTAGAAGGATGATCTTGTCAATTTGTTTGTTGCACACATCAAGGTATTCAGGCAGCCCTGAATCAGAATTCTTGATAGCAACATGAACTTCCGAGGTCCAAAATGTACTGGAAACACAAAGCACAGTTTGACCAGGCCAATCCATTACCCAGCTGTCTCTTTCTTTACACGGGTAAGCTTCCATTGCAAGTGAAACCGTCTGAAAATCAGAGATGAAATTGTTTTCAAATGAAATTCCATGATCTTGAGAACAATTAATAAATTTTGTCAAAGCATTAATAAAAATATTCCACGGTCAAGTGAAAGACAATACTCAAAGTTCTATCTTGGCCTAAAAAATGAACTTTCTTAAGTTTTAATTCTATATTACATTGAAAACAAAGTTCCATTACAAATAATCATCATCCACATCAGTACCCACACTCAAAATCATCACCAAAAGAGCTGCAGTGGTATAAACGTCTAATAAGTCTCTGACTGACTGCTACCCCTAGGGACAAGAGTTTGATTCCCATTCAGCCTTTTTTTTTTGTGTAATCATTCACCTCATTACTTACGCACAAGTTTCTAACTCATGTGGGCATCATTATGAAAAGCCATCATTCAGTATAAAATCGAGCCATTTTCTGGTATGAAAGTGTACAATTATATCTTCTATATTTATATAAAAATGAATGTCTGTTTGTATGTATGTTTGTATGTTCCCTATAGACTTCAAAACTACTTGACAGATCGGCATGAAGCTTTGGGAATATGTTGTGTGAATATTGGGGATGGTTTCTGACCATATATTTTAATAGGGGAGCAAATAATTATTATTAATTAATCCATTTTATAGACCTAACCTACTGAACTTGCCGGCCAAACAGCTTAAAGGAACAGCTGATAGAAGTCAACAGTTTATAATCATATGACGGGCCCCTTAGCGGCGTTATTTACGCTGTCTTTGAACAGCAAAAGACTTTGCACTTTGCATGTAGGCTACCGTGCAGTCGGAGCTTTGCAATATGTAGGAAACATACGACTGGGTATGATGAAATGTAATTATTATGCCAGGTTGATGACATCACCAATGCATCTAGAAATTTGAAATGCAGCCTCAGCGGGAGGTGGCGAATAATAAAATAAAAAACCTAGCTTCTACCCTTATAGTCGTAGGAGGATTAAATTTGAAATGTTTCTTCATTCAGAGGTGGTGATTAAGAAAACAACGAAGCCTCTATGATCAGCTGGAAGAGCTCTAGGACTAACTTCTTCCCTAATTTGAAATGTAACCTCAGCGGGAGGTGGCGAATAATAAAACCAAGGAGAATTTTTATGAGAACGCAGCAACGCGCGTCTGGCCAGCTAGTTTTGAATAAGGAACAACAACAAAGACGGTGGCTTGATTATGATTATGAAAGCAGCTGCGAATTCCAAATTCAACCCTGAACTACCAGGATACCTTCGACGACCTCTATTACTAGGGTGAGTGAAATCTCGTCCACATTTTTTTCAATATCCACTTTATTGAAGTTATTGTTATGGGTTCTATCAATAAAAATAATGCTGACAAAATGTAAGAATAAAACTGGAACTTTATTCACACAATAACACACTTCACAGATTTATCACATGAGAAATGACACAAATATGCAGATTTATTCAATGGAATAGTCCAAATACTTTGATGAATAATAAGTACTTGCAAAATAAATGTCCACTATCAGTTACGGGCCAATCTCTAACAATTTATCAATAATGATAATAACTGTCAAATATTGTGATGTATACAACTGGCATAATTGAATAATAACAGTCCAATTACTCTCAGACCTGTCAGCACACACTATTTGTACAGTCCTTTATAACTCACATGCTGTAGATTAAATGCAATCACACACACAAAGACGAATTCTTATCACAAATACATAGTCTTCTTAAATGAAAATAGTTGTTACTGGAACTGCCACAATGCACTCTATGCTCGTTGTTTGATCACAAGCTGGTGCTGCTACTGTGCACTCTATGCTGCTCATTGACTATTCGCATCTCAAAACAAGACTGACTGGCCATGGCACCATGCTGTATTTATATAGGTACTTCGTGGAAGTTTCTAAACTAAATGCAAATAGAACTGGCGGGTGAAGACGGTACCAGTTGGTGGTATTGGTAAATTTCAAGCAGTAACAAAGTTTGTCAAACTATTCTACTTTGTGTTTTGTTTCCATTTGAAAATAACTATGAGAAATGAAAGTGAATTACAATAAAATATATAAAAATTAAAAAATAGAATATTTATTAAAAATAACGAATAAAGGCGAGCAGCACAAACTTAATTTTTTGCTGAATCCTTATAATTGGACAAGTAACGAGTATTTGTTTTTTCTCTAACATGTGAATAAAACCTGATTTTAAAGTAGTGATTTACACATCTCCAATATTAAGAATAAACATAATATGCAATTTAAAGCTTGATCTTACCAACACCACCAACAGATGGTGCCACCATCACCCACCATTTCTATTTGCGTTTACTTTACACCATTCCATTACATTCTAGAGCATGAGTTCCCAACATTCTAGCAACTGCGCACTACCTGAAGGTTTTTGAAGATTTTAGCGTACCACCATCACTGGTCTGGGGGGTAGATTGAAAGAAAGCCCCCCTGAAACTAACTTTTAAATTTTAATTGGCAGGACATATATCTATGTTGACTGTATTATTTGTTTGGCTATGTTTTTCTTCAATATATTTTTTTTAAATATTTTCTTAGTAGACTGGGCCTGAAAGAGCATATGCACATATATATATTTATATATAAAGAGGATGTAGGTCACCCAGAGGTCATCCTAACCCCACCGTATTTTTTATCATAGAATGCTGTTGATTTGTACACACATGACGTGATTGATCAAATAAAAGCCAAAGCTCTTTTTTAAGTGAGCTGCATGACAGTGGCAAGTCACCAGTCTAAATAAATGACCAATGACCACTAATATGAAGTACTAAGAGCACTTTTTTCATTCGAAATAATAAACTTGAAATAGCCTACATTTATTGATTTCCAACATGACACTATCGAAATTTGTACAATAAACGAGCTCAGTAACACCTAACATTGAAACAAGACACCAAATAAGAGTAACTGTAGTTTTGATGGGAAGGGGAAGACCAACCTGAAAAATACTTTTCTTCATGGCTTTTTCCAGAACCAAAAGCCACTTTTCAACTTGCCCTCTTGCGGCCGCTGTTGAAATAATATTCACCAGCTGGACAACCTCTCCCTCGCTTGAACGCATAGCTGTTATTTCCAGTTCTACAGTAAAATTCAGTTTTGCTATTCCCTCAAAACATTTCTTCAAATGCGGCTGAACACTAGAATTAATATCAAATCATTGATATAATATAAACGCATATCAGATACCTTGAAATTTGTTAACAGAATTTAAATAAATAGAAGAAATACATGAATAAAATAAACTTCACATATATGAATGTTAAGTTAGAATAACATGAAAACCTGAATAAACCACCTTTATAGAATGATGCTAGCTGAATATTTAGAAATTCTAACCAGAGCAAAACTCTTGCTTATGATAATTATTAATCATAATTTGATTATTAATACTTTGGATTCAAAATTTCAGAGTGAAAGTCGCAATAAAATAAATGGAGTATGTTCTATCATGGTGTTCAGCATTGACTAAAAATAGATCAGAAATCTTAATAATTTTAAAAAATGAAAAATTGTTGAGAAAATTCAATTATAGTGTAACGTTACTAAGCAGTGCTATAATGGAGTGCTGGTAATGAGACATGAAATACTTTATATTGAATAATCTTGATGTATGACATACCGATTAAAAAAACGAATGTGCAATCAAGTACACAGCAGTATGACTGAAAAGTGACGAACACAAGTCGAAGCAGCATCTAGTAGCAATAAATAATTGGAGGTTCACCTATATCTGAATTTAAAAAATAAACTGTAAGTTTAATGGTATGTGAGGCAAAAATAATTTGAAATGTTCTCTTTATATGATAGAACATTCTAGGTTGTTCTGAGTTGTAAATTCTTGATCTTTCTCTGTAAATGAAACACTAAGGAAATAGAAAGCTCTTGAAAGGTACAAAACTATAAAAAGGGCTGTCAGCAGTTAGCCAGTTTCTATTCAGATCTGATAACAAGTTTGTATGTGACAGTTCTCTTCATGGCAGAACAATGCAATACTATACACAGTACAATTGTAATTCAGCGTTTCAAGTGTGATAATAATCATGACAATCATTCTGCTTAGTTTATTATTGAGTTATTGAACAATTTATTAGATATTTCTTATTGAGTTGTTGAAAAATTTGTTAGACACTTTCAATTGAATTATTGATTGGCCTATTGACAGTCATTAACTTTTTTTTGAGGATGAAGTCCACATAGGTCTGAGACTTGTGCGTGGGTAATGAGTTGGATGATGGTGATTAATGAGCTGGACCTTAAGTTTTAGGTGGGTTCCGAACCACCGAGAAATTATTTTACAGCAGAGAACAGTGTCTTTTTGCTGGCCAATCTAGTTGGTCACGCTTACAAAGAGTGCCTAGGAGAACGCAGCTTATCTCTATCTGATTGAACAGATACCTGCTACGGCTCACAGCTGTCACTCACTACTAGTTTTGTAAAGTAATTAATTTTCTTATAGAAATATTCATTGCTAGTTAAAAGTTACTGAACTGTTTGTTTCTTTTCTTGATTTTCTTGTGTGATAGTTACTTATTAGTGTCTCCTGTGATTGAGTAAAAATTGAGAGTTCACAGATTTAGCAATATTTTCCAAGTATTCATTCTGTAAAACTGCATTATACAGCTACAAATTTATCTATTAAACAATTGATCAAATCGTTTGATAATTTGTTTCGCAGAATGGTGTTATTGGCATGTCAAATAAAACATGATCTAGATGACTGGAAATAAGCAAATGATAACAAAAACAATTAAAATGCAATGAATTATATGAAATAGATACTACTCTGATTTAGCTCTATTTGTGGGAAAATCAAAGGATGATTTCAGGCGTGGTGTCCACTATCTGGAAAAGCTAGTTAGGCTGCACATGACATACCGAGTTGGATCCTTAGTTTCAGAAAGTATTTCTAGAAGTTCATCATTGGAAAGAAAGAAGAATCTTGGAAAATAGAGTCTCTTTTTCTCTAGGTATTCATTCAGACCTCTCTGAATCATTTCAAGTAAATTGTTGCACTTCTTCAACCTTTCAAGCATCTTTTCAATTTCAATTACAATTAGAACATGAGCGTCCTGGATTGCTGTTTTCATAATATCACGCCATACCTATTACAATCCATGTAATAGAGTGAATTTACTTAAACAAGCCGTTTTCATTAAGTTTATATTCCAAATAATTAAAGAAAAAATAAGGATGAATTAATTAACTACATAGAATTTGTGATATAACTGTGTTGATTTGAAAAAGTGAACAGTAGCTGGTAAACCTTGATTCACTATTATATAATTTCATCCACCTATCAAGTTGGTCAGAGCCAGAGAGTCAACAATAAGTAATTTTCATTCGAATATGGATGATTTTGGAAATCAGGAATTTCTTTACTTAAGAATAAACAAATATGTTATTTTTGGCTTTTTTTATTGGTTTGGTGACCGGTTTAGTTCGCCGTTGGAGCCATGTTAATGAAAAACATTATTCGGTGAATTAGAACGAACTATTGTCAATTCCATTTCGGATTTCTCAATATTTATATAAATATGTTATATTTTATCAATTAGACATAGCCTATCACAGTTGTATGTTTTATAGCACAGTAAAACATTGAATCAAAATAAATCCTAGATTGCAATGCCCATGTCATCTCCTCAACGGGATGACAACATTTTGTTTTAATTCTTCACTATAAAAATATTCTACATTTCAAAAGACGCATAAAACAAAAACACTCCGCTGAGTAGTTTTTTGCGACTCGATACGGTGCAAACTCAGATTTACAAGACAGTACTACAAACTCGAATGATTTTTAAGAAATTAAATGTGATTTGAGCAATGGGGAAATATTAATGTGAGATTGATTAAAAAAATTCACATCAATTTGCGTATTATTAATCTGTTAAACATTGCTATTGAGCTCATGATCGGTACTGAACTGAACCTGAAATAGGTCTGATTATCAAACAAATGAATAATAAACTATTTTGAATAACGACTTCACCTTGTCGACAGCACTGAATCTCCTTCCCTCTTCAGGCATCTGCTGTTGAATATCTGGAGATGAAAATATTGGCTCCAAGTACATCCATGTGCTTTGAACTTTCAGCCATTCATCCAGTATCTCTTGCAATAATATTAATTTTTGCTCCCAAGATCTAAATGGACAGAAGTAAAGGTTCAATTTCAAGAGTTAATGAAACTTTCATGGGATGGTTGACTGAATGAAAAACATTTTTAAAATTTGGCCTCTATATCTTCTAATAATTCTTCCTAGAATGGATAAAATTTGGAATAAATATAATTATAAGATTTGCTTTAGTACATTATGTAGTCTAATATATTAGTGCCCGGTTTCTGAGTTGTTCATTAACTTAATGGACCATTAACTCAATGCTGGAGCAATGGGATAATGATCCATTAAACTTAATGAACAACTCAGAAACCGGGCATGAATCTAATAAAAAATACTTCACACATCACCAGATACTGTACATATTATTTCTTTGAAAGAAGATAACAATTCTTAATTTGTAATTAATTCTCAATAAATTAATGATAAATTCTTAATTCAAAACTGTTTTGAAAATATGAAGGCCTGTAGAATGAAATTTTTTTTATATAGTATGAACATTTTTGCACATTGGAGAAACTTTTCAGTTTGGATAATGAACTGATGCATTTCCAATAGCAGTACAGTTAAAAAAAGGGATTGAAATCAATTCGGCCACTGAAATTATAGCATTATTTACAATATACTATATTATATTGTAGCAGCAACATTTTATAAACAAGCACTAAATACTATAAGATGCGAAAATAACGAATAAAAATACTTTCACCTACAATGTTTGAATAATCATTCATTAGAAATTATTTCCTGTGAATAACTATGAACAATAATTTATATAAACAAAATAATACTCTAGAAATGTCTAATACATCAATATTCGGTAATACAATCATAGGATTATTAATCATAAGTGAAAAGCAACATACAATAATTACTTACAGTATTATTGCTTCAAACGGTTTAATGTATGGTGAGTTCTTCATAGTTTGAGTTTTCACAATATGATCATCCAGAAGAAGCTGTATATCATCTACTGCAGAAAGTATGAATGTACCGCTATCTCTAAAATTCATAATTAAACAAAAATAGTAATAGAATCCAAATTTGAAAAATACAGAATTAAATTCATTGCATTCATACACAATAATAGAAATATATACTTTCAAGACAACAATTATTACATTAGCCATAAACACCTTTGACAAAATATTTCAAACATCATTCAAGCTCTTAATATTCTTGCTTGGAGTTATTGTATTTATAACAATAGAATTATTTTTTGGAAGATTAAATATATATGTTTTACATAGAAATTGAAAAATGATATTTCATAACAAAATGAATCAAGAAAAACTGATAGTTCAGGATTTAGTTGAGAATTTCAACATCTTTTTTCTATAAATGATGACTGGGTGAAAAGATTCATTTGTTTGGCGGTGTGGCTGAAATTGAATTGTACAGTGAATTAATTCAGTACTTCCAACAACTAGAATAACGCAAACATTTTATAACTCAGATAATCTAAGGCTGATTATAAAATTTCATATTTAATGTATACAGATAAATAATTTGAAAAAATATTTCTTGGAAAATGTTCTAATAATAAATTGTAAGAAAATTATATTTAATACGGCCAAGTCTTTGAAGGCTTTTTATAATAATATTACAGTGACAAAATTAAAAATAAGCCAGTTCAAGAAATCAAAACATATTTCTATTACAACGATAATAATTCTTAATAAATACACAAACAACAAATCAGCATTTACTCCGTCTTATAGGCTTTACAATAAAATGATCAAAAAATAGCTTTCTTTATTCACAACTAGCTCAACATTTACAAAACCCAACAGCTTACAATAAGTTAATAAAATTGATAAAGAATAATACAGGTGGTTATAATACAGTACTGCAATAGCCAAAATTCAAGAAAATATAGGAGCACACAAAGAGCATATTTTAATAGAAATAAATTATACAGCTTAAAACTACATTTCATGGAAAAAGATGAAGCGAAAATTTTTGATAGCAATAAGAAAATGGAGCCTACATTCAGTTACAGAAGAATAAGCTAACAAACAACATTGTGATAGTATTCTCAATAGTTTAGCCTATAACGTTTACAATAGAACAAGAACCAAATACTTCAGCAAAATATGTTGAAAATGTAAGCAAAGTTACATATGTCTGAAACATATAACCTATTCAAATAACTTACCACACCAAAAAGAGAATCCAAATTGTCAGATAAGAGAACATGTCATAATTATTGAACTGATCTAGATAAATTTGCAACAACAATAATTTGTTCATTTAAACGAGTGTACATTATTATCGACCACAAGTTGAAATACAATACTAAATACTGTGAATATTTTTGGAATAGATAGCTAGCTTTCACAGTAGGAGGGAAAAAAACAAGGTTCGGGATAGTTTGAAGAATAGAAGGAGAGAGGTAGAATAGGGTGAGGTTCAAACAGGAATGAAAGTGTAGAAGAGGCTAACGTTGAAGATGCTTTATACAGTGGATGTGCCACTCAATAATACAGTGAGTATATTTTTTTAATCTAAAATCGATAGAATTCTATACTTGATTCAATAATTTTGGGGAGATTCATTGTATAAATAAAATAGGAGAGAAGCGGGAGAATCTATTTTAAATACTTCTAACAGTACAAAGATATCAAATGCCAACTATCAACTTCCAAAGTCTGCAGTAGTTCCCCCAATAAATTTATGAATTAATTGTGAAGAATGAGGCTATGTAATTTCAATAGAAAACAGGTTTTAAATCATTTCAAATTTTTTATTATCTAGTGGATTGTGGAAACGGGCATTTAAAAAAAATAATCATAAGGTTGGCTATTTTGAACAGAGAATTTATTAAATATTGAAATGGAATGCTTGCAATTATACCATAAACAGTGTGTCTTGTGCGAAGAATGCCATCTTTCAAGAGATGCTCATTTTCATTGATGCAATGCAGGAAGCCTTTTAAAGCCTTTATTTACAAAACTTTCCCTCTACTAGCTCCAATATTTGTCTGTCATTGTAGTTCTATCCAACAGAACTTTAAATATTAGAGCAGCCGAATTTTACTGTCATCACAAAGCGATGGTCTGGTGTTGAAAATAGCTGTAATATGAAAGACAGATGCTGGACAGGGTAGAGAGGGAACATTTGAGAACGCCTTCAGGTTTGGATTTATGAAAATTGTGTTTTGTATATAATCATTCTTTGCATAATTTGAGCCTTCAATTTTAATAAACTTTACGTACAACATTGCCAAAATGTCGATTATTTGAGAAATGTCCACTTCCTGTACCTTTGATCCAAAACACTTCCACACCTTACAAACCTTGTCACTAATAATACACAGCATTTTCCATTCTTATTTAGGGAAAGCCTTTAATACATTTAAATTACCGTTTGAATTAATAATAGATACAATCAGTGTTTGATTCATTAAAAAAATAAATGGTTCCGGTACTAGGTACTGTTGACTACCGATGGCGAGGGTTGGTGTGTGCGGTATGGAATATTGAAAAAATACTTCATATAACGTTATTTTCATACTTTTTAACGCATTCCAAAAAATTAAATATATTTAAATTAAAAATAAATATATGTCCACTAAAAAAGTTTTACATTCGACTTTTCCGCTAAACTGAGTCTCCAATATTTCAGTTTGTGAAACTGAGTTTGTGGCGTACCGCCACAAATCTCGCACTGGATACGATACTATAAGACGAATTTTATAATTTTTTTATAAATTTCATTATGAAGGACTCTTATCCTTTAATATTGGATAACTATTGAATCCAAAACGTCTCAACGGACAGGAAAGTTTGTATATACTTACTAATAATTGGTAGCTATTGAATTTATTTGATGGGAAGTTTCTAAATACATACCTATAAGGAAGAAACGCGAACTCCATATCTTTCCATTCGCTCATCATTTTATTCAATGCTCGCTCAAGGTTATTCTCTTTAGTGGCGGAATCACTTATTACTTCAAATTTGGGAATGTACTCCTCCAGACCGAGATCAATGATCTTGGCCAGAGTCAGTTCAGCATCAGCTCGCACTGGGAAGCCAACAATCTCCGATATCACCTCCCAATGTCTGTCTTTCATTCCCGGATTACCAAGAGTCATTATAATCGGCATGTGTGATTTGAAATCTTCAACTTGTTGAAGTACCTGTGGATAAAATGAATAAAAAGTGATATGGATAAATAATAGAAATCAAATACTAAGGAATGCGAGGAAATTTATTAATTTCATAGAGAAATGTGCAGGCGGCAGTGTCAAATACTTACAAATAACATTTATCATGCATGGATTGCTAGGCTAGAGAAATTATGAGTAAAAGCGGTGGTGGCGGTGGTGGGTTAGAGCGATTGTCTCTGATAATATTCAGGCTGACTGCTACTCCTGCGGTCACGATTTCGATTCTCGTTCAGCCTTTAACATTTTGTGTAATAATGACCTAACTATCCACGCATAAGTCTCAGACCTATGTGGGCATCATCAGCAAAAACGTGTCATGGTGTGAAATGTCAAGTAAAATCAAAATGTAATGACAGCTGACAGTTTGCTACCTAGGTTTTACTGAAAACATCAATGAGTGTCTAACAAATATTTGATTTTCTTTTAGTTATTGAAAAAATAAAATAATCTTGTACATACAGTATACAAGAGGGAAATGGATAAAATCTTTCTTAGAAATGTAAAGTTCCAGATTGCACCCTACTTGAATTAGCAACTTAACACTACAGTATCATAGTTTACAAAAATATAATTCAACACAGCCTTAGGTTCAAGGTATCATACAACTTTAATTTATTTGACATCTTTTAGGAAAATATACTTGAATTTATTTTACCACATAATTTAATATAAGGAATACTTTATATTTATAGTTCATATAATAACAGAGAGCTTTATCTCATAAAATCTTTTTTATCTCACAGAGTTCTTCGTTCTTATACTTGATAAATTATCAACTGAGTATTCACTTCAAGACACTGAAAATCAGTGTTACCAACCAAGTTTTTTTTTTGAGGATGAAGCCCACATAGGTCTGAGACCTGTGCGCGGGTAATGGTTGGATGATGGTGATTGATGAGTTGGACCTACAGTTTAAGGTGGGTTCCGAACCACCGGGAAGTGATTTTACAGCAGAGAACAGTGTCTTTTTAGCTGTCCAATCTAGTTTAATAGACTAGTAATAAGTAGCACACATAAAAATATGATAATTTAATTAAGCTCAAATACATCGCTGAATTATGCAATTTCATCAACTTATAGATAGATAGATAATTTAGCAGCCACTTGAGTTTTACTTACATTGGAGGCTAGAGTTTTTGGTTCAGGATAATCAGCAAACTGTTTTTCCAATTTGTAAATGTTCCTAAAGAAAGCTTGCGTCTCAGTGTCAATCTCTTCAGGGTCGTGTGTTCCCACTCTACTCGTTGTCCACGAATCATGCTTTTCCTTAAACTCCGCTGCATTATCGTACAGTTTTTTAAATGGCGCAAGTTTATCAGAAATCTGGATATCAAAAATAGGACTAATTCAACGACAATAAAATAGTTATGAAATAGAAAAACAAAACTAACATTACTCGCGTTCAACAGGGACAGTATTCAATGTCATCAGCAATGAAATGTACCGAAATAGTTTATGACGAAATTAATAAACCATCTGTTAGTGGGAAAGTACCTTCTCAAATAAACAATACATCATTGATTTCTATCACTAAAATAGATTTGCAAAACAAATGCAACAATAGGTGCAATAGATGATAATGAGAAGAGGAAGAGATGAACATCAATGGAGGAACTATTATTATGAATGTACCTTGCATTGTGTTCAAAACGCAAAAAGTTACAAATGAAAGAGAAATGCATTTTTTATGTTCAAGGAGCTTCACTTGAAAGAATTTTTATAGCAACATTACTTTTCGCTGCTATATTATGTTCCGCTCAAAATATAATTGAATTTCAATTCAAGGATGCCAATACTCGAGCAGTAGCCAATACTCGAGGACAATCACCATCGAAAAATCACAGGCATGCTGTAGAATAGTATTATATATTATATATAATAGTATAGAATATATTCTATACTATACATTTCATTGTATGTGGTCGATTTTGCAATGGAGATTATCATCATCAAGTATTGGATGCTCCGGTGTACAGCGGCTTGCTGTGCGTAGTTTTGCAAAGTTCACCTACTATTAATTACTCACTCATCGGTATTATTACATATTCAATCCATATAATCCATACATATTCAATCCCTTCTAGAAAATAAAGAATTTGTTGACTATTCACAAATTTGCAGATTAAGTAATAATTAGTAAAGTATTAATATTCTACTCACAGATGATTTCAAACCACGTGAATCCATCATCAGTGCTCTAGCATCATCTACAACCAGCGTAGATGATAATTGATAATTGATTTTATTCAGCCAAAATACATTCAATGTAACATAGGCTAAGTCGATTAAATAGAACAGATCACAGATAAATTATGACTAACAGTCAACACATTACAAAACAAACATAGTATAGTAGAAATACTAACAAATATATATGAACTACTAAAGAACTACAGATATATAATAAGATAAACGACTGACAATAAAACCTAATCATTCCAAGTAATAAGCATATTATATTTATGGATTAAAAGTCAGTTAATAAAATACCAGTAAAATAAATTAGATGGGCAGAGATAGGTAGACCCAATAAAAAGGAATGAGAAGAAGCCATGCTTTGACAACAGATTCAAACTTTTTAAAGTGGAGTATCTTTACCTTGGCAGGCAGCACATTTTAAAATTTAATTCCAACCACCAGAAAGCTTCTTTTTGATTTTTCAAGTCACACTCTAGGGATAGAAATGGTATTTTGCGCTCTTGTGGCATGATGGTGCACTTCATTGACCATAACAAAACTATTCAAATTTTTCCTGACTGACTGAATTTTTCCTGCATTTGTAAATTTAGATATTGAAAACTGTCACAGTTTTATTATTGATAGAAAGAGGCTTGCAATGTTTTAGCCACCCAGCCAGCGCAACCAAACCAACAGCTTTCGTTTGCAGCAGTGGTACTTTGTGGACACCAGAAGAATGTCCCTATAGTATATTGTGCCATAAGATATAAAATGCCTGCCGCACATAATTTCCAGGAAGGCAAGAAGATAGTTTCCTTAACAGAAATATGACTCTACTCAGCCTAACACACAGCTGGTCTTTATGAGCATCCACGCTGTGGATGGACCCACACGATCCGATATGGCCATATAATATTCATGATTTACTAAATTTGACTGCACAGTTGTGAATAGTTCAAAATTACAATTGGAGCGCTTAGTTCGTCATGGATAACAAATTTCAAAACAATAATAAATATCACGCAATATAATATTTCGAATAGCTTGTACGCACCTGCTTTCTCATCGGGAAATAGGACTCTTCCCAGCCATAGGCTTTCTCTTCCAGATTGAATGCATCTATTTTGGCTACTGCTGCGTCCAACTTGCTATCAAGCATTTGAGCTTTTTTTAAGTACTTGGGAAGCTCATTTATATCACCGTAGGTATGAAGCTCTTCAGTTTGAGCCATATATTGTACCAATTCTTCTTTAAATTGTTCAATGCTTTCCTGTGGATCAAATAAATTATTAGAAGCCGATCTATCAACATAAATCGATAGGCTATGCTTTACTGACAGTAGAATACGAAGGCAAAAGATCGACTGAGAAATTCTTAATCACCAATACTACTAGATTGTTAGAATTTTGGGCACCGTAGCATACAATGCACAAGTAAGAATTAACTTTAAGATGATTTAAAGCATTGGCGTAATTGTGGAAAGAAGCTGGCGAATCACTTTGGCAACTTCATATGGCGACTAATTCGAGCATTACTGTGATTTATATATTTCAATCTGTATAGCTTTGTTCTGACTTAACTACATAATAGCAAAACGGTCTTTACTTTAAAGATAGAGAATGGAAAATATCAGGTTATATTCTTTTTCTGTTATTACAATGAGAGATGACTAAAATAGCAATAATGGTAATGGATAGTAATAACCAATTATTCAATTTGGGAATACGTTGGTGTGATTGTTAGGGCTCATTTGGGTCGTCAGTGTTTTCACTTATCTAGTTATATGTTTTTTACTTTAGATTTGATAATTTCATTTGGTCATAAGTTGATGTGGAAAACTAAGATTGCAAGTACGTATAGACCAAAAAAATAATCACTCACCTTGAGGCTGTTCTGATAATCCAATGTTTTCTGTTCAACCAATTGCCTATTGTCTTCAAGAACTTGGTTCATACGATTGTACCACAAAAATGTCAAACAGTTTTGTTTCATTTCTATAGCCGATATTATTGTATAATCTGACAGAAACAGAATGTAATTCATTACTTCTCTCAGCCTATCTTCCATTTCGAAAACAGTAACGCTT
Source organism: Conomelus anceps (assembly GCA_948455865.1). Taxonomy (NCBI): domain Eukaryota; kingdom Metazoa; phylum Arthropoda; class Insecta; order Hemiptera; family Delphacidae; genus Conomelus; species Conomelus anceps. The sequence goes on along the minus strand of OX418218.1, from coordinate 52,129,845 downwards.
TCTACTTTCCTTACATATTCTATCAGAACCATCAATTCAGATGTGTTTCCGGGTACAGTTAGAGCTCTGTCTGAAATAGCCTGGTAATCCTCTCCCAGTCTGGAAAATGAAAGTTATTTTAAAATGTTAATTCTATGAAACTTTGTCTGTTCAATGAAAGAGAATAGTAGCGCAAAAAACCTTTCTTCAAAGACTAAGAACCACACAAAAATTTAAAAAAAAAAGATCATACAGTAGTTGCTTAGTGAGATTGAATTCATATTTGAACCAAATTGCTTACAATTTAACATACACTTGTATAAATTTTGTATCAATCTTGGAAGAAAACACTGGAAATGCAGCAGATAGCTGATAGTCAGAACTGCCACTGTCACCTACACATGAGGACACCACAGTGTTCAAGAATTGACATCATTCTATAAAATATCGTATAACCTGGCTAGTTTTCAGGTCGCATCTGATTAAGTTCAGGGACCCTGACGTGACAACAACTGTTTTTAGGCAGACGGGACTAAAAGGCGTAAATAATCAATAAAACATCATTGTATGAAAGCAACTTTCATCACATGGTCGTTATCACTTCAAAGTAATTGTACTTAAAATGATGTGACGATCCTTCCAAATTTAATGCTGGTAAAAATCGGAATTGGACGTTTCTCCATTTGTTTTTAAAACGCCGTCAAGTTTTGAACCATCTTTTGAGAAATTCATGTTTGAGAGTGAAATTCCACTTACTGCTTGCAAAGAGCCTGATAGTCCTTAGTGAGGCGATTGATTAGCTGTTCCCGCAGGTGAGCAGCCTGATTGACCATAGTGTTGATGAAATCCTCACGGTGAATTTCAAACATGCCCATAGTTACCACATGCTCAAGCTGGATTTCAATATTCTTAGCAAGCATGTCAAAGCAAGCAACTCGCTCCTTGTACTCGTCAAATGTATGCTCTTCAGACAAAAATAAGTCGAGACTCTCTTGCGCCTGTTGAGTAATTCAATTAGCAGATAAATTGATATCCACTATGGTCTGAAGTTGAAAGTTGAGCCCTCAGTCGGCCAAAAATTTCGATCTCAACAAATCTGTAATTTGATGAGTGATCTATTGGTAAAATTGCATCATCGACATGTTTACACAAAAAATTATGAAACTCAAACTTTGAGAGAAAATTCAGCTTTTCCAATAAAATTTAAAATTAAGGATAAAGTAATTTTCCACGAAACATGACTTTGCTCTGAATCATAGAATATACTAAAATGGGCCAAATTCGTATAAAAATAAAGGGCGGAATGAGTACGTTTTATTGGTACATTAATATTTCCCACCCAATTATTTTTCTCAAAATATATAAAAATGTTCGTCAATGTCAAGACGAGTGGGCCAACAAGCACAGAATTTTTGACGTGACAGAAACACTTTTTTTTAAGAGATAAGTGGGAGTTGTCATCGAGAAAGTTGATGAAAATGATTGAAATCATCTTTCCAAATATCAAGTGATAATAAATTTTAATCCCCAAGTCGATTTAGATATTTAAGGATGACACTTCCTGAGGATGGCAATCTAGAAATTTGGCTCTTGTATAAATATAATAGAAAGAAATATTTTCTGTACGATATGAAGATTTAAAAATGTATTTCTGAGTCGTTTTTTAATAGTAGCCAGAAATGTAAGAGCCTTAATACGCCTATCGAATACTAATGTTAGATGCATTCTTCCTCCCCAAGAGGCTAGCACTTAGGGAAGTGATAGCCGTGAGCCGTAGCTGGTACCTGATTAATCAGATAAAGATAATCTGCGTTCTCCTGGGCTCTCTTTGTAAGGGTGACTGATTACATTGGCCAGCAAAGACACTGTTCTCTGCTGTAAAATCACTTCCCGGTGATTCGGAACCCACCTAGGTCCAACTCATCAATTGCCATCATCCAACTCATTTCCCACGCACAGGTCTCAGGCCTATGTGGACTTCATCCTAAGAAAATCCTATAGATAGGCGTCATTATAAATATTTTAAAATGTCCAAAGTTCTGACAGTGAAATTGGCAACACAGACCTTGGCTTCATCAACATTGATGCCAATTTCACTGATTGGAGCGTCAACAGATGATTTCTAACAATTTTCAACAATGAAAAGAAATAGCAAAATGGATCCAGCATTAGGATTTCAATAGGCGTATTAAGTTTGGCTCTATTAATTTTGGCTACTATTAAATAAATACTGATTAGAAATACATTTTTAAAACTGATCGTTCAGAAAATATTGGTTTCTATTGAAACCAAATTCCTAGACGGTACTTTTATCCTTGCATGGCAATTATTGGAAAATTTTCTATTAAACTATATCATTTTTGTGGAAGAGCTAAACATGTTGGGGATGCGTCTTCACATATAAATCAATCATCAAATCACATATTTTTTGAGATCCCTGAATAAATAATTGAAAGATAATTCATCACAAAGCATAAATAAGTATGTTCAATTAATAAATAAGAATCCAATAAAAATTGCTCAAGTGGTTCAGAAACTTTAATCATAACATGATGAATAGAAAACACCAAACTGAAATAAAAATGACATTCAAACAGTGCCAGAAAATGTTTGTACAAGAGTGAAACGTCCGCCACAACAATATGTTTTTATTTCGACTAGAAATTCTAACTCAAATAGATCTTAGTTTTAATTGAATTAGTTTTTTTCATTTAAATTCAACCATATCTGCAGAAAGGAAATTATAAACACAAAAGATCACTTACCTCACCATTGATAAGATGAATGAACTCATCAAAATCTTGCACCCTCAATTCTGGTCCGATTCTCTGATCATTCAAAGTGTCTTCAACCTGTTTTCTGCACTCATCAACGATTTCAGGTAGAATAACAGGCTGTCGAATATTCAAAATGCGCGTTAGAGTATCGGTTTTGGTCATCATAATAATAAAGAATAATTGAATTATTTGGAATATCCATAATATTGATTTTGTTCGAGTTCTATATCTAAAATAAAGCTGGCAACGCTTAATTTATCACTTGCACTTTATTTACACATATAATCACAGCACTAACTGATCAGTAATGTCTTACAGAAAAATAAGCAATTAAAAACAGATAAATCGATATTGTTCAACTAATAAAGAGATTTCAATAAACTGTACAAAAATCAATCACTAAAAGTTAAAAGGCCGATCTAATATTAAATAATAACTGTACAATAAACTGTCCAATAATATTAAAAAAGAAACGTCGAAAAAGAAGAATTAACTTACGAAGCACTAGTCTATAATACAATAAAAACTATTTAGTAGTTCACTGGTATGAATTAAATAAGAAAAAGAATTATCACTATAGGCACAGAGAAAGAATTATCACTATATAGGCACGATATATAGAACTGTCACAACTTGTTTATCACGATGAATTTCAAACAAGACTGAACTCATTTACAAAAGTCTCCCTCTATTTATATAATTTTCCACAATTGAGATATTTCTCGATTTCTTTACCAACTTCTACCGATTTCTAAAATTATCAATGAAAGACCTTCACGCCCACAATATTCGATAAGACTCCATTAATTTCTAATCAAACAACTAGAAAATTCTACAAAGATCCAAGCAAACACCATAAAAGTGTCAAAAGCAGAGTAATTAATTGATTAGAAGTAAACATTTACATAGCAGATAACAACCTAGAACCACTGTTCCTTCTTCCTCTCTATTCTCGCTACGATATTTTATAGTTTTTTATTTGAAATCGGAAAACAATAATGATTATATATAATACTGGTGCAAAGGAGCATCATACGCGTAGAATAAAATCTAGGCAACACTTTTTTAAGAAGTGGTAGCCGAGTGTCGCAGCAGGTACGCTGTTCAATCAGAGATAAGCTACGAAACTCCTGGGCACTTTTTGTAAGGGTAACTGATTGGATTGGCCAGCAAAAAAGAATGTTCTCTGCTGTAATTCACTTCCCGGTGGTTCGAAAACTGTAGGTCCAACTCATCAATCACCATCATCGAATTCATTACCCACGAACAGGTCTCATACCTATGTGGGCTTCATCCTCCGAAAAAAAACATATCGCTTCTATTGTTGGAGGACCCACCAGTTCGTGAAGTCCTACCTGCGATAAACGACTTCCCAAATGGGTTCTTCGGTTTCAGGTGAAATTTGAACCATTGGTGTCAGGTAGTAGAAATATTTTTGGAAAGAAGTTTTTCCATTCAACTCTATTCAAACATAAAGTTTTTACACTGGACACATTTTAAAGTATACAGAAGATCCATCCCAACGGCGAGAGCTAGAAAACATTCATTGAACAAATCGAGAGTTCAGAGCAAATCCACCAGTGCAGATTTTCTCTAATGTCAAGTACAAATTTGCTCAAATGTCAAGTGTAGCTGTAGCTTTAGCTCTCGCCGTTTGGATGGGCCTAAACCAGACATGCATCAAAAAATTTCAAATTCATTCAGTTCTCAAATATACTTTAATTTTGGAATTTCTATTTTTCCATTGCTCTTCTCTCCAAAATATTTGAGATAATGGATGAAAACATTTTAATTACTGTTGTGGTCTGCAACCAAGCGCCGAAGAAGAACAACATAGTTCGAAACGCGTCCGCCGCGACTCAAAAAAGGTCAGTTCTGCACAGCAAGATAATACATATGAATAATTTTAATTACTGACTCTTCAATTGAGAGGAACGTCACACATTACAAATTGAATATTCTCAGGAAAATGAATCATGGAAAAATATTGAAATCTTTTTGAATTTGCTGTTCAATGAGCAAATACTGCATTATTGAATTACTGTTTATTGAACACACGTCAATGAACAAAATATTAAACATAAATAAAAAATGCTTTCATTTTCTAGTTCCTGATCAAGCTAAGAATGGTTCGTCGTGACAAAAATCAATCACAGAAAGAGTAGAAAACAATATTAAATAAATAGACACTGCTTCAAGTATTATGCTCTCTGTAGTAGCGACCAAACTGTTCGGTTCGAGATAAAATATAAAATAATTATTATAGAAACAATTATTTTCTTAAAAAACTTACTTTGAGTGGCGGTAGTTTGTTATCTTGTTCAACATCTAAATTTATTAATTTTGATTCCAGCCGCGGAAGAGTTAGAACTGCCTCTATCATCATGTCATAGACATGCAGAAGGACTTCTTTGAATCTGTTGAAATTTGGCTCAAATTGGATAACCTTATTTCTCTGTATCACCATAATTATGAAGCCTGGATTACTCATCTGAACGAAAAAAAACAAATAAAATAGGTTTATGATGATTAAAATGGAATAAAATAATACAGAGAACTGAAAAAATACGAGTGAACAAAGTAAATCACAACATAACTAGAGAATGAAGAGACTTTGGCAAGAAAAAAGTATGGATTGCATAATCATGAGACTATTCAAATAAAATTTGATCAATGTACTAAGGACAATAACAGGATCCAGGACAAGGACAAGGACAGGATCCAGAAAAAGCAGTTAAAGTTGCCTTAATACTAAATAATTTATTAAAAAAGTGTAAAACATCCACTACTGAAGCTGATCTACTTAAACCTATGATAAACTATACGGTAGCAGTTCAGATTTATTGAAAGAAAATAATGTAACAAATATTATCTTTATACTGATTTGGAATCAATAAAAACTGCCATACTAGTACTAGTAGAACGTCTTGAAATACACAACTGATGACTTCTTCTCGTAATTTTTTGACAAACTTCACCACAGAAGTCACTAAGATAGACCCGCACTTCTCATGTAAAAAATTAACAAAACAATTTGAGAAGTCTTATTTGAATTATTAGTAAAAGATATGAATACCAATATTATAATCTGGATTTGAAATTTAATTTCCTCATTAGAGTATTTGTAGTTTACTGACTGCCTGCTTTTTCAATTGAGCTTTCACATTTGTAAAATTTATCTGAACATAAATGATAACTTTGTACATACCAAACATTTAGTCTATAAAACGTTTTCTTAGATATTCAATTGATAGAATAAGTAGTTATTACTCACGCCAATGTCTATAATGAAGTCGGTGTAATCAACAATTGAATTGTAGCACAAAGACTGCAACTGAAAAGTCATTATGGCAGCGACGCAATTGTAAAAACTTTTAAGCTTCTTTTTCAAACTAGAAGAAGGAATTTGTTTCTTTCGGCTCCCCTTAAAGAAAATAAATGCGTGCAGCATTAAAACAATCAATTTACATAATTATGTCTAAGATGAGGAACCATGAACTAACATGAAACATTGTTTCTCTAAGTATTGGAGTCCTATTTATCTAGTTACTGAGCTACAATATTACTTTTATGGCTACAGTTTACTATTGCATCAAAAATACAACTAGAACACTAAATAATGCCTACAATGATGTTCTTGGTGTTGGAGATGATGATATTGTGATAGTTATCCATGATGAATGAGACTGATGCTGTCCAAACCACTTTAATTAAAAAAATATGAGAGGCTATAATTATTTTCGACTGTTACATCATTATAAATCTCAATAAACTAATAAAACAAATTTTAAAACAAAAAAGAAACCGACTTCAATGAAATGATACTCAAGCATTAAGGGTGTTTGAACAAAAAATTTTATTCACTTTTTTTTGTTGGAAACTTTAAAGTTCATTTAGTCAAATCCAAATGTGACATTAAAAAAATCAAAAAAATAAATTGCAACCTATGTGTGTGACCTTGAAGTGTACATTTCAAGCATTCTTTGTGCAAGCTACAAATGGAAACGAAAATTAACAAAGCAATGAAACTTTGGGACAATTTTCTTTAAAATATGTTCTTTACAGTGATCTATTGTTACGAAAGCAAGCAAAGCAGTTATTTACGCACATAGAACTACGTTATTCTACAAAGATCATTCCATTCATGATCGTACGTGACTTAAAGCGCAAAATGCATTCTCTTGCTATCAAGTGTTCTCTTTTCACATGTCTTTGTCACTCTTATTATTCAAGTCTGCAACTCTCTCACTCAATTGATTTCTCGAGACTCCTCTTGATTTCTTTAGAATTCTGGAATGATTGAGATCATGTTTCTTGAAAATTCTCGAAGTGTCTGGTGAGCTCCAAATTCTTGGAATTGTACAACTACAAAAGCTATATAAACGAGTCCACGTCAACCAGTGAGTCAGTTTTTACAAAAGCTTGTGTGACAGTATCGTTTTAGAAACCTGCGTGACAGATTGTATTACAGATCTCGGGAGAGAAACAATCCAGTGCCAGTGGAGTAAGCAGTGCTTTATTCAGTCTTTAGACGGTGTTAAGTGCAGAGACAAGTGTTTACTGTTTATGCAGCTTACTAATAGTTTAAAGACGTTGTGTTAAGTGATATTATTTGGGACTGTCAAATAACGAATTGGACTGTGTTTTGTAAGTGATTAGTGGCTCTTTTTGTCATTTCTTTCTACATTATTGTACAGTTTATTGGACTCTAGTTTCTTTTGTTATTGATCAGCCTGTAATTACTTATTCATTAATTCTTGTAAATAATTACTGAAAATAGCTATTAGCTTGTCATTTGATGATCTGTCTTATTTAATTAATTAAACTTGCAATTAATTTGTGTGAATAGACTAATTTTGTATAAATAAAGTGCAAAGTGCAAGTGTGAACTTTAGTGTTGCCAGCCTTATTTTAGCTATTAGAACCCGTAACACTACTTTTAATAACAAAATATACATATATATATTTTTTTTTACAAAAACCTTTTTTTATTGCATTGTTCAGTGAAATTTTCAGTTTCAAATTTAGATTAGCAAACGTGGGTTTTAATTCCCTACTCAATTCAATTTTTTTTTCGTTTAGAAACGTAGTTTGTTTGAACAAGACAATGTTTTTACGTACGCTCGTGCGCAACACCGCGCATGCGAGGAACGAAGGGGTGGGGCGGTAGCCTTCCCGTTCTCGGCTGAGTGGCCGGGAGTAACCTTGGGGATTCCGTTGTCGTCTTGAATGTGTTGTGTTGTGACCGATTGCATTGGCATATGACTTCCACTTGTTTATCTTTTTCTAGACCTTTTAGTTACAGTTTATTTAACGTTAGGCGCCATGGTGGAATGAAACATTATAAAAATTTGGTAAATGCTAACTGTTTCAACCCGTCATTAATCAGGCATTATTATAATTCATAATTTATTATTTATTATTATTATTATTATTATTATTATTATTATTATTATTATTATTATTATTATTATCATTATTCTATTATTATTATTATTATTATTATTAGTAGTCTAATGGCTAATGTTGGAGGCCCAAGAGCCAGCAGAAGACGATTGTTGATGTCAACAGTGAACTCTGTTTTGCTTTATGGAGCAGAGGTGTGGGCACCTGCTCTCAGATGGGAGTACAATAGGAAAAGACTTCTGCAGGTCCAGAGAAGAGCAGCACTGAGAGTTGCATCAGCATATCGCACTGTGTCAGAGCCTGCTGTTATGCTGGTTGCAGGGGTCATCCCAATCACCCTTCTAGCACAGGAGCGATATAATATATATCAAAAATGTAAAGCTGGAGAAAGGAAAGAAGATATTGCAAGAGTTGAAAGGAACAGAACTTTCCAAGCATGGCAGAACGACTGGAATCTTGAAGCACGTGGACACTGGACATCAAGGCTGATACCCAGAGTCAAGCAGTGGGTAAACCGGCCTCATGGAGAAGTGGGGTACTTTGTGACACAGTTCCTGACTGGTCATGGATATTTCCGATCTTTTCTCCATCAGTTGGGCAAAGCAGATACACCTGAATGTCTTTACTGTCCTAAAAGTAGAGATGATGTTGAACACACCTTCTTTCTGTGTAGCAGGTGGGAAGAACTAAGAGAAAGAGTGCAGGCAGAACTGGGTTGGTTATCCCCAGAAAACGTTGTTTCTGTTATGCTCCAAGGCAAGCAGCAATGGGTGAAGATGGTTAACTATATAATCACCATACTACAGACAAAGAAGAGAGATCTTGATGCAGCAGGGTAGCTTGAATAAGCTAAAGGAATGAGAGGCCGTTCTGAAGTAATGTGATAAACAGTTCCAGGCGGTCTCTAGGTTTGGAGGTGGTTTCAGCCAATAGTTCATGCTCATGTACATGTCAAATGGCAAAACGCCTTAATAAAAGAAATTAAAAATTAATTATTATTATTATTATTATTATTATCATTATTATTATTATTAGTAGTAGTAGTAGTAGTAGTAGTAGTAGTAGTAGTATTAGTAGTATTTTATTATTAGTCTATTATCATTGGGCCTAATAGTCTATTATTATTAGTTCATTATTAGTATATTATTATTATTAAATTATTATTATTTCTATTATTATTATTATTCTATTATTATAATTATAATAATAATAGTAATAATAATAACTATTATTATTATTATTATTATTATTATTATTATTATTATTATTATTATTCCAATATTATTATTAGTGTATTATTATTATGGTTTATTATTAGTCTAATATAAGTCTATTATTATTATTATTTTATTATTAAATACACCCTTAAATACTCACATACCAGAAAGTTTAAACTAAAGTATTTACTTTAAACTGAGAACAATTTTAATTTAATACGAGTAATCTTTTGAAGTTGGAGCCACATTTTCTATAAACTTCTAATAAACAGATCATTTCTTATCAACTTCAAAGAATATTTGGCTCCGACTTCAAAAGATTACTTGTATTAAATTTAAAATGTCCTCAGTTTAAAGTAAATACTTTATTTTAAACTTTATACTACGCGAGTATTATTAATGTTTGAGTATCATTTCATTGAAGTCGGATTCGTTTTTGTTTTAAAATTTGTTTTATCTTAACCTTTTTAGTTGAATTTTCAAACTTTGAAAACACGAGAAATTTCTTATATCCTACATTATGAAATAGCCTATTTATCAAATTAGCAAGCCATATATAACATCCAAACTAAAGTAACTAAAAATTAACCAAGAAAAAATATTAATAAACTACGGAAAATTCTACAACTATTTAATGTAGAATATTGTACTTGGGAAAATTCTAGGACAACTAGACCCCTGACTAATGTCTACAATGATGTTCTTGGTGTTGGTGATGATGATATTGTGATAGTTATCCATAATGAATGAGACTGATGTTGTCCGAACCACATGAATACGTGGCGAGAAGTGGAATATCGTCTCGACGTGTGCAGGGCAACAAATGGATCCCACGTTGAAGTCTACTAACATTCAAGCAAAACTTGAAGGTACTCTCTTTCATTGATGTAGGTTTCTATTAATTTAACCAATTCATTTATACTTAAAACTAGGGAGTTATTTTTCAAACACCCTTTATAACACAATAGGTTGAGGTAAAATGAAACATTACAATGAAAAATTTCAAGTTACCACATTGAACAGGTGTAGGATCTCTGGATACCACTCACAATTGAGTCTCTTTAAAACACTTCCGATATGTAGCTGAACTTTTTTCTTAAAGTTATGAAGATCTAGAGCACTCTCTGTACTTTTAATATCGGGCATAAGTCTCAAATCACTAAAAACACACATTTTACAGAAAGATTTAGTCTCAAGGAGGAGTTGAATTAATTATGACGTGGAAGCACATTTTTTAAATAAAAGAGGAAGATCTTGAAGAGTTTTGATTTTTTAGAATCTAGAACTTTTTTCAAGAATTGCTTGGCAAAAGTTGAACATAGTAATCAACACTTATAATGACTAGACCATTAATATTTCAATTTATTAAGCTTGTGTTCAAAAAAGATTAATTTGCTTCAGCACAACCCTGATGCTCTGCAGTTTATATATATATATATATATATTATAATGCTTATATTATAAATGTTACAAATTCATTCATACTCATAAGGCATAACTCAATAAGACAGTTTTACCTCATCTTCAGGAGTTCAGTATTTTGAGAAGAGAAAATGCCCTAGAATATCTTGATTCTTCTAGAATATAGATGTTTCACTTTCAGATAACATTGCCACATCTTGAACACAGATCTGTCATAATTAGTACTGATCTGAATAACATAATTTATATACAGTTCTCAAATAAATGAAAGGCGAAATAGAAGCACCATACAGTTGAATTTGTAAATGACGTTGATAAAGTATAGAATTTCTAAACTAAAATCAACATTTTACTATATAATATTTAGTAAAAAAAAGAAGATAATAATAATAATGTGAAGATTGTTTTACCTGTAGGACTTGTGCCAAAGATCAAGTATTTGGCCCAAAAGAGGATTAACTGCATGGAGATTCCTCAATAAAATTTTTTTCGACAAATGAAAAGAGTTCTTGACCGAGTCGGGGAGTTTTTTTACTTCAGCTCTTTCTTTTGTTTCAGCCGATGTGACTCTTGCTATAGGATCACATGGATCTTTCAAAACAAAATCGACTATAGCTTTCTTAACACTCAACATGCATTCTTCCTGAAAAACAGTTGGTAATACATTGTTTTTTACTATTGGCCATTGCATTATAATATGTACTATAATTACAGCAGCATTGTTAAATCATTGCATTGTAATGGATGCAGGACTCACAACTTTTGCAACTGAAATAATACACATTCAATATTAATAATCCAATGATTATTAAGCTTTTTTAAAAAAGGTAGATTGATTGGTAGCAGACCTGGAGAATGCAACCTTAAACGGTCAGATCATTACAAAACTACCAAGCATCCCATCATTGAAACGTCATAATACAGTTTAATCTTGCCAAATGATGCCTACATGAGTCTTGAGACGTGGATGAGGTGAATAGATGAATGACGAGAAACACCCATGGCTGAACTCAAGACTCCAGGAAACGAAGCCAGACTGTCCTATCTATTTATAGACCAACCAACTACGCCACCAGAGCCGCCAAAACACAAGCACCAAAGACTGAGTAGACACAGGACACAGGTTTAAATATTATAACAGATTTTGGAAAAAGCAAGATTAATAAGTGGTGACTTCTAACAGTATAAAAATTATTATTTTGAATTTTTAAAAGAACTAATTATCACTTCATCACTAAAGCACTATTCAAGTGAAAAAGATGACCAATAGATGTAACAATGGGATTCATTGATAATTACTTGGCTCATTATTTTGAAAAGTGCATGAGTGACGTTTGGTGATACTGGAGAATGTGCTATAAAATCAGGTGCGACTGAAATGGCAGAGATGCATAACAGAATTCGCTGATTATTAACTGGTTAATAATTTTTGAAAATATTAAGTTTAATAGGTGGTAATTGTGCCCAAGTATTTATTGTTATTCACAATTATTATTATTTTTACACAAAGTCAATTACTCTCATTACTTCAATAAAATGATATTTTGGTTACCTTGACTTCCATCATGAGTTTTTCTGTGTATTGAGAATGTTTCATTTTCAGTTTGGCAGGAATCAAATTTCGTATGTTATCGAGCCAAGTCTTCTCAACTGGAGCCACATGCACTGTATCTATACCATGCCGAATGTAATAGTAATAGCGCATAATTTCTTTTTCTTCTGGGGTGGGCAGAGATCCATCGTTAGTCTTTTCTTCATCTTTTCTCATAATCAATTTCACAAGACGCTTTCTGAACTCTTCTCTCTCGTTCCTTAACTTAGTGTACATCATCGCTTTGCTCTGCAAAAATATTATGTTCAAAAAATTATAGAAATTGTTTCTCAAGAATTTTAACATAAAAAATTATGTGAGAAAATAAGAGTCAACATGAAGGATCACAAAAGGTTGAGAAGTTATTGAATAACTTGAAAGTTCAGTTCTTCTAAAAAGGAAAAATACTTACTTATTTATGATGGGTCATTTTTCATATTTTACATATACTATAATAATTAGACCAGTTAGAGTTCTTAACAATGCAGAGCTCAGAAAAAGAGCTGTCCGAACGGCACACCAATACCCATAGAGCAGTTCCAACAGTTTAGATTCTAGCTCCTAACAGCCAAGAGATGATCTAGTGGTAGATTTTGCTCTGAGCTAGATTGAGCTCGCTTAGAGAGCTTGGTGACTCACGTTTGGGTAGACTTTTAGTTCAATTAACCAAGGGTGGGTCCTTGCACAGTGGAGCATTCATTATCGGATAATAATCACCATTCTAAAATCAGACAAACGCTGTGGAATGGTGTATGACAGATTAGAGCAGCTTAAATAGCACCATTCCACAGCATTTCTTTGATTTTGTGATGGTAATTGTTACCATCGGGTATTGGAAGCTTAAGAAAATACAAGCACCTTAAGAAAATTTCATCTACTAATCATACTCGATCCTTATATAACATTGATCTAAGAGTATGAAGGAAGTATAATCAGGAAGACAACAACATAAGTGTTAAAGGTACCTCAAAAATAGATTTCCCTGTAGAATTCGACAAAACAAAACAGCAGTTATTCTCATAGTAGGAGAGAGAGATGAACTTTCATGAGCAAATTATCAGTGGTCGGTGATGCATCCTTGATACGTTCAGTGTTACATCCCTCAATTGAATATAAAGAGAATTGGGTATTGATAAATACAAAAAGAAAATTTGAAATGCTTTAAAACAAGAATTATCGTTATTGCTTACACTGGAAGACGCTCGGCTTTGTTTTGCCGATGCTATTGATGTGTCTCGACGTCTTTTTGCTGTGAGATTAATCAATTCACTAGGCAAAGTGAAGAGATCCTCGGGAAACGTTCTCCTTCCAGGCAAGCCCAAGTCGTCATCATCTCCTTCGGTCGACCTGAGACCTTTCTTTGATGTTTCCCTCGTTCGTTTCATTTTATTAGCCTGTAATTTTGCATTAGATGAATTATTATGTACCAATGCTCCAATTTTAATTCTTAAATTAATGAGACTGGTCAAGCGAATGTGGTGTCAAATAATGTACACACTGTTAGCCCAGAATGCAGTCACAGCGTTATTTTTTGCTAACCACGGACATAAATAAGACGCCGCAAATGAAAGCGAGGGTTCATTGAATGAACAACAGAAATGTCTTATACTCACACCATTTATTATGTTATGAAGGGACGGATTCAAAGATCCAAAGATTCAAAGATCCTCACACGTCAACCGAAGCTTATTGTGTGTCCCTAGTACGTTAGTTGGGCAAACCAATACCTGTGCCCTTTACAAGATCCAGGAGTTTTTCCCTATGCTAACGTCCCATTCATCACCTGGTTGTTTGCAGCCAAACAGAGCCCTTCTCCTTGCCCCGAGTCTCTCGCAATCCAGTATGATGTGCTTGGCAGTCTCTTCAGACTGATTGCAAAGCCTACACATCTGACTTTCATTTCTGAGTCCAATTGTGTGGAGATGTTTCCTGAAGTGGCCATGTCCAGTTATCAGAGCAATCAACTGCTTGACCTGACCTCTACCCAGCCTCACCAGCCAGTTGGTGAAGTAGGAGCTTGTGTCTGCTAGCAGCCTTTTGCTAGGTCAAATCCCTCTCTGAGGAAGAACTGGCAGAAAGCAGCCGAGGCTGCTTTACTGTGATGTAAATTGATCTGAAGGACCCTGGGCATTGTCCTTGACTGTTGATTCAAATCGAGGAACCTGCCCTGATGGGGTGGAACCTGATAGGTTTGAGGGCAAGGCAACTTCTGGAGTTACCTTGAGGTTTGGTTCTGGTTCGTATTTGGAAATTCATGTGGTTCCCATAAATAGAGGGAGACTTTTGTAAATTAGTTCAGTCTTGTTTGAAACTCGTTGTGATAAGTGGCAGTAGTGTTAATACAGACAGTGAAATCCCGTTGGCGCTATTACAAACCATACAATGAACTTTCATTGTCTGCAGTGATAATTCTTTTGACAGTTCTATAGTGATAATTCTATTACCTATTACTGTATTACAGACTTGTGCTACGTAAGTTAATTGTTCTTTCTTGATGTTTCTTTTTGAATATTATTGGACAGTTTATACAGTTATTAATTAATATTAGATCGGCCTTTTAACTTTTAGTGGTTTATTTTTGTACAGTTTATTGGAATCTCTTTATTAGTTGAACAATATCGATTTATCTGTTTCCAATTGCTTATTTTTCTGTAAGACATTACTGATCAGTGAGTGTTGTGATTATTTGTGTAAATAAAGTGCGAGTGATGAATTTAAGTGTTGCCAGCATTATTTTAGACATAGAACCCATAACAATTGGTGTCAGAAGTCGGTTTTTTTTGTGTTTTATTAAAAATGACTGGCAAAATTACATTGTGCGATTTAAACATGGCCGATCTCAAACATGAATTAGAGGACCGTGATCTAGAAAC
Organism: Conomelus anceps; assembly: GCA_948455865.1. Taxonomy (NCBI): domain Eukaryota; kingdom Metazoa; phylum Arthropoda; class Insecta; order Hemiptera; family Delphacidae; genus Conomelus; species Conomelus anceps. The sequence continues at coordinate 52,114,580 of OX418218.1, read as the reverse complement.
ATCTGAAAAGAAGTCTACTTTACAAGACCGTCTTCATGAGGCGTTATTGGGAGAAGGAGAAGACCCAGTGACCTACCTCTTTGAGACTCCAGATACAAAATTAATTTCATCCATGGAGGGCAAGCTACAGGAAAATTTAACATCCATGGAGGGCAAACTACAAGGAAATATTCAGGATATGCAGGAGAATATTTCATCCATGAAAGGTAAGCTACAAGAGAATATTTCATCCATGGAACAAAATTTCACATCCATGAAAGGCGAACTTCAAGAAAATATGACATCTATGAAAGGTGAGCTTCAGGATATGAAAGGTGAGCTTCAGAAAAATATGTCATCTATGAAAAAGGAATTACAAGAAGCTATGGAAGAAAAGGTTAGAAATCTTGCTGATTCTGTGAATCAAGAAGTCAACAAGGTGAAGGAATACTTTAAAACAATGGAAAGGCGACTCCAGGAAGACTTGGGAACTATGAAGGAGGATTTTAAAGCAATAGAAAATCGACTTAAGCAGCTGGAGTGTGGTGCTGGAACTTCAAGCAGCAATGAAGAAGTAGGTAAATCTTCTGGTTTTCCAGAAATAGTTACCTCAGACAAGTCAATGAAGGCAGCAAATGAGGAAGATCTCCAGAAGCAGTCAGTAGTTATACCTCAGCACACTGGACTGCCTACTTACGATGGAAAGACACCTCTAGAAGACTACCAAACACTGTTTGAGACAGCAGCCGAGTTCCATGGCTGGTCATCCACAACAAAGGCCTTGTCTTGGTGATGAATCTAAGAGGGGAGGCGTTAGCAATTCTTCACTCAATACCATCAGCTGAGAAGTGGAGTTTCAGTGAGCTGTGGAGACGCCTGGAGATAAGATTTGGCAACAAACACCTGGAGCAGTTGTATCGATCTTAGCTCAATAATAGGGTGCAGAGACCCAATGAATCCTTGCAGGAGTTTGAGGCTGACATCGCTCAACTTGTTAGGACAGCATACCCATCTGCTAATGATAAAACATATGAAAGTATAGCAGTAGAAAGGTTCCTGAGTGGATTGAGGACAACACAAACCCAGCTTTCAGTAAAATTAGCCAGACCAAAGACACTGAATGATGCTTTGGCCCAAGCAATGGAGTTTGAAGCTGTTTTGCAGTCAGTGCCAGGAGACTGTGGTGAGGGCTATGGGAGCTGAGACTATTGGAGCAAGCACCATTCAGAAGGTTGTGGAATTAGTTCTGAAACAGTTGGGAGTGGCCAAGAAGGAGTTTCAATGTTGTACTTGTGAGAAGAAAAGGCAGACCAGGAGGAAGGATACAGATAAAACCATCTATCAATCTGGAAGCAGTGACAGGAATGTGAATAGATTTCAAAACCATGGAAGGTCAACTGCAGGAAGATTTGAAAACCATGGAGAATCAACTTAAGCAGCTGGAGTGTGGTGCTGGAACTTCAAGCAGCAACCAAGAAGTAAGTAAAACTTCAAATTTTCCTGAAATAGTCATCTCAGAAAAGTCAATGATGGCAGCCAAGGAGGATGATCTTCAGAAACTGCCAGTAGTTATACTTCAGCTCACTGGACTGCCTACCTACAATGGAAAGACACCTCTAGAAGACTACCAAACACTGTTTGAGACAGCAGCCGAGTTCCATGGCTGGTCGTCCACAACAAAGGCCTATGTCTTGGTGATGAATTTCAGAGGGGAGGCACTAGCAATTCTTCATTCAATTCCTTCAGCTGCAAAGTGGAACTTCAGTGAGCTGTGAAAACATTTGGAGATGAGGTTTGGCAACAAGCACTTGGAGCAGTTATATCGATTCCAACTCAACACAAGAGTTCAAGGACAAAATGAATCACTGCAGGAGTTTGAGGCTGCTATTGCTAAACTTGTGAGGAATGCATATCCCTCTGTTGATGACAACATATATGAAAGTATAGCAGTAGAAAGGTTCCTGAGTTGATTGAGGATAACACAAACCCAGCTTTTAGTCGAATTAGCCAGAACAAAGACATTGAGCGATGCTCTTGCCCAAGCATTGGAGTTTGAAGCTGTTTTGCAATCAGTGCCAGGAGACTCTGCGGTGAGGGCTATGGAAGCTGAGACTATTGGAGCAAGCACCATTCAGAAGGTTGTGGAATTAGTTCTGGAACAGTTGGGAGTGGCCAAGAAGGAGTTTCGATGCTGTACTTGTGAGAAGAAAAGGCAGACCAGGAGGAAGGGAACAGCCATCCAGCAACTAGGAATCAGTGTCAGGAATGTGGGCAGTTTCTCGATGGAATCCAATGCAGAGAAGTCCCAGGAGGGTTTGCTGAGGAGGACTACAGTGATCTCTGGGTTGAATGGAAGAAGCCAGTTTGGGAAGAAACAGAAGGAAGATCCTGGCCAGAAACATGTGAGGTCCCAGAAGCGATCAACACAAGGACAACCAACCTGGCAGGGAAATGTCAACAGTGCTAAGGAAGCAAACAGGAACAGGAAGAATAAGGAGAAGCACATCACCACAGCAGACCAAGGTGGCAGTAAGAAGGCAAAGGAAGAACAAGCAGCTCAGGTTCAGCATACTATATCCCCAGAGAAGTCTACTGATGATTTCAGTTCAACAACAGTTGGGAAAATGATCCCGACAAGTGAAAGGGATCTGTTCACCCTGCCCAAGGAGTATGCACTGGCACATTGTGTCACCACCAACAACGGACTTGTGCTACGTAAGTTAACTGTTCTTCCTCAATGTTTCTTTTTGAATATTATTGGACAGTTTATACAGTTATTAATTAATATTAGATCGGTCTTTTAACTTTTAGTGATTGATTTTTGTACAGTTTATTGGAATCTATTAGTTGAACAACATCGATTTATCTGTTTTCAATTGCTTATTTTTCTGTAACACATTACTGATCAGTGAGTTTTGTGAATATTTGTGTAAATAAAGTGCGAGTGATAAATTTAAGTGTTGCCAGCGTTATTTTAGACATAGAATCCGTAACATTATCTATGAGTAGAATGCCTATGAACTCTTGATTCCACAGTAGACACCTTGTAGAAGAATATTTTATTGCCATCTGATAACCGAAGCTTGCATCAATTGATATGACTTTATCTTTTAAAACCTCTTCATAACAACATACTTTTCAAGAACATTTATATGAGAATAATTGAGAGCAATATACTGTACAATGAACTATTATACTAGAGATTGTTGTATGCAATATCTTTTAAGCTTATACGTTTTAAATAGTTATATTTTTACAAAAAAAAATGAGACTAAAAGTAGACTCTACTACCAAAGGTATCCAGGCTGTTATCTGTAAAGATAATAAATTTAGGAAAAGTAGGAATTTACCAATAGGCCATATTGTTTGGCGATGCCTGAAAAGGACTTGCAGGTCACCATAAAAAACAGATTTGAATTTTGAACTCTTAACTCATCCGTGCCTGGAGCATAATCACTCTCCTATAGCTATTAATGAATTAACAAAAGATCAATCTACTTTGATCTCAAAAGTTTCCCTTTCAGGAGAAACTAGTGATGTGATTGAGCGTAATTCATTTCTAATATATGAGGACAACAATCACAATTTTTCCACTGAGTCATATTCTATAAAGAATTAATATATATGTATAGCCTCCACTAAAACAAAATATATCATTGCATGTAGTAGATTCTTTCAGTGAGACCAAGACAACAGAATGTTGTACAAAATGTTGAAGGAAAAAATCGCCACCCTGCAACAGCAGTGCACTGATGCGATTGATCACTGAATATTGATGGAAGCAAACAGCTGTTAGAATTTAATGACAAGGACATTGATAAATCAAGTGCTCCACAAGAAGATCTGTTGGAGTATACTTTGTATTGTAAAAATTACCACGGAACCTAAGGTTTTAGTAAATGGGCATACTCGAATGGAATTCTTTGACTGTAATGAATGCTCAACTTTAAAAAATGAATTTAATGTACTGTTACGGGTTCTAATAGCTAAAATAAGGCTGGCAACACTAAAGTTCACACTTGCACTTTATTTACACAAATTAATTGCAAGTTCAATTGATGAAACAAAAAACAGATCATCAAATGACAAGCTAATACTTATTTTCAGTAATTATTTACAAGAATTGATAAATAAGTAATTACAGGCTAATCAATAATAAAATAAACAAGAGTCAAATAAACTGTACAAATGAATAATTAATTGCAGGTTGATCAATAATTAATTAAAGAAACAAGAGTCCAATAAACTGTACAATAATGCAGAAAGAAATGATAAAAAGAGCCACTAATCACTTACAAAACACAGTCCAATTCGTTATTTGACAGTCCCAAATAATATCACTTAACACAACGTCTTTAAACTATTAGTAAGCTGCATAAACAGTAAACACTTGTCTCTGCACTTGACACTGTCTAAAGACTGAATAAAGCACTGTTTACTCCACTGGCACTGGCTTTGTAATACAATCTGTCACACGGGTTTGTAGAAAACTAACTCACTGGTTCACGTGGACTCCTTTATATAGCTGTTGTAGTTGTATAATTCCAAGAATTGGAGGTCGCTAGACGCATCGAGAATCTTCCAGAAACATGATCTAGATCCTTCCAGAAATCTGAAGAAGTCTCAAGAAATCAATTGAGTGAGAGAGTTGCAGACTTGAAGAATAGGAGTGAGAAAGACATTTAATGAGTGAGAACGAAAGGAATAAAATTGCAGCTCTGTCTGTCCGGGAAAACAATGGAATGATTTAAATAGAACAAGTCTTATAGTAGCGCTCGTAGAGTAAACATCTTAGAAGTTTAGTCACCGTAGTGTTAGTTTCAATAACAAACTATCACCAAAAGTGGGTCATTGGAAAATAACCATACAGCTATACATCTATACGTCTATACATTCATACATCTATAAGTCTTTGTCGTCGGATATATGAGATCACCAACCAAGGCACCTGATGGACTGATCCCGGAATTCGAGGAGGAAGAAGAGGAGAGCCTTCCAGGACGTCAAGGACACAAGTCAGAAGAAAAAGCCACAACCAAACCAACAGGTAAAATGGAAAATATAGAGCAAATAATGAGTAAAGAATTCACTAGAGACATTATGAATATGAAGAGTATTTCTTCAGAATTTAAAGAATGGGCAACAACGGAATTTTAAAAAAATAAGGTTTCAAGAGCCGAGTATGATAACTTTTTAGAATTAGTTCAAAAATTAGCATTGGTAATCATAAGAGTAGAAACGAGAGCAGTGACAATCAGCCAAATAAGTGATTCTCTAGGAAATCCAAAAATTCAAGAGTCATTACAGGACATAAACAAGTCGGTTCAGGAAATTAAAAATAAGGATAGGCCTATCAGTTACGCCGACATGATACAATTACCGAAAAAAATTACTCCAAGCGACTCCCAGCCCAAACAAGTCAGGAAAATTCTTCCCAAGGAACAAGTAGTTCTAATGAAACCCTTAAATTCCACCGGTAACGAGAAACAAGACAGAGAAAAAATAAGGGGAACATTGAAAGCGAATATCGCAAGAAAAGATAACATAAAGATCAAAAAGACAGTACCCGTTAGAGGAGGAGGTCTACTAATTGTATTGGACTCTCTGGAGGACAAAAATAAATTATTGGGAAATAAAGCTGTAAATAATAATCAAATCAAGATTACAGAACCACAAAATAAAAACTCTAAAATAATTGTTTATGACATTCCATCTGATCTAAGTAACAAAGAAGTTGCTGAGGAAATATATAATAAGAATTTCACAAATTCAGGCATAGGGAAACAAAAGTTTGAGGAAGGTTGCAAGCCATCATTCAAATTAGGTCCAAAAAACAAGGATTTCGTACATTGGGTTATAGAATGTGAACCAGAAATTAGGAAAACAATCATTAATAAGAAAAAGATATTTATCGATATGACATCGTGTAGGGCTAACGATTACGTTGCAGTGCAAAGATGCTTTAAATGTCAAATCTATGGGCACATTAAAAAACATTGTAAAAAATAAGATGACGTTTGTAGTCATTGCTATGTCACAGGACACAACATCAAATCCTGCCCCTCCAGTGATAAGTCTCCAGTATGTCTCAATTGTCAGAGAGCAGATAAACCGGCAAATCATAAAGTTAATGACTCAAAATGTCCCTGCTACTTGAAAGCCTTGCAACAATCCATCGATAGAACAAATTATGGAAGTGTTTAAGAAAATAAAGAATAGAATTTCCAGGCCAGATTCATCGAAGCAATTGATCCCCTCAAATATAAAATTAGATATTAGAGATTTTCCAGCATTTATTGAAAGAAAAAATCTAGTTAAACAATCAGCAAAAAGTAGGACATCATTGATTTTCAGCTTTGGACAATACACAGATTTGAATTTATCATTAGCTCAATGGAAAAAAAATCGTTTACACATTTCAAAGGGACAAGCACATTCAGTTAAGAAGAAAACGCTGAGTCAAGAAGAATTCAATAGCCTTCCTTCTATTTATTTACGGAACATTAATAATAGCTCAATCCATTGTCATGTTGTGGAAAACTCGTTGACATTGATATTAGCTGAAAATAATAACAATGAATCTGAATTGGAACTCCGTGACCTTCTTTTTGCAATAGACAAATATGCATCGCTGAACAAGCATATTATTACAATTGGAATAGATTATTTTGATATAAGTACCGAATTTTCATGTCTAGAGCTATTAAGCTTAGTAATCACAACAAAGAACTTGAAATATGTATTCTATTATAGTGGAATAAACAACTTGAAATTTCTGGATATACCACACGATGATAATAGCTTAGAAGATTGCCCAAAAGGATACTTACCAGATGATTCTATTATCAATGCTTATTTGAACAGTATGATAGAACTTAGGAACTTTATTCAGCAATATGATGTTCTAAATTCAATGATTTATAAGGAAATACTGTCATCTTTGAAAGCCAGTAATATCACTTCATCAGCAGCATATATTCAAGAAATCAGACGAAATGAGATGAACATCTATGACAATCAACTGAGGACTTTCCTGTGGCCGACATCCACCGCATATCGAATGGGTTTCTGCTTGGAGAATAAAGGTAAATATGTTCCGTTTGATGAAGCATCGAAAACATTTTTAACAAACGAAAATTATATTTTAGTCAGTAGAGACACGCAAATAATGCTGAATGCCGAGCTCCTAGAGAATCTGCAGAAGATTGACATATCAAATTGTAAGATGCCAAAAATATCTTGGATGGATGGAGTACCTGGATGTGGTAAAACACACTATATACTCCAACAACATATACCAGGTAAAGATCTAATCCTGTGTCAGACAAGAGCTGGAATTAGTGAAATCAGGCAAGAAGTGAATAGAGTCTACAAGAATAAATATGAAAGGATAATAAAACAGGACTATAGAACAGTTTCATCTTTTATAATAAATGGCTCAAAAAAACAATACAAACGCGTTTTCATAGATGAAGCAGTATTAATGCATGCAGGTTTTGTGGGGTTCGTCTCGACTCTGTCTAACGCTTCTGAAATTATTTTATTGGGAGATTCAAACCAAATACCTTACATAGAAAGAAGCAAATTAACTGCTAAATGGTTCCATATCTCCACATTCTGTGAGAACAAATCATACCAACCACTAACTAGGAGATGTCCAATTGACGTCTGCTACATTCTTTCCAGTTACTACAAGAGCATTGGTACCAAGAGTGAGATCCTGCTCTCTATCAGACCACCAATAACAAATGGAGAAATCGTACCACTAGAACCCAACACTCTAGTATTAACATTCACACAGCTTGAAAAGAAAATGGTGCTAAATGATCTTGGGACGAAACTTCTTAACTCTATAAAGGTGCACACAATTCATGAAGCACAAGGTCTAACACACAAGGATGTTGTTTTGATAAGGAAAAATAATAAGCGATTAGAAATATATAATAGCACACAACATGTGATAGTAGCAATGAGTAGACACACGCAAACCTTCAGATATGTCACAACAGGGCAAGATGATTTAGTACTGGCTTCAATACAAAAACTAAGAAATGTTAGTGGAGAATTTCTCTCAAACTGGCATGAGAAAAACATGAAAATAATTATTAAACAATGATGAATAATGATATTCTATCTTTAGGGGAAGAACTAGAAGCTTTTCAAGAAATAGATGACATAACTGTAGATCTCGCGGATAATCTAATAAGATTCCTAGAAGAGTACAATTTGAAAATATTTTGTCTTAATATAAGAAGCATAAGAAAAAACTTCAATCAATTGATGGTACAGCTGCAAGACATGTCATTGGAATTTGATGTTATTGTTCTTACTGAATGCTGGATAAAAAATGAGTATATTCCACAGCACATGGAGAATTACAATATTTTTACATCAACAAAAAGTCCCCTCCAGAATGATGGAATTGTCATCTACACAAAGAAATGTTTCAGTGTTTCATGTTTGGAATGGGAAGTTAGACAGGCAAATGTATTAAATCTAAAATTGGAAACAAGGAACAATCATTATAATATTATAGCAATATATAGATCTCCATCTCACCATGATATAACAGACTTTTTATGTGATATGAGACAGGAGTTGAGTAACCTGCAACGGAGTCAAATCATATGTGTTGGGGATATGAATATAAACACACAAGGTCACAACCCACATCCACAATTACAGGATTATTTGAACTTTTCCAGTGAATATGGATTCAAACACTGCATCAAGAAAGCTACAAGAATTACTGGGGAGACATCTTCCTGTATAGATCATATTATGATTAATTTTGAAAAGCAAGTATTACCTATAGTTTACGAATCCAGTACCACAGATCACTTCAGCATAATCTTGGGTTTGAAAGAAATTTCTAGTACAATTGTAAATAATGACCACAGCACTCTCCGGAAATCTATAGACTTGATTGGATTGAAGCGGCAACTTTCAATGGAAGACTGGGAAGAGGTATTAAATGCTCAAGACACCAACGTAGCCTATGAGAAGTTTATGGTCATTTTCAAAGGGTATATTGAAGAAAATACCAATTACTACCACCAACGATAACGTCTAAAGCCTATCAAGCCATGGATAACAAGAGGACTAGTCTCAGCTATAAGGAAAAGGGATCTACTTAACAGAAAAAGGAAGAAGCACCCTAATGACACTATACTTGCTCAATACTACAGACAATATCGCAACACAATAGCAGCAATAATTAAAAATACAAGAGAAGTTTTTTATAAAACAAAATTAAATGAAGCACGGAACAATATGAGAAGAACCTGGCAGCTGATAAAGGAGGCAACTGATGCAGTCAGCAGGAGAGAAGACACATTAACAAAAATCATAGTGGATAACAACATTGTAACAATGGAAGATAATCACGAAATCGTCCTTGAAAAAACTAATGAGCATTTTGCTAATATTGGAGCAAATTTGGCCAGTAATATCGCAAATAAAGTAGAAAGATCACTTCACACTATAGTAAATGAATACAAACCAACTAAAATTTCGCCTTTTTCAATGTTTTTTCAGCCAGTTATGGAGCAGGAAGTACTGGACACTATCAATACTCTCCGAATTGATAGTTCAAATACAAAATTCAAAATTCTTTATTTATTCCACCAAAATACAATATTTACAAAAAAATACACTTGAAAAAACTTACAGGAATACTCCTACGAAGACTACTCGTCTGTGTGTAGGGGTGAGTTCCTTAAAGTTGAGCTATCGATAACAATACATATAAATCTTTAATAATATTATAGTCCATAACAAGGAACATAGTACAGTAAGAAACAGTATAGAATAGTAAGAAGGGATACAGTCTATAAGAAAGAAATGACTAATCGCAATATTAGAAATTTTAAGGAAACTAGAACAGAGACTGGCAGACACAAAGTAAAATGCTTGTGATTTCTTCATTGAGGAAAAATAGGTAACATAAGTAGAATTTAAAAATTCACTAGTTAAGAAAAGAAATACAAATCAGCAAGTCTATCAAGAAAGATTCCAGATAGAGTTGATTTTAGTGCCAATATACAGACTGAAGCAGGCTTTCTGACATTTCCCAGCCCTGGCAGAAGAGCCATCCCTCCACCCTACGCTTGTATGCTGCTACACTGCATTCTTCCAGCATAATCCTCATCTCAACAGGCAAGTTACGGTATACCATTTGGGCTTGGTAAAAAGGTGTTCTCAGCTCCAATCCATGAACCACTTGAGGTGTCTCATAGCCAAAGTTTACTCTATATCGTGTTGGATAGGTATGATGAATTTCTGGCAGTATATTCAATCTATTGTTTTTAAGGTAAATCAATAAGGACTTTATATAAAGTTGTCTGATGTTTAAAACCGGAAATTCTGTGAATAGTTGGATGGTTGGATATTGGTACTCTTTATTTAGGATAGTTTTGATTATTTGTCTCTGCGACACCGCAAGTGGCTCCAATAGGGTAGCGGGCAGTCCACCCCAGACGATTATACCATACTGGATAATGGACTGGACGTAAGCAAAATATACCGTCTTGCAGTGTTTCTTACTCAAAACCTGACTCAGCTGAGAGAAAGCATAGAGTAACCTTCTGAGTCGCCTCTTGACAAGCTGTATATGCAGACTCCAACTTAAGCTGTGATCGATTGTTATGCCCAAGTACTTGTACTGGTTAACTCGTTCTATACTTTGACAGTTACAGACAATTGATGTTGATTCTCCGCATGAGTGAAGTTTCAGATCTCTAGGTCCTGGATCTTGCTGATTATGGGTCACAATGGCCATGTACTTGGTCTTACTTATATTTACAGTTAAACAATTGTGGTCAAACCAGCATTTTACTTTGGCCAAGTCAGTTGTTGCATTTTTGTAAACTTCATCCCAATGCTTACTGGTTGAGACCACTGCTGTATCATCAGCAAATAAAAAAAGTTTACTATTGATGTCCAGCAGTGGTAGATTGTTAACATATATCAGGAAAAGTATAGGCCCAAGGGTACTTCCCTGCACAACACCATAATCAACTTTCTCCAGACCACTCATACCATCATTGATCTGTACATATTGAACTCTGTCTTGTAGATAACTCTTGAACCACATTAAAGCGGTATGTTTAATTCCAAGCATATCCAGCTTTATCACCAGCTTCTCCCTATCCACTGAATCAAAAGCTTTTGCTAAATCTAAATAAGTTATTATCAGTTTATTCCTTATTTTTATGTTGTCTGAAATAAATTTTGATAAATCAAATAATGCATCGGACGAATTTTTTGATTTCTGAAACCCATATTGTGAGGGGCTTAAAAGGTTGTATTGGTTTAAATATTGCATTAATTGGATCTTTACGCATTTTTCAAGTATTTTAGAAGTTATTGCCAATAGGGAAATAGGACGATAGTTTGAGTACTCATTTTTTTGCCTGATTTATATATAGGGATTACTTTGGATATTTTAAGGATTTCTGAAAATTTCCCTGTCTGTATGCTCAAGTTAATTAAATGTTGAATAGGGGGAAGGAGGGTGCAAGCGTTCTCTTTAATCACTCTAGCAGGTATGTGGTCGTGGCCTGGGGCGCTATTACCTCTCATGCTATCAATCACTTGCTTGATCTCTTCTTGAGTAACACATTGAAACTCAAATGTGGACTCAACAGCATGATCAGAGTCATTTACTTCTGGCTCACCCGTTGGAGCTATGGAATCGGCTAAGCGCTTCCCTACAGAGGCAAAATACTTATTGAAGTTGGTGCTGACTTCAGACGCACTCTGTTGCATGGTAGACTGCCCATCCCCTAGGAAAAGATTGACAGGAAAAGAGTGTTTTTGAGTAGGTCTTCCCGAAACCTCAGAAACTGTGGACCAGAACTTTCTAGGATTATTTGATACTTCATCTATTTTGTTTTTATAATAACTGTATTTTGCTTGTTTAATAAGGGAGTGGAGTATATTCCTGTACTGTATAAATTCATTTTTTAGGTTTGCACAGAAGGGCTGCCTATTGAGTTTCTTTTTTAGTTTATCTCAATGTCTGATTGATCGAATTAGGCCCATACTAATCCAGGGCTTCAATTTACTATTTTTCGCAGTCACCGGTATTATTTTAGTATGGGAATCTATAGTTTTTTGAAGGGTTTCCGTGAATAGGCGCGTTGCCGCATTCACGTCAATTTCATCAGTGACTAGGTCCCAGTTCTGCATTGTAAGAGAATTATTAATTCCTTGCCAATCAACCTTTGAGAAGTGCTCTTCTTTAATAATAGTTTTTTTTCTCTTATTTGATAATATATTCAAGCATATGGAGTAGTGGTCGGTCACAGCAGTTTGGAGAATAGTAGTTGAGACATTAAAGGAGTTGGGTACCTTAACAAAATAATGGTCAAGGCAAGTACCACTGGCCGGTCTAGTGACCTTGTCTATGCATGCTGTTAGTCCTGCTTCATTCAAAACATCAATATATTTCTCCTGTAGCGAGCCTGGGACTGCATACAGAGTATCGCAATTAATGTCCCCAGCTAGAATTTGCATTCCCCTATTGCGTTCTGCTGATTCTTTAAGATGATTATCAAGAGCATTCAAGAATAGAGGTAAGCTAGAATTTGGACTTCGATAGACAGCAAGGAGTTCACATGGTGTTCCCTCCCAGTCAAAGTCGATGGATAGACAGGTGGCCACACCGCCCAGCTGAATCTCCCTGCAAGATACTGTGAGCTCACAATTCATATAGACTACAACCCCGTCACACTGGTTGAGACTATTGTAGGATCGGAGGAGACTATACCCTGGAATTTCCAAGAGGTCACTTTCGTCATTTAGCCATGCCTCAGTCAGTACTACGCAGCTAAAACGATGTTTAAGACTTTGTAATATAACAATAAATTCATCTATATTTTTTTTATAACTACGTATGTTTTGATGGATCACCGAGAAATCCGCCTTGTCTCCATTCCTCAAAGGGCTTAAGGATTGAAAACTTAAAGAAAAATCATTAATATCTGCACATTCTATGCAGTCAATTGGAGGGGCATCAATAGGGGCCATCAAATCGGTCATTGTTTCTACTTGTAATTAGGTTGTAATGACAAGCCGAACCGCCCGGTTCACTCAACTATTATGAGGAAAAATTATTTTAAAAAAGTAAATAAATAAAATAATGTTTAATCTGTTCATACTGCAATCTGATACCTTACCACAATCTATACTATAATACACTAACCACACTACACTTGCTCAGGCTACACACCATAATACTACAATATAAACAAGTATTAGCATATTTTGAAGCAACAAGTGTTATAATAATAGTAATAAAGTGGTAAATTTTAAAATCCGACGTTTCAAAGGTGATTTGTTTCCATCAGGTTTATTAAGGTAAGTAAGTTGTTTTTAAATTCTGAGACAATAATGTGAATGAAAACCACTCGGATATTATTAAGGCAATAATCTAAAACAAGGCAATCGTGGCAGTCAGTATGACTTTAGTAGAATAAAAGATTAGGAGTGTAAATAGAAAAAAGCTATTACATTTTGAAAGATAAGGATGTAGTCTGGATTGATAAAGGAACTTCAGGATTCTTTCTAGATAACGTTGCCTAGTCATTCAATCATTGTTTAATTCAGATTTCTTGTGAGAAGCTTCTACCATTCCTTACTGAATTGAAATCGTGATTGGAAACAAATTTTTAAAATGAAAGAAGAAAAAAAGGCTATTAAAATAAATAAAAGAATAGACAGTGGAAGGCCTGCAGGCCTATTCGAGAGGTACGTGAAATAACCGGGAATACTATTATGAAAAACACACTTCATTATTCACATCAGTAATAAAACGGCGGTAGGCCGATTAGTTGTTTAGTGTCAGACTTAATAGTTAATTAACGATAGGTAGGCTGTATAAAACTCTGTATATAACATGAAACATTATCAATTTATATTATGTGTGTTGTACTAGTAGTATTTTTTTTTTTTTTTTAACAGTAATTCCTATCTTCCTCTTTATGAGATATGATTATTATTTCTCTCTCTCTAAAGATAAGGTACAGTACATGACATAATGTGACATAAATGGACATATCAAGAAATATGAAATTATTCTCGTATACGAAATTTCTTATTTGCATTGGAATCTATGGATTTATATCAATAACTAGGTGAAAATACTTTAATTAACCTTAATTATTGTGTATCTATGTTGTAATAATCATATGTCGTAATTATCTATCGCATGATCTTAAACTTGTTGAGTATATCTGTTTGGGACATGTTAAGAGTTATCAATTTAACTTAATTTTCATTCGGAGTCGGTGTTTAAGTAAAAATAATAAGGATTTCCAAGGCTTCGTAGTATAAACGACAATCAGTTATGATAAGATTAGACTTCAAGAAGCTGGATTTGTTTTATTTCCGTCTAGGATTTATTTAGTATGGCCCTGAATAAGAGCGATTCATGACTTTTAACGTGTTGTAAACAGCTGTTATTGCGATAACGGACAAGAAAGAGAGAGAATATTACATTTTTTACTTTGTTTTTACTTGAGGTTATGCTCATTATACAAATGAGAAATGTAGAAATAAATTGTACAACGTGCTGCACAGCACTCATACACACGTGTACTTTGCCATACTCTATATTAAATGATAAATGAATAAATAAGAATGAACGGTGGAAATCCTATAGACCTATAATTCGAATGCAATGAATGAAATAGCCTAATTCCATGCTTTGATAATATAAGATTATACACATTACTTTACTTTATTCACATTGAATGTTGAGGCTAATTATAATTAGAAGCTCGTATAGCAACTGAATAATAGAGAATAAAAAGCATAGGATTTCGAGTTTAGTAAGGATTGTTTACAAAAAATTAATGGATTCATACCTAATTAAGATAGTAGGTTACTCCAGGGCTTGATGATGTCGACAACAAAACTCTAAAAGCAGTAAAAGATTATATTGCAAAACCACTGGCTGACATATTCAATAAGAGTCTTTCAAATGGCATCTTTCCCAATTTAATGAAAGAGATTTGTATAAGACCTTTACATAAAGGAGGCGATAAAGTTGATCTTAATAACTACAGGCCTATAGCATTAGTCAGTAATATATCCAAGATACTCGAAAAATTAGTCAGTAAACGTTTAGTAAGTTACCTAGAAAGTAAAAATCTTTTGTCGCCTAATCAGTTTGGCTTCTGGCAGAACAGGAGTACAGATGATGCTATTTTCGAGTTGACAAGGTCTGTAATTGATGGTTTGGACAATGGAAGGAAATGTCTTGCAGTATTTTTAGATCTGGCAAAGGCATTTGATACGGTATCACATGGCATTCTTCTAAAAAAACTTCAGGCTATTGGTGTGAGGGGTGTAGTGTTGGAGTGGTTCAAGTCCTACCTGGAAAATCGTATACAGAGAGTGAGGATAGGGAAAAAATTGAGTTCAGAAGATGGCCTACCAATAAATTTCGGAGTACCACAAGGGACAGTACTTGGACCCATTTTGTATCTCATCTTTGCCAATGATTTATGCTCAATGGATGTCAATGGCAAGGTTATTGCGTTTGCAGATGATACGGCTATAATATTCCATGGCACCAACTGGGATGATGTCTTCAATGCAGCAGAATTGGGAATGAAAAAAATTACATCTTTGGCTCCACAACAACATTCTGACTCTCAATGCTTCAAAAACAAAATTTATAGTGTTTTCACTGACAGATTCCAAAAAAACTTATAGAAACACAATCAAACTTCACCATTGTGAAATGAATAGTATAAACTGTAATTGTCCTTCAATTGAACGCACAGATAATTTAAA
Organism: Conomelus anceps; assembly: GCA_948455865.1. NCBI lineage: Eukaryota > Metazoa > Arthropoda > Insecta > Hemiptera > Delphacidae > Conomelus > Conomelus anceps. Next base: position 52,098,797 of record OX418218.1, on the reverse strand, counting down.
ATATTTAGGAGTTATAATAGATGACTTACTTCGTTGGGATAAACACATCTTACATCAGGTAGCAAAACTCAGAAAATTAATCTATAAATTTATCCAATTAAAACAGTTATTAACAATAGAAATGTTGAGATGTGTATACTATGCATTGTTTGAGTCCATAATAAGGTATGGCATATTGGCCTGGGGAGCAACAAATTTTTGTCACATCAATCCACTTTTCAAGGTTCAAAAGCTCATTTTGAGGATAATAGGATTCAAGCACCCTCTTTATCCATCAGTACTTTTATACTCAGAGCACGGCATCTTAAGCATCAGACAAATCTACTTACTCAGAGTTCTTACATTCATCAAGAAAAACCCACAATTCTTCGCCAACTTGGACCACCCACATGGTACTCGCAGAAGAAACATAGACTTTTCAATTCCTAGGATGACAACATCATTTGCTCAGAGATCAGTCACATATTTAGGACCAAGAATTTTCAATAAACTGCCAATAGACATCAAAGAAATAATTCCAGTTAATACATTTAAAAGGAAAACAAAAATTTGGTTGTTGGATAATGGAATTAATCACAACGAACAATTAATGTCATAAATTGTTTTTCTGTAGCCTACAAAAAAGTCTGAATAATCTGGACTAATTTATCTAAATTACTAACTAGTAGCATGTAGTCTAAAAATATTATTATTAATTGTTATACTTATCAATTTAATATTCAATGAATTAGTAACATGTAACTTTGTAAAACTATCGTAATATTTCTTTGCATGTTCTAATAGCTTATAAATAAATAGACAAAATAGTGGAATCCCGACACATATTTATATAGTGGGAACCACAAAATTCAGAACTGCAATACTTTAGATTTAAGACTTTAATTTATTTTCTGAAATGTTAATTTTTTTTTAAATTTATTGTGAATAAACTCCTCTGGTAGTGTTTTACTCACAGCCAGAGAAATTATTATTATTATTATTATTATTAAGTGCGTGACTAACTGCCTGTTTGCTTTCGTAACAGTACGGTACTTTAAATTTTTTTATTGAATATTGTAAAAATAAAGACCAAGAGATAAGCAACTTGAAAGGAAAAATTGAGAAAAGTAGGAAAGGCTTGGAAACCACGATTTCTTCAGCAAATCTACCTCAAAGAACACCACATGAGCTCATTCATCAGAGAAAAATATAAAAATAACTATTTTCTCAGACAGTAATGGACGTTCTGTTTCAGTTGGACGTTCTGTATCTTACAATGCAGTTGGATAAGATAGTATTGTTATGGGGAATGTATACATTGGGGCTCCTTTGAATATATAATTTATAGAATATTATATGATATAGAATTACCTCACAGTAATTCAGCCGAATTTATTGAAAGTTATAACAAACCTCTGCATTCTCTGACGAAATTTTAAAAGAAAATAAATTTTTATTTGTGGAGATTTTAACCTCCCATATTATAATAGTATTTAGACAGAATATTGATATTAAACATCTAACAAACCCACTTTCTTGAATGCTACTGAATCAAACAACTACAATAATGACCAACAAGAATAACCCCTAGATCCTCCACATGTCTTGACAATATTATTACAAATTCCAGCCAAAATACTGTTATAGCCTATAACTTATAGGAAATACTGTTGATACTGGACTATCAGACCACCTGTGACACTGACAGTGGAAAATATTATTACCGAACAAAGACCGATCTATACATCATACAATGCTAATAACAGGATATTCATTGACTTTTTAAGTGGGGTAGATTGATCAACATGTGTAGCCTAAAAGCTTCTTCTTGCAAGGATGCTTTTAATCAGTTCTTCTGCAGTAGTTTAAGGATTTTTTTGTTTTAATAGTGTTAAAGTAAAATGTCAATAAGGCTATTAATGGACTTTCTGCTTATGTCTGTGAGCTTTTTCATGTATGTATTAAATAAATAAATGTCTTTTGCCGTTTAGACCTTCAAGGTCACAAATAAGAGGCAGAAAAATGATTGGCTGACTGTTGGGATCAGAATATTGTGCCAAAAAAAACGTCAATCATGTATAGAAGATAGAGATCCATTATTTTCGAGAAAATCGTATTTGATCAAATGAGACAGTATTAAGAAAGAGAAAGTTTTTATTACAGGCAATATGGATTCAGAAAAGGGATGTCAACCAAATCTGTGGTTTTTGATATTGTGACTGATTTGTTGGGTACTATGGATAATTCTAGTGGTGCTTTGGGAATGTTCTGTGATTTGACACGAGCTTTTGATATGGTTGATCATGGTCTGCTCTTGAACGTTGAACAAGATGAAACTCTATATGGGTTAGTTGGTAGCCCGGGTAGATTAGTAGATAAGTCCTATCCCAGAGATAGATTTCAGGCTGTGAAAGTTAGTTCAGATGGTTTTCAAATTTCATCTCCTTGGAGTCCAATTGAATGTGGAGCTCGGTGCTGGGACCTACCTTGTTCAACATTTTCATTAACAATATTCTACATAATATTGACTCCAAACTTATTCCCTATGCAGATGACACTACTGCACTAGTTGAAGGCGAAAGTAATGATAACGTTCCAGCCCAGTCTATCAGAATAATGAACCAGCTTCATGAGTGGTTTTTGAACAATGTGTTGATCTGAAATTGTTGAAAACAAATTTCATGAAGTTCACTAGAAACGGTTGTAATGTTGGTTTCCAAGAACTAATCCTTAATAAAGGGGTAAAATATGGTGCCGTTCAGAAAGCAAAGTTTCTTGGAGTAGAACTTCAAAGCACATAACCATTTTGGTATAGATTTCGGCTTCAAGAAACGAATTAGTTTTTTTTAAATAGCTGCCCAAACAGAGCATTAGGTGGCTGGGCGCATTTAGATTTTACTTAGAGCACGCAGACACAAAGCGACATCATAAAGCCTCAGTGACAATACGAATGTCAAGCACTAAACTGGCGCCGACTTGACGCTCGTATTGCGGGCCAGGCCTTATTAGTAAGGCCTTATGGCGTTATTAATAACATCATAACCTTTCTAAGTTGCATATGCTACAGATCTGCGCATACACAGTAGTATGTACTTTTCTCTGGACAAACAGCTTCAGAAAACTGACAGATTGACAGGTACTTGATGGAGTGGATGTTTCATAGCTTAGAGACAAGATTATTTGTACGAGCTAGAATATGTATTACTATTGCATTGGGATTAAATGGCTGACTATAAAAAATGAAAAGTAATGCCTCATCTCTCAGAAATGTCTCATATTTTTTTAAATAATAAACTTAGATACAATGCTTTAATGCGAAAATGGTCTACTATTACTTAGTACAGTCACTGCTGACCTACGGGATTGTAGGATGGGGTTGAACAAGCTACTTGCATCTTGACCCACTTTCAAAGGTGCAAAAATTGATCATGAAAACCACCACGCTATCCATCAGACCAGCTTTCCAATGAGTTCGGTGTGCTCGATGCAAGACAACTTTACTCCCAGGAAATTATTTGTAGACTTCACAAAAATACAGAAAACCTCCATCATAGGAACCACAACCATGAGACAAGGATTAGAAACCTTCTTCTCAATAACGTCGCTAAGAAAGCACTATACCAGAGACACTTCAACCACCTAGCACCGAAATTGCACAATCTGCTTCCCATAAATACCAAGGAATAACACACCCAAGAAAATTTAAAACCCTGGTTAAAAAATGAATAATAAGTACAGAAGAACATCGCATAGAGAGCATAATTTCAAATAATATGTAAGCTCACTTACCCAAGATATTTGCACTCTCACCCGAATCTTACTCACACCTACTCTAGTACATGGGTTACCATAGTTGAGTAGGTTAATTTCCATCTACTTCTTACTCTTTCTCGATATCTGTATAGTTTTTTTTTAGTTTTGTAGTTAATATTTTATACACATGTAAATTTTGGTTACTTTAATTTTTTTGAAGGAAGAAAATAAAAAATGTATTTATTTTATTCATTTATTTATTTAATGCTGATATACACATAGGCTAGGACTAGGCTATAATAACATGAGGACACAGTTTCACTTGAAAAAATTTCAATTTTGGTCTGAGTTATGAATTTAACGCTCGCGGTGCCGTTCGCAGAGCTTGGTTGGGGGGAGGCTATTTTCTTGGTTTTTACATCTTCTCTTGTCAATAAAGGTTTTATGTCGCAAGTAATTAGTGAAAATATGAAACTCTACCAGGTGTAAGACCACTACTAGGGGTGTATTTTTCCCAAAAGTCCCCAAAAATCCCTTTGGTGCCTTTTCTCCAAACCCCTCAAAATTTTAAAATGTAGGTAATTACTGTAAATTCTATAACTCAGTAACAGATCATTTGATAGGGTTGATTCTTCTACTATTATATTAGTCATATAATGGACTACAATAATGGGCCTATGTTAAAGCAAATAGTTTTACTAATAAAATTCAAATTCCCCAAAAATTCAAATTTTTTCAACTGATTTTTCCCCAACTTTTTACGGTAAATTCAACAACTTGTAGTCAATTTTAATTGAAAATAAAAAATATTTTTACTCAAGCTATCTGAAAAGTTTTCGAATCGTGAAGATCAATTTTAACAGCGTCTTTGATCGGTTTTTGAGAAGATTATTGTGGTTTTTGTAGAATGTAATTGAAAAAATTGGGTGATTTAAAATTTAATTGTTCATTATGTATGTTTTATTTATTGAGTATGGTGTGCTTGTTATTTCAACTTGTTCCAAGGTACTGAGTTCGTATCCTTTAGATTTTATATGTAGAATGTGTAGGTTGATAGTGAGGTCAGTAATGAATAAAAGTGTGTCCAGTTTGAATGACATGGTCGGTGAAGGTCAATTCGGTTTTTGTATTTAATGCTTGTTTGCCAATGTAAAATTTGTTACAATCAGAGCAGTTTAGTTTGCAGATCCCTGAGAGATCGTATTTGTTTGTGTTCAGTGTGGTTTTGGGTGCAAGAGCATTTTTATTTTGTTCTGAATGCGATGGTGTGGCCAGCTTTTTTGAAGATTTTTGCTAGTCTGTTTGATTGTGGATGTGTTTTTGACGGTAGTGTTTTGTTTTTTGGTTATTTTATGATTGAGTTTATCAATTAGGTCGTGTTGTAGCTGTTTTCTTAGGCTAGGTATTTTATTGGGTGGGGGGGGGGGGGTAAGGCACTGAGGGGATTTTCTATGAATTTTGGGAAAATACTCCCCGAGCAGTGGTCTAACATCTGGGAGAATTTCAGCTTATCAATAATTACTTGCGACATCAGGCGTTTATAGACCTTTATTGACTGGTTATTGTTTGAGCGGGTTGAACCCTTCGACCTACACCAGGGTGAATCCCCAAAGATGAGGTATGCCTATACTGAGGTTTGACTACGGTCAGGTGCACAGGGGCGAAGGGAAAGGTCTTGGGCCAGAGGGCTGAAACTTGTAAAAGGTTCACATCTGGTAGATGCGGAAAGTAAACATTGAGGCAGCCTAGAGCAATTCACTCTTGCAACTACCTTCACGAAGTAGCAGCAAGAGTTCAGATGTATCTCGCACGCGCGGGAAGTCACCAGTCTCTGCAAAACGCCTATTGGCTTGCATGCACGAGGAGTGACTGGAAGGACTTAGGACGTGGCTCTTTCCCCAGGCTTTCTCCTTTCTGGGATATAAATTGAACTGCTGTCGCAGCGCTAGGGCAATGCACCTTTAGCACAGCAGAGCCCTATTAGATTGCTGCAATCAGTACATGAGTAAGTCTAGCGATTGATTGATCTCCTTAACTATAATCTTAGTGGTATTAGTAGCATAAGCAAATATAGTCCTAGGAGACAGACTTCCAAATAATAATAATAATTGAAGTCTAGCAGATATGAAAATTTATAGTGCAAAAATAATGCCTTACTTCCAAATTTGCGGAGTGACTTAGCAGTCTTAGTAACGTCAAAGACTATAACATTTGACGAATGCTTCGTCTGTGGTAACGCCTAGCCACATATATGATATTGTTTGTGGATTAGCCGGTCTCCTAAGGAGGGTTATATTATATTCCTGGATTTCTTGTTCCATGATGAACTGCGTTGTTAATAATGTATTAACTTTTAGGTGAATTTAACGACTTGCAGCCAATTTAAAATAAGAATAAGTAATATTTCACTCAATCTCTAGGCCGAACGTTTTCCAGTTATGGAAACTCATCTTCAAGGCATCCTAGATCGGCGATGTTGATTTGTTGGTTAGAAGAATTGTGGTCTTTGTATAATGTTGTCAAAAGGTTAAAATTTAAATCACACAAACTTTTTGATCACATTAAACAAAAACCACAATTCTTCTAACCAACAAACCAACATCGCCGATCTAGGATGCCTTGAAGATGAGTTTGCATAACTTGAAAACGTTCGGCCTAGAGAGTGAGTAAAATATTACTTATTCTCAATTAAAATTGACTACAAGTCGTTAAATTCACCTAAAAGTTGAGGTTATATTATAGATAAAGAGATGGCTATAAGTTCTGAGAAGTGATTCCCAGTCAACATCTGAAGTAGAATTCAATACGGTAAGAATTTTTGAACTTGATGCGAATTGCCATACCAGTATTAGCAACAACTAGAGCATTACAATTGAATACCGTACTGTATTACTTGTATAATAGGAAATTGTTTTCTAAAAAAGAAATAAAATATTCTGAACATACCTTCCTGTGAAATAAAATGAATGCAGAAGATTTACCAATGAAGAGTACGCATCACCAGCTTCATGGGAAATTCGACAGCGTTTAGTTCAATATCAGGCGCTAAAACAGAAATCACTACATTTTTGTACTTGTTAACAGAGTGCTTGAAATTAGCAGGTAGTAGAGAATCAATCAATGTGTAGTCTGATCTACCTTCTTGCACTTGACAGCAGTGTTATTCGTTGTCATGGTAATAATGCGCCTTTAGTTCTGAGTGAACATGCTCAAAAATTCATTCATTATATTTCTTGTACGTTAACTGACTTCACCATTAATAGTGAATGGTAGATACAAGTCAGACGTCAAATAAAAACGCACAATTTAGAACAAGCGATAGATGTTAATAAAACCTAATTACCCCCATAATTTTAATTAACAAGATAATTTCATTAAAAATAATGATTATCCCCATAATTGTTTCACTCATAATTAGTTCAGCTACAGGTATTAATCAGCTTAACTTAAAAAAATAATAGCATATTCATCAATTTTTAATATTATTGATACATTTACCTCATGCTTTTTATTGGTTTAAGGTAAAAGTAATAATACTTAGACCTATTATTGAAAATCCTATGTTTTTGAAGGGATCTATTTATTTGGTATTTTCCCCATCTTACTTGCAATAAGATGCAAATATACTCTAGAAATGTATCTATCTCTGTATCCATGGCCAATAAAAAGTTACACATGAATGTGTTATATAAAACTTATGTTAAAAATTAGGCTTACCCAAGCCTAAAATTCATAAGCTAAAGAAATAGAAGGCCCAAACGAAGTATGAAGTAGAAGTATGTGCAATGCATCAAGTGATAAGATTAAGTAACAAATTGAAAATGCTTTTATTATTGAATAGATAAATTGGATGAGTGAATAATTCATAAACTAGAATGCAAATTATTGTGTTGCAATGATTCATGCATTCTAAACACTCAATTCAAGTTAATTGCTGAAGATAATCATTTTGGGGTTCAGTTCAAAAGGTGAGTTTTTAATATTGAATAATTAATTATCTAATTGAGACCGACACTTAAAAACTTGATAATAAATAAAATAAAAATAAATAAATTGTTTATTGTCATGGAACATAATGCTATAGCCTAAATGTTATCGACAACGTCATTGATAAAATAGTCAAACGAGATATATAAACACTAAATAATAAAACACTAAGATACACTAAAAACAACAAAAAACAGACCAGGACATTGTTCAGTTTGGCTACTCAGGTACATTTTCTTTACACATAAATTTTCCAGTCAATTTTGAAATAATCATTTACTCGGTAAATTGCCTCATTAATTAAAATATGCTTAATCTTACTTTTTAATGAATTGATTGGCAGTTCCTTGATTCTAACCGGCATATAATTGTATAATTTTATTGCCATGTAAGGAAAATGTTTTTGGAAAGAAGTGTGTATATATCTATATACTCTCAGGCTTCTTCTATTCCTAGTATTATGAGCATGTCAGTCAATATTCATATCAAAATTATTTATATTACAATGGACATAGACAATGGAGCAATAAACATACAAAGCTGGAAACGTCAACACTCTTAATTTCCTAAACAAAGGTTTACAGCTATCTCGGAAAGGTGTACAGCATAACAGCCTCAATATCTTTTTTTGTAGTAAAAGAATTTTAATGGTTCTAGGGTTATTACCCCAGATAATGACTCCATAGCATAGTAAACCCTGAATTTGTGCATAATACACTTTAATAAGAACATCAATTCCTACACATGTCCTTAGCCGTCTTAGGAGGAATAGGCCTTTCGACATCTTCTTAATTATAAAATCGACATGATGGTTCCAATTCAGGTACTTGTCTATCCAAATACCTAGAAATTTTATAGTATTTGGATTACCATCACCAGAAGACGAGTCTCTATTGTACGAGAAGTGAAGATCACATATTTTTTCTTCATTCAGGGACAAATTATTCGCATAACACCAATCCTTCAACAGTGCTGTATAACCTGAGAGAGCACTCTCAACTCCAGCCTTAGATGTACTCTTAACTTTTAGACCAAAGTCATCAGCAAATAGGAATCCAGAATTGGAATCACTGTCAATAGAAGCAGGGAGATCATTAATATATATATTGAAAAGTATGGGTCCCAATGCTGATCCTTGTGGTACTCCAAACTTTATAAGCCTACCCTTTGAAAAATTGCCACTTTTATAAACAAATTGTGTTCTGTTGCTCAAATACGACATTATAGTGTTGACTGAGGATTCATCCATACCATAATGATTTAGCTTTCTACAGAGTAATTTGTGCTCCACCGTATCAAATGCTTTGGTCATATCAAATGATCTAAATCCGAAATAAATTGTGATCAGGATACATAATACTACAATTTGGTGAAGGTTTAAAGTGATTTTTTACTAGCTAACATCTGCGGCACAATTACCTATTTTTTTTAATGCAATTCACTAAATAGTTTTTCAATGAGTCAGTAAGTCATTTCACTATATTATACCAGAACTGCTCCCAATAAAGTAGCCCACAAGATAATCATAAATAGACGGCAATTGCTTTTAGACATATGATAACACAGCATGGAAAATAAAGACGCATAATGACAATTTAAACCAGTTTAAACCAATTTAATCACCTACCTCAAACTTAAAAGATGAAATAGAAAAGCTTTCAACTTCTAGAATTGTTGAAGAATTGGAGTAATCTCATGATTGATACACAATTTATTCATTATTGTAATTAGCTCGATTCAATCACTCACTGACAGTTTGATCACTTTGATTTGTGAAGTGTCGAGTCTGACAGATCTTGACACCATGTGCCTTGACCATGTTTTCCTAGAGTACCGCTACAGACTGGCGGCGTTGCAGCTCAGCTGTTGAAGGTTTGCAGCATTGCAGCGCATTTCTTTCCTGAACTTAAGTGTTCTTTGCTCGCAATATTCGTAAATAAGTCCGAATAATATTCATTAGATATTATAATTTTAAATTAAATTGAATATACAGTATTTCATTATGGTATAATTTCCAATGGATGGAATATGGCAAAATACAACACAAACCCAATATTACCGCAATGTGCAATTTCGATTCGTTTACGGATTTTCGTGAACTGTGTATCAAGACTGTATCAATCACAAGTTGTAAAACGCAATAATTAATAAGTTATAAGACTCAAGGAGATTATGTTTATTCAGAATACGAAATTCTGAAAATTACATTCGGAAAAATCGATAAATTAAATATTCAATAATCAATGATGCACCAAACTCTAATAATAAATAAATGTCGAAACCGAGTTACGACCAAAGAAGTTATAGTATTATTCACGACTACGTAACGTAACACACACGGTTACCACTGGATAGCGCTTGAATCAAACTTCAAAAATTCTGACCAGCTGATTCCATCTTTTTTCAACAAGAACTTACGGGACATTACCACTTGTTCGCCGACTAGCGCTAGTCAAGCTTGTTTTCTGGCGTGCTTCTGTCAGCTGATCATGAATTATCAATCAAATAGCATTTTAAAAGAATAAGAAGAAAATATATAAGAGAATATAAGAAAATAGAATATATAATAGAATAGAATATATGAAATGAATATAATATAAGAAACAAGAATACGAAGACAGTTGACGAGGCTTGATAACGAACAAAAAGGCAGCGAAGCTGGTCAGCCATGTTTGGGAGAAAAAAGGCGGTAAACTTGAAATACAAATAGTATCATTCTCGACAAGCCATGGCAAGCAATTCATTTTCGTCGATTATAATTTTCAATCGATTATTTTCGAGTTATTTTCTTAGCAATTATTACTTACACTGAAAACTCTAAATTCATATTGGATGAGCAAGAACATTATTAATTGTAAGGTACCCAAGTAGCCTCTTGTTGTTCTGGTTGTACATCATCACAGTGATGAATTTTAATACTAGTTTCACTTGAGAGCATAGCAACTCATCGTATTCTACATGCTAAAACAAACAGAAAATGACCTTAGAAAAAAGGCCAATAATTTCCCATTGATGTTTTTTTTTGCCATTTTATATCTAGCGTAAAAGTAATTATATCTAGTGAACGGATGGAGATATTTATTAAAATTTGGAAGTTATTTAAATTTATGTACTTTACATTAAAAAAATAGATTCGTTAATTTTTTTCCAAAACGATGGCCAAATAGAATTTTTGGAATTGCTTTAAATGAAAACAGTTTATTTTATCAAAAAATGTTATGAATAGTAAATCTTAGGCCTTTTATTGTGAATAAAATGACACCTTAGTTTTGAAAATTCGTTATTATTAACCCCTCTGGTGAAAATGCAACCATAAAAGAAACGTTGGCGCTTATGTCACTATGGTTGTTTGGTCAACCGCAATTTTTTTTCAAATTCTCATTCTGATAATCATTAAGGACTTGAAAAAGCATCGAACATTAACATAAACTTTGAAAATCTGATCCTTCCATGCTGTAATTCTATAAATAAATTCCACCTTATCCTGGAAAATGATTGAATTATCCGCATAAATGACATAGATATTGCCATCTAGGTGAAAACTATATCTATTTTGTTCAAGTGTGTATTTGGCACACTAATTTACCCTGACCAATTTACAGTTTTCGATTTTCGTCAACCATTGAAAATGACTAGAAATGACTGAATAAAACAATTTTTACTCCATATTTATAAATTTGTATATTTATACAAATTATCCATATTTTATAAAAATAAATATTCAAATCATTTAATATAATATAATGATTAAATTAAAATTTTTAAATAGTGTCTCAGTTAGAGAATTTTTATCTGCTCTATGTTTTTGAGCATTATCTTGACTGATAGTTTCATTAAGTTAATAATATTGCTATTTGTTTGCAGGTGTAGTAAGAAACAACAAAAAATCTCTTCTAGTACGGATTAAGAAATCCAGTTAATAATAATATTACGAGAGATTGGTTTCGATTTTGCAAAGACCGGGAAGGAGGTAGGGAGAAGAGGAGTCAGGTTGTCACAACTACTGATGTGTAACTGCAACTGCATTATACCGCATGCCAAAAGAAATTCTGATCTTCTAAATGTGTACCTTTCAATCCTGGTAGTACATATTGTAACGTGACTGGATTCAAAGATGGCTGTTTGTGGACATATCAAAGTGAAATTGTACTTGTGAATAAAATAAGGAAACGATGTGGTAGCTCATGCTTTTTAGAATGTGATAAATTTAAGTTCAAATATGATTCTTCCAAATGTCCATTAAAAATCAGCAAGCTTTTGTAGTAAACTCACTAGAAAAAACGACTGATCTTCTAAATATTGAAGAGCTGAAATGCAAATGTTTGTTATTTCCACACTGTGGCCAAAACAATGAAAGTCTTGTGCGTATTCGTTATTGCAACTTGGATTATTGTTACTGATGACTACAATAAATTACTTTCAACTTTGTTTGAAATTTTCTCAATTTTGTATAATTTATTGTACTAAAGTATGACATATAGACTATAACTTATAAGTGAATTATTTACTCACATTTTGGTGTAACAGCCATTACGCACTGTTTTAAATGAATTTGCATATTTAAACGCGGAATTTAGTCTACATAGCTGTTTCTAAAGATTCACGTCTACAACAGTGCTAAACGGCTGTCACACCAAAAATATGAGTTTATAATTCCACATTAAATATGAGTTACCTGTCACTCAAGTTTTATAATACACAGTGGAACAACTTTGAAGATTCTTTAAATGAGAATTTCATGGGTACTAATATGAGATCATTTTCAAGTGGCTCATAATCTAATTCAACATTTATTCTACAGTATAGAAAATTCAAGTTTGTAGGTGACATTTTCCAAGTGCCTTTGCATAGTAGGAAGTTAGCAATTTTGTTGTTCACACACTTGAAAAAATACTTAATTTGTAGATAATGAACTGCTAAATTTGATAACTAAATTACATATTGATAACAAACTAGATTTGATAACAAATTTATTAATTTTTATTATTGAATACTTATGTGATGTTTTCCATGACGAAATACTTAATGAACAATCTAATATTAAAACTGACACTGTATTTCACTTTTAAATAATGTTTTACTCACATATATTGGAGATGATTGAGGAATGCATTTCACTTCTGCAGGCTGACGAAGATTCTTTTCAGAAGTGAAATGCATTCCTCAAGCATCTTTAATATATGTGAGTAAATCATTATTTAAAAGTGAAATACAGTGTCACTTGGAACACCAACTGCAACTGAGGTGCCCAGTATGCAATGTACAAAGTACACAATACATAAAAGTATGGCGCATATAAGTTATTGTAAATAATCCACTGTGACTCCACTGTACCTTGATACTGAATGTCACCACTTACTTAATTATTACTTACGTGTATAAGGTTATAATTAATTTGTGTTGAAGCCTTTTCGCACTGTTTTAGTGCTTCCACAAAGATGTTTAGAGGCCTACTGAAAAAGGTTGAAAGCAGAGGATATAGTGGTTGTGTAAATTACATTTTCTTCAATTTTTTATTTTTTTGATGGTATCAACACACCCATACACACACGCGAACACAAAATATTTATTTATTTAAGCCATTTGTCAACTGTGTCATACAGTTTGATAAATGCAATATAATGAAGTACCCATGTATCTACAGTACAGTGATAGCATGAAGATAGCCTAATAATCTTACTTTTAAATGAATTGGGCATGCGGTCAAAAATGTTAAACTTGTTTTTAATCAACAATAATGTAGTTGTTTGAATTTATGAATTTATGGAATGATTTGTTCCAAGAACTAGAGAAACGTATAGCGTTAACCATCGTCAAAACCAAAACCTATAATTGGCTTTTCATTGTCAATAAAAATGTAACAGTTCGTTTGCAATTTGAAAACGACTTCTAATTGAATTATTATTGAACCTAGTAAAATTCCACTTGAACGTTTCCAGTTCAAATCTCTTTTGTTAACAAAAATAAACTCTGAAAGTTAATTTCATAAACAGAATTTATTAATTTCGAATTCCTTTAATTGCTATTACTTTTTTTTTTTTTTTTTTTTTTGTATAGGCCTACTATGGACCGCATTTATTTACCATTCAATTCATGTTGGTCTCTTTCTTCCTCCTCCAATACTCCTTCATCCTGACACTCTGAGCAATTCGTCTTTCTTGAGACCAAGTTTCAATTTTTGGCTCCTCTGGAAAATCATTTACTATTAACTTCCTTCTTAGGCCTGCCCTATCAAAAAAATCAGTTACTGTAATATCCAATCCCTGCATATCTTTTTTAGATTCTATAAACCAACTAAATTTTGATTTTCTATTGCTTATTTTATTTTATTTTACTTGGCCATATCGGCTCGTATCTCACAAGTTAGTTTGTTGAAAATGAATGCTCCTGTGCAGAAAGGTCTCCATGGTCTAGTGGTTAAGGCGCTCAACCGGCAATTGAGAGGTCCGTGGTTCGATTCCCGGTGGTGACTGATATTTTTGTACAGTATCATTGATCGATTCCCATCAGCTTTTCAATGCTGTTGTCAATATCCGCCATTGCGGAAGTCTTCAGTATAAAGTAATAGCAATTAAAGGAATTCGAAATTAATAAATTCTGTTTATGTATATTTGTCAGTTTATTCAATTGTCAGTCACTTCAAACTAACTTGTGAGATACGAGCCGATATGGCAAAGTTGAAAATGAATGCTGCTGTACAGAAAGGTCTCCATGGTCTAGTGGTTAAGGGCGCTCAACCGGCAATTGAGAGGTTCGTGGTTCGATTCCCGGTGGTGACTGATATTTTTGTACAGTAGCATTCATCGATTCCCATCAGCTGTTCAATGCTGTTGTCAATATCCGCCATTGCGCAAGTCTTCAGTATAAAGTAATAGCAATTAAAGGAATTCGAAATTAATAAATTCTGTTTAAATACTTTATTTTAAACTTTTTAGTACGTGAGTATTTTATCATTTCACTGGTCGGTTTCTTTTTTTGTTTTAAAATATGTTTTATTTCAAGCTTTTTAGTTGAATTTTCAAACTTTGAAAACGTGACAAATTTCTTAAAGCCTACATTATAAAATATTTATCAAATTAGCAAGCCAATAATTAATTTATAACATCCAAACTCAAGTAACTAAAAATCCACTTATAAGAAAAGATAAACTAAGGAAAATTCTACAACGTTTTATTTAATGTGGAATATTGTATTTAGGAAAATTATAATAGCGAAAGGCTTCTTAAAAGTGAAATGGTTTTTGATTCATTTTGATGTGGTCCCTTTGGTGGTCTAAGCAGCCATAGTTTTCCCATCAAGAGCAGCCAATTCTTGTGTTTCAGAATCATTCAAGGCAAAATAAAGTTTCAGCGTTTGCGTGGAGTTACATGAACCAGGTGACCCATTAAGGATGTGGTTGTGCTAGAAAAAATAATACAGAATTAGCTTAGTCTTTCACAAACTCTCTTCCTATTATTTTTGTTTTGAAATATATACCATCAAGATTATGTGACATACAAAGAGAAAGAGTAATTCCATTTAAAAATTTCAAGTTACAGGCTCTTCAGCAACTCCCCTGATAACGGGTTGAAATCCATTTGGGCGTCAAAAGGTAGATAATTAACTATAACTTTTTATAGTAAATTAATAAGAAATCCAATATAATTAAGCAATAACATTGACTAGGAGATAGAGGATTGAAGTAATGTACAGTCACAAGCACTCGGGACTGCGTTTGGAAGGGTGGTCAGCGTCAAAATCATAACAATATCTGGATTATTATTACGGTACTTAGCTGGGGGTTTGGAACCCACCTAAAACTGTAGGTCCAACATCCATAACAGCATTGCATCCTCAACCACTTTATACACACGCAAAAGACTCAGATTCATGGGAGTATCACCAGAAAAGTGTAAAACATAAACATAATTTATTATAAAACAAAACTCACTGAATGTAGCATCAATGTAACATATTAGAAATCAAGTTGGGTGGCATTGCTTTCATATTTAATCCGTCATTTAACGTGTAGGCAGTGTCAACTGAGTCACAAACCCTGTGAATTAAGTCTAAATTAAATGAGTGGATGTACAGCAATCTGTATTTTCCAATTTGGAGCTATACAACTATTTTCTTGCTTTAAAAAAATTATCACAATAAGAACTAGACAAGGAAGAAAGATACGCTTCTGTATATTGTATTGTATCTCAGAATAAGTCTACCTTCCGTCCTATCAATTTGCAAGTTAGTATTTTGTTTCACTTGTTGTTATTGTATATGTATTTGTTTCTTATATTGACATAATGAATTTGATAGCTTAAGTAATGTTTCCTTTTAATTTTATAATATTAATAGGAGAAGCTATTCATTGTACTTAATATTAATCATTCAGGTTAAGTTATTTCCACTCATTGTAAGTAGGCTACATTAGCCTAAATTATTCATTTATTCTTCATGTCCTTGTTATTAATAATGAGTTCCACTAACTATATTTATTCATGTATGTAGAGAATAAATATAGGCTGTGTCTGTAAATTTCAAGTAAAATAAAAGCATATTCTATTCTATCACTTACTTTCTACCTTAATTTTTTATATAAACATCAAAACTAGTCAAAGCGTAGATTTAAAAAAAAAAAACAATATTTTTAAGACATATATCATCCTGGAAGAATGGAACTGGTGTTGATCTTTTAGAAACTTGAGTGATTTGGTGAATAGCAAAGATTGGTCCCACCTCTTAAACATGGTCTGTGAAGATCTAGCTCTAGTTCGTCCAGCTGCTGATTGAGAGCTGGTGCATCTATAAAAAATATCAGGTTCCCTCACCTGACATTTCGGTTCTAATGCAATGATGAATCATTATAATCCAGCTAATGAAATTTTAAATGAGATGTTGATAAAGAATCCTTTTGAATTTGGAACAAATTTGAACCAAAATGACAGATGAATGTAACTTACTCTTGGTGTTTGCAGCCTTAGGTGCATCGGGCGCTCCACCATTAGGATTATTTATGACAGACATTCCTGTTTTTGTTCGTCTTTTACAAATCCACAATACACTGATGGGCTCATAATGATGAAGCCTGTAATCAGAAAAAAATAAAAATAAGTCTCGCAAATACCGGGAATTGTGAAAAAGGATCTCTTTCATATGGTAGCCCTGTTAGACACCCAGAAAGGTTAGGGTTAGTTGAGCATCATGTAATGCTACTTGAACATCAGTTCTACTTCTTTTTTTGTGTCAGTGATCATCGACCATTAAATTATAGATACATCTATTCTTTTGAATCATTGATATATTCTTAACCGAAACCGAAAAGCAAGGAGTTAACCTTTCAAACCTTGGCATCAAAATATCAAGTCAGATGATTAGCCTTAGTAGGTATATTATAATAATATCGTAAAACTAGAAAAACATGTATATTGAATACAATGGATTACGAAAGTGATGTTAGTACAATTATAAATTTAAGTTAGAAATAAACTAACTTATAGGTGAGTGGTAATTTTTTTATACTTTGAATAGCATTGAAAATCATATAAAACCAGAAATTTTAAGAAATCGAACCCATCTGCTATTCTTGAGTTTAGCCGGCTTGAATCCTGCCAGCTCTCAAGAATTGAGAATATGCAAAATTTCATACTTACTAAAGCCTACTAAATCTAAATCAGTTATTTCTCATTGATTTTCAGACGCAATTGTTTTTGGAAAGGCAAAAAACACTAATTTCTTAAATTGAATTGAACTTGAAACTATTGCTTACTTTTTAGGTTAGAATTGTGAATGGTCGATATTTGGTGAAAGACCGATAATTGATGAGTTTACCTAAATCATAATTTCGGTTTGCAGTTATTATTACAAATTATTAATGATAAACGATCAAAACAAAGTGTATTTTCTGGGTCCAAAAGCACAATCTTATAAGCTACGTTTAGTAGTTTTCTGGATGTCTGTAGTAGTTTAAATAGCTTATGAAGGAAAATGTGCATGAAGTCGGCAATGGATACATTCTATTTCATAAACATTCTTCTTTCATTTGATTTTAGTTGTTTCCGTTCCTGCTACAATTAAGGCGAGACTTGCTTTTGAAGTAACATAGACCATAACTTAGCTAGCGGCTAGCGGCTTAGGTGTTAGAATCTTGTTTGTGAAATGAGAGGTTTTGTGTATTTCTTGTATTAAAACTATCTCATTGCATGTACCAAAATTTTATAAAAGCTGGCAAACAAACCATGCACGTTCCACGCCAAATAAATAAAATATATTGACATTCAATTACCGATTTCAAGACGATAGTCTGACATCTAATACCGTACAAAGTTAGAGCAAGGTGGTAAAAACTACATACTTAAAACTATACAAATGTCATGATCAGCGTCATGAAAAGTTTAGTACTATAAAGATTACCTTAGTTATAAAAGTACAACAGAACTGGACTAACATCAAACAAAAACTCATAATCTTGAATCGTAGTAAAACATAAACAATTGGCAATGGTGCAGAAATAATATTGACAACCAGCTGACACAAATTTCTTCACGCATGCGCACAGAATCACGCTTGTATACTGGCTGAGCTAGTTTGGCGAACAAGTGGATTGGCGAACAACTGGTATAGACCCGAACTTACAGCTGTTCGAGATAACAGAAATGATAACCTCATCACGGATCACACGATCTCGTACTGTTGTCGTAGGTTAAAGTTCGGTTATTTCTAATTTTATTACTATCAGGAAATTTGAGGGAGTTGTTTACTTGTTCAGTAATTAGTTCACTGTGTTTGTGTAAACGTTACGCGTGGAATTTGCCAGTAAATAGTAATAGTAGCTATCGAATCTCAAATGTCTGTAAGTACATTAGCATGTTCTAAACGTTGAGGTAAGTTGAGTTATTAATTTATTTGGACCTTTTTGATGATTTACTAAAACTGTGCACTGTAATACAAAAAGGCTCAAGTTTACAACAATTGCCAGGTCTGTTCTCTTAGTATGTTAATCTTAGTTGTGTTTCTTTGTTTTATGCTAGTCTGACTACAAAACGGTGAATTTTTGGCATTTAACTCCATTAATTCTTGTAGAAAAAATTTAAAATTCACCAACCTCACCTGGCTCCGTGAAGCTGGCCCCACCCAGTAAAGCACATTTTTCAAAACTAGTGCCAAAAAAATGTGCTTAAAATGTGCTTTCAGAAAATGTAATTTAAAAAAAAATGTGCTCAACTCCTTGACCTTGAAAACAGCTGAGTATATGGGTGGGGCCAGCTTCACGCTCCGCCCCACCCAGTGGATTTCCCACTCCATACATATACCAAAAAAATGTGCTTTCAGAAAATGTAGTTTTAAAAAAATGTGCTCAACTCCTTGACCTTGAAAACAGTAGAGTTTATGGGTGGGGCCAGCTTCACACCTAGCCCCACCCAGTGGATTTCCGACTTCATACATATACCAAAAAAATGTGCTTTCAGAAAATTTAGTTTTAAAAAATGTGCTCAACTCCATGACCTTGAAAACAGCAGAGTTTTGGTGGGGCAGCTCCACGCTCAGCCGCACCCAGTGGTTTTCTTACCTCAAAGTTCAAACATATTCAAAAAAAAGTGTTTCAAGATACAATTGTTTACATTCTTACATAGTTTACAAACTTAATTCAGTAGCCAAAGCGGTTCTATGGTTGCAGTTGTAAAATTGTTTAAATCCTTCATCCCTCCATTAAATTTTAGCACTCATTCTTCATATTATGTGGTACAGATAATAACAATATTGTAAATCAACTTACTGAATGGAAGGCAAGTAGCACTGCTACTGAATTTGAGAACTTTGAATTATTCCAGAGCGTTTAGCCTCTCTTCTCTCAGTATAATATAAATATTCTTTCACACTTTTAGTTTCGTTTTCTATAATCATGAGTGTATTCAATTTATAGATAATTCGTGATCATTTTATATGACTAATATTCATTAGAAATAGAAATTAACCATTTTCCAATACCTCTTTTTTAAATTTAATGCTTTCTATACAATTTTATATGAGACAACATTGCCAAACAACCGTCTATGAAATAGAGATTAGAGGATGCTTAGTTAGTATCTTTTTCCGATTTTATAACTTATCTTTCCCTACTAATAACTTTACTTTTGTATTGTACAAAATATGCAAAATTGCCATAATATCGCGTTTCTCATGATTGAGGTTTTTAATTGCCCAAAAAACAACAATTTTAACATATCAGGCTTAAAGAGAATTTAATTTAAAAATTAAACGATTAATAGACCCATAGCCTAAAATTTAGTCAAAGCTAATAAAATCATGTTTTGTAGGATCAAAACACAGAAGAATAGAACATTGAAAGCAGCTACCAGTGGCGGATCCACGGAGTGGGGAAAGGGGAAATTCCCCCCCCCCCCCCCAAACGCACAAGAAGAAGGAGAAAAAGAAGAGGAAGGAAAAGAGAGAGAAGAAGAAGCAGAAGGAGAAGAGAAGAAAGGAAAAAAGAAGAAAAGAGGAAAAATGGAAATGATAGAAAACAGTGAAAAAGTTGAAAAGAGATGACAAGAAGTAAAAGGATAGGAGAGGGATGAAAATGAAGAAAAAAAAACGAAAAATGAGGGGAAAATAAGAGTTTTCAAAGTTGCTGAAAAGGGAGGAAATTGAGACAGGAATGCCTGGCCAACAATTAATTTTCTATTGAAAATATTGTTTACTACAGTACATGTTCTGAAAATGATGCCAGTTCTGAAAGGTTTTTCTAGATTACTATTTTCTGTTTGTTTTTTTTTGGCTGAGAACTACTACGGCCAATAAAATTGGTAGGAGAGGGATGAAAATGAAGAAAAAAAAAAACGAAAAATGAGGGGAAAATAAGAGTTTTCAAAGTTGCTGAAAAGGGAGGAAATTGAGACAGGAATGCCTGGCCAACAATTAATTTTCTATTGAAAATATTGTTTACTACAGTACATGGTCTGAAAATGATGCCAGTTCTGAAAGGTTTTTCTAGATTACTATTTTCTGTTTGTTTTTTTTTGGCTGAGAACTACTACGGCAGAAAAAGCTAACTTGTTTTACTAGCGCTGCTTTACATTCACTCGGATAATCACCCTAGAACCTGAAGCTTCAAAAAATTGTTGGGATATTTTGGCTGATTGAATAGTTTTTCAATTACAAATAATGATTGTAATTTTTCTTGTAAAATTTCATTTTTTATCAACAGTGGCGTAACTATGGGGAAGAATCAGGGGGACATCCCCCCCCCCCCCTAGACAAAGGAAATTTGGAATTTTAGCAGGCCATTTTGAGACAATTTTTGGCAAGATTAAAAGAAGACTCATAAACATTTTATTTCAAAAACGTTTCGGAGGAGTACCCCTCAATTTTATTGACATAAATTTTCAAGTAGCCTGCGGTACTGTATTGTGCCCCAATCAGGAGCAATGAGGGATCAAATAAACATAGAAAAGTGGAAGTTTAAAGTAAGGTCCGGATCTCCCATTAACAATAACACAAGAACTAGATAAAATTTACTTTGAAGCATTACATGGGTTGAAGTGTTATGTTAGAAGAATTAATGCCTAGAATCACTTGAACTGTGGTTTTAGAGAGGTGATTTTTTTTAATTTTCTCGGGGAGTACCCCGAACCCCCCTGTTGCCATGTATATGTAAAAAGCCATCTATATGTATATTGTTTCATTTTATTGTTAGAGGTCTACTACTCCAATTTACAAATTACTATTGTAACTATTATACCGTGAGTCTAACCCTCCCAGCAACATCATTGGTAATCCCGCCATATTTATTTTTGTAATGAAGCGTTTTCGGACCTATGTTTATATGAACTTTTTTATTTATTGCAATGAGAGGAAGACGTCTAAGAAGTTTGGCAGATTCCTTCCAAAACATTCTGTAACTCATATTGAATGCTCAGAACAATGTATATTCACAATAAAAAATATTTGTATTTTTCATTAATTTGGTCTTATTCCTTTTTTCTTGAACTTTTTGTCTATCTATAACGACGGCCCGCCTATGTAAGCCTACTACGACCTACTGTTTACTATATTAATCTATTCGGAGAATTCATTCCCTGGATTACCAATGGAGGATGTTATAGAACTTCTGTGTACTGAAGTGTACACATTAGTATACATTCTGTGTACCGATTAGTTAGTGAATGAGTCAGCAAAATGGAGTTCGAAAAATGGATCTGAATGTGTTGTACGACAAACATAAACGACAGAATTGAAAAAATCATTTTTGATAAAAAACGGTTTTTGGCCGGTCACTTCGAGGTCGCTAAAAACGATTTCCACTGTCCCACACACATTGTAAGTATGCTCGTGCAAAGCAAAATGCAATATTAATCGCTGTTGGAATAATTACAATTAAGATTGTTATTTCTTCGTGTTAGCCAAGAACAAATGTTCTTCATCTGCTGATGCAGCTTCATCCATGCCACAGAATGCTTTTATCATTCCATCACTTAAGGCGGGTTACACACATATGCATCTCACACAGTGCGACTGGCATTTTTCTTGCTACTAGCGTGCAGCTTGAAGACCAACCTGTGTTAATTACATGGAGCTTACACACTTATGCGACTGGCATGGTGCTACTGGCATCATGCATCTCGCATGCAGCGTGCAGCGCCACTAGGAACCGATCGGTCGGTGTTTGGCGTGCCATGCAGCGTGCATCTCATGTTGGGGCATGCGCAGAACACATTTCCAAGTCACATGATCATACGATGTCTCCTTCTAATGGCGGTAAGTAACAACAGC
The DNA here is from genome assembly GCA_948455865.1 of Conomelus anceps. NCBI lineage: Eukaryota > Metazoa > Arthropoda > Insecta > Hemiptera > Delphacidae > Conomelus > Conomelus anceps. Next base: position 52,076,330 of record OX418218.1, on the reverse strand, counting down.
ATTTCATCATCTGATGCTGACGATGACATTTTCCAATGAACTGAATGCCAAGAAGTACCCACCACGACCATGCTACTAGCACGTGCCACGACCATGCAGCCTGCATGCATCTCGCACAGTGCATCTTGCATCAAAAATGCTAGTCGCACCATGTGAGATGCATATGTGTGTAACCTGCCTAAAACCAAAGAGGTACGTAAATACAACATTTTATTTTGTCATTTCATAAAAGATTTGTATCATATCGATAAAAATTCAAAATTAGACTTCTGCTTTTGATCAATAGTATGGGTAGACTTTTTTTTACCATATAGGCTAGTTCACTCTCCTACATTATATTTACTTTCAATTTTATCAAATGCCTTCTATATTGATAAACTCATATATTGCAATTTCAATTTGCACAGTTCAATAAGCAGGATAAAAATTGGAACTGTTTTTAAATTCATCCTGCCAAAAATTTGAGGATTCGTCTATATCCCATCCATGAATCTATGAAGTTTGTTTTACAATTTTATATTAATGTAATTGAAACAAAACAGAAATTGTAAAATTTCACTAAACTAACAATTTGAGTCACAGGACCATGGTATTAAATAATAATAATAAAAAATTGTATGATTATTATATTTAATAATTGTAAATAACCTAGTTAGATTTACTCATGTAACTATTATTTGCTTTTCCAACTATCAAGTAGCTTTTGGATACCAAATTTGTTATTAAGAGGCCTCCTGCTTCTTCAGTTTTTTACAGCCGAAGATGTGAAACTGAAGAAGCAGAAGGTCTTTTATAACAAATTTGGTATCCAGATTTAAATTGATCGTTTGTAGATAGTTCCCCTTCCCGGTTTTGAGCCATTTTACTAACAAAAGGTTCATTAGAAGTTTGTTTAGGCAAATTATTGGCAGCAGATTGCAAACGACTTTTGGATTTACTATTTACATTCCACATGAATGCTCGCTTATTATTTTATTCAAAGAATTTGTATATCCCTAGTAACTAAGATCCGGTACTGATTTACATTTTTTGAAAAAATTTTCAACTCCTAGTATTGAACAAATTACTTTTTCGAATTTCCTATTTAGCAATTAATATAACTATTACTAATATCATTATAATTAATTATTACTATATAGCAATTAAACAGGAAATTCGAAAAAGTAATTTGTTTGTTAATTTTGGAAGTTCGTAAAGTTTAAGGTCTCACTGCATTATTACAGTTTGTATTGGTTTATTAATGATAGAAAAATGATTATTACTTCTTGTGTCATTTTTGCATAATATGTTAAATCAAGTGGTATATTTAAAAATTTTCAAGTTTTTTTTAAATTTATTTTTAGGGTTCAGTTTACTCAGGGATTAAAACGAAGTACACACATGTTGGACCACACCTCGTGATTGAAGTATTTAATGAAGAGGAGCGACTGCACAATGCTGGTGAACAAATAGGAGTAAAAGAAGAATTTAGTTCCTTTTTAAGAGACATTCCTAAAAATTTGTCATACAAAAATATAAATTTCACACTGAGCGTAGCCGTTGGTTTCATACCACCAAATAGAGATTCCGAGGTTGGCCATTACCGAGGGTATATAATAAGAGGAAATGGATCTTGGTAAATGCACGATGATTTAAGAGACACAGTACGGTAGTAAATATTGATGAAAATGTGAAAATCAATGTGCATGTCCTGATGTATACGATTTAATTATAGCTGAGTGAATCATAGAATACAATATTTTATTTGCCAAAACTTATGTGGGTATCATCCAGCAAAACAAAAACTGCATATATAATAAATAATATATAAACATAAAATATTTTACTCCACTAATTAATAACATTAAAAAAAATATAATAGTCAATTTTCTTCTCATTTAGAAAATTATAAATAAATAAATAATAATAATATTCAATACAATATTTATTATTATTATTGATTTTATTATTATTATTATTTCGTCTTTTTTAGTTGTCATCCACATATAAGCTCTGTAAGCAATGTAAGCTCTGTTGTGAATGAAAGTTTATATGTACATACTTGATACTTGAAGTCTTCATCTTTGACCAGCAGGGCTGGATTGATTGCGTCAGGGTGGGCTAGACGATGTCACCCAAATCCTCCTCGAAATACTCCTTCAATGAGTAGTATGCTCTATCAATGAGCCAGGACCTGAGTTTTATTCTGAAGCTGCTGTCATCCAGGCACTTCACTGCAGCTGGCAGCCTATTGAACATCCTGAGGGCCAGGTTGGGAAAACAATCCTTCTTCTTGTTGAGTCTGCAGTATGGAAGGTTCAGTGAGATGCCATGTCAGAGATTCCGGCCGTGAAGCTCAGCTCTTGTTGAAAACATGTTAAAGTTTTCCTTGAAATAATGTAGGCTTACAAAGATGTAATTGCTGTACACTGTGAAAATTTTCAGCTGCCGAAAAATTGGCCTACAGTGATCCAGATAGCCGCTTGAAGAGATTATTCTAACAGCCTTTTTTTGAAGAAGCAGAATAGCATCACAACTGGAGACATGGCCCTACAACTGCAGACCATAGCTCAGATGGCTATGGAAGAGCCCATGATAAATGAAGACCAGATGTTCCTCCAACAATTGAGGCTTCAGCCTATGCAGCAGGTAGACAACTCGAGATAACTTCCTGCAGACATTTTCAGTGTGCTCAATCCACAGCAGCTTTGAGTCAAGGTGGAAACCCAAGAGCTTGACCGTATCTGGTTGACAGTGTCGGCCAAGGCTACACATCAAAGTCTGGGTCTTATTACCATTCAGACTCAGCCTATTAAGTTCAAACCAATCCTTGGCCTTGTTGACAATCTCATTCGCCTTCAAGGTTGCATCCTCTGGTGTTTTGCCCCTTGAACAGATGGTGGTGTCATCAGCAAAGAGCAGTATATTGCCTAGCAAGCTCAAGTCATTAATAGCAATAATGAATAGTACTGGCCCCATGACTGAGCCCTGTGGCACACCATGGATCACTGATAGGGGGGAAGATGAGGCTCCACAAATTGATACAATCTGTTGACGATCCTGTAGATATGAGTGCAGCAAATGCAAAACTGGTCCTTGGATGCCATATTTTTCCAGTTTTTCCAATAGGATTTTGTGGGGAATACACTCAAATGCCTTACTCAGGTCGGCAAGAATCAGGGATACTGAGCCTCTCTCCTCAAATGTATCCAGGATATTGGAGACCAGCCTTGATACTGCAGTCAAGGTTGATTTCTTTTCTCTGAAGCCATGCTGGGCATCTGCAAATAGTTTGTTCACCTCAAAGTGGGACACCAGCTGGTCCTTCATGATGTTCTCAAACACCTTGGCCAGCACCGGTATTATAGATATTGGTCTGTAACTAGAAGTTAACTGAGGATCACCCTTCTTATAGATAGGTACAGTTCGAGCAGCCTTGAGAGCATGTGAAAATACCCCTTGTTCAAAGCAGGCATTAATCACCACCGAAAGGGGGTGTGCTGTCACATCTGCAATATATTTGAGCACAATCACATTCATGCCTTACACATCTGGACTTTGTGAATTCTTAAAAGATTTGATGACCCTCAATACTTGAGATGGGCTGACGTTTCTCCATTTGGTGAAACAATTGTTTGTATTGAGAGTCTCCCCAAACTTCAAATAGTCATTGCTCTCATCTGATGTTGTGGAATTTACAATCCGATCCACTTCTCCCAGGATAAACCTGTTGAAGGCATCTGGACTTGCTGTACACTTCATAATTGCACTGGCCTTACTGGTCTCACTAACCAAGTCCCAAGCTGCCTTACATGGGTTTGGAGCCTGCTGAATTTTCTGAATATTGGCATGCTTTTTTGCAATGTCAACTTGCTGCCTATAAAGTTTCTTGGCTCTCAGGTATTCAGAGTACAGACTATCCCCTGCTGAGCCCACTTCAGACTTGTATCCATGATACAGGGTGACAACCAATTTACCCATCTCTCTCTCAGGTCACTTGTATACCAAGTGTTTTCTGGCTATTTACATTTCTTATTAGTGTTGATAGGAATTGACTTTCAAGTTTTAGCTGGAAAGACAATATTGAAGTTATACTTGAAGCAGTTGAAAAAATCCTCAAACATCAGTTCGGCTGGCTTGTCAGACAAGATGCTGTCCCAATCGATATTTGTCAGTATTTGCTTGAATTCATGCAATCTTACCTCATTGATAACTCTAGTTAGCTGAACATAATTTTTCTCCCAGGGGGCCTGAAGAGAGTCATTCACCGGGTTCACATTGACATCCAATGTCACAGGACAGTGATCAGCAATCACCAGATCTCCAACAGTAACTGAACAGTCCCAGGAATCAAAAGTTGTGGCCACTGAATCCAGGCAGTTAAGTCCTCTTGTAGGACTTAGATTAGTAATAAAAAGCCATAGCTCCTCAATAAATTTGCAAAATATTTTGTCTTGTCATTATCAATATTCAGTGGAATATTGAAGTCACCTCCTAATAAAATATGCTTGCCTAAACTGCTCAGAGCAGAAAGGCATTTGTCAAGTTGGTTAAAAAATATGTCAAGATTACCGCTGGGTGAGTGATACACTGAAACAACAATCATTGAAATCTCTAAAACCTCCACACCTGAGAGTTCAATGTCCATTTCAACACAGAAATCAGTTAGGTCCACTGAATTAGTATTATACTTGTCAATAAAATACATGGCAACACCTCCATTTTTATGACTAGTGCGTGTATAAACTGATTTCAAAGCTAGGTTATTGATGATTTGATAGGCATGCACTTCTTCATTTGTTAACCAATGCTCACTTATACATAATATATCAGGAGAAAAGTTATCTGTGAATATTGAAATCAAGTTCATTTTAGTTCTTATACATTGTTTATTCAAGAAAGAAACTCTCAGGTTGCTACAGCATGGTCTACGTTTACCTTGCATGGGTGTGCTGTGGTTATCTTCAGTCTCTTCTATCCCTTCTGCGGCCAGTTCATCCGTTTGAATAAAAAACGTTTCAGAATCACATTCTTTGGCCAAATTGAACCATCCATCAGATCGTCTCTCCTGTCAAAATCTACACCAATTCTAAAACTGTCATTAGTTCCTTTGCTATCTAATTTTTCCACAACAGCGTCAATTCCTGATAACTTGATAGATAATAATTCCTTTATTGAGTCAACACTAGTACCCTTTTTAACTTTTCCAAGGTAAAACCATGCTTTTTTTGCCCCAGCAACAATGTTGACAGAGTCCTCACAAGTTCCAACAACAATGTTAGCTGACGAAGTATGCCTCAAAGTTGATGGCCTATCCTTGTAACCTAACGACCTATCCTTGAATGAATGGGGTTGTTTTGGTTTTATTGATTTGTCATTAGATTTATAATTTGATTTGTCATGTTGTTGGTATTTTGTACCAACTGCTTTTGCATAACTTTTATTCTTATCACAGCCATTTTTGTGACTAACTTTTTTCCACTCATCTCCTATCTCAGGATTGTCATTGTTTGTAATATCATTACAAAATGTATCAGTTAGGTCAGAGTTGCGACCAACTTCGTCATTATTTAAAATCACATGGAACATATTATTACTATTTTGTCCACTATCATTAGTTTGTGGAATGTCAATACTTGCTAGGTTAGGAGAAATAGCTCCATTTTTCTCAAAGTTATCAGATGAAGAACTTTTTCTTGTCATTTTGCGAGGTCTTTTTGGCCTATTATCTTTGAGCATGCTAAGTAGTAATTTATTATTTCTATCACTTACTGATGTTTGGTTCGTGTGTCCACAACTTTGAATTTCTTCAGCTTCATTTCCAGCCTTACCTTCAACTTTGTCTAGTCGTCTACTCATTTGCAGTGAATTTTCACTTATTTTTGTAAGTTCGTCAAGCACTATACTCAAATTATTTTCATTCATGCAGTCTTTGTTACAAGTCGGAGTTTGACTAATCGTGTTTGAAGCGGTAGCCTCAACATGTTCACACACTGATGATTTGTTCAAGTGACTTTGATTTCTTAATAAAACTCCAATTTTTTCTAGCATTTTCGAATTTCCTAGATTCATTACATTTATTTTTTTAGTAATATCATTTAGTTTTACATTAGAATCTGACAAATTCACTCGATTTCCCAAGATTGTTTTCCCAACCTCTAACCTACACGCTTCACAATACCACATAATTTTCTCATGTAAGTCCTGAATTTGATGATATTCAGCTTCTGATAAATTTACACATCCAATATGATACCATTTATCGCAAAAACCGTCACACATTAAAGCTTTTTCATTTTCTTCCACTAACTTTTGGCAGGAGCCACAATTCGCATCAACTTCACTATCCACTGCCATCTTGAATCTCCACATATATTACTTACAATATAATATTCTTTATTCCACACTTTTACATTCAATACAGAATTCATAAGAATATTTTCAATTTTACATTCATCACAAATACAAAAAATATTAAAACAAATATACAACAATAGAATAAAAATGAAAATGTGAAAATATTTACTCCCGAGTAAACCCTGTGTGGAATTATCTCATTTGTATTTCCACAATTGAAAAGTTTTTTTTTTAGACTAGCTTACAATAAACTTTGAAAGCAATAAGAACAAGAAAAGCCAACTACATTCAATTGATTATAATAAATTATATTATTGATAGTAAAACCTTATCACGCAGAATTAAGGATGATGATAATAATAATAATACCGATATAAGAATTACAAAAATAAGAAAGGGAAATTGGTTTTGTAGTTTTATAAGATAACTTGCTTAGTCATCTGTGCTTTCTGATAGTATTATACAGTGTTAATAAACCATGCCTTCTCAAACTACGTCTGAATATGTGAACTAGAAGAACTGTCTTGACTTTCAAATAACATAATTATTAAAAGGAATAATTTACAGTACATGACTAATTCCTAGATTCTGTAACAGCTCAACATACTATTGATGACTGATTACCAAAAACAACTCAGTACGACAAATGCAAATTGCGTTCGTAAATGAATAATGATAAATTCATAGAATTAAAAAATTCTATTAATTTTAAGTAGGCCTGAAACAGAACATTTCAACTGCTATGAAGTCTAATTATCTGCTTATGCAACAATTATTATCCTCTATAATGTATTAATGTTGATAATTTAACAATTTTGTAAAAATCAAAATCATAAATTAAAGTGAATAAAATAAATGAATGATTCCATAAATAAGTTCATTTTTTTATAAACTAGTGCTCCTGACAACACAATGTCTTGGCAGATATCTGAAGTTTGAGCTTATCTAAAAAAAACTGCATTGGTTTTGACAATTAACTTTGACTTCGTTTACACCCACTAACAAGTTAGTGAGATAATTTTTTATCAAACACATATTAATTGCATTTTAAAATTTTTATTGAAGTTTAAATCAGAAATTCATTCATTTACTTATAACACAAAACACAATCAAGTAAAGACACAACAGGCATAGCCAACTACTGCTTTCTTTACAAATTTTTAAATAAAAAATCCAAATTTAAGGTTATGTCCAAGTTGAGCTTCATGCTCAGCCCCAGACATAATCACTGCTGTTTTTAAGGTCAAGGAGTTTAGGACATTTTTCCTACTATATTTCATGAGAACAATTTTTTTGCATATCTTTGAAGTTTAAACTTGACTGGGTGGGGCAGAATACACTCATGATTATAGAAAACGAAACTAAAAGTGTGAAAGTTGATTTACAATATTGTTATTATCTGTACCACATAATATGAAGAATGAGTGCCCAGTGCTAAAATTTAATGGAGGGATGAAGGATTTAAATAATTTTACAACTGCAACCATAGAACCGCTTTGGCTACTGAATTAAGTTTGTAAACGATGTAAGAATGTAAACAATTGTATCTTGAAACACTTTTTTTTATATGTTTGAACTTTGAGGTAAGAAAACCACTGGGTGCGGCTGAGCATGGAGCTGCCCCACCAATAAGTAACTCTGCTGTTTTCAAGGTCAAGGAGTTGAGCACATTTTTTTAAAACTAAATTTTCTGAAAGCACATTTTTTTGGTATATGTATGAGGTCGGAAATCCACTGGGTGGGGCTAGGTGTAAAGCTGGCCCCACCCATAAACTCTACTGTTTTCAAGGTCAAGGAGTTGAGCACATTTTTTTAAAACTAAATTTTCTGAAAGCACATTTTTTTGGTATATGTATGAGGTCGGAAATCCACTGGGTGGGGCTAGGTGTAAAGCTGGCCCCACCCATAAACTCTACTGTTTTCAAGGTCAAGGAGTTGAGCACATTTTTTTAAAACTACATTTTCTGAAAGCACATTTTTTGGTATATGTATGGAGTGGGAAATCCACTGGGTGGGGCTGAGCGTGAAGCTGGCCCCACCCATATACTCAGCTGTTTTCAAGGTCATGGAGTTGAGCACATTTTTTTAAAATTACATTTTCTGAAAGCACATTTTAAGCACATTTTTTTGGCACTAGTTTTGAAAAATGTGCTTTACTGGGTGGGGCCAGCTTCACGGAGCTACCTCACCTATGTAGTCTCTAATCATCTGTCTAATTCAACTTATGGTAATTGTGCCACAGATGTTAGCAAGAAAAAAATCACTTGAAACTTCACTAAATTGTAGTATTATGTCTCCTGATCACAATTATCAAGTTTTTAAGTGTCGGTCTCAAATTAATTATTCAATATAAAAACTCACCTTTTGAACATAACTATGGCTCTGTAAAGCCTTTATAGTACCTTAAGCATAACATGATAGACGAACAGATAGTTAGAGCAATGGCCGGAGTGCCATCTATATCATGACATCAGTAATAATGGGTGTGCTATGGGAGCCTACATTGGTTCATTTGAGCCTCTACCGTTTACCAGTAAATGAAATTTTATAAATATTCAATTTATTCAAGTTTGGTTTTCAGTAAAATTCCATTTACTGGCAATGATAAAGATCATATTCTGAGCTCATGAGTCTGAATAGTGGGTGCAGTTTGTGACATTTAACCTAACCAAAGCAAACCTAGCCTAGCCTAACCAAAGCTAACCCAACCTAGCCCAACCAAAGCTAACCTAACCTACCCTAAAATTGCTTAATTGGAATGCTAAAAATCTAGCAATGCTAGGTTTGGTTAGGTTAGGTTAGCTTTGGTTAGGTTAGGATGCATATGCAAGTTACATGTCACATTTAACCTTGATAAATTGGTCCAATCTAGCAAGGCTGGGTTGGTTGGGAATTTCTATAATTTGGCACAAGGCATCACAAACACACAAATCATTCAGGAGGACACCATTTGTACGACTGTCGTTTTGACCAACCTAGTCAAATCTAGCCAGGTTAGGTTAGGTTTGGTTATGCGTACCACACAGAATTGTGGACTGCAGGCTGTGCTAGCAGTAGGTCAATCAAACTATTAGGTCATCCTAAAGGATACCACCCATATCATTCAAAGGTTCTGCCATAAACAATGAAAATTGTGTTATTTCCTTTTTTCAATGTAGGGATGGAGTATCAATACCAAAATTATCAATATATTGAAACTGATATGATATTCATTGTGATATAATATCAATGTATTCCCGATATTCTGTCACTATATTTATTAATTATAGTGACGATTATTATGTTTTCATTAATTCCGTAATTCAGAAAATCTCGTTGATAATTTTGTTGTTACTTTAAAATTTTTACATTCAGAAATAATATCAGGTTGGAAAATAACAGTCAAAAATCATTCAACATAAAATGTATTATTCTTCAAATATATTTTCATTACAATATATCTGTGAGTTCAGAGTAAAACAAAAGCATCAGTTTCAGATTCTATAGCACTCTATGATATTATCATCCATCATCGTTAGTCACAGTCGTTAAAATTCATAAGCTAAAGAAATAGAAGGCCCAAGCGCCCAAGACCCAGGCTGTGGCAACATATTGTGTAGAAGTATGTGCAATGCATCAAGTGATGAGATTAAGGAACAAATTGAAAATGCTTTTATTATTGAATAGATAAATTGTATGAGTAAATAATTCATAAACTAGAATGCAATTTATTGTGTTGCAATGATTCATGCATTCTAAGCACTCAATTCAAGTTAATTGCTAAAGATAATCATTTTGGGGTTCAGTTCAAAAGGTGAGTTTTTAATATTGAATAATTAATTAATTGAGACCGACACTTAAAAACTTAATAATTGTGATCAGGAGACATAATACTACAATTTAGTGAAGTTTCAAGTGATTTTATTCTTGCTAACATCTGCGGTACAATTCCCCTACTTACATTAGAAACTTCTAATAGATAATTATAATAGATTCAGGTAATAAAGCTACTGCAATCTTCTTAGATCTATAGAAGGCATTTGATTGTGTCAATCGTAGAACTTTATTTGAAATACTGCAGAATGTAGGCGTAAATGGGGTTGAACTGAAATGGTTTGAATCATAATTATCTTATTGGGAGAAATCAATGTGTCGAACTAACTATACATTAGTTGGGAATAGTATAGTAAAGAATAAATCTAATAAATTGGATGTCCAAGATGGAATGCTTTAGGGTTCAATACTAGATCCATTGCTTTTTTTGTTATATGTCAACCGTTGACGTAAATACTTCAATAAATAAGAGCTCTCTTATTTGCGGACGATACATCACTCATTTTCAACAATTCCATTGTAGATAATTTAGAAATAAGAGCCCATATAGGTGTGCAGTCCATTGTCCAATTCTTAAATCAGTTGAAATTAACAATAAATAGAAAAAAATGCCAATACGCCAATACCTTCAATTAAAAACAAATATAATTCAAATGAAGATAGGGCTATAAACGTGTTTGTAAACGACAATCAACTAGACCAGGAAGGAAATATTGCATTTCTAGGAGTTTTGTTGGATAGACGATTGACCTGGGCTCCATACATTGAGAAAATAGGTTGTAATTTTTCATCTGGGGTATTTGTCCTGCGACAGCTCGCTAGATTAAATGACAAAAAGTTACTTTTTACAGCTTACCATGGGCTCTTACTAGGCTATCACGTTTAAGGTATGCTGTCTTAGTATGGGGTAATTCATGATAACAAAACTTTGATAGGATTTTTAAGATCCAAAAGAAAGCTGTTGGGTGCATGGAAAGAGTAAATAGATTAGATTCTTGCAGGCCGATGTTTAAGAGACTTTGACTACTAACTGTACCCGACTTATATGTATATGAAGCTACTTTAAATTTAAAAAAGAGTGATATCAACCAAAATCTTGACGTACACGATTATTATAACACAAGAAGCCGAGGAGATTATCAGTTGGTGAGTCACAATAGTAGCTTCAAACAAAAACCTAGTCGTATTGGTTGGAAACTCTACAACACGCTACCGCAGTTGTAAAGAGTCTTGAAAATATAGAAATATTTAGTTGACCAAGCTTTTTATATTGTTTAAGAGTTCCTTACACTTCAAAATTAAGCCACACCTCAACTAATTTATGTAGTAATTATGGTAACTAGTGTATAAGATTGTATAATTATTATTAATCTGACTTGTCTTATAACTTACTCCATAACTGGAGTCTTCAAGACGTAATCTACAAAAAAATTTGCTGCTAACTTTAATTTATCATTAATAATCTCTATTTAATGAAATGTATTTCAACAGCGATCATCTGGTCGTTTGGATGTTTGAAAGTTAATGTTCAAGACGACTTTCAAACGATAAATTTCATCGTTCTCAAATTTGCGTACATTCTAATAGTTATTTATGTATTAAGAGCGTGAAGCGCGACTTTATCGCTCGAGCCAAAACTGTTACTGCGCGACGCATAGCGAAGCGCAGTCATTTTGCGAGAGCGATAAAGAAGCTTTACGCGCGAATTACATAAATTATTTTTCCTAAAACTGCAGTTCTAGATTCAAACACAATAAAAGCTTCATTTGTAGCATTACAGACCGTGTGCGGATTTGGTTAGCGTGCGCCATTGTTAAGGTTATGAGAATTTCACGGATTCCGTGATCCACCAATGAGAAGACATCAAAATCAAAACAGTTTGGGACTTTGGTGAGAAGCATAACGAAAACAGCTGGCGAGCGTAAAGTACTTTACCGCTCGCGGAGCAGTAAAGAGATATTTTACAATTAGTTTTCAGTATGTAAAGAACTACTTTACAAACAGTTGTAGGGAAAGTACTTTATCGCTCGCAGAGCAGTAAAGAGATATTATACAATTAGTTTTCAGTACTGTCACGGTGCAAATTCACCAACCCCAAATAGATAACGACATTGTAACTAATCTGAGAAAATGAGGTATAAAATAGTAACTTTAATACTCACTCAGAATTATCTATCATATTATTTATTTTGCATGAAAACTTAGTTGCACAAACATTTGCCAAATTATTTATAAATCAGCATCCTACAATGGGCTGAAGTCCGAGAAGTTGTTTACTTTATGTGAAAGGTTAGCTTGCCAATTGTCTTGATAAAACCGGCTTATCAAACAGCTGTTACCGGTTAATTATGTCACATTCCTTTATGCTAAAATTTAATATTGTTATTTGTTTCTCGTATTTGTATTATTTAATCAACTTGGGAAATCTGCTTATACTTGTCCTGCTCATTATTAATTTCTTCAATTTAATTATTATCTCCTCCAATTTTTCATTTATTTTAATTTTCTTACGTATGGTACACTGTACTTAAAATCGGGTGTAGGCTCCTCATTGGAGGAGAATAAAATTTTGCACTGTGATTGGCGGATTTACCGCATGATGCAGCCCCTTCTCCAAGTACTGTACACAGACCTTGAAGGAGACACTTCACGAAAATCGAGGCTGGCTAAAGGAGAGGTCCCATTTAAACCTCCATTAAACTATAATTTTTTTTTCTTTAATGTAAATCTCTAGTTAAATTTTAATTTTATTGTAAATGTTTTAAAATCCTGCCATTTGATTGCAACCTAAAGATTGCCGAATATCATCTAGTCAAACCTTTTAAAAAATCAAATATATTCGCGATCAACCACAAGGATCAATCCAAGATGTCTGAGGGTGACGCCAACTTGTGACGAGTCTAAGAAGAAATAATACTTTGACAAGTGTGTGTATAATTGGGCCCAAATATCTGGTATGTGCGAAATTTAATTATACACAAAGGTCTATGCAAATAATTGGCATATCTAATTGTAAATTGCCATCAAACAACTCTCTTGAAACTGATACATCTTTAGGCTAAAGACCTAAATGCTCATATGAACAATTTATTTATTATCTCACTTATTAATTTCAATATATTGATGATAGGATCTGAAAGCAAGAGTTGCGTCTCCGCACATGAATTACTGTCTCCCATTTTTAAATTTAATAATTTCAATTTTACACTTATTAAAAATCCATATTAATTATAAAACCTTAGTTCTGATTTATAATCCTTGCTCGACCCTGGCTGCAGATTGTAGTTATAGATTATTTCAGTGGACCATCAAGCGGTACAGCTGAGAGGAATACATTATCTCAGTAACATTCTGGTTTGTCCTTGTTGAAGGACATGTGGTATTGATTCTTTCAATTATTTATTGGAAGACGATTTGTATCAGGATTATTTTCTCATAGCTTTTCCACCTCGCTAGCGTGAATTGTGAGGAGGGTGCAACAAGCAAGAATTGTGTATTCCGCACCCAATCTTTGCTCATGAGAGGGACTTAGCTGATTTATTCCTGATTCCAGATTTATCTTTCTTTGTTGGATTATGGTTGTGTGGGCGTAAATAACAGCTATTCTGTTTATCACCCCACAACTGTATTCTGCAAGGACCGATATTTTATTGTGTGGGTTTGAACTGGAGTGGTGTGTCCTAACAGATTCTTCGGGAATTTGCCCGACTGCAGCTTCCGGTCATCAAAAGTCACTTCATAAGCATATTAGGCACACACCCCCCAAATCGAACACCATAGTACTTAAATAACTACTTTATGAACAGTTGTAGGAAAAAGCTGTTTTATTTCAAAAAGTGAATGCATTCTAGTAGGTTTGGTAGCATTCGAATTTCGATAATCAGTTTCAAAATCAAGGGTTTTTATTTTTAATCTTTTCTGGCTGAATATCAGACTCAATTTGAGTAAAATAAGTACTAGTAAGTTAATATGTTTCTGAATCGTAGTAGGCCTACGTGTACTTATGGTAGATTCATCTTTACTAATGTGTATTGTATAATTAATTATGGTTTAATAAATTTTCAGGATTCCCAAAATGAATAAGGCAATTTTAAGGTTTAAAAATTCTCTAAACAGAGGTGCACCAAGTCTGTTTGTGATTAGACATCGCTGCGATCTACACACTTGCAATGCAAACAACAATCAAGACCAAAAAGAAAAACTGGTGTTGACAAAAGATAGATATCCTCACATGAAGAGGGGAAACTACGCGGAGTTGGAAAGTAGTCATATTCAACATTTTATAAAACTTCTTGGACCTTCAAGAGTTCTAACTGATCCAAATGATGTGCAACCATATAACATTGATTGGATCAAGGTGGTCTGCGGTAAGTCTCTGATTTTTACGTATTTTTGGGTCAATATTTTTGTTCATTGATCATTTCGATCATGGTTGACCATTGACCATGAAAAATATTGTAAGCTGTTCTAAAATTGTAAGAAAATATCAGTTATCAAAAGGAAGTGACCGTAGGCTAGTGGGTTAAGACCACCTTGGTCTTAAAAACCAAGGCCTTTGCTAACCCAAAGGTTCCCTCCCAGGAATGATCGAAAGTGAGATTTTTCCTGAGGCTACTGCCGTGTTTTGGAGGAAAGTTAAGCATGTTGGTCCCGGCTGCTTAAGGCTGTGCGCCAGCCGCCGTGAATGATCAAGACTCAAGTCCCGACTCAAGGCAACAAACTATTGAGTCTACTGGTCTGGTACTGGTATTGTAGCACTCTGGTGGATTAGTACGTAACTAGCTTTCCTCACATGTTGCCAGGTCTCTTGGGCTCCGCTCTTCGCCTAGTCTGACTACGCCTTCTTGGGAGGGGAGGCAGAGTCATTCTACTACTCGATCACATGCTTCACCAATTATTAATAATCTAGTAAAATGAATAGTTTCCAAGTCTGAGCTTTCATTCACAAAAATAATCCAATACATCTGACAACTAGAATGTCTGTTCAGTTGAGCCTTTTGTTGACTTGGGGTGGTATGAGCAGTTTGGTACATTGTATTGTGTCGTTTTTCATTTTACACCTAATATTGCACAGAATTCTTCATAATAAATCTAATAGTTGGTAAATGTAAGGATTTTTTTATTGTGTTAATAATGGCTTGGCAAAACATTAGTAGAGTTATGTCTTATTTTGTGTTTTACTTTTCAAATAACCCAGGGTTACTCCTAGCTCAATCATATCCTCTCTGATTTCCTTAATTATTTTCTTATTAAGTTGGAATAATTTTAGTCATTTTTGCAATGATACTATACATATTTCCAAAGAATCACATATGGTAGTCTATCAATTGTTTGAACAAGCATACAGTAAATATACACCTAGTAACGTAATGATTATTAAAAAGTAGATTCTGATTGAGTAAAAACAGGGCCATCGCATGAGTTTTTGGTGCCTGAGGCAAATATCTTAAAATTCGGGAAAATTGATTAAATTTGAAAAAATAACTAATAAAGAATAAAATTGATTAATATAATTTGTAGAAGGCTTTTTTACATATAACAATTTATTACCTCAAACATGGCGACCATGGTGAAGGCGACTGCAGTAGCTCTGTCTAATAAGAGTGTAATTTTAATTTCTCTCAACAAAAATAATGAAATCATAAATTTTTCTATTATTTCAGGTTATAGTGGAATCGTTTTGAAGCCTAAAACAACACAAGAAGTTTCCGAAATATTAAAATTCTGTAACTCAGAGAGGCTTGCTGTTTGTCCTCAGGGTGGAAATACTGGATTAGTTGGAGGCAGTGTACCTGTTTTTGATGAAGTTATTCTCTCGATGTCGCTAATGAACAAAGTTATAGATATCAATTCGCTTTCAGGTACTAATATTTTTCAATTACGCTCATTTCTTCATGTTTCAATCCATGTTTTACTTATATTATAAAATATTCTACTTCAAAACATCGAAAGGAGAGATGTCATTATTTGTTTGCCCTATGATAAGATGTATTATTTCTGTTGAATGAAACAACATTTTAAAATCGGTTTCCAATCAATCTTAATTTTCAGAATCGCATCGTTCTTTTTTAATTCAACCCGTTCTAAAAAATCACATGAGGTAAACCTACCAATTATTATCAGCCACCTACCAAATAACAACCACGTACATTCCTAAACTGAAAAATAAGCGCCTGCTTTACGTTTTCAAACACTGATCTACATCAAATTAGTCAGTTTTTGTCTTCAAGATAGCATATTTATTCCAGTCAAATTAGCGCTGGAAATCGCGTTATATTGCCAGAAAACCATGCTAAATAACATACTAAAAGCCCTCAAGAATCCTAGCTGTGCTTCAGCCGCCATCTTATGAAAACTGTACAATTACCCGATGTCATCTTTGTTTTTTTCAGAATTGAACACAAACTAAGCTTCAAAGAAAAAATTTTATTCGTGAATTTTTAAAGCGTCAATGACACTGGTCGAGTTTAGTAGCTAAGCGAGTAGAAACGTTACAGGCCGACCGAGTGTCACCCACCAGAGACTCCAATGTAGGCATTGCTCAAAGTATTTTTGGTTCAGCATCGATTCCGCAGGGCGGCGCTACTCATCAGTCGCCTGTGAATCTACTAACTGGGTGTCAACTCGCCCCGAGTCTTTTCTGTGATAACACCAAGCTGTTTTGATGAAAGTTTATTGAATAGTTATTTGTAAACGTCACATTTTAATTTTGCGTTACAATATTAATTATTGTCTTTTGAATGGGTTGATTCTGGAAGTTTCATTAATTCTATAACTTGGCTTGTCATGCCGAGCTGCTGAACTTCAGTCAGCCTGTAACGTTTCTACTGACTACTCGCTTAGCTACTAAACTTGCCCAGTGTTATCGATGCTTCAAGCAGGAAAATTTTTCAATAAGTTTCACCAGTTACATCCCTAAATCTGTATCGAATCCTCGGCTTCAATTTTTCAAATAATTTTCTTGAATTCTATTATAAGTTAACTGCATCTTCATTTTAAACTCAGGAACTATGATTTAGAGTAGAGCAATTGGCATCAAAATTTAGAAAATTTTATTGTAAAGAAAAAGATTCATGGCAATTTCCTGTGTGATACTTATTTCGTTCACAATTTTTGAAATAGTTATTTTCAAGGTACTGTACCGGAGGCATATCACTAAGTACCCTGGAAAAGAGAATTCCAAGTTATGAACCAAATGCGACATATGATTTATGAATATGGGCCGCCTCGATGAGCTGAGACGAGCCGACAGCCAATCTGACACAATGAACCATTCAATAGTTATAAGAGACCCGAATTCAGTAACCCTCGTGAGCCTTCCCCCCCCCCCCCACCACCCACTAAAATTCCCATTTTTGGGCGAACAACTGAAGTCAACTAAGTAAGGTTAATTGAGTAGCCGATTCATTTATTTATTCATTCAACTGACATTTAATCAATGTGAATACAACACACTTTTGCCCAAAACTGCTTTTCTTAAAATTTCGAAGTAGAATCTGAATCTTAAGTCAAGTCTCACTAGAAATTTCACCGTGAAGCACAATAATTCACGAGTCTTACAGAAAAATTATATCAATTTTCGATTTCGCTTTTAATAGAGCACTATCACAGTCCAAAACATATCTTGCATTTTTAAATTTTTGAGCCAAATATCTACACTAGTTATACTAGTTACCATATTTAGCATCTCCCAGTGTGTATGAAGTTTTACCGTTTATTAAGGATTCTTAAATTTGAGCGATAGCCCATACAAGGACAGTGGTTACCGATATTGGAAAGTTTCATCATTATGGATATGAATTGAAAAAATTGTATTTATGAAGGTTTTCTCCCTTTAAAATGGTGAGAATAAGTTGTGAAAGCTTTCATACTCAAGCACCGTACATATCTTGGACATATCTAAAATTATATGTATATCCTATAATATATTAGTCAAATACTTCTGACTCACTGGCTAACTCATTCATCACCGTTTCTCGAAAACCACTTGTTGAAAAAATTTGGTACACATGTTCAGTCGAGACCCTAGACGCGTGCTAAGAGTGGGATTAAAAAATTCCCTAAAATTGCCATTTTTTAACAGTTTTTGAGCGTTTTCAAGAGCTACTTGGTAAAGAAAATTTAAAATCGGTATATATGTTCAGTTTTGGATTTAAAAGCGTACTAAGAAAGGTTTTTTAATTTTCCCCGAAAATACGCTTGAGTTTTAAGTTTTTCCACCATTTTTTTAGCGTTCTCAAGAATACGGGGTCGAAAAAGTTTTAATTTTCTTTAAGTGTTTAGTTTTGGACCTAGACAAGCACTAAGAAAAGTTTCTAAAATCTTCTCAAAATACGCTTAAATTTGTCGTTTTCCTAGCGTTTTTTAACATTCTCAAGTATGAAGTGGTCGAAAAAAATGAAGTTTTTAGTGAAACGTCTGCTCGTCTGCGGGTTTGTATAAATTTGTTCCCAGGGGTCCAGGGGATGGATGGATGGGGCTAGATGGCGAGACATATCTAAAATATAATAAATATTGGAACATTAAGTTTAACTTGCCGATAGGTTTAACCTAATTACTTTTCTTCTTCATTAATTTAATTCAACTGTTTATTATTTTACAATTCATCACTGTTGCGATTTCTAATTTGGAAAATATCCAATTCAGATCCTTCTATTTTATTCCAACTCAAATTATTTGCACTTGATTCAACATAGTTTAGTAGAATTAAAAATTAGTTTTGAACGAATAGAATGAGAACTTCAAAATTTATCCATCAAACCAACACCAACTATACATTATTTAAACTATTTATTTAAAAAAATAGCGCTGATGCTAACATCAAACTAATGCAACAACTCCGTTTTATTTAGCATGTGGTGATCCATGGCGATATGCTAGTAGAATAGTCACGTAGGTGCGACCTGAGAACTCTGGACACCAAACCTGAGACGGCCAGGTCACACGATATTATTACTACAATAAATAATAATATAAGAATTTACAAGAAAAATAAAAATCTTTTGGCATCACCCAGCATAGGAAAAATCCTGACCGCTAGGCGAGAGTACCAGTTCCAAATTTTATTACAATAATTAATCAAATCACAACTCACAATAAACTCTTCAAACTCAAAAAACACAAAGGGAAAAAAAGAAAAATCATAATAAATCGCTAATTTCGAAGAAGAAATTTTCCGAAATCCAATTATTTAATTGCTGCCCTATCCTCAATCTACCCTCAAAGAGAAAACCATTTAATGTGCTGGGTATAAGGTTTATTAATTTAGAACTGAGGTAGCCTAATTGTCTGCGTACTATTGTTAGATTAGAATGGTTAATGTTGTAAGTATTATGAGCATCGGATCTAAAGTTATATAAATTACTATTATTTCTCACTGTAAACCTATCTCTGTTGTACCAGATGTAGCGGAGTATTTTCTTTATATATAATTGGCGTACAGTTATAACCCTGAATTGATCAAAAGTTTCCCTACTGGGATGGGTTCTTGGCTTGTTTCAAATAGTTTTAATGATCATTTTTTGAACAACAAAAATCCTATCCATGAAGAAATCATACGTCCCTCCCCATACCACCAACCCATATTGAAGTACAGACTGAACATAAGCGTAGTACAGGATTTTTATTTCTTCCATATTCAATATTTTACGTACTTTATAAAATATGTAAGATACAAACTTCATTTTTTTACAAATAAATTCCACATGAGGCTCCCATCTAAGGTTACAGTCAACTACAATACCAAGGTACTTAACAGATCTCTCATTTTTTAGTTGAGGGCATGCACATTCCTTCCAGTTGTCAAAATCACAGTTAGAATGAATCTTTAGTTTCATAACCTCAGGTGGTTGTCCAACTATATTAGGGGAAAAAGCAATATATTTAGTTTTAGTTGTATTCATACTCAAAGTATTGTGATCCAGCCACTGTTTTCCAGCCACTGTCGTCAGCGAAGGAAATTATTTTTGAACCATTTATTTTCAGTTTGAAGATGTCGTTTATGTACAGAAGGAATAAAATAGGTGACAAAACGGTACCTTGTGGTAACCCAAATTTATTTAATTTTACTATATTGGATTTGTAGCTGTTGTTATTAGATATCAATTGTGATCTGTCATTTAAATAATTTTCAAACAGTTTAAGGGGGAGCCCTCTAATCCCGTACCTTTCCAATTTTTCTAGTAGTTTACTGTGTGGTATGGTATCAAAGGCTTTTGCAAGATCGATAAATACAGAAAGACATTTATTATTTGAGGACAAATTGTTAGAAATTTCATTTGTGAAAGCGACCAGTGCATCTTCAGTATTTTTATTGTTTTGGAATCCATATTGATCCTTATCAATTATGCTATGTTTGTTAATAAAATCCATCAGTCTGCTCTTGATTGTTTTCTCCATTACTTTAGCCAGATTGCTAATTAAACTTATGGGCCTATAGTTGCCAGGGTGATCTTGGTTACCAGATTTGTTCAGAGGTTTAATTCTGGCTATTTTAAAGCAGGTTGGAAGTATTAGTATTACTAATACTATTATTAATATTATTGTGTTTGTTGATTATTATTAGACGTAAAACTCCCAAAGTGGAAGACGCTGAGTAAAGATGGTTCATTTTTTGGACTTGTTCTTCTTGTTTGCCAACCAGCTTTTCATTTTTTGTGCGAATTCAGCTTATCTCTTCCCTCCATTTTGCTCCAACTGTTGGAGATTTTTATTATTATTATTATTATTATTATTATTATTATTATTATTGTTGTTGTTATTATTAATATTATTATTATTATTAATATTAGAGCTGTTAATATTTCCACTTTTCGAATTATGTGCAGAACAATTTTAAATTAAAAAGAAGTTGAGTTTTTCTTATACGTAATTTCTTACATGAAATTCCCGCCAACCGCATTTGAATAACAGAGCTGACAAGAGACCTGCGAGATCATCCAGATTCTAATGATGGGCTCCATCCCGAAATCATTTTCTGCATCATGAAAGAAAATTTCAACCTATTATTCATTTTAAATTGATCTCCATGTCAGTCGAAAGTGAAAATATTAACTATTTTTTTTATTGGAATGTTTAAGGTACATTGATATGTGAGGCTGGATGTGTTTTGGAAAATCTAGACAATGCATTGGAAGAGCACAATCTAATGATGCCATTGGATTTGGGAGCCAAGGGCAGTTGCCAAATAGGTGGAAATATTTCAACGAATGCTGGTGGTCTGCGTCTTATTAGATATGGCAGCCTCCACGGCAGTGTACTTGGGGTTGAGGCCGTAAGTTTGATGTTATCTTAATTCAATTGACTATGATTTTGTTAAATGAGAAGTGAAATCCAATCCTGAATAGAGAGATATCTGTACTGGCACAAAATAGTGGACTGTATAAATTTGAATGAGTGGTACAAAGTAATTATAAATTTGATTTCACAACAAATATTGAAAAAAATATAGTGACTCATCCGTATTGCAGCCGACACACGCTCCAGAGAAGGTGAGAAGATATGAATAAGGTAAAGATAACTGGTGTTCAGGGAGGAAAGAAAAGTAAAATGAGAAATTCGAAGAACTGACACTGTGTTTCCACTTTCAATTACTGATGTGAGCACTTCACCTTTTAGATATGAGAAGAAATAACATAGCACAATTTAAAAGTAGTATAAATAGCATAGCATTCACTCCACATTAGAATAAATTAACTACAAATAAAATAGCGATACAGCAATCGACGGTAACAAGAACGAAAATAACTTCCAGTCAACTTGAATTGATTGTATCCAAAATTATGATAACGTAAATAAATAAATTATGTATTTCCAATACACCGAACACCGTTAAAATACAAAAGGAATCCGTATTAAAAACGGAACCCCACAACCAACAGAGCCAGTACCTGGCTCCTTTTTCAATGTTATGTAACAAACATAATACCAGGGCCGTCTCCTGACTTTTATCTTTGGCTTTGGCTGAGAAAGTATACTACTTCATTAGGCTACAAATATTTTTATGTGAACAGTTAGATGAAACAATCATAGGGTAATTAATGCCAGATTTTTAAACAACAAAAATTAAAAATAATATCAACAATAATAATCGAAAAATATCAATTATTGGAATAAACAACCATAAAAACTCCGTTCACAACAACAGCAGTTCTCTATCAACTCGTTGCGATCCAATGCAACACCTCGGCCACTTATTTCATTGACAAGGGAATAGCGCAAGCAAAGTGAGCAAATCTCTAGGAACGTGCAAGCACACGAGCAAAGCTGTTGCAACGACTTGACTCAACGCTATGCTCATACTAGGCTAAACTCGTACTAGGATGGATTGTTCATTGCTATATTTCGGTCAAGTTTTCTGCTTTAGCATTTTATTTGAATAATAAAGTCATAATTCAGATAATATTTATAAATAGAATATACTTTACACCGATCAGGAAAGCAATCCTTAATTTCCCAATTTTATTTTATTATTGGCAAACGTCTCACATACACTGAAGAGATACCACTGCACAATTCGCTGAATAACAAGTTTACTAAAATCAGATTAGACTATGATGTGCATTTTCGCCACCGGAGTAGCACCTGTATGGCTACTTGTGTCAACTACAGAATCAGAAGATTTGTTCTCCCCCATTTCCTGTCCCTTATTCTTCGATCTCAGGTTTCTGCCTTGATTTGTCTCCATATTTAAATATTTGACAAAATTTTATAAAAAAATTAAAGCTAATAAATAAATGGCAATATTCTATAAAAATTGAAAATAAAATAAACTTCTAAGATCCTGAAAAACTGATATTTCCACCTGTACATCTATTATATTTGAAAATAATTTTTTTTTTTTTTTAGGATGAAGCCCACATAGGTCTGAGACCTGTGCGTGGGTAATGAGTTGGATGATGGTGATTGATGAGTTGGACCTACAGTTTTAGGTGGGTTCCGAACCACCGGGAAGTGATTTTACAGCAGAGAACAGTGTCTTTTTTGCTGGCCAATCTAATCGGTCACCGTTACGAACAGGACCTACGAGAACGCAGCTTATCTCTTATCAATTATATTTTAGGTTCTTTTATTTGCAAAAATTTTGCAAATGCCCCACATTGGGCGCCATTTTTGCAACGTGTGCTTTCTTCTTGGGATATATAATACAAATAAAAATAAAAAAAATATTTTTTTTTATAAATTAAGCAGAGTTGTTGATGGTTTGGGCGCCAGGCGGTTTTTTGTTGAAGTCAGAAAATATGCCAAAAACTGCTGAACAATTTGAATATTAATATGTCATTAGTCTAGAGTAAAGTAAATTAGTAAATTAAATTAGTCTAGAGTTATTCGATCTCAGGGTCACACTTCATCAAATGGAATTCAGGATGCAAACATATTAATAAAATATTAAAATTTAATAAAGAATAATGTTTTTATTATTTTACTCATACATTTCACTTTTTCTGACAGAGCACTGTACACATACCACATACATTATCTTCTTACAGCCTGGAGAGCAACTTTCTTCTATGATTCTCAGCCTAATCTTCCGGAACTGCGTAACCTCCACCCCCACGGAATCTTGGAAGCCCCTGCCTGGATATACTTTCTCTCTAAATCCCTGAAGTTTTCGATGTGGAAATCCCGCATTCAATTAAATTGATAGTCCTCACGAAATGTTTTATCTCATTAGAAAACTGGTTACTTTCAATGTCCTGATGAAAAACTATTTTTATGTCCAAGTTCGACACTTTTTCATGACTCATAGCACCGCACCGGTATTCTCTTAAAACGGATTTTAAGTCTTCTTACGAATTTGAGCAACACGTCCGTTCGTCAGGAAATCTGTTCTCCAACTGCCTCTTCTCTCGGGGAGCCTCCTTCTTTTTCCCCTTCGTGATTAATAATTTTTAGTTGCCAAGCAATAATACTGTCAAACTGTCTGTGTTTTATGATCGAATGTACTTCAACCAAATTCTTTGATGGCCACGCTTCATAATCGATTGCATTCCATTAAAAGTAACTTTTCTGTTTTCTCAAGGGCTACCCTCGTAATCTAATAATTTCTCGTCACAGAGTACTAAAACTGTCTGTATTTCGTCGGCAAATACACCCCCACAAAAGCTCCTAGTAACCCCGTTTCAAGTTGAATGTATCCCATTAAAGTTAGTACTTCTGTTTATTTTTTACGGTCTAGCCGCGATTACCCTTGTGTAATAATTTCTGTCAAACTGTCAATGCTTTATGATAATTGCGGTGCCTCAAAGCAGTTTTAGGCTATCAACATTCTTTTTCCCAAAAACTTTTAGGGACCACGTTTCAATATTATGAAAAATCATACTATCATGATGATAGAATTAAGTCTGCATTCAAAACTTCACCATGCATAAATGACTTATGCAGTTTATATGTTTACCTAGTCTTGTAGCACTTGTAATATGTATATTGTTAATATGACCTCTGGTGCAACCGGTACATTCGACCGATGGTATGAATGAATGTTGGTGATTTATATTTAACCAACTTTAAAGAAAAATATCAAAGTCTGATTGTTCAACTTGTCAGGATTCTATGTTTAAAATTTCAATTATATATAGGTGACAAAGATTTTAAGATCCATTACCTTTTCTAACTTTCAAGTCTAGCTTTTTTTATTTGCAACAGATTACAATATTATTCAATTCTATTATTTAGAATTGCTGTATTGCTATTTAGACAGTTGAACATTAGAAAAACAGTGTAGAATTCATGCCATCAATCACAAATTAGTAAACCTTCATCATCTGCTACCGTACAGATGTGAATTTTGTACTGTTATTTGAAAATTCATCTGTCTGATAGCAGCCCCATTTGAAAAAATCTACTCACTACACCCTCATTTGGTGGTAGCTACTTTTATGCAATAGATGTGAATCAACTCTCTTTTTTTGTATTTTACAGGTTCTAGCTAACGGCGAGGTTACTGATTGCTTAAATGTTCTGAAGAAAGATAATACCGGCTATCATTTACGTCACTTATTTATTGGCTCAGAAGGAACATTGGGTGTCGTTACTAAAGCATCAATCCACTGTCCTCCTCGCCCCAAAGCTGTCAATTTGGCTTTCCTAGGTAATTATTCAATTTATTCAAACTAATTTAAATTAGAAGCTCATTATTAGCCACTGAACCAAAAGATAGTAGCATTTGAGAGTAATTATATCAATAATAAATTAAACAAATATTGAAAAAAATATCAATAACATATTCCTGTAGAACTTGTTGGATGTATCCAACTGACCTCCTTGCATCACTATTTAAAGTACGTGATGATAGTCTACTCAAGCGTGGTCCCAGTTGGGAAGTTTAGGGGGGGGGGGGCTACAAATTTGTATTTACTGAGACATTTTACCCCTTCACCAATAAAAATCCGATTTTGGTGGGAATTCATGACCCTGGGTCCACCCTTGAGTAGATCGTGGAAATTTTGAATATTTTAAATTATAGTATAATGCATGAGTTTTAAGCATCTTGAACATAGTGTCAATTCCAGCTGTAAAAGATTGTGAACTTTATTTATATCAAGGTAATAAAATTAATTATGCTATTCACAGGAACAGATAGTTTTGAGAATGTTTTAAATATTCTTCAAATGGCAAAGAGTCAATTGTCGGAGATACTTTCGTCATGCGAAATGATTGATGAACCTTCTTTATCAGCTGTAATTAGAAATGTAGGAGTGAACTGCCCTATAGGTCAGTTTCCATTCTACGTTCTGATCGAAACTTCCGGATCTCACACAGCACATGACGAAGAAAAGTTGAATGCCTT
This sequence comes from Conomelus anceps, assembly GCA_948455865.1. Classification (NCBI taxonomy): domain Eukaryota; kingdom Metazoa; phylum Arthropoda; class Insecta; order Hemiptera; family Delphacidae; genus Conomelus; species Conomelus anceps. Next base: position 52,050,394 of record OX418218.1, on the reverse strand, counting down.
CCTAGAATCAGCAATGGCTGAGAGCTATGTTCTTGATGGAACAGTTACAAATGAACCATCCCGCATGCAGGTATGCCGACTAATTTTCAAATGTGTTTATTATTTCCTTTCAAGAAGATTGACAAGAGCAGATCGAACATTTTGCAGTTAAGAGACGGCAGGAGTTGAGTCTGCTAGCCAAACGCTGAATGTCCAATTTAGCATGGCAGACAAAACTTCTCAACTGATTTTAGGCTTCATAAAAGGGCTTTTAAACAATGATCACAGTCGAATCAAACAGTTATTCACTAGCTTTGATTTTGATACACGTCACACTCCACTTATCCCTATAATCTTTAGAATTATTCGTTGTTTATTACTTGTTACTTTATTTTGATTTAGAATATATTTTTGTTCAATATTTATTATATTTTTGTGTTGTGTAAATAAATTTAATTGAATATAAGAAATCATGACAGACAAAGCTAAGACAATTACTGGTTCTTTTTCAATTTGTGTAAAACAATCCATGGTTGAATTTCCATAACAAATCGATGATTGTTTACATAAATTAAAAAAGACCCGCTATTTGTATTGAAATATTTCTCACATCAAATCAAAGCTTGTGAAAAACGATGCGATTCGACTTTGATCATTTCTAAAGTCCCTTTTAAGAAGTCTGTAATCAGTTGAAAAGTTTTTTCTCTCGTTAATTGGGCGCTGAGCGTTCGGTGACTCCTGTCGCCTTTTAAAACAATTTTCGTGTTCTAATCTTCTCCAGTCATTTTTTGGAAATGAAAAGAAAATTTAACAGAAGCTGGATATTCGGCACATATTTTGTACTTTGCATGCTGAATAACATATCAAAAGTTTCCAGCGATAAACCTTGTGCTTCCGTCGCCATCTTGGAAAATGGCGGCTAAATCTCTCCTTTTCTTCTTAAAAACTATTTACCGCATAGAAAGTTTCAAATAAAAAATATTCTTTGAATCTTCTCTTTTCAAGTGTAACAAGTGTGGTGCCCCAAGGATCAGTCCTGGGACTTATTTTTATCAACCGACTTCCAACAAGGAAGAGGTTTTCATAAAATGTAATCTTTATAATTTCAACATAATTACACTACACGTTACTAGCACTTGCTATCACAACCCATTTACAGATTTACTACATATGAGAACACTTCTTATTACAGAATAAGATTTTAAAAGATTACCAGAGATCATTTGCAAAATTTAATCTGTGGAATTGTTTAAAAATACACTAAAACGTTTGTTGATTGAGAGATCTCTCTATTCGGTTGCGGAATTCAATGCACATTGAGTATTTGGTTTGTAGTGTTTCAAGTCAGTTATTCAATGTTCGAATGATCCTAAGAATACTGTATGTAACTGTTAGGATATATTTATATTGCTTTTAGTTATATTTGTGACAAGTGACCTATCAAATGGGAACTATATTCAACAAATGATGTATTGTGATGATGGATAGGTCAATAAAATATTGGTCAGCATACCTTACTACTATTTTGTTAGTCTCAAGTCCGATTTCAGGCTGTATCTGGCATTTTACCTTCATTGATCATTTTTTTATCTCTGATGAATTGGCAATTTTTTATATAAAGAAGTAATAATTTTAATTACGCCTGATAAATAGTGTTTCAATTTCATTACTTTGTTTTAGAACAAAATTCATCTTTTCAAATTCCCCTGCTCAAACTGACTGCTGAAATCCCGTATCAGTTCTAGTCATGGAATTGCTTATTTAAATAAGTTGAACTCAGAGAGACATTCATGTTAATATAGGTTCTATGGCAGCTACGAGAGAGAATCGGTGAAGCATTATTAAAAGATGGACCAGTTTACAAGTATGATGTATCGCTACCCGTTAAAAACTTCTATGCAATAGTTCCTTTATTACAGGAAAAATTGAAAGGAACGAGTGCTGATTTAGTTACAGGATATGGACACATTGGTAACTTCAACAACTGTTTGTTAAATGTTTGCATGCATGGGCTTTGATTTGTACCACATTCATTTTTGATAGAATTTTTTGAACATTTTAATGCATTTGCAAATTATTCAGCTACTCCAATAAAATATAAAACAGTAGGCTACTGTTCTTAAATTAATTGGTTAAGGATCCTACACAAACTGTTGGAGATAGGGTTTGTTGATATTAATGACATTGTGTCCCTTGTTATTAAGTTAGTAATGGTTTTTAATAGGTATTATTTAGAGTATTCTGTAATTAGAGTTTATCTTGTACTCTTTAGTTTTAAAAATTTTCATTCTAGATTGTTGTTACTCATCCAATCCCTTTCTGTTTCTTAGTTCAGTTTTTTCTCAATCTAAGACGAAAAGCATGGAAAACCAAATGATCACTGCAGTCAGTAGACAATTCATCGAGTAAATTATATGACAATCCAATACTTCGTACAGAATCCTTCTAAACAGTAGCGAATGCTGACTAAAACCTTTGGACATGCGCTGACAATCAATATATTATTTTCTATAAAATGTGTGTCAAAAATTATCAATAAATAAGTGTAGAATAACATTGCAAAATATGTAAGCATAATAATTGGGATACTGTACAGCATATCTATGACGAATAAAGAACAGACAACTCGTTTTTCATACGTATTATGTCAAATAATGAACCATATTGTATCTCCGTATTGAACCGTATGGAATTGTAAGCGTTTTCTAGAAATTCTGTTATACTCGTCATACATTTTGCTTTTTAAAAAGTAGAAAAAATCAAGTTCTCCCATGGACAAGAATCTATTCCTCAATTGAATTAAAATGTTGTCAAAAATCTCAAAGAACAGACGTTTGTTCTCTAATTCATTCTCTGTATTATTCAACTTCACCTTGGGGTTTTCAAGTGCCAAATAACTTTCACTATTTTCTTAATTTTATTTGAATTCCTCAAAATGTTTTATGAAACTATGTTTTCTTATTTCTTCTAGTCTCTCGATTACTTCAGCCACCTTTTTAGCACAGTATGCTACACCTAAATATCTAGTCTGAAGAATGTTGAAGAGAACGGCTGTAAATTTCAGAAAATGCACTAATCAAAAAAGGAGTCTGAATCTTTCTAGGGAAGAAAGAAATCCTTGAGCTTTTATTAAAGTTTCATTATTTCAATCAGAAAGGTTATAAAAGAACATTAGGATCAAATCATTTTTCGCCTTAATAGTGTTCATACAAACATCAACAATCACCTTAACGGGTGTCAACAATGAGAACGAACTACTAGTCTGCCGTGGCATGCGATCTTGACACCGCAAGCAGAGTTTACGTAAAAGTCCGGGTCTATATTTAGATGGATATATGTGCGCACATGAGTTTTTCGCTAAAACTTGTCTAACAAGGCATGCGGGCTCTTGACAGCATTCATTGGACAGATACTCAAGAGAAGCGTCACATTCCGTCAATGGTGTACGATTGTGATGGCAAACATAAATACTGGAATATTTAATGAATAATAAGACGAAATTGTCACAACCACATTTATTAAAACTTCGAGAAACTAGTTTCGGTTGTTACACCATTATCAATCTCAATCAAACTGAAAACTGAAGTACAAAGAAGCCTTATAATATACTGTACATGGAATGATACTATTGGCTAAGAGGGAAAGAGGCTGACCTTAATCGGACGTTGTGATTGGTTGTCAAGTCATGCCCCCTGGTGGGAGGAGTAACAAGCAAAAATACAAGTCAAATCAATAACTAAACACTGTGAACATCAAGAAAGTAACAAAAAATTGTAATAAGGCTAGAATTTAATCAAATTAAAATTAAAATTTTTTTTAAAAATTAGAAGCTCACTGAAATGCAATCAAGGTCAACTGAGAAATACACATAAGAACTGCTTTTAAAAATAGGCTGGAATTATAATGAAACCATGTTAGTTGTATTGAATTGGTTAAAATAAATTTGGTCATTTAAATTAGTTATGGAATCGTTTTTTACCAACTTAGTTATCTCCAAAGCTTCTAAAATGTTCAATTGTCTGCCTTTGCCAATCAAATGCAGAAATTCAACATTTTCTTCAGCCTTGAACTTGTGTCCATTATTGATGATCTCCTTTTTGGGTTTTCCAATCCCTGATAGTTAGATATTCAGTTTTCAGTTCGATTGAGATTGATAATGGTGTAACAACCGAAACTAGTTTCTCGAAGTTTTAATAAATGTGGTTGTGACAATTTCGTCTTATTATTCATTATGGATACCTTCCACAATATCACCTTCGCCATTACTAAGAAAACTGGAATATTTGTTATTTCATTAAATTAATATATTTACTTGTTAGGATAGTTTTATATTCTATTTTATTTGTTAGGTGTGCGGCACATGCTAAGCATGCTCGGAGAATTCGCCGCTGCTTCTAAGTAATATTGTGTTGAAAACTTGAAATGTTCCTATGCATGAGAACTAACTTATTTAAGTTAAAGCATTTCAAACGATGACAAATTCTTTTTGTGTAATTATATATTTTCAAGGTAAAAATCATTAAAGTAATGCTTAAATGTATAATTTGACATTATAATTTTGTTAATTTATTTCTTGTTTCAGGTGATGGAAACGTTCATTTGAACATTACATCAAAATTTTATGACCAAGACCTCGTACACGATGTTATTGAGCCTTTTCTTTTCAAGTGGGTTGCTGATCATAAAGGCAGCATAAGCGCTGAACATGGAATCGGATTCAAAAAGACTGAGTTTCTGCATTATTCTAAAAAACCGAGTGCAATTGCTCTGATGAAACAAATGAAATCTTTTATGGATCCCAATCATATTCTGAATCCTTATAAAGTTTTGCCTGACAACTGAATGCCTAGGCATATGACTAGGCACTGACCAATTACTTCAACTTTTAATACCAACTTTTAACATAATTTCATTTTTAAATGCATAATTTATTTGTTAAAAAAGTAGATAATCAACTTGTATGTGATCAAACTAGCTCTAGATACGGTACCTTAGTAATTAATACAAGAAGGCTGATGATTTATAGTTTATAAGTATCTAAATTTATGTACTAGAATGACGACCCTGATTTTATTAGTATATCTTCCCTTGCTAGACTTACATTCCTGTTTCCATTTTTATTCCTCCAAAATCAAATTTTGAAAATTTAAGGAAAATTGAATCTCATTCCTTTCCTTTTTCCATTTGGCTATCAAGTCATGTCTAATTTTGTTTTCTAGTTTCTCATATCGAATGCAGCTTATACTACATATAGCATGGGATAGAACAATGTTTTTGGAATTGATTGTATCACCAGAAAATATTCGATTTAAATGAGTGAAATTCCCTTTGTAAGTTTATTTCATTTTGAACTGAACTGGGATCTTACTCAAACCGTACATAAAATCTTATTTATTGGTATCAAATTTCCCATGTCCAAATTTATAGGAGTCTACAGATCACTGAATTCTAATGAAGGGATCAATATTTTAATAGCTCACAACACCATCACCATTACTAAGGTCTATTTGATGTAACTTCCAACTTGGAGGGATATGGGGGAGCAGCGAACAGTGGTGATAATGCTGTCTCAGTGTTGCCGCGTTGGCGAGGACAGCCTCAAGTACTGAGCGGGAGGTGGAGCGGTAACTTTCGCACAGAGAGACTTGTTTGTTTCTTTATAATGATATTCATATGAAGTTGTCACTGCCGCTGCCTTCGCAAAAATGCACATGTATGTGCGGGCGTGGAGTCCGAGTGCTATGCGGCAACAGTGTCTGTTACTATGGCAACCGCATCAGGTGCTTCTCGCTTCTATTGGCCTGCTTATTGAACACGTGATACTCTCTCTCACTCCAACGCTAGTTCGCCCCACCACAAAAATACGGAAGTAACATCAAATACAGTATAATAAACGCTACTCGAATTGTTAAACACAATGACTGTGATCTATGGTAATATTTCCTATACTTACACTAGTAAAAAATGTTACCACTAGATGCTACTTTTGTACTGTATTTTAAAGTGTGCATTTTATCTGAAAAAAATAAAACATACAATATTTTGTAATAATTGTGTATTTATTTACAAGATTATAGCTTAACCTGATATATAAAATCGAAATATCGCATATAATGTCAAAAAATAAATGCTGCATATCATGAGTCTCCCTTCTTGAGCTCCTAATCACACAACTTCCAACACTATCAAAGCAGCGGTCGTCATATTTGACAGGAGAGTGCGATTGTGGTGTTGATAATCAGACTCTACTTTAAAGTACAAAAATCGCAATACATCGTCACAAATAATAGCCAAACATTTATTTTTTTTCATATTTACGAAGTCAATTATTCAGTTAACTGCACCGTGCTTCTATTCAGTCAACTAATTTGGTGACCACTGCTGGTTTTTAGTCACATTCAATTATTCCAGTACAATATAAGATTAATAAAAAACAAGGTAATCAGTAACCTCGGTACAGATTTAGTCCAGTAAATGATTGCATCTTAGAGGTTAATGCAAGCTTTGCAAATACACAGTTCATAGAAATATGTATTTATTTTCGCTAATAAGAAAGCAACAGTATTGCAAAACGATTGATGTCAAAATCAGGACAAATTGTGAAACATTTGAATAAGGGTGCTTAGATTTATTGTAATAAGGGCAGTAAGGACATTGGTAGGATCCACACACTTCGCAGATGCTCAAAATGTACAACGGTGTGGAATTGACAAGAATTTGTTCGAATGTTTCTGAAAAAAGAAAAAATGTTATGGAATGACAAAAATTAATATCAATCATGCTTGGAGTAAAACTTGATCTATGGGAAGATTTTTCCTTTTTTAAGAAGACAGAGTTGGTACATATCAATATCACTTCCAGACAGTGTTAACTGAAATGAAATGTACATTAATCTACAGTTCCTATACTTTTATCTACATTTGCTAAAAGTACATTCTAGATGGAAGATCTACAACATGAAAGATTAATCTACCTCCATGATTGTTGATTAGGCAATAAGCGTTTTCAATAATAACATTCTCCAAATTCAATACAGATACTGCAATAAATCCAAATTGAAATCGTAAGTTTTCACAAGTACTAAATCGATACGGTACTTTCAAATTAAATATTTCCTAATTCTAATTATTTCACTGGATCTATTTTTACCTCTAGCGGTAATTTCATAAATTATGGCCTGACGATGTAATGTCATGTTAGCAACAGGAAACCAGCGTCTGACAGTATGATTGAAGCAGGCCATTCTGTCGTCCACCTGAAAATTACCATTTGAGAACAATCAATTTCAAGCAAATGACAATAGCAAACATGAAAACTAATAATTTTAAAATCTTGGTTGATAAGATATATTAAGACCTAATAAGAACATTATAAATCTAGCTGGAAATCAATCCGAGGGACATTAGGAGATGCTATTTACACTAAAAAATGCCAATGGTCAGTGATAACTCATGCAACACACAATCTCTATCCTTTGTGTAGATCTGATAACTCTATTCCCCATAAACGTGGTAGCCTTTCCATGTTGTATCAATTGTATTTCAAAAAAATGAGTTACTCTGTATGTAACATTCAGATTTCAGTGTGAATATGGCAGCATTGTTCTCCATTCGAGCGATACTTCAATTTCAATGTGGATGATGACAGAGACTTGTGAGTGAGTAAGGAGGAGAAAAATTATGTTAAAAAATAATAGTCCTCTACCGACATAGAGTCTGAGATTAAAAATGAAGTTCCTATCTTCAGCAAGAATATTAAAAGTAGAATGAGATAGCACTTACATGTTCAAAGAACCATACAGTCTTTCCATCCAAAATTTTGGCATCTCGAAGTGTGGGATGCACTCCGCTCCTAGCAACAGCCTCTGCTTCCGATTCCACCATACTGTATCCGGTCGGTATATCAATTTCCAATACTGCAGCACCACTAGTGGCAGGCCACTTGCGTATCCATCTAAAAGTAAAAAAGTAGTTAGTAAAAGAAACCACTACGGGATAAGGCATCAATAATAAAATATTGTTAATTCCCGAGACAAAACGTTGCTAGTAGTGATGGTAAGCAGTACTTCCAATAAATTATTGAATGAGTAGCGGCAAAATTGAATTTGGTAAAACACTATTGTCATAAATGACAAAAATGATATTACAAAATTTAATAGTCACGGCTACAAAAAATAAAAAGACGTTTGAATCGAGAAGTCACACTCTTTCTCCCTCAACTTGTATGAAGGAGAAAGAGCCGTGAATCTAACAATCAGATCGAAAAGTCATCATTTTTAAAAATTCGATTTTCAATTTCCTAATGGCTGGACCAAGGAGAATTTTCACTTCTCATCAAGACCTAGTGCCTGACGGAGCTAGCGGTCATCGATGGTCTGAGATTTCCCGATTTCTCCATTGGTAATCAGGTATTGTAACACATTTTATATTATACAGTATTTGTAATGTAGACCAAATATCTTTTTAATCATCATAAAAAAAATATATACCGTAATAAAAATGTTAGTTGGAAGAATAATTTAATACTACATATAATGTCACTTTTTGTTTTCATTTTAAATCGGAATTTCTGTCTCATCACCATTAACAGTACTGTACGTTAAAAATAAATAAAATTAAAAATTAATAAATAAATAATGTTAATCCAATAAATGAGGGAGATCAATTAAAAATTGATTCAGTTCACTAGTAGAAAATAAATAAAAATTCTGTATTTTATATTGACTAAATAGAAGAAAAATTTATTTAATTACTGAATTTTATTCGTTTTACAAAATCTTTTATAAGTTAGAATAAAAATCAAATATTTATAAGTATATGTTCTACCATCAAAAGCTATGCTGAGCCCATGAAATATGAATTAGTGAAATATTATTGTCGCGCCCTGTCTTTCACGATTTCCACATTCATAGGGTAAGGTTGGATGTGGTAATTGAGGGGGAATAGGTGCAATAATAATATTACACCATAACCATATATTACAAAATCCTTACCTGGTAGAGGCTACAAATAATAAAGGCGCTGTCCTTTAAATATATTCAATGTTACAAATGGTAGAGGCGAATCATTACACTATTGAGAATCGGAAGTACAGTAACTTTTAAAGATTTAAAAAATATAATTAACTAGTGATGTTGAAGATCCATCTTGTTTCCACTAATATGTAATATAAACTTGAAAAAAACACTTTTAAATGGAAATTAACTCACGTTATGGCGTGACGGCCGTTTCGCTCTGTTGTCTAGAGCATCGTCAGACGACCCACAGTACACTGACTTAAGGTATGAGTTTGAGGGTTATGTATGTTGGAATGGTGATGGGGTGGGGGGATGAGTAGGCGGGAGGTTTGAAATTGGGATTATTCTATACTCTATTTGACAAAATAATCCCAATTTCAAACCTCCCGCCTACTCATCCCCCCATCCCATCACCATTCCAACATACATAACCCTCAAACTCATACCTTAAGTCAGTGTACTGTGGGTCGTCTGACGATGCTCTAGACAACAGAGCGAAACGGCCGTCACGCCATAACGTGAGTTAATTTCCATTTAAAAGTGTTTTTTTCAAGTTTATATTACATAATTAACTAGTGATTATAAGCGAAATTCTAAATTGAAGTTGGAAGAGAATTGCTAAAAAAATTATTTGTTGAGCTGATGAGGAATGTTTATGTTTGAATTTTGAAATCAGTCTCTTCACTGTTGATTAGATAAGAAGAAACTTAAAAAATTGAATAGGTTATGTTATTTCGACTACTGTACTATTTATATCTTTGAACTGGAGGAAGTTATGATGAAACTTTTATATCAAGTATAAATTTTCTAGTTAATTTTACTAGAGTTTTACTAACTAGTGACTCTCTTAGTACTAGTTTTAGTAACTATAGTAAACAACTGTATTAGTATTCCAATAGCAAAGCTAATAAGAATCCTTTTCAGTGAAATGTGAATCAAATGCCATGTAAGTAAAGAAATGAGAAGAAATTGTTTTTCAATTGGCCTACAGTAGGCTACATGCACAATTGAATATCGTCACATGAACTATAAACTATATTGTCATACTACCAAACAAGCTATAATAACACTAATAAATTATTTTTAATAATAATAAACATACCTTGTACAACTCTCGATCGTGATAGCCGATTTGTTTCTATACAAATTGTAATATTCTCTCACTTTTAATGTGAAGCTTGGGACAAACGATCTGTCTCTAAGTGGTTCATGATCAATCCCATAGCTCACATCCAACTGAATCAGGGCCAATCCTGACCCTTTTGCTCTGACATTAACATGACCCCAAACTGGTGTCACCTGAGAAATAAAGAAGCAAGATTTCAATTTCAAAAAATTTAACTGCTTATTATAGAAACCGATTAAGAACAAAAGAGGTGTATGACAATTGCCAAGCAATACATGGCATATTTTCCTAAGAGTAGCCTTGAAATAAGATCTGAAAATCTCTGAAATAAGATTTTTTGTTTTAGAAGGGTAAACGCAAGGAAAGACATAAAATATTCAAACTGTCGTGAATTCAGAATGTTCAAAACTGAGTTCTGATAAGAATTCCGTATGATATTCCGTTCTGATATTGAATTTCAGAATGAAAAAGAGGTGCATCAAATAATTATCAACTTGTTATGTGAATTTAACGACTTGCAGTCAAATATTCATTAAGAATAAGTAATCTTTACTTACTGTGTAGGCCGAGAGGCCTCTGAAAACGGATCTTAAAGATTCGAAAGCGCTCGGCCTACAGAGTAAGTAAATTTTACTTATTCTTAATGAATATTTGACTGCAAGTCGTTAAATTCACATAACAAGTTAATATTAACAACGCAGTTCATCATGGAACAAGAAATCCAGGAAAATAATTATCATTCAATGGCATTACATTTGCAGTCTACATTAAAGAAACAATATAATATAGGTTTCGGTATTTGTGAAGCTTTTATTAATTTAATTTTCGGTACTATTCAAGAGTAGCATCCATTCAATAGCAGATAGGCCTACTTATGTCAATAGAAATTCATATTACTAAGATCATATTTTAGTATTAGCCTTAATACCAAATTGCTAGCACATTTAAATAGGATTTTTATGATGAAATTTTCTTCTTAGAAGTTTTCAACTCACAGTAATTGCTTCTGGCTGCATGAATGACGAATTTCCTATGTGAATACTTTCCTTCAATTTTCCATTAGGCATTTCCATAAATACATTTATATTGGTTATATCCAGAATTCGAGCTCTGAACGCAAATTCAGTTAGAGCTTGTAGAGCAATAATGGTGTCCTATGAAAGATTATTAAATACATTCAAATAATAATAATAATAATAATAACAGTAGGCTAGTGATTAAAAATAATGGTATTGTTCAGACTCATATTTATTCCAGCTACTGAATAAAAAAATGCCATCTATATGTTTGCTTTTTTTATACATGGTTTTATTTATTAATTAAATTATTAGCTTAGAAGTATATGTTTGATTCTAGAAAAACTTGCATGGACCTCTTAAGCCGCGTCTCCACCAACCAAACATGTCTGCCGAACATTGTTGGCGAATACAAAAAATGGTCAAACATTAAACATATGGGACATCGAACATGTTTGTGAGTTCAATTGAAATGTTCGGTCTATGAGCGAACAGTGACGAACAACAACACACCGATCATAATTTTCGAGAAGGCGTCCACACCAAACCAACACCAAACAATGTTCGGTGACATCAGATAATTCCAGCAAACACTGTTAGCCGAGCATGTTCGGTTGGTGGAGACACGGCTTTACAGGAACATGAAACTTTGAGCTTTCGATAGTCAGTTTAATTAAGAATAGAAATAAATTGATTTTGAAATGTAGTCTATAAAATTACGAAGAATAAGATTAAATGCACTGAATAAATTTTCAGCTTCAACCCGTTTAATAATCTTATTTATTGCAATCTGAGATTATATAGTCTCTCAGATTTCAGTCATCAGAGAAATCACTATTACATCCAATATGGGAAAAACACTTACAATAGTTGAAATAAAGCCAGAAGAAGTCATGCGCTGAGTTACAATCCATTGCATAATTTTTTCTGCTGTGACTGTAACTCCATCTCTGCGTAGATTGACCAGGAGAGCCCATGCTGTAGCTTCCATCGCTTTGGAATCATTTTCCTGGTAGAGCCGGGGCTGTCGTAATGGACGTTGGTTTTCTAATCGAACAGGATTAGTTGCCATAGGCTTACTCGACCAATACAGTAGTCCATCTGGAAAAGCAATTAACTTATAAGAAAAGTAGTATAGAAATAGGCATTCTGGCACAACCTTGACCCGGAGCTGGCGCACCGATGACGTCACTCCTCACCACACACGGCCACCCTCTTCACCATCATCCCCCCCCCACACCCAAAAAACTTCCCCCTCACCCTAAAAATTTCCCCCTCGCCCTAATAACGTTCCCCCTTACCCTGAAAACGTTACCCCTCACCCTAAAAACATTCCCCCTCCCTTGAAAAAGTTCCCCCACACCCTGAAAACATTACCCCTCCGGCTAAAAACGTTCCCTCATGCCCTTAAAAGGTTCCCCCTCCCCCTAATAACGTCCCCCCCTCACCTAAATAACGTTCCCCTCACCCTAAAAAAGTTTCCCCTACCCCTAACAATGTTACCACACACCCGAAGAATGGCCCCCTAACCCTAAAGTGGCCCCCTACCCTCAAAATGGTCCCCCTCTCCCTAAAAAAAGGCCCCCCCCCCCATCCTAAAAACGTCCCCCACACTTCCTAAAAGTGGACCCCCTCATCCTAAAAGTGGACCCCCTCATCTTAGAAGTGGACCTCTCAACCTAAAAGTGGTCCCACACAACCGAAAAATGGTCCCTCTCATCCTGAAAATTCCAATGGAACTGTTTCAACAAGAAAGACATGATAGAGAGACCCCTACTTCCATCACGTGGCCCTGCCCACCAGCCTTCTCATTCCAGTTGTGTCTGCTCATGGATGGGTGACCATAACTTATGAGCCTTACTCAGAGGTTCGGGATCCACTTAGGTACCCCCTAACATGACACCCCAAGAGACTCTTACTCATATGCATGTGCACTCTACCCTAGTTCTCCCCTAGTGCTTCCCTAGTGTTCCCCTAGTGCCCCCTTAATGCCCCTAGTGTTCCCCTAGTGCACCCCTTAATTCCCCTAGTACACCCCTAGTGTTCCCCTAGCGCACCCCTTAATTCCCCTAGTGCTTCTCTAGGGAATTATTTTTTTAGAATAAACCATCTCTTATCCATTTCCTCACAGACCTCCAAAGCACAAATTTTCACAAGCATTATATTGTCACAAAAGGTTTCTGTAATAGGCACAAGATTTGAATCAGCCTGCACCAACAGTTCTTCTCCAGCAGTATAATCAATTTGTCCAATATCTGTAACAAGGTTTTCATTGCACAGGTTTTCTGTTAGAAGCCACAAACCGAACCTCTCACTGGTAGGCTTCTCTTTATTCCCACAGAGCAAGGGAATATTACAAACCTTTGAAGTATCCATGTTTACTGCTTCTTTGACTGAATCAAACTGAACGAATGCAAATTATTGTGTTATTACCTAAGTGGATCCCGAACCTCTGAGTAAGGCTCATAAGTTATGGTCACCCATCCATGAGCAGACACAACTGGAATGAGAAGGCTGGTGGGCAGGGCCACGTGATGGAAGTAGGGGTCTCTCTATCATGTCTTTCTTGTTGAAACAGATCCATTGGAATTTTCAGGATGAGAGGGACCATTTTTCGGTTGTGTGGGACCACTTTTAGGTTGAGAGGTCCACTTTTAAGATGAGGGGGTCCACTTTTAGGATGAGGGGGTCCACTTTTAGGAAGTGTGGGGGACGTTTTTAGGATGGGGGGGTCCACTTTTAGGAAGTGTAGGGGACGTTTTTAGGGTGAGGGGGGCCTTTTTTTAGGGAGAGGGGGACCATTTTGAGGGTAGAGGGCCACTTTAGGGTTAGGGGGCCATTTTTCGGGTGTGTGGTAACATTGTTAGGGGTAGGGGAAACTTTTATAGGGTGAGGGGGAACGTTATTAGGGTGAGGGGGGGACGTTATTAGGGGGAGGGGTAACCTTTTAAGGGCGAGGGGGAACGTTTTTAGGGTGAGGGGGAAATTTGTTAGGATGAAGGGGATTGCTATTAGGGTGAGGGGTAACGTTTTCAGGGTAAGGGGGAATGTTTTTAGGGGGATTGGTAACGTTTTCAGGGTGAGGGGGAACATTTTTAGTGGGAGGGGGAACCTTTTATGGGTGAGGGGGAACGTTATTAGGGTGAGAGGGAACGTTATTAGGGGGAGAGGGAACCTTTTTAGGGGGAGTGGTAATGTTTTCATGGTGAGGGGGAACGTTTTTAGGGTGTGGGGTAATGTTTTCATGGTGAGGGGGAACATTTTAAGGTTGATGGGGAACATTTTTAGGTGGAGGGGTAACGCTATTAGGGTGAGGGGGGACTTTTTTAGTTGTTGGGGGAACCTTTTTAGGGTGAGGGGGAACATTTTTAGTGGTAGGGGTAATGTTTTCAGGGTGTGGGGGAACTTTTTCAGGGGAGGGGGAATGTTTTTAGGGTGAGGGGTAACGTTTTCAGGGTAAGGGGGAACGTTATTAGGGCGAGGGGGAAATATTTAGGGTGAGGGGAAGTTTTTTGGGTGTGGGGGGGATGATGGTGAAGAGGGTGGCCGTGTGCGGTGAGGAGTCAGCATGGTCGATGGGCGGGGCGGGCGTGTGGAGTGACGTCATCGGTGCGCCAGCTCCGTGTCAAGGTTGCGCTGAAATGCCTATTTCTATACTACTAAGAAACTTTGATTCAAGTATAGTAGACATAATAATTGAAATAGTGAAAACTCTTTCATATAATGATATATTTACTACCACTCGCGAATATTGAAATCAATAATTTAATTAAATATAAAATTATTCAACAATATAATTCAAACTGAATAAATTATAGATGAAAACTATGATTTAGAAACAAATAATGTTCAACTGACATAACTATCTAACTTCTGATACAAGAAAATACGTCATATTAGCCTAACAAAGAAGATAAAAATTGTAGATCCTAATAAAATGCAAAATGGATAGTCAACTACACCCCCCCAATTATTGACAAAGTACAGTTGTTATTCTATATCCATAATTATGGCGAAGAAATTTATTAAAAAATAGAGACAATAGCGTAATATAAATAGATTAACAATTGAATTTTATGATTGGCGAGATGGAATGATACAAACCTATCGTCTGCCTGCTTGTTCTCTGCATAGTCAAGAACGCCAATTCCATTTCACCGCTAAGAGTTATTGATAACGCATATGTTGAGATGGTCAATAGATATGGATCCACAATAGATACGAATTGCCTTTCAAGGTATTGAACTGCTAAGCGCAGGGCAGAAACTGCTGAACTTCTGAGTTTGCCACTTATAAGTCCTTTTTCAACTATTTCGGACAGAGTGATCATTACATGAGCTGTTAGTGCAATTTCAGATTTCTGTAAAAACCATCACATTCTATTACACTAGTCGATCAATCTGATCACAATAATAATTGGTAATGTAGTGGATTTGTAATAAAATGAGTGAACGAATTCATGGAAAATGCGATTTTGATGATGGTGAGCATAATATACCCACTTTCATCAATCACATTTCAAAGCTCTATAAAATTCATTGGAGCAAGCATAGGAAAGCAATTGGAAGAACGTTAAGCAGCAGCTAACGCTTCAATTGGTTGAACTTTTGTGGTAAAAACTCAATTCAAATCTCTGGATTAGAACAAGCCAACCACGTAAGGAAGTTAAAACAAATTATTGATAAGTTATTGGTGAACTGAAAAATAATTTCAGACGATATTCAAAAATGCAAAATAAATATTTCGTATTCAAGCAAAATAACTAACTTATACTTTATGAAAAAATAACAGTTTAAAAAATGACGCACTCTCAATACAAAACAATAAAACAAACTTAAAAATTTGTTTTTTTTAAAACAAAATTAAAGTTCAAAATCTTAATATTTTAATCAATGAATTTTTACCCACTGTTCAGAAATATTATAGGCAAGCCGTTTAGTTTTGAGCAACGATATTATTAGACTATGGGTTGCTAAGCTACTATTAGGGTCGTACAGTTAAGCCAAAGGCAAATCCACAGGGGGATGTCAAGTGAGAAAATATTGTGGTGTGGGGGGGGGGGTGTAAAGTCCGAAAATTATCTAATTGTTTCTTTTATGGGGATGATAACATTATTTGAGGATACGGGTGTTATTCCTACCCCCTCCCATATTTTCTTACTTGATATCCCCATGTGAATTTGCCTTTGGCTTAACTGTACTACCCCAATAAAATAGTATTATAGCAAAACAACCCAAGATAGTTATGATATAGTATTATATCAAGCAACTAAAGAAAACCTTGCGATTTGTTAAGACATTGTTATTGTCTAAAAGAACCATAACAATCAATGTCCAATGATGATTTGAGTAGCTTGGTGTCCTGGACTGATAAGTATCTAAGAATATTTGAGAATATATATCTCTGCTTCTACTGAATGTGCAACACAACAGATAGATTTAACAAATGAACATCGAAACTTAAATTAAATTTTATGTACGCTGATGGTTGGTATATATCAACTAACATTTCCAACTAATTTAGAATCAATGAAACTGGATGGATGAAATTCTGAGAAGCTACCATCACTTGATTGATACTGAAGAATCCATGATACACTTTTGTTGAAAACTTTCGGATCAATGAATAAGACATTTTCCCAATCAGGAAATGATGCATGTCCGAACATTTTCACAGCCCAAGTAGTTAACCTGGAAAATATTCATTATTATAGAAACTATAACATAGGCTGAAATATTGAATAAAGTAATAATGAATTCACTGTCTTGAAATAAATTCTCGAGTATGCTGAAAAATTAATTTTAATACATTTTTTGTTTTGTTGGAGCTAATTTCGTTCAATACTATAATTATTATTTATAGTACCGGTAATGAAAGACTATTTAAACAGAATTTATTAATTTCGAATTCTTTCAAGTGCTATTAGTTTATACTGAAGACTTCCGCAATGGCGGATATTGACAACAGTATTGAATAGCCAATGGAAATCGATGAATGCTACTGTACAAAAATATCAGTCACCACCGGGAATCGAACCACGGACCTCGCAATTGCCGGTCGGGCACCTTAACACTAGACTATGGAGACCTTTCTGCACATCAGCATTAATTTTTAACTTGGCCATATCGGCTTGTATCTCACAAACTAACTTGAAAGATTATTTTTTACGTAAGGTTTATCCAGAATCAACTAAACAAGTTATAATTTACATTTTCTACTTTAAAAAGTCTAAATCAAGGAAAATCAAGTAATTTATACTTAAAAGAAAATTATTAAGAGGGAATGAGACAAAAATGTTGAGATATATGGGTATTTATTAATTTTCTTTATAGGTGCATCCCAACTTGCAAGCGAGGATCCAGGGGAAGGGTCATGACTCTCCCGAGACTCTCCCTATGCTCTTAAATGTTTTTCGGGTACCATCGAACCCCCCCCCCCCCCCAGTTTAAAATAAATTTGTTATTGCCTATATCTAATGTTAGAGTACTCTTCCTTTTTTCCTTTACTACACAGCTCCTAGAGTCTACGTCTTCCGTCCCTACCACACTACTTTACTGCTGGTCACTCCACCCCACGGCTGAAGATCTAGTTTTGCTTAATTGTATGTTTGTCATGAATAAATAAATGTCTATGGAATAAACTAATCACGATTGGGGACTTATCTAAGGGTTTGAACACTCCGGTAATTTATTTCGAGATCCTTTTAATGCTATAAATTTTACCAATACCTCCACCACTACAGACGTTGACAGCATTACATAGCAAATGGAAATTGATTACTTTGTTAATATTCATCAATAGCCTATAATAAAAGTTGTAACATAAAAACAAAATTGTTGGGACATTCAATCGGGGGTGACTCGAAACAAGTAACTTATCTTTGTTTCAGTATGCAGGCTAAAATGGAAGTATTTATGTCTTGAATTTCTTTTAAAATGTGTTTTCATAGTTATTCATAAAAAGACCGATACAAAAAAATATACAGGAACCAGGATCCTTTTTTTAAAAAAAATACGTCTTTCATTCCCTGGAGTATACTATAGAGCTTGCCTATCACTACCAAGCCGGTGTGTCAACAATAACTCAAGCAGTGACGTAGCCAAGATTTAGAAATGGGGGGGGGGGGGGGTCGATTGTCCGGGGGATCCGGTTCCGGGTACTTCCCCGGAAAATTTTTGAAAAATATAGGCCCTAGAACGGTCTTTTTTAGCTCTCCTGGCATTGAAAAACACCAAGGTCAGTGCTTTGTCTAATTTTATTTTTAATTTAATGGAAAATTATATAAAATTTAGGACCGGAAGGGGGGTCCGGACCCCCCGGACCTCCCCCCCTGGCTACATCACTGACTCAAGCACTAGAGCGTCCAGCCCTCTATAATGTGTGTTAAAATGAATGGATTTATTTTAGCTTTACTAGACATTAGTCTAGAATCACTTGAAATTGAATGACGATTTTAGGGGTATTAATTCTCAAAAGTTTTACGGGGGAGGACTCCCGGACCCCCCTCTTGCTGGAGATATTCCGTACCCCCCCCCCCCCCCCCCCCCAGATGACACCAGTGCTAATATGATGGGTTAACAGGTCTAAATGACAACTGAGCTCACAAGTTATGATGGCTTGAACACACTTGACAGTTGAGTTGCAAAACTTACCACAAACTTGGTTGCGATGGATCCCAGTTTGAAAACCATCCATCAGAGTTATAATACCTCATTACAAGTGCATACAAAGAGTTAACTTCATTCAATATTTCATGTTGAGTGTGGGAGTTTAATTGATTGGTGAGACGTATATAGTGTAACACGCAAATGTTTACAGCGAATTCAAACACTGAGAACTCAGCTCCTTTTCCATGTCTCTCTAGAACACTTTCAATGGATAAAGGTATAGTGGAAAATGTGGGACCAATTAGGTCACCTGAAATGAAGCAGATAAAAATAATTACTGAAAAAAACGTTAACAGTCAATATTAACAGTAAGACGAGTCTTAAGAACCATTCTAAATAAAAGCTACCAAAAAATTAAGTTTTCAAATTGCCACGTATAAAACGATATTTAAGAGAATTGAACAAATCCTCAAAGATAATAAAAGCAAAGGATGTACTCCTATCATAAAGAATATTTATGACAAATATTAAGTACAAAATATTGGTACAGTTGGCATCAATGGCGTATCCCAGTTGACTTCTTTGAAAATTTTGGGGGCTTTAAGCCCCCCCCCCCCCCCCCAAGGACCAGCGGTATTTATTGAAATGTTGACATTTTTCAAGAAAATCAACTGTGCCTTAACCCGATCGTGTGCAACAAATTTCAAGGTTTTTGGCCTAGTTGTTCAAGAGATAAGCTAGAAAAAATCGCGCTATTATGAAGGAAAGTAAATTTTGGGCATAAACTCTGTGAGGGGGGAAAGAAAGGGTGGAAGGGCTAATCTTGAAAAAAAGTTCAGAAAAATCTCAGACTACCTTGGGGGAAGCGTCTGGGTGCGCCCCTGATGGCATAGTGATTTGAAGAATCTTGGGGGAATAAAACCAAGCGAAAGAGGAGGATAAAAAATTCACTACATACCTACAGATTTAATAAACCAAAAATACAATAAAATTTATAAGTAAATAAAAAAATCTACTAAGACTGTGTGGATTAGAAGGTCAGGCAATCCCAAAATTTAAAGAGACTGAATAATTAAACGACTGGAATGGTATAATTTTGTGAAAATAGAATACCTGAAATTATTGACAAGAAGTATTGCTGATCGCTAGGCCTACCAATGTATGAATTGAAATAATAAGAAAAGAATTGATCAAGAGACTCACCAAAACTAGAAAAATTTCAAGTAAACATCCAATTATGCACTAGCTATAGCACTAAAGCAATTGAAACAATCATATTTGATTCCAATTTAAATAAAAGGTTCAAGAGCTCTAAAATCCTTTGAGAAAGAGCTCGAAAACATGCACTTTTTAGTTTACTGTTTCGGACGCTATTTTTAAAGCTAGAGATGCGGGAATGGCTTCAGATTGCGTTAATCCAGGCAAACCAAAACGTTTTAAACCTGCTAAATAAAAGCGGCAAAAAATGAAGTTTGCAAATTGCCACGTATGAAATGATATTAAGGAAGTTGAGCAAATCCCCAGAAAAATAAAAAGCAAAGATTATTTTCAAGAATTGCCAAATTATCTTGAAAATCAACTATCAAAATTTTTACAATTTTGAATGTTTATAATTTTTTTATAATCACAAGTCAAGTAGATAAAAAAAATTAATTTCAAGTTACAAGAACCATTCTTCAGCTCTTACTTCACAATTTGGTATGATTTTCATGTGATAAAAATAATAATACTAAAATAATAACGTGTGACCTGACTGACTCAGGTCTGGTGTCATAGTTCTCAGGCCGCACTTGAACAAAGTTCAGGGCTTCTGACGTGACTTAAAGACAGTTTTTAGACAGCCGGGACGGACGGGCTTATTGTGTCCTCAAAAATACGGGAGTGACTTCAGGAAAAATCTTTTGGTCAGACGGGGAACGAACCTGAGACCTTTGGGCTAGCAGGCCAGTGCTAAACCACTAGGCTCCGGCCACTCCATTCTTATGTTTATAGGATGAGAAATAAGGTCGGAAACAGCAAACTACAAACGCATGCTTTCAAAGTCGCGCTCTTCTCATCCGCCCGCCGATCACTAATAACTTGTACTAATTCATTGTATGGAGTTTCCACTAAAAATTCCAGTTATTTTCTCGGATAAAATAAAAATAAATTATCAAGACAAATTGTAATCTTAAAAAAGAACTAAGAAGGTAAACTATTTTTTATGATTCAAATTTCCATTAAACACTATCAATATTTTCATATAATATTTTGGGATTTAGCATTGTAGCCTATATTCTTTTCATATTTACTTGGTAACTTATCAATAAGTAATAAATTTGGTTCAAGATTGTCTTCCATTGTTTGATTTTTTGTTATATTAATGGTGTAATACCTCGTAATAACAATATTAAATGAAGAATTTTTAGTTGGTTTTGGAAGAACTCACAATATATCAAACTGCCGAATATATAGAGCATGATTTATTGACTATTCATATGTATTATCTTGCTGTGCAGAACTGACCTTTTTTGAGTCACGGCGGACGCGTTTCGAACTATGTTGTTCTTCTTCGGCGCTTGGTTGCAGACCGATTTCGTGTACATAACACTTTGGGGAGTTCGAGAAGAATAATTATTCTATTCTATTATTATAACTATTCCTATAGATTTTTCATAATAGTATGTTTTTAAAACCTGTGTGCAGTTTTGTTCCACATTTAGGTACCTATATTCGAATTAATGATACCTATTCTAGGAATAAGAGGTATCAAATCAGCCCAGTCACTCAAGTAACGATACCTTTTGTTTGAATTAAAAATATCAGACTTATTTAAAACTTATTATTACTTATTTATTGATTATTATTTGAATATTTATATAAACAGTGATTTGCTTTTTATCGTGAATAAAGGTAAAAATATTGTAATTCAATACATTCTATTATTCGATTATGATATTAAAAAAAAAATGAATAAATAAATTCATTAAGAAGTACCAACTTGTTAGAGTGAGGCTTGCTGATGTACTGCCAAACACGAAACGCCTCCATTCTTCGTAAGGAACGACAGGTGACTCTTCAACGATAATATCCAAGTAGTCCAGAGCTAATGCACGATTTTTCAGGTCTACAAATGCTGAAGTATGTCTTCTGATGAGGGCGCCCTCTCCCTGCACAAAACAAATATTTTATTGATATTTCTTTGAGTTTATTGAAGATAAGAATAAGTTTAGAACATCAGAAAAATATAATACTTGTAACTCGGGATACGGAGCTGATGCTGGATGGCGAATTGATCAATGAAATTAGTATACATAAGCCTAAATTTCCTAAGATAAGATGGATCGAAGAAGTACTTGGATGTGGAAAGTCAACCTATATTATAAAAATACATAGACCAGGAATCGATTTAGTACCTACTCAGCCAAACAAGAGCAAGCATTAAAGATATTCGAAATTCAGTTGCTAATCACTATACCAATTGTGAAACTCCCATTCACTTCAACATGGATTATAGAGCTGTAGTTCTTGTTAATAAATAAATAATTCAAACAAGATGTGTAACAGAGGATTCATAGATGAAGGACTAAAAAATTGCGACTTTTAAGATAATTTATGAGGGTATTGAGGAAAAAAAATATTGTAGTCTGACACTCATTCTTGGCAGTGCGCAGAAACACACAATCATGTTTGTCCAAAAACGCATCCTGTTAACACAGAGTTCCAAGCGGCTTACTGGGAACTAGTCATTCTCTATATGAAAAAGGATGGGAGCATCGCAAGTCTTCTAGAAGCGTCAAGTAGAAGTAAGTAGAGCCGACATGAGCGAGACAAATTCATTACTGCCAAGAATGAGTTGACAAGCTATACATTATATCTATTCCAGCTTCCTGCGAATTTATGGATATTAAACTTAATTATTGTTTCACTAGACTTTTTGAAAGCGATAAAAAATGTTTCAGTTTATAATAAACATTTCACTTACAACAACAGTGAGCTTGTGCGATGATTCTGTGTAGCCAGCTTGGCCTGATGCCGTGATTTGAATCTCGATCTCCCCTTGTTCAATAGTGGCTGCTACTGGCATGTCAATGTGCTTCTGAGATTCTGGAGCTAGCTACCAAAAACATATTTTAATAAGGGCTAGTCAAAGGGTTGGCGACTCAAGTGAAAAACAATGAACATAAAAATACATAAGAGAGGTTGTGTGAGTATAGTCGATTTATTTATGACTCTTGATAGACTGTGGTTCACCAAATAATTAAAATCTTAACAATAACTATTTTTTTTACAGATTAATTTCTCAACAGGAGCAGAAATTATTTTGATTCATTTTAGAGGTGGCCAATGTTGATATCATTTTTTCTCATACAATATTCTAAATACATTTTGAGTGCACACGTTCTATATATTAGTGTCAGTAGCGAATGCTGACAAAAAAATTTTGTGCATGCGCTGACAATGAATATATTAAATTTTCTTCAAAATGTGTCAAAAATTAATTAATAAATGGGTTTTAAAAATTTTGAAATGCTCTATAGTCTGTGACGAATACAGGACAACTCGTTTTTCAAACGGAATGTGTAAAAATCCTCTGTTATAATCGTCATACATTTTTCTATTCAATAAACAGAAAAGATCAAGTTTTCCCATGGATTGTAATATGTTCCTCAATTAAATTAAAATGTTGTCTAAAATCTCAACGGACAGACGATTTTCATTCACAGTACTATTCAACTCCATCCTGGGTTTTTTAAGTGGCAAATAAAACTCTCACTATTTTCTTTGAATTCCTCAAAATGTTTCATAAAACTATGTTCTCTCATTTCTTCTAGTCTCTCGATTATTTCAGCTATCTTTTTAACACATATTATGATATTTCTAAACATTTTGTCTGAAGAATGTTGAAGAGAACGTCTAAGAATGAAAATATTTAAAAAATACACTAATCAAAAAACCAGTCTGAATTCTTTCTAGGATAAAAAACCTTCAGCTTTTAAAGAACATTAGAATAAAGTCATATTTCTCCTACTTCCTACACTAATTCCGTTCAGCGCTATGCTATGGAGTGCGGAGAATTATAAACTAAAATGTGATTTCACATGTGAGTGCAGTTGAGTTGAGCAGCAACAACCGCCTTCACGGGGGTGATAATGTATTACTAGTCTACCATGACATGCAATCTCTACACCGCAAGCACAGTGTACGTAAAAGGCGGGTCTATATTCTGATGTATATCGGCGCTCGTATGAGTTTTTTGCTATAACTTGTATAACGAGGCATGCTCTTGACATATAGATACATAGGACAGACTAAAGAGAGGCGTCACATTCTGTCTGTCAACGGTGTACGATTGTGATGGCAAACATAAATGCTGAAATATTTGATATTTCATTAATATCCCAACTTGTTAGGATAGTTTTGGCAGCAATATTTTCTCTTTTATTAGTTCGTTATTTGTTAGGCATGAGACGCATGCTCGGAGAACTCGCCGCTGGATATAGTGTACGCTAATCTAAAATGTAGTCTGTATACGGTATGTGAATGAAATTATGTTGCTATAGTATGAGGAGAGCACATTTGCAAGCATTCTTGTATGCTTCATCTATGGCAGGTTGCAATAGGAAAGAGTAGCCTTCAGCACGGCGGCTCCACAGCTCCTACTTGTTTCATGCCCATTTCATATTTCGCTTACCAACGTTTACCGGTTACTTAATAAGCTTGAACTATAACAATATGAAAACTTAATTAATTGGGAGTATAAATTGAAATTTTCAAGTTTTCAAACTCAAAAGATTATTTCCTCTCAAAATTGGGGGATGTGCAACCGCGCAGACTTATCACGAGCCGCCTCAGTTTAGAAGTATTACATTTTTTTATTTTAATATTCATAAAATACTGTGTATAAAAGTACCTATTGATTGTATCTAAAATTAATTTCATGTTTTTCAATGTTTTTTTAAATTTTAATTATCAATAACTATTTATTATTCATTACCCATTACTGATTCAATTATTAATTGCTGAATATCAGTTATTATTATTATTATTAAATATTATCCACTACCAATCAATTATTTTCAGTCCTGGAGAACAAGAGATTGAAGGATGAGAGGGAGAAGAAGGAAAATAAAAATGAAAAGAAAGATGTTGGAGGAGGGAAATAGATTTTTAGTCCTAGAGAATAAGGATTTGAAGGAGATTAGATTTATCTTTCTTTATTCATGTAAATTTACAAATTTTGCGCATGAGTAGGTAAAAAAAATTGTCAACATCAAACAGACACTAAAGTTTTTTTATGGTACTAGAAATTATGTACAATGATATTTTTGTACGATCTTAATTATATAAACTTCAGTGATAACAATCCAAGTGATGCAATTACATGAAATGGTGAAGTTTGGACAAAGATTCGTTCATTCTTAACACTTGACTGTTATAAATAAAAGAGTTATTCTATCTGCATTTAGTTGCAGTTATTTTTCTTTCAGTATGAAAGGAGTTTCTTATAGAAGTAGCAGGTGTGTAATTGAGACGGAAACAGAGAATGTAAATTATGGATTATTCAAAATTAATTATGATAATGATAATGGTGATGGATGATGAGAAGAGATGAGGTGACAATTTAATAAAGTTGATTCTGTACAAGTCTTCTTAGAAGGATTGTGGTGAGAGATGGAACATTTTTTTCAATAAGCTGTACAATACTGATGAAATATCATTTACAAAGTAAGTGGTGGTTATTGTGGTTAGGTTTTTGGGTTTCATGCATTTTCTCTAGGGTTGGAAAGATGCAGCCATTTTCCCCATGAGATATTTCCTTTAAAGATGAGATAAAGCCCGCTCGACTCGCAATGCACCTGATAGAATTTTGAAGTGCATTCCAAGTACGACAATCAATTAGAATATATGATTTTGTATGGATGTTAAATGGTAGTACGATTGTTAGGTATTCTTATGGTATTATCACCAGTTCTGGTATGTGAGTCATCATTCCATCTGCCTTCAAACACAAATTTGAAGTAATTTTTTAAGTAATTTGGTTTACCATATTTGAGAATATCTTTGACAAGTTTGACTATCCTGAATAACCTTTGATCAGTAAGTTCGAGAGTTGAGCTTGCAATGTGGGATTAAGTTATTCGTCAATACCTTTGAAGAGAGTCGACATACCGTAGACAATAGTTCTGACATCATTCAGGGCGACTGTCATGTCATTCATAACAGAATTGCAATTGAAATGCATGAATTGTGGAAAGATAGGAGCCTTTCTTCAAAATATGCTTACCTGAAAAAACCTTCTTACATGTACTTATAACTTTCTCTCACCAGTCGTGTTGAATTCATGATTATTCCCAAGTTTTTAACTGAGGTACAATATGGTATTGCATTGCCATCAACAGTGATTTTATTAGTAAGGTTCAAGTCTATAGGTATATCAAGCATGAATATAGTCGATTATTATAGATCGCGTTCTTACAAAATTGAGTTTAAGATCATTTTTCATTGTCCATTCAACAATTTGATTAATATCCTCATTCGCCCTGTCAACAGATTTATTAATTCTTGATGTACAACAGCTGGAATAGATTTGTCGATCATCTGCATAAGATCATCTCTAGTCTCTTCTTTCTTTTTTTAACATGATGGAGCCTCAACACGATTTTTCAATGAGATTGCCTACCAACTTTATCCCATTTTGCATTGTATCTAAATGTTGTATTGTTGTATTTTGGAAACTGTGTGTAAATAAATGAAATAGGTGTTGAAACTAGAAAGAGGAGAGATCATTTGCATATGGGGTGAAGAGGATGTGGCTAAGGTTGAGGTACGCCATGTATACGCCATTGTGATCTCTGTTATTACCACCTGTGACACATTGTTTTCTACCTGTGAGATAAGACTTAAAACATGCTCTAGCTTTGTGACTGAAACCATGAACAGTTAATCTACCGAGTAGAACTTTATGATCGACCGTATCGTTTAGAAAAATCGAACAGACTCAAGATGGTACATTTCCTCTGATGCACAGCTAACCTGATCTTCAAAGACACGTAATAGAGCCAGTTGAATGAGATTCTCAAAATTCAAATTGGAAGTTATAAAACTTATGATTTCTTTCAAGGAATTCGACCACCTGCCAACGAACCAATATTTCCAGCACCTAGGATAATGCTGGAAGAATCTGATAGGAAGAAGCTTATAGGTCTGAAGTCTTCCACTTTATTTGGGAAGCAAATTTGTTCAAAGGACGAACTAGATCTAATTGAAGATCTAATTAAATTGGCACGCTTCTAATTTTTAGGGGAATTGCCATTTTAAGGAGATGCATTGAAAATAAGAGTGGTGACAGGTAAAACAGCAGATAATATTTTCTCGATGAATTTTATCTGCCCCAGTTGCATTGCTGTGAATAAATTGAATTGCTTTAAGAGCATCTTGCTCTGTAATTGAATGAAAATGAAATTGAGGAGCCAGTGAAATATTTGAGTCAGTGATCTGATCATCAAGGTCATTAATGTGTATGGCTGTATCTTTATTAGAGTGTGAAACAAAATGTTCATTAATATGAACAAAATTTCATTCAATGGAAGATCTATAGGCGTATGTGATTTTTGCTTAGACCAAATTCTTTAATACCGCACCATAGTGATTATTGAACAGTTACGATTTATGAGCTCATCTTTATTATGGACAGGTCGGCCAGCCTCTCGATCGTATGTACCTTCCTGGACCCCTTTTTCAGTAGTGGCGATTTTGATCCGTCCATATCCTGACTCCAGACCTGGCGGTGGCCCAGTGGTCAGCTGCAGCGCCCAAGATGCGCTGCCAGTGTGTCGTCAGGTCCTCCCGGATCGTGACGTTTTTACCCTTCTGTTTCTTCTTATAGCCTCGAAGACCATTTGCCGAGTTCTGTAGCTACAGAAACGAACTATGATCGGAAAGTATTTCGGCTTGACTTGTCCGGGTGCTAGTGCCTGCCGTCTTCCAACTCGATGAGAGCGGTTGATCTCATCCAGTTTCACATTGACGTTTAGTTTTTCCTTAAATAGTTTGATCGCCAATTGTTCGGTGCTCTCTTTTTCACTCAGGAATAACAGATATTCGAAGGCAATGCCGCCTTCCATACTGTTCAAGGTCATCGAAATTCAGCTCGCATTTCTCTTCTATCTCAGTGACCTTTTGATTGAGCCTTCTATTCTCCTCCTAGAGCGCTTCGAATTCTGCAAAAATAGATTGCAGGGCCGTAGTCACCGCAGCGTTGACAGCTTCCTCAACCTGCTGCTTCATTTTTATGAACAACTCGTTGGACAGGGTGGTGCCCGAAATAGACTCTGCAGGTAAAGATGCGCCTGCAGCGTTCCGTTTAAGTGTGGCACGACCTTTTACAATCTTCATTATGTGGAAGAAAAGAGGAAACGGGTTTGAAGAACTAATAGTTATGGACGGTTGAAGACTTCAATTAGTTTTTAGATGATTACTCGTGAACGAGTGGAAATTTTTCAACAATAATTACATCACTAAACTCCTATTCAAAAACTGATTAAGATGATATATTATTTATAACAAATTGAACGGATAAGAGTACGAAACCGAACTAACATGCGTCTCACTCGCTATAGGGGAGGGAGAAGAAGAGGAAAATGAAAAGAAAGAAAAGTTGGTAAAAAAGAACGGAAAGAGGGATGAGAAGTAATATAATATAAAATTAAATTTATAAATAAATTGTGTGAAGTTCTAGACATCTTGATTTAATTGAATCAGGCAACCTTCTATAGTGATACGATAATTTACTCACGTGAACCAAAACTTGATGATCACCAGATGATAGCCTAGCATTGTAACTTGATACAATCCCGTTCTCTTCAACGTGAACAAACTTATAATCAGGCGATGATATCAAAGTAACAAGAACAAGGGCCTCCACTTCTATATTGTTGGATAGCAGTATGCTGAGTCCCAGCTGTTCACCACGGTGACAGGTCCGAGGGCCTGATACATGCATTGTGAACGGCTTCTTCGTCGAGTACTGTCAAATAAAATAAAAAGGTTCGATGAAAATAATCTATTAAATGTAGAACTAAGTTAAGAACCCTAATGAATTACTAATTCAATTCAAAACTAAATAATTATAATAAATTATTAACCCACACAATATGTGACAAGAAAATGGTCAATTGATTACATCCTGCGACATTTTGGGAATTACGAATACGTTCAAACATTATTTCTCTTGATGTATAGAATTTTTTATGCGGAAAATAAAGTTATAATAAAATGATTCCAATCTCTTAAATGTTCGTCGGCTTGCTAAGATTGTTCATTCGGCTTGCGGAGATAGAAAATAATAAAATGAGTCAGCTTTACATTATTCATTAGCCTATACATTCCATAACTGAGCTGGGAAGTATTGTCTGCTGCCTAAAGTAGCCTACTGTATTTCGGAAGGAAGAGGCTTATTTCTTAAATCATAATTGAATCACTTATTTATGAAATGCCTCTTGTCACTTCAAGTAAATTTTTCACCAGGTGAAAAAAATGTCTCAAATATTGATCCACGATTGACAATAACAGTGTATTCTTCAGTATCAATTATATTCCGATCATACTAATTCTCGATCATAGATAATGAATTTAGGTCCTGTTGCATAACAATTTACAAACTAGTTTTCATTACGGTACTACAGTAGGCCTAGTGGTATTTTTGTTTCACTGCAAATCCATGAGTTTTCACCTGTGTAGGTATTATAATGTTAATTTGTAGATTGTTATGCAACATATCCTTTAGATATAATTATAATCATGTAATACAGGAGAAATCAATTTGATATTGAATGCAAAAGCTTTTCAAATAGTCAAGCTGTTAAAGATCAGCTTTTCTTGCTGGATTAATTTGAAACAGTATTGTAAGGGCGTTTGAGTATTCGTCCTTGGAGGAGCAAATGTGAGGGCGTAATCTGGCCCGTGGGACCAAATGTTGAGGCCTGTGGTAGCTTAGAGGAATTGAGGAGAGAGAAGAGCAGTGGAGGACCATATGAGGATAAGAGGGAGAGTAATGAGTGTTAGATGTACACTTACCAGACGTTGAACTGAGTTGGAGAGATGAGGAGGGGCGCCCCTTATTTCCTGCTGCTTGTAGTCGTCCAGTCTGGTGTTTGTAGTGCGATGATATATGAGTGTGGAAGAGGAAGTGTGAGAGAGTGAGAGTGATAGAGAGGAAGAGAGTGAGTGAGGATAATGAGAGACAAAGAGCATGAATGAGAGAGGATGAGAGAGTAATCGCATTTGGGCACTGAATAAAGAGACAATTGCACCGTCTGCTATGGCTTACCGAGAAAGACTATATACTATCGAGCTACTTCATTGACGGACTGAGCGAGACCAACTACTGTCGAGCTACTTCATTGACGGACCGAGAGAGACCAACTAAGAGGGAAGCTCAGAGCTAGGGCGGTTGGCTGCTATCTTATAGTAGATAAGATTGGCCGTAACATACCCCCCGCCTTGAACCAATGGTTCAACATATGAGGTATGAAAGGTAGAGACCAGAGAGAAGAGACAAGAGAGTGACCAGAGAGAAGAGACAAGAGTGTCCAGAGAGGAGAGACAAATGAGAAGAGATTAAGAGCGAGATTTCTCATGTCTACAATAGTTACTCGATCCACCACTGAGACATGAGAAGTGAGACTAAGAGATTATTCGAGGGGGAGAGGTGACACCTTGACAGCTGGACGAGAGAGTATGCCGTTTGCTGTTCTGACATCCACTACTCTCACAGTATTATCTTTACCAGGGTGAGTTTTGACAATGCGACCCAGTCGCCAAGAGAGTGGCGGTGCGTTGTCATCGTGAATAACTACGAGGTCATCAACGGCAAGGTTTCGTTGCTGTTTCGTCCATTTCGAGCGTTGCTGGAGTGTATGCAAATACTCATTGCTCCATCAACGCCATAGGTGTTGAACAAAGCATTGGAGCATCTGCCAGCGTCGTAAACGATTGAGAGGTGTTGTTTCAAAATTCTCTCCTGGAAGAGCGAGGAGAGGTCTTCCAATAAGAAAATGTCCTGGTGTGAGTGCTTCGAGATCAGCCGGATCTGGAGATAGAGGTGTAAGAGGTCGAGAGTTGAGAATGGCTTCAATGGCTGTGAGCATAATCTGAAACTCTTCAGCAGTGACAATCTGTTCTCCTAAAACTCGAGAGAGGTGGTGCTTAATACTTTGAACAGATCTTTCCCAGAGACCACCATGGTGAGGAGCGCGTGGAGGAATAAAATTAAATCTTATGCCACTCTCAGAGAAATATTTTGTTGTAGATGAGGATCTTTCTAATTTGTTAAAGAGTTGAGTAAGTGAACGGGCAGCTCCCACAAAATTGGTTGCATTATCTGAGTAAACAGTGGAAGGCTTTTCTCGTCGAGATACAAAGTGGGTTAGAGCAGCAATGTATGCTTCAGATGTTAAGTCAGAGACCATTTCAATATGTATAGCTTTAGTGATGAAACATATGAAGAGGCATATGTACATTTTCACAGTTTGAACACGATGTAGAGAGTGTGGTTTCACTGTGAAAGGTCCTGCATAATCGACTCCTACTGTTGTGAAGGCAGGTTGAGGTTGTATGCGATTTTGAGGAAGATCGCCCATGAGAGGCTGAGAGAGCGTGGGGCGACATCTATAACATTGTATACACTTGAAAACAACACTACGAATGAGGCTCCGTGCAGAGAGAATCCAATATTGCAGTGAGAGCTGGGATTGAAGAAGCTGGGGCCCAGCATGTAGGTACTTGAGATGATAGTAGCGCACTAGAAGTTTCACAGCATAATTGTTCTTTGGTAATAGAACTGGGTGTTTTTTAGTCCACTGAATAGACGAATTTTTGAGTCGTCCACCCACTCTTATGACTCCATCATCTGAGAGAAAAGGTTGTAATTTTTGAATAGAGGGAGAAATCTTAATTGACTGATGAGCTGAGAAGAGGTCAGGAAAACTGTCCTTTTGTATAATTTGAAGAATGCGTAGAGTTGCATCTTGAAGCTCTGATGAGGAGAGAGAATTCACCTTTTTCTGAGTATGATTCTTACACAGAGAGTTGTGTCTGAAGCGCAAGAGAAGCGCTACTACACGGACTAGAGTCGTCCATGAGGAGAAGCGGTTAAGAAGCTCAAGAGCTGGAGAGTCTGCAGAGACTGTGAGAGCATTGAGAGGTTGAGATTTAACTTCTGAGAGAGAGTCTAGAGGAATTGGAGTGAACGTAGCACGAGGCCTTGAGGAGGCTGGTTGGAGCAGCCATGGAGGTCCTTGCCACCATAGTGAGTGTGATAGCAAATAAGATGGAAGAATTCCACGTGATGCGACATCAGCTGGATTTTCTGAAGAAATTATGTGCTTCCAAAGGTCGGGTGGAGTTAGCTCATGTATTTGAGAGACTCTGTTAGCTACAAAGGTTTTGAGTTTATAAGGAGGAGTATTTATCCAAGACAATACAACTGATGAATCAGTCCAAGCAGTAGTTGAGTGTACGTTGCATGAGTGAGACAATGAGGTGATACAAAATTTCATCAGCTGTGCAAGAAGATGAGCTCCACATAATTCCAGTCGAGGTACTGAGATACGTTTGAGGGGAGCAACCTTGGATTTGGCTAGTAAGAGTTTGACAAAGATATTGCCTTCTGCATCAATTGTACGTAAATATATGCAAGCAGCATAGCCTGTTTCACTGGCATCACAAAATCCATGTAGCTCCACTGTGGTTGCCTGAGTGGCTCCAGTGTGACGAGTTATACAAACTTCCTTGAGAGATGGAAGTGTGTGAGTAAAGCTTTCCCATTTCTGAATAAGGTCATCAGATAATGGAGCATCCCAATCTAACCCATTTATCCACAATTGCTGGATAAGAGCTTTTGCCCACATAATAGCGGGTGAGAGCCAGCCCATTGGGTCAAATAGCCGAGCTATACAAGAGAGAATTCTACGTCTTGTAGGGGTAACATTTGGAGTGGTGATAGTGTACTGAAAAGTATCTGTATCTTGATTCCAATGCAAACCTAGAACTGTGTGTAGAGGAGTTTCATCATCATTATAGAAACGTGGAGGTTCACAAAACTCTTTTGGAACAGATTTGAGTAGTGCTGGATGACTACTAGACCACTTTCTGAGTTCAAATCCCCCAGCAGACATAAGTCCAATGACTTCTTCTTTGAGAGACAGAGCTTCAGTAACAGAGTTACTTCCAAGAAGACAATCATCTACAAATATTTTGTTTTTCAGAGCAGCAGCAGCTCGAGGATAATTTTCTCCTTCATCTTTTATGAGTTGTTGTATCACTCTATTAGCGAGATAAGGAGAAGAGGTCATACCATACGTAACTGTAGAGAGTTTATATGTTGCGAGAGGCTGAGAGGGGTCATCATGCCAATAAATCAACTGGAATTCTTGGTCTTTGGGATGAATCAAAATTTGACGAAACATTTGTCGAATGTCACAAGTAAATACAACTGGAGAAGAGCGGAACTGCATAATGAGGTCGATTATGTCATTGTGTAATTTCGGTCCAGCATGCAAGAGTGAGTTGAGAGATTTTCCTGTTGATGTTTCAGCAGAGCCATTAAACACGACACGAATTTTATCATTTTTGAAAACTCCGTGATGAGGGAGATAATAATGAGGAGTTTGAGTGAGAGATTGTGAATTCACAGCGTGCATGTGGCCACTTATGATGTAGTCGGCCATGAATTCCTTGTAGGCTTTGTGAAAGGCAGGGTTTCTCATAAAGCGCCGCTCAAGAGAGGTAAATTGTTTTTGAGCTGAGTTGGATGAGTTACCTAACTCATAAGGGTTACCCTTGAAGGGCAATCTTGCAATATAACGTCCTGTAGAATCGCGAGCATGCGTATTTTCAAAGTGTTTTTCACATTCTTCATCAGCTTTAGAACGTTTGGTAGCGAGAGGAGGTTCTTCAATTTTCCAAAATTGTTGTACTTGAGAGCTGAGATCGAGATCTTTAGCAGAGAGAAGAGTATTAGGCGTAATTTCATGAGCAGGAAGGTCTATAGCTACTATAGAACCAATTAATACATATCCGAGAGATGTGTGCCATGCTTGAGGCATGTCCGAGCCGAGATCTAGAGTTGCGCCTGTTATGAGTTGTGAGAAGATATCAGGTCCGAGGAGTAAGTCAATGGGAGCTTTTTTATGAAACTGAGGATCGGCTAGCGTGAGAAATTCTGTGGCCTTTAGTACAGCAGGAGAGAGATTTTTCTGAGGCATGTCTCCAGTGATGCTGGATAATATCATCACTTTGTGATCTGGTGCAATAATATCACCTTTGAGAGTTTTCAGAGTCACATTAGTCACACCACGAGAGCGAGTGCTAGTGCCTGAGATGCCACTAATTGTTAGTTTTGAACAGTAAGTTCGAGAGATCTTTAATATTGTTGCTATATGCTCAGTAATAAATGTAGCTTGAGCTGCTGTATCTAATACAGCTCTGGCGACGACAGTATGTCCATCACGAGTTGATAAACGTACGAGAGCTGTAGGAAGAAGAGTGGTAAGAGATTCCTCCTGAGCCGCACCAATGAAGAGTTGTTGAGATATTTTATTAACAGAAGTTTTTGAGAGCGGTAATATTTTAACATTTGATTGAGAGTGGTGAGTAGAGTCGGCGTTTCGAGTGAGAGAGTTCCGAGCAGTGGAATCCGATGTTCGAGTAGCTAGTCATTGCGAGGGACTGGTAGGTCTGCTGTTACGAGGAGTGTAGGCAGATGTTTTCTTAATATGCAGCAGCGAGTGGTGACGTCTATCACATATTTGACACGAGCGTTGAGAAGAGCATTGTGATAGTTCATGGCGATGACCAAGACAATTCGAGCAACTATTCGAGACTGATACAAAATGTAAGCGCCTTTCTACTGAAAGATTGTAGAATTCTGGACAAGTATAAATTTTATGTCTGTCAGAGCCACAATAAGAGCAATCCGCTTTGGAGGGTGTGTCAGACTCTCTTCTTTGTTTCATTGGAGGTTTAGAGACCTGTTGAGTTGAGTTATTTGTAACTGAGGTCTGATTTTGCGAGACAATATTTGTGTATGAGGCCGGTGGTGAGATAGTGCGAAAATATCCTCGACCACGAGGAGTAGATTGTTGAAATCTAAATTGTTGTAGAGGTTTCGAGACATCAACTATTATTCCACGACCACGACCACGAGATTAAGTGTTGAGAGGAGACGAGACAGCCGAGAGCTGAGGGTAATTTGGAGGTGATGCTTCCTCAATTTCAGAGCATTCTTGATTAATGAATTTTATTATTTCATCGGCCTTTGGAATAAATACAGTGTCCTTGTTTTCGCTAGAGTGAATTGTTGAGCGATAATGTTCATATTTTCTTCTGAGATTAATATCCATTTTTCTTAAGATAATAGCTGACAAGAGAGGATTTTCTTGAGTTGTAATATCAACTTCAATACCTTGGAGCGCTTGGATATTTTCATTATAAGAGTTCAGAAAATATCTCATTTGAGAAGGAGTGTTATCGACTGAGGGTAAATCTAGTAGTTGATTGAGATGTAGCGAAGCGAGTCGTCGAGGTGAATGGTATCTATCTTTAAGCAGGTTATAGGCTACCTGATAATTAGCAGCTGAGATAGGTAGAGCTTTGATCAAATTTAGTGGTTCATCTGAGAGAACACTAAGTAGATACTGGTATTTCATTACAGAGTCCATGGATGCATTGTTATGAATACTTGAATCAAACATATTTATAAATGAGACCCATTCAAGCATGTCGCCTTTAAAATGCTTCAACTCGAGTTTTGGTAAGCGAACAACAGAGGCTTGTTGTGGAGAAGTAGAGGTTGCAGTCTTATTTTTAGAAGCAGTAATTTTGGTTTCACAAAATTCGAGATGAGAGTTAATATAATCGACTAGTTCATCAGCACTATTGAGTGGTGCGTAATTGGGAACAAACTTCTTATCTTCTTGTAACTTGAGTTCATGATATGAGTCAAGAGCATCAGCAAACTCTTTGCGAAGCTTGTCAACTGATTTTGAACGAATCATAAATTTTCTAAGTATTTCTTTATCTGCTGTTTTCTTTGTCAAATCATAAATTATTTGGATTTGTGAGAAAGCATTATCCTTCTTTGCTTCTATAACAGGCAGTGATAAAGTCATATTTGAGAGTATTTAGCGAGCAGAGTGAGTAGAGTACAGAACAGGTGAGTAATAGAGAAAATTCTGCTAAGTCGAAACTGTAAACAAAGAACAGCTGTGGTCGACATTCCAATTAAGATAATTATTGTTGAATGGTGAACGAAGTACAAAAGAGAATGAATGATAAAGGACCGAGCGCCAGAGAGAGAGAACGACGTTGAAGTAGGAGCACGAGAGTGAGTGAGAACGCAATAGGGAGATAGAACGTCCTTTGTAGTAGAGCATAGAAAGACAAAGAGTGATTGTCTGTAATGCGGCGCTGCGAGTGCGAGAGAGAAAGAGAACAAGAGTGCGTCGAGTGAGAGAGAATGCTCGACATAGTGAGATAATGAGTGGAATTCAGAATATTATTTTTCAACTTTGTAGGAAGCCTGCTGTAGGTTCAGCTCAACGACTTTATCAAGAGATAAGAGCAAGTTGCAATTGCAGGTTTACAACGATAATCCTTTCAAAATGCACAAAATTGAGCAACTTATGAAACGGCTTAACAAGAGTATTTTTGAATAAATTATTCACTTTTCTAACTGATTCAAATCCACCGGATTTTTGAGTATCAGGGGTAGCCAAATGATAATCAATATCCGGGCCGTGAAGGACCAAATGTAAAGGCGTTTGAGTATTCGGCCTAGGAGGAGCAAATGTAAGGGTGTATGAGTATTCGTCCTTGGAGGAGCAAATGTGAGGGCGTAATCTGGCCCGTGGGACCAAATGTTGAGGCCTGTGGTAGCTTAGAGGAATTGAGGAGAGAGAAGAGCAGTGGAGGACCATATGAGGATAAGAGGGAGAGTAATGAGTGTTAGATGTACACTTACCAGATGTTGAGCTGAGTTGGAGAGATGAGGAGGGGCGCCCCTTATTTCCTGCTGCTTGTAGTCGTCCAGTCTGGTGTTTGTAGTGTGATGATATATGAGTGTGGAAGAGG
Organism: Conomelus anceps; assembly: GCA_948455865.1. Lineage (NCBI taxonomy): Eukaryota > Metazoa > Arthropoda > Insecta > Hemiptera > Delphacidae > Conomelus > Conomelus anceps. Next base: position 52,013,536 of record OX418218.1, on the reverse strand, counting down.
AAGTGTGAGAGAGTGAGAGTGATAGAGAGGAAGGGAGTGAGTGAGGATAATGAGAGACAAAGAGCATGAATGAGAGAGGATGAGAGAGTAATCGCGTTTGGGCACTGAATAAAGAGACAATTGCACCGTCTGCTATGGCTTACCGAGAAAGACTATAATTATACTATCGAGCTACTTCATTGACGGACTGAGCGAGACCAACTACTGTCGAGCTACTTCATTGATGGACCGAGAGAGACCAACTAAGAGGGAAGCTCAGAGCTAGGGCGGTTGGCTGCTATCTTATAGTAGATAAGATTGGCCGTAACAAGTATCATGATCATGAAATATTTGGTTATAGTTGGCAAGAAAAAGTTCATTCAAGATCAAAGTTTTGAATCGATCTTACTAGACGTCAAATTTGCATGAAATTAAAAGTCAATCTTTCAAAATAATTTGAAACTTTGATCAGTAATGAACGTTTATATTGCCAACAAAACAATGTTTTACGATACGGTTTGAAATTATTACAAAACGTTTATACCGCAATTGTTTGTATTCTTGATATGCATTTGGCCTGCTGAATTCAATTTTCAGCTGTCTAATTTTCAAAAAAAAAAAAAAAAAAAAAAAAAAAAAATGGGTATGGAAAGTCAATGTAAATTGTAGATAGGATATATTTTTTTTATAGATTCTGTGATAGGCTATGGATGGATAAATAAATTTGTTGCTTTAGGAAGTTGATCAGTTTTTATGGCACCAGGTATGAGTGAATTTGATTGCAGATAAGTTGAAATTTATCACGGTAATTCACATAAATATACTGGTGTAGTTGGTTTAGAGTGCAGACTGCTAAACTCTGACTGATAGCTACTCCAGTGATCGCGGGTTTGATTCCCTTTTGGCCAAGCATCTTTGTATCATGATTTATCTTATCACCCTTACACAAATTTCAGACTCATGAAATTTCAGATTCCTGCACGAACCTTGACTGGCTGAGAAAGCATACTGAAGCCAGTTCTGCCCCCAACTGTGAATCCGTTGATGTACCATTGATCAGCCATGCGCGGCGGCCACAGTGGCTCAAACTCAATGCCCTCATGATCATTCTTCTTTATCTCTCTCCACGCCCAATCGCCATCATCAGCATCATACAAGAACTGAGCACAAAACAAAATTGCCAGTGAATTAGCATTTCTAAAAACTATAAAAACACAAAATCATACAAGGAAAACTTACTGAGGAATATAATTTTGCTCTTCATAGCAAACTACGAGGTGTGGATTAAGATATGCTTTATGTTATACTATAGCCTACAACATCGCAATGAATTTTAACAAATGACATACCGTACTATTTTCTACTTGAAAACAGTTCTAGAATGAAATTTTTCGGCCTGTAAGTCATGTTCATGGTTATTAATTAACTCATATATAATTAATTACATTTATAAGCTGTACAAAGTTTCATGAGAGCTCTATGATGACATAGCATGACTAATTTTCAAATCTTTATAAACATTCAAAATTAGAATTTATTGAGAAATTGAATGGAATGTGTGGCAAATTCTTAACGTTATAACAATTCAAGATAATTACCGGTATTACAAGTTAGATCAGTCGAAATAATGGAATAGAACGTGAATATTTCACATACTGAACATATGACCATTCTTAATTTTGATATTGCCAGCGGAACTGCAGAGGGAATCATAACAATTCTTCTCTACTTGACCAAAGATAGAGTGAGAAATTAATATGAGAGTAAGAAGAAAATAATGATTTTTTAAAAAATATATTGGACCTTGAACTGGAATCTAATTTACAGAAAATCTGTTTGTTGAGTGTGGGAGGGATAATCAAGATAAAAAATGAACAGACAAACTGATAAAAAGTCATCAATCCAAAGTAATATAAATTTCACGTAATACTTACGCTATAGCAGCTCACTCTTGAAATCCTGTAATTATGATCGCTCTCAGAATCGACAGGACCTGAAAGAATCACATCTAATTGTTTATATATCGAATTATTTTTCGACACCAAAGTATTTATTAATGAAAATTCATTCAATTGAAGCTATGAAACAAATAGGCTACTGAGGTTCTGATATTAATTGGCAGTTTAAATAGAAGCATGAAAAAAGTCATTTTTTTGATAAGTAGGAAAAGGTTCTCTCATAGAGAGAAAACCATTAGTCTCACTTCTTTGACTTTGAATAAGACATTTTATTCAACTATGTCAAAAATCACATAATATTCTATATTACCTACTATTTCAAGCAATGTCCAGAGATTCTTATAAATTATTTCTATTCAGTATTTTACGAGACTTTTTAAGAAATGTTTATTTGATGAGAAATTTTACTCTTGATTATATTGAACTTGGAGTAGGGGATTACTGCACACTAGATTATACGTACAAAAATTTGTAGTTTTTAGTGACAGAAAATATAAAGAATGGCGATAGGAAGATTTTAATGAAAATACAAAAAGTATAATATATGACGCTGACTCACAATCTATTTCATCAGAGTTATCAGCACAATCAAAATTACCATCACACTTTTGTTCATCAGAAAAACAGCCAGTAGTGACACAAGGCAATAACGAGGTATTTTCACAATGCTCTGAAAATAAGAAGTTATCATTATATTAGTTATACAGTAAAAAAGCCAACTTTTTTGGTGGAAAAATTTCTAAATACACTAGGCAATGTGGGGTTTTTGTGTCTCACTTTATAGAGGGGGACTGTTATTCATTCAACAACTGCATTAAAGAAACACCACCTTTTTCCACTGGGTACGGTTCCCCCTATGTAGAACCGCTTCTACATTACTTGAAACTGTGGTGCAATTATAGGCCATGAAGCTCTTCATTTCCACATTCTAACTACCTCTGTTCCACTTGATTGTCTATTAATAATATTTGAGGTTCATGCAGAGTAGTGTGAGAGAAAAATAAGAATAGCCCGCAAGATTATCCTTTTTTCTAGAGGACGAATGAATTTATTTTTGTGGATAAACTCATTCCGAGTTTTAAAAAACATAGAAGAGAAGAAATTATAAATCTATGTACAAATTATTTATAACTACGGCCTTTGCAACAAGAATTAAAATAGATTTTTTAAAACATACGATATATGGATTTCAACCACCAGTGCCAATACAATCCTAAAAAGGGATTTGAACTTTTGCTTTGACTTATTTGGATCATAGTGACTTATCAGCTGTTCTATGAGCTTCCTGCAAAAAACACTTTTCAAAGCAGTAATAGTGTTCATAAGTTAATTTTAAACATTAATTTTGAAAAATGTGAAAAGAAAATCAGAAATCGGGTTTCGAGGTGCACTGAATTGAGTTTAAAATAAAATAGAATGACTTTTTTATTTGCTGATGTGGCGAAGTTTCGACAGTAATACCCACACTACCACTCAACCACATCGAGAACAACATACAAACAGAATAAAATATTTAACAAGTTAGTTCGAAGTTACTGACAATTGAACAAACTGACAAATTTACTTAAACAGAATTTATTAATTTCGAATTCCTTTAATTGCTTCCAGTTCATACTGAAGACTTCCGCAATGGCGGATATTGACAACAGCATTGAAAAGCTGATGGAAATCGATGAATGCTACTGTACAAAAATATCAGTCACCACCGGGAATCGAACCACGGACCTCCCAATTGCCGGTCGGGCGCCTTAACCACTAGACCATGGAGACCTTTCTGCACAGCAGCATTCATTTTTAACTTGGCCATATCGGCTCGTATCTCACAAGTTAGTTCGAAGTTACTGACAATTGAACAAACTGACAAATTTACTTAAACAGAATTTATTAATTTCGAATTCCTTTAATTGCTACCAGTTCATACTGAAGACTTCCGCAATGGCGGATATTGACAACAGCATTGAAAAGCTGATGGAAATCGATGAATGCTACTGTACAAAAATATCAGTCACCACCGGGAATCGAACCATGGACCTCCCAATTGCCGGTCGGGCGCCTTAACCACTAGACCATGGAGACCTTTCTGCACAGCATCATTCATTTTTAACTTGGCCATATCGGCTCGTATCTCACAAGTTAGTTCGAAGTTACTGCCAATTGAACAAACTGACAAATTTACTTAAACAGAATTTATTAATTTCGAATTCCTTTAATTGCTACCAGTTCAATTCGAAATTAATAAATTCTGTTTAAGTAAATTTGTCAGTTTGTTCAATTGTCAGTAACTCCGAACTAACTTGTGAGATACGAGCCGATATGGCCAAGTTAAAAATGAATGCTGCTGTGCAGAAAGGTCTCCATGGTTTAGTGGTTAAGGCGCCCGACCGGCAATTGGGAGGTCCGTGGTTCGATTCCCAGTGGTGACTGATATTTTTGTACAGTAGCATTCATCGATTTCCATCAGCTTTTCAATGCTGTTGTCAATATCCGCCATTGCGGAAGTCTTCAGTATGAACTGGTAGCAATTAAAGGAATTCGAAATTAATAAATTCTGTTTAAGTAAATTTGTCAGTTTGTTCAATTGTCAGTCACTTCGAACTAACTTGTGAGATACGAGCCGATATGGCCAAGTTAAAAATGAATGCTGCTGTGCAGAAAGGTCTCCATGGTCTAGTGGTTAAGGCGCCCGACCGGCAATTGAGAGGTCCGTGGTTCGATTCCCGGTGGTGACTGATATTTTTGTACAGTAGCATTCATCGATTTCCATCAGCTTTTCAATGCTGTTGTCAATATCCGCCATTGCGGAAGTCTTCAGTATGAACTGGTAGCAATTAAAGGAATTCGAAATTAATAAATTCTGTTATAATATTTAAACTTAGATAAGTTAAAAAACAAAAATGAATCTAATCAACCATTATAAAATGAAAGTCCACTATAGAAAAAAAAATGAAAATAAAATTACCATTAGTAATTGAATTTACTTCAGTTTTTTTTTTTTTTTGAGGATGAAGCCCACATAGGTCTGAGAACTGTGCGTGGGTAATGAGTTGGATGTTGGTGATTCATGAGTTGGACCTACAGTTTTAGGTGGGTTCCGAACCACCGGGAAGTGATTTTCAGCAGAGAAGTGTTTTTTGCTGGCCAAACTAATCGGTCACCGTTTAGAGGAAGCTTTGTGTCAAATTTAGTGTTCTCCTATCATTGCCGTTTTTGTGAATTCCGCACGACACACACACACACTCACTCTCTCTTATTATAATATAACTAGCTGGCCCGACGCGCATTGCTGCGTTCTGATAAAAATTCTCCTTGATTTTATTTTTTGCCACCTACCACTGAAGTTACACTTCTAAAGCTAGAGACACACATATCCGCACCGCGTCCGCACAGTGCCACGGCCATGTGTAGGTCATCGCACGGCCTGGGATTTGAACAAAGCAATTGAACCTGCTAGTCCCCACTACTCCGCACCGTCAGCGCAACTACATCACCGCACCGAGCCCGACTAGTTCAAACTACTTTTTGACGGGCACGGTGCGGTGTTGGTGACAATCTAACCTAAAAGTTTTCTAGCCAGGTTTCTAATCTCTTTCCACATGGATATAGAGAAGTTGATTGCGTCAGTACGTAAATTTCCTGTGATATTGATAGTGATGATAAGGACCGCAGTGGCGGATCTACGGGTGGAGGGGGGCTATGTGCCTTGACAAACTGCTAAACACACCAGATTCAGCCATGATTCAACCAAAGTTTTCCTTTTCATTTAAAATCAATTTTATCGCTGATACGGGTCAAAGCACTATTCAATTCAATTCAATTTATTTAACACACTAAAAACGTACACAAAAATAGAAAAAAAAAAAAAACAGACAATTACAAATAAGTGGCTCCATTTTGGTGTGTGTGGGGAAACGAAACTTATCCAACTATGGCAAAGCCATGTATTAGGATAAGTTAGTGAAATAGGAGATGAAAAGGAAGGGGAGTTTGAAAAGGAGAAAGAAATTCGTATGAGGAAGAAATTTTAATTTAAACTATTTTATTATTTATTATTATATTAATTTCATTTTTATTACAAAAAATAAGTTTCAGATAAAAATAAAACTTCACCATTTAAGTGTTGTTCACCCCAAATATCATTTTCCATCCACTCTTTCTTAATTGTTATTATTTTCCTAATATTTGATGTTGAATTAAGTTTAATACTTCCGATTATTATTTCAATAAATTTAATAGAATTAAATCAATTACTAATTTCAAGATTTTTAATTTCATTAATTATTACCTACAGACTTTACCATGAATGAATAAATGGAGTAATCGAATGATCTAAGTGATTAGGAGAACAGTTAGCTATAACATTCAAATTGCAATTAAAAAGTACATCATGTTTCTCTTTTAAATGTATTAGTAAAGAAACATTACCAGTCCACAAAGTGTACCAACTACACAAAATGATAGTAAAACTCCACAAAAATGATCTATTGCAATCGCTTCAAAGTGCATACTGAACTGAACAGTATGCATCACGGCCGATGCACGGTAGTGTGTTGGATATGTGTGGTTCGACATCACCTTCATCGACACTCGGCCAACATACGGTGCGCTTGTGGTGCTGGCGCGGTGCGGATATGTGTGTCTCTAGCTTAATTTCAACCTTCTAGGACTATTAGGGGAGAAGTTAGTCCTAGGGCTGTTCCAGCTGATCAGAGAGGCCTGCTTCGTTGTTTTCTTACACAGTAAGACCTTACTCACCACCTCTCAATGAACATTTCAGATTTAAACTTCCTACGACTATTAGGGTAGAAGTTAGGTTTTTGATTTTATTATTCGCCACCTCCTACTGAGACTACATTTCAAATTTCTAGCTGCATTGGTTAACAGATGTCATCAACCTGGTATAATTACATTTCATCCTACCCAGTCATATGTTTCCTACAAACTGCAAGCCTCCGACTACACTGTACATGCAAAGTCTTTGCGTTTCAGACATATTAAATAACGCCGCTAAGGTTGTGCCATATTATTAAAAACTATTGACTTCTATCAGCTGTTCTTTTAAGGATAGATTTCTCCTTTTTGTGTCCTTCAGCGAGGACTTTGAACTCCCAAACTTCACAGGAACCATCTCGGGACTATTCTACATTGTGCCTGAAAATTTCATAAAAATCGGCTCAGCGGTTTTGGAGTTTACTGGGAACATACATACATAAATATATCGACTTATAATATATGTATTTTTTATTTGGAAAAAAAGAAACAATAAAAGATGTATGATACGAACGATAAATAATTCTTAATTGATGATTCCAGTGTAGAAAATAATTAGAGTAGAAAACCATGAACAAAAAAAGATTGTTCGGATTGGGATTCGAACTCAGAACCTTTAACGCCAAACGTTTGATTGCTAGCCACTGGGCTACTTATACATGGAGAAAATTGCCAATTTTTGTTAATTTGAATTACACACGATCATCTTTCCGGTCCAATCATTTTGGTAGCCCAATGGCTGACAAGTTTAGTAGGTTAGGTCTGTAGAATGGATTAATTACTAATAATTATTAGCCCCCCTATTAAAATTTATGGTCAGAAACCATCCCCAATATTCATACAACATATTCCCAAAGTTTCATGCTGATCTGTCAAGTAGTTTAGTCTATAGGGAACATACATACATACATACATACAGACAGACAGACATTCATTTTTATATTATATAGAAGATGAACAGAAATATTATATTCTTCTTATTCTCGATTCAAATTAAGTTCACCTGATTGGTCAAAACGGATCATTTCAGGCTTATTTCACACTTAGAGCGGTTTCACACGGGCCACAAAGCGCTGATGAAACGCCGAACGCAGCTTTGTGCGCTTAGTCAGCCAAAATCGCCGACTGCCGGCCGGCTGGAGTTGTAGCGTTGTAGCAATGGCATATCATTCGTGCTTTCACATGAAGTGGCAGTTTCCAGCGTTTAAAGCCAGAACGCGCCACAAGCGCATGCAGTAGCCAAGTACTCGGCACTTTAGGCGTTTTTGCATCTCAGCTGACACTTTCATCAAAAAAACATTCTTCATCATTCATGTTGAGATGTTATCTTATGAACAGCTGACTGCTGAATGAATATTGGGTGGAAAGAATCGCAGTAGAACTGCTGAAACTCGCGTTTGTCATCTGAAAGGAATCTGCGATTTCTTGCCACAGCCAACAACATTTTCTAACGTTTTGTCGGCGTTTTGTGGTACGTGTGAAACCGCTCTTATATGCTTTACTCACGCTTTGGGTAACCGATGTCGTTTACCTGGCATAATTGCATTACATCATAAATAATGATTTCGAAAATCGTCTAGATGTGAAGCGCTCCATGTAAAAATTACACTTTATACATTAGTAAACGACACTGGTTATCCGACTGGCGGTTATGTGTGGAACTATCCTATTCAAACAAGATTGAAATGAAGACGTCGATGAATGCACGGTTAATAGAAGAGAATCTATTTCTAAAAGTTCTATTATCCGTGGATGAATGCTTTTTTTGTTTAATATTGGGCTAAGTATTGGGCCGATCCTTGCGAAATTTGGATGGGACCACCGCTGAATGATGCTCTTTCATTTAAAAAATCATCGAAATCGGTTCAATAGTGTTCGAATGATTGATGTACAAACATAAAAAAAACAGGTCGAATATAGAACCTTGTTCTTTTTGGAAGTCGGTTAATAATAATTATCAGCTGTATGTTTATCACAGAAACAGAGAAAATCTGAAAGTATTTTTATAATAAAACTAGCTAGCTCGACGCGCGTTGCTGCGTTCTCATAAAAATTCTCCTTGATTTTATTATTCGCCACCTCCCACTGAGGTTACATTTCAAATTAGGAAAGAAGTTAGTCCTAGGGCTCTTCCAGCTGATCATAGAGGCTTCGTTGTTTTCTTAATCTCTGAATGAAGAAACATTTCAAATTTAAACCTCCTATGACTATCCTAGGGTAGAAGCTAGTTTTTTTATTTTATTATTCGCCACCTCCCGCTGAGGCTGCATTTCAAATGTCTAGCTAGCACTTCATTGGTTAACAGATGTCATCAACCTGGCATAATTACATTTCATCATACCCAGTCGTAATACATGTAAAGTGCAAAGTCTTTTGCTGTTCAAAGACAGCGTAAATAACGCCGCTGAGGGACCTGCCATATGATTAAAAACTGTTGACTTCTATCAGCTGTTCCTTTAAGCTGTTTGGCCGGCAAGTTCAGTAGGTTAGGTCTATAAAATGGATTAATTAATAATAATTATTAGCTCCCCTATTAAAATGTATGGTCAGAAACCATCCCCAATATTCACACAACATATTCCCAAAGTTTCATGCTAATCTGTCAAGTGGTTTTGAAGTCTATAGGGAACATACATACATACATACATACATACATACATACAGACAGACATTCATTTTTATATATATAGATATGTTGTTTAGTTGAGAACTTATTGAGTTTATCGATTGGTGGCCTGTTGACCTACACTCTACTGTCATAAGTGGTCTTGAATAATTTATTATTATTATTGAGCATTGATGGAAACAAATCATTTAATAGCTATTTGAACAGCTTTAGTGTAGAAAGATACATGGTTAATAGACATAGATAATAGATATAGAAATATATTATAGATATCGTATTTGATAACATTGAATATTCAGATAGATGAATATGAATTTTTTTATTTGGGATGATGCCTACATGAGTCTGAAGAGGAGACTCGTGCATGAGTAATAAGGTGAATGGGTGAATGATGAGAAACATCCATGGCTGAATGAGATTCGAGCCCAAGGCTGCAGGAAGCCAGCCAGAGCCCTTTATCTTATCACAGACCAGCGCTCCAACCAACTGCGCTACCAGAGCCGAACTGATCCAATATCCATTTTAAAAACTACATTTCCTTATCTATTAGTATATGACAACAACAGCCAGATTATTGTATTTATGCACAAATATTTTGAAATTGAAATGTTATTGACACGGCCGTGATAACGTTATTTGAGTTGAATACATGTTTCCTTATTGAATAAGACAAAATTATATGCTGTGAATTATTTTTCTCATAACGTTTCGATGAATTACGATGTCAATAATCTAAGCTTTAAATCGGAATATGTAAAATAAGCATGTTTTAAACAACAATAAATAAAAAAATACTTTATAATTCAATGAATAAAAATGCGATTCCTATGAGATCAATTTGAGAGCATTCATTGCATTGATAATAATTATTTGGAAGATAGTGAAGTTATCCACAGTTTTTCACCAAAAATCATGAGTTGAAAAAGAATCATACTGAATATGCTATGCATAGTATCTGAAGAGAAATGCTTTAAGTACCTGCTGATGGTTTGATAGGAATCAGCTCAGAAGATAGTACAAATAAGCCATTCTGCTCTATAGTATTGGCTGCATCCCTACCATAATCCATTGAAGGAAAATAGACAGATTCATCTGCCGTTTGTCCATCTCTGGACTGTCTCAGTAGTTTATGTAAAGATCTGAAAATAACAACTGATAAAAGTCAATGCTTTCAATTTGCATGAATTTAAAAACTAAATGAAGTGATCCTCAACTGAGGCCTTATGAATAATATGTTAATCTCTCTCATAATATTACAAGTTGTGTTAGTAATGTTGATATAATGTTGAATAATGTTAATCCGGTGTTTTTATGCTCATTTAAAGTTGATTTGTTCTTGAATTGTCTGCAGTCTGGTAGGTAACTCTGTAACCTACTTAAAAGGTGAAATCAGCTTCGATTATGATTACATATGAGGATTAGGAACCTTCATTTATTTGTTCACATAAATAGCCTATAGATATTGTAGTGAGAATTGAGAGAAAGAAGTGGTTCTCGGCGTTATCTGCTATGTAAATGTTTACTTCTAAGCAATTAATTACTCTGCTTTTGACACTTTTATGGTGTTTACTTTGCACTTTGTAGAATGTTCTAGTTGTTTTATTAGACATTAATGGAATCTTATCGAATATTGTGGAAGGTGTGAAGGCCTTTCATTGTTTATTTTAGAAATCGGTAGAAGTTGGTAGAAAAATCGAGAAATATCTCAATTATGGAAAATTATATAAATAGAGGGAGACTTTTGTAAATTAGTTCAGTCTTGTTTGAAATTCGCTGTGATAAACAAGTTGTGACAGTTCTATCTATTGTGCCTATATAGTGATAATTCTTCCTTAGTGACAGCTCCTGTTAATACAGACAGTGCAATCCCGTTGGCGCTATCACAAACCATGTAATGAACTTTTGTTGTCAGTAGTGATAATTCTTTTGACAGTTCTATAGTGATAATTATTTTAACTAATACTGTATTACGGACTTGTGCTATGTAAGTTAATTGTTCTTCCTCGATGTTTCTTTTTGAATATTATTGGACAGTTTATTGTACAGTTATTATTTAATATTAGATCGGCCTTTTAACTTTTAGTTAACTTATTGATTTTTGTGCAATAATATTGAAAACACAAAATCAGTTGAACAATAACGTTTTATCTGTTTCCGATTGCTTATTTTTGTGTAAGAAATTACTGATCAGTGAGTGTTGTAATTATTTGTGTTAATAAAGTGCGAGTGATAAATTTAAGTGTTGCCAGCATTATTTTAGACATAGAACCCATAACAATATTCTGCTAAAAAATTACAGAAACACTAACGTTTTGTTCAAAGCAGTGATTTTTAATAGCTTATTGATGGTTTCTATAACAGTTTCATACTTCAACACACCAAAGGAAGGTTTGATAATAAATATGTCATCATTAATCAGTTGAAACTTCAATCTCCAACAAGTGTTTCTTGCATATGCAATTATAATTTGCTTGTATACCTCATAGAAATGAAATATATAGATAAATTGATTTTAATGAAATGCATCCAATGTTGAGAATGTAATTTTTAATAGAAGATTTTTAGAAAATACATTAATCAAATTATTGAAAATGTCAAAAAGTACTGAAACGCTCAACTCTACTTGAAACTTGAAGAGTATTCACCACCTCATACACACCAACAAAGACTAAAAATATTTCAATTTCTTCAACGTTCAACAAAGTGGGAAGACGCCTTCAATGAGAGGACGTTTTATGGATTAAAAAGGAGCGTTCACCTTCTGGATGACTCGAATTGGAGTAGATTATCCACAACCCTAGACTTGGTCATTTCATTTCCAGCCTGCATCTCATAGGCAACTGCTCTCACTGAATGCACACCAATAAAGGCAGCCTCGTCTCCACTCATCCTCACCTCCACTCTTTCAGCTTTCAAGTCTTTGCCCATATTTATTTCCACTTCCATCTGTCAAAAACAAATTAAAAATCAGATCTTAAACATCTATTTATTTAAATACCGAAACCAATAATTATTGCTTGTTATAGAGTAACACATTCAGCTAAAAACTTTTCATTATTATATTTCAGATACGACCAGATAACTCTGACACCAGATCTGAGTCAGCCAGGTCACTATATATATTTTTCGTAACACCCACTTTGTGCTACCGTACGTTGAATCAATTATTTTTCTTTTGTCGATGTTCTTTGCGCTATCACCAATTCTCTCTCCGATGTCGCCTTTTCCTCTCCTCGGACACAGTTCCCCTTCTAGCTTTAGGGTATTCTTGAAATCTTCTATTTTCATCCTTCAGCAACTTTCTCAGATGTGCAGTATTTTCACTTTTTTTTTGTTTCGATTCGACCATTTAGAGATCACGATTGTAGAGTATTAGAAGCACATTTCAATTCCTCATGGTTCTTCTTCTTTCCCAAGAGGACTTCATCTGTTCAGAGAACCGCTGTCTTCGTTCCTCCGTCCTACCTTTCCAGGACCTGGAAACACCCCTTCACGACCTTCTTTTTGAATATTTCTCTGTTTGATACTTCTTCAATTCTGATTACAGCTCGTTCAAGATCTTCTTTTACTTCCTTTATCCATGCTATAGTTGTTTTCATTTCAAACAGTTTATGAACCAATCTCTTAACAATTCTGTCTCCCTCCATCCTCCAAACGTGCCCAAAATATTTCAATCTTGTCTTCCTAATAGTTTGATCTATGGGCTCATTGTTCCGGTAAATTTCTTCGTTACTTCTTAATCTGTATTCTCCTTCACTGTTCCTAGTTGGTCCCATAATTTTCCTCAAGATCTTTCTTTCAACTTTTTCACTTTACTTTTAGTAATATCTAATTCATCTATGTCTAGTTGTAATTGTTTAAACCAGTTACATTTTGTATGATAAACCATTATATTAACTATAAAACTAACAAAGCACTCAACCTATTTAACGGACCATCAAATATAGACGATGAGCTCAAATAACATGCCCTCAAAGATCTGTTATATTTAATGGCCCATTAAACGTTCAAAAAAAATTCTAGGCACAGGTAATAATAGTTTTAAATATTTATTAAACTTGATATAAAGAATAAAAATCGAAGTGCAGTTTATTCTAATCGATGCAAACATTAGAATAATAATTCGAAAGCATTGTTTGTTTATTTGTATAAAACTCACAACCTATTAAATCAAATCTGTAAGTCCCAAGAGGACTTATTTCGTTGTTCTTAATAAAATTATATTCTAGGAACTGTCTGTTTGATTAAGAAGAATGAGTCACAATTTAAAAAAAGGTTATACGATTCACTCTTACAAAACTAGGTATAGACATGGACTCAGAGATGAAGCACATCGCACGGCTCTGTATGCAAAGGGAGTGACAAGTTGTGGTATAAATCTGTTTAATCTTTTGCCGAACCGAATAATCACTCTTCCACTTGAAAAATTTAAAACTTATTTGAAAGCAGAGTTGGAAGCAAAATGTTTTTATTCAAAACAGGAATTCGTCAATTATTTTAGTCACAGTGATTATTCTTGAATGCACATTCCACATGTATTCCACAAATAAGTAAGCACAAATTGCTGACAGAAATCAAGCAGAGCAAATTTTTTATAATTCATCTACACAAAATAAAAAATTGTGTAAATTATGACTTTAAAAATATGGCAAGTCCATATACCCCTTTGAGAGGTGATCAGTGGCCGCTTGATAAATCTAATCTATTTAAGAAGGTAAAGGGGCAAAGAAAAAATGACACTGAGAATCCTATCCAAATTAATTGACACTGATATATTGATAAGGTAATTGGAATTGAATACAATACCTCATATTCAGAGAACCCATCCACCGGAGTAAAACATGAACCAAGAATAATTTCTCCAAGCTTTGTTCTTGTGAAAACAAGGAGATGAAATCCTGGAGCCATGTCTTTGACGATTGGTAGGGCAAGAGCAGCTACTGAAGAAAATTTCAAAGCTTGACCATCGCCTGCATACAAAACTTCCCCTTTGGAAACCACCTGGAAAATATATTGACATTTCCAAATGTACAAAAATTTAATGGCCTGAGAATGCTATCAATAATAATTATTGGGGGCAGCAAAATTGATATCTTCCAAGTCGTTTAGAGTAGGTATATTCTTACAGAGGATAACATATATACTTTAAACGCCTTGGGTTTAACCCAAGTAACCAAGAGATGCAATGAAAAAGAGCAGTAAAACATATAAGTTCACTTTTTTCAGTGATCTCAAATGGGCTAGCCATATTGAACACTTGGTATCTCATCTAAGAAATCTGATTTAACATTTTTATAACTTCAATAAGATAAGAAACTTAGAAATCATCCGCCTAGTTTATCATTCCAATGCAGAATCGCTTTTTCTGTACTGCATTGAAGTGTGGGGTGTTGTTATGAATACCCATATTAATAAGCTATTCACGCTTCAAAAGCACATGATCCTTTGGGTATACCAGCCTATATCCAAGTAAATTAATATTTTAAGACCTTGATGTTATGACTATAAGGTAGGCTACTTATATATAACAAAAATAGTGTTCTACATTCGTGTGAATAAACATTGATTTTTATTCATGCAAGTTTCCATGCACTCCTTTCCCCGTGTGGGGATTTGCCAGTTACCTCCATCGGGTGCGTCCCTGTTGGAATCAGGGGAAGCTCACCGGCCCTGCAGTCAGCAGCGTCGGGGGGTAGTGGCGAAATTAAATAGTCACCGTGAAAAAAAAAACAGAACTGGTCCTCCAGGTTGGGGGTTATGCGAGGGGCCAACAGCCCTTCCATGTAAAAAAAAACTAGTTATGAAAGCTCAACAAGAAGCCTCGGAACGTGGACTGGATTTTAGGAGAAATACAAGGAAAAAGACAAATAATTTGAATGGATTACGGATTGGAACATGGAATGTGTTAAGCTTGCACAGAATTGGAGCATTCAGGAACCTGATAAGGGAGGTGTCAAAATACAATGTTGATATCATGTCACTCCAAGAGGTTAGATGGCCAGGAAAGAATGTGCTATCAACAAGAACGCATACCCTCTATTACAGCGGATCTGCAGAAGATAGACACATACTTGGCACAGGATTCCTTATTAAGAATGAACTGAGTAAGGTTGTTTTAGATTTCAAACCAATTTCAGAGAGAATATGCTACTTGAGAATCAAAGGAAAATTTTATCAGACAGGCCTCTTAAGTGTACATGCACCCACAAATGAAAGGAGTGAAGAGGAAAAGGATGGGTTCTATGAGGAGCTGGAAGCAGTGATAAGATCCATCCCACCTCATGATATGCTGCTCATTCTTGGAGATCTAAATGCAAAAGTAGGACAAGAATACTTCTATCAGCCAGCTATAGGAAGGCACAGCTTACATAGGGACAGTAATGATAATGGGAAAAGATTAATAGAGTATGCACTTGAGAATAGTTTGGCTATAAGTTCAACATTTTTCCCACATAAAGACATACATAAGCAAACATGGAGATCCCCTGATGGGAGAACAAAGAACCAAATAGACCATGTGCTAGTGGACAGGAGGCATAAATAAAATGTAATGGATGTGCGTTCCTACAGAGGAGCAAATGCTGAATCAGACCACTTTATGGTGATAAGCAAAGTAAGGCAGAGAATTGCAATGACCAGATCAAGAAGATATAATAAGGTTAAAAAGTGGAATCTAGACCCATTAATTAATGGCAACTCAAAGACTGTCTTCTGAAGAAAAGCTAAAGGATGAACTGGAGGAGGAAGAGAATGAGAGGCATGAAAGAACTGTGGAAAATTACTGGAAGAAAACAAAAGAATCACTAAGCAAAGTGGCTGAGGAAGTGCAGGGAGCAGCTAGAAACCAAATAAAAAATGAATGGTATGATGAGGAGTGTGAAAAGATAACAGAGGAAAAAAATGCTGCATGGAGGCAAATGATAAACCGGCGAACAAGAAGAAATGTAGAACACTACAAACAGAAGAGAAGATTAGAGGTGCACACTTTCCGGAGGAAGAAAAGACAGTTTGAAGAAGGAAAAGTTGCCCAGATGACTGAGAGCTATGGAGAAAACGATGCAAGAAAGTTCTACACAATTCTGAAAAAAATAAAGTCTGGTTTCAAACCATACATCAAGGGCATAAGAAACAAAGAGGGTAAAATGGAAGTTGACAAAGATGGAATGTTCCAGAGGTGGACAGAGTACTACAAACAAGAGTTTGATCCGGAAGGCACCTCAGGGGTTGAGGAGGTTGACCAAGTAGTCCAGCCTGAGCAGGAAGTGGAACCTCCATCTTATGAAGAGATCATGAATGCCATAGGAAAACTAAAAAATAATAAAGCAGCAGGAGCAGACAATATACCCGCGGAAATTATCAAAAATGGTGGTGAGAGCCTCTGGTTAAGTATAGCTCACCTAATTAAAAAGGTTTGGAGAGAAGAAATTCCACAATTATAGAACGATCACCATGGTAAATATTGTATACAAAGTTATGGCCCAAGTTATTGGTGAGAGATTGAAACCCTATGCAGAGGAAATAATAGGAGACTATCAATGCGGGTTCCGTTTCCAGCGATCCAACAGATCAGATCTTTGTCCTGCGCCAAGTGCTGGAAAAGTGTGTAGAGCATCAAATAGAGACACACCACCTGTTTATTGACTTTGCAAGCGCCTATGATAGTGTTGATAGACAGAAGCTGTTGGAGGCAATGCACGACTTAGGAGTTCCAGCTAAATATGTTCACCTAGTGAAAGCTACTCTGAACGGAACATGTTGTAAAGTAAAGCTGGGGTCGAAGTGCACAAGTCTTTTGAAGTTAAAAATGCCTAAGGCAGGGAGATCCATTGTCCCCTCTCTTGTTTAATTTTGTTCTGCAAAAAGTTATGAAGGATTCAAGAGTAAATGAAAGAGGCAACATTTTCAATAGAATGCATCAAATATTGGCATTTGCAGATGATATTGATCTGTTCACAAGAAGGAAAGAGGATATGGAAAGGCTTTTTGTGGAAGTAGAGAGAAATGCGAAAAGAATGGGGCTTTCAGTCAATCAGGAAAAATAAAATTTATGGTTGTGGCACCTCGGAGAGCATATGCAGGAGATTTTATAGTGAATGACTATGTTTTTAAGAAAGTTGACAAGTTCGTTTATCTAGGCTCCCTGATTTCCTCCAGTAATGACACCAATATAGAAATAAAGAGAAGGATCTCCCTAGCAAAAAGAGCATTTTTTTGGTGTCTCCAGGGTCCTACGATCAAGACTTTTATCCAGGAAGGCAAAACTCCAAATATATAAAACCACCATTCGACCAGTCTTGACTTATGGTAGCGAAACCTGGACGCTCACTAGAGAGGATTACAGAGTTTTAACCGCATTTGAAAGAAAAATGCTATGTAGGATACTGGGACCAGTTAGAGAGGAAGAAGGTTATAGAAGGAGATACAACCTGGAACTCTATTTTTAGGGAACCAGATATTATTGGTGTCATTAAGGGGAATAGAATAAGATGGGCAGGACATGTGCAGAGAATGGACCCGGCAAGAGCACCAAAGAATGTACTGTTCTGTACAGTACAAGGAAAAAGAAGAGTGGGACGCCCTAAACTCAGATGGCTGGATGAGCTAGAAAAGGATCTTAGAGAGCTGGGAATACGAGGATGGAAGACGACTGCACTTGATAGAGAGAGGTGGAGACTGATTGTAGAGCAGGCCAAAACTCGGTTAATGGGTTGTAGAGCCACATAAGTAAGTATGTAAGTTTCTTACAACATAAGAACTTTAAACAATAGCATTTACATTCCACATGCCCATAAAAAATCTGCAGACATCAAACTAACTTTATATGCAGGAGATTATTAAATATTATTCCGATTCATTTTATCAATGGGAGTATAAATGGAACTCAATTTGTTGAATTTATTAGATGGGTGAAAAATAACTTTAATTTGAAAGTTGGTAGATTATATTAAGAAGGATCTATGTCAACTATTTTAGTATCTTATTTCTAGATTAAGAAATTTGACTACACTGTTTTGATTTGACTTAAATATATTGTAACGCTTAGTTAACTATGTTTACGCTGTCTAGTGCCTATATGTAAAACCTCTTTATTGTTATGAAATATACTAAGAAGCAATTTTTTGATAGAAAATTGTATCAGCGCATTCTTGCTTTGCTTTGTTTAAATGAATTACAAATGTTATATAGTAGGCTAATGTTGTAAGATGAAAATATGTATAATTGAGTATTTATTTATTGTATTTTTTGAGTGAAGAAAAAATAATTTGAAATTGAATATGCTATATCGGTAGAGAAAATATTAAAAACTATATTTATCTAATAAATAATTACTACTTTCTTATGTATCACTTAGCTATATATTTTAACTTGATAACTGTAGTAACTATTAATAGTTTAATAACACTGTTAAAAAACTAACAACTCACTCACTAAGTACTGATAACCTTCCATTTCTAAATTGGATCGTATGTGAAAAACAACATATTCATTTGGAGTAGCACTTGACTCTGATGTCCAAACACTAATATATTTTCCATCAACAGCATAATGTTTCAAGGCTTCCAGTTTATCTGCTGAAGCTCTCCCGATTTCATCGGTGAATTCAGCTGAAACTTCTATTCTTTCAGTGTCTGGGAGAGTATCAAATCCAAATGACAAAACTCCTTGTTCTAAATATTCATCATGGTTCAAGCTATTCAAGTGTACGGTCACATTCTCTAGTGAAATATCTATGTATTGAAAAGACAGTTGATTGTTGTAGTCAGCTCCCGCACTGATAATTGGTATTTTCAACTGAGCTCCAGTCTCTGAGTACATTGTTACACTGATCGATAGAATTGATGACTGTAGTATTTCAGTAGGAACTTTTTCACTGTCCTCATAGTTCACGGCTACCTGGAAAATACGGAAGATTCAATCAAAATCACATGGAGCTCTAATGGAATGGAACAATCAGAACTGATAAATGGGAACCAATAAAAAATAAAATGGTTCTACATCTATATCACATAGATCTCCATACGACAGTACAAACATCACTGATGTTGGAAATCTGATGAATTGAAAGAAATTAACTATAAAGTGTAACTTGTTCTAATAACTGATATAATGCTTAAAATGTTATACACTGTTATAATGTTATATACTTTATACTGTTTTAATGATGTTGAAGATCCATCTTGTTTCCACTATATGTAATATAAACTTAAAAAACACTTTTAAATGGAAATTAACTCACGTTATGGCGTGACGGCCTTTTTGCTCTGTTGTCTAGAGCATATCGTCAGACGACCTACAGTAGAGTGTACTGTGGGTCGTCTGACGATATAGACAACAGAGCGAAACGGCCGTCACGCCATAACGTGAGTTAATTTCCATTTAAAAGTGTTTTTTAAGTTTATATTACTGTTTTAATGTTTAAGAAGCAGTTTAAGAATTGGCATTAAATGAATAAGATCGAACAAACACGATTTGTAAAACCTGCTTGTACAAAATGATAATGGTACATGCCTTAAAATATCTTATTTATTTTTTCGGTGGAACAGTGTTGTAATACTTTGAGAATATCTTAAAAATATAACAAATTATCACTGAAAATTTTAAGAAGAAAATGGAGCAAATGAAGCCAACCGATTGGAATATGTAAGCATGTATTCAGGTGTAGTCAGTAGCCTAAGTCTAGCAGATTATAGCTTTAGGAGTCTCCCCAGATCTCAACAACATGTTTTGGTTGATTATGAACAGTAGGCCTAAAAGTAGGCATATGAATTGAGGAAAAACTCATAAACAATGAAATACTTGAGAATTCATCTTTTTTACAGAAAAATTTAATTCATCTCATTTTTCCAAAGTTTAATTCTTTAATTTTTACATGTCTTTTCAAAACCTTAGATTTTGATAAATTGAGTGAGAGCATTATTTTAACGAATGAGATGTCCAAGGAAGAAAGAATGAGCAGAATATATACCTGTGTGAAAAATGGCATTCCAGGCCTGTATACTGCTGGACTAGAACTCAAGAAGCGAACTTTTAATGATGCAGAAATAATTCTTGTTAAGCTGACACCAGATACTGTCTCACCAAAAAGAAAATCTGATAATAATACTTCAATCTTTATCTCTAGATTTTCTTCTTGGCCCAGAGCTTCTTTGGCCACATTAAGAGGGAATTGATATTCGTGAACTTTGGATATCTGTGAATCGAAGAAATAATGATTTAATTTAGCAATATATTAACAACGCAATACGCATAAATAACAACCATGAAGTTACAGAGTGTTTACAATAGCAGAACTCCTTGTTTTCAAGTGCTTTTCAAACAGCAATTAATCGAGAAACATATACACACATTAGACTCGTAATATACACGCTCTATAGAACGTGTTATCAAGTTCTTAGGTTCACCAAAGTCGAATTTAGAGTAAAACCTTCTTTGCCCTGAAAGGTCATCTTCTTTGGTTACGCTACATCCTGGTGAACTCATTTGGTAATCCGCCTCCTCCCAAAATAAACCTATAGGTTGCTAACGCAGCAACAATCCTCTGCTTCTAGAGAAAAGACCTGCAGGTGTTCAATATTAATTTCTAATAAAATATTATCACAAATGAAAAGAAACACATTATAAGGGTTGGTCCACTGGCTAGAAAAATGCAGAAAACGAGGATGTTGATTTGGGCATGTCCAGAGACGTGAGGAGTGAGAGGACTTATGGGACGGAGAATGCAGGACCTGAATATGCATGGAGTGAGAAGACGAAGGAAACCGGTAATGATGTTTGCGGGAGAAGGGTTGAAGGAGTGAGGAGAAGATGGGCTACTGAGTAGGAGGGGTCTACAAGACGGAAATTCTGACCCCATATTATAAAATGGGAAAAGGCAAAGTCGAAGAAGATTACAAATAAAAAACTGCCATCGTATAGTATCAAGTTTTTCCAATTCAATTCTGCTGGAATAATGAGTTTGATGGTAAAATATTTTCTATAAGAAGTCTTCCATTTAGATAGTATATTATATATTATACTAAAATTGGTACATTACAAAAAGATTATCAATCCCAAGCATAATGCACAGTTGTACCGCTGCTTTGTTGAGAGTTGGATCAATGTTTTGAGAATCTGTGTATCTGATTAATTCTACACGTTATTTGCATATCATGTTTAATTTAAAGCCTGATAGCTGGATTCTTGGAAATATCATGGCTGGACCCTTTTATGGCGGCATCCTACAAACACAGTAACTATTGATGAATCCTCCAGACATCCGTCCCCTTAAAGGCTTCAGATTATATATCCTTCAATGACAACTGATCACTCAATGTTGTTCGTTCTTAATAGGTAAGAATGAATGGGCTGAATACTCACAATGAAAATGTGATCTGTTCTTATTCTGGAAAATGAAGAGTTACCAGCGTCATCCAATCTTCTTCCAAATAACTGCAAAGTAGCATTTCCTCTAACAAACTGTTCTGATGGAAACATGCCTGATATTTTGACAGTTAAAGTATCTTCGCTAGCAAGTATGTACGCGGGTGTTCTAATAAGAACCTGTTCAAAAAAATATGAGCCTTAGTTTTTTTTATTAAGTTTGCATTGATTTATTAATAAGTATGGAGCTCGTTATTCATAGACTTATAACTCCTCTGAGTCGACTGAATATTAATCAAACGAATGATATTACCTAGCATTAGAAACAATGATACTGAGTGGCAAAGAAAACAATCGAGAAACTCAATCAACAATACATACTTTGAATTTCCTTGTCCTCCTCCAAACCCCTGGGGACCTGCCGCAGTGATAGTGGCGTTAGCTTGGGTGACAGCAATACGTGAGTTACTGCTGTAGGTGCTTACCAATAGATACGACATACTGTAACCGCATATTCATCTCCGACTATAGTCGGACGGACAGCAACTGAAATGCAACTTGACACGATTCTTCTAATCGATCGCTCAGCATAACCAATGTCAGATACTGTATAATGAGGGAATAGATGTTCGGAAAAAACTATATTTAAAAAGACTAATTATGTCCAAATAAGAACAATTGAAAACCATTTAATCAAAACCAAATCAAATTCAATAATGTGAGTTGAATCACAGTAACAAAATTAGGCTAACGTGATACTACAGATAACCATTTCATATTTTCCAAGTGTGATGATTCATATTTGTTGAAATTTAAACCATTTTAAGAGAACAATTAAGACATAATATATCTGGTGATTATCGAATCCAAAAAGCAGCCTATGAATATTTCAAGAAATATTATATACCGTAGGCTACTCAGAAGATTGCAGTAGTATGTAGTGCACATGAAAATATATGTCAAGCCTCACAAATATAATTATACATATATATTTATTTATATTTAAACAGCTCCATTAATATTCGATGAATTATTTAACGATTTCATCACTAACGCACGAATTTAACGAGGCTTTTATAATTTCCAACTGCCTACTCTCTTTTTTCAAGCAGAAAAGTATTTTATTCTGCAGTTTGTTTTTCCAAAACTACACTATCGGAAACAAAAATGGCATAATATTCATAAGCATATTAATATAATAATACTAATTTTAAAAAATAATAATAATAATGTATCATAAGCATCTCGAAGTGCACTTATATTCATAGAAACCAAATAAAATATACAAAGCTTGGAATTTGGTGTCCATGACGAACTGCACGTCTCACTAGGAGTAATTGCACGACTATGCAATCAAATATTTGAGTAGAAAATTAAAATATTTCACTTACAGAGCAAATGGCAATTTCGGACCGCGTGGGTTTATCATCGGTGCTGACTAGGTTGTTGGTTCTTCTAGCGGCGGGCTGGCTTGACTTTTTTTAAAAGAAGTCAAATAGTGTGTGAGATCTCAAGTTTATTTGCTCGTTAATATGTTGTTTATTGTTTTTTGTGTTTTTAAAATCGTATTGCTGTACAGTATTTAATTCATGACTTATTTTTCATTTCTAAAATTTCTAGATCTGTGTGGAAGTTTGTGAATGAGTGATTTTCGTTAATGAGGTGATTGGCAAGTGATTCAATATTGTTGATTATGGCTTGTATGTGTGTTCTTCATACCGTATTTTGAAAGTCCGTTCTGGCTGTCTTATGTAGTACTATCTAGTATTTGCCAGTCTGAGCAGTTCAGTTTGTAAATGCCCGGTGTATTAAATTGTCAGTGGAATGAGGTGAGGTGAGATTGAATGATTTGATTTGTTTGAATGAGTGTTTTCTTCTGTTCTTAGTTTTCTGTCAGTTTCGCGGAGGTTGTTGGGTATTCTATTTGAGTGAAGAATTTGTCAGTTTTGATGGGTGTTGAATTGTATGTGTTTTTTGTTTCTACTTTTGAATAGTAGTCTGTCAATCAAGTCATGGTCTTATCCGATGGTGTGAGCAAGGCATTTTATTGCTGTGTTCAGTTCTTTTTGAGTTGGAGGATGACAGTGAGATGGGTAAATAATTTACTCACGTAGACTCACTCAACAGTTGTAGAAAATGAATAATCACGATTCGAAAACGTTTCAGCCTACGTGAGTAAATTATTTATTTATTCTCAATTAAAAATGACTCCAAGTCGTTAAATTTACCATAAAAAGTTTATATTAACAACGCAGATCGTTAATATGCGGGATAAAGAAATTCAATTGGGATGGAGTTCAATTTGAGGAGGAATTAACGGAAAGCAGCATGTTTGTGTTGTAATGGTGGTTGAACAAGTTGTGGATTAGGGTGCCAGTCAAAGTTGGTTTCTGTAAAAGTCAAATTCATGTTACTGGTCATTATTTTTCGTTTTAGTCGAGTCAGGGGGGTTGATTTTTCTATTCTATTTGTATCCGACTGTAAATTGTATGTTAGTTTCTAGTTTATTTAAGTAGGTTCAAAATAGGTCACATTGTCGTTTGTTTCTTTCAATAAAAGTAAAAAAAGTAAAAAGTAAAAGTAATAGAAGTAAGTAATCAACTAGTAGATTATTTGTTCGGAGAATTTGTTATTTTTCAACATTTGGTTTTTTCCAAGTGTTGAATAATATATCCTATTCTAAGTAGGCGAAGCAATTTCTTAATATAGTAGGTATCATCGTCCAAAATATAATACAAAAACGTTCATTAAATTAATCATACCTTAGAGAGGTACCTCTACTACAATAACAGAAAACGTGTAAACGAGAAATATTTCATGACGTTTTGAAGCATATATATCATAAAGCATAATAAAATTCATTAGATAATTATTTAGTTTGACATCTAGATTTTATTCAGTATAATTTCACCTGGAAAACTGATAGTTTACCTCGAATACAGGCGTGAAATAGTTCTCAACCTTGATTGGATGTTCTGCTCTCTGTTCCCATGCTTGAATGCGAATTTTCCAGACACCATTTTTAACCAATTTTGGTAATCTGAACTGGAGACTTGCAACACCTAGGTCGTAAAAAACAATCATTTGATTCTCTATTGAGCGCATTCGTTTTTTGTTGAATAGCTATAATGGATACGCTTTTAGAATATTAAATTGAATAGGTGAAACCAATTAAAAGTAGAAATATAAAAAATAAAAAGTATTAATATAAAAGTAGAACCACTTCATTAAAAAAATATTTCTATTATGCCGAGTGATTACAAAAGAATATCCCAATCGTGAAAGTATTCAACAACAAAACTAGGATACTTACATGACTTTTTGACAATTCATATAAAAAATAAAATATTTTTCGAAAATCTTCAACGTGACTGCAACCAGAAGCCCAAACGTTATGGAGAATTTGATTCTCATAGCAACATGTCTGGTGCTGCAGTTAACATCGCTTAAAGTTCGTTAACTGGCAGAGAAATAATTTATATTCTATAAATATACACTGCTAGGAAAGAATCACAGAGGATTAATTCAGGGTTAAATCAGTCAAGAATTTTGTAATTATTTACACAATAAATAAATAAAGAAGAACCTCATAGTCAGTTTTCCTGCAGTTATACCTAATTTTCACCTAAAAATTCTTGTACAGGTGCCAATAGGGTTCCTCTTGTTCTTTTAATTCAGTGGTTTCCAAAATGTGGAGCGTGATGAAAAGTCAGGAGGGGCGCAAGGCAAGTTAGAAATTTCAAGAATCTGAGTCAGTATACACAATTTTTCATAAATGACTAGTAAATTTTGAACATACAACTCAGTTTTCATAGAAAATGTGTACATTCTTGATGTGTGAGAGTATAAATTTAGGGTTTTAATTATTGAAGTTTTGTGAGAAAAATTATGTTGCACTTTTTTGATACAATACTAGACTGTCATTATCGATATTAGTAAAGTATCAGAACAACCGATACCAAAGAACTTGTGAAGTAGTAAAGTTAAACTAGTGAGTGAAATTACGTACCTTCTAAAGTCATACGGCAAGTTGCACGAAAGTAAAGAAAATTCAAGCACCGTAAGATGACGCCATCTTACAGAGCTGAATAGGAAAGTCGTTGCACTGGCTCCGTCAAATAACGTCATCTTGCGGTGGCCAAATTTAATTTTCTTTTGTGCAACTGGCCGATAATCTTATATCTTTTGACAGTGTAATAATTTTTTTGTTTTCAATGTAAGACAATAGTTTTACATGATCATACAATAGTATGCGAGGAGGTGAGGGCGCTTTCATTTCAATGGAAGGGGGCGCTGTAGGAAAAAGTTGGGAATCCCTCTTCTAATTGAAGGCAACGCAACTACCAATTCACGGGCATGTCCAAATAGCAAATAACTGCAGACATCGGACCCAAAGCACAGATCGTGTTGTTAAGAGTGTGAGAAGAATTCAAATACTGCATGAATATCCATTGTGCTTGGTTAGTTGGAGCCCTTCAAAATTGGGACATTCTTTTCTAATTACCCGGTATATTAAATAGGAACTCACTGTCACAGCTTACCGTTATTAGTGTAGACCGAGAGCCATCTTTTCATTATCAACCCACTGGAATCCTGAAAACCAAAATGATAAAAATTAAAAGTAGAAAAATGGTCTCTTTTCACATGAGATGAAAGTTGCAAACATCCACTCTTGGAAGAAAACTTTTTAAATTCTAGAGCTTTAGATCAATTTCCTTCAGCTATCCTCAATTTATAAAGAAACCTGATGATGGCAAAATTCAAACTCCAAAATACTTTCTTCAGACATGGACAGCAGTCATTATGTTTGCCCTTCATTAAGAAAACTGTAAGATTTTCTGCTCATATTCATTTTAGAGAAGCTGCAGGGGATGTAAAATCACAACTAATAACAGAGACTATATTTTCAGAAGCCTATCGAGTTGAATAATAGCGTGGAAGAAAAATTATTATAGTATATTTTATTGGATTAGATAAATATGAGGATTGAGACCTCTTGGTCACTTCTTTTTTGGAGTGGATTAGTCTATATAACTTGTTCAATATTTCAAAATCGTAACTATAACTCGTAACTTAAGTTTTAATACGTTGAATCTAGAATCTCCAAGATAATTTACAACTACATAATTTACAGATACAATGCTGTTTATGTGAATATGGAGATAAAATTAAAAAAATGATTGAGTTATAAATGTAAGATCGCATTATCAGGCAAATCTAACAAATAATTAACACAATAGTTGAGTAGTTTTATTAGAAATTAGTAATGATTAGAAATCAATTCGCTTTTAATCAGAATAATAACAATAGCTTACCGTTATATGGACTTCAATAGCATCGTCAAACGGCCGCAGATCTTTGTGGAGAATCAGAATCCGAAAACGAACTGAAATATTATAAAGATGAAACAAATGAATTTTAATTATTTAAGAAACTCCAATATCAACGTTACAAATTGTGTACTGTACTATAAAAATGTGCTGGAAGAGAATTTTTTAATGAATACAACTAGTTAATAACAAAATAAGTAACTGTACAGATTTATTATTATTATAGTTACAAATAGTGTACTGTACTATAAATGTGATGGAAGAGAATTTTTAATGAATATAATACTAGTTAATAACAAAATAAGTAACTGTAACGAGTTATTATTATTATAGGTGAACAGACTTGAGCAAATAAGGTAGTACTGACAGCAAAACGCAAAATAAATAAAATTAGGATCAGCTCATGAATTTCATATATTAACTTTCTATGGCAAATTCAACGAATTGCGGTCAATTTTAATTGAGAATAAATAATATTATTACTCCCTTCTGGCGAAACGTTTTCGAGTCATGGAGACTCATCTTCAAAGGACTCGAAAAACGTTTTAAAAAAATATTATTTATTCTCAATTAAAATTGACTGCAAGTCGTTGAATTTACCACAAAAAGTTAATATCAACAACGCAGATCGTTATGGAACAAGAAGTCCAGGAATGTCAGATATTTTCATTTCAAGGCACAGATTGGGGACGATAATGTAATAATACCCCATAGGCTAGCTGTTGATATTTGCTATGCTCATGAACTAACTATACAAAAATGAATAATTTAATTTTCATTTAAGGTAAAAAATAAAAATAACTTGGAAAAATGGATAATACTAGTCTGTGGGCTGCAATGCATTTATGCAACATAATTCACTTATTTCTTCTTGCTGACGATTCCCACATTAGACTGAGACGAGACTTGTGCGAGGTTAATGAGGTGAATGATGATCCAATTATGTTATGAATGGTGGACCTACAGTTTCAGGCCAGTTCTAAACCACCGGGTGACGCTGATAGTGTCATGATACCGCGCTAAACGAGCAGCCAATCACTCCCAAGAATCAATTTTTAACTTCCTCTCAATTCTAGCAATAAACTGTTATTATATTACATATATTTAGCAGTTTAGTAGATTGCATTGAAAATTCCTTCAAAAAACTGAATAAATTTATTGTGTTAGCAGTCGTTGACAACTCCTTGTAAAGCCCGGCGCAAATAGAAAGCAGGCTGCATTTTACTTGCGCCCGGTCTGCGCGATAGTTGAACGACAAAAAGAATCTTGGCGTACTGGTTTGTTATTCTCATTTGAAAATTATTACGAAAAAAGTGAAGTTGATAGCAGTAGAGGTAAATATGGGGCTTCTACTCCAGGTTGGAAAGTGTAGTTGTAGTTTATGTTGGATTTGAAAGTTAGTTTGGGTTGGAGTTTGTGTTTGAGGGTTGGGTTTGATTGGGTGTTGAGATATAATTTTTTTTTTGGAATTCTACTCCAGATTTGAAAGTATAGTTTGTTTTTTTTTTTTTTTGATTTGAGATTTGAATTTTTTTTTACTTCTACTCCAGAATTGGATAGTGAGAAAAAAAAATAATAATAATATTTGAGTTTTTTTTTATTTCTACTCCAGTTTATATACTGAGGTATAGGAAAGATTGCGTTATGTTAAATATTATTTTTTATTTATTTATTTATGTCTAGAGAGTTGAAAGGATGGGAAAGATTGGGTTGTGTTTAGAGAAAAAAAAAGGGGGGGGGGGGGGTAATATCCTCTTGAATTTGTAATCAAGTATTGATTTTTTTTAGAAAAGTGTGAGTAAGAGAGTCGAACAATATGGAAGTTAATTTAAATTTGAAATTAGTAGTAGTGGTAGGAGGAGGAGGGGGGGAGGGCATTGTGAAGGATAATTCACCCCATAAAAAAAGATAACCAATATAGATATTTCAAGAAGAATCAGGTATCACAAAGACAGACATCTCCAAATTGAGTTATCAATGTAGTTTTATAGTATGTTAAGTGCTAAATCTGATTCTGTTGTTGTTGAGATTCAAAAAGTGGACTGTTACAATATTTCTTTTGACATGTAAAAGAATCTACCTCTACCAAAATTGCTTACTACAGCCGACAGCTCTACTGCTACAGTCTGTAGCAGTAGTTTCAGGCTCATCATCATCATCAACACCACACTGGACTGCAACTCAGTTTCAATTTACACCTGGTGTGAAAAATGATATACAGAAGTCCTCTAATCAAATTGCATTTGCGGTTATTAATGAACTTTGTGAAAAGAAATAGAAATGGTAATTTGGAGAAGGTTAAGAGATGGTAAGATTAGTAGCTGTCCGTTGCACAGACCAGAATAAGAATGTTCTATCAATGCGCTCTCATTTTGGTTATTGAAACATGCCCCCGAAAATGTGAAAGTCTATTGAACTTGATGAGACTGAAAATGATTTCATCCTCAACATTGTATAAACGTTGTTGTAGTAGATCTATTACTCGTAAAGTTTCGTATAGATAGTTTAAATTGTATAAAATCTACACTTGATTTGATTTCTAATATATTCCTTTCCTTTATTCATATTTTTTATTATTCTTAAGTCTCCCTCAATTTTGTTCTTTATTAAATTAATGTGTTCTGATTTTTATAAATATTTATAATATAAATAACATTAATTTTTTAAATACTTTTTGTTCTGATCTTTTTTCAATTCATTGATTCCTATTACTTCTATAAGAGTGGACTTTGAAAATATCACAGACTCAAATAAGCTTCAAAACCGGACAGCTCCAATTTCAAGATGGCAACTCTTGGTTTCAAACATGGACAGCTCCAAATGTGAGTTGCAAAACCAGCCAACTCCATTATTAAAACCATTTTTTTTCTATGAGAGAATGATTTCTAAAGAGTGTTGAGAAAATAATGCAAGACTCTGGGTACAGGGAATGGTAAGTTACAGTTTTTTGACTCTCCTGAAAAAATACAAAATGGAAAAGTCCATCTTTGATACCAAGCTCCCCATTTCAAGAAGGAATATAGGTATAATAATAATATTATGATAATGACCTTTCCTCTATGGAGGCTGGAAGTAGAATGATGACTAGCAAGATAAGTATTATGGTCTTTCCTCTGTGGAGGTTGGGAAAGGTCATTGAACGTGTTTTTTAATGAACTTTTATGAAATACAATCAAACAAAGATACAATAATATAAATAATACAATACTATTAATAATAATGTCTCTTAACTTTAAATTTGTAAAATTATAAGATTTTATGAAAATGTATCAGGGTACTAATAATAATAATAATATCACTTGACTTTAAAATTATAAAATTTATGAAACTATAAAATTTTGAATTTATAAAATTGTAAAATTTATAAAATATCATTATTATCATCATCAACTTGACCGTTAACTAGACAACTAGACTGTTATTTGAATTATAAAATTATAGAAGTATAAATGGTAAAATTATGAACTTGTAAAATTAACTCCTGTAGACCTGTCTCACACTCTTCACCCTATAGTTGTAAAATTATTAAATTATAGAATTATAAAATTTATAAAATTATGAAATTATAAAATATCATTAACATCATCATCAACTTGACTGTTAACTAGACTGTTATTTATACTCTTATAGAAGTAATAGGAATCAATGAACTGAAAACAGATCAGAACAAAAAGTATTTAAAAAATGTTATTTATATTATAAATATTTATCAAAAATCAGAACACATTAATTTAGTAAAGAACAAAATTGAGGGAGACTTAAGAATAATAAAAAATATGAATAAAGGAAAGGAATATATTAGAAATCAAATCAAGTGTAAATTTTATACAATTTAAACTATCTATACGAAACTTTACGAATAATAGATCTACTACAACAACGTTTATACAATGTTGAGGATGAAATCATTTTCAGTCTCATCAAGTTCAATAGACTTCACGTTTCGGGGGCATGTTTCAATAACCAAAATGAGAGCGCATTGATAGAACATTCTTATTCTGGTCTGTGCAACCGACAGCTACTAATCTTACCATCTCTTAACCTTCTCCAAATTACCATTTCTATTTCTTTTCACAAAGTTCATTAATAACCGCAAATGAAATTTGATTAGAGGACTTCTGTATATCATTTTTCACACCAGGTGTAAATTGAAACTGAGTTGCAGTCCAGTGTGGTGTTGATGATGATGATGAGCCTGAAACTACTGCTACAGACTGTAGCAGTAGAGCTGTCGGCTGTAGTAAGCAATTTTGGTAGAGGTAGATTCTTTTACATGTCAAAAGAAATATTGTAACAGTCCACTTTTTGAATCTCAACAACAACAGAATCAGATTTAGCACTTAACATACTATAAAACTACATTGATAACTCAATTTGGAGATGTCTGTCTTTGTGATACCTGATTCTTCTTGAAATATCTATATTGGTTATCTTTTTTTATGGGGTGAATTATCCTTCACAATGCCCTCCCCCCCTCCTCCTCCTACCACTACTACTAATTTCAAATTTAAATTAACTTCCATATTGTTCGACTCTCTTACTCACACTTTTCTAAAAAAAATCAATACTTGATTACAAATTCAAGAGGATATTACCCCCCCCCCCCCCATTTTTTTCTCTAAACACAACCCAATCTTTCCCATCCTTTCAACTCTCTAGACATAAATAAATAAATAAAAAATAATATTTAACATAACGCAATCTTTCCTATACCTCAATATATAAACTGGAGTAGAAATAAAAAAAAACTCAAATATTATTATTATTTTTTTTTCTCACTATCCAATTCTGGAGTAGAAGTAAAAAAAAATTCAAATCTCAAATCAAAAAAAAAAAAAAACAAACTATACTTTCAAATCTGGAGTAG
Source organism: Conomelus anceps (assembly GCA_948455865.1). Classification (NCBI taxonomy): domain Eukaryota; kingdom Metazoa; phylum Arthropoda; class Insecta; order Hemiptera; family Delphacidae; genus Conomelus; species Conomelus anceps. Next base: position 51,981,649 of record OX418218.1, on the reverse strand, counting down.
AATTCCAAAAAAAAAATTATATCTCAACACCCAATCAAACCCAACCCTCAAACACAAACTCCAACCCAAACTAACTTTCAAATCCAACATAAACTACAACTACACTTTCCAACCTGGAGTAGAAGCCCCATATTTACCTCTACTGATAGCTTATAACTCTAGCATAAGGATGAATCAGATTGAACTGGATTTTGACTTTCATCAGCGAGCGGCGATGAATCGAAAAAAGCTGACCTATTGAAGGAAAAGGGTGTGTCCTCATTAGGCGAAATGATGAAACTTTTCCTCCTAACTGATCACGCGATTTCCGTTCTCAAAGTACAAGAAGAGCTTTGGGAATGTAGAAAACTTCCAAATAAGAATAATAACAGGTTAATGCACTTCGTAAGAAAGTTCCTTCTTCTATGGTAGCTAGGCTACCATAGCGTAGAGTCAAGTTGAAAAATATAATAATGCTGGATAAATGTCGAATATCGAACATTTCATGCTTGATTTCAATCTTCTACTTACGAGAGAACGCCATGCATCGATGCAATGTACTTTGAACGATTCAATGCTCTTCTCAAGCCCGAAAACTTAAAATCTCAAGTCTTAATACGTCCGTGCTCCATTTTGAAATTATGCTATATTCAGCCATTAGCTACAAATCGTAACTTGAGTCAACAAAGACTTATATAGCTTCTCTATTATAGCTATAGCTAAAGACTACAATAATTATATTATGTCTGGCAATCTTATACCCGGGTGTGAATCTTGACACCAAAAACGAATAAAACATATATTTTAGAATATTGCACCTATACAATTTTTGATCGGAGGCTTTAAAATATGTAGCAGAATGAGTAGACAATTTCATTGAATTGCTAATGATATGGAAATAATAATCAACTAACTAGCAAATATAAAATCACTGAACATATTATTGATTTCTCAACTTGACTCTGAGTTGGAAAATAAATGACACTTCATGAACCTACAACGTATTATCAAATTTATCCATTTATTTTCTATCTACTTCTATAGTGGGACTGTAAAATTGTATGTCTATTATTATCATTGTAAGAAGCCAAGCAAATGAAGCTTTCAACACGCATTAGCTTATAATGCTGAATGAAACTCAATGTTCAATTCAATCTGAGAGTCTTCTTAAATTTATTCATATCAATTGATGGTTATAGTGCATCAATTGTTGCTAACATAATTATATACAATAAGGTAAGTTTGGAACTATAATTATGATAATTTATATGAAAATAATTGGAATAATGATTAGTTCACCAAAAAGTGGGTTGAATAAACCTGACAAAATGAACAAGTAACTTGAAATTGTTTTTTAAATTTTGATCACACAATAGAAACAATGAGTTTTTTCATAATACTCATACAAACTAATTAATAAACTAACTTATGGAAGTTAATAACGTTTTAAAATAATAATTAATAACAAAATAATACTATACTAGAGAAGTTTATTATTGTAGCTCACCATTTTGTCCATCACGGTAGATTGGTCTGCTAGTCTGCACTGTTATAGAGAGGAATTGTGGATCAAAATCAAGCTCAGTCTGATTCCTAAACAGTACGAATCCAAGTTTCGATACTCCTTCCACTGTCAGAGCATAATTTCCAGTACGGATCGATACTGGGATCTGGAAAAATTAGTTAGGTAAATTTATTTGTATCGGGTATTATTGTCTCCAATCCAAGAACAATTACAACTATAAATTACATATAAAATGTAAATTATCAGATTGGATAGCTACACATTTTCGATAAAAGCTCTTATTGAATATTTTCAACTAGAATTGATATCAACTTTTTCTTCTTATAAAAAGGTACTTTACTTTCATGAAGTATTAAGAGCGTTCAGCTCATAATATTATAATACTAACTACCTTAATTTTATACCTTCACATTATAATAATATTAGCCTCATGCCCTCATGTATAATACTAATTTCATCTCCTGCATAATTTCTCTCAAAAGTCGAGTCTATTCTATTTTTGGAATTGATAGCCTATTAATAAAGAACATAAAAATATTCAGTTCATTACAAATTGTAGCCTAATTATTTAATTCATTTATTTGTTATTTGAATCGAGTTGCACCGTAATGTTTATTAGCTTCTACACAATTTATCCATTTTTATCATTGAGTAGTAGATTAGAATTAGATTTATTTATATTAAAACAAATAATGTGGCTCACATTAAAGACAAATCAATTTTATTAGACAGTTAAAATGCTGGATATATGATAAAAATGCTCACCTTCAACGGGATTAGTTGTATTAGCTGTGGAGTGATATCTATCTTGGCGGTGCTAATTTGTTGGTTGCTTTTCGTGACAGTGGCACGGATTTGTATTGAATCTGCTGAGACGGACTCCGATTCTCTATCATAAAGCACGACTGCTACATTGTACAGTGAGCTCGGCGTGATTTTCTTTGGGGCAAGTACAAGATAATGTCTGTAAAATAATAAATATGCATTAAAGTCAATTTTTCATTCAGTTTATTTATATTTCTAGCTATGGAATGTGCTTTCATATACTGTATTAGAATACATGTAAGCAAATGTATTTAGACTAATAAACAACGAAGTTCAGTTGGATATTAGCACAAATTAGGGATCAACTTGATGGTTCGTCTATGATATTAGGTATTCCATTTCATAAAGTACCGTACCTAATATACATTAAGCCTAAAATTATTAAGGGCCCAACAGGGCCTTATTACACATTGCCGGTGTCAGTCCATCCGTCTGTATGTGTTCTAGAGCGTGAAAGAAAGATTCTAAACTTTGGAAACTTGGTATATGTAGACTATATACTATATAGCTTCCGCATAGTCCAAGTGAGATGGCTATTGATTTTGGAGTTTGTGAGACGAATATAGAAATAATTATGATGTAAAACAGATTTCCATTTAAGGCTGTAAGTTAGTTTTGACTACCTATTAAAAATAAAAAATTGTAAATTAGGAAAGCTGATGATTAGCTCAATTTATTATCAACTTTATCAACTCTCACTGTACGAAGTACATAGGGGGAGAGCATTATGCCATTGATCAGGGATAGTACGTAGATGTCCCACCTCAATGTTAAAATATTGGACGAAAAAATGTTGGCACGATCTATTGGCATCTTTTGATATCTGGTCGTAACGGCACGGTGCAGTTAGCGCAATCTGGTGGAACGACTTGGAGCGAGTGAAAGAGGAACTGGGTATGAGAGAGAAGGTGACCAACTGGCTTGACCCCACTCCAGAGCACTATGCGAAAGAGAGCGGAACTGTGTATGAGAGAGAAAGAATGAGGACAAACCAAGGTCTATAGAAAGACCTTGGTCTTTCTATAGACCTTGGGACACCCCAATGATAGACGAACCAACAAGCATATCGCTGATATGCTTCGGCTTTCTTCGTAGGCAAAACATCAACCCTTCATTCTTCATTCTATGATTCTACACATCTACAAGCCAACGAGTCAAATGCAAGAAAGATGGGACGAATGCTCAATCCTTCGCAATTCTCATTAACCTTTTTCATTATTCAACTTCTGCAGATTGTTTTGAACTAATCCTTTACAATCGAACATCATTCTTTGTTGACCTTTATATATATTTCCTCAATGATTTACAATCGTTTTCCTTTTAATTTCAACGAACAGAGACGAAATCCTCATGGACACTCAGAAACCCATGTTAATGAATAGTCTCAGACTTAATGGGTGAAAAAACTCCACTAAAAGCTGAAATTAAAAACTATACAAAAGTTGAAAAAAAATTATTACCGTACTGTAATTGATAAATATAGAAATTTTCTAACCCAGTAAATGCTTTATTAGCAACTTATAAAATATAATTATTGATTATTATTAATTATACATTTTATAAATAAATCAAATTATCAAATAATATAATCAATAACCGCAAAGTAAGTACAGAAGTGAAGATTTTCACAATGCCAATTGATTTTTGGGGCAATTTGTATTGCAGGGTCTTGAAAGACTTAAATATTGAGGTACAATATTTCCCATTGAATAAAGCATAAAAAACTGTTGAAGCCTCGATTTTAAAATTTCTCTGAATTTTCTTGTGAATTGTATGGAAATAGTTGAATTATAAACATGTTTGTTAATGTAGGCTTTTGAGAGCAGTTTCAAGCAGAGCTTGACGGTATCCACTGTAGCTTCCTGAAAATAGCATCCCACAAATTCACGTCTACTACCCCTTAAATTATTAAAAAACAATGATCCTTGTTTCGTCCACAGCTGGTGAACGAACACACATAAGGATACATGTTACTTAAAAAAAAAAACGTTTTAGTTCTTCATGGCCTAATTTCTAAAACTATAAAATGATATAAATTCACAAATATAAATAAAATTCATATGAATAATATGAGTTTTGATAATTCACAACAGTAAGGTTATCATTACGAGGAATAACATATTTTTTTGAGAGAAACAAATCATTTCTAATATTCCAAATAAGTATATTAACTAGTGAGCCGCCAGGCTGAGAACACGCCAGCAAACAACTCATTTTGGTGAAGGGCGTAAGGGTAATTCATTTCCAGCTTATCCTAGGAGAAGGTGGTTACAAAAAAACGGCCGTTTCGAAGATACTGATTTAGATCAAATTCCCAAGAAAGTATCTCAAGTCCAGCATCAAAAATAATCAATAATAATCATACTACTTGAAATTCAAAAATCCAGAATTAATCTAGCCATGGTTGCTCTGATACACAGATGCTATTACAAATTCATAAATCTTCAATTGTATTAAAATACGTTAATCGATCAAAAAGTCAGGAAGGAACTCTTGTAATCTGATAGGCTCCCAAGATTCTGAGATTAAGTAGATCTATTTCAATATGTAAAAGCAATGATAAAGTAGTATGGTAAGGGATGATAAGGAAGTACTCACCATGTTGGATCAGAATATTCAATTCATTCATAATAAAATAGATAGAATCGAAGTATTTTTGGAACAAGAGGCTCCTGATATAGTTATTTTCACAGAGCATGGTTTAAAAGAATATTAAATGTCACAACTTAATATTCCAAACTAGTGACTAGTGACTCACTTGGTGAGTCACAATAGTAGCTTATTCAAACAAAAACCTTTCATATCACAATGAAGCCTAACCTCAACTAATTGATATAGTAATTATGGTAACTAGTATACAAGATAGTATAATTGTTAATCTGACTTGTCTTATACTCCGTAACTGGAAGGGGGTTGAAGGTGGAAGGCTATTTGAAGATATGTTTTCCTATTTGTTTTGTAATTTCATAATTTTCTCCCAATGGCCACCATATTTTCCACCAGGCTGTCGCAGATCCTTGGAGATTGATTGGAGGGTTCTCTTCAACTTTGCAGTGACAATCTTGTTTATGAGAAAATCCCTGTGTTTGGAGCACTCAGTACCACATCTCATCCAACCTTCATGAATCTTAAAGATCCTTCGTTTCGATTTCAAAATGATTGCCTTCCTTAAGCCATTGATGTGGACTTTTGTCATGTTTATCATGAATTTATCATGTTTTCAGAAAATTTTAACATCCTACACAAAAGTCAATTTGAATTAAATGCTATGCATTTACATCAAATCAAATCAAATCAAATTCTTTATTTATTCCCAAAAACAGAACAGTAAAATAAAAGTAAAAGAAAATTGACACAGCAGGAATATCCCTACTAAGACTATACGTCTGTGTGTAGGGGTGAGTTCTGCGAATGCCTTACATATTGTATTTCTACTTCAAGACTTAAAACTACATATTACCAGTTTCATGCTACACCATACTTCACAATATTTTCAAATACATTTTGTTAATGTAATTGAGTAGAATTGAAAATAATAGATGATCTACAGCTCAGTTAATAGAGTTAACTAGAGACATACGTCTAGTACATACATTATTAGAAATTTTATCACAGAAGAGGAATTTAAATTATTATGCTAAATGAGTAACGGTGACATGCGGACCCAACAGGCACTTTCATTCTTATGTTGATTCTGACAAAAAGAGACATAAAAACTACCAGTTGAAAAAGTTAATGATTTTGAAAAGAAATTGAAATTTTGAAAAGAAATTGAAATTTTAAAAAGAAATTGAAATTTTGAAAAGAAATTGAAATTTTGAAAAGAAATTGAAAAAGTTAATGCCAATAGGTCGACCGAAGCAGGCTCTCCGACGATTCCCAGCCAAGGCGATAGAGCCACCCCTCCACCCCACGCTTAAACACGCCATCACTACATCCATCCCAATCCCTCATCTCAACGGGCAGATTCCTGTATACTATTTGAGCCAAATAATATGGAGTTCTCAACTCCGATCCATGAACCACCTGAGGTGTCTCATATCCGTAGTTCACTCTATATCTAGTGGGGTAGGTATGTTGAATCTCAGGTAAAATTTCAATTTTATTTTTTCTTAGGTAGATCAACAAAGTTTTTAAAAACAGCTGCCTTACATTTAATACCGGAAATTCTATGAATAACAAATTTGTTGAGTATCGGTGTTCTTTTTGTAATATTGTTTTGATAATTTGTCTTTGTGTCACTGCAAGCGGTTCCAAGATGGAAGAAGGTAGACCTCCCCATACTAGAATACCATACTGGATAATGGACTGGACATAAGCATAGTAGACGGTTCCACATTGCTTCCTACTCAGAACATGGCTAAGCTGTGAGAAGGCATACAGTAACTTTCTGAGTCGTTGCTTGACACACTGAACATGCGGCCTCCAGCTGAGGTTGTAGTCAAATATAACGCCCAGGTACTTATATTGGTTGACTCTTTCTATACTTTCACAATTGCAGTCAATTGCGTGTTGACATGAGTGCAATTTCAAATTTCTTGCTTTTTCCTTTCTTCTTACTCCTATTTTTCTTCTTCTTCTTCTTCTTCTTCTTCTTTTTCTGTACCAGTGATTCTTAAATAAATAAATAAATTAAGAAGTACTCATGTACTAAAAAGTTCAAAATGAAGCATTTACTTTAAACTGAGAAAGTTTTAAATTTATTACAATTAAATTATTAATAAAACTAATGAAATATTAATTTGGCACTAACTTTTTAAAAAGGCATCTGCATTAAATTAAAAAAAAAAATCAGTTTAAAGTAAATAGGCTACTTAATTTCAAACTATTTAGTACACAAGTATTTCTTTCTTTATTTATTTAAGAATCACTGGTACAGAAGAAGAAGAACAACAACAATCTAATATTAAAACTGACACTGTATTTCACTTTTAAATAATGTTTTACTCATATATATTTGAGATGCTTGAGGAATGCATTTCACTTCTGAAAAGAAGCTTCGTCCTTTTCAGAAGTGAAATGCATTCCTCATGCATCTCAAATATATGTGAGTAAAACATTATTTAAAAGTGAAATACAGTGTCAGTTTTAATATTAGATTGTTCATTAAGTATTTCGTCATGGAAAACATCACAGAGAACAACAACAAAGAAGAAGAGAAAGAATTTTTTTAATGAAAAATCCACGAATGATTGAAATTTCAGGGTTAATCTAGCATGTTATCAGTTAAATAGAAATACTTAAATGATACCTTCATTTATTACTTATGAAAGTGAGAAAGTAAGATTAATTTACCAGTAACAAAAATGTCAAAAAGCTAAGTCACTGTCGCAGCTATGTCCACTTGCTCCCCGCTATCAAAAAAACTAACATTCAAATACATCATATTTTTGTACTATTTTTGTACCTTTTTGTACCACCAAAAGAAAATTTTGTACCACCTCCCTAAAGGAGATAATAGCAATTTAAAGGTCGGGGAGCAAGTGGATACTCTCTCCCCATATATGTCATATGCAAGACTTACCATGTTATCACCCTTGTTGAATGCAGAGTTTCAAGATCTATAATTTCAATGATGAACACTACCATAAAGATCTATAATTTTCATGATGAACACCACCATACAAATTCCATTCCTTCAAAATATATAAGCCAAAGAGCATGAACTCACCTTCAATGTATATTTTCACCTCCTCTACCAGTTAAACACGCCTCTGTATACAAAGATTGGGCTTGAATTTGACTTCAGCCAAATTATGCAGAGGACCTTTTTGTTCTTAATCTCGCTTAAATTATTTCTGTATAATAAAATTTTTCGCCCTAAGCATGATTGGTAGCGCCAGAATTTAGAACAGTGGACTGTATATATATTTTGAATAATTTAAGAAATTTTATGCATCTCACTAGGAAATAAATTACATCGAAAAATACAGAACATAATGAAAAATTCACTCACCCTTTTAGTGTTCTGTTGAAGCTCAGACTAATACTGATTCTCAGGGTTTTGGATGGATCTGAGGTATAGGAATTTGAGAAAGGATTGAGACAGGTATACTCAGCTATTAGGCTATGTGTCATCCGAACTCCTGCTTGGCTGTCTTCTTATATCTGTCCCACTCTGATGTAGAATTTCCCGTGAGATACTTATATGTTTTCCGACAAATGCGGGATGATATTTCAAATAATAAGGCTTTCTTACATTAATTATCACTGCTAGTTTGCACTTGAATACAATTTTGAGTTCATGAGCTAATAATCGCTCATAAAATAACACGAAAAATAACTGCAACTTACACTCACGACCACCGAGTGAATAGTTTAGCATAAATAATAATTATACAACTAACGAAAACGATCTTGATCAAATTTTCCCCAACTTGGGAAAATGCAAATGAATTATATGTGACCACGAACTCACATACAGTAAAAGTAAATTCGTATGGCTTTTCGTGGTGGGGAGACCCTTACGGGTAGTTCCACCTCGCCGCTTTTTTAACGACTGCTTTTTTTTTATATGCAACCGGGACCAACGGCTTAACGTGTCCTCCGAAACACGGGAGTGGCTCGAGAAAAATATCTTGTACTCAACTGGGATCGAACCCAGGACCTTTGGCTTATCAGACCAGCGATAAGCCAACTCGGCTACGCCGACTCCTCACATACAGTAATTCAAACTGAATAAATGCACAATCGAAACAAAACCAACTTGCTCCTGCCTTCTTCATTCAATACCGAACTCAACTCACAAAATGAACAAACGAACAGATTACTAATTATAATTCATAATCTACCCTGCCTGCTTACTTCCACCTTCGACCGGAAGAGTGCAGCAGCGGACGGCATAACAATTAAACCATGATTCAAAACAAAAACAAACCCTGCGTTTCCAATGATAGTTTACAAAATATTCAAGAACAACTGAAATTTCCACCCCCTCCACCCCTAAACCTGTCAGTGGAAGAGTATTTTTGTAACTTTTTACTGAACAATGAGTGGACTGTGTTCAAGCAATTTGCCATGGTCAGAAAACTTTTACTTTGGATGTTGAGGTTTAGGTCTATTTGTACTTTACTATAAGTTTAGAGAACTATTTCTATTAATGTTTATTGTTGTTAAGTTTAATGTTATTTTTGTGTAATTGCGAGTCATTCTAAGATTCTTAAGGATAACATTTCGGCAACGATTGCTAATGAAGTCAGGAGATCTGGTAAGTTTAGAAAACTATTTTTAATAATATAATGTAGATTGATTATAATCTACATTATAATTAATATATTATATAGCCTATATGTAAGTTAAATTTCGGGAAAACACTTTGGTGTTTTTAAAAACAATTTATATTTTTAATACAAGTTACAAAATATAGAGAGTGAGTGAAAAGTAGAACAACAATATAATTTATTAATACGATCAAGGAGATGTTTACTCAGCTCATGCTAACGAGTCTCAGACTGACTACGAATGCTCTGGCGTGAGCCAAGGCATGAGAACTGTACAATTCCAAGAAATATGCAAGTTTTGCAATAAAAATATATTGAATACGTATTTTTCTAACACATAACTCCTCCTTCCCTAAATAAAACATCCGGGGGTCGTTGTTCATTGATAACTGCAGCCTGACGGATGTTTTGGATTATCAGGTGGAAGAAGTAGAAGATATGTTCAAGATGATAACAGCTTACAGAAGTGAAGTATAGATATTAATGTCTGTGGTGATGAGTGTTCTTGGAATGATGGGCAATACCTTGTTGGTGTTCACTTTATCAAAGTCCAAATTCTTACTTTAAAATCTGGCAGCTGATGTTGTTGAAGCTCTAATTCGAAGTCATCCAGAAATTTTGGATGCCCTCTTAATTTGGTTGAGTGAAGTAGCAGCTTTTCTTTGAAATATATTTTTCCCTTGGTCGTATCAATGAAAGTCCACGTTTGACTGGTATTATTGTAATTTTTGCTTAGAATAATTATAATTATTTCTCTACATTATTTGTGGAACAATAAACAATGATTTTTACAGTTCTGTATGTTGCAACGTAATTATTTATTCAAAGAATCTTTCATTTAGAATAATTATATTTCACTGGGCACTTTACTTCTCAATGATAACTACCATTCATTCAACAAAATTTAATGGTATTTATCATTTAAATGCTGGTTAGCATTATAATACAGTAACTTGCATTTTTTAAACTGCCAATTTCAAACATCATTATCAATTTCGAATTCCGTTTTAATACCACCAATAATTCTGTAGACCGCCGCAGTAGCGGACATTTTCAACAGTATTAAATAGCTTGTGGAAATTAATGAAAGCTCCTTAAAAAAAATATTGTGGAGATCTCCAGAATTATTGGTAGTTAAGGTAATTCAATAGCTATTTGTGTAACTAGAGTGCAAAGCAGCATTTTTCTGCATTGAGAGAAACAGTTTTTTCCACAAGCCAAAGGCGAGTGAAAAAAGTTTCTTGAGTGCAGAAGCAATACTTTGCGCTTGAATTACACATTAAATTTTTCCTACATTAATGTATAATAATTATTTATGTATTAAGAGCGTGAAGCGTGACTTTATCGCTCGAGCCAAAACATTTACTGCGCGACGTGTAGCGGAGCGCAGTAATTTTGCGAGAGCGAGAAAGAAGCTTCACGCGCGAATTGCATACAATATTTTTCCTAAAACTGCAGTTCTGGATTCCAACACAATAAAAGCTTGTAGTTTGTAACATCACAGACCTTGTGCGGATTTGGTTAGCATACGCCATTTTTGAGGTTATGTGAATTTCACGGATTCCGTGATCCACCAATGAGAAGGCATCAAAATCAAAACAGAAGCGTAAAGAAAACAGCTGGCGAGCGTAAAGTACTTTACCGCTTGCTGAGCAGTAAAGAGGTATTTTACAATTAGTTTTCAGTGCGTAAAGAACTACTTTACGAGCAGTTGTAGGAAAAATTAATTATTATGTTGTTCAAATTTGGTAGTTAAAAAATTGCAAGTCATTTCAATGAAAACCACCTTGATTAAACTGGCTGATAAGTCTGAAATGAACGCTACTATACAAAAGTGTCACGGTAGTCTAGTGGTCAAGTCACCAGACTGGCAATTAGAAGATCCGTTGTTTGATCCCTGGCGTTGACTAAAAATTTTTGTGCAGTAGTGGACATCGATTTCTATAAGCTATTTGATATTTTTGTCAATGTCCTCCATTGTGGAGATCTTCAGAATTATTGGTAGTATTTAAATTATTGGTAATATTTGGAGTTATTGCATATTGCAAATACACAGTATGGTCGATACACTGGTATTTTATTGGGGTTATACACCCCAATAAAACCTGAATGAAAAGGGGTAATGAGCTGAAATTTAGTACCTGCTGAGGTAATATGATAGGATTGAATTTGTATTAGCTGAGACTGGGCTTGTATGAATATATTTAAAAAAATACATCATGCAGATGACATATGATGTATTCAAATCTTGCATATGACATATGTGGGGAGAGAGTGTCCACTTGCTCTCTGACCTTACAGTTGCTATTATCTCCTTTAGGGAGGTGGTACAAAATTTTCTTTCAATGGTACAAAAAGGTACAAAAATATGGTGTATTCAAATCTTGCATATACCATGTGGGGAGAGAGTGTCCACTTGCTCCCCGACCTTAGAGTTGATATTATCTCAGTTAGGGAGGTGGTACAAAATTTTCTTTTGGTGGTACAAAAACGTACAAAAATAGTACAAAAATATGGTGTATTCACTTATTGCATATGACATATGCGGGGAGAGAGTGTCCACTTGCTCCCCGACCTTAGAGTTACTATTATCTCAGGTAGGGAGGTGGTACAAAAAGGTACAAAAATAGTACAAAAATATGATGTATTTGAATGTTAGTTTTTTTGATAGTGGGGAGCAAGTGGACATAGCTCACTGTCGCTACTGTAGATCAGGAGTTTATCATACATGCAAACATGCAGTAGGACAAGTGCCTGACAGCATTGATCAGGGATAGTAACTTGATGGTTCGTCTATTCCGACAGGTTGGTCTCAGAAGCAATGCACTCATCTATTTTTAGAACATAAACAGACAATCTGGCCCCGCAAGTTGTCGCCAACTTGTCATTCAAACTTCCTTCCCCTCTGGCGCTGAAATCTACAGTGGCCAAGTTACCAGCAGTGGTCGGGGTATGTTGCTAGCGGGTCATTCTTGAAGTGGTAGGAGGAGAAGAATGAGTCGGTATTGCAATCTGGTTTGACCGGACACCAACTACCTGCAATGTATGGCGAGCTACAGCAAAAAGCTGGATTAAGCCAGGCCATTACCGTGACTAGTCTACTTGATGGTTCGTCTATGATTATGCGTAGGCTCCGCCCGTCTGTATGTCCATACGCATAAAACTTCAGAGCAAAAACTACATGGGGTATAGGTACCAAATTTTCAGGAGGTAGAAGGCACCTCATAAGAAAAAAAAATGAAAGTAAGTTCGTCGGTCACCCCTGACCTGAGCTGAGGGGATCACCTTTTTTAATTCCATGGCATATGTTGCTATGGAGTTTACCTAAATACAGGAAAAATTTGTCAATCCCATTGGTGTACAAAAGATGGCAGTCGTTGCTGACATACGTATTCTTGTTCTAACTTACTAGGTTAGGTTTGGTTAGAGCCGCCATATTGTACACCAAAGGGATTGACATATTATTATTTTTATCTGTCATTAAGGATCGATTACATTGGGATAGTTACTATAGCTTAGCGAGTAGAAACGTTACAGACCGACTGTGTTACAGCAGCTCGGCATGCCAAGCCAAATTATAGAAAAAATTAAACTTTCAGAATTACCCCTATAGGCTACCATGGAATTTCAAAGACAATAAATAATATTGCAACATAAAATTAAAATATATGGTTTACCAACAATTATTACATAAAATTTCATAAAAACAGTTAATAGAAAATACGATATTTTATCTCATTTGAAGTGTTCTGTTGGCAGTCTGTGCGGTTAAATGTTGGGTTTGGCCACAATAATATTGTATTTTGGTGTTGGCTACTCTGCTAGCTAGTACCAAATCCAAAGTAGACAGCCTCTCAACTTCTTTCTCAAAAGAGAGGAATGTCAATAAAGAGCTAAATTGGAAGAGTATAAGAAGGGAAATATGTGAAAGATGGGAGGATAACTCTAAACTTACATTCTACAAATACATGTCAAATGAAATAACAGAAAAAAGGCAACCTGCTGCACCAGAGGATGAAATGGAAATGGATTTTAATTTGGTAGAAAGTGACATAGAATAATAAGAGCTGATTACTACTACTTGTGGATTTAAATCAACACAGAGTGACTGCTGGGGAAGAAATTTCAATAAAAAATTTAAAATGACAAAGAAAAGAGCCGATTATAAAGCAATATTTCTGAAAATTTTATTCATTATTATGCTGGTATATGCATTTTTTTATGATGTACCAGTATATAATGTGTGTATTTTGTATGTAAATTACTATTCCCAAATTTAAATGAGAATGCTTTGCAATTTTGGCATGCGTTAATGTGTTATACTATTATAAATGTCAGGTTCACTTTTTTTAACAGGTTTTGCATCTGGAGCCTCAATAAAAATGGCCTCTCATGCAGAACCAAAAGCTGTTATTTCCATTTGGACATGCAAAACCTTTTAAAAGAAAACTATTTCACCAAATACCTAATTTAAACAATTCAGGTGATTATAGTGACTTTGATTCAGCAAACCCAAATTTTTACACTTATTTTTTCTAAATCGATTATATACCAGGATTGAGACACCATTAAACAGTTTTTCTGGATTTTTCATACATTTTGAAAGTTGGATTTAACGAGTTTTACAATGCCTACAGCTTGCCCACTCATTTACAATGTTTATACAAATAGAAATTATCGAAATAGTCCAATAATGAAATGGTATATGATAATGGTATAGTCCAATAATGAAATGGTTCAATAGTCCTCGAGTAATTGATGTACAAACATAAAAAAACAGGTCAAATTGAAAAACTCCTCCTGTTTAGAAGTCGGTAAGTCTAGAAAGTTCAATCACCCAGCAAATTTCACTCACACAATGAAGTGCAAGAAAGTAATTTACGATAGATAGAGAACATATGATACATGCTAAACCTTTCCTGACATAATGTTTCAGTTTTAGTACAGCTTGTAAGTAATGCTTTGCGTATTTGTATTACACTCTCATTCTAGAAATAAGCATTACTATAGTTCGTATAGGTAGCTATGTCACAGGAACGTGTTTATTACTCTTCAGCATTTGGCACACTGTTTCAACGATTGTTACATGTTTTTGAATACTGATAAAAACTAAGCTGTGAGCAATTCAAAGCTGCAACGGTGTCCAGTTTAATTGACTCTGTGATACTGACGAAACTTTCCCATGTCTATTTCAATGGCACGATGTTCAAAAGTAGCCTAGCCTAATGCTTAGAAAGCTTCCCAATGAAGACACTTTATTATTTTGTGAACCTACCGTATGTCAATAATAAAGGAGGGTTAATGTTAGTTTTTAACCGACTTCCAAAAAGAACAAGGTTCTATATTCGACCTGTTTTTTTTTTATGTTTGTACATCAATCATTTGAACAATATTGAACCGATTTGGATGAATTTTTTTTTTAAATGAAAGAGCATCGCTCAGCGGTGGTCCCATCCAAGTTTCACAAGGATCGGCCCAATACTTAGCCCAATATTAAACAAAAAGGAGGATTCTTTGATGTCTTCATTTCAATCAAGTTTGAATAGGATAGTTTCACACATAACCACCAATCGGATAACCGGTGTCATTTACCAGGCTGATCATTGTATCATATGAAGTGCTTTACATCTAGACGGTTTTCGAAATCATATGATGCAATGCAATTATGCCGGGTAAATGACATCGGTTACCCAAAGCTGGTTCAGTGTGAAACAAGCCTGTAATGTCCCGTTTTGACCAATCACGTGAACTTAATTTGAATCGAGAATAAGAAGAATATAATATTTCTGTCCATATGTTCATATGAAAATTGTAAATAATTTAGTTGATGTTATTGAATTATAGGAATAAGGCTATTTAGTTTCAATCATAAGTTGGAGAATTTGGAAAAACAGCTGATCTGAGAAGTATTTTTAGTTTCGCTGCTGTGATGGATGTCACATCGCTGCTGTGATGATGTCCGTACAGTAGTCGCCACGTAGCTGTGCCCGCCGGCAAAGGGCCAGGAGAGTACAACACTACCCACGCTGAAAACATTAAACCATTTTCCAAAAAGTTCGAATATTGTTTTAGAACAAAATTCATTCTATTAAACTAACCGATGTGCATCATTTTTGTCCTATGCACTTTCAACGAGAATCTACTCATTACAAAGATATTTGGAATTTAATAAAAACCAGACTTCATTCAAAAAATGTGTTCACATTTCATTCCCAACATAGCTACTGTCGAACCATTCATTAGAAATCGATGAAGTCGGCGCCAAATTTCCCATAAACTTTTAAAATATAACAGAATTACTCTGTGATGTCTTCCATGACAAGGTAATTGAACAATCTAATATCAAAACTGACACTGTATTCCAGTAAAAGTGAGTGTAAATCACATATTTAATTGGAATACAGTGTTAGTTTTGATATTAGATAGAATTTCTTATCAATCACTTCCCGGTGGTTCGGATCTCACCTAAAACTGAAGGTCCAAATCATCAATCACCATCATCCAACTCATTACCCACGCACAGGTCTCACACATATGTGGGCTTTGAGACGTGCTTATAATAGAATTTGAAAAGATAATTTAGAATTTGGTGGAGCACTCTCTTAATAAAAGACAAACAAAAAAAATATACCATAACCAACTTTTCTGGTTACAATATTTAAAAGTTTTGCCAAATAATTTAGTAATTACTGTACTAATGACTGTTCCTTAATACTAACGGCGGGGGAGTAGTAGTCAAGAAAACTACAGTTCTTGCCTTACTTGAATTCATTATTACATCTTTCAAAAAATTGACACTTTACAAAAAAATATATATGTTTCAAAAGGTTACATCTTTATATAGATTAGCCTACTTCTTATGATTCCTGGCCAGGATATCCCCTCTTAAAGTAAAATAAAATTTAAATACTCATTACAAAAAATTTAGAGTCCCTACTACAAAAATCCTTAATGAAGGTTAATTAAATGAGTCCATTTTCGGTTAACAGGCTAACTTGCCATTGCAAACAGTACAAATTCAGGATTGACTTTCGCGCACTATCCTCAGGGTCATAAGATGAAAAGTTCTTTTTGTTACCTGGTTAGCAGAGATTCAATGAATACTTGCGCTTGTCCCTGGATAATCACAGGGTGACCGCAGCCTTAGTTTGCCGGACATAAACCCGCATTATGCGCGACGGCCAGGATCGCCACTGTGAGAAACGACAGGAAACGTTCCAGTCATAAAGGCACCCTTCTTAGCAGTTATAGGCTGCCTCAACTACCCATGGCTCGTAAATATCATATCAGGAACATGAATACTCCGGAACAAGAACCGCACTGGGCGGATGGAAGAATTTCAGTTACATCAAGTATAGAATTAACGAATTCAAGTTAGGCGAAGCACACATCTATTATAAGAAACTTTCACATATTTAAAGTAAGGCAAAAAGGTAGAAAAGTAAGGAAGAGTTAATTTCTTATGGATCCTAACTCTTCATATTTTTAAATTAAACGGCTTCCTTTAGCCACAAAGCAAATACAACCCCGAGTACGCCATATTCAATCTTCAACTCATAGAGTAAGGAGACCGAATGAATCTTTGGTCATCTTCAGATGAACACGAAGGCGCAAAAGTACCCACGCGTCCCAGCAGAGTACGCCACCGGTCAAGAAAAACGTAATACCGTCTGTGATTAGCTAAAACAGGGAATAGTAGAAAGGTTTCCACCAATCCCAGCGAGTCTTACCAAACCGTCAAGGCAGAGCATTTTTATAATAATTCCTCCAATCAGAGCTCGGCGCTCCCCAGAGGTAAGTTTCACATGGTTTTCAAAAAAAAAAAAAAAACTAGACTAGCGACATCCAGCCGAGACTGATGCAATCGCACATATTAACAACGAACAAGGAAAAAGATAAAACCTAGCTAGCGACATGACGTCGCATATAATTCTCTCAGGCATGAACGGTGACAATAATCCTACACATTGAACCATGACAAAGCAAGTTCATAAGTTCAATCATAGTCCAAGGCTGAGAATATAATAATCAAGTCGTCATCAGATTGACAATCGACTAGGACAATGAGAAAAAAAAAAATTAAATCAGCACAACTCACCCCCCCTTTAACTGAGAAAAACTCCCAGGGGAAAAGACAAAAGGTCAACTTTCAATTCTAAGTTAAAAAAAAATTATGGAAAAAAAAAAACAGAGACCAAAATGTCAAATGTAGCAAACAAACTAATGTCCAAAAGGATCCAAAGTAACAGAGCAATCAATGGTGTAGGTAAGGAAAACTCAGGAAAGATTTTTGCTAAAGATCGTTCACATATCAGAGTGGCCATCCCTAATACAGTAAAGTACCCTAGCAAGAACTAAAGAGTCTTAACAGAAGTATAAGTCTAACAGGATCACGAGTCTACGTTGCGCACACGCAGACAAGGTCACACAAAAAAAATTGGGAACACGACGACTTTTCAAAGTTATTATCTAGTTATTAAAAAAAAAATTTTTTCTATCACACTATTCTTAATAATATTATGTTTAGTTACTTATCCTATCACAAAGATAATTGAGTTATACGTTTGAATAATTCCTAATCTAAGTTATGCATAAGTAATTTCGGAGCTCCTAAGTACAATTACAATAAGTTTACAGGACACTATCAAGGGTACATATTATTCAACAAATTAATATTAGTTAAAACTCGAGTAATTAATGATGCTAATTGCATACATAAAAAAATTAATAGCAGCAACTTGCTTTAGTGAAAGAATCACCATAAATTAAAAAAATTATCTATCCTTCCAGAAAACGAATGCAGTTACAAAGTTAAACAGTTACAAGGTCATTTCATTATTAATAGACTATTATTCTCAATATTTAAAATCGCATAGAATATTCGTTTCCTAAACCTAACACATTATTTCACTAAGTTTTAACTTCGCTTACTATACATATGACTCTTAAGTACTACAACAATTACTTCAATACTTTACAGTTTCATTATTTCCTACCGTTCTCCGTATTAACATGAGTAAGCGGTTACGGACACGTCTACTGGTTCAAGGTCAAAATGTTCACTGAAATTTACATTCAGGCATGAACAGTATTATTTCTTACTGGAAATTGGAATAGTTACTCAACTCCAGAGTAGAGCTATTTCGTACCATAACATTTTCATTTGCCTAGGTTTCTTACATACCATAACAATTAAGTTTTCAAAATTGAGTAGGGTTACTACATTCAATTATATTGTCATTTACTTTTTTTTGTAGGGTTCATTTTGAGTAGGGTATCTAATTATCAGACTGCGCGCATAGTCTAGAATAACAGACAAATTTCCCAAACTCTAATAGTTACATTCGAGTCTACAATAGACCGATACTACTGTCACAAGGACCTATTAAATACAAGAACAGAGAAAGACTCTAGTCATTCTTGATTTATTCAATCCCCATCGTCGTCAATACGAGGGTGAAATTTCTTGAGATGAGAAACGTGTGCTTTTTGAAAAAATACACCAGTTTCGGGATCATGTAAACCGGCTGTCACAGGACTAAGCCATCTTTCTATCACATATGGACCTCGCCATCTATAACTAAGTTTATGTGAAATTTTATTGGCTTTACTACTCAGTATATGAGTTTTTAACCATACCAAGTCACCTATTTTGAAAGGAATGGGAGACCTATTTCTGTCATACTTAGCTTTGACTTTATCATGAGCTTTAGTTAAATTTTGTCTAGCCTTTTGCCAAATTCTTAACGTATCTTCAGTATACTTAGCAGGCAAAATTTCGTCAATTTTCCATGCATTAAGCAATGGATGATTGGGTTCAAAACGGAACATCAATGAAAAAGGAGTACATCCAGTACTATCATGTTCAGCTAAATTGAATGCTAACGGAAGCCAAGACAAGCTTTCATCCCACTTAGTTTGTGAATCTCCGTGAAAAGCAATGAGAGCACTTCTTAGATTTCTATGTAATCTTTCTACCTGATTAGGATTTGGATAGAAGGGAGACGTCGTGATATGCTGAATTCCTAATTGGAAGCAAAAATTTTTGAACCTATTACTTGTGAAAATTGAGCCGTTGTCGCTTACAATTTTTTTTGGACAACTGTAATTTTGAAAAATCGTTTTTAAGCATTTTATAATAGAATTAGAATTAGCCTTCCTAATAGGAAACAAAAAGGAGAATTTAGAAAATCCATCTACACAACTAAAAATATGTGTGTTACCTTGAGTACTTCTTAAAAGTGGGCCTACCACATCACAATAGAATTTATCCATAGGGGCTTGTTCTACTTTAGAAGCAAGGAAACCGAAATTTAATTTTTGAGCTGGCTTGCTTTTTCCGCATATCTCACAGGACTTTACAAGCAATGAAATATCTTTACCTAGTCCAGGCCAGTAGAAACTTTCTAGAATTTTTTTTATAGTCTTAGAAATGCCTAAGTGTCCACCTACAGTGGTTTCATGAAAATATTTGAAAACTAAAGGTACTAAAAATTTTGGAACTACAATTTTGAGATTTTCTTGATTTCTGTGCTTATAGACTAACACGCCTTTAGACACAGAATATGGGAATTGGTCTATTCCATCTGTAATCTTTTTTACAATTTCACTACAAAAAGGATCGTTTTCTTGATGAGTTTTGATATCAGTAAACACTAAAGGAAAATCGCTAAGTTTTAGAGTGTTGACAAAATTAAGTAAAGGATTCACTTCAATTTCAGGATTACTTGCTTGTTCAATACAATCGTCTTCATCCTGATACATGCGCGAGAGACAGTCGGCAATGACATTATCTTTCCCGGCAATATGTTTCACATCAAATTGAAAACCTAATAATCTGAGTGTCCAACGTCCTATCCTACCGGTTTGACGAGGGTTATTCAACACATAAGACAGGGCTGAATTATCAGTCATTAATAAAAACTTATTGTGGGATAAATAGAAGCTAAAGCGTTCGATCGACCAAATCGCAGCATAGGCCTCACGTTCATAAGCCGAAAAACAAGATTCCTGCTGAGTAAGCTTCTTAGAGGCATAAGCAATAGGTTGCAGTAGGCCGTCTACTTCTTGACAGAGTACACCAGCAATGGCGGTGGAAGACGCGTCAGTTTGAAGAACAAATTGTTTAGAAAAGTCCGCCGTCCTCAATATAGGAGGGGAAGAAATTGCTTTTTTCAACTTTAGAAACGCCTCTTCATGTTCTTTGGTCCAGATAAATTTTACATTTTTCTTTCTTAAAGCATTAATAGGAGCAGCAATTTCGGCAAATTTAGGAATGAACTTACTAAAGTATCCTATCATCCCAATAAAACGAGCTACTGCTTTAGGATTCTTTGGGGAAGGAAAATCTCTAATTTTTTGTGTTCTACTTGGATCTATTGAAACACCATGTTGATCTACAAGATGACCTAGAAATGAAATGCGTTCTTTAGCAAATTGAGCTTTTTCAGGGTTTACTGTGAAACCTGCATTCCTTAATTTGGATAAAACGACTTCTACTTGCCGTAGATGAGAGTCGAAATCATTAGAATAAATTACTATGTCGTCAAGATAGTGATATACAAATTTAAATTTTTCTTCCTCAAATAATGAGTCTAGGACAGAAGACAGTGCTTGTGCACCTACTGATAATCCGAAAGGGACCCTAGTAAACTCATAAGTATTGTTCATGGTACAAAAACTAGTTATATGTCTACATTCTTTAGTTAAAGGAATTTGATAATAGGATTGATTGAGATCCAGGCAAGTATAGTACTTAGCGCCATGAAACCAATGAAAAGCTGTTTCAATTTTTGGTAGTGGGACAGAATCTAAACTAATATTTTTGTTGAGAGACCGGTAGTCAATAACTACACGGTGACCTCCATTTGCTTTGGGTACTAGAAAACAGGGACTAGCATAATTACTTTGTGATTTTTGTATAATGCCTTCTTTCAACATTTTCTTTACCAAATCATTCAAGATGTTCATTCTTTCAGGATCAAGTTGGTAGGGAGCTTTCCTAACTGGTTTATCTGAAATCAACTTGATTTCGTATTCAGTTAAATTTGTTAAACCTAGTTTAAGAGTCAAAACGTCGTCATACCTTTCCAAAACTTGAGCTAACCTTTCCTGTTCTTCATTTCCCAAATTACTACCTTGGTGGTCAAGCATGATATTATTCTGCAACTTTCCTACCAGTCCATCAACATTACAGTCCAAGTTAAATTTGAAACAAGGTCTGAAACCGAAAAAGTATTTTTTATTAAACAAATCAAGCACTAATTGAGAATGGTCAATAAAATCACAGCCCAAAATTACAGGGACAGAAAGAGTTTCACAAATAAAAAATTTAAATTTCCAACTGAAGTTCTCAATTTTGATTTTCAGTACTACTGACTGAGTTACTAAAAGTTTGCCCTTGTTAGCAGTAGTACATTGTAAGGTTTCAGATTCAAACTCTAAATTTACATTTTTCTTTTGAAGCTCATTTATTAGAGTTTTAGAAATAAGGGTTCTTACGGCGCCTGAATCTATCAGAGCAACCGACGAAATTGTAGATACCGTTCCTAAAGAACACTCAATAAAAGGAATAACACCATTAGATAGGGCTTTAATTTTGTAATTGGCGGGATGTTTTTTGTCTCGTTTTTTATGGCCTTTGACTTTCTTGTGACTAAATGTTTTACTGTACTTACAAGAATCAGAGGTAGACAATTTAGTTTGGTTAATACCAGTCACACCATTAACAAGCCTTTTATGGAAATAAAAATTATTTTTGCTTCTTTTATTCTTTAATAGTCAGGTTTTCCTATCTTTACAATCTCGCTGGTAATGCCCGAATTTCTGGCAGTTGAAGCACTTAACATTTACATCTGGTTTTCGTAAAATGTTAGTTTGAACAGGAGTTTTATTAAACTGATTACTAGTTTGACCGCGAAAATTCGCACTAGCTGGATTTTTGAAACAATGTTTGGCAATGTGACCCAATTTTGAACAATGATAGCAACTGGTTTAGTATTAACTACTGAAGTACGAGAATTATTAGACCTAGTGGTCTCAAAGCGTTCTCTCTCTACATCAGCAAATCTTAAGTTTTGTGCCTGTACAGTAATCAAATTCAAATCAGAAAAGGTACAAGGTCTATTTTGAAAAACTAACCTAGACCGTTCGGCCTGATTAAGTCCAGAACATATATTGTTAACAATTTCAGCTTCTGACTTATTTAGTCTTAGTAGGCTGGCCGATTCTTTTATTGAAACAATATAGCTTGCTAACGGTTCAGAAGATCCTTGAAGCCTATAAAATTTTTCTTTTTCTATCACCGAAAGCAGTCGTTGTGGAATGAAATAGTTTAATACTTCAGCATGAAAATCATCAAACGACCAACTATTGTCAATAGCAAAGGTCAAACGATCGCCTAATGGACCAATAGCATGAGAATGAATCAAATTTAATAGTTGAACATCATTTAAGTTTGAGCGCTCTTTTATTTTTAAGGTGACAGCCAAAAATTTTAGTAAGATTTCAATTTCTAATCCATCTGTCACTGGCAGATCTTGAATAAGGTACTCTATCGGATTTGGTAACTTATTATACAAACTATTGAATGCAAGTGACATCGCACCAACTTGGCGATTAGGTTGTGAACCAGGAATAGGAATGTTTTGACTAGGGCAATACCTAGGAACCACTGGTGGAGCTCTCAAAGAATTAGTGTCTAGCACTGGTCTCAAATTCGGTTCAGTAAAGCTCACTTGTCTAGGAACTTCTTCAATACTTAATGATTCTTGTAACATTTGATCAAACGGATTTTCATCAATATCTAAATTTGGTTCCCTAACCTCAGGCACTACACTAGGAGAAGGAGGCCTCGTTTTCACAATTTCCTGATTTTCTAAAATCAAGGAGAAATTTTCCTGCAGTTTTTCAATGATGACAGAAAATTTGTCAAGCATTGTTTGGTTCTGCGCGATTTTAACACTAAGATATAATTGAACAATTCTATTTATAGTGTGCAAGAAATATGTGGTAGCCTTTTGGACTTCAGTCTTCCTCTCACTTAGCAGTTCGGTTTCATCTTCCTTAATTTTCACCAATGATGCACTTTCCCTTTCTATCAAATATTCTATATTTGCAAATGCCTGTTCAAAATTACTTTCATTATAGAGTAGTCTATGTACTTTGCTTTCAGACTCAGCCTTAGCTGATCTATACTGTTGTCTCAAAATATCTACATTTACATCCTTGGACGTTTCAGGAGGAAAGCCTAAGGTTTGCAACTCAAAAATCAATATTTCCTTAACCAAGTGGTTAGGATTTATTTTCTGTGATTTCAAAAGATTCAATTCAAAATTGGATTCAATAGTCTTTTTACAATCCCAATAATTAATATTTGGATGTGCACTAGAGCCCGAAGAAGGCTGCCTAACTGGTGAGTGAAGCATTTTGATGAATGACCTTACTGAAGGTTTTCACAGAATTTAAACAGAATTATTAGGCATCTAATAATTACTAATTTGACTCGAATCTACACTCTTGACAACTAACCCACACATAGTAAAGGAATCAGTCATAAAAAAAAATTTTAAAGAACAAAACTCATTCAAATTAAGGGGTTAATTCATCCCTTAAATAGCAGAGTGGCGCAGGAATTGAGACGTGCTTATAATAGAATTTGAAAAGATAATTTAGAATTTGGTGGAGCACTCTCTTAATAAAAGACAAACAAAAAAAATATACCATAACCAACTTTTCTGGTTACAATATTTAAAAGTTTTGCCAAATAATTTAGTAATTACTGTACTAATGACTGTTCCTTAATACTAACGGCGGGGGAGTAGTAGTCAAGAAAACTACAGTTCTTGCCTTACTTGAATTCATTATTACATCTTTCAAAAAATTGACACTTTACAAAAAAATATATATGTTTCAAAAGGTTACATCTTTATATAGATTAGCCTACTTCTTATGATTCCTGGCCAGGATATCCCCTCTTAAAGTAAAATAAAATTTAAATACTCATTACAAAAAATTTAGAGTCCCTACTACAAAAATCCTTAATGAAGGTTAATTAAATGAGTCCATTTTCGGTTAACAGGCTAACTTGCCATTGCAAACAGTACAAATTCAGGATTGACTTTCGCGCACTATCCTCAGGGTCATAAGATGAAAAGTTCTTTTTGTTACCTGGTTAGCAGAGATTCAATGAATACTTGCGCTTGTCCCTGGATAATCACAGGGTGACCGCAGCCTTAGTTTGCCGGACATAAACCCGCATTATGCGCGACGGCCAGGATCGCCACTGTGAGAAACGACAGGAAACGTTCCAGTCATAAAGGCACCCTTCTTAGCAGTTATAGGCTGCCTCAACTACCCATGGCTCGTAAATATCATATCAGGAACATGAATACTCCGGAACAAGAACCGCACTGGGCGGATGGAAGAATTTCAGTTACATCAAGTATAGAATTAACGAATTCAAGTTAGGCGAAGCACACATCTATTATAAGAAACTTTCACATATTTAAAGTAAGGCAAAAAGGTAGAAAAGTAAGGAAGAGTTAATTTCTTATGGATCCTAACTCTTCATATTTTTAAATTAAACGGCTTCCTTTAGCCACAAAGCAAATACAACCCCGAGTACGCCATATTCAATCTTCAACTCATAGAGTAAGGAGACCGAATGAATCTTTGGTCATCTTCAGATGAACACGAAGGCGCAAAAGTACCCACGCGTCCCAGCAGAGTACGCCACCGGTCAAGAAAAACGTAATACCGTCTGTGATTAGCTAAAACAGGGAATAGTAGAAAGGTTTCCACCAATCCCAGCGAGTCTTACCAAACCGTCAAGGCAGAGCATTTTTATAATAATTCCTCCAATCAGAGCTCGGCGCTCCCCAGAGGTAAGTTTCACATGGTTTTCAAAAAAAAAAAAAAACTAGACTAGCGACATCCAGCCGAGACTGATGCAATCGCACATATTAACAACGAACAAGGAAAAAGATAAAACCTAGCTAGCGACATGACGTCGCATATAATTCTCTCAGGCATGAACGGTGACAATAATCCTACACATTGAACCATGACAAAGCAAGTTCATAAGTTCAATCATAGTCCAAGGCTGAGAATATAATAATCAAGTCGTCATCAGATTGACAATCGACTAGGACAATGAGAAAAAAAAAAATTAAATCAGCACAACTTCATCCTAAAAAAAATTTATTAAAAATTTGGCGCCGACTTCAAAAGATTACTTGTATGAAATTGAAAATTTTCTCAGTTTAAAGTAAATACTTTATTTAAAACTTTTTAGTACCGTACGTGAGTATTTTATCATTTCACTGAAGTCGGTTTCTTTTTTTGTTTTAAAATATGTTTTATTGATAGTAATGATAATAATTATGAACCTAATTCATTTATTTTTTTTTC
This sequence comes from Conomelus anceps, assembly GCA_948455865.1. NCBI lineage: Eukaryota > Metazoa > Arthropoda > Insecta > Hemiptera > Delphacidae > Conomelus > Conomelus anceps. The sequence continues at coordinate 51,955,690 of OX418218.1, read as the reverse complement.
AAACGAAGTGAGCAGATGACATTTTTTAATAATACAACAGAGACATTCAATGTGAATATGAAAAATACTAATATTCATTATGTATTCAGATTATAATCATTTCTTGCAATAGGTACACTGAGAGGGAGTCGAACAAGAATTAGTTGGGCATAGGTATACATTAGGCTGCAAACCTCAAAGATCCTTCAACCTGGTGCTGTACATTCTCTGAACTCATAGCTTACTATCACACCATGCAATCAAATGAACGATAACATAAGGATTAAAAAAATATATATCAGCGTTGATAGATTTTTCTTCAATAATTAGACACATCAAATCCTAGGAGGGATTTATTGAATGAAATTGCTAGATCAAACGCCCTTATCTAAAAAAAAAACCAATACAATGGAGTACCGGTATCCAAGGACCTGACAATAAGGTATTATTAATTATTATTATTATTATTATTAGTGTTGATAGGCATATGCACCATTCAATCAAGGTGCATGCTAACCTCTGTACTTGCTCAGTATTATATCAAATTTACTTTTAGAACATTGAAAAGATATTCACTTTCGAAAAGATTATTTAATCAGTAAATTGACAAAACTGTAAATTATAAATTTAGCACTGTTGACTTCAAAAAAGAGCAAACCCTTTAAATGGTTGGAAACTAGAAAATTGTATGTTTACTGTACTACTAAAGCAACCTCTCTACTAATCTTACCATTCAAATGCTTCGGTTTCTATAAAAAACATAATATATGCTTCCCAATTCACAAAAAAGCGCATTGGTAGTTTTTAAAAAGAGCATTGTTTCTTCTTCTTCTTCTTCAACAGATCTCATAACATATCATGCCTCAATATTTTTCTCTGTTTTTTTTTTTCAATTTGACAATTTGGAATAATAAATTCAAGAAAATATTCAAATACAGTCAAAAATGAAAATGTCAATGCTTGCACTATAAACAAATGTCCAATTCTTTTGATTTTCAAATGTGAACAGCGAGAGCCCCTGCTGTCCTGTTTTAATTTTCACTAGCCAAAACTAACGTATAGCCTTCAGTGGAAATCTGTTTTACATCATGATTTGTTTTATATTCAACCCCAAACTCTAAAATCAATAGTGATCTCATTTGGACTGGAAGGACTCAGGCCCATATTTATGAGCATGACTTATCAAAGAACGACTTGGATAAATCAGACTATATTGCTATAAATCAGCAATAAGTCATACTTACACTAAAATGTTCAAGCCAGCAAGTGGCTGTAACACTAAAAGCCAACCCAGCTCCCACAACAAAGATCGGACTCCTGATAAAAAATAATTCAACATTAATAATTTACATTAAACAACTCTAATTTATACTACATAAATGTTGCAGGGACAACTGGGTTGGATAATAAACTCACTTTTCAGCTTGTTAACTCACCCAGTATAAGTCATGCTTGAACTAAAGTTTGTACCATATATATGAACCTTACTTAAACATCTTCAAAACTTAAAAGTCAAGTTGTGCTTATAATTAGTGTCTCAAATCCGTTCTTAGCCAAGCTAGGTATAGAGCTGGCTAAGAAGCCATTCTTAGATTGTTGTGTTGCATCACATTTTGATTAAATTTTTTAGTATAGCATTGGCTCATAATAATGAAATAAAATCATCATATTCAATTATTGCACCATTGCAATATAATTCACTGTATATTTGACTTATTGAAATTATTTCTACTTATTTGATATAAATTGAGTTCTAACCTATATTCATTTTTTTTTTGCTTTAGGATAGAATTCTTTCTATGAAATAGAATGGATGAAATTCTTTGGTCTGCTGGCAGGTAGTGCCCACTACACTGCATTGAATGCTATACAGTATTTTTTTAATCCGAAAACAGAAAATAATAATTTAAAAGATATTGGTGTGGTAATAATTATGTAACATTAACTTCAAGTTTACATGCAGTGCAGTATCTTTATCTTTTAATGTATGTTATTTTATGTTTATTAGTGCCTTATAATACAACAATATTTTAGGCTAGCTTGTGACCACATTCAATGTAATAGAGCCTTTTTCCAAGTCATTCTTAGATAAGTCATGCTTAGATCAACAAAAGTCATGTTCATAAATATGGGCTTTAGATCTTTATTGGAAATACTGCAAAATGTAGGTGTAAATGGGGTTGAATTGAAATGGTTTGAATCATACTTTATTGGGAGAAAACAATGTGTAGAACTAAATATGGTATTAACTTTTCATGTGAAATTTAACAACTTGCAGTCAAATATTTGTTAAGAATAAGTATAACTCACTTAATCTGGTCGAGCGCTTTCGAATCTATGAGATCCATCCTCTGAAGATGGATCTCATAGATTCGAAAGCGCTCGACCAGATTAAGTGAGTTATACTTATTCTTAACAAATATTTGACTACAAGTCGTTGAATTTCACATGAAAAGTTAATATTAACAACGCAGTTCGTCATGGAACAAGAAATTCAGAAATAAATATGGTAGTTGGGAATAGTATAGTAATGAATAAATATGATAAATTGGAGGTCCAAGCTATAAACATGGTTTTAAACAATAATCAACAAAACCAGAAAGAAAACATCACATTGACCTGGGCTTCATACATTGAGAAAATATGTTGTAAAATTTCGTCTGTGGTATTTGTCCTGTGACAGCTTGCTAGATTAAATGACAAAAGTTACTTTTTACAGCTAACCATGGGCTCTTACTACTACATATTAGGTATGCTATCCGGTACCCCACCAAACTGGGCTGGCGGTGTGCTGGCGACAAGCTGGGCTGGTTTTCCAGCCCATGGTGACATTGCATGCACCGCCAACCTGGCACACTTTGGAATGCAGCCCACTGTGTCGGCGTGCAAGTTTGACGCCAGCTGACAAAATCCGAAGAGTGCCAGTTTTGTCGCTGCATGCACTGCCAACCTGGCACACTTAGGAATTCAGCCCACTGTGACGACGTGCAGCTTTGGTGCTGGGTGACAAATTTGGATGAGTGCTAGTTTGTTATTGCATGCACCGCCAACCTGGCTCACTTAGGAATTCAGCCCATGGTGATGGCGTGCACTTTGGCGCTGGGTGACAGAATAAAACAGTGCCAGATTGACGCTGCATGCACCTGACAAACCTGGCACTCTTAAGAATGGTTGTCTACCATCGATTATTGGAAATACCTTGATACAGTCAGAAACGCACTCATATAATCTTACACTATCAAATCGATAAATTATTTGATATTATATTGAACTAGGTTATCCCAGGTCGCACAATTGTGTGACTTTATTAAACTTTGTAAAATATTTTATATGAAGATTTGCACCTAACCTAAAATGATTTATTTCTGAAAAGTGAATGAAAATGAAGAAAGTCAAGAATAGTTCCATCAATGACAAATTCAAATGACTTCACCATTTACAAATCAAAATGAATGAAGTAATTCGCACCAATCCGAGTTTTGGCTTGAAATCGGTTCAGTAAAAGCTCAGTAAGATAGCCTACTCTGCAATAAGAAATCTAAAAACGGTAGATGATTCGAATAATGAAATCAATGCTCTCCAGCTGCTCCCCCGACGCAAACGCACTGATGCAATGCCCAGTCAACAATGAAAAAGTATCACATGGCTTGCTATCTGAATAAAAAATATATTTTGCAGTATTGTTGAACAGCCGATCAATATAATATTTTTCTAACATACCTGTGCTGGCAAAAATTTCATTTTTCAATTCTTTATCAGCTGATAAAAATAAAATTTTCTTAACACACCTGTGCTAAAGAAATTTTTTAATTCTTTTTCTTCTTCTCCTCCTTATTTTTCTTCTTCCTCTTCTTTTTCTTCTTATTCTTTTTCTCCCTCTTCTTCTTCTCCTTCCTCTTATTTTTCTCCTTCTCCTTCTTCTTTATCTTCTTCTTCTTTTTCTTCTGCTTCTTCACTTCTTATTTTTCTTCTGCTTCTTCCACTTCTTCTTTTTCTTCTGTTTCTCCTTTTCTTCTTCCTCTTCTTTTTCTCCTCTTTCTTCTTCATCTTCTTTTTCTACTTCTTAATCTTCTTTTTCTTCTTCTTTTCCTTCTTCTTCCACTTCTTCTTTTTCTTCCACTTCATCTTTTTCTTCTTCCTCTTCTTTTTCTTCTTCTTCCTCTTCTTTTTCTTCTTTTTCTCCTCTTTTTCCTTCTTTTTTCTCTTCTTTTTATTCTTATTCTTTTTCTTCCTCTTCTTCTTCTCCCTCTTCTTCTTTTTCTTCTTCTTCTTATTTTTCTTCTTCTTTTTCTACCTGTGCTGTCAAAAATTTCATTTTTCAATTCTTTATCAGCTGATAAATATAAAATTTTCTTAACACCTGTGCTAAAGAAATTTTTTAATTCTTCTTTTTTTTTCTCCTTTTTCCTCTTCTTTTTCTTCTTCTTCCTCTTCTTTTTCTTCTCATTCTTTTTCTCCCTCTTCTTCTTCTTTTTCTTCTGCTTCTTCCACTTCTTCTTTTTCTTCTTCTTCTTCTTCTACTACTTCTTCTCCTTCTTCTTCTTCTTCTTCTTTTTCTCCTCTTTCTTCTTCTCCTTCGTCTTCTTCATCACCTTCTCTTTCTTCTTCCCCTTCTTCTTCTTTCCTCTTTATCTTATCCTCCCACCCTCTCTCTCTGAATGAACAATGAAAATAAACTTTTTGTTTCAAAACAGCTGATCATCAAATCATAAGTTGAAATGTGAAAATTTTCAGCTCACCGATCCCTATGTTAGAGCAATGACAAAAATTGAAACTTTGATCGTTCATTCCTCATGTCCACGATGACTTTTTCAAAATGTAAGACCTTATCAAACATCTAATCGATGAGATCTTTCAAATGAGACGTGAACGAACAAAATCGGTCGAGAAACCACGGAGGAGTTGTCATCACAAAAAAACATGTTCGCCTATTTTATATAAAGATTGACATTTTTTCAAGTGTATTATTTTTATTGATAACTGTGAAACACAGACAAGGTTGTGTGCGACTACTGTTGCCACCTCGAATTGCAAGGAAGGACACAATTTGTATGACTGTCATTTTGACTGACCTAGTAAACAAAGGTGGTTCAGTCGCATCTAGCCAGGTTAGGTTAGGTTTGGTTATAGGCTACAGGCTGCACTAGCAGTAGGTCGATCAAACTGTAAGGTTGTCCTAAAGGATACCACCCGAATTGCAAATGAGTTGACTCATGTGTGAAGGGCCTAAAAGTAGCCCATCGTGACAGCGTGCAGCTGTGGCACCAGCTGACAAAATCAAACAAGTGCCAGTTTGTCATTGCATGCACCGCCAACCTGGCACACTTGGGAATTCAGCCCACTGTGACAGCATGCAACTTTGGCGCCGGGTGACAAAATGGATAGAGTGCCAATTTGTCATTGCATGCACCGCCAACCTGACACACTTAGGAATTTAGCCCTTGGTGACAGCGTGAAACTTTGACGTCAGCCAAGCTTATCGTCAGCCCACCTTGATGGCGTGCAACTTTGACATCGTCCCATGCTATCCTAGTACAGCATAATTCATAAGTTTAAAAAAAACCTTGATAGGGTGTTTAAGATCCAAAAGAAAGCTGTTAGGTGTATGGAAAGAGTAAATAGATTACATTCATGTAGGCCATTGTTAAAGAGATCTGTCTCTAACTGTACCCTGAAGCTATATGTCTGAAGCTAACCTGTCTATATGTGCATGAAGCTAATTTATGAGTAGAAAATAGTGAAATTAACGAAAATCTTGACATACATGATTATTTGCCGAATGGAGTGAGGTCTATCCTTTAAGATGTTTGGAATTTTCTCTGTCTGTCTGTTTGTCTGTCTCATGATTATGGACGAACGCAGAGACCAATTTTTATGTTTTTTCATATGGATGGTCCTTATTCTTAGGCACAGAGATGTATATATTCTATGTTTTCAAATTCAATATGGCGGCCAATTTTTTTCAAATAAAGCAAAATTGTATCAATATGAGCTTCCTTCTTATATACAGTTAATGGGGTAGGTACTGAATTTGTATCAATATGAGCTTCCTTCTAATATACAGTACTGTGCTGTATTCAAACGATATAATGTGACCAACTTTTAATAATTGCATTATAAGTTATTCTATCACACATTTCTTAATCAATCTATTTTAATTAATGTTATTCAACTTTTTATTTTAATTAGGCTTAAATAGTCTTATTCAATTTTTAGTATTCAGATGTTCCAAATTATTTTTTAGGTCTATTATTTTTTAATCATATTATGATTAAAAAATATACAGCTGAAAAGAAGAACCAGATAGTAGGCCTATATGTTGATCATCACATGTGAAAAACAATTATAATTTTAGTTAGTGAAAATCGGAAATGGTAGATAGTTGAGAAACAATAAATAAATTCATCATTTTTATGAATAATTTCTGTTTTTTATGATTGGAGATTTATTGATATGAAAGCTGCTAAAAATGCTGCAGATCTATATCCCACCCACTGAAATAGTCGCAGGAGTTTCAATACTTGACAATATCGATACTTCATACCATCGATTGTTACTTCATAACAGCAATTTTAACGCATGGAATCGTATCGTGTCTGGAATCGTATCGCGAACAAAATGCAGTTTATTATTGTTAACTTCACAATAATTATAAACAGAAAAATAAAACAAAATTTTAATAGAGAATAAATAAATATTTACTCACGTAGACTGAAACGTGGGATGTTTAAACATCAACGTAAATAATTCCTTTCAGAATTGAACACAATACACAATTCCTTTCATAAAAAGTCCTGATGATACATATCAGGTGTGTTGATAAGCGAGGCAGTATCGATACTTCCATCCGGTATCGAAACTCCTGCGAGTATTTCAGTAGATGGCAAAGATGGCATATCGAACTGCAAACCTCACCTCAACTAATTGATATAGTTATGGTAACTAGAGTACTGTATAAGATTGTATAATTGTTGATCTGACATGTCTTATACTCCTTTACTGGAGTCTCGAAGACGTAATGATCGAAGATGATCGAGGTAGCAGTGGTACTGTGCATATGTTGTCAGAACAGGCTCTGCGAATTTTGAAGCATAGAGTATTAATTCGAACGGATAAGTAGTATTTTTGTTTATTATTATTATTAGTATTTATAATATCTTAATAATTTACATCATTAACTTGTCTAATATAAGTTAAAGTATTTAAATAAAAAGTCAAATTCAATTTTCGAGGTTAGGTGTACCGATATTGATAAATTTTCTTGTAATTAAATAGTTTCAAGTTGACAATTGTAATAAATTAAGTAATATTTCATTAAACATTTAACTAAAATCAATTGAAAACAATTTTTAGCTAGGAAAATGAGTCCAAACAAGGCATCTAAATCTAATTGTTTGACTAAAACTCAGGTAGCTACGCGATCTCAGCAATTATTAACAAAAAAATCTCCAACAGCTCTTAAAGCTACTGTAGATGTAGAAGAAAAGGTTGCTAAACTATTGAGTGATGACACCGAATTGAAAACAAAATTAGAAACATCATTAAAAAATTCTGAGGAAGAACGAATAGGGTTGGTGGATCACATAAAATCTCTGGAAGTTATTATAAAATTGCAGCAGGAAGACCATAGAACTGAAATACTAAATCTCACGAGTCAATGTAGGTCTATGTCAGAGGAAATCGAAAGATTAAAATCAAAAATAAACTTGGCTAATGTAAGATCTGAACCTCTGATCAATACAAAAAAAGTAGAACCTAAATCAAATGGGGAAAAAATTAATAGAAATGGTCAAACAAAAACGTATAGTCAGGTTTTGCAAACAGCAACCAAAACTAAAGTAAGGGAAAATAACGATAGGAAAGGTAGAGTACTGCTCTTGACATCCAGTCATGGACGAGACTGTAGTGACCTACTAAATAAAAGATTAAAAAATAAGTATGAAGTTCAGAGCTTTTTCAAACCAAGTGCCCCTATAAACGCTATCGTAGAGTCAGCACAGGAACAAACTAAAGATTTTGGAAAAAACGATTTTCTAATAGTACTGGGTGGCTCAAACAATATAAATGAACCTAATCTAAAACATCTTCCTGAAATAAATGAAAAAATTAAAGAGATTGTGCCACTCAGCCAAAAAACTAATGTAATAATAAGTATAATTCCGTATAGGTTTGATAGGCCAGAGCTAAATGAAGCCATTAAGTCAACAAATAAATCAATTCATAATACAATCAACAGCCTAAAAAATAAGAATTCTAAGCAGTTGGGGATTTGTTTTCTAAATGAAAGGCTGAAAAAACAAAACTTCACTAATCATGGTCTACATCTAAATCAATCTGGCAAAGTAATATTTTGTAATAGGCTGGCAGAGCTGATTGAAAGTCGTTTGCAATCTACTGTCAATAATTCTCCTAAACAATCATCTAACGAACCTTTTTTAGTAAAGTGGCTCAAAACCGGGAAGGGAAACTAGTTTCAGATGATAAATTCATATCTTCAATTGTATTAAAAGACGTTAATCGATCAAAAAATCAGGATAGCATTAGTGGAAGGAACTCTTGTAGCAATCTGATAGGCTCTCAAGATTCTAAGAGATTAAGTAAATCTACTTCAATATGCAAAAGCAACGATAAAGTAATAAGGGATGATAGGGAAGTACCGGTACTCACTGTGTTCCATCAGAATATTCAATACATTCGTAACAAAATAGATAGAATCGAAGTATTTTTTAAAGAAGAGGCTCCTGATATAGCTATTTTCACAGAGCATGGTTTAAAAGAAGATGAATTGTCACAACTTAATATTCCAAACTATTCATTGAAAACGTCGTATTGCAGGACATCTCATCGAAGTGGGGGAGTAGCTATCTTCACTAAAAATGCTAAGAATATGCAAACATTTAATCTAGAATAATGTAGAGAAATTTGCTGTGGAAATGGATTTAGAAGTTACTGGTTTGAGAGTAAAAATCGACAATAATTTCGAAGTAGCGGTGTTAGGTCAGGTCACCAAATGGGGAATGGAACAATTTTTGTGAACTACTCAATAGGCTTTTAGAGATTACTACTACTCGTTTTACAAACGTTATTGTAGCGGGAGATTTCAATACAGACTTTGCAACACAGAATAAAATGACAGAAGATTTAAAGGATATTATATGCATGAATAACTTGGAAATAAAAGTTCATGAATATACCAGAGTCACAAGAACATCACAAACAATAATTGATAACATCCTTACTAATATATATTACTCTAAAACAAGATTAGGCGGCTCAGAACTATCTGATCATGACTATCAAATCTTAGAGGTGGGGTTGCAAGGTCATAAATCAATTAAAAAGAGTAGAGTAATGAAAGAAATTCAACAATGTGAACAGGGGAATATCGATTGTTTGAAGCAGAATCTGCTACAAGAAAACTGGAGTAGGGTTCACAATAGCAATAGTTTAAATGATAAATATGATAGTTTCATTAATATTTTAAGGTTTCATATTACTATGAGTTGTCCAGTTAAAAAAGTCCCTGTAAAGAACAAATTAGACAAGATTGAAGAGTGGATAACTGATGATATCCTTGCAGAAAGAAATAGGGTTAAAGATGCATATGATGAATTCAAACTATCTAGAAATATGTTAAGTGAAGATAATTACAAAGCTCTAAAGAAAAATTATACAAGAGAAGTGAAAAGAGCGAAATGTAAGAAAACAGCTGAAATTTTGAATAATAGTGTGTACTTTAACACAGCAGTGTGGGATGTAATAAACAAAAATAGGCAAGTAGCTCATGTAGATGCTTATACTAGTGCCCCCAGAATAATTAACGAAAATAACAAATATATTGATGATAGTGTAGACATTTGTAATTTCTTTAACAGATATTATCAACTGGTTGCTAAGGATCTTCAAAAATCTCTCAATACAGGTATTAGTGATTCAAACATGAGGAATACTGAGGGGATTCAGAACGAATTAAAATTCCACCCAGTATGCCAAGACGAGTTGTCAAATATCATTGATAGTTTAAATAATAAAAAAACTGTAGGAATGGATGGGGTATCCAGTAAAATTCTGAAAGAATGTAAAGATCAATTGTTAGACCCTTTGATTCATCTGATCAATCATTCATTAGAACAAGGTGTTTTTCCAGATAACTTAAAAGAGGGGAAGATCTTGCCAATCTTCAAAAGTGGTGATAGAGAAAAGGTAGAAAACTATAGGCCCATTAGTATTTTAAATGTAATAAGTAAAATTTTTGAAAGAGTAGTTCTAAATAGGTTACTTCTGCACCTTCAAGAAGCTAACTTTATCTGTGATGAACAACATGGCTTCCAGAAAGGGAGATCAACAAAAACAGCCATAGTTTCTCTAGTTGAAAAACTAATAGATATAATAGATTCAGGTGATAAAGCTACTGCAATCTTCTTAGATCTGTCAAAGGCATTTGACTGTGTTATGTTATGAAGGGACGGATTCAAAGATCCAGAAGATTCAAAGATCCTCACACGTCAACCGAAGCTTATTGTGTGTCTTGACTGTGTTAATCATAGAACTTTATTGGAAATACTGCAAAATGTAGGTGTAAATGGGGTTGAACTGAAATGGTTTGAATCATATCTTATTGGGAGAAAACAATGTGTAGAACTAACTACAGTAGTTGGTAATAGTATAGTAAAGAATAAATCTAACAAATTAGAGGTGCAAGCTGGAGTGCCTCAGGGGTCAATACTAGGTCCATTGCTTTTTTTGTTATATGTCAACCGTTTACCTAAAGAATTAATTAGTGGTAGAGCCCTCTTATTTGCTGATGATACATCACTCATTTTCAGCAATTCCATTCTAGATAATTTAGAAATAAGTGCCCATATAGGTGTGCAGTCCATTGTCCAATTTTTAAATCAGTTGAAATTAACTATAAATAGTAAAAAATGCCAATACCTTCAATTCAAAAACAAACATAATTTAAATGAAGATAGGGCTATAAACGTGTTTGTAAACGATAATCAATTAGACCAGGAAGAAAAAATTGCATTTCTAGGAGTTACGTTGGATAGACGATTGACCTGGACTCCATACATTGAGAAAATATGTAGTAAAATTTCATCTGGGGTATTTGTCCTGCGACAGCTCGCTAGATTGAATGACAAAAAGTTACTTTTTACAGCTTACCATGGGCTCTTACTGTCACATATTAGGTATGCTATCTTAGTATGGGGTAATTCATCAAAACAAAATCTTGATAGGGTGTTTAAGATCCAAAAGAAAGCGGTTAGGTGTATAGAAAGAGTAAATAGATTAGATTCATGTAGGCCGTTGTTCAAGAGACTTGGTCTCCTAACTGTACCCTGCTTATATGTGTATGAAGCTACTTTATATGTAAAAACGAATGATATTAACCAAAATCTTGATGTACATGATTATAATACAAAAAGCCGAGGAGATTATCACTTGGTGAGTCACAATAGTAGCTTATTCAAACAAAAGCCTAGTTATATTGGTAGGAAATTCTACAACAAGCTACCGCAGTTTTTGAAGAGTCTTGAAAATATAGAAATATTTAAAAAACAATTGAAGAAATATTTAGTTGTGGTCGCGCCAGTCGGTAATAGTTCTTAGTTCATTTTATAGCATGATTTATCCTGTAGGGTTGTTCGATAGATAGGAGCTTCCCCCCACTCCACTCGGGAGGGAGTCAGTACTCAGTACGCAACGAGACGTCGCCGTGTGCTCAACACTTAGAAAAAGTCGCATCGCATCGCATATTATACAGTCCACTAAATTTAAAGATTATTTTCAATTTATCAAGTGTCATGTGTGGTGATTAACAAGATTACCTTAGTAGCAGAATTTAACAACAGGTTTGGGTTTCATTACAACCTTATCCTTCCTAAACCTCACTTCCCCCCAACCTGTTTCCATAAGAAGATCGACTACAAAAGGTAAGACAAACAATTTATTTATTTTTAACACCACATACTCACCCCCTGAGCTATCAGCCAAACCATATGGTCCTCCAGGCGCAAATAGGTTAAATTTTTAGCTATTTGTCGTAATCAGAGTATGGATTTTCATTCAAGTTTATAGTATTTCATTCATAAATACGTTTTACGTTAGCTGCATCCACAATCTTGTAGAAACAGGCAAGGCTACGAGTTGTGCCGAGTCATGAGATACTTGCTCATTGCAAGATAAACATATAACTATATTGCTGCTATAGATAGATGAAATACAAAGGCCTACTATAGATGCTACTATTTGTACAACAGTTGTACTCCTCACTCTCAATCTGTTTCACTCCATCCCGTCGCATACACACACAAAGACACAAGCGCATCGTCAACGATAGTTGTTTATTGGATTCCCATCTTTCTTCCTTCAACTAAAGCAGTATAGGTCATTGTTATTTATTATTCATCCATCAATTGTTATATTAATCCATCAATTATATCATTGTTTATCTAGCTTTAACGATGGCAAGCATACAAGCACTTGGAGCAAAGAAAAAATATCTTTTTTCACGGATGCAAACCATTTATGACCTGACGTTGAAAATTTCTGATGCTAAAATCCAACAACAGTTTTTGGAAAAAGCTAGGTTTTGTCACGAAATCTATGCCGAATTTTCCACCACATTCGATAGCTATATTGAAGCAAATATAAAAGAGGATGAAGATTATGAAGTTAGCTATGCAAATTTATCTGCATTTCAAGATATGTATGAAAAAGTGAAATCCTTATTTTTCTATTTAGAAGAAAAACGCACGCAAGCTCAGAAAACAAAATCTGAGCCTAAAACTCCCGCTATTCCTACTGATTCTCGAGCGAAAATTCCGCCAATATCAGTCCCAAGTTTCAATGGAAATCAAGCTGACTGGCCGGTCTTTTATCAGTTATTCAAATCATTGATTCATGAAAACCCCGCACTTTCAAAATTAGAGAAAATTCATTATCTCGTTTCAAGCTTACAAGGCTCAGCTAAATCTGTTTGTGCTGGCGTGATACCAGTGCAAGAAAATTATGATGATTTATTCCAGTCGTTGGTTGATCGTTACGAAGATAAACGTCTACTTGCATCAACATATTTAGATAAAATACTATCGATGAAACCCATTACTCAAGAATCTGAGAAAGATTTAAACTCTTTTGTACATAATTATGTTGAATCAATTACAGCACTCAAAAAATGCAACATTCCTAAGCTTGATGATTACATATTTTTGCATATTGCCTTGAAGAAATTGGATAATAATACAGTTAAACTTTTTGAAATGTCATGTAGAACAAAAGAAATGCCATCTTTCGATGAACTTGTCAAATTTGTAAAGGAGCAAGCTAAGATTCTAGGGCGAACTCAAAGTAATATCAAAGTCATAAGTAATAACTTCCATTCACCTTCAGGAAAAACAAAAAGTCCGCATAGTTTCGTTGTTCGCAACCGGCATGAAAGTAATGTGGTTGACACTCAGTCAAAATCAAATCAATGTCCGTTATGCTCGCAATCAATTCACCCATTCTATCTGTGTAATGTTTTCATTCAATCATCAATAGATGAACGATGGACTATAGTGAAAAAACAAAATGCTTGTTTTAATTGTTTGTCTTTCAGTGGACATACAGCTAATAATTGTAAGTCGGAGATGACTTGCAAGAAATGTAACAGTAAACATCATACTCTTTTGCATCAAAGTAATAGGGTACAAATGAAAACTGATTTTGCTACCTCGCATGCATCGCAAAATTACGATAAGAAGTCGGAAAACGTCGTAGATTGTTCAAGAAAAGATGCAAGTACCTCTTTTATGCATCACACCGCATCTCGCAACGCATATAACTCTCAAACTGTTTTGCTCGCAACGGCAAAAGTGTTAGTAGAAGACGCATCTGGTAACATACACAGTTTACGAGCACTTCTTGATCCCGGGAGTCAATCTCACTTCATCACAAAAAGTCGGTGTTCACAATTAGGTTTTCACATGGAAAACACTGATTTGAAAATAAAAGGTATTGGATCGAGTTTAATGAATGCAAATCATGTCACCACGTTCACATTCAAATCAAAATTGCCACCACATCAATCCTATAAAATTGATGCACTTGTTATTGAAAACTTGACCGATAAATTACCATTTGAAAAAATTAATATGAGTGAGCTGTCATACATTAAATCATTATCACTTGCGGATGATGAATTTCACGAGCCGGCAGATATTGACATACTTTTGGGAGCGCAACTATGGCCTTTAATCATAGGAAAACGGAAGGTGTTTGGGCCTCCCTCCACACCAGTGGCTATGGAATCATCCCTAGGATACTTACTTATGGGAAACGCACCTGTTGAGCAGCTCGCTACACATCGCTCTAATTTTTGTTCTTATATAGATCAAGGTTTAGGAGAGACAATGGAAAAGTTTTGGAAATTAGAGGAGGTCCCCTCAAAGCCACTAATGACTGAAGAAGAACAAGAATGTGAAGCATTATTCTGTGACACATATCAACGTCGAACGGATGGAAGATTTTGTGTATCGCTTCCATTTAAGCACTCGCCTACATTGTTAGGCTCATCTAAAGATAGTTGTACCGCTAAATTCCGATCACAAGAACTGAGATTGATGAAAAATCCGTCTATGTATGATCAATATAATGAAGTTTTGAAAGATCCAAGTTGATAAAGCTTTTTATAGTGTACAAGAGTTCCTTTCACATCAAAATTAAGCCTCACCTCAACTAATTGAAGTAATTATGTAATATAGTGTATAATATTGTTGATTTGACTTGTCTTATAGTCCTTAACTGGAGTCTCCAAGACGTAATCTACAAAAAAAATAAAAATAAATAATATACAAAAAAGGAAGCTATATACCAAGTTTCAAGAGTCAAGAATCTTTTTTTAATTTACTTTTTATGGACTAGGACACAAACGGATGGACAGAAAATGGCACAATTTCAATAAGGCGTTGTCAGGTCCTTGATAATTAATAGAAAAGCGATTTCTCAGTGCAGAAGAAGGCAAAATATATCAAATGGCTTAGCGCATAGAAGTAGCCTTTTGATAAGCATTGAAACTGGATGTGAGACAGAGGCTACTTTAGGCCTCGATCAGACGATATGGCCAAGGCACGGGTTCTTGCTGTATCGGTTTACTGGCGCATTATAAATCTATGTGAGAAAAAGTCCGTGCCATGTCCTTATATCGCTTGTTCGGGGCCTAAAGTAGCCTCTGTCTTAATCGAGTTATAGTTGGGTATCGTTGATTTCGAACTATGCTACAATTAATTTATTACTCGATAATACAGTATATGGATCAATTATTATTAAACACTATACCATTATTGGATGCTTGATGTATTCAATTTAAATCCTACAGCTAATGCCATAAATCAAAAATGTGTATTGAACACATACAAAATACATAAATATCATCAGTTGGAAATTAGGTGAAAAGTGGGTTAAAACCCCTGTGCACGACACAAATAATATGTAGGCTACAGTATTTTCGCGGTCACTATGTACACTAATAAAGAATCTATTTGATATGCATTCATTTTTTGTGGAACTGCATAAAATAAATAATCTTTTAGGTTTAGAGATATATATGAACATTAATCATTGATGGTTTTGCACTATGCTACAATTAATTTATTACTCGATAATACAGTATATAGATATATAAATCGTTATTGGGTGCTTGATGTATTTAATTTTAATCCTACAGCTAATGCCATAAATCAGAAATGTGCATTGAACACATAGAAAAATACATAAATATTATCAGTTGGAAATTAGGTGACAAATGGGTTAAAAAACCTGTGCATGACACAAATAATATGTACAGTATTTTCGCGGTCACCATGTAGCCTAAACTAATAAAGAATCTATTTGATGTGCATTTTTTTTTGTGGAACTGCAGAAATTGAATAATCTTTTAGACTTAGAGATATCCATAAACATTAATCATAGTCGTTTTTTGCTAATTTTGATGATAACTACACAACGCCCACATTCTCTTTCTGCAACTGCCTTGTGCCTTCTCAAGTGACAATTGAACTATAATTGGACAATTTACACACTTCATCACAATTTGCATCTAGTCCAATTACAGGTCACCCAATGCAGTTATTAAATTCTGCATTTGGATGGAGGACAATATTTCAAGTATGTTAATTGAGCTGTCTCAGGATATGATATGGAAAATAGGTATCTATATAAATAAAATTAGAGATTTGTCTGTACATTCATCAGAATTGTATATTTTTTGGTTATTTTTACGTTTTATACATTGAATAAGCCGAAAATAGTCTTATCTCACTTTCTGTCTGTCTGTCACGGCCCCAAAGGCATTTACGCGGCCTTCTCCTCAAAAACGAGAGCATCGATCAGGATTAAAGTTATTTATCAGTATTGAAAACCTTTTTGACAATGTCTATAGTATTAACTTTTCATGTGAAATGTAACGACTTGCAGTCAAATATTCATTAAGAATAAGTATAACTTACTTAATCTGTAGGCCGAGCGCTTTCGAATCTTTGAGATCCATCTTCCAAGATGAAGATGGATCTCAAAGATTCGAAAGCGCTCGGCCTACAGATTAAGTAAGTATACTTATTCTTAATGAATATTTGACTGCAAGTCGTTAAATTTCACATGAAAAGTTAATATTAACAACGCAGTTCGTCATGGAACAAGAAATCCAGGAATGTCTTTAGCTATAAAAAACTAAATTAACTTTTTTTTAACAGAATAATAAACGTTTAAAAACCAAGTATTGTGCGATTTTGGATACATTTCTTCTAAGTTTTAATACCACATAAGAACAAATCACGTAATTTATCAATCAGCTGTTCTCAAATATAATCTGAATGGTGGGCCCTTCGCGGCATTATTTACGCTGTCTGCGGACTTGTGTAGCCGGAGCATTACAGTCTTTTAGGAAACATATGACTGGTTAATCAAAGCTCATCTTATGTTTCATCAATTATTTCTTTGTTGAAAAAAAAAAATCGAATTTAAATTTATCAAAACAAAAATTAACATTTTAGGAAGGTGCGGTTTGAGCTAGGCTCTTGGGAATTCGCCAGGTAGCACTATTATTACCACATAAGAACAAATCACGTAATTTATCATGATATATCAATCAGCTGTTCTCAAATATTCTCTCTGATAACATTACTGTCACTGAATTGTTTACGTTCAAAGTTGTTTACTAAGCTGCTAACAACTTCATGATCGTTGCTATCAAAAAAGCCGAAACATATTTAGTCATATTTCTAAACATAATCCGTACGAAGGACGGGTAGCTGCTAGTTTAATTAATAATAAAGTAGTATTCTGATCAAATCACAGTTTAAATGGAGTAATTGGTCACTTTTATGAGCTACCTGTATAAAACGTATTAAATTATTCTAATAATACAGCTTTAATGAAAATGAGTGTTCTAAAGTTGTTAGAATCATTTAGAATAGTCGATAACGTGATGAGAAACTTAGATGTAAATTTAAAGATTCAAACTGAAGAAATCATTATCCGAACTTTAATATAATTTACAATATTATAAACAATATTGTAGCGGATATGAAATTGGAGAGAGTTGGAGGAAAGAAGAGACAAGGTTCTCGGTGTTATCTGCTATGATGTTTACTTTTAAGCCATTAATTACACTGCTTTTGACACTTTTATAGTGTTTACTTGGTAATTAGTAGAATGTTCTATTTGTTTGATTAGACATTAATGGAATGTTATCGAGTATTGTGGAAGGTGCTAGTTTCCTTGATTTATTTATTAAGAAGTTGACAGAAAATTCGAGAGATATCTCAATTGTGAAATTTTATATAAATAGAGGAAGTCTCTTGTAAATCAGTTCAGTTGTCTTTGAAATTTCATCGTGATAAACAAGTTGTGACAGTTCTATATAAACGTGATAATTCTTTCTCTGTGCCTTTGTTAGTGACAATTCTTTTTCCTGCTTAATTCATACCAGTGAGCTACTGAATAGTTTTAATTTGTTGTATTACGGACTAGTGCTACGTAAGTTAAGTGTTCTTTTTTGGCGTTTCTTTTTGAATATTATTGGACAGTTTATTGTACAGTTATTAATTAATTTTAGATCGGCCTTTTAACTTTTAGTGATTGATTCTTGTACAGTTTATTGAAAACTCATTATCAGTTGAACAATATCGTGTTATCTGTAAGACATTACTTAACAGTGAGTGTTGTGATTATTTGTGTAAATAAAGAGCGAATGTAAATTTAAGTGCTGCCAGCGTTATTTTAGACATAGAACCCGTAACAATTTAATATATTCATTTTTCATTATTCAACGAGATGGGATTTAAAAAATATTTGGTGTTGTACTTGTACGAATATTTGAATAACAAGTATCTGGGAAAAGATCATTTCAACGTTGAGTAAATCATGTTTCGCCATCAGATTGATTGAGAAATTCATACTTTGTAGATGTGTGATTTGATTCACTAATAATCTAATAATAATGAAAGTCAGTCCTTCAGACATCAAATTGAGGAAGTTTTATTATTATTATCTTAATCATTGTCTGACCCTCTTATCAGTATGAGAGTATCTTTCGAATAGAGACTGATGCCGATTGCAAAAGTAATCACGTACCAGGCGAATTTTTTTTGGGCAGTTAATACTTCTTGGCGCTGACTCAAGTCCATCTGTAGTAATATGTGCATACAATCTGACTGTCTGGATTATTACTATACTCAAGCAACGGTGCTCGAAGCATAGGTATTTCATTCGACTATTACGTTAAATCAAATACAACTCAAATGAACGTATTGTACATTGTAGCATTTTTACTATAGTTTTCCTCAGCAATTGTGGCTTATTTCCAATTCAAAATTGGCCAGAAATAAATTATAATTGTGGAAGACAATTTCTTTCTCTGCATAGCAAAAATATCCACAGAATATTTTTTTTCTTCCATAATCTCCAAATTTAATCGCTATATAACTTACTGCACATTTCTTGTGATAATATCCATGTCTATATTGTTTCATACTATATATTGTATAGAAAGATCATCTTATCTTAAAGCTAGAACTTATTGCAGACTGATTGTTATAATTTAGGCTGAGTAGAGATTATGAAAATTGTTATAATTTAAGTAGTAATGATGAAAATTGTATCAATTTATACCTAGGCTAAACTAACTTATATACATTATTATATTCTACAACATCTCAAGAAAATTATATATTACAGGCCATATCAATTGTCACAATTCAATTGATCACATCCAAATTCCATTGAAACAACTCACATCCAATTATTATTATCATTACCTTTATCATTATTATCGCGTCCAATATCTCATATCCTAATTATAGGCTTTAACCAGTTCCAACTATCTCATCCAAAATCTACCCATTCCATACAACAAAGTTCGGATCCATTAACATCTTTATGCAAAACATATTCGCTTCTATTGATCTCACATCAAGTGAAAGACATGTATTTATCCATAATATACAGTAACATTATTTATATTATTAAGAAACAAATTTAGGAGAGGTTAACAATCTTTATTGGGACCGATTTGCTCACATAATTTTATTGATAGTGTCACTTCAAAATAATTTCTAATATGTAGAATTTCTGTTGATGTTGTGGAACTCCATAATAAAAGAATAAAATACTGTTAGATGTGACTGGTGAAGCCACGAAACCGCGGTCCAGTGCTGTAATAATAAATTAGTGGAATTGACAACATCTAACAGTGTTTTATTCTTTTAATTTCTAATAGTAATAGCATTATGACGACCTCCCAATGTTAGTAGCATATTGTCATATTGTGGATTTGAACACCATTTAGAACATTCATAAAGTGAGTGTCTGTGTGTTGATTCTAGGCACTGGCCTCAATATTTGAAATTGCTTAAAAAAATGAGGACAGTTGAATCACAGAATCATGAATTGAATGAAATAGAACTGAAAAGTGGAACCGGCAAAATTGTAGTAGGTAGGCCTACCATAAATTTCAAGTTAATACAAGTTTAAAGAAGTACACTAGGTTATTATTGCATGTTTAGAACAATAGCCTACCGATGCCATTTCGTTTTAAAGAGTGGAAAAAGTTCTACTCATAGCAAAACTTATATACTAGAGGATATGTATATAATCCTAAATCATCATTGAATTAATAAGCCAAATTATAATAACTCCACCCCGACACATAGTATTATAGTGGGGTATCATAGTTGAAAAAAAATTATAAAAGTTTATTGAGTAGAGATTCTCTTTAAATGACTATAAAATAATATTTATTTGTGTGCTTATACATAAATAAATTTAAATAATCTCAAGCTACTGAAGAGTTCTCAAACTTCCAAAAATTATTGAAATTTTATTTTTTATGCTACCTATCAGGTTTCTATCCTTACACAATTGTTATCCACTATTTTAATATTATTCAGTAGCATAGCCATTCTTACTGTGTAAACCATAATAATGTAGAAGCTTTTTCTCACTAACTTTTAGTTCTGCATTTTTCAAATGAATTACAGTAGAAAGCCTATTACAGAAACTCAAAATTTATTTTTAGAGGACACAATAATATTAAAAGTTGGCAGATAAATACAAATTAAATTACTCCGATTTTACGATGAACAAATCTCTCTAAAAAAAACTCAGGAATTGGGAGTACCGTACGTAATATTATTTTTGTAAAGGTTTCTCGAATGTAGCTCAAAATAAGAAATAGAAACAGATTATGGCCTGGAAAATGTCTAGTGTCATATTGATTCTAGTCAGCACTAGCCCATAATATAAGTGCCGTGCCTTCTGAAAATGGAATATTATTTCAGTCTTTTAAGGAAGACAATATTAACGTGTAATATTTTAGTTTCTAGTTCAACTTTATTATGGACTATCAAATTGATTGACAATACATTACGACAAAGTAGACAACCACTAACCTTTCCACTCATTTTTTACAAGTTGCATGCGATACAGAAAGAATAATATTTCTATAAACAGAATTTATTAATTTCGAATTCCTTTAATTGCTATTACTTTATACTGAAGACTTCCGCAATGGCGGATATTGACAACAGCATTGAAAAGCTGATGGGAATCGATGATCTCTTATTTTTAACAAACCAGTATGATAACGGTTTGTGGGCCTACGATGTCGTTTTGAACTCCGTTAAATTATTCTATCGCTCAAACTAATGATATCTTGATGGTTAGCTCACTGGAGTCAAATGAATCATGCTTATCGCTACAGATTAAGCCATGTGTGAGTTTACAATTTCATGAAAATTGTTAAATATGAGTCGACAATAACGCAGTTCCAGAATTTGAAAATTGGCTGAGGTCAATCAGGTGTTTTAGACACCCTAGTACTCTAGTAGCCCATTATACTATCGTGCACATTGAAGAATACTGTTACCCCATATTAGATTGATATTTAACACTAAACTTGACACTTGGTTTTCTACGTTGCAAGAATGATTCACATTCTTTATCCATTTCAATAATTTATTGCGATTTTCTGGCTGATTGTAGCAAGAACAACTCGTCGAAAGTTCACTCATGTCAAAAAGTGTACGGTACATACACTACTACAACTAGACATCCTTCTCGTACCGTGAAAAGCCCAAATTCACTTGGAAAATATACCAGTTAACCAGTATGATGCAAAGCGATAAGTAGGCTATCTTACGGTACTCAATTGATATAATTATTCAATAAAATGATAATCAATATTATTCTAAATCAAATTAGAACATAATTTTAGAAGGTAGGAGGTTTTTAAAGTTATTGGAGTGTAATTTTTAAATGGCTAAATCTCAAATGAATGCTTCTTCACAATGTTGTCAATGTTCTGGTCTGGTAGTAGGCCTAAGGCGTCCGACCGGCAATTTTAAGATCCGTAGTTCGATTCACAGCATTGAGTGAATATTTTTGTGCTGTGGTATTTATCGAAGTTTTCAATGTCTGCAGTAGAGGAAATCTTCGGCTTAATTTATAGCATTAAAGGGAGTTTCGAAATTAATTTGCTTAACATATTTAGCAATTTAACAAAAATGGTAACATCTTCCTAAAGTAACTTAGTGAATTTTTAAAGTGTTAACATTGGAAATGAAATTTGAAAATTAATACCCTTATTTAAAAGTGAAATGATAAAAAGCGGGTTAATATTAATCTATTAGAATTAGCATTAGCATTCTCGATCGTATTAATACAAAACTGACAGGGTCAGGTTTCGATTTCTACCATATACAATAATGCTTTGAACTCAAAATGTTCATGCTGCATTGATTAGATGATATATGTATACACTGTTGATTTGGATAATGATGTTTTTAATTAAATTTACGGGTTCTATCTCTAAAATAACGCTGGCAACACTTCAAATTAACACTCGCACTTAATTAACACAAATTATCCACAACTCGCACTAATCAGTTATTTCTTACACAAAAATAAGCAATCAGAAGCAGATAAATCGATAATGTTCAGCGAATAAAGATTTTGCTATACTACTGTTCAAAAATCAAACACTAACTGTTAAAAGGTCAATCAAATATTGAATAATAACTGTTTAACAAACTGTCCAATAATTCAAGAAGCGAAACATAACAGTTGAAACACTACAAACACTTACAAGTCATGGTATAAACTGTTAAAGAAGCCTGAATAATATGTCTAATAATCTGTCACAATATATTGCGATTATCACTTTAACAACAATCGTTCATACAACACAGTTTGTATAAGCGCTCACTGGTAATACGGTTTGTAAGAGCGAAAATGGGAACTGACACTACTGCCAGTTATTGCATTAACGATCGTACCACAACTAACTGACTTTTACAAGAGTTTCTGCTATTTATAGATTTTTCATAATCTAGAAAGAATGAGAAGGTTCTAGATTTCTCTATAAAAATCTAAAGTAAACAAATAAGGATTCTCCCATTTTCCATAAAGTTCTAAGTAAACTTTCCATAGGTCTCTAGATGGACCGCAAGGCGTGGGGAGAAGAGTAATTAATCGCTTCCGGGAATCAATATTGACACAGACAGACAACGCTGAAAATCACTGTTCCTTCGTCTTTCTTTCCATGTCCATAACAGTATTATGGTGGTGGATATCAGTAACGAACAATTATTGTATTATACAGATGTTGTCACAAAGTCACAACCACTTATAATTCTCAATCATTAGGTTTGATAGAGATTGATAAGTGGTTGTGACAACATGTTTATCATTCTTTTTGGGTATCAACTACAATATCACCATCACCAATAATAATAAGGTGATGCTTTTTTCTCTATATTAGGCTGAGTTACTGAAGATAAAAATTTACTTTTTTGATACATTTGATTCAAACTTTCATGCTAGAATTTAATTGGTTTCTTGAACTTGACGTCTATTGAAATAGCCTACTTTCACATCCAATCGAACGAAGTGAATATATATATTGTGAATATATAAAGTCAATATATAATATAAGTGAATATAATATATATATATAAGTGAATATATGGATATATTAATAAACTGCAGAGAATCAAGTTTCCATCTTTGATGTCAAGGTAAAGGGCAATCAATCAGTTTGCAGTCCTTAATTTTTTTTGCTTCCTGCTACTTTGAATTTCATTAAAAAGTGGAAGAGTCAATTCCACTCCAATTTAATTTCAGCATTATTTGATATGTTACCTATTTCAATTACAATTTATTTAACCGTTACATTTCTTTATAAATTCCTACTGCTAATACAATTTATCACTCTCATTTTAAATAAAACATAGGCAGAATTTATTAATTTCGAATTCCTTTAATTGCTATTACTTTAATTGCTATTTACTTTATCCGCAATGGCGGATATTGACAACAGCATTGAACAGCTGATGGGAAGTCTTCAGTATAAAGTAATAGCAATTAAAGGAATTCGAAACTAATAAATTCTGTTTAAGTATATTTGTCAGTTTATTCAATTGTCAGTCACTTCAAACTAACTTATAAAACATAGGCTTCAATAATGGAATTCAATTAGTTTTCCTTATAATGAAAATTTGTCAATCAGTGATCGAACCTATTGATTACGATAACGACCAAATCAAAAGAAGAATTGGAAAAGGGTTCAAAATTAAAACATTATTACCGTACTAGTACCGAACTAATATTATGAATTATGACTCAGTTCAACTAAGCAATCTCATTCACCCCTTACTTCCAAAGTTTTTGGAATTAACAAAAAACAAGCGTCTTATAATAATAATTAGCATTCATCATTCATCACATAAGGTTTTCACATCTGTAATTTAGACACAGAGTTTAGCAATATAGATGAGTCAAATGATTGTTTTGAACCTCTGATAAAATTATAGGTGGGACAAGATTTTTTCCTGGAAGTAATTCAGATGGCTGCTATTTTTGTATGGTAATCATTCAAATTTTTAAGGACCATGGCTTAATAACAGGACTGCAGGAGATTATAAATTGAGTGTCATGAAATTATTAGGTATCAACCTATATACGGTACTATAGATATCAAGTTAAAATGCCGTCTAATTCAGCCGTCATTACAATGCATGGCCTAATATCCACATTCTTAATGAATACTTTATAGACAATAATTGTAGCAGTTGAAACTACAGCAAGAGTTTCGAAAAAAAATAGCAAAGGATTAAGATTACAGAGAATAATAATTCTAAGAGTTTCCAAAAACAATCGATTGTAAAACTGCTGTATATTATCAGTTTGAAAATTTAAAGGAATAGCATAAATGAATGGCTCAACTTATTGAAATTATAAATGTTAAATTAAATTACTTTTTCATCTTTTAAAGTTTGAAGATATAGTTCAGTAGGCTATAATACCTTGTATACAGAATAATATTTAGATTATTTAATGAGTTATTCAGATTTGCATTTGAAGGAAGTAAATCAAAATTCAAACATTATTGTATTTACTCGCTGCAATAGATTTAATTTTTTCTCTAAATCTTTGAAAATTTGCCGTTTAGCATAGTAAGCTAATATACTAAAAAATATTTTGATAAATGAATGGAATTTATTCAGATATACATTTGAAGGAAGTCGATCTATATATTTAAATTGGTGTATTCATAAAGCATACATTTCAATAAGAAATAACTGATTTGAAAAGATTGAATACAAATACATCTCTATTCAAATAAATAAACAATTTCTACAAGGCATATATTTTATTAATTTTCTTATTAGGTAGGCCTATATAATTTATTCGCATTATATTTTGCAGATACTGTATGTCTAAAAAAGGAAGCTTTTGCTATTGAATCAAGTTTGATTAGAAAATATGAAATAAGATAAAATACAATTAATAAAATACATCAAATAAAGATAAACGTTGTGAGAAAATTTAAAACATATTTATCACATAAAAATTTGATTTGACTCTATTTTTTCATAAACAGTAAATTGACCCTACTTCTAGCATAAGTTTACCAGCATAGAAAAACATTGGATAAATTTCACAGTTTCGAAAAGAGTGTTCTATTTCTTTATAAAAAATAGAAGTTGACTTAAAATTCAATGTTACAATAATTTTACAGGCGACCAAAATTACTTGAAACTCACGGTATTTGAGTTGAAGTGACTGCTGTGAAAATAGCGATTTGAACGGCGAGAAAAATATGCGGAGAGCTCATGCCGGCTGGGAGTCTGAACTTCGACTGAGCACTGAGCGGAAGGCTCCAATCGCTGAGATCTGAAAGCCCTGAAGGGCTCCTCCTCAACTGTAACCCCCACTCCCACCCAATCAACACACAAGACCTGATTATTTATCGGTTGATACTAAAAAAAATATTCACTGTAAAATAAAAGTGAAAAGGTATATTATTCCTAATGTTTGAGAAGAAAAATATTAGTTTTCATACTTAATCAGTTTCAGAGTGCGCACTAGTAGCACACTTTTCATTAATGTTAGTTGAAAAGGAGTTCAAGAAATATAGACTCGACACATGTGTTACTTTGAAAAAATCAGTAAAAAATTCATGTAAGTTAAGTCTCGTGACAACGTTGTTCAATTTTTAAAAAACAAATTTATTGTCACTGGAACTTTTACAATATTAAAATTAGATTAGATCAAAATTAAATAAGATCAAAATTAGATAATTCAATATACATATGAATTGGGTGAGTCTTCTCTCCACGATGGAGTACGCTGGACTGGCTCCCGAATGGAAAAAGCGGTGGGAACTGGCACTGCAAAGCCATACTGAAGAGTAGACAGTTTCCACGAAACTAGCTGATCTAGCTGCTGAGCACGAATGTAATCAGGATGTAACTCCTCCATCCCTAAAGAGAACTTCAGGGGTTGGTTTGGAAGTTCGATCAGGTGGACCTCCTTTGAAGACTTTTCTGTAAACTGCGAATGCAATGATAATGCCAAAAATTATTACTGCGTACAACACAATAGTATAGATGTTCAAGTCCGAGGTGAAGTATGCACTTTGAATCACTGGGGATATCACATTAGTGTTCAGTTTATCAATGTCCAAATTTTTTATGTTGATTTTAAAGTCTGTTAACTGATGGTCTTGCAGTTCTAATTCGAAATCTTCTATAAATTTCGGGTGTCCTCTAAGCTCAGAAGAGTGAATTAGTTGTTTTCCTTTAAAGAATATTCTTCCTTCACTTGTGTCTATGAAAAAGACCCCTTGCAATATTTTGACGGCAGTGTTTGTGTTGCTTTCAATGTTAAATGTCTCTTTTTTCGGCAAGATCGCGAGATATTGTTGAATTTCTGGAACCCATTTCAGGAGATTTTCATGTATTTCGAGTGTAGTGTATTTGCAGTAATCTGTGGTACCAGAAGAGATGATAGCTTCTTCGCAGTTCAGTTGCTGATGGGAGATGTCTTCAGATGAGCATAGATATTCTGAATCAACTAACAGTTTACATTTCTTTTCTAGCCCTTCAATCCTGACATTTCCTATTTTATCATAAGACTTTAACAAGTACTTATTTCTTGGCAAAATAGTTGCAAACCCTGATTTTAATTTAGTTGGAATCGAAAATAATTTATATAAATCAAATACTACTTCTTCAACAATTGGAAATTCAAGGAAATAAATTATTTCATTGTCAATCAATTTACAGTCTACGTTTACTAATTTTTCTATCTCTAACATCTTATCATACCTTATTTCTATGGGAAGTTTCTTATCATAATACTTAGATATTTTAACAAGTTCAATAAACAATTCTCTAGTAGATATTATACTGGGATGAAGAACTCCAACTTTACAAAATGAAATTGAATTTTCAATATCCTGAACAACATTCAACATAATATTATAAGCGATAAGTAATTGATTCAGTATATCTTTAATTTTTTCTAATTCTACAAAATCATTCAAATTATTTTTTACCATAAGCAGTTTTTGTTTCAGTTCTTCAAAATTTTCATTGACTAACAAAATTGTTTTATTGAATTCTACGATGATATCATTACTAATAGAATAATGTTTAGTCATTTGACTAATCAAATTATTTTGATTGTTATGAAGTTCAAAAATCAACTTATCATATTTTTCGCCATCGTAAGCATCTAAATTTCCAGTTATAAATTTGATTATAGATCCTACACCATTAATTAAACCTCTTTTGTTTCGTTTCTTATTGTCGTTACCTAAAAGTACAATTTCAAGTTTTTCTTCAATAACAGATTTGGTATGATTGATAAATTTCAAATAATTAACTGCTTCCCTTAACTTACTACTATTATCTGTAACATAATCAATTTTCTTACTTAAACTAATATTACTCCAAAAATAATAGGTTACATTCTTATAGTATTCATTTAACTTATCAAATTGCAAAAACATTAAATTCAAATCAAAATTATGTACAAAAACGTGAGAAGTAAACTCTAGCTTAGCTGTACCTAGGTGAATTGGAACAATTCCAGAATTTACTGTTACATTTTTAATTTCTATTGCTGTTCCTGAAGTGGCTCCGTGCAGGATGAGGAGGGACCTGGAACAGGATTCGAATTGTCAGTTGTAGTTTGAGTCACTGCTTCTAGTAAGTTAGTTTTGTCATTTTCGTTAAGTTTCCTTGGTCTTTTAATTTTCGATAGGTGTATTTTGGATTTGGTGTTATGATGTCTGGGAATAATTTTTGCTGTTTTCAATTCTTTGTTCACGGATTCAATCTTTTCTTTATTATATTTATTTTTAGTCTTACTTTGCTTCTGCATATTTTTTATGTAAATTTCTGAAGGAATATCGGGCAATACTTCTCTATTGACATTCGCTTTTTCAATTACTTTTTCTTTAGTTGTTTGATTAGTCTCCCTAATGTGTTCGTACAGGTGTTTGGTCTTTTCTTTATGCTGGTTGATATAGTCACTCATAATTTGTTTATTTATGTCAATGTCCAGCAAAGAGTTGGCGTTGATGTGTCCGTACAGAATCTCGAATGGGGTTAATTTAGTGACGGAGTGGATGCTACTGTTATAAGCTAGAATTGCATGTTTTACTTTTTTCTCAATAGAGTCACCTTTAAACTGTGTTTGATTATTCAAAAGTCTTATATGTTCGATTAGGGTTGAATGAAGTCTTTCACACATGCCATTGGAAGGAGGGTGTTGTGTACTTATAAAATGAATTTTTATTTTATGTAATGCCATTAATTCTTTAACAACATTGTTGTTGAATTCAGTACCGTTGTCTGAAACTATTGTTTCGGGAACACCATGATGACTAAAGTAGTTCAGTAATTTATCTACTATTTCTACCCCTTGTGCACCTGTAAGAAGGTAAGCTTGGGCGTAACGTGAAAAACTATCTATTACTGTTAAAAATTTTCGTTTATCAAAGGTCACACTATCGATATTGTTATGAATTTATGTGAATAAAACAGTCAGAGGCGTTTTAAACATGGATTTTATTAAAGAATAACTTTTGGAAAATTAACACTTGAACTGCTTAACACGAACTCAACTATTTATCTTCTCTTGGAAAACCTCCTCAAGCTTTCAAACATTGCAAACATTATATTTGCTATTACCAGCTGATTTTTACATAAACAACTTGTCACCTGGCCGTAGCACTGCTCCCTCCTTAAGACTGTTCTGTCCCAGAACAGTTACAGGTCTGCAGATTGGGGGTGGCCTTACTGGATACAACTGACTAGCTGCCCATGGAGCAAACATGCAAACTGAGATGGTAATCCCAGTTTCTTTGAAGATTGTTTCAATCATTGGCCTCACGATTTTCCAGTCCAACCCATCATAGCCACAACCTAATCGGGGAATTCCAAGCTGCTTCACTCCCAGAGTTTGAAGACAATTCCGCAGATGATTTAGGCTCTCCCACAAGGCTTGATAGGTGGACTCCTGCTGAGGTTGATCTTTTGTCACCAAGCAGAAGAGCTGTTTTCCTTGCCTCTGAAGGTGTAGTGTTCTTCCAACAGCTGGTCTCTGAAGTTCCAGATCATTCAGTCCTCCAAACTTTTTCCTAAATACTGTAGCAATACCCCGAGAAGCTCCAAGATTTTTAGCTACACAGTGAGCCAGAGCATAGTCTTTTGGTAGGGTGAACAAATCTTGATAACAGACTTTTGTAACCTCAGCTTTCTGGAACATGTCCAAATTGGCCATAAATTCTTCAAAGTTGTGATCAACTGGTTGAATAGTTCTCACATCTTGGGCATTACCTGCAGTATTGTCTCCCTGGAATGGTGCCAGTCGATTGAAGTGGACAACTCTTGGTTTTCCTCTAGGTTTCTTGATCCGGTAGACTACATCATTGATTCTAGTAACCACTTCAAAAGGTCCATCCCAGGAAGTCTGTAATTTGGGGGAGTACCCTTGACGTCGCTGTGGGTTGTAGAACCAAACTAAGTCTCCAGGCTGGTATCCACCATGATCTGCCTTGATATCATAGCGTTCTTTCATCTTGTCACTGGTTCCTTGGATGTTGGTTCGAACAATCTCATGAATCTCATCCATCTGTTTCCGAAACTGGGTGACATAGTCCTCTCCTACCAAATCCTCTCCAGGGGTACATCCAAACTTTAAGTCACAAGGCAGTCTAATATCTCGCCCAAACACTACCTTGGCTGGTGAAAGTTTTGTAGACTCATTGACAGAGCTTCGGTATGCCATCAGGAATAGGTGAAGATATTGATCCCAGTCTCGTTGATGCTTGGATACAACTTTTGACAGGTATTTTCCCATGGTCCTGTTCATACGCTCCACCATTCCATCTGACTGAGGGTGAAGGGGTGTAGTCCTTGTCTTATGGATTCCCAGCACCTCACATATACGGGAAAACACTGAAGACTCAAAGTTCCTTCCTTGATCAGAATGTAACTCTAATGGGACACCAAACCGACTGACAAATTCCTTGATTATTACATCAGCAACACTGACTGCTTCTTGATTTGGCAAGGCATAGGCTTCGACCCATTTGCTGAAATAATCCATCACTACCAGGATATACTTATTCCCACTGTCAGACAATGGAAATGGTCCAGCTATGTCAATGGCTATTCGCTCAAAAGGTGCTCCAACATTGTATTGTTTCATGGGGGCCTTCTTTCTATGCAAGGGGCCATTTGCAGATGCACAAACAGTGCAATTGCGACACCAGTTCTTGACATCTTTGCTTGAATTTGGCCAGTAAAACCTCTCTCGTACTTTCTCCAGTGTCTTATGAACTCCAAAATGGCCCCCAGAGACTCCATCATGTATTTGTCTCAGCACTTCAGGAATCCTTTTCCTGGGAACAATAATTTGCAGCTTATGCTGATCACCAGCTGCATTCTCTAGCTTCCTTTTCAGGATTCCTCTGTCTTCCACAATAGAGTCCCATTGTGCCCAGAGGGACTTGACATGTGGTGGAAAAGGTGCTATTTCTTGCCAACTAGGTCGTCTTGCAGAACGTTTCCACAACCATAGGTGCTTCAGATCAGGGTCTTCTTCCTGATCCTTAAGTAACTCAGCACCTTGCCAGTGGTCATTGGCAATAGTTGTCCTATGTACCAAAACTTCCTTCCCATCCTGGCGTGAGCAGTGTTTGCAGTCCTCCTCACAGGGTCTTCGAGAAAGGGCATCAGCATTCAGGTGACTATTTCCAGCTCGGTGTACAAATTTAAAGTCATATTCTTGTAAGTGCTGGATCCATCTTGCCACTTGTCCTTCAGGAGACTTGAACCGGAGAAGCCATGTCAAGGATGCATGATCAGTTCTCAGCAGGAATTGACGTCCATATAAGTATTTGTGGAAGTGGCTGATTGATTTCACTACTGCTAGCAGTTCTCTTCTAGTAACACAGTAGTTACGCTCAGGTTTTGACAGCACCTTGTTAAAATATCCAATGACCTTTTCCTCCCCATCTTGCTCTTGAGAAAGTACTCCACCAATTGCTGTGTTGCTGGCATCAGTGTCAAGAATGAACTTGCCTTCAACTCTTGGGTAAGCCAATATAGGTGCTTGGCAAAGTGTCTCCTTTAGTCTGTTGAAGGCCTGCTGGCAATTTTTGTCCCAGAGAAAACTCTGTTTCTCCTCTGTCAGCTTGATGAGGGGTTTTGCTATACCAGAGAATCCCATCACAAACCGTCGATAATATGTGCAAAGGCCAAGGAAACTCCGCACTTCTGATTTGTCTTTGGGCACTGGCCACTTGGTTATGGCTGTTACCTTCTCAGGATCCATAGACACACCTTTATCAGATACCACATGCCCTAGGTAATTAACCTGTCTTTTAAACAGATGGCACTTCTTTGGGTTGAGCTTCAGGTTAGCTTGTCTTAGTCTTTCAAATACTTGCTTCAAGTTTTCCAGCTGATGTTGGAAAGACTTTCCCAAGACAATGATGTCATCCAGGTAGACCAGGCAAGTTTCCCATGACAGTCCCCTCAACACATTCTCCATTAATCTTTCAAAGGTTGCTGGAGCATTACACAAGCCAAATGGCATCACAGTGAATTGCCAAAGACCTTCTCCGATTGAAAATGCAGTCTTTTCTTTGTCCTTAGGTTCAAGTCCAACTTGCCAGTATCCACTTTTCAGGTCCAGAGTCGAAAACAACTTGCAACCTTCCAGGCTATCCAGTGTGTCATCAATTCGAGGTAGAGGGTAACTGTCTTTTTTGGTGACATCATTCAGAAGACGATAGTCCACACAGAACCGGAGTGTATTATCCTTTTTTTTTACAAGCACCACTGGTGAAATCCAAGGGCTATTGGATGGTTCAATTATACCTTCATTTTCCATTTCCTTAATTATTTTTCTAGCTTCCTCTCTTTTAGCCAGAGGTAACCTTCTAGGGTTCTGGCGGATGGGTTTGGCATTTCCAGTATCTATTGCATGCTCAACTATGTTGGTTCTGCCTTTTGGGCCCTCTCCTATATCAAAAATACCCTGATAATTAGTTATGAGGTCCCTTACTTCATTTTGTTGTTCTTTGACTAGATCTTGACAGGATACTTCAACAAAGGCCTTCAGCTTCTCTGGGAGACACTTCTTCTGTGGTTGAGTTGTCTGCATTTG
Organism: Conomelus anceps; assembly: GCA_948455865.1. Taxonomy (NCBI): domain Eukaryota; kingdom Metazoa; phylum Arthropoda; class Insecta; order Hemiptera; family Delphacidae; genus Conomelus; species Conomelus anceps. The sequence continues at coordinate 51,923,203 of OX418218.1, read as the reverse complement.
TTGTATGACAGATGTGACTGGTGAGCAATGTCCCAAAGTACTACTTCTCTTCAAAGTAACTTCATAATCATTCACATTCATCAAGAGGACAGGGAATTCTTGGCTAGTAAGAAAAAGTGTCCTAGCCACTAGGACACCATGACCAAGCTCCTCCTCATGGATTTCTGGCTCTAGCAACACATTAATCCCCACAGGGACATCCTCCTTTGTCGTAGCATGAGTCACAATCTGGCTCCTTGCTGGTATTGTGATTTCTTTCAGCAGTTGTATTTGGGCTGTACAGTCTTTTCCAGAGTGTAGAACAACTTCATCTCCACCAATGGTCAATGTCTTCCTTCTAAGATCCAACTCTAGGCCAAAAGTAGAAAGAAAATCCAAGCCTAGTATGACTTCTTCACTAATCTCTGCCACAAGTACACAATGTTTAAAACAGGCCTTACCAATCTTGAAGGTGGCAATCATCTCTCCACAGACACTCACAGGCCCACCTGTAGCAGTTTTCAGCTTCCAGGTTGTTGGTGAGATATCTTGCTGGTTAGCTACTGTTTTGGAGTTTATTATTGTCTTAGTGGCTCCAGTATCTATAAGTAATTTATAGGAGCTTCCATTCACCATTCCATTAATGTAAAGACTGTGGGGTTTATCAGATAACATTGCAATGACTGGTTTTGTACACGGGGAGAGGGTCTTCTGTCTACAGGTTGATGGTTGCCCCTTTACATCAACCCTCTTTAGTTTTCCTGATTCTTCCCAGTGGTTGATTTATTTGGGCACTTATTATGCAGGTGCCCTCTCTCTCCACAGCACCAGCAACGTATCTCCCTCCTTCCTGTTCTTAACTTTTCTATGACTTTCTTCACCAATTCTTCCAGAGACTCATCACTACTATCCTTTGCTTCAACAGCCCGGACTCGGGCATTACCCTTCACTGATTGTCGTACTGCTTCGAATTCCAAAGCCTGGGTGAGGGCCTCACTGAGTGTCTGAGGGCGAGCCAATTTAATAGCTTGTTGAGTTTCAGGTTCCCAAAGACCATCCAGGAACCTCTCAATGGCTAGAATCTCATATACTCTATCATCCACAGATGGGTAGGCTTTTCTTACCAGGTGGGCAATATCACTTTCAAACTCTTGGAGTGATTCGTTTGGCTTCTGGATCCTATTCTTGAGTTGTGAACGGTAAAGTTGATCCATGTGTTGATGGCCAAACCTCATTTCTATGTGTCTCAGAAGCACATCGAAGTTCTGCCTATCAGCCATAGGGATTGTTTGGAGAACTGCTAATGCATCTCCACGGAGTGACAGGCTAAGCATTGCAGCTTTCACTGCAGGTGTCCAGCCATGTATGTCAGCAGCTGTCTCAAGCAAGGAACGGTAATCTTCCCATGGCATCTTTCCATCAAAAGTGGGTAGCCCAATTGGATGACTTGGCAGGATGATAGGTGCTTTTTGATAACTTACAGAAGTGTCTTCTCTAATTTGATTAACAGAGGCAACATCAACCATAGAGATTGATCTTTCAATGCCATTATTGTGTTTCTGTAGTTTTTCAAACTTCTTTTCAAATTTATCTTCCATGTTTTTCATTTTCTCTTCCATGTCTTTCATTTTATTTCTTACAAAATTATGATTTTTCTCAAATTTATCTTCCATGTTTTTTATTTCATTTCTTAAGAAATTATGATTTTCCTGCAATTTTTCCTCAAATATATCTCTGTTCTCTTCTAATTTTCTTTCCAAAGCTGACTTTAACTCACCATATGGGGTTTCAAAGAGGAATATGTCCGGATCCAAACCTTCCTCAACCAATGCCACACGAAGTCGTTCTTGCAGAATAGCTTTATTACCACTTATTTCAAGATCTCGTTCTTCTAATTCTTGTTTTAATTCACTCACTTTCAAACATGAAAGTTTTAAACCTTTTCCAGCCATTTTAAATCTCAAACCAGTATAACTGTTAAAAGTAAACACAAAAAAATGGATGAACAAATGAATAGTTGAAAAACACTAATAAAATCACTTTTCGAATAGATAAACCCACCTCAAATGCACTTATCCCACTTCTGACACCAATTGTTATGAATTTATGTGAATAAAACAGTCAGAGGCGTTTTAAACATGGATTTTATTAAAGAATAACTTTTGGAAAATTAACACTTGAACTGCTTAACACGAACTCAACTATTTATCTTCTCTTGGAAAACCTCCTCAAGCTTTCAAACATTGCAAACATTATATTTGCTATTACCAGCTGATTTTTACATAAACAACTTGTCACCTGGCCGTAACTATGAATAGTTTGAAGTGGTTTTGATGCAGTAGGTGTAAGATTCATTTCTAAGTTCAATGGCACTCTCTCATACTTTGTTTTCAAACATATATCACATTTGTTGATGAAGTTTTGAATTCGGTTTCGGACGTTTGGCCAGTAGTATTTCCTTCTAATTTGCTCAAACGTTTCTACTATTCCACGGTGATTATTTTTGCCTATATGATAGTTCTCAATTATCTCATTTATTTCTTCTTCGTTGGTCACATCAATTAGTTTTTTTGTGCATCGAACTAGAATTAGTTGAGTATTTTTAAAATATGTTGCAATTACTACAGTAAATCTTTCATAGAAATTATGCTCGAAATACAAGCAGTATTTAACATTTGGGACTAAGTATTCTTTAACAAATTCTACTACATCTTTTTCAAAATTATTTTCTGAAAGTTCTACTAAGATTCGGCATTTGTTTTCAAATAGTTTTTGTATTTTTACTTTGCGGAGTTTGTATTTAACTAATGATAAGAAGACTTGATTTTTTGCAAAATTTATGGGTTCATCAAGGGTTTGAATTCCGACTATTACATTTCCTTCATAATTAGAGTGTCTAGTTTGATCATCAGAATCTTCTTCTTCTTGTAGGCCTATGTCATCGCGTGTTTCGTTAGCATCTACATTACCTACCATAGATTGATTGTCAAATTCAGGGAAATGTAATTCAATAGCTTCGTTTATTAGTCTATTTGCTTCTTCATTACCAACTTGCTGTGAGGTACTTGGGTTAGTATCGTTATTATTCAGTTGTATTCTAGATAGAGCATCTGCATTTTGATTAAGTTTACCTTTCTTATAACAAATTTCATAGTCGTATTCTTCAAGTTTCAATCTCCAACGGAGAAGTTTTGAGTTAGGCTCTTTTACTGAAAATAACCACTGTAGAGGCTTATGATCAGTATAGATTTTGAATTTTTGACCATATAAATATGGGCGGAAGTGTTTTATAGCCCAAACTATAGCTAACAGTTCTTTTTCGATTGCTGAATATCTAGTTTCACTATCATTCAGCGTCCTACTTGCATAAGCTATAGGTAGGTCTGCTCCATTTTTCATTTGACTGAGTATGGCTCCTACTGCAATATTTGAGGCATCGGTTGTCAATAAAAATTCAGACGAAAAATCAGGATATTGGAGTATTGGGTCATTAGATAGAATTGTTTTGCAATGTTCAAAGCATTTTACATAATCATCATCGTTTATATTGATCTTTACTCCCTTTTTTAGGCGTTTTGTGAGGGGTTTTGTTATATCTGCAAAATTTTTAATGAATCTTCTATAATAACCTAGTAATCCAAGGAATCCTTTGATTTCTTTAGTGGTTTTAGGTATTGGATAATTTTTTATTGCTTTTATTTTGTCTGGGTTAGGTTTTACCCCTTCTGGTGTGACTATATGCCCTAAATATGCCACTTCTTTTCTTAAGAACTCTGTTTTGTCTGGCTGTATTTTAAAATTAGCACCTCGAAGTCTCTCAAATACTTCCTTCAATCTTTGTATGTGTTCTTGTAGGCTTGTTGAATAGATTATGATATCGTCTAGGTAAACAAGACAAATTTCGTTATGAATCCCCCTTAAAATATTATTTAAAAGGCGTTGGAAAGTGGGAGGGGAGTTTTTTAGCCCGAATGGCATTCTTAGGAACTCATAGTGACCAGTGTCAGTCGAAAAAGCTGTTTTTTCTATGCTATTGGGATGCATCTGAATTTGATGGAACCCACTTGCTAAATCGAGTGTTGTAAAATATTGACATCTTCCTAATTTGTCTAATATTTCAGAAATATTTGGCAATGGGAATCGATCATCTATTGTCTTGGAATTTAGGCCTCTGTAGTCCAGTACAATCCTAAATTTCTGTTTACCAGAAGAATCACGTTTTTTAGGTACTATCCAAATTGGTGAGTTCCATGGTGAATGGCTTGGTCTTATTATTTCTTGATCTAGCATCTCTTGAATTTGTCTGTCAACTTCTGCTTTATAGATTACAGGATAGCGGTAATTTTTTGAATATACAGGAATTTCATCAGTTGTCCTGATAACATGGTTTACTTGATTTGTGAATGTTAACTTATTTCCTTCTACATGAAAAATATCAGCATATTCTTTAACTAACTTTAATATTGCATCCTTTTCTTCAAAATTCATGTGTTCGGTTCTTATTGTTGAAAGGTCTAATTTAGTATTTTCAAATTCCAAATTGTTTAGATTGATTTTTGGGTTTTCATTTACAATAACTGGAGGCTTATTTGATTTGAATGGAACTAGGTCATAATCTCTTAAGTCTTCAACTTTGAATGGACGAGTGATTGTTAGTTTTTTGTTTTCAGTAGATGAGTTTGTAATAAAACATATTGCTTTGTTATTCTCTACTTTCAATATAGACTGTGGGATTTCTAAACCGGATAGGTTTTGATAGTTGAGTAAGCATTCGCCGTGTGACACATTTTCTACTGGAATTGCAATCATCTTCTGACTACGCGCTTCTATTAAGTACGTCCAAGTGCGAGTAGGTTGATTCACCCTAACAGGTTGCATCTTTTCATTGTTATTAGCTATATCCGATGTATTGAAAAACAATATAGGCACATACTTATTTCTATAGTACAATTTATTGTTAATGAAATCCAATCTCATATCTAATTGTTTCATTGTGTCGAGTCCCAACAAAAGATCAAAATCATTGTGAAAGTCAAATACAAAAAAATCAAATTTTCTATTTCCTAATAATGGTATTTTAGTACTAAAATTTTCTTTAGATTTACCATGGGCTGTAGTTACTTCAAACGGGTCTGGCTTTAAAAATTCTTTGAAACATTCTAATCCTATTGTTTTCTTTACAAATGACTTTGTGCTACCAGTGTCAATGAGAACTCTAAAATTTGTTTGAGGGTCAAGGAAGTATGGAAGTTCGTTTCGGTCTATTTGTAAGTTCATTATTGAAAATTTGTTCCGAGGCTTGTTTCTCCTAAAAAATAATTCGATTCAGTTTCATCAAAAGTCATTTGAGTATTAAATTCGTCAGTCAAAGCTGAACTTACAAATTCGTTCGAAAAATCGTCAGTCATTGCAAGATTTTCAAAGTCATTCGGGAAATTGTCTGTCAAATTTATGTTTTCAGGAATAGCACTCAAATTGTCATTGTTTGTAGCCTGTCCTGTAAGTTGATTAAGTCGAGGATTCTTTTTAGGTGGCTCAAGCTCAGTGTTTCTCGTTGAAATACTCATAGGAGTAGGTTGAGAATTTGTCTGTGGTCTATGTTGAGGAATAAACGGTTGTCTATTGAACATGGGTCTTTGTTGGTTATTCATAGGGGAAAAGTTACGAAATTGTTGGTTATTTGACGACCATGGCGGTGTCATTGGCTTTTGAAAAATTGGCTTCTGGAATTGATTGAATTGCGGAATATGCTTGTTGTGAGGATAGTTTGAGATTGGTTGAGGAATTGGTCTCTTATTAAAATTAATACTATTATTCCTATGTTTGTATTGCATTTCGTTCAACAACATATTCAAAGCTTCAGAAAGACTGTCTGGGTTTCTGGTTCTCATTAGAGATCCCATAGGTTCGTTTAGCCCTCGTAAAAACACTCTAAGGGCGAGTTTCTTAGCATATTCACATAAAATAGACGAGGCTGCTGCCATCTTAGTAAGAAAATACGCATGTTGCATGTTCAATACTTTCTGAATACGATCATGAAATTGAAAGGGACTCTCGCCACTTTCCTGCTTCATTTCTACCATTTCAATATTTAAAGTGAAACAATCTCTTTTATCGAGATACCCGTCGAGGAGTACCTTTCTTACTTCTGGCCAAGCATAGGTGTTACCACTAGTAACCAATTCTAGTGCTTTGCCTTTTAACTTCGATACTATCGTCGAGAATAAATACTCATTTTGAAAATCATCTATGTTAGATTGTACATAAAACTTAGCTACTAATTTATCACAAATAGAGACAAATCTATTGAGTAACAAGGGTTCTCCAGAGAATTCTGGTATCATATCTAAAAATTCTTTTTTTAGAGTAGGCGTTTGCACTTGTGACTGTGAAGTAGCCATTTTGTAAATTGAATAAAATAATCTAATAAAATTACAAATTGAAAGTGATAAAAATGATATAAACTTACACTAAAAAGAATTCTATGCTCATCGCTTGTCTGATGTTCGCTCAGAGGTGGGATGTCTGCAATTATCTCAGCAATTGAGTTCGTTGGTTGGTGATATGGTGATTGATTCGGAGATCGAAATTGGATATCCAAAATATTAACTGCACTGCACTTCGAAGTTTGAGACGAGTTCAGTTTTCTTCACAGAATCACACAACACAGTTTTTATAGTCGCGGATGCGAGATTTTATTCGACACGATCGTTAACAGTTGAAACTGATGAGTTATTTTCATTAACTCCCGACCGTGTCCTACCGACTGCGCCAGTTAAGTCTCGTGACAACGTTGTTCAATTTTTAAAAAACAAATTTATTGTCACTGGAACTTTTACAATATTAAAATTAGATTAGATCAAAATTAAATAAGATCAAAATTAGATAATTCAATATACATATGAATTGGGTGAGTCTTCTCTCCACGATGGAGTACGCTGGACTGGCTCCCGAATGGAAAAAGCGGTGGGAACTGGCACTGCAAAGCCATACTGAAGAGTAGACAGTTTCCACGAAACTAGCTGATCTAGCTGCTGAGCACGGATGTAATCAGGATGTAACTTGTATGAATCATCATCTGATAATTATTATTACATTTATTTTTCAAACGCTCCAACTTGACTTTACTAAATTTTCTCATTGATAGGCCTACTTGAAAGAAAAGATCTAAGCACAATAAAAATGAAAACGTCAACAGTTTTGCTGTAAAAAAATAAAGATGATAATTGAGCTTTTCATCAGCCTTCGTAATGTTCAATTTTTTTTATTTTCAAATGTAAACAGCGAGAGCCCGAGCTGTCCAATGTTTTGAATGTTACTAGTCAAAACTAACCTACAGCCTATAGTGGAAATCTGTTTTACATCATGAATATTTTTATATTCAACCCTCAAACTCAAAAATCAATAGCGATCTCACTTGGGCTGTAAGGAAGCTATATACCAAGTTTCACGAGATTAGAATCTTCCTTTCAAGCGCTAGGGACTATGGGGCACAGACGGATGGACGGACAATGGCACGATTTCAATAAGGCCCTGTCGGGTCCTTAATAAACTAGTACTGTGGTTCTGTGAACAGTAGTCCTCACGCTCAAGAATAAGGGTGATTTTACAGAGGTTCCACAGAGGAACATACTCGATGTAATCAATGATAATTTTATTCCTGGATTTCTTGTTCCATTACGAACTGCCATGATAATTTATTGTCATTGCAAAATTTCCAATGGGTGTAAACTCGCCCAGCGCAATCGTATTTACTAGATAACTATCACAGTCTATGAAAAAAGTTGAGACTATCTTAGTATGGGGTCCCATCTTGTGAGCCAAACACCAATGTAAGCTACTACACAAGAGTGCACCATTTCTTGGCACGATTGAAATATTGAACCAAACTTGTAGAAAAACTGAATCACACAATAGCCAGAAATTTAGCCTAATTAATAAATCAGGGGTTTATTCTTACAAGCAGCCACACAACAATAGCAAGTTGATAACAACAGCGCAAAATCAGTAGGCTATTTTGACAAATCAAATTTTGATTTATCAACTCTGGCTACGTTCTAGGCCACTGGTAGAACATTCTAGTTTTATTGAGAAAATTATTGTTTATTGTCAAATAAATAACCTAAAGTCAATTCACTTCAATCTTGAAACCCGCTGCTGTTATACATATTTTTGCTTATTTTGTAAAATATATCAATAGTTAATGACTAAAATCTTTTATTTGATTCTTCAACTCATTTGACATGAAACCTATTCAATTAGCCACCTAAATGTAAACCCTATAGGTGTTTGAGCAGTGGCGTAACGTTTTCCTATTGGGCCCCCCCGCAACCGAGTTTCCGGGCCCCTCTCCTCAAAATCATATAAATACCCCCCTCACCCTTGCCACCTTCCCCCTGAAAAACTTGCATATTTTGTGGACAGTTATCATAATTATGTAAGGACTAAACACCTTTTTCTCTATTAAATTGTCATTGATTAGTCTAATACGGGTTTGGCTGTAGCCTACAGGTTCCTGAAAGACGGAAATAGTTGAGAGTTAATTTTATTATAATGAATTATTAACTCCATAGAACATAGAAACCTTGAAATTAATTGTCTTCATAGGATCCACATTCACAGCCTCCTGGGTATCAGCTCCGCTCCTTGTCCCAGAAGTGGTGTTCTCTCAGAATTCGGCTCGTTCGCGCACACGGACACAGGTTAAATTTAAAAAGGCACTTAATCTTAATTACGGCGACATTTTTTAAGCAGAACTTTTCTAGTATAAAAATTATTATCTCAATATTTTACACCTTGTAGTCTGAATGGGTATTGATGTTCAATGAATTAATGTAACCAGTCGCTGTCGTCTCGCTTTTTGAGATGCAAATACTCTGATAACTTCATCAATATTTAAGTTGTTGGCTCTCTCATTTTCGATGCTATATAGAGTCGGTCTTCAGTCATTGTACTTCTCAGGTAGCTTTTGATTATCTTACTCACATTATTTTATTTGATAATAAAACTCACGATCACACTCACCTACTCATCAGAATTATACATACGGTTTATTCTAGACCAATTTACCGGACACGTGTACCTATATGCATCTAGCTGGACGATTCGAAAGAGTCTGAATTCAATATAATGTATGAAGAAAAATGTTGACTTTGATTTCCACACAACCCTCACTTCCCATTTCTTTGTATATGCTAAGGATCGAGTTCGATGTAAATAAATAATTTAATTTCCATTTCCTCCAATATTTGCACAGTGGAGACATATAACAGCATAATAGCCGTATTCATGATTTATAACAGTCTAGACTAGTTAGTTTGAAGAGTATCTATATAACTTATAGTGTTTTGTACTCGGTATGTCTCCATTTAATTTCCTGAAGTCACAATACATCCTCCTTCTGAATTCCTTCACTAAAGCTATTTGCGAATTGTAAATTAGACAATAAGCATTGACCTGACACTATATTTATCCTAATTAATTCTTTTTTATTTCTTCCTTATGTGTTTCAGTTTCAGATTTATTTCTTTAAAAAATATTATATATTTCAGTCCGGGCAAAGGCCATTTCTTTAAAAAAATTATTTTCTGTCAGGGCCCCAAGCCACGGGGTCTGCGGGGGTGAACGTTACGCCACTGTGTTTGAGTAAGATAAATTGATATTGATTTCTGACATCTTCATTTTTGTAACAAAACATTTTCGAACTTGTGTTCTTATGAAATGTTTCTTCATTTTGATGAGATATAAAGAAAACTGAAACAAATACACCCTTCTGCACCATCACTTCAAACACTTCCCAAAATTCACAAACCCAACATACCTATTAGACCAATTGTAAACTACCAAGAAGCACCTGCCTATAAACTAGCAAAACACATAGATCAAACACTGAGAAAACTAATTAATATCAACAACAACACATACATAAAAAACAGTAGCGATCTTATCGCAAAAATAAAAGACACACAAATTCCTCACAACTCCACTCTTGCATCTTTTGATATAACAAAACCTATACACCAACATACCTGTCAATGAAACAATAGAAATAATACAGAACATCCTTATTCACAACAACACAGCTACAGAACATATAAATGAAATAATAGACATCCTAAAAATCATCACTCAACAAAATTACTTTACCTTCAACAACAAATTCTACTCACAACCTGATGGACTGCCAATGGGCTCACCAATCTCAAGCATATTTGCTGAAATCTATCTCCAACACTGCGAAAACACTCATATACTCTTTAATAACAAATTTTCACAGAACATAATATACTGGCACAGATACGTAGATGATGTTCTATTGCTATACAGAGGAAACAAAAGACAATGTGAACAACTTCGATCATACATAAACAAAATACATAAGAACATTCAATACACAGCTGAATATGAGCAAAACAATTCAATAAACTTCCTAGACCTCTCAATTACAAAGAACACAAACCAACAACACAGCTTCAACATCTACAGAAAACCAACAATGACAGATACCCTAATACACAGCACCTCCAATCATCCAACACAACACAAACACTCAGCATTCAGGTCAATGCTACACAGACTCAACAACACACCGCTATCCACCGACAATTACCACACTGAACTAAATACAATAAAATACCTAGCACAAGAAAACGGCTACAAATACGACCTAATTGACAAACTCAATCATAAAATAAGAAACAAAAACAAAACACCAACACCACTGACAAAAAATACATCACAATGACATACATTAATCCACAATCACACAGGCTAGCAAAAATCTTCAAAAAAGCCGGCCACACCATCTCATTCAGAACAAAAAACAAAATAAAAAATGCACTTACACTCAAAACCAAACTGAACACAAACAAATACGATCTCCCAGGGATCTACAAACTAAACTGCTCTGATTGTAACAAATTCTACATAGGACAAACAGGCCGCACATTCAAACAATGTTACAAGGAACATTTTCAAGCCCTGACATCCAAAGCTGAATCGAATTTTGCCGACCATATCATTCAAACTTACATCATAATTTACATCATTAACTTGTCTAATATAAGTTAAAGTATTTGAATAAAAAGTCAAATTCTATTTTCGAGGTTAGGTGTACCGATATTGATAAATTTTCTTGTAATTAAATAGTCTCAAGTTGACAATTGTAATAAATTAAGTAATATTTCATCAAACGTTTAACTAAAATCAATTGAAAACAATTTTTAGCTAGGAAAATGAGTCCAAACAAGGCATCTAAATCTAATTGTTTAACTAAAACTCAGGTAGCTACGCGATCTCAGCAATTATTAACAAAAAAATCTCCAACAGCTCTTAAAGCTACTGTAGATGTAGAAGAAAAGGTTGCTAAACTATTGAGTGATCACACCAAATTGAAAACAAAATTAGAAACATCACTAAAAAATTCTGAGGAAGAACGAATAGGGTTAGTGGATCACATAAAATCTCCTGAAGTTATTGTAAAATTGCAGCAGGAAGACCATAAAACTGAAATACTAAATCTCACGAGTCAATGTAGGTCTATGTCAGAGGAAATCGAAATATTAAAATCAAAAATAAACTTGGCTAATGTAAGATCTGAACCTCTGATCAATACAAAAAAAGTAGAACCTAAATCAAATGGGGAAAAAATAAATAGAAATGGTCAAACAAAAACGTATAGTCAGGTTTTGCAAACAGCAACCAAAACTAAAGTAAGGGCAAATAACGATAGGAAAGGTAGAGTACTGCTCTTGACATCCAGTCATGGACGAGACTGTATAGTGACCTACTAAATAAAAGATTAAAAAATAAGTATGAAGTTCAGAGCTTTTTCAAACCAAGTGCCCCTATAAACGCTATCGTAGAGTCAGCACAGGAACAAACTAAAGATTTTGGAAAAACGATTTTCTAATAGTACTGGGTGGCTCAAACAATATAAATGAACCTAATCTAAAACATCTTCCTGAAATAAATGAAAAAATTAAAGAGATTGTGCCACTCAGCCAAAAAACTAATGTAATAATAAGTACAATTCCGTATAGGTTTGATAGGCCAGAGCCTAAATGAAACCATTAAGTCGACAAATAAATCAATCCATAATACAATCAACAGCCTAAACAATAAGAATTCTAAGCAATTGGGGATTTGTTTTCTAAATGAAAGGCTGAAAAAACAAAACTTCACTAATCATGGTCTACATCTAAATCAATCTGGCAAAGTAATATTTTGTAATAGGCTGGCAGAGCTGATTGAAAGTCGTTTGCAATCTACTGTCAATAATTCTCCTAAACAATCATCTAACGAACCTTTTTTAGTAAAGTGGCTCAAAACCGGGAAGGGAAACTAGTTTCAGATGATAAATTCATATCTTCAATTGTATTAAAAGACGTTAATCGATCAAAAAATCAGGATAGCATTAGTGGAAGGAACTCTTGTAGCAATCTGATAGGCTCTCAAGATTCTAAGAGATTAAGTAAATCTACTTCAATATGCAAAAGCAACGATAAAGTAATAAGGGATGATAGGGAAGTACCGGTACTCACTGTGTTCCATCAGAATATTCAATACATTCGTAACAAAATAGATAGAATCGAAGTATTTTTTAAAGAAGAGGCTTCTGATATAGCTATTTTCACAGAGCATGGTTTAAAAGAAGATGAATTGTCACAACTTAATATTCCAAACTATTCATTGAAAACGTCGTATTGCAGGACATCTCATCGAAGTGGGGGAGTAGCTATCTTCACTAAAAATGCTAAGAATATGCAAACATTTAATTTAGAATATGTAGAGAAATTTGCTGTGGAAATGGATTTAGAAGTTACTGGTTTGAGAGTAAAAATCGACAATAATTTCGAAGTAGCGGTGTTAGGTATTTACAGGTCACCAAATGGGGAATGGAACAATTTTTGTGAACTATTCAATAGGCTTTTAGAGATTACTACTACTCGTTTTACAAACGTTATTGTAGCGGGAGATTTCAATACAGACTTTGCAACACAGAATAAAATGACAGAAGATTTTAAGGATATTATATGCATGAATAACTTGGAAATAAAAGTTCATGATTATACCAGAGTCACAAGAACATCACAAACAATAATTGATAACATCCTTACTAATATAGATTACTCTAAAACAAGATTAGGCGGCTCGGAACTATCTGATCATGACTATCAAATCTTAGAGGTGGGGTTGCAAGGTCATAAATCAATTAAAAAGAGTAGAGTAATGAAAGAAATTCAACAATGTGAACAGAAGAATATCGATTGTTTGAAGCAGAATCTGCTACAAGAAAACTGGAGTAGGGTTTACAATAGCAATAGTTTAAATGACAAATATGATAGTTTCATTAATATTTTAAGGTTTCATATTACTATGAGTTGTCCAGTTAAAAAAGTCCCTGTAAAGAACAAATTAGACAAGATTGAAGAGTGGATAACTGATGATATCCTTGCAGAAAGAAATAGGGTTAAAGATGCATATGATGAATTCAAACTATCTAGAAATATATTAAGTGAAAATAATTACAAAGCTCTAAAGAAAAATTATACAAGAGAAGTGAAAAGAGCGAAATGTAAGAAAACAGCTGAAATTTTGAATAATAGTGTGTATTTTAACACAGCAGTGTGGGATGTAATAAACAAAAATAGGCAAGTAGCTCATGTAGATGCTTATACTAGTGTCCCCAGAATAATTAACGAAAATAACAAATATATTGATGATAGTGTAGACATTTGTAATTTCTTTAACAGATATTATCAACTGGTTGCTAAGGATCTTCAAAAATCTCTTAATACAGGTATTAGTGATGCAAACATGAGGAATACTGAGGGGATTCAGAACGAATTAAAATTCCACCCAGTATGCCAAGACGAGTTGTCAAATATCATTGATAGTTTAAATAACAAAAAAACTGTAGGAATGGATGGGGTATCCAGTAAAATTCTGAAAGAATGTAAAGATCAATTGTTAGACCCTTTGATTCATCTGATCAATCATTCATTAGAACAAAGTATTTTTCCAGATAACTTAAAAGAGGGGAAGATCTTGCCAATCTTCAAAAGTGGTGATAGAGAAAAGGTAGAAAACTATAGGCCCATTAGTATTTTAAATGTAATAAGTAAAATTTTTGAAAGAGTAGTTCTAAATAGGTTACTTCTGCACCTTCAAGAAGCTAACTTTATCTGTGATGAACAGCATGGCTTCCAGAAAGGGAGATCAACAAAAACAGCCATAGTTTCTCTAGTTGAAAAACTAATAGATATAATAGATTCAGGTGATAAAGCTACTGCAATCTTCTTAGATCTGTCAAAGGCATTTGATTGTGTTAATCATAGAACTTTATTGGAAATACTGCAAAATGTAGGTGAAATGGGGTTGAACTGAAATGGTTTGAATCATATCTTATTGGGAGAAAACAATGTGTAGAACTAACTACAGTAGTTGGTAATAGTATAGTAAAGAATAAATCTAATAAATTAGAGGTGCAAGCTGGAGTGCCTCAGGGGTCAATACTAGGTCCATTGCTTTTTTTGTTATATGTCAACCGTTTACCTAAAGAATTAATTAGTGGTAGAGCCCTCTTATTTGCTGATGATACATCACTCATTTTCAGTAATTCCATTCTAGATCATTTAGAAATAAGTGCCCATATAGGTATGCAGTCCATTGTCCAATTTTTAAATCAGTTGAAATTAACTATAAATAGTAAAAAATGCCAATACCTTCAATTCAAAAACAAACATAATTTAAATGAAGATAGGGCTATAAACGTGTTTGTAAATGATAATCAATTAGACCAGGAAGAAAAAATTGCATTTCTAGGAGTTATGTTGGATAGACGATTGACCTGGACTCCATACATTGAGAAAATATGTAGTAAAATTTCATCTGGGGTATTTGTCCTGCGACAGCTCGCTAGATTGAATGACAAAAAGTTACTTTTTACAGCTTACCATGGGCTCTTACGGTCACATATTAGGTATGCTATCTTAGTATGGGGTAATTCATCAAAACAAAATCTTGATAGGGTGTTTAAGATCCAAAAGAAAGCGGTTTGGTGTATAAAAAAAGTAAATAGATTAGATTCGTGTAGGCCGTTGTTCAAGAGACTTGGTCTCCTAACTGTACCCTGCTTATATGTGTATGAAGCTACTTTATATGTAAAAATGAATGATATTAACCAAAACCTTGATGTACATGATTATAATACAAGAAGCCGAGGAGATTATCACTTGGTGAGTCACAATAGTAGCTTATTCAAACAAAAACCTAGTTATATTGGTAGGAAATTCTACAACAAGCTACCGCAGTTTTTGAAGAGTCTTGAAAATATAGAAATATTTAAAAAACAATTAAAGAAATATTTAGTTGATAAAGCTTTTTATAGTGTACAAGAGTTCCTTTCACATCAAAATTAAGCCTCACCTCAACTAATTGAAGTAATTATGGTGTCTAGTGTATAATATTGTTGATCTGACTTGTCTTATACTCCTTAACTGGAGTCTCCAAGACGTAATCTACAAAAAAAAAAAAAAAAAAAAAAACTGGACACACTTTTACTGACATCAGTACCAACCTACACATTCTACACATAAAATCTAAAGGACACGAACTCAACACCTTGGAACAATTTGAAATATACAAACACACCACACACAATAAACAAAACATTCTCAATGAACAACTAAATTTTAAATCTCACAAACTTTTTGATCACATTTTACAAAAACCACAACACTTCTAACCAAAAAACTGACATGATGATCTAGGAACCCACGCCTCTGAAGATGGATCTCATAGATTCGAAAGTACTCGGCCAGATTAAGTGAGTTATTATACTTATTCTTAACAAATATTTGACTGCAAGTCGTTAAATTTCACATGAAAATTTAATATTAACAACGCAGTTCGTCATGGAACAAGAAATCCAGGATATAAATGAGTTGACAGTTTGATAGTTCAACACTATAAGATAAACCTAACCAAATTAGTTTTGGCTCTGAAAAAACCTAACTGACTGCGGTGACAAACTGTGACTGCTAGCGTTAGACTTGTAGATTAGGCAGTAGACAAAACGCTATGAGTAGTGTTTGTCAATTTAGGCATTGAGGTTGGCGATTCTCTACTATCAGCTGCCGGCAAGGTCCAATATCTGACAACAGACATTTTTTAGAGCCGCCTAATTTGATAGAGTGAACTATATAGACATCATTTACCTCAACTTATCACTAGTAGTTCTGCAAACAGTAGACCTCACGCCCAAGAATAATGGTGCTTGCACAGAGGAACATCCCATACAGCACAGGAACATTCCATAAATGTCTCAACTATGTTTCATTGAAACTTACAATATGTTTCAGATACGTTTCAAAACATATCTGAGACCTCCCTGAAACATTTCTGATAGGTGAAAATGTCCGCTTTTGTGAAACGTTCCAATGAAATATAAATGATATGTATCTAATAAATAACAAACGTACGTCTCAAATATATTTCCAATATGTAACTATAAACAACTAGCGCAATTATTCAAATATATAAATGATACATATCAAATACATAACAATTATCGAATATATAATTGATTATTAAGTGCATTTTATTTCATTTTGATCTATTAAATAATAATTCTATTAAAAATAGCAATTAAAGGAATTCGAAATTAATAAATTCTGTTTATTAAATAATCTCTCAAATTCAAAAGTTTTAGTAGGCTACCGTATCTCGTATTTTGAACTGAAAACTTTTGTGTTAATTGGAGTGAAAACGACGTAACCTTGTTTGGACTGTTATTTATCGAAATTTGGGAGAGAACAGTTTTGGGTTGTTTTTCTCCCAATCATTGCCATGATTTGTGCATGTATGAAAAATAAATAAATTCTACTTCTGATCAAATTAATGCAGTATGCTACTAACCACGGTGATCAACACGTGTTGCTTATTTCAATATGGCTTTATCATCCAGATCCAGTTGATGAGTTCAGATTGTGAGAATGAGCAAACAGGCGCATCGGCGCATGCGCAAAAGTACAATCGCACAGCATTGTGGGTACATTTCACGATAATGTATTTAGTACATTTCTGAAACCTACCTAGAGATACGTTATCATTTGATGCTTGAACAATAGGCCTACATATCAGAAACATTTATGACACATATCTCATGGAACATACTTTTTAGGTTCCATTAATATGTATTTAAAACGTTTCAAATACTTAGTGTGCTATATGGGATACAGATGATTACCATTGCAAATTTAAACACAATCATCAGACTTTACACCTATCCTTGATTCAATACGCATTGTGTATTTCATGTCTGTTTTTCACAAAAGGTCACTCTATATCTCAGCAACAAGGCTGTGTTTTTCACAGCTGATTTCTCAAATTAGTTTTCAGATGTCTGATGAATGAGTCTATAAAACAATATTAATTGAATTTGTATATCATTTACTTAGTAATCACTTTTAATCATACTTAATTGAAATATTAGAAATGATTTGTTACTTTCAAAAAAAAATGTTATTCTTATGAATGATAACTTTATTAATGTGAATAAGGCTCAATCAGATCCTATAAAAGTAAATGAAGAGGTTAGAGTATATTTTACTTACGAAATTTAAGTTGGTAGATCTGGTAGCCAAAACTCTGCAAAATATTGGGCATTGTGAATCATGATAGTTCTAGTCTAGTGAATAGATTTAATCAGCCCCACTCTTTTAATTCTCTCAATTTTGAGAATTTCTGAACAAAAAAACATCCTTCTATTATTCTATTTCACCTTTGTTTTAGATCCATATTACTTACCGAATCCAATCCTATCATATTCTTCATTAGATGTAGATTCACTAAATAGCTGTTTTCAGACTTCAATTTTCACATTGCAAAAGTTTAATGTTATGAAAGCTAACCTCAATATCATAATCATAGAAATATACTAAGAAGACGTAGGCCTATATAGCATGATGGCATGACATGTTGGCCTGTTTCACGTGCTTCTGCCATTTTGTCAGTTGCGCCAACTCAAAGACAAAAATAATTTAAATAACACATAGCCTACCCCCACCAGTACCGTACTGTTAAATACATTATTATTTCGTCATGGAAAACATCACAGATATTATTCTAACTCAAATAGGAATTTGAATTGATGATTGTTCTATAAATATCTACCTATTGACTACATAATTTTAATCTCAGACGAACTAATGAAGAGCTCAATGATTTCCAAGCAGAAAGTAAGAAAAGTTAGGTTGGCAGTAGCTTGAATGAGTCCCATATGAATAGCTTGATATACAGTGAAAACAATTACTGCTGGGGACTGACAACATGACCCCTGACGCCTGAAGGGGAGAGGCGAAGGAACCCGTAGAAGCTCCACTATGCCTTGCGCTAAATAGAGCACGAATCTGAGTATGCAATTGAATCTAAATAATTCATTCATAAAAATCTTTCTCCTTCAGCAGGTCTCCAGTACCGTATAGTAAACGTGCGTCGTGTGTCTGTCTCCGCAGTGGAATATTAAAAAGTATATACCAATTATTCTGAGTTTGTGGTTTGAGTTATTTTTCTTTTACAACTGCGTGTTATTTTGGCGGAAGCTAATCGGTGCGGTTTCATTATTGTATCAGTGTTTTTTTATTGTGTGAGTATGCTACGAAATAATGAAAAGCGAATTTAGTTATAAATATGATTGTTGTTGTTAACCAATTTCTTTCGTGAACTACAGAATGAACTATTTCAATTTAACTTGATAGTATTCTTGCATTGTAGCATTGATCTTATTTTAGTTTGCGGACGCGTTTCGAACTATGCTTTCATCTTTGGTGCTGGTTGCAGACTGACAGTCTGACATTCGAAACGCGCCCGCAAACTCAAATAAGGTCAGTGCTGCAATGCAAGAATACTCTCAAGTTAAATTGTAATAGTATAAATTAATATGAATATGCTATTTTAGCATGTATGTCTAATCAATATTCTAATCCAGCATATTCTTGATTGAATGTGAATAGGTTAATTTAGCCATAAAAATGGACAAAAGTGGTGAGAAGAGTAGCAGCAAGCCTACTGTTCACAGTGAAGCCAGAACAATGATTAGTAGGATCATTCAGATAATTATGCGATGAAGAATCATTAGATAACTCCCAAAAATTTCTAATGAAACAGGCTACAAAACGGGCTGCTCTGTACTGCGGTAAATCCGAAAGTTTGGTCAAGAGAATACGCAGAGAATTTAAGTTATCAAAAGAACATGGTTCAGAGGAAAAACTTGTTACCCCAGGCAAAAAAAGAAAGACTTCGGAGAATAGGAGAGTAATTAATTGTCGATGATTTTGACAAATGTGTCATTCGAACTATTGTTCAAGACTTTTATAAGAATGAATCTGTTGCTAATAAAATATTAATATTTTTTTTTAATACTCTGGGCACACGGCTTTCACACTAGGCTCTGTCACTATACTGGCCGTCCTGTAAAAGTTGGCTTACTCACTCCACTGCTCCACCGCTTCACTGACGGCTGAAATGCTGACCTTGAAGACACACCTGCAGCGTCGCGCGCTGGCCAAATGTTTTTAGAAATGAGCGATAAGCACTCCCCTCACCACCCCGCGCCATCACTGACTACCAAAGCCCAGACTAATTGTTTCTACTGTAGTTTAATATACTATGGTACCATACTATATATTGTATAATAGGCCTATATATACTACTAGATGCGTAACTCTAACCTTCAAGATTGAAGTCACTTTTAGCATTGATCAGGGATAGTAAGGTTCATCTATGCTTTTAGTCAAGTGAAGTCACTTTTTACTGGCGGGAAATGGCCAAATCTGGAAAAAGTAAATTTTCATTTTGACGAGATTTCTTACAACTCCCTTGATGGATTTAAAAATTGCTCATGATTTTGTTTTACATTATAGTAGACATTCCAAAGTGTTTCTGGCTCAAGCCAACTTCAAATTCAGAGCACTGCATGCATAAGAAGTGTTATATGTGATTTCAGGAAAAACATACAATATTTTTTCTCAGTGTATTTCCATGTACTTTGAGTCGCTGAATCCGAATCTGAACCCTGGCACCCCATAAAACGCTCGCTTCTCGAGTTATTTCAAAGAAGGTGGCAAAAATTTCATATGCTACTCAATATCAATCTCTGATGAAGAAAAAATCATTTTACGTCTGAGCATGATCAACATGAATACCCAGCTACTGGGTATTTATTATTTTCTTCGTTTTTTTGTGGGGATTTTATTAAAAATGATAAAAAGAGTTTATAACAGTAATAATTATTATTACCAGTTTTCCGACCCTATACCAGTTAACCGACCAAACCAAACTTTAAGAAAACTAAACTTCATGAAAGAAGTGAAGCATACCGGTACCACAGAATAGAGAATTCTCTATTCTGTGCCAGTACCATTACCTTTTCAAGTTTGGTTAAATCATAAAGTTTTCTTTGGTCGGTCAACTGGTGTAGGGTCAGGCAACTGGCAACCAATCATTATTATTTAGAGAGGAAATTTGACCTAGTATGTGTAAAATAACCCAAGGAAATAATAAAAACTCATTCTGTAGGATGGTAAAATTCAATAATAATTTCAAAAGAATTTTTGTTCAAGATCTTTTGTTTAGTACTAAAATAAAACATAAACTCTATGACACAAAGCCATAAAATTAAAATTAGACCAAAATACAGAAGGGTATTTTTAAAATTGGTTTATCCAGATTGGAGCAGAGGCAACACTGAAAATTTTTATTACTTTTAATATTGTCCCTACATGTCAGTTAGGCCTAGTTCCAATCCATTTTCTAAAATAAAAATCATAACATAACTTAATTACAGAAGAAGTATGTTCACTCTTTTTCTTATGTGATGCTGTCTTGATTTTATATCATAGGGAATTTTTAGTTTTTGGCATTCCAGGGTTGCATCACTGCACACCCTTCCACTACCAATCCGCACGTCTTTTGTTGTGTGTGTGTCACAGTCTCACCAGTAGAATTACTCTTATTTACCTGGTTCCTTCTCTTTATGCCAATTTTAGACATGAAAAACTCAGGTATTTATGGAATTTTGGGTATCTTACACCAATAGTTACACCTGAGTCCAACAGTCAGCTGATGTATGGCAAAATAAGAGTGCAGGATTCAGCTGTTTTGCATACTGTAATGAGTGCAATAATAACGGGTTTATTAGATAACTGTGGGGAAAAATAATGAATGCAACAATTTATTATATAAAGGCTTTAAGCCACTCATAACCTAACTCAAATCTCATTTGTGGCTTGAAGGCAGTTATAATACAATTAACTTTTCAAGTGAATTAAACGACTTTCAGTCAAATTTTATTTAAAATAAGTAGTATTTCACTTACTTTGTAGGCCGAACGTTTTCGAGTTGTTGAAACCCATCTTCAAGGGTCTAAAAAACTTTCAAAACGTTCGGCCTACAAAGTAAGTGAAATACTACTTAATTTTAAATAAAATTTGACTGCAAGTCGTTTAATTCACTTGAAAAGTTAATATTAACAACGCAGTTCGTCATGGAACAAGAAATCCAGGAACATAATACAATCTTTGCATGAACTACTAATTTGGTGGAAATAATCTACATTCGCTAGCACTGGCAGTATTTTTTATATATTGGATTCTTTAGCCTCCAGATACCAGTTAATATAAAGGTTATATAAATATATTACGACAAATCGCCGAAGATGAAATAACGTCTGTAATTAAGCAGCTGTTGATGACCCCATGGAAGGGTTGAAACCGGTAGTGAACAAATAATTATTATTGGATACCAAAGCGCAGGTATATTTAAACCTTATTTGTTTTTAAGCATGAAGCCCACATAGGTCTGATTTGTGAGTGAATAATAAGTTGGACCCACAGTTTCAGGTGGGTTCCAAACCCCCTGAGAAGTGATTTTACAGCTTAGAGTCTTAACAGATTTTATTGTACAACATGATCGGCTGATGACTGTGCTGGCTCTTCATCACCGATTTTTCCAGCTAAAAACAATATTAGACAAGGTTTTATTCACCTCAGACACAAATTTTAAAACAAAAAAGAAACCGACTTCGATGAAATGATACTCAAAA
Source organism: Conomelus anceps (assembly GCA_948455865.1). Lineage (NCBI taxonomy): Eukaryota > Metazoa > Arthropoda > Insecta > Hemiptera > Delphacidae > Conomelus > Conomelus anceps. The sequence goes on along the minus strand of OX418218.1, from coordinate 51,901,119 downwards.
ATTAAATACTTGTGTACAAAAAAGTTCAAAATAAAGTATTTACTTAAAACTGAGACAATTTTAAATTTTATACAAGTAATCTTTTGAAGTCGGCGCCTAAATATTTTATGAAATGGATAAGAAATTCTATTTAATATCAAAACTAACACTGTATTTCAATTTTACTAAAATACAGTGTCAGTTTTGATATTAGATTGTTCATAAAGTATTTCGTCAAGGAAAATATCACAGAGAATTCCTATGTTATATTTTAGAAGTTTATGGGAAATTTGGCGCCATTAGGGAAAAAGTTATTAGTTTTCATTTTATAGCATGATTTATCCTGTAGGGCTGTTCGATATATAGGAGCTTCCCCCACTCCACTTTGGTAGGCAGTCAGTACTCGGTACGGAACGAGACATCGCCGTGTGCTCAACGCATAGAAAATGTCACATCATATTATAAATACATTTCACTAAATTCAAAGTTTATTGTCAATTTATTAAGTGTCATGTGTGGTGGCTAGCAAGATTACCTTAGCAGAATTCAATAACAGGCGTGGGTTTCATTACAACCTTATCCTTCCCAAACCTTACCTTCACCCCCAACCTGTTCTGAAAGAAGATCGATTATGAAAGGTAAGACAAACATTTTTTATTTATTTTCAACACCACACAGCCACTTTCTGAGCTACCAGCCAAACCAATCGCAATGTTTAACACCTTGTAATGGTTGGCGATCAAAATTAACGACTGAACTGAGCGGGCGAACTGACGCATTGTGTGGGAAAACTGCCGGAACTGAGCGGATCGAGTGTGAAACAAGCCTTTGTCTTTGTACAATAATATTTTCATTAATTCAAAGCCCTATCGAGTTGGTTTTGAATACTTATTAAATTCTCACCGAGAGTGTACCAAAGTTGAGTCATCTTCATACAACACAGGAGAAACAGAGATATTCGAGCTGAAGTTGTTATATGACCACCCCGGTCATAGCCGAGTAAGTTAGGTTCGATCCTCATCTAACCAAAAGATTTCCTGATGCTATTCCCGCGTTACGGAGAACACATTAAGCATGTCGATCCTGGCTGCCTAGAAACTAGTCATTAAGTCACGTCATACGATATTATTATTACTTCAATATAAATGAGCTTAATATTGATGAGATGATTTGGTAAATCACAACTACACATATTAAAATGTGCTGAGTGCAGTTTAATTCATAAACAAAGGATGCAGACATTGAAAAGTACACATGAGAAATTTGTTGTCCTGGTAATTTTTAAAAGCTCGTAAAATGCTGGGGTTGACTACCTCTACTACTAGTAGGCTTACAACTTTTCTTAATTTTACAATTTACATACTTGCTTTTTCTATAAATAAATTGATATTCTTTCACAACCATTCGAAATTGTCATTTCTTTAAAACCTTGAGAACAGTGTTTACATGGTTTTTTCTATTAAGTACATCAGGACAACATTACATTCTAAACATTAATACAGCGATTTGGAGTCATCATACATCTATAACATATTCTGTGATTCAGTATACTTTTCTAATAAATGGCATTTTGTAAATAAAAAACTACAACTCACTAACAATAAAATAAATTCTTTATTTATAATCAACATTCATTTCTTTAGTCTCTTCATTCCTATTATTTACTCCACCATTAGCCTACTTGATAAGCGAAAACATATTCATTCATTTTTCAGTACCTAATCAGAGGTTAATTTGATTCAACTATAATTCTTCTAACAAAAACCGAGACTGACGATCAAGGATGCTGTTAAAAATGAATAATCACGATTCGAAAACGAAGCCCTACGTGAGTAAATTATTCATCTATTATCAATTAAAATTGACTGAAAGTCGTTAAATTTACCACAAAAAGTTGATTTAAAAGTTGAATTTTAGCATTTGGTTACATAATACAGTTTTTAGGAGTGCAACTGCACAAACCAAAACTCATATTTTTAGTCAGCACTAGAACTTGTTACCAAGGGATGTTCATGATAGTGATGAACAAATTAAATTAATAGAGACAAGCTTTGTTAAAACTCTGAAGTTTGAAAAATACAAAGGAATATTTTGTTAATCATTAGAGCTCAATCAAAAATTATATACCTCTACCTTTAAAGCTCTGACAGAATGGGAATTAATTTTACTGAAAAATTCGAAACTGAGTAAAGTTTATGGGAGATCTTCTGGTTTCAACACTTGGAAATATATAAATCTCTCAAAGAATAGGTTATCTGCGTTGAAACAAATATCAGTTCAAGTTCAAAAATAAGTTGCTTTCATAAATTTATACATAAATCATGAAAATCAGTGACTTAAAAAACGATTGAAGTTCAATTTAACTTAGTTCTCTAATCAAATACTGCATTTGAAATAGATTTTGTAATTTTGGAAAAAACACTCATCTGCAATCGGAATAAGCAGAATACAAAATAGATTCCACATTCCTTACTTTATAAAAAATATAATGTATATAATGTTTTTGAACTTATGCTTTTGCTTCTTAAAATAACATAATAATGCTATTGAGTAAATTAGTTGAATAATTTCAAGAAAGCTGTAAATCCATTTTCATCACTCTAAATTTTACAAAATAATTTTCTCATTATTATTAGACAATGAGCAGTAATATTAGTTTTCAGGCCTGTACAACGTATTGTAGCACACATACAACATACTATCATAAATAAACTCCTATACATGTATCAACAACTGGACAAGCATTTTCAGTTTAATTCAGTCTCAATTAGTAAGGGCAAATTAAGAATAGCACTACAGGTTTCTGTACATTACAATGTTTCACTTATAATAAATATTATATAAAAAATAAATCAAATCATCCATTCTAATATTAACAGTTACAAAAACTGGATTATTAAGAGACATTGGGACATATAACTTCAGAAAAAAAAAAACAGTTTGATCGTTTGTCAAAATATGTCCAATGATTAATTACTGAGTTTTTGAATGAATGAGATCTTATAAAAATATTATTGAATGATGAACCTGATTTCTATTTGTTTTTCAATAGGAATGATAGCTTCATGTACTGCATTCATAGATTACTACAATACCTAGAAGCCTGAAAATATATTAGATAAATATAGTACATTCTATTATTCTGACGAAAGCATGAGAAATCTGTTATGTGCTTGCTGCAATGGATGAATGTATTTACTTATTACAAGATATGATTACTCATAATTTTGCAATCGAATAGACTGTAAAACATCAGATTAGCTAACTAAGAGAGCCTTAGCTCACCTTATTAGTCAAGAGAACTATCAAGTCTGAATAATTCAATGAGTATTTACAAGATAGGCACATAGCTTTTGGTTGACATGAATAAAGCTTAAAATTCATATTTTATTTGCCAATGTATCTTTTTATAAAAGTTATAATACAGGACAGTATTGAATTTCGAAAATTTTCGATTGTTTGGAGATCGATGCTTGTAACTACCGTATCTATTGAGACAATGAGTAATTTTTTAAATTAAGTTTTGTACCCAATAGATCCTCACAAACACTTGAATGCTGTTGAAAAATACAAATGAATGAACGTAGCAGATACACCAATTGAAATAAACTTTCTCAATCAAGCCATCAATTATCTTAGAATAATTATTCAGAGCTTCAAAGCAAAAAAATATTAAATCATACAATCTATGCAAACTTGAATCGTTAATAACTTGTGATGATTTTGAGATCATATCATTAATCCGATAAAATATGAGGTTGATGTTTAAAATTTACAGAACCTCTTCCAGCATACAATATATTGGGTATTGTAGCGATAGATGAAATTTTTTACAATTCTTACGAATATGAAACATATTTGGTACAATGAACATTACAAGATAACACGAAACTTTCAGGTTTCAGCGATGAATTTTGTTCTAGAACTAGGAAGTGCTTCTAGTGAAATGGTTGATAGAATATAGACTTTGAAAGCCTAACAATTCAATGATAGTTCAAATTTTATCACCTTAAAATAATCTCTGGAGTAGCAGCATTTTAATGCATAATTTCAAGTGCTGACAGATAAGAAACATTGTTTTGTTGCATTGCAGAATGAAAAAAGCGAGTTATTCAATGTGCCATGAATCACATATGATAAATGCACAAGCTTGACAATCACGAGGAGCATCCATACTCGTTAATTACATAAAATTTACATTCTCTCTCTCTCTTAAAACAAACATTGTTCTTTAGTTAGCAGATAATAAAGTTCAACTTCATTTTTTCACACCGTTGAGTATCCTGTTGATTTTCGGTTTGGTTGTGATGACATTATTGTTTTGGCTGATGTCTTCTTTCAAAGTATTCTCTTTAGCTCCTCTGCAATCAAAATGGAAAAGCATCATTGAAAAGCACCAATTTCAATTGAAATTGGAGTTCTGAAATTTAACAGCTATGCTACGAATTTTATGCTCATTCATAAACTTCCTCCAATATGTATTAGCTTCTTTATTCGAATTCAAAGAGATTTGGCAGTTGATAACATAATATCTGAGATATTTCAGTTCTAATATATTGTTTCAAGTCGGCTATGTCGGAACTTAAAAACAATATTAGTGAGTGCCAGTCTAAGTTGGAAAATTCACTTCAATCATGTCTGGAGAAACTTGGTTCAAATTCTGATACTTTGGTCAGGCTAGAAGAAGTAATCAAGAAGCAACATGCTATAATATTGAACTTGCAATCCGAAAACGCGAATTTAAAAAAAAGTGTAGAGGTATTAAATGATAGGGTGGACTCTTTAGAGCAATATGGAAGAAAAAACACTCTCGAGATACACGGTATTCCTAGTGTGCGTGAGGAGAACACCAGAGACTTGGTGCTGGCTACATGTAAAGCGGTCGGAGTTGAACTGGGTCCGGAGGCGATAGACACCTGCCACCGCTTGCCCAAGGGAGCAAATCAACATTCGCCCGGAATCATTGTAAAATTTGTCCGACGTGATGACGCGCACAGGGTACTCGAAAATAGAAAACGCAAGAGGAATCTTTCTACTCGAGACGTCGGAGTTCAAGCTGAAGAGCGCCCGGTGTTCATCTGTCACTGACGGCAGTACGCAGGAAAATATTATCCCAAGTGAAAAAACTCCAAAAGGAGAAGGGGTTTAAATATGTGTGGGTATAAATATAAGGGGAAAGTTTCATTGATTAATACTAATGAGGAGCTGGAAGCGTTCATTGCTTCTTTGACATAAGTTAAAATTTCAATCTGATCCGTGAATTCAAACAGATTGGTGAATTATATCTATTTATCTCACCTCTAAAAATGTTTAAGTAAATGCATTCGCCCTGTCTACATATTAAGAGCGGTCGAATATTTAGCTACTAGATTACCTCTGTAATAATATCATTTTACGGATTGTATATTAATTATCAATTTCTTACACATTTCGATAAGAAGTCACTTTGTCAAAGTTTGGAGTTTGAAAAGTATTGATAGGACATGAATCGGTTTTACGTGGTTGATGGCTACGTATTGAAATGTTTACAATCGACAGATTTATCAATCATCCTCTTTCTGGGAATGTAGCTTATCGATTGTTATTCTCTTCCACAGTCCACGTTGTTGTCATCTATTCCCTCTTTCTTTCGTTTGTGGGAGAAAGATTATGAAGTGGTGTTTTAAGTATTTAGATTGAATTGAGCGTTACTCTGATAAGGCTTTGATTAGATGATCAAACACCTGTAACTGATACCGAAAATAGGAAAAATAAAATACTTGAAGTTACCGGTATTCTCGTAATCTATAGAAATGAAAATCTAGCCTGCCAGTCTCACTCCAGAGCAAGGGAGTTAATTTATCTAATTATAATATCATAATCATATATTATACAATCATAATTCTTGTATGATCAATCACATTCTTCATCATATTATGTAAAAGGCTCTTATGTGAAGGGCGAATGCAAAAGGTTTGTTTTTTCAATGTTGTTTTATTTGATTGTGGAGATGGATTTTATTTTCTGTAATTTCCGCATAATTCAGTGAGATTATTATTTTGAATTGCTCAAGTTTTATTAACTTTAGCTTAGATCTAATGTTTCTCCATGGAACACTTATTTGATTTGTTTATTCTTTCCAATGTTAAATATTTCAAATACCTCAATTGAGATGTTGAGGATTACATTTCTTACATTTTTCTACAAGTGAGAGGCGCGGCGTAGAGCCTCAAAATGTAACTTACCTGTTTTTTTTCCTTCTAGTACCTAAGTAGTTTTATCTTGTTATTTCTTTCCATATTTTTCTCGCTAATTCTTTTCGTTTTTTTCATTGAGATTCAACGTTTACGAAACTTAAAATAAATAAATAATATATATATAAGTTATCTAGCGGCTTCCTGCAGACCATCAGCTATTCCCACGAATTATTGTAGAATAAGCATTATCATAGTATAGGAAATTCATTGTATTTTTATTAGTTCTGATCCAGCTAGCATCGCGGACGGTTCTCCAAGTACACTTGTATTTGATGTTATATTGTATTAAATAAAAGAAATTCATTTTTTAAAAAGAGTTTCGGTCACTTTAATACTTTAACTGGCGCAGTCGGTAGGACACTCGGGAACAAACAAAAATCGTTGTTCTTCGGTTTCAACCGTTTACGAGTGAAACATTTAAAAAATTAAAAACTTTTAAGTACAGTGAAACGACGAACTTGCGTGATATAAAGACAGTGAATGTTAACAGACGAAGTGTAGTGGAACCCAAATTATTCTAAAAACTTTCCTGCGTTATTCTACGAACTTTTCTACGAATTTTCCACAAAAGTCTACCTGGCATCGCAGACAAAGATATAGAAATATTCAACGTTTAGATCTTCATGATGAGCATAAAATTTCTTATGTTGTGAGTAGCCTAATAATATTGTATTTTTGTATTTTATTGAATTAATTGTAATTAATTTATTATTATATTTGAAGTATCCAAAATGACCTCAACGGCTTCTACGCCAATAACTACTCCTACTCTAAAGAAAGAGTATCTGGATATGATTCCGGAATTCTGTGGAGAGCCTACTCTTTTAAATAGGTTTATTTCTATTTGTGATAAGCTAGTATCAAAATTCTTTGTAACTTCTAACCCTGAAGATTTTCAGAATGAATATTTGTTTTCAACAATTCTTGCAAAAATTAAAGGTCCAGCTGTAGATCTTATCACTAGCTCGAATAGTTACGCATGGCCAGATGTAAGAAAAATACTATTAAATAGTTATATGGATAAGAGAGACTGTTTCACACTTAATCTTGAAATGGCTGAATTGAAACAAGAAATAGGAGAGTCGCCATTCTCATTCTATGAACGAATTCAAAAATTGTTGAACCTGCAAATAGCTTACTTTACTAATAAGGAACCAAAATTCTCTGATGTTCTATGTCAGTATGTTAATAATTTGGCACTCAGAGTTTTGTTAAGAGGACTAAGAGAGCCTATTGGATCACTCATGCGTACAAAGAACCCAGCTTCTTTGGACAGTGCTCTCAATATGCTTACTAATGATTTTCAATTCAAACTTAGTCATTCACACGAAAATACAGTTAATGCACGAAAAACTTTGCCGAATCCTCCAATTCAATACAAATCCTATCCGGTTCGACCAATGCAATTACAAAACCCTCCTCCAAGATATCAATCATTTTACAACAACCAAACGCCTAAATTTCAATCTCATCAGAATAGAAACAATTTTCAGAATCCACAAAATTCAGGATATGTGAACAGAACACAACAAAATTTTAATAATAATCAGCCAAGACCACAGAACTTAAATCAGCAATATCAACCAACACCAATGAGCACCTCTTCTATCAATAATCGTCCTCAGAAAAGACCTAGACTGTATCAAATGACAGGGCGACCAATTAATGAATTACAAAACGACTTCACTGAACTTCAAAACATGCCAAGTGAATTGGAAAATGGCTTAGAACAACTAACACTGGATGATCAAAACAAAGACTATTTTGAAAGAGATGAACAAAACTTTGAACAAGACGAATCTGTGACTTTTTTAGAGGATACCAGCCCCCAAAAACATTTTCCATAATGAACTTGCAAGATGACAAAAATGAGCTTCCTTATTTCATAGATCCGCAGACACGTTTTAGAGTATTAATTGACACTGGTAGTACTAAATCGTTTGTAAAAAAAATAATAGGTATGGAATGCTATAAAGATAAGGTGATTGAAGATCCTTTTGAAGTTGCAACTGCGCACGACGTATCAAAAGAGAAATTTAGTACAAAAATTCCTCTGCTTGGAAAATCAAAACTTACTTTCTATCTTTTTGATTTTCACCAAAATTTTGACCTACTTATAGGAATTGATAACATGAAAAAGCTGAACATCAATTTGGACTTCACCAACAATAACATAATTTTCAATGGAAACAAACTACCAATTTATTATTTCAACACTGCCGAAAAATCATTACAACCAGACTCAGTGAAAAAACCAATGCATCAAGTAAAATCTTTTCTTATACAAGCCCGAACTCAAACAATAATAGAGGTTCCCATTGCAAATATGGAACAGGGCGAAGCTTTAATGGCCTATAAAAAAATTTCAGGACTTGAAATTCCACAAAGTTTAATTAAAGTTAACAACAGCAAAGCTTTATGCACTATACTAAATCCTACAACAGAAAATAAGAAGATTTCTATAGCTAAGCCATTCATAGTAGAAACTCTTGCAGACTATTCATGTATTTCAGCGGAAAAATTACATAGACAAAATGCATGTAATAATTTCAACCTGCTCAATCTCCAAAATAACAGAGTTGACTTTTCAAAAATAAGAACTGACCATATGAATGTAGAGGAGAAGAATGCTATTCTACAACTGATTAAAGATTATTCTGATATATTTCATATTGATGGAAATGACTTGACCTTCACTAACCAAATAAAACACGTAATTAGAACCACCGATGAAATTCCAGTTTATACTCGAAGCTATCGCTACCCTGAAATCTATAAAAAAGAAGTGAACAGGCAAATTGATGAAATGTTAGAACAAAAAATAATTCGACCTTCAAACTCACCATGGAATTCACCAATCTGGGTCATACCAAAAAAACCAGATGCATCCGGTAAGAGGAAATTTCGCGTTGTACTGGACTACAGAGGGCTGAACTCTAAAACCATAGATGACAAATTTCCCCTTCCTAATATTACAGATATTTTAGACAAATTAGGAAGAGCGCAATATTTTACAACACTTGATTTATTTTCCGGATTCCATCAGATCGAAATGGACCCTGATAGTATTGAAAAAACAGCATTTTCAACAGACACTGGGCATTATGAATTTCTACGTATGCCATTCGGGTTAAAGAACGGTCCTCCCACGTTCCAGAAAGCTATGAATAGCATATTACGAGGATTACAGAACGAACTATGTTTAGTATATTTGGATGACATTATTGTTTATTCAACTAGCTTGGAAGAACACATAGATCGATTAAGACAAGTTTTTGAAAGGCTAAGACAATCGAATTTTAAAGTGCAACTTGACAAAACGGAATTTTTACGTAAGGAAGTCAATTTCCTTGGACACATAGTTACCCCAAATGGAGTAAAACCAAATCCTGATAAAGTCGAAGCTATAAAAAGATACCCCATACCAAAAACAACTAGAGAGATTAAAGGATTCTTAGGACTTTTGGGCTATTACCGAAAATTCATTAATAATTTTGCTCACCTAACAAAACCTCTAACTAAATGTTTGAAAAGAAATGCTAAAATAGATATAAAAGACGCTGATTACATTAAATGCTTTGAAACTTGTAAAAATATTCTTACTAACGAACCAATTCTTCAATATCCGGATTTTGAAAAACAATTTAATCTTACAACTGATGCAAGCAATATTGCCATAGGAGCTGTCCTAAGCCAAAACAAAAACGGAGCTGACTTACCAATTGCCTATGCAAGTCGAACTCTTAATGACACTGAAACGAATTATTCAACTATTGAAAAAGAACTTTTGGCAATTGTTTGGGCAACCAAATACTTTCGCCCCTACCTTTATGGAAGGAAATTTAAAATTTTCACTGACCACAAACCGCTTCAATGGTTATTCTCTATGAAAGAACCAAATTCTAAATTATTAAGATGGAGACTAAAATTAGAAGAATATGATTACGATATATGTTACAAGAAAGGAAAAACCAACCAGAACGCAGACGCACTTTCTAGAATTCACCTAAATAATAACAATACCAACTCCGAAAATCCAAACGAAATTGATACTATAGTGAATGAAGCTATTGATAATTTATTAAATCTTAGATCTAATAATGAAGAGACACAATCAATGGTTGCAAATGTAGATGATAACGAAACTCAATTTCTAGGATTTGACAGTGAACTCATAGATAACAACCCACCTACTGAACATTCAAATGTAGCTGACGATGAAACAGATTTCTTAGGATTTGACAACGAATTCATTGAGAACAATTCACATACTCAGCATTCGAATTATGAAAGCAACACTTCAGTTGAAATACCTGTATCAGAAGATCCAGTCAATTTCGCAAAAAATCAGATCATACTGAAACTTGTGAAAAGTAACCCCAAAAAAGTTGTCATTCACAAAATATTTGATAATAAAATGCGTATGATGGTAGAAATCTCTGAAAATAATTTTGATAAAGACATAGTGGAATTTGTGAAAGAATACCTAGTACCAAACGTGAGATATAGTTTATATTTTGAAAACGAATTTTACGAAAGATTCGCTTCAGTCATTGCTAAAAACTTCAAATTCTCTAAATTATTACTCATTAGATGCAAAATTAAAGTTTTGGACGTTACACACGAAGATGACAGAATGGATACAATTGAAAATTATCATGTCGGGAAAACCAATCACAGAGGTATACAAGAAACGTATGATAAGATAAGAAGAATATATTATTGGCCCAATATGAAAAACTACATTCAAAATTTTATTAATAAATGTGAAATTTGTCTCAAGACGAAATATGAAAGAAATCCGCTGAACTTAGAAATGAACTTGACACCGACAGCTGTAAGACCACCACAAATAATTCATATAGATACTATAACCTTGGAAAAAGTAAAATTTCTCACAATCATTGACAGCTTTTCACGATATGCACAATGCTATCCAGTAGCCAGCTGTAACAGTGTAGAAATAGCTGACAAATTGTTTACTTTCTTTTCCCATCACGGAATTCCTCAAACAATTGTAGCAGACAATGGATGCGAATTTAACAATGGACTTGTAAAAGAATTGACCGAATTACATAAGATTAAAATCCATTGGATAAGTACTCAACATCCACCATCTAACGGCCTAGCCGAACGCTTTCATTCTACATTAATCGAACACATACGAATATTCAACAACCGACAAGAATTCAAATCCGAAAAAATTGAAAGCAAAGTTAAATACGCTATAATTGCTTACAATAATAGTATTCATTCAGTAACCAGACTGACACCCATCGAAATCTTATACGGACATATTGAATCAAATCCAATTTTAGAAGCAAACTTCCAAAACAACTTTATAAACGAATACGTAAATAATCATAAAGAGAAAACCAAACAATTATTTGACCACGTTAAAGAACTCAACCAAAACAGGAAAGAAAATGTAATTAATGAACGAAACAAAGATAGAGAAGAATTACCAGACATTCCAAAAGAAGTCTACGTTAGAAATGTACAGAAGCAAAGTAAAACCAAGAACAAATATAATAAAGAGACTATTCAATCAATAAATAAAGAACTCAAGACCGCCAAAATTACGCCAAGACATCATAACACACGACAAAAAATCCATTTATCAAAAATTAAGAGACCCAGAAAAATAAATGAAATTAATACTAATACAGCAGCCGAAAATACACAATTAGATACAAATTCAAATCCTGTTCCAGGTCCTTCCTGTTCATTCGAGCGTCCACAGCAACTGACTCATCAGACCCCGTTATAAAAAACATTACTAACAATGTTGGTATATTACCAATTGAACTAGGACCAGCAAAATTGATAAGCTCTCAACATACGTTTGTACATTACTATGAAATCGAAGGTATTTTCAGACAAATAAATAATTTAGATTTGTACTATAAAAATGTGGTGAATATTATTAATTCTAGACTTAGTAATTTTAGTAATAATACTGAATATGTCACTGATAATAGTAGTAAAATTAGAGATATTGTTAATTTTATGAGATTTATTAATCATTCTAAAGATACAATTGAAGAAAAATTAGAAATACTAAATGTGGACAATGCAAATGTCCCTAGATCAAAACGAGGATTAATTGATGGCCTAGGATCGATTATTAAAACTATAACAGGAAACTTAGATGCAAATGATGGCCAAAATTTCGAAAAAATATTGAATGATATAAAAAACAATCAATATAATGTTGATAAACAAATGGCTTTACAATATTCAATGAATGTGGATATTATGAATGAATTTAACAAAACTTTAAATATAGTTGACAATAATTTTAAGGAACTCGTCTCAAAACTAACGTATGTCAACCGTAGATTAAGCGATTATGTAGAATTAGAAAAATGTAGAGATATTCTTAATCAACTTTTAATTTCGTATAATATACTCTTGGGCTTGATACAAGATATAGAGAACTCTTTGACGTTTTGTAAACTAAAAACTCTTCATCCTAGTATTATTTCTGCAAAAGAACTGTTCTATGAAATATCAAAAATTTCCAAATATTATAATAATAAAATGCCTGTAACTGTAGTAATAGAGAATATGTTTGATATTGAAAGATTGTTAGATGTAGATTGTATAATTGATAAGAAACAAATCACTTATTTCATTAAGCTACCAATTACTGACGAAGCAGACTTCAACCTTTACAAATTAATGTCTATACCAACTAAACAGGAAAATAATTATGTAACTATTCTACCTAGAGTCAAGTACTTGCTAGAACCAAAGTCAAAAACCTTGGAAATTTTAGGTTTAGAAACAGAATGTAAAAATATAATTGGAAAGAAATTTTTATGCTCATCCACCGAAGTGTCTCATCATGACCTCAGCTGTGAAGCTTCAATTTTGAAATATGGTTCAACGAAAAACTGCAAATTCACTGTTCTACGAATACTTGAAAATCTAATAAAATGGATTCCAGAACTTCATCAATATTTAGCGACATTTCCGTACCAAGAAAATTTGAAAATTCAAAACTATAAAGAGACTAGAAACACTATGCTACAAGGTGTATTTCTTATCAGTGTAAACGATAACAATATCACTTACAAGACCAACCAACTACAAGCTCATGAAACAAAGTTTAGAGGACACCCTAAGTTCCTGGAAGTGCTGAATTTAGACTTTGAAGAGACTCAAAAACAAGAATTTTCCGTGGAACTTAAAAGTTTGAACTTTGATAAAATTGAATTAAATAAATTAAGACCAGTCTTCAAAAGTGACCACTTCACGGCAAGCTTATGGACTTGTCCACTGTATGGTGCATTTCTAGTGGGTGTTGGCTTCGTAGTATACAGAAAATTCTTCAAGAGACTGTCGTCACCTGCTCCACCTACTCAACCACCCCCCGAAGTTCTTTTTAGGGATGGAGGAGTTATCTAGCGGCTTCCTGCAGACCATCAGCTATTCCCACGAATTATTGTAGAATAAGCATTATCATAGTATAGGAAATTCATTGTATTTTTATTAGTTCTGATCCAGCTAGCATCGCGGACGGTTCTCCAAGTACACTTGTATTTGATGTTATATTGTATTAAATAAAAGAAATTCATTTTTTAAAAAGAGTTTCGGTCACTTTAATACTTTAACTTATATATATATGTCAGTATTTGAAAGTGATGATCTCATAGGCTATCATAATACAAGTGAAATGGATGATCTGTTCTCATTTGAACCTCAGATATTTGGCTTTACCAATAAAAGCTCATTAAATATTTTTCACACTAATATTAGGAGTCTAAATAAAAATTTTGAGCAATTGGTACACTATTTGAGTAATATAAACTTTAAATTCCATGTGATCGCTTTATCCGAGACATGGATCACGGATGATGCTCATTTCACCAACAACCTTGAGGGGTATAACGTTATACAGAAAAAAAGTAAGCATTCAAAGTGTGATGGAATATGTTTATTTGTTGACAAAGATTTTGATTATGAGCTTATAGATTTAGATATCAATGAAGCAAATTCCATCTGCATTTCATGTTCAATCAATAATGTTCAATACACAATTATTGCAATTTACCGCTCACCAGCTCTCAACATAAACAATTTCATTGAAAGCCTAGATGCAGGCCTGAATAAAATAAAAGACACTTCTAATGTAATTTTAATGGGTGATATCAGTCTCAATATTCTAGCCAATAATAACCTAACAAATGAGTATTTGAGTACATTGCACATCAATGGATTCAAATCCTATATTAATAAACAGACTAGGGTGTTCGACGGGGATGGTTCCTGTATTGACCACATCTTTTTTAAAGAGGGTAGGAAAAATAGAGATCTGAAGCGGGGAGTAATATTCAAAACCAACATAACAGACCACTACAGTGTTTCACTGCACTTGAGTGAATCGGTAAATACTAAAACTGAACCGGGGGAAGTATGGACCAAAACCATAACTGACTTTGATGGATTGTTAGCTGATTTACAGGTTGAAAACTGGAATGAAGTTTACAATGAAGACAATATTGACACAATGGTTAATAATTTTATAGCAATCTTAACGCAACTTACAAATAAAAGAACGAAGACAATCAGATTGAGTAAAAAAAATAAACCGCTTAAAAAATGGATAACACCCAGTCTAGTCAATTCAATACGTGAAAGGGACAAATTACACAGGAAAGTAGCTCGTCAGCCAAACAATATGGAACTAAAAACGCATTATAAGAACTACCGGAATACACTTAATAATTTGATTAAAAAAGCTAAAATAGATTATTTTAATGAAAAATTCGATGAATATGATAAAAATCCCAAGAAATATGGGAATATATTAATGAGCTTCTTGAGACGAAAAAAAAACACAAAAGAAATAAGTTTAAATGCAAATATACTTAACGAATATTTTGCTAATGTAGGGGTATCGTTTGCCAAAAAAATATCAAGAAATGTGAATAACATCCCGGTTCCTCAATCACTATCTAACACATGCCCGCACAGCATCTTCCTCAATCCAACAAACCCTAAAACTGAACCGGGGGAAGTATGGACCAAAACCATAACTGACTTTGATGGATTGTTAGCTGATTTACAGGTTGAAAACTGGAATGAAGTTTACAATGAAGACAATATTGACACAATGGTTAATAATTTTATAGCAATCTTAACGCAACTTACAAATAAAAGAACGAAGACAATCAGATTGAGTAAAAAAAATAAACCGCTTAAAAAATGGATAACACCCAGTCTAGTCAATTCAATACGTGAAAGGGACAAATTACACAGGAAAGTAGCTCGTCAGCCAAACAATATGGAACTAAAAACGCATTATAAGAACTACCGGAATACACTTAATAATTTGATTAAAAAAGCTAAAATAGATTATTTTAATGAAAAATTCGATGAATATGATAAAAATCCCAAGAAATATGGGAATATATTAATGAGCTTCTTGAGACGAAAAAAAAAACACAAAAGAAATAAGTTTAAATGCAAATATACTTAACGAATATTTTGCTAATGTAGGGGTATCGTTTGCCAAAAAAATATCAAGAAATGTGAATAACATCCCGGTTCCTCAATCACTATCTAACACATGCCCGCACAGCATCTTCCTCAATCCAACAAACCCTAATGAAATACTAACAATAATAAATAAACTAAAAAACAAATCTTCACCAGGACCTGACAATTTCACAGGACATTTCTTTAAAAAAATATCACGTTTTATAATTGATCCCTTAGTTTATATCTTCAACAATTGCATGAATAGAGGGTACTTCCCGAATAAATTTAAAGAAGCTAAAATTATTCCACTACCAAAAACTGGAGATCTAAAAAAGCCGGAAAATTATAGACCAATAAGCTTAATAAGCAATCTGTCTAAAATATTGGAAAAAATTATAAAAATAAGAGTTATGAATTTTTTGGATAAGGAAAATATAATTAGTAACAAACAATATGGCTTCCAACAAAACAAGTCCACTAAAGATGCAGTTATCCACTTAAACAAAATAATCTTTGATAACTTCAACAATAATAGAAAAACCCTTGCAGTATTTATGGATTTATCAAAAGCTTTTGATACGATACCCCACAACATATTATTGGATAAATTAGAAAGATCTGGAATAAGAGGTACGGTGAATAACTTATTCTCAACATATTTGTCAGAAAGGAAACAATATCTCTCCATTCAAGGACAAACTGACAGCAGATGTACATCAGGATTCGGTGTACCGCAAGGATCAGTTTTATCTCCAATTATTTTCTTGATTTATGTAAATGACCTTCTGAAACTGAACCTCATAAATTGTACCACCCTGTCTTTTGCACATGATACTGTATTGATTTTTAGTGGCAATAACTGGGAAGAAACCTTCAATACGGCGAACACCAACATAAAAATTGTTCAAAAATGGCTGCAAGAACACATTCTAACATTAAATGCAGACAAAACAAAATATATTACCTCCTCACCCAATATAACCGGACAACCATCAACAGCTTTAAAACTTAAAATAGGGACGAGAAATGATAATAATGAAGATAGCACAGAAAATACAGTAATACTAAAATCATTGGAAAGAGTGCAAACAATAAAATACCTCGGTATATTACTAGATCAGCATCTAAAATGGAATAAACATATCGAATACTTATGCTCAAAATCTAAATACCTAATTTACATTTTCTATAAAATAAATAAACTGAAAAAACTTGATATTATAAGAAAAATATATTTTGCATATGCGCACTCACTATTTCAATATATTATTGAAGTTTGGGGAGCCGCATATGACACACATCTGAAAAAACTGTTTATTCTTCAAAAACATATTATAAGAGCTGGATTAGGAAGACCACGACTATATCCCAGTAGGGAAATATTCCTGGAATTCAAGGTTCCAACCCTGAGGCAGAATTATTTGAAAAATGTCATTTTCTACATTAATAAAAATAGGTTTCAATTTGAATTACACAATACACCATACAATACACGCCCAAACAATAGATATAATACCGATCTTATTAAACTCACCACCTGCAGGCATCAATTCCCATATTACTGTAATTACATTATAAATAAAATTCCAAATGATTTCATAAACAAGAAAATTTCACCCAGAATACACATACACAGCAATATAGAAAGATGGATTGAACAATATGTTTTTTTCAAGCTGACTGTATAGGAGTTGTCTGGTTTTCTATTTGGTTTTTGATAAAATAGAATATTATGATAGCAAAAAAAAAAAAAAAAAAAAAAATCATCACCTTAAACGTTTCACTTTACTTTTGTTGGGTTTCTTTCTTTCGTAGTGTTAACAAATGTATATTTTTAATTTTCTAATCCATGTGAAAATTCTTAATTATTGTCAATTCTAAATGTTTTGTAATTGATGAGAAGTGAATATGAATATGTACTACAACTCACTGCCAACACACAAGGTTTCTTATGTTGGCAGTGCCAAAAAGAGAAAAAAATTTTGTATTTGATAATGATGTTAAGAAACGTGATTTTATTTATTTTTATTGTATTTGTGTATTATTATCTATACTGTTATTTCATTTTGCACATGTATTTTGTTTTTGGCAATAAAATTCAATTCAATTCAAAATTCAATAATAATAGAATCTTCTCACAATTAGCCTGGATCAGAAACGTAATAGAGTGCCGTTAATTGAATACAACCACCGATCATGCTCTTTTCTCATACGGCATATGTCTCCCCTCAAATATAATGATATTATTTGAAGTAGTTATGCGGTTATAACAATAGTGCTTCCTTTTTTCGTTTGCCAAAATCATTTCTAGATAGTGATAGGTTCTTCCGTTTCAACTATCAAAAAGCTTGAAATTGCTCATTTCAAATATTATTCTGAGTATAAGTTCTATTAAGTTCTAAGCTAAACTATTAATTTATTTGTTGCAGTTGTATTTTTATAAATTTCATCCTTGGTATGCACAGTACGTTTACAGTGCCTAAAGACGAAAAAAAATGTATCCGACATACCGATAATCCCCTTCGCTTCCCTTTACAATATTGAAAAATAATGGGAGAGTTCAATTGGCCTTATACAAGTTGTTTCAGGAGGAATCTGTCATGCTGCTCCAATTCAATCCTCTCATCAAAATCAAGAAAGTAGTTTATATAAACATAGGTCAAGTAATTCTTCGTTACAGAATTAAATATGGCTAAAGCCGGCAGCTATCTTTATTATCTTTATAATCTTAAAGACCTTGTGGCCTTCATCTAGATAAATAGGTTTCATGTAAAAGGAGTTGAAATAGAATATTTTGGAACGGTAAGGTAGATTCCTCCTGAAACATCTTGAACACATCTTTAAACTACCTTTCTGATTTAAGAAACTAAGATGCATAAATTGAAAAATACATTAGCTCATCAACTTACAAGTATCGAGTCAAATCTTCAATGTCAACCAGCATGGAATCTTGACTCATGTGCAGATCGTCTCTCTCCATTAGGAACTTAACCAAACCTTCATTTAGATCTGAAACAAAATACAAAAGTTGATGTACATTCTGCTTTTTAAAAACTCAAAGAATGAAATACACGCTTGACTTATGACTGTTGCATGCAAGATTCCTGATGTTAACAGTTTTACAGGCCTTAGAAATGATGTCTATTAGATAAAGATTTGGTATGTAAAAGGTGATCTAAAAATATTTGATGAAATTTTTCCAGGTGCGTGTAATATTATTCTAATCTAATTATAAAAGCAGTTCTTCCTAGATTAAGTTTTCTAGATGAAATATCTCTAGATGAAAGGAAAATATTATTGTCTAATATGTAAAACTAGCTATTGTACCCGTCCTTCGTACGGATTATGTTTAGAAATAAGACTAAATATGTTTCGGCTTTTTTGATAGCAACGATCATGAAGTTGTTAGCAGCTTAGGCCCAGTTCAGACGATACAGTTTTTTTGCGGTACGGTTTTTTTACTGTACGGCGTCAACTGTACTGTGATGTTCACACGGTCCGGCTTTGCTGCTTATTGCTGTGCTCTCTTCCTTCTTCCATTGCGCTTCCAGTTCAGTTCTATTTATTCCAGTCCAGGATTTTTTTTATTTGTGTAAGATTTTTTTAAATAAGTTACATACTGAAGTTTTCTCTTTGATTTTGATCAAAGTACGCAAATTCTGGTTTCAATATTCCACACATTTCTCGCCGCGCTGATAATTTTCTCTCTTTATTTTTATATTAATATTAAGTCTTGTCCCACAAGGCGGGTCTCTCATATATTAGATAAATTAAATTTTCACAATTAATATCTTCCATCTCTGGACACTGGAATTCACTAATAAGAAGATCAATGCTGAAGAAGATCAATGCTGACGATCTGAAGACTGCTTCCAGCGTAACAAGCGTATCGTTTGAACATATCCATTACAATACATGTGCCACCGGATACGGATAGTTATTTTGCGGTATAGCTGATTTTAGCGATACAGTTTTCGAAGACAAAACCGAATGTAGAAATCGGCTGGAACAGCTTTTTTACTGGATCCAGTCGAAACAGTATTGTGTGAACATACAATATGAAATCTATATGCAAACGAAAGCACTGCAAAATAACTGATACAGCAAATTTACTGTACCGCACAAAAACTGTAACGTGTGAACGGGCCCTTAGTAAACAACTTAGAACGTAAACAATTCAGTGACAGGTATCGGAGAGAATATTTGAGAACAGCTGATTGATATATCATGATAAATTACGTGATTTATTCTCATGTGGTAATAAAACTTAGAAGAAATGTATCCAAAATCGCACAATACTTGGTTTTTAAACGTTTATTATTCTGTTAGTTTATTATTCTGTTAAAAAAAGTTAATTTAGTTTTTTATAGCTAAAGACATCGTCAAAAAGGTTTTCAATACTGATAACTAACTTTAATCCCGATCGATGCTCTCGTTTTTGAGGAGAAGGCCGCGGAAAATGCCTTTGGGGCCGTGACAGACAGACAGAAATTGAGATAAGACTATTTTCGGCTTATTCAACGTATAAAACGTAAAAATAACCAAAAAATATATAATTCTGATAAATGTACAGACAAAACTCTAATTTTATTTTTTATATAGAAGATAATATTTTTTTTGTCTTGAATTGAAATTGATTTTCGACTTTTGCCAAAAGTGATACACAAACATGAGTTCCCATGTCATTTACACAAAAATTTCATTTTACAATTTTTCTATTTTTAAAAATTTTCTTTAAATACGCCTTCATGATCTAGACTTTAGACGGCAGGAACTGGGATAGACCTTGCTTTTGCGTGTATCATAAACATTTTGGACAAAATAGATGTTTCACATGTAAATTAGAATCAAAATAAGCTGATTGTAGAATTCATTGAAATTAGAGAAATAATTGATAGATTCTACCAATTCTATTGATAGTTCTACTGCTTAATGAAAAATAATGGTATTTTTATGAAACTTACATTCTATTTGCGTGTGCAAGTCATTCACTATGACCTGTAGCTGAGCTAAGTTCATATCTGTTAACATTTGACGAGATAATCTCCGCCTTTCTTCAGGAAAATGAACTCCTACCTGAAAACAGTTAATAAAATTCAACTTATATTATTAAAATCAACTAATAGTAATTCCTACAATTGCCAATACTACTAGGCCAATACAACAATACTAGTACTACAAAAATAAATAGTTCCGCATCACTGTTTCTCAAGGAATAGATGGTATCATACGAATAGGCCTACAGAAATTCATTTTGTTCGGTCATTCTTCTGGTAACTTAATTCTCGTTCCTGAATTTCCATTAAACTAATTCAAAACCTATTAATATTTCGAGACCCAGAGAAAAAATAATAGCCGCCAAAGATAGTGTGTTCCAATGATTCAATGATGATCCAATTATTTGATTGAAACTGTAACCAAATATACTGTTTGAAGAGTTTTCATGAGATTACTTATTACTCATTACTTATGACAATCGTATTCCAAAAATTGTCTGATAACTTCATATTTGGAACAAACAATGTGCTAAGCAGTTAATAATATCATATAGTTAACAAACGTGTTCAAAGAAACAAAACTTGTAAGGTATCCTAAACAAATGTTCCAAATATTTAATGATGTTATATTATCATCGGTTTTGAAATGATGGTCCTCGAACGAGGAACCGTATCATGCCACTTAATCTATGAGCCAAGGTTCTGGCCAATAAGAAACTTGCCTTTCGTAAGCTGGTCCTCAGCATTTCTGTGATGGGACTGGCCTGCCTCTGCTGACGTTCAACCTCCATCTGCATCCTTGCCATGTCCTTTGCTTGTGCCAACGCCACTCGCGCTTCAGACTGCAGTCGTGCTTGTCTTGCAAAGAAGTCTGCTTCAGTCATTGTACAGTTGTTCAGCGGTAAACTCAACCCACTCTTTACACACTGAAAATACAAATTTGTATTAAAAATACACTATAAATAAAAATTTGGCTCTGATAGGGCAGTTGGTTAGAGCGCTTGTCTGAGATAAGATAAGGTTCTAGCTGGCTTTGTTTCCTGCAGCCTTGGGCTCGAATCTCATTCAGCCATGGATGTTTCTCATCATTCATAATCTATTCACCTCATTACCCACGCACAAGTCTTCAGACTCATGTGGGCATCATCAGCAATAACATTTTTTTTTAAATATCAAGTGTAATCATAATAATGATTTGTAGACCAATATAGGCTATCTGTATAAATTTTTTATGGTACAGATTTCTCGAACCAGCCTTAGAACTATGTAACTTGTCGAACGGTGGATGTTAGAACTGTAGAACTGACTGCTACTCCTGCGGTCACGGATACTATTTCTGTTCATCCTGGAATATTTCGTGTCATTATTCACTTCACCACCCACGTTCAAGTTTCAGACTCAAGTAAACATCATAAGTTAAAAACCCTTATGTAACAAAGTATGACATTTGCAGAATGTAAATAAGTTTTTGATTTGGATACTCGAGCAAAGGTTTCTAAATGAGATAAATGTGAGAAACTATGAGCAATTTAAGTTTTTTTTTTATTGCGGGTGATTCCCACATGAGTCCGGAGACTTGTGCGTGGGTAATGAGGTGAATGATGAGAAACATCCATGGCTGAATGAAATTCGAACCCAAGGCTGCAAGAAACGAAGCCAGCCAGAGCCTTATCTTATCACAGACAAGCGCCCCAACCAACTGCGCTACCAGAGCCGCCATTATTGTGATAGAAAAAGTATAGAATTATGGAACACACAACATTATTTGATTTATACTTTGAGTTCAGAAATCTATTTAATGCTGATTGTTCATTATCAATTTGACACTAAGATTGAAATTGGTTAAAATTGTAATGTTACATCCTTAAGTAGTGCACATAACGTTTTGAAAATCGTATAATACGTGAATGCATTGATAAATGTATGATAGAGATCGGAAATTAAAAAAAAATAAAGTAATGAAATTATTTATTAAATTTATTCAACCCTCGATGTGATAAACAATGTGAAAATTATTTCACTCTCATGTTCGAGCATCATCAGACACTTTTGTGACAGTGATGTGTTGAGTTCAGTGGAGGCCTGCTGCATAACAATTTACAAAATAGCCTATTATTAATACCTTATTAATTCTAGTTTGCTAATATTATTCAACCGGCCCCGGGTGTCAGCAGTATCTGATGTGTTTTTTATTTAAATCTAATGTTATTAGTAAGTAAGAATATGGAACGTCAACATAAAATATACCTTGCTAGGCAGATTGGCTGCGCGTGGAGGCTCTGGATTGGTTTTTGCTTTGATAGGCGATGGAGTGACACTGGCTGTCTCAGGTGTCTCTGTTCCAGGAGATTCTGTGTCCGACATGGTATCGTTCATGAAGCATATCTGTAGATTCATACCTAGACACAGAAAAAGTCGTCACATAAAGAATTGATAGATTTTTGTAATTAAGAAAATTATTATTCAACCAGTAGACATAAATGTTACTAAAATACTTATAACAATAGATTGATGGAAGCCTCTTGCACATTGGCATGCTACATCGACACTATTGTGACATGAGTTTTGGTCTTCAACTATCAGTCGAACAATACCACTCGTTCAAAAAAGGCGTGATTCGCATTGATCTTTAGTCATTGAAAAACATAAAATCAATGTCATGCCGTGCAAGTGTGCTCAAGAACCACATAAGATACATTTCAAAGCTGAAAATTTCAATTTTTTCTGGCAAAATTTTGAATGAATTTTGTACCAGTAAGCAACAAGCGTATGATTCAATTGCAAGTAATTTCGGAAAATGAAGTTTTATAAAAAAATGTGCACTGGAAGAGGTATTGTGTAATTTTTTCATAATGAATAGAATAGAAAAAGATATTTTAGAATCCACACAGTCCAATAATAGATAATTACAACACCATGGTTTCATTGCACTTATCTGCCGCACCACAAACTGTGATTTCCAAATATATTGGGTATCTGAAAATATTTGTTCATATTCATTGATTTCATAAAAAATAAATCCTTCAATTGACTACTGGAGGAGTGAGATTCACATTCAATTCTCAAGAAATAAATTATGCAGTTTGTCATGTAACCGAAATACTCCCTAGTTAAAGATAAAGAGAAAAGGAATACTTGAAAATAATTCTGACACAAAAATATTTTAGAAGATAAGTTATTCATTTTTTTTATTCATCAGTAATTTCTAGATCATTCAAGGAAAAGCATATAAGAACCAATTGAACAATGCGGATGGAACATGTCAACCCTACAATTCAAGTATTCAAGTGGAATCCGAGACCCCGTGATGATGAAAAAATTCAAATAAAGGAAAGCCACAGTTGCCCCGGCAAAAGAAAACTGTGGTCCTCGTTGCTTGACATTATCTACATCCCGTTCAAGTTGTAGGGATTTACAACCCTATATATTATATATATATATATAAGCGTATGGTGCCGCAGTGGTCTAGGGCATTATAATAACATTTCTTTTTTTAAGGGATAGTGGTCACAAAACTGAAACGTACAACCCTATAGATATGTTGTGGTGGCAGTAAAATAGAATTCAATAATCTCACATACCACTTTGGAGGCGAGCTTGTAAGCTCGGCTTCTTGCCTGGCCGGTCTCCTCCATAATATTCATCAGTATCACAGCCTGTGGCAAGTCGCCTTCTGATTTCCTCACGATCATTACGGCGCTGGAAAAAACAGTAAACAATAAATTAGGCCTATAGATTTTCCCAGTGAAAATTCAATTTCTCAATCAATGATCCTCACTCAGGATGACTAGCAAAGTAAGCTACAAAAATTCCCTGATCTTTAATAAAATTTTCCCTGACCAATACAAGTTACTAGCCGGCAGGCTCGCTTCGCTCGCCATAACCGTTAAGCCAGGGGGCAGAGTCCCCCCTGGACACCAAAATCGTGAATCGATCCAGCATTTTTATTTGTTGATCATCTGTAGTCATGGATACGGGAACAGTTATTCAATTCACAACTCCATTATTTCTTATATATAATTTTTTCTTTTGGTCGTATTTTTTGGATTTTTCAAAATTCTTTCTTAGCATGCATTTAGAGCCCCAATGGGACATGTGTACCAACCTAATTAGCCACGTGGTTTTCGAGAAACGCTGATGAATGAGTCAGTGAATCAGGGGTATTTATTTTATTTAGATGAAAAACAAAAAGACCTTAGCGAATAATCAAAACAATTTTATGTTTTTAGCCTACCTAACTTATTTATCTGGCTGTCCATCTGAAAACGCATTTCAAGTTCGATATTGGAGCAATTTTATTTTGGAGGATGAAGCCCAGATAATTATGTCTGAGATCTGCGTGGGTAATGAATTGGATGATGATGATGATGATTGATGAGTTGGACGTACAGTGAGGGATTCTATAATTATTATTAGGTATATAATTACTACGAAGTTTTCCCGATATTTTTTCAAATTCCATGACTTTTCCCTGCCTTTTCCAGAATTTTAAAATTCCCTGACTTTTCCCGGTCGCTAGTCACCCTGTCACTACAAGAAATGGGACATGGAGGACAAGATGAGATGGTTGTGGAACGTGGAAACCCCAATGAACAACAGAATGTGGTGAAAATGGCAATAGTCCAGTGAAAATTTTCTTACAGCACCAGAGAACGTGGGAAAATACAAAAAGTAACTAACTGGAGAGAATGGATGGCGGAAACCGAGCAACACAATCCCAGCAATTTAACTTACTACAATGCTAAAATACCAAAATATTCCAATAGAATTTATAATCACGTTCAAAATACGGCAACTAAGAAGGTTTAATGCCAGTTAACTTACCCGATGAAACAAATAATATACTTGACTTACATTGAATCCTGGACTAGCAGGACAATCTTCTTCTACATTCACAACACGTATGAATTTATCGATAATATCGTTTTCCACTTCACCACTGTTGATATATTGTCTATCACTTGGTGTACCATCAGATTTTATATTCAACATTGTAAAATAGCCAATGTCATAATCACTGTTGGCTTCATTATAATAATAAAAGCAATCTTCGTCAAGATTAGGAGACGTCTTTGTTGTATCCGAGCTACTTAGATTGGAGCTAGGTGCCAGAAACGAAGATAAACTGTTAGTTTTATGAATAATGGAACTCTTTATGTTGCTAAACGTATCTGACCAGCGATTAGATTTTTGTTTGTTGGCCTCTTCGGACGACTTTGAAATGTTGGACTTTTTTTCTTGAAATTTGAAACTGGATACAAATTCAAACATCACTCAATGTGAGGTGAAAGTTCAATTTCGGGTTTAGGAAGGCACACATTCAGCATGGATTTGTTAAGGGAGGTAAGGTATTGGCTGCTATGCACTTGTATTTTCATTGCAAGATTCATTAGCATATGATTCAAATCAAATGATTTCAATGAAGAATTATATTTATATACATATCACTCCAGAAGATAGTGTTTTGAACAAAGCTACAATACATAACCTAACAACGCGATGCGGCCAAGTAATCAATACACTCCAAGCACTTCATGAAACGCAACGTAACAATGCACTGTATTTGGAACTATTGTTTTGATCAAAAGCGTTCTAAATTTCATCATCTAATTTATTAACTCATAACAAATAATTATTATAAACAGTTTAATCAAAACACTAAAATAATTATTGCTTTGCAAAATGACAACCCGAACTCTTCACAGTCTGTGTTCTGCTTCTGCTTCTGCTACAACCAATACCAACATAACAGTTCCAGTTCCAGAACTCATAGCTGCAGAGCGCCAACCTTGAGGTTACTACGTTACGTTCGTAACGCTTACGTACGTAAGCGAATTCCAAATTCCACGTTACGTGCAAGAATGGAATTCCAAATAAATGCATTTTAATTACAATATTAACATTATACTAATTTGAAATGCGGTAGAATATTGATATGTTACAATACCGTAAGTATAGATTGGCAACATCTGGATGCGGTTTAAAATTCAGATGTACCGGTAGCCTAGTTTAAAAGTTGAGTTTGTTGAGACTCTTGTTGAGTTTATCTTACATTTTTCTTTTTTTTGCATTATTACTTTGCTTTACTATCTTATCTACTTCTGACCGAACGAAGAGAGGTCTCTGTATCGAGTCGACCGTTTTGCGTTTGTGTTTGTAACACATTTGTGTTTGTCTGTTTGTAACACATTTACGGCTGAACGCGTGAACATAAGTTATCTTTATATAAAATAGGCGAACATGTTTTTTTGTGATGACAACTCCTTCGGGGTTTCTCCACCGATTTTGTTCGTTCACGTCTCATTTGAAAGATCTCATCGAGTAGATGTTTGATAAGGTCTTACATTTTGAAAAAAGTCATCGTGGACATGAGGAATGAACGATCAAAGTTTCAATTTTTGCCATTGCATTAACATAGGGATCGGTGAGCTGAAAATTTTCACATTTCAACTTATGATTTGATGATCAGCTGTTTTGAAACAAAAAGTTTATTTTTCATTGTTCATTCAGAGAGAGAGGGTGGGAGGATAGGATAAAGAGGAAGAGAGAGAGGAAAGAGAGAGAAAAGAAGAAGAAGGGGAAGAAGGAAGAGGAGAAGATGAAGAAGACGAAGGAGAAGAAGAAAGAGGAGAAAAAGAATAAGAAGAAGAAGGGGAAGAAGGAAAAGTCGGAGAATAAGTAGAAGAAGAAGAAGAAGTAGAGGAAGAGGAAGAAAAAGAAGAAGAAGAAGAGGAAGAAGAAAAAGAAAAAGGAGAAAAAGAAGAAGAGGAAGAAAAAGAAGAAGAGGAAGAAAAGAAGAAGAAGAAGAAGAAAAAGAATAAAGATAAAAAGAAGAAGAAGAAAAAGAAGAGGAAGAAGAAGAAAAAGAAGAAAGAGAAAAATAAGAAGAAGAAGAGGGAGAAAAATAAGGGAAAGAACAAGAATAAGAATAAAAAGAAGAGGAAAAAGAAGAAGAAAAAAAGGAGAAAAAGAAGAAGAAGAAAAAGAAGAAGATGGAGAAGAAGAAGAAAAAGAAGAAGGAGAAGAAGAAAAAGAAGAAGAGGGAGAAGAAGAAAAAGAAGATGAAGAAGAAGAAAACGAAGAAGGAGAAAAAGAAGAAGAAGAGTAAGAAAACGAAGAAGAAATAGGGAACGAAAAAGAAGAAAAAGAACTCATAGTATCATAGGTATCTTTGATACCCACTTAGAAATGGAGCAACTCATACTGTGCTTAAAATTATCATCATAGGCAATGCTGTCATTCAGTATGTAGAAAATCTGCATTTGGAATGTATTTTACAAAGTTTAATAAAGTCGCACATTCGTGCAACCCGGGATAACCTAGTTTCTTTGAAATTTGGCATGATTGTTCCTTTTAGTAATGCGCAGCAATGTGTGTGTAAGGATTTTTGAAATTTTGTTGCATAATTATAAAGAAAAATAGGAAAGTCAACCAAACCTTCTACTATAGGAACATATGATTTTTAAAGAGCTCCATCATATGCAATAATTTATTGGAATCAGCTCCATTATCAATGATAGATAGCCCTCGGGCTGTAACATATGGTTATTCATCTCGTTGAGCCTTACTCATACTCATATGAATAAATATAACATTATTTCTAATATTTTAATTAAGTATAATAACAAGCAGAAAAGTAAGTAAATTGTATACTAAGCCGTAGCAGGTATCTGTTCAATCAGATAGAAATAAGCTGCGTTCTCCTAGGCACTCTCTGTAAGGGTGACCGATTAGATTGGCCAGAAAAAAGACACTGTTCTCTGCTGTAAAATCACTTCCCGCTGGTTCGGAACCCACCTAAAACTGTAGGTTCAACTCATCAATCACCATCATCCAACTCATTACCCACGCACAGACCTCTGACCTATGTGCTGGGCTTCATCCTCAAAAAAAAAAAATTAATATTGTTTCATAGACTCATTCATCAAATATCTGAAATCTAATTTTTTGTGCAATCAGCTGTCTCACAAATAGAAAACACAGCCTTGTTGATGTGATACAGAGTGACCTTTTGTGAAAACAAGACATGAAAAAATAGACTAAGTTTATGCGAATTGAATCAAGGGTTAAATTTGATGAATTTTAAGTTCACGTAGGAAGATGTTACTTCATTAACAAGACAGTAGTAGGCTATGTGACAATTTTAAAAAGACTGATTTAGCATGGCAGTAGAAAAGCCTCTCCCCAATAATAAAACAGCGCTTAACCTAAATCAATAGTTTTAATTTTTGTAGTTCCAATTCACTAACATAGTTTATTACAAAGCTGTAAACCACAAGGTTTTAAGACATAGTTGAAGACCACCGTACCGCAGATGCAGTAAAGGTGAACTAGAGAGATATGAAAACCTGAACAGTGCACAATAATTAATTAGAGTGAAAGCATCTAGAAATCCCCGAGCAGACGGTAGCTCAGGCTGAGGCCCACTCTGCTACACTTAATCGCCATGCATTTGAGTGAATTGCTATTTTCACCGCCAAGATATTAGTTAGTGCTCTTCCTCATTGGCACTCGGAGCAGTCGACCTACCAGCGATAAATTTATAAGATACCTAGTAGCAGCCTGCCCGCTTTGGCCTACTACATACCCTCGTCCATGTTATTATCATGATTAAGTCTACTATACATCTTCTTCTTCCACATCCTTCTTCTACTCCACATCACACTCCCCAATAATTTAACCAACCCTTCTGAGTCTGCATTGATCATACTTTTTTCGCTCTCTTTCATTTTCTCTACCTTCGTCTTTAGACCTATGAAAGTCTGAAATAAAATGTTGCCTGCACAGCTAAAATATTCAGTCTTCGTAGTAGAGCCTCAGAATCATTTTCAGAAGATGGGATTGAAAACTCACCACAAGGACTGAACATGAATTAAAGAACAACTACTTGACATACCAGCATGATTATTGAACTGCAATGGTGAGTGAGAACTGTGCATACGTTGTCAGAACAGGTTTCTGCGAATTTTGAAGAATAGAATATTAATTCGAACGGATAAGTAGTATTTTTGTTTATTATTACTGTATTAGTACTTATAATATCTTAATAATTTACATCATTAATTTGTCTATTATAATTTAAAGTATCTTAATTAAAAGTCAAATTCTATAATTCACTTTATCTGTGATGAACAGCATGGCTTCCAGAAAGGGAGATCAACAAAGACAGCCATAGTTTCTCTAGTTGAAAAAATAATAGATATAATAGATTCAGGCGATAAAGCTACTGCAATCTTCTTAGATCTATGAAAGGCATTTGATTGTGTTAATCATAGAAATTTATTGGAAATACTGCAAAATGTAGGCGTAAATGGGGTTGAACTGAAATGGTTTCAATCATATCTTATTGGGATAAAACAATGTGTAGAACTAACTACAGTAGTTGGTAATAGTATAGTAAAGAATAAATCTAATAAATTAGAGGTGCAAGCTGGAGTGCCTCAGGGTCAATACTAGGTCCATTGCTTTTTTAGTTATATGTCAACCGTTTACCTAAAGAATTAATTAGCCCTCTTATTTGCAGACGATACATCACTCATTTTCAGCAATTCCATTCTAGATAATTTAGAAATAAGTGCCCATATAGGTGTGCAGTCCATTGTCCAATTCTTAAATCAGTTGAAATTAACAATAAATAGTAAAAAATGCCAATACCTTCAATTCAAAAACAAACATAATTCAAATGAAGATAGGACTATAAACGTGTTTGTAAATGATAATCAACTAGACCAAGAAGAAAACATTGCATTTCTAGGAGTTTTGTTGGATAGGCGATTGACCTGGGCACCATACATTGAGAAAATATTTTGTAAAATTTCATCTGGGGTATTTGTCCTGCAACAGCTCGCTAGATTGAATGACAAAAAGTTACTTTTAACAGCTTACCATGGGCTCTTACTGTCACATATTAGGTATGCTATCTTAGTATGGGGTAATTCATCAAAACAAAATCTTGATAGGGTGTTTAAGATCCAAAAGAAAGCAGTTAGGTGTAAGTTACTGGATGTAAGTTGAAATGTATTGTTCTATAACTGCAATTGTGGGGCTAAAGATTATGAAATTGTGAGTCTTTGACTATAGGAGATAAATAAGAAGTAAAAGGAGTATTGTATTCAAGTATGCCGGGGTGCCCACCCCCCCTAAGCCTCATGACGCACCCCCCCTAAATTTAGCACCAGCCCCCCCATAAATTAGGCACCCCTTAAATTTCGCACCAACCTCTCCCCCATAAATTGGGCCCCCCCAAAAAATGCGAAAAAAGCCCCCCATATTCTTTCTAAAACTAAAAGAAGATTTATATAGGTTGAAAAAATTCAAACCCAGTCGATAGTATACAAAATGTATGTATATTTCTTGAGATTCTTTACATAGGTTGTAAAGGTAAAAAAGAAATATCAATGAAATGAATATATGAACTTCTGCTCAATAAACTTAATTGCAAAATAGCTAAATAAGAATTTGAACCTAAATGGTTTTTTAAAAAAATATTATTACAAATACACAATGGTTCAATAAAAATGAAATACCTATAAGTTATGTTTGGTCTACCAATTAAATTAAGGTTAAATAATTCTACAAAGTTGTTCCTTTAAAGTTTAAAGGAAGTGAAAACAATGAGTTGTTAACTTCATTTGTAAAACACAAAAAATTCAAGATACTAAGTAATTTATGCTAATATTTATTGGACAGTAGTTAAACAACAGGTTATTTACTCAGTGTAGTATCTTGGGAAAATTTATGTATGGATGAAGTACATAAAAGGTACACATTTCATGAAAGGTTATTTACAACACACGATCGAAAGAAGTGTCTTTCAAAAAAAAAGAAAACATAGTTATGAAAAATTACTGAATTTTTAGTATTTACTTAGTAAATTTTGCTATAGCAGTTCTTACTTGTTAGTAAGTAGTTATCGTAAAATGCATGAAAAACATCAACAGTTTGAAGTCAAACATTTTAAATTTGAGGCTGTGACCATCTACAAGTTAGCTTGGCGCCTTCTAAGCTTGTTAAATCTATCTCTTTAAACCCTACATAGCAGTTTTTGTCTTGGGATGAGGAAAGAGAAAACCTTTCAATTATTTCTTCGTTAGAAATAGACTCAAGTACATCTTTTTCTGCAGCTAGAACCACTAGATTGGACAACCATGAGTCTCCCATAGGCCCATAGCTGATCTGAGTCTGTTTTTGATAATTTTAACTCATTGCTCTTTCCGCTGATCAACTAGTAGGAGAGTAAAGTTGTATGAACCACTTTCAGAGCACTCGCTTAGCGTCTCGCTAAGCTTGAATAATAACTTCCTGCACAAATCCTAAACATAACTATTTTATTCAATTCATATTCAATAGTATAATAATAATTATAAATCAATTGACATTCTATCTGGCGACTTCGTAATATATTGTTGAATGTCGTCACGTTAAACACGGTTTCAATCAACTTTAAACCCCCCCCCCAAACGTTTTTGGAACCCCCCCCCCCAAGAATTTCAATGACGCAGTCTGCGTCATAACCCGTCCCTGTGGGCACCCCTGAAGTATGTTTTATTGGAACAAAACAAAAATGTTTATATTATAGATCTATTTTACACATAAGATAAGTAGGAATTTATTGATTTCGAATTCCTTCAAGTGCTATTAATTTATACTGAAGACTTCCGCAATGGCGGATATTTACATCAACATTATCAGCAATTGATCTCACCTATGAGTGATTTTAAACGTTTGATAAATTTCCATAACTAAGACACATTGAGGAATAAAATGTCATAATTGTATTTCAATCTAAGAAATATTTTTTTTTCAAAATTGCTTGCTCTGTCTTCTTTCAATGCATTCTATAATATGTGAGTTTTTGAATGCTCCTTCATGTTGACGTTTATCACTTGCATGGCAGTATATTATTTCTGCTATTTGAAAATTATACTTAGTTTACCAAGATTATTATTATTATTGTACCGTGTTACTTGTAAAAAGTGTGTAATTAAGCTTTTGTATTCTCATTATGTGGAAATAAAGATATTATTTTACTCCATATTCCCACATGAAGGAAATGCTTACCTCAGACTATATTTAAACAAAACTGTTTTCAACAGTTTGTTTAGTACTACATCTGTTAGTTGACCTAATAATTATAAATTATTGTACCAAATGAATGATCAGAGATCAAGTAATAATAATATCTTGGAAAAATCCAAAGTAGATCCTATAGTTTATCTAAGAATATATAAGATTTTTTCATTAGTAGTAATCATACATTTTTCTTCTTTGAGTTTTGAAAAATGAGTAATCGATAACGACTGTTTATTAAAAAAAAAAAAAATAAGAAAAGGTCTACTCAGCTTAAATAGAAATATATTATCAATTTAGGTAAAATTTCAATTAAATTTTTTTATGATCTTTTCTGATTTTTATATGCGTTTTTCGCATTTCTTCATTTACCTTTCTACACTATCTGTTAATGATTTTTAATCATCTGTATTGAGAAATTTTCAAACCTGCTATTATATTTATTTTAGTTATTACTTATTTAGTTATACTTATTAGATATTGTTTGCCATCTTATTGTGTATCAGTTCTGTTTAAGGTTATTTTATTTTTTCCACAGAGGTTTTCTCGGGGCTTTCATTTGTTTTCTTTTTACTTTGTTTTCTATACTTGTATTATAACTTTTAATGTCATTGACATTATATAAAGGTTTTATTATGTTCAATAAAATGAACATTTTTTTTCAATCAAATTTGAATTTGAATTATTTAGAACTTTAATAATTTAATAAAAACAACAGATTGGTAGTGGGTTCAGTTTCTCATCTAATTATTGTTTTTCCTGGTTCCTCTTTTACAATAACTTCTCTCTAACTTCAATCTTAATTTTATTAGATATTTTGAAGGAATCATTTATATTTTATTTCTATTCAAGTTTAAAGACTGATGCGTTCAGAATAACGTTTCTAAACGGATTCATGTTTTATAGTACAAACAATATAAAAAAACGACTACAATAAATCATGTAGCTTATGACAACTATAGTTTAAGCTGATTCAAGTACTATTCTTTCAAATTATAGCTCAAGAGCTATACTTTCAAAATAATTGAGATTATCTCTAATTAGAATGCATTAAGAAATCTAGAGAATTAAATCATAAGAAACTTCTCAATAATATCATGAAGCATAAAAGTCACCACACTCCTTCAAGTATTTCATATTAAAAAAAAAAAAAAAACACTATAAAAGTACCAATAATAAAATCAGAGGTACAATTAAATCTAATAATTGTACTTCTAATTTTTCTGAGATAAATATTTTGAGAAACTTTTCTCAAACAATTCCAAGACTTTGGTAACAATTATAACTTATTAATAATAATCATTAAATCGTATTACTTTTACTGGTTGTGAGAGCGAGAGACGTTTATCGGTAGTTTTACCTCACCGCGTAAGCCATGTCAAGGGAAACACAATGGACCTACAATTTGTTGTGGGTTCCGAGACACTACATTACTACTAAATTTATTCTAGAAAGTATAGAAACAACGTTAAAAGAAATAAATTCTACTGCTGCTACTGTTATAGCAAACAGTAATTTGTAGAATATTTTAGTAAAACAGCCAAGAAAAGTTGTCCCGTTATTGAAACTCGCTAATTGACCAAAGAGTGTGTCAGTGGGTAACAAATACCTCAAAGTAGCTATATCATGTGTACAGCACAAAAACCTACTGGGTAATTGGAAAATTAGTTGTGCTGGTGGACGCAAAGTGAGCCAGAAGACAGTGCACTGCTTCACTGCTATGCTACGCATTCCGGGACAAGGAGTTCGATTCGCCCTGACATTTCATAACAGAATCGGCTCAAGGACTGAGCGCGCTCACTCAATCGTATCGTATCCCGTTGAAAAGCGATGATAATGGTTTTGAAGGTAAAAACTTTTCTCAGCTACTGCTTTATCCCACTGATAACGCTGGAAAGTTCTTTTTATAAAGCATTATTATTTAAATTATTTATAAAGCATTTCTAGCTGCGTTGTTCAGTACTGTTTGGAAGCAAAAATGATTCAGATAAGAAAAGAAGCACAGATAAGAAGAAACAATGTTCAATTTCTCATTTATTAAAAAATAAATAGAATTATAAGTCCAATATTGGGCTTGATGGTTAAAATTGTACCACATTTTTTGACATCCTTGGATCTGTTGCATAATAATTTAAAAATAACAATCACCATCTAGCTACAAGTAAAAACTTCCATAAGATTTTGCAGTAGTTATAAATATAAACACTTATAAAACTAGTTTGTAAATAGTTATGCAACTGACAGAAAAATTATCGAATGCCGAAAAACAAAATATGAACAACACTAATCCATTATTATGTTCACAGAAGCGCAGAACCTTGTCGCACGAATGACTACTTTTTTCTTAGGATTTCATAGGGCGAAACGCTACTTGGACCAATCCCCACGGAACAACTGCTTGTTTTGAACAATAATGGCTCAAATTTAGTTGAAGTATGTTTTGAGAGCTTATGAGAATTTGCTAAAGTGGTTTATAAATGTACAATAAATTATTTCATTCTGACATTTTTCTGAAAAATAATGGCTCAAATTGAGTTGAAGTAAGATTTGAGAGTCTATGAGAATTTGCTGAAGAGAGGATTGTATTTTACTACAAATTATTTCACTCTGAGATAATCTTCTATCTAAATCTAAATTTCACAAATTACTTATGCTAATGAGATGTCACCATAATCATTCAATGAATTTGTTTTTTAAATACGGTTACAGTAGGCCTTTAATGTTCTCAGATGATGTGTCGTTAATTTTAAATTTGAAGATCGCAATAATTTATTAAGTCATGGAAGGCTATTATCATGTCATGTCATTTTAGTTCAAGTTCATTTTTGATTAACTTTACTGATAGAATTTACTCACTTTCCTGAAATTAAAAAGACTTCTACTGTTAGAAATGGCAGTGAGATCAAAGTGTAAGTTTATGTTTGGTATAGGTAGGATAAGTCTAGTAGTTGAGTTAGAAGTTGGAAAAATTATTATTTTAGCGATTTATTTGAGAAGAAATTCTTGAGCCGTCTTGTTATGGATAAAAGCTTTTTATAAGAGCGTTTTATTTATGCAGTGACACGGTTACCTAGCTTATACTTCCTTGGGATGTGTGTGGGATCAAGTGATGCGGCTTCCGGTGAAAAAGATACAGTTAACACTAGGCAAACCTAGCGCCATCAACAGAAAAAAAATAAAGTAGGCTACATACGAAACTTGGAGATGACTCATTTTTCACAAAGGGTGGTAAAAATACCTGATTTTTGATGATTGAACAACTGAACCGATTTTGTATTGTTAGGCATCAATCGACGTAGAATTTTATATTCTTCAATTTCAAACAAAGCCACGCTTTTATCGGGGTAGATAGTTTCCGAGTTTTAGGCGAAAAACTGAAAAAGTTCCAAACTTGGGAGATTTTGGGGCCCCCCAAAAGTAATGAACAGCCCAGAAACTTTCGCAAACTCAGGGGACTCTTTTTTAGGATAACTAGAGTGGATTAAAAAGTTCCAGCTTTGTACCAACTTTTGTCCACCCAAAGTCTAATTTGCCTGGGCTAAGAGTGTTGCAGAGTTATATGATATAAACAACATACGACTAAAAATTTATGCAACAACAATAAAATATAACTGAGTGTCTATCTGTAGACAGCAATCATTCCTTAACAAGAGTTGAGTGGTAGAAAGGACCTTGAGTTCTAGCTCCACATTTAATAAATACAGTTAATTAATCAATCAATAAGGTGATATTCAACAAAGTTATACTTTTCATGCATATAAGACTATAAACGAAATAAACAGGTTAATGAATTCTCCAAAATATATAATAAATTGCCCTACTTTAATCAATAAGCCTAACTATTTAAATAAATAAAATGTCCCAATAGTGCTCAGTTTTATCCATAATACAGGGGTGCCCACCCCCCTATGCCTCATGACGCACCCCCCTCCTAAATTTAGCAACAACCCCCCCCCTTAGATTAGGCCCTCCCCAAAAAATGCGAAAAAAGCCCCCGTATTCTTTCTAAAACTAAAAGGAGATTTTTATAACTATTGAAAAAATTCAAACCCAGTCGATAATATACAAAATGTATGTATATTTCTTGAGATTCTTTACATAGGTAACATTTTTTGTAAAGGTAAAAAAGAAATATCAATGAAATGAATATATGAAATTCTGCTCTATAAACTGAATAGCAAAATAGCTAAATAAGAATTTGAACCTAAATGGTTTTCAAACAATAAAATATTATTACAAATACACAATGTTCAATAAAAATGAAATACCTATAAGTTTATGTTCGGTGTACCAATTACATTAAGGTTAAATAATTCTACAAAGTTGTTCCTTTAAAGGAAGTGAAAACAATGAGTTAATAACTTCATTTGTAAAACACAAAAATTTAAAATACTAAGTCATTTATTGGACAGTAGTTAATCAACAGGTTATTTACTTAGTGTAGTATCTTGGGAGAATTTATGTATGGATGAAGTACATAAAAGGCACACATTTCATGTATAGTTATTTACAACACAAAATCGAAAGAAGAGTCTTTCAAAAACAAAATAAAGACATAGTTATGAAAAATACTGAATTTTTAGTATTTAGTAAGTTTTGCTATAGCAGTTCTTATTTATTAGTAAGTAGTTATCATAAAATACATGAAAAACATCAACAGTTTGTAATAAAACATTTTAAATTTGTAGCTGTGACCATCTACAAGTTAGCTAGGCACCTTCTAAGCTTGTTAAATCTATCTGTCTAAACCCCACATAGAAGTTTTTGTCTTTGGGATGAGGAAACAAAAAACCTTTCAATTATTTCTTCATTAGAAATAGACTCAAGTACATCTTTTTCTGCAGCTAGAGCCACTAGATTGGACAACCATGAGTCTCCCATAGGCCCATAGCTGATCTGAGTCTGTTTTTGATAATTTTAAATCGACTTATTGCTCTTTCTGCTGATTAACTAGTAACTGTTAAGGAGAGTAAAGTTGTATAAACCACTTTCAGAGCACTCGCTTAGCGTCTTGCTAAGTTTGAATAATAACTTCCTGCACAAATCCTAAACATAACTATTTTAGCTAATTCATATTCAATTGTATAATAATAATTATAAATATATTTTCATTAATTGCCATTCTATCTGGTGACTTTATAGTATATTTTTGAATGTTGTCACGTTAAACACGGTTTCAATCAACTTTACGCCCCCCCCAAAACGTTTTTTGGAACCCCCCCCCCCCCCCAAATTTCAATGACTGCGTCATAGCCCCCCCCTCTTGTGGGCACCCCTGCATAATATTCAAGAGCAAAAGGTTGCAAATATCTTGTGTCTAACATGGAAGAATGCATAATGATAAAACTTTAATCACCCAATCACAACATTTATAACGTAGTTGTGAGGAGGGAGGGCTGACACCAAATGCGGTGCATCAGCTCCCCGCCCCTACCATG
Source organism: Conomelus anceps (assembly GCA_948455865.1). Classification (NCBI taxonomy): domain Eukaryota; kingdom Metazoa; phylum Arthropoda; class Insecta; order Hemiptera; family Delphacidae; genus Conomelus; species Conomelus anceps. The sequence goes on along the minus strand of OX418218.1, from coordinate 51,862,911 downwards.
ATCAGCACCTGATCGGAGTTTGTAATAATGGAACGCCAACGCCACCACCAACGTTGCGAGCATTCTAAATAGCTGAGTTTGGTCGCCTGACGCTACATGCGTAGCCTATCTATGAATTTGCAAGTAACGGTTCTACTAACAACATACATCACGGTGATATGTAGTGGACAGGAGGCAAAAAACGCGAGTGGCCTAGAATTTTATTCCAGATTTTTGTCAGAAAATGTTAGAAAAGTATTGTTCATCGTGTACTCCATTGGTACAATAAGTGAGTGGCAGTTACGTTGAAAGTGATTTTGCAGAATGAAAGTTAAAGATGAAGGAAAGGAACGAAGATGAGAGCAAAGGAGAAACAAGTTGGAGGGCGAGGACGAGTGGAAAAATCAAAGAAAAAAGAGGTGAGGAGTGATTGAAACAAAACAGAAGTTGTCATATTTTACTAAACTAACAATTTCAACAATGGTTTCGTGTTTTACTAACACATCTTCGGCTGTACTGAAGAAGCAGGAGGCCTCTTAATTAATAACGAATTTGGTATCCAAAAGCTACTTGATAGTTGGAAAAGCAAATAATAGTTACATGGGTAAATCTAACTTAAGATTATTCACAATTATTAAATAATAATAAAATTGAGAGAATAATACCTTAACTTATTGAAACCTAATATTCTAAATCAGTTTAAAATTAATCATAACTACTCTAACCAGCTGATGAGGAGTGAATTGTAATGATGAGGAAGAGGGCAGAAAATGATAGTAGGACAGAAAACACGAACAAACAAACGGCAACAAGAAAATGAATTAGTATAACCCAACCCAACAAATTGAAATAATATTCTAAACTTCAATAAAAGTAGGTTATTATTTCTTACAAACAATCTTCAATGGTCTATTGTAATCGGCGAAATCGATCCTGAGCATTCAATTGCCAAAACAAAGAGATCAATCGTATTTAGACATTGAATTCGTCAAGCTTTAATTACAATGGCGAAGATTTCAAATCGGAAGCAAGAAGTACACTACAGCTAATTCAAGGCTGTATAGTGTACAATAATCACAAGAACCAGTTATTACTAATATTTTCCATGAAAATTGAAGATTTAATAATACCCTTTTTCTGAGTTTGATGTGCTTTTTACGGGAAGTCTCCGGATTCTAACCACCAACACTGCTCCTAGAAAATTTGATATTCCAACACTCAGATTAATTGAAAAACAGTAATTAGGTAGCGTACTTTCCCCTGTGGATTATCAAATTAATAGGAGCTACATCTTCACAAGTAACAAGTTCATGATGTGTTTCGGTCTCCTTACCACGTAATTTATTGATCTCGAGTGGACGGTTATTAATCAGAGCGAAAAAGTTTCAGAAGACTTCAACGGAGCAGAACTCGCTTTTTTTAAGCTGGATCACTTTCTTATTCAACAAGATCCTATTATTATGAAGCAAGTGATATAAATATGAATGAATTTTACTACTCTTTGAGTAATGTAGGTATTTCGTCAACCGTTGATGACGGAAATGATTCATTATTTCTTGAATTACATCAACAACTGTTATACTTGATTAACTGATTTTCACTCTTATTTTTACGTTTCCTATTGAATTCCATGACTTTTAATCAAGACATGGCAACATGGCATTATCAGTTTCTCACGGATCGCCAAAATTTCCAAGTTCCAATAATTCGAACGATAATTCAGTGATACATTTTTACTTTACAATTGAACCGGCCTGAGGGAAAAGAGAACATGAAATTTTTTTTAATATTTTAAATTGCTGATACAAACATCATTCAAATAAGAGTAGATTTATTAAACCAATATGTTCGCCTTCAATAATTTTTATATTCACAGAACTAAATTGCGATTTCCAACGTAACGTACTCATTCCACTCATTTCTGGTTGGGAATTTTGATTGGGTGTTTTCATAAAATTGAGAAAATATTTTTGTCGTTTTCTCGTTTAAAATGATTGATAAAATAAATAATAGTCAATCGTAAAGTTTTTATTCCAACAAATCGAACTATTGGAATTTTATTTTATTCCAGTTATTAAATTGATTCAGTTTTCTCACATTCAGACACTCCGATTTCTGTGTCAGTAACTTATAAACTACGCAGCTTTTTATTATTACTGTTAAGAAACAGTCAAACAGGTTACATTCTCAAACCCGTATTTTACAGTCAAACTTGCTCGCCGTTTAGGACCATAGCATTTTATTGCTGCACCAGATTCGTTGCAGTATATTCTCAATGAAGCTATAACTTATAACAATTTCTTCATTTGTTAAATATTCCAGAACAGCGTTCTCCGTGGCAGTGAATGCTTTCCTTGTTTTGGTCGTTCCCATCAAATGAAATAACGAGGAAATAATCTTCCAACTCCAGAAATGATCATTCATTCAATAGGAGTTGGCTCGTGGATATTTTAGTTAATTTCGAAAAAGTAGCCTAATTTTCTGTAAATTAGCCTGATTCTATTATTATGACTTCATCAAATGCAACGTACTGATGATTTCTGAACATACAATTTAAACCACTTTCCCAAGCATTATTGAAAAGATTAGATCTAAAACTTTCATGATAACGTTTGAGTAGCCTTTAAGAAATCACTAAATAATAAAGTCGGTTTATAAAATTAAGAATATTCTAAGATTTATTCAATGAATCTGAAAATACTCTATTTTTATCATTGAATGGTAGCCCAAGTAAATGCTTATTATGGAAAGACATTATCATCTTCATTATCACTAACCCGGTGGTCCGAAACCTGCCAAAACTTGAGGTACATCATTCACTTCATCACCCAAGCACAAGACTCTGACTCATACATTTATGAAAAAACTGACATATATTTATGAAAAGGTGTTGAGGCGGATGAAAAAAGTGATTCCATTATTAGCAAGAAATTGAACCGCAACTAACGAATAAGAAGGTAGTTTGGCTAAGAAACACTACTAAAACCCATAATAAAAACCTGAACATTTGCACAGAAAACTGAGTGAAGCTTTTAATAAACTATTTCAATGAATTGTTTGAATAAACCAATCACCTATGGTACATTTAAATTGCAGAAGAATTGCGTTACCGACATTTACAAGCGATTTCATGATTTACGTCAAAACGCACACTTTTCCACATGAACTATCACCTTTTTCACATAGAATTTTTACAACAATTGGACAACAGTCTCAGAGTTGTCACATCTCAAGGGCAAACATTAAAAAAAATATTGATTTTTGAAAAACCGTCAACTCACAGTTGCAATATCACCGAGTGAGTCGAGACTCTCGTGAGAGTCATAAGTGAGTGTGTAGAGATCAAGCACAAATCGCGAGTCTTTTTTGTAGTGTCGTCTGTGCAGACGACCGCCTTGCCACGGATTCAACATCACTGACGTACCCATCTTAGCGCACTGGCGTGCAAACTCCAACTGACGGTCTGACGGACCGCCGTCGACAACCAGAGAATTCCCAAACAGAGAGACAAACATAGAGAGAAAAAGTATGAGAGGAAATAGTGGAGTGAGATAGACTGAGAGACGAGGTCGTCTAGAGCGGCCGGTGATCAACAAGTAAGCGGCAGGTGAAAGTGCCACCGTGGGTACTTCCGAACGCTATTGCTCAGGCATGTGTCAGGAGTTGTCAATCACACTCCTGTATTGCTGCTACGGAGCTAGCTGCTATAATATATAGCTGATATAATATGAAAGTCGACAATTTCGAACTGTTCAGGCAAGTGAATACATTAGCCACTGTTTAGTTTCTGGGAAAGAAACAAATTCTATTCATTGTTGCTATCAAACTCAATGAAAATCTCATCAAAAGTTAATTTGTAACTTATAATAACATTATTTGTTAACTAAATTGATGTTTATTTTTTTCAACGTGTAAAGAAGTCAATTTGTAACTGATAATGTTTTTTGTAAGTTATTATTTGATGAGTGGATTCACAAAATTTCTCACCAGAAGTTATTAACATATAATTTGAAACAAATTCCTCGTAGCTATAACATTGAATTAACATCTCATCAGAAGCTTCCCTATTATAAAAAAATATAGAAGAGGCAAAAAAAACGGAACTTTTGACAAACTAAACACAAGTTCGGACTTCATGGACGATGCCTTAAATTAAGTGTGACCCATTTTTTTGGCAACATGGACAACAGATCTTGAGTTTAATTTCAACTGAAATCGACTAAATACCGGTTTGAACGTCTGAGTATTGCCATTGCAAGTGCACTCGCAGCTTGTGTAGCAAGAGTCTATATTAAAAATATGCTGAACTGCTATAAGTCTAAATTATGATTCAGTATTTTTGCCTACTGCTCGTGAAGAGAAATTTCTCTCAAGCAACAAAATTATTCTCCATAAACAAATAAGATTTCCGATAATCTTAAATAATAAAATTCTAAAAATAAATATTCTTAGAGGAAGTAGAATTTTCAAAAGAAGAAAATTACTTGCAGAAGACTACCATGGTCATGGAATCAGGGTTTTGCAAACAATTTAAGAGACGAAGTTTCAGTTTACTGAAGTGTAGGAGTTAGTACTTCACATTAAAAATTGTACCATAAATATAAACTATCTCGACTATTTGAGCCGGAAAATGACCGCTATTAAAAATTTCCCGTGTTCATTAATAAAGCGCCAACGCCTGTATCCATCTACAGTATGTAATGAATGAAACTTAATCAGAAGCACGTTTCTTTGCCCGCCTAGTGAGGGAAAGTGGAATCATGCGCCAAATACAGTAATAATTACAGGTCATGATTTTCACAGACATTTAGAAGCGTGCAATTCATTATGTCGAGAGTTTACGTGTTGGAGAGCCAGAACATGACTTGAGTGGAGACTTTAATAAGGTGGAACTTGAAACTTGAAGTTACAGATGCTATTTGTAATAAGTTGCCATGAGCGGATGCTGATAAATGAGTGAGCAGTCTGAGATGAATGAGAAATCAAACCTGAATATAAATATAGTTAGCCAAGGCCATTTTGGAAATGATCATTCATTTCAATTACGGCAATCCGATATCCAAGGAATGATATTCGTAATCATTTGTGGTGATTTTGTCCTTGCGATGTTAATCGCAGAATCGCCATTGTTTATTTGGTAATGATACCTCAATTTGTTATTAGGCAATGATTCTCCTATAAGATACGCCTCAAGCTTATAAAAAACGATTCTCCTACATACGTGAGAATTTATCTAAGTTTAGATCCATGAATTTTGTTCTATAAACTTACAATAAATCCGTTAGTTTGACAAAATTCTAATGAAGTGTTATGATGACAAATTTCTCTAGACGTGTAGACAATACTGTATTGAAAAGGCGAAAATAAGCTATTATTTGAGTAGGTAGAAAGGAAAAATGGATAAAGAAATTAACACGTTTCGTGGAAGAAACATTCTAACTTCAGCTATAATCTCCTTCTCTACATGAAAGTGATAATGAACAAAAGCAATTAATGATAAAACTTATCTATAACTTCAAGACAAAACTAATTTCAAATATTGATGACTCAAGAATAACTTAGACTATACAATACACCTACAAGCAGATGAGGAGGCAATTTTATGGAAGAAATGCTGAATCTAGCCGGGAATCGAGTCCATATAAGAAATATCAGTAGTTGGAAGGAAGACGAAGAAAACGCTTCCTATAAGACCATATTTGGGTTATTTATCAGTCTCATTATATCATGATGTCTGAAGAAAATACCAGAAAAGTTCAATCATGAAAATTGCACTTGAATAATGTTGTGAGATTAAATTAAAAAAATCACTTATTCGGAGAAGCATAAAGATGAAAGGATTCAAGATTGCAATGCAAACGGGGGATTACAACAAAAAGAAGCTGAGTGAAAAGGCTTCAATTTTTCCTCTAGAGAAAATAACAATTTAATAAATCCATGAAGGCAAACCCAACTGTTGAGGTTTTTTCTTTATGCGTCTCTCAGAAGAACGAAGAAAATACAATTTCTGGCCAGCATCTTATTCTCGCTCTCTGTCGCTTCCATTTGCGGCGGGATTAACTTTCTCAAATAAATTTCGAGGATAGCATCCATTACAGCTGTATTACGGCGAAATTCAAAAGAGAGAATTACATGCTATTAACATTTTTTAGCTACCGCGTTTAGAATAAGGCTCTAATTTCGTTTAAAGTATGAGCATTGGGTATAAATTCAGCCAAGATATAGTTACAAAGATATATAATAATTCGCTCTTTGATTATCTACAAGAAAAGAGGGTGAAATGATGTTTTTCAATTATTGCAAGCTGTTTTTCTAAAATTCCATCTGGGATTAAATTGAGTAGCATTTATCAGAAAGTGAGGAGAATGAAAGTTTTGTGTCAATGCCACGAGGAAATTGCACGAATTCACGAAGTTTAATTTAACCATAGAATTACATACTAAAAACAAGGATACTACAAGATTTCAGGATTAGAGAGAATCATAATAGATAAGTTTAAGAAGACATAGTAGCTTATAAGAGTATTGAAAGCGATAGTATATATTAATTGTTATTGTAATTACTATTATTGTATTCAGGAAAGAAATTAAAGTTCTAAGGATTTGCACTTTCAACATTACTAGACAAGATAATAGAAATGTTCGTTATCAGTTACAATAAAATGGAAGATTGCACAGTGCCTTAAAAACTGCATTAACATTCATAGCTGTAGAATTTGAACCGACTTAGGCTATTACACAAGTAGATTGCCCGATTTAATTTTGAAATTTTTATCGAAAAAATACAATAATACATAAATAGCATAAGTTGGAAATTAGGTGCCACATGCGTTAAAAACCTGTGCGTGACACAATTGAATCGGAATAATCTAGAATGTAGCGTAACCTTTATCAATGAATACAGATACTATCTGTATTCATTGCCTTTATTCCAGTGGTTCTCTCCTTCTAACTTATTCTCCTTTATCGTCTTCTTATCTTTCTTTCTCTACTTCTCTTTTTACTTATCACACTTCTCTTCCTTCAACTCCTTCTTCGCCATCACCACTTCTACTTCTTTTTCTTCTCCTCCACCGCCTCCTTCAACACCTTCACCAGGATGAAAATCATATTAGAATAAAAAATACATCAACTACATACTACATACATCACGCTCTATTAATGCACCTAGTTCATAAGGGGCGCTTCTAGTTTCAGCGACTCAAGACGGGCGCATCAAGACGTTTGTATATTGGAGATAAGCTTTGGATGTGGGAGGAATAGGGAAAGTATGACAAATAATCAATATTGTACTAGAAAAAGGATACTTACACCGTTACTTACGTTATTATTAGTTAGCTAGGTATCGAGCTAATGATTAGCTACTTATCAAGCATTCAAGATAGAAATGGGGCAATAATTTAAGAATAGATATTTTATCTTGTTGCAGCTTACGCTTCAAATTTGAAGCCTGTTCAAGCTTGTATGAATTGTTTGGTGCGAAATAAATAGAAAATTAATATAAATGTAAACTGGAAAGTCTCGCTCACTTAGTCAAAATGTCAAACGGTTACTGCCGATCACTCTACTCTCGCTAGAGCGGTACAATTGCAGCAAACACGCAAGAGAAAGGTCGTTAGATCATTGGCGAGCAATTCCATTCGGATATTGGCAGGTGAATGCTCTTTAGGCTCCACTTGAACTTTAGGCAGTCCAGTTCACAAAGCACCTTATTCAAAGCATAAGTCACGATTGGCATTCTCAAATTCTAGTTCCTTACGAAAGCACAATGAAATGCTGGGAAGATTTTGTCATGGATCAATTCAGGAACTTTACAAGAAATTTTGCGGCATCATAGTGCTGTTGAGAAATATTCTAGTGAAATGTGGGTTTCATCATATATTTATCGACACATCATAATTATCATAATTATCGACAATTGTAAATTGTACAAAAATGCTTCAGCCCAACTATGAAACAATTATCACACAACTATTATTAATTTTCAATTGATTTGTTTCAGATTTTGATAAAATTCTTATTTATCACACTTTTAAGCAGAATAGAATCTGGTTTCTCTGATATTAGGTATCTTATTTTAGTCTTCAATGTGATGAATAATGGGATTGAAAAAAGAAAAACTAGAGTCTTCCGTACTGTACTAAGTCATGGTAGATCTGATATTTTTTGGTGGATTTACAAGATTTTATTACAAGAGTTATTATAAACTCAATATACTACACTGAGGAGCTATGCAGCTATGCAGCACTATAATTACAAGAGTTATTAAGGGTTTTATAACAAGAGTTATTATAGACTCACTAAACCACACTGAGGAAGAGCAGCACTATAATTATATCTTCAGAGCTAGAAAGCCAGAAAAACATTTATACTTTAAAATCGAAGCTCATTCTCTAGTCGTCTAGTGTATTTAGAAAAGAGTGAGATAAGAAACATTACCGTAATGTAATTTATTATGAGCATGTGCAGAAACATAAGTGAGCGCAATAAGCTCTGTGCACATGAGCCGAGTCCCCATTATAGGTGTGTGACTGTGAAAAACTTTGAAATTTATTTGCGTCCCTATTGTAAATTGGTGAAAATGTGCAGAAACTCTTGGAAAATAGTTTTCTTTCACTACACTCATGAATAAATAATAATATATCAATTGTATAATACAATAAGAGAAATATATTCGCCTTTCTCAACTTTGAGTAGTTTAACTATTTTGTGAACAAGTATTCAAACTACCCAAACGTCGGAATTTCATATTCAACCATTGTACAAGAAATAAGTTTTTCTTGTCAAAATAACAGTAGCTAGCCTAACACAACTTCGGTATGAAATGGAATCGTGCAATTGGGTATATGGGTTTCTATGAGGCGCCGCCGCAAAATAGAGTAGCAAGCAAGCAAACCGATTCGTCACGCTGTTGGATGGAAAGCGATTTTTGCAACTCCAGAATGCGACTGGATTTTTGATCACACTGCATTCCAATGGTCAAGATGAAGGGGTAGGGTGGCCACTCTCGTCGGTAGCGTTGTGTTGCGACACTCAGGAATGGGGAGGGGTAGGGAGGGAGTTAAATGAATTGCTTGGTGTTGGAGAAAGACAAGAGAGAGCAATTCTGTATTGTGCAGTCAGAATGACCGACAGATAACTGTGTTGTCCTATGTACTCTGAGAGAAATTTTCATCTCAAATTATGGACTCAACTATTTGCTACTATGCTACAAAACTATGAATATTATCAACTTTTTCAATTCAAAGAATATTTTTCATCAGTTTGAACAGTATAAAAATGTAGCAGGGCTGGAGCAGTAGAACTGTTGCTAGTGTGTAGACGTAGAAGCAAAAGCTACTACATTTGCAATTAAATAATGACAATCATGCATGATTGAAGAAAAGAAGAGCCTAAAAGTCAACATAATAAACGTATTCCAGGATAAAACAATTAATTATGACAATACTGGCTTTGCAATGTATTATTTCAATTCACTCATTTTACTATTCAATATCGACGGCGGGTGGGGGGGTTTTCCGGGTTACAACCCCCCCTTCAGGCCCAAAAACGAGTAGAGGCATCAATAAAAATACGATATTATGGGTTAATGCAGGTGAAAAAGTTTTCATACTTGAAGAGTAGCCTAAATAATTTTACAGCTATGAAAAATTCTATAATTTTAATACTTTAAATACTTTAATTAAAGTTACAGAGGGGATAGGGCGAACAAGGCAAGTTTCCTTAGGCCTCAACGTCACGGGGCGACATCATTTTGCAAATGTTAGCAAGTGAAAAAACAAAAATAAAATAAGGGGCCCCAAATTGTCCCACTAGGGGCCTCTATAGGGCCCCTTTTTTCTCCAGTTTAGACCCCTAAAGGCCCCTTAGAAGCCTGGAGACCCCTGGCGCCGTGGACCCTTGGCCCGTTTTTATTGCCAGTATAGTCCTGTAAAGTAGAGATTCAAGTAGGCTGCATCTAGAATATTTAAAATTTCAACGTTTATACACCAGAGTCCCCTAATTGCCTTGGCTTGGGAATTTCAAAAGCCCCACGATGCTGGTGGGTCCCAGTATTTTCAGAGCCCCCAAACATGGGTTTGCAAGTCCCAATACCACTTGGCACTTGGAATGAAGTTGACAAAGTAGGCTTGAAAGGAGAAAAGGTCTCAATATTTCTGCAGACGGGCTTCAAATGCTCATTTCTATTACCGTTCAGATCTGATACCCCATAGAGTTTATTGTGATCGTGAAATTTATCACTCCATGAACCAATCAACAAATAATATGAGGGAAGAGAGGTTGATAACAACAAAAAAAGCTTGCACTAGAGTTGCACTTTCAAGACTCCCTAATGTTTTGGGTTCCGTCGCCATCTATATGTAATTACAAAATTACTATCAGTTAAAGTTTGGAATTGGATGTGTTATTAATTCATTGTCTCTTTGCAAGTTGAATCAAGTTCCATTCAAATTAATTCATTGTCTCTTTGCAAGTTGAATCAAGTTCCATTCAAATTAATTCATTGTCTCTTTGCAAGTTGAATCAAGTTCCATTCAAAGTCATAGTAATTTTTCTATTCTTATACATTTTACTTATTCCAGTATTAGTGAATAGTTCGATGCGAGTTCAAGAGATTGCACAAAAATAGAAGAGAAGTTTATTGCTTTCTCTGGTGCCCTTTTCCCTAGTTTCCACAGCTTTTCCATGGAATGATTTTCAGTTTGCCAACACTCAAATTTTATCTTTAAATTGAAAAAAAAAACAATTCAACTTAGTTATACAGATTCTTTTGAGTACAGTAAGCAACTAGGCATAGCTGGGAGACTTAATCAATGCTAGTTGTGAAATTGAGTGATTTTTATTGAAAATTGGTGTTTAGGGTAAAGGTGTAATGGTGTCTCCAGCAAGAGCGGTCCCACTGTTCTCTGCTGAAAATCACTTCCCGGTGGTTCGGAACCCACCTAAAACTGTAGGTCCAACTCATAAATCACAATCATCCAACTCATTACCCACGCACAGGTCTCGGACCTATGTGGGCTTCATCCTCAAAAAAAAAGCTCAAATTTTTTTGAGGAGGGGGGTTATGATTGGGATTTTGCTGACCTTTTTTGTGAGATTTCTCTTCTCCCTACATCTCCTCTCATCAGCGTGACCAGGAATTTCTCAGCAACCTCCTTCACCCCGCCACTTTGATAATGTACATTCATTGACACCATTTCAAGACCTACTACTGAAACTCATTCAGAAAAAACTGCTACTTGATAAATTATAATGTTTTTTCTGAAATAATATTAAAAACGTAAATTAAGAATGTAATGCAAATTCATACTATCATTTTGATGTATTTCACGGAAGAGAAATGAAACAAATTCGAATACAGTATTGTAACTAAGTGGCTGGTTCTGGTTCCAATAAGCCTACCCTTAGTTGTGATAAACGAACTCTTAGTCTATCTTTACAGTTAAAAGCCTAACCCTCAATGTATTAAGCTGGGTTTTCACAAATTTGACGAAATTTATGGCTCTCATTGTCATAAGGGGGGTCCAAAGTCCTCCCAAGGGAAAACATTGAAAAAAACCCTCTCCAGAACCACATTTTGAGCGATTCTAGACATAAAGCCTACTATTTTAACCACATTCGGGGTTTAAGTGGATTTATCTCCCGGGACCCCCTTACCTTCACCCTTGCCTCTTCCTACCAATTGCATACCCCCTTCTTGGACTGCCCTTACTGAAGTTGGCTGAGACTAGTTTTGAATTGATGTTGACACTGTTGACCATTGTTCTATTCACCTAAGAATAATAAAAAGTTTCACTGTATAGACTATACAATATTTTTGGAGTGGTGATCAATAGGTAATTTTATTATTGAATGCCATCTATAAAAATGAAAAATGTTTTTCGTCAATCATTTTACAGGATATTGAATCTGGATTTAAATTTCCTGTTTCTTTTCTCCTGGCTAGTTGATAACTTTTTGAATATTGTATAAAATTCCCTCTCCCATCACTGGGTCCAGTCAAGGCGAGCTAAGCGAGCTGCCGAGCAATCAAACAATAATTGTTAAGAGTAATCTAGACTCTAGATTGGAATGAAAACTAGAGTTACTCCAATGTAAATAAAAACGTTATAGACTGATTGTTTGGGATGAGACGAAAAAACAAAAAAATTCTCATCATTTTGTTCGAAACAAGATACTAGCAGAGTTATATGGAGAACTAATCAGAAATGAATTAAGTATGCTAAAAACTGTATTGAAACTGGAGTGAGATATACTAGAAATAACTCACAAATTTATTAGTTGCTTAGTTTATTAGTGAGCTTTGAGCACACTTCTTATAATGAAAAAAACTTATTCAGGTGCGACCTGATAACTCTGACACCAGACCTGAGCCAGCCAGGTCACACGATATTATTAATATTATTATTATTATTGAATACTATTTAACTCGTAGGTAGATTAATTTTATTTCTTCCAGTTGATTTTCCAGTGAGGCTCAGATTTTGGGGGGGGGGGTCATGAACCCCCCCCTCCCCCCGGGATCGCCCTTGGTCTCCAGCCACAACTCTGCCCCGGGCTACGAAAATGTCTCTGGGTGGCCCTGATTGTAATAATAACTTGAAGCCACTATAACTTGTTAAATTGGCAATATAAGAGTAGAATTTTTTTACATTTTATACATTAAAAGTTTTTCACAATTAATTAATGAACTAACAATATACGAAAGTGGATTCAAGTTCTTAGGCAAGCGATTCATAAAATTAATGATTTATGGAATTTAAGCTTTCACTTTACTCAATTTATAAACTTTATTTTAATAAATACTCGTATAAAATTACTGTTTTTAAGCCTCAAATCAAGCTCTGAACATCGAAAATTAAAAAAGATCTATAATGTGGACTAAAATGAATGGATTCAACCTTTTCTAGACATGAGTCTAGAATCTCTTGGAATACGATTTTAGAGGGACTATTTATCAAAACCATACCCCCAAATCTCCAATAAACCCCATCCCCCCCTTCACCTCAATTAAAAAGTTTCGCTAAGCTACTGATCCTATGGGAATCTCTTTATTTTGTAGACGATCACAAACTTTAACTTCAGATAAGAAACTCTTTTCTTCAAAGTTCCTAAAGCTGAATAATTACTATTGTTTGTCATTAATTGAAATTAAATGCTTCTAGGTAGAGCAGTAGTGACACATAAGAGGTGGTGAGTGATGTGATAGAATATATTGCAACATTGCACCGAAGCTGATAAGCGAAGGGTAATTGGAACTTGATGATAATTAATGAAGGTGGTGGGTGAGCAGAGCACCAAGTGCCGAGCAGAGCGACGCTTGTTAACTGCGCCTAGTTGACTCAACGGCATGTCAGCTTCATGTTTAGAAAACACGAAAGCTTTTAAGAGGACGTAACACAAGGATCTTTTGCTAATTTGATTCTAAGCTTATTTACTGATAGAATCATAACATTTCTATTCATAATTTAAATAATATTTGAAAAAAAAAACGTTTACTATGAAGGAATGTCGTTGAATTTATAGGGAGCATTCGAAATCGAACTTTTCATTGTAATTACCATGTATCTTTCTACACTAAAGCTGTTCAAATAGCTATTAAATGATTTGTTTCCATCAATGCTCAATAATAATAATAATAAATTATTCAAGAGCACTTATGACAGTAGAGTGTAGGTCAACAGGCCACCAATCGATAAACTCAATAAGTTCTCAACTAAACAACATATCTATATATATAAAAATGAATGTCTGTCTGTATGTATGTTCCCTATAGACTTCAAAACCACTTGACAGATTAGCATGAAACTTTGGGAATATGTTGTGTGAATATTGGGGATGGTTTCTGACCATAAATTTTAATAGGGGAGCTAATAATTATTATTAATTAATCCATTTTATAGACCTAACCTACTGAACTTGCCGGCCAAACAGTTTAAAGGAACAGCTGATAGAAGTCAACAGTTTTTAATCATATGGCAGGCCCCTTAGCGGCGTTATTTACGCTGTCTTTGAACAGTGAAAGACTTTGCACTTTGCATGTAGGCTACCGTGCAGTCGGAGCCTTGTAATATGTAGGAAACATACGACTGTGTATGATGAAATGTAATTATGCCACAGGTTGATGACATCTGTTAACCAATGAAGTGCTAGACATTTGAAATGCAGCCTCAGCGGGAGGTGGCGAATAATAAAATAAAAAAACTAGCTTCTAACCTTATAGTCAGGAGGTTTAAATTTGAAATGTTTCTTCATTCAGAGGAGGTGATTAAGAAAACAACGAAGCCTCTATGATCAGCTGGAAGAGCCCTAGGACTAACTTCTTTCCTAATTTGAAATTTAACCTCAGTGGGAGGTGGCGAATAATAAAATCAAGGAGAATTTTTATGAGAACGCAGCAACGCGCGTCGAGCTAGCTAGTTTTATTATAAAAATACTTTCAGATTTTCTCTGTTTCTGTGATAAACATACAGCTGATAATTATTATTAACCGACTTCCAAAAAGAACAAGGTTCTATATTCGACCTGTTTTTTTTTTATGTTTGTACATCAATCATTCGAACACTATTGAACCGATTTCGATGATTTTTTAAATGAAAGAGCATCATTCAGCGGTGGTCCCATCCAAATTTCGCAAGGATCGGCCCAATACTTAGCCCAATATTAAACAAAAAAAGCATTCATCCACGGATAATAGAACTTTTAGAAATAGATTCTCTTCTATTAACCGTGCATTCATCGATGTCTTCATTTCAATCTTGTTTGAATAGGATAGTTCCACACATAACCGCCAGTTGGATAACCAGTGTCGTTTACTAATGTATAAAGTGTAATTTTTACATGGAGCGCTTCACATCTAGACGATTTTCGAAATCATTATTTATGATGTATTGCAATTATGCCAGGTAAACGACATCGGTTACCCAAAGCGTGAGTAAAGCATAAGAGCGGTTTCACACGTACCACAAAACGCCGACAAAACGTTGGAAAATGTTGTTGGCTGTGGCAAGAAATCGCAGATTCTTTTCAGATGACAAACGCGAGTTTCAGCAGTTCTACTGCGATTCTTTCCACCCAATATTCATTCAGCAGTCAGCTGTTCATAAGATAACATCTCAACATGAATGATGAAGAATGTTTTTTTGATAAAAGTGTCAGCTGAGATGCAAAAACGCCGAAAGTGCCGAGTACTTGGCCACTGCATGCGCTTGTGGCGCGTTCTGGCTTTAAACGCTGGAAACTGCCACTTCATGTGAAAGCACGAATGATATGCCATTGCTACAACGCTACAACTCCAGCCGGCCGGCAGTCGGCGATTTGTGGCTGACTAAGCGCACAAAGCTGCGTTCGGCGTTTCATCAGCGCTTTGTGGCCCGTGTGAAACCGCTCTAAGTGTGAAACAAGCCTGAAATGTCCCGTTTTGACCAATCAGGTGAACTTAATTTGAATCGAGAATAAGAAGAATATAATATTTCTGTTCATCTTCTATCTATATAAATAAAATTAGAGTTTTGTCTGTACATTTATCAGAATTGTATATTTTTTGGTTATTTTTACGTTTTATACATTAAATAAGCCGAAAATAGTCTTATCTCACTTTCTGTCTGTCTGTCTGTCTGTCTGTCTGTCTGTCTGTCTGTCTGTCTGTCTGTCTGTCTGTCTGTCTGTCTGTCTGTCTGTCTGTCTGTCTGTCTGTCTGTCTGTCTGTCTGTCTGTCTGTCACGGCCCCAAAGGCATTTTACGCGGCCTTCTCCTCAAAAACGAGAGCATCGATCGGGATTTTGGTTATTGAACAGTATTGAACAGTTTATTGACAATGTCTTTAGCTATAAAAAACTAAATTAACTTTTTTTATAACAGAGTAATAAACGTTTAAAAACCAAGTGTTTTGCGATTTTGGATACATTTTACGCGGCCTTCTCCTCAAAAACGAGAGCATCGATCGGGATTTAAGTTATTTATCAGTATTGAAAACCTTTTTGACAATGTCTTTAGCTATAAAAAACTAAATTAACTTTTTTTTAACAGAATAATAAACGTTTAAAAACCAAGTATTGTGCGATTTTGGATACATTTCTTCCAAGTTTTATTACCACATAAGAATAAGAACAAATCACGTAATTTATCATGATATATCAATCAGCTGTTCTCAAATATAAATGGTGGGCCCTTTGCGGCGTTATTTACGCTGTCTGCAGACTTGCGTAGTCGGAGCATTGCAGTCTTTTAGGAAACATATGTCTGGTGAATCAAAGCTCATCTTATGTTTCATCAATTATTTCTTTGTTGAAAAAAAACAAAATTTTCTCATTTAAATTTATTAAAACAAAAATTAACATTTTAGGAAGGTGCGGTTTGTGCTAGGCTCTTGGGAATTCGCCAGGTAGCACTATTATTATTACCACATAAGAACAAATCACGTAATTTATCATGATATATTAATCAGCTGTTCTCAGAAAATATTCTCTCCGATACCTGTCACTGAATTGCTGATGTTCTAAGTTGTTTACTAAGGGCCCGTTCACACGATACAGTTTTTGTGCGGTACAGTAAATTTGCTGTATCAGTTATTTTGCAGTGCTTTCGTTTGCATGTACATTTCATATTGTATGTTCACACAATACTGTTTCGACTGGATCCAGTAAAAAAGCTGTTCTAGCCGATTTCTACATTTGGTTTTGTCTTCGAAAACTGTATCACTAAAATCATCTGTACCGCAAAATAACTATCCGTATCCGGTGGCACATGTACCGGTAATGGATATGTTCAAACGATACGCTTATTACGCTGGAAGCAGTCTTCAGATCGTCAGCATTGATCTTCTTCATTGATATTCTTCAGCATTGATCTTCTTATTAGTGAATTCCAGTGTCCAGAAGTGGAAGATATTAATTGTGAAAATTTAATTTCTCTAATATATGAGAGACCCGCCTTGTGGGACAAGACTTAAGATTAATATAAAAATAATGAGAGAAAAATGTGTAGAATATTGAATTTGTGTAGAACCAGAATTTGCGTACTTTGATCAAAATTTAAGAGAAACCTTCAGTAAGAAACTTATTTAAAAAAATCTTACACAAATAAAAAAATCCTGGACTGAAATAAATAAAACTGAACTGGAAGCGCAATGGAAGAAGGAGGAGAGCACAGCAATAAGCAGCAAAGCCGGACCGTGTGAACATCACAGTACAGTTGACGCCGTACAGTAAAAAAACCGTACCGCAAAAAAACTGTATCGTCTGAACGGAGCCTAAGCTGCTAACAACTTCATGATAGTTGCTATCAAAAAAGCCGAAACATATTTAGTCTTATTTCTAAACATAATCCGTACGAAGGACGGGCACAATAGCTAGTCTATATAAATAAAATTAGAGTTTTGTCTGTACATTTATCAGAATTGTATATTTTTTTGTTATTTTTACGTTTTATACATTAAATAAGCCGAAAATAGTCTTATCTCACTTTCTGTCTGTCTGTCTGTCTGTCTGTCACGGCCCCAAAGGCATTTTACGCGGCCTTCTCCTCAAAAACGAGAGCATCGATCGGGATTTTAGTTATTGAACAGTATTGAACACTTCATTGACAATGTCTTTAGCTATAAAAAACTAAATTAACTTTTTTTTTAACAGAGTAATAAACGTTTAAAAACCAAGTGTTTTGCGATTTTGGATACATTTTACACGTCCTTCTCCTGAAAAACGAGAGCATCGATCGGGATTTAAGTTATTTATCAGGATTAAAAACCTTTTTGACAATGTCTTTAGCTATAAAAAACTAAATTAACTTTTTTTTTAACAGAATAATAAACGTTTAAAAACCAAGTATTGTGCGATTTTGGATACATTTCTTCTAAGTTTTATTATTACCACATAAGAACAAATCACGTAATTTATCAATCAGCTGTTCTCAAATATAATCTTAATTGTGGGCCCTTCGCGGCGTTATTTACGCTGTCTGCAGACTTGTGTAGTCGGGGCATTGCAGTCTTTTAAGAAACATAGTGAATCAAAGCTCATCTTATGTTTCATAAATTATTTCTTTGTTGAAAAAAAAACTTTCTAATTTCAATTTATCAAAACAAAAATTAACATTTTAGGAAGGTGCCGTTTGTGCTAGGCTCTTGGGAATTCGCCAGGTAGCACTATTATTACCACATAAGAACAAATCACGTAATTTATCATGATATATCAATCAGCTGTTCTCAAATATTCTCTCTGATAACTATCACTGAATTGTTTACGTTCTAAGTTGTTTAGTAAGCTGCTAACGACTTCGTGATCGTTGCTATCAAAAAGGCCGAAACATATTTAGTGTTATTTCTAAACATAATCCGTACGAAGGACGGGTAGCTGCTAGTATAATATAAAAATGAATGTCTGTCTGTCTGTATGTATGTATGTATTCCCCGTAACATGGCACAAACGGCGAGGTGGAACTACCCGTAAGGGTCTCCCCACCATTAAAAGCCATACGCTTATTATTATTAGTACTAACACCTATTCTACATGAATTTCAATAAGGTTGAATGTTCAGTAAAATTTGTCAGCCATACACTAAAATCATATTAGAATGTATCTCCTATTCAACAGTAGCCCAAAGGTCCCGGGTTCGATCCCAGTTCTGACCGAAAGTTTTTACCACGGGCCACTCCCGTGTTTCGGAGGACACGTAAAGCTGTCGGTCCCGGCTGCCTAAAAAACAGTCGTTAAGTCACGTCAGAGGCCCTGAACTTATTCAGGTGCGACCTGATAACTCTGACACCAGACCTGAGCCAGCCAGGTCACACGATATTATTATTATTATTCAACAGTACAATGGTAAGATCCATTAGTGATTAATCATACATTATCATAATACGATATTAATCCTGTTAAGTTTCGATTGTCATAGCTGTAGTTTCGTGTTGGAATGAAATATTGAAGCACAGGTTTTTGTTCAGGTATGGGAAGCTACAAGCCCTATAATATAGCTATACTGTAAATGCTAAGCTTGGAAAGGGATGGGCGTTATTTTGCGAACGGAACGTTCAATCATTTATAATGGAAACCGAGATCGATATTCGTCGATTGCACGCTAGACAGGAGTTTCTGGTCCGGGAACAGAACCGCATTATATTCGTATAGAGCTTTTCAATCATTTCTAAAACCACCGGAAAAAACAGAAAAATTCGTACTATTCTTATTATAGGAATTGGAACCATCTCTCTGCCACATCTATCCATCGTCTCTCAATGGACTAAATGGATTGGATAGTGGAGTCTAACACTATGGAATAGCTTTCATTCATAACGTTCATCTAGTAAAATGTCGTGCTCTAGTGGAAAGAGCTCTGCTCTTCTGTGCCGAGACTTCCTGGTTCAATCAAGAGTCACCACTCAACCTGATTATCATTTTATTTATTACTAGCAGCTACCCGTCCTTCGTACGGATTATGTTTAGAAATACGACTAAATATGTTTCGGCTTTTTTGATAGCAACGATCATGAAGTTGTTAGCAGCTTAGTAAACAACTTAGAACGTAAACAATTCAGTGACAGTTATCAGAGAGAATATTTGAGAACAGCTGATTGATATATCATCATAAATTACGTGATTTGTTCTCATGTGGTAATACCTGGCGAATTCCCAAGAGCCTAGCACAAAGCGCACCTTCCTAGAATGTTAATTTTTGTTTTGATAAATTTAAATTAGAAAATTTTGTTTTTTTTTCAACAAAGAAATAATTGATTAAACATAAGATGAGCTTTAATTCACCAGACATATGTTTCCTAAAAGACTGCAATGCTCCGACTACACAAGTCTGCAGACAGCGTAAATAACGCCGCGAAGGGCCCACCATTTATATTTGAGAACAGCTGATTGATACATCATGATAAATTACGTGATTTGTTCTTATTCTTATGTGGTAATAAAACTTGGAAGAAATGTATCCAAAATCGCACAATACTTGGTTTTTAAACGTTTATTATTCTGTTGAAAAAAAAGTTAATTTAGTTTTTTATAGCTAAAGACATTGTCAATAATGTTTTCAATACTGTTCAATAACTAAAATCCCAATCGATGCTCTCGTTTTTGAGGAGAAGGCCGCGTAAAATGTATCCAAAATCGCACAGTACTTGGTTTTTAAACGTTTATTACTCTGTTAAAAAAAAAGTTAATTTAGTTTTTTATAGCTAAAGACATTGTCAATAATGTTTTCAATACTGTTCAATAACGAAAATCCCGATCGATGCTCTCGTTTTTGAGGAGAAGGCCGCGAAAAATACCTTTGCGGCCGTGACAGACAGACAGACAGACAGACAGACAGACAGACAGATAGACAGACAGACAGACAGACAGACAGACAGAAAGTGAGATAAGACTATTTTCGGCTTATTTAATGTATAAAACGTAAAAATATCCAGAAAATATACAATTCTGATAAATGTACAGACAAAACTCTAATTTTATTTATATAGATAAAGCTTGGAGCTAGAGCAGCATTAGTTTGAATGGCAGGATTTCTCAAATATACTCTCATAATTTTTGCTTTTATTTCGCGATTTTCAATACTTGAGTGATGACTGCAACTAATCACCATGTCACCCATTCCTTACAGGTGACTATTAGGGTGCTGTTTGTTTTGGGCTGAATAAGCCACTTCCAGTAAAGAATAGAACTAAACTGGAATATTGACTAGGTGAAATTCAAATAATTGCCAGCCAGCTGTATTCCGGTACTGATGACGTAACTTGGAGCGGAAATTCTAACTTTCATAGGCGATATAAATATTTTTATGGACAGGGCGGGAACAGTGATTTTCAACGTAATTACTGCTGTTTCAATACGTCTTCCGGCTGCAGTAGGCAGTGTGTTTTTTGCTTTTCCACGTACTCTCCTCGCCTTGTGGTTTATCTGAGACCTCTGAAATGTTCTTATCTGGGCAATTAAAATACTCTCGATGAATGGTCTATTTGTTTATTTTAGAATTTTATAGAGAAATCGAGAACCTTCTCATTCTTTCTGGATTATGAAAAATGTATAAAAGCCAGTCAGTTGTGTTTCGAACTTAATGTGATAAAGTGGCAGTGACAGTTTCCGGTCTTACAAGCCGGATTATCAGTGAGCGCTAATACAAACTGTGTTATATGAACATTCAATGTGTTAAGTGGTAAACGCAGTATATTGTGACCGATTATTATTCAGATTTCTTTAACAGTTTATACAGTGACTCGTAAGTGCTTGTAGTGTTTCAGCTGTTTTGTTTTAGACGCTTCTCCTTGAATTATTGAACAGTTTATTAAACAGTTATTATTCAATATTTGATCGGCCTTTCAACAGTTTGTGATTGATTCTTGTACAGTAATATTGCAAATTCTTTATTAGCTGAACATTATCGATTTATCTGTTCCTGATTCATTCCTTTTGTGTAAGAAATAACTGATTAGTGCAAGTTGTGAAAATTTGTGTTAATATAGTGCGAGAGTGCGAGTGTTAATTTAAAGTGTTGCCAGCATTATTTTAGAGATAGAACCTGTAACAATTGGTGTCAGAAGTGAATTTTTTCGATTTTTATCAAAAATGCAAAATTACATTGTGCGATTTAAAAGTGGCCGATCTCAAACGTGAATTAGAGGACCGTGATCTAGAAACATCTGGATAGAAGTCAATTCTACAAGAACGACTTCGTGAGGCGTTATTGGGAGAAGAAGACCCAGCTATGCACCTATTTGAGACTTCAGATATGAAATTAACTTCGTCATTAACATCCATGGAGCCAAACTTCACATCAATGAAGGACGAATGTCATTTTATCGAATGTCTTATCTGTTTATTTAGAATTCAATAGAGACATCTCAGTTTGTATAGTTCTTTCTGGATTATGAAGAATGTATAAATAGGAGAAACTCTCATAAAATGGAGTCAGTTGTGATTCGATCGTTTTGCAATAAGTGGCAGATTTAGAGTGACAGTTCCCGCTCATAAAAACCGGATTAACAGTGAGCGCGATTACAAACTGCGTTAATGAACTTTCGTTAGTAGGGTAGACTGCCGATTCAGTCTCAGTTTTTCTTTAACCTTGAATTTAAGGTTAACCTAAACCAACATAATTAAACCTAACCTAACCTAAAATAGGTAGGTTCAAGTCGAATCAACGCAATCTATCCGATCTCAAAAATTCTCATTTTCACGGGAGCTAAAAATCACGAAAAATTTTCAACTTTTCAACCCCTCAAGATAAATTAAATTGGACGGTGCCATCTTGTTTAGCTTTTTAAGGCACTCCAAATTCATGTATTAAATACAAATTTGCGATATTAATTAATTGGAAAAAAAATAGAATTTTTGGGTGTGGTCGCCTCGCTAAAAGCACTGAGAGTTCTGGCTCAGTTTTTCTTAAACCTCAAATTTAACCTTAACCTAAGCCAACCCAATTAAAACTAACCTATCCTAAAATAGGTAAGTTTAAGTTGAATCAACTCAACATTTTAAATTCCCAAAATTCCCATTTTCATGGGAGTTAAAAATCACGAAAAAAATTTGAACTTTTCAACCGCTCAAGATAAATCAAATTGGAGGGTGTCATCTTATTCTGCTTTCAAAGACACCCCAAATTCATGTATCAAATACAATTTTCCGATGATAATTAATTGGAAAATAAAGTTTTTCCCACGCTCACACGTTTTTTCCCATGCTCTTTCCAACCCAACTAGACCACCAAGCTTAATGAAATTAAATGTGAAGTACCGTAGGTATTGCTGTATAGTCCAAAGTTTATTCAAGCTAACATTCTAGATCTTGAAAATTCCCATTTTCATGGGAATAAAAAATCACAAAAAAATTTGAACTTTTTAACCCTTGAAGGGAAATTCGATTGGAATGTGCCAACTTGTTCAGCTTTTCAAAGCAGCCCAAATTCATGTATTAAATACAAATCTCCGATGATAATTGATTAGAAAAAATGTAATGAAATTATTTAATGGTGGTAAGCTAAACCTAGCGTGTTTGTGGTATAGTCCCAAGTCAATTTAATCTAACAGATCCTGAAAATTCCAATTTCCATGAGAGTTATACTGCGAGGTAATTAAAAAAAATTCCACACTCCCTCCCCTTCTATCATAATTCAACCTGCAAATCAAATTTAATCTATCATGACATAGGTAAGTTCTAGCTAATTGAGCCTATACTATATCACAACATACTGCTTATAAGAAAAATCAAGAGTTGAAAAATCACAAAATATGAACCAAATCTGCTATTTTATTCCCTCAACCTAAATTATATTGAATGGTGTCATCTTATTCAGCTTTCCCAGCCACTTCAAAATCATTTGTCAAACTTCAACACTATATAAAGGCTTGTAACCGCATTTCTTGTTCAGTCTTCACAAGTAGCCTGGACAGTAAATACCTTTCTTAATGAAACACAGGTTGAT
This sequence comes from Conomelus anceps, assembly GCA_948455865.1. Taxonomy (NCBI): domain Eukaryota; kingdom Metazoa; phylum Arthropoda; class Insecta; order Hemiptera; family Delphacidae; genus Conomelus; species Conomelus anceps. The sequence continues at coordinate 51,839,518 of OX418218.1, read as the reverse complement.
GGGATAATAATGCTATTAAATTATTGGTAACTGATGAGATAGTAAATCTATTTATTTGAATGATAACCAATGAGAAATAGGTTATACATTATCGTTATACATTATTACGTTATCAATATCATTTGTGACTGACAGGATAGATAATCTTTCAATTGTATTGGTTATTGGCAAGATAGGAAATAGAGTATATATACAGGGTGTTTCAGAATTAGTGTCGAACATTTTAGGGCATTGTTCCTGGATGATAGGAGACTACAAATGTTGTATTTAAAGTTTCCAAAATTCAGCGGTTATCCTTATAGCAGCCATTTTGTTTTTTTCACTTGGGAATTTTTATCTCAAGAACGAAATGTTGTATTGATCTGAAATTTGGCATGAATATTTATGTTATAAGGACACAACTTTAAAAAATAAAAATTTCGATGGAAATTTTCAAAATGGCGGCCATTTTAAATATTTGATTTTCACGAAAACCGTTCACTTTACAGAAAATTTACAAGAGACATAAAAGTTAGCAAATTTTATCACAATTCCAACGATACCTTATTTATTAAGATTGGGCAAAGAATAACAGAGAAATTAATTATTTTCGTACTGCATGACCACTTTTCACCATTTAAACATCAATGTTAAATTTTTTATAATTTAATAATTTCCAATATTTGATGGCAAATTTCATGAAACCCGTTCACTCTACAGAAAACTTACAAGAATAACTTTTTTCAAAATTTTATAAAAATTTAACGTTGTGTTTAAATGGTGAAAAGTGGTCATGCAGTACGAAAATAATTAATTTCTCTGTTATTCTTTGCCCAATCTTAATAAATAAGGTATCGATGGAATTGTGATAAAATTTTCTAACTTTTTTGTCTCTTGTAAATTTTCTGTAAAGTGAACGGTTTTCGTGAAATTCGCCATCAAATATTTAAAATGGCCGCCATTTTGAAAACTTTCATCGAAATTTTCATTTTTTATTTTATAAAGTTGAGTCTTTATAACATAAATATTCATACCGAATTTCAGATAATACAACATTTTGTTCTTGAGATAAAAATTCCCAAGTGAAAAAACAAAATGGCTGCTATAAGGATAACCGCTGAGTTTTGGAAACTTTAAATACAACATTTGTAGTCTCCTATGATCCAGGAACAATACCCTAAAATGTTCGACACTAATTTTGAAACACCCTGTATATATATAATGTGAAAGCTTATGAATCAACCTCCTCATCCAAAACTCACCTAATGTCTGTGAGAATCTATCAGCTCTGGGTGGGAGGAATGATGATGCTAGCGTATGTATCAATATTATATTATTGGTGGTTGATAAGATGACTAATATTTTAATTTTAATGATTATTTCACAAGATGAGAAATAGGGTATATATCAATGTGATATTACTGGTGAAAGACAAAAAGGCTAATTGAACCGATGGTTGATGTATTAATTACATTTGTGTTTGAGGAGATATACTAAATTCAGGTATAGGTAAATTTAGATGTAAATCTGCACAAACCCTATTTTATTCAGTTCACAAAGTCGGTTCAAATCAAAGCCAGCACTATATAAAAGCTTGCAAGTCTTCACTGGCAACCTCAACAGTAAACACCTCTCTCAATCAGATACAGGTGGGTGGGAAGATAATGCTAAAGTATTATTATATCAATATTAAATCATTGGCAACTGATAAGATGGGTAATATAAGTTGGTGATTGAGGTTGATCTATTAATTTGAATGGTAACCAATGAGATGAGAATGATCTGCATAGCTGGATATAGTTTATGGAGGCACATTTTATGATTCAAATGTATAATGTATTATATACAATTTGCTGAATGAAATGAATTTGTTTTGATTGGATATATATCAATATTGGTAGCTGACAGGATAGCTAATCTTTCAATTGAATTGGTTATTAGCAAGATGGGAAATAGAATAAATGATATGTATTTCAATATAAAACCTGTGTCATAGCTTGTGAATCAACCGCTTTATCCACTTCTCACTTCATGTCTGTGTGGATCTATCAGATCTGGGTGGGAGGTGTTAGGATATATAACAATATTATTATTATTGATGACTGACAAGATTGTAAATCTATTAATTTCAATAATAACCATGGGAACAAGATTTTATTTCAATGTAATATTATTGTTGATTAACAAGAAGGTTAATTGAACCAATGTCTGATGAGAGAGTGAATCTTTAACAAGAATGGTGAGTAATAAGGTGACTAACCCATTCAATGATGACTAATGAGATGGCTAATCTCAGATAGATATTTTTTAGAAGTTCAACTTTCCAAAATACTTCTGTCAATTCTACTTGCTTCCCAATTTATTAATTGAATTGATAACTGATGAGATGACATTGGTTACCAAGAAGATATGGTAAATTATACTGGATGTGATGGTGTACATGTATTATTGGTGACTGATAAGATGGTTAATTACACTGCTAACAGGGGATATAGCAAATAGTGATATACCAAATGTTAAGGTGAATAATATATTTTATTATTGATCACCAATAAGATGGCTAAACCATTCATTGAATTGATAACTGATGAGATGATTAACTACACTGGTGGCTGAGGAGATGGTGGGATAGTTATTTGAACTTGGGTCAGTTCTAATTACCAAGGTAGTTCAAATTCATACATCATACACTTATTTCTGCAGTTCAAATTCCCAATACACCTACAGCACCTACACTGTGAGGCTCTCCACACTCCACCCATCCTATTCATTTCATTGATAACTGATGAGATAGTAAATCTATCGATTGGGTTGGTGAGTAAGGATATAGTAAATAGGGATATATAATGTTGGAGTATATAATATTATTGGTGAGTGACAATATAACTAATCTATCAATTACATTGGTGTGTATGCAGATGAGGAAGAGGTTATAATATATACATTGATATTGTATTTTATTGGTGACTGATCTACGATTGAAATAGTGACTGATGAGATGACTAATCTATTTATTATTTCACTGTTTCATGAGAAGGGTGGTACTGTATTTATGGAATTGGTTGATCAAATTTGTAACTAATAAGATGGATTGATTTGAATGCTGATGAATATATAGTAAATGGGTATATTATATTAATGGTGAGTGAAAAGACAGCTAATATTTTAATTGAATTGGAAACTAATAAGATAAGCAATCTATAATAGAGATGGGGACTGAAACTCATAAAAAGATGTTTATTTTATTGGTTTCTGATGAGATGGGAAATCTTTCAGTTGAAATGGTGGCTAACTAGTTTATCATTGATGTCCAAAAAGATGGAAAATAGTGGATGATCTCACATGCTACCTAATGAAATTATGAATGAATTTATAAAATTGGTTGCACAAGAGGTCGTGGATGTACCGATTGAGTTGGTAACTCATTATATGGTTAATTTACTAATTAGGCTACATCACCAGCTGAAAATGACAAATCTTTTGAATTTAAAGATGGTGGGGTACTTATTTCAGTCCAACTTTTCAAAACATGCGTCCCTGTAATTTCTACCTTCTTCTCAATTTATTAATCACATTGATGACTAATGTGAAGAAGGTTAATCTATTAATTTAACTGACAATGTGGTTTGTTGAGGAGATGGGGAATAGGGTATATATACTACATGTTAAGTGACTGACAAGTTGACAATGTAGAATCGGTTGCTGGGGAAATTCTTAAGTACATTAATGACTGAGGAGATGGCAAATAGGTTTATAGCAAATGTTACAGTGTCCATATTGTATTACTGATGACTAATGTATTAATTACATTGAAGACTGAGGGAATGATAAATATATACTAAATTTTAGGATATATATATAATATTATTGGTCACTAGCAAGACAGCAGGATGTTTACAGTTTAAATTCCCAATACACCTATAATGCACACCTCTATCATTTCCACATGTTTTCTAATTTATTTATGGAATTAGTGGTTGATGATATATAAGATACATTGATTACTGATGTATAAATAAAAAATAAAATATGTATAATGGTTGAATATGAATGAATGAATGGTTGAATAATGAATGGTTGAATAATGAATGGTTGAATAATGAATGGTTGAATAAATATGTATATGGTTGAATATGTATAAATGCTGAATGCTAGAGTATATCATTTATGACTAATATTTTCATTAAACTGGCAACTGATGACTAATCTATTAATTTGATAAGGGTTGATGAGGCATATATATATTTTAGAAGCCTGAGAGCTACAATAAAATTTTGAAGTACTTTCAACATATGTGGTGTTATTATTCTTTTTGTCACACGCCAATTTGTCACTGAGGAGTTTTGGTTATTGAATTTATAATTTTTCATTCTAGAAAAATTATTTGTGATGTAAAAAAGAAAGCTCACTCGTTTCCTGAGACCATGCTTGAGTCTCATTTGCTAAATCTTAGTTTTAGTGTTACAGTTGTGCTTTATATAAAATCTAAATTTCACTGATAGAATTTTGGGGCTTGTATTGCCGAAAAAACATTCAGCTGTTTGGAGTATTCTTTCCGGTCGGAAGAACCCCCCACGACTTTGCTAATAGACTTCAGCCTAGATAGAGCACACACTTTGAAGTCCACTTTCTGAAATATTTAAAAATTAATGTAGCACTGAAAGTCGAAGTTCCTACGTTTGTTAATTGTTCCACTAACTGTTGAACAGTCTAAATTGTATTTTTTATTAATTATTTTATGAGACACGATTAAAAAACGCAGCTTCGAAGTCCAATAATTCGACCACCTGAAGGCCACCAGACGATTTTCCATGAAGTCCGTGCTGTCCATCCAAGGAAAAAAGACATCGTTTAAGTGAGCCAGTGAATTTAAAAACATACAACAAACAACTACTGGGTTAATCATATTTCTGAATTTAAAAAAAAAGGCCTACTTGCTGCAAGAAGAATACCTTGATTGATTTTATTGTAAGATTCAATTGCTTTGTTAAGGGATTGTCCAGTGTCAGAAGCTATTTACAGTCTGCCGCGGATTTTCTTCCTACACTAGTCATACAACAGAACATATAGACAGGTGTGCCCACAGGGGGGGGGGGGGGCTATGACGCAGACTGCGTCATTGAAATTCTTGGGGGGGTTTCCAAAAAATGTTTTGGGGGGGGGGGGCGTAAAGTTTATTTGAACCGTGTTTTACGTGACAACATTCAAAAATATACTACGAAGTCACCAGATAGAATGTCAATTAATGAAAATATATTTATAATTATTATTATACAATTGAATATGAATTAGCTAAAATAGTTATGTTTAGGATTTGTGCAGGAAGTTATTATTCAAGCTTAGCGAGACGCTAAGCGAGTGCTCTGAAAGTGGTTTATACAACTTTACTCTCCTTAACAGTTACTAGTTAATCAGCAGAAAGAGCAATAAGTCGATTTAAAATGATCAAAAACAGCCTCAGATCAGCTATGGGAGACTCATGGTTGTCCAATCTAATGGTTCTAGCTGCAGAAAAAGATGCACTTGAGTCTATTTCTAACAAATAAATAATTGAAAGGTTTTCTGTTTCCTCATCCCAAAGACAAAAACTTCTATGTGGGGTTTAGAGAGATAGATTTAACAAGCTTAGAAGGAGCCTAGCTAACTTGTAGATGGTCACAGCCTACAAATTTAAAATGCTTGACTTCAAACTGTTGATGTTTTTCATGTATTTTACGATAACTACTTACTAATAAGTAAGAACTGCTTTTGAAAAACTTACTAAATACTAAAAATTCAGTAATTTTTCATAGCTATGTCTTTATTTTGCTTTTGAAAGACACTTCTTTCGAATGTGTAGTAAATAACTACACATGAAATGTGTACCTTTTATGTACTTCATCCATACATAAATTCTTCCAAGATACTACACAAGTAAATAACCTACATAAGTAAGTAAATAGTAGTTGTTTAACTACTGTCCAAAAAATGACTTAGTATTTTGAATTTTTGTGGTTTACAAATGAAGTTATTAACTCATTGTTTTCATTTCCTTCAAAGGAACAACTCTGTAGAATTATTTAACCTTAATGTAATTGGTACACAGAACATAAACTTATAGGTATTTCATTTGTATTGAACATTGTGTATTTGTAATAATATTTTACTGTTTAAAACCCATTTAGGTTCAAATTCTTTTTTTGCTATTTTGCAATTAAGTTTATTGAGCAGAAGTCTATATATTCATTTCATTGATATTTCTTTTTTACCTTTACAAAAAAAAATGTTACCTATGTAAAGAATCTCAAGAAATATACATACATTTTGTATATTATCGACTGGGTTTGAATTTTTTCAATAGTTATAAAAATCTTCTTTTAGTTTTAGAAAAGGCTTTTTTCGCATTTTTTTGGAGGGCCTAATTTATGGGGTGGGGGTTGGTGCTAAATTTAGGGGGGGGGGTGCGTCATGAGGCTTAGGGGGGATGGGCACCCCTGATATAGAAATTGAATGCACGTCGTTAAATTTACCATAAAAAGTTAATATTAACAACGCAGATCGTTATGGATAATGAAATTCAAGAACATTAGTGTTAAGCTCGCTTTTCCAGTAGTTGATTGTACACAGCTCTAGAACGCCGTCCATCTCTTTTATATGTTTTAATAAAATTATAATTAATTTAAGGGTAGTAGACATGAATTTGTGTGGAGCTACTTTCAGGAAGCTACAGTAGACACCGTTAAGCTCTACTTTAAAAATCCCACGTCCGGGATATTGCTAATAGAAATATTATTTCTTTCTTTTTTTCTTGACATTTCCACGAGGAATTGAGCTTAACCTGTAAAAAAGTTTTGACTGTATGTATATATGCATGTTTGACGATAACTTTCGTACGCTTTGACTAATCAACTACAAATTTTAAACATATAATATCTTTTATCTATGTATTTATCTTCTCATGAATCCATTTTAATGTATTGTATTTAAATTTTCTTTGTAGTGGTGTATTATTATAGTGGTATTTCAATGAATGAATTTCATTTTAATTTTTATTTTATTTTAATAATTTTCTTTCTTATGTGTATTTTCCAGCATTTGTGCTAATTAGTCAAATCACAATATAACTTAAAGAAAGACATATCTAATTGAAGAACAAAAAAAGCATTTTAATGAATATTTAAAAAAAAACTGAAAATAAATCAAATTAACCAAGTCCTACATCCCCTTGGGGGGCTGAGAAACATATTGAAAAATAATGCCAGGGAATAACACTTCCATATTAATCTAGAGGAGCCAAATAAAGGTTTTTTAAAAAATAACTTTTCTCACCTTTGCTTTTCATTTAGCAATTTTTGCTAAATGAAAAGCAAAAACTGGCTTTGACATTTTAAAATTTACTTGTTCTTGAAATGTTTCCTCCTCAATAAGTCAACTTTCTGAAAGGGTAAACCTTGGTAATTTTCCAGGGGAGGGTATCAACTGAAAAATTATATTGGGGGATACCATCTAATAAAAGGTTTCCGCCTCCCATAAGTCACAAATACGGTTTCTTTGTGTAGTTTGAAAATTTCGGGGCTGCATCCCCTTTATTCCCTCTCAGCATTCAAATAATCTATGAGGCAGAAGTTCTGTGAACTTAAAGATGACAAACTTCAATAAGTACCATGGATCTTATAACCTTGAATACCTAGTTATTCGAGGCCAATAGTAGAAAATGTATTACCTAATGCGATCACCCAATTTATTAAAACGTGAAAATGTACAAAACCAAACTCATCTAGGAAAGAGCTTATTGTTCGACGAATAAAAATAATAACTTCATATTAAACTACAGATGTTCATACAAGTATAAACAAGTATAAGTTCTACTTAAACAAGTGATTTGTAAACCAATAATATTTATGCTGATATAAATTCCACATGTGGGGGTAAACAATAATAAATTAATTATGTTAAACAACTACAGATCTTCATATGAATTCCACAGTGATGACTTGAGGTATGCACGACAGAAATGTAGTAAGCATTTCTGGTTCAATCAAGCAGTGATGCTAGCATGCAAATACCGCACCTGTAATTCTGTTATTCGGAGTCCTTATGTTGTTCATATCCATCCATCACTGTCAACAGTTCGGCGCATAGTTACCGTTCCTTGATATTCTAGACACTAGACTAGGGCCTCAACTACTATCATAGCTTGCCTGCATAACAGTCTAGGCACGGATTTATCTCAACAAACTGGCGTGGCCGGGTGCAACTGCTGGAATACACAACACCTCATGAATAACTGACGAATAGGAGGCGCTCACTCGCGCCAATAACTTCTTACTTCAAAACAACACTCTTTCTTGCCAGGTTTTACAAATTCTGCCCTGAGCAGAAGATTTACAGATGGAAGCTGGTGCCTATTTATAGTATGAGATATGAATGGAGACGTGGATGAGAAAATGGAATGAGAAACAGAAGAATAAAAAAAGAAACAGAAGTTTGAGAAACAGAAAAATAGAAAAAATGCTGATGAGATATTTATGGAGGTAATTTGTGAATTAGCTTTTAAAACGGAATCAATGGTTTTCAATGAAAGCCTGGCAACTGGCACAACGCAACTTCCAGTGGCTGGACGTTTATTGAAAACCATTGGTTCGATTTCAAGAGCTGTTAGGCATGCCTAGAAAGGTTTCTGAGTTAGTATGGTTCACCTAAAAATGGTGACTCAGGGGGGGGGGGGGAGGTCAAATATTGATTTTGGTCAATTTCATCTCTATAACTAACTTGTTCATATGATTGCAATGAAACTTTGGGGGATGTTTGGTTGCGTGCCTGGGTTACTGAGTTAGTGAAAACCACACCAATAAATAAAGGGTTCATGGGGAGGGGGGAAAATATAGATTTTTGGCATGTTCAGCCAATTTCTGGGGAAAGGCTTCTAAATCTAAGTGAAATTTGAGTAGATGACTTGTATTATATTATGTCTATACGGTTCTAAATTGGTGTATAAACCTGGAAACCCCCCAACGAATCATTATTGGGGCTGCCAAAGGGGGCGTAATGATTATAAGAATGTGAGCTATCCACTGCTTCGCATCATGTGATAACACTAATAACTCATTATACTTCGCTTGCAGACACGGTTCAAACTCAAAATCTTATAAAACTGAGAACTCTCAAAAGTTTTTTGGTATGGATCATGGGTGGGTCATTAATTTGAGAATATGAACTATCTACTGCATCATAACGAGGTGTAGGCGGTACGAAGTTCGTCGGGTCAGCTAATACAGTATATAATAGTTGGGCATTGCCAGTAGATACTTTTTTCACTCACCGTTATAAGGTTGAATCCCTCATTCCCAAACATGTCGTCTTCAAAAAACTCTGATATGAACATTTTGCCGGCAGTACGATTGAGAAGAGAAAGCTCTAATTGAATTCTGTCGTAGCTATTACAAACTTCACGTCAAAAACAAGAGACAGGAAACACATAAATATAAGATTGAGATATAGCTTTTTCGTTAACGATTTGTAACTGCTATTTGAAAGCACTCAGCTTCATACTTGTTCAAATGAAGACTTCTTGTTCAGTCGACTTTATGTTCCATCACTTTAAACCAATGAGCAGGAGATTCAATTTCATAGGATATCAGAGTTGGTTGGAAGCGATCATCGTAGTCCCAATTTCCGTAATGAAGATCTCAACTGGCAGCAATCACGATAACATTCACAATAAGTTATGTTTGGTTTCATGACTTGCAAACACTACAAGCTTTCTAATCTGGGAGAAATAGAATGTGAACAATCAGTTTTATTTTCCGGTTATTATCGGCAGTATTATTGATATAATGGCAATGGTGATAGTTATTATAATATTCTTTCCAATTCATGAACCATTAACAAATATTAGTCTGTGTCTAAAAGTGAGTGCCGTATTAAATGATTATTGGAAGAATAGCGTTTCTATTTAATTAATTAGATAAATGAAAACTTGAAAGATAAATGAGAGACAGAGTTCATATTTATGTATATGGGCCTACAAGTAAGAAACTAAGCTTTTGAACTGCGCTAGAGATAACTAGGGAAGCGTTGCGTTGTACAATAGTTCAAACATTCACAGGCAATTGCGTCTGTTTTTAGAACAAATTATTCATGGTCTTATTTTTTTGAAATACTCAAGTGAGAGGATTTATTCGGTTTTTAATAAATCTATCTGAAAGTAACTAGAAGAAATTTCATATGCACAAGGAATGAAGTAATTGCTTCTTCTTCCTTCCACCTCATTCACATTTTCTATTATTAAAACATTTTTTTCTACAAATCCAAACAGAGATTGATTTGTAAAAAAAAGAGGTACCGGTAATATCGACTACCAAGGTGTTGCCATTTCACAGGGGTAGATTAAGAACGCTTAGACCTTTCACCCTAAATGGATATGAAATTGAAACTTGTAGAGAGTATAATTATTTGGGAGTCACTTTCCAGTCATCAGGCAAATTTACAGCAATGTGTAAAAATTCAATTAATAAAGCTAAAGCTGAAACAAGTGCTACTATGGCTGTTCTGTCAAGGGTAAAATCAGACGACTGGGTAGGGAAAATCAAACTCTTTGATGCGATTATTTTGCCTTCTGCATTATATGGTGCTGAAGTTTGGGCGCTTGGTTGCGAGGAAGCTGTGGAAAGAATTCAGTCGTTCTTTTTAAAACGAACTCTTTTATTGAACCGATCTGCGCCAAACTGGGCGGTTAGAATAGAGACGAATCGTTCCAGTTTGAAGCTACAACTTTTCATGAAGCAGTTACAGTGGCTATTGAAAATCTTAAGTATGAGTGAATCAAGATTGCCCTATGTATGCTATCGGGTACTGTGTCAAGCTAAGTTTGATAGAGATAATAATTGGGTGCATTGTATTAGGAGACAGCTTGGTGAGTTAGGCTTGAGTGGCTTATGGGGTTCAAATGGCTTTGACGCGGTAGACTTGTCTAATAGTTATTTCGAAGTTTTGAATAGGTACTCCGCGCTTCTCAAGGATTTGGATAGGCTGAAGGCATTGAACACTCATAGTTGTAAGCATTATTTAAAGCTGAATCCCAATTTGGAAATGGCTGAGCAATTGGGTTTTCCTACTGCAATAAGTAAAATGCGTTGCTTAACACAGCTTAGAATTCCGACAGCAACAGGCACCCATTTGTATTTCAATTATAAAAAAGCACATATTAACCCGGATAAAATATGTCCAGCCTGCAATTCTGCTTTGGAAACGCTCGAACACTTTTTCATCATATGTGAAATATATAAAGAATTTAGAGCTCAGCACCTGAATAAATATATAATTAATATAGTTTATCCCTCGAACCAAATATTAGTATTGCTGTCAAACCTAAATAGGGAGAAAATTGATAGTATTCATTTGTATTCAGTAAAGTCACTTGAACAGAGAGAGAGGTTACTACAGACGGCCAATATTTTTGATTAGTATGTAGATCCACTCTTGACAGTGTTTTGTTATTATTGCTTGCATAAATGTCGTATTTCATTTGCATTGTTGTTATATAGTGTTTGATGTTTTATACTCATTGTTATGATCTATGACGTGGTTCTCAGCATTGTTTTTCTTGTTTAAAGCGCAACTCATTTGTATAGTTGATAAAACTTTGTACAAATTAATTGATAAATAAATATCGACTACCATGGTGCGGGGATATGGATTATTGATATATATACTTTAAAAACTGTAGTTTTAAGTTTTTCTTAATGTGCATAGAATACATTTTTGGATAGGAAATATACACCTGTTCAAAAAAGTTTTATATTAGACTTTTTCGCCTATCAGACGTTCCCGTACGGCATACCGGCTCAAGAAATGAAAAATTGATGCCTAATAAGACTATGTTGGGGATTATTTCTGCTCCGTATTGTGTACGATTAAGGGCATGTTTCATAACATAATAAAAACTATCACATTTCGTACTTCTACTTATAGTTATTGCTGAGCTTTATAGAGGTTTTTACTTGTAATCTTGAAGATTGTACTTGTAATTTGTAACTGGTTATGAAATAGGTGTCTGTGATCAACATCGTCGATGATATTAATTTATTATGTGGAAACAGAGAGAAATATTGGTCACATATTCAATGGTCCGGAAACCATCTGGATTTGGGTTTCCCAAAACATGATTCAAAAGGCGAAGTGGAACTACCAGTAAGAGTCTCCCCAACAATAAAAGCCATACGAGTATGGTTACGTATATAGTGGAAAGAATATTTTATGAATTAAGTGATAAAAAAGTGTTTTAGTGGAAACATTTTAACCTCACCTTGTACACTACGTAAGAGATAACATCCCTGTATGCAAGCATAAACAACAATTTCGGAACCGACTCAAAAGCGAGCTCAAGTTAAACTAACCGTTTCAGTGAGTATGTGGCGAACGACAGAATATGGTGAACAACATTTGAGAGCAAGGGGCGAATATCGCGTCGCATACTGGCCGTCACAAAATTATGCTCAGAATGATTTATGCGTCCAGTAATCCACCTTAGTCGGCTCAAAAACGACCTTCAGCATGCAACCTACAAAGTCATGATCTATTAAAAATGGACTGCACGATCCCCTCCACCATAGCTTCGTGTCACGCTTTTGAAGAATCCAGAAGGGTGGGTTGTGTCGTGTAGGGGATTTGGGCTATAATTATTATCACATAAATGTATATTTATCAACCATAAAACATGTGCTTCGCATAACAATTGAATTTTTAGTGACAAAACTATGTTACAGAAGTGAGAAACTGTTTGAAACAGAAAATTTTTATCCTGCCGATGTACTATAGGTATAATACACTTCCCCGGAGAATTTCCCTGAGAACGTTACCTTATCAGCCCTACTTGAGTTTGATTGCATGTGAACTCCGACTGTTTATATATGTATCCGAGTATCTGATTCCGACTGTGGGTGACTCTACAGACCTTAACAATATGTTTTATCCAAAGAGCGTACTACGAAACCAACCAATGAGGTTGATGCGACTGCTTTTTTCATTAAGCTAACAGAGTTATATCAGTATGCCAAACCCACGGTAAAATATTCTGAAGCTCTATGCTAAAACAGTCCACTGCCATCACTGCACAGAGTTTGGATGCATTGGTAAGTGTGTATACTATCTAGTACACCCTAAGATACTTCCTGCGTCCCAGCTATCATTCCAAAGAGACAAAACTGAGATACTGTACTACTTAAGGAAGTTGCATCATTACAAAGCAAGTAAAACTTTAAAATCATAGTGATTATTGAGTAGGCTATAAAATTGTGTACTGTAATATGATACCCACCTCATGGTTTATTTCTTAACGGAAAGAGAATAAAGGAAAAAATTCACTATTCCAATATGAGAAAATATGTAATGTGAGATTGTACCCTGTAATGAAATTACTGGAGATAAGATACAAGATGACCTGTTCATCTATTTTTAATAGACTGCATCAATCTATGGCAACCAGTTGTTAATAATAAAAGATTTCTTCATTTTTACTTCTGTTCAGGAGAAAATTAATTTAATGTATCTACAACAACAACAATAATAATAATAATAAAGCTTTATTTACGTCCATTAAGAACAAAAGACTTAAACTTGGAGGTAGATTTTTACATGAGGTTGACATGAATTATTAATCTTGAAAAACAAATAATATACATTTACAGTTACACAATTATGGGAGGAGCAAGAGATATGATCCATTCATAGTTTCATTATGATTTTGTTCCATAACGTCCTGACCCTTGCTGAGGTACACCATGCATGCCCAACTCGGTCTATCAGCTCATCTCTCCATCTAGTTGGTGGACGTCCTCTCTTCCTCATTCTATTCCTGGGCAGCCATTCTGTGCAAATCTTCGCCCATCTGTCATTTTCCATTCTTTCCACATGCCCGGCCCACTTCCATTTGGTGATGTGTGCCTCTCTTTGTAAGTACTTTACTCTTATCCTGTTCAGTATTTCTTTGTTCTTCACCTTTTGAATCAGTCTGATCCCGAGCATACTCCGCAGCCTTTTCATCTGAGTAATCTCCAATCGCTTATTCAGATTTTCTGTTAATGCCCAAGTTGGAGAGCCATAGAGAAGTGCTGGGTAAATGCACATTGAAAGGTTCTTTGCCTTTAAATCATTGGTGTACCTGCCTTTGAAAATTTTCCTTAGTGCCCAGTATTTCCTCCAACCATTTTCAATTCTATGCTTGACCTCCTTTGCTGTTCGACTTTTGAAGGATAGTACTCATATTCAAATACTCATATTCTTCTACATATTGAATAGATCCTTAACTAACTTTGACCTTTTCTTTATCTGCATTTGTCATGATTTTTGTTTTATCAACATTGAGATGGAGACCCATACTTTCACTAGCGAAAATCAGTTCATTCATCATGTTTTCCATATCTGAAGAATTCTCTGTCATAATCATGATGTCATCTGCAAATCTAAGATTGGAGAGTTGGTAACCATTTACGCATAAGCCTTTGCCTTGCCACCTTAGTCTTTGAAATATATATTGCAAGCAGCAGTTGAATATTATTGGGGATAATGAACATCCCTGCTTTACTCCTCTCTCAATTCTAATATTTCTTCCTTTTCTTTCCAGTTCAACATACACTTCTGTATTCTCATAAAGACTTTTAATCATTTTTATGTAATGCACATCAATTCCAGCTTCTTGAAGTGCATACTATATTTTCTGATGATTCAAACTGTCAAACGCTTTGTGGAAGTCCACAAATCCAACATAAAGAGGTATGGCATATTCTATGCATTTTTCAATTACTTGGCAAATGATCAATAGTGGAAAATCCGGGTCTAAATCCTGCTTGCTCATTAGGGTGGTTCTCATATATTTTATTGATGATTCTACTTTTCACTAAGCAAGCAAAAACCTTGTACAGCACTGAAGAGAGAGTGATTGGTCTATAGTTTTTCACCTCATATCTGGATCCTTTCTTGAATAGAATAATAATTTTGCTGGTTTTCTAACTCCTGGGAACCACTTGCTCTTTCAAGATTTAGTCAAACAAGATTTTCAATGGTTTTATTAGAATCTCAATACCTGCTAATAGTGCTTCATTTGTAATCCCATCATCTTCTCTTCCTTCAAGCGTTTTATGGCGATTCTTATTTCTTCCTCCAAATTCCTCCTTATTCTTCAAATTCATTTTGCACTTCTTGACCAACAGGTATTTCGTCAATATTTTCCATTCTGTACAATTTTTCATAGAAAGATGTAATCTGTTCTAATATTTGTCCTCTGTCAGATGTTACCTTGTCTTCAGTGTTGAGTTTGGGAATCCATTTTTTTCAATTGTACTAAGATGCTTATTGATTTTTCTAGTTGATCCTGATGTTGACATTATGGACTTTATTACATTCTCCTCAAATTACTTCAGCTCTTCTCTTATTCTTCTTCTGACCTCTTTCCTAAGCTTCCGATGCTCCTTTCTTTCTTCATCAGTCTTCACTTTAATTCTGTTTAGCCTCTCTCTCTTTTCAATTAATTCTTTAGTTTTTGCTGATATTTTATTACTTCTTCTTTCTCTTCTTCCCAATGTGTTTGTTCTATCCGCAGCTATATGTATTGATTGTAAAACTTTTCATATATTTCCTCAACACCCAACTCCTCTGATATATTCCTCCTCTTTATTTCCTCTTATTTCCTCCTCTTTATATATATTGTCAGGGCGCATTCTCTGGACCACATAATAATAAAAGAAATAGTAGGAGAAATTAATTCAGTATAATTTATTGTTGGAAACATGAAATACAAACGAAGAGCAAAGGCAGTAGGCTAGTATGTTCAAAAGAACCACTCAATGTTTACATTTATTGAAACTAGGTTATAGTACTATGTATGGCTGTCAGCTGTGACTGACATTTTTCGCGCCAAATTCAGCTTAGCCTAGAGCCGGCTAATAAATAAAAAATTTTAATTTGCCATTAAATAAAATTACTATTTGTAATAAGGACCGCTCACAGCACCTAGCCCTTCCACAAATTGGTGGATTTAAGCATTCCTATTTATTTTCTTAATTTAACCCATGACATAGGGGTGTGTTGTCCTGAATCACCGAGTTGGGGCAGTATATCTCTATGGCCTGGGAAGCTGCATAGAAAAAAGGAAATTGAACAGCACTTGCTGAAAAAATCCTGCCCGAGGACATCGAACTCCTGTCGAGTCCCAAATAAGCTTAATTCTTCTAGTCAATTTTAATGTTCTAAATTTCTTTCAAGTTACCAGTTTTTTGTGTTTAAATGTCCCTGTAAGATGGAATCTACTTTTTAGAAAAATTTAATGTGATACGCCGATATTACGAGGACTTCGCCAAATAACGACCACGAGAGGCAGCCTAATCCAATTCAAGTTACCAAAGGACTGAATCAAGTAGAAAAAAACCACTCATCGCCTGGAACACGTGAGTCTAACATTATTAAATATAAATTGGCCAATTTAAAGTGGAAAAGTGCTTCGAAAAAATGTATTAGACACAACGATTTCCACGACCGCATGGTGAAATAAATTTTATATCAGGGTGTAAAGATTTCATCTTACCTTCACTGCACTAATTAGCCCTTGGATCGGCTCAACAAAACTATCATTTATCAATTCATAAACTTTCAAAAATACCTTCAGAAAAATAATCCTGAAAAAAAAGGACTTTAACTTTGTTTTTCTATTCGAATCTCTTGCATGGGATATTGTTCTTAATTTTAATAAATTTCACAATATCGTCATTTAAATCTGTGCCTGATTGCATTGTCCTGCTCGACCATTGGTATTTGTTAGTGATTGGTTTTATCATTTTCTCACTGAGGGTGATCTTTGTCGAGGGTCATACTACACCATATATTCTATATGGTATTGGGTCGCTGGTGTCGTCGGTGAGACATACAGCTGCTTGAGAATATATTGGTGAATTTTTTGAGAGACCAAATTCGACAGAGATCAACTCCCTCAGTGAAATTTACAGCAATACCAAGCATAGCAGCGGTCATCAACATAGTGGGTATAGGGATTCGACAACTTACAACGGTTGATTCCTAGATATCCTACCTGAAATAAATATTTCAGCGAAGATTGAAAGGACTTTTCCGTTTTTCGTTGTGGGATTGCCCCATCACCCTCACAATCATCCCGGAGCTGAATGAGAGCCTAATACCTGAGTGATTCCGGCAGCAAGGACAATAATTAATTATATTTCAGGTAATTGTAGAGGGAGGTGGAAGTAGTTCCCACATGAATGGCGCCCGAACTTCAGACAGTGCAGAGAGAAGGGCCAGGGAACATTGCACTCTAATAATATTTTATTTCAGAAAAATTCAGCAAAAATATTAATAATATTTTATTACAGTTTTCATCCTAAAAAAGCAAGTGAGATCGCCGCAGACTTCAGCTTGCAGTGTACTAGCCTAGCTTATAAGTGACCAGTGGTCGAGCAGTGCAATAGCATACTGAAGTTGAGTCTATCTAAGGGGCCTAATTATAGTAATTTCCCAACTGTGAGCGATCCTTACTGATTTTTTAGGAATGATATTTCAGGAAACTGTGTAGAAACAAACTCAGGACTTGGAAAAAAGTAAAGGCATAATATCAGCCTACAATTTAGAATTTTAAAACAAATGAATAAGGAAGACTAGGGGCAGGGTTTACTAACACCCCATATGCTAAATTATTGCAAGTTTATATGTCATATAGTTTTATTTTTTTTAATTGATTGTAATTTCATGTCGTTTTGTGTAACCTTTCGTGTGTGTGTGGGGCTCAACTGTCAACATCACTAGTCATCAAAGATAATCAATCTAATTAGAAACTGACCTGGTTTGGTTATCCATTACCACAACACTGCACTGCACAATTTACTACAAATTTTTACTTCACTTTTTCACTGGCTATTCACAAACATGGCTAGCGACGGCTCTTCAACTCATTTCAACTTAGAGGACGACCAACCCTCGCCCACGGACGAACGCCGACCGATTGGCAGTGTCTCATCTATCCAATTCAACCAAGGAATTCGGGAGAGATTGTCATCCACACATGCCGATGAAGCCAGCAATCTCGCAGATATTGGGATTTCTACTCCAGTAACCGACGTTCAAACCCCAGCAGCCAAGGCTAGTGCACCCACATTTCTCGACCAGGGCGCTCTAGACATAATCATGAACGCCTTTGCTCAACAATCTAGAGCAACAGAGCAGTTAAATGCAAGCTTGAGAACTGAAATAAACCAGAAATCAGAGCAGTTAAATGCAAGCTTGAGAACTGAAATAAACCAGACATCGGAGCAGTTAAATGCAAGCTTGAGAACTGAAATAAACCAGACATCGGAGCAGTTAAATGCAAGCTTGAGAACTGAAATAAACCAAATATCAGAGCAAGTGAGCCAAAGGATAGACCAACAAAAAGCGGACATGAATGAACGGTTTGACCAAGTTACTGAGAGGCTAGAAAAGAAGTTAGAAGAAACTAAAGTAAGTTTGCAAAATCAGCTCAAGCACAACATAGCTTGTCTGACCTCAAAAACGAACAATAAGCATTGTGAAATGGAGCAATACATTGATTCACAGATTCAGCCCATACGCGCAGAGGTATGTGAACAAATAGCCATACAAACAGGAAAACTTACCTCAGACAATACAGAATTAGAAGTTAGGTTAGCCAAAAAAGTGACAGAAAAATTTAAGCACGCTGAACTAGGAAATAAACAAATAGAAGCGCAGCAACAAACATCAGCCCATATTATTAATTTTAAAAAAGCAAACCAAATTATCAAAGGAACTTCAATTCACAACCTACCATGTTCAAACTGTCAACGAGGCCAGAAAAAACATTCTGAAATAATGAAACACAAATCAAACAATTATATGCATAGAGAAATTCAAAAAATGGAAACAGAATTGAACAAATATAGGAAGGAGGAAGAAAGAAATTTTAAAAACAGAATTGATAAATTTAATATGGAAAATGAAGTGAGCTGGAAACATAACCTAACAACTGGAAGTGAATTGAACAGAAAACAGAATTATCATCATCATCGTCATCATCCTGGCAGAGAAAGTGTTTCAAGCCACTGCCAACTGTATTGTCACACTTCAATGCTAGCTAGACCTGTCCTAGTAAAAATTCCCATGGATGGAAGAACTTATGCTCATTTGCGTCGAGTGAAGTTCAAAAATAATTTCATAGGGACCCGGACAGCTAAAAACGGAATTTTAATGGAAAATTTATGGAAAGTATTGAGGGGGCTGTGCTACTGAAATCAAAGTTTAAGTCAGAAGAGAAGCTACATCGTCAGATTGGTGCCACTGCGGAACAACCACGTACTAGCAGCGCTGTATTCGATGAGTAGATCAAGATGGCAACTCTACCTATGAGAACAGAACACATAGAAATCGAATGGCTCATTCACCTCTAGTGGATTACGACTCATAGTTCACCTAAAAGAACCGATCGTGGGCAGAGCTACAGATACAAACGTCGCGCTCAATTCAAAAGCAACATAAGTGAATGGCCGACTGCACTATTGTTAGAGGACAGAAACAAAGACTTGATAGGGGGCTATAAGCCAATTATACCGCAGTCTACACCTTTTAGCGAATCCGTTACCGATTCAGAACCGGGTCAGGCCAGCTTCTCTGCTACAGTAGGTTAAAGACTGTACTGCCTGCGAACCACATAAAGTCAGGTCAGATGTTTTCTGCTATGGTTAACGTGTAAACCTTACTACCTGTAACATAGGACCCATCCAGAAAGGACAAGTGGTCTGCAGCAAAGTCAAATTTTCTGACTTTGACTATTGCTGTTCTTAGTTTGTCTGGCCGAGAATTTCGCCATCCCAATCAGCGTAATGGATGCTGCCAGTTTCCGCCTTGAAATATTTGGGATGTAACCTTTTGATTCCATTTAACTTCAACACCCAAATATCAAACTTCACGACCTAACATCACTGTGGTCTTCAACCTTCGAGACAACTACCAGATGTTGAGAAGAAAATGTCAAGGTTTGTTGGATTCCCAGGAATCAACTTACTGCACCAGCACCATCACCAAGCTAATGCCGGCAGGCAGAAAACCCTGACCAGCAACAACTTCACTTCAAGACCAGCCGCAACACCCCACACACACGAGAAGGCGCGTGTCATAAATGTATTTAGCGATAAGTGTTAAATGTAACTATGCACTAGTCAATACAGGAACTGGCATGAAACTATATTGTAAAAAAGGTGAAAGGAAGTCATAAATATTGTAAGATATATTACTCAAATATTGTATTTTTAATTTCAAAGTATCTCAAATGTATTTATTTTTGGTGGAAGAAATTCAGTAGTAGACATCACAAAAAAAAAATCAATAAAAAAAAATCATAAAGGATATTAAAATTACACAGTAATATAAAAAAAAGAGAAAAAAAATAACAATCAAAAACCTGTCTGTGATGCTAGAATTATATAATTATCTTAGAGTAAGCTTAATGTCAAACTAAAACTCACCTTATGTATAATTTAGTCAAGAGAAATTATTATTGTATAAATCATGTTCATGCACGAAATAAATGTTAATGTACTCTGCACACTAGTGCATTTTGTGTTAAATGTAAGAAGAAAAAAAAAACAGGGATAAAAGAAAAGAACCAAAGAATCACTTTATTGAATTGTATAGAAGCAGGTAGAAATATGAAATGAAACAATGTTAATATGAGATAAAAAGCTTTATTGCATGAAATCAAAAGAAAGAAATAAGATAACAAAACTTGAAACAAAGTACAAATAAGACAGATATGAAGTTAAGACTAGAAAGTAAAAGACCAGAATTGTAATGGAAAGAGTATAAGGAAGAAATCAACTATGTTAGAAAGAAAAATGGTCACAAGCTCAAGATAAGGACTGCCACAGATATCAGCCAAACCATCTTACATTAATTGTTCACACCACCTCAGGTACTTGTCAGGGAAAGCACGGGGGCTTGATGCTCACCCGTTATGATTTATAAAGGGAAATCCTGAATCATTAGCACATTGTGCATTATTATTTGTTGTAGTATCCAAATAGGAACTATGTCATGTTAGTCTGAATTGGTTGTATTGTGTATACCCCAATTAGCTAATTTTGTATTAGGTCAGTAAGAGCAAAGACCCAATGATCTGGTGGAGACCGTAAACTCTTAGGGCAGAGACCCAATGATCTGGTGGAGACCGTAAACTCTTAGGGCAGAGACCCAATTATCTGGTGGAGACCATAAACTCTTAGGGAAAGAATAGTTATTGTGATATTAATAAATCCTGAGTGTGACTGTGTTAAGGCTGTGATATCTATGTTATTAATGTTTTGCAATGTTATGTAAGGCAAAGGTCCAAACTGTGATATAAATGTTAATTAAGAGCGACCTGACTTAGTATGATATAAACCCTTCCATGTTTGTAAGTCTTTCTATCAGGGGGCTTTATGTCAGGGCGCATTCTCTGAACCACATAATAATAAAAGAAATAGTAGGAGAAATTAATTCAGTATAATTTATTGTTGGAAACATGAAATACAAACGAAGAGCAAAGGCAGTAGGCTAGTATGTTCAAAAGAACCACTCAATGTTTACATTTATTGAAATTAGGTTATAGT
Source organism: Conomelus anceps (assembly GCA_948455865.1). Taxonomy (NCBI): domain Eukaryota; kingdom Metazoa; phylum Arthropoda; class Insecta; order Hemiptera; family Delphacidae; genus Conomelus; species Conomelus anceps. The sequence goes on along the minus strand of OX418218.1, from coordinate 51,817,922 downwards.
ACTATGTATGGCTGTCAGCTGTGACTGACATTTTTCGCGCCAAATTCAGCTTAGCCTAGAGCCGGCTAATAAATAAAAAATTATAATTTGCCATTAAATAAAATTACTATTTGTAATAAGGACCGCTCACAGCACCTAGCCCTTCCACAAATTGGTGGATTTAAGCATTCCTATTTATTTTCTTAATTTAACCCATGACATAGGGGTGTGTTGTCCTGAATCACCGAGTTGGGGCAGTATATCTCTATGGCCTGGGAAGCTGCATAGAAAAAAGGAAATTGAACAGCACTTGCTGAAAAAATCCTGCCCAAGGACATCGAACTCCTGTCGAGTCCCAAATAAGCTTAATTCTTCTAGTCAATTTTAATGTTCTAAATTTCTTTCAAGTTACCAGTTTTTTGTGTTTAAATGTCCCTGTAAGATGGAATCTACTTTTTAGAAAAATTTAATGTGATACGCCGATATTACGAGGACTTCGCCAAATAACGACCACGAGAGGCAGCCTAATCCAATTCAAGTTACCAAAGGACTGAATCAAGTAGAAAAAAACCACTCATCGCCTGGAACACGTGAGTCTAACATTATTAAATATAAATTGGCCAATTTAAAGTGGAAAAGTGCTTCGAAAAAATGTATTAGACACAACGATTTCCACGACCGCATGGTGAAATAAATTTTATATCAGGGTGTAAAGATTTCATCTTACCTTCACTGCACTAATTAGCCCTTGGATCGGCTCAACAAAACTATCATTTATCAATTCATAAACTTTCAAAAATACCTTCAGAAAAATAATCCTGAAAAAAAAGGACTTTAACTTTGTTTTTCTATTCGAATCTCTTGCATGGGATATTGTTCTTAATTTTAATAAATTTCACAATATCGTCATTTAAATCTGTGCCTGATTGCATTGTCCTGCTCGACCATTGGTATTTGTTAGTGATTGGTTTTATCATTTTCTCACTGAGGGTGATCTTTGTCGAGGGTCATACTACACCATATATTCTATATGGTATTGGGTCGCTGGTGTCGTCGGTGAGACATACAGCTGCTTGAGAATATATTGGTGAATTTTTTGAGAGACCAAATTCGAGAGAGATCAACTCCCTCAGTGAAATTTACAGCAATACCAAGCATAGCAGCGGTCATCAACATAGTGGGTATAGGGATTCGACAACTTACAACGGTTGATTCCTAGATATCCTACCTGAAATAAATATTTCAGGGAAGTTTGAAAGGACTTTTCCGTTTTTCGTTGTGGGATTGCCCCATCACCCTCACAATCATCCCGGAGCTGAATGAGAGCCTAATACCTGAGTGATTCCGGCAGCAAGGACAATAATTAATTATATTTCAGGTAATTGTAGAGGGAGGTGGAAGTAGTTCCCACAATATATATATCCAATTTTTTTGAAAATTCTTCCTCATTGGACTGACTTAACCTTATCTGTTTGTGATGCAGAATTGTCTCCTATGAAGTATCATTTCACCCATCAACAATCTATGATCAGAATCAAATTTGAATGCTTCTATAACTCTCAGCTTTTTCACCAAATTATTATTCTCCTCTACAATCATATAGTCTATCTCATGCAACCCTCCTACTGGTGGTTTCCATGTCCACTTCTCTTCCAGATTTCCCCTGAAAAACATATTCATCACTTTTAAGTTGTTACCCAATGCAAAATCCAGGAGCTTCTCTCCCCTTTCATTACCTACTTCTGCTCCATAATGTATTGCTTTCTTCATAGCTACTTACTCCAATCTTTGCATTAAAGTCTCCAATGATGATCAACCTTTCTCCAGCTTGTTTTAAAGATACCACATCCTCTAATAGCTCATAAAATAGTTCAATCTCCTCTTCTGAGCTGTCAGAAATGATGTTGGCACATGGACTTGGATGAGCATGAGTTTGTTATTTCCAATTGACAATCTGAGCAAAGCAATTCTGTCTGATACAGCTAGAAACTCTTTAATTCCATCTTTTAATCTATTATTTACAAAGAAGCCCACACCTCTATGTCCTTGTGAAGCTGCTGAATGACAAAATATATGTCCGCTATTCCGTTCCACTATTTCTTCATAGCTTCTTCCAATTTCCGCCAGCCCTAAGATGTCCCATTTGATATCCTGCAGTGCCACTTCAAGCTCTATAATTTTATCCTCTCCCAAAATTGATTGCACATTTAGTGTTCCGATATTCAAATAACATCTACTTCTTGAATTCCTTATATTGTTCTGAGAATGTGTAGTGCCTTTGTCATCTTTCTTTTGTGGTTGCTATGACTGCTGTGAAGAAATTCCTTCATGTGCTCTTATTATTGAGCTTTCTGCCTGATCAACTTCAATTGTTCCCTTTGGAGTGATGTCTGTTTCATTATCGCCTCCAATTTCCCTCCATCCCCATTCTTTATGAAGAATTGTTCTAGAGTTCTATTCCTGGCTACCGTTTTTCCTTTCTTTGTTGCCTGCTAGTGATCTCCATCCCTGTCAGCCCCTCCCTGCTTCAATGGGGACACCTCTTCACTTCTTGCTCTTTTAACACAAGTTGATTCCAGTTTGTTTAAGTCTTCCAGAGTCCATATTTCACCATCCACTTTCAATTTATTCCTGATAATTGTCACTTTTCCCTTCTTTTTTCAGTTTCAACAAGTATGGGAATAGTTGCCTCCTTATTTCTCGTGATTCTCTACTCAGGTCTTCTTTCACTTGGATCTGTTTGAAGCGGTCATCTGCACGAAGTTTTCCTTTATTCTTCATTATTGCATTCTTTATAACCATGGAATTTAATTTAACAATCACTGGTGATTTTTCCTTGTTTCTATTTGTTCTCCAAAGATCTCCAATGTATTTTTTATCTATTTCAGGAACAATAAACTTCAACAATCTTCTCACTCATTGCAAATTGATTCCTTCCTTTAATGCCAAAGAGCAATAAGTTATATTTCCTATCTTTTTCTGCACTGATCTTCTCTCTCTGCAAACAATTTTGCTTTATCTCATTAACTTCATTCCTTATTCGACTTATATCTTGTTCAAATTTGCCATTTAATGAATCTACTTTATTTTCCAGTGTTTCCAGCTTGAGAAGTTTTTCCAGAATTTTATCTAGTTTTTTATCGATTGTATCCATTTTACTATTGAATCAGCTTTTATTTTTTGAACGAAATAATCCCTAAAATAATGCGGTCTATATATATATACTATAATTAATGAGCAAACCGTATATAATGTGCTTGTTTTCCGGTAATAGTTTTCCTTACAGAAGATTCCTTTTAATCTCAAAATTCATTTCATTTGTTGCCTGATAAGATCAGATCTTTATCTTCAATTGTTCTTCAAAAAAGAAAGAAGTGAGTGTGCCATAGATTATCAATGCCTCTGTAAATTGGTGCTAGCTGCTTAGATAAAATACTTGATAGAATTATGTGAAGCGTTAGTAGGCCCAGTTCACAAGAGATAACAAAGTCTAATACCGAGTGCTGAGAGCTTCTTCTTCTCTGTCTTCTTTCTTCCTCTAGCCTATTGCACTTATCACCTTCTCCTTAAATTTATTATTATTATTTCTTTTTTGTACCGTTAGGATTTCCCTCTCTTTGGACACCTGGTAAATTTATATTCAGATGTTAGTAGCAGGTTGGTCAAAGTTCATTTGCCTCTCCAAAAGCGTGTAACATCCCTTGAACTTTGATTCTTGGTTTCTAACCTTAAAGGCTATACTCATTAACTTTGACTAACTGTATCCCTTGAAAAAGATATTTTGAAAAATGAATTTCATACCGCAGTATACTCTTAGACCTATGGAAGCTAAGTTAATGATCTTCGCCACTCAGTCACTTTCAATAACTTCAACACTCGAATCTCGATTTTTTCTTCGGGCACAATACCACTAGTTCTTTACACTGCAGACCACGGCTGCCAACCACCACAGTACATTATAAATAAAGCTATAAATAAATTCCTGCGGTTCGTTTCCCTTTCAGCCTGGCATATTTTGTGTCATTATTCACCTCATCGAAGCACAAGTCTCAGATTCAAGTGAGCATCATTACGAGTGTACCAGAAAAAGAGTGGTAATGAAAGGAGGAATTTAATTTCAAGAAGGAAGTTGATGTAGTCTGGTCAGATTCGAGCAGCTGGGAAAAGCTGATAGCTTAAATTGAAAGCAGCTAGAAAAATATTGATAAAATAAGGAAAGATTATATCAGCACTTACCCTAAGATCTTCCTCACGTGCAGCTTTCAGGTGGGACTCAATTGCATCTAGATCGATGTATGGCATTGCAGTTTCAATATTGTAGACATCAAAGCTACCTGTAAAAATTGCAATACTCTATCATTCATTATATTTTCTCAATGATAATGCATCATGAATTATGTAACAACTTTTTGGAAGGAAGTATAATATTTGTAATATTAATACTTGATACTTGGAAGCTCTGTAATTGGAATAACTGTATTTGCTTTAAATTAAAGTAAGGACTTTAAATATTTGCAATAATCCATCGAATTAGTTGAAATAAGTAAGATGATACGTGTGAAATAAGAAGAGATTAGTATCATGAGATTTTGATTTAAGTTTCATCAGCCTTGATATACTTGGTTAGCTGGACTAATGGTGAGATCCCAATAATCAATATTGATGGCAATGTACTAGATATACCGGTACATAATAAATACAACCAGATGTGATAGTGAGATTGAAATATTATAAGAGATAAAATGAACACTTAACTTATATTTTTAATGTGTGTTAGTACAGTTTTCTAATGGTATGTCTTCAAGTCTCAAAATAGTTCTCAACAACAATTTGAGGTAGTTAGCACGTGCAATACCACTAAGTATTCGTTGAGGGCTTCTAATTGCTGTCAGAGAGGGAACATTATTCCATGTATGTATGAATGTATATAGTACCGTAGTCGATTCGACTGTAGGTGACTCTTCAGACCTCAACGTTTTGTTTAAGTCTAAAGAGCGTACTACACAAACGAGGAGTGAGATAGTTTGTGATTGCTTTCCTCACTGAGATTTTTGTTCAAGTTCAAAGAGCGTACTACACAAACGATGAGTGATATAGTTTGTGATTGCTTTCTTCACTGAGCTAACAAAATTGTATCAGCATGCCAAGCCCACCGGAACAAATTCTGAAGCTCTATGCTTGACGGTCCATTCCCACCTTACACAAGCTACTTGCTGCATCCAAGCCATCATTCGACAAAGACGTTTGGAAAGCAACACAGAATTGATATAGATTTTTTTGTATTCGAGATGAACAAAATGTAATTCCCCTTAAACCACAATAAGGTACATCATATTTATGTAGACATATGCAATAATATACATTACACAATCATGGGATTCATCTTCAGTGAAAATATGGTAAACTCAAGCGACTTAATAGATTCGGCGAACAAGCAAAGAAATTGTTATTCATCCCAAACTGCCAGTGTTATTGTTAAACAGAGGTTACAAATTGACAGCATGCATTCAATTGATGATCAGTACTGATAATGAGTTCAACCACTTCGGTATGGCCATCTGTTCAGTGGAATAATATTCACAGACATGTCTAACACTACAGTATGTGTAAAATAATGCCTCTTGATGTTATGGAAAATTGGTAGCTTGATTCAATTGTCCTAACATCATTGGTGGTTATCAAATGTGTTTGATAAAAAATAAAATGAATATACCTTAGAGTGTAATTTAATGGATGAAAGACGAATAGTGCAACACTAATGATAATAATGTTAATTTTGTACCAAAATTACCGATCTAATGGCATTAGCCAATGCTGGGTTCACATCAATCGAGTTTCACATAATGGAAAGTGGATCAAAGTCGTAGATTAGAAAGGGCTTGTTCTTCATGAATCGATAAATGAGAATTTTGCATCAAACAGTAGCTGGCTCAATGGGATTTAGTTTGTCGCAGGAAAATCGAGTGAGAAAATTCGCTTCGGACAGGGAGTGAGCAACTAATCTAATCTGCGTCTCGGGAGAGAGAGAGAGAGAGAGAGAGAGAGAGAGAGAGAGAGAGAGAGTGAGAGAGAGAGAGAATCTCGATTCGCTTGAATCGCATTTGAGAAAATCAGATTGCATATGCTTTGTTCAGGGAATTCGAAATATGAAGCTAAATTCGATTCTATGCATGGTGCTTTTATATCCCATGCGTCTTATCGGCATAATCCATACTGTAAAGCTACACTTGACAAGAAGTGTGCTTGGTTTCGAATCTGATTATTTATTACTTCTGAGTAGTAGCATATATGGGTCGGCCAATCTTTCTTGGTTCCTCTAAGTCATCATATATTGTTTCATATATAAATATTGACAACGGTAACAAATAGAATGCAAAAATTGATTCAACCATTTTCAATAATTGTGATATTCTTGGATTATTTCCATCATTGAGGGTATACCATAATAATCATAAAACAGCTGTAGTTCTTGTTTTGAAAAAATTATCAAAGTGATTCTATTAAATTATTAAGAGGTTACAGCTGAATCCAATACGAACAAGTACCATATCATTATTGCCTCTACTGATAAATAGCTCATTAATTCATAATAATAATAAGTATGACAAACATAATTAAACAAATGTTAATATCACAAAAATATTTCAGCATTTGATACTGGATTTAAATTTAAATAAGATTAGTTGATAGCTTGCAGGAGTTGACAAAATCCTCATAGTTTGCATATTCTTCATTAATGATACCATTAGTATGCAATCAGATGGCAGTTATAGCTAAAATAGCCTACATTTAATGGCAAATTTAATAAACTATTAACAAGTCCTTACCGTATCCAATTACTTTTCTATTTAACGGTTGATTTTTTTCAAAGTGAACATAGAGCAGATGGCTCAATTTTATAGATGATAAATCGAATGATATCAGATGATAAAAAGATGTAGAAAACATGTCTTTTTCATCTTTATAGAAACATTAATCTTCTACTGATAATTTTTATTAATTCACTACTTGACTTCAACTATTGATCCAAAAAGATTTCAATTAGTCACAAATCTCCATTCTCAACTCTTCAGTATCAGTACAGCTCTCAATTCACAGATGGATGGAAGTTGAATGCCCTACGCCCCATCTGATGTGATAAGCGCCTTGATGATGAAGAAGATCCCTTGTCGATGAGGGACTAGTCCTACAGGATCGATGGCTCCTGTTTACGACCGTGTGCAAAATCGAAATCGTATCTCATCAAGTAGCACTAATACATGCTGTTTCCATGTTGGCATGTCATCGGACGGGTCATAGAAACCCCCATAAGCTGGCGCTCGCCGCTGCGGCTCATCCAACTAATGGTGCCCGATCCTTGTTTCAATTACATGCAAATTGCGACTGTAATTCCTGTTTCCACTCAGTGCTGGCCTAGCCACCTCATCAGCCCTAAGCCTCTTCCAATCGATGCTCAACAAAGCTGGAGGCGCAACTATATTTGCCAAGCACTCTAATCTGCCACTTGATATCGCGAATGAAATTTGTTAAGTCCTCCCATGTCATGTCGAGAGATAGGATTGAATTGTAGAACAAAATAAAATGTGAAATAGGTATGATTATGAAGATTTCTCTAAAAGTTGGTTTTGTTTGAGAACCGATAAGGTTTGAATATTTGCGACCATTCTTGATTACTTTGATTGCAATGATATATCAAAATCAATAAACAGACATGAATAGGCATTCCCTCATATCTTCTCAACAAACCCACTTCTTGTACAACCGCTGCCAAATCGATAAAGGCATTAAAGAATCGAACAGTGGTACGTTTACACCTCTAAATCTCTAACGCTTGGTTATTTATTGACAGCTGCTCTGAAAAGCTAAGTAAACGTTTCAGGGTATCATGCCCTTATTTTTTTGCGCAGAACATTCAGGTTACCTTTTACAGTGTACTTTAGTTTAGAGACTATGAGAATAATATTCACACTCATTTCTAAGTAGTATGAAGTCATATAAAGTTATTCTAGAAATTAAGCATTCATAAGCATGCTTGCATGCTTGCATTGCACACGGACGGTTGTAGAAGTAGGAAGCTTTTTTGAATCACCTTTACTATTATAATTAGTCAAAAAATATTGAACACCAGATTAAAAATCAATTAATTGATATTTAGAATTTCATCTGAGAGATAAAGAGAAAATAATTTGAAATGTTATTGTGGGAGCTGTTCTTTAATGATTAGACACTATCATATAAGTTATCAAATAAATAGCAGTCATGGTCACAAACTAATGAATATGTGAGTTTTTAACATGAAAATATTGGAAACTACTTACTGAAACGATATTTACAGCAAATATCGAAATATCAATTGCTGTTTTTTATGCACAGTCACAGTAGGAAAATATTATTATAATTTCTAGGTACGATTACTTGTCTGTCAGTATTAATCTCATTAAATATTAGGATGATTCAGAGATGATAATATGAGACTTACCAAGAGATTCGGGTGAGACTTTCTTTTTCTCGCGCATCATCGGCAGGGATCTGCGGTTGGCAATGGACGAAGCCGAACGTGTCGACTCAGTGCGAGCTCTACATGTGAGCAGCCCCTGGCCATGGCTTGCAGAAGAAGGTGGAGGAGGAGGAGCAGCAGTAGCTGTCTGCGCCGTATGAGACCAATTCTTTTTAACGCTGTAGTTGATCTCCATTTTCTCCTTTTTCCTCGGAACAACTGGATCGTCTTCTTTCTTATTCTTTTCACCTGGTGATTTCCCTTTCTCTCCTTTCTCGTCTGAAATCAAGAATAAAAAAGTAAAATTTGTAAGCCATGAGTTTGAAAATTCTCATTAGTTTTTGACAGAACCTTTTTTCCGCAGTTTTTTTTTGTAGATTACGTCTTGGAAACTCCAGTTAAGGAGTATAAAACAAGTCAGATCAACAATAATTTATACTATCTTATACACTATTCTTAGTTCTAATTAGTGGCACATCAATTACCTACCATGTATCCTTTGTCTTTTGGTAAGAAAACATTTTCTACCAAGTGAATAAGTTTTATTTAATAACAGACCTGTTAATAATTCTTTCCTTCAACTCAAATACAATTACGATATTATTATGACCATATTAGATAAAATGAAAACTTCTGTATCGCAAATTCTTACTGATGAAGTTGAAGGGACATGTCATGTATTAATGTGGAGTTCCAATTCTGATCATCCGATTTATTCAAGAAGGAACATTTATGACAAACGAAAACATTGAATTCAATTTTTTTCATGTTTCGAAACATCCTATTGTATTTTGAAGCGATCACTATTCAAATTATCATTATAATTACAGTATCTTGATAGAAATTCTGAAACGTATACCAACACTCAGTAGAAGAATTATATTAACATTTAAAATACAATCTTTGAAAAATTGTCATGTTTATTATATCATAATTACAGTACATGTAAAGTTATATCATATCCCTGTTCAATATGAATTGATTTCTTCTGATATAAAAAAGACGGTTTGATATAAATAAACCTGGTTTCTAATCAAATAATTGTAATTTTCAATATTCAGGTTTTCTACAAAAAAAAATGGTTTTCTACCAAAGATTCTACTTTTTTATGAAATTTTAATATGAATCAGAGTTTGATAGTCTCAATATTCTATAATAAAATTCTATTCAAGAACTTTCAACATTCTAGTTATGTGTATTAAACGGTAGCTACATCATACATGAAAATTTACTAACCTTTGTTCAATTTATCCAAGATATCCTCAGCCGCCTTGTTTGCGTCCTTGCACAAAACGGTGGGCTTTATTTCGTCCTTTACTCCTGACAAAAAAGCATCCGCCATTTTGTTTGTATCTTTTAAAAGATCAATTGCAACAATGTTAGTAGCCATATTTGTCAAGTTCCTTCCTACGTACACTTCCAAAAATGATTCACTACCTGATTTAGAATCATCAAGATTCTTATCCAAAGATTTGCAAGTTTCGGAAGAATTTTCCAATTTCAAACTAATGTTACTCACATCCGATGTGATGTCTTCTATAGGAATGTTGAATTTAGGAGTATCATAGAATTTCTTATAACTGTCACTACTTAATTGATTAACACTGTCAACACCACAGATGCGATTTTCGGATGTGGTATTTCTAATTGGATCACTGCTGTTAGAGTTATTATTGTTGTCATTCACATTGTTGTTATTATTGTTAATTATATTATAATTGATGTTTTTTAGTTTGTTTTTATTGTTCACTACACAGGCGATCTCATCATCACAACTGTTCAATAATTGATCTGCGAGATGTTGAAAGCCGGGATAATTGGGATTGATGATTCCTCGTTTTAAGATAGGAGGAGCAGTCACTTCCTCGGAATCAGATGATTCACTAGTGATGCTCAAGCTCAGCTCTTCGCCAGGGGACGACTCACTTGAAGTGCACGTCTGATCGAAGCCTGTATAAAAAATGGAAGTTGAAATTAAAATTTATAACTGCAACCATTCAAGAAGCTCAAGTACTCGCTTGAAAGATTTATATTGTACTTGAAAAAATTCTACTTCAATTTTAAACCTTGCTAAGTTAATAAATACAGAGAATTTATCAAGAGAATGCTTTGAAACCATTCAATAGCATAATTCCTCGAGTAGAGGAAACTGAGTACTGTGAGCATAATTATCCCAGAAAGTTCAATGTGATTCAATAATTCTGGTTTCGGTGGGTTTTTGATAAGAAACTGCAAATTTATTTTCTTTAGCTATTGATTAGCTATTAGGTGTTGAATAAGTAAAATAGACAAAACTGCAATTCAAGACCAATGTAGTTAATCAAATTCGTGGGATATTTAAACTTTTATGGGGCTTCAAAGTTCAGATATAGGCCTACATATAGGCCTAGTGAATTTTTAGTACTGTATACTGTATTCAATTCAACCATCTGCTAATTGAAGGTTACTTCAAGTTACAGTTTACTGAACAAAAACAGGTCGAATTGAGATCATTCTCCTTTTTGGAAGTCTGATAAAAAGGATGTAAATATTTCATCAAAGCTGCAGTGAATAGAATTACCTATGAGCTACTCGTGTGATAATGCAAGAGTAAATTTCAGTTCATATTCTAATTAAGATAAACTTTTTTCGTTCACTGCAATAAACAAAATATTGTAACGTACCAACATTTGAATTTTTAATATACAAATATACTCTTATAATAGATGTATTATTCAATCTGTCAAATCTAGAAGTTGGATTGGGAAAAATTGTTTCTCTCTAGCTGTCAGTTACATATAGATAGCACGCATCCTATGTAAATTATAATTTTTCATGTTAACTAACGCTACAGTTTTGTATAATGTAGTTGATTCACCCACATAAAATACTAGAATACAAGACAGTTTCTAGTTTTAAGCCAGACTGATATAAGATGTGACACAATGTATATATTACCTAGATATTTTTTGTTCAGGTTGAGGTCATCTGCTGTGCAAAAAGAGCACGTAGTAAGGGATGCGGAGGTGGAGGCATCTGGCGCTGCTGTGCGTTGTGCTGTTGCTGACAGATTGCAGTTGCTCACGTCTTCCGCTTTGTCCAAGTACTTGTCGGCCCATTGCGCACTTCTGCAAATATCCAATAAGAAAGTACCTACTCTTGATAATTCAATATTGATAAAATTATTACAACGATAACTCAATAGAAATAGAATATTATAAATGATAAATGCCAAAATAGAAATGGGAAGTTGTCAAATTCAAATTGATCTGAGGGTTTATATTATGAAGAAGAAATGACTAGCAGCAGAGGTCTTAGGCGTGTCCAGAACTACAGAACTGGTGGTGCCAGCTAAGAATAGCCCTCACATAGTTAACCATTTGTGGTAAATTCAACGACTTGCAGTCAATTTTAATTGAGAATAAATAATATTTTTACTCACGTAGAACAAACGTTTGCGAATCATGGAGATTCATTTTCAAATTCATATAGTCTTCATGAAAATGACTGGTACAGGATATTGCCTGTAAACATGCTTTAATGCTTATAGAAGCACTAACAACTTTCGATAAGCAAGGTATTTTTGTGGATTCTCAAATGATTGTTTTAGTTTAGTAAAATTAGACTAAAAAGTATTATTTTGTGAATTTAATCATATAGTTCCAATTTCTTCAAAAACGTGTAGTACAGGGCCTCGATAACAATAACGTATAATATTTTCCCATAAAAAAAGGCTATTCGGGTTTCAGTTATTTTCAGTTATTCATTATTCTTGTCACTCGAAAACAGGGGAAACTTTAGAACTTTAAAACTTAAAAGATTATTGAAACTTTAATACCTGAATAATTACAGAAATTCGCACGATTTCTAAGTTACAATCTCTCCAAAAATGGATAATTTTCTAAACATCTCAGATTTTTAAATGCTTTCCGCACTAGATCACTTTGCAGCTTTACAGGAGCTCTGTAATAGTAGAGCATCAAATTCCCTTCAAGAATATAGATGATAGAATATAGATCTTGGATAGATTAAAATTTATAGCGTTAAACCCCTTCACCACGGCAAGGTGGGGTAACTGGAAGCATCAGGTCCCAGGAGCCTGAAAATATCCTAACCAATATTTTGTTTGGCTTCAGACTTAAGACACTTACTGTAATTCAAGAATTCACCAGGTTCTGGTAAGATCATATTTCTACAAATCTTAAAATCGCTATAACTTTTAATCTATTCAAGACATATTAATATTCATATAATTATGTTGCTAAATTCAAAAAGTCCGCTATTCCAAATCGTTTTAATTTGACATTTCCTTTTTTATTTCCTGAATTCCGGTCCCGTTTATTATCCTTTTGAAACTTGTGAGTGATTGTTGAGTCCCCTAAAGACGTTACCAGCGTCTTGTAGAGTAGTCTAGTGGTGGGGCCGCCACCTCAAGAGCAGCTAGACCTGCTCTGGGTTTCATTCGGAGGCCCAACTCCTAGGCTCTCTCCGCCGACAGGAAGTGTGTTATCTCTATCAGACCAGACTCACACAATATTTACAACAAATACCTACAAGCGATAACATTGAGGAGGAATGGTTCAACATAAAAAGCTCAATTGTTAAAACTGCAAACGAGGTATTGGGCAAAAAATATAAATCTCGGAGAAAAAGAGGATTGAAGATATGGGACGAGGAGGTTAAAGTTGCCATCTCAGAAAAACTGAAGGTTATAAAAATTACATTCAGATGAAAACAGATGGATCAAGGAATGAATATGTTTTAAAACGGACTGTAGCTCGAACTGTAGTTAGAAGAAAGCATGCTGAATCATGGGATAGATTTATAAGTAACATAGAGGATGACCTACATGGTCGACAGACTGTTGCTTATAAACTAATGAAACATTTAAATAAAACAGAAAAAGACACAGTTAAACTGAATATTATATCAGAAGATCAATGGATCCAGCACTAAAAAAATCTCTGGTACAACCCGACTTCTCAACAGACTGATTTAGAAACAACAGAGAATATGTCAGTTGATATGATTGAATTCAGAGAATTGGAAGAAGCTCTAAGGAATACCAAAAACAGAAAATGAACTGGCTTAGATGGTCTTAACTCAGAGCTTATAAAATATGGAGGTGTGTTTTTGAAATTGAGATTTTTACACCTTATTAACATGTGCTGGAAGAAATGTAAGATTCCGGAAGAATGGAAATTATCGAAAATTATATCCATTTTCAAAAAAGGAGAAAGAAATCAAGTTTCCAATTACCGAGGAATCAGTTTACTCTGAGCTGCTTACAAAATATACAGTAAAATAATAAACAATAGATTACAACCAATCTCAGATATGATTTTATTAAAGGAACAGTCAGGTTTTCGGAAGGGACACTCTTGTATTGATCAAATTTTCAGTTTAAAGCAAATCATTGAAAAACATAGAGAATTCAATATTGAGACCCATTTGGCATTCGTTGGTTTCCAAAAAGCATTTGACCAGTTAGAAAGGCCTACGCTATGGTGCATCATGACAAAAAGAGGATTTCCTAAGCACTTGATTGACGTGGTAAAAAGCTTATACCTAAATACTAAGATAGTAATTGACACAGGATATCACCTCACTAAAGAAATAGAGACAAACCAGGGTGTAAGGCAAGGCTGTAGTCTCTCTCCGTCATTATTCAACATCTACCTCGATGATATAGTAAGATGCTGGAAGCCAAAAGTTCCTCCCGGTATTAATTTAAGCCCAACAAAGTCGCTAAATGTATTGATGTTTGCAGATGATTTGGCTATCCTACAGGATTCGGAAAACAACCTTCAAATGGCAATCCACAGGCTGAACGAAATTTCGAAGGGATATAATCTAACTATATCAAAAAGTAAAACAAAAATAATGTCCTTCTTGGGAAAAGATTCTATACGTTCCAAGATTATACAGGACAACATGCCTCTTGAACAAGTCTCCAGCTTTAGATACCTAGGGGTTGACATTACATATGGTCATGACAAAGATGTCGAACACAAGTTGAATAAGTTTCAGTACATGTGTGGAACAATAAAACGAACCCTGAGGAACAGGACGAGGAAGGAGACGCAGCTCAAATTTTATAAAGTAATGGCCATGCCAACTCTATTATATGGAGCAGAAACATGGGTCACCAGGAAAAAGACGCTTAGCCGAATACAAGCGGCAGAAATGCGTTTCCTCCGGAATGTAAAAGGCTGCACAAGAGAAGATAGGATAAGAAATGAGGACATTAGGAATGAGTTAGGCATCCCATCCTTAACAGCAACAATTGAAGAGAACAAAATGAAGTGGAGGGCACATGTACAAAGGATGCATGATGGAAGAATCCCTGAAGAAATAATAAATTACCAGCCAATTGGGAGGAGAGATATTGGGAGACCTTTGAAAAGATGGTAGAGTCCTTTTGAAACCGGAACCGGAACGCCTAATCCTGGAGAGAAGAAGAAGAAGAAGAAGAAGATAGGCCTAATTTTGTTCTTGAAAGGAATTTGATGCTCTATTATTTTCTTCCTGACAGAGTTCCTATAGAGTGAACAAGTAGAGAGCTAGAAGGATAAGTATTTTGAAATCTGAAATATAGAGAATTGTCCATTTGGAGAGCTTATAGCTTGGAAACCGTGCGAATTTTTGTAATATGCAAACAAATAAGTTTTAGTAAATTTAGTGAGCTTCAAGTCTTATTTAAAGAAGAAATTTTCACGAAAATCCAGTTTTTGATTTATAAGCAGAAAACTGAAAATGTGTAACTCTACTCAATCACACTCCCACTAGCGGCACCGGTTTTCCATGGGGAATGTATACGTTGTTCACTAGGCCCACTAATTCACAATCTACAAGAAATTGGAACTACATGATTCAATTCCTGAAATTTTCTCACTTTTACTGGACTAGTCATTAAGTGTGGTCCTGAGTTGGTAACCCACACAATCTGGTATTTTATAAAAAGTGGGTGATAATCTGTTGGACTGGTGATACAAAACTTTCCCAGCTTGATGTAGAAAAAAGGAAGGTGTCTCATTTCATGAGTCGTAGGTGTGACTACCATATTTATTTTAATTAAATTGAGAATTTCTTGGAATATAATAATTATTTAATATAATATTATAATATCTAATTGAATTCAATTCTCACATATCTTAGCGAGATGTCTGATATACAACACCCTAAATTCCCGGAAAAATAGTTCTAGTGAACTATAATTCTTGTGAACTTTTCACATTAGTCACAAGGCTATGGACATTGGAAAGGGAGTCGTCAAGAAAAATATAGGAATATCGAGTAATAAGCTAGAGATTCATCTACTCACAAATTACCCAGTTGGATCCCCAATTAATTTCCTGCACGACTAGATTTAGGAAGCTATTGGAATATCACTAAGAATATTTAATATCACTATTAGAATATCACTAAGGTAGGCCAAGGACAGACCAAGAGCCATGACACCCTCTCCCCCAAAAATTGGAAATTTCAAGAGAAGGGTAGAAAGAAGCAAAATTTCGAAAATCAGCAAAATCCAAAACTCTTGAGCTGGGACCGCTCCTGAGGTAGGAATATTATAAAATATAAAATTAAGTCTCATTAATAAAACACTGCTCCCCTTTTCTTGTCAAGATATTTGAGAATTCATACTTCTTAATATTAAATTCAATTTAATTTCTCTTTAGTGTTTTAAAAGCTTTATGCGGTATATAACTTGAATGAAGGTGGAGAATAACTTTTCTGGAACAATAATTATTGTGTTCAACAATAGAACAAACTTTTTGTGAATAATATTATAAATTTTTAAGGGGAATTCTTAATAGAATTTTACATTAAGTTATTATGCATTTTATTATTTATTATACTCCTATGTCAATGAATATGGAGATTATGTTGCCAAGCTCTGATGACTACTCTCCCTTATAAATATGCCCAGCTGGAATGGCTAATCTATATAAATAAAATTAGAGTTTTGTCTGTACATTTATCAGAATTATATATTTTTTGGTTATTTTTACGTTTTATACATTAAAGAAGCTGAAAAAAGTCTTATCTCAATTTCTGTCTGTCTGTCTGTCACGGCCCCAAAGGCATTTTACGCGGCCTTCTCCTGAAAAACGAGAGCATCGATCAGGATTTAAGTTATTTAACAGTATTGAGAACTATTTTGACGATGTCTTTAGCTATAAATTAACTTTTTTTTAACAGAATAATAAACGTTTAAAAGCCAAGTATTGTGCGATTTTGGATACATTTCTTCTAAGTTTTATTACCACGTTTTATTACCGAGAACATCAATCTGGATTTAAGTTATTTAACAGTATTGAAATTAATAATGTAGCATAATGTAGAATAGTCCTGAGATGGTTCCTGTGAAGGTTGGGAATTCAAGCTGAAGGACACAAAAAGGAGAAATCTATCCTCAAAGGAACAGCTGGTAAAAATCAACTGTTTTTATTCATATGGTGGGCCCTTAGCGGCGTTATTTACGCTGTCTGCAGACTTGTGTAGTCGGAACATTGCAGTCATGTAGGAAACATATGACTGGTGAATCAAAGCTTAGCTTATGTTTCATCCATTATTTCTTTGGTGAAAAAAAATTTCTAATTTCAATTTTTTTTCTATTTTGAGGCCACATAGGACCACTCTAGTCAATATTTCAGTCATTTCTACGTCCTTGAATCAGCCTAGATTCTAATTTCTTTCTCCAATATTCCTTCATTCTATCAGATCGTTGTTTTCTGATCTCCTCTGAAACCTCCACTGTCCTTTGTCTTTCTGGTCTTTCAATGTTAAACTTATTTGTTTGTAAAATTTTGTTAATTTTTTTTTCTGGAGCATCTTTAATTCTCAGACCAATTTCTTGAAGATCTTTTAAAATTTGTAAAACATAAATTCCTTGGGTTTTTCTATTAATATTCCTCATGACTAATTGTTTTAAGGTTCTGCTATCGGGCATCCTGAGTATGTGGAAAAACTGGGAAATTCTTCGTTTCTTCATGACGCTGATAATTGGCTCTATATTACTGTAAACTGTTTCATTTGTAGCGATTCTCCAGGCACCGTCTTTTTGGTAACTTTTGTTTATGCATGTTCTAATAATTCTTCTTTCGATTTTAAGTAGTTTGTCAGTTTTAGTATCATTTTTTATCTGGAAAAGGGTTTCGCAGGCGTAGAGTGCTTCTGGAAGAACTACAGAATTGTAATGTCGGATTTTGGATTTTATTGATAGACACTTTTTGTTGTAAGTCAACCATGTTAAAAATTGTTTATATCCAAACAAAAATTAACATTTTAGGAAGGTGCGGTTTGTGCTAGGCTCTTGGAAATTCGCCAGGTAGCATTATTATAACTAAAATACCGTTGCAATGCACGGGTGAACCGCTAGTATTCAATAATATCCTACAAGGCATCGATAAATAGGAAGATAAATCGCTAAAATACAGATACAGTAAAAGGATTTTACAATAGGCCTATGATGAATAGTCGATAAAGTAGAGAAGAAATGATAAGTGAACTAAATATGAATGGAAATAATAAATTAATGAAATAGATATTGTCTTGTATAATTGGTTCGGATGAGACAGTGTATGAAAATGTTTGTACTCACATGTTACTAGGTGGCATGGAGGCAGCCGCAACCAAAGTTCCATCTGCGCTGCCTCCTTTCAAACGCATACCGACGTTCTGAAAAAAGAAACACAAGAATATGTGATGAAATCTCTATCTATAAAAGGATGATACCCTGACTCACTCATCAACGCAGAGCCAAAACTACTAGGCCTATGAACTTGAAATTTCGTATGAACAATCGAAATAGGATTTCACCGTGCAATTAGAAAGGATTTTTCAAAATTCTCAATTTTAGGGGTGCTTTTAGGGGGTTGAAGTTTTGCCTATGCAAAGCACGGGTACATGGCTAGCTAGCTTACTGGGATCTTTTAATCATATGGAAAATAATTTGAAATTTTTCGATCTGCTGTACACGCTGTTTCGATGGACAAGCTGTTTGTATGTTTTGCAAATCATAATTCACCTAACCTACTGAACTTGCCGGCCAAACAGCTTAAAGGAACAGCTGATAGAAGTCAACAGTTTTTAATCATAAGGCAGGTCCAGTAGCGGCGTTATTTACGCTGTCTGGAGCGCAAAAACTTTGCATGTAGGATACCGTGCACTCGGAGCCTTGCAGTATGTAGGAAACGTATGACTGGGTATGATGAAATGTAATTATGCCGGGTTGATGACATCTGTTAACCAATGCAGCTAGAAATTTGAATGTATTCTCAGTAGGAGATGGCGAATAATAAAATAAAAAACCTAGCTTCTACCCTAATAGTCGTGGAAGGTTTAAATTTGAAATGTTCATTGAGAGGTGGTGAGTAATGTCTTACTGTGTAAGAAAACAACGAAGGAGGCCTCTCTGATCAGCTGGAAGAGCCCTAGGACTAACATCTTCCCTAATAGTCCTAGAAGGTTGAAATTTGGAATGTAACCTTAGTGGGAGGTGACAAATAATAAAATCAAGAATTTTTTATGAGAACGCAGCAACGCGCGTCGGGCCAGCTAGTAATTTATAAATTGACTGAGAAATATCTAGCTACAATGACAGAGCTTGATTAGGATAATGACTATGACATATGCTGAAATTTGGTCATAAACAATATAGTGGAAAGGGGAAATTAATAAATAAACACGCACACAATTTAAACAGACTATAGTATTTATTAATTTGCTTGACATGTGTAAATATGAGAGCACAAGGAAATCCCATGCTTGCCCTCTTAGCACAAAAATGTAATTATAATACATGTGGAAAAAATATGGACAAAAGTCATAGAGAAAAAAATTGGAAAAAATGCATTGGATAAATAACAATGATTTAAAAAGATTTTGCTTGAGCACTTTTTGATTTTAATTATCGTAGCATAGCTTTGTCAATTACGTTTGCGTTGAAAAAGTCAAAGAGTGACAACATTTTTGAAACCTCTCAATTAAATGGCAGATTACCAAATGATTGGGAATCACATTATAGATAGATCCAGCTACCTCCTCCTTGAGATATTTACTAGAAGATAATAGATATCAATAGTTATTAATAATGGTCAGTCGCTTCTTATCACTGGAATAATAATAATAATAATAATAATAATAATAAATTTGTTCATTTTACTGAATCTATTATACTGACATGATCTATTAGACATGGCTGTTGCATTGTCTAAAAGATTGCAGAGAGCTCAGAATTATTGCATTCGACACATCTTTGGTTTGAGGAGGGATGATCACATCATGCCTTTTTTCCAGCAGCTTGGTGTTCATAAGCTTGGGTGTTTGAGAGCATATCCTTTATGCTCCTATTTGATATAATAAAATCTAGAAGGCCTGAGTACTTGGTAGATAAGTTCATTTTTTCTGGTGATCGAAGTGGAAGAGGCAACAGACATGGAGCTCAGCTGTTGATCGTCCCTAACCATCGCACAATGATGTATAATAAATCGTTTCATGTTACAGCTATCCGTTATTGGAATCTTTTGCCTCCACAAATAAAGAATACTGAGAGTCCGACCCTGTTTGGCGTGGCGGTTCTAAACTGGCAGGGAGCGGTAGGCGTAGAGCTGGCTTGAGTTGCATTGAAATCTTTTGAATGGTGTTTGCAGGGAAAATGTGTTTTATTGTTGGTTCTATTTACATATTCTATATATTTTATTTTTTACATATTGTTTTTACTTTCTCTATGG
Source organism: Conomelus anceps (assembly GCA_948455865.1). Taxonomy (NCBI): domain Eukaryota; kingdom Metazoa; phylum Arthropoda; class Insecta; order Hemiptera; family Delphacidae; genus Conomelus; species Conomelus anceps. The sequence goes on along the minus strand of OX418218.1, from coordinate 51,797,729 downwards.
TTAGTTAAACCATTTAGAGAGGGTGTATGTGTGAGTGTGGGTATGAGTGTGTGAGCATATGTGTGTATATTTAAAATGTGTACATGATGGATTAAATACTGTAATTGATAATGTAGTTGTTAGGGTTAAGTGTAAGAGAGGACCTACGAGTCCTAACTTCGCCTCAATAAAGACAAGTTATCTATCTATCAATCTATATATCTATATATCTATATATCTATCTATACTATATTATATCCAATGCTGTTATGTACGTACTTCTCCCATCACTAAAATTCATGTTCAATACGCTACAGTGGAGATCAATGAGTAACTGGATGCCAATGAGCTTGAAATACATTTCATATTTCCTGGTTAATGACTATCAACGTATATTGATTTATTAATTTAAATATGAAGCAAGCAGCCAAGGTTGCTAATAAAACACTACAAACAAGTGCAAACTTGCGTTAGCATTTTGCAGAAACTACAAGTACAGGTATAATAATATTACACTGATAATGTAAGTATGTATTTTGTTTAGCAACGAGCCCTAGCTAGTGGACTCTTAACACTTCTATGTTTCTACTGATTCTATTGATTTTTCATCGACATGAATAATGAATAAAACTGATTGCTGAAAGTTATTGAACAAGGGTAGAGTATGTAGGGCAGAGATAGTGGGAGAAGACTATTTGAAGATGACGTGTATGACACATTGTTTAAAAAAACAGGCTACAGTGAAGTTGGACTGCAGTCAGTAGTTCCAGTTTGATTGTGTAGAATTGTAGATAATAGTCCTTATTATTCCACTAGTAGAAATACAAAATGTTCCCAATAGAATTGAATATTCTCTAATTTATTTGAGCTATTCTTCAATAATCACTTTTTTAGTTTCCATTGAACATTTATACTGTATATTAGTATTCTACAAATAAATAAGAATTATTTGTTTTTTTAAGTAGAAGTTAGTCATGTAGACATGAACTACAGATATTCGGATTCTCTCGTTGAAGTTTCGGAAAGCAATGTTGGTATTAGAATGCCCATCACAAAACGGGGTTTATTCCAATGGGAATTCAGATCCCACCCCTCAACTATCAATTCAGCACCTAAGTGCTACGTACCGTAATCTTTAAAATACATTAAACTTGTCCATTATTATTTGCACGCTGTAAAATAATTTCAGTGGGAAATGCTCCCATTTAATAATCCTTTCCATAAGCTCTTCATATTTGAATTTGAGTGTGAGTGGTTTCGTGTTTATATGTTCGCTTTTGCTCAACAGATCTCTGAAAATATGTCAAGTGCTCGTAATTACCTCCCTCCCCTATCATTGCCCCCCTGGGGACTCGCAGATCGTAGCATCCCAGCAGGCGACCGTCCCAGTGTGTCATCATATTTGTCTCCCAAACCACACCGTGAGTTGTCAACACGCTCAGTTCCTGTTCAGTTTTGCCCCCCCCCCCCCCCTCTTCTTATATGTATTTATAAGCCAACAATCCCAGAATCTGTCACTTCTATACAGATGGGCAAACATTAACCAGGAACAATTGAACACTACAGTTATGATTTATTTCAGAAGAGCGTCAACCGTTTCTTTCTCGACAGATTCTAGATAAGTGAATCGTTATTTTAATTTGCTTTGATACACATTGGAGGTGTATCCCGCAATAGAACTTGCTTAAAGTAACTGAACACTCTTTCCAGAAAGATGAGAGTTTCACATTTTTCACCAACAATTGAAACCGAGTAATTTTTAGGTGAAACTATTCTGGAATAGTTGCCAAACTCTAAAAGCAATAATCAAAGTAATACATTTTTACAATTTTAAACAAACCCAAATTTCAAAACAAACAAACAAATCAAGACTTTAATTGCTGGAATGCAGGAAAGAAAAGTGTTCATTTTTTATGAAAATAAGTTTTGATGTGTACCAATTACCATTAAATCAAGACATTTATTGATGAAATACAGGAGTCAAATATTTAAAAATGTAATTGAATTCAACGATCAAATAGTGTAAGTGAACGGTGTGATTATTCAAGCACACCTAAATGAACTCCAGATTGCTGCTGCAGAGTAGACATCTCGCTAGAAGAATTATAGTGGCAATTTTGGAGGTCCTCTTTTTCTCTTTTAGTTGCTCTTCTTTTTCCTTTCCTTCTCTTAGCTGCAATCTGGCCACGTGCTTCAGCAATAAATTCGTTCTCTTAATGACAACAAACAGTCAGTTAGTTGCAGCACGCCAGAAGCTTTAACCTTTGCTTTTCTCGGAGGCGACTACTCTGCCCACCGCACTCCACTCTTAAGAAAAGTTCACAATGAACTCATTGATTTACTAGGGAAAAAATAGTAAAGCAATTTAGTCTGTTCGCACAAACTACGTTATCTTTTCTTTGCCTTTACTACTTATTGAAGATGTAGTGCTGAAAAGTGAATAAAAATCATTCACTTATATATTTATAGTACAGCATTTCTAATAAATTCCTAGACTAGACAATGATAAAATTCTAGAACCTTTCCAAAACAACCGAAAAATTGTGAATTCCATTTCATAAGTTCTCTCCCAGTTTAATTTATTCATACGGATCTACTGACAAGGGTTAATGGTGAAATTAATCGAAATACATTGATTACTGGTGAGCAAGCACGTGTCAAGCTGACGTGATGTTGAGTTGCGGGCGCTCGGATGCGTTTGGATGGGTGACTGGCAGGTATAACATCACTTTATCTGCTATCTGCTTTATTATAACCCAAACGATGGTTTGAGACCCTAATAGAAGTTCCATCATCCATAGCATCATCATTCCCATCATTATCCAAGATGCACAAGTCTCAGGCTCATGTGAGCATCATCAGCAACAGAAAAAGTAAGTTTCAATAAATATATTTATTATTTGGTGGTTCTAAGCCCACTTTTTAGTGAAGGTCCACCATTTATAATATAATTGTATCATCATTCACCTCATTACCCTCGCACAAGTCTCATGTGAGCATCATCAGCAACAAATTATGCTGATATGAAAGTTGAGTTTCAATTTATTATAATAGTGAGTTCACAAAAGGTAAGTTTCAATTCGCTATAAAGTAGAATTTTATATTTGCAATTAAAATTTCATTTACTAATCGCGCAATCATCTGGACAAAAGTTGTTCATTCTATCTTAATATAAGGATAAGTGAAAGAAATGTATTTCAAACCATCATACACAGAAAAATCACAGCGGACCAAAATTGGAAGAGAATACTCAAATATTGAAAGTTGGAATGCGGCTTAAAAGTGTACCGTTCTACTTAGAATGAAATTCAGAAAAAAGTTCTGTCACCCATTTCACGAAAATAACACAAATAAAATATAGTTTTCAAGATAAGTACTGACTACTTGAAAAATATATTCTATACAATAAGCACTTGTACCAAGTACTTTTGAAAGTTTTCCACTTTACTTTCATTGCATTACTTCGTGTAAGGGAATAGCTGACTGTTAGGTTGAAAACGTTACTTCATTGGACCTTTCGTGGATTTGATGAGCAGGAAATCGCTGTCCTCTTTAAAAGGACTACTTCAAGTGAAAACTTTCTTTGTCAAGTCTATCCATAAAATTGAAATGTCATCAAACTGTTCTCAAGTCTTTCATATTGTTCGTAATTGAATCCAATCTTAGATTCATATTTTTGAAGAAATACAAACATTGAGAATTTCAACTTGAAACCATAACTGGAAGAACTGCACATAAAAATCAAAACTCATGATGGGAATGAGAAGGCAACCCCGTTAGGAATGGCGAATTATATATGGTGGATTATAATAGAAATAAAGAATAAACAATGCGAATACTCTGCCAAATCCTTTTTCGTTTTCTACTTGTTGAGCTGTTTCCTGCTTTTCTCTTTCTATTCCTCGAAAGTGGACCCAGACCCAGGCACAATCAAAGGAATGCACGCAAGCTTTCTTGCTGTTATTTATAGGGCATTTCTCAGTATGACATTCTCTGCAATAGAATGAAAAGGTCACTCTGGAAAGACTTTCAATATTCAACTAGTTCAACGGCCAATATCATAGAAAGCCACATGGAACTGCAATTCAAGTAAGCGCAGCCCCTCCATCAACCTTACGTGACTAAAAATAACCAAAAACAAGTCTTCTTTCAAAAAATAATTTTAGCAGAAAAACGATATGTTTCAGACTAACAAAAAAATTGTATATGATGATCGAACATATTGAACAAGTGAACATATATGAAGAACAGATACATTTTAAGGAACTCAAGCAAGAAATGCAAATTTTGCAATTGCGTTCCACCCATAACCCGAATAAGTATGGTTGTAATTATATAAATTACGAAAAAAATATGGACAATGAGGTGGAAGGTTAAGTTCCAGTTTCCTTTTCCAATTTTTATGTGAACCTAATTTAAGAAATGTAACTTCTTATTTTAATGTTCTAATTGGCCTATTTGAAATTACTTATTATATTCATTCGTCTTTTGCTCTGAATGTAACATCTAAAGTCATCCAAGTCCCATATTAGGAAACAATGCTCACTTTTCCCCTTATTATTTTGCAATATCAACTTGCAAAATATGGAAACTACTCAAAGAGACAATACAAAGCTCCAGGTAGAGTGATGCGAAAAGAACTAGCAAAACCCCAAATAGATCTCAGAATTCTCAAAACACACTTCCAAGTTTCTTGAAATCATAATTCAACGTGGATGGCATGGGGGAGGAGGAAAGGATTTATTGGTTCAATTATATCTAAGAGCTTCTCAATCTCCGCACTGCCAACTTTTAGGGCGAGGGGAGATTAGGCCACGAGGAGAAAGCAAAGCGAGAAAGTTGGTGGAGTCGCGGTTTTGGTGCTGGATGGCAAACATGGTTATGAAAAGCCGTCGTGGTTTGCTCGGGAAATTGCGAGCGGGAAATCTGATTTTCCGAAATGAAGCAACGTCGATGGGCAGACGTCCTTGTGTGATGGAAGGGGGAGCCGAACTAGTGAGGTGAATCAGAAGAGCAATGAGCCAACGAAAATCCTGAGTGATGAGAAGTTGAGATTGAGATTGGCTGTTGTACTGCGAATTGGGGAGGTGGTGGTGGTGGTGGTGGTGGTTATATGGGGGCCTACCACCACAACTGGTGATCAGCGAAACTCGTCTCGAGACTCGCTCTCGAAAATAATAACTCTCTCTTGTCGAAAAATAACAAAAGTTTCATTGCATATACAAAATAAAACAAGCGGCTCCAATCATTCTCCGGGCAGATAATAATAATTTCAAATTCTCCGGACTTTTCCACAGCTTTCTAACTCCGAAATTTAAGGAAATAACTTTCTTCTTAGGAGATCTCATCTATTCGAAGTTTATTTCAGATTTCTTTTCCAAACAAGGAAGAATTTTGTAAGTGTTGAAAGTTTTCTCGTGAAGTGATAGAAGTTTTGAAATTGAAAATACTGTACAATTTACAAGTTTCATTCACCTTATACCTTATACATGGAGTGGCCGTAGCCGAGTGGGTTAAGTGCTGGTTTGCTAGCCCAAAGGTCCCGGGTTCGATCCCAGTTCTGACCGAAAGTTTTTATCTCGGGCCACTCCCGTGTTTCGGAGGACACGTTAAGCTGTCGGTCCCGGCTGCCTAAAAACAGTCGTTAAGTCACGTCAGAGGCCCTGAACTTATTCAGGTGCGACCTGATAACTCTGACACCAGACCTGAGCCAGCCAGGTCACACGATATTATTAATAATATTATTATTATTACCTTATACACTCGACTTCCGACGGCCAATACCCAAAGTTTCACCAGAATGAAGCCATGGTAAATCCAAAACTTATACTGAACATTATAACCTCCTGTTATGATTTGCTATGATGTAAAGTTAATGTTTTCTTATTCTAATAATAAAACAATCAGTGCAGTGCAATCACTGTGAATGACTATCCTATTACGTTTTCCATGCTTTTTCAGTTTTAGGAAACACAGGGTGACTTGCGGGAACCATGTTTTTCAAATGAGCAGTACAAAGTTCATTTAATTATTTGAAAAACGCCCGGCTCCCGCAAGTCACCCTTTAATTATAGGAGATTCCTAAAACTAAAATACATAGAAAACATAATGGAATAGTCATTCACAGTGATTGCACTGCGTTGATTGTTTTATTATTAAAATAAGAAAACATAAACTTTACATAATAGCAAATCATAATATAAAGATATAAATGGTGAAATCATGCCATTTAATAAAACATAAGTTTTATGATCACTTCTTGAAGATGATGTCTTCCATGTGCCACTTGAATGCAGATTTCCATCCTCTGTTTCTGCGTTTTGGTGACGTACATTGGACACCAAGGTCACCGGATTTGTATCAGTGTGACTACTTCCTATAGGGATATTTGAAAGCACGTGTCTACACTCCCTAACCACGTAATTTATAAGACCTGAAAGATGCAATTACGGGAGAGGTGAATTTGATTTGAGGAGATATTATGTTGACCCGAGTCCGTGATCATTTTCTACAGAGGATGGAAATCTGCACTCAAGTGAATGGCCGACACATGGAAGACATCATCTTCAGGAAATTATCATAAAACTTATGTTTTATTAAATGGTATATTTTACCCATTATATCTTTATCAATTGAATAAAATTAATAATTAATAAAAAATTTGTACTGCTCAGTTGAAAAACGTCCGGTTCCCGCAAGTCACTCAGTATACACCGGGGAATCTATTTGTTCAAAAGTAAAAGGATTTCGGATAAGCTAAACACTAGTTAATCGAACTCCAGTAAACTGGTAGTCGATTGTATATCAACTTTCACGCCTGTTACTGCTTCATTTATAGAAAATAGGAAAACTGGTAGCCTATTTATAACTTGAGAAATAAAATTGAATATTTCAACTCACGATAAAATTTTCGAACTCGATATACTTCAGTTATCCCTTTTCTTCTTCAGGAATATCGTCGAAGCAAATTTTGTTGCTGATATTTTCAACTTTCCAATCCATATGATTTCAACTATTTCAATGTCATATCTATCAATATTATCTATCGTTTTAACACTACTGTAACAAGTTCTATAGCTATAAAATTCCCCACAATAATGATGAATTTCCAGTAAAGTACTAATTCATATATTATTATCATTTTCTTTATTATTTCTGGCTTCTTTGTTGACCTTTTGTTTAACTCTCCTACCTCGGTATCATATAGCAATGAATTACTGTATCCATTTCCTTATTTATAATGTATTGCATTTGATTATTTTCATTGTAATAATTCTACTGTAACTAGCTGTGTTGTTACTTTTCCGACAAAATTACTGCAAATGCTAAGCTCCCAACTAAATTTATAAGTACAATTCCAATTCCAATTTCAGGTTTACCATATTTCTTCATTTGTTGCTCAAATGTTTACGTTATCTATCGCAACCAAGCACATAGGTCTTTTTTTTTTTTTTTTTGAGGATGAAGCCCACATAGGTCTGAGACCTGTGCGTGGGTAATGAGTTGGATGATGGTGATTTATGAGTTGGACCTACAGTTTTAGGTGGGTTCCGAACCACCGGGAAGTGATTTTCAGCAGAGAACAGTGTCTTTTTTGCTGGCCAATCTAATCGGTCACCGTTACAAACAGGACCTACGAGAACGCAGCTTATCTATCTGATTGAACAGATACCTGCTACGGCTCGCGGCTATCACTTCCCAAAGACACACATTGTTTACATAGTTTCATTTCTTTTTGAACACTATTCACATCAGCAACAACCAAACAAACGATTGTGACAAGAAGCTGAGCAGAAGCATGCAGCAAGCATTTCACTTGGAGCCAGAAATAGTTTCCCCAGTTAAATTGCAAAAGTTGCTCCAACTGAAATGAGGAATGCGTACGATATTCTGACTCCGGCTTCTGTGCTACTTCCCTGAAAACCGACATGAAATTCTCGTACATTGAATTAATAATTTACAACCAAAATCTTCAGTACAGTAACAGTGATTGGCGGCTTTTTGAGTGTGGGTTCAGGGCGATCGTGATGTTCAGTCACAAGCGGTTGGGAATGGTTCGGAGCCCATCTAGAAAATAGGTACACCATTCATCATTATTATCCCCTTATCAGCCAGGAAAAAGTCTTTGACACACGTGAGCATCATCGGAACGAAAACATTATGTTCAAATGGTTCACTTTTATACAACTTTCCTACTTTTTATTGTCATCAGAATTTTCATTTACTGATTATTTCTCTAATAATATCCATAGGGTATAGTGTGCATTAGCGTGCAAGCATATAAAGTAAAGGTAATGAGACTTACTTATGATGGCAGAAAAGCCAAACATATCAACCTGATGACAAATAGTATTCTAAATTTCATGACTGTTTATATTAACAGAATCATCGTTAACAAAATAATATTGTGAATTGATTAAGCTATTCGGTTAATATTGCTTTTACTAAATTTTGATTTTCTTTGTTCTTTCAATAATTTAAAGCGAAAAAGACTCCGAAGCTGTTTGGACTTGATAAAACAAGCATTGCTCTGTTTGCTAAACAGTAGGCCCAACAAGGGCCCCTCAGAGGAAAGGCGCTAGAATCATTTCATCAAGTCCAATTATTATGACTGAGCCTGTCGAATTGACCCGCGCTACAGTAGTGGCCAAGCAATGACCCCTCTATTTCGTTTTATGATTCACTCCATGTCACTTCATAAAAGTGGAGGAATTCTGTTCCATGCTTTTTTTTGTTTATTTTTTACTAAACAGGATCAAACATCTATTTAAATATTTATTGCTTGGATAATTAGTTGCTTTGGTAAATAGCTGCTACCGAGTATTATTTCAAAGAGCCTATTTATATCATTCAACTCAGTTCGTTACAACAATTAATCACTATTGATTGTTACAACTTATCAATTACCTGTACTTCTAATTGTTAACAGATCTCCATTTGTGCATTAACGATTAGATTTCAAAGTAAGTTGCAGAGCAGCCGAACAATAAATTTTTTTTTGATCCAATCAACTAGTAAATTTAAAATTTTTTTGCAAATCAATTCCTTGAAAACTTGAAAGCAAGTTTGCAAGCCACAATAAATTGGTAAGCTACGGGTTGAGTAAAGATGAAAATCGTATAAAATAGATTATTATGAATCGGCTAACCAGTTAGATTAATGCAGCCTACCTAACATGTCCTATCATGTCCTAACCTATCATGATCAAGCTGGAGGGAAAATCGAACTATCATTTTTTACCACAAGGTTGAAATTATTCGTGAACTAAGCCTATTGTTTTTGAAAGAAAAGTGCCCTATTAAATATTCAAACAAATTATAGGTATGGCATCAGTTAAGGATTAATACTTCCACAAGAAATTCTGAGAGATACAAAAATAGGCTAAAAGTTCATAGACGCCTCCCGCGCCTGTTCAATACCGTGTGTATTTTCCAACCAGAAAAATAAACAATATAGAATTTAAGAATATTGTTTGAAGATCGTTCTTTGTTTAAATTTTTTTGAAATTTGTTAATGTAGAGTACATTAACATTCATGGAAAGTATGAGATAATAAATAAAGCTACATTTTCGAATAGCAAGAGTAATGTATTACAATAAATACTCCAATATGTAAGGCTGAATCTAAAAGGTAAGATCTATTCAATATAGGCTAGTAATATATTATGTAGGTCAATAATAATGATCTTTAAGTGCATAATTCTCAATGAATACTCTCCCATACATTTTCACCTATCTGAGTTCAACATCAATGAATGGAGATCAGACTGGTTTTGAAAAAACTATCAAAAGTATTTAAGAAAAATGAGGTCAGGCTTGAAGGGTTTAGTGATTTGGAAACTACCCCTATTGTTCCCAACTATCCGGCCATACGTATAAAAAATCTTCAATGAAACATTAGACAAAGTGACTATCAGTATTGCCGGCCATACAATAAAACCCATGAACAAAAACTACATACTCGCCAATTATTCATACATCAAAACCAAACATGTACTCTGATATTACAATAATGAGAATGTATTATGTTTAAATATTTTATAATTATATATCATACAGTATATACTTAACATAGTATATACATATTACAGGAATGCTATTTAACACAGGGAGTGAAGATTTATGATGAATAATATTACTATCAATTTGTGGGCTTACTACAATAAAACTCACCAAGATCTACCTATACACATAGGCTACACTAGCCAATCATATAAATTGTATAACTGACACATATAGTATATACCATATAGTCATACTATTTAGCTTTCTTATCAAATTTAATTAGATAGAGCAATTTGAAGTACTGTATTTACTAATTTATTTATTAAGCAATGAGTATAGAATGATGAATGGAAGTGAAGTGACTATAAATTTCTGGGCGTATTAAAAGAAAAATCATCAAGATCTAAGTACATTATACTAACTAACCAATCATATAAACTCTATAACCAAAACTATGGTTACTATTAACTTTCATATCAAATTTTAATCGATAGATCAATCAGAGTAGATTAAAAAAGAGTAGGCGTTATAACCTATTTGCTTGAAACTCACCATGAATCCACATGACGCGAGTTGGCACAAGTTCCGATACACACAGTCACTAGCAGACGACTGATTCCAACACTCAAGTTGTACAGTGTCATTGGTGCGCATGTGCCTCAGTGCCCCTCACACTCACCCACGCCCACTGACAGCACTAACCTCCATCTGCTCTGCACATAAACACTCTTCTCATTTCTCATCCTTTCCTTCTTGTTCGCTCATTCTTTTTTCAAGTGTCTCATTCATTTTCCAGTTCCTCATTCTTTTTAACGAACAGATAAATTTGTAGCCTACGATGGATTGGAATTAAATTTCATAACAACGTTGTTAGCAAGTACTTCCCCAATGGTTGGGATTTCAAATTAATAAAATGGAAGCATTTAAATTGTACGATAGATTGAATCCATTGAAATTATTCCAAGAAAGTAAAAATAACGTCATTGGATTCTCGTTATAATACAATTCAAGTTGTTGAAGAAATATTTTTCTTGTCTATTCAGTAGGTTATTTCGCATTCACAGTAACCTAGTAAGCGACTTTGTGGAGAAATCTTTATGGGTTGGTCCAACTCGCTGTTTGAGCCATTTTATGATGAACACGGTGCCCTACAACGGATGGACTTACAATATTAGGTGCTTTTACAGTTAGGCTGTATAAATGAATTCATTAGAATGATTATGAATGAAGAAATAAGAAGTTTTCTATCATTATGAAAAACTTATTTGTATTAGTGAAAAATGTCTGTTGTACACTGGCCAGAGACACACAGTAAATTGCATTTTTTTTTTAAAAAGAAGAAAACAGTATGTATATCATTTTTAAAACAATGAATGCTAATTAACTGCACCAACTAAACATTAAGTTAACTATGGAATCAGCTGATTAAGTTCAAACAAAAATTCACTTTCTGATGAACCAGAATGAAATTAAATGGACGGTGAGGATCATAAAAAAATCCTATTATTGCAAATTTGTATGATGCCCACAAGTGTCTGATACTTTTGTATGCGTAATGAGGTGATTTACTATCCAATAATGGCAGGCTGAATCGGGAATCAAACTCAGTACCGTTGAAGTGGCAGTCAGGCGTTCAATTCACCACACTACGACGGTCGCCAGTGTTACAACCTAATTTATTATTTTACTACCGTTATACGACGTCAACAACCTAATTTATTATTTTACTAACGTTATGAATCTACCAACCTCTTGACTGAGCATTTGGATCAATTCATTAGCACTCAATGATGTTGTTGTAAAGTTTATTTTATTGTTTATTTTGATTATCAAATGATTGAGAACTCTTTCTTAGCTACTCATCCATCCATCCATCAATCATCCATCAGCACTCTCAACGACATTGTTTTGCTTTGCTGATGATATTATTGTTGTTCAGTGAAAAACACTTTCTGAGAATGGTGGGACTTCTTGGTCGATAGATGAACAAAGCAATGAAAAGGAATTTGTGAACTGGCAGCTAGTGGAACTTCAATGCTGCTTGCTGAAGTTTGGTAAACGATCGCCTGGTAGGTTTCATTTCAAGCCCGAATCATCGTTTGTTGAAACGCGATATGGCCAAATCTAATTTGAAAGAACATATCTCTCCCCCTGACAACTTTGTCTGGACTTGGAAGCAGGCAAACAGAAAAAGAAAAAGACTGAAGCTTTTGCAGCCCAGCTGATGTTCAACTTTCTTCTGGGCAACTTCCACCAACACAGTAGGAAAACTTTGGATCGAGTTACTCGGTGCTTAGGAAAGAGATGGTGGCTAGCGAGGGGGTTTTGTCTTTTTTCACATCTTAGCCAACTTCTAACTTCTACTACTAAACACTACTGGTCACCTGGCTTCTTAGCGGCTTCTTCCGACTCCAGTGAGAATCCACATAAAATCTATTAAGACTGAGTTTAATCTGATAGTTTCAAAAATTAGTTCAATAGGAATATACAAGACAACTTTTGCATTCCATGATGAAATGGTAGGTTGAACACAGGAACTATGGTTAAAGATGGCATTGAATTCTAACTCCGCGATTCAATAAAAAAGGCACTTGATTGATGGTATGAGGTACCGTATCATCGTAAATTAATGAGATAATAAAGATTTTCCACATTCTTACAATATTATAATAACAAACTGCTAGGGTTCTCTTCGCATGCCTGGAAACACACTTTGCGCAAACGGGCCGTTATGATATCGTGACGATGAAAACTATCTAGTGCCTGGTTAATCTATGGAACCTACCCAAACCCACACAAAATTCCCTCAACTATCAACTGACTAAGCCAATAGATAGTGAGTAAAGTTATTGACAACATGAATATACACTTATAAACATGGTATTACTAAGAAGCAAAAATGCAGTTAGGAAGCATGCAATAAATATTCGTAGGATAATTAATTTCGAAATTCTTTTTTATCTCTATTATCTTATAGTCCTTAATTATATTGTACGCATTTAGCTATTCAATAAAATTGTACATCAAATTGAACATAACTGGTGCTTGAAATACTAATACAGTGGTGTTAGTTTTATAAAGTTCTTAGTTTCATCTTAGTTAAATTTTTAGCTTTATCAAATTTCAAAGTTGCTAGCTACTCTATTAACTTTCTCAGTATTATGATATTATGAAGTCCACAAGGCTTCTGATCGCATGAGCCGAAAGTTGATGCTGAACTATTCGTCCTAACATCTAGAGTTTCTCTGTTAATAAAAGCCATAAACTTTTTTTCCATTTACCATCATATTATGTCTTTTCAATAAATTATAAGGATTGATGACTTAAGAATGGAAGTCATAGTTATGAACTGTGATTAATGACAATGATAAGGTACCCTGTTATTCAATGACAGTTAACAAGAAAAATTATTTAATTTAATTAATTCCTAGTTTTTGGATAAGCAGTGGTGATTTAATCAGTATCGTTTCAGGTGTTTCTTCAATTCCGGTCAAGATAAATGCAATCTTAGAACCACGCGCATTGAATAGAAAAAGAGAGAACTATTAGTGACAGGACATTTGGATGGGATAGACGAAAGAGACTGTAACATTTGCCAGCTGTGTAAGCTCGAGATATGAGGACAGAGATTGATTGCTATTGCCGAACACGTTGTATCCCCTAAGGAATTGCCAAGGGCTTTTTATGTTAGTTTATTCATCCCTAACCACTCATCCCTATACTCCAATACAGCGCTTAGTACCTAATGCAGGAAATTCTTTCAGATACATTCATTGAGATGAATTATTGAGGTGGACACGGGCACACGGGAAACGTTCTCTGATAGCTTAGAAGAGAGATTGAACGAACCTCTATAGGGCTATAAAATATGCAAATACATGCATATTCTTTGAAACGGGCCACCATATGATTCGTATCACTTGAAAAAATGCAATCTTTTGCAGGACTTTTTTACACATTCATCGAGATGGATGATTGAGTTGGACATATGAAATTTTCTCTGACAGCTTAAAATCAAGATTGAATGGAGCTTTGGAGGTTTATGCACTATATTCTTCGAACCGAACATTTTCATCCATACTTATTACTTAACATTATTCTATCTCAGATGGATTAGATTGAAACTGTTTACTTAATAATGAATTTTACGTCTTTAAAGATGATATCAATTCGATTCATCATTAATTAAATTAATTGAAATTTGTGATTTTTGTATATCAATAATTTACTCATATATCATAAACATACATTCCTACAAATTATCAAATTATATAAAAACAAACATTCATTTCCATATCCAGGAGAGAAAGAGCAAATACAATAAAGAATAGCATGGATACGATATTATTAATTGATGAATTTGTTTATCGATCATTGATTATCAATTTTCATAGTTTCATCAATTTTATACGTGTGGACTGATACCAATATCCTATTATTTGAGAACCGAATTGACTATTTTCTATAATAAATTTGTATTACCTATGGATTTTCACCAACTATTTAGCCGCGTATAATCTTTATAGCTATTGTACATAACTGCAAAACATCAGAGTAGAAGAGAAATAACGCCTAAAAACTGGCACAATACAAGAAAGTTGCCTCACCCTTCCAGTGCTTCTATTCAGAGCTTTTCTGATGGGCGAAAGAGCCTTGAGGACAAGTTCAGATAGTGTGCCTTCTCTAGAATATCATATCGGCTGCTCTTCTGTGGAAGCTCTCTTATCTATAACGCATCCGGCTCTATCATGTCTTCTCACACTTGCACAGCAGTTACATTACACGTTATCTCCTTGGAAGTGAAGCAGGTTCAGCTGGTTTTACTGCGGTCCCCATATATATACATTTTAACACCGGACACTTATTTTTAGTATTTCTTTAGAGCCAGCAAATAGTTTCATTAAAATTATTCAAAATCATGGATGAAAATTATGCAGTTACTTATCCATTAGTCCTCTATGAAGAAACTTGGTGGTTATCTTTTTACAAAGAACTGCGATTAAGAATAATTGTTGATAAAATCCAGATTTTTAGAAAATCGGGATTTTCTGTTGAGGATACCTTCTAAATTAATATTATTTCGGAAGAGCGATACCACAGATAATGTCTTATGTTCTCATTATTCTCAGAATTTGTAATCACTTATTCAATTAATACTCTCATTGGAAAATTATAATCAAATACTACGAATTACATTGATAAATTAGGAACTTACATGTGATTCGAGCTTCCTGGGTGCTATAGATCTGTAACAAAAGAAAGAGGCAAGTTATTTTAGTAATAGTTAACTATATAAGTTAGTAGATCATCCGCAATTTCTGAAATACATGTGAGGATTTTATTGAATCCTGAGTTTTCTTAAATTTTGTTTTTGGGATTTCACGAACTGTCAAATACCAATCTAGATAAGATCGATACGTAATTAATGCTGCTCACTATCGTGACTAGGTTGTGTTGAAGTGAATGGGTCAAAAATGAGTATGACAATGACGGAAATGGGGAAAAAGGTTATTTTTATTACAAGTCCAGTGCGTTAGAGAGTATTAGGCCTAATTACATTCAAACTAAATTTTTGCAATTGAAGATTATTTCTATGTCTAATAAAAACATTGTTTGTGCCTTGTTTAGGCCCCAAAAATACTAAGAAATCATTTCCCGTTGCAACGCTCAGAATAACGGGTATAATTTGACGGGTCGAAATATCACACGAGCGGAGCATAGAGTCCACTGTACAAAAAATCTTTACAATAAGAGCTAAAAGTTGAACCGCTACAGAAGACCTTGGAAAATTATTTAAAAAAAAAATATAAAATAAATCTACGTATTATTTATTGTATTGTTGTGTATCAATAATAAAGTGATTCAGCCTTTTCGTATGTCATGTCAAAGTATGCCAAAATATCGGAAGCAAATTTGTATTCCGATACAAGCATGAGCGCAAGAACACAAGGATGCTATCCAATTATAACTCACAAGTTCACCTTTCACCAAGTTATATTTTCATCATGAGAACTTATCAAAAGCTATCAAGACTCGGGAGCAACACTGGATCATGTACAGGGAAGTCAAAGTCAAGAAAAGTCAGGATTAGTAAGGAAAACAGAAAGAGGCAGTGATCGTGGAGGAGGTGGCTCTGAAGGGTGAGGGGTTGTAATCAGTTAGTTGGCTGCGGAGACAGGGGCCAAACAGGGCACAGGGTACAGGGCACACGTGAGCTGCATATCCATCCACATAACAACAGAGTACGGTACACGCACGGACGCTAATAAAAAGCAGCCAATGTGGCTGCTCCTCCCCCCTCAACCACAAAGAATCCTTTCCCAGCCTTTTGCTCAGTTCAGCACACAGAGACGACGACGGCGATTCGTTAATTCATTTGGAACCGAAGGCGGCACCATTATCCGTTATCAACCACCCCTACCACCCTGCAGAAATCGTGCTGAAATAGCAGGCCAATAATGCCGATTCCCATTGTTGCGCCCCATTGAAAGCGGCTGAACTTTTCATTGTTTTTATTCATTAATGATGTAAATTCAGGAGAAACATAAAAAAAATTGTTGTAATATAATTTATTAGAATTATTGGAAACGTAATAGACCCAACTAATGTGTGGGCTGAATTATTTTTTTTTCGCCTAAAATGCTTGTATTGTTTAATATGGTTGTATGGTTTATATAGTTGTTATTGTTGATGGTTTACTAACTACAGCAATCAACAATAAGATCCACAATATCTCAGGAAAATCTCACGTACATTATAATAGTAATTTAAGAATTACTTGGAGAATGAATACATGATCACGGAACATCACACAAGAAATGTTATGATTGGAGGGGGGTAAAACCTGAATTTTCGGGGGACTTGGTTTGAGGTTTTTTTCGAGAATGGTGTGTAGTGAGATATTTTTATTGGAAGTTATCTAAAGAAACTTCTGTCTAAACATTAATTTATTTATAAAACTGCCGATTTTTGGAAGACACAAGACTACCATCTAGGGCCTTCCTTGCACTTGGGAGTGGAAAAAAATAGTGAGATATCCTACATTAGTTTTGGCAGGTACGCCATTTTCATGATATCCAACAAATGGAAAATAACATTTACCAGCAACTATAATAAGGAAACTGAACATGTAGCAATAATATATGGAGTGTTTCAGGAGTAATCTGCCAAACTGCGCCAGTTCATTCCTCTCATCAAAATGAAGAAAAATGGTGAAAATATCTCAATAATTACCATACTCAGAGATTTTAGACATGTTTTATACGAATTCCGCTTTTTCAGCTCATTTTACATGACCTCTATCAAATTTACCACCTGGCCTTAAAACTTTTGAATAGTAGGAATAGTAGAATAGTAGGAATAGCTGCCAACTTCAACCATTTTTATTTCTGTAACTAAGCGTTTCCGGAACTGTGTTTGAATGAAATTTTTCTTTATTTTGATGAGAGAAATGAGTTGACGTAGTTTAGCCCATTCCTCCTGAAGCATTCTGAATATGATCACTTAAAAAGACATCCAGAGTTTTCAGATAAAGCTCACCATTACATGCACCTACATATTCTGAGAGAACTTACAGACTTTACGATTCTTTATGATAGATACGATATAGCTTCAGACTATTCAATGGTCCATAAACCAATCACATTCTAAAGCTTCTTGTCTTAGCGTGTCACAGGGTCTCATATTCCGAAACTCGCTACCAAGAACTAAATGTACACGGTACATTGTATAATTTATTGCTTTATGAAATGTAAAAATGGGACTACTGTAGTTTCCATATAACTTGGCAGCAGTTGGGTTCAGATGTAGCAAGTCCTCCCATCTTCTACATGCTTCCACGTTATATGAATACTACAGTACTTCTTTTAAAAAATATAACTTTTTCTCATTTGATTTGTTCTGCTGTGTTATTTCTTCAAAGACAATATTCGTACTGGAAAAGTCACTAAGTCTTCAATAATAATTTCATATAAGCACTATTTACAAACATGACGGTAACTAATTTAAAATTTACAAATTAAATGAACAATAATTATTTAGTATGGCTTCCATCTAGGGGCGTGCGACTATTTTCAAGTTGAATATAGTAAAGAGGAAATATCAAAATGAATTAATTATATTGAGAATAAAATATAGTGCTATATTCATGGGTCATATGCATATTTATAATAAATAAATTCAGTTATATTATCGAACTAGAAAAAGAATCAGTTGAGTTCACACATGTGTAAGCGAAGTAGTGGAAAAGAAAAGTAGTTGTTTATAAAGAAGATGAAAAAAGTCTTCAGAGGTGAGCAACATGGTCACAGGTGCGACGACAAGGTCCGTGGGTCAAACCTCAATCTAGCTAGAGTCCAGGCATCAGAGCACGGTTGCCAGTTGCCGGATGCCCTTCCGTTAGTTCCATGCTCGATGCCTTGGTCCCTGTCGCTGATTTCCCTTGAGCCCTTCTTGACCACTCCATAACACACATAACCAATCTACCTTATAACTGCATCTTCGCCTGGGCGCCACGTATACAGCTCAGTGGTCGCACGTAATTTAATGCCTATTCCAAACGGATAAGGGCCTCGACAGCACCACATGCCTTTTCCTGCGCATCCTATTTCTCTCAAGGCAATTCGTTACCCCGTTGCCGTCACTGATCATGACGTAGGCAGCAGGCGGAGGCTTTAGGAAATGTGCAGAGTCATGGGGACAATCTGAAACATCGAATGATGAAGAAGCTCTTGCTAACCACTCGCAAAGTGGAGTTGTGAAATTTATTAAACTAAATTTCAAAAATATTATAATAAAAAATATAACCTATAATCAAGATAATAACAAAAAATGTATGGATAGCTTGTGAATTCATTCATGATAGTTGTATGAATTTGCCTAGCGCATGTCGGATTTTCTCTTAATAACAACTGCTCTATGCTGAAAGACGTTCTCACATCATTCGTCATAATGAAGAATGACTAGTTCAAAGTACAACCACTTGGAACTCTGTGTACGCTGCGTAGACCAATAAAATGTGTTCTGTACACTACCAATAATGAGCTGATAGACTCTGCTTAATAACTGAAGGAAACTATTCACTAGTAGAGGAAAACTTGTTGAAATTGATTTGAAAAGTGATGCATAGAATAATAACTAAAATTATACGATTAAATGTACTGGAAACAAGAAATGGTTATGCGTGAAGATAATAGTGATTATAATAAACTCTTTCCTTTAGAATTTACCTTTCTTACCAGCACAACTCACCTGTTTCACAATGTGATGTTTGTAATTTATTTGCTTGTCTTAGCATATTTATTCTGCTTTTATATTTTCTGAAATTTTTATGAGTGCTTCATTATAGTGATGAGAATCAATGAATGAATATGATTGATTGAATTAGATGAAAATATAAATACATGAACCATGAATTTGAAAACAAGCATAAAAAAGTGTAACTTCAGGAAAAATCAACAACGATAATAATATTAATAATAAATAATATTCTCAGAATTTAAGACAAGATGAATGAGTAGAATTAGCACCCACATTATTATATACTTAAATACCTCTCCATGTCAAAATATTTTCTAAATGCCAATGTATACAAATATTTCTTAGAACAATTACAATATTTTTTGTGTTTTCTCATTTTGTTATATAAAATTGTGTTATACTATCACTAGGAGAGCAATATTTACATTTTTGTATAAAGACACAGTTTGAATGTTTTTTGTAAAGTTGATCCATATAGACATGCGCAAGTGCAAATACATTCGCACACATACGCGGCAAGCGGAAGGAAGAAGGGCTCAGCGAAAAGTGATCTGGAAGGCTGAGTGAGATGGAATAGTAGTGATGTGCGCCTTTGCAGCTGGCCGGATTATCAAGAATTTAAATCTCTGAATAATAGAAGAATCCGCCGGTTGAATGAGAAAGCTCGATGTGCAGAAAGTCAAAGCGTAGATGCTCTAGCCTCATTTAACCCCTTAGAAATCAATATGTGCCACTTCTACTGCTGGTCTTTCACAATCTATCCAATCATTGGTTTGGCACAAATAACACTGCTTCCTCTAATAGATATATTTCACTCCTCACAGTGCGAGAAAAGTTATGGTTGAAGAAGCCTTGCAATATAAAATTTATAGAGGAAGTAATATTCTTTGTATTGGTGATAATGACGTGGTAGATATCTATAATGAATGAAACTCGATATTGTTACAGACACATTTAAGAAAAACGTAATACTGTACTAGTTTCAGCAATTACACCTTACCTTATTGAAATCACACTAGACAGTATTTTAGCTAGTACAACAATGATATAAACAATTTAGCTGAGCTACGCTACGATGAAGTTCTGTTATCAACTGTGTACTGAGATTCTAACACTCAATGGTAAAGCCCGAAAAAAATGGATGAAGCCCACATAGGTCTGAGACCTGTGCATGGGTAATGAATTGGATGATGGTGATTGATGAGTTGGACCTACAGTTTTAGGTGGGTTCCGAACCAACGGGAACCATCATTAAGTTCAATAAATAGTAATAACAATAAATGTATAAGATAAGGATGTGATAAGGAAGTAGCAGTTTGAAAACCTTAAGAAGAAAATAGATTAGATTAGATTATATTTCTTTATTCATGTAAATTTACAAATTTGCATATGAATGGTTAAAAACAAAATTATCAACATCGCATATACAGTAGTGAACTCAGAAAATGCTATTTTCTATTGCAAAGAACTATGTACAATGACCTCAATTGTAAGATATTAATGATATTAACTACTGTAATGACAATCAAAGCGATGCAATTAAATGAAATGGCGAAGATTGGACAAAGATTCGTCCATTCTTGACACTTAAGCAGTATAGAATCACTATAGGTTTCTCTAATCAAGAGTTTCTGTTTTCCGACTGTACAAAGTTAGAATGTTTATGACAGTCTCAATTATTGATGCGATAATATTGTAAGTAACTTTGCATTTATAATAAACCTTGCAATAAATTATCACGCAGACAGTAATTACTCAACCGAGTAAGAGCAGACGTACTTCCACATGAACAATCGAACAAATAAATTGTGTACGCTACAGTATTTTAAACTGATGTTTCTCCTGCGAAAGATACGATAGGCAACTCGCAGAGCAAAACAACTCAAGGACAACTAGGAAGCTAGAGATTTTTTTTTTAAGGATGAAGCCCACATAGGTCTGAGACCTGTGCGTGGGTAATGAGTTTGATGATGGTGATTTATGAGTTGGACCTACAGTTTTAGGTGGGTTCCGAACCACCGGGAAGTGATTTTCAGCAGAGAACAGTGTCTTTAAAATTGAAAAGTTCAAAGATGAACTCTGGTAGTGTTTATAGGTCAAGTTGATCGACTACTCATTGGAGCTAAGTAGTCTACTATACAGTAATATACTGTTATTTTTTTTTACAGAGAACATAGTATGGATCATGTGAAATATTTTTCCATCTGTGCTACATGAAAACGAAATTCCATCAATTCCTGTTATTTGAGTTAGAAAAAAAGGGCAGCAGTGAAAATTATGATTACACAACAACCATGTTAGTCATGACAAACTACGGACTTGAATCGTGACTCATCGATTATTCGCGTAGGAGATTTACATTTATAAAGAATTCTGGTAATTTTCAAAAGAATGAAACACATTATTCTATTAGGACTAAGTGTCCTTCCAATTAATAGCAATAAGCTATTGCTATTATCTATGAAATTAGCAATAAGCTCCTCAATAACCTATTATCTATGAAATACCGGTAGATAGAGGCTTATACCGGATAGGTAGTAAAGAAACAAAATATTTGGAGCTCACATGCTTCTCACTTCTTGCTGACTCGTCATATTTTTATGAGAAGATGAAATATGAGCAGAGTAAGAAATTTTGCCGAGTTCTCGTTCCCAGCCGGAGATGTGACGGTAATGTTCAGTCAAATGAAACAAAAATGCACTTCTCATGTTTCATGTGCCCAATTGAAGTCTTGAAGGTGAAAAACGTGTTCTTGGGAGCCAAGATAGCTGGCAGAAAGACTTATAGAAAGTCAACATTCCATTATTCCTGACAAAGGCAGATTTTGGACAATAAATCTTCAATAACATTCGTTTTTGTGAATAAGCGAACATACATATTACATATTCAGGCTTTTGAAATGCTAATTAAGCCCCTCTTGATAATCAATACAGTCTTCTCTAATAAAATGTTCCAATAGTCTTTCTTCTATTAATAATGTAATCCACTTGAAAAGATCTACTATGTTCTCCATAAAATAGTTCAAATGACTACATGGAACTCATAATGATATATAATATTCTTAATATTATATTAACTTAGGGTGGAACTGCCTATAAGGTTCTCTTCACTAGTAGGTGAATCACAATTCTATTTATTTTTAAACAATAATCTAAAGGAAATATTTTCAACACTTTAGAAAACTTACAATAAATTAGCTTCATAACTCTAAGCAGCAGATAGATTTCTCTGCGGTGTGCTTGAAGTTTATCATCCAATTAAAAGAATGATACAACTCTCTCACTTTGTAGCATCTTTTTCACGTAATAGAATTCAAAAAATGGTTACAAAACAATAAACTGCTAAAGCACGTTATTGAATCATGTTTAAAAAGGAGAATTAAAATTTATTCAAATATTAAAATTACTGAATTCACTAATTTTATTTATTTCAAGTAATTCATTTTAATTTTTTTGAACTACCGTTCTCTTTTTCCTGCTGATGAAGACCTCGTGAGGACTTGTGCGTGGGTAATAAGGTGAATTAGCTCTTGACATGTTACTTCAGAAACATTAGGAGCACTAATAATTATATTAATTTCATTAATAATTGTACATGTTAATTCATGCAATGTTGCTATTTGAATGATGTCCTTCAATTTAACGTGAGCTCCGAACCATTGGACAACTGATAATAAAGCTAATAATGTCATATCATCGCAGCCGGTCACCCTTACAAGTGTAGACTGATATCACGCTCAGCTAGCGGTAAAATAAATTCAAAACTGAGTTTAAATCAATACTTTTCACTCGTGAACTAAAATTAATGATAAAATTTGCCTAATTAAGTTTTATAGAAGTGTGATTTATATAGGAGTGAACAGGTATCACTGATTGACCTAGTTACATTAATCTAGACGGCGAAAACTGAACGCTTATTCTCCAACCCACATTCCAACCAAGTAAGGTCACCAGCCCCATCCACACACATCCAAGTTGAGCTACTAGCTGTATAAAAAGGTTTTTTAAAGCATGTCACCATCAGATAACAAATAAAGACACATTTTTTCCAAACAAATCAAGTTTTAATTTCTCCTTTCAATTGTCTCCTACTCTAACAGTGTAAAAAATAATCATTTTCAACAGAAAATTCTATAGGATTCTTTCAATAACTGGAAAACATGTTTCACGAATCACATACTTTATAATGTAAGGTCTGATGATGTTTGTATGATGATGTGATGTAATAGACATCGTGCATACTGTATGATGATTCAATTTTGAACTCTATTGAGCTATGCTTTCCTTGCTACCGTGACATGGAGGAAACTGAAACTTAAGGTCCGACTTCGATAAAGATTTGTTATTTCTTGTTGATGCAGGTTATCAATAATGGCAAACACAGTGGTCAAACAAGTCTGGCCTGACAATGATTCTCCTGACCTTACAAGACACTATTAAAGCATCATCTGAATGTGACTTGTTGCCATAGGCTAAATAAACAGAATAAAATCAATAATCAATTCTTTCGTGTACATGTAGGCAAGTCTAAGCTCCAGTATTCGCTCCGTTTATCCGTTATGGTAGCTAAAAGTCAAGCCATTAGAAAGAGCTAGAATGAATAATAAAACTTGAAGCTTTCACAACCACATTTTTATTGAAAACCATGAGATACTAGTTTCGGTTGTTAAACCATTATCAATTTCAAACAAACTAAAACTAAAGTACAGAGAAGCTTAATATATACTCAACACAGAATGAAACTATTGACTAAGGCTGAAAGTGCCTCTCATAGGCTAACCTTCATTGAAAGTCTATGATTGGCTGAAGGCCCTAGCAAGTCACGCCCACTGGTGGGAGGAGCAGCAAGGAATAATTAGTGTCAAATCAGGAACCAAAAAGTAACAAACAAGAACAATACACAAGTACGCTAGAATTAAACAATTGAAATGAAATAAAAAATTAAGCTAAACATCAATTTTATCTTTACTACACAAGCTCGTTAAAGTAGGTTTTGTTTGAAAAGCCACATCAAAAC
Source organism: Conomelus anceps (assembly GCA_948455865.1). Classification (NCBI taxonomy): domain Eukaryota; kingdom Metazoa; phylum Arthropoda; class Insecta; order Hemiptera; family Delphacidae; genus Conomelus; species Conomelus anceps. The sequence continues at coordinate 51,773,472 of OX418218.1, read as the reverse complement.
CGTTCTTTTTCAATTCTTTTCCTAGTTTATCAGATACTGAGTCAAGATAAGGTACCTTTCTACAATATCAGTTACAGCAATGCTGGCACTAATTGCTAGTCTTCTGCTTATTTTGTTAAAAATTTATAACAATGATCTCCTTATATCCATTTGTACTAATAGCTATCTGTTTAATAGTGCTAATCTCTTTTTCAAAGTGGTGTTTACTCACACCAGTGATGTTGAATTTCTGAATTTGATTGGCAAAGGCAGACAACTAAACATTTTAGTCGCTTTGGACATAACTACGTTGGTAAAAACGATTCCAATACTAGTTTAAATGGTCAAATTTATTTCAAACAATTCAATACAACAAACTTGGTTTCATCTTAATCTGGCCTACTCTTCACGATTGACCTTGACTGCGTTTCATTTAGCTTAATTTTTCATTTTATTTTATTTAAATTGTTTAATTCTAGTCTACTTGTGTATTGTTCTTGTTTGTTAATTTTTTCTTCCTGTTTTAGACACTGATTATTCCTTGCTGCTCCTCCCACCAGTGGGTGTGACTTGTTAGGATCTTCAGCCAATTACAGACCTTCAATGAAGGTAAGCCTATGAGAGGCACTTTCACCGTCAGCCAATAGTTTCATTCTGTGTTGTGTATATTAAGCTATTCTGTACTTTAGTTTTAGTTTGTTTGAGATTGATAATGGTATAACAACTAAAACTAATATATCACGGTTTTCAATAAATGTGTTTGTAACAACTTCAAGTCTTATTATTCATTATGGATATATTCCACAATATCACCTTCGTTACTAAAAAGTAAAAAAAAGCTAGAAGACAACTATGGTTGTTCAGAAGTTGATAGTTACTGTAAATGAAAAGAACTAAAGCTTGAGGTCCAACTACGCGAATGATTGATCCGTTGTTATTTTTTGATGCAGGCCATCAAGAATCGCAAACACGGCGGACAGACAAGGTAGAGAGAGACCAATGGTTCTGAAGTTCAATGTCAATTATTTGAAAACAAATTTGCATTTGAAGTAGCAAAAACTGAAAACAGTTTTTGCATTTGAAGTAGCGTAGATAAAAAAGAAATACCTAATCTACTATTTCATTATTCATTACCTGAAATGCTGCTGTAAAAATGACTAATAATTTTTATATATTTTAAGTCTTATTGAATTAATAAAAGAAATATTATTTTATTGAATTACTAAGTATATTTATCAGACGAGAAGAAAAATACAGGTCTAGAATTAACGTAATTCCAAATTCTATTTCATTTGAATCGCACAAGTTCCATTGAAGGGTAGCTTTCTTACCAGTTCCCCAATGCACTTCATGCAAAATTAACGTTGTAAGGAAATTCATTCACTAAAACTTGACATCGTGAGTGGGTACCGCTTTATCACGACCTTGGCCTCATTCTGCTTGAACCCTCACAATTGTCTTGCTCCTCAAGCCACTGGGGAAAAATAGATTGTTTACAGAGATGTACATAAATACAGAGTGTCTCATTACATACGCCTTACATCCGTGTACCTCACTTTGCATACCTAAAAGATGTGGAGCATCTGTTTGATATTGGGATTAATCGTGAGTTCCCTCACCACACCTCACCAAACATCAGCCGTGCAAACAAGAAATCAAGAACGACCCACAACCCACAAGCTCCCCTTGACTACAACACGTGATACATATTCTCAACTCCTGTCGCTCGTGAGCTCGTTGCTCCTGTCTTTCTCATTCTCATTCTTTCTGCTCTATCGACTCACTCACTCGTTCTCTCAAACTCACTCGCTCACACACACACACACACACACACACACACACTCTCTCTCTCTCTCTCTCTCTCTCTCTCTCTCTCTCTCTCTCTCTCTCTCTCTCTCTATTTGTGTTACTCTTTCTCTGTTCTCCAAGTACGAATTGTTTTCCTCATTTTCACGCGGAAAATTGTACTAACGCAACAAGCTTGAGCTGTATATCTTTCTAGGGATAACAAGGTGGAGCTTGCAACATACGAGCTTATACACACACACACACGGTATAGTAACGACTGACAGCGATAACCTCCGTTACTAGAACAACAAGATGGCTAGTTATTTGATCAAGATCGATTTGTGAAAAATGCACATGTCGATAAATTTCTGTCTAATCTCTAACTCTATCATGCGAAAAAGAAATACCAGCCCTGAGACCTTCTGAAGATAGGTTTGAAATATTGACTTTTTGAAACTTGATTGAAATGGTACTTCAGACAAAATCAATATAGAGATGAATTTAATGACGTGTTTAAAATGCGAAAGCTATTTGTTATATTTAACATTGTTAAAAATTTGTAGATTGATCTAGTCATAATAATGAAAAGGAAGTATTTGAGAGGAAAAATGAGGTCAAATTCTCAGAAAACAATGGCCTACTGTTTATTTTAATACCATTGTTACAGGTTTATCCCTAAAATGATGCTGGCAACCCTTGAAAGTAACACTCGAACTTCATTTACACAATTATTTCACAAAAGACTCTAATCAGAAATTATCATAAAGAAGCAAACAGTTCAATAACGTTGGTATATCTATAACAAGATTATCGCTGTATATAATCTAATTAGTAACTGTCTATAGGCTGATCAATAATTTAATAATAAATGTCTAAGAGATGGTCAAAACACTTAATAATAATCTCAACACTTACAAAGCACAATGTCTGTCTTGGGCTATTATCAATCATACTTGATAAGCGGAATCTCAATAGCACTGTGTATACGGCTACAAACAAATAATGCCTATTACCACAATCATATATGAACTTGTTGATGTCCGAATAACAATTGACTTCCTGCTGACATGCACAGCCGCTTTAAATTTTTTTTGCCTTTCTTAGTTTAATTAGTTTGATTTTTAAAAATTATTAAACAAAAACCGTTTAAAGATATTTTAATAAATTTATAAATAGTAAGAAAACTTCAATAATATTGAATCAAACAACTTAAAATAATTAATGTAAAAATTATTTCAATATAAATTTATTCACTAAATACATTTTCCAATTTAATATTTTTTTAGAAATTACCCCAATTAATGAAAATGAAGAATAGTTTAACAAATAAAAAATTAATCAAATATTTTAATAAAAACTTTTAATATAAACCCAATTTTAAATTTATTTAATTAAATTACCAAAATTGAATTAATTTAATTTATTAAACCCTTTATATAACAACACCTTAATCTAATTCAATTTTAAAAACTAAAAAAGATTATTTAAATAAATTTAATAATAGTCACCTAAAAGAAAATTTTAATAAAATTAATAGTGACTTATTAATTTAATTTAAATTCCTACAGATTTCTATTGAAAGTTTAATTAACCACCAAATCTAATTTACTATTCAACTAAACCCCTAAAAATATTTATAAATACAAATTTAAATAATAAAATGAAGCCCAAAATTTTATAGGTTTGTTTGTTCTATAAATCTTCGTTCCAGAGAGTTCCCATTCCAAATATTTTTATCAAAACAGATAAGCGTTATCTCGGAAATGCTCGAACATACCAGAAACACATTGACATTTTTATGAGAGTATGAGACGAAGAGAGGATCGAGACGAAGATAGAAAAACAATTTCACATTATCAATGCAATCGGAAGTACTGTCGACATAATGCAGCAGCGTAGAAGGATGTTCTACTTTTCCTTCGCGTTTCCTAACACTATGTCCGTAGAGAATATGATCGATATTGAAACAGGTTACAAGCAAAGTATTTCAGAGGATAAATAAGATATGTTAACCAATAATCCAGCACACAATTTCAGAAAAATTGACTAATTCTGTCAATACAATGTAGCGATTCTGTCATTCATGTTGTAAACTTCTCCTATTTTGGCGGTGAATATTAACTACCTAGGTGATACATGTGTAGTATTACAGGTAAGTAACATCCGTATGATAATCGAGTGAGAACTCCCACACATCTGTTTGAATGAACATTATTCATGATGCTTGTTGCATATATTCCTGCTCCCAGCTCATCTATTGATGTTGACTCGTAGCTTGCAGTATTGAGTTAATGATGTAATGGTGCATAGTAATTGATGTAAATATAGAAATGAAAGAAAATCTGCTGTTGCACACACTGTTATCTGCTGTTGCTGTAAGGCTATTTGCACACACACCGATTTTGGACGGCCAGTATAAAATCGGCCGATATTTTATCGGCTAGCAGGAGCTAGCACACTCACCGAATTTTTACCGGTCAAACAATCAGCTGTCTACATGTGATTAAACATCAACATATCAGAATTCTAATATTATTTTCAAAGTAATCTTTCAGCTGATTAGAATAATCTTCTTGTAAGTTTAAAATCGGTGCGTGTGCAAGCGTGTATTTAGTCATGTAGGCCCCTACTTGCCGGTAATGCCGGCGATACAGTGGCAGTGGACGTCTGTTCACCGGCATTTTACCGGCGCCGATCAGCGGTCGGCGTGTGTGCCAGATACCGTTTCCACATGTGGTTCACTATTAGAATTTGGACGACCGGTATAAAATCGGCCGTCCAAAATCGGTGTGTATGCAGTTAGCCTAAGTGACACTGCAGGTAAAACGGCAGGGAAATGGACATGAAGTTCGGTACTTGGAAAAGTTTGTTACTTCAAGTTTCATGGAAGTGCCTTTTTAAATGATACTAAAGTAGTTGAGAAATAATATTTATCCAACGAAAGGAGCAGATGGATTGTTGTGTACTTTAACAAATCGGAGAATTTTCTGTAGTTTTAGTCAGAGTTCCCTGAATAGCCCAGAAGAATAATTATTGTAAATCAACCAGAAAGAAAGAAGTGCGCTTAGAATTGGGTGATTGGATACATAGTACAAGACAAGGCATTGGAAGAGGCTTAAACTGCTATTTGCCTGACTGTCGCTGTGAGTATGTGAGTTTATGTGTGAGTTTGGCCCGAATAAACGAGCATGCAACTGTTGCAAGTAATGGATGGGAATTGGCAAGCGCGTAAGTGAGAATGGCTGAGAGTGTTTATTCCTGTAACTCGTTTAAAAGGCTGGAATGGCCTTGTTGAGCCCAGGGCCGTTTAGAGACGAATAAGAAAAAGTCAGGCAAGGGTTGCGAAGCTGCAGAGAAAAGGCCTGTGTGGAAGCGAGTACAACTTGTCTGTCGTTATTTGGAGGGCTTTTCCAACTCAAAAACTCAATTTCGAGCTCGTGACATGACAGGAATACTGCAGTAAATTGTGCTCCATCGATTTTCGATTAGGTCTGAAGATATTCCTACACTGTCGCAGTTCTTTGTAAGCCAACGTTCTCACAAACCTTGTCTTTTGCTGATACTTTTTCCTTCTCATAACTATTTCATTCTCCTATTCGCAAAGTGGTTCGCCTGTATTTGACAAGCTAGATGCACCTCCACTCTACTGGAAGTAATGGAACTGGAACTGGAGCATTGTGAGCATATCCATTTCACTTTGCTTGGTACATTTACCAACACTGAGGACTGAGCTTCAAATAAACGATACGTCACCTGAGTTATTGACGTTGAACAACTTCCAAACAATGTTAGCTATTATAATAAAATGGCAGTGTTTCACAAGAGTTATATTTTGTCATGTTAGGCTATTTCCTCCACAAATTAAATCAAGTTGACAAGAGATAGGAAAGTGTAAGAAATGCAGGATAAATGTTGTATTGATAGCACCCACTACAATTGTAATACCCTACCTAATTTACCAATGGTTATGAAGAATAAGATGAAAAGCTGCCAAGATAATTGATTATATACTAAGGTACTATTATGACTTAAAAAACTATGACTATTATGACTTGTTCATAAAAATGTTATTGCTAAAATTATTTTAAATTGATGCCCTTTATAAAGTACTTGGAAAATATTATAAATAATTACTTTGGATTGAATATAGGAAATATTCATCAACCTATAATATTAATCATTTGTTTCAAAACCAAAAATGTGAATTGAGCCTTCAGTTCTACGCTAACTTAAGTATGTTATTGATTTTTTTAAGCTTGTCATCTTTTTTACTACGAATTTTTAATAAAATCTAAAATGTTATACTGGTTTTTAGATGATTAATCAAGATTTTTATACAATATCTCTAGAAAATATTTAATAATAAATTTTATCAATTAAAACTTAACTATGAATTGAACCTTCGATTCTATACTGAATGACTGACCGCAACTGTATTATTGCATTTTCGGGGTGGTGATTGTCACGCGGTCAGCGTGGTATTTAAGTGATCGTGATGTCCAGTCACGAGCACTCAATACTTCACTTGGATTGGTAACCGAGATGCAATGACTTGATGTGGTTAGTTTCATTATCACTTACCCGGAACACACTCAAAGTTGCAGGATCCCCATAACATGGCTCAAACGGCGAGGTGAAACTACTCTTAAAATGGTATCTGCACTAATAAAAACCATACTCTCATTAATTTTAATTGACTTTTTACTCACGGTTGAACTTGAGATAGAATTTCTTCCAACAAATGAATTCAATTTCATTTCATTTTTATCCTTTCTATATTCTTCTTTCAATGGGTTCGATCCCAGTTCTGACCGAAAGATTTTACCTCGGGCCACTCCCGTGTTTCGGAGGACACGTTAAGCTGTCGGTCCCGGCTGCCTAAAAAAACAGTCGTTAAGTCACGTTAGAGGCCCTGGACTTTTCAGGTGCGACCTGATAACTCTGACACCAGACCTGAGCCAGCCAGGTCACACGATATTATTATTATTATTTTTCAATGTATTTCTATACTTAGAAATTTGATTCCAATAAAGGAATTATAAAAGATTTTCAATATTAAACTATACTAAAAAACCATTTTTATCATATTCAGTCCCCATGTGAGCGATTCTACATTTTGTTACCACAATGAAAAGTTGCAAAATAAATTCGCTTAAAGGGGACAATGAGGTTACTGTAAGTGTATTACTGAGCCCATAACAATATTTTACAAGTTGGCTGCGACAAGGGGCATGGCCTCTTGAAAAAGGTTACTGAAACTTCCTCACTTCGACCAAAAATGGTCACCGCGTCTCCATATTACCTTCAACAAACTATTTTCCCTTAAAATTATTGCGGCTCAGTTCAGCAGAAAAGCGGAGTAGGGAGAGCAGTGGAATGAGATATAGGCCAGATACAACACGCTTGGCAAACAATAGCAACGGCCGTTCTCTTCTGTACAGTGGATAGCGGCTTTATTAGAAGCAAAACTGCAGAGTTTCCTGTTTTATGAGGCTGTCCGCGCAAGATAAAACTTAAATTCTATCGAAAAACAATATACCGTTGACAAACACGTGCTCTCCAGTTGAGTTTATGTTGCCGTACGAGGATAATATTAAGGCCTGGTGGACTACTCCGGGTTAAACCACTAATTCCACTAATCTTCCAAAAAAAAGATAATTTCATTGGAAACTCGAAGATTTGGGGAGTAGAGGTTTGTATGGGTGGCGTTGGTTATCACTTTCACAGCTATCGATTGATTATATCAGGATCAGTGAATCTATAATGGACGTTTTTACAAAATTGTGCAGTTACAAATGTTTACTTTGATCAGTTTTCTGATGTTTATGGACAATTTGCTGGAAATATTGGAGAAACATGACAGAAGATTGACTGATAATGATTCAAATAACATGCTTTATGAATCCATCTACAGAATGAAGTAATATCCCAAATATAAAGCTGAATTTCGATTACGAACAACAAACGCGGGTGGAGCCCCAAACAGTTTCATTTAGGAATACCAGTGATATCCCAAGTCTGAAGCTGAAATTACAGATTTACAAATTTTACCAAATAAAATAACTTAATAACCTTGAGATAGCAAAGCTGATCTACTTCTCTTATGCGCAATCTGTTTTTCAGTATGGTGTAAGGGCTTGGGGGGGGGGGAGCTGTGAATGCACACTTCAAAAAGCTTTTTATAATCCAAAAACGTATTATTAAAAATAATTTAAGGCAGACCCAGACTTTATCCGACTAGAATTTCAGGTAGGTTAGACAACTTTATGTAAAAAAATTTATATTGTACATAAGAAAAAATAGAAACCTTTTTGAACTGCGTGAATTTCTCTTTAATCTACGTCCCTTGGGAAACTTATTTGAACATGTTAGAATGTACTTGAATGAGTGTAGGAGACAATTTCATTTCACATCCACTAAACTAATTAATCACATTCCCTTGATCTTTCTTGAAAATACTCACAGGAACAAAAATAAACAGCTTAAGGCTGAAATGGATTCATGGATATTGACAAGCAAAGTTGAGGAAAAAATATTCTAATAGTCTACTATTACATGAAATTCATTTTTCACAGCATGTTTTCAAACAGCTTCCATCAGGGTGATCGGAGGGTCCGTTTCTTCACTCTCTCTTCCTTCATCTTCTTCTATTTTCTCTCAGTCCACTGCTTTATTTATATATTCATTTTTTGTATAATTGCTTATTAAATTTTTTTTAACAACTCATGCCTGCGAACAGGATTGTTCCTTGTAGGTATAATGGATTCTTTAAAAAGTTTTAAATTATTTTGTTTGTATATGTCAAAGAAGAATCTGAATAAATTTTGATTTAATTTGATTTGAAATTGAAGGAGCAATTGGCTCTTATTGGGCTTCATTTAGAAGAGATTTGAATTTTAATAGGCCTATCTCATTTATTTCTTCTGTAGACAAGCTGCCAATTGATTCAATTGACTTCAGGTAGTATCAGTAATCACTTTCAAGCCTATGGTTATTAGTTTGTTTGATTGTTTTATCTTTGGATCTACAGTATATTAAGAATTCCAAATTTGAAGATTCCAAATATGAAGTTTGAGTTCGAACTTCCCTCTGGCTTCTGTGAACTCATAATACTAATAAAGATAGATATTTTCAGGATAAATTGAGGGTTTCAACATTTCAATTGAAGAGATATATACTACTTCTACTTGACATAAGAAGGTTGTAATATTTCCTATTTCATAGTAGCACTAAACGACTGATCCATAGTTTCATGGCTTCACTTGCCACATTTTCAATAGCGGTCTACAAAATAAGAGAGTGAAATACACGATATTATTATCGTATTATGGATTTACATAATATAAATCAGGAATTTAAAAATATAAAAAAAACTACTTTTATACTGCTAGTTCAGGAATAACGTGAGATAAGTGAGTGAAGTTAGAGTCGAGTGCTACATGTTTCGCATACTATTTTCAGACATTTCGAAAATGGAGGGATGTTTTTCTAGATGGATCGACCAGGTTCCGGTAAAGGCATCATAGAGAAAGCGTATCTCGCCTAATGAACTATTTATGAAGTGTCTATAGTAAGGGATTTGAATGGTAAACCGGGACGCTAGTCACGTTTCACACAGTTCGGTACCTACTCTAAGTCCCCCCTCCCATCACCACCTCATGTTCACGGAACAGTTCACGTATCGTCATTCATCTTGGTGCTTCACTCACTCGATTTCACTTTTTCATTCTATCTTACTCTCTTTCTCTTCCTATCTTTATTTTTTTTTCAGGCAGCCCTTTGCTTGTTTCACCGATGTTCTTCTGCCAATCTCAAACAAGGCTGCACACAATCACCAACGAGTTCACATTCATTTTTCTTTCTAGAAACTATGGAATCGGATAGCGTTGGGTTCAGAACAAAATGAGTAATGTTGTCGAATAGGATGCAATGATGTTCGATGCGCTGAGAATGGGTTTCGATGTGAATAGGAACACAAATTTGATGATTATCCTGAAGGAGAAATGCCACTATTTCACTATTTGTAATTTTTTCTTATTACAGGTAGAATGACACTTCAGTACTGAAGTTTTTTCTATATTTTCAGATAATTGTCACTAAAAAAAGTTTTCCTATTAAAACTGAACAAGTATTTTTGTCAATTTCAAGTTTTTTTTAGGAGCGTTGGATTGGAATCGTGGTTTTCACGTATCACATCGATAAAACCTTTCTGTAGTTGAAAAGTTCAATTCATTTGCAATAAATTTATTGTAGTAATAAATTTCACTTCTTCATTTGTATTAAACTTGGCAATTATTTACTATTACATTTAATGGAATTTAATTGATACTGCTGATAGTCAAGAATGGTTATTTGTAAGCCGACGCTTTGGGATGTATGAACAGTGGCTGCAATTCACTTTCAAAAGTATATCAAAATCAAAAAAACTTGTAATTTTTATAATTTTCACAGAAAACTGGAAGACAAATGCCCCCCCCCCCCCAACCACTCACCTATGACTCCATTTTATAGATGGTCATGACGCTGACCATCGCGTCGGGAGAGATCAATAAAAAGTTTTCAAAGTTTGAAAGTGCTTTCCTACTAGTCATAAATTTTAAATTTGTAATTTACCATGAAATAAAATAATGTGGCTTAAACGCTTTCGAAAGAGGCCCAAGTCAGTCAGTCAGTGTTGGAGAGGGTGAGTGTGCCCTGTCTGGCAACGTCGGAGCCATAGGCTCCATGGTTGCTCATCGCAGTACAGTGCTGAAATTTTTGGGGTTCCTACTATTTTTAGACCTTAAGTAGAACTTGGCATTTTTTTTTTCTTTTTTTTAAAAGGCCCAACCTTTTATTCGGGCTTTTTAAAGACCGTGATGTCCCTTACCTTATGTACACCCTTCACCTTATATCAACAGTTAATAATACCGTTTTGTACAGTGACATCAATTTGTCCAGAAACACAAGGCACCATTCGCAATGCATTCTTATCATTGGGAATCGAAGTAACAATTTGAAATTCTGGATTCTGGATTATTATCCGGAATAGTGGTGGTTTTCTGGTTCTCCGCATCACCCACCATACCGACACGAATCACACTGCACAAGAAATGCGCGTAATTCTCTCATCGTATAAGGGACGATAGCATTCCATGGGCGACGGCTGTTCTCGTTGTGCTTCTATTGGGGATGTAATCGGGAGCAGAAAGAAAGAGAAGGTAAAGAGGAGAGAGAAAGAGAGAGAGAGAGAGAGAGAGAGTGAGAGAGAGAGAAAGAGAGTGATAAAGAAGAAAAGAATGAGGAGACACAACAACGACCTGCAGAGGCAGCCAACCAAATAAAAGGAAACGAAAAAATGGATGAACGAAGGCGAAAGCAATAAGGGAATGAAGGCTCAATAACGGGAAAATAATAAAACGAGACGGAAAATCTACGCGACGCTTTATCAAAACAATTGCGACCAACTATTGAAAGGGGTTTATTTTATTGAGAATGTTTCTTGAATTAGATTTTTTGAAACATCCTGATCCGAAGCCGAGGAAATTTTCTAGAAGTATCATCTGTTGTATCAACTATAATTATGCTACTATATATATTGTCCGGACTCTTATGGATTCATTATATAAACTTTTTGTTCATATATCTAACTAAATTTTGTAATATCAAATGTACCAAATCCTTTTTTACAACAATCTATTATTTATTGATTTATTGTATGGCAACAAGCCCTGTTCAAAATTATTCTTTTAATAGAGACTTTTGAATTGAATCTTTATTCGTCAAATTCATGTAAAAGTACATTCGAACAGTGTCATAACTAAATAAATTTTTAATCTTAAAAGTTGAAAAAACGAAAACATGAATTCAATAATAATTAAATTTATTGTCGAACTCTTGTACGGAGTACAGAGATAAACCAACCAAATATCCCTTTAATTTTATTCTCAACTTCTAGAATCTTCTAGTAATTGTAAATTCATTGGTAATTTTGCGAAATATTTTCTTCCTCTGTAAATAAAAGAAGTTGTTTAGGAAAACCATTGGTTTGGAGAATCACCGGAGAAGAGCAAGCGCTGAGCCCAAATATGTTATGGTTGTATTCAAACTCTAAGTCTTTTAAAGTTAAACAAATGATGAATTATAATGTTACAGTAAAATGTTAAACTAATTATTGTATTATAATTTTAAATCAATGAAGCTATTGCAATAAATTCTTCTTCAACTTACTGTACTACGATGTCCCCTTCACTTAAAATATGAAATAATATTGTTCAATTTCGTTATTCATAAAGCAACTATCAATAATATTATTACTATTAATAATATTATTATCACTTCAACTGATTTGAAGAGATTTTTGATGGTTATGAAGATTATTCGATTTTTTTCAAATGTACCATGAATCGTACAAATAGAATGCCCAGTCATTTCACTTATAAACTCATACAGTTGGCCCACGTTTACATTAATTTCCACCGGCAATAAATTCTCAATTTTTTAGTGTAGTGTGAGATAAGGCTAGAAAAGAACAGAGCCGCGACTCAAAAAAGGTCAGTTCTGCACAAGTTTATACATATGAATAGAAAAGAACAGTTGAAGCGTTGGGTAAATGAATGGATTGATTTCATCAGCGGCTATTTCTGATGAATGTGGAATGAAGTGTTTGCTCTGAATCAGGGGTAAAAGTTTGGGAAAACAGTTTTCGCCCACGTTGGTTGATTTGGAAGCAAGCCGAGAACAAAGGAAAGTAAAAAAATTCTCCACATAGGCTACGATAAAACGGTGGGTCTGAATGGGCCAGAGCTTGGCCAGAATATTGGGTGGCAAGATCAAGGGCCATACTTTTTCCAGACAGGGAACTCTGCGGTACAGTCTCTCCCTATTAAAAGCCCATTGCAGTCTCGCCCACATGTGCCCGCCTCATGTAAACAGCATTTACAGTCCACCGTGTTTACATTTCCCCCTGAACAAAGAATCAGTTTCCTTTTCAATTATTTCAACTCTGCAAATTCCAGTGACAATTCTAAAAAGAAAAATAGGCCATTCGTACTCCACAATACAAATTTGATACAGAAAAATATGTGCACTGTGAGGAAGATTTAAGAAGATAAATTCATTGATGGTCCAATTGATAGGAGAATGACAAGTTCCAAAAAATGTCTTAATAGTGATAAACTCAACCTCAGAATAACTAAGTAAACTGTACTCAACCATTGCTAATCTGAGTTAAACTTTTACTATAGTACTTACTGAGACTCATCTATTGAGTATTGACTATTTTATTATGAATGGGATTTCCTAATAGGGAAGATTTATGCAGATATGTTTTGAAATTCAAACTCAATCAAATTCAATCCGAATGTAAACTGCAGTGTCAAGTGTGGTAAAAGGAAAGCGCACAGTATTCTGCAGAAGCGGCCACCAAATAAGGCGTTTCAAAAGAATTTTGGTGTTTTCAAACATACAGTTGACTTCACAAACTAGGGTCTGAATTCACATTACCTAAATAAATGAGATGAAGAGGAAAAAGAAAGAAGTGTTTCAATACAGTCGTAAATAATAAAAAGTCTATAAACCTCCAACCTAAAATAAAATTTTTAAACCGAATTTGAAGTTCCTACAGTAACGGCCATCAAGGAGAATTTTGGTCAATTATACAGTTTATACAACTTATGCATAAAAGGACAACACTAATTACCCAGTGATTTCGATTCGTTCACTGATGAAGTGAATTTTTCACTGTGATTAGCAGAACCGCATTTCAAAGCACTCCCTTTATTTTATGCTACCGCTGCTTTAGTACACTCAAAGCAATGTAAATTTGATCCACAACTTAAATTTCTGGTTCTTACGTCAAACTGAAGCTAGTGCTAGTTCCATCCTTTTTTTCATTTTAGATTAACGTCATCATTATCATCATCATCACCTGGATTCTTCATCCACGACTTGGTGCTATTGGCCTGTTCCGGCATCCAACTTTTCTTGCTTCTCCAATGCTTCGTTTCAGGTAAACTACTTACTTGCTAATATAGTCTATCAGCTAACATTTGGAGTCAGGTTAAAAAGAACTGCTTTTTGACATGATTAATTTCAAATCTTGGAATTGTGATGGGAATTGACGATTTTAGTTCGATAAATTGCACATCAAAAGTAACTGGATTCTTCTTTAAGATCTGAAGGAAAGGCTCTTCTCAAAGTTCTGTTTTTTTAATTTAGTTTTTTTTAAAAGGATGAAGCCCTCATAGATTTGAGACCTGTGCGTGGGTGATGAGTTGGATGATGGTGATTGATGAGTTGGACCTACAGTTTTAGGTGGCTTCGGAACGAGCCGTTTTTTATGTTATTTCCAGGTACAATGTAGGTGGGGGATCACACATTCGAAAAGATTTCCTGTTTTCATGAAAAAAAAAACTTTTGGTGAAGAGAAGAGCTCAAATAATTTACTTGGTACCTGGTTCAATAGAAATTGTATGTTCAAGCTTCTAAATGTGTTTTCTCAAATCAATAGGGGAATTGGCGATCTAAAGATGTCCAACTCGCTGTAAATTCTCATTTTGCAGTCGAAGAAAAGGCGATTCGGAAATCGGGCCGCATCTAGCGCCCTCTGTTCGCCTTGAGGGGCGGCTTGTCAGCGGGAGGGGAAACCATTTGAGGGGCAAAAGGGGGCACTAGTAACGCCCTCTGAATACGTAATACAAGACACTCCCTATTGACTTTCACGGCAGGCAGTAAAAAAGTTCACCATTCAGTTACCTAGACCCAATAAAATCTGTATATGGGACATGACCAATACTATCAACTAATCTTCTTGTTTCCTATAACTCTCATACTCATAAATTTACATTCCAAATTCATCAACATTCTCTCCACAATAAATCACTGGAATTTATTACCAAATCCCGAAAAAACATGAAACGTACAACCTTCTTCAGTACCAAAATGGAATTGTCTACACGTAATTGTTATTACATTTTTTCGGAGGATGAAGCCCACATAGGTCAGAGACCTGTGCGTGGGTAATGAATTGGATGATTGTAATTGATGAGTTGGACCTACAGTTTTATGTGGGTTTCGAACCACCGGGATTCAATCTATATTTCAATTATTATTCCATTAAATCAATATTAACATGTGATATAGAGAATGGATCGCATAGGAAATGCAATAGTTGTTACTAAATAACTTGCAGAGGGTTTAAAACCACGCCTTGCATAATACTGCTTTTGCAAAGCCTCGTTTCCCTTCAGGTTTATACTCCCTTTCTAGTCTTTCTACTAGTGCGCTTACTTGTTAGTCTATCAGTTGAACTTTGAAGGAAATGACTGGGGTCTGGAGTTTATCTATTACCTATCACACACATAAATTTCCAGTCCACTTGAGACTCGAGTTTATTGAGAAACTAACAATATAATTTACCATTTCAAACAACCATCAGTTCAATATTATTGGGAAGAGCTACTAGAGTAGCAACAACGTAATCGCCTAAAACTGCGGTGTTGGTAATCAGACAAGTTTGAGAACTGGTTTCGCAGAGAAGAGAGAATTCACATCAACAGTGGAAAATGAACAGAGCTGTGTGATCAATATTCGAAAAGGTTTTCTATCAATCAGCGTGCAAGCTTACAACTTTATAGCTAAAACCTAAGAATATAATGAATTCGTAAGAATATGAATGAATATTATTTGTACTTTGCCAAAGTAACTAAATATTGACGGAGTTTTCCGATAAATCTCAATATCCTCTAAGGTGGTTAATAAGCAGTAACTATATATGAAATAATACATATAAAATAATAATAATGATAATATATTTTGTCGTTTTAATAGTTATACCCATGAATGTGTAATTGTTATGCAAGTTTAAATAAACTTCAAAAGACATTAATTACAAGAATATTGCTCTTAAGTTTTTTTAAGTTAAGATGTCCTCAATAGTTCATCTCAAAGTGAGGATGGTATAAAGTTTCTTCAAAAGTAAATAAACTCTCAATAAACGTTCAATTTTAGCGGCTTTCTTCAACGAAGACTTATTAACGAAATAGACTCGAGACAAACAAATAAAAAACTCTCTAAAATACAGGATAAACCTTTTTTGAATTGCATCTAGTTCACCAAGTTCAACTTTAATTACAACTTTCCTAATATTGACGACTAGGAAAACTGAATAAAAAGTGAACAATCTGAAAGCCGATAAGTATACGGCAAGAGCGTTTCCAAAATTCATCTGGATTCAGCTCACTCGCCGACTAGTTGAGGATTTTCACCAGTGTGGCGCCAGCTGGCAGGTGGACAACTCACTCAAAGTGGATCAATAACGTTTAGTTCCAACAAATTCCGATAGGTGGCTCTCCAATCCTCGTTGCGATCCAGGTAATGACTATAGCGTATTATTCTAATCATAAGGGGTTTCTTCCCCTTTGTTGTAGGGATGTAATAAAGCCAAGCCGCAAGCTACCTAATCTAACACCACAATTCATATGACTCCATCAAGGCCTTCAAAACTTCCAGTCTCGTAACTTTGAAGCATTAAATAATAATTTATTTCAAATTCCATAGGCAAATAGTATTTTATACATTTTATCATCTAAACGATATTTTCTATGCAATATATTGCGTATTGATAGTGAGGTTGATGTGTATCATTTGATAAATTTCAAATTGTATCAGGCACAGTCTTTAATAAATTAATTAAATAGTATAATTTTATAAATACATAGTATTTTTATCATCTGAACAATATATCTTCTGTACAATATAATTATATTGTCTGTTATTTGATAGGTTGATGTTTCTCATTTTGATTGTCTTCTAGTCCTAATCTACTCATTCAATCCTCATTCCACAGTAACTTTCACGTCTTCTTCTCTTTTATCAACTTTCACATCTTCTCCTTCCCTTTATCAACCTCCACATCTTATCCTCCTCCTTCCTTTCTTCACGTTTTCCGCCTATTTTTTGTTTCCCTCTGTGCTCTTTGTTTTGAAAAGTTTTCCGGCTAATAAATAAACAAGACCCAGATTAATCTTAAATTACCGTTGGAGAAAACCACACTGGTTAGTGTATGACTTACTTTCAATTTTAATATATATATTTGAATAAGCACCTTTGAAATTAACAAGTTTGTCTTGAAGTTTCCTCTTCGATACCCAATTTTGTGATTTTCCAGTTCGATAATTTAATCGGAACTCTCGTTCTAGTTCAACTAAAAAACTAGCTACATAGCTTTCATCTATAAATATTTTTACTTGTTAAACGTTATATTCTTAGCTAGCCAGCAAGTCTAGTGACCTAGATTTCATACCCCACGGAACTATTTTGTATAATTCGCTCTCAGCATGCAGACATGCGACAAGCTTCATGGGGCAGTACGTATATTCAGACAGAAAACTATAATTCCTTCAGTCAAGATAATAGAGTTTGAAGTTCATTGAATGTCTGGATGGAAAATCTACTCATAGAAAATGTGAAATCCAATCATTGTTGTTCTGAATTATTCATACCAGTAGGCTATTGGTTAATGTTTTGTTCTAGAGATATATTCTTATGCAAAGTATAATATTGTGACGGGTTCTATCACTACAACAATTCTGGCAACACTTGAAATTAACACTCGCACTTTATTTACACAAATTACTCTTATAACATGCACCAATCACAAGAAAAACAAAAACAAAAACTGAAAAAACAGATCATTGGCTCTGAATAGGCCGATTGATAATTAAATGAACAAATAACCAATTAACTGTTCAATGAAGTGAAAATAAATGTCTAAAAACAGTTAATCACTCAATAAATGGAACACTCATAAGGAACAGTCTGATCACAAGCCATTGATATGCGTAAACACACTGTCTATATATATATATATAGACGATATATAGCGATGTTTTTTTAAATAATTAACACTGTCAATCAACTAGCACTGGATTCGTAATCACAGTCTGTATAAATGGTCACTGGATACGTGATCACATGGTCTGTATAAACTGCAACTGGATACGAACGTTGTGAGTAGCAAATGACAAACCGTCTGACTCAATACAGACGAGGAGATCCCTTTTATACTGTTTTCATTCATACTAGCAACTTCCAGAAATTTCTTGAGGTCTTGATTGCACAGGAGCACGATCTAGTAGACTTTCAAATGTCATTGAAAACTCTAGAGCGTAGAACCAACCTGAGCAACAAGAGTGAGAGACATTCAGGGAGAGAGCAGTCAATCAAGAACAGTCAATTTAAAATCTCTTTGAGAAACGTTCCATCTAAATGGCAACGATGTTTACAAAATGAATGAATGGCGTAGACAATTATTTTCTCCGGTCTGACATTCTTAACACTATGTTTTTAAAAATAATTAGCATGATTATTATTCAAGATTTTCATTACATGTGTATGCCATTGTGCGTAGAATTACAATATTAATATTATCATTGAAGAAATTGATTACGGTACATTAATTTATAAAATTTTTTGTATAAATATTTTACAATATATCAAATGAAGTATTTTTCTTTACATTGGTTTCCATGTCTTGAAATCGTTCAGATAATCAATGAAATTCCATTTGATAACGTGGTTGATAGAATTATTGATGTAATTCATCTTGATTATCATTAGTATTTGATAACTTGAATCTTCACATTTTCATTTATTCTACTGTATTTGGAAAAAATTTAATGAAGAATAAAACTCATTTCGGAGTTTTAAAGCTCTGGAAAGATTTTTCCATTATGTTGTCAATTTATGTTATAGCAGAAACAGAAACATAACAGCAGTAATAAATTCATTTTTTATATGAACATTAATGTGATAATGAATTTCACTCTTTTACCAATACATTTTACAATTTTAACTTCAATGAAAACATTTTGAATGGAATATGAAACACATTTTGATAATTTCAAAGTTCTTGAAGAATAGATACATTTTTAAGATATATGCTTTCATAATATGAAGAACAAGATAGAGCTAAACGTTTTGGCCTGACAATTTCATGAGTTATAAAATTCACGAAGTAAAATTAGGATTCCTACATGATCGCATTTCAGATCACAGTGTCAAAGGATCTTCTGCCTACCTTTGAATCTCTCCAATTACTACAGAAGTAAAGATATTTGAATTTCTTATATATTACATCCTTTCAAGGCGACAATATTGAACCTTCATGTTTCAATGAACATGCGTTTGATAAAGTAGGATTCATCAATGGACAGATGATTCATTCTATCACTAACTACTGAATGATTTTGATGCTTGCAATAACGCCAGCGGCTAGGATTTGGAGCTCTAGTGCATTTTGTGATCCATCATTCTCTCTCATTTTCTCTCTCACTCTCTCTCTCTCTCCGTCTTCCTTTCACAGGAAGAGGTTGTATTAGTAGGACCCTTGAGGGCATCTCTGCAGTTTTTTCCATCTTCCCAGCACTTTTTATCTTCGCTTCCTATTCTTGCCTTGAACGTGAAGGTGGTGAGACCATTAGCATCACTGTCTGCTTTTTTCAATCAAAATGAGAGAAGGGGAGATTCAACCATTGAAATACTTCGTGAAGCTCATGCCGCTTCAAAATATTGTAGATTGTAGTCATAGAAGTTGAGGAAAAGATGAAACGTTCACATTTAGAGCAACAAAATAAAGAAAGTATCAATATTTTCAGAGGTTATATGAGAGTGAAAATTATTTTCTTCATTCATTAAATTGAAATTAAGACCAGTACTATTGATGAACGTATAATAAGAGATTTGATACGGCTTTTAAATAATTTTCAATGTTTTTCCATTGTCGATGCTATTGAAATTGGACAATAAAATGAGTAGAATTATTACAAGATATTCCAAGAATTAAAAAAATTAATTCTTTATTCAAGCAGTGATCCACAAAATTACTCTATTACCAAGCAGTGCGATTTGTTGAGAAGGGTTCAAATATTTTTATATTATGGCACTGTTTTTATTCGAAGTTTCCTGTACCACAACAGGGCTAACAAATTGAATCACTAGCGTGAAATTAGTCTGTCGGCAGGTGCATGCCAGACCTTTGAATGATCGGCTGAAAATTATTAATTTTCACGCTATGAAATACGAATTTTCTGCACCTGAATCAAATCTGTTACAGAATCACATATTCGCTGTTTAGTCTACATGCCACTTTTTTGTTTTCGGTGTGATTCAAGTGGAAAAAATCTGAACAACATACACTCACAGGGCAAAAGGTCGATACTTTTTGAATGAATACGGTATTTATTTTTCATGAATAATACTTCTTAACAAGTTCATAAGTAAACTGAACCTATCATCACTTTCTGCATTACTATTGGCTGTTAGATGTTGGTCAAAGCAAAGTGAACTGTGACAGTTTTTCAATGTTTTCTACCGCACAGTTCGTCCATTCAACCTTCATTCTTCAGTTTTAGGAAATTATCTATATTTATTTTCGTTTCCTCACAAACCTTTTGAAAATTTAAAGGATAAACGTCATCTACGTAAACAAATGAAAGTCAATTGAATAAAATTGTAATTCAGCGTACGTTCTAGCAGAGAACTTCTATTTCATTTCTTTCTCCATGAAGAAAATTTATCAAATACCAAACTTTGGGAAGGAACACAACCCATTGAAAATAGAAAATGTAATAAAGTGCTATAGTGGCAAAACTTAAGTAGCCTGTTCTACTTTAACTAGCTACTGGAAATGATGTTAGTCTTTTCGCATTTCAACCAACGAGAGTGCTGGAATAACCTGAGCACAATCTATTTTATTTCCAAAAACAATTTTGAAATGAAAGATAGCTGCTAGTAGTCTGGTAGTCGAAGTAGCCTTATATGGGTCGCTGTAATAGAGAGCTCAAATGGCCTGTGAAGATATTTCAGTGTTAAAAGTGAAACAATATTTCAGCCAGCTGTTATTTATTGCTCGTGACATGCGGTCTGTTCGTTCTTCTTGTAGTTGCAATTTGACGCTTCACGAGCGACTCAGTTCGTGTTATTTTCCCGAACATTCTGTGGCTCATGATTTATAAATCCATGTTCGAATATATTGTCAAAAGGTTGAGGGTTATATTTCAAGTGCATTAGGAGTATTTCTTACAATCAACAGAAATTGTTTGGAAAAAATTTCTTCAATGTAATAAAATATAACAAATGCATTATGATGGTTTAATATTGGTGAAATCCATCTGCAATCACAGACAATCTACCGATGAACCGATGAACCTACTGTAGCCCATTTATTATTTCAATTCCTAACCCTTTTCATAGCTATATCTGATCAAATAATCTATAGCTGTGTGTGACAGTGCCTTAGAAACTACTCTTCTGCAGTACTTTAAATGCTCACTTGCTACTACTTTAAAGTTGAATGAATGAATTCTATCATATTTTTTTACATATTTCAATAATATTCAGGACTCCTCTCATTTTCATCCAATCCCTTTCAACTTGTTTCCATTCTCAACCTGATTTCTTCCATGTAATCCTCTCTACTCTTTTATTTATCCTGTTGTTTTACCTGAATGGGTTACTGCTGATGAATAGCCGACCGCCAATGCTAACCACATACCTCCATCTTCCGTAAATTTTTAATTTCAAAATAAATTGATGTTTTTCTCTTTTTTAATTTTTCAATACTTCTGAATACAATAATTCCATTTTTTCTCGATAGTTATATTACTGGAACTAGTTTGTTCTCTGATCTTTGTTTTTCTTCAATTTATTATTGATTTTGATTTTATCGCTGAGATTCCAGAATAATAACAGCCAATATGAGAAATCTAAATATCTTTGTAGTGGTGAAGGCGATATTTTAGAAGATATCCATTATGTATAATAAGACGAAGTTGTCACAAAATTTTTTTAAAATAAATGTGGTTGACAACTTTGTCTTATTATTCATTAAATCTAAACCACTTTTTCATCCATTAAATCTTAAAAGACTACCAGTAGCCTACTGCAATGGAGAATAGACTATAAACATGAAGTGGGGAATCCGTCCCATTCCTCTCTTTAACCACTCTACTTCCTTTCTTCCATTCCCAATTCTTCTTTAATCTATTCCATATACCATACTCTTCCTTCTGATAAAATTTACACGCTATAATAAAAGAATGAAATCCCTTATATCAAGAAAGAACCCCTGCATATGAATGGGACTATAAGCCGGTTATTAGCTGGTAGTAAATTACTGCTCTTTTCATCCTCCCGCATTATCGAAAGGAAGGTCACTGAAAAGCATAATATTCGATAAGATTTGGTTACTACCGGCACCCATTTAGACGGTGGGCGTCAAATATTGTCCTACTATCTCGACATAGGCGTCTTCATCCCTCTCTGATGAACTCACTTTTTCTCTCCCACTCGATTTTTGATAGACATAAGACCACCGGTCCAAAAAAAGCAACGTGAAAACCTCTCTACGATTGCGCGGAAACCTTGGAGCGGACAGAACGCAATTTCCTTTCGCCGGAAATTGCGTTGAAGTTCATGCAAATTCAATTCCTATTAACTAATGTTGACAGACCTGCCTTTAGCCGTGATACGTATTTGTAGACATTTTTTCTTGAATTTAAAGTGAGAACATCTCAAAATGCATGTTCTAGGAACTTATTTTTTGGAAGAAAAAATGATATAATTACGATAATATATGATTAAGAGAAATAGATTTATTCTGTAAATAGCATGTTTGGAATTTCCTTCGAATTTCGAGAAAGTTGCAAAATATTGTAATGATTTGATCGGGATAAATCTATGGAATATATCAGGTTTTAGCATTAACATGTGCTTTTTTCTATAACAAGGCTTAAACAACTAGGTGAAACTTCCTGAGTGGCTCTCCAAACAATAAAGGAGTTAATTTATAAACATACTTTAGTTTAATTCACTTTAATTTATTATAGTAATGTTATAAAACAAACATTTTTTTAATTCAACAGTGTATAAATGTATTAGTGAGTATCGTTCAACACTTGAAATGTCTAACTCGATGTTCCTCACATGGGCCGAAGCTTGTGGGAGAGGAACGAGTTCTTAATAGACAACCAATTCAATAATTTCAAAACATATCATAGGAGCAAAAAATATATCAAAGAAAATAAATCAAGGCGAACAAGCGAAAACAATAATAAGAATACAAAAACAATCAAAATACAGTGAAACTAAAAAAGACTATAGATCATTTTAAACAAAAATAAGGCTTTTATTAAAAGAAGAGCAGAGCAATCCGTTTAGATTCTATTCAAAGTAAATTAAATCCAACCGAGACATACAATCACACCACAACAAGCTCGCATACTTGTTTATAAAAAAAATGAACACAAAATGGTACGATTAACAGAATTAGAGCGCATAGATTGACACTAAAAATTCCTCATGATTAATACTTAATATCCAGTTGTTGACAATATTTTGTTGATTCTTTTATTTACGGGATTCCTGATATTATCGGGTAGCTTTGAAAAGAGTATATTTACCTTAAAGGATGTAGTAGTAAATGATTTTAGTAATCTAGGGGCAGTTATACCAGTATTTATGGCAGACCTGGTTTGGTAGCCGTGGCTGATGTTGGAATATATAGAAGTTCTGTGTTTGAATATGTACAAGATCAAGGTCTTTATATAGAGCTGAGAAACATTTGCAACTTAAAATTCATCGAATAGAGTATCCGTGGGGTACCTCTGAGGTTTATGCAATGCGGTTTTCATAATAAGTTTTTGAATTATTGATAGAAGTGATAAAAATTGACTTGTATGCGCCTCCCCAAGCTATAATGTCATATACTACAAAATTGACTGTATGTATGCATAGTAGACCTGTCTGATCAAGTTCAGACTACAATTTAAAATGTTCTTGAACTTCAATTAATATGATATGAAAAAATAAAAGTTTCTTACTGAGAAAGAAGCCATCTGTTCAATCAATCTGTAAACTATCTGTTGATCTTTCAGCAAGTTATATGATAAATGCTTTCTCTGGCAGAAGTGAATAAATTACCCAATAATGTATAATTCTGAGCTCGCAAATCGATTCAAATATTAAATTGATTCACATAAAGTAACCATCATTCAACTCTAAAGCTTGCTGTTAATCGATAAGTTCATTCAACTTATTTAGTTTGATCAAATACTATTATGATCGAATAATATAAATTATAGGGCAATTCCTGTGGACTACATAACATTTAATAGAAATTTATAAAATCAAAATTAACAATCGACGTTCAATCCAGGAGCGGTCCGAGGTCCGAGCTGGAAAGCTGGGGGAGTCACAAATGGTTTTCGATTAAAGGGGACTTAATCACCATGAACTTCTCATGAGACCGCCCTTGGCACAATCCAACGAGTAAAATAGATAAATAATAATGTGATTTACTCAATTAATATTGATAAGTGCACAGTTAAATTCTATAAGAAATCTCAGATTCAAATAATTTGAATAGAAAAGGTGAACTACAAGGAAGCCATCATGACTTGTATTATAAAATTCTTGATTCTCTGCAGTCTTGGCGTCACCTGTTTTCCCCCATCCTAAAATTACCAAAGAAATCACGCGAATTAAGGCACACTCGACGGCTTTTCTAACTGAGATCACGTGCGTGGTTTATACCTTGAAACTTATCAGTCCCGTAAGTAACTTTGTTTCCAGCAAACTTTGCCTATATCAAAGCGGCTGTGGCTATAAAATATGATAATGGCGGCTGAGGCAGGACCTTGTTCACAGGTGAAATCTCGTGAACAACGCGGAGTGAAGACATCTATATGCATCATATGAATATTTATTGGCATAGGAAAATGTGTGTTGGTGTGAGCAGATGAACAACAGACGGGGCATGTATAGTAATATGAATAGGAATATCATGATAATATTTGATAATTATGATATATATGATAATATTCCTAGTCAAAAGGAATTGTTGGGAAGTATAAATATAGTGCATTAAGAATGATTGAAGTTTCGAAGCAATGGAGTTGAGAAGATATGCATGCCTTTACAGATTATGAGTGATTAAACTGAGACTAACCTATTAAACTGCTCCTTTTGAAACTCAGAACAGGGATTCAATTTACTGTTAGTCGCCCAAAATATCAGCATATTATGATATTGGCAAAATATTAACATAGACTTGAAGAAGACTCTAATATTCGGAATAAAGATGTATTGATGAAATCAAATTCTTGTTCAAAATAGGGATTATAGTATCAGTAGCTCAGGTCATGTGTTAACATTAACCTGGAAAGGTCAAGATCCAGAAAAAATTTATTTTAATGAATCAAATTTTTCAGGTGGTTTTTCAGGATTTAGGTAATTTGCATCAACTAGTGAGATACCATTCTGTCATTGACCTATTTTATTGCCAATGAGATTGATCATTTTCAATATAATGATTTAAATGTGGCTGTTAGGATGAAAATTATAGCTATTAAAGTGTTACATACTTGAAAATTATTGATGACCATGCATACCTGATGAAAGATGTGTGGACTATTGATTTGTTTGGACCTGAAACAACATGAATTGAAAATTTTAGCAAGCGATATTGACAAATAATAAATGTATGATAATTATTTTATATAAGTGGGTATAGCTAAGATATTATTGCTTTTATAAATCACAAGTGCAGTTGGCCTGAGCATTGGTTGAAATATAATGATTATAGCGAGATTAAGATAAAACTAATACATGAGATTTATTTAATGACAAGTAATAGTCTAGATATTGTGCCCAAGTATATTGTAAGTAGGTTGTTTTTCTCTTAAGACAATAACTTATTCATTCAAGAAACGATTTTCTGTACCAAGTAGAGATTAAATAATTTTGTATAGCAACATGATATATTTGTACAACAACTCAGCAGACGTTTGTATTTAATACTAAATCTCATGTGGCTGAATCTGATTCACTACATGAAGTTTACACTCTATGTAGATTGACTGAAAGCTACAACTCACCCCACGATGAAGCCAATGCAAATAAATGTAAATGAAATCCTGATTGTATCACATATTGCGCAACATGTCGCATTGTCTCACAGAATTAGAACGAGATTTTGAAACAAGCAGTATAGCTAGAATGTTTTGAACTTTGAACAGCATTCAATTTCCTGGTCCGGTCACTCGGCTCCATCACAACTTGGATGACTTTGAGCAGCTTGACTTTAAGACGTTTTCAGACAAACAACAAAACTTTGGTAAGTTGTTATATCCTCTCCTGGGTTCTCTGCTGTCTTCACCATATACTTTGTGATAGATGCTGTTTGTTACTTGAATTTAACAGAGTTGGAGAATGTGCAACAGCCAAATAAATATCATATTTATCTATATAGAAGACTGTAATGCAAGAAATGGGTCCTAGTCTATTTTGTTAAATTGGCGTAAATTATTTGCTTCTCTGGTTCTATATGAGAACTATCGGCTATAATTGGGTGGAAGAGCTAATGAAATGAGTGATGTGAGGGTTAGATGACAAGTTGGTAAGATTGCGGATGACATCCGTAATAACAATGTGAGACTTTTAGAGAAAAAAGAGCACAGAATAATAAAACCCTGAAATGAATTAAATCTGAAGGCATGAATAATCGAGATTCTCTAACAACAGAGAAAAATGGTATTTTATTGTAGACTATTAGTAATAAAAGACAATTAGTAATTAGTCGAATCTGTATTCTTCAAAAATCAGTAACACTTTGAGTTGATTTTTATCCTAACTTGTGACATGTACTTAGTCCAGTAATTTTATACATGAAAAAGGGGGTCTGCTTGCAAGACTTATTATAGTGGTGATTTTTTGGCATGTTGTTTGGACACACATATGAGTAGTCTGAAACTGGTTTTGCACCGTCGAAAACCCTGTGCTACCCCACATTTTTCGAAAAACCTCGAAATTTTGGCACTTTTTTGGGTTTTGCTAAGTATTTCCAAAAGTATACATCGGAGGAATTAGCATGTGATATACTAATTATTATTCAAACTAGACAAAAAAAACAGTGACATCAGAACGAATTCAAAATTACATGAAATGACTAAAACAGTATTTCTAAAAAGAGAATTTTTCTCTCTGAAAATGAGCAATTTTAATTTTTCATTTGTTTTAGCACACGTATTTAATGAATGATTGAACACTCATTGACAACTTACTCATGGACCTTTAAAGTATATTGTAAGTCACAATTTGAAACTAATTTAACTTTTTTATCTGCAATAGATTTTGAGTTGGAGCCGTCTAAAGATGTTGATAGATTAGAAAACCCCTTGAAATTTAAGGGTCTCAACACAGATCCTTCAAAAAATTAGTTACAGTATTTTTCTCCGTATTATCGCTTCAAAGATCCCATATTTTCGGATAAAACTCTGCCAAAAAATATGCTCAATTTAAATGTGGTGATGAGTGGAAGGGGGTGCCAAAAAGGGCCCAAATGACGAGGTTTTTTGAAAGTTGTGGGGATTAGTTTCAGACAACTCATATGTGTGTCCAAACAACATACCAAAAAATTAGAACTACAGTAAGTTTTGCAAGCAAGAATGTATAAAATGACTGGACTATGAATTTGAATACATTTTATGGATTATGAATTCTATGGATTATTCATTTTAAGTGGTGCAACGTCTACACATAATAAATAAATACTTGGATAGATTTGCTACGTAATTAGTATTATTATTATATTTAAATTTTAGCTAAGTAAGCTAATGTGAATCTAGGTAATGAAAAAGGTAGACAGAGTAGGTGGGCACCTTACTAAAACACACTTTACGTCCTACGAAACACTTGGTAAACAGTTCTACCAACACTGTAGTGTAAACTATACGATGATGGGGTGAATTAGTACGAGGCATAGAAACTTGTATGAGGGAAGAGTGAGCTGTGAGCAGCATAATTCTATTGGCCATGTTCTCATGTTATTGGTTCATACCATCAAAATGAGAAATAGCAATATGTCATCATCAATATCGATACTTGGCCAGTCTACTACGCCAAAAGAGAGAAGAACAATGTTTATTGATCTCTGGTCTTTGAATCGCGTGACCGAGCTTCTTATTACTCCTGTTCCTGGATACCAGCAATGAGTGAACTTTCTTCTTCTAAGTTCAAGTTTTCGGTCTGATCCATACTTCAACCTGTATTTTGGAACATTAAATCCATCTCTAATAAATTAGACTTCTTATTATATTTTTGGATCATTTAAAAATGTATTTGAAGCTTTTTCGAGTTGATACAGAACTCTAAAAACACATCAATATGAACTCATGAGCAACATAGAATTATTAATAATACATTATTAATTAATTATTCTGTGTATTAAGTTGTATTCAAGTGCACTGTACTACAGTACTTGCACTCTCAGCTACATTAATACTGTTGATTGTCATAACAAAGATTTTTTGACTTATTTGTAGAATTTTGGTTGATGTTGTGGAACTCCATAATAAAAGAATAAAACACTTAAATGTTGTCAATTCCACTTCAGTGGAATTGACAACATTTAAAGATTTTTTGTTTTAAAAATTACAGTAATATTCACTAAAATCACTTCTTTGTGGTAGCCAACTTTTCAATAACCTAGTTGTAAATAATACTTTGTCTCTAAAATGCAGATTGTAGACAGTGCTGGAGTGAAAGGGTCCTCTGGTAGCTTCCAGCTAAGGACAATATGAGATCCTAGATTTTTTTGTGTGGGAAATTCCCCTATCGTAATCTTGAATAAGCTCAAATTATTACACTAAATAAAATTACAAACACATCAGCAGAATATTCAGTTTCATTCTAATTTCATGGTCATAGTGATATTAAGATTCAATGTCTAGGAGAATTTTGGCATGCAAATAAACATCAATACTTATTAGTTCATATTTTGGTACCAATATTTCTTCTATTCACACATCTTTTGTTTAATCTTGGTTGCTGAGGGGACGAAGCAGGCACAACTGAAAACGAATTACTTTTTGAAATGAAGTAATTCTCGACCACTTTATGTTCGAATGACGGGAAGATTGAATGAGTGAGATAGTGAGGAAAAGATCAGCCGCCCTGATAACAAGAGTATTGGAGAAGGTAAATGTATTGCGACTTACTTCACGCTAGACTAAGTCGCGCGATAAGCAGGGAATTCCCCTTTTTCTTTGGGGTAGCTTTTCCTTCTTTGGCTAACAACTTTACTTTTCAGCCGTCTGTACTTTCTCGAGGCGGTCTTCCTCAAAGCTTTGTTGACACTGGGAGAGGTCGTCCAATAACTGCCATCATTCCGAGTGCCTCCCCCCCCCCTCCACCATTTAAAAGACAGCCTTCTACTGGTCATCTGTCTTCCTTCTATCGTGCCTTTGACCACTGTAATTGATTCCGGCCTGCCTTCCAAGCACAACGAAATTGCGTTCTTCAGATTTTGATTGCTGCCCTTTCATTCGTAAAGACCACCGACAACATCACTCCACTCTCCCCTGCATCATTCAATCGCCCTATCTCTCTCTTCTCAAGCTTTTCCACGTGCGTGTACTTCTTGGAGCGTAAACAAACGAATTTACCAATGGCTTCTGCTTGTCGCTCATTTTCTAGCCCTCCAAATCACTCCGGGAAGTCTTCTATGGAAATAATTCTGAAATCCGGAAGCTCTTACCAAGCATATTGCTCAGGTTATTTTCAGGACAATTCAATACCTTTTCAAAAAAGTTTGAGATGACATATCTTAGAACGAGATGTTTCTCCCCTTACTGTTATGCTCCTTACATATCACCATAAAATATCCTTCTTTTTCAAAAGAATATTTTCTCTTACATAGACAATCCCTCTTGTCTATGTGTAGAAGGATGCCTTTTTATTTTTCGATTTTCTAACATAAAGGTACATTTTTCTCAGGAACTATAAGAGATATTGCCATGGTTTTTAAAAATTATCAAGCCAAATGAAACGAACATTTTAACAGCTTAATTTCAAGATATATTCGATAAATAATTAAATATTATCATATGAGTGTGAAAAATTTCGATCGTAAAAAATACAATTGAAAAAATCATAAATTTTTTTTGAATTGAGTTTTTGAAAAA
The DNA here is from genome assembly GCA_948455865.1 of Conomelus anceps. Taxonomy (NCBI): domain Eukaryota; kingdom Metazoa; phylum Arthropoda; class Insecta; order Hemiptera; family Delphacidae; genus Conomelus; species Conomelus anceps. Next base: position 51,743,704 of record OX418218.1, on the reverse strand, counting down.
ATAACCCGTTAAATTGTAGAGAAGAATACACTCTATAAGTGAAAAAATACCTGCTTCTATCTATTATAGTTTCTGAGATAAATGTACCTCAATTTACATAATTTAACATTATCCAGTATAGGACAACCGACTCGCCTTAAGCAATCAAGCTTTAAAGCAAATTTTCTAGTAACAGATGACACATTTAGGTGGCACTAATCACTAACACCTGACTAACCATTCAATAGAGAGTTACTTACATTTTTAAAAATTATAGGAATAAGCTCAACTCCTTAATAAAACAATCAAAGAAGGTGTATTATAGAGAGAAAATTTCAAGTGCAGGAAAGAACAGCAAAGTACTTTGGAATACATTAAATAAACTTTCAGGAAGAACTCAGAAAGGTAAAGAATTCCCAGTAGGGAAATACATAAATGACCCAAATTGTGTAATAGATGAAAACTCATGTAAGACTGTTGCAACTGAACTTAACACATATTTCTGTCAAGTAGGCTATAATTTGAATAAAGAAATAAAATCTAATGGTTTGCCTCTAGTTATAGATGAAAGATTTAGTTGCGAAAACTCCTTGATTTTTCAAACTGTTACAAACGAGGATCTTTTACACTGTATCAGTACTATGCGAGGTGGATCAGCTCCTGGTTATGATGGAATTCATGCACACTTCATAAAAAAATATCCTTGCCTTTTTATGAAACCTCTCTTACACATTTTCAACTTGAGTTTGATGAATGGAATTTTTCCTGATGCTCTAAAAATGGCAAAAGTAATACCACTATATAAAGGTGATGGATATAGGAACAAATCCAACTCTCGACCTATTTCATTATTATGTATTTTTTCAAAGATTTTGGAGAAAATAGTTAAAGATCAATTACAGATTCACTTGAATAATAATGACATTCTAACAGATTTACAGTTTGGCTTCAGAGCAAACAAAAATATAAATGATGCACTATTCATGGTAAATAAAGACATTAATAGAGCTTTGAGTTCAGATAAAAAATCTCTATTAATTTTTTTGGATTTGGCAAAAGCCTTTGATTCTATTGGCAGAGCAAGACTTCTCCATAAACTAGATTTGATTGGTGTTAGAGGCAGAGCGCTTTCTTGGTTCAGGTCATATTTTGAAACTAGGAGGCAGGTTGTTTCCCTTTGTGGAGTCAACAGTGACCCAGACATGGTAGATTACGGTGTTGTGCAGGGAACTTTTGGACCACTGCTATTTCTGATCTACATTAATAATATTTCAAGACTTATGTTGAGGAGAGGTCTCTAACTGTTTGCCGATGATACTGCAATCTTTTTTCAGGGGACTGATTGGGATTCTGTTTTTGAGGACGCTCAACATGACCTTGCAATGGTAAAAGGATGGTTTGATCAAAATAAGTTGACTTTAAATTTGAAAAAAAAAAACAAAATTCATGCCATTATCAATCAGAAGTATGGGTGACACTAGCATTAAAACACACAAAGTACATACATGCTGCCATCAGAATGGCTGCAATTGCAAGTCAATAGATAGGGTCGATATATACTAGTATAAGTATTTGGGGTTGACAATAGATAATAGACTGACATGGGCTCCACATATAAATATTGTTGTCAAAAAATTACGCAAGTGGATACACATATTTGGTCAGCTGAATAACGTTCTAATGGTCCCTGAATTAAAGTTATTGTACTCTGCTCATGTACAATCATTATTGATATCAGGAGTACTGATATATGGGTGTGCATTTAAGACAACTCTAGAGCCACTTAATGTCATACACAGATCAATCCTGAAGGTCATCTTGAATAGGGGCCGATGCTATCATACAGATCTGCTCTATGAAAATATGAAGGTGCTTGACATCAAGCAACTGTTTCTTAAATGCCTCCTTCTCTTTATATTTAAAAATCAGTCTATCATTGTAGATGTAAGCCATGCATATAACACTCGCAATGCAGCCAATAGCTTGAAAAAGCCTTTATTACGACCAACACATATTATGTTGCTCACATAGTTTTCAGGAATATTCCTATGCATTTGAAAACATTTGAAAGGGTATCTCTCTACTCATATAAGAAAAAAGTTGTACAGTGGCTCATGGTGATTGGGAGGGAAGGAGTTAGTGGTATTCTCCAATCAATGTATTCAGAATAGATCCACTTCATTTTAATTACCTAGCATATGCATTCAAACATGCAAGGAGTCAACTGTCAAATTATAAATATTGGGAACAAGTTATCTAGGGTACTAAGAGTTTTTAATGTTGTATTTTTCATTTATTCCATTCAATTGTGATTTATGATCATCTAGACACATGACTCCAACCCCTGCTCACGCACAGGATTTTCCAGATTTCCATAATGATGTTCGAATCACATTGTTCGTTTAATTTCAGAGAAAATGTCTTTCAAAGTGTGAAATTTTTTGTTGTATTGATGTTTTTTTGGAAATAAAGTTTATTCTATTCTATTCTAACCCAATTCAATGACTATTTTACGTGATAACGAGCTTTCAGAATAATTGTATTCCAGGAATTTTGAGTAGGAGTGGACGTAATATCCACTATCCGTTTTAAGTACTATAGGGTTCGACTTGGGGGGGTGTGTACCTCATGTGCGCTTAAAGTAAATTTTGAGTGGCCGGAAGCTGCAGTCGGGCAAATTCCCGAAGAATCGTTAGGATACACAACTCCAACTCAAACCCCATACGAGAAAGTATCCGTCCTTGCGGAATACAGTTGCGGGGTGACACACAGAATAGCTGTTATTTACGCCCACGCAACTATAATCCAACAAAGAAAGATATATCTAAAATCAGGAATTAATCAGCTAAATCCCTCTCGAGGGGCGAAGATTGGGTGCGGAATATGCAATTCTTGCTTGCACCCTCCCCGCAATTCACGCTAGCGAAGTGGAAAAGCTATGAGAAATAATCCTGATACAAATAGCCTTCCAATAAATAATTGAAAGCATCAATACCAGGTGTCCTTCAATGTGGGCAAACCAGAATGTTACTGAGATAATATATTCATCTCGGCTGTAGCGCTTGATGGTCCGCTGAAATAATGTATAACTATAATCTGCAGCCAGAGTCGAGCAAGGATTATAAATCAGAACTAAGGTTTTAAAATTAATATGGATTTTTAATAAGCGTAAATTTGAAATTATTAGATTTAAAAATGAAAGATAGTAATTATTCATATGCGGAGACGCAACTCTCGCTTTCAAATCCTATCACTAATATGTTGAAATTAAATAATGATACAATAAATAAATTGTTCATATGAGCGTTTAGGTCTTTAGCCTAAGGATATCTCAGTTTCAAGAGAGTTGTTTGATGGCAATTTACAATTAGATATGCCGATTATTTGCATAAACCTTTTATGAATAATTGATTTTCGCACATACCAGATATTTGGGCCCAATTATACGCGCACTTGTCGAAGTATTACTTTCTTCTTTGGCTCGTCACAAGTTGGCGTCACCCTCATACATCTTTGATTGATCCTCGTGGTCGATCGTGAATACTTTTGATTTTTTTAATAGGTTTAATCAACTGAACTTCGGCAATCTTTAGGTTGCGATCAAACGGCGGGATTTTAAACATTTAAAATAACATTGAAATTTGACTAGAGTGAGTTTCTTTAAATAAAAATTATCGAGTAGGGGAGGTTTAAAACGGGACCTCTCCCTTAGCCAGCCTAGATTTTCGTGAAGTGTGTCCTTCTTCAAGCTCTGGTTCAGTACTTGAAGAAGGGGCTGTGTCATGCGGTAAATCCGCCAATCACAGTACAAGAATTTTAATTTCCTCCAATGAGGAGCCTACACCCGATTTTAAGTACGGTGTACCATACGCAAGAAAATTAAATAAATGAACAATTGGAGGAAATAATAATTAAATTAAAGAAATTAATAATTAGCAGGACAAGCATAAGCAGATTTCCCAAGTTGCTCAAATAACATAAATACAAGAAATAAATAACATAAATAACAAAATAGCTAACCTAACCTAACAATACGAATATTTTAGCGAAAAGGAAAGTGAAGTTATTAACCGGTAACAGCTGTTTGATAAGCCGGTTTTATCAAGACAATTGACAAGCTAACCTTACACATAAAGTAAACAACTTTTGTACTTCAGCCCATTGTAGGATGCTGTTTTATAACAAATTTGGCAAATGATTGTGCAACTAAGTTTTTAGGTAAAATTAAATAATATGATAGATAATTCTGAGTGAGTATTAATGTTACAAAATTATACCTTGCTTTCTCAGATTAGTTATGATATCATTATGGATTTGGGGTTGGTGAATTTGCACCGTGACAGTACCTTGGTTTCATCTGAAATTTCATCATTCATTTTCATGAGAATACAATACATTTTTATTTTTTTTACTCAAATTATAGATTATATTTATAATTGTTCATTTAAAAAAATTAATTTAGCAAGTATATTGTTTAGGTTTTCAGCTTACATGAATATAAAGTTATATTATTGCTCTTTTTAAATGAATAAAGGAAGTCTATTAAAATGCTAAAAAGCGAGAGCGATTTCTGGTACGGAAGCTTTTAACCGCACTGACGTATAAAAGATTTGAGAATTCCTGGAATGCTCTTCACTATGGCTATATGCGCATGCATTATTGTTGCACAAGATGAGACAGACATACAAGGCATTCTCTCATGGAAAGCCTCATCGTTGTAATAGATTATTTCGATCGACCTTCCGGCTTACAACCTCCTACATGTATATTGTATTATCGGTTTTCAGCTTATCCGAATCTGAGCGCTGCGTTATTACAGAAACGCAATCGAGCTACAGACTGAGCCGCTTTCAAAAGAGAATAGAGCAATTTTGATTCGACGAATTTGAATGTCGACGAGAGATGAAAATTTGACAATGTAGGGATAAGGAAACCAAACAAAGACCATGAGCTCGTCGAAAATGTGTGCATGTTACTCATTGTGTGTGTTACTCATTCATAACAAAATTATAATCGATAAAGCCACAATGAATGTCAAGATATGAAGTGAGTACAAACATTTTCTCGTCGATAGATCAACTTTTTATTAAAGGTTCATCACAAAAAATTATTATTTACTAACAACAATCCAAGAGTTTAACAGCTGAGTTGGACAATCTCATTCAATTATTTCCATCTTTTCCTAATCCTCCTTCTATTATATTTGATTTACGCAGCGCTAATACTTGATTTACAATATCACAATAATTATAACAAAGAATCTTTTTAATAAGAAATAATCGCAGTATTTCAATATAGTTTTTCTATTGCGGTGAAATACAAAATATTATATCATATAATTATATGGTATATATATATATATCATATATTATTCATAAGAAATATTATATATCATACTAAAAATTGCAAGTATGTTGAATTAATACAAAGTAAGTACCGTATGACGATCTGTGTGATGATTAAATGTGGATACTCTAGGTATAAATTATTATTCAATAATTTGAATTATTGTGCCCACTTGAAAAATTATAATGATCTATGATATGAGATGAAACCCTATTTATTTATTTACGCTCCTCATGACAAAGTATAAATTCTGCGTGTTCGCTCTCTTTTTGAAGTTTGAAAAAATATAAAGAAAATGACTGATTTACCGCCAATATGACAATATTTTTTGTAAAACAACGTTGCAGTTAAAAAGAACCGACTGGAAACTCAACAAAAAAAAAGGTAAGCGCAACACAACATTGAAAAATTCAAAATTAGCAACTGTAAAAAATTGGGTGTAGGACTGCACAATTTGTTGATGTAACTGTGAGAAACATCAATCATTGGCGCACAAGCACATGTTTCATTTTAAAGGTGAGTGAATCAATGATTTGCATTGCTTAGCAAGATGTCAACTAACAAGCTTCAACAAAGCAAGCACTACGGTATCGAATATTTATTTTTTAGAATTTTTTTATGGGACTGCAACTTGATGGGACGACTTTGCAAACTCTCCCCATTTGCATTGTGAATCATTCCAATAATCGCAAAGCTGAAAGATGAATTTTTCTAAGTAATCTTTGCATATTAGAGAGAAATTCAGGCCTTGATAATACCTTGACAAAAATCCAATATTCCCAGTATTATTTAATGAAGTTTCTCAACCCCAATTAATAAAATTATTAAAATATCATACAAGTGATTTGAAGTGAGCATAAAAGGAATCTCTCTTGGAAAGTGTACTGCATGAGACAGTTGATACATCCCAAGATTAATAATGGATAAATTAACTTCACTAATAAAGAGATATTATTAATAAAATTCTCATTCATTGAATGATTCATCGCTGTATAACTGTTTTTCAAGAGCCCTGTATCCACAAAGTTGAAATTTAATATTATGCTGAGTTGATGCTATCATTCTAATATAATAATTATGTGCTATGCAGAATAATAATTTCCGCTGCTAATTGTCTTTTATGTTGGTGTTCAACGTTGAGCATCATTTAAATGCGATAAGAATTGAGCAGGAAGACGAAATACATGTTAATTCGTCTCATGTTCCTAATAAGTTGTAGGTTACAGACATATAATCTAATAAACTGATCAGAATGGAACAATAAATTGAAATTATCTCAATATCTCAACTAGATAAAATTGAAAAATGCTCATTTAACAGACTGAATTTTGTAAACAAAGAGTAAGAGGTTCAAGACAAGACACTTTAGTAAGCAGCTGAAGATTCTATGATTCTTCACAAAAGCTTCTATTATCTTGCTAACTGCTTACTAGTGCCTTAACATTAATATTGTAATTCTATGGAAAATGCATGTATTTTGTAATGCATGAGCGCATCGGAGTGGAATTGATGAGTTTCACTCGTGAAAAAAGCTTTCTGAGATACTGAGCAAGAGTCCCAAAAAGAAAATCTTGGAATTTGAAGTGAAATAAAATACTTTTCCGTCAGAATACTTATTTTTTTGTCTCCTGTAAGCAATTGGAATGCAGATCGTCTTTGTGGGAAGAAACATCCGCCTTAGAATTAGAATTTCAAATCTATGGATGAAGTAAAAAGAGCTCTAAAGAATAAGTAAGCCCAGCTTATGACTGAATGGGATTGAAAGGGAGGAAGTTTTCAGACTCGAGAATTGCTAAACATTCTGAAAGAGACTGGTGAATGGTGTGAAAGAGTGGGCTCAGGGGGATACGATTTTCAATATAACTCTATATTAGAAATTCCTATTTAGAAAAATTTCAATTGAAGCTTTTTGTTATGTATTCTCTTCTAATCTAACTGGAGAGGAAATTTTTATGAGAAATGCCTCATTCCTTCCCATGTTTATTCCCTTTTATAGGGAATTTCGTTTTACTTCGGCAATATGCTGAACTAATTTAATGGGGACTGAGAGAATATTTCCTAGCCTTAAATGAGGAAACACTTTCGAAAAGATTCAGTTTAAAAAAATAATTATCAGCTCACTAGAAGCTATACACAAGGAATAAAACTCTTCACAATTCAGGCTCATGTGAATTGATTAACTATAGAATCCTGGGGAGTATAAATTTAAAAAACAGACCTTCACCTGCCTGGATACTTGAAATTCATTTCTATTCTAAAAATACAAAAATACTGTTTTATTTTGCAATGCTACTACACAATACTTAATTGTGAATCTGTATGGGAAGTTTCGGTATGATGCAGATAAGCACTTGAGGAATTAAAGAAGCCGTTTATGGTACCGATTTCTTGGACATGAGACACAGTAAAACTGGGAAACAATAAAACACTAGGATATTTTAGATACATCAGTGACATAGATTGATGATTAACTGATAAATAAGTGTCTCGTGACGGGGCCGAAACATGTGTTGAAATAAATTTTGTTCCAAACACTGTCTCAGCAAACCTATAGAAGTTTATTAGATTTATTAATTGAATTTTCGTCCAACGGGAACCCACTGCTGGCAAAGAAGGGTTTTCACCTTGCTGGTAGTGTCTTTAAATGTAACTGCGTACTAGTTTTAGCAGAAGAATATTACTTCAATTTTATTCGGAATTTTTGGTTATTTATGTAACAATATGTTGTAATGTTAATGTACATTTGAAGAAAATAAATTTGTGGTGATTCGGGTTTAGTATCCAAGAGTTATTTCTTAGATAGTATTTTTTAGTAGATGGTTTATTGACTGATTAATGCAAATTTTATTGAAAACTGAGTGGAGTGTAAATAATGTTGTGCTTCTACCTACATCACGGTAAACAAATCCTTGATACTAGGTTATAATAGCGATTCAAACACGTACCGTATCAAAACTAACTTGGAGCTTTTGGAACTAATTGGAACTGGTGAATTTGGAAGTTATACTATAAAAATACATGCCAACTCTCAGGCTGTCTCCTATTCTCTTCATTTGTTCTCCTATATGTACTCTTTTCCTTCTATACCTACTATCATCTTATAATAAAAAAGTTCAAATTCTTTGTCCTACATCATCTCTCTCTGTTCACAGACATAAAAATGCACACACTCATCTAGTGCCAACACATAAATAAATAAATAAATAAATAAATAATTAACCCTTTTATTGCGCAAATTTTTCAAATTCCATACATAATAATATTACAAATTTCATAATTTTTTCCTTTGCAATTCCGCAGCTGCTGGGGTATCCTATTTAGGATTGAATGAGTATCTTCCATTTAAAGTTTAATTTCTTCATTTCAACTTTTCAATATTTTATTCATTGTATAGCCAGACTTGTTTGTACACGTTTGTCATCCTCTCCCATTCCTTTCTTTCTCGCGCAAATCTCTGACACGTTGCTCCGCCACAAACTCGTCGGAATTCTTCATCCCATCTGTAGTTAGGTCTTCCTCTGCTTCTTTTCCTAGTTAGTGGGTACCAGTCCAATATTGTTCTCGTCCATCTGTCGTCCTTCGTTCTATATGGCCAGCCCAATTCCATTCCCTCTCTACTGCTGTCTTGCCAATGTCTTCGATTTTTGTTTCATTTTTAATCCATGTATTTCTTTTACTGTCTCTTCTTTTCACTCCGATCATTATTCTTTCCATCGATCTCTCACTAGTTCTAAGCTTCTTTATTAATTTATCATTTAAGGTTCACGTTTCACAGCCGTACAATAATACTGGTAGAACGTTCATTTGTAATAATTTTCTTTTACCACTCATGTCGATTTTAGATCGAAACAGGTAATTGAGCCGCCCATCGACCATCCCAATGCAACCCTCCTGGTGATCTCTCCCGATTGACCTATTTCCTTCCAATCTTTTGTCCCAAATAGATGAAATTTTCAACCTTTTTTATTTTTCCTTCCTCAAGTAGTATTTCTTCTTCTTCTTCACAGTTGAATGGCATGACTTTGGGCTTGTCAAAGTTCACCTTCAGTCCGATTCTCCTTGTCTCGCCAATTAGTTCCTCTAGCATACGACGAACTTCTTCTGCGCTGCTCGCTATTAGTACTATATCATCAGCAAATTTCAAGGTATTTAATTTTCGGCCGTTAATGTCTATTCCACTTCCTTCCCAATCCAGATTACTGAAGCATGTTTCCAAAACTGCGTTGAATATTTTTGCTGACGGAATGTCGCCTTGTCTCAATCCTCTTCTCACTTCCACGACTTTTCCTTTTCCTCTCAATTTGAACTCGATTTTCATCCTTTCATATATGAACTTGAATATGTCTAAATATTTTTCTCCTATGCCGAGTCCAGTGAATGTCTCTAATACGGATTTTGTTGTGACTCTGTCGAACGCCTTCTCAAAATCAGTTTGATTAACAGAAGTTGATTCAGTTGGATAATTGTCTATCCTATGCGTTATAACCGATATAAATACTTTGTATATACTGGATAGAAGACTTATCGGCCGATAGTTCTTTATTTCCTTCCTATCACCTTTCTTGAAAAGCAGTATCAGGCTGGCTTTCAACCATATTTCTGGAATTCTCCCGCACCTGAGACATATTTTGAATAGCTTTGTCAATAATTCTATCACCACACTTCCACCAGGTTTCAGTTCCTCGTTCGTGATTCCATCCGGGCCGCCTGCTTTCCCATCCTTTAGATGATCAATTGCTCGCTTCACCTCACTTTTCATAATTGGCGGGTATTCTTCATCTTCAACTTCACTCTTCTGCTGTTCTTCATTTCCAAAATCATTAATGTCGCCTTCACATTCATCGGTATGATAGAGCTTCTGATAAAAATTACAGATCATTTTGAGTATTCCTTCTATTTCTCTCAATTCCATTTTCATTCTTCATACAAATCATCGTATTCTTGCCAAGTTGCTGTATACTATTATATTGTTTGATGCTTTTTCCTAGTTTGATAGTTTCTTCTAAATCTGATGTTTTCCTATTGTTTGTCCATTCGTTCCATTTTCTCCTTATAAGCTTTGAGGTTTCGCTGAACTCAATTCGTGACAACACATACGTCATGCAAATCAAGAAGATTGTTCCGGTTGGTTTAATACCCAGATGTAAATTATCTTTGCAGACGTCATGCTCCTACCCAGACCTGGGATTAATCTCGTGATGCGGCGGCATAGCAAATGTAAACAGCCCCGTAATAGAGGTGTCGGTGGGGCCCGGATATTTGTAAACATTAAGAAGCATGTACGTGACCGTCGTCCCGGTATGTTTATTCAGTCACGTTCAGGCTGGATAGGAGGAAGGGGCAAATCCTTGGAGACACTCTTCCCACCCCACGATCACGCAATAATTCATCTTCACATCTCAATCGGCTAAGCCACATGAAGATCTTGTTCATCGTGTTTCCAATATACACTTGCAATTGAGCCATATGTGTATGTGGTGATACGAATACCAGTCAGAACCTCAGATGAATCAGTTGAATTCTTTTCAATTAGAATTCTTATAAAAATTAAAATATCGAGAACATTCATCACGGTGAGCCTGACAGGCACAAGAAAAGATCATGGATTATTTTCCCAAAATTATTCTATCTTTCAAAAATTATCTTGAAGTTAAATGATCAAAACGATTGAAAAAAATCCAAAAACAGTTATGCAAGAAAATTTGAACCACTGTATGCGCCATAGCGCATAGGTTAATAGCGCCTATTAACCAAGTTTCATAAGTGAGAGATATCAGAAAAGGCATTTAGTAGCTCTTTTCTCAACAGATTCTCATGTATTTTTAGACGCTGTCTGAATGTTAACTTTGGGGCTCCAAAATGTGGTCAGAGAGTGAAGGATGACTCCCCTTCGTCGTCAACGGTGGACCCCCTCACCATTTTGAACGCTAAATCGCACCCCATTATTAGTCCAAATAATTTATAAATAATTCTTCTCAGCTCATTGAGGCCGTCCAAATTCATTTGTAACATGTCAATTTCTGACCATAATTAACCATTTTACTTGAAAGGGTAGTATACATAGGTATACTGCCTATACTTGGAAAATGACGATTTTTAAATATTGAAATAGCTCTGACTCAGGAACTACTGGAAATAAAATTGCGAGGTTGGTCTTAGTAGGTAATAGTGTCTTTTTCAACACTAGTACATTTGAAACTTAACAGTGTCTTCTTAGATGAAGTTAGAACACATTATATCTTCCCAAAATTCCGATTTTTATAAATAAAAATGTTAGAAGTGAGAATAGCGATATAATAAATAGCTATTGTGTTAATTATACAAGGAGTTAAATTTAATAAATTTGTCTGACCCAGTTATAATTGACAATGCACAATCAAGCGAAAGTGTTCAAAGATGATGATGATGATCATGTTGATGATATGATAATTGTACCTACATCTTCTAATTATATGGAGATTTAAAATAAGTAAATAAATTATTAATAGCATCCATTACTTCCACAACTTCAGAGTGAAGCCTGGTTTTTTCTACTAGTAGTTCTGTGAACAGTAGAAGAACTCACGCCCCAGAACATACTCGAAGTACTCAATGATAATAACTAACGCAAAATTGAACACACAGTCATAATCATAAGACCTAACTCTTCATTCAATTCGTGTAGTCAATTACATGTCTGTTTTTCACAAAATGTCACTCTGAATCACGGGCTAAGTTTTCTATTTACGAGACAGATGATTGCTCAAATTAGATATCAAATGTCTGATGAATGAGTTTATAAAAAAATATCAATTGAATTTGTATATAATTTACTTGGCAATTACTTGTTATTATACTTAACTGAAATATTATAAATGATTTTTTTCTCTAAAACAAATATGTTATTCTAACGAACGATAACTTTATTAATATGAATAAGGCTCAACCAGGTGAATAAGTAAGCCCGAGGGCTACCTATGAATCTGATTCCAATTGCATTTTAAAAATCATATGTTCCCATAGAAGAAGGCCCAAGAGCCTTCAAATATCCTTTAAAAATAGCCAAATGGCCAAATAGCCTTTTTCCTTTCAAATATCCTTTAAATGCAAGCGAATTTCGAAAATCCTTACACATACATCGCTGGGCATTTCTTAAAAGAAGATCAATGCAAAATTTCATTGAATTTGGTCCACACGTTTAGCCGTAGTTGCGTTACAGACATACAGACAAATGCAAAACGGTCGACTTGTAACAGAGACCTCTCTTCGTTCGGTCAATAATTATGATACTAGTGAAATGGAGCTAGAACATTGAGAAAAAGCACCAAACTTAAGAGACTCATTTGAGGGATTAAGGAAATAGTGAAAGATGGAGAAAGAGTTGATTTGAAATGAAAAATGAGAGAGAGAACTGAAGAAAGGAGTTGGATTGATTCATTATAAGCACCAGGTAGTTGACAAAAAGGGAAAACTGAACTATCTAAACGGCGATGTATGACAAATCATCTTTTAAATTGCCGATCAACTGATAATAAGAATAATAAGAATAATAATAATAAGAATAACCTATTATGATTGAGTGCACTCACCGAATAGCTAAACTGTAAATAACATGAGTTAGGTGAGATATTGATATTTCATTAATTCGATACATAATATTCATTAAAAATATCATAGAAAATACAGGGGTTTCCACAGGGGGGGGGGGGTGCTATGACGCAGACTGCGTCATTGAAATTCTTGGGGGGGTTCTAAAAAAAGTTTTTTTTTGGAGGGGGGGGAGTTGATTGAAACCGTGTTTAACGTGACGACATTCAAAACTATATTACGAATTTACCAGAAAGAATATCAATTGACTTATATTTATTATTGTAGGCCTACTATTGAATATGAATTAGCTAAAATAGTTATATTTAGGATTTTTTGTTCTAAATTTAGGGGGGTGCGTTATGAGGCTTGGGGGGCTGGGCACCCCTGGAAAATAAGTTTAGTACAAATACACTATAAGAAGCAGCTGTGCTCTCAATAGGTTATTTTTTAGCTCATAAAAATTCAAATGTGTCTTGTCTACTGGCTCTGTGTCTTTACATGAGTCTCTATGAAAATGAACTTGCAACTAGATCTTGACCCATTGATTTTTTGTCCAATCAGACAATTATTTGAATGCATACTCCATAGACTATCCATAGATAGGTTGATGGAGCCCATTCATTATACAACTAACCTATCAAGAGGATGATGGTAGTTGAGACTGGATTGCAAATTAGAGGATGCAATCGAGACTTGTTCGGAGTCTCCAAATCCTCTTTGAATTAAAACGCGTGGATGTAACGACAGATGATATTTGAAAGTCCTTTGAAGCACCTCAAATACTGATGGTATTTGTTAAGTCTTCATTTCAGCTGAAGCCATATTGGTTGCTGCCACAAAATGAGTACGAACTAAGATAACCAGAAAACACCAACAACAATATTGAAAACCAAATTTCCGAAAACACTCACATATATGGCATGTCAATTCATTACATATCATACAAATGCTCACTGATTGTTGGACATCATTGTATAGCTAGAAACAATATCAATAGGAACGGTACTTCTTTTTTTTATTTTGTGTTCTAGGGCCCTGGTTGTATTTTTTCAAGTTGATTATTTCTATTTATAGTTTTTATGAATCATTTTCTGAAATATAGGTACTAGAGATCAAAATTTGCCGTATTTTTTGGGACAATCGTATTCTAGCAGGGCTTTATTCAAGAAAATGAGGTTCAGGAACTCTTAACCACGCATAGTCTATACTCTATAGGGTAGACCTACTTATTTGTCGACTATTTTCTCTATGTAGGCCTAATATAAATGGATGAATAGCCAATTTTGGTACGGTACAAATATCTATATATCTACTTAACATTTTAAATTTACAAATATAAATTTAAAAACACGTTAAACTGGCCTGTATACTAGCTAACTTTATTTGAAAAATTTCTATAGTTCTGACATGTCCGTCCCTAATTGATAAAATATTTATATATGCTTAGCGAAAAGGTACCGAAACGCCGTTCCGGAGCTATGACTGGGCTATCAAGTTGACTGTCAGATCTATTGTTGACTGTTTAGTTAAACTGTAATAAAGGACCTTTTGAATTGAAGGGAATACTAATGTGACTATTTCAACATTGTACTATTAGAAAACTTCATTTTTTATAGAATGTTTTTCTTTTTAAAAAAGAATAACACTCATCGAAAATCGGAATAAGTTCATAAATCGATTCATTGACCTTGATAAGAAGCTTCATAGCAGCCTAAGCTTCAAGAAGCAGACTAACAATAAACATGAAATAAGATAACGAGAGACTAATTTATTGTATTATTTTGTGGATATCTTTTAATAAGAACTACATAATCATAAAACTCGAAGATATGCTTGCGGGTTTTTCGTGTTACAAATTTCTCGATCGTGCCAAATTTTAGAATTTAACCTCGGTTATCTGTATTCTGATGTTCAGTATTCAATCAGAACATTATTTGTAAGTGGGATTCCACGATCGACAATGCAACTGGATTACAATAATAATAATCCAAGTAAGTTTTGAAGCAAGAGATATAACCTTTAACAATTAGCCGATGCGGGTTTAATCAAGTACCTCATCATGTAGGCTGAGACGTGTTCAGTAACCTTAACAGCAAACTCCCAAATTCATCTAACTTTGCAAGCAGCTACAAACAAAGCTCGTCCAACTCTCACCGCTCTCAGTTCAACATTTTGAACTTGTCTCTATCCAATTAGAAGGAGATTGATTTTGATACCGCGTAGGAATTAGCCTACTTATTCAAAGTCTATTCTCATATATGGGTTTTCATCAGTTGATTTCAGTTTTTTTAATCACATTTCTATGAACAATTTGGAACAGTTCTGGTCCAGCTACACATTATTTAACAACTCGGTAAATCGTTCAATAGTAATGTTATGGGGATTTAAATTTTAGAACACCTTCTGCCCCCCCCCTTCACCAAAAAAATCCCATCGCATTTCTGGCCGACTGAACGGCGTTTCTGATAGTTTGGGGTCTCAGGAACAAAGTCTAAGGCCCGTATTTATGAACGTGACTTATCAAAGATCGACTTAAGTCAGATCGGATAAGTCAGACTTAGTGGCAATAAGGCTTACTTACACTAACAGGTTCAAGCCAGCGAGAAGCTGTAACCCTAAAAGCCAATCCAGCTCTCACAACAAAGATCTGACTCCTGATAAATAATTTAACATTAATAATTCACATTAAACAACTCTAATTTACACTAATATAGGATTTTACACTACATAAATGTTGCAGGGACAACTGGGTCGGCTTATAACCTCACTTTTCAGCTAGTAAACTCACCTAGTATAAGTAAAGCTTAGACTAAAGTTCGTATTCATGAACCTTACTTAAACATGTTCTTAGCTTAAAAGTCAAGACGTGCTTATAATTGGTGTCTCAAATCCGTTCTTAGCCAAGCTAGGTACAGACCTGACTTGAAGCCGTTCTTAGATTGTTGTGTTGCATCATATTTTGATTTCATTTTTTAGTATAGCATCAGCTCATAATAATAAAATAAAATCATCATATTAAATTTTTGCACCATTGCAATGTAATTCACTGTATATTTGACTTTTTGAAATCATTTCTACTTATTTTATAGTTCTAAGCTATACATTTTTTTGGCACTAGAATAGAATTCTCTTTCTAGGAAATAGAATGGGTGAAGTTCGTTGGTCTACTGGCAGGTAGCGCGCACTACACTGCCTCAAATGCTTTTTATAAAAATCCGAAAACAGAAAATTATAACTTAAAATATATTAGTGTGGTTATAATTACTTAACAGTTCCTGTAAATTTACATGTAGTGCAGTCAGGACCGGCACAAGGTACATGCGAGCCATGCGGTCGCATGTGGCGCCGCGCCGGTCCAGGCTAACATGTAAAATTTGGCGGAATTTCTATAATACAGCAACTTTTTAAATACCCTACAGTTGAATGCTTTATGCGCTGTGTTTTATAGTTAAAAAAAAATATAAGAGCAAAATCAGAGGCAGCGTACTGTACATTTTAAAGTGCTTAGCCGCATGCGAGTAGGTTCAGAGTACTACAAAAAATACTAATGTCAGTCTTCAGGGCAGACGTATAATATTGTGGACTGTATACTAGTAGTCTAGTAATTTTAGATTAAAAAAAAAAATGATACAACCAAGAAACTTGGCACAAATGTACTACTTGGCATGCTGAATAACATACTAAAAGTCGTCGGCGATGAAAGTTGTGGTTCAGCCGCCATCTTGGAAAATGGCGGCCAAATTTTAGTTTTTCTTCATTTTCTCGAAAACTATTCACCGCATCGAAAAATGTAACAAATAAAACCTGTTCTTTTGATTAATATCTACAACTTTTTTTATTTCTTCGATATCTTCAACCCTGATGCCATAAAATTAAAAATCACTTTTTTTTTAAATTTCCTTGAACATAAAGTTTGACTCATGATTTCTCATTGAAATCAATAGTTGACATGGCAAAATTCTCACCAAATCGATAAAACATGATAGTTAGTTCATTTTTATGATGGTAGACCAAGGTATTTATCACTCTAGAATTGTACAACCCTTTATCTCTCACCGAACCCTTTATCTCTATCCCCCCCTCACCTAGCTTTTAAGGTGGAAATTCATCTATGATTTACAACCAATTATTTGCAATTGAAATGGAAATATCATGATGATTTATTATGAAGAGGATGCAAAATGATAAATTTAAGTTTTCCAGTGACGGAAACTGTCACATGGCCGCCATATTGGAAAATGGCGGATAAAATCTAGTTTACTTGAAAACTATTGCTCAGATTGGAAAAAGTATGAATAAAAAGTGATCCTTACTCGAAGATCTAAAACTTTAGTTTACACTTTCTCACATATTATCATTTTTTTTATATTTCCAACCCTTGAGTTGTAAAATGATCTCAAAAGATTTGAATGTTTCCATTCATAAGAATCAACTTGGAATTCTCAGCAAAATCAACTATTGCATTGGAATGTTCTACAAAAGTTTCTCAACAATATTAAGTGATTGGAATCCAAGTGTTTCCAAGTGATTGGAAGTGTGAAGGCATTTCTGAACTCTATGAGATCAGAAAATGGACTTAACAGTATCAATACAGATGCAAAGGAATTGGCTGACAAACTAGAAATCACCGCAGAATTTATTGATGAAGTTAGTGTAAGGCCTAGAAAAACTAGAAGGCTAATTTCCTATGAGGGCTCACATAAACCAGTAAAGTCTGGGAAAGAATCTTTCAAAATCAATTTTTTTACTTCATTTTAGACACAGCAATCAATTCGTTGACTGAAAGATTCGAACTCATGGAAAACCACAGCCAGCATTTTCAGTTTCTGTATGACATGAAAGAATTAGAAAAATGTAAAAATGACAAAATCAGAACACAGTGTGAAAACCACCAGTCTTGACAGAGAATAACAGTAGTGACATAAATGGGGAGGAACTTTTCAATGAAATAACAATACTATCTCCAATGCTACCTAAAGTAGAAAGTTGTCCTGAGAGTACATTGTCCTACATTACAAAAAACATGTTGATGGACATTTTTCCTAACGTGTTTGCTGCCTTGAGGATTTTGCTGACTCTTCCCATAACAGTGGCCAGCGGCACTTAATCAAAAACTACTTGCGTTCAACAATATCCCAAGACCGGTTAAGTGGCCTGGCAACTTTAGCCATAGAAAAGGAAATCTTGGACTCTATTGCAACTGACCAAATCTTAAGAGAATTTGCTAGCCTAAAAGTAATGAAAGTTTGTTTTTAGAGTTGTATATTCAATCATACTTTAATTCAAGTGATAAATGTATATATTATGTGTAAATAATGTCCAAACAAAATGTGTATTCTGAAACCATTTAATACAAAAAGTGTTAACTATCTTGATTTATTTCTTCAGCATTTTTATTTTTTATGGCAGTCTTAACATATTTGAATTGAAAATAATATTATGTTTTTCTACTCTAGCCTTAATCTACGAAAAAAAAATGCAAATATGCCATACACATACAGCCATTTCAAAACACTTGATTCATCAGACCAATTTCAACACTATAAACTGGCGCCAAATCCACGTCTCACATGTACCAAAAAACCTCTTTGAACCGGCCCTGAGTGCAGTATCTTTATCTTTTCATGTATGTTATTTTATGTTTATTAGTGCCTGATAATACGACACAATTTTAGGTTAGCTTGTGACCACATTCAATGTAATAGAGCCTTTCCAACTCGGTCTTGGATAACTCATGCTTAGATTAACGTAAGTCACGTTCATAAATATGGGCCTAAGAGATAAAAATTCTTACTTGAGACTCAATCAAGGTATATTGGTTTTAGTATCAAATTCTTGAAATTTTGTATTCTTGTAGAAAGGCAGAAGTAAGTTTATTTGTCCGAGGCTTAGTTCGGTTTGAAGAAAAGGATGATGTCAGACAATTTTACAGTTTTTCCAAATGGCGGCCGAAGCCCAGCTAGGATTCTTGGGGACATTTAGTATGTTATTAATCATGTTTTTCTGGTCAGATATCCAGATTTTCAGCCATGTTGGAATTTTTTCTTTACTGTTTGCTAATTTGACTGGACTATGGTCTTTTAAAACGTGACGGTAACCGAAAATTCAATAGCCGCTATTGAAAGGAAATTCATTCAAGTGTTTAATTGAAACAGTTGAAATGAGTGAGAAAGAAGTGTTTGATATTCCAATAGTTGATAGAGAGAGAATGAGTGAGTGTGAGAGAGAGTGAGTGAGAGAGTGAGCAGTGTGCAAGTTCACAGGAACACCACTGGCTCTGATGAAGATTGACGACCGACCGACCAGCTGAACAGACGAGCTCTGCTATACTCTGCTCTGCTGCTCCCTGGAGGCGGCGCGCTCTTGAAATATGGCTGGCGGTGGAGATGGTACTTCCATTGCCGCCCCCAACCCAACCACCCCCTCACTTGAGCTTCATCTTGACCGACATCCTCTGTCCACGTCACTCGTGTGTCCGCAAAGGCAACTTCTTGAATAATGCACGTTTCCTACAACTGCCTTTCAGTCTAATACGCCTTCTGTGCCGCCGTTTTATCCGGCGAAATTTTGTACAAAGCCTTATTCATGTGGTGGAATAACGCGACTGATAGAAGCCAGTCAAGCCAAAGATAGAGGAACAATGCAACGCAACTATACAATAGTTTAGAAATCATAACACATACAAATGGGCTTCCAGTATTGTATTGCATCTAATTCTCTCCGTAAATCTATGATCATCATTTGACAAGAACTCAACTAAAAAGCTTTGTCCGATTTCTAAAAATATGTATTGTGGCCTTTCAGATTTACTATAGGCAAACTGCTCTACCATGTACAAATATAAAGTATTATTTGATTACGTTTAAACAACTACAAGAAGGCTCATCATTGAACAAGAATTCAAAAATAAGCGTATTTTAGTATTTTTCAGATTCTATTGACCTTCCCGTGCCCTTCCATTTCTTTGAATAATTACCAAAATTATCAGCTCTAGGTACATGGAACTTGAATTAGACCTATGCCTAATACTGTAGTAGTTTATGCGACAATTTGGAATCGAGTATTATGACTGCATTTAAGCCACAAATGAGATGTAGGCCTAAGTTAGGGCACAAGCGGAGCGAAACGAGTGTTCTAAATATCTCACGGGTGGCTTAAAGACAGAATACAATCAATACAATCGTTGCATACACTATTCTATAAATAGACAATATAAATTTACATTTTCATTTTGGATACCTTACATAAATCTGAAATGCTTAGTTTAGAACGATAACTTTAGAACTAAACAATTCTTAATTTGAAATGTTAAAAACAGCTGCTGTGACTATTTGATCATGTTCACTTTGGCACTGGTTAGAAGGAATTAGGGCTTCCTATTGGTCTAGAGCCTGTTTCAAAAAGTGACTTCGATTGCATGATAGCCTCATTAATGGACAGGCGTGAATGAAGTCGGCTGTTATGAAATACTTTTTTAACTAAGGCTGTGCGCAGGGGTTTTGGTCATAATTTTTCAGAGTTTCTTGTATTGAATATTATTAGGACCTTGAAATGCTATTTATTGCTGCGAGGAAAATTATTTTGTGAAATATGGGGGTTTAAAATTGAATTTTTTCGGTTTTTGGGGGCAATTGATCTCATCTATGATTTTAAACATTTGATAAATTTTCCATAACTAAAACACACTCTGAGGAATAAAATTACATATTTTTATTTCGATTCAATAGTTTTTTCAAAATATCATTTTAAAAATTGAAATCTTTACAGATTTAAAAAAACTAATCACTTGATAGGAGTAAACAATATCTCATTTTATTCCCCGAGGTGCCCTTTAGTCAAAGAAAATTTATCAAAAGTTTAAAATCACTCGTAGGTGAGATCAATTGCCCCCAAAAACAAAACTCTGAACCCCCATATTTCACAAAATAATTGATGAAAAAAACGTTTTCTCACAGCAATTAAAAATTATGAACTCTAAAAATATTATGAACAAAAACCCTGCGCACAGCCTTAATAAATCTGTATGATAAGAGGGAGTAGATGTGTGTTTGTGTGTGAGTGTATGTGTATTGTCTTATACATTTCAAAAGAACGGTAACGATTTGGAACACTAAATTTTCAAAATCAATGTTCAAATTCCACTTATGGGCACGAATACAGTTTCAAAATGTTTTTAGGTGCAGGAAGCTCATAGATCTTTAATATAGCATGAAATATTATTATGGATAGCATGATACGTCACTATGATGATGCGTCGATATGTTTTAAGCCAAAGCAACAGATTAGCTCTGTATCAATAATACAGCTGTTAATTACGTAACATCAGACGAGCTTACTTATATAATATTATTATGTGTCTTGAGCTTTTCCTGTAATGCATTATTCTAAAGAACTAAACACAACAGTATCGCAGGTGGGTAGAGCTGCAAAGTTGTTAAGAAGGTAGTTCACTCATAAAAATCATTAAACATTCACATCATCAGTACAACAAATACTGTTTTTGTGAAATTCTCTTTTCAATCAGATGAACTGTATGGTATTTCACTCACCCTTCCCAATTTCGTAATTCTGTGATCACTACCCTAAGTTATCTATCAGGAAAGAAAAACTTGGATTCCCGGAAAGACCGGGTGAAATGCTTGTACTTCATAATTGAGTTGTGGATGAATATGTTCAACACACAGCGAATGGGTTTATTATTCGACAAGACTTTAAATTAATATGACCACATTTTGTCGTTTATTCAGCTTGTGTTTTTTCAAGCTTTCACATGAACTTCTTTAAGATGCTCATTGTTGGATGCACGGAGTAGGAGTTTATAATTACCAAGAATTCAAGTGTTTGATCTCAGGCTTCATATTTAACATTTTTCAACGCTCAAATCCAAACCTCCTTACCGCCTTCAGTAATCAGGTGAAGAGGAACAACATGGAATTAATGGAAGTAGCATGTTGAGTTTTATACAAGCTTCGAGTCACTAATTGTTTGTTGATAACCACCACACTGCACTTGTGTGCTGTGGGAGCATCTGCGGACTGTAATGTACGCTAACACTAATGAGCTTTCCCCCCCCCCCCCCCCCCCCCGAGAGCGGTGAATTTGTGCCTCGGAAAGGGGAAATTAAATTGTTGGCCAACTAACAGGCGAGCAGCATATTCGAATTGTTTATCACAAGTTAGCATCTCCAATTTATATCTCTATTAATTACCACAATAATGAATAATGCACATCAAAGATAATGGAATTACTATGTCGAGTCCGACAATAACTTTCGTTAGTGCAATAATTGTTGAGATACATGGATACATCGATAAGCTATGACAAATTTCATGAGCTGCCCGCTCCATAAGTTCTATAATATCATTTTCAATACAATAACTATTGAAGAAAATTGAATAATTGGAAGGGTGGAAAAGAACATTCTGAAAGTTTTTTTTTAAATGCGTTTTTAATAATATTTCATAATTTTAGGAAAATTCATTCCTTGCTGTAGTCAGTTATACTTTGAATACTGATTATTTCTACCTACTAATCAACATTATTATGTTGACTATGACTAAAAGACTAAAAGGTCTAAGAAAAGGTTAATACTAGTTCTCAAGCTCTTCTAAAGCGAACAAGCGAGTTCTAATCAACGAAAAGAAGTTTTACTGAATTATTTTAAAATAAATTTTATATTTTTTCAATGCCACTACTTTTATTTCAATTCAATAACTTTACTATTTTAACTATACTTATTTGATAGCTATAATAACCACAATATATAAACTACTAGCAAATAGGCTCGCTTCGCTCAATAGTTCCTTAACTTTTTCAAAAGTCGATTTAAAATTTTCAAAAATTTCATAGCTTGCGTTAATAGTCTCAACTAAACGTCATGTCAAGGGCGGTCCTAGCTCAAAATTTTAGGGGGTTCACCTTTTTTGCGAGATTTCCCTCCTCTCACCCTTCCCCCCCCCCCCCCCAATAAGTGTGGCCAGTTATTTCTCAAGGGGTGCCTGTCAGGAGCAAACCTCCCCTTCTCCACCACATTGGTAATGTACTAGATCAGATACTTTCTTTGAGTCCATTCCAAGTAAATTCAAGTAAATTTCCGCGTAAATTCATTCTGAGAAATTTGTTACTTGATGAATTAACATACTTTTATCAAAATAATAGTGTAGCTGTAAATTATCATATGAATGTATTTACAAATCACAATTGAAGCAAATTCGAAAACAGTACTATAACTTAGTGAAAGGTTCTGATAAGCATACCCATAATAATAATAATTTGTGACAGACAAACTCTTCAGAGTAGGCCAAAAGCTGTCTTCTTACAATCATGACAAAATTTGTGACTCTTATCCGGTAATCCTCCCCTGGGAAAAATTAGAAAAACCTACCTAAAACCACATTTTGAGCGTTTCTAGACATAAATACTTCTATTCTAATCCACTTCATGGGTCAAGGTGAATTCGGTCTATTACTTGAGTCATCGCCAACTGGCTTTGAATTGATGTTGAGCATTCTTCTATTTATCTAAAGATTAAAAATAAATTACAATAGCTCATAAATATTAAGATTTTTTTGATTGGTGATCAATAGGTAATTGGCATGAGGAAAATGCTTTTCGTCAATTATTTTACCGGATATTGAATCTGAAAAGAAATTTTCTGTTTCTTTTTTATGGCAAGTTGACTACCTTCCAAGTGATATGAACTAAGGTTGAGTGGAACAAGAACAAGAGATATTCCAATTGAAATACAAAAAGGCAGACTTGTTTAGGATGAGACAAATAAATGAAAATTTAAAAGTTCTCATTATTTTGTTCAAAACAAGAATCTAGCAAAATTAGATGGAGAGCTAATCAGCAATAAATTATGTTGAAAAACTGTATTTGAAACTGGAGTGAAACGATCCAGAAATACTCACAGCTTCATAAATTAATATGAATCTCTATGATGATAGACTTGACTTCCTGGAAAAGCTGGGTCCTATCTCAACAAATTTATGTGACCAACTTTCTGACTGCAGGCATGCAACAGAGAGCTATTGAACTCAAGGCAGTTGAATAGAAGCCTATCGGATTGGTCTGTTTAATAACAAATTTCAATAATATAAGGTACTCCCAAGTCTCATGTTATCTTGGTAGTGTAGGCTGTACAATGAACAGGAATTTTTCAATTTCCTATGAAATTTTATTTCAACATAGTTTATTATAAACTATGAGCATACTATATAAAATTTGAGTACAATTAACCTAGTCAGTAAAATTATTGTGTTGATTCTAGTTGATCTTTCGTGAGGCTCAGATTTTGGGGGAGGGGTCATGGCCCCCCTCCTTGGGACCACCCTGGCATCAAGTACAACAAATTTAATTCTTTAGGCTGTTTCTCGAAAGTTAGTGATAAATGAGTGAGTGAGTCAGGCAGTGATGTTTGGCTTTTATACAGATTAACCAATCAAATATCATCTCAGACAATTTAATAGCAAACTTTAAATTACCAACCTCCAAGTTGAAACGGGTAAAAACATAATTCAAAATAGCTTGGGCTTGGAACTTTCTTTCAGTAAACACAAAATTATATTATCAATCTATATAGCCAATCATGAGAATGATTTTTCCTATTAAAAGTTTAAATTTGCTCTTACCTATTTGAGGTTGATGGAAGTAAGAGAGCATCTCAATTGTTTCAGTTTTACTGAACTTTGTCGATACAGAATAATTAATTATTGTTTGAGAATTAGCAAGCAAAGTTTAATTTTCAAGTTTGTGGAAAGAAGGTATGATTGCGCTTTTGAATCTATTGTCCTTACGCTTCGGGGTCAGACGACGATTACTTAAGGATTATAACGTTGATGACAACGCTGAAAACTAATCTGACAAGATGGGAACGAATAATTCGAGTGAGCCTGATGAGAACAGATATGCAGAGACAAATAAAGCGCCCGTTTAAAGCGAGCAAGCTCTAGATTACAGCGTCTAATATCAGCGAGTCTTGTAGATTTTCTACTAGAGCTCGCTTCTTTGATTCGCAAAGACTCAGGACTCGCTGATTGCACCGACGTTTCTCAGTGTTTCCGACCGAAGCACTCGAATTCTAAAGTAATTTTCATTTTCTTCCCTTCCGATCTGCAATGCCAAATAAGCATCCTGAAGGCTTGTATGGCACACGAACTGCAACTCTCATCTCATTCTACCACTAACGGCAACTCATAA
The DNA here is from genome assembly GCA_948455865.1 of Conomelus anceps. NCBI lineage: Eukaryota > Metazoa > Arthropoda > Insecta > Hemiptera > Delphacidae > Conomelus > Conomelus anceps. The sequence continues at coordinate 51,718,609 of OX418218.1, read as the reverse complement.
ATAGTTAAAAAGTATTATTGCATTGATGTTTGGCTTTCGAAATCACATTCGAGGGGCAAGATATTGACTATCCACCAACCACAACTTTCTACATTTAATACTTGGAATGCTGCTCGTACTTCTATTCAATAAGAGTTTTTAAGTAACTGGAATCCATAGCTGAATTATTAGCCGATAAGATCTTCTATGTAACTCAACCGGATATGGACAAGGGATCATTCACTGTGACTGAAAGCTCAGAAAGTATTAAAATGGCAAATGCAGTCATTTTTAATCACAAATGCAGTCATTTTCAATCACAAATGCAGTGTTTACTCACATTTATACGGCATGTGTTGATTTGACTTATTGCTACATAACAAATCAATCTTTAACTTTGATACGAACCATTTCATATTTTATAGAAAGCAATAATATTACCTTGATAATAATTTGTTATGGTGATCACAAATGTCTTTAAAATTGAGGAGTATAATATATGCAACAAAAAGAAGATTCACTAGAAAGGTCAAAATGTATGGCCACCCAATGTCACGGAAAATTGCTCATTACATGTTACAAACAAACTATAACAATAACTAATATTGAGATTGTTTGTTCGTGAGGCCCTACACAAAACCCCCAAGATCTCACGAGGTTATGGGACACTATGCAATTAAAATAAGTATGAAACAAAAGTCTTGCAGTTAGATATTAGTTAATTTAGTTCTTCTTCATTTTCTTCTTCTTTCGTTCAAGGATTAGGTTTTTGCCTGTTCCGACTCACAAGCAGCTTATTAATTTATTTATTTGTAGTGATATATTATACATTATGCCTAATCATGTTATTTTATTATATAATTTATTATTGTCATCTTTTACGTGGTCTGCCAGCGTCCCTTTTGCATTCTGGCTGGTAGTTAGAAATTTTGAGTGGGAACCTTTCTGCTGGCATTCTCTTGATATGTTCCTTCCATTGATTCCTATATACTGCAACTCTGTAGACATTTAGCTCAGATCGAATATCTTAACCTGTAATTACCGCTTTGGTCTCAGCTTTTAGTTCTGCAAAGTAATCTCATCTCTGCTCTCTACTCTCAAGTGGTTTTTTGTAACCCATGATTCACTGCCACAGAGTAGGTCAGGAGCAGCCATTACTTTATAGAATTTCATAATTGTATCTTTCCTTGCTTTCCTACTAGGGTTCTGCTGATATTTCCACAAACCGATTGAAATTTTCCTATTTTTTCTCAATGTTAAATTCGTCTTGAAAGCTGATGTCACATCCTAGGTAGATGAATTGTGATATCTGTTCTAACACTCTGTTGTCAAACACAATTTTAGATCTGGTTGGGCACTTTCCTGTAAATACCAGAATTTTAGTTTTTTACTCGTCTTTCTTAAGTTTAATTCCTAAGCCTACTTTTTTCCAATTTTTGAAAATGTGGTCTATATAAATATTAAATAAAGTGGGTGATAAGCTGTATCCCTATCTCACACCTTGGTTCATGGTCATTTCATGTAGTCGGTTAGTACCTATATTTATTACTACTTGGGTATTATGATACAGTGATTTTATTAAATTCACAAGATGCAGTGGATTTCCCCTCTCTATAAGAATCTCCCACAAACGCTTTATATTCACCCTATCAGATCTTTTTTCAAAATCAAAAAACCATATGCGTTTCAAGGTTAAACTCTTCTTTTCTCTAACTCTTTTTACCGAAAATATATTGTCTGAGCATGAATGACCTTTTCTGAATCCACTTTGCTCTTCATTCAAAAATGCTTTTTAATCAATAAAAAATTTATAATTTTGGAATATATTTTATACCTAGCATTCAGTAGACTGATTCCACGATAATTTTTGCATAATTTTGGAATATATTTCATACCCTGCATTTAGTAACTGATACAATGATAATTTTAGCAATAATTTTGTTTTCCTTGAAAAAAAAAGAATTTCTGATTACTTCAGATTTATTCCATTCTACTGGAATCTCACATTTCCTCCAACATTTGTTAAACAGATGCAAGAATCTCAATTTTAAGAACAGACCATCATTCTTGAAAAGTTCTCCATTCAATCCATCCAAACAAGCAGTTTTTCTGTTATTTATGATTTGCGATGCCTGTTGCAACTCCTGCATTCTTATTGGGTCTACAGAATTGTTTCTTGTCAGGTTTGAACAAATATTTATTGCGACATTCTCAGAATAGCACAGTTCTTTATAATGTCTTTTCCACTCATCTGATATCATGTTTAAAGAAGCATTGTCTCTTTCATCTCTATTCAAAGATCTCATTATCTTGTATGCACATTGCTGCCTTCAATGAATATATATAGTTTCCTATAACACTTATAAACACATGGCGGCTCTGGTTGGAGCGCTTGTCTGAGATAAGATAAGGCTCTAGCTGGCTCCGTTTCCTGCAGCCTTGGGTTCGAATCTTATCATCCACCCATTTACCTCATTAGCCACGCACAAGTCTTCAGACTCATGTGGGCATCATCAGCAATAAATAAAAACTTATCACATGAGTCCTGCTGAGCATTTATCACAATCTGCTTTGCAAAGTCTTTTTGTGCAAGTAATCCTCTCTAGCTGCTTGAGTTTTCTTCGGCAAAAACACTAGATATACTTTCTGTTTCTCTCTGATTTATATATGAGATCCAAATTCTTAAATGTTTCTCAGTTTTTCTTGTCAACCTTTTTCCAAGTGCTTCAGTTGCGGCTTTTTCCATGCATGACTTTATATTGCTCAATTCTATTATTTAATTGATTAATTGATCATTAGCAATAATGGTTGAGTGATTGTTAACTAGGACCGCCCTGGTTAGACCGCCTAGCTGCGGTCAAGCGTGGCGAAATAGAGGTTTACATCATGATTGAATCGTGATCAAATCATGGGCGAAAGGGGATGATGATATTTGGATGTTACATACTGCATCCAAACAGAACTTGAATGATATCGCATGTCAATTCTTCATTAATATACGTTTTCTCCAGTCTAGTAAGTTTTTAACCACACCTAGAATTGAGAAAAAATTAGAAATATAGTCCAAACACACTTATAAAATGGTTGTAGTATAATACATACTAATCCAAATTTGAGTTGATATTAACGTTTGACACTTAAAATGTGATGCTGTGGAGGTAAACAAGAATAATGATGAGGGATGAGTGATGGAATGCAATAATTACTATCATCTCCTTGAATAATATGTCGAACAGAAACGCTCTCAATGGAAAATAAATAATGGTAGGTACTAAACTCTTCTATTTTTTGTTAGAGTTTGAAAATAAATTAATCGGAAATTAAGGGTACTTAATCCCTGTATTTACTGCTCCAATGATCTCTTCAGGAGGAACAAAATAACTTGGGGGAATCTGCATTTTCTATCAGAAGATAATAAACTCAAAGGCTGAATGAGACGGAAATTAAGTGTCCAACCTAGGGGTCTTTAAGGAGAACCCAACCCCTTGAATTTTCTTTCCCAAAGTTGGGATAAGGAACTCAATATTTTTAGAGAGGATCTGCATTTTCTGTCGAAAGAAGGGAACTAATGATGGAGGAAAATTATATCCTAAATATTCTGTCAAAATCGATGACAAACGGCACTCGTTTGGCAGTTGACAGAATGTAGTTCACTTTGAAGTACCTACTGAAAGTGCGACAAGATTTTGAAACGGGAATTTGTTTCCTGAAGTAGAGAAATGGTTTTCACCCTTGAATGGAAGACTGAAGGACATGCCGGACGGGCGAAGGGTGTCGAAGGGCTCGTCATTAGGACTGGCGCTTTATTAAACCAAGTCACTTCTCTGTCTCTGGCCTTATCAGCGCGCGTTCAGAGGTGCGAGGTGCACATTGTTAGCGGACTCAAACTACAAAACAGACGCAGAATGATTGGAAATGTACGGCTCGGCACGGCTCTCTGCCTTTTCCAGAGGACGAATGGCTCCCAATTATTATTAGTATTGCCATTGTTCCATTCGGCAAAGAGAGAGGATGACAGCCGGAATTCTGGTGCTTGCGTCACCAGTCACCGCCATAAAACTCGATTACTTTTCTCATTCTCTTCTGTTCTCTCTTCTACTCTATTTTTATCTTTTATTCTCTTCTTTTAACGATCCATGTGTTTTTGAAAGTCATATAGTTATAGATTCCACACGAGTTTCCTCTCATGAGATAGAAGAATAACTTTATATAATGGTCTAAGCGTCTAAGGAATAAACCTTTCTCTTTCCGTCTTTCAAACCTTTCCCAAAATCACATTGTTTTGAAACAAGCAATATAATTTTAAAAATTTACAAAAAAAAAAAATGATCAACCCTCTCAATGATGAGTAATGGTTTGTGTGTATGTCAGCCTTACGGATTTCACAAAAACCGCAACGATTTGGAACACTAGATTTGGCACAAAGCTTCCTCTAAACTCGATTCAGTACACCTCGAAGCCTAATTTCTCATTTTCCTTTCAGACTTTTCAAAATTAATGTTCAAATTTCACTTATGGGCACTATTACTGTTTTAAAATGTGGTTAGATGCAGGAAGCTCATAGAACAGCTGATACATGATACGTCACTATGATGCAAAAAAGCTTCAAATCACATCCAAAGCAATACATTTGTTTCATATTGCAGCTCCTAATTCGCTTTTTGGAATTGTATTGGCATTGTCGGTTGAAATACATGTATCAAACGTTTAATTTAAGTATCCTGTTGCGAAGCACGGGTTAACCACTAGTAAATGAATAAATAATGAAAGTTTTACATAAGGGAATTTACCCACATGAAAAAAGTAGAACAGTCAATTTCAAAAATATTAACATTAAATAAACAACTAACAACTTCATCTACAATATTATTGATCGATGATGCATACATGATTGACTTGTTTCTGAAAAAAATTCAGAAAATCTCCTCAGAAATTCAGTTGAAGTATTTCTTTTTTGTTGGAGCCAGGTTGAAATGTGAGAAACATTAAAGAGAGCAACCTTGGTTTAACTGATGGACCACCCTCATCACAGCTGGATTCATATTTGATGGATGATGTGATTTGTTCTGAGATGAGGTAATAAGTCTTCAAATCTAGGCCAATGTTTCACGGTGACATTTCTTGCTTCCAACGTCATTAATATTCTTATCAATTTTCTGCACATATTTCTCACCTTTCTTCAGTATATTCCTGTTATAATTGTCTAAATGTGTACGTTACATCTTTTGACATTCTTTAGGAATCGCATTTTCGCTGCTTGTACTCTACTTAGTGAATTCGCTTTATTGAACCAATTTCAGCCCCATGAAGAAGACTATAGGGACTGCCATTAATTTGCAGAATTCTAAGTGTGTCTCTTTTCTTGTTTTGCTCTTCAGGGCTTGTTATATGGTACTAAATATGTGCTGAAATCTCTTCAATTTGAATATATGTCAGTATCATGTCAAAATGTGATATCTGTACCCCTATATCCGAAGTGTGACACTTGCTCAAGCTGAGCTTTTTACAGAACTATTTTATTGTGAACAGGCAATTTTCCCAATACAGCCATTTTTTTCTTGTTTTCTGCTCAGACATGATCATAATATTGTATTCTTTTGAAATCTTATACATGAACACAGCTAGTGATTATTAACAGACATCACATCTATTTTGATTCAGACATTTTTATACTAGGCATGTGATATTCGAGGATGTTATTCAGGATCAAACTTTGGAATTCCAGAGCCATATGAATTAATGTGCTCATGATGAATGGCTTTTCACGTCCCATGTCGTCTTGGTGTTGTGTTGAACTAATGAATAAATGAGAAACCTGGCGTTGTCATATTTGACAGAAAAGGTGAGCGCATAAGAGTACTGTAATAACAATTCATCTATCACAGCAGCAGTGATGAATTTATCAGGGTTGTGATTAAACCAAAGTTTCAATGGTGGAGTTTGCTGATGACTGCGATGATAGTAATGATGATGATGATGTTGTTGACTACAATTATTGAAATTATGATGGTGTTGTTGCTATGTGTGCAGTGCGATGGGGGTTGGTGTAACTATTATGTAAACGAGTGAAAAGAAGGGTGAAGTGTAAAGTAAAAAGGAGAAAGAAGGGAAAGAGACAGAGCGGCGCCAGTCTAGAGGCGCGCTACGCGGTCTTATTGATCACACATTCATTTCCATATTTCCCAGAGGCACGCCATGCGACGTTGCCTGCCACGGTATCTGCAGCCAGCTGTGGCCCTCTGGCCACTCAACAGGCTTTTTATTTGCAGCCGAATTAAAAGAGCACATTATCTCCTCTACTTTCGTCCTTCACACTCTACTCCTCTTCCTCATCATCGCTCTCCTGCTCTTCCACATTCTTAAACCTCTTTCCCCCCTACATATTCTTCCTTTCTCAATTCCTCCTCCTTATCCTTCGCTTCCTCTTCCCACTTTTCTCATTTTGCCCAATTTAACCAATTCTTTTTCTTCTTCTTCAATCACCCATTTTCTTCACAATTTTTTCTTCCACTCAATCGTTTTTCCTCTCCATTCCCGCTCACTCTCTTTCTTCATTTTGAAACTTTACTCTCCTCCTTTTCTATCTTCTTTTTTGTTTTCTATGTTTTACATTTTCCACTTTCTCATGCAGATGAAGAGGTTTCATGCATTTCTTTCTTGCTAATGTAGCCCACATGAGTCTGATTGTTATATATATATATATATATATATATATATATATATATATATATATATATATATATATAACGAGGTTATAGTTAATTTCCAATTTTCATTTGAGCATGGCTTTATGACTTATTGGCCACATTTTCAACAGTAGCCTACTATTGAATACATAACAGTCCAGCTATATTTCAGATTATTGCTTTCTAGGTGGAAAGCATGAGAAGTTGAATCTATTTTAAAACACTCAAGTTAGATAGAACCTCTCAAAAAACCTTTAATGTAACTTTAATGATATCCGAGAGAGATTTATACACGGAGACTGCTGTATTATAAACTTGTAAATACAAATTGGAAGCTTGTTAGAGTTCTGATTGAGTCACCACAGTAAACTAACCATTTTCGATTATGTGCTCAGATTAAGTGCTTTGGACAGTGCAAAAATTAAGTGTTTGTTGAAGTTCAGCCTGAGCAGATGAAACATTTTCGACTGTGTGTTTCACACAGTTATGTAACTTGAGATGTCATCCCACCCAGAAAGCATTACTGACGGAGACAACTGCTGTATTATCTTCTCGCTATCCTTAATGATCTCTGAGTTTGCATATATTTACTCTGTTCAGAACAAAAGCGTTGGACCACTTGTCAAGTTTGTGTAGCGGAGTCCCACCGGCATTAATCCAGCTAAAAGCAGGTGCCGGGGCCTCTGATGGGTATTTACATTGCAAAACATTGAGGGCCAACTCTAGTGCTCCACGGGGGAGCAACGAGCGCATTAACCCAGCTCTCCCCCCACCCTTCGAACATTCGGCCACTCTCTTGTTCGGCCACCCGCTCATTCGTACTCTCATTCAGCTCACTGAATGCAAGGCGCCCTGTTATTAGGATCAAGTGGATGCTTAAAAAAACCCTTTCCATCACATCTATCAATGCGTTTTATGAGATTTCTCATACGCTCAGACTATTTCAATCATTGATATAGCCAATCGAGCGCTCAATCAATCTTCACACCATTAATATTCATGCGCTCCTGATTCAAATGGAAACCGCTTAAAGCGATGTAATTGCTTTGGAAGTGATTGAAATTTTCGATATTCAATCAAGTGACAAACAGCCTATAAATTACCTCAATGTTTATTAATTTTATTAATTTAATAATATTTATAAGCATAACATATACCGTACAGTAGTGCTGAGCTGAGCTATTAGGCCTAATCATTTAAAAAATGTTGATGATAAATGAACATTCAGTTCACAATAGCTATTTTATTATAGATGAATACTGATGTAGCTGTTTTTCAATATCAACTTTATTTATATTACCCTGGAACTTTCATGTAACGAAATCGATTATTCAAAAGAAATTTCTTCAAAATATGTTTACTTTATTAAGAGGTTGTTTCGCTAGGATTGCGATGCCAAGGAAAACTATAAAATATCTTTTTATAGAGAATTTCGTTACATTTAAGTTCGACTGTATTTAATACAAATGCTTTTCATCAGTGCAGACAAATATTATTTCAAATTTTTGGCAACATTTTTGATAATAATTCAACATGATGGTGCATCATGCATAAATGATCTAAAATATAATTACTCAAAAATATAATCTTCTGGAAGAATTTATTTTCACCTTTTCATTCCGTAAAATTAATAAATATGTTTCTGGCATGCTATATCCACTATTTCCACCCAAAATGCTAAATTCTAGAGGATATTAAATATACGGTAGTGCTGAGCTATAAACGATTAATTAGGCCTAATCATTCAACAATATTTAACGATGAAATGAACTGTCAATTCACAATAGCTATGTTGTTAAAGCTGTATACTGGTATAGCTGTTTTTAAATATCAACTTATAAATTTTTATTACCCTGGAGCTTCCAGGATAGTTGTAAAATGCTAATAAATAGATTCTTCATACTCAACATACCGGTACCTTTATTTCCATCCTCATTAATTTTGTCAATTGGTTTTATCTTGTGGAAAGTTGTGAGAGGGCAGAGTAGTTTTTAGATTTTTTCGCTAGTTAGGGAATGAGCCCACGCTCCCCAGTCTCCTACCCATTCATACACCCTTACCTACCAACACGTAATCCAACTTTTTGTAATCTGCATGATTTCGAATCTCAAGAAGAGAAATTATGCGAGGCAAAAATAATAATTCATTAGGCTATTACATCTTTTATTTTTTCAGTCATGAAGTAATTTTAAGTTTAATTACTTCAAGTAAAAAATTAATATTGTATAGCGATTCACAATTTCAATCTCGTAGCTAAAAGTAAAATAATGTAGGGTCCCTTAATGGCATTATATCCATAATAAACATAAGTGATCTATCCAGATACGTCATTTTAATGAAACCTGTTTTTAAATTATGTTATGTAGATTTCTGCTGAACATATGCTCTCAAATTCCTGGAAATACAAAATGATATCCTTTTTCATTTTTCTAACAATATTCCGGCAAACAAGCAGAAGTAAAAAATAAGCCCCATTAACCCTAATAAAATCACATCCAACTGGTCAGCTCGTATCTTTAAAGTTTATGATGTAATTTATTCGCTTTAAAAGTAAAATTTATAGTGCTGAATCCTTGTGTTAGTGGACACTAACAAACTGTACGTCACGGAATAACATTGGTTTATATTTAGAGCTAACGATCAATAACTGGTAAGATGACTGACCGCTGTTACACAGCATTGAGTTACATTGGCTGAAACCTCATACTGAGTGAAACTCACTGACTTTAAATTCTAACTTTAAACTCACTGAAACTTAATACTAGCTGTAGAATCTATCAATGTCCCTTTTTAATTAATTAGATTTAATATATTTTCAGAGTAATATTTCGTACATTCGAACATTGTTGTTAATATTAGAGTTAACAAGGGTAGAGTAGGACTACAATCTCACATGATAGAAAATAAATGAAAAATGACTGAGCTCCATAATTGAAATAGATCCTTACATTTTAAAACCTGTTTATTGATAATATTCTTATATTAATACTACTGTGATGAATTCAAATTTTAAGATGGCTATGCATATGCTGACAAACTCTTAGAAACGAATTGAAAGTAGTCATGTTAATTAATGTTCACATCATAATAGAAATTGAACTTGCAAGATACTTGTGGGTCACAGTCTTAACAGTTTAGTGAGTTTGAAAGTTGATTATAACCTTGCATCTGATCCAATTAGCACTTGAATGAGTTAAATTTCAAGCAAATTGATTTGTGAAGGAACAGTGGGAGTTGGTAGAAATCATAGAAGAAACTTGTGTCACATATGGAATAGAAAAACCAAATAAGAGAATAGATAACGAAAACAAGTAAAATAAAACGGGAGGAAATGGGTGTGCTGTCGTACGAATCACAGTAAAGAAATGAATGGGAAATTATGTAATTGAGTGAGCTAGTTGTCAGTTGTCAGAATAATTCAGTTCCGGTTCCCATCAAGTCTGACCTTATTCCTTCCCTAATTCATTCGAATAAGATTACAACGATTTATTTTCTTTACCATTTTTCAAATTAATCGAGTGTCAAGAAATGAGGCATAGTGTTTCCTCCAATTTTCTAATTTTAATAATTCCATAGAATGTTCTGAATTGATGAATTTCTTTATATTGATACTTTAGCTTGCTTTTCCTATTGGTCATGTTATTAGAGCCTTGAATTTAATTCAAGCGCCTTCAATCTGAATACTAGATTTAAATCTAGATGACTAGGAATATTAAGAAGTTTGAATTTTATTTATTGAAAGTGCTAATTTTTTTTGCATAACCAAATTACAAGGATGAAATCACAATGATGATGATTAATACTTATTAATGATTTTAATGTGTCCATACTGAATATACTGAATGAAGGAACTATGTAGATAACTAACTATGTTGATCAAATAATAATAATTATTTATGTAATAGCAGAATTCCAACATATAATCAACGCTGCAATGTACCACCTGAGCATTTCAATACAGGAGAGAAGAAAGATTTCTCATTCAATGTACTTCAATAGAGAACGATCACACTCCAAATTTATCATTTTTCTTCCACTCTGACACATGGGCAACTTATAATATCGTATGACATCGTATACTGCCAGAGATAACCTATTTTGATACTCGTGTGATATCTCAACTACCGTTCTGAAATACTTATTGTAACAGTTGTATTCTCAAGGCAAGTGTAGTTTTATTTTCCACTAGAGATTTTTGTTCTACCGTAATGATAACAGTAAGACATGACTAGAGAAGAATGTACCTGATGAGTGAGCGTCGTAGCACGAACAAAGGGCTGCGTTGCCGTGGCAGTGAAGCAGTATCGAATAATGAAAGTACAGCCGATCTCTTGAAGGGCGCAGGGAACACTAGCATATAATGTGACCAGACGAAAAGGGCCAAGTCACAAGCGGTGTGGCCCTTTAGGACTGCGCAGTCTCATGGACTTAGAAGGCAAATCGACGTTTCTAGCACTGGGTGGCAACTCACGCGTTTTTACCTCTCGCAAGCGTATTGCATGCTCAACATTCCTGATATGGCTCCTGAAAGACGATTCCTTACTTCAAATTTGTGTGAGCCCTGTAAAAAATAACATTGAACAAATGAGTTTATTTACAACAAAATATAAATGCATCAATGATACACTTTTTATAGAAAGACGAAAAATTTGAATTCACATGAACAGCAATTGACAACTTTTACTTTGTTTGGTGCGTTTCTGAAAGCTACTTTGATAAGTAAGTTTTGCTTTCAAATACAGTACTGCACAAATATTATATAGTCCAGTATTGATACAATATGACTATATAGCCTAATATGAAATACAGTATTTCAATAGAATGGTGTAGGCCTATGTACTACAGAGTGATCATTAAGTATCAGAAAGTAATCAAATAGTGAAAAAGTTGACCAAATATATTCACAAGCATTGATTATTGTTAGTAAGATATACGTAAATTACTTGAATTTTCACATCACATGTTCAAAATGGCTGCCTTCTCATGATATCTCAACTACCATGGCTGCCTTACTCAGGCCTCATATTGATATCTCAAAATGGCTGCCTTACTCAGGCCTCTGAAGAGTGAGTTGCTGGCTTCTGGCAGGTCACAACTGAAGCCAAGACTGGCTCAATCACTGGAGTGACAGTGGGGTCACCAATGGAGTTCAGGAGGGCAGTGTGCGATCTCTGGGGCAAGTTAGGCAAGTTATGGCAAGTTAGGTTAGGTTACTGGCTTGATTGCTGGAGTGACAGTGGAGTTAAAGTGGTCAGTTGAGGAGTCTATACGCAGAACCTACAGTATATGGAGCTGAGATTGTGCAGATGGGATGGTGCCAGGTGACAGGAGAGTTGATTCCATGAGTGACATTCATGAAGATTTGTGGCTAACTTAGTTGACAGTGGCACTCATTGGCTTGAGTGGGTTGGCTGGTGTGGCCTCTGTTGGCCTGGCTGGTGGTGGTCACTGTTGGCACCTTCATGAAGCCACTGGTGGTGTGGTTGCTGTGTTGTGTTGAATTCCTATTTTCTTGGCTGGATAAGTGGATATTTCAATGGCCTGGATGGGTCCCTCCAGTGTTGGCATTTCCCTGCTGTTGCCTTTGTTGGATTGGCAGTAGTATAGCTAACAGCTAGCACTAGAGATGCTGTCCAGGGAGGCAGGATCAGCCTCCTGATTGCCCAGGTAGGGCATAGTCCTGAGGCCTTAGTTGGTGTTATCAGCAGTGGTGAGACCAGTTGGTGTAGGAGCCACCAGGTCTCCTCACTCCTCAAAAAGGGTTGTGAGCAAGTCAGCAGGATCAGAGGCCAATTCCCCAGACCAAGGCTCTTCTTGATGCCCAGGCTGTAGGGCTCAGGAATAGAGTCAGCTGTTTGGACTCCACCAGTGCCAACCATGTTTCTTGGCTTAGCACCAGGGTTCAGAGCCATCCAGTCAGCATCACTACCCAAGAGTAGGAGCTTCCCTCACAAATCCCGAGCAAGTGGCCAGCCAGCTGAATTGGCTACTGGCAGGTCAGCTGTGCTTCCCCCAGTCACTTATCTGGTAGTCCCAAGCCATTGGGTCACTCATTGGCATCAGCACTGTATATGTCTCCCAGCGCAAACCCTTGGCATAGGGTAGCTAAAAGGAAACACAACTCCTTTTGTTCATAGTCAGCTGTGGCTTTTCTCCAGAGTGGTGTCTGCTTCTACTTGAATGGCTCTAACTTCTTGAAACTTCTAAGTCATGGTTGAGAGAACAAGTACAAGTACCTTTTTGGGGTTCAATGAGTCCCTCTTTTAATACCTGCCAGATAAGGTCGCTATGCTGTGATTGGCTGGTGGGCGGGACAATAGTAAACATTTATACAAATTTTCCCAACTTGAAAATTACTCTGTATATAACTAATTCACATTATTATCACTACTTTTATAACTATCAAAGTAATTCAATATATGCTACTCTTGAGAATATTTGAATATAAACTTATTGAAGCTACAATATTAGTAAAGCATGATATGTAGTATTAAGTAATACTAATAGTAGTATAGCTTGATAAATTCCAAACATCTAAATGCATAAAGTACAAAATTCCTATGAGATAGATTCAGTTGAGTGGTTTCAATTGGAATTCTGTCATCAACAAACATTCAATATAAAGTTGAATAGCAGTTATTTTTTTCAAGTGCTATAAACAATAATCTCTTAAATTTGAGAAGGCCTCATTATCTACAAGAGTAAGGGAGGATGAGCTGCAATTTTGTGTATAACTTAGTGGTTTAATACTGAAACTAATTGCCAAAGGACAATTGAATAATTTCTGTTATGGTACACAATAAATAACTCACATGACCAAAATAAATTGGCTATTTTGCGCACATGCTAGTGTGGAATATAGTGGACTAGTAATCAGACAAACCATAAACTGTGTTATTGAAAAAGTTCTTTCAATAAGAAATTTCACCATATTAGTATAAATTTAATGTGTGAATGCTATATGAGATAGAACTTAAAATTTGCATGCTATGGAACTTCTGCCAGTATGATAAATCATAGGCCCTAGATAATGTTCGCTTAGCCCATCCAACTCAAAAATTCATAAAATGAGAGTTATAATATAAATTATTTAAAAAATATATATTTTAAAGAATCATTTGTGTTTTGAATAACTACTTTTGGGCTGGCCTTGAACTTTCTTTCTTGTCCTTAACAAGAATTATCTATTACTGGTACCGTACTCATTCCATAAAGGAAAATAATACACCTTAGAAGTTATTGTTTCAACATTTAAATATTTATATTCAAAAATAACAAACGTATTTCAAGCATTTATTTCTTACAATCTGCAAAAGTTGGAAAACAATTCTATTGATCACAGAAAGGCTGTTCATTTCTCTTTTATTTCTATGAACGTCAATTATCTTTCTATCTTTTGTAGTTTAGTAAAATAAATGATTGGAATCTGTTTCTTCTTTTTGGATAATCCTAAACATGCATATAATCAAGGCAAAATGACCATATATTTTGTTGATGAATAATGCGGTTTATAACAGCGTAGCCTCCGCATCACTGTTCCCTCGTACATATGTTTGCTGGCTGTGATGCTGCGGCAAACCAAGAAAAGCAAGCTGCATATTTGCAGGCTTATTTTATCAAGCCTGAAAGTTGAAAGTTACGGAGAATCTGGCCGACGAGTCGCTCTTCAACTTGGTCGAGGCATCTGTCTGAGGTCGTCCTGCAAATCCCATCTACGAGCCAAGTTTCTGCTGAGGGATGAAAACTTTTCCCTGCTGCTATAGCACAACTCAACTGCGGAAGTTTGCTCTTGCATTTTATTCATTCTCTGAATAAATAGTAGGCTGTCATTGCGTTTATGGAATAATAGAGAGCATTTCCTGGCAAAAAGTCACGCCTGGAAAGGCACAAGTCCTAATAGCAGGGGATCAAAAGCAAACTTGTCTGATTAAAATTCGTGATCAAAAGTATTCGCTCGTACGTACCTTGAATGAACTCATCAGAAGAAAGTCAAGTCTGTTAACCAAGAATCAGAGTTCTACTCATCAAATTCAACCAATCGGAAACCTTCCATCATTATCAATCAAAATTGCAGGTTTTTTTGTATTAACAACAATTCCATGCAAAGATTGGAAGGGTTGTTTGCTAAAAAATGGCTAGCCTAGCAGGAATGAGAAAAATTAAAAAAAAAATGCCAATCAACCTTTCCTGTTATTTAAAAGATAGTGATAAAAGAATTTCATTTCCAATAGATCTAAAACTACATAATATACATAAAAGACCACATCTGCCACTACAAAATAATTACAATTTTTCAATGGATCAACTTTTTATGGAAATTACTCTATTTGACTATATGGCATGCCATGTTTTAGAGTGGTAATGGTAATGTTACAAATGCAAAACAAGCACTCGTTCTAAGTACATCGTTTCCATTCATAGACAAACGTGACTTGTAATCTGAATCTGCATCTCTCGCACTCTCATGCTCAATAAATTGAGCTTCTTGATAGTTCTACAAACTTTCAGGTCATGTTGTTGGAATGTTCTACTAAATTCAATGACCTTCCATGGATTACTCAAAGCATTGAGTTGCTTTCAGTACTTGGAATGACAACTTTTTTAGAAGTCCACGTACCAGTGAATTTATTTTTTACAAAGCTCGCATGACAGATTGTGTTGCAGATCTCATGAGAGACAATCCAGTGCCGTTGGAGTAAACAGCGCTCGATTTCAGTGTAAAGTGCAGAGACAAGTGTTTACTAAGAGCAGCTTACAAGAGCAGCTTACTAAAAGTTGAAAGACGTTGTGTCAAGAGATATTATTTGGGACTGTCAAATAACATATTGTACTGTGTTTTGTAAGTGTTTAGTTGTTCTTTTTTTAAATTTATTTCTACATTATTGTACAGTTTATTGGACTCTTGTTTATTTTATTATTGATCGGCCTATAATTAATAATTTATCAATTCTTGCAAATAATTACTGAAAATAAGTTTTAGCTTGTCATTTGCTGATCTGTTTTTCTTTATTAATTGAACTTGCAATAATTAGTGTGTGTAAATAGACTAATTTGTGTAAATAAAGTGCAATTGTGAACTTTAGTGTTGCCAGCCTTATTTTAGCCATTAGAACCCGTAACAGTAATTTGAATGCAATTTAAAATATTTTACGTGTTGAAAAAGATTACAATACACATTTATAATGTCATATCCTAGAGTTTCAGTCTCCACATAGGTTCTTTTTATTTAAACATGAATTTCAATTAGCATTTTATCTTTTAGCCTTGAACAAATAATAGATTAACCCAATATTAAGATTTGGTAAAACAAAAGTTGTGGAGAATTAAAAAAAAGTGCTTTACGGTTTTAGCAACTATAGATAAATAAACACCCCATAAGAAGCTATTCGTTCAATACAGTTTCGTCCAATGACCCTCTTATTGAAACTGTTCAATATAATTTTAACTGAATATTTATAGACTGAAATTGATTGATGATATATTCCATAATAACTGGTAAAGTATTTTGCCAGTACTAGTACCTGTATTTTGCTGACTATACTTACTTTTCTCTTGAATGTATTTTCAGTCATCATCCATTATTCTTATTAGTCTTATTAGGAGTGAACAGCAATCTTGATAAAAATGAGTAGAACAGTAGTTTTAAAAAAATAGCAAGTTTCATAGAAGATTGTTGAATTAATTAATCATGGGAATTATATTTAGTGACTGAGGATATTTATTGTACGTAAATCATAATTTGTATGGTTTATACTTATATTTTATAGATGCGGTGATTCATTCTATTGGCGGTCAGAGAAGTTGAAAATCCAGAACGCCGTACATATGCAATAATTATTGTACAGATGTCGGGATGCAACCCAGTTGTCATGGTAACATGGCGCCAGATCAGTCTAGACAACCAGTATCGCAATATTATTGTCCTGCACTTCCATTAGAGAAAAGCTAGTAAAGCTACACAGAGCTGGTCGAGGCTACAGACTTGAAAAAATAAATTTGTAACTAACTTCTGATGTGATCTTTTTTTCATTTCCTTATGTCTGGAAAACCTTGTCAATTTGCTGAATCTTCCAATATTCAGGTTTCCACACCAATGAAAGTTATAATCTGAAAGAAAATACTATAATTCAATCATAAACCAGTAGAAAACTACATAAAAATGCACACTGTTTTGAACACTATTAAGAAAAGTAAGGAATTACTACAAAAACATAAAAGTTAATGCCAAAGTCGGTTGTAATTCAAATACATCCAAACGAACTCAAAACTACCCATTCCAGTCAAACTAGATACAATTATGGATGCATTCAAATATTATAAACTGACAAATTACTTATACAGGAACACGGCCCGGAGCAGAGGAACGCAGTTTGCTATAAGCATAGCTGTGTCACTCTTATTAGATCTCAGCCAGAAATGAGTAGGCAGCAATTGAATGTACCAATACATTTCAATGAATCAAACCTCAACCTCACTTCCATTTGCAGAGTATCTACTTAGGTGCTTCACGGAAAGTAATGCCGTGCTGCGAAACTCAGGTTGAAAACTAAAAGTTCCATCTCAAATATTCGTTTATTAAAGTTACTCTTATATGGTATCCCAAATTGACGAAAGCAGCACTCTTGAAGTATTCAGGAAAGGTTTCAAAGTTTGACAGATATATAACTTTTACGATTATCTTACTTTGAGTCACCTCTCGTGTATCCGTTCAGAAACTAAATAATTTCTAAACTAACGTCTCTGTAGATGACAAGCTCTCACAAAGGACAACTTTGTACATCTTGGAAACTGTGATACACAACGGAAATATATTTCAGCATATCCCTTAGTAATCTAGAGTAACGCATCACTTCTCTACGGAGTAAAATACTTCAAACTCAAATTTTGATCATAGTGTAGCGAATATGAAATTGGAGTGAATAGAGAGGAAGAAGGCACAGCGGTTCTTGGAATTATCTGCTATGTAAATGTTTACTTTCAAGCAATCAATTACTCTGCTTTTGACACTATTATAGTGTTTACTTGGTAATTTGTAGAATGTTCTAGTTGTTAATTAAACATTAATGGAATCTTTTCGAATATTGTAGAAATTGCTAGTTTCTTTATTTATTTATTTAGAAGTTGACAGAAAATTCGAGAGATATCTCAATTATGAAATTTTATATAAATAGAGGAAGTCTCTTGTAAATGAGTTCAGTCTTGTCTGTAATTCGTCAGGATAAACAAGTGTGACAGTTAAGTAGTTCAGTTATTGTTCTACGTTGATAAGTTGGAGTAGTGACAGTTCCCGTTAATACAGACAGTACAATCCCGTTGGCGCTATTACAAACCATCTAAGGAACTTTTATTGTCTGTAGTGATAATTCTCTTAATAGTTCAATAGTGATAATTCTTTTACCTATTACTTGTGCGTAAGTTAATTGTTCTTCCTCGACGATTCTTCTCGAATATTATTGGACAGTTTATTGTACAGTTATTATTTAATATTAGATCGGCCTTTTGACATTTAGTGATTGATTTTTGTTCAGTTTATTGAAAACTCATTATCAGTTGAACAATATCGTTTTATCTGTTTCTGATTGCTTATTTTTGTGTAAGAAATCACTGAACAGTGTGAGTTGTGAATTATTTGTGTTAATAAAGTGCGAGTGATAAATTTAAGTGTTGCCAGCAATAGTATACCCTAATTTCCAGCTTCTTGCCTTGATTGGAATTTAATTAGAATTAGTATCAGTGATTAGTACGCGACTCTCATTAGCTCTTTTTTTGAAAGTGATTATGTAAGTATTTCAAATGCAAATATTTGTATTCAGTAACATAGCGTGCTATTTGATTGAATTGGTAACAGTAATATTAGTAATATCAATTCAATTCAATAGTGTTCGATTCAATAGGTAGTATAAATTACAAATTTGCCATGTTACAAATTTATAAAAAGCACCTTCAAAATTTAGTTGTGATAAAATGAAATGTGATTGAGAACAAAACCAACATAAGTCGAATTACGGTCTATGTGAGAAGAAAAACCATTGAATCATAAAAAAATATGATCAAATTATTATTGTTGTTTCACCTTCGATGACTATCAATGTTATAGCCAGAAAACACAAAATCTTAAGTTAAAAATGCTTGATAGATATTTGAAAGAGCTCCCTGAGAGGAAATCAAGTCAGTTCTGCTGTGAATTGACAGGACATTACTAATCAAAGATTCGGGGACTCTCCCTCAAGAAATCATCGAAAAATAATACCTCCGAATCCACATTTTATTTCTCTAAAGTTCCAATTCAATAAACATGCAGTATCATCAGAATGAGACTTTATGTCTTCAGCATGAAGTTCAATCAATTTGCTCAATTCAGCTTTATTTTCTTTGTCCAGAAAACCCAATAGAACAACTGTAGTTGAATCCTTCAGAATTGTCAGTTATTCACGCTAAATACAAAGTCTACAAAGCATGAATTGAATATTTTTAGAAAAATATTGCGAGCTGGTCAGAAACTGGAGTAGCTTACCGTAATCCAGATCGAAAGACAAATTGAACCAACAAATAAGCTAAGCAAGAGTCCTTATCGTGATAATCATCGATGCTATTAGAATACAGTTAGTAAATTCTAGTAACTGTTAGAACATATATCATAGTATCATTTATAGTATTTAGTGTTTTTAAAAATTCCAAGTTGAGAGAAAGAGCGTTTACATCTCTGACAACAAAGGTGAAAACTATTATCATGAGTTATTGCATTAGAACAACAACTGTATGTCACTGTAAGGTGTGGCCTGGCCCGTTGGACGTGTCCAGCAGTCCCCCGGTGCGCCCACCTGGTCTGGCACATTAACAAAAAAAAGAATATTATACATTCTACTCTAATTTGATACCAATACCTCTCCTCGCATTTGTTTCAAAATATTGTTCTGCGTACCAAGTTGTACATCAAACGCTTATGTGAAGGTGATGATCCAAAATGAAAATACAACGAATGAACTAGCGGGATGTCACCATAGGCTTGCACCCATGGACGTTTCAAGAGGGCCCCAATTTGGGGGTTGGAATATTATTGTATCCTCTGAAAAAATCTCTAGAGACTTTACGAAATCATCGTCTATAATTATCAACTTATAATCTGTGAAATATACACCTTGCGGAAAATATCCCAGAGGATAACAATTTTTAGCAATTTAAATATTTTAATTTTTATAAGTTTATATCTTCAATTAAACTAATTTCAATTCGAAAAAAACGTTATTTATTATACAGTGCGTTCATTAAGTCGCGCACATCAAAAAGGTTGTGAAGTAATGTATTTTATTTGGTATTATTTATTTATTATTGTTTTAAATTTTAAAAACATATATACTTATATGCATACATATATACTTATTTCCAACATTTTATGTCTTATGACATATGTTCAAAATGGCTGCCTTGTTCATTAATACAATAATTCGTTTTACCACGTTTGTTTACACTTTGTGGAGTACGCCTACACTAATATTGTTATTCTCCTTGTAATGTTCATTTTCAGTTCATTCAGTGTATGAGGCCTATTTTTATAAACCCTTCCTTTAAGATAACCCCTACAGGTAAAAATATGGAGGCATTAAGTACTGGTAAAATACTGTTCAAGAAGAAACACTCGTTGATCTTGGGAAAATTACATGTCTACCTTATTGTAATCTAAACAAACAATACTAATACTGCACACCTGTTGTAACCTGTACACACAATAATGGGCTTTACATCTGTTGTTTATTACCAGTGGTGCTATCTTGCGTTAGCCACTAGAACTAATATAGATAGATAGATAGATAGATAGATATTAAGCATCCACTGGCCTCCCATCATGGGGGCATCTGGATTTGTCCAATGTTAAATTTAAAATGATTATTTCCATTCAGGCTATATTAATTATGATTTTTATAATAATCTCTATATTCTTGGCTTGAATAGAAACCGCAGTCCTCTTTCTAGCTCTCTCTTGAAAACCTCTCTAAATTTTTTGAAAGGAAGGCGTGGCTGGTAAAACATTAAAAAGTTGAACTCCTGGATTTCTAACACCATTTGCATAGAGAAAATATAGAAAACATACTATTTACAGACTTGTTTATTTGGATATGCGCGACTTAATGAATGCACTTCAAAATCTAGCAATAAGAATTTTTTTCATACCTAAAAAAGGTTTAACAATTTAATTTTTTATGATATAATTTTTGTCCACAATTTTTCATTAAAAAGATCATTTGAAAGAATTTTGCCCTTTTTCACACAATGGAGTGTTTTCACTAAATAGTTCAGAGTGATTTAACGGTACGAGGGTATGTATAAGTATTAATATTTTAAATACAGAGGGGGGGGGGACATTTTCGTCGCCGGCACCCATAGAGTCAAGCCCTGCGCACGCCTATGGATGTCACCATTTATGGCACTATTTAGACTACGGTATGGGTACGTTTAAGCAAACGATGAAGCGTCGCTTCATCGAACAACTTCAAGCAACTTGACTTTCTCTCTTAGTCAACTATCTCACTCTCTTAGCCTATATGTTAAATTTAATGTGCTTCTGGGGGATTCTAGCTTTTTCTAGATGAATCTATTAGTCCTAAACAATGAAAGATCATTGTAATCCATCTTTCTCAAAGCATGTATGTATCTAAATAGTAGTATGATAGTAAGACTAACATCAGGGGCGTAGCAATGGGGGGATTATCGGGATACATCCCCCCCCCCCGAAATGTTGTAGTCATCTTTCACAATACTATTAACTTACAGATTAAATAGAAAACAGTTAATACAAAAATAACCGTTACTTTTATTTAGCACAAGAGTTTGTCACGGCGGGAATCGTAAAAGTATACATTGCTATTATGGTACTCTTACTCCACCGCGGCATGTACAGTTTAGTGAGCAATGTGGCAATGCAGTCCTTTCGAGTGGTGTCTGTCACTGACTCTTCCAGATCGGAGATATATTTAATTTAACTTGACAATTGCTTTAATTGAAATATCCAAGTAAAAATTACTTTAAACTGCCGAAAAAATCATCATAAAAATGATAAATATTAAACAAATGTCTGGGGGAGGGGATCAACTTGGGGGATTCCATTCCCCCCACACCCACTGGTATCCCCCCCCCCCCCGAAGTTCAATCCTGGCTACGCCACTGACTGACATACATACATCGTAGAACTATAAACTTAGTTTATAAGTTTATAGTTCTATGACATACATACACACACACCCTATAGTCTCTCTTATTTAGCACTATGAAAATAGCATTATCTAAGTTTACTACAGTATCTATGTGATGATAATTTTTGGTTCTAACCACTCAAATGCAAAATTTGTAAATTTACATGAATAAAGAAAGATA
This sequence comes from Conomelus anceps, assembly GCA_948455865.1. Classification (NCBI taxonomy): domain Eukaryota; kingdom Metazoa; phylum Arthropoda; class Insecta; order Hemiptera; family Delphacidae; genus Conomelus; species Conomelus anceps. Next base: position 51,696,575 of record OX418218.1, on the reverse strand, counting down.
ATGTAATTTAATTATATAGTTACCCATTTTTAGGCCCAGTTCAGGGAATGATTCAACATACGATAATGATGACACTTGAAACCAACTACTAAAGAAGATAGCCGGAGATACCAACATCATGGAGAGAGCAAAAGTTGATGAACTTTCAATCTCTTCGGAAATCATCTCCAATTTTCCAATGGAGTAGTTGGCATCTGCAAAAAATTAAAAAGTGAATTGAGAAAAACAAATCTATGGGAAAATAGGTATGGTAAAAAAGGTAAGGTGAAAAGTTCTTTCTATCTGCATCTACTGTGATCACCTTGATATTATAGTAGCATACATCACACAAATCACTTACTCTAAATAATTTTCTAAGATCGCAAATGAAACTGGGTTGCCTTTGGGTGAGGTTGAACTGCTGGTTATGAAGGCCCTAGCTCAATAACCTTCTGTTAGTTACAAATAAACTTAACTATAATAGAATTTATGTTATTGGCCAGCAAATAACATACATTTATTTGTAAAATTTGAAGGACCTCATCATACAATTATTATAGAGATCTCAAGAAAGTACAAGAAATAGATAACATTAATAGGCGCATATCATTATTAATTAAAGACAGCAGCTATCAATACAATAGAAAGATCATATTGCATATGACTAGGTAATATGAATCTTGGAAGCTGACCAGATTCCACACTTGAGCACAATTATTTTTTTTTAAATCCCTTCATCTTCTTTTTAAACTCATCTTTGGGTAAAGTTTTTGTTTCCAGGGGCAATTCATTAAATAAAACCACTGTTGCTCTTTGTTTAGCCCCACTTTATATTCACCTAGATAATAAATGATCATCCTAGATCCCTAGTCCAAAAATGTTGTACTCGTGACTGTCTACTATCTGCTGTGGAACTATTGTTTCATAAACCAAAGAAATTTATTAGAAAAAGTAATTACATTATGACGTATTGGTGTCTAGAAGGCATAAAAAAATAACAAGACACAAATAATTTTAATAGCCTTCCAATGTTGTTATTGTTTTGAAAGAATTGGCACTACAATGAATCGTCACACGTTACATCACACGAAGCAGTGGTGTACCTAGACGGCCAGTCTGTGTGGGGGGGGGGGAGGGATGACCAAGTAATTGGAGCGGGATAGGCTCCAGACACTACAATCATACAGAATAATAAGAGGAGAAGAAGGGGTTCCCTAACATTAATTCAAGACTATAATGTATATTATTTATTTTAAAGTGTACCCCCGCAGGAATTTTTTTGAATAATAATCCTTCTAAAACCACATCCTAAGCGATTCTAGAAAAAAATTAATCCATTCTAACCCAAATTATGTGTCAAATTTCCATCTAGTTTTTGCATCATTGTCAGTGGGAGATCCAAACTCTCGAGCAAAAATGTATTGTTCAAGTTTATGTATTGTTGGCCAATTTTTAAAGCAGGCCTATTTATAACTGTTTTCACTCTGCTATTTTTGATCCCCCACCTCACCTGACTGGGAAACAGTATAGTACCGCACGTAAAAATCTATTTTGAAAGGAGAAGGAGGGGTTTCCTAACAGTTATTCAAGACTTTGTAGCTTGCTTATTTAAAAGGAGGGTTCGGGGTACTCCCACGGATTTTTTTTTAATTATCCCTCTAAAACCACATTTCTATCGATTCAAGATGTCTTTTTTGACTCTTTTGTCAAAAATGATTGTCTCTCAACTATGGTAACTCATGTACTAGAGTAGGTGTGAGCAAAATTTGGGTGAGAGTGCAAATATCTTGGGTAAGTGAGCTCGCATATTATTTGAAATAATGTTCTCTATGCGTTGTCAAACTACAACACAAATTTGATTCAAAACCGTGAAAGCATCAATATTGGTGATTGTGTGGATACACAACTTTGACCAGAGTCAGTGTTTGAGAAAACAATACCCTGTTAAGTTATTCAACTGGAGCTAATCGTAAAAAATATTGGATAATTATGTCAAGTGAAACTTCGCTTAACTGTCATCTCTCGGAACAGGGTCCATGACGGATAACAGAAATACCTTTATATTGGTATAAACACATGTAAAAATGATTTGAAAAAATTATCAAAAATAATTACCGTATAATATACGGTATATTATTATGGGCACTGAATTAAAGATACTTTCGGAAAAGAAATAAAACTATTACGTCAATCAATAGTTTAAGAGACCTTTATTTTTTAGGAAGCAATATTTTCCCTACTTTTTAGGGAAATCCTTTTCAGCATTTTTGCACCTATCCGAACGGGCTACTATAGCGCTTTTGTACAGTCTGCAGGGACCTCTTTGCCTTGGTGTCAGAGGCGATTTCCCACAAATTTCAAGACATCCTCGTTATCCCCTTTTTTGCTCGCTATGCTCTTTTTGTAATGCCTCTTTTATTGAACCAAGCAAATGAAAATTGGAGGGTCCTAGAACAGGGCTAAAAGAAGAAAAATTGTATTTTATTAATGGTATAATGCGTTGTTTAGCTAATTCCACCTCTCATTTTACAATATGCATTCATAATATGCATTGAGATAATTGCAATATACCAATCTTGCAAAATGACTTTTCCTGCTGATGCTTCAGTTTACATTTTTTTCCTGGAAGATGAGTCCATGATTCTCGAACCCTTTGTGCTGATCTATCCACTTGTGAAAATTTCTATTGTTCATACAACTTTCACAGGTCTAGGACAACTCGCCGCGGCTATCTCATGCAAGAAGGACTGATTTCCTCCCATATTTCATTGTTACCGCTTTTCACATTAGATTCATTGATATTTAGATGCAACTAATGATTCGACGTGATAAATAAATGAATTTTTATTCAACCAATCATACAATGCTTCAGTATACAAAAAACACAATGAAAACATGTGCATAGGTAATGAGGTGTTGGTGATGATGATGATGATGAGATATAAATGGCCTTACAGTTTCAAGTGGGTTCCAATTCTGAACCGCTGGGAAGTGATTTTGAAAGGACATAACTGAAAAAAACTAGAAAACCCGAGTCAATTGAAAAACAAAATAGACTTGAAATGAAAAATATTCAGAATGTAAAAAGCAGATAAAAGCAAACAATAGAGGCTCTCATTTAAATCTTCAAATTTGTATATTACAATGATTACAAATTTGTATATTTCAAATTTGATTTGACCTCACATAGCTTAATGTTACATTGCACATTGAAACATGTTCGTAACAATTATTTTAACCTAAAGCACCAAAGCAATATTTTTATTGGCCAAAAGTCATGAATAAAGGCATTTGTACACAATAAAATTTTTCATCAAATAATTACATACAATACATCTTGTCCAAACTTTGACAAGACTAAAAATCTTGGACGAGATTTGAAGCAATTTGATGGACTTTGAAGGGATTCGAAGCAGTTTGAAGCTCTTTTATTTTATTGAATTTCATGAAAAATTTGATCGTGTATAAACGCCTTAAAACGCATAAAAAAAATGGTGTACATATGTGACCACTCATGACACGGAGACGGGTCCGCCTACTGGAGTGTTAATTTTTGTTTTCGCGGCGAGTTGGTACGACGGCGATATGGCCGCGGCGAGTTGGTACGACGGCGATATGGCCGCGGCGAGTTGTCCCATTCCGCACCATATACTTTAGTCATTTTAGATTATAATTATATTCAGCAATCAGAAAACCGAATCTCAGAACGTTGTTTAATTAATGTGGGATTTTCAAGAAAACCCAGCATCATTGAACTTGGTTATAAACAACAAATTTTATTCATTATCTATCTGGATAAAGATCATTATTTAGAAGATGCAAACTAAAAATCCTAAAACTATTAAACATCTACTGTCAATCGTTTCTCTCCAACGCCAATTTATCTCTTCAATTTTTGAATGACCCACGTTGATTCAATCACATCAGATGAAACAGTAGGCTACACAAATATTATTAGAACCTAGACCGTCTACAGGAACGTTCATAAATGTTGAAAAGAATTCATGTTAAGAAATTAGAAACGTACCGGTATTGATTTTCGAACAATTAGCTAGCCTATTTCCAGTGACGGTTTTCAAAGTGTTGCAAATCGCAGTTCTTCTACAAATTGAGTTGTATCTTTCAATCTATCAGAAATGGACCTATACCTATGATGCTATGATATTAAACACTGAAGACATAGGGTTGCGAATTCCAAATAGGATCACACAAATTAAATGCAATATTAGTTTTGACTGCCTTGATTTATTAATTTTTTTTTTTAATTAAATCAATAGTTGGCAATTCAAAATGCTGGTGCCATAAAATTTCCAAAATGCTGGTACCACACATGCCATAATTTTTTTGTTTTGTATTAATATATTTTTTATGTTTTTATTAATTTCACTTATAATACATACTATTTAAGTCTGTTGTTTGCCAGAATATAAAAACCAACTTTCTCGGGTGGATATTTTTTCAATTAGTTGTCAGAACTTGAAGTCAAGGCAGTTAGTTGTCAAGGCAGAACTTGAAGTTGCTGAAAACGAATCTGTAATCAGAAATTTTCTATCTTCTATCTACACGTTAGAATAGAATTTCGAAGATTTAAGCTGCAGCCGCGTTCAGTTTTAAACTAGACACATTTGAAATAAAACTGGGAATCATCACGAGTATGAGAGCTGAGACCGAGACAAGAAAACTAATGGACGTTATATTGAGGTAGATAGATATTTAAGCATCCACTGGCCTCCCATCATGGGGGCATCTGGATTTGTCTAAGGTATGGAATAAGGTTGAAGTATGGAATAATGGATTGAGTTAATTGGGTACATGATTGATTATGATTAAAGACAAAGATTGATAGTCGAAGATTACCGATCAAGTCCGGAGACTGATGGGTCAGCTGACAAGCCTTCAATCAGAACACACATCAACATTAACAGCAATCAGCGAAGTGAATAACGTTGGTCGTAGACTAGTATCGGAACTTAGCAAGTCAAGGCCTACATTTATAACAAAATGCACAACTACATTTTTTCTGAGTAGCAGCACCAAGAACAGGATGCGTTTCTCAATAACATAATAATTTGATGATAGATGTGATAAGACTAGCCGTCTACAAATGAGCTCTCCGCCAGAAAAAAGCATCTTTGCTAAATAGAGTAAAATTTCGATCCCCACTAATGGTTGAGTTATTGGGAGCTTTAGCGGTAAATACGTCTGATTGGCCTACTCAAATTTTTCAACGTCTATGTTAAAGTTACCGGCAAAGCTTCATGAAGGGCGGTCCTGGAGGGGGGGGGGGAGCCGCCATGAGGGTCATGACCACCCCAAATCGAAAATTCACTGGTGGAAGGAGGGACCTTCAGGAAGCAAAAATATCAATGATGAACTGACGAAATTGATAAAAATATTGTTTGAAGTTCATATAAATCTTCATTGGATCTGCACCTTTTCTAGGTATAAATAAACTCTTTTTTTCAATCGTGCTAGGCAGGGGAAGTACCAGGACTACGCTGGGCCTGAGTCACTGCCTTATGTATATATTTCATAATTTGAAAGCTTTTTATTAAACCTCATTCTGCTAGAATTTGTCATCTTTAAGAGTGCAGATTTTTTCAAAGAACCTATTCAACTGTTTCAAAAAAATTAAATCGATATTTAAAAATAATTAGACTATTGTCGCACAATAAAATAAAATAATTATTTGGTCCTATAAAAAATTGGGCTCGTCCGGGATTTGAACCCGGGACCTCTCGCACCCTAAGCGAGAATCATACCCCTAGACCAACGAGCCTTGTTAGTATCTAAATGTACAGTATCATATATATTTGATTCTAAGCCGGTTCGCGAGAAGTGAAAGTAGTTACCACGAGAGTTGCTACAAGGCCAACTGAAGTAGTCACTCTACTCCCTGACTCGCTCTCAGTCACTTTTCTCTCTTTTCGCAAGCTGAAATCTGCCAGCACTGAAATTTGCCAACGTTAATACACAAGATTAAGATAAGTTCACAATATTAGCAGGTATTTATGAAAATTCATTGGAATGATCCATTGATGACCATTTTTTCCCCAACTACTGTAAGCTACGTACTTCCATCCTCCATCAAAACACTACAAGAAATAAGAAATTCACTAGTTACAAATGTGTAGAGTGTATGCAGTGCAGAGCCACACTCTACAGGCTTGTTTAATCTAGATGATTTAGCAAATAATGAAAAATGAATTTAGAAAAAAAATAACTAGAGACATAAATGAAATATTTGATATTTCAACTGCTTTGCTTATAAATTGTGACGATACTTTTGGATGGCTGGCAACCACCAAAAATTTGATTACATCAAAATTGAAGGAGTTACCGTATTATAAGATTGAGAGGATTATTTTTAAAACCGGTGCCACTACCGTTACAAATTCATTAACAAAACCAGCTGTTTTGGCAGGACCATCGATGTTAAACAGTCATACCGGCGATAATAGCGATAGCTTCGATATTATCGAAGTTACATGCATTAAATGGCAATAAATCATATTTAGCGACTTCAAATGTTATTTAAAAGCAGGAATATGATAAATTATTATGTCAAAAATGTTACACATACCTGAATCTCTTCATTCTCGCCAAATTATACGAATAATCTGTTGTTGCTTGCAGGATAACCTTTTTCAGGTTAGATCCACCACCACTAGCCTATAGTATTATAATTATTCGTTGTACAGTGGAATCTACTTGCTCAATATTATTTTTTATGAATTTAAAGTGAGTTAAAATGTATTTTTTATTTATTATTGGCTCGAATTTGATGTTTTCGTAAAAAGTCACAGTCCAAAGCCACGTGGACTTATAATTATCGACTTGTTAAGTAGTTGATGATTAACATCGAAATTTATGTAAACTTAAATGTTAATTTTCTATCTTTAAATTAGTTTTTGGCGTATCTGGTTCTTTTTAAAATTATTTCCGTCATTTATTGCAACCCATATAAACAATAGTACCGTTTTATTTAATTTTTTCTTAATCTAATTCTAACCACATGGGTTGAGCATCGCCAAATTTGGCGTCATATCCTTTGATTTGGCAAAAGAGTGGGGGTGACAGTAACCACTTCTTCATAAAAAAAGAGTACTACTGTGACAACTACAACGACTTGCTCTCCAGACTCCGAAAGGACTAGTTTGTCCACTATTTGTCATTTTTGTGTTGAACGTAATTTTTGTTGTGTGTCAAATTTCCGGATAAATTATCAATAAGCAAGACCAGAATTTAAAGTGAGACCAGTATATTCAGAAATCTTAGAAAACCCATTCCCGAATAATCGCGAGAAGCAGCCACCCACTACACTTGCGGTCAGACAGAGGCCACCTACCTTGCGAAATTCAAGTGAGTTTTTTATTTTAAGGGGCCCCTATAGTGGTGCACGATTATAAAAAAGGGAAATTTTAAATATATATACTGTGTCAAGTTGTGCAGATTCTCAGTCTTGCCTTCCACCAAGCCGAATCCCGCCCACGTGCACAGAAAAATCAAGAATTATCACATATTCTATTAAAAGAACTATCCGATTAATTTATTCTTTTCAACCACATCAAATTTGTTACCGTACGCTATATTATTATTTATTATTGAATTTTCAAATTGTTACCTGATCATTTTTTCAATACACGTCAAATTTTTGTTAAAAAAAAAAAGTTTTCATATCATTCCACCCTTATGCTTGGTGAGTTCTGGCAGTTTGAGCCATTATACTGTATCTAGACGGAGTTTCCGTCTAGTACATATTATTTTTATACTGTTCAGGCCATCAGCAGGGGGAAATTGTGGTTGTCTTCCAGAATTAGACGTGTTATCAGGGTGGAGATTTGGGGGTATCTACTCGGTGTCCGGTGTGGTCCAAGGAGACATATAGCTGCACCGAGTGATACGTCCATCCTCCATACCTGGTGATATTGTTGTGGAGGATTGCCGCGAAATCCTCAGGCCATTGAACAGCCTTTCTCCTACAGGATTTTCGTCGCACCTCCACAGTAGCGTGTGACTGCAGGGCACACACTGAGCAGCCGAACCCGAGACTTGCGATCGGTAAGTCTACCATAGACGCAAGGCCTCGAAGGGGAGATAATTTTAATTCATATTGTTTCCCAGGTGTCCCTCAGGAAGCACGTTACATAAAACTTGGCGCCCAACGACTGTGCGGCTTATTTGGTGACGAAGACGAGAATTTGCAGACACTTCAAAATTCTACATGCTGAAAGGAAACAAGAACTTCCAGAGAATTTCCGGAAATTAACAAAAAATTACATGTTTCAGGCTAATTACGAGACAATACAGCCTACGAACTTCCAACAAGCTGGGAATTATCTATAATTCTAGAATAATTAATATAAGGGAATTAGCAAGCACCAGAGCTCGCCAAGCATTAGGGTTTTATTTAGTTTAAAGTCCCAAGTGCACGAGGTCTGGGTGAGGCTAGAAATTTTATCTCATCCCAAGAACCAGATACCCAATTGTTGTGTAGTTATTTTTATTTATGTTTGTGTGCGATATTAGAGTCGAATATAGTTGTTATAGATTTATTATATATTTAATATTATCAATTGAATTTAAAATGTCAATTAAATTTGCGGTCTGTGATATTAGCAAGATTTATTTAAAAGTTAGAAAAACTATCGGCTGTGATTGTTATATTGAATTTTTAATTTTGTTGTGTTGAATTTGTTAGGCATTTTTACTTTGATTTCACTTGTTTGAACACTTTAGCACTTTTGTAAACGTTGTGTGTGTCGGCTATCCATCATCGAACTTCGCATCACACCAGTCTTCAGGAACTTCTAGTCATATCACTGCACTCAACGCTGTCATCACTGCGGCACATACGCGCACTCGCGAAATCTATCTCTAGCATTGCGTTGAAATTTTGGAATCGTCAAACACTATCATCAACCGGTACTACCATGGCCGATACACCGAAAGAGTCAACCAGCAACGAGCCGTCTGTCATCTGTCTAGAGTCTAGCGGAGAAGGTGTACCCCGGGAGCGCGAAATTGGCAGCATCAGTTCTGTGCAATTCAATCCGGAAAATTTGGACCAGCGATCGTCTACGCGGATGACAGAAAGAATCGAGATGGAAATGCAGACGCCTCCATCGGCATCTCCCCCACAACCAACGCCTGCTAGAATTACGCCGCGTGATGAATCACTCGAAGCAATACTACCAGCTAATATGGGAGATAGCACTACATCATTAGTTGGACTCCTTCTCGCTCTAAGCTCCAAGTTAGACAAAAATGACGAGAACATAAACGCCAAGTTGGACGAAAGTAGTAAAAATATGAACTCCAAATTTGCTGAAAACAAAAAAGAAATGAACGCTAAATTCGAGGAATTGAAAGTAGAATCGAAAGTCAATCAAGAAGCATTGACTGAAAAAATTAGCGCTGTCGCCCAACAGCTGGATGAGACCACCTCAAAACTAAATAGCAGGATAGACGTAATACCGGAAGCTATTAAAAGTGCAAATGACCGTTTGCGTGCGGAGATTCACGATGACATGGATAGAAAGCTGGGAGAAATGAATGCCGAATTCAAGGAAGAGGCGGAGAAGAGAGCCCAGATGACAGAAAATAAATTAATAGAACTACACCGGCAATCCAACGAAGAACAACAGGCAAGGTGTGAAGTAACACACAAAGTATTAGAACAGGCAATCCACAAAAGTCAACAAAGCATAGAACAATTAACGAAGAACACTAACGAAGAAATAGATAAATTAACTGAAACACAAAGTACTGTACAAGTTCAAATTGATAGCATAGCAGAGCAGCATACGCAGCTGGAGAGTAGATGTACTGATTTAGAGAAAAATACTAGCTCACACGAACAAGGTATTGTGAGGCTAGAGAAAAATATTAGCAACATCCACACCGAAGTAAACAGCAAGCTGGATAAAACTAATAGCGAAATTTCAATGTTAAAAAACAGGCTCAGCTACACTAGAACTTCTAGCGACTGTGTACAAGGGGCTGATATAATTAACACTTCTCAACTGTTTTCCAGTCTGGGAAAATTTGACAATACCGACAGATTTATGCAGCCTAAACCATTTGTAGAACAGTTAAAAGTAATTCAGGAATTAACGCCTACACCATGGCCAGTGTGGAGATTCAAACTCGCCACACTCCTCGTCGGTGAGCCGCTATTATTCTTACATAGTAGAGCCAATGAGTTCAAATCAATTGAAGAATTCATACCAGCTTTTCTAGAGCAGTATTGGTCGGTTGATAAACAACAATGTCTATTATCCGAGATAGTGTGTTGCCGTTATAATAGGAACGAACATGGGTCGTATACAGCATTTATAACACACCTACGTTACCAGAATACTCAGCTAGATGAGCCTATTCCCGAAAATAGCTTGACTAGCATAGCTATAAAGAAATTGCCGTATAATATTCAGATGGCACTAGCGGCTAGTCCAATTACAAATTTTCGTGACTTAGAAAATCACTTACACCGAGTACAGTCTGTAGGTAGGAGTGAATTTGGTAGAGGTCACAATAATTACCAGGCCTATAATCCATCACCAGAAAACGACACGGACAACCGAGCAGCTGTAGTAACAGATAACAGGCAACAAAACACAGACGAACGACAAATATACAACAACAACAATAACAGTAATAGAAGAGAACATCAGGAATACAATCAACAAAAATATCAACATAATAATTACAATAATAGATATAGAGACAACAGACAAATAGCGCAAAAACCATATTATGATGGAAGGGACAGAGTGAGTCAACCTGCACGGGGTGCGACAGATGACCGCAACACCACACAATCACCACCCGCCTCCGCCGAAAAACATCATAAGGGGAGCAGACAGACCGCGGCCAACGCCACCAACGCAGTTAACAATCAGCAGACACCCTCATCAACAAAACAAGGCGCTAACACCAGTCGTGCATCCTGACGGGTTCACTCCACTGTTTGCAAATCATGGGCAGTAGGAGTACATACAACCGGCAAATCACGACACGTAGCTGAGACCAGACTAAAAGTGTACGGAGGCACAAAGCTTCACCCGCGCCATGTCCGCTGGAAAAAATTCCAGCAAGGTAAAAAACATTGCCCGGACATGGACAACCTCGCGGAGGAGGAAGAACAGCGGAGAGTGCGCGGCAGCATGACACTCCACAGAAGTCATGTCCGACTTAAAAAATATCAGCCTCGGAGCGAACAACCATCGGACATGACCACCACCGCGAATGAGTTAGGAGGGGATGACAACAACGACTACCCTACTCAGAAACATCTCACCACCTTCCAAGAAAAAATAAAAAAAAATTATTGATGGAGGAGAAAAAGCGGAGAGCACGCGGAAGAGCGAGAGGGCACAGGACTCACGTCCGTTTTAAACTTTATAAGCCTCGGAACGGATATCACCAGATAACAAAATAACATCTGGCTAAACTCAAGGAGATGAGTGGGGGCTACTAATTAAAATTAATAATGAATAAGACCTAGTCACCACTGCCGAAATATTGAGAAAGGCGTATTTCAAAATAATGATAAAAATGCTACTCCTGCATAGAAGAGATAACAGGGGGCAGTCAACAAAAATATTATTATTTTTCAAAAGATGGAATCCGGAAAAATAGTAGAGACATGAAATAGTATGAAAGAATAATTCTGAGAATAAATCCACTTTTCTGAATAATCAATCGTCACTCCCGGACCCGAAATTTAAAGAAAAATGCGGATAGGTGAACGGGATACGCAAACCGACCATTCACCATAGCGAACAAAAGTAAACTGGAATAGTTTGCAAACGATAGTCGGGATTGAAATGATATGAAACAGCAGTCTGGACTCTAATCAACGGTAGACGCTAGCCTGCACAACGGAGCCTGTCAACGGGTTCAACGGCCGTAGCACACAATGTCTCGTTTATTATATAATCTGTTTGTTATTAAATTGTTTATTATTGTAATTGCAGTAAGCAATAGAAGCCAGTAACCCGATAGCTGGATAAATCCAGATAATTTGTAATCTCAGCAGGAGAAGCTACTAATATTATTATTCTAGTCAAGCCGATAAAAATTATCTGCATCTGACGCAGAAGAACTTAATTAAAAATACTGTAGAAAGAATAATTTAACTAAAAATTAAACGAAAAAGACAGCCGCAAAATGTCAAACTGATAGAGAAATGTAATATTATAAGAGACAAAATTATTGATGAGAGAGAATTATTTATTATATTCAATTAAAATTATATTATTATATTCAATTAAAATTATATTATTATATTCAATTATATTCATATTATATCGTTATTATTGGTGTAGGAAAAAAAAATATTGAAAAAAAATTTTTTTTTTATAGAAAAAAAAATTAAAAAGCCAAATAGCCTAGCTATAATAGCATTAAAAAAAATTATATGTAAATTTATTCATGATATATTATGTTAAGAAAAATTTATAGTGTGTAAGAATATCATGAGAGTTAAAATAAGCCAAAGAACAAAATTACAAGAAGAAACTATGTTCCTTGAAAATATTACTATATGAATTAATTGTAAGAAAATATTATTATATGATGAAAATAAGTCTGAAGGAAATTATATTAGCTGAACTATAGTGGAAATTATATGAAGAAAATTTATTATATCAATAATAATCACAGTAATACGATTAAGAACCAGAGCCATATAAAAACCAGAAACATAGAGCGAATAATCAAGAACAAAAGAGCAATAGGAAAGGACAAGCAAGCAGACAACGAGAAAAGAAACCAGGTAGTTTACAACCACGTTACGATTAAAAAAAAAAAAAAAAAAAAAAAAAAATCAGAACAACCGCCGAAGATAAGGAAGGAAAGAACGGAACCCAACAAATATAGAAGAAAGAGAAAGAGAATTAAGAACAATAACGCATTTGAGACTGAGAAGAACATCTGTGATATTAATGTTAAGCGTACGACTACTGTGATATTTATGTTTAAGATCTTTAGCCACTCAAGTACATGTTTTCAATGTTAATTATCGTTACCATCTTTGTCACCGTCAGTTCGGAGCGTAGCTCGGCTGTCAGCGCACCTGCGTAAACCGCATTTTTGTAATGGGTGAACCCCAATTAATTACGACGATATGTCGCATTTTACCTTATTGGCAAATGCCAAAAGGTCTGTGTTGCCGTATCATAGATATACGGGTAGCGGAGTGGAGTAGTAGGAGAGAGAGCAAGGAGTTGGAGAAGAAAAGGAGAGGAGTAAGCCACCTCATATATGAGGGACTTACTGTTATTTTGTTTATTGTTTTTATAAGGATCGATCCCATAGAGGCGACCCTTAATTCTTTGTTAAATGTTACTTGAGTGTGCAACTTGTAAATAATAGTTTTAGTACCGCTTGAAAAGCTTTAGAGCCATATCTCACCCACAGATTAAAGTAAGTGTTCTATTCCGAAGTTCTCTTCATTGAAACCGGAGTCTCAATAAATGCGAACCTCGAAATAGAAGGGGGCTTTGTGTGACGATACTTTTGGATGGCTGGCAACCACCAAAAATTTGATTACATCAAAATTGAAGGAGTTACCTTATTATAAGATTGAGAGGATTATTTTTAAAACCGGTGCCACTACCGTTACAAATTCATTAACAAAACCAGCTGTTTTGGCAGGACCATCGATGTTAAACAGTCATACCGGCGATAATAGCGATAGCTTCGATATTATCGAAGTTACATGCATTAAATGGCAATAAATCATATTTAGCGACTTCAAATGTTATTTAAAAGCAGGAATATGATAAATTATTATGTCAAAAATGTTACACATACCTGAATCTCTTCATTCTCGCCAAATTATACGAATAATCTGTTGTTGCTTGCAGGATAACCTTTTTCAGGTTAGATCCACCACCACTAGCCTATAGTATTATAATTATTCGTTGTACAGTGGAATCTACTTGCTCAATATTATTTTTTATGAATTTAAAGTGAGTTAAAATGTATTTTTTATTTATTATTGGCTCGAATTTGATGTTTTCGTAAAAAGTCACAGTCCAAAGCCACGTGGACTTATAATTATCGACTTGTTAAGTAGTTGATGATTAACATCGAAATTTATGTAAACTTAAATGTTAATTTTCTATCTTTAAATTAGTTTTTGGCGTATCTGGTTCTTTTTAAAATTATTTCCGTCATTTATTGCAACCCATATAAACAATAGTACCGTTTTATTTAATTTTTTCTTAATCTAATTCTAACCACATGGGTTGAGCATCGCCAAATTTGGCGTCATATCCTTTGATTTGGCAAAAGAGTGGGGGTGACAGTAACCACTTCTTCATAAAAAAAGAGTACTACTGTGACAACTACAACGACTTGCTCTTCAGACTCCGAAAGGACTAGTTTGTCCACTATTTGTCATTTTTGTGTTGAACGTAATTTTTGTTGTGTGTCAAATTTCCGGATAAATTATCAATAAGCAAGACCAGAATTTAAAGTGAGACCAGTATATTCAGAAATCTTAGAAAACCCATTCCCGAATAATCGCGAGAAGCAGCCACCCACTACACTTGCGGTCAGACAGAGGCCACCTACCTTGCGAAATTCAAGTGAGTTTTTTATTTTAAGGGGCCCCTATAGTGGTGCACGATTATAAAAAAGAGAAATTTTAAATATATATACTGTGTCAAGTTGTGCAGATTCTCAGTCTTGCCTTCCACCAAGCCGAATCCCGCCCACGTGCACAGAAAAATCAAGAATTATCACATATTCTATTAAAAGAACTATCCGATTAATTTATTCTTTTCAACCACATCAAATTTGTTACCGTACGCTATATTATTATTTATTATTGAATTTTCAAATTGTTACCTGATCATTTTTTCAATACACGTCAAATTTTTGTTAAAAAAAAAAAGTTTTCATATCATTCCACCCTTATGCTTGGTGAGTTCTGGCAGTTTGAGCCATTATACTGTATCTAGACGGAGTTTCCGTCTAGTACATATTATTTTTATACTGTTCAGGCCATCAGCAGGGGGAAATTGTGGTTGTCTTCCAGAATTAGACGTGTTATCAGGGTGGAGATTTGGGGGTATCTACTCGGTGTCCGGTGTGGTCCAAGGAGACATATAGCTGCACCGAGTGATACGTCCATCCTCCATACCTGGTGATATTGTTGTGGAGGATTGCCGCGAAATCCTCAGGCCATTGAACAGCCTTTCTCCTACAGGATTTTCGTCGCACCTCCACAGTAGCGTGTGACTGCAGGGCACACACTGAGCAGCCGAACCCGAGACTTGCGATCGGTAAGTCTACCATAGACGCAAGGCCTCGAAGGGGAGATAATTTTAATTCATATTGTTTCCCAGGTGTCCCTCAGGAAGCACGTTACAAAATGCAAGAGGTTGCAGCACAAGCGTTGGAAATTAGGTGGAAGTAGAAATACAACACGTATAGTGAATTTATGGATATATATTTCCCATAATATAGTCACTTTAACAAGACCTAGCCTGGAATTTATCCAATAAAACTAAAAACAACAAGTTTGAAGATGGATAAACTTTTCATTAGTTCATTTTTGAAGTCAACTTCTGTTGTTCATACGATAGTAGAATTCTAGCAAATAAAATAAAATATCAAGCTTCCAATTTAGCAAACAACTACTATAGGCCTACTCTGGAATGATTTAGTGACACGATATATCACATGTCTATTCTACAGCATAAAATAATATAGGTTGATCTGAACCTGACCATTGAAAACTAAAGACTATAAAGACGTTTTTTTAACATTTATTAATTTTGTTTAATTATATTATGTGCACTAACACATCTAACATCATTCTTGAAAAATATTTTAAAAAGGTATTATGATCAGAGTATTTTAAAAAAGAAGATAATAATGTATTAACAGACTCATATACCCCAACACATAGTTTTTTTATAGTGGCGTTTCTAAAGGTGAATTATTGATATAGAATATTCTGTACTTATTAAGTTTAATTAGAAGGATTATGTAATTATGTTTTTAATTGATAAATTTTGATTTCATTAATTTGATTTGAAATGAAGCTTTTCAATGAAACGTTCTGTAGAAGTTGAAGTAATGGATGAAAAAGTGGCATATAGTACAGCATTTATAAATTAATTGCTTCAATTTTTTGTGGTTGATGATTTTGGAAATTGTAAGATTAATAAATGATGAAAATCGTTAAAAAAATTATTTTTCAACTTTCATTTGAAATGAATTAACTCTTATTAATAGTGGAGTATGAGCACTCACTTCGCCATTACGCAGTTGTATTGGGCTTCATAAGATACGGTTTGCGGTCTTTCATATCCAGGTACGCCACTGGGAAAAAAGAAAATGGATCTACAACAACAAGCTTTATATGAATTTCAAACAGACCAATTATTTATTCTATTTCTGGTATGTCACATTTAAATGGAACACAGCTATCACAGTTGCTTTTACCAGTTGATGATTTTGATAAAGGTATGACCACGAGAGGCGAAGATGAGGAATGTGTTCTCAATCTATCTAATAATCACTTTATTTTAAATTGAACACATTTATTATTTATTCTATCACTGGTACAGCAGTTTTAGGTGAGACACAATTAGATAATATGTATAGCAGCATCCTCTGACTATTTTGATGATTAGGAATAGCCTATAATAGGTACTTACTTAAAAGTTTCGTGAGAGAGAAGAATACATTACAATTTTAATTATGATGTAATAAGTATAGGCTAAGTATAATTATGTATAAGCATGAAAAGCTTATGAAGCAACCCATAAAGATGAAAGGCTATGTCTTGTCAGAAAACAAGATTTCGTGCTGCTCCTGCCCTTTGAAATGTAGACCCTGAATGGCTGTAAAAACTATCCCCAAACAAGCAATGTGTGATGGAAGAAAGGAAGCATTGCTGAGAAGAGGTTACATCCTTTCTGAACCATAACCTCATGATCATATTTTTAAATTTTCTCTTGGTTGCCTGCTCCTATTGCTCTCTTGCGGCTGACGTAAAAATGATTTACCTATAGTTGTTATCTCTCGCACTCTCTTATAACCATACACATCAAAATAAACTTTTTCCATTTCACCTGAATAAATACCTTTCTATTGAGCGATGATTGACGTTTATTTGTTATTTCATCCGCAGTTTTAGCTTTAGTAGAATACGCTAACGTCAATCTGAATGAAAAATTCCCATTCTTAGGTACAGTATATATAGGAATAATGGATAATCACAACAATAAAAATTCCCAATTTCTAGGATCAAGATGTTTCTCACCATTTTCAGTTATTTCATTTCTATGTCCTTTCAATTTTGTTCTATATAATTTATATTTGCTTTCATCATATTTTTCCCGTGGAATTTCTCTTGCCACATATGTGAACTAGTCTACAAACATTTTGATTCCATAGTCAAAATGTTGTGGAAAAATCATTTTTGTGTTTAAAGTCCAACTTTACATTACATTGAGATTTAGTATTCATGAATAAATAAATAAATATGACAATCTATTGATATTATTATATCATCTATTCCTCGGCGTCCTTGGAGCCTGTCACAGTGGCACAGCGAGCAATAATCAAAACATGTCTCAGAAGAGATTACCGCTACCCAACTGACCTGATATACCAAGAATTTCAAGTTTTTAGTGTTAGACAGCTTTACTTAAAAGTATTATTGACCCATATATATTACAATAAAAACTCAATATTCAATAATCTAGTTCACCCATATAACACAAGAAATCTTATTAATTTTGGTCTTGTCCATCCCCGACTCCTTCATAACTGCTCAAGGTACAATAGTAAGTATATTTGTCATATTTTATATAGATATATCCCCAACCACCTAAAACTAATGGAAAACTTCAGCATAAACACTTACAAATTCCATTTGAATAGATGGTTATTTGAAATCGGTAGGGAGGCTGCTGAGCAACTGATTCAATCCGCCTTTAGACATTGAAATTTGTTTTATTGGTTCCATATTAGTTGTGTGCATTTACTACTGCCTTTTTTTCTTTTATGTCTGCATTTGTTTTTTTGATTATTTTATTGCTAAGAATTCGAATATTAATTATTATGTGATCAGTTATTATATTCTCCTTGTACTTTTTGGTTATACTGTTCAATTTGACAAATACTGTATTTATCCGTAACATGAACTCATTCTCCACACTCAGACTTCTGTCTTTGTGGGGAATATTCACAGTATGTTTTGTAAATCTTAATTGTACATGGATGTGTATTTTGTGAATAAAACTTTATTTGAATTTGAATTTTGAATGCTAATATAAGCGAAATTACCCTCTGTTAAAAAAACTGAAGAAATATAATTATTGCCTTTGGTTTTGGGTTATGTACACAATGCTCTCTTCGATCTTTCTATGTATTTTAGTTAGCAAAACGAAATAGTGAATACGGACCTTGTCCTCCTAATAACTATCGTTCATAAGTACGACAGTGACATTGCCATCTGTAAAACGTGTCTTAGTACAAATTAGGGGTGACCCAGAGCTATTTCAATTTGACAGCATGTGGGAAAATATAGAGTAAGATAGATATGAGAATCAATGGAAGGCGACAACCCAAACTCCACGAGAAATAGAAAAAAATCTATCTGTGCTGAAGCAATTCCAGTTTTCATCATCGAGGAAAGGGTCTGCCAATCCTCTCAAAGAATGACTTTTGGAAAATGTTGATGTTATTTTCTGGTCGACGAGATTTCATGGAGATTCAATCGTAATTGATCAAATTTATATTTCATGCAGATTCAATCTTCATTAGATAAAACATTATATAATTAAATTCGAAAGTTCGATTTTCAATAGCATATAGTGGATGAGGACAATTTACCGTTAATGAACTAATAAAGATACAGTTACAAAGTTCACATGTATTCAGTAGAAACCTTGTGTATTCAAATCTTTGTGTCTATAAAATTAATAAAGTGTCTTTATCTATCATAGTAATTTTCAAAAGGCAGTTAACATACTTCTAGGACGAAGTTCTAGCTCCCCACAAAATAATTTTGTTTGTTTTCAACTATTTTGAATTGTAATTCACTAGCAGAAAAGACGGGTGGACCCTACTAATCTATTTTTATCACTATTAAGTTCAGCGCGCTATTCATCAACTGTAATAGAAAACTGATTCCAATCAATGGATAAACCTAAAAAAGCATTGTATTCGATAAAAAAATAATAATTTGAAGGGACTCATTGAGAGAAGATCAATTATAATTATGACATATTTATTGATTTATGACATAGACGATGGCATATGGGGAAACACATCAAAAATATTACAGATAACAATAATATTCGAGAAAAACTGAAAGCGTAATTATCAAAAACTGCAAAATTAATAATCATCCGAAAGGCGTACCAAGTTACAAACATGATAATAGACTGCATCGCTCTGGAATATCTGTATACCGTACTACATTTGCAAACCGGAAAACTCATTTCAAAGAAAAAACACTGATATTTTCCTTCTTTCATTTTGAAAGCTGCTATGAATTAAAATCAAACAGCTTTCCTGAATCCATTAGGAAGTTGTCTAGAGCAGTCATCGAATAACTCATTCGCAATGAAAGTTTTAATTCAATAAGAGTGAGAAATGAGAGAGTTGTGCAAGAATTTCAAGTTCTGCTTAATAGAGATTCATAGCGATTCTCCTCTTTCAAGTAACAGTTATAAAATGTATAAGAACTGCTGCTTCTCAAGATGAATTCGTTTCATTCAATTATAATTCATTATAATAGTTTGCAGAAATTGGTATAGGCTACCAAAAGTTATTAAACTTACCAAACGTGATTTAGTATTGTAAAAAGGGACAGGCTATTGGTGTCACATGATTGATACGAGCAAGTTCTGTCATATATGTAGTTATATTGCAGCCTTTACTGTAGTATAACTAGACTCAGATGCTCTTTTATCACATTAGTTATTTTTAGGCTGAAAGTATTCCAGCCTTCCTAAAATGAGATGAAACAGACTGGTGATCACTCGTAATATGATTCTGAAACATGGCCAATATTCTATCTCGTAAGCAAACTCCTAATATATTTTCAAAAGTCCCCCAGTAATAAGGATTGATTTGACAGCTCAAGATAACTAGCCTGTTATGTCCCTGAAGCGCAAAATATGGCTTTTATTCAAGTATCATATTTTTCAGAGAGGTTATATGTCGTATAATATTATACAATATTTTTCCAGAGAGGTCATTTTGCATGATAAATCTATTATCAAAAACTGTGTGGTAATCATTCTTGAAATAGACTAAATTTGCAACAAAACAAGACCAATAATTATTGGATAATTATTTCAATAATTGTTTAGTAATTTACTAATAGTTTATTTAATAAGTTCATGAATAATTATTTAAGATATGCGATATGATGTCATACACGAAAGTTTTGTTTAGATTTTTTCCATAGCGTTTTGTACTTTATATTCAGTATATTTTTATCTTTCTTTTAATTAGTTTTGCATCTAATTTGAAATGTTTCATTCTCTTAGTTTCTTATTTAGATATCCAAAGTTTTTTATTATTTAAATGATACTCCTGTGCGCTGACAAGAAATTATTTTCTTTGGGCTCACTACATTTGCCATATTATGTTGTTCTTATGTTATATTGTGTAAATTATGTTATGAAAGTATCTTATATACCGGTCAACGGCCTCAAAGGCGGATGAGGAGAAATCCCAACGGCGGAGAGGGCGGAAGAGCCTAGAAGTTGGGATCTCCGAATTAAAGCCCAGAGTGTGTCCAGATGCTCTAAGGTGGCGGACCCACCATTGGACTACTCTACAAGACGCTGGTAACGTCTTTAGGGGAATCTCATTATCACTCACAAGTTTCAAAAAGGATATAAACCGGACCGGATTTTAGGAAATAAAAACGGAAATAACAAACATAAACGATTTGGGATAACGGATTTGTTAAATTTAGCCACTTGGAATATAAGAGGAGGTCGTCTACACTTAAAAGAGATTGAATTAGCTAAAATTTTGAAAGAAAAAAGAATCAATGTCACTGTCTTAAAACCAAAAAGAAATTAAAAGGAACAAAAGAAATAGGAGGATATATGATGGCATACAGCGGGGTAGAAACGAATCGGCGAGCTTGTGGTGGAGTGGCCATTTTAGTAGATGACAAATGGAGAAATAAAATATAGTATCTTACTCTTATATAAATGAAAGAATAATTGTCATGAGGTTCAAAATAGACAGAGGATACTTAAGTATAATAGGGGTCTATGCTCCAGAAGAAAATAGAGAAGAACAAACTGAATCTTTTTATGAAGAGTTACAAAAGCAGGTCAATAAATACAAAATGGATTACCTGATTATTGCAGGAGATTTGAATGCAAGAGTAGGTAATATAAATGTAACAAGGCGCTGTTGGTATATATGGAGAAAATCACTTAAATAACAACAGGAGACGATTAATAGATTTCTCTATATACAATACATTAAAAATCACTAATACTTTCTTCAAGAAGAAAGATATCCACAAGTACACTTGGGCTGCCAGGAACACTGGGTCTCTTATTGACTATGTGATTGCAAATGAAAAGATTGCCCCTCAAAGAGATACTAGAGCGTATAGAGGCTGTGATATAGGCTCTGATCATTATTTGGTCATGTCCAAAATAGAAATGTTGGCCTGTGGGAGGAACAGAAAGAATAATAAGGAAAAGCAGCAAAATAAGGAAGAGTTCTATAAAGTGTATTTGTTACAAGAAGAGAGTGTTCAAGGTCTTTATGAGAAGAGACTGACAGAATTATTACAAACTATACCTACAGGCAATAATATAGAGGAGGAATGGAAGAACATGAAATTTGCAATAACCAAAGTGGCAGATGAGGTACTCGGTTAAAAAAAGAAAATCTTATCGGAAGAGAAGATTGAAAATTTGGGATGATGAGATTGAATTGGCCATTGAAGAAAAACAGATGGCATACAAGAAATTCATTCAAGCAAGAACAGATGAAGCTAGACATATGTATATAGCAAAGAAAAATGCAGCTAGAACTTTAGTGAGGAGAAAGCATGCTGAGTCCTGGGATCGGTTTGTGAGTAATATTGAAGACAATCTGCATGGTAGACAAACAATTGCTTATAAGATCATGAAGCACATGAATAGAACCAATAAAGATACAGTTCATATCAATATAATCACAGAGGAAGAATGGATCCAACACCATAAAAATCTCTGGTACAATCCAACAACTCAAGAGACCAAAATAGAAAGAATTGAAGAGCCCACAGTGGATATGATAGAGTTGAAAGAATTGGAAGCTGCATTAAAGAATACAAAGAATAGAAAGTCAACTGGTATGAATGGCCTAAACTCAGAATTGTTTGAATATGGAGGCTTCTTTTTCAGATTGAGGTTTTTGCATTTCATAAACATGTGTTGGAAGAGCTGTAGAGTTCTGGAAGAATGGAAAATATCAAAGATCATGTCTATATTCAAGAAGGGAGAAAGAAATAATTTATCAAACTACAGAGGAATCAGTTTGCTGCAAGCGGCTTATAAAATTTATAGCAAAATAATAAATGGCAGGCTTCAATCAATCTCAAATACTATTTTGCTGGAGGAACAGTCAGGTTTTTGGAAAGGTTGAAACAGATAATTGAGAGAAATAGAGAATACAATATTGAGACCCACATGGCATTTGTCGATTTTGAGAAAGCTTTTGACCGATTAGATAGGCCTACACTTTGGTGCATAATGACAACAAGAGGATATCCCAGGCACTTAATTGACGCGATGAAAAGCTTATATCAAGGAACCAAGATTGCAATTGACACAGGATCCCATCTCACAAAAGAAATCTTGACAAACCAAGGAGTAAGGCAAGGTTGTAGCTTATCCCCATCATTATTCAATATATATCTTGATGACATTATACGATGCTGGGTGAGTCAAGCCCCTCCTGGAATACATTTAGATCTGACAAGACATTTAAAGATTTTGATGTTTGCAGATGATTTTGTTATTCTGCAGAACTCTGAAGACTACTTGCAGAAGGCAATGTATGTTCTGAATAATATTTCAGAAAATTATGATTTGCGAATATCCAAAAGCAAAACCAAAACAATGTGACAAATCACCTGTCAGAACTAAAATTGTGCTGGATAATGCTATACTTGAACAAGTGTCTCACTTCAAATACTTGGGTGTTGAGATCACATATGCACATGATAACGATGTGGATCTGAAATTGAATAAATTTCTACACATATGTGGTACAATTAAATGCCGATTGAAAAACAGGACAAGGAAGGAGACACAACTGAAATTTTATAAAGTGATGGCGGTACCAGCATTATTATATGGAGTGGAAACTTGGGTGAGCAAGAAGAAAACATTAAGCAGAGTTCAAGCAGCAGAGATGCGTTTTCTTCGAAGTGTGAAAGGTTGCACAAGATTGGACAAGATTGGACAGATTCCGAAATGATGATGTTAGAAATGAGTTGGGCATATCATCATTGGCTGCACAGCTTGAAATGAACAGATTAAACTGGAAAAATCATGTCAAATGGATGCCAGATAATAGAATTGCAAAAACTGTCATGAAATATAGACCTCATGGTAGAAGAGATATTGGTAGACCTCTAAAAAGATGGTAGTTATATCCTTTGAAACCGGAACAGGTGTGTACGCCTAATCCTGGAAAAAAGAAGAAGAAGAAGAAGTATCTTATATTTCCAATTTTAATTTTTTGTGCTTTAATGGCAAATGAAGTTTCTATCTATCTATCAATATTGCTCTTCCATGATAACTACTAAGTGGGATACAAGAGGGGCTCCCAAATTTGGCTCCTCATAACTATTGAACGATGCATTGTATTCAATCAATCATCTCAGCTTATTGAGGTGGTTCAGATTCACGTATCATATATTGAATTTGGCTCATGATAGTATTATAAAAAGGAGAAGTCTGGTGCAACCTTGACCTTTGACCCCCCTCCCCACTGGCCGTTGATAACGTCATCCCCCAAACAATAACGCCACAAAAAAAATTTAAAAATAATAAATTTAAAAAAATAAAAATTCAAGTGCTTCCCTAATGCTCACTAAGTTTTCCCCTAGGGCCCCCATTTCTCCCCCAGTCGTCCCCTAATGCTCACTTGATGCTCTCTTGGTGCTCCCTTAATGTGCACCTTTTGTTCCCCTAGCATCCAGACCCTTACTATACTAATGAGAGAGTAGATGGTTGAGAAAAGAAAATACCAAATAGTATACAATCTCAGAGAGAGAGTGAGAGAGTACATTATGCAGTTTATCTCACTCGCACACAGCCTTAAGTATTGAAAAGAAACAAGCAATGACGCAAGGATACAAGCTTCTATTCCTGTTTTTTAATAAATAAAACTAATTGGGAAATTTAAAAATAAAATAGAATTATTTATTTCATTAAACAAACTTCACTGGTCGACCAAATAGTATAATTATATCTTTCTCAAAATTACTGTTTGTATCGAAAAACGATAAATACTATTTGGTAAGGTTTTTGAAACTTTTTAAGCTCAACTTGATATTAACCCTCAACTGGTGATGTGCCCAATGGCTTGCAACATTATCTGGTGATGTTGGGTCTGGTAGACCCATTTTGATTATCTTCATAAAACATACAAATATCAAATAAGATGATTTTTTCAAGTGTATTTGATCATAGATGGGGAGGCAGCATAGCAAATATTGTAAATCTATACTCATTATAAAATCTTAATAAGTAGTTTTGAAAAGTATGTGTACAAATTTATAATGAGAAAAAGGGACATTTGTAAAAAATTCAATATGGTTGAAAAAAGTTTTTCTTGTAGTTTCAAATGGATGATCATCAAGATAAAATGTATGAAGATTGTAAAAAAATATACAAGAAAAATATAAGTTCATAAAAAATTCTGTGCAGGTTTGAACTTTGCTGTCTTTATACATGGTTTTAAGTGCTTATTCTGCAAACAGCCAGATTGAAATTACTACAGTCCAAACAATATGATTTCTCACATGCACTGTGATTTCACTTTCCTCTAGTATGTCTCTAATAGTATCACGAAATTTTGGATTATTTGTTGATATTCCTTTTGAATAAAAGTACATTTTATTTGTTAAATTGAACTTAAAAAATAAATAACGTAATTGGTGACGTTGGGTCTCTGAGACCCAAACAAAACTTTGTTTGTCAATAAACAAAAAATGTAGAGTGGAAACGCATAAACAATATAGCATGGCTTCTCAGAATGCACTAACTTGAAGGTATTGGAGAGTGGAGTGAAGTGGGAGAAGGCATATTTTGCTCGTACAAGAAAATAAAAAATTCCTTGGGTCTCCCAGACCCACTGTCACCAGTTGAGGGTTAATTCGTTTTTTTTCTTATATTATATTTGACAATTGACTTATGGGAGGGGGGGGGGGGTTGTCCTTCGGATGATACTGAGCAGGTGTGTTGATAAGCAAGACAGTAGTATACTTCCATTTGGTATCAAAACTCGTGTGATTATTTCACTGAATGGGATATCAAACTGCAACCAACTTTGCTTCTAATTCTACAACATTTGAATAAGTAGTCAGCACTTCTAAAGTCTAAGAAAGTATATGCAAAGACTGTAAATAACCTACTTTAAATTCTGTCAATTTAATTGCCTGTAACCTGTAACCTAGTTTGTTATGTAAGCTACACTTACCCGAATGTTGAAGCATTGGTTTATTAATGATGGTAATTATTGAGTATCCAAACTTTTAGATTTTTCCAACAAATTTTTTTGTGACATCTACACACCCCATGAAGCAATAATCCGTTGAAATTTTTTGGGGGTCGCGTTTTCTTCACACAAAAATTTAAATTTTCAAAAAAAAAATTTTTATGAAAATTTAATTTTTCATTTGAAAAACTCATAATTTGCAAACATATTATGAACTCCAAACCATAAAACGATATAAATCAAATGAATAATAACATATCCAGAGAAAACTAAGCTTACTAACCTTTCAATACTTTAGTGGAATGAATACCAGTCAACAACTGTTGTTGTCATCGAAATTCCCAGCTCTTCACAAATAAATGTTTGTCGGGGTGGCTTTTGGTGCAAAAGTATTGACACCAAATAGAAATATTTTTCTATTGGGAGTCTACAATTGTCCAAGAATGAGCCCACCCTTGCCGAGCCAGTAAACCCACAAACCGCGGCCGCCTTTCTACCCCTGTCGCACTTTTTTTTGACAGCAAAATTGAAGATTCGAATTATTAACAACTAATTCTGCACCACACTTCAAAAACACTGTAATCTCTTTAAAAATATCATGCCTGAACAAAAATTCGATCACCTCCTTTTCGCTAAGGCGTACTGATTCTAAAAATTTGAGGCTGCACTCCGTATCACACATTACAAATGGCGTTTCACATAATGAATAAATTAAAACAATCAGCTCTATTAGAGCTGCTCTAACAATAATCGTTGATCTGACCAAAAACACAAAATTATAGCATTTCAAATAAAAACATATGTTTTCGAACTATTATATTTTTAGATTGGTTGGTTAGGTAGTTAACCTTCCTTTCAGTTACCCAAATCTACCAGTTGACCAACCAAAGAAAACAAGATTATTCCACCTAACCAAACCTAACCTAACCTTGTCTAGTCTGGCAGTGTTACACAATATACGCTTTACTTCTTTCATAAAGTTTCGTTTTCGTAAAGTTTGTTTTGGTCGGTCAACTGGAAACCCATCACAATTTTGATCAATGGAAGTATTCATATGCAGAAGAAAAATAGTTCCACCAGAAAACTCTAATTTAAATGCCAAATAAGCATTGCCCCCGCAAAATATCAGTGTATTATTACTTACTAGTGTGTTTTGAGTGTGTAGGGAAAAAATTGTTGAAAATTCGAAAAGTTTGGATACTCAATAAATACCTTAATGATGATGATTGTATACAAAGATTTTACACAAAATTGAACTGAATTCGGAAGACATATCATGGATTTATTTAAGCTATACTGTAGCGACTTTGCGATATTGACTGCTTCAAATTTGCACCATAGCCGATGTATGGATGAGGTTAGAAAACGTGTTCCAGGTTTCAGCATGAGGGACTTGCTGTGGTCAGCTGTTCTCTTTTCATTTTTTGTAACTATAATGAATAGATGATAATGCCGCCTAATTCAAAATTATGCAGGGGTCGCAGACACATAGACTATTAAGAATGTTATGCTCTGTGGTCGCAGATCATTCAAGTCCACGTTTCAAGACGGGGGTCACATGCCCTGGGCTGCAGATATTTGGAGACGCTAAATGATGGGTGCCAAAAATTATGTTTTCCTTCAAAATCATAACTGCTTCAAAACAGAGAGATTGGCTGAAACGCAACTGATGAGCACACCTTTCTACTCAACTATTTTAAATGCTATCACCGCAAAATTATTTTTGAATGAAACTACAATAAATTATTGTAGCTATATTTTAAAATAGTTTTGAGGCGATAGCATTTAACACAGCTGAGTAAAAAGGTGCGGGTCTTAACTGAGAAATGTAAGTTTCACTGTCAAGTTTAAATGAATATTGTTTGAAAAACAATGCAGACTTATTCATTTATTTATTGACTAGCTGGCTCGACGCGCGCTGCTGCATTCTCATAAAAATTCTCCTTGATTTTATTATTCGCCACCTCCCGTTGAGGTTACATTTCAAATTAGGAAAGAAGTTAGTCCTGGGCTCTTCCAGCTGATCACAGAGGCTTCGTTGTTTTCTTAATCACCACCTCTGAATGAAGAAACATTTCAAATTTAAACCTCCTACGACTATAAGGGTAGAAGCTAGTTTTTTATTTTATTATTCGCCACCTCCCGCTGAGGCTGCATTTCAAATTTCTAGCTAGCGCTTCATTGGTTAACAGATGTCATCAACCTGTGGCATAATTACATTTCATCATACCCAGTCGTATGTTTCCTACATATTTCAAGGCTCCGACTGCATGGTAGCCTACATGTAAAGTGCAAAGTCTTTTGCTGTTCAAAGACAGCGTAAATAACGCCGCTGAGGGACCTGCCATATGATTAAAAACTGTTGACTTCTATCAGCTGTTCCTTTAAGCTGTTTGGCCGGCAAGTTCAGTAGGTTAGGTCTATAAAATGGATTAATTAATAATAATTATTAGCTCTTCTATTAAAATTTATGGTCAGAAACCATCCTCAATATTCACACAACATATTCCCAAAGTTTCATGCCGATCTGTCAAGTAGTTTTGAAGTCTATAGGGAACATACATACATACATACATACATACAGACAGACATTCATTATATAGATGACAAAAATACAAAGATGAAACAGGCTTTCTCCTACAACTGCTTTCTTCACAAATTTTCAACATTTAAACAAATTTTACATCTCAAAAGTACAGTAATATTCCCGCATTGTTTGGTAAAAATGAGAATCTGTAGAAGGCAGATGATTCACAACAATGCTGTAGCTTGGCTGCAATAATACTGTGGCTTGTAGATCAAAGTCTTTCAAGAAATGTCTAATATACTCTTGCAACCAAATAAATATTCATTATTAACTTTTCATGTGAAATTTAACGACTTGCAGTCAAATATTTGTTAAGAATAAGTATAATAACTCACTTAATCTGGCCGAGTACTTTCGAATCTATGAGATCCATCTTCAGAGGCGTGGGTTCCTAGATCATCATGTCAGTTTTTTGGTTAGAAGTGTTGTGGTTTTTGTAAAATGTGATCAAAAAGTTTGTGAGATTTAAAATTTAGTTGTTCATTGAGAATGTTTTGTTTATTGTGTGTGGTGTGTTTGTATATTTCAAATTGTTCCAAGGTGTTGAGTTCGTGTCCTTTAGATTTTATGTGTAGAATGTGTAGGTTGGTACTGATGTCAGTAAAAGTGTGTCCAGTTTGAATGATATGGTCGGCAAAATTCGATTCAGCTTTGGATGTCAGGGCTTGAAAATGTTCCTTGTAACGTTGTTTGAATGTGCGGCCTGTTTGTCCTATGTAGAATTTGTTACAATCAGAGCAGTTTAGTTTGTAGATCCCTGGGAGATCGTATTTGTTTGTGTTCAGTGTGGTTTTGAGTGTAAGTGCATTTTTTATTTTGTTTTTTTTCTGAATGAGATGGTCTGGCCAGCTTTTTTGAAGATTTTTGCTAGTCTGTGTGATTGTGGATTAATGTATGTCATTGTGATGTATTTTTTGTCAGTGGTGTTGATGTTCTGTTTTTTGTTTCTTATTTTATGATTGAGTTTGTCAATTAGGTCGTGTTTGTAGCCGTTTTCTTGTGCTAGGTATTTTATTGTATTTAGTTCAGTGTGGTAATTGTCGGTGGATAGCGGTGTGTTGTTGAGTCTGTGTAGCATTGACCTGACCTCTCAATTACAAAGAACACAAACCAACAACACAGCTTCAACATCTACAGAAAACCAACAATGACAGATACCCTAATACACAGCACCTCCAATCATCCAACACAACACAAACACTCAGCATTCAGGTCAATGCTACACAGAATCAAACAACGTTACAAGGAACATTTTCAAGCCCTGACATCCAAAGCTGAATCGAATTTTGCCGAACATATCATTCAAACTGGACACACTTTTACTGACATCAGTACCAACCTACACATTCTACACATAAAATCTAAAGGACACGAACTCAACACCTTGGAACAATTTGAAATATACAAACACACCACACACAATAAACAAAACATTCTCAATGAACAACTAAATTTTAAATCTCACAAACTTTTTGATCACATTTTACAAAAAACACAACACTTCTAACCAAAAAACTGACATGATGATCTAGGAACCCACGCCTCTGAAGATGAATCTCATAGATTCGAAAGTACTCGGCCAGATTAAGTGAGTTATTATACTTATTCTTAACAAATATTTGACTTCAAGTCGTTAAATTTCACATGAAAAGTTAATATTAACAATGCAGTTCGTCATGGAACAAGAAATTCAGAAATATTCATTATTGAAACCTAATTTAGGAATATATCCAATCAAACCACTTGAGGACTAAATGTTTAATGTGTACAGTATTTAATAATGTGTAATAATGTAATGTGTATTCCTAGGCTCACCATCTGATGATTCCCTGAGACTGGCCACCAATGGTATAACGGAGCGGATTGAGAGCTGGTGTGAGTCTAATTTGCTGTGCCTCAACTCAGAAAAAATTCAAAATTTAGAAGTAACTTACAATAGAAGACTGGTTACTTCTATAGACAAGAGAGTGGCCAAGTTTCTGGGGTTTACTTTTGATGGTGGTCTGAATTGGTCAGAACATATTGATGTCACTGCAAGAAAGCTTAATAAAGGAATCTTCATGATCAGAAAATTGAGAACCTGTGTTAGTACTTGTATTTTGAGGGTAGTGTATTTTGCCCATATTCAATCGCACCTGTCATATGGTACAATTCTTTGGGGGTCAAGAGCATATTCTTCAAGACTGTTTGGCATCCAGAGAAAAGCTGTAAGACTGATATGTGGTCTCCCAAAACGTGCTGACTGCAGGGAGAGTTTTATTCTGCTTCAAATTTTGACCCTACCTTCCCTCTTTGTTTTACAATGTTTGATTTATGTGATAGATAATTTGGAAAACTTCACTATACAGGGGGTGATACATACTCACAACACACGTGCAAGAAATAACTTGATTACTCACTGTTACAATTATTCAAACACACAAAAAACTTTTCTTTTTATAGGTGGAAAACTGTTTAATGCCATTCCAGAGAGCTTCAAAAATCTGCCATATCCAATTTTTAAGAGTAGACTGAAATTGTTTTTGATGTATAACCCATTATATAGGTTTGAGGATTTTTATGAAAGAGCCAAGACTTTGTAGTTAATTTGGAGACAGCTTTAAATGCAATAGACACTGCAATAGATAGGTAGGCTAATTTTAAAAAATGTGATTTTGTTTTTTTTATCTGTTTTAACGTTCAAGCAATGTTGTATGAGAAAAATTATTTTGATGTGACTATGACAATTTGTAATGCTTCTGACGACCTCAGGAGTTGCTGCAATAAAGATTTATTTATTTATTTATTTATTTATTTAACTACAGTTCTATTTGGTTCGTCAGACAAAGGAAATCAAGCTGAATTGAACAAATTTATTAAATTCAATGCTGGAAAGCTGAAGGCAAAGGCTTTTTATCTGGGAATACTGTATTTCTATTTAATTGAGGCTGTATGGGAATAAATTTGTTGAAAGCATAACTTAAAGTTAGTTACTGTAACAGTTTTGTGTGACGGTAAAATGTGTCTCAATAAATTTATTAATCAATCTAGGTTTAATACAATAGGATTTAACAACAGGCTTTGAGTCCAAATATAAATAATAAAAAAGTTCTTTAAATATAATTCTATGAAGGTATTCTAAATCAGGTTAGGAGAGGGACTGAATATCAAAAATAGCTGCGTGCGGACAGTTTACAGTAGGTCTGATTTTGAATTAAAGTTCTAATACTAAGGTCCAGTTTCCTCATTTACAATTTATTACTCAAAAACTTATAATATTCATGTTGACATAAAACGTGGTTTATGATGTTGAACCCGCTTTAGTTATGGAGAGAACTTTCTTGTTTACCCAACTGATTTTTCTAAAGATGCGATGCTAGTAAAGGTTTGCAAATAAGTTGATTAACACATCCATTACAACCTAGCATGTACATACCACATCTAAAATCTGAAGATATAGATGGAGTCTTCTTCTTCATCCTTGCCTTTTTCCCATTATTTGGGGTCGGCTCTCCTAGATCTAAGTCGCCAGCATACACGATCCTGGGTCGTCTCTGGTGGTATATTCAATTGCTTCATATCTCTATGAACTAGAGCCATCCATGTAAGGCGGGGTCTGCCTCTGCTCCTCGGCTGTGTCTCTATCTCCAGAACTTTTTTGTCATATGCTGAGGTGGGCGTCTGCTAACATGGCCATACCAGCACATGCAGTCTTCCTTCAGTAATTTTGTCAGAAATGGGCGCTACCTTGAAGCTGCGTCGGACCTGAATATTTTTGATGTGGTCCAGCCTGCTGACTCCTCCCGCCCATCTCAACATTCTCATTTCTGCCGCATGGAGTTTCTCAGCTTGATATTTGGAGAAGATATAGATGGAGTGTAGTGGTCAATATTGATCAAGAGTAATGAGTGGGAAAAAAGCGGAGCGCTATGCTAAAACACTTAATTACGACGTTTCTCTTTAAAGCCTCGTCCAGACGCAACAATATATCGCAGCAATCTGATTGCACCAACAAATTGTTGCGATAAATTGGACATTGACATTCTGTCCACACGCAACGATTTTTGCCCCAACTTCCTTCGCAATTCGTTAGTCTTTCCTCAGTTGTGATCAACAATATACATCATATTATTAAAGTATAATACTTAATACGTCATATTAATAAAATATAATACTCAGCAAACAAAATTAATATGTAATGCAACAGAAAACAACAAATAAAAGAACTTCCAGTAGCCTATTGTAACTAAAAAGTAAGGAAAGTTGTAGTACGGTACCAGTATTAATGTTGTTGAATTTAAAAAATTATCTACAGATAAGATTCTTTCTTTGTAGTGGTGAAGGTGATAATGTAGAAGATATCCATAATGAATAATATAATCTCAACAGATTGATAATGGAGTTACATCTGAAAGTATAGTTCCTTTATATTTTTAATAAATGTGGTTGTGACACCTTCGTCTTATTATTCATTACAGATAAGATTCCTAAAACAGAATAATTATAAGAAGAAATGAAATATCTGTGGGTGTAATAATAATTATCTAATAAAAAATGGAATGCTTATAACAACTATAAAGTCGTTGAATTTACAACAAAAAGTTGATATTAACAACGCAGATCATTATGGAACAAGGCTTTCATTGCTCCAACCTTACGATATTGTTGGCAGATTTATCAAATTTTCCATCAACCGTCCAACCCCGACATATCGCAGCAATTTCCCGACCATACTCTGATCTGATCATTGTAACGATATGGTTGGCACCGATCAGATTGCTGCGATATTGTTGCGTCTGGACGAGGAGGCTTAATTATTAAATAGAATGATCCGGATGTAAAAATGTTCCAAAATAATCCTTTATGAAATTTACTTACTACAATTCTTCGAATATACACAAGACTAATTATTTCAATCAGCCTGCAAGTATTCGTCCAAATTTGAAGAAAACACCTACCACATACAGGAAATTTCAAGTGTTCAGACGGGATAAAGCGTTACAAGCCTTTGCAATTTACCTTTGAAGTGAAGTAAAAATTATTGACTCTCTTTCAACACAGTTCCTGGAAATTGACAGTCTTGGGCGTAGTTTGGTTAAGAAAAATAATAACAGTTGATATGCTATTTATTTAAGTGAGAAGTAATTTACAATGAAGATACTATACAGATATAACAAGTACATCACTTAAAATACTTGACAATGAACACAGTCTACTAATACAAACTATTTACAGTAGTGTATTATTCCTTCTGATATCAGTAAATAGATTATATGATAGACGCATTTCATTGAATTGAGAATGGTGGTGTCTTCCATTATGTTCAGAACTGGAAATACAGTATTTTAAATTTCAAATTATGTTTGACTGTTTCGTCTTATTCAATCTGATTTCCACCATAATTTATAATATTGCAGATTTTGGCACTCGTTATCATATTAAGGCTACATTTTATCATTTTGTCTAATTTTTGTCAAAGGAAAATAGAGATACACTGTAAAGTATAGTAAAGTATTAGAAAGTATAGCATATTTATTTGAAGGCCGTACCACTAATACATAAGTGGATTCCATTGTTTATGATTATAAAAATTGCAATGCAGTGCTAAATTTAATGAATAAAATTGCAGAAATAGACTAAGACATTCCTTCGAAATAAAAATTGAAATTGGTTTTTTTTATTTATGTTCTGTAGGTAACAATCTGGGTTGAATAACTTCTGGTAAAAAATGAAAAATGATCTGGCAAATCTATAAAAAATCAACTTTGATTCAGTGTTTTATGAAGATATTGAATACGATTCTAAATCTTCCAGTGGTTCGGAACCCACCTAAAACTGTAGGTCCAACTCACCAATCACCATCATCCAATTCATTACCCAGGCACAGACATATCTCAGATCTATGTGAGCTTCATCTTCCGAAAAAAAAAACCAGTTACAAATATATCATAAACAAAAACCGTATAATATGCTTATTATGGAAATTTGTAAATTTTGTGGTCACATATTTAATTAAATCCGCTTAATATACTGATAAGAATCAGTGCATCTCCGAATTATTTTTGAAATCAAATTACTGTAACAGTGCTTTATGAACCATGTACGTCATAACCTTATGCTTTATGTTCAAACATCATAACCTGAAAAGTAATATGTACATTATGATCTATGGTATACACATAACATATCTCTAATCTGTTAAATCTACAGTATGGGTTACTCATACCTGTACAATTCAAGCTAAAAATATGAGAAACTACATAACTGTTCCCAAAATCTACTAAAACCTTAGCAGTTTTCATTTGTACATTGATGCAGCCAAATGATAGTTATAATAATTTTGGATCTATCAGAGATACACAGATATAAATGACAAAATTTCTGCAATAGTTGTTGCCAATAGCTATTGCATTTTTATTAGCCCTCTTTTTCACTTCTACCTCTTTGAATGAAAAAATACTAGTCATAAAGAGAAAATGAATGATGTGAAATGGTAGAAAAATGCTAAACACTAGCCGTTTTATACCATAAAATGACCTATTGAGTTTCTTTGGCATTTCAATTGTCTCTTCCAAAAAACTTCTATTTCATTGTAGTTTATTTATTATTAACTTTTTCTAGGTCACATACTCATTCTTGTTTCTCTATGAAATAAGCAAATTAATGTTGAATAATCAATTAAGTAGGCCTTTATTATTATTCGTAATCACTTTTATAAATTTCATTGGCCATGATAAAAATGTGGTCAACTCAATCCAATAAAATTCACATTTGATCTCAACTGTCAACTGAGACATGAAAAATGTCTATTCTATAATGTAATAGATGGTTTTTTTAATTAATAATGTCTCCATTTAAACCAAGCTAACAATAGGCATCCACTCCAAAAATATACAAATGATAACTACTATGAATTTAGTAATATGACAAATACACACTGATTAATATTTAAAACTAAATTGTAGGCTATAGATTTCTTTTAATTTTCCAACTATAATTATGCTTTTTTGAATTGAATGTACAGACTGTACCTTTCATAGAAATCTATTTGTAATAAAAATACAAATTTATAAATTCTACTGAAATATAAAAAATTGCTGATAAAAAATAATGATATGATGATCATAAATATCTGTTTATAAATGCAAACGCATGTTCCCAGTTTATGAAGATTGCAATCACTAAACTGATCTAATTAATATGAACACAAGCAAATATCAAAGCTCTTTCAATTATTGTAAAATTGATCCAATTTTACTACAGAGGAGAGTGAATGATCTAGATTTTACGAGTATGATCCGAATATAAAAATGCATTATAGAAATATATGAGTTCATTAAAATACAAGTAAGGTTCAAAGAGATCTGAACCTTTATATAGAGTAAAAACTGGAAATAAAAATACTACAGACAAAATATGAACACGAGCAAACAGTCTCAATAGTAATGATTGTTCCAATTCATAAGACAAATTGACCTAAGCTATTCCATACTTTTGATTTTCATTTTCTTCAAATCTAGTTGATGAAAATTGTATAAGAGAACTTTATATGAGAGAAAATACGCTATAATATGGCTATTAAAAAGTTATTAACTGAATAATGCCACCTACAGATATTGTTGAAAATTAAATTATTTTAATAAATATAAAATATTCTCTAATTACTTAGTATTATAATTTTTATAACGCATGAATTGAATAATTGATACATAAATAGTGTATAGAACTGTTTGGAAGTGTCGTAAAACTAATGATGAAATGATCATCATTGAACTATTTGATAAATCAGACTTATGAACTAGACAGATAAGATGAATAATTAGCACTACAATAATGAATAAAACCAACTAATTTCAACAATCTAACAAAATATGCAATGATTTGGAAAAGTTAATCAGGAAACTAGATTTTTTAACATAGGGAAACAACAAACTGTAAAAACTTATTACAGTTTAAAAAAATAGACTATAAGATGCAAGAGCGCATATTTATGATCTATATTGATTTATAAAATTTATGCTCTTGCATTTGGACTGCTATTATTAACATAGAAGTAACATTAAAATTATTAGACATTAGTAAAACAGACAGACCATGATTCATGATATACAAGTGAATTATATTATGACTCTACAATAGACTTCTGCTACTGGTTTCACAAACTACTGTTTCTAAATACATCAAGTATCCATTTGATTCAATATACTCCATTACTTAGAATATTTTTCCTAAGTCAACTAATCTAACACACAAGATATTAGTTCATATTATCTGCCTGCTAAATTTGAATCCTTAACATTCTGAGCCAAAGAAATCTAGTTTTCTATATTATCAATGGGGAGGATTTGTTGTGATAATTGAAAATGAATATGAGTTGGAAATTCAAGATGAATTAATATACTAAAATGAATACGGTGCATTACAGTAGCCTACTATTGTATCTTCTCGATAACACACTGACCTTTATTAGATAATTATTCACACATTCATATTCTAATTTTTGAGAATTTGATCATTAAGAATTTATCAAACACAAATCACCATATTGTAATAATGCCAAAAAAAACAATAGAAAATTATAATACATTATATTATTCTTTAAGGTTTCATAGCACTGCATGAATACTACTTGATAATACAGTTAGATATACAGTTAAAATTGGCATTAAAATTATTAGACATTAGTAAAACAGACAGATCATGATTCATGACATACAAGTGAAATATATTATGCCTCTACAAATAGACTTCAGCTACTGGTTTCGCAATAGTTATGTATATGATAGAAACGATACTTCAACTACTATCAAGTTTTCAAGTATTGTACGTATATCACTAATGAGGTCCAACACTAAGTTAATACAAAAATGTATAAACCAATAATCAAAAACAAATCAAATACAGTTATCTCACGTACGGTACTACAAAAACGTTTTTAATAATGTATGACAGTTGATCACCACCTACCTACTACTTATCAAGACATTTATAATGGCTTTAATACACAAGTTATTTTTAGATTGGTGAACTTATAGTTCAGGTATTCTGATCCTAATAATGAATCTGGAAACTAACTTTTGAAAAATATGGAGTCATATTGAAGAATCGTCACTATGTATGAAAATAGTATTACCACGATCTTCACGTGCAAAATTGCTGTAAAATGTTAAGGTATTCACAAATATTTTCATTCTGTTTGATTTGAAGGGAAACTTAATAAGTGAGGGATAACATTTTTATATTTCGTTTGTGGATGACTCTTTAGACCTGAAAGTTAATAAGATTAATAAAATTTATGAATTCAATTGAAGGGAAGAGTTGAACAGAACAGAGGAATAATTCTTTTATAAGAACCAAATATCAAATTGATTCTCTTTTTTGGTAAAATGAGTTGGATAAATGTCAACTGAGAAATATTTTTTTCAATTCATATAGCCTAAATTTTGGAATAACAGAGTTAGAGAGAAGGCGTTCGTTTGGAATTGACAAATTTAAATAAAAATGTTCAATACTTCAATGCTTTATTTTACAATAATTGTAAATTAACTTAATTGACTTGGATGAGCATCAGTTTGAAATGATTTAAAGTAATTTATAGTAACATCCTTTTTATCGCACTAGATATACAACGCTTTCCTATACCGATTCGTCTACTACATACTATTTACAGAATATTTACATTATACGAAAGAGTATATGTAATCGTAAAACGAGTAAACGAGTATCATTCAGTTTCAGAATTTCGTACGGTACTGCTGATGACTGACACTTTAGTCAGAGGCTGATTTTATTAATCGTGCAACCTGAAATCTCTAACACCAGACCTAAGCAAGCCAGGTCACATGATATTATTACTATTGTTGATAGAGAGTCAAATATGAAAATTGTGGTCATAACAGAGGTTGAAGATGACCAATTAGAGGTCATTCACCATGAGATGAAGAACTTCTAAGAGTTTAGAAGGAGAAGATTTGAATACCACAGTTTATTAGAAAGATTAAATACCTACGTAAAGTGAAGAAATAAAGTAATGTATTCAATGAATAACAATGTTTTGAGGTATGCTAGCTACACAGATTCCTGTGCACTACGGATATGAACAAGTTACAATCATTTCGATTGTACTTAAACTCCACGATAATAAAAAATTTGACTTCGCACTCATAGCTTAATATAATATAATAATAGCTGCACTTTATATTAATTTATACTGGCAATTGTAGCTAGGTTGATGAAGAAATATATGATACATATACTATACACCAGCTACAGCTGTATAAGATGTTAGGAATAATTATTTCGTAATTTTACGAAACTGTTTGGGCCTATAAACAATACTGAATATTGATTTATTTTGTCTGAGCTTAGAAAATCAAGCTATATTTAGAAAATAATAGTTACAGGAAAAATAAATTGGGTGATATAACAAATTCAAAGCCTTAAAAATCCTGAATAGGTAATTCATACAGTGTAACAGCTTTTGAATCTATAATGAAGAATCAGTTTTTTTAATAACACAAAAAATGTATTGGAACAATGACGTATTGGAACAAAAATGTAAACAAATACAATGACGTAAAATAGAGTGTTTTACTTAGAGTTAACAATACGTCGTGAGGTTTTTGTACTCACTAAAATAATAAAAAAATCATATTAAATATATGTCTGGAAATACTTCGTTGCAGAGTTGAAGATCGCGGATACTGGCCCCATCACTTTACACATTCAGAAATTTGTAGTGGTTAATTTTACTTATAATTTGGTCAGGTAGAATGAAGGCACTACAAATTTCTGACTAAGTAATTTGATGGAGCTAGTTGCTAACTTCCATCTTCTACTATGTAACGAAGCATTTCCGGACTAGCGGACCTATGTTTATGAGATTTCTCATTATTATTTCGTACAGCAAGCCCAAGAAGTATTGATAACTCTATGAGAAACACCCAGAATAATTGAAAGAAGAGCATAGTTGCATCGAATTAACTATTAAGTTAGATCTACATAATAGGCATTATGATGGGCTTCATAATGTAAAGCATTAGAAGCACAAGTTTGAAAACCTCAACTAAGTTAATATAGGTTAAGGACCTTGAAGATTTGAGATGACATTAATGTGGGAACTGTGGAAGAAAAATTCACTGAACTTAAATAACTTCTATTCTATTCACATCAAATTAGATTTTTTCATTTCATTATATTCTAAATCAACTTTACAAAAATCAAGAGCTTTTCGAGGACAAGTCAACTGTTGAGTCTGGTACAGACGGAGACACTAATTGCAAAAGAGCGGGAGCGTAGAGCAGATAGTATAATAATATAGACTTTTGGTTCAAGAGTTGCGAAAATTCGTCTAGCAAAATCATTCTAGAATGAGACATGTGCTCTACGGAAATAAATTGCAGACTGGCGTTTGGGAAACAGTCTCATATTTGTATTTTTAATACTAATTTGATCTTTGCTAGAGAGTAATGAAAGGCTCCGATTCATTAACTCAATAAAGCCGATGGTCCTATCTCTTATTTCCAGTCATAAATTTCAAATTCTTTTAGAGTTCATTCAAAAAATCAATCCTCTCTCTGAAGCAAGGTGGCGAATATGAAAAATCAACCAGGCACCTACTTGAATACTAGATTCAGGCATCACGTCCATCACTTATTAAAATGTGGATTCGAAAGTGTTATAACCTTTATTGAAAGGTTGTTGGTTGATAAGTCCTTGTACACCAATTTTTTTCTGCAACGGAGAAAACATGGAGAAATTTAGAAATTTGAAGCCACATTCTGATCACAATTATTAGAGATGATATTATTGACATCATACTTTGGATGCGCTTTCCTTTAATGCAGAAATAAAAAATGTGCCCACAATACATAATTATTTGTAGATAAAAATAATAAGAATGACGATTTTCGTTTTTAATTTCAATTCAGGAATACAACTTTCCATTCTAGCAACATCATCTCCAATAATTTGGGTTTCACAAGATCCAAGTCGTCATATTCCAATAGTTTCAATTCCAAGTAGGCTATGCTTTTTCATTGCAGTTTAATTGTTGGCTAATGAGGGTACACGTAGTTCAAAGATTCTTTAATTAAGTTGTATACACATCAGGTGAAAGTTGCATGAAACCCACAAGAACAGTAGTTATAAAATAGGGAAACATGCATAAAATTTCACCATGCAAAAGCCTACATTAATTTTGTCTTGATTAAATAGAATATATTTGTTACGGGAAAAATTCACTAGAAATGCTGAGCTTGATGCAAAATGCAGAAATTTCCAACCAAAATTAATCATTGTGAAAGAAGTCAAGCTTAAAAATTAGACTTTAAAATTCATATCACAGAGTGGAAAATTATCATGCTTCAACATACATTATTTGTTGATGAGTTTACGTTCATCAATAAAAGCTGACATTTCAAAGCAAAGTGAGAAATAATCAAGGGCAATGCAATGCGCATACAGATCGATACGATATGAGTATGAAACATATTTATGCAGATTAAAATACCTAGTTGAGTATTTCAACAGTCAACTGAAAATATTTATCCACATGACTTAACTATTTCAAAATTGGTTTTTATAAGATTTCTTGTTTTTACACAGGACAAGGAGTCACAAAATGTCTTTAAAAAAGTGAGAATGAACATACAAGTTCCAAATGTCACAATCATTATTTGTACTAGTATTGTGATATTTGGAAGAAAAGAGCTCGACTTGTTAGATGACTTTTATGGGTTGTGGTTAGGAGTTTTGAGAAATGCTATTCTGAATGGGGATTCGTGGACAAAGATATTTTATGAGATAAGCCAGGAGTAAGTTTAAAGAGAAATTATTCAGGGTTCAAAAAATTGAAAGTGATGGGAGGGAAAATAGAAGTTGTTGCCCTATAATTAACTACTGAGACCATTAAACTAAAAGGATTACTCATTAATAAGAAATAAATATTAAATTTCACTTTACCTGTCATCCAGACATATCATCTTCATTGATAAAACCACATGCAAATTTACTGCAAATTGAAACATTGAAATATGAATTAATTCCTGATAAATGTAAAATATTATACTATGAGTATTATTATTGCGTAGCATAATATGTTGCTCATCAATTGCACAAGACCACCTCTTATACAATTTTTTGTAATAATTACATCACTTCATATTAAATGCGGCAACAAGCCGTCCAAGCGGCGAGAGCTAGAATGGCACTAATTGCATAAATCGAGAGTTTACAATAGTGCATAGTGGTATGGATTCTACTTATACAAGTTGCCAGATCAACTATATTGCTCTCGCAGCTAATGTACACTGTTATAAACTGCTCTAAGCTCTCAATTTATGCAATTACAGTCACTTTAGCTCTCTCATTTTTGGCGGGCTTCAATAGCGGAGCAAATAGTATAATATACCTATTTTTGATTGTTTATCTCTATTTCTCAAACTGGAAAAACTTATTTAAAAATGAATTAATACTCGTTCATAGGGGAGAATAATAAATAATAAAGGAAAACAAATAAAGCAACAAATTAAAATCGAGAACACATTTCATTCAACATAATATTCAAGAACAGCAAATGATATTACGTGGAAGAAAATAACATATTTATTGAGAAAGAAAATTTGAACATAAAATGTCTGGGCCACAGTGGCGAGGCGTCCGGTCATTGTTTGATCCGGCGATGAGTAGAGAAATTGGACTTATAATATTGAAATAATCTCAACTCTTAAATAATGGACATTTGTAGGCTTCAAAGCCCAGAAATATTTTCAAAAACGGTGAAAATTGTAT
The DNA here is from genome assembly GCA_948455865.1 of Conomelus anceps. Lineage (NCBI taxonomy): Eukaryota > Metazoa > Arthropoda > Insecta > Hemiptera > Delphacidae > Conomelus > Conomelus anceps. The sequence continues at coordinate 51,654,505 of OX418218.1, read as the reverse complement.
CAAAACCAATAAGAATATGACGAGTAGACGCTCAATATGTATAATGAAGCGCAAAAGCCTTGCGAATCACACCACTCCACTCTCACGCCTGGCTCGATTCCCCCTGCCATCAGTTTTTAAACCATTCAAGTAATGCTTGTGATACATCGCAACCGGCTGCGATGAATAAGGCTTCGTGCGTTCTCGGCCACTGTCGTGGGTTTTCGGTAGCTGCCTCCTCATGCTTACTCTTCACCAGTCCACACACAGTTTCTGAGCTTCAGTTACAGCGTTGTGGAAACAACGGGAATTTCGCGTATGCTAAATTATTTAACTTTTACAATAGGCTTATTATTGTTTTGCAATTTAATTAATGTTTTTTTTTAGAGTGTGATCTCTTCTTATAGTCTCCATTTATTATTCAAGATGGTTACATTTATTTTAATAAATTAAATCGAGTGAGTGCATCATATCAGAGCCTATTATTTCGGCTGTTTTTGCGTTTTTTCCTATATTATACATCGTCGGTCTATGGTATTGGGGAAGATATATATTATGCAAGAGGTGCAATTGGATAAAATACTTTTTAGTTCTTTGCCTTTTGTTATGCCTATTCAGAGGAGAGATTTCAGATGCTCAAAATCTTCAAAAGTAACCAATTTGCCTTGAATTTTTAAACATTTTCCTGGGGAGGGCCCTTGGACCCCTTTGGGCGTTGGTGGGAGAACCCCCCTGCGATGACCGGTGAAGGATTCCACGCCTCGCCACTGCTGGGCCACTGAAAAGTCCTAATTAGTTATTAGATTTGTTTTAGAATATAATAAAGTAGAATTTAAAGGTGGCGAATGAGAAGAGATCAGAGAATATAAATTATTTCGAGATAGTTATGAAAATAATCTTTCCATCTCACATTTTGAGAAAAAGTTTGATGTTTCAATAACATTTCTTCAAGAGAACTTATATTCTTAATGAAGAATTTAAATTTCTTAAGAGTAAGTTCTAAAGGAACTTTTCTAAAAGTTCTAAAGTTCTAAAAGGGTTGTTACTAAAATCCAAAAAGCAATATTAATTATGAGACCTCTAGTTATGAGGCAAAAAATTTCCCCGTGCAATTGAGATGGTAAATACATTCAATGAGAATTCTCAGTATAAATATCTAGTAATTATCTTCTAAAAATCCCCATTATTTAGAGAATCAACTGCTTTTTCAGTTTGTTCGAATTAAATACTGACTTTTACTAGTTACAGAAGTCTGGCTACAATGGAAAGTATATAATATTTTTTTCATATACATATTTCGAACAAGGGGCTTTCAACATTATAATCATGGAAATGTACCATAAAATTTACCATTTGAATAACATATTATTAAATCCTTTGAAGAAATACTATTGCATAAAAATTATTGCAAAAGTTCATGCATGGGATTTCTTATCAAACATAAAGTTTGTATGAAACTATAAAATTGAATATTCCACACATCGAGAATAATAAAGTTCTCTCGATTATAAGAGATCGACTTCTAAAAACACTATGAAATAGATATTTAACGGTTAAGATAAAATTGTTAACTATACAATTGAAATGCAAAATTAGAACGTAAAACGAACCTAACTAGCCTAAATGATTTCACACGTATTATTTTTACAAAATCAGATTATACTTATTTAGCATGTAATTTATTGCATGGATAAATTCTCTTGTATATCTACAAGAAAATGAAGTTTATTCACGGTCGATCGAAAAGTTTTCAATTTTCTATCATCTGAAATATAATTTTTATAATAACAGTTTTTTTGTCAATTTACAAAAAATCCATATAGTATACTAATCAAATCAGTAGAAATCATATGAACTGTTATATTATTTTCCAATCTAACATTAAAAAAATACTTCTTCAAAGTCAAATAAAATTGTACAGTAAAGTACTATTTAAATAGAATAAGAGATAACTTTTGTCACTCTGGACAAGTAGTTATCAAATAGAACACATTTTGAACAGATTTTAAAATAATTGGATATTACAATAATAATTATTATAATACTATCTGAACAGATGATTATTCAACATTATGAAATGCCTAACAATCAATTCTATCTAGGTCTATCGCTTGGTTATATACATTTATATACTTGTAATACTATACATAACAGCAATACGACAAAGATTCTATACAAAAATGTAGATGAGAGACCATCAATTTAACAAAATAAACTATATCTACAAATCAACAGACTTTTCTAAAAATTTAGAGGTAACATGAATTTTCAATGGATCTATTGAATTCGTCTAGAGCACGAACGGTTTTTTGATAACTATGGCTTGATCATTGATCATTCATCAATGACAAGAACCAAGATAAACTTGTTTTTTACGGTTAGCAAAACGATTAAAATCAATTCTGCAGGAGAGATTGCAAATAAAAAATTCAGTTATAACCACTTTTTTTTAAACTTCGTCACATAGTAAATTTGTCAATTTAAGTTGAATAAACATGAAACTTTCTCTTCAAACTTTTCGTTTCTTTATTTAAAAATTAGCATTTTCTAGAGCAAAATGTATTAGGAACTATTCAAACGTTAAGCTCTGAACATTAACGTATTGAGTCCAACTGCACAAACAAGTAACAAGAAATAATGTTGAATAATTTCCATGTCTTATTAGAAAGTATAAGTACGGGATCAATATATTATTGTAGAATTAAAGCAGAAATTGAGAATTCGACAGATAGAAGTGACTCATGTTCAGACAAATAGCTCTAAAAATAATGTGTAGGAATCATCTTTACCAAAAATGTACTGAACACAGATTGATTCTACAGAATTGGCAGGAAAATTGTTTTTGTCCATCAACTATTGAAGCAATGTAGGAACAAATTGATACAGTAGTTCGCTATCAATTACATTACGAAGCATAATAATAAAGAAATAAGTATCTATCTATACATTGATGAGAGAAATAAATTGCAAATAATAAAATATAAAAATAAAAATTGCAGACACAATTTTTTAGTGATATTGTCAGTGTGATAGTATAACATGAGATTTTGATGTTTTTACCAATTGGATCACATGATTTCTCAATATTACTTGATTTATACATTTAAAGGTTCAATACATTATGCAAGAGATTTTGTGAGTAACATTTCAAGTTTGAATTTATTTAAACTGACAAGATTCAATGAGAAGTATGATAATAGTGGATGATGCATTTCACGTACAGAATATGGACCCAAAAAATCTGAATAGAGCATGCAATCACGTCCTTCTTGCAATATAATGTGATGCATAAATAATTTAAGCCAGAATTAATAGTAAAGTGCCGTTATAAGTCACCCCATGCGATGATTTTGTAAAACAGGCATACCGGTACCGATACTTGTAAATATAGATTTATTTGTTAAATTTCAACGTAATTAACAGACACGTGGACGACATACAACAGCAAACATTAAAAATATCTTGTTACCTCCAATGTCTTACCATCAACATTTCTAAGTACTTTAACTATAAAAATATATTAGCTATTAAACAACTATATAATATTAATACTTTTATTGAATACAGAAATATATACTGTATGTAGTGAATAAGTAAAAATAAAAAATACTGCACTCAAATCAACAGAGCATATACGTAGTACAATAGATGAAAAATAATCCAGATCAATTGAACTGTAAACTTAGCTAAAAGAAACTAATCTTTAACGAGTCGAATGTATACACTTAGAGCTCTACATTATTTATTTAATACCCTGAAGATTCTGTTGCATTACAGTTCAACAGTGAATTTTCCAACTGAGATCATCTACAAGTTGGACAATTAACAATAATTATTATTACAGTATTAATAACCAATTAGACTATATTTAATAATTGCAACATTTCAATAAAAAATTTAGTGAAACAATAGCCCAAAACAGAACCAGAATTTACATCTGATTTTAATCATTTTTTCAACGACTTAATAGAATTATCAGTTTTTGCATAATAAAGATTTATACTGATGCACAATGAGAGTAAATGATGATTAATGAAGGATTTATATAAAATAGTCGAACTTTGTTAATAGAATAAAAATTTGGCAGCGATATTTAATAAAAATGAGTTGTTATAATACGTATAGCAACCTTTGTGATTGATATCCAAAACAAAAAAGGGGAAGAGTTCAGAATTTTTCAATTAGCGGACAGTTAAACTGCCCCAAAAATGAGATGCAGAACAGAATGATTGGGAAGTTTCATTACGATTTCAGAGGGGATATTATTTAAAATATTCGCCGTTCGTTGGGAAATTTGCAGAAATTCAACTTAAATCAGTAGAGGTTTCCTAAGAAGTAAGTACGTCACAACATCTTTCAGACCATGATGAGACCTTTCTTACAAAACAAGAGATCAAATTTAATTGGATGCATTCATAATTATTGGTGTTGAAACACTGTAGGTTATCAATTGTTGGTTCACTCCAAACTTGAATTTTTAAAGAATGGAATAAAACAAACTGACTCAATCTTGTAACAACCATGATTAATTTTCTGATTAATATTGCTATCGCATGATATCAGTTCCTCATACAGTAGACTTGAAAATTGGATATCAATCGCAAGATGCATTATCTTATTTTTGTGATAAACACTTGGTCAACAATAAAAACCGATAAAGTAGCCAAAACAATGAAAGGAATTGATTTGAATAAAACATTGTATGAAGTAATCATTATGATCATTGAATAAGTTCAGCTATTAAGACAATTAGGTTACAAGAAAAAACGTTTCAATTGAAATAATAATAATTTTCAAGCACACAGTTATAAGGCTATGCAAAACTCGCTAACACAGGCTATGTTAGAGGATTACACTCCTTACTGCTTACTGTTTGAAAATAATGATTTGAATTAGAAGTGAATGTTATATATATTAAAATATTTAATGTGCGTTATTACATGAGATGTTCATGACGTACAGTTCTCGAAAAAAGAACTATATAAACAGATGCAGGACAATGCTTAAATCAAATATCAATTCTCTCATTGTCATTAGGACAACGTAGGTAGTACTTAAAAACTAGACTCTAGAAATGAAAATTATCACAGACTATAGTTGCTGACCAATGACCTTTTCTGAGGATGGATGATGCTTGGGGGCGTTTGAAAGCATCAGAGGTCCGCCGATGGTGATGCCGATTGAGCCCAGGGGAGCTGTCACCAGAATCGCAAGAACGGCTATAGTCAGCACCTGCGAGCCTCTTAGCAGATCCTCATCTGTCGGATTCGGCTGCGATTTCACCAGGTTTAGAGCTTCAGGAGCCAGAGCAGCCTGTCACAAAAAGCAAATTGAATTGCATACATTTTGAAATCATTTTTATCCAGGACTAAGTCATACGTGTAAAAGTTTAAAAAGCTTCATATCTGACTTTATTCAAAACCGTTGCTAAATGAAGCTATCATAGCACTGGAGTCACTTTTCAATGCAGGCTCTAGTCCATTCAGAAATCAGCATTTCTCCCATTTAATGTCGAAATGAACATTATGAAACTAGCGTCAGCTGATGTAAAGCTGGGCATTCACGTTCCAATTTGCAGTACTGCTAGTAGTACTGCTAGATGGATAGTCGACTCCACTCACGCTCCTACTTGCAATCCAACTTTATTCCTAGTCAGCTGTGAACGTCGCTCTCGAGCCGAAAAATGTAACCGAAGTTGACCGATGTTGCCCGAAGGTCATGCACTGACTGAGATAAGTTGGACGACTTTGATCCGACTCCCTCACACACGCTCCAACACCGTCGACATTCGGAAGTCGTCCCTCTAGTCGTCCATCTACAATTCCAACCATCCAACAAGCCCATTCAAGTTCCGTTTTCAGATCCAACCTTGGAGGTTGGACTGCAAGTGGTACTGCAAATCGGAACGTGAATGCCCAGCTTAACCTTTGACAACATTAAACTCTTGCATCAGCTGATGCTACCAATCTTATACAATTATAAGGCATTCTAGGTAATGTTCTTTAAATTAGTTATCCAAGTAATTGGAAAGTAAAAGTGAGTTATTCGTAATGACGATAAAACAGGGTAATTATATAGAAACGTTAGTTGTTGAATTTTTTGAATATAACAATTCCTAACCTAACCTAACCTAGGCTAGATGTGACTGAACTACTTCACAAACCGCGCGCCTAACCTTTGCTATCATGAAGTCACTGTTACATGCATATATAAAAGAGCAACACTCACCAACCTTGTGGTCCATCCCTCTCAATGTGATTTGGTGTTCTCAAAAAAAGACCCCACTCTGGCTGACCCGGCAAACCCGCAAATTCTTGCCGCCTTCTTGCCAAGCACCACCTTCTTCTGGCATCTAAATATGAGAGTGCCCCGATTCACGTAGAGATCATCTCCACAGTTCGGACAGTCAATTTTTTCTTTTATCACTTTGTGATGTATTAAAAAATTTAAAATGTCTCAATCATTCATTTTTATCGACTCCAGAAACGTCACTTCACACTTCACACACGCCATAAATTACCACACAACAATACCTTGAGCAAACACTCAAATTCTCCAATTCATTAGAACTGAGAGAAGCCATGCCTCAAAGCATGCCTCATAGCCGTGCCTCAAACAAGAGTTCTTTATTAGTGAGTCAGCTGATTCTTAAACTTGAAGAAAGTCACGATTTTTGACACTGCGGATTTTCACAATTGGAAATATTTTCTTGCGCCTAAGAAAAATAGTACCACTGGAAAACTTAAATTTTAATGTGAAATAATCGCGACCCCCAAAAAATTCCAACGGATTATTGTTTCCTGGGGTGTTTAGATGTCACAAAAAAAAATTCACCACAAAATTCAACAAGTAACGTTTCTATATAAATACCTAAAACGGTGTATGCACAGATTGTATTCAGCCTTTAAGTCACTTGTGAAATGTTTAGGGCACGAGCAAAGTGACTTACATCTCGGCTTAAAGGCAGTTTAAATACAATAAACAGATGGAAGATTGTCTTAAACTACAAAGATTGCATAAAAGACCACACAGAAATAAACCAGGTAACTGATGTCACAACCAGTTCTATCACAAATACGCTAGAGACTATAGTTTCGACTGTAACGCCATTTTCAATGTAGATCGAACTAAAAACAAAAAATAGAATAGTTAAATATATATCCTTTGATTAAATTATTTTTCATTTTATTTTTCAACTATAAAGCTACACTGTATTTTAGTTTTTGTTTGAGATTGAAAATAATGTGACAGTTCAAATTGCAGTATCTCGTGTGTTTGTAATGAAAGCGTTTGTGGCATCAGTCTCATTCATTATGGATATATATCACCATCGTATTTTATATACAAAAAAGATCAAATATTATAGTCTTATGAAGAACAGAACCTGAAAATGCTTCATTAAATTTACAAGAAAGAACAGTCTCAAGAAAAGTTCAAGTTTAATTTGTCCTCAGCATTTGAATACTCGTGATTCTTTTAGTAGTGAATTTTGGAAATACAATAGAAAATTAAGTGACACCAATGAACGGTAATATGAGTATGAATTAAAACCAGATACGGTTTCAGAGCAAGTCAGTTTGCTTGATTTTTTAATATGAAAACTAAAAGAGCTCTGCTATAGCCTTCTCTTGTCTGGTTCAATCAATGAAACACATTTTCGAAAAAGACTACACACGACATCGAATTATCTGTGTCGTTGAACCTTTCAAGAAAAATTACCAAAAATTTCAATGGATTTTTTACGACAATTTAATTTTTTTCAAAAAACTCCCTTTTTAGTGTGTTTTATTGATTATTATTGATGAGTAAAATTTGGTTAACAGGAGAATACAACTCCATTTTCTAATGTAGTAAGTTCAATTCAATTCAATTCAAATTTCTTTATTCCGATTCACAAGTTCAAAAGATCAATACAACAATGCAAATATATCACAAAATGGTCAGAGATCAACATATAAGATAAACAAAAAAAATACTGAATAATATATTAAATGAGTTAGTAGAACCCCTATGAATTCATTTGTATGATATATCACTAATTAATACCTATACCTAGTAGTGTGAATCAGAATAATGTAGACTACTTGCTGTAAGCATAATGCTTAACGTCTGCAAATAGGAATGCATATTAATATCAAATATAATTTATAATTGAAAGAGCTGGAGAAAAAAAAGGAAAAAAAAATATTGTAATGAAACACACACACACACATTCACTCATCTTCCACACTTTTCCAATTTCAGCTTGATTTCTTGAGTTAATGATTGCCACCATTATGATGAAGTTATATCAGAAACTAAGAAATAACAGTAAATAGAATCTCTAAACAATCAGGCATAAGATTTCGGAGCCATCTAAGAATGTGAATCTTAAAAATGTTTCTGTTTTTTATCCTCTTTGCCTCAAATGGTACATTATTAAAAAACTTAGGACCAAGAAATACAAAAGATTTTTGGAAACAAGTGGTATACGACTTGGGAAGCCTCAGTAGATCAGATGTCACTCTCCTGGTATGATAACTGTGAGCATCCCTGAACAGTGCATGACCACAGTTTCCAGACATAACATAAAACATATACAAAACTTTAAAAACAAATATATATCTCAAAGGCAAACATTTAAGATCCTGAAAGATAGGATAGGAATGCTCGTATCTACCCGACTTTTTAACAGCTCTAACTATAGATTTTTGTAGGGTTATCAGTGGTCTCAAGTGGGTAATATACGTGGAGCCCCAACAACTTATTCCATAACTCAACTTTGGATCAACCAGAGCAAAGTATAACTGTCTAAGAACGGGTATGGGAAGAGTTTTGTTGAGAAAATAAAATTTTCTTAGGATGCATAGTACATAAGTTTTAACATTGCGTATGTGTTGAGACCAGGTGAGCTTCTCATCAACTGTAACACCTAGGTATTTGATGGAGTCAATTTGACTGACAACTTCACAGTCACAGTTGTTATGCTCACAGACACCATGAAACCTCAGTGCAGATGGTAATCTCCAGGATGTTGACAGTGTAAACAATATATATTTGGTCTTGGACAGGTTAAGAGTTAACTTATTGTATTTAAACCAAAGTAATAATTTATCTAAATCAGTCTGCATCATCTCCTCCACATTAAAACCATCCAAACCACAATATGCAAATGCAGTGTCATCTGCAAATGACACAGGCACACCATAGAAGTCACATGAAAAAATATCATTAATGAACACAAGAAATAAGATTGGTCCAAGGACTGATCCCTGTGGCACACCACAGTCCACACCTCGAACCTCACTTTTTGTATCTCCAATGGCAAAATATTGCATTCTATCCTTCAAGTAGGATGAGAACCAGTCATGAGCTACACCTCTGATACCAGCATTGTATAGTTTATCTAGCAGAATTGAATGGTTTACAGTGTCAAATGCCTTCTTGATATCCAGGAATAGTCCTGCAACACAGCGTGCTGGTCTGGAGTTGATGCCAGAATATATAGCTGTCATAAAAGTATGAAGAGCCATTTCTGTATTCATACCCTCACGAAATCCAAACTGATTCTTATAGAAAAAATCATATGAGTTGAGGAAATCAAGAAGCCTTTTTTTCATTACCTTTTCTAACAGCTTAGAGAAAATTGAGAGCAAGGATATAGGTCGATAGTTATTCAACTTTGATCTAGAGCCAGATTTAAAGATTGGAACTACCCTTGCCAACTTCATCTTGGATGGAAATATACCCGTAAAGAGACTGCAATTGAAAATATCCACTAGAATGGGAACTATAGCCAAAGCAACGGTCTTCAATAGCCCAGAAGACATACCATCATCCCCTGGAGCTTTGGCAGTTTTTAATTGTCTAATGTACATTAGCAGCTCATCGTAAGTGACAGGCTCAAGAAATATAGACATTTGATGAGTGGTTTCATTAAAAGTCTCATGATAGTTCTCCATGCCACTGTCAGCTACAGTATCAGATGAAGCTACAATCTCTCTGGCAATATTTACAAAAAAATCATTAAATAGGTTTGACAAAGTATTCTGGTCAGTTACAATCTCATTCCCATGCTCAATTTTTAGTTCATCAAGACTTTTAACTTTTTTTTGATTCCCACACAACTTATTTAAAACTGACCATTTTTGTCGTGGAGCCAACATATCTAATGAAGCATAATACTTCTGCTTTTCAATCCTGATCCAATTCTTGATTTTTTTAGAAAACACTTTAAACTCATTTTTCATGCTTACATTTCCGGGATTATTTTTAACTTTTCTGAATAACCTATCTCGGGAGTGTATTGCTGCACATAGACCATCAGTTATCCAGGGTTTGAGCTTTTTTACATTTGTAGACTTAGTTTTATATTTAATGCTAATTTTTGAGCACTCAATACAATTTGTAAATATCTCAAGAAATTTGTTGAATTTATAATCAACATCAGTACTAAATAAGACGTCACCCCAATCATGAGACGTAAGCAAACTATTCAACTGATTAAAATCTATTTTATATTTATCCCTACATATACTATTTTTATTTCTAATGAAATTTGCTTGAACTGTCAAGGACACAGCTCTATGATCACTAACTAAAGTTTCAATAACTGCACCCTTCACAAAATGTAAGAAATTTTGAGATCTAATAAAGACATGATCAATGCAAGTTGCCGTTGTTTCAGTTACTCTGGTAGGTATGCTTATTATTGGTTCAAAGCCATAGTAGCTGAGAACTTCTAAATAGTTATCAACTTTATTATCATCAGTACTCAGAATGTTGATATTGACGTCACCTATTATGAAAGTATCGTAAGATGTTGGACAAGCCAAGACTGAATCAAGACTTGAAAGAAAACTATCACAGTCAAAGCCATGCCATCGATAAAGACAAATTAGATTAAATTTGTAGTCTGATAAGGCGCATTGCAGATAAATAGTTACGATATTTCCATCAAAAGAAAAAGTGAAAATCAATTACCTGTACTGTAGCCTTAGGAAGCCAAGCCAAATTGACGAATATCATCTCTTTCAGGTTGAGTTTACTGCCATACAGTACAGTGAAGCAGGAAGCTATTCTTATCTGCAAAAACAATTAATATTTGTATACGTTTGTAGATAAAGTATCAAACTAGAAGAAGTTGAGTGATAAGTGATAAGCCTAATTATAAATTAGCTATAGATTAAAAAAATAATGTTTTTATCAAGTTCCTCATTGAAGCCTAATATAGTAAAATAAGTAGAAGAAATATTGCGCTGATATATTTGAAAATGATTTGATGAGAACGATACAAAAAATTCCACTGACTAACTTAAATGAGGTTTAATTAAAAAAAAGTAGAATTTCAAAAAGTATTGATATTGAAAGATGGAAATAAAATGTTAACTTTTCATCTACTTTGCAGTGGCGAGGCGTCCGGTCATCGTTTGATCCAGCGATGAGTAGAGAAATTGGACTAATAATAAATAATATTGAAATAATCTTAACTCTTAAATAATGGACATTTGTTGGCTTCAAAGCCCAGAAATATTTTCAAAAACTGTGAAAATTGCATCAAGAACCAATAAGAATATGACGAGTAGACGCTCAATATGTATAATGAAGCGCAAAAGGCTTGCGAATCACACCAGTCCCCTCCCGCGCCTGGCTTGGAGCCCGCTGCCTTCAGTTTTTTTTAAACCATTCAAGTAATGCTTGTGATACATCGCAACCGGCTGCGATGAATAAGGCTGCCTCCTCATGCTTATTCCTCCCCAGTCAACACTCAGCTTCAGTTACAGCGTTGTGGAAACAACGGGAATTTCGCGTATGCTAAATTATTCAACTTTTACAAAGGCTTATTAATTTCGTTAAACTTTTTTATATTTTTAGAGTGTGATCTATTATTATACCATTTATTATTCATTAGATGGTTTCATTTATTTTAATAAATTAAATCGAGTGAGTGCATTATATCAGAGCCTATTATTTCGGTTGTTTTTGCGTTTTTTCCAATATTATCCATCGTCGGTCTATGGTAGTGGGGAAGATGGATGAAATACTTTAAATACTTAGTTGGATAAAATACTTTTTAGTTCTCTGCCTTTTGAATTGGGTCTTTGCCTTTTGTTAGGCCTATTCAGAAGAGAGATTTCAGATGCTCAAAAGCTTCAAAAGTCACCAATTTGCCTCGAATTTTTAAACATTTTCCTGTGGAGGGCCCTCGGACCCCTTTGGGCGTTGGTGGGAGAACCCCTCTGCGATGACCGGTGAAGGATTCCACGCCTTGCCACAGCTACTTTGCTCTCAATTGCTTTTTTCGAGTGTTGTATTCAACCTATCAAGCCCTTTTGACACTACATTACTAAACGATGCACTTCATTTACAAGGATTTACAATAGATTTGTAACACTTGAATAAATCTGGGTAAAGATGTCAGTTTAGTGCAGTGATGGGCGAACTACGGCCCGCGGGCCAAGTGCGGCCCGCGAGCTGGTTTAATCCGGCCCGCAACATGCTTTTGAGTAAACACTAAAATTACGTACGTGAAATAAATGACAATATAAAAAATATAAATTATATAATGCGAGATATATATTTTGCGTTGCTGAATTGAAATATATTATCGCTTCCGAGTTAGCATTGAGAGTTTAAAATGTGTTATTAATGAATCGGGGTACAGCTTACAACGGAAAATCGACAGGGAGAAGGATTCAAATTTCAATTTTTGCTGTTTTATTATGACGATGGATGCATAATTGTCATATTGCAGCAAACGTTTTGTTCATTTTTACAAGAAGTTTTGTGCACTGGTTGCCAGTGGATAAGAAGATTTCATATGTTGAAACCAATAAATAATGCTTGAAATTGGTCAACAATTACAAGCAAAAACTAGTTTCATTATTGATCATTCAATACTAAAAGGCCCTCATATTGAAAATTATTAGTGTTATTATTTTATTTAAAAACTTTTCAATTTGAATGTTTGGTCTGAATGGAATTGTGGAATTATTCTTATCCAGAACAAAAAGGAAGTAGTTCCTAACGGTTTTAGTAAAAATTACCAGACATCAGTGAAAGTCAAAACATTGAAAACAATCTCATTGACTTGTTTTCAAACTAAATATAAAAGTTATCTATGGTAATTAACTACCATGATTTTATTAGTGAGATATTCAATAAAATATTAGCAATATATTGATTTCATCCACTTTCGGTGATATTTGAATTTCCAATCTGCGTCAAAATGAGTGAGTTTATAGTGTCAATTTTCCAAGTATTTCCCGGGGGAGTACCCCCGAACCCCCTCCACTTTGATGAGAATGAGTTTAAGAATTAGATTGCTGGAAAACTGATCTCATTTGAATCATTGCCTCTCTTCGTGAGCTAAGCAAGAGTAGTTCTACTATATTTTCAATTATTGAGGATAATCATCATTGAGGTAAACAATTTTAATCGATGTCTGAAATTTAAACAGACGAGTCCAAAGAGTATTCATTTTTTTGGCCCGCCCTCATTATTTCTCGTTTCAACCGGGCCCTCTCCTTGAAAAGTTTGCCCATCTCTGGTTTAGTGGAAATAACGTTGATTTTATCAATTGTTCAAGGGTTTTACAGTAGGTCACATGAAAGGTTTTATTTATTCAAATTTTAAAATGGAGTAGCATTTTGCTTGAACTTCAAATCTTATTGACTTGACTTAAAGCTGCGAATGGACAGCTTTAGAGAATAAAACAATATATGGGATGAAACAATATATGGGCTTAAAAGTGTACAATTTTGTTGAAAAGGAATAAGGATTAGTCCACAGTGTTATGTGTGAGAAATAACAGTTACTGTATGAAATAAAGAAAATTTTCATTTATATTTGACCGAACAAAGAGAGGTCTCTGTTTCAAGTCGACCGTTTTGCATTTGTCTGTCTGTTTGTAATGCATTTACAGCTAAACGCGTGGACCAAATTCAATATTTTGAATTGATCTTCCTTTAAGGAATGCCCAGCAATGTATGTGGGAGGATTTTAAAGAATTTAAAGGATATTTAAAAGGAAAAAGTAAGGTTTCTTCTAAAAAAGTAGTCCTTCTTCTATGGAAACATATGGTTTTTAAGATGGGCTTCTCCATCATATGCAATTGGAATCAGTTTGATAGATAGCCCTTTTTCATCTGTATGCGCCTTATTCATATGAATACCGTTATCTCTCATCTCCTACATATACATATATAAAATGTGATGTGTGTATGCATGTTCCCAGTAAACTCCGAAATCGCAGAACCGATTTTTATGAAAATTTCAGGCACAATGTAGAATAGTCCCGAGATGCTCCCTGTGAAGTTTGGGAGTTCAAAAGTCCTCGCTGAAGGACAAAAAAGAGAAATATATCCTTAAAGGAGCAGCTGATAGAAGTCAACAGTTTTTAATCATATGGTGGGCCCTTAGCGGCGTTATTTATGCTGTCTGCAGACTTACGCGCGTACCGTGTAGTCGGAGCATTGCAGTCATGTAGGAAACATGTGACTGGAGAATCAAAGCTCAGCTTATGTTTTATCCATTATTTCTTTGGTGAAAAAAATTTCTAATAGCAATTTAACCAAACAAAAATAACATTTTAGGAAAGCTAGGAATGTGGTTTGTGCTAGGCTATTGGGAATTCGCCGGGTACCGCTATTATAACTAAAATCCCGTTGCCACGCACGGGTGAACCGCTAGTCATTCATAATTTGTTTGAGAGAAACATATAATTTCAAGTATAATAACAAAGTGATTACTACGTAAATGAAATACAAATTCAACTAATATGGTTTTAAGAAATTGATTGTATGGGATGAGATGTGGTATTTCTCCATAATAAAATAAAAAGACAGTGATGTAGTCAATACCACTTATATTTGAAAACTTTACATTATCGGGACCTAGGTTTCATGGCAAAACCTGCCACACCATCAGCTGTACTGGCAGGTTATGCCATGGAACCTAGGTTCTGATAATGTAAAGTTTTCAAATATAAGTGGTATTGACAACATCACTGTCTTTTTCTTTTAATATTGTTTTATAAACTCATTCATCAGACATCTGGAATTTAATTTGAGCAATCAGCTGTCTCGCAAATAGAAAACACAGCCTGGTTGATGTGATACAGAGTGATCTTTGAAAAACAGGCGTGAAATAGACTACGCCAATTGAATCAAGGGTTAGGTCTGATGACTATTTTTAATTTTGCGATGGTGATTATCATTGAGTACATCGAGTATGTTGCTCTGTGCAAGCACCCTTATTATTGGGCGTGAGGTCTACTGCTCACAGAACTACTATTTACGATGTATTTCTATGGGAAGTATTATTTAGTATTTGATATGTATCAAATAAATATTATTTGTGAACAAGTAAATAATTTTTCTACTAACCACAAGTGCTCCAAATATCACAGCCATGCCATACCCAAGCGTATCCAAACGGAGTTGGGTTAGATCAATTTCAGCTCCTATCAAACCAAATAGCATTGGCTGCAGAATCAGCCAAATTGTGGAGTACACATCAGCCACTGGATTCTGAAACCATGTTACACGTTAGAGATCAAAATTCAAATTTGATGTTTGATTGTTGGACATTTGGTTTCGACACTGCTTCACTAATAAAACAAATTTTTAAACAAAACAAGAAACAGACTGTAATGAAATGATACTCAAACATAAATACTCGCATACTAAATAGTTTAAAATAAAGTATTTACTTTAAAGTGAGAAAATTAAAAATTTATTACAAATGAACTTTTGAAGTCGGCGCCAAATTTCCTATAAACTTCTAAAACATAACATAGAATTTCTTAATAACTTCATAAAATATTTTGTGCTGACTTCAAAATATTACTACTTGTATTAAATTTTCAATTTTTTCAGTTTGAAGTAAATACTTTATTTTGAACGTTTTAGTATGTATTTATTTTTTATTTATCATTTCATTGAAGTCGGTTCCTTTTTTGTTTTAAAATTATTCCAAGCTTTTTAGTTAAATTTTCAAACTTTTATACATGCGAGATTTCTTATAGCCTACATTATGAAATATTTATCAAATTAGCAAATCAATATGATCAATATAAATTTTAAACAGAAGTAACTGAAAATCTTCCGATAAGTAAAGTTAATTAACTAAGTAAAATTCTACAACTCTCTATTTAATGTAGAATACTGTATTGTATTTAGGAAAATAGCAAAATACTTCTTAAAAGGGAAATTGCCTTTAGCTCATTATTTCAATGTGATCCCTTTCAGAATAAGAATAAATCTAATAAATTGGGGGTACAAGCAGGAGTGCCTCAGGGTTCAATACTAGGTATATTGCTTTTTATATATGTCAACCGTTTACTGAAAGAATTAATTAGTGGTAGAGCCCTCTTATTTGCAGACGATAGATCACTCATTTTTAGCAATCCTGTTCTATATAATTTAGAAATAAATGCCCATATAGGTGTGCGGTCTATTGTCAAATTGTTAAATCAGTTAATGATAAAAATTGCCAATACCTTCAATTCAAAAACAAACATATACTTCAAATGAAGAGAGGGCTGTAAACGATAATCAACAAGAACAGGAAGAAAGCATTGCATTTCTAGGAGTTTTGTTGGATAGACAATTGACCTGAACTTGATATATTGAGAAAATATGTTGTAAAATTTCATCTAGGTATTTGTCCTGCTAAAGCTTGCTAGATTAAATGACAAAAAGATCTAAAAAATTACAGTATATGCAGTCTGCGCAGTGTGAATGAGCCCCAAATAATCTGTTAGTATTTAAAAACTAGCATGAATTCAATTATAGAAGTTTCTGTTAGCTAGTTCATTTATTTCTGATGTAAGAATGCTTATTAATGATGAAGCTGAAACAACCTTGCAAATGATACTGACATGACTACTAGACCAGCCTTGTAGTTTCCAGCATAAGCTGGCAGTGAATGAGGCTGTGATGCAGGCCAGAGGTCCAGCTCCAGCATAACCAATCAGATGACTTCCTAGCACGGCTACAAGTCCACCGCCACCAACCATCACACTCCTCTTGAATACCACCAAATTCTGTAAAAAAACAACAACAATAAACGGTTTGTAAGCATTGGATGGCTGGATTCTGAAATTAGCCTGACTGATGAATTATTCATTATATGTGGAGAATGGCAAATTGTTGTTAAAAGCCATCAAATGTTGACGTTATTGTTATTTAGCCAAACTTTCTTATTATTATTGAGTCGTGAGTTCATAAATTTAAGGGTATCATGTGGGATGTTGGGTGAAATGATCGAGTCTGAACTCAAGTATATGTTGATGCTAATTTTAGCACAGCACAGACTTATAAAGCATTGTACAATAATTAAAATTAAATTTAAAAATACAAAAAAAGAAAATTAAACAGGGACAATGCACAGTTATTAATAATCTCCCCAGTCCTCAAGTTGGGCTCTGCTGAGTTCAAGAACTAATGAGCTAATCTTAAGTCAAAATAATTGTTGCCATCCATTATGTTATTAGTTTCCTAGCTTTTGTTTTATTTTTGTATTTCCATGTAGGAGGAAATAGTCAAGAATGGATCGCAGAAGTTGTAAGTAGAGTTGATTATATAGAATATTAGTTTCCTAGCTTTATTTTATTTTTGTATTTCCATGCAGGAGGAAATAGTCAAGAATGGATCGCAGAAGTTGTAAGTAGAGTTGATTATATAGAATATTAGTGGTATATTTAAACGAAACTCCACCATAGAACAGTTTGTCCTGTCTACGGAGGTGTGACAAGGTTGCCACGTTGCCCATACTAGTGGTATGAGTGTGACTCTTGCTTGTGGAACCGTCGTTTACACGACCAACGGCAATGAAACACGTTGACCGTTGTCATGTCCACCGTTAAAACATCACACATGCCATTTGTGCCAACTCCCTCGAGATTCAAGATGGAAGAGGATTGGAGAGAAGGTTATTTTTTCTGTATCATAGCGATCTAATAAGGTTATGAAACGTTTTATTACTTACATCTAGTCTGTGAGGGAAATAAGCGGATAACATTCCCCATGCAATTCCAGAGCTAGCACCTATTAGAATTTCAATAGGCCCATGGATGAGCTGCTCCGCAATATCACCTGCAACAAATACATTTTCAATTATTTTAAATTATGAATTTATTGATCCATCTGCGAAGCTGACATCAACGTTTTGCATTAATTTCAATGTCTTTCAATCATTATTCTAATAAAAAATTTAAATCAACTCATTTGGCTGCAGCAAACTTCTAGACATTTGGCAATAGAGTATTTACGGGTCCAAAAGCATGATCCAGTCAAGTGAGTCAATTTAAATTGTCATATTAAAAAAAACTGCTAGCTTATGAAGCTTATTAGAAGACAATAGGCCTGAATGGGAGTCATAAACATGTGATTGAAATGGTATATTCTATGTTCTGGCTCTAAAATCTAAACAAGATTCAAAATTATGTCTACTTTTTGGACTGTGTTAGTGCTTCTTTTAAAAATTTTAATTCTAAATGAATATTATAGAATTGGAAAGAATTGGCCATTGCTCTCCAAAGAGAAATTTCTTGTGAAAAATTGTCATAACCTAACATTTGAATTCTTCAGTTTTGTAAATTTGAGACAAAAGAAGTTGTGGGCGAAAGCCTGTTGTATCTTTGCTTTATTGTATTTTTGTCATGAATAAATAGATAAATGTTTAGTTTCATGCTTGAAATTGAAATGCAGTTGAAAAAGTAGAGGCGAGTTGTACTATTATGCCAAAGAACCGAGAAATTACCTTCTGAGAAAAGCATGCCCAGACAAATTCCGAAAATAGATATAGCAGCGATGTCATCGATACTTGATGCTGCGATGACCAATGTCGAGATTCCTTTTGCTTCTCCAAAGCCACGCTCTTTCAAACTTAACAAAACGGGGACGACCACAGCCGGTGATACAGCACTCAACATGAACCTGTAAAATATTTTTTTTCATTATTATAAAGCTTTATGAAGAAATAATTCTATCACAAATACATTATTTCTTATTTCTTCTATATTATCTCAAACCTTTTGAGCTAAGAAAATACATCAGCATGTTTCATTCTAGAATTTGAATTTGAAACCATTATTATTTATAAAATGTGTACAAAATTTTTCGAGAAAGCATTAATTCATAAATAATATAATAAATCGCAACATCATCAGAAGAAACATTCTAACAACAAAGTGAAAAAATTAAATCTTACAAGTACAATATTGGAAAGCTCCAAAATCAGACCCAATTCTTTTCTATCACAAAAGAGTTTTGTATTCTATTATGGAATCTTCATATTCTACTAGAAAGTCCTACCTTCATGTATTGCATCTTCCTTATTTTTAGCAGTGAATAATTATAAATTATGCTTAAAAACTTTGCTTAGTAATATTTATTTGCTTCGTTGACTCTTTTCATTGTTCAGTGCAATGAAAATCTCCTTATTCCAGTGTTACCTAAATGTTACAATACATTCCTTAGTGCAATTGCTGTCCTCACCGTTATTATTTAGTTATTTATTAATATTATTCAACTATTTTTTAAATTTTTGCCACTATTTTATGAAACATCACATTGTGTTCCTCTTATTCTAGGTTATAATTAATTAAATTTATCAAGCTCGGCCTTCAAATTGCTACATATATGATTTTCCACTCTTGTGTCTATAAATTGTTGATATCGACTTGAGCTACACACATGCCACCAGTTGCCCATAAACTCTTTCCTAAGAACTTATTTGAAACAGAGCTACTTTATTATTTTACTATAAGCTTCTTAACTTCCTGTACTTGTTGTAGTAGGAGTGTCAGTATGTTGTGGCGAAGTTTATATGATGTAAATTGAGCCCTACTTTTAAAAGGAATAAATTCGATTTGGTTTAATATACTATTACTAGAGAGTGACTAAGTAGTTTTCATGTAATAGTCATTCGGCTGCTCTGTCGAAATTGTCGATCACATTGAATGTATTCAAATTGTCGAATGCAGCGTCGAAATTCGTAGACACACCTGGCTGATGCTCTGCCAATCTTAGACTCGAATCTCGATCTAGGTCTGACTTTTTCAATAATTCATTTTGAATAACGCCTGCCTTATTGACTTTATGTCATTCGCCTTGTAGCCGAGTGCTAAAAATTAAGTAATTTGTCCCGTCATTTTTGAATCATCATTTATCTCATTACTTACACACAAGCTTCAGCCTAATGGAGGAATGTAATGTAATGTCATCCGCATTGAAAAATGAAGTTTGAACATTATTTTAAGGGCAATGATGGAAAATAAATGAATGATACTTACCCAAGACACAATCCCCAAATCCAAGGATAGTTGAGAAGGTAGTGTGAGATGAATGCCGCAGCAAAGGCCTCGGCCACACATGGTATCAGTGCCAGCCTGATAACGACAAAGCTGAGCTTGAGCAGAGCACCCGCGTCCAGTCCAAGACCGGCTTTTATAAGGATCACGCTCAGTGCTACTTCCCTGTAAACAAATCAGGCCTCATTATTGAGTATAAGTAATATTATTTCAGTACACTAGATAAGATGTTGATTGCGTTATTTGAACAGAATAGAAATAGATGATAAATATTTGTCTATAGAGGTATTATTCTATTTTTCAACCCAAATATATTACTAATCCAAAGTCTTTAGTAAAGGTTTACACATCTTTCATGGGTTCTGAGAAAGTAAATCAAATTATAAATTATGTCCTCTATATCAAATAATACGTTTGATGGCAGACAATTTATTTTACAAAACTGAATGAATAGCTGAGTTTCAAAAAGTATATATGCATTGTATATGAGCTGCTAAACTTATATGCGGCATCAGCTGCACACTGACTCTCTACCATTTATATGCTAGGGAGCAAGAAAATTAAGCTCAGTAGCTCCAAGCAGTTGGCGAACAAAAAAATTGGGTTCAAGTCCTGGAGCTGAAAAAGCTGGAAAGTATTTTTGTGAAGAGTCGTCGATTTCCGTAAGCTATTATAAGCAATATTCGAGCAAATTCGTGGAAAGTCTCCACTTCAATTCATACTTTAAAGCATTAGAAGGAAACCTGAAGATTTATTGTGTTAATTGCATTTGGTGATTGCAATAACCAAACCAGTAATTCCATAACAACTTTCAATAACAAGATTCAATTTTTTGAAGTTACTGACAACTTATTTTTAAATCGGGTTGCTTTCAATGAAACTTTACTTTTTTCAATTAGATATAATAATCAGAATGAATTTGAAGTCAAATATTTAAGCCAAAATATCAGTAGAAGCACAACTGCCTACTTTCTGCAAATAATTACTGAGCTTCCTAACTACGAGCTTGACCACCAGGGGAAAACTGGGAACTGAGTTCCAATCTGGAAATATCTAGAGTGCCTTGTGCCTTGTGGTTACTTGTTCTTGAAGAGAGTTTCTGAGTTCAACTGAGCCTCGGTCCAGTTTCAAAATCAATTACCTAATGAACTTCTGTAAAGTGCACATGACGTAGTGGGCGAGCGTCTTTTAAAGGAATTATTTCAAAAGGTAGGTATCAACTATATGGAGGAAGGAAGAAGCAACAAGCACAGTAGCTGATGTGAAACAATTTCATGTTGAATTACACTTTGATGTTAGCTGTGAAGTAGAGTAGAAAATATGTTTGAATACTATTAAAATGCTCTTATTCAGTGACATTAGGGTCTATATGACAAAATAATGAATTTTATTGATTACAAAAATGTAAACGTGTATCATACAGCAGTAATAACACATACAGCAGTAAACAGTGTCTCCCAAATTATTTTCCTGGTACCACTTTACAAAATAGATATCTATTGCGTTTCATTTATATATTAATGGTATCACAGACGAAGCATTCAAATACAAATCTTTGACGGTGTCATCTTACTAATAATCACCATTGTGGGTTGATATTTGATTTTTTGTCTACAACATTATAACTAATCTCCATTTCTGGGAGATGAGCCATTACTCCTTGCAAGCTTGGCCTGGAAAGGGATACAGTTGGAAATTTGATTGGCATCCAATAAACAGTAAGAACTATTTCGAGCGAAGTATGTATACTTAATTGGTTTCCTCTCATCACACTTATAACTTCTAGCATCTTATATCAGATTGAATTCTAATACCTGTGATCACATTTCTGATATTTCTCATCTCAGCTTTGGTTAAGTGGTAGAAAATGACAAGAAGAATCCTTAACTTCGCCCATTCATGTAAGTAATTCCATATCTCAACATTTCCACTGTACATTCCCATTACATTAAAGAATATTGTATGCATGATATCGTCTGACCTTACTACATCAAGACTCACACGGTATTTGTGAATTCTTGGATCTCTAAGTTTAAATTTGGTGGTATTTTCCAATGATTATCGTTCTAAAAATAACTATTGTGGGTTTCATATTTCTTCTAATATGAATAGCACATTTCATATTTCTACTGAAAATTTACACGAATGTCATATAATAACTATCTTTGTATTTGTATATTTCCCTCAAATTATCTTATCTTGTCCTATGAACTCGTCTCGAATATTGGCGGACCGCTTAGCGCAGTTGGGTGGGGCGTCGCAATTTCAGCTTGCTGTCGTTTAAGTGGTCGTGGATTAGAATCCCGCACCACCGTCAGGCATTTATGTGTAATCATTCACCTCATTACCCACGCACAAGTCTCGGACTCATGTGGGCATCATCAGCAATAAAAAATCTCTTCTCAGCTTTATTTCAATATTTATTATTTCATCTCTAATATCTTACCTAAGTGCAACCACAATCTGCAAATAAACTCCCGAAATGTTGAAGAGTCCGACAGAGCGCAGCACAATGCCAGTGACGAGCATGCCGAGAAGTGGCGGGAGGTGTGCGAGTGCGGCCACGTGGCCGGCCAGGTAGGCGAGAATGATGAGTCCAATTATCTTGAAGAGATCGCCATGCGGAGCCACCTCATCGTGCAGAGTCGAGTAGAGCAGCGCCCAGCCCAACAGTACAATTATCACATAGCCGATCCACTCTAGCACAAAATTGTTGCCGCAACTGCACTGCTTGCCAATTACTTTCATCGACCATCCTTCCCTGCAAACAACAAAATATGGAATAACAAAATAAAAGGATAGACTCTAAATAAATGAAAGATGAATACTCCACATACCTAAGAGTTTAAAGATAGATAGAACTTATTACTCAGAAATAATATAGTATGTGAGCCACAATTTGAAGCATTAGCGAACTGTGTATATATGATAGAGAGTCTGGGTAAAACTACGCTTACAGTATAGCTAATGCTAACCTGAACAATCTATGCATCTGCCTGTTCTACAGCATCTTGGTTTTAGAGCAGGCATATGCATAGAGTGTTCAGGTTACTGTAAGCGTTATTCTTGACGTAATTGTCCCCAAAATCTCTATTGATAATTATTGGCCGTTGCCTATTTATGAGAATACAACTCATAGATTACAGTTCGCATTACAATCATGCATAGCAAAGTATATATGTAAAATGCAAAAGTAGTTCATTTATTAGTGGGCATTTTGACTACCGTTAACAATGCATTACTTTAAATTTAATAAATGAGTCATCCATTAGTAAACATTGTAACTATAGATAGTTGTGGATCCAGGGGGTAGTGCAAAGCCACTTGACGAGCTATGACAAGATATAAAGTGTATTTAAAATAAGTAACTATTTCAAAATAGTTTTGAAATGCTTGATTTGGTTATCAGTTTTTTTACAACAGTTGTGTACATTGTAGATAATGTAATGTTTTATATTTAACAAAATGTATATTGAAAATTATGTTTTCAAATAACAATAGTTGTTTGTATAGATTATGATATCTATTCAGTAAAAAAATTGATACTGGATTTTTAAATTTGATTGAATGATGTGATAGTGAAACAAGCAAATAGCAGGCATTAGTGTAAGTTATATACTACAAAAAGGTAATGTACAAATGAGACAATTGTTTAGTTCCGTTTCCGTTCTAGACTAACTATTCGGCCAACTATTCCAGAGATGAAAGCATGTGATCCTATAATTTAATGATATTAATAATAGGACCAACAAACCAATTTCCCAAAGCCCAATATAAAAGACCATTCGAATGCGACCCTATCGAAAAAATATGGAAGAATATTTCTGCATACAATAGCTAATTGGATTGCTCATTCACATGAGTTTGGACTGGACTGGATGAGTTTGAAAAGTTAGCTTTGTTTGTTATCATCGATACTTTCACCTAAAGTTGTGGGGTGGGTGGTAGTAGAGAATATTAATATTAGTATTCAGAGTATGAAATGAATAATATAGAATTTATTATCTTATTTTAGGAAACAAGATTTTAGAAGATAGGGA
Organism: Conomelus anceps; assembly: GCA_948455865.1. Classification (NCBI taxonomy): domain Eukaryota; kingdom Metazoa; phylum Arthropoda; class Insecta; order Hemiptera; family Delphacidae; genus Conomelus; species Conomelus anceps. The sequence goes on along the minus strand of OX418218.1, from coordinate 51,630,191 downwards.
CTGAAATTGTTTAATAAAAAATATATTACTAATATACGTAATACCTACATAATATTAATTATAACCTACCAATTATAAAACATCTACTTGCTTCAGGAACTTGCTAACATTACCAGGAACTTCTTGATTGAGACCCTTTTGGTGATGAAATCATACAAGCTGGAGAGGAACTTATAGCAGCTATAAATGAAAAGTATACAGTTGGTTGAGAGTCTTACTTGAAAAGAAACAACAGACAGGCTTGGAAACTCCTTAAGAATCTCAATAGCGACATAATAAAATCGGAAACTATTTTTACAGGTGCAACTGCAGTCAGCTTTTACTTAATAGAAAGGTGAAAATAGAGAAAATCATGAATCACTCCAACGTTCCACTACTGATGAAAATCATATCTGAGAAAACCATTCTCACTCGATGAGCTGAACTTGGTAATTCATTGTATAAAAATCAATAAAGCTGCTGAAGTGGATGACTTGAGAGTAGAACAGATGATAAGATTAGGCATCACCACTTGAAATTGGCTGTGAGATATGATTAACTCATGTATATTCCTAGGATCTAGTGAAAAGCCTATGTTGTTGCTCTGCTGAAACATGGAGAAGACATCAAAGATGCAAAAAACTATCGCCAAGTGTCATTATTGTGACCTACAAGATTCTAGAGCACCTGATTCCCAACAGGATAAATTAAATCTTGAATCATAATCTCATAAAAGAGCAGGCTGATTTTCACCAGGGTAGATCATGCTGTGGTCAGGTCCTGAACAACTTAAACAGCATATTGAGAATGCTTTTGAATAGGTGTTCCTTCATTGATCTGTCAGGCCAACCATCAAAAGATTTAAGCCATGCCCATCAACTCACTTGCTTAGTTGGTACTTTCCTGCCAAATAGGAGATTTTATGTCTGCTTGAATGGAAAGAAAAGCAGATGGAGGATTCAGAGGAATAGCCTGCTTAACAAACGTATTATCACCCTAATCCTTTTCAATAGTTGTGAAAATGACAAATCTAAGCTTGAGAGCACATGCACATTAATATATGCTGATTATTCTGCTGCAGCAATTCAGGGCAGAACTTTTGAGGAAGTAGAACATAAATTGAGACAAACTTTGGAAACTCTGCCTATCTAAAAATAAGCAAATTACTTGAATTACTTGATTCCTCAAAAATACAAGTTTGTGCTTTCCACCTAAATTATAAACCACTTGAAAAGAAATTGAAGTTGATGTAGCAAGGAAAGGAGCTTTAGCACTACCAGGCACCTAGGTGTCTGGATGTATGTTTTGACCACACATTGTCCTTTAAATAACACTGTAAGTCTACAAAAAAGTGAAAACCTGAAATGGTATAATTAGGAGGCTGACAAACATGTCATGGAGTGCCAGCCCAGACACCTTGTGAACATCAGCACTAGCACTGACAATATCAGCTTCAGAGTATGCAGTACCATAGAGTGAGGTGAATCTGCTCACACAAAAAATGTGTATGCTGCTTTAAATGATACAGCAAAAATTATTATTTGGTATCTGAGCCCACTACAGTCCAGTGCAGAGTCCAGCAAACAGGAAAATGATGAAGGTCATCCTTTTTAAGGAGATCAACTATCAAACTAAGCGACTTAGATCCAGAAAGAATTCCCTGTCCTGAACACATGCCCTGGAATGCTCAAAACAGATAGCCCACACAGAGAAATGTAGAAATGAGATGGAAGATACATGTGAAATAAGAATTTATTATAAGGGATTAATCTTCCATTCACTGTATGGATAACTCTGAATAGATAAGGAGTCGGTTTAGGTGCAATACAAAGTGTGGTTGAGTAAGTGGGGTTACCTGTCAGAAAATGAAAGTGTACTGTGTCATTGTGGGAGAATACATGACCCTCATCGCCTACTCTTGTGTTCTCGACTTAATGAACAATGCACAATCACTGATATTCAATAGCAAATGATAAATTGATGCCTTACTTGAATTAAAAATGTAAATATGTTAGAGGTTACGTTGAACTTGTAAGAAATGAAAATTTTTTTAAGGAAGAATTTTATTCTTGTAGCTTTTTTTTGTTGTATCTATGAGTCTTAATTCTTATTATCAAATGCGAGTTCATTTTTGTATAATTTTTAGGTAGAAATGTATTAATTACTAAAGCAAGCTCATTAACTGGATTTTTTAATCTGTTGGGCTTGTTTTGCACGAAAATTTATTTAATAGTATGTAGACTACATTAGTTTAATAGTTTAAATAGTCTAGTTGACATTGTGTACTCTGCAAGCTGTTGTAATGTTTTGTTATGTGCTTTTTTTCCTGTAATAAATTTCTATTTCTATTTCTGTTTTTATAAGGCTGTTTCCGCTGCTATTTTTTTAGAAATCTAAAATATGAAAGCTCTGTACTTGGAATGATAATGAATCAACCCCTTTAAAAAATATTTTTTATCCATTTAATCAAGATTTTCAGCAATATACAGTCATGTGTAATCCCAATAGCAATTTCATGTAATATACGTATAGGTGAGTAGGCCTAATGAATAAATTCAAATTATTATTATTATTACATTTCTTCAAATATGATATATTGTAGATCACTTTTGAAAAAGTTGGGTGAAATGAAGTATTTCTAGAAAGTAGGAATAATAGAATAGTCTGACACCTAAAATTTTTAGCAACACCATTCTAGACCAAGAAAATAGAATGGATAGAGTTCAAGATGAAATCTTAATAAATTGGATTTTTATTCTAGATCTACGCTACAAAGAAATTCACTGTGAACCGCCGTAGAAAGCCACAAAGAATTGAGATGATACATTCTGACATTGATTATATATTGTATATTTATTGTATATATTATATGTATTGTATATATTGTATATTATAGCCTTGTATATTTTAACAGCTATTATTTATGTAGTATGAGTTCATGTTAGAGCAATTGAACAGTTACCCATTCAAAAGCGATAAAAATAGGGCACGCAAAATAAAAAAACTGTTAACATTGAATTGCGTAATAGGGATTAAGTTGACGAAAAGATATGTGAAAAAAATGTTTCCATCTCAATTAGACTCTCTCTAAACTGTTAAACGAGCTCATGAACGTTTCATTTTCTTTTTACAGTTGAAAAGGTAATTATTGTTTAGTAATTGTTTATATTCTAAAACAGGGTAACTGAGCCTGATTCGTCTTTTGTATCACACTTTGATATGAGTGTTTGCAAACTATTATTGCGAAATATAAATAATGGGAATAGATGATATGCAAAAAAACTTTCTCAAAATAGGCGAATGGATAATCTCACAGGCACACTTCATGTGAATTTCCATACAATCAACTTATGAAATCTGCTTTAAGATTCTATGAATGAAAAGGCTCAAAGGATAAAACCTTTGACATTTATTTCAAGAGAATGAAACAGTATTTCTGCAATAATCCATAAAGTAGTTCTCAGGAAATTCTCAAATCACTCTGAATGACAATTAAATCAGTTTAATGCTCTACAATGTTACAATTACAATAATAATTCTCTACTATATTGCAAAATATTTACATGGGAGAGCTATTCAATTCTGATTTTTTACGCAATTTTGAAAGATTTCAAATTTTCTGTATATTTTTTATTACTTCATTTATTTCTTGTAATTGCTGCTTTGTTTCAAATTATGATGTATATTAGAAGTTAAACAATTTTAAAATTAAAAACTGTTTTGTGAAGTGTAGTTTAAGCTTTGCCTGCTGCATCTACATTTCATATGCTTTTTGAATATAAATTTAGATTGAATTGGAGTTTTTCATTCGTATAATATTATGATATTAGAAAATAATGATTTCATAAATTCATAATTTTATTCAACATTTCAATCTCAAGTAGTGTGGAAAAATGTGCTGCATTAAAGTTATTCTTCAACTGTATAACCGTTGAAGCGCCTCTGAATACTGTAAAATATCGGAAGTATTATTTTTTAGGATTTTCATGAATACAGGAAAAATGTTTCTACTAGAATTTGGTATGATTTAAGAAATATTACAAATTTAAAATGTTGCAATCAAATTAATAAGATATTGCCACCCTTCAATTTATCAGAATAAATCTCTTCATTTCGACGTACGATCTACCAAGATCCAAGATTGTATGTCAGTTCACCTATTGCCAGCTCAATTACGGCAATCAATTAATTAAGCTCATCACATTCACTGAATATACTGTATTGCATGTAAGATACCATTTTCAATTAGCTTGAAATTCCATAAACCAAAGATAGTCTGAAGTCGAAAGCAGACATTCAAAATTCTGCTATCAATTATAATGAAATAACAAGCTAGGAGGTAGAGCCAATTGGTGAGTTGCCAACTGTGTAGGTGTAACTACCTAACTTATTAATTGTTCAATAAGAACTTCAGATAACACGTTAATTATAAATGATTCCAAGAAATGTGCTCTGCTAGATGATACAGGAATTACATGCGAATATGCATTCAAGTTTATGGCAATTTTGAATAGCATGTGACAGGTGAAATAAAATAAAATATTAATTATTTTATTGTCCTAAAGTGGACAAGCCTTTGGTTTCATCCAATAATATTAGAGTTTGAAAAAACTACGTAAATGATAAATCTAAAGCTAGCCTGAACACTCTAAGCATCTGTCTGCTATAAAAGCAAGATGCTATGGATCAGGCAGATGTAGACAGTGCTCAGATTATCATTATCAGTGTTATCATTAACAAACTCTATTTTTAAGGGAAGAGTGGAAGCAAAAAAATGAGCTATGAAAAGCAGAGGTGGCTCCAGGACCAATTTTTGGAAGGGCCCAGCAGTATAGGTAGTTTTGTTCTATAAAAATATGTTAACATGGAAAAATTAAAAAAAAAAAAAAATCCACCAAGCCCACCCAATGGAGCACACCTACTTGCTGTGAAGCCAGAAAATAATGTTAACTGTAGAAATATATATGGTTGAATTGGAAACACATGTTATATTTATTGAAAATATGTTTAAAACCTTTCACCTTGTCTTTAAAACATAACCGTCAAAGGATGTTTGAATTCAGTTGCATTATTTTTCTTTATAGAATTTGAAAACAAAAAGTTGTTTGAATAGAATAAAAATTTGAGTGAAATTACTGGAGTAATAGAAAATAAATTACTTTTATAATATTTTGTGCTATCTACTTGAAAATAAAGTTTGCAAAGAAGTATTCACAAAATGAGGGAATAGCAGGGTCTTTGAAAAGATTTAAAATCATTGCTCGTTTTGCATGCGATTTTTGACAAAAACTGTTACTGTGCTCCTCTAACTGGCTTGGAAACTGTACTCAAATATCAGGATACATTATTTTTCTTAAAAAAAGACAAGGAAACTTACTTTTGATTCGTTTCTGCTTCTTTTTCGGCCACCTCGATAACTGATATTTCTTTTTCTTTTGTGTGTGCATTACGGCCGTTTTTCTCATCTTCTGAAAAAATTAACAATAATGAAACATTAATTAATATGTGTTTGAATCCAAATCAATCTAAATCTAAATCAATCAATCTGAATAAAGTTTAGTCGTGAACACTTTTTTCTGAGTCACATACAAATCATGACATTATGGTTTTGAAAAACTTGGATTTTCTCACCATAATTAATTTATTGTTCATAATTCATAGAATGCAAGAAAATTCATCCTCTAGAACTACATCGAAAGCAAACAGAAATAAAATCCAAAATGGAAAAAACTAGTTTAAAGATTCAAATTAACATATAAGAATACAATAACAAACATTAAAAAGTAATCATTGTAAACAATCTTTTGATAATCAATAAGTAAATGAACGCTCTTCAATTTTAAGTCTTTTGTTATTTAGCATTCTCAATATTTATGGAAACCTTTTAGAGTTGACAAAAATATGTAAAATGTATTTCCTCCTGACCGTTCTTCAATTCCTTGTTTTTCTTTCCATTTCTTTGCTTTCCAAAAGCGTATTTCAACTTCAGTGCTTTTGAAGCACTTCTACAGTGCTACAGTGTTTTTTAATTCTATAAAGCTTCTCCAGTGCTTTTTAATTTTCCCCTCATTTCAAGTGGTGATTTTGAATTTTAAAGATATATTGATGAATATAAGATTATTTTAATGAATCCTTATATTCTAGCGAAAACCTTTTTCATTATAAACATATTTTTAATAACACTTGGTCCCTGCGCACATGCTTTCATCCTTGCAGGGCCTATCCTTATTTTTATTGTTCTAAGTTTTAATGCCGCATTTTTATTATTCAACTCTACTTTTTTGTTTGAATTTCTGCTATGAAGGAAGAATAAATTCCTGGATTTCTTGTTCCAGATTTGTTCCAAAATTTGACTGTAAGTCGTTTAATTCACTTGAAAAGTTAAGAAGAATAAATGATTCGATTTAAGGTTATCTTTTTAGATTCAACTCATACAATTTCACATTACAACAAATAAATTTTTCTACAACATAAGTTTAATACCAGTTTATTGAATTGTATCAAATTGCCAGTAAAATGAATAACAGCCCTTGAAGTATGCAGAATATTTCGCACTACAAGTTGACAGCATTACAAAAATTGCAAAAGATAAAATAAAAAATTACATTTGATGTTAAGACGACCTAACAACTCAAATAGTATTTGGCTCAATTTCGTACAGAGTTCAGAGCCAGTAAATGTGTGAGCCAAAAACACGAGAAGGCCAATAAAATTTTAAGAAAATACCGTACACTGCGGATTACACAGTTTGCAGATTGCGTTACATCTGCTCATGACATTTGCCAGAATTAAAGTGATGATACCAAAAAATGATATATTCCATCCATGAACACACCAATAGTTGTCCAGCTTTAAGAGCAAGTTTTCATGATGATTGGAAAAATGAAATTCTCGTGGAATCAAAATGGCAAAAAATTGGTATTAATGTACCGGTATTATGATTAATTGTTGAGTTTTCAAGGTAAGCAAGCAATTTAAGTGAAAATTTTAATTGTTCTTTGGAGGCTTATGGTTCAAAATAAAGGAGATACGAGCATGCTTCATTATAATGGCAAGTAAGTTTGTCAATAAGAAAATAGTAATACTTTTTAATCGTTCATTGGCAATAGAATTCTGATTTGCTTGATTATTCTCTCATAATACAGTTCCTATTAATATTCCTATACATGCTTAATATCTCCTATATTTAGTATAAAGTATATTTATATTTTAATAAATTTAATAAGCCTACAAACCACATTAATTATAATTTATCAAAGCACATACATCTTTGATACTGTATTTTGGAATTCATACTGAAACACACAATAAAATATAGCAAATCTACCTCGCTGGAAAAACGTTGGTTAAAAATTGGTTGGTTGTCTTGTGGGTATTTCTTTCTATTCCCATTCAATTGAAGCATTGTATAAACTATCAACTATTAACTATAAATCGTAAGTTGAATTAATTATTGTAACTTCTGCATCAATACTTTTTAATTTTGTATATTTCAGATGTATTTTTATGTTTCTGATGTTGATATGTTTCTTTGTTATGAAAGATGAATAATTTTGAATTTGAATTTTAAAATGTCATATTAACTAGCGCTGATATAAGTAGTGTGGGTATTAGAGACTGTTCACACGGGGCGTGTTTTTGTGGAGCGTCTGTCGGGCAGCTGATGGCGAAGTATTGTCTTATAATTTGGCCTTTTCGGAAATTCACTAATACAGCACTTAACAGTCTCTCACATAAAACAATTATTCATTTATTACAAAACACAATCAAGTAAAGATACAACAGGCACAGCCCACTACTGCTTTCTTTACAAATTTTCAATTGAAAAATCCAAAATTTCAAGTTATGATCAAGTTCATCTAGAAATTTCCCTCTAAGTACGATTCTTGATTCTTTCCAAAATATGAATATTAATTTAGATGTTCACTTTAAAAAAGAAGTATTAAAACTGTGAAATTGTTCAAAGAAAGTGAATATAATTTTGAATTTTATAGCCGAGATATAGATTTTAAAGCCGAAAATATAGAGAAGACCTGAAACAACCTGATTGATGAAAATCTCATGTATCGCTAACGGAATAAAACGATTTTTTCATTACTAAAAATATAAATAATTAATTAGGTAAATAAATCATTTATTTTGGTAAATTAAGTCAAATCCATCTCTGCATGATAAACTGTATATGAGGTATAACGTGACGTATCATCGTGGACTCCACCCACACATTAAGAACGTTAATAGATAATCCGATCTTGACTGTTGACTGTTTATGATTTACTTACTCCTATAATTAAGATAATGTAGCACTGAGACAGCCTCTAAAACGACAGTCAAAGATTACAGCTAGAGTTTGGAAAGCCATTATTAAGCATATTATGTCGCATGTCAGATGAAATAAAATCTGTAATAATGTTGGAATAGAGTAACTAACAAAGGTTACAACTTGTCTTGATGAATGAATGGATCTCAGCTATGATGATAGAGCCATTAGATATATTCCTTTTGATAGCATGTTTATTAGAAGGCTTTACCTGTTGAAAGGTTCTGTCAATCAATAATAATTTATTTTGTCTGAATAGTCGATGGATGTTAAATGCACTGTGGAAATTAAAATTTGTCACGTTAGGTTTACCTGCAAAACTCCTGCAAGATTATATTATCAGATTCATATATATTTTATTATATTATCAGATTGCATATTATAAGATGAGAGGTGATTAATTTAATATTCAAGATAAGAGAAACATTTATTTCATTTTGCAGCAAATAACTAGATGCACTGCTGAATAAGAAACATAAACCACTATAATCTTTCATCCAGAGTTCTAGACCTCGAGCTTATAATTATACAAATAGCATTCGAATAAATAATTTAATACGAAATGAAAATTCATAGGAGATTAATTTCGTTAGCTGCGCTCACCACAATACAAGATCATCCCATGAAAATAATTATTGATGCTAACCAACTATCAAAAACAAATTTTTTGACTGTATAAAGCATACAACAACAAAAAAGGGAGATTAACTTATTATTGTAAATTTAACGACTTGCAGTAAATTTTTAATTGTGAATAAGTAATATTCCTACTCACTCTTGGCCAAACGTTTTCGGGCCATGGAAACTCATTTTCCTGCAAGTCGTTGAATTTGCAATAATAAGTTGATATTAACAACGCAGTTGAAGAAAAATCTTGGAAGACCAAACAATTGAGTTTCAATGCACGAAATTATTATTATTATTTTTTTTTAATATATAAAATATAGTTTCAACTGACTAGTATGCGTTTGGCATTTATTGGTGGGGAGACCCATAAATTAGTTCCACCTCACAGTTTGAGCCATGTCATGGGGAACATGGTGGACCTACTATTTCAGGTGGGTTCCGAACCACCGGGATGATTTGGGAATCAGTCTGCTTTCAAGACTGAGGGTCAGTTGCACAAAACAAAATTAAATTCAATCACTGTAAGATGACGTCATCTTACGGTGGTCAAATTTTCTTTTCTTTTGTGCAACTGGCCGTGAGAAAATAATCTTAGCATATTTTACATCCCTCGAAATGAAATAAATAGTTTTCCAGTACAACTGTACAACACTAATTTATGTACAAGAAAAGCAAATCAATCGTATTACATCTAAGAAAAATGAGTTTGTTCAAAATTCTCAAATTATAGATAGGAAATACCTAAAATAGATACCTCACTCAATTTGAAATAGAATAATTTCATCAATATATTATATATTTCAACATGGGTTGTCAGCAAATTGAGAGGTGAAAATTGAAAGATGTTAAAAATGCCTAAATGTGAAAAATGTGAAGAGATGTGGAAAATGCCTACGATAACAAAGACCATTTTTGTTGAGTGTCGTAAATTTCAACTACTGATATCTAGCAGTAAGCGTTTGTAAATTAGGAAGTTTGTAGACACAATCCATCTTTGAGAAAACTGTAACCGTTTAAATTGTAAACTGAAACAGTATTGGTTTGTTTATGGTTGTAATCGTGATGAGTATGGTAATTATTATAACATTTATAGCTATTGTGTATTATATTGCTATAATTGATTTGACAGTATTTGAAATATTCGTATTTGAAATATGAAGCATGTTATCAAAAATCACGTCCGCCAAAAAGTGAATTATTTACTTGGAGCTATAAACTGGGAAAATGAAGGTCATACCGAATCTATTGCGTAGACTGTGCCAGGATTAGATAAAATACCAAAAGTAGCACTCATAATGAATATAATGAACAAATAAATTGAACGTAAAAAATGTTCAAAATTTTTTATACACTGTACTTCGTATAACCAACCGTTTTCTCTAGAGAAAGTATAAAAAATTATATAAAATAATGAGAAAGCATAATTTCATTTACATCATAAGATATTGAAATTGATTGAAACGAGAGCTTTTAGGCAGCTTCATTCATGTAATCCACGATAAAACAACGGACTCTAAGCCAAACTTATTGAATATAAGTGTGGAGTCTGTGTGTACTCTACATATAAATGTAGAGTATGAATGAAGCTGCTGAAAAACTTATGTTATTGTGGCATGAGATTTATGACAAATATACCATATTTTAAAAGATGGACTATTTCTCATAAAACTGAATATAACTTGAATTACCATATGCTAGTATTCTCATAAAATAAATATACTTGTGAGCAAAATTGTTAACAAAGTATTCTCAAAGTGAATAAAAACACAACCTTTTTCTTTAAAAAAAAGAAGATAATTATAAAATGAATTGAATCTATAGCTCAGAATTAATTTATTGATTGATTTCCTAAAATGCATTTGTATACTTCATCTGACTCTGGTTAGAGTTATGCGACCCAAAATGGTATAGATTCACCATAAGAAGTCTGATAACAAATTATCTTAATTGTCAGTAGATACACTCTGAATCTCTTTGGCAGTGAACAGGAAGAAAAAGTAAAGGAAAAACTCTTCATAATGCATAATGGAACAGAATAATCTAGTTTCCGTGAGACGATGTGAAGTTTCAGTAGCTCAATACAGGTCAAAGTACAACTATAAATAGGACTTTTAAGCATTAGAACTTAAACGAGATAGTGATATAGAAAGACACTGCATGCAACTATTCTAGCTAAAGAGACATTTCTGTTGTAATTAATTTCTAATTCAATCAAAGTTAAATAGAGAATAATAACATGTAGCAGCAGTTGCTGGAGAAGTTCCAAGTTTCAATTCAAGCGAAATAGTATTACTGTATTACAGCATCTTGCTCCAGACCTGAATTGAATGAAAGCTCATCGCTAAATAAAAGTCTACTGTTCGACCAAATGGCGAGAGAGCTGGAACGACACTAATTGCAAAAATTAAGTTTTAAGATTACATTTTGAAGACTCCAGACATGTTTATAAGAAAAGTAAAAGACTACTTGAGGTGCAGTTTACATTCTAGCTTAACGAGCTTTCAAAGTAGCTCTCTTACATATGTTTTCTTTTTTTGTTAGAATCTACACTGGCTTACAATGCTCAAAACTCTTGGCTTATACAATGGCATCTCACTAGCTCTCGCCATTTGGACGGACTTCGCCTATTATCAGAATGACTTCTCTAAATTTGTGTGATCTCTCTCGATGTCTTGAAATAATAATAATTAATAAATAATAACAGGGCGTAATTTCTAGATTGAGAAGTACCGGAGCTGTGACTTACGGGAAGGAGGGGGGTCTAGGGGGCTTCTGGGGGGGGGGGGGGGGGTTCGGGGGTACTCCTCCGGAAAATGCTTGAGAATTACACTTGAATTGGTGCATTTTAAAAGCAATTGAGCATGGTTAGTTATGCACATATAATATTATATAAAATAACAAGCTAGTTCGGAGGAGTGATAGTTTGGAAGTGATAGCCGCGAGCCGTAGCAGGTATCTGTTCAATCAGATAGATAAGCTGCGTTCTAGTAGGTCCTGTTTGTAACGGTGACCGATTAGATTGGCCAGCAAAAAAGACACTGTTCTCTGCTGAAAATCACTTCCCGGTGGTTCGGAACCCACCTAAAACTGTAGGTCCAACTCATAAATCACCATCATCCAACTCATTACCCACGCACAGGTCTCAGACCTATGTGGGCTTCATCCTAAAAAAAAAAAAAAAAGTTCAGATCTAGTTTAAAATAAATGATTTTAATATCGATTTAGATGGCCAATTGGCTAAATTTAACAGTTTAATGTTGGAGTCACAATTAATTAAACAATATCTCTTATTTGAGTTACAAAAGTTTCACCCATGACTCAACCTTCGGAGTTTACTCATGGAAAATCATACAAAATACGTACAATGAAAGTGAAATCACAGAAAGATGTCATATAATTTCATTGATAAGATTAGAAATGATATGATTAATAACCTCTATTATTATACAGAAATACAGGGTTGAACATGCATATTTTAATGCATTCCACTTAACAGTATCATGTAATTTATACTATTGGAATAACCATTACCATTATCAAAATAAGCGTTAAAGACATGAGTAGAATGTTAAACAATTAATACGAGGTAATTGAATAGCCTACAGCTATCTACACATGATAAGGATCATCCGGACATTGTCCTATATAAGTTACTGTATTTAAAATTCCATCCGACACAAGTAATAAAACAGTACTCTAGATTTCCAGCTTGAACAAATAGTAACTTACTATTTGTTATAGCCTATACTAGAGACTAGACTGGGTGTCGTCGGCAGAACAATATAGCACTTCTCCTAGATTTGTCCTAGAACTAGAAATGAATAGGAGAGCATGTTCTCTCATGAAGAAATATTGCACTATGAGTTTTACTGAGTTACACATTCAATTAGTATTAATACTAATGAAATACATACTGCCATAATGCCGTGAATCATATTTGAAGCTTAAAACCATATGCATAAAAAGAAGCTGGTTGCACAAGATGCCAAAGAGTAATATTGTGTACGAAAATTTGAAGAGCACATAGTAAGTCAATAAAACAATTTACACTTCTCGCTTGTTTTGAACTTCTAAATTTAGAGCGTGAACGTTTTAAATTGGAATATGTGAAAGCGAAAATGGGTCAGTACAATGACAATGATTAACAGACAGTAATAAAGTGAGTTCCACTGTTATGCAATAATTAACTTACAATCGTCCACATGTGGCAGAGTAATTGAAGCTGCAATGAGCTGATATTATATAATTACCTAATATAAGATTGTAGGGATGTTGAGGATCGTTCAAGAAATTATACACAGCATTATACCGACGTTTCGCCTTTAGTACTTGCAGTACTTGTGTATAGTCGTTTTAATAATAGCAACAGTTTTAGTAAGCCCAATAGTGTCAATGAAGAAATAGTGAAAAATGTGTGTTCTGTTATGTTCATTTATTGAAATTCCACTGCTGAAGTAAGTAAAATTCCTACATTCTATGTTTCCTGAAACTACCGTATAGTATGTGCAATAATGTAAATTATTGTGAGATTGAAAGATGGCTAGAACTCAGACTATGACAGTTTCTGTTTCAACGAAGACAAGTATCTACTGAGATTATTAGGAAAAAGAAATACAGAAATAAGGGAGCAAGGAGTGAACCAGAAGGAGATTGTAACAAATATCCATGCAGTCTCTGTATTAATAAATGAATTGCGTTTTTTCAAAAGGCCCTGAAGATTCCGAAATAAAGGCGAAACGTCGTTATAAAGCTGTGTATCCTTTCGTGACCGATCCTCAACATCTCTACAATCTTCTTAGATTCAACGGTCCATATCTACTCATTTATTCATCTTCATTACCGACCATCAACCAAAAAATAAGAAGTACTGTACCTACAAAATATTTTTAAATTTTATAATAATTTTTTCCTAACCCAGAATGGCAATAATATTCTAGAAATTGTCAAAAAATAGAAATATATCTATTTATGAAATTTATCTATTATTTATCTGCATATCCCATCAGTAAGTTCTTGGAGCGAAAAGCCCTTTATTGCAGTCTCCTTCCGGTTCAATCCTTGCTCCCTTATTCTTCCTTATTCTCTTCCATTATCCTATTAATCTCAGTAGATACTTGTTTGTGTTGAAACAGAAACTGACAGAGTCTGAGTTCTAGCCATCTTTCAATCCCACAGCATGAAAAAAGGAGATGATGATCGTTGACTACATGAGAAACCATCGGGCTAATGAACTTCAAGTGTGACAAAGGCCACTCGCACTCGCACTTCAACCCAACTTATTGTTTAGCACAAAGCATTACTATGCATGATTCGGCTACATCATTGAACAACATATGACTACCGGTGTCTTGAATGTCTGTACGCCACCAATGAGCTATTGTCAAGTCCAGCATAATAACATTTTACAAGTCAAAGGAAACAATGTGATCAAGTTTTAATTACACCGAATATAGACTATTGAAATTGCAATCTGTTCCCAGAAGCTATGCACAGACAAAGCTTGGCGAGATGGCAATCAGCGTGGCTGAGGACGCTACAAAGGAACTTCATCAAAGTAAAGTTTGAGAATCGAAAATAAATAATCAACAAATCAAAAAGTAGTCAGTGGCGGATTAAGATACTTTGAGGCCATTAGCCAAATTTCCAGCGCGGCCCTCCAATTCTGTGAATTTTAGGACCATTACGCATACAGCGTGCTGACGACATACTTTCAATTTCCAGTTCACCTACTTTGCGATGTCAAATGATTCCTTTTTAAATAAAAATTTGGAAAATGTAATTCTATTTTCTAAATTTAATTAAAATATGTTTGATTTTAAGCGAAATATTTGGAACTTGGGCTCCATTACAGAGGCCTATTGTAACGGCTTTAATTTACCCCAGTGGGTGGGGGTAGTAGAATTGCACCCACAGTATCCCTGCTTGTCGTAAGAGGCGACTAAAAGGGCAACTGTCCGTTGACCTCATTATCCTAGAAACCTATCCTTTATCCTGCTCTTCATCCCAGCCCCTCCCTCCACCCTTTCCTCTATCTAACGGTGCCTGCAGGACACCGGGCGACCTCCTGCAGTATGCAGCCTTGCCCGGGCATGCGGGGCTCTGTCCGGGTTGACTCCACTTCCCTAGCTGCTCGTGGGAATCACATGAATTTCCAAATACGAACCAGAACCAAACCTCAAGGTAACTCCAGAAGTTGCCTTGCCCTCAAACCTATCAGGTTCCACCCCATCAGGGCAGGTTCCTCGATTTGAATCAACAGTCAAGGACAATGCCCAGGGTCCTTCAGATCAATTTACATCACAGTAAAGCAGCCTCGGCTGCTTTCTGCCAGTTCCTCCTCAGAGAGGGATTTGACCTAGCAAAAGGCTGCTAGCAGACACAAGCTCCTACTTCACCAACTGGCTGGTGAGGCTGGGTAGAGGTCAGGTCAAGCAGTTGATTGCTCTGATAACTGGACATGGCCACTTCAGGAAACATCTCCACACAATTGGACTCAGAAATGAAAGTCAGATGTGTAGGCTTTGCAATCAGTCTGAAGAGACTGCCAAGCACATCATACTGGATTGCGAGAGACTCGGGGCAAGGAGAAGGGCTCCGTTTGGCTGCAAACAACCAGGTGATGAATGGGACGTTAGCATAGGGAAAAAACTCCTGGATCTTGTAAAGGGCACAGGTATTGGTTTGCCCAACTAACGTACTAGGGACACACAATAAGCTTCGGTTGACGTGTGAGGATCTTTGAATCCGTCCCTTCATAATAATAATAATAATAATAACGGCTTTAATGAAGATTTAGTTACGGCCCCTCCAGAGCCTACGGCCTAGTCAAACTGCTGATAAATCTGCCACTGAAAGTAGTCCACGTGGAGTTTTGATAGAATGAATTGAACTTGAATAGCAAAAAGAGCAGAAAATCTTATTGCAAACCAGGCTGATTATTAAATACTGAACTGTGTTTTTGTTATAAAACATAACAAATTCAAGATTGTATCAACTTTTTTTAAATAACAACTAGCAGAATCTCGTAGAGCGTTCCAGGCTCTGTGGTAACTCATTCAATTCAAATACCTTCTCGGGTATAAATACCATGGGTCTAAAAATGATTCAATTATCGCCAGCTAAATACTTCTGACGTAATAATAGAGAGACCTCTTTTCGCAGACCACATTCGCGAAGTAAATAACGAGCATATTTGAAATAGAGTTCATGTATCGCTTGAGGTAATCTTGCAAAAAATACGTTTTAAACGTTACCATAGATCATATCTCCAAAATTACTCGAAGATTATATTGTCAAACTTTGCGTATAATGTATAATCAATTCCTATAGGCTATTATCGTTTAGTCTACTTTGAGCAGTCGTACAGTTCCACTGACAAGGAAAACAAAGAAGCCAAACTGGAAAATTGAGGATGATCATAATTACGAAGGGAAGAAGAAGCTTGGAAGAAGTTTCTTTGAAACTAAATACCTCGCTAATTTGCTGTGAGCACGCGAAATAATTTGGTCAGAAGAGTTCTTCATGGCTCTGGAGAGGAAACTGGGCATTCCATTCATTACGGTTCATTGAGTTTTCTCTTTTCGGCTGCTTTAAATTTACAGGAAAGTGCGAACGACTTCATTCCTTTTGCTTGGCTCGGAATGGGAAAGTACCTACTCGATAAAATTGGCATTCTTTCTGATTCTTACACAAAATTGATATTTTGTTGTGATATGTGGTTGAATATACTGTACTCACAAAGTAACTATTTAATAGTTAAAATGTCATTTTTTAATGCTCATATGAAACCTGGAAACTGTTGACATTTTTTAACAAAGTTGGTTAAATCAAAAACTACTTTCCTTTATGCAGAGAAAAAACCAATGCAGTTATAAGATTGCAATGCTTTCTTGATCTAAGAGGCTTCTATAAGTAACAAAACTACACATTGATATCTTTAATGTATCGATAGAAAGATTTTTAATTTTAATTTGTTGACTTAGAGAGATTTGAATTTACGTTAGACTTTAGATACTACATTGAATTTTCACTCCAACTTTAATCAATGAGAACTAACGCATCAATAAATTATTAAAATTGTATTGCTTTAGAGATTACTTTTGGTTGTTATTGAACTGTTATTGTTGAACACAGCAGTATTAAGTGACAAAAATTATCAACACCTTTATAACGAATCATTCATTTTTTACAAGCCAATGTAATAAATTCATTTTCGAAACGAATTTTTCAACTGCTTTCATTACACAATAATCCACAAAATGAATTTGATTGGATACCTTAATATTTTATTTAAATAGCATAAAAGACTGAATGAGAACAACATATTGATCTTCATCAATTATTTTTCAATTAATTAATTAACGTTTACCGTTCTAATGCCTTATAATAGAGAAATTTTCCAGTTTCAATCTTCTCGTTTTCCTCTCACATTTCAATCGAGAGAAAATCGTGATGAGTCAATGAATGCAATAAAGTAATCAGATATTGGACAACGAGATTGCAAATACAATTTTTTTATGACATTTTGAAATTTTTAATTAGGCTGAATGAGTACCTGACTTAATAAAAAGCCCACTATCGACTATATTTGGAAAATTCAAAGTAGAAACCAACTGGAATTGAAATTCTTTGGATAAAAACATAAAATCTCAAGCAAATTACATCCACAAATATTTCCATCCAGCCAAAGAACTGTTAGAACTTGAGCTGAAATATTATGACAGATTATATGATCAAATTTGAGTTATTTGATAGATTTACAGTACCTACAATAAAATCTTGAAACAGCTAATCCTCAGCTCAGAATGATAAGTACACTCAATTGTTTCTTAGAATAAAAGTAAGAAAAAAGAAATTTTCCACATCACAGGTGTTTTTAGATATTGCAGCCATTTTAATTTTTAAACAACAAAGCATCCAAAGAACTGTTTGAAACATGAGTTTTTTCATTATGCATCAATCAGTTATCAGTATACTATTAACCTATAGTATTTATAATGTTGTAGCAGTCATTACTCTTCAACTCCAAATTTAGGGTTTGGATAAATCCTGATTTGAATAAAAACAACTTTGTATAGAACTTCAAACGTCCTGCATACACTTTTGTATAGGAGGAAGAGAAAAATCAGCGCTAGCCCAGACTCAAGCACGTCACCTACGAGTTTATAGACAGGACCAGGATTGCATTACTTCAAATTACTCTTACTTCAAACAATAATTACAAAAATGTTGTGAGCCATGGCGGCGCAATCGGTTGAAGCGCTTGTCTCTGATAAGACTGGCTGGCTGCTACGCCTGCGTTCACAAGTCCGAATCTCGTTCAGCCTTGGATATTTCTGCCATCATTCATCTCATTACCCACGGAAAAATCTCAAACTCATGTGGGCATCATAAAAAAAACCCGTTAAGATTGAAATTGTATTGACTCAAAACACTCAATTATATTGAGAGGAAGTTCATTGTAGAATGATCAATATGTCCATTAAATAGATTAGGTAAATAGAAAGTTTATCACTAGAAACTATTCATTGAAAATTTTCAACTATTGACAAATATATCAATTATTATAACTATCTTACTAATCAATGAATCAGCAAATACACTCTTGTATTTGTACGTTGAATATTATCTCTTGAGATTCTCCAAATCATGTTATAAAACCACTATATCTAGCTTATTTATTTGACTAGAATTGTTGAACAACATTTGAACAATCGTTTGTGAGCCAAGGTGCATAGATAGAGAGCATAGGGCAACAACTCTGTCCAACCCATTTTCTAAACTCATTCTCCTTCTAATCTCAAGGCGCAGAGAGCAGTCTAGATCGTATATTATGAATCTTTCCGTGTGTTCCGTTTATAATAGCCTATTTCATGGGTCAATTTGAATCCTCATAATACAACAAAACCCACACAGCGTCGTATCCTTGTAACCATGGGCTCACACATATTGCGGCACAAGAGCATTTATCACTTTCATCTCTATGTATAAGATATATTTGTAGACTTGTTCTACACTAATTCCTTTAAATAGGCTGCTTCCACTTGAGTGCATTCGCTCTTAAACGTCTTGGCCATGTCACCTGTGTGGATACCTTGTATTCGATGTTTATCTTCCTATCGGCCACACCCAAGTAATTCCACTTTTGTATTCTTATCTATTTATCATTTCTTCTCTTCTCTCTCAATATTCCGACCGCATCTAACAGGATTACAGAGATTCCATCGTTTTGTCAGACACTATATAACAATTTGTCCTCTCATGCATGTAAATATTCGAACTTATACATAAATCTAGAGTGACTCTGTGTAAATATATATACTGAATCTCAAATAAAGTTTGTAAGAAAATTTATTAGAAGTATGGCTGAAAGTGGAGCGATAGTCTTGCACACCTTGAACCCCTTATACTTCAAGGAGAAACCATAATGAGAAAAATATAAAAAATATTGAAATATTATTATTATCTGTAATGACAAATAAGGCATTTATCACTTGCACAATGATTGATAAGACCAATTCATCATTACAGATATAAAAATATTCGCTAATATTTCTTTACATTGTACTAAGATGAGGATATAAGATGGATATGGAATGAAGAGGAAATTGCAGAGAGAACAGTAATAGCCTATTCAGTTAATTTCATAACCTATCAGACTGCTACAGTCAGGTGTGTCAAACGATGGTGTCAAATGAAAATTTTCTCATGCGATTGTTCTTTATCCCTCAACTATGCTACTGATAAGGATATCAAGAATTATACTTCATGATAAAGACACGGACAGGAATGATGAGAGAGTTCTTGAAGTTACAAAAATCGTTTTCAATCACCTGAATATATTACATGCATACAAGATTTAGTATTATTTTTCGTCCTTCCTCTTACCCCTACGGTACTCCTGATTTTTTACTGTTAAATAGCTTCTGCTTCTAAGCGTCTTCAGATTTCTAATATGATCACGCCAAACATAACACTGTTAATACCAATTATATTTTTTAATAGAGCTCATTCAATTTAATTCATAATTCAGAAACTGCTGTACTGAACATATTCAAATTAATGTAATTTTAGATTATTACAACTTGCACATGCATTACCACACCAGAAACTTAAATGGTATATCCATGATTTTTATTCATTTTCTTTTTAAAAGTCTTTAAATCAGAGTTACCATATCTTGAATGAGGATAAGTAAACTGATCATCAGTTTACTTATCCTCATTCAAGAAATGGTAACTCTGATTTAAAGACTTTTAAAGACAGTTACTGATGTGCAGAAAGAAAGCAACCCTTGTCACCAAGAGACATCCAATTTAAAAAATAGGATTTATTTTCCAAATCATCAACTTTTAATGGCTTACACAGAACACACTTCAGTAAAATACTAGAGAAACCCAAAAAAAGGTTATGGTACTTTCTAAAAAATTTGGAATTAGGATTACCTTTAGTAAGAGATTTTCGAAGGAAAGAGCATAATCAAAAAAGGCTATCTCATTCAGAAAAGCAATAGATCCGAGATTTTTATGCATACAACAAACCGATAGAATTTGACAACGATTAAATGACAGTTTTATTACTGGAGTTTTATAACAAGAGTAAATGGTCATTTCACCAATAGGCCTACTGTAAATATCGAATTAAGATGCTAAGCATCACAGTTATCTCTTACAAAAATATATAAAAGGTGAAGTGTGTATATATGTTCCCAGTAAACTCCGAAACCGCTGAACCGATTTTTATGAATTTTTCAGGCACAATGTAGAATAGTCCCGAGATGGTTCCTGTGAAGTTTGGGAGTTAAAAAGTCGTCGCTGAAGGACACAAAAAGGAGAAATCTATCCTTAAAGTAACAGCTGATAGAAGTCAACAGTTTTTAATCATATGGTGGGCCCTTAGAGGCGTTATTTACGCTGTCTGCAGACTTAAGGGGCGTCCCGTGTAGTCGGAGCATTGCAGTCATGTAGGAAACATACGACTGGAGAATCAAAGCTCAGCTTTATGTTTCGTCCATTATTTCTTTGGTGAAAAAAATTAAATTTTCTAATTGCAATTTAACCAAATAAAAAATAACATTTTAGGGAAGCTAGGAAGATGCGGTTTGAGCTAGGCTCTTGGGAATTCGCCGGGTACCGCCATTATAACTAAAATCTCGTAGCAACGCACGGGTGAACATCTAGTTTCATATAAAGTGGAAACTTTTCTATGTTCTACAATAGAGTGTTATTATCGCACAATATCAACAATTGAAATTATTTCACTAGTCAATAATATCCATTTATGCATCTTTAAAAGCTAAAGTATCGAAAACTTACAAGGAATATGTTCATTCTACTAATAAATATCAAATATATCATTATTATTATTATGTTTCTCTATAATGTGGAGGTTTATATTGTTGTGCAGTATTACAGAATTATCATCATAATTTTGTTGAACAATATTAGTGCATTGAAGTATTATTCAATATTATAGTTGACAAATATTAGTTTTCGATACTCCTTTTTGATGGTATAAATCATGCCGAAGACCACCGCAACTGAGGACATTGACAAATGCATAAAATAGCTAATGAAAATCGATGAATGCCGCAACACAAAAATATTCAGTCAATACCAGGACTAAATATTTTTGTATTGTGACAAGGATTTCTATTAGCTATTAAATGCAGTTAGGAGGATTTCGGCATTATTTATAATATCAAAAGGGATATCGAAAATTAACATTTTAATATTTAGCAATTTATTAATGCAATAATTCGAGGTTGATCATAGGTCATTTAATATTATTGTATTAGACTAGTCTGCTACAATATCAATATTGCTTCACTAGTCAAATTATCAACATGAATAAGAATGACTCATACCGACTGATGAATCAATAAAGATTTCTCATTCTACACTAATATTCTAGACCACATATATTATAGTTGATTCAAGAATATTTCACTGGATTGATCGTTGTTGCTCCTCTAGTCAAATTATCAACATAAATATTATCATGACTAATGCCGAATAATGATCAACAAAGATTTCTGATTCTACAATATCATAGTTCATTCAATATCATTCTATTGGCCTAGTCTACTACAAACTCAATATCGCTTCACCAGACTTATTATGAACATAATAAGAACTCATGTTTTATAAATAAAATTATACAGGTAGCTTTGACAATTATTAAATAAATGAATCCAAATTGTCACAATTTGACGAGGGAGTTGGGGATGCCCAATATCGATAACAACCGAAATTTCGAATAAACGTCCTATAATGACGAATAAAAAAGAACCCTGCGTAAGCGAAATTCATACTATGCTTACCGTTACGGCCGGTTGCGTCGTTAACGATACCGTCCTCGTAGCCGTGGTTCACAGACATGATTGCGGTAACCACTAATCCACCGTCAACTCAGTCGGGTATGTCTGGCCCTTGAGTATCACAACACCCACGTGGAGCCCGGTGTAGATAACAAGACCCAAAATAGAAATATTTCAACAATTTATGGTAGTATAATTATGACGCACTATGGTGTAAACAAGTCGCTATGTACACAGATTAGGCAAAGTAAATCATCCCATGAGTTCTGCACACATAAGCTACGGAGATAACTCGATTACATTAGACGAAAAATGACCGAGAACCGTTCAAAGATGATGAACGGGCGAGGGCAAGCGAAGCGACTGACGCGAGTGAGACGCCGAAGAGGACTGACAACGGCAAGCGTGCGCGCGTTCGCGTGGTAACTGCCTAGAATCGTACCTGCTGACCCCAAGGCTGCATACCGATATCGCTGTCTGCGACTGGGCAGTGTACAGTCTACAGTGCAGTGACTGTGAGTGCACCCAGACCGATGAGCCTCATCACGCTGACGGCTGGCTGACCGTTTATTGCTGCCACCGGCCACCGCCGCTGTGCCACAAAGATAGCCAAGTGGAGTGAAGAACGGAGTGCTCCAGTATCTGGATAGAAAGTTACCTGCCTCTGTCCATTCGATCGGTCAACTCTCAATGAAAGCCCTTGACTTGCAACCCATCAAACCCCAGGACGAGACTACAAGCTCCCTCCTTTTAATCGGTGCCCTGTTCTTCACCACACTACTCCTTTTGTCAAACCGATTGCACCTGCTAACAATTCCCAACAATCTACTACTTGTTTGAACGACTGCAGTACTCTAGTCTCCAAATAATTTGACTGTAGTTGGGTGTTAAAAAAACATTGGGTGTTAAAAAAACATTGGGTGTTAAAAAAACTTATGTTAATGTAGTTCCTCATTACTTTCCATTGAAAGAAAGTTGGTAATATCGTGATTCAATTACTGCAATTTCATGTTGCACTACTTTTTCTATTCAGCAAGTACAAAAATCTAAACACTGAGTTGATTGGTTGCAGGCATTGTAAATGTAACTAAGACATACAGTATTAAAACGTTAACGGATTTCATACAACTGAAGACTTAGTAATTAGGTAATTCTTGCTTTCGCGATTATAGATGTTGCCTCCTAAAGATGTCATCAAAAATATAATTTATCATAGTTATTTTTGAGTATTTCATTAATTAATTTAATTAACTGTAACATTTCTGAACCGTTATATACGGTATAGCCTACTGTAAAATATTACATCTCATTCTGAATTTGGTGGAATTCAATCAACTCAATTATTCTCGTACACAAAGCTATTTGCGCAAACTCTTTTTGAAAGTGAAGTTAGGCCTAAGTCTCATGTTGGAGGTTAATGACTCAATAGAGTGATTAGCGTTGAATGGTTTTTCCAGTGATAATTTGCGCAAACTCTTGATAACGTTGTGTTTGTTACTTCTGCAGGTCACCCTTCCAAGCACAGTCCCAAGTGCTTGTGACTGAACTGTAATGTTATTTGTGATATTTTTCATTACGAAATAATTTACAAACAATCTAATATCAAAACCGACTGTATTTCTTTTTAAATTATTATTTTTACTCATACTCCAGTATAAGTAAGAATCATAATTTAAATAGAAATGCAGTGCCAGTTTTGATATTAGAACATTTCAATATGCATCTCATTTTTATCATTAAAAAGAAAGAGCTTGTTTGTTTGATTTGGGGAGGTTTAGTGAGGCATTTCAGGATTTGATTACATTCTCCCCTCAATCAATTTCGACTATCACAATCTAACGTTTTATTGAATCAAAAATAATTATTCACAACTTTTTTGAAACTAGTAAAAACGTTCAAATATTTATACACAGAATCTTCATTTTCAGGGGAAGAGGTGCCGTATCGCTTTCTTACTTGAGATACAATATGTAAGCAATCATAATTCAAAAGTTTAAAGTAACATCCGTGCCAACGACAAATATAAAAACTCCTAGATTTTTGGCTTTTCAAATATTTTTTGCATCTTCCCCAAAACCCTTGAACTTGAATGTTATTAGTAGCCTACTGCAGTTTGGCTTTCCTCCACAAAACTTGAGATAGTGCCAGAATTCTTGCTCGTTAACGTTAACCCTTCACGTATGGGCTATATTCACATTCTTGAAACACACAGGCTAAACGTATGTATTAAATAACTGTAAACAAAATTCATGATAATCGATCCCTTATGTATAAATAAAATACACATTAACGGGAATTCTATTGATATTGTAGAGTTTCAAATATGTAGGAGAAACAATCACATATAAGCTTAGTGAACAGGCAGCATGGAGAGCCAGACTTTCGAAGCTTTCCAAAAGACTAAAAATTACTAGGAGCACATATAACAAAAAAAGTCTCTACATTCACACTAAAATGAAACACTACAAGGCAGTTCTAAGATCAAAAGCAATGTACTGCAGTGAGACTCTTCAATCTTGGCGGAAATAGAATAAAAGAAACAGTCACAAGAGTTGAAAGACGGATTCTTAGGGCCTGCATAAACAAAAAACATGTAGTTGACAACCAGTTTTTTACCAAACGAACAGATTTTTAAAGAAATAGAACCAATAACTGACGCAATGCGCAAAAAGAGAATTTCTTACTTGCACATATCCTCAGAACTCCAAAAAATCTATCATTAAAGAAAATCATAGACAAATTCATGAGTGCAAAAACAGAAAGAGCGACAATCCCTTGGCTTGCGAAGATAATGAAAGACATAGCAGAACTAAATTTAACTGTGAATGATTTCAAAGATCGCACAATGATTTACAGGAAAACAGTTAAAGACAAAAATAAAATGTTATCAATAAAAACAGTTAAACAAAGGGGAGAGGTTTGTTCAGATGAATTAAGAAAGGCAAGATCTGACAGAATGGAAAGGTATTGGGAAAAAAAGAAAAGCAAAGTGAACAACCAAAGAAGGAGAACTAACCAGAGAGACTAAAGTGATCCTATGTGGTCATAAAATAAAAAAAATTAATAGCTGTAAATAAACAAAAATATGAAGACACGAAAAAAGAATAACTAATGCTCATTGATTACCACCCACACTTTATAAAAATATTCATCGGTTACTATCCACACAGTTTGTAACACAAAAACGGAGTAAAATTATTATTTTGTAAGATGCCCATCAATAAACCTGACAGTTTTCTTCGACAGATTTGATTTTAACAGAAGAAGCATCAGGGTAAAAATGTCTATGCAACTTCAGGAAGCTGTTCAATCTTCTGAAATAAGAGTGAAGTATAATATTCGATGTAAAAGGTTTTTCTTCAGCAAAGTATAAGCTCTATTTACACAGGTTTTATGGTCAGGCGTCGAGATATCTAGAGCTAATTTTCCCTGGAACTGTTTTTCCTTTTTTATAGTTTTCGCCTTTGTGCTTTCATATAAATTGTATTGATTTTTTAATACAAGGACACAGATCCTTTCATACGCCTCTATTCTCTTTGCTTTTACTTTGAACATTTCCAATACAGGTGAACGCAGCTAGTAGATGAAAGAGAACCAGTTTCATATTTCAGGCTTTCTCAAGAACACTGATGATTAAAATGTGCAAATATTAAAACTTGACAGACATCAACTGGATATAATAGCGATGCCTTTATAGCTGAAAGACTTGCGATAGCAATCAAGCATTGGAAGCATCCAAAGCAGCTCAGTAATTTGTGGACTATTAGGTAGCTGACCTATCAATCAATGGTCAGTTTCAAGTTATTAGGATGTTAAAATTTTTGTATTAAATTCCTACTGATTTTCAACAAGATTATTAATTTTGAAACTTCAATATTTTTGTATTGTGGAATTCACTGATTTCCATTAGCTATTTTATGCAGTTGTCAATAACCAAAGTAACTTAGCGGAAGTCTTTGGCTTCGTAACATTAAAAGGAATTTCGAAATTAATATCATCTTGATCTTGTTATAAATTATCTGTTTTGTTATCTTCCTTCAATTACTCGGGCACAAGTTGAAAGGTCATGAATTAATCATCCGCATTAAGTGATATAACCGTATAATGACCAAGAGAAACCTAAAATGACAGAATAGTAAGGAATGAAAGAATCTATATGAAAATATTCATTGAAAATACAGGCAAATAAAAGTCTAACTACTGAGATCTGGAAATTTTTCTGATTTTTGTTTTTGGTATTAAGGGAATAAAGTAGTTGAATATTGGATTACAGTATTACAATTTACAGTAATAAAATGAAAAAATTAAAATAAAAGTATTAGACTATTACAGCAGTAATAATCAACAGAATATTTACTTTCCTCTTTGAATGACCGATGACTTTATTAATGCATGATTAGGTTTGGATGCTTTTATAACTTTCCGCAATCCTGTAATTCAAATGAAACTTGATGACGGTAGTTTTTGAAAAATAAAAACTTGCTTGCATCAGTAGGGCAAGCCACCACATAATGTATCCCAACCAACAGGGCTCATGAGTTTGTAATGATAATTATTAGCATTTAACAAAGTTGCACTTACGATTTATCTAAGATAGATTTAAACAAATTAAATGTAAATTTAATTGATTGATGATGCGCTGAAATTGAATATACAAACTCAAAGAATACTCCCGAGAAAAGATAATAAATAATTATGATATTAAATTGACACTTAACAATATGACATTAATTTGAGTTAGAATATCAAGTAAGAGTAAGGAAGATTGAATAGGGAAGATAATTGCCATAGTATAAGAAGTGGTGAAAATGAGTTTAATTTTATTATTAATGTTACGGGTTCTATCTCTAAAATAATGCTGGCAACATTTCAAATTAATACTTGCACTTTACTTAAATAAATTACTTATAACACGCACTAATTATTTGATGTCACACAAAAAAATTCAATCAGGAACAAAATAAATCAATAATGTTCAGCTAATAATGAATTTGCTATATTAAGTTACTGTACAAAACTAATCACACAACTGTTAATAGGATCAAGTATTTAACAAACAACTGTTCAATAAACTGTTCAATGATTCAGAAAGAAACGTCTAAAAAGAATAGTTAAAACACTTAATAAATAAATGAACACTTATGAAATGAACACAATCTATCACTGTATAAACTGTAAAAGAAGCCTGAATAATAATCTGTCAGATATCACTTTAACGTTCATATAACACAGTCTGTAGTAACGCTCACTGGAAATACGGTTTGTATGAACAGAAATACGGTCTGAATAAATTAACACTAAAGACTGCCACACGTTAAGAAGTTTTAGCAATAACTGAACTAATGTGTACAAGAGCTTCCGCTTTATATACGTTTTTGGATATTCCAGGGAACACCAGAGGGTTCTTTATTTTTCTATAAAAATATATTTACACAGATTTGTGTAATTTTCCATTCTAGAACTCTCTGGATGGATTGTAAGGCGAGGGGAGAACAGAGGGAGTAAACAAAACATACTTGTTAACGCTTAATGGAAGCTATTACTGACACAGCGCAGAAAATATTTTCCTGGCGTTTCATTACATTATTATTCCCAATGTGAATGAAGAATTTGCATGCC
The DNA here is from genome assembly GCA_948455865.1 of Conomelus anceps. Classification (NCBI taxonomy): domain Eukaryota; kingdom Metazoa; phylum Arthropoda; class Insecta; order Hemiptera; family Delphacidae; genus Conomelus; species Conomelus anceps. The sequence continues at coordinate 51,602,328 of OX418218.1, read as the reverse complement.
TTGGTAACTTATTTCAAGATTGATTAAATATGGTCATGTTCAATTAAAATCAGTCTGAATTGCTCGTTGATCAATAGGGACATCTATAAATTAATTTGTCAATGTGGACTGTGAGATTGATTTTCAACTGATCACATTTATTCATAGAATATTACATACAACAGACGTCAAACCTGAATTAAAATCATTCAATATTATATCACTCAAGTATATTTAATTATAAGTCTATAATGAGTGAATTAAAGCATATTATATGCTACATTCAAATAAAGAGAATACGAGCTTACTCAAGTAAGGTACTAAATATCGGGAACTGTTCGCAAGATTACTTTGCAAAATACATGGAAGTTTTAAAAAATTCATTCTGGAACCAGAAACTTCATTATTTGATGATTTTCTGATAAAGCATGAAATTTAGATCTTTAATAATAAACATAAGCAACTTACCGATTTGAAGTGAACTCTGCAAAGTGTAATTTCAAGACCATATCTTACATACTGCTTTCTTCGTATATTGATTATTACTCACCTGTAACAAAGAAAAACTCATTAAATTGAGGAATAATGGAAAATTAAAATATTAGAAGTTCATAAAAACAATAAAATGAACTTGATGATCCTTTGAAATACCCCATCCTAGTATTATAAACAATTGAGTAGGGTTTACAGTTTTGTTTGTACATTAATTAATTTGTTTGACGTTTAAACTAAGTAAGACTGAAATGGGCAGATACTAACTTTCCATTTAGTCGGTACCTTAATATTAAGAGTAGGCTACATAGACTAAGTTTGTTCTTCCAATAGAATATCTTGTTCATTTATAGGCCTAATAATCATTTCATAATGTTGATTGTTACTAGCTATCAGTTAAAAAAATTCCTTATTTCAGGTGAAACGATAAAAAACGATTTGAATCAATTAGTGTTCCAGTAGAAAAACAGCAAAGATGAAAAAAATTGCATCAACATCTAGAAAAATTCAAAAGCTCATTCCATTTCTTTTGAAAACAATTATGTAAAACGCAGATAAGAGTGTAATGTAAAATATTATGAGATTAAAATAATTTCAAATCATGGACCATACGTCAATAATTGAAAAACTTTAAAAATTGACTAATATGCATGGTGAAAGTGATTATGAATTTTATTGTCTTGAAAATTGAAGCTCATTTTTATTAACTAATTGCAAAAATTTCAAATATATACCTCAAGCACAGTGACAGGGCCTACAGCACCAGTAATGTTTTTTGATGATAATTCTTTAATCATAATCAATACGTTCATTCAAATGTAAAATAAATAAATGTATAATTTAATGTTCTTCAAAACGTGAATTATTTTTTCTCAAATAAGTCTTGAACAACTCATGGCTTGAACAATAGGATGTCGTTGGAAAATAACGTAGAATTGTTTTTCAATTCAATTACCCTCTCATGTACGGTAACATGTCATGGTAATAAACAGAATAAATTGATGGTTTCATTTTGAATTCACTTTGAACACTCCATCTAGGTATGTTTGAAATTTTGTAATTTGGCCACACAAACGAATATTTTAATTGTAAATATTTAATAAAATTAAAAATAACTTTCACAGTGCATTTTGTCTAGTGACCTACAGCCCACTCTGTATAACTGAATCGATCATATCTTGAACTTTGAAGTTTCTCTACTTTTGACTTTCTCAAGCTCCATACTAACCTGTCAGATCCTTTTAAATAAGATTATGAAGAGACTATCAGGCAATCAGAGTTTAGAACGGTCTGCCCATGTCTATAACAAACTGTGATGTATCACAGAATACACCGTCTACCTATTCTACCTACTAATGTCTATCAATTATAAAAAAACTTATTCAAATAATCTCGCATGTTAATCCCGCATAGCATGATGTTATATACAGTGTAATCTGACAGGTCAGCAAGTAAAAGATAATTTAACATCTTTTGTGAATCAACTGGATAAGTGACCCAGCATAACTTTTTGTAAAACACAACTGATTTATGTGCTTTACAAAAATAAATTAGCTTTTAGCGCCAGGCTCAATGAACAACAACTTACCGTACAATTTTTATCTTTCAGCATTCAAGAATTTAAAGACAACATTGAGTGAGTAAGTAGCCTATTACCTGCATGACTAATATTTGTGTTTATTTAAAATATGATAAATTCAGGCTATTAAGAAAGAACATAATCTAAAACCAATATCGACATTTTGCAAAGCCATTAATGTTCACAATCTTCACTAATATGATAATTTTCTTCTCTTGACCGGATTTTTTTTTTAATTTTCCTTGGAGATGTTGACTTATAGCAATAATTCCTAGCAATGCGCTATTTGGATTATAAGTGTTTATAATGGGGATTATATGGATTCTGTAGACGAAAAACGCATACCTTCATTTTGATCAGTTTTCTGAATTAATGAAATACTATAACAATTTGAAAATTAAGATATTACATCAATTGAAGTCTCCTGTTTGATGGAATGGTATGATTCACAAGTTCTAAATGTAGTTTAGAAAGTTTCAATAGGAGTTATAAATTATTTATACAAACAATATTCGAACCGTTATTAGAAACACAAAGCAACGAATTAATAGTTTACTAATAACAAAGGCACAATTCAAGACATGGGAAACACTTATTATGCAGTCCGACATTCAATGTTTATCAGATATCCTGGAACTGAAGAGCAAGGTCGAAAAGTATTAGTATCCTAAATGATTTTTTCTGAATCATGAGTGGAAAACAAACAGGATGCGGTGGTATCATGTGAGAAAATTTTGATGAATATGATATGAAGTGGAAAGAGAAAAAAATGAAATATCCAAGGATGGATACAGAAGACCTACGTGTTGTGAAAAAAAAGAGGCAAGGATTGGTATTTAGTAACCGAATTATTTTTTGTTCTAGTTTGTTTGTACTAGGATTTTTCATTTGTTTGATGAAATAAATAAAACAAAATTTATAACGCCGTAGCCATAACGATCAAGGAAATTAGTTTTAAATGTATGTATAGCCATTACCCTAAACCATTCACAATGCTAAACACACAGAAACGTAATCGCAACTAATGACAACTTCAATCTATTTCTTTGTGATTATTGAACTGATCATAATCACTCAAAATGTTTTCCCTTCACCTTAGTTTCAAACGGTTCATTTATCATCACTCTGAACAACAAAAATTATGCCGAAGAATTAATAATTTAGTTCTACAGTGGAAATTCAGAAAATATAAATTAACACACACAGGCAGTACATCAGTCATTGAGGATGTCTCAAATGCATTGATTCCTTGCATCTTCATTAATTCTGAAGAAGATAGTTTGCACATTAATTCTGATTCACAATAATTAATTCTCACTTTCTATTGGTTTTTTGAAGTATTCAACTTTTATAACATGGTTGGAGTTATAGACAAACAGAAAATAAAGCTCCTTGCTATGAGCAAAAATACATTCCTGATACAAATGAATGAATAATTTATTTTCATTTATTTATTTATATATAATTTATTTATCTAATACAGCCAGATTCTTTGAGAGGTTGTACATAACTAAAAGTACTTCTTACTACTTCTGTTAACAGTAGACCTCACTCGCCCAACTCTACTCCCTCAAAAGAGGATGAATGTTTTCTTCAAGAGCACTTTCGACTCAATTTTCAATGATTAATCTTTAATTGATGATAGAAATTGCAAAAATCAATCTTTGAAAAGTCGAAAATGTTTGACGCCCCCTAGAAATACCCCTTATATCTAATAAAGGGTTACTATGCATTTTAGCAGCTCTCAATATTAACCTCTAACCATAAAAAGCAATAATTATCTATTAACAAAAAAGTTCAAAAATTGTTCACCCCACTCCCATTTTCCAGTGAAATTCATATTTCCGTCCCTAGCTTGGAAGGAGATTATTTTTACAAACGTTTCGTATGACAGTATCTAGAGATTTTAATCTTTACCTGATAAAAAGAATTTTCTAATTATCTCAATATTAGAATTTTTTAATTTTACCCCTTCCGCAATAATATTTCTTGAAGAGTGGTTCAGTCGTTCAGTCTTAACCCCTTCTAGAGTTATGTTCCACTTCCAATAGAAAAAACAAAGATTATGCACAAAATGGTTTTTTTGAAAAGTCAATAACCCCCCCCCCCCTTTGGATTTAACGAATTTTTGTCAAGGTGTAATCAGACACTCCAATAATCTGGGGTGAATTGGACACCCTAAACATTTTTTTTTTAAATACTGTACCTTATACATACATCGCTTGGCCTAGGAAGAATAAATATTTACGCAAAATATAGCCTTAATCTTGCTCCATACAGAAAGATGGACGGACGAAATGCGGAGCGGCCGAGTAAAAACTGAGAACTCACTACGTTTGGTCAATTATTTAATCTTGAAAAATGTTATAAAATAATATATTTTTGTTCATCTGAAATTTATGACCTGTTTATATCCATGAACAATTTCACCACGGTAGGTCTACTCAACTCCAACCCGTTGAAAGCAAAGATGCAGTAGGCCTCAATGAAATTTGAGGTACCGTAGGTATTGCAATTTAGCTTTAGCAATATGCGCTATACTGTATTATACCTACATTCCAAGCATAATTGATGGAAATGAAACAGACCACACAAAAGAAGGGAAGTGGTATTTTGTAAAACAATGGAAACAGTGAAGGTAAAACCCGCTCCCTAGAACAACATACGTGGTACGATGCCTTCTATTATCCCAGGTCTAGGAAAGTAAATACCCAAACTTTGTTTTTAGAAGTGAGCCTTCCGAATAATATAAATTTTTATTATAATTTTGTTGGTGAGAAAGGCTGGGTTACCAAAGTTGAGTGTTCAAGCGAAAGCATAAGATTTACAAAACGCCTATCTGCTGCATCAATCTATGGATGCATATGAAAACTATTAAATTTGATATTGAACAGTGAAATTCAACGACTTCTTAGTACAATTGAAAAAAGTGATTTGTTCGGAGATATTTGACCTCAAAAAGGATCTATAATCTCAACATTGTTTCTACAGAATTCATTTAAATGAATTCTTAAAAACTAAATCCAATCAAATGGATTTAAAATTAACGAGCATAGTATAATTGAATTTAAATGGCACTTCCCAATAGCAAACAGTAAAAAGAGATAGCAGATGATGAAACATTTCCTGGGGGTAAATGTAGTGAATTTGATTTTCGATTAGGACTACTAATTCTGCAGTTAAGAATTCAACATGAATTGACACAATATTTCTGAATTAGTCTATAATCTTCATCTTTATTCATTTAAACTTTTGAATTCATATTGACTTTGCTTATGCCACTTTGATGGCAAAGATTTGATTTAGAGCCACTTCGATATGAAGCATTCAGACAAAAAAAATATTTTAATTACTGTCTGAAAAAAATATCTTACATCTTTTCGACGGCATTGTTTAGCTTGTAAGTAAGACATAATAGGTCTACATGAATTAAGATTATTCGCATACATGAGAAATTTATGGTTGTAACCTGGCCTTCATCAACACGTAATCACAGAACTGTTCTGAACCAGATAAAACTGCAACTAACTGCCATGGATGCGTGACCGGTGGTTGGCTAGCCTGTATCACTTACTTCCTTTCACATCAGTTTCCTTTCAAATCACGTCGTCCTATAATTCTATATAATATCAGAATAAATATCAACATCAACATTTGACCATGATGAGCATTTTGTCTCGGTCTAGTATCCCATACTAAGAAAAATAATAGAAAAACTCGGACGTTCCGGTATAATTTCCTAGCCTGCAAATAGAAAGGTCAATACTGCATGTTTTGTTGTCATGAATTTGTAAAATACTACAAAGAGATTTTCATATGCAAGACATAATAAAAAATCATGTGACCATGATCGGTGTAATAATTAAAAAGAGTTTTGACAAACACACGAGAAGTGAATAGATTCTCACCTAGATCACTGGTTTCTATTAAGAGACCCACGAAATGTTACTACTAAGAATATATCATTTTTGTATTACACTTGACTTAAGTTATGATCAGATTCATTAACTTCTTCGGTCAACCAGAGAACATTAATAGATGTAACTTGATTATTCCAAGTTTCTTTATTTATGTTTTGCTGATGATGTTTTGCTGTTGAAATTTTTGCATAGGTAACGAGGTGATTGATGACACACAATAAACCAGGCTGAACTGGAATTGTACCCGTTAGCGCAGCAGTAGCAGCCAGTTGGAGATATGCGATTACACCATTGTGACTGCCATGTGCGGGGTCCTCAACGGTGAAGAGAATTGGGGTAGGCAGATTGAAAGAAACAATGACAATGAATAGAAGGTAGTAGAATCAATGAATTCAGAATAAGAATTGATTAAAAACATGGCACCAATATCGCACCCGTAGAATGAAAGGGCCATAACTCAAAAATGCAATCTTTCAGGAGCGCAGTTTAAAGCTTTCAGTCAACTCTAACATTTTTCAATAGTACGTTGTGTTTTTTCTACTTGTACTTCAATATAATTATATTAATTTCAAACAATGACAATATATTTTATTAAAATTGAAGAATAAAAAAAGAAACTGCATTTATTCATAGACAGTGAAAATGATGTGACATTCGTTTAGATTCACACCTTTTTAAGCAAACAGATAATTATATAAATACAAACACAAACAATTATAATGTTGTAATTTATTTTCTTATTCTACTTCAATATATAATCTATTCATTGAAATTGATAGCAATATTTTTTACGGCATTGAAGCCCAATAAACATTGTGTCAGAAACAATGGAAATTTCTGTATTCAAGACATTTGAAGCAATAATAGACAGGATATTTTGTTTCAATGAGATAAATAGAATTTAGGCTGGAAAAAACCATAAAATTATTTAAATAAATATGAAATTGATAAACATTAAATAAGTATGGTACCTAACAAAATCTTTATCAGTGAAGATTACAAATTTAATGGACCAGTTGAATAAAGCTTTACTTCTAAAAAGTTACATGATGAACTGTGATTGTAATTAAAAGTCGTTAATTATAACAAAAACGATCAATATTATTATAGATGGTATTTGATGGAATAATCTTCAATAACTAAATAATATGAAATTTTCATTTCCGAATACTCGTCATGAATTGGTTTAAAGACTTTTATAATTACAGAAGTCTTCAGTCCAATTAATAGCAATAAAAGATAATTAAAAATTGAAGCTTAAAATAAATAGAATTACAAAATTACTCAATCATGACTTTTATTGTCACTTAAGAAGCCAATTGTGTAATCTAGAATAATTATTGTTCATCAAATCGGAACAGTGGATTTCAGAGTGATATTAAAAGATCATCCTTCCTATTGTCATTCATCAATAAATTTAATAAGTGAAAACTACAGTTCACTATCTGCCAAACAATGCAAGAATTAGTTCTTGGAATTAATATAGAGATGAAAAATAGGAAACTCTTAAAAAATCTTCATTCTTCAAATCTTCAGGGATTACAAAATGAATGAATCAGCTCAATAAATCATCACTATTGAAAAGTTACAAGATTTTAAACTGCGATTGAAACATAATTTTTGTAATAATAATCAATATCAAGTAACTTTGTTAACTATTTTTTTAAAAACTAACAATATAGATGGTATTTGATAGAGTAATTGCCATAAATGTTATATTAGAGATGTCTAGAGTTCAATTAATAGAATTGAAAAATAATTAAAAAATTAAATCTTACATAATTGAAATACAAATTGAAAATCACAAAAAGGTGTTTTTGTCACTTAGGAAGCCACTTGAATAGTCTAGAATTGTTCATCATCAGTATGATTCTGCATCTATTGGCAGAATTCAAATTCAAGAAAAAACTGTGATGAACTCCGGGAATAATCCCCGAATTGCACAAGTCAACCAAGTCTTTATTTTTTTCACAAGATGTGGCTGAGTCGCAGTTATAGGCTATAGTTGAAGGAATAATGCTGATCGACGACCACATTTTGTACATCGTACATTCCTTTTCCTTCTAATTGTAAACGGTTTTGTATTACAGCACAAAACGATCAGATTTTCAGGCTTCAAGAACTTTTATGAAAAATAACAGACAGTAAATGAATTGACAGGTTACGAATGACACTAATCACAAATGAAACAAAAATTAAAATGAAAAGGACGTAGCTTTAAATTTTGCCTTTTTGTAATCAGAACATGAACGGTTTTCTGTATGAATTGGCCACTAGTCGAAGTAAGACCTTTCGAAGCCAACAATATTTCAAAAAAGGATACTGGTGTGAAGTTTTATAAATAGACGTACCGTATAGACTTTTAATATCAAATAGAAGTGATTTTTCGGCATCTAATGGAACTGATAATCTAATATCAAAACTGACACTGTATTTGAATTAAATATATGATTTCCACTCACTTTTACTAAAGATGGTACTTGAAAATGGATTTCAAAAAGATTATTATTCAGCTAATATTACAATTATTAAGCGCTAATTACAAATAGTAAGAATAAGAATTTTTATCGCCCAGAAAACGAAAAAATAACTTTTTATTGGCAAGGTCAAGTATATAACACGAATAGTTGTTAATAGTATATTACAAAACACAGATTATCACAGAACACGAATATTTAAATTGTTGAAGTTCAATTCCAGGAAATCATCTGACTTACAAACACTAGGAATTATAACTACTAAGAATTTCTTCAGTGTTTTTTTAAATTTTTTAATTGGTGAATCTCTAGTAATTTTTGGTGAGACATTGTAAAATTCAAGTGCCATCACTTCAAAACCTTTTAGAGTCCTAGAGTATTTATTGAAGTTAACAGCCCATCTTGTAGCATAATAATGCCTGTTTTCACCAGAGGAAAAGTCATTCAAATGCCTCTTAACAAACACTAGGCAGGTTAAAACATATAAAGAGGGTACAGTGAGCAAATGTAACTCAACAAACGAAGGCCTAAAATGATCTCTAGATTTAGCACCACAAATCAACCTAGCTGTCCTCTTTTGCAAAACTAGGGGCTTCCTTGCACAGTGATGATTGCCCCAAAGAATTATACCATAAGACAGGTCACGAAATACATACCCAAAGTAGACAGTGCGTAGTGCAGACTGAGATAAACACAGTCTGAGCACTCTCAACATAAAAATACCTCTGGACACCCTTTTTATGACAGATTCAATATGACTTTCCCAGCCCAGGTCCAATTCAAGAGTTTTAATCCAAGAAATTTAATTGGTTCAACCTGTATACTTTGAATACAGTATGATGTAAACATGATTTCAACAGTTTTTTTGTCGTTTAGCAGCTAGCTTGACAATAATAGAATTTAACCTATGCACATTAAGAGCCTGACTGTTACTTAGACTAATCAGAATAGAGAAAAGATTCTCAACTCTAATGGGATTAAAATCTAACTTAGCTTGCGGTTTGTTTAATTTATTAAGGTAGGACATAGAACTATTCGTACTGGTAGGAATGCCAGATACAACCTCTGTAACCTTATCAATAAAAAAGTTGTTAATACCTTGTAATGAAAGACTAGTACTAAGAATATTAGATTTTGGTTCAGCATTGACACAAGACAAAGAGTTTATAACAGCCCAACTAGTTTTGGGTTTATTGATTGACTCGCTTATTATATAAGAGTAACACTCACATTCAGATCTTCTCAGTTTGAACCTATACTCTTGTCTAAGGTTATTTCCTTTTGATGTTCTGAGTGCCATAGATCCTACATGCATGATAATAAAAAAGACATTCCTCTTTGAGGCCCTCAAGTTCATTAGGGTACCAGTTATTGTTCTTATTTTTGGCATATTACTTGCGACACTTCCAAGGGACAATGGAAAGGCTTTGTCAACAATATTAAGAAAGGCTGTGATAAAATAATTGAAGGGACAAGAAGGGTCAAAGGTAGCATAAAGCTTCAACCAAGAAAATTGTACACATAAAAACTGAAGATAAAAAAGGCTAGACTCATTCATCTTCCTTCTAATTACCCGCCCAGTAATTGGCCCAGATGAATGTGTCTCTACTCTTGTGAAGCCTTCATCAATATGACATCATGGTCTGAAACCAAAATGGGAATAACCACAGCTAAGCAGAAAACCAGAAATAAGCAGAAAAGCGTTATCATGAATATTTGTAATAAAATTAACCATACAAGACCCCTCATTAGTATTTTACCAGGTATAGCAACTTGTGAAATAGCAGGTGGAAGTCCAAAAGTACTTCTGAGAGTGAGGAATTCTACTGTGTCATACTCATCAAATAACATTTCAATATTAAAATCCCCAGTAACTACAACACTACAAGTGGGGAAAGTAGTAGCTATAAACTCAACATGTCATGAAGTCTTTAAAAACTTAACTTGAATAGAAGCATGATTAAATAAAGACATACATTAATCCACAATCAAACAGACCAGCCAAAATCTTCAAAAAAGCCAGTCACACCATCGCATTCAGAACAAAAAAACAAAATAAAAAATGCACTTGCATCAAAAACCACACTGGACACGAGCAAATACGATCTCCCAGGAATCTACAAACTGAACTGCTCTGACTGTAACAAATTTTATATAGGACAAACAGGCCGCGCATTCAAACAACGCTACAAAGGACATTTACAAGCCTCACATGCACAAACAGAATCAACTTTTGCAGACCATATCATTCAAACTGGACAAACTTTTACTGACATCACTACCAACTTACACTTTCTATATATAAAATCTAAAGGACACGAACAACACCTTGGAACAATTTGAAATTCACAAGCACACCACACACAATTTTAAATCATACAAATTTTTTGACATTATATAAAAACCACAGTTCTTCTAACCAACAAATCAACATCGATATCTAGGATGCCTTGAAGATGGGTTTTAACTCGAAAACGTTCGGCCTACAGAGTAAGTAAAATACCACTTATTCTTAATAAAAATTTGACTGCAAGTCGTTGAATTCATTTAAAAAGTTATTATTAAATAAGGGATTGAAAATTTAAGTTATTTCCCTTTCAATATTTTGTGAAATAATAAGCATCACTGCAGTCTATAAAGTGGCATCTGAAAATCATCAGAGAACGTTCATTCACCAAAATGACAAGCTTTCAACATAAAAGCAACGAGACGAGGCTTATTTCCGTGAGTAAAAAGCGCCTAGTTAATATTTATTGGCTTCTATTAGAGTTAGACATTGGAAATTCTCTGGAAGCAGAATTTTGTCCTCTAAAATTTCGGAAGCTTTGATACGCCCTTCCTATATTGTTATAGAGTGATGGGTTCGTTTTAGGACATTTTAGAGAGTCATTATTTACTGAGATACAGAGACATCATCAATGAGAATTGTTGATGTTGGAGATAATGGATGTGCATAAAGAGAACTCCATGATTGACACTACCTGGAATAAGCTTATATATTGAAAGTTATTGTTGAAAAAGTTTACCTCGTGGAATATAAAAATAGACAAGGAGCTCAGACTAATGAATTGGGGGTTGTGGGTCCAATTCCAATTTATTTTCTCCAAAATCGTAGTCAGAAAAGTTTTCAATTGAATAATGATTTGGTATTCTAAAAAACTTTATTCAGATAAATATGTCATCCAGGAGTCTTCTCCTTAGACTAATACAGTACAGTACTACAAACTTCAAGCCCAACCTGCCTTGGCGTTTTACAGAAAGTAGATTCAAGTAAAAACAAACTATTTATTTGTTATGGGATAGGCAGCAGGTCATTTTTCCTCCTTTTCAACCCAGCACAACCCAATGATCATGAGATTCAAATTATGATTCATTATCATTAATACATTTTAAAATAGTTTATGAGAAGGCTTTCATAGCAAATGAAGGGATCATTCGATAGGGTTTATTCTTCTTACATTATATCAGTCACATAGTGGGCTACAATAATGGTCCTACAATAAACCCACTAGTTTTACTGATAAAAATTGAAATACCCCGAAAATTATATTTTTTCTCAGCTTGATTTTTTCTTATTTTTGAGGTAACTTTTATGTACGTCATTTTACAGGAAAAAGCGAATAAAAAAATATAGCACATTTTTTCTGAATCCAATGATGTGTATAGTTGCATACTCACAGTCAAGGATGATGCCGTGGGAGGGGGATTAGCGACGCGCTACGGTTTGACGCGGCCTCGACGTCATTCTAGCCATCATAGGCTAATGCCCGAGTAAAATCAATAATAATCGAAACAGCGTACTGTTAATTGGTACTTATGTGTGTTTTGAGGAACTGAATCCGAATTTCGAGTTTTCTAGCTCGCAGAACAGTAAGTTTTTAAGATAAGTGAGAAGGTACCTTTGTGTTCCCCTCTCACTCAAGAACAGCTCGAAACACACCATCGAGCTATAGCTCATTCTCCTTAACTGATTGATGCGGTCCAAATTCATATATGACATGTCAAATTTGGCTTTCAATTTGTAATACTTCTCACTGGAAAGGTAGTATAGGCTTTCCCTATACTGTACTAAGAGGATGAACATTTTTCTTTACAAAATTTGATAATCTATTTAATAGTATTAACTCGAAAAATACTCGAAAAATAATAATGCAAAGTTGTTATCAAATTGAAGGCAACATCTTTCTATTTTACATGATACATATCAAAATAAAAAATAAATTCAATACTAAGCTGCATCATACTTTAAGAAGCCAAATTTTCAGAAATTTTACACTTTTTCCAGGTTTTAACAGTAAAACTACGAGTCAGACAAATAATGTAATTTAATACTTTTTTGTAGTCAATCCAATTTTCTAGAGCCTGGAACAGATCGCACCTTTCCAGCTTGCATAGACTCCAAGTTATTGCAATATTCGTAATTTCCAAAATTTTGTAAAATGAACGATTATAATTTAAGATCTATTCATACCACAAAATATCGATTGATGGCCCGCTTTAAAAACTTAAATTGCTTACAACGCACCACAAGGGTGGTGGGAGGGGTGGGGGGTTGAGGACCGCGTCGTAAATTGAATGATCCGTTACTGGGTTATCGAATTTACAGCCTAACTACATTTTAATACTTTGTGGAAGGTGAAGGAAAAGGCCACAATCCACCAATTGTATTTCCCGCTACTTTTGGGAAAATGCACCTCTAGTAGTGTTCAAAGATATGGGAGTGTTCAGCTTTTCACTAATTACTTGCGACATAAAACCTTTATAATTGATAGCCCAAAATTATCACCAAATATTATGGAATAAGTGTGATATTGAGGGATATATCTAATGAAGTATAACAAAAATTGGTCTTTATCGAATGTGATATTACTTAATCCACATTCAATCTTGACATGCGCAGTACTCATGACCCCTACCAGGACCAACAACCTCACCTTCATTATCTCCCTCTTGTTCAAATTCTATAACGAAACAACACGATCAACCATCATCGTCATCATCATCTCCAATTTCCACTCACCCCATCAGCTGTTTCTACCCTGTCATTCATGCCTTGAAACCGCATTCCCCCATGTTAATTCAACTGTCACTGCCATCAACTCTTCTACATCATCCAGAAATTTGATTCATGTTTAGAAAATTCTCGTTTAGATTGGTAAAAATATTGCAACGATGTGAACCTTTATAGACTCAAATCTGTGACCTTAATGAGTTGATACAGATCAGAAGCCCTATGAACCGATTCCTCTGTTAAAAATAAATCAATAAAATACATCAATTAGTAATGAAGTATGCATAGGAGACCATGCATTCTTTCAAATCTATGACACAATGACCTAATTGAGAGATATATACTATTGGTGGAAAATACTGTTGCTGAAATTTTATTACTGTTGTCAGTATTCGTATACCGAAATTCTTCAATGCATTTGAAAGAGTTAAATTGAGAATTCGAAATCCATTACCATCTAATTAAGTGGATTCACAAATAATAAATTTATGGGGGGAGCAATGAATTATCTGTGTTTCTTTCTTCTTGAAGGGCGAAATCAAGACGTTGAAAATCACAGTTATCTTAGCAACATTCTATTAAAATCGAATTAGAATCCCTCTGGATTTTAGGATTTACTATTGTGAATTGTTTTTTTCTCTATGCTCACAACTTAACAAGTTAAAGCCAGAATTTTAAAAGCAACCCATATTTAATATAGCGCAAAGGTAATCTACACTCTAGTAGTACCTACTTTAAAGTTCTAAGGAATGCAATACCTTTGATATGAATCACCTTTTAATAACGTATTATGAATAATTTTGTAACTGTTTCCCTCATTTCAATTGGTTTATTAACATTTGGAGTGTCATATCTTTTATCAAGCGTATTTATCTTCATCATTAGTTCTATAATTTATTACCACTGATGAGTGGAGTAGACAGAAGACTAGCAACATTGCTCACTCTTCAACCTAAAAAATATTGAGTACCGTACCTACCTTTTATATCAATAGAGGACTATATATCCTCTACTATCACATAAATTGCAAAGAAAAAAGTCGTATGGATGAATATTTAAGAAACAATGAAATCCATTGAGCAGCAGCGAGATTCCCGCTTGAAGGAAAGCTCACCTCGATGGAGATTTATAGTTATTACGGGGAAACTGCATTTATCTGTATAGCTGGAGGGCTACCATCCTACCATACATAATGGATCTGCATTTAATGAACATAAAAATTACATCCGAGCCAAGCAGAGCTCGACTACAATGTATTTATTTACAAGCTCAATTAATTGAGGTCTTGCAGATAGAGCATAGCTACAGGTAAAGATTTGTTTTTACAGTCCAAGATAGCACGAAATGATAGCTCTTTGATCATGAAATGTTAATGTTACTTAATACTCAATTGAATGAATTCTTATCCACCAGAAAGTCACATGGTTTGAATTTTTGGATAAATCATTCTACCCAGTGGAGACGTTGCTTGATGAGTAGATGCTTCACAGTATACTGATGATGACAACCACAGCGAAGCTACGCTACCAGTAGAGTACATTTAAGTATCAAGTATATTGATGCAGGATAGCTGTAGAACTAGTAGCAGGTAATGGAATGAGAGACATCGATTTATCAAATTGTAGCATAAGAAGAGATTATTTTATGTACATAATACCAAAGACGATTTCGACTGTAGACGACTCTTCAGACATTAACGTTATGCTTTAGTCCAAAGAGCGCACTACGCAAACGAGGAGTAAGGTAGGTTAAAAAATGATGGTAATGTAAAATTGGTGGATGTTGAAACTGGAAGCAATAACTTGGGGAATAGCAATGACAATGGAGAGGAATCAAAACACAAGATGACGGTAATTCAAGACGGGGATCCCTGTCCGTAGAAAGGATTCAGCCGTTTTAAATTCACAGTAGAAGAAACAGCTGCCATGGGGAAATTCTAAGTGGAAAGAGACAATGAAAGATGAATAAGAGTTCAGTAATGAATAAACACTGGCTAGATTAAGTTTGTTAATAAACTTGAGAAGTGAGTAAAGATAATTGAAGAAAAGTCTAACCCTTCTTGAAGATAATATCCAGGCAAATGTGAATAAGTAACACGAGCATTTCTATTGCAAAGTTCTATTCAATAAAACAATCGTAAATGCACAACGATCATCTCAAAAGGTAAACATATCAACAGGTAAGTTGAAGTTAGTATCGGGACCGAAAATCAATCCACATGAGTACATTGTTGATAGCGAACCCAAGGCATAAGGTAATAATTCAAGACTTAGAGACAAAGTTATGAAGACCGCTTGAAATCGACTAGAATAGGATGAGTAAATTTACTAAATAGAATACCGTAAATGGGTAAAAGCTATGACTGCAGACAATAATTATACTTTGCTATCTTTGTAGAGGTTCTAGAAGATAGTCTACAATTCACACGTATGTGAAATGGTGTTGTGTTCTGCTGTGGTGGGACAGCTTTTGAAACTAAACCAATTGTTTATTGTTTTCAATGAACTCCCGGCATGGCACAGCGCAACAAAGCACAACTTTTGGTGGCCGATCATTCAATGAAAACCATTGGTTCGGGTTTAAAAGCTGTCCCAGTACAGAAAAAAATCAACTCAGCGCTGCTTTGAATGGCCGTGCTCATTATTAAAATAAACATAAGCTTACTATCGTCTGTATTAGAATCCCGTTTGATAAGTAGCATAAATATCGAGATATGGCTTAATCAAAAGACCAATGGCTGGTCAATAATTATTTTGAAGATTTGACAAACAGTGAAAGTTAGTTCAACAGTAGCTCAATAGTTGAAACTATTTTATCCTTCGTACAAGTTGAGGGAGATAGTGTGACTTCTCGATTCAAACGTATTTTTATGTTTTGTAGCAGTGACTATTAAATTTCGTAATACTGTCAGTTTTGTCATTTATGACATCAATATTTCTAAATATGCGGAAGGTTGCAGTTCGATATCCCATCCAGTGAAATAATCGCATGAGTTTCGATACTAAATGGAAGTATCGATACTGTCTTACTTATCAACACACCTGTTCTGTATCATCCGAATGATACAAAACAACTGATAAAGTGGGGTGGTGGTATCCTTTAGGACGAACTAACAGTTTAATCGACCTACTGCCATCGCAGCCATAACTGCATAACCAAACCTAACCTAACCTGGCTAGATGTGACTGAACCACCTTTGTTTACTAGGTCGGTCAAAACGACAGTCGTACAAATGGTGTCCTGATAAAGTCGTACGTTGCGTTTCAACGACAAATTTACACTTCGAGGACTAGTACAACACACAAAAATAATGATGTGTTAATAAAAACAGTTTTAGGAATGCTTAGGGTTAAAGGTATCAAATAAAAGCCTACGAATTTTTCAAATTTTTGTGGTCTCATGTTAGAGTATTTCTGATGGAGATTTCAAATATCGTAATCATTTTGTTCACCACGCACTAGGCTAAATACGTGAACAAATCACGTTTCAGCCTATGTGAGTAAATATTTATTTATTCTCTATTGAAAATTTGTTATATGTTTTATTTTTCTGTTTATAATATTGTGAATTTAACAATAATATACTATATTTTGTTCACGATACGATTCCACACATCAATTAATGCGATAAAATGCTGTTTCATACTGACACTGATACGCAAAACATTTGATACACAATTCCAATCGATGGTATGAAGTATCGATATTATCAAGTATCGAAGCTCGTGCGATTATTTTACTGGATGGGATATCGAACTGCTGCCATGCGGAATATTCTTACAAGAAGATAGCTTCCAATATTTATCTAAATTACCTTTAATAAATGTGAATAATTCATTTTTAATGCATCACAGGACCGCTTCAAAACAGTAATATTGGTCCAAAATACGTCTTTCCAGGCATGGCGCACAGTAAGTTATAAAAGATTATCTCGACCGTGATCCGTTGTCTGTTCACACAATATCCTAACAGCCATCAATAATTAATTATCAATAAGTAATAGGAACGTAAATAAATCTGAATTATTTAAAAAATTTTAGCCTTGCATTTCGCAGTATGCATTTTTTGCAGAGTACAATAACAAAAATTCATGATTTTAACCTAAAACTACCAAACACGTAAAAAGTTGAAAGTAAAGTAAAGGTTATGAACAACCAATAACAAAACAGCCTACTAGCGACAGCAACGCTCCAATCGTTCGCGGGAAACATCACACATAGAATGAAAGATTCGAATATTATAATAATTATTATTATCCACACACAGACACAAATTAATTTGAAAAATAAGAATGGGCAGATGAAGTTATGGATATGTTGATCAGCCAAAATGTGAAAACATTTAATGAGAAAAATTCTATTTCGCGCTTCTGACAATCAAAGTTCTTAATAATTTGAAAATGCAATAAGTAACTTAGCTCACTTATAAACGAATACTCATGAACTTACCTTGAATAAATTGAACAGAATATCACATTTAAATTTAATTTTTTAAAAAGGTAATCAAAATTAGGCATCAACAAAATTAAAAAGGAATCTATCAGCGTTATCTCCAAAAACACACTGTAATCTGTGCAATGTATTATTGTTATAATTAGAATTCTATGTTTAGGTTAAATTCAAAAAATGTTGCTTACCGTAACTTAAAATTTGTACAAATTTTTTCATCAATGTATCTCTTTTTTTCTAAAAGCACTTTGAGCTGACGAATATTTTGAAGTTTTGAAATTTGGTATCCATGAAGAACTGCGCGTATCACTAGTAATTAATTGTTTATAATTAATGCTAGACTATGCAGTCAAGTAGTATACTACTTGATTGTCGTATACTATACTTGACTGCATGGTCGTGCAATTACTTATAAATTACTAAAACATTTTTAATTCTATTCTTGTTCTCGGTGAAAGCAATAAAATGAAAAGTATGAGTGATGACAGTATGAGTGATTCGGTAGTCATTTGCAATTGAAGTTGAATTGAATTCTAAATTGAGATGTATTTTTGTTAAAATTAAATATACATAGCTTCCTCTACAGATCATAGTGAGTTACAAGTTTAGCACCCAAATTTGATAAAGATGAGCTCTTGAATTAGGTGCACACAAAAAAAGTAATGTTTTCAACAGAACAAACTTTAATTGACTAACTCAAGAGTGTTGAGTTTTGTCGTTCATGAAACAGGTCTATAATTTTTTCAAATTATGCCTTGAAGACTCCGCTTAAGGAGTATAAGACAAGTCAGGTCAACTATAATTATACACAGACAATATTATTATTATTATTCACTAGTAACCAAAATTATTATTATTATTTCAATAGATAATAAAATCAGTAGAGGTGAGGCTCAATTTTGATCTGAAATGCTTTCTTGTGCACTATAAAAAGCTTTATCGTCTAAGCATTTTTTTATTGCGTTTTAATATTTCTATACTTAAAAAAACTGCGGTAGCTAGTTGTAGTAATTCCCACCAAAATTAATAGGTTTTTGTACGAGTTAGCTACTATTGTTCGATTCTGTTTTTGTATGTAAAGCTTGTAGATGTTCTTTGTAGCGTTGTTTGAATGCACGGCCTGTTTGTCCTATGTAAAATCTGTTACAGTCAGAGCAGTTCATTTTGTAGATCCCTGGGAGATCGAATTTGTTCATGTTCATTGTGGTTTTTGGTGCAAGTGCATTTTTTATTTTGTTTTGGTTCTGAATGCGATGGTGTGGCTGGCTTTTTTGAAGATTTTGGCTAGTCTGTTTGATTGTGGATTAATGTATGTCTTTATTTAATCATGCTTCTATTCAGGTTAAGTTTTTAAAGACTTCATGACATGTTGAGTTTATAGCTACTACTTTCCCCACTTGTAGTGTTGTAGTTACTGGAATTTTAATATTGAAATTTTATTTGATGAGTATGACACAGTAGAATTATGATGTTGAAGATCCATCTTGTTTCCACTAATATGTAATATAAACTTGAAAAAAACACTTTTAAATGGAAATTAACTCACGTTATGGCGTGACGGCCGTTTCGCTCTGTTGTCTAGAGCATCGTCAGACGACCCACAGTACACTGACTTAAGGTATGAGTTTGAGGGTTATGTATGTTGGAATGGTGATGGGGTGGGGGGGATGAGTAGGCAGGGGGTTTGAAATTGGGATTATTTTGTCAAATAGAGTATGTGAGAAGAAGTTAAGTTGATCATTTAAAATGTTGTCAGGTTGCTGCTTTGCATGTTTGTAAATCTCATATTGTTCTAAAACATTGAGTTTCTGGCTTTTGTGAGTGAAGTGTAGTGTGTCTAAATTAGTGTCAATGTCTGTATAACTGTGGCCTGTTGAAATGATGTGTTCAGCAAAAGTGGAATGTGTGTTTGGGTGTGAGATGGCTCTTGTGTGTTCTTTGAATCTAGTGGTGAATGTCCTGCCAGTTTGTCCTATGTAGAACTTGTTGCAGTCATCACATTTCAATTTGTAAATTCCAGATCTGTTGTACTTGTTTTGAGATGTTGTCTGAGAATGCAGGTGTTTTTTGAGTGAATTAGTTGTTCTGTAAGCTATTTTATATTTGAGTTTCCTGAATGAAGCTGCTATTTTATGAGTTTTGTTGTTGAGGTAAGTAAGTGTGATGAATGTATGGGGGTTGTCATTCTGTTTGTTGCTGGTGTGAGTGATTGGTTTTGTTGATATTCTGTGCAGTAGTTTGTCTATTAGTGTGTGTTTGTAACCATTCTGTTGTGCTATGTATTTTATAGTATTCAATTCTATATTGTAATCTTCTTGTGACATAGGAATGTTTATTAGTCGGTGGAGCATGTGATTGAAAGCGGCATGTTTATGTTGGGTTGGGTGATTTGATGTGTTATGTATTACTGTATCAGTTGTTGTGGGTTTCCTGTAAATTCTAAATGTTTTGAATGCATGTTCCTGCTTTGTTATAGTGATGTCCAAGAAGTTGATACTATTATTGTGTTCAAGTTCTAAGGTGAATTTTAAATTGGGATGGATTTTATTGAGATTGGTGTGGAATATTTCAGTTTGTCTTTTATTGCCTTTGTATAGAATTAGAATGTCATCAACATATCGGTGCCAGCTGATGATTTTGTCTGTATTATGTAGGATATGTTTTTGTTCTATATTGTGGACAAAGATTTCAGCTAGGATGAAATCCTATTTCTATTCACAACCTCATGGCCTTCCTATGGGTTCCCCAATTTCTTGCATCCTAGCTGAAATCTTTGTCCACAATATAGAACAAAAACATATCCTACATAATACAGACAAAATCATCAGCTGGCACCGATATGTTGATGACATTCTAATTCTATACAAAGGCAATAAAAGACAAACTGAAATATTCCACACCAATCTCAATAAAATCCATCTCAATTTAAAATTCACCTTAGAACTTGAACACAATAATAGTATCAACTTCTTGGACATCACTATAACAAAGCAGGAACATGCATTCAAAACATTTAGAATTTACAGGAAACCCACAACAACTGATACAGTAATACATAACACATCAAATCACCCAACCCAACATAAACATGCCGCTTTCAATCACATGCTCCACCGACTAATAAACATTCCTATGTCACAAGAAGATTACAATATAGAATTGAATACTATAAAATACATAGCACAACAGAATGGTTACAAACACACACTAATAGACAAACTACTGCACAGAATATCAACAAAACCAATCACTCACACCAGCAACAAACATAATGACAACCCCCATACATTCATCACACTTACTTACCTCAACAACAAAACTCATAAAATAGCAGCTTCATTCAGGAAACTCAAATATAAAATAGCTTACAGAACAACTAATTCACTCAAAAAACACCTGCATTCTCAGACAACATCTCAAAACAAGTACAACAGATCTGGAATTTACAAATTGAAATGTGATGACTGCAACAAGTTCTACATAGGACAAACTGGCAGGACATTCACCACTAGATTCAAAGAACACACAAGAGCCATCTCACACCCAAACACACATTCCACTTTTGCTGAACACATCATTTCAACAGGCCACAGTTATACAGACATTGACACTAATTTAGACACACTACACTTCACTCACAAAAGCCAGAAACTCAATGTTTTAGAACAATATGAGATTTACAAACATGCAAAGCAGCAACCTGACAACATTTTAAATGATCAACTTAACTTCTTCTCACATACTCTATTTGACAAAATAATCCCAATTTCAAACCTCCCGCCTACTCATCCCCCCACCCCATCACCATTCCAACATACATAACCCTCAAACTCATACCTTAAGTCAGTGTACTGTGGGTCGTCTGACGATGCTCTAGACAACAGAGCGAAACGGCCGTCACGCCATAACGTGAGTTAATTTCCATTTAAAAGTGTTTTTTTTTTCAAGTTTATATTACAGTAGAATTCCTCACTCTCAGAAGTACTTTTGGACTTCCACCTGCTATTTCACAAGTTGCTATACCTGGTAAAATACTAATGAGGGGTCTTTTATGGTTAATTTTATTACAAATATTCATGATGAACGCTTTTCTGCTTATTTCTGGTTTTCTGCTTAGCTGTGGTTATTCCCATTTTGGTTTCAGACCATGATGTCATATTGATGAAGGCTTCACAAGAGTAGAGACACATGCATCTGGGCCAATTACTGGGCGGGTAATTAGAAGGAAGATGAATGAGTCTAGCCTTTTTTATCTTCAGTTTTTATTTTGACAATTTTCTTGGTTGAAGCTTTATGCTACCACTGACCCTTCTTGTTCCTTTAATTATGTTATCACAATTATTAAACTAAACACAATAAAATACCTAGCACAAGAAGCCGGTTACAAACACGACCTAATTGACAAACTCAACCATAAAATAACAATCAAAAAACAAAACACCAACATAAAAAACATCGCAATGACATAAATTAATCCACAATCAAACAGACTTGCCAAAATCTTCAAAAAAGCTGGCCACACCATCGCATTCAGAACAAAAACAAAATAAAAAATGCATTTGCACCAAAAACCACAATGAACATGAACAAATACGATCTCCCAGGGATCTACAAACTGAACTACTCTGACTGTAACAGATTTTACATAGGACAAACAGGCCGTGCATTCAAACAACTCTACAAGGAACATCTACAAGCTTTACATACAAAAACAGAATCGACTTTTGTAGACCATACCATTCAAACTGGACACACTTTTACTGACATCACTACCAACTTACGCATTCTATATATAAAATCTAAAGGACACGAACTCAACACCTTGGAACAATTTGAAATTTACAAACACACCACACACAATAAACAAAACATCCTCAACGTACAGTTAAATTTTAAATCACACAAACTTTTTGACCACATTATACAGAAACCACAGCTCTTCTAACCAACAAACCAACCAACATCAATATTTAGGATGCCTTGAAGATGGGTTTCAACAACTCGAAAACGTTTGGCCTACAAAGTAAGTGAAATAAGACTTATTTTTAATAAAAATTTGACTGCAAGTCGTTGAATTCACTTGAAAAGTTAATTATCAGATTTATTTCTTACTATACTATTCTCAACTACTGTAGTTTGTTCGAAACATTGGTTTTCCTCAATAATAAGGTAGGATTCAAACCATTCCAGTTCAACCCTATTCACACCTTCATTTTACAGTATTTCCATTAAAGTTCTATGATTGACACAATAAAATGCCTTTGATAGATCTAATAAGACTGTAGCAGCTTTATCATCCGAATCTATCATATTAGTTTTTCAACAGTTTTTCTGGAATCCTTTCTGGAACTTTCAAAACAGATGAAGTTAGCTTCTTGAAGGTGCAAAAGTAACATAATTATTTAGAACTACCGGTACTTACTCTAACAATAATTTGATTAATACATTTATAATACTTATGAGCCTTTAGTTTTACACTTTCCTCTATCACACTTTTGAAGGTTGGTAGGATATTCCTCTTTTAAATTCTTTGGAAAAACGCCTTGTTCCAATTATTGATTGATCAGAAGAATCAAAGGATCCAGCTATTGATCTTTACATTCTTTTAGAATGTTACTGGATACCCCATCCATAATATAATTGGTGACAGTTTATGAAAAATATTATGTTTGGAGTAGCTGAATGTGAGATATCTTTGACAGGACTGTTGTATTATTAAGACTTAGAATTATCAAATTTTTCCCAAGGCAAAGGTGGTTATGAGACGCACTGAGTAGGCAAGATTGATATGATGCTTGTTCATATATTTTTCTATGAAATTGTCATGAGGCTGTTGACATTTTTGTGTCGAACGTATTGCATTGCTTTATTATATAAGCGATTCATCAATAAAATATTCTAATTTTTCTCTTTAGAAATGTAATTATTGTATTTTTAATTACAGGTTTGACTGTTTGTTTGGGATAAGATATGACTAGTTGTTAATCCTTAATCAGAGTCCAAGCTTTTATTTGCATCTCATGCTCTATACATGTAATTTATTATGAAAATCAATTAGCTAACATAATGTGATATTGTTTTGAACAATTGATGCTAAATTAATGCACGCCAAAGAAACCATTCAAAATTATTCCTGCTTGGAAAACCCATTTAGAATTGATTTTGAGAATTATTCTGTAATTCTATTTCTTATAAATGGTATATTTTGTTTCAATAGTAGTACATTTTCAGATGGAAATAGGGTATTGTGCAGGTACTAAATTACTGAAACAAGCAAAGATCAACGTTAAATACAATATTATGTGCATTATACATGATGTTTTCCAGTAAGCAATAGGCCAAGAGGAGGATGGGCCATTAGAAAAAATAAAATCAGTAGTAAGAATAACTAACATTTTATTAATATTATAAGATAATCTCTATATATAAAAATGAATGTCTGTCTGTATGTATGTATGTATGTATGTGTGTTCCCTATAGACTCCAAAACTACTTGACAGATCAGCATGAAACTTTGGGAATATGTTGTGTGAATATTGGGGATGGTTTCTGACCATGAATTTCAATAGGGGAGCTAATAATTATTATTAATTAAACCATTTTATAGACCTAACCTACTGAACTTGCCAGCCAAACAGCTTAAAGGAACAGCTGATATAAGTCAACAGTTTTTAATCATATGGCAGGCCCCTTAGTGGCGTTATTTACGCTGTCTTTGAACAGCAAAAGACTTTGCACTTTGCTTGTAGGCTACCGTGCAGTTGGAGCCTTGCAATATGTAGGAAACATACGACTGGGTATGATGAAATGTAATTATGCCAGGTTGATGAAATCTGTTAACCAATGCAGCTAGAAATTTGAAATGCAGCCTCAGCGGGAGGTGGCGAATAATAAAATAAAAAACCTAGCTTCTACCCTTATAGTCATAGGAGGTTTAAATTTGAAATGCTTCTTTATTCAGAGGTGGTGATTAAGAAAACAACGAAGCCTCTATGATCAGCTGGAAGAGCCCTAGGACTAACTTCTTTCCTAATTTGAAATGTAACCTCAGCGGGAGGTGGCGAATAATAAAATCAAGAAGAATTTTTATGAGAATGCAGCAACGCGCGTTGGGCCAGCTAGTAAGAATAAAACAAAAGTTTGTTTCTTAAAAATTATTTGGACCAAAAATAAATCAATGCATGAATTAAATAATATGATTTTCCATTTTAATCAGCAAAAATGATAATTTATCTTGAAATTGTAGCATGAATCAATTATTACTTCTTGTTGTTTTACAAATCCAATAAAATAACAGTCTTCATAATTGAAGGATCTGGTCTAGGTTGCTCTTATAAAAAATTTTTATACATAAATAATAACAATAGTTTTTTCACCAGTTGCATGTGCTGAATATTTTCAAAATAATAGTTTGCTGATGAGAATACTCAACTATCATGATATTTGTAGATGAGATCTCACACTGCAGATAGTGCTTTGGGGCAGATGAATGTAAAATTTATACTAGCGGAATAAGTACAGTAAGAGAGGGGAGGATAGTGGGATGACAAGCAAAAAGTCAGCCACTGAATAAGATGAGAAAAGTCAGGAAAGGCGAGCATAAGAGGATCGAGTTCCGAGTGAATAGCATTTTTAAGCACACAGAGATGAAGTAAAGGTGTTAGGGGAGCTCTGCATGAAAGAGAATTGGCTGGGTGGAAATTCCTCTCCTTTGCCTCGTGCTCCATTCATTTCATATCAGCCAAAGAAAAATAAATTGTTGTAGGTATGTAACTCACATATTTCTCTTCTCAATATTTCTAGAAGGTGATGATGGGCGCTGTTCATGTTGATTCTTGTCAATGTCACGACCACATTACGAATAATATGTAAAGTAATAATACATTACCAAAGAAAAGGAATGTTGACATTCTTCTCTTTTCTGCTACATTACATGATATGTGTAATCTTTATTATCATTTAGGCTCTTTATAATGACTTGAAGATAGTGGATCCATATACAGTACTGCTATGATTGTCAACATGACTATTGGTTACATGTGAATTTTTTCCAAGTAAACTGTAAGTTATTGTTTTCAAAAGCAGTGATTTCAGATTATTATTGAGATCCAAATCTCAAATAATAATTAATATTAAAGGCCGAATGAATAATGTTGGGAAACACTTTACAGCCATAATACATATGTATTTATAATAATTCGTTACTGATAATAATAATAATAATATCGAGTGACCTGGCTGGCTCAGGTCTGGTGTCAGAGTTATCAGGTCGCACCTGAATAATTACAATGCCTCTGACATGACTTTACGACTGTTTTTAGGCAGCCGGTACCGACAGGCTTAACGTGTCCTCCGAAACACGGGAGTGACCCGAGGTAAAATCTTTCAATCAGAACTGGGATTGAACCCGGAACCTTTGGATTAGTAAACCAGCACTTAACCCACTCGGTTATGGCCACTCCAGAATGATGATGGATACTGCAGGTTGACAAAAAATTAGAAATCACATGCAGTGTACTTTTTTTAATTAAGCTATAAAGTTATTTACTTCCTGAGTGAATCTAGATATAATTGCCACTTGAATTGTGAATAATAATGAATGTTATAGACCTATAATGAATAATATCAGATATTCTTTTGTGCGTTTTTCTTTAATCATATTTTTCCCAGTTAATAGCATGCTTTACTCATCAATTCAGTTTGCATTCTTGAAATAACATTTCTAAGCACTTAAATGTGATGCACAGTAACCAGTTGACTTTTTAAAGAGATTTCTGATTTAGTGATAAATTTCATTATATTCATGTTTTTTATGAATAATAAAAATATTCAATTCTCCGATCTATGAAATGATGCATAGGGTCAAATTTCCCTCATCTTCAGTATATATAGGTAATAATGGAAAGTAACTTGAGCCAAGTTGAGGGACTAATAATTCAATTAATTTTTTAACGATTGAGTTACTGGTAAATCTATTATGTACGCCTACTTTACTATTATTTCTTGAAGGTCATTCAAGATTACAAATTGAAATAATCCATGATAATACAGAAAACTTTTTTTACAGAATTCACTTCTTTTTATAATAGATGCTTGAGGGAGAACTGATTTTAGAGCACCCAGCCTGAACTTATAGGTAAATTTAGTAGTCTCAATGTCTCAATACTTCTTCATCAATGTATTGATGCTTTCTGATTTATTTATTTTTAAAATCTAATATTAAAACTGACACTGTATTTCACTTTTATATATTGTTTTACTCATTTATATTGGAGATGCTTGAGCGATGCATTTCACTTCTGAAAAGAAGCTTCGTAAGCCTCTTTTCAGGAGTGAAATGCATCCCTCAAGCATCTCCAATATAAGTGAGTAAAACAATATATAAAAGTGAAATACAGTGTCAGTGGGGAAGTGATAGCCGCGAGCCGTAGCAGGTATCTGTTCAATCAGAGAGATAAGCTGCGTTCTCGTAGGTCCTGTTCGTAACGGTGACCGATTAGATTGGCCAGCAAAAAAGACACTGTTCTCTGCTGTAAAATCACTTCCCGGTGGTTCGGAACCCACCTAAAACTGTAGGTCCAACTCATCAATCACCATCATCCAACTCGTCATTACCCACGCACAGGTCTCAGACCTATGTGGGCTTCATCCTCAGAAAAAAAAAGTTTTAATATTAGATTGTTCATTTTATTTTATTTCTGTCTCTTCTACAATAAGGTAAATCATAAGAATAATGAATTACCTATATCTCATTTATTAATTGCATGGTTCTTTTTCTCTAGATTATTATTATTTTTTCTTTCTTTCTTTATTCTCTTATATTGATACATCAATTATATAGCTACTCTTACATGTATATTATACTCTGTAGACTAGTATTGTTGTATTTAATTTGTTTTGTACCACTACGGGTCTCATCAGACCCAGTGGAAATCATCAACTTGTAAATAAAATAGAAAATAAAAATAAATTAAGTATCTCGTCATGGAAAACATCACAGATATTTATTTTTATTTCACAATGTATATTATTATGACAGACGATTAACACAGATTAACACGATTAACACAGTATATTATTATGACAGACGGGGCACACTTGATACTATTCAGATTTTTTAACAACTGAATTTAGAGCTAATTTTTAATGTAGTTTTGTTTTTCTCAGAAATTCCTAACTTTATTCGGAGGATGAAGCCCACATAGGTTGAGAGGTGTGTTTGAGTAAAGAGTTGAATAATGGTGATTGATGAGTTGGACCTGCAGTTTTAGGTGGGTTCCGAACCACCAGCAAAAGATAAACAGCAGAGAACGGAGTTTTTTTTGCTGGTCAATCTAATTGGCCTTACTTTCAAAGAGGGCCCAGGAGTTCGTAGCTTATCTTTATCTAACTGAACAGACACCTACTAAGGCTTGCGGATATTATCACTTTCTTTTAATGATTAATCAGTTGAACCTGCAGAATTAGGAAGGTTCCGAACTGCCGGGAAGTGATTGAAAAATAGATTTCATGACAAGATTTCAAGGTGCAGAGTAAATTTGCTGGTTTTGGCATTCTAATAATACTCATATCTTGGAGTAATGGATGCTTTTCTACACATGAAACATAGAATGATCCACGAGAAATACAGATGAGAAAATACAGCAGTATTGATAAAAGCAATAACATTGGAAGGCAGCTATAGAACCTGTCTAAATTTGCAAACGGGCAAACTGAAATATCCATCACTGTACTGACATTCATTCCCCCCCCCCCCCCCTAGAGATCTGAGCTATCAACCTTGAAACATTACAACTTCATTAAAGAATTTATTTTAAACTCAAAGATAATTAAAATGCAAGTGTATCTGGAGAAATTGACTGCGGGAGACCATGGCCGAACAATATTTTAGCTTCAGTCGGCATGGGTAGATTTGATTGATCAGAAATCATCATTCAAGAGTTAAGTTTCAACTTCCAATGATATGAAAGACGATACTGATATTCAAGTTCAAATCACTCCTTCCTTAAAAAGTTCATAATGAATAAACATACAAAGATGCAATACAATTACAATTGACCATTTTCACTATAAAAAAGAGATTCATATTATATTCATCTACATTCCAGGCAAACATAAAACAGCAATGAAATTATTATTGTAATAATTACATCATTCAGGTCTTCCATGTGATATTAGATCTAAATTTATGACAAGGGAAAGCTACATTAGAAAGAATTTGCTCATTAATAAAGAATAAAAAAGACATTGAATGACTAACAAAATAATCAATCCTAGCCTAATAGGTACATAGTAGGTACACACATTTAATATAGTTACTGCATCATTTTGATCAGAAAGTGATAGGCTACACACAATGAAACTAACAAAACGTTTTTCTAGTCCAATACTGAGTTTCAATGCAAACACAGTTAACAGAAAACTCTATTTATAATGACTCAATAGTTTGACAAGTTTATCTTTGAAAGAGGTCAGTGCAATATTGTTTACAGAAGCTCAGTGATAACATCACGCTTATGACACTATTTCAGATCAGCACTGAAACACGTTGAATCTGTCTATTCTATCTACTAAAGATAGACTACATTAAACTAATGTGGAATTGATGTTGATAAGAGGTTTTGAATCATGCGGAATTGTAAATCTTGGATCTCGTTCCTGCAGAATTTTTTGTAACAAATAATCATAAACTTTAATACTGCTTGTGTACCCTGTCAATTATTGAATCGAACAGATCAATCCAGCTTTCAGCCATTTTTATTTCAAACAAAGATTCATTTATTATACAAGACACAATCAAGTAAAAATACTGGATTCTTTACAAATGTTTAACTTAAAAATCCAAATTACAGGTACGTCAAGTTAAACTAAAAATTTCACTGGTGAAGTACAAATACTGATTCTTTCCAAAACAAAGATATAAATTTAGAAATTTACTTTAAAAACGTAGCACTTAAACAGCAGTACAATAGTCTATGTGATGATATTCATGCTAACCATCTACATCATAGCCGCGAGACGTAGCAGGTATCTGTTCAATCAGATAGATAAGCTGCGTTCTCGTAGGTCCCGTTCGTAACGGTGACCGATTAGATTGGCCAGCAAAAAAGACACTGTTCTCTGCTGTAAAATCACTTCCCGGTGGTTCGGAACCCACCTAAAACTGTAGGTCCAACTCATCAATCACCATCATCCAACTCATTACCCACGCACAGGTCTCAGACCTATGTGGGCTTCATCCTCAAGAAAAAAAAAAGAAACAAAAAAAAAATAGAACCTGGAAATCGGTAAAGTAATATGCCTATGGATAGTACAGCACAAATTAATTGGATGTTTAAAGTAACAAATTTTACAAGGTAGGCTTAACAGGGGTGCCAATTGCCCCAACATCTATGACCCCAAACTCCCTCCCCTCCAAGGAACTAATTATCCCCCTCATTCAAAGCCGTACCCAGAAAAAAGGGGTGGCGTTTAGGGGTATTTTACACCGAACATTGTAAGCTAGTGTGGTCCGGGGCCGTCCTATATATCCTAAAACATCACATCATAGCCTATATTTTATTATCTTCATGAATTATTTTTATAGGTCTTCTTTCTTTCCCTTTATCATGAAGCGCGTAGAGTCCAAACCCCTTCCACCAAATCACAACATTGATAATTCGATTCGGCCGATATCGATGTGTGTGAAACAGCCCTAATAGGATTAAGGATATTATAAGGAAGCAAGAAACTGATTTAATTTCTTCATTAACATGCTTCAAATTCCTGTACGGTATATATCTAGTCGAATAGAGCTAAACATATTATTTTGTATTTTTATAGCTTTATCCAACGTTGTAGAATAGTTATTTTGAAGTTTGACGTATTCCAATTGAAAAAGGAGAGTATTATTCTGCTTTGAACGAAGAATGATGAAAAATATGTGGTGAAGATTGTAATCACTGATGTTTTTGACGATGTGTAGGCTACTCTTTCTCATCTTGAATGGAAGAAGCACCTGCATTGTTTTCGTGGCTACAACACATTTCATATTTTCAGCAACGGTCGATATTCTGCTTCAGACTGATAGCAGCAGCCTTCAATGAATCAGGAAAGCAGATGAATAGGTGGAGCCAAAACTGAGAAAAATGTGCTTAGAAAATTCAGAAAACATAAGTCCTGATAAGTACATTTTGCGTCAAACAAATATCATTCGCAAACACAAATTTTGAAGCCCAGGAAATATTTTGATAACTCTCATTCAGATTATGAAAAATAAACTCTACTTATAAAGGTACCCTGCTTACCCAGGGGGGCGGGATGAAGTGGAAGCATTCCTCTGCGAAATTTTCAACTGTCACTGAATAAAGTTTTATTTGTTCCTTTTATGAGGATGAAAATCTATTTTTACGTGATATTCCCAAAAACATTTTGTTGATATCACTCCTCGAAAACATTTGGATTTGCCCTGATGCTCATGTAAATTAATAAAATAATCAATTTATCAAGAGTTATACTAATTTATTTTTTATGTAATAAAATTTTATTGATTATACATCGACATCAATTTTGAAAATGCACTTCATTATCAAACGTCAAATAAAATTTGGCAGTTTCCAAAATTATTTTTATTTGGATAAGGTAGCTGCATGTACTCTAGAATATTTTTCTCACTGGCATTATAAATTACACGAAACTGATTCTTAAGAAGGAAAAAATACGAGTGTACATTTTCGTCACTTAAAATTCAGTTCCATTCTAGTTTAACACGCTGAAATACTTTTATGAATTAATGTTCTATAAAGTGCTTTCATAGCTGTATCCACTGTGGTTCATATTTCATAGCCTAATGGCTAAAAGTAGAAGTCTACGTAAAAGTCAAAGACCACAGTTTAGTGTATAAGGTTCACTGTCCTATAAATCCATTGTGAGACTATCAGGAAAAGATAGAAATGTAACGAACCATTATCAGCTTGCTCATCATCTGTTGCAGAGAGATTTTCACGAAGTGTGTTTGGATGTTCTAGAGCCTAAAGCAGAAAAGATTAGAAATAATGAGATGAGAACCTTCTTGTCCGAACTAGTTCGGCTATTTAAAAATTATTTCAAGGGAGTCCAAAATTACAGGCATTGGAAGAAGCCCAACAATAAGAAGGAGAAGCATGAAGTGGCCAATAGATTTAATAAGCTTGAATCCAATAAAATTTCAATTTGAACCGATGAGTTTGAGTGGACCAAACCGATAGTGAAGGTTAAGACTGGAATTTGAAAGCTGGTTCAATAAACAAAAACGTTAGGAAACATAAGAATAGTCAGAATAATACATAAGTATTATATGCCAGTTGAATTTTACATAGGCTATTAAGTTGTAACATCGAATGAGGAAGTCAATTGATGGTTGTAAGCATCTTCAATCATTAATCATCTGTCACTGTCTCTGAGATTTTTGTATACGATTCTGATATACTGAGAGTAGCCCATTTCTTACTAAAAAACTTGAAATAAGATAGAAAAATGGAAATCATAGCAAAAAAGCAGAATACCAATGCAAGAATTCAAAAGTTTTGTCAAAAATGTATCACATTATATTACCAAAATTTTGTTTGAATAAAATGGATTATTGAACTAGTGTCGAAATGTATTTCCTTTTTGGGACATATTGCCGAGATATTCTCATTCATACAAATATGGCCAATTTTCTTATATACTAGTTGTCTATGATAGGCAATCGGCCTATTTTTCAAGTTCTTGAAAGATTTAAAAATTTAGCTTTCTTATTTGAAGTTCTTGATAAGATAATGTTGCAAAGGTAAATTTTTATGAAAATTTCAAATGTTGATTGGCAAATTAAAAAAATCTGTTATTGGCAAATCTACTATTAATAAGAAATGATAATAGTAAGGATTATAGTTTTTTCATCTCAGTACTTATAGTTAAAGGGTAAAATGATAAAGGTACATCAATTTTCTACCAAGTGTCAGTGATGACTAATAAATTAATTCTCCCTCTGTGATAAAAGTGCCTGTGGTCAGATCATTACGAAAATCAGCAACAAGTTTGGCATCTGCCCAAGAGATTTCTCTTTCGCCGGAGTCGCAACAGGTAGTGTCGAGCTGACATGAATTTATAACACCTTGTGGGCTTTACTGGGCTTGTCATGGGACATCACGATATGAACTGAACGGACCATTGAGAAATATGATTTTATGAAATTCTGACAATTTGACTCCAACACGGTTTTTCTGTTTGGATAACTTGATAATTTGAGTTCTTGCACATTTATAAATAAAATTTATTAATTTTATTTGACATAAGAGTTTCAAAGTGAAATTCACTATTGTATTTATACAAATTCTTCATTCTAATTTGGTATTTGACACATTATACTACTGGTATCGTACGTTATTCCCTTCACAAACAAATAGTAAGCAAAGTAAGCATTTTTGGTCATTCAATATGAACTGCTCAGCTTATATACTTCTTAAATATCTGAGAAAATCATATCACCCAAAATACAATTTTTAACCGACTTCCAATAAGAAGGAGGTTTTAAAATCGACCTGTTTTATTTTTTTGTTTTAAATCTTCTTATTCGATTAGCTCTTAAAGCTCAAGAGATTTAAAGCTCTTGGATATGGTTAAGTGAATTTTCCAGTCCAAGCTATGCCACATTTAACATAAATAGATATATCTTCAAAAAAACTCAATCCATCTATCACAAACATGTATCACAGTCTATTGAAAACAGGTAGAGAATTCAATAGATGCATAAGAGTATAAATTATAAATCATTGCTTACAATTAATTTTGGATATTAAATTAGAATTACTATTTTTAAAAGTTCATCAAATTTCAAAGTGGAAATTTTTCTGGATTTCTAATAAATTCAAACCTTGATAATAGTTTTAAAAATAGTAACAACCCATTCTTGAATTTCTCCCAAAATTTCAAATTGTTCCTCAAAATTAATGACGGACAGTATCTTTCTCATCGACAGCATAACGTTCTACTCCAAACATTAGCATGTCGACTTAATGTGTACAATTCTCTAAATTTTGAATCTCTACTATCACAGTAATCATTAGTTTAGTAATGTATTTAACGTGATTATTGGTTGGCGACTTAATACATTGTGGAAAATGTTATTAAGGAAAGAGGCAAATATTACGGAAAGACATGGAAAGACCACAAAAGTAGTCAATTGGAAATTGAATAACCAGGTACTGTAGGTGCTAAAAGAATAGCAGACCTGGGATAACTGCATGACAAGACATTTCACAAGAAGAATAATAACAACTAGAATAAGGAGTGTTGTAGTTGTGATTGTGAACACTTGGAAGTATAGTTAGTTACACTGAATGCAATCATTCACTAATGAGATCATAAATATTCTGCTACTGGTCAAGGCCGAGACGGTCTCAAACATGCCTGATAACAATCAAGCAATATTTTGCAATGGACAAAATGAATTTCAGAACATGCTTCCTTTTCAGATTCTTTAGCAAGTATTCGACGCTTCTTTAGAACCAGCTCGTAGCTGAACCCTATAATCACAAATTTTGTACATGGGTGGAAAAGGTACGTTGGCATTATTCTTATTTCCCCCAAACTTTTTAAGCTTTAAACCGAAATCTCGACTTTTATCATTCTAAATTCTTTTGCATTTATAGTAAACATATCAATTTTTCCACTTGACCAATAAAGCAATTTATCAATACTAAGGTCAAGGGTCAACGGCTGATGACCTGCATCATTCTCATGATAATCGAACATCTATCAATGCTAGATCAGAGAAAAATTTGAAACATCTTATTTCCTAGTACCATAATGATCTATATCAATAGGGACATTTTTTAATTCCCAACCATATTCGTTTTTTTAAACCTTTTTTAATTTTTTATTTATATGCATTATATACCCCATATTATGCATTTTAGTTCAATTCTTGTGTTTATCATGTAGAATGTTGAGTAATTGGATGTTATTTTTCACTTAGACTCCCATTTGAGAAGAGCTTCTAACTCCATATTACTTTTCATTATTTATTTGAAGTCTTTTTTGCCGTTTTTCCACACATTCCATCTTTCATGCTTTGAATTGTTAATGATGATGGCTTTTGGACTAATAGGATACGAATTACATAATTTGAATAATCTTACTTCAAAATTATCAGTAGGGTACTGAAATCCACATTCTATCATCAAATATATTTATAAAATGATAAAATAGGGTTATTCATGGTTTCTTTCTTGATGAAGTACATACTCGTATGTGACTGTTCAGCCCTTTACATTCTTATATTCTTCGATGTCTCTAAATTTTTTATCTGAAAGATTTAGCTTTCCGTTATCAGAGCAGTGAAATTTCATGCTGAATTTCATTTTTAGTAGCAGATTAATTTTTTTATTTTATCGGTTTGCAGTTTGATTTCAAATCAGCTCATGTATAGGCTGTATTCAATAAATTCCCACGCTATACAGCCTTTGGTTTGCAATTTTCAAACAAATTTTTCAATAATAAATATAGAAAGGTGTAATATTATCTGTAATGAATGAGATCGATATTTCAATGTTTTTACGTTGCATACTGCGCAATATGATTGTAAAAATACCATATATGAATACTAGTATGTCACATTTATTAGTAAACTATTTAAAATCTTCGAATTTTTCGATTATTGTCTGTCTACACCACAGGTGTGCTAGATAATACGCACACTCACCTGTGAAGCCAGACCCTGGTAAAAGGTGGGAGTGGACTGTCAAGCATAGAGCTTCAAAATTTGTTGCGGTGGCTTGGCACACTGATACAGTTCTGTTAGCTCAGTGAGGAAAGCAATCACTAACTCACTCCTCGTTCGTGTAGTACAATCTTTGGACTAAAACACACCGCTGAGGTCTGAAGAGTCACCTACAGCCGAAATCGGCTATGGTACTACATACATAAATACATGCCATAGAGGAATCCGAAAAAATATACATACACATACAGCACAATATCACATGCATCTATGAATTTTGCTTGGCTTTATAATTATATTATGGTTACATAATTAAATAATTTGAATAATCTTACTTCAAAATTATTTGTACGGTATTCAAATCCACATTCTATCATCAAATATAATGATAATGATCATATAATAATAAAATAGGGTTATTCATGGTTTCTTTCTCAAAAATTTGATTCTTAAAATTTGTTTGTACCCGTATTGTTTCTTTTCAAACAATTGTATTTTGATAATATAAAGAAATTTAAAATGTTAATGTTAACAGATATCCAGCATTCAGTCAATAATAGACATATTATACAGATGTAAATCATGTTTCAAATTAAGAAGTCCACTAATAACAAAGATTGCATACATTTATTGGACCCCAATGTAAGTGATATCTTTTCAGACTTGGAAAAACATTTATAAATATAATTGAATGTTGCAAATGCTTGAATAGAACTTTATTTGAAACTTCATTCATAATTGTATCCAATATAAACCGATTTCTCAATATCATAGTTTATAAGTCTTACTTCAATGCAATGAAATTTATAGCTTCATTTATAATAAAAATGTATCATTCTAGAGTGGGTGTACTTGAAAATCGAGTGGTGTCAGAAAATTTGGATTCAGCTTTCAGTTAAAATTAATTGCAGCTTTCGGCTTTGCACGTAGGAGAAGTAAAAGAGTTACTGACATTGAATTATCTGTGTTGTGATCTGTTTCTGTCTAATTATAGGTTTTGATAGAGGCATGTTCAGGAAATCTATGTGACTAACTTCCACAACCAGTAAAGAGGAAGAAAATACGTCCAAAATATTGAATGTCAACTTAAAATATAAGATTTATAAAGAAATTAGTTTGTAGGAGGAAACCATATTCAGTGGCGTTTCCTGCCCAAAATTGTTAGGCAAGCACTAAAGCATGTTAGAAAAATTTCAACTCCAATATCAAGTGCCGGGGGGGGGGGGGTAATGAAGGTGTATTTTGGGAGATAAGTTACTCCCCAAGGACCTATTTAAATTTCACTTAAATTTAAAATTAAATATTAATATGATATTCTCCTATGTAATTTTCAATGCAATACAATTTTATCATTTAATTTTTTATCTAAAACAATGTTTTTCTTACCTTATGCTGCTACTTGTAATTGAGTGGTACTCGTCTCTCTTTCTTGGCAAACTTATCAATGACATCATCGTAGAATGATGGACTTTTTTGCATTTCTGCTAAAAGTTCTTTTTCGATTGATAATAATGCTAAATTGCTGAGTCTCTCCTGTCCTGTTGAATTCCTAATGTAGGTCTTGATTCTTTTTAAAGTTGAAAAACTTCTCTCAGTCGAAGCACTTGTTGCAGGAACCGTAAGAGCAAGTTGGCAAAGTTTGTACACTTCAGAGAACTCCTCACTGAGGCCACATTCTTTTAACGAAGTAACTAACTCCTTTATACTATTCTTGTTGAGACCAAAAGTAGTTTCATATATTGCAGTGAGCTCTGATCGGAGTGATAGAAGATCAAACAAATCACCATAATTTTTTTTTAGGGAAAGAAATGCTGTCTCTTGAACAGTTTTATTGTCTTGAAAATTCAAAAGTTCCATGAACTTCAATTCTTCGAAATTTCCAAACCTTTCCACTAACTGTGTTGTCAACATGTCGATTATTTCGAATAATAGGCGTCGATAACATGTTTCAATATCACCAACAACATCTATTCTTGCACGCTTTTTAGATGGCTCGATACCTAAATCAATTGTCTTTTTCCAAAAAACTTCAAACTGTTCTCTTTTCAAAATAATTACGTTTTTGAACTCCACTATCTTGCTTACACAAAAATTGATATCATTTGTTTTACTTTGTAGAATTGAAAATAGAATGTCACAGAATGGGAAAATTTCCGAAAACACATTGAGGAGGAAGTTGAAATTGAAATTATTTTTTAAAACGTCCAAATACCCTTTCGATGAATTTATGGTTTCAATGTCCCAATCTTCCGAATTTTCTAGAATTTTTTCAAAAAGGCTAACTAATTGTTCTCGCTGCTCTTGTACAGTTAAGATGAGTCGACTCTGGTAGTTCCATCTAGTAGGTGCTACTTGGGGCAATCTTTTTTTAACTTCTAAATCCAAAGCATGACTACGTTTGGTTGATTTTGAAAAAAATGCAGCCAACCCCCCAAGATTAAGAAAAAATATTTTGCAGTCTTTTATTTTAGAAACTGACTGTTGAAGCACTAAATTTAGTCTGTGGGCCATACAATGTATGAAAATAGCATTTTTGAAAGTCTGTCTCACTTTAGCCTGCAAGCCACCCAATTCCCCTGCCATAACAGCTGCCCCATCATAGCTTTGTGCTACAAGTTTGGATCCACACTTATAATTTTCCATAGTTTCTTCTACCACTCTGTACAATGCAGAAGCATTTCTATTTTCGGTAACATCTTTGAACCCTAGAAAACGTTCATTCACTTCACCACTTTCTGAAAAAAGTCTCAAAACAACCGATAGTTGAGATTTTTTCTGTGATGTTTTCCATGACGAAATACTTAATGAACAATCTAATATTAAAACTGACACTGTATTTCACTTTTAAATAATGTTTTACTCACATATATTGGAGATGCTTGAGGAATGCATTTCACTTCTGAAAAGAAGCTTCGTCAGCCTGCCGCCAGGGGTCATGCTCTGTTTGGGTTAGGATGAGCGGCCATTATGTATTTGAAAATTGCGTTTGATTTGAATTGTGTTTGGTCGTTGAGTAAGTTTGTTCTATCTTGTTTATGGTGTTTGAATATTTCATATTGTTCCAGTGTATTAAGTTTGTGGCTTTTTTGGAATGTGTGTAGAATTTCCAAGTCAGTTTGGATGTTATTGTGTGAGTGCCCAGTGTTGATTAAGTGATCTGCAAATGTTGAGTCAGAGTTGGAATGTAGTGCTTTGATGTGCTCTTTATATCTTATGTTGAATGATCTGCCTGTTTGTCCTATGTAGTACTTGGGGCATGTGTTGCATTTAAGCTTATATATGCCTGGTTTGTTGAATTTGTGAATTGTGCTGTTTGTTAGGTGAGCTGGTTTTTGTTGGATCTGGTGTTTCAGGTTGTTTGTTGTTCTGAATGCTGTGTTAAATCCGGATTTTTGGAAGATGTAAGCTATTTTGTGTGATTTTTTGTTGAGATATGTGAGTGTGACAAATCTGTTTTGGTTTGCAGGTTTTGGATTTTTATTTTTCATTTTATTCATGATTTTTTCTACTAGATTGGTGTTGTATCCGTTTTGTTGTGCTAAATATTTGATTGTATTGATTTCTTCTTTGTGGTCAGCTTGTGATAGTGGAACATTAAGGAGTCTATGGATCATGGAGTTGAAAGCAGCAAGTTTGTGTTGATTTGGGTGGTTGGATGAGTTGTGAATGAGTGTGTCTGTGAGAGTTGGTTTTCTGTAGATTTTGAATTTGTGCATGTTATTTAGTTTTTTGATAGTGAGATCTAAGAAGTTCAAGGTGTGATCTGTTTCATATTCTGCTGTGAATTGATTTTTTACTGATTATTTACTGGCACCGCTACGTTGATGACATTATTGTACTTTACAATGGAAACCAAAGACAGTGTGAACAACTCCTAACACAATTGAACAAAACCCATAAAAACTTACAATTCACAGCAGAATATGAAACAGATCACACCTTGAACTTCTTAGATCTCACTATCAAAAAACTAAATAACATGCACAAATTCAAAATCTACAGAAAACCAACTCTCACAGACACACTCATTCACAACTCATCCAACCACCCAAATCAACACAAACTTGCTGCTTTCAACTCCATGATCCATAGACTCCTTAATGTTCCACTATCACAAGCTGACCACAAAGAAGAAATCAATACAATCAAATATTTAGCACAACAAAACGGATACAACACCAATCTAGTAGAAAAAATCATGAATAAAATGAAAAATAAAAATCCAAAACCTGCAAACCAAAACAGATTTGTCACACTCACATATCTCAACAAAAAATCACACAAAATAGCTTACATCTTCCAAAAATCCGGATTTAACACAGCATTCAGAACAACAAACAACCTGAAACACCAGATCCAACAAAAACCAGCTCACCTAACAAACAGCACAATTCACAAATTCAACAAACCAGGCATATATAAGCTTAAATGCAACACATGCCCCAAGTACTACATAGGACAAACAGGCAGATCATTCAACATAAGATATAAAGAGCACATCAAAGCACTACATTCCAACTCTGACTCAACATTTGCAGATCACTTAATCAACACTGGGCACTCACACAATAACATCCAAACTGACTTGGAAATTCTACACACATTCCAAAAAAGCCACAAACTTAATACACTGGAACAATATGAAATATTCAAACACCATAAACAAGATAGAACAAACTTACTCAACGACCAAACACAATTCAAATCAAACGCAATTTTCAAATACATAATGGCCGCTCATCCTAACCCAAACAGAGCATGACCCCTGGCGGCAGGCTGACGAAGCTTCTTTTCAGAAGTGAAATGCATTCCTCAAGCATCTCCAATATATGTGAGTAAAACATTATTTAAAAGTGAAATACAGTGTCAGTTTTAATATTAGATTGTTGAGATTTTTTATTGATATCAGTTGTTTCATCCAATATGATGGCAACAAATGATGTCTCTTCTATTTCTTTCTTAATCCGCTTCATTACTAATTCACCTATACTTTGGATTAAGTCGTTTTGAATTGAATTTGAAGTACATTTGAAGACAGTGGATGTTTCAACATGATTTCGTAATACATCGTCAAACTCGGCTATAACATCTACTAAGTCTTTATAATTACCTTTATTTAATGAGTCATCGCTTTCATCATGACCCCTAAAACTAAGTTCATGTTGAGCAAGATAAACGGTTATTTTTATGAATCTCTTCAGAATTTCGCGATTTTTCTTAACTAATTGATTGTGCTGTTCATTTTGTATTCTACATGTTTCACTCAATGCAAATTCTATTCTACGTGTTTGAGAAAATGTTTTTTCACTTATCACAGCCCTCAAGTGGGAATTGCTTTTAGAATGTCGTTTTATCAAATTGTTCAAGTTATTTAAATCTGAAAATCCTTTTTTGTTCCAAACATTTTTTTCTCGGCTGAATAGAAGACATGGCCAGCAGAATAAAGCTGATTTTTTTGGACAGCCTGTTATCCAACAGCATTTTTCATAAATATTGTCTTTAAAATGTCTGGTAAAATTTTTACCTTGTTGACTGATATTCAAATTAGGAGTTGGCCTACCTTTAGAAATGATCTCTTTTTTCCGTTCAAAAGTTTGAATTGAAAATTCTCTTGTCACAGAACACACAACACAATCACAATCACTATTATTATTCACTTCCATCATAGAGAAAAGAAACTAATTAAGAAACTAACTTTCAGTACTTTTTCTGTGCTTCCATTTTCATCACAGTTGCCGTGACCACGTGAAACTTTGTTTATAACGGACTAAAACTAACCTCAAATTAGGAAACCTAAAATTATTGAAGTTGGCCATCTGGTGTAGGTGTAGATCTAGGAGGCAAGAATATTCAAAAGCGGGATGGTTGTATGCGATTTTGAAATAGCTTACTCGTGTAGTTTATCCAGCATCATTCTCAACACATTTATGAACGATCTTGGACCATAAAAAATAACTTTTACATCAGAATGGCACAGAATTTAATTGATACTTTCTATTTTCTATGATCATTTATTGTGACAGAAGGAAAATAATCGCTCATTCGTTGATACATAGCCAAACTTCCGTTGCTCCAACAGGCTGGAGTTACTGTAAGCTCGCTTGCACTGCTTTGCTATAGTGTACGGAGTATATAGATATACAGTCACTGTAAGCTCGCTTGCACTGCTGTGCTATAGCGAGCGTCCGTAGCCATCCAGACCCACTGAGATACAGTATAGAGCGCCAAGTTCAAAACACCATTTCCAAAATTATACTGGCTTCATATAGAAATATCACCAGAATTTCAAAGCAATTAAAGAAATTATATAATTTTTATATTTTTATTTTAGCCTCTTCATGGGCAAGGCAAGCAGTGCTTTCCTCGCTTACATAGAGAAAACGCCACTGACCATATTCCATTTTATGTTAAATTCAACGACTTGCAGTCAATTATAATTGAGAATAAAAATATTTTTACTCACGTAAGCTGAAACTTTTTTGAAACGTGAAGATTCATTTCCAACAGCGTCCTTGATCGTCAATGTCAGTTTTTGGATGGAAGAATTATTGTGGATTTTGTAGAATGTGATCGAAAAGTTTTTGTGTGATTTAAAAATTAATTGTTCATTGATTATGTTTAGTTTATTGTGTGTGGTAGGTTTGGTTTTGTTTCAAGGTATTGAGTTCG
This sequence comes from Conomelus anceps, assembly GCA_948455865.1. Classification (NCBI taxonomy): domain Eukaryota; kingdom Metazoa; phylum Arthropoda; class Insecta; order Hemiptera; family Delphacidae; genus Conomelus; species Conomelus anceps. The sequence goes on along the minus strand of OX418218.1, from coordinate 51,560,035 downwards.
TTTTTTTTTTAGATTTTAGATGTAGAATTAGATTTTAAGTAGAATGTGTCGGTTGGTAGTAAAAGTGTCAGTAAAAGTGTGTCCATATTGAATGATATGGTCGGCGAAGGTCCATTCTTTTTTTGGATTTATTGCTTATAAATGTTCCTTGTATCGTTGCTTGAATGCGCGGCCTGTTTGTCCTATGTAAAATTTGTTATAATCAGAGCAGTTCAGTTTGTAGATCCCTGGTAGATCGTATTTGTTTGTGTTCAGTGTGATTTTAGATGCTAGTGAATTTTTTATTTCGTTTTTTGTTCTGAATGCGATGGTATGTGGCCGGCTTTTTTGAAGAGTTTTGCTAGTCTTATTGTGTATTGATGTATGTCTTCGTGATGTATTTTTTGATGGTGGTATTGGTGTTTTGAAAAACAAAACCAACAAAAAATACAAAAATTACATACATTAATCCACAATAAAACAGACTAGCAAGAATCTTCCAAAATATATATGAAAAAATTGACTGCAAGTCGTTGAATTTATCATAAAAAGTTAATATCATAACAATGCAGATCGTTATGGAACAAGACATTCAAGAATACCATATTCCATTAGAGATGAACTTTGAAAATATATATTCAAACATAAAAATTATAACAATGATTTCATAAGTAATGGAAATTTCAGTTTACAATTTATTTCTCCTTTATTATGTCTTTATATGTATAATACTAATTGTCTACCACGACATTTCATCTAAATACTTCTTCTTCTTCTTCCTTTCACGGTTTAGGCATCTCTGCCCGTTCCGAACCTCATATCCGAGCATCTTTTTCTCGGACGCCCTCGGTCTCGTTTGCCTTGTGGGTGATAGTTTAGCACCAGCTTCGGTATCCGGTCTTCTCCCATTCTGTTTACATGTTCGTACCATTTCAATCTACTATCAGATACCCTCTCGTTCATAGAGAAGATGTTTAATTGCTTTCTGATCTCAGTATTTCTCAAACGATCTTCTCTACTACAACCATATGTCTTCCGCAGAAATCTCATTTTCGATCTATTGTGTTAAATAACAGTATAAGAAATAGTAATTGAAGTGAATATTGAAACATAAGATCTTGAGATATTTTATAGTCTACAATTTCGTCATCAGAAATGAGGTCACCAGTTAGGTCGCCAATTATTATGCATACGAAAGCTAATTATTGGGATGTTAAAGCTCAAGTTGAGTCATGTGTAGATTTAAATAAGTTATTTGTACAAACCCTGAATCCGGATTATTTGTCAAAGAATGAGTTAATTTTCGAATTCAAAACATTAGGTGTTCCCAGTAGTATAACAAAGAATTCTAGTAATGATGGATTGAGGGCTAAATACCGTTTAGCAATTAAAGAACCAGATCCTAAATATGCGCTTCATTTGGCTTGGTAACCTGTTTCCTCTTCATTTCGTATACATAGGTATTTAACGGTGTTTTGGTGTACAAACGTGTAGAAAAGAAATGTTTTCCTTTTTCCACGTTTCGCCTCCTAAATTTTTGGTTGTTTGCATCGCCCTAAATTTATTCTAAATTAAAACAAATTGATGCAACAATATACATCGAATTAAATAGTTTTGACTCATTTACTCAAAACATTTTAGTCTAAAGTACCATAAACGCGGTTGGACTCGCTCGAACTTTGATTTTCAATAGATGCAGGCAATTTCAACAATGATATTTGGAGTGTTTTCAAGTGAATAAGAGTTTTCAATCATTCACAGCTATAGTATAGCACAGAATGGTTATGGCTCACTCTGTATTAGTAGCATGCAATTTACAGGACTGACCAACATTATATTTATCTTCTTTGACTCCAAACTTTTGAACTTATTAGTCATTTAAAATTAGCTTAGTAAAATTGTCTTCAGCCAGCTTATCATTTATGGTGAAATGATACTAATAAATAACCCTCATATCAATCAAAAAAGCCTTCATAACAGCACCAGACCATAGAACAAACACTGTGAATCCTGTACCGTATTAAAAAAGGGAAGTGGCTGGAATGAACTGAATTAAAATTGTAAGTAGCAGTGACTTAGAAATACCAATGAACATTTCAGAGATATTGAGACACTATCAGTATTCAGTGAGCTTGTAACAACTAAAACCTGACTGAAAAGATATAGACCGGATGTAAATTTAATTCTCCAAAGGCTAGAATACAAGAATTAAAAATCAATGAAAGAGTATTTCCACTGAACAATGTAAATACACAATATTTTCAAGTGTATAGTAGTGTGCACACACTAGCGAGTGTGTGATAATATTGTCATAGCTTTCATTTAAATAAAAAACGAGAAAAGTGTTATGTGAGAAAGTAATGTGAGGAATTGATAATAGTTAAGTAAGTGGGCTCAAGTACCCTAGCTCATAGAGACACATTTACAAAAAAAAATGTGATTGTATTCAACATTGAGAATAATTATATTTAGTTTCAATACAGAGTTTGATAATGGAGGTCCAAATACTGAGGTCTCTGTGAAAAGACTAGAAATAGTGACACATTTAAAGGTATATTAAAAAAAATCAAAATTATAAATGCTAGAAAATCATTATTATTATGAGTTTATTGAAAGTGATTTAAGTGTGAATAGTCAAAGTATTTATAATGTTCCTGGATATCACTTGTAGCCTATGCTGTAATCTAGATAATTTTCTTGAAAATTTCATGAAATAAGAGCTTTTATCCAGAATGCATCAGGTGAAATTTGAAACATCCAAAGAGAGAATAATCAATTGACTGGCTTGAATGGCTGTTTAATTGATTTTTGGGTGAGTTAGATGGTTAGATCGATTTTAATTGAATTAGGATGGAAATTAAATAAGGTTGATATTTTAAAGGTTTAATTTCTAAGGTTGATACTAATACATTTTTTCCATATCAAAAAATGTCGCATGCCAGTCATTGATAAAGAAGAAAATTACCATTCAGATTGCAGCTTGCAGTTCGTCATGAATCATGTATCACAGCATCATCAATTACTAACCAATAAATACACTAAATTTTCAATTCATGAACATTTAAAACAAAAATTCGGATTATAGTACCAGTGGAGCTGGTTGATTTCGTAGTGGAATTTTAATAAAAAAATAGGCCTCATATTATATATAGGTGATAAAAATATAGAGTGATAAAAATAATTGATAAAAATAAGAGAGATGATGTTAAAATAAATATTACAAGATGTAGGCATCTAACTCACGTGTAAATCCATGGTGGAATGATACATGGTGTATCATTCCACCATGGTGTAAATCTACGAAATTATTTGCTGCTCATTTTAGCATTGACAAGAATGATGCAATGTTACAACCTTATTATAATGATTCCTATAGGGCATTTAAATGCGTGAACAACACAAGCTTGCAATAAAATAAAAGGTAACAATACGACTTGTTGAATTAAAATTAAGAAAACAAAAATATACAGTTATACCATACTTAATCGATCAATGAAGTTTCTCTCTTTGCCAAGTAGGTGAGAAGAGGCTTGAATGAGAATTATTTCAAGTGATATTGGAAATTTCAATAGGGCTACTATCTATAAAATCTCTACGTTATCAATCCTATGATAGCCCAATTCCCTATGTTCAAATGAAAATTTCAAATGAGATTTTTATTTAAGATTCTTGAAAACTATTCTTATTGAATAACAAGTCGTGACAAAGTAGAAAGTAGGTACACTATTATCTCATCCAACTGGACTATGAATGAAAAGTTCATTATTCCAATATAACTTTCTGGATCGATAGAATAATTTCAAAAGTAATGCTAGTAAAGGGTGACTATTAAAACAATATTATAATTATAATAGCCCATTTTTATTGTATACCTTTAAAACCTTTCTCAATTTCAATTTGAATATTTTTAGATAAATCAAAAAAGTAGCCTAGGCTAATCTTTTTTTAATTATGAGTTCATAAGACAATAAAGGGATTTATCATGCTTATTGATCATTCTTAGGAATTTTGAGTAATGTTTTTTAAAAACTCAGTATTAATTTGGAAAATTATTACGCTTTTTTAATACAGTATCGGCGGTAAGCAGCGGCGGTGGCGGAACGCCATTTACTCTACCAAGACGGTTGTCAACCTTTCCTTGCCGTTGTAATGGTTCTTTCAAACAGAGTGAGTGTGAGAGCTAGAGCGACACTACAAATTGCATGAAGCTCAGAGCAATGAAGACCAATGTTGATTAGTAATTCACTTAACAATAAAGTTGGGTTTGCTACTTGTCTACATAGAATCTTGACACCTCTAAGTTTATGACTTTGCGGTTTCTTGTAGAATGATTATTATATTTAGGGCCAAGTTCAAGGGTTCATTTGGGGATGTAACCCCCCCCCCCCCATGAGAACTACACTAAACAATTTTATATGTGTCTTTCATGGGGATAAAAACCTTTATTCTTAGTGATATGCTCCAAAAAAATTTCTGACTTGATATCTCCCTCCGAAAAAATTCAGAATTCCGCCCCTATTATATTGTACTCTCAAAGATAATGAGACCATAAAATTCTACCGAAACTAGTTCCATAACTCGTCAGTCCGTGGTACTGAACTCTGAACTCTTGTACTGTCTTTAGAATGTTCTAGGTCTATTGTACTGTTTCTAATAGGAGTATTGTACTGTTTCTAATAGGCCACTGGTACCCGGCATATGATAGATACATTTTTTTTTGTACATTATCGGGTATCCAGAAAAGAACTATATTTCTCCCAGAGTGTTGACCAGAAAAACAAGTGACGTCTCATAATTATTAGATACCGGGTAGAACCACAAATGAACCATACACGTGACTCGGCACATGATACAAATTACATAACCTCACAAAAAACAGCTGTATCTTGGTCCGGGAGAGATCAATGCTTCCCCTCTAATCACGTCACACTGTAGCGAGATGGGGTGCGAACGTGATAAAGAGACTCAGGAGAGTGAACAAGCAGGCTACAAAGCTGGAACACGACAATTGTTGATGAAAGAAATTCTTAAATAAATTATGACAAAATACTTACTTGGCGTGTCTTTTCTCCCAAGAACAGCAATGTCAGCTCCTCCACAATTAAGCAAATTTTCCGCTTCTGAATGTGAGTTACGACGTGAATGTTTTTCTTCATCATCAGCGTTTTTTTCGTCCTGCGATTCAACACGTCCCGCCATCGCAAATTGAGCTGCAATTTTCCAAGTGCACTAACCACGTAAGTTTGTCATGGGTACTAGAAACACACACCACTGACACTAGCACCACAAGCAGACAGCCGCACCCCCCACCAAACAGAATCAACCTGCGAATTCATTGCCTCCCCACTAGAGCTCTGCTCTGAAGCTCTGTACGCTCAACGATCTAAACTGGGTTACATGTTCAGCGAGGGTGGCGCTATTGGTGGCAACTTTCCTAAGCTCTCTCCTTCACCCACTCAGAACCCAGACGCAGGCTCGTATTTACATCACAAAGCTGGCAGGCCTATCTCTTATCATCATTGATAGATACATTGATAGACACAGATAACATCTATCAAAAAACTTGTCACAAAGTCTCATTCCAAAACATTTTGCCAGAACACTAACGCAACTGGAAAAATGAATCGTGTAAAAGTGAACATTTATGTAATGTAAAAATTTTGAATCGAGAAACCCACTTTAGCTTTTAAACATACACAGATTCTTGTTAGTATATAGGCCTACTAGAAAGATTAGAAGATAATAAGCCATAATCTAAAATTTGGTGTATAAAGAGAACAAAGAGACGTGAATAAATTTTATTCAGGAAGTAATGAGAATCACCTCCAAGATTCATAGAAGAATGTAATTTCAATAATTATGCAAGCGAGATTTCAAAACTGAAAAATTGGTTGCAAGACGGGAACATTAAAATTATAGCAGAGAATTGGGGAAATACAGGTCGTATAGGTCCACCTGTAATAATGGTTGTGTTTTAGATACAGAAGATTCATGCCACAAATTTATATATATTTTGTACTTGAATAAAAACCATTTAAGTAAAAAAATAAGTAAGCTACAAGTCTTATTGAATTTTTTATAAGTAATATTTGAGCTATAACTTACCTATTTCTTGATAATCATCATCGTAGGTCGATGGGTAAATCATCATTGAAGCTAAGCGATTTAAAGAAACTGATAGCCCGGACTCATCAAAATTACCCAATCAGTTGTTTGGGTTTCAATGAAAAACTATCAAACTTTACCTAGCACTTTCGAACTGAAGCACTGCAATTCCGTTACTTGGCCTGAGACACTTTCGACTTTGATCCAAAACACATTTATATGGAGAAAACAGTGTTACATCAACTCTTTCTAGAGGAGGAATGTCCATGGAAAGGTAGAGCGACACGTACAATACAAGACTGGACGTTTAGAACAGAAAATGACACCTGAATCGATTGAGACCTTCCATCTTCCCTACCTGATTCATTATTCACCAGAAAACATTAAATAGTCTTCATTTTTCCTCCACTTCCATCCGAATTCAGATCTCATCACTAATGCAAATGCAAAAAGTGGAGCATCAAGAAAGATGCAAACCAATTCGTGTTTGTGTCTGGGTACTTATTATTTGTCACCTTGAGGTGGAGAGTAACTTGAAACTTTGAAATAGTCAAGCGAAAAGGAGTAAATAGGAGACATGAGCACCAATATTTTGCTAATGATTCCTACATTGTGTGTTGGTAATGAGGCAAATGGTGACAGAATATGCCAGGCTGTACAACGGGAAACGAACCCAACTGTTGTAGGAGTAGCAGTTAGTCAGAGTCTTTTCTGAGGTAACTGAGGTGAATTGTGAGGAGTATGTAGCGTTTCTCTTCATCCTGTTAATTATAGACGCATTATAACGTTAGAATTTGGATAATCATAAACATTTGATCACAGGTGACAGATAACTGCTGTTTTGAATGATTTTAAGGGAACCCATCTTTTTGACAGTGGTCTGAAATTAATGGAGTGAGCAGGCTATCACAGTCACAGAGCGGTATAAAAGGGAATAGAACCTACTGTAGTTTTCATATAACTTGGCAACGTGTAGCAGATGGGACATGCTACATCTGAACCCAGCATACTGCTGCCAAGTTATATGAAAACTACATTACTTATTATGAACGCATACTCAACGTATAGCCTATTGATTGTACTCTCAAGTTTGCAGTTATCATCATGAAATAATGGAATATTATATACTGTATGGGTACTATTTATAGATCAATATGATATGAGAGTAACATTTCAGAATATTTATTACAGCTTGAAAAAAGTAACAACTATTTCAAAAACTCATGGTTCTGAATCTAGAAAAATGCTGCTCATTTATGAAAATTTGTATTTTGCCGTATCGTTTAAAAGTCATCAAGAAAGACACCCTGTGACGAGTTTGAAAGGTGAGCGAGCCTTCTATTAGCGAAGGAGGGCTGGCTGTAAGTGTTATCATTCACTTAATTGGTCATTAGTGCTGACACAACTTATTTTATTCCCTCCCACTCACTGTGGAGCTACTCTCAACCCCTTCACAAGCGCACTCAAACTCCTTTCGTCTCACATTATTTTAGACATTTTCCTGACTTCTATAATTATTTTTTAGACATTTCTTCACCACAGGCTACTTTGGGGAGGCAAGGCACTTTCTGCCTCTCCAATTGGGGAGGGGGGAAATATTTGGCAATATTTTTGCCAAAGAAAATCAGAATAAAACTGTTCAAGTACAAAATTTTTCAAATTACATTATTTGATCCATATCAACCCAAAAGTAGGCCCTTTCAAAACGATAGAGCTGTGTAGCTAATGCAAATTTTTCTCACCTACAAACTCCACAAAGCATAGAAGTGTGACTTCAGTGATTTGCCTGTTTATTGGTTCCATTGCTCAGGTCCTAGTCTTATGGTCCATTATCGAGGCACCAACACCGGAAATGAGTCAGTAAAAACAATATTTCGCAAGAAGTGTTTTTCATACAAACTCAATACTCTTTGTTTACGTCTGACTGTTCTTCTACAGAATGAATATAATTTGCCCAGTAGCCAGAATTATTCCAGTTTACTGGTGATGGTAAATGCGGTTGGTATCACTTCTTTCTATCCGAGAATTTCGTGCGTGTGCGCATGTGTATCTGATAATAAGTAAATATTATTTATTAGTTAATAAAAATGAGAAATTTTCTATTAAAAACTAAAACGGCAATAGCTGTCTTGCTGTCTGTTGGATCCAAATATGCCTTCAACCTCCTCATTTTCCAAGCACTGCCGACAATCCAATAAATCCAATAATTCATTGTTAGACTCTGGCAATAAAGTGAATGCTGCCGGAGGTGAAAAAAACTAGATGGTGATTCAATGCGGAATGGATAAAAAGATTTTCTTGGCTTTCTTACAAATTTAAATTTAAAAAAAAAACCTCCCTTTTAGAAGTGGTTTTATTGATTATTATTTTCTATGAACTATCTTGAATGAGAAAAATGAGAACTGAGTAATTGTTAGTAGAATACAACTTGCGAGCGTACAGTATGTAATAAATCAAGATTAAGTAGTAAAATAGATTATAGAATGGATAATACAGTAACGGTTTACCTCCTTCACTTGCAACAGTATCGGTTCCACTTGTAGAAAAACAACACTGCGATTACGCCACTCTGGAAAGGTAAGTGATATTGCAAAAACTTCAATTATTGAGTTTTTATTTGGCTAATTCAAAGGCAGATTTATACTTTTGCCGCCTAGGGGATGGCAGCAATCTATCGCCACAATACAAGGGGGGGGGGGTGAAGACTTGAAGACGAGGTACTACTGTTTATAGTCAAGGTAAAGAAGGGAGAGTCCTTTAACAATTTTATGAAACTTCCGAAAAACCACCCCCCCCCCCTCCCTCTTAATATTGCCGCCCTGGCCTACAGCCATTACAGCCCCTCTTAAATATGCCACCGGACTAATTCTGTTCCGAATGTCGAATTTGTTAGAAACTAAATGCATTGACTAGAGTCACCCATTTTCAATTTTCCTTGCGAGTAAAAAAACCTTTCTAGAACTACTAGAAAACCCGCGGATCTTGACTCAGTCTCAATATTTTGCTCCTATTTTCCGGCTATTGATTAATGAATCATTTCACCAACCAATAGTTGAAATTAATATTGATGAGATATTTTTTTATTTTGTCCTTTTAAACTGATAACTGATAAGTATGTATTGTGCAGTTGATATATTAATATTCATAAAGCTTATAGGCATATTCATAGCTAGTATTTTATAATCAACGGCATTTAGCGATTAATTGGAATGAATGATTCTAATACAATAGTATGCCTTGATAAACCACAAACCAATCATTAGTTCTCACTTGTTCTCTTGAGTAGTTCTCAGCAGAACTGTTGAGTTTATTAAATTAGATTTTTAAAATTATAGGATTCACTCTAATAAACTCATACGGACTTTTAGTGAAAAACTCTTGAAAATGAGAAAATTTATAAAATAAAAGAATAAATAAAAACAAAAAAATAATAATAGACCATTGAAATGGAATCCTGATTGGTAATAAATATGGTGCTATCTTGTTATATATATGTAGTCAACAGAATTATTAAAAAGCTGATTTATTGTGCAATTATTGAAACTATATGTGCTCATTTATTTGTCACACTCTGTCTGGTCAGGTAGAAAGAGAACGTGACGTAAATCAATAGTCAATTTCCTTCTGGTCAAGGGGACAAACAGTTTCAAGGCTGAATAAATTATTTATCAGATCGTATTTCAAGTTCTGGTCATTCGACTATAGTTAGGGAGGTACTATTATGATATCACTTTGATATAATGAAATATCTCTTCTCAAATGATATCAACATTCCAATTGGATTTTATAGCTGAACTTTAAATGCAAACCAAATATTATGAGATTATTACTGCGAGAATTTCTTAGAATGAAGGCTACTGGAGGAGTAATCTTTCATGTGCTATAAGTTTTTATTCAATTATTGGCCACGATTTTCTTCATTTTCTTGAACTTGTTGTTTATTAAGCTATTGAAATGCTATCTCTTGCCCTGAAAGAAAAACTTCAAATAAATTGTGTTGCTTAAACCATGCAGCTGATTCAGCTATTTATTTTTTTGTAAAAATTTAATACCCTTATGAATCGATCCGGATTTTGATTATTTGATTTATTTAGCGGTTGAGTTATTATTGCATAACATGCTTGTAGCGAGATACTGTCTCTTGTCATTGGAAAAGGAAACAAAATAACTGTATTTTGTTGAAGATCCATCTTGTTTCCACCAATATAATTTCCACTTAAAAATGTTTTTCAAGTTTTTAAAAGAACTGTTCTAGTCAACGCTTCATAACAAAAATATACTCAACTTTTATAGAATATTTATATTTCTGATATATTCCATAGTTTCTTTGTCAGGTTAATGAAATTTCGGATATGAACTTGATATGATTCTATAAACCTAACAGTTTGTTGGGTCTCTACACAGTCACAATGAGTGTTTTCTTGAATATCAAAGATCGAAATTACTCAGCCTAGTATATACATAAAAGTATTTCAATAAAAGTTCAATGATGCATTATTTCAATCAACAACCCAGCACAATCACGCACTTAGATCCGTCAACATTGATGATAAACGCAAATGAATTCATGCACTAAAGCCAACGCATTCATTTCCACTTAACGTATAAATACAAAAACAAGTGAATGTTGTCATTGTAGACCTATGATGTGGTGCTCCGATATGGATTGTACCTGTGATACAGTGCTATTCTGCAGAGATTTACAACTAGTAAATCTTTTGCAGCAGAAGCAAATTGCCCATAAATTGCAAACGAACAATGCTCCACTTGTGATCGATACTAAAATGTTACAAGGGCGTCCACCGTTCAGTAGTTAAAGGAGTGACGCTTATCAATAAGGTGTGACACTAATTTTCTTATTTGAAGGAGTGTTGTTGCATTTAGAAAAAATGACAATCTGCGCTTGACTTGAAACTCTCATTGATTCAATTTCAATCTCTTTTATTCTTCAACTTGCTTATTTGAGATAGTCTTTCTATTTGTTAACTCATGTTAATTATTATCATTCAATTACTTCATTCACTTTTTTATGTCAACAAGAATAAATTCTGTTGACTTAGTTATCAATGGAACTTGAAAGCTATAAACGAAAGTTAAATGATAGTTAGCTAGAACTATTCATGCAGTCAATTTATTCTGGATGGAATTACAGTTGATGGAAAGGGTGACATTAAAGGCCTATTAAACTTCTTCATATTATACCACCTTGTTATTAGAGGGAAACGCTCTGATGATGTAATTCCCTGATGTAAAATATCATCAATTACTTGTCTTCAATCCTTTGATATTTGAGACGTCTAGTAGTAGTCCCAACTGGAAACTTTGGTGGAGGAGGGGGTTACGAATGAGATTTTGCTCTCCTGGTTTCTTCAGTAAATTTTCGATTAGTGGGTGGGGGTTAGTAGCCCCCCCCTGGGGCTGCCTTTCTCGACTGAGAATTTTGTAATGTGTGGAATCTTATCGGGAGAGACGTCTTAATAAGTATTTCATGATTAAAAAATTTTTCTTTTGCAGATTCAGATAGATTGGCTTTGCATCAAGGTTGTGAAACACATACAAGGTAGGTCATCAATCGCTCGGAAATTGATTCAATGCAAATTAAGCTCTCAAAATCATGAATTAGCTTCTTGAGTTGATTTCAATTGGAGTTGAATATTTGAAACGTGCTAGGGTATGAATTCAAATGCATGCTTAGAATATCAATGAGCGATTAGATTTCAAAGAACAGTGGCTGAACCACGGGGGGGGGGGGGGTTTACTCGGCCTTCCCCTCCATATTCAGACGAAATAGAAGAAGAAGAAGACGGAAAAGAAAAAACAAGGAGAAAAAGGAAAAGGTAAAGAAGAAGGAAAAAGAAAAACGGGAAGTTGACGAGAACAGTGAAAATGGGAAGTAGAAGAAAATGATGGAGATTTTTCAAAGTTCTAGAAGAGCAAGAAAAATGAGAGCATTGTCAAACCAACAATTATATTCTATTGCAAATATGGCTTCATTAAGGGTGGGATCAGGGGGATAGACCTTCCCAGAGACCTAGAAATAAAAGAAATTTCGGAATTTTAACAGGCCCTAAGAGACAATAATTTCTGACAAAAGAGTTGAAAAAGACGTCTTGAATCGCTAAAAATGTGGTTTTAGATGAGGATTTAAATGTGGGATTATTTTCAAAAAATTTCGGGGGAGTACCCGGACCAACATTTTGAATGAACAAGCTACATTAATTCCAGAATTACTTCTATTATCTTCTGACATCTACTAATTATCACAATATTGTAGAAATAATTTTTCAATTGGTAATAATGAAAGTAACTTTTCTTGTAAATTTCATTTTTTATTAACAATTTATATCAGTGGCGTAACTGTGGGTAACCAGGGGGGTAGTTCCCCTCCCACAGAGAATTAAGAAATTTTGGAATATTAGCAGGCCTTGAGACAATTTTTGGTGAAAGAGTCAAAGAAAATGTCTGGATTCGCTAAAAATGTGGTTTTGGTAGAATTATCTTTTTAACAAGTTTCCAGGGGAGTACCCACCAACCGCTTTTTGAAAGAAATTTTTAAGTAGCCTACGGTACTGAAAAAGCAGTACCGTACTAAAGCAGTAATACGGTACTAAACGGTACCCCAATCAGGAGCGGTGAGGGATCAAATATAGCAGAGTGAAAGTTTCTAGTAGGAACCAATGATTATCTGGATCTTTCATTGACAATAACTCAATAACTAGATATATAGTCTGACACATAATTTACTCTGATACGTAACATGGGTTGAATTAGAAGAATTCATTCCTCTAATCACTTGAAATGTCGTTTTCTCGGGGAGTACCCCCGAACCCCCTGTTTTAAAATAACTAGCCATTTATTTTTACTTTTATTCATTGTTAAAGGACTCCTCCTTCACCCCCTGCTGTGTAGACCTACTACTCCAAATTACTGTTGTGATTATTGTACCGAGATTCTAATCCTGCAGGCAACATCTTTGATCATCCTCTCCCCCTAGACTGACTAGACCCTGTACCCCTTAAATAAGCCACTGCTTTGTGTAATGTGTGATACATTGTAATGCTCATTTCTGTCGAAACAATGAATAAATTCAAATGTTATTAAAATTTGCGTCTTGTTATTTTTTTATGCCTTCTAGAAACATATACCTCATAATGCAATTATTTTTATAATAAATCTCCATTGCTTATGGAACAATAGTTCCATAGCAGACAGTTGACGGTTTAAGAGTACTGGTACACTATTTTTGGACTAAGGATCTAGGGTGATCATGATATCTGACTGATCGCGAAGTAGGGCTAAAAAAGAACAAAGATTTTTTATTCAATAAATTGTCCCTGGAAACAAAGAATCTGCCCAAAGATAAGTTTAAAAAGAAGATGAAGGGCATTTTTTTAAATAATTCTGCTTGAGTGTGAAATCTAGTCAGCTCTCAGGACTCATTTTATCTAGTCATATGCAATATAATCGTATTATATTGATAGCTTCTGTCTTCTGTGCCTATTAATGTTACCTATTTCTTGTATCTTCTGAGATCTTTGTAATAATTGTATTACGAGGACCATTTAGTTTTAGAATAGAATTTATGTTATTTGTTGACCAATAGCATAAATTCTATCCTAGTTAAGTTCATATCATAAAAATTTGAATGTGATATTCTCACTCAATGTTTTTGTAACATAAAAACATTAAAATATTGGTTTAACTTAAATTTTTTGCTACATAGATTTATTGTAATTACACTTAGCTGTGCATCCATTAGTTTAAGTTTTTGATTGGCAGTACAGGACGTTGCATAGGACGTTTATCACGAATAAGGTCGTATTAACAGTATAATATTATATTATTATAATAGTTATATAATATAATAGGTGAGCAATTAAATTTGTTTATGTAAAAATTGGTTAAAAGTATTTTGAGCGTTCAAAAAAAGAAGGATTTTCAAAAACCGAAAGTTGATTTTGTTTCAATTGAAAATATCCTCAAATTCACAATTTAAACTTCATTTTCAAACACCATCACAAGGACCACATCCCCCCTAAAACAAAATCTGCTGCTGCATCCACCCCTCTTTCTTTCCATTTTGGAAACAGGTAGGAATGGAAGGATTTTGTCAAGCAATGAATGGAAACTCTCATTTTCAGTAAACTATTTTAGTGGTAAGACATACTTTATTTTACTTTAGGGGCTTCCTTGACTTTTTAAGTGAGAATAGTTCAAAGTCAATTGAATCAAACCGTTATCATCTATCGTTATTAACAACAAAAGTTTTTTCAGTTTTTCTTTGTTTAATTAAAAATTCAAATTATTTCACAAGTTAGTTTGAAGTGACTGACAATTGAATAAACTGACAAATATACATAAACAGAATTTATTAATTTCGAATTCCTTTAATTGCTATTACTTTATACTGAATACTTCCGCAACGGCGGATATTGACAACAGCATTGAAAAGCTGATGGGAATCGATGAATGCTACTGTACAAAAATATCAGTCACCACCGGGAATCGAACCACGGACCTCTCAATTGCCGGTTGAGCGCCCTTAACCACTGGACCATGGAGACCTTTCTGTACAGCAGCATTCATTTTCAACTTGGCCATATCGGCTCGTATCTCACAAGTTAGTTTGAAGTGACTGAAAATTTAATAAACTGACAAATATACATAAACAGAATCGGTGGTGACTGATATTTTTGTACAGTAGCATTCATCGATTCCCATCAGCTTTTCAATGCTGTTGTCAATATCCGCCGTTGCGGAAGTCTTCAGTATAAAGTAATAGCAATTAAAGGAATTCGAAATTAATAAATTCTGTTATGTATATTTGTCAGTTTATTCAATTGTCAGTCACTTCAAACTAACTTGTGAGATACGAGCCGATATGGCCAAGTTGAAAATGAATGCTGCTGTACAGAAAGGTCTCCATGGTCTAGTGGTTAAGGGCGCTCAACCGGCAATTGAGAGGTCCGTGGTTCGATTCCCGGTGGTGACTGGTATTTTTGTACAGTAGCATTCATCGATTCCCATCAGCTGTTCAATGCTGTTGTCAATATCCGCCGTTGCGGAAGTCTTCAGTATAAAGTAATAGCAATTAAAGGAATTCGAAATTAATAAATTCTGTTATGTATATTTGTCAGTTTATTCAATTGTCAGTCACTTCAAACTAACTTGTGAGATACGAGCCGATATGGCCAAGTTGAAAATGAATGCTGCTGTACAGAAAGGTCTCCATGGTCTAGTGGTTAAGGGCGCTCAACCGGCAATTGAGAGGTCCGTGGTTCGATTCCCGGTGGTGACTGATATTTTTGTACAGTAGCATTCATCGATTCCCATCAGCTTTTCAATGCTGTTGTCAATATCCGCCGTTGCGGAAGTCTTCAGTATAAAGTAATAGCAATTAAAGGAATTCGAAATTAATAAATTCTGTTTATGTATATTTGTCAGTCACTTCAAACTAACTTGTGAGATACGAGCCGATATGACCAAGTTGAAAATGAATGCTGCTGTACAGAAAGGTCTCCATGGTCTAGTGGTTAAGGGCGCTCAACCGGCAATTGAGAGGTCCGTGGTTCGATTCCCGGTGGTGACTGATATTTTTGTACAGTAGCATTCATCGATTCCCATCAGCTTTTCAATGCTGTTGTCAATATCCGCCTTTGCGGAAGTCTTCAGTATAAAGTAATAGCAATTAAAGGAATTCGAAATTAATAAATTCTGTTCAAATTATTTCTTCTGAGTATTCCACGGCTACACAAAATATAACTACAAAAAATATAAATTGACATCAAAATGGAGTACTGTATAATGAAGTGGGGCTAAACTCACTAAACTGTGGGCTGTGTGTGGAACATATTGAAAGCAAATGATAGTAGGCCTATATTTTATGCTTAAACATTATTAATATTTTTTGAGGATGAAGCCCACAAAGGGTCTGAGAACTGTGCGTGAGTAATTAATTGGATGATGGTGATTGATGAGTTGTACCTACAGTTTTAGATGGGTTCCGAACCACCAGGAAGTGATTTTGCAGCAGAGAACAGAATCTTACTTGATAGACAAACCAATCGGTCGCTCTTACAAAGAGAGCCCAGGAGTTCATAGCTTATCTCTGATTGAACTGAAATCGGAATGAAATAACTGAATAAGTAATTATTTGAGAATGATAATTTCAAACATTTCATTATTACTATTAATGACATGGACCCAAATTTTCACATCCTAAATTTATGACCCAAGACGTCAATGGCTATTGGCTAAAGGTTGAATGACAAACTGCAATTCCTTGATACTTGCAACAAAATTGATACGTCATGTAGGTAGCCAGCTGTGTTCCAGAACGTAATTTAAAGCTCAATTCTGCGCGGAGTCTAAACTTCAATTTATTAATTATTCAACTTGACTTTTTGTTTAATAGCTCTCGTCGAATTCTCGCAAAACTATTTGTTACAGGTGTCAATATTCGTATTTTGGAAGAATCAAGTGCAATAATTTTTATAGTTTTAAATAAGTTACCGTAATCATTATTTATAGTTTTCTACGCGAATCGATAGCTCAACCAATAATTATATGAGTTACTAATTTGATCTTTGACTTTATTATTACATTTAATTCTATCGCTTAAATTTGCTTTATACGGTGCAATTTGATGGAGGTGGTCTCAATTGGAAGCAAATGGCAATAATTCACAAATGAGAAATGACTCATTACTTATCCAATTCTATTTCCTCCAATCAAGTTTCACCTTCATAGGTCAACTATGTATACATCTACTTATGATATATTATGTAGCATACATTTAATTCATTCACCATGTGTCAAATATTCTGTATGGTGTTTCTTTTATTGGAAAGGAATCTCACACTACAACTCCTGCCTTTTTAGAAGTTTTCTGGGTTCCCCCCCCCCGCCACTTAAAAAAAAATTCTCAGTTTGAAGGACATGATGTCAGTGACCGTGTTTATCGACAAAAATTAGTGTGAGAACCGCATGCCAATCAAATTTTCCAAATCAAATATTCCTATCAATGATAACCTTCCAGTAAGAAGTATGAATGATATGCGAGCAATACAAATCAGAAAACAGACTATGATTAGGAATTCAATTGGAAAAATCATTTCTGATTTTGTCCTTTGATATATCTAGAAGCTATACTTGAATATTTATAACTTTCTTACTTTGTTTGGCGACTTATGACTGGTAGTCAAACAAACATCATTCCATAATATACATCCCTCACCTCACGTCTTTTGATTTTGAGTGAATTATGTTCTTCTATGGAAACTCATTGACGTAGTTTGTAGGTCGTCGACGTTGTCATCGCCACCTTTTTTTAAGGCTCAGGCAATTAATAATACTAGTTTGATCTTCAAACATTCTCTCATCTTTTTCTTGGTCTGCCAATACTCCTTTCCCCCCCCCCTTTGGATTATGAGAGATGACTGCTCGGGGAATTCTACCGATCTTTATTCTCTCAATAAGCTCTATCGAGTGTTACACATTTTCTTTAAATCTTTGAGGTATGGAGAATATATTGAGTTCTCTTCGGATTTCGGTGTTGTAAAGCCTATCCTCCCTGGTATATCCCTTTACTGATCTCAATAACCTCATCTCCGTTGCTTTTTTTTTAGGAATACAGGTTTCAGAGCCATATAAAAGAGCAGGGACAGCTATAACCTTATAAAATTCGAGCTTTGCCTCTTTTCGGGTTAAATTTTTAGAGTTCTTTTGATAGTCCCACTTATTGCCTGGAATCTATTCATCTTCATAATCAAGTCTTGATCTTCCTCATATGTTATATAACAACCTGAATAATTTAAATGAGAAACCTGCTCCAGGAATCTACCATTGAGAACTATTTTTGGTCTTATTGGATACTTACCCAAAAATGCCATCACGTTTGTTTGCTGAAGGAGATTTTCATATTAAGGAGACTGAACTGAAGCAATGCTCTTTGTAGATCGTCTTTAGATTTTTGCACTGTTACTTGATCGTCTGCAAACCATAGTGAATTGATAGCAATCTCATGAGTTTGTTGTATACTTGGCTGTATATTTTGCCTCCTCATTTTGCAGAGATCATCAGCATAAATATTGAAGAGAGTTGGTGTGAGGGGACAACGTTGTCTCAAACCAACATTGATGGTAATTTCCTGTAAGGAGGCCTGAACAGTCTAGGATTATCTTTGTTCCACTGTACATACTATTTATGACTTCAACAAAGTGAATCGCACAACCTCGTCCAACCAACTTATCCAACAACAATTTCTGATTCAGTTTATCAAATGCTTTTTCAAAATCCATAAACGCAAGGTATGTCTCTAAATAGATAGATTGAAGTAATCTTTTTTTCTATCATCTTTTTCAATGAGAAAACATCTACATGAAAGATCCTTCCGTTTGGAAGCCAGCTTGCTCCTTCAATAAAAGTACATCAGACATTCTCCGAAGTCTATTATTCAGTATTCTGCTATACAACTTATATTATAGTATATGTATAGTATAGTATACTAAATATATATTACTTCTGCACCTTCAAGAAGCTAACTTTATCTGTGATGAACAGCATGGCTTCCAGAAAGGGAGATCAACAAAGACAGCCATTGTTTCTCTAGTTGAAAAACTAATAGATATAATAGATTCAGGTGATAAAGCTACTGCAATCTTCTTAGATCTGTCAAAGGCATTTGATTGTGTTAGTCATAGAACTTTATTGGAAATACTGCAAAATGAAGGCGTAAATGGGGTTCAACTGGAGTGGTTTGAATCATATCTTATTGGAAGAAAACAATGTGTAGAACTAAGTTCAGTAGTTGGTAATAGTATAGTAAAGAAAAAATCTAATAAATTAGAGGTGCAAGCTGGAGTGCCTCAGGGGTCAATACTAGGTCCATTGCTTTTCTTGTTATATGTCAACCGGTTACCTAAAGAATTAATTTTTTTTTTTTTTAGGATGAAGCCCACATAGATCTAAGACCTGTGCGTGGGTAATGAGTTGGATGATGGTGATTGATGAGTTGGACCTACAGTTTTATGTGGGTTCCGAACCACCGGGAAGTGATTTTACAGCAGAGAGCAGTGTCTTTTTTGCTGGCCAATCTAATCGGTCACCGTTACAAACAGGACCTACGAGAACGCAGCTTATCTCTCTGATTGAACAGATACCTGCTACGGCTCGCGGCTATCACTTCCCTTAATTAGTGGTAGAGCCCTCTTATTTGCAGACGATACATCACTCATTTTCAGCAATTCATTCGTGACAGTAGAGAACCGCATTAATAATTTATTGGCACTGAAATATTGAAAAATATTGACATTTGAAAAACAAAAACATTGGATAGGACGTACGAGTTTATTTTTCTGTGAGTAAAACATGAAAATGATATTTGAGTTCACAAGCTCTCCATTTTATATCAATCAAGAAACTATAGTTTGGCCTGTTGAGCCATTATCAATCTCAAACAACTCAAATTATGTTTTGATGGCATGCTTATGTTCGTCTAACACTACGAAGTAGACCTACAGTATCTAATTAGTAAATTTTAACACCAAAGTAGTAGTAATAAAAAACCGAGTCCCTATGATCCAAATCTTTTAAATAAATTTTTGACTGTGAACTGATAGAAGCTAACGCACTAAGCGTGATTATTGAATTGGGTAAAGATTTGATAATACAGGTTATCGCAGTCTATAGATCTCCGAACAGCAGCACAGATAATTTTATCGGAGAATTGAATAACTATTTAGAAGCTCCCCGAATGATAGAAATATAGTTTTTGTAGGTGATATTAATATCGACATATTGAGCACTGCTAATCGCTGTACAGTTCAGTATCTAAATGTTATAATAAATAGCATATCTAAATATCTAAATAGTAATGGTTTTAGGTATTTAATTAATGTTCCGACTAGAATAGTGGATAATAGTAAATCTTCCATTGATCATATATTTTTCAGAGATTCTCTAAATTCAATCGAACCTAAAATAGCTAATGTCTTTAAAATGAATATAACCGATCATTTTGCAACTACTCTTCACATGAATTTGATCAATACTTTGCCTCGCACTCATGACGCCCGGACTAATACAATTGCTAAAATCGATTTTAATAAACTGAAATCTTACCTTCAACATGAAGAATGGGAGTTTCTGGATGATAATTATGATTCTGTTGATTCAATTGATGAAAAATTTGTTGATACACTCACTAATTATATAAATATCTCTGAAACTGAAAAAAAACTTAAACATAAAAAAACCATTGAAACCATGGATTACACTGGGCTTGATCGAATCTATTAATGAAAGAGACAGAATTG
The DNA here is from genome assembly GCA_948455865.1 of Conomelus anceps. Classification (NCBI taxonomy): domain Eukaryota; kingdom Metazoa; phylum Arthropoda; class Insecta; order Hemiptera; family Delphacidae; genus Conomelus; species Conomelus anceps. Next base: position 51,539,636 of record OX418218.1, on the reverse strand, counting down.
CTAAGCAATTGAAAAAGGAACCATTCAACATTGACTTAAGAAATAGATTCAGGGCACACAGGAACTTATTGAATAATCTTATAAATCGTACTAAAAATGATTATTACAGGAACAAAATTGGTGAGTGTGGAAGTAATGCTAAAAAATTATGGTCTTACATAAATGAACTGCTGAATAAGAAAGGGAATGAAAGTAACATAAAATTGAGTGCGCACGAATTGAATAACTTTGTTAATATTGGTAAAACTCATGCTGATAGGATACCAACCAGTCCGCATTTGAATTCAAGTATAAAAAAAATATTTCTAGATTGACTGACTCTTTTACCTTGAAACCGGTAAATGAAACTGAGATAAAAATTGCAATACTCAGTCTAAAAAATAACTCCTGTCCAGGTATTGATGGTATAAACAGTAAAACTTTTAAAATAATAGCAGATTATATTGCCTATCCTCTCACATATATCATAAATAAATGTTTTTGGGAATGAGTTTTTCCTTATTTGTTCAAGATAGCCAAAATCAAGCCACTTTTCAGAAATTAATAATGAATTATATAGAACTAGATACAATGCGTATAAATATGTAGCTTATGTTTTTAATTTAACAGTCATTCGTAAGCAGCTGGTATACATTGCTCCAAGAATTATTAACTCCTTCCCAAACGAGCTTATTGATTTACCTACAGAATCTGTTCCAATAAATGTTAAAAACTGGATATTACGGTATTATTACTTTAAACTTAATACAGTATAGCGTTGTTCATTTTTCAGTTTCTGATAATTGTTTATCAATTATTTTCGGGATTGTAGTGCGCAATCAATTACAGTTCTCATTGGATATAATTGCGATATATTTTTTGATTCTTTACATAACTTATTGTTTTCTTGACCAATTTTAAATGATTAGCTTGAGAATTAGAAACAGTTGATATGCTTTTACTCCTACTGGCGAACAAGTGATTCACTTATGCCAGTAGTTTTTCATCTCCAGCCTTATAAATATAAGTGAGGTGACATATCTATTTAGAATAATTGCCTGTTTTGATCACTGATTACTGTCTGATTACTGAAATGTATTATTGTCATATTATTGTATATTTGTCTGATTACTGAAATGTATTATTGTCATAACTTTGTATTGTTTTTTGTATCGTTTGAGTGAATAAATTGAATAAAAAAATTACCCAGTTCGTTTTTCATCTCTTCTAAGATATTTACGAGGGATTTGTATGCATTTATTTATTGTATGGAAGGCCTACTACAGTGTGACAGAGTTCCTAAATGACAGGACAAATAACAGCTGAAGTGATATCAGTTGATATTTGATATCAATGTGATATTTCATGTTCCATGTCATTACTGTGCTTAAATATTGTTGGCCTTAATGTTGTTCATTTGACTAAAATCACTGATTCTATGTATTGTTTTTCAATGTGTGTCCCTATTGCGGTATACTTTTACTTTGCATTCTAGTGTTGATCTGTTGAAGCGTATATTTGACTTAATAAATCTTATACTATTATTTTCTAGTGATTCGACCTTGTAATATACTTATTGACTTGGCCGATTCATGCATTGTTTTTATGGCTCAATAAATCAATTTGATTTGACCTTTCTTCCATTTTTTCCCCGATTAGGCTACATCTTTCACGTTCTATAGTCAAATTTCGCTAGAAATAGTCACTCTTGTTTATCATCCTTTCAAAATGATATAGTTAGCCAATGTATGGAAATTAAATGTCAGTCTCTATTTTCAAATAGATAAGTCTGTGTATGTGGCTCTTGCTGCGATTTCATGTGAGCATAAAATAGCAGAGATTTTCTGACGAGAAAAAGCTCCACAATGTTAAAAATGTGCGAGAAATTTCCGGGAATCCACAATTAGAGCGATTTGTAACTGTCGTATATCTGCAAATGAAAGAGCATTTTTGTTGAATCTGTAAGTGCCGTTTCTTCCTAGAAGTAACGTTTTGAATATGGATCTCACGCTTCAATGCTATTGGAGTTGATATTCGGTGAAACCTTTTGTTACGGGTTCTATCTCTAACTTTAAATAAACACTCGAACTTTATCGACACAAATTACGGACAACTCGCACTAATAAGTGATGTCATACAAAAGAAATCAATCAGGAACAGATGAATAGATAATGTTCAGCTAATAAAACATTTGTAATATTACTGTACAAAAATCAGTCATTAAATGTTAAAAGGCCGAACAAATATTAAATAACTGTTCAATAAACTGTCCAATAATTCAAGGAAAAGCGTCTAAAACATAACAGTTGAAACACTTCAAACACTTACGAGTAACTGTATAAACTGTCCAAAAAGCTTGAATAATAATCTGGCACAATATACTACGTTTACCACTTAACACATTGACCGTTAATATAACACAGTTTGTATTGACGCTCACTGATAATCCGGTTTGTATGAGTGGAAACTGTCACTTTATCACATTAACGTTCGAATCACAACTGACTGACTTTTACGAGAGCTTCTGATTTAAATACATTTCTTACATTCCAGAAATGACTAGGCGGCTCTCCATTATTCTATCAAATTCTAAAGTGAACAGATAAGGATTCTCCCATTTTCGATTCCATTCTATAAAGTTCTAAGTAAACATTTTAAAGGTGTCACAGATAAACTACAAGGCGAGAGGAGTAAGAGCAAACAAAACACGCTGCTTATCGCTATCAGAAGACGTATTGACACAGCAGTAATAAGTTCTTCCCTCTTTCTTGCCTTGTCCATAACACTTTATTCATCCGTTGTCAGGAATAAACTTCAAAAACGTGCTAAAAGTGACGTCGACTTTCATGATATCTGATTAAAATCGGATGTTCTGTTACCTTTAATTGAAAATTTCAGCCAGTTTTGATAAACAATTTCAATCACGCCTCCACTAAATCAAGCTCCATAGGCACCTAGCTACATAATTAAGTAGCACTGCATTATGATGGAATGACAATCATTTTGACTAGACTTGTGAGGCTAATGAAAACGGATCAGATAGAACCACAAACAAATTTAAAAGAGAAGTGATTATCTTTTAAAGAGAACCTCTATTCCGCCCCTGAGACTGGTCAGGGTATAGTTATCTAATACTTCTCTGATTTAAAAAAATGTTTCAAGATTTAAGGTTTGATTACATCAATGATGATTTGACAATCAATTCTGTCATTAAATATGATAGTATGGCTTTAGCAATAACCTTTGTTTTTCCAATGTCAATTTGTCAATCTGATTTATTATCAAGTCGCTCTCCGTGATTACATATCCAGAAGGTGTCAAGCTCACCAATTTGTCAAAATAATGGATAAATTGTTCTCACGGCGATTGGTGTCACTTCTGCTAACCACTTGTTACTCAAGAAACTTATAAAAGGACATTACGATCAATAGTTTGAAGAAATACAATACATTCAAACATCAATCATCTCTCTTCGCAAATTACAGCCAGAAAAATTCTCCTAATTTATTCAGAAAAAATATTGAACTGATGTAAATGATTCATTGGTTGTCCAACTTGATGAGACTGGTCGCAAGCGGCCTTGAACATCTTGTAATAGGCGAGCAACACGCTTACATCAATACTATCAATCTGATCTGATTGATTGCATAATAACTAGATCTCATTACCATACAATTATCATTTGCCATTTGATAGACAAAAAAAAAAAAAAAAAAAAAACAATTAAGACTTAGTGACTTAGTCTTTATTTCAATTTTCAGAAGCGGTAACTTCAGAAGATTTTTTCAACGAGCAGGAAGAAGAAGGAAAAGAAGAAGAGGAGGAGAAGGAGGAAAATTGATTTCGATAGGGTGCTTTTGATGGTACGAATACAGGAAGAGTTCTCCAGCTGATGGATTGAAAAATAATAAGTAGTTTTTATTCATCCAGAATTGATGTAAAAATTTCATTATATAGACTAATATAATTTAAAAAAATACATTCTGATGAAAATAAAAATATTCTCAAATCTAGAAAAAGCGGAATCAATATCAACATCACTATAAACCAGCCAGTCCTCCGTCTCAAGCAACACATTTAACATGGTATAATTAATTTCAGAAGTCTGGAGACCCTTGTATCATTATTAATCTTTTTACAAGGTACTGAAACACAAACTGCTCTGTGATCGATCAGGCCCGCATCGATCACAGCTGATAACACATTAGAACAATATGTGATCTATGCAAGATGAACTAATACTTGTCACTCTTGTATCAATATTAATCAAGGAATCCAAGCTATCAACGCCAAGATTTTAAAATATTTATCTACATTAGTATCTACCAAGTTTGTATTGATATTGAAGATAATAAGCAAATAACTACTTCTTGCTTTAAAACACCAATAAACCTACCAAATGAATAAAAAAAACCTGACATTTATTTGCAACCATATGCCATCGATAAATACCATTCAAAGAAAATGTACATTTTTCATAACTACAACTGAGCATATTGTCAGCCCCTTCAACCACATTATCTAATAACATACATTGAAAAGCTTCCTTATAAAAAACTACAAGACCACCACAAGAGAATCACAAGAGTTGTCATCACAAGAGAATTTAGATTCATGACCTGGTATACTAAGCAAATCTGCATTAAAATCGGCTCTAATCCATGCCTCCGAGTAAACGAGACATCGTTTTATTCATAATATATAATACATCAAAGTTCTTTATTATACTCTGAATGTTCTTATACTCGACGTTTTGCATTTCGTGGCAATGCGTAGCTAACTTAAAAATGGACAAAAAATTGTTGAAAATGTTCCTATCATAATAACTATATTACCCTGATCAACTGATCAGGGAAATATCATCAGGTAATATTTGGTAATTATATCATCATTGATATAAATAATATTGATATATAACATTGATTTGAATGTAAATAATTTGAATGAAGAAAAAACCAACAATTTAAACGTACGCACAGTATATAGAAGGCTGAGAAAATGGAAGAGAATCAAATAATAGTGATTCAAGCAGCATTATAATTTCTAATGTTTTCCGGTCATTCCATCAAAGTAAGTGATAATAGTTTTAAACTATGTATAGCTTCCTTGAGCTTACACATCATGAACTGTATTGTGGATAGTGAATTCTGTAGTTACTGTAAACAGGCTATTCATTAACTTTTTGTTGTGAATTCAACGACTTGAAGTCAGTTTTATATTGTGAATACATAATAATTTACTCACATTCAGCCAAACGTTTTCGAGGTATTGAATCTCATCCTAGATCGGCCGATCTGCCTTGAAGATGAGATTCAATACCTCGAAAACGTTATGTCGAATGTGAGTACATTTATTTATATATTCACAATATAAAACTGACTGCAGGTCGTTAAATTCATGACAAAAAGTTAATACTAACAACGCAGATCGTCATGGAACAAGAAATCCAAGATTATTTATTGTATCGGAAATATTAGAACGAGTGATTTAAATATTTAAACTGGAAAAAGCAGCTGACTGTGTTAAAAATCAGGTTACAGCATGGTTTATGAGTGCTGCACGTCAAGTTAAACCTGTGGTAAAAATGTGGCTGGTGGGTGATGGGTGGATGAGGGAGTGAGAGAGTCGCCCAATGTAGGGAGAAATGTTCGATCTCTGATATAGGACAGACCTTTGACAGATGGCTTCAGCACACTCTATCTATCTGAAAGCCATTTGTCTCGTTCAGAATTCAGAGTTCCTGCGAGAGAATTGATTTTCTCGTATTGAATAACATCAAAATATGGAATAGATTATATTCCTTTCTATAGAGCTCTTATAAGGGTGCATTTGATTTTCATGGTGAGTTTTCTTCAGACAAATCACTCTTATTCTGGATGATTAATTAATAAGTAGAAGGATCTAGACTTTTAAAGAACGAAGAAGAGCAAGTAAGTTCCAGTGTATTTACAGTTTTAAGAATTAAATTTTTCTGAGTTCAATAATTATTCTAATGTCTAATCTATTAGAGCTTCAGAATTTGTTTTGGCGGGCTTGACGTACTGATTAAACTCTATTGGCTCAGCGAAGAAAGCAATCGCATCCTGCCTTGCAGCTCGTTTGCGTAGTCTGCTCCGTGGACTAAAATAACGGAAGATGTCTGAAGAGTTACCCACAGCTGGATTGATCAACTGGGTTAATAGTGTTAATACTTATTTATATTCAAACAGTAGACCTGCGCGTACACCTACACTCTCCAGTAAAAAGCTACATCGAAGATTGAATAGACTCAATAAATGAATGAACCACACCATGACCTTCTCTAGTATCTCAAGTTGGCCATGACCACACTCCACACATGTTTAACCTGAAGCTCATAATTTGTTGACCAAATCTCAGAAACTCTTTTCAGATCTTATATTTGATTTAACATTAAAATCTCACAATACATTTCTTGGGAAACCGTAACTTTTCCCTCAGAATGGGGAGAAACCAAAACCTTTTTAGATATTGATCTAAATTATGCCATAAACCTTGTACGATTTTATTCATTTCTGTTTCCTCCATCCACGACTAGAAATTTAAAAATTTTCTTGTAGGCTACCTTTTGAATATAAAAATACAGTAGCCTAATCGCATTGTTTTATGATGTATCACTATGAACCTTCCAGCGAATCATATTACATCATGAAGCTCATTCTCGATTTCCTGTATAATCAATCATTGTGCACTTCGTAGACTGTGGACTAGGCTATAATTTAATAGATTCAATCAGCTCTAATTTTCGTAAATTTAAACGAGTGAAGAATTATTATCGATAAATGGAGCATAGGCCTAATCATGTAATGTGACTAGAAGTTGTATTCGTAAATTTATAAAATAGAACATACTCTTATACTCTTATATTGTTGGATTCGTAGTCAAATAATCATCTCACTGACCAAAATATCTTGAATAGGAGCAAATAGATTTACACAATACAAACAAATTGGAGTTATCAAATAAAAGCTCACTGACAATGATATCTATTTGTTCTATGATCGAGTGAACTTCTATCGACCCCATTTTGAATGAAGACTGCCTCATTGAATTATGAGAATCATCTCAGTCTTCTGCAACTCGAATGCTTGTCGAAAGAAGTTTTAAGTGGACTTCGGTAAGATAACTAGAAAGTATACGAAATAAAGTTTTAATGGAGTTTCACTTTTATAAAACTGTTGGTGATTTTCTTGTCATTACTGTCATTGTTCATGTCAGTTCCATCCAGCTGTTATGGCACATTATCTGAAATAATGAACTTATTGTGAAGTCTCTCAAACAATGGCGTATGATGAGTTGTGGAGAAACGTCAGATACACGAAGCGATGATGAGGAGAATGTTAAAAGCTCAGAAACAGATGGGCATGCATGAAAATTGAAAATTTAATTTGTAGTTTGGAACAAAATCTGCATTTCAAATCTTTCTATTGATAATAAAATTGTATCCATGCTGTAACACATAACTGCACTTATAATTTGGTGGTGAGGATAAACTCAGCATTGATTTGTTAGTTACATTAATGATGTGTTGATTATATAAGGGTTATTTTAGGGGCGAACGCAACATTTTTTTTAACGGGAGAGTTTTGGTTCCGATAGATCAGGTTTGAATCTCTGTTGAAAATAGTAATATCTAAAATGAAGTATTTAACAAAAACGATGTTTTTAATAAGATATTAACAAAGTATTTCATGAGATTTAAGCAGCCGCAGTGATGAAATTAGTTAGGGTATCTCTGACTAGCTGCTATTCCTGCGGTCACAGATTGGATTTCCGCTCAGCCTGGTATTTTTCGTATCATCATTCACCTCATTACTCACGTTCAAGTCTTGAACTCATGTGGACATCAACAGCAGTGGAAAATTACTGTGGCTACATTTGAAATCTTGTAAATAAAACTGCTATAATATCTCTTTGATATTCTATACTAGCTTCTCCTGTAAATGAGATTTCTGTTGATTACAGGATATTTTCAATTTCACAGTAGTGTGAAATAGTATGGTTGATCTACTTATTGGCCTAACCTTGAATTGATAAGTTGTACAAATATATAAATCTATTTATTTATCAAAAGAGAGTCCTAACAAAAGTCAAAGTACGATGCCAGTGACTAGGACGGTTCAATAATGATTATCTGGTTTCTTCTGGAGCTCTAGGTCAAAGGGTAAGTATTATCTTATCGATTTAACCAGCTGATAACTTAACTCAAGTGATATGGCCGGCGGCTGAGGAGGAGGACATAAATAAATGATTGCAAAGAGAGTTTTCTTTTTTCAACTACCCTGATCGCTTCTATTTATAGACAGACATTGTGACAAAAATATTTCACTGTCACCGGCGAACAGGCTATTTATATTTATGAATCCTAATTGTGACAGTTGGCTCTAATTTGTTACGACATTGGCAATTTAATGATCAATTCGTGATCGTGTGCTAATGTTTGATAGAACACTGTGCATTGAATAAAATCAGTAGCATCAAATTTAATTGATTGAGCTACTAATAATATTGTATGTAATCAATGCCTAACGTGAGAATATTTTGAAACTATGAACACAGTATTAGAATAATTGTATTTGAACATGATTTTATGGATGCAGAACATAACTTTGACTAACTTATTTGTTAGATCTGAGCTTTTTCTTAGGATGTCTGGATCTCTATAAAAGCGTGACAATCGTTCAAATAGTCTGATATATTCAACAATACCTAATAATATGTGAATGTGCTCGATTATTCATATTCATGTGCTTGATCAAGGGCGGGGAGTGTCATGAGAGTAATGATACCCTCAAATCGGAACTCTACTTGGAAAGGGGTTGGAACGAGAGAAACTCACAAAGAAAGGAAGATGAAGGGTAAAAAGAAGAAAACTAGAAGAAGGTAGAAAAGAACAGAAAAGAAGAACGAGGAGGGAGGAAAAGAAAAGAACAAGAAAAGGAGAAGGAAATGGGGATCAGAAAAAGGAATTATAGAAGGAAAAAAGAAGGAGGAGGAGAAAAAGAAGAAGAAGAAGAAGAAAGAAAAAAGGCAAAAGAAGACGAAGAAGAAGAAGAAGAAAGAAAAAAGGAAGAAGAAACGTGTCATTATGAAGACGACTTCTTAGCATCAGAATATTTGAATAAAGGAATCATTCGGTCTTGGAGCAACTAATTTCAGTGAAGTCAACCCGTGAGTCAATTAGAAAAAACAAATGAAAATGAAAATATCGGACCATTTCGTGTGCTATCCAGTATTCATGTGACTAAAGGAAACGGTATTCAGGCCAGATTATGCACGATGGCATTGGAGACTGAACTAACTTGATAACAAGTTGGCTAGCCGTTGAAGAAGAACATTTTTGGTGACAAGCCAAGGTAGAAACAAAAAGTCATTCCAGTGCATTCTGGGTGTGGGGAAATTTAAATCTACTCGTAATTTGGAGCTGTTCTCCAGCATGGACAGATTCGGAAAGAGGAAATGACCCAACTCTTCACCAAGCACAAGATAAAATCAATATTGGAAGAATCTCATCTGCAGGTCTCTTTCATGATGAAGAGCTACCTGATAGTCTCGGTATTAACAGTATTGATTTCTGCCGAGAGTCGTATGGTCGAGAGTCGAAAGGCCGGTATAGAGTTCTCCAGTCATTCGTTGACTATTGATCCAAGTACTCGAATTGAACTATCTGTATGAGCTATCGTTATCGATTACAAGATGTAATAGTAAAATGAGAAACATGTAAAATCGTAGTTTTATTTTCATCTAATCTAGAATTTAATTTTTTATAAAGATAGGTCTTTGTATGATTGTTCATGTACTATTCTCGCCTTCTGGATCTGTTAATTCATACTCCAATACACAAGCTGTGTTTATTAAATGTACAATAATAGTAATAAATAGTAATAGTAACAATAAAGTACGGTAATGCAGTTTAATAATTCATGGAGATAAACGAAAGTATTGTAGAAACAAGCAGCCTAGATGAAAATTTCAGTATTACTCTAGTAGTAGATAACACTGATAGGTAGTAGACAGTAAATACAAGTTAGTACTGTTAGTGGACCGTACAAATAATCCTGAAAGAAGAATCAACTGTACAAATGGTCGTGTGTTCATGTTCATTGAATATGTGAGTGAATCTGTTATTTCTAGAAATATAAATAAATGGTTACTTTTGATGTGTATTTGTGTGCTTAGCAGTTTTAATATATTTATAATATAATTTATTCAGTCGTGAATAATTAAATATTAACAATAATAAATTTCCACCAGTTCTCGAATGTATCATAGACATTTTGTCGAGCATTATTATTTTAAAATGTAGTATGTAGTAACATTATAAACTTACCTTTATCACAATCGATCACTATTCAGCTTCTCTTATTCATTTTGAGTTCGATGAAATTAGAGAACAAAGTAATAAAAATTGTAAAAAAGTGGTAATGAGTGATCTTCAACTATTTGTAATAGTAGTGTACAAAAACCGTCGCTTTTCCATGATAAGTCATAGAATAAAGGTAATCAGTTCGCATGATAGAATGTGGTCACTATCACTATTTAATGTACTCTATTTAAAATTTATTTTTAAATTCTGATTTTTTTCTGGCTTACTTTCGATTCCAAAGAAAGATAGCTGCTCAATTGGATTCAAAATAGCGTGATGACGTCAATTATTATTGACGCTAAAGAACCGATAGTGAAATGCCAATTTGTTGATGATTTTTCACGCACACCACTCTGAGTAGATACGGAAATCATCAATACTCCAAACGTTAAACAGATGACTACGGAGTTTATGTTTTCCTAGCTTCAATGCGTTAAATCAGTTCCTTCTCAATTCGGTTTCAATAAGAGCCACTTGTATCACTTATTACCAAAAAGCAGCTCTAGGAAATAATTTATTGATTGATTATAATTAACAATTTATTCTTTAATTTCTTTTATTATTACTTTTGATTTAACACCACTAGAAATGGTGTACCAATTTAAAAAAGAAAAAATATACGAAATAGATTTTTTATCTCTCTTTACCTGCATGAGTATTATACATTGTACTACAAGGAAGATTAATTTTCAATCCCCTCTCAGTTGATTCGTGTCTGACTGAAGGTAGCACAAAAAATAGTTCTGTGTCGTTCTTTCCATAAATATATTGATAGAAAGTGAAGCTTTGAACCAATAGAAAGAATATCTATTAACGAATACAAATACAATGCAAGCTCTTAAAAAGTATTACAATAATCATGAGCATGACTTACGAGCCGCAGCTGAAACAATAATTATTGTTCATTTTTGATTCAATGTAGATAGACATAAATGGATAGATGTAGGCCTGATACTCTTTCATATGAGATTGATTGATAATTATGAGACTTTTGCTTAACTCATGATAGGACACAGAAATGGTAGGTCTGGATCGGGGTAATCGAGCCCGATATAGTCTTTTAAGCAGCAGTCAAGTGCGCTAACAGCTTTGATGGTCATCATGTTCTATGCATTCTCTCTAGTGTACTTCCACACGAGGAAAATATTTCCGAGTATGAGAGATTATATATATAATACAGTAAACAAATGCTGAACAGGACTCACTACAAAACTGAGTTTTAGAACAATTTATAGACTAAGATAGAACGAAACAAAACTCAGATCATCATTCTACATAATCTGACCCGTTACAATTCGGAGGCTCCGCAAAATGTAGGTAATTCATCAACAACCTTCATAGAGTTTCATGGAGAGACTTTGGTATATTATCCCGGTAAGTTTATGACAGCTATTAAGCTGCAACAAAAAAGCGTGCTGACAGCAATCGCAGCTGTGATGTTGTTCAATGTACCGTCGAGAGACGAAATCCCTCCGTCAGCGTCCACCCCTATCAACAAGTCTGAAGCACGAGATTATTGATGTTGTGCAGTAGCGCTCTGAGCGCTCACTGGACGAAGCATCCACCACACCAATGTTTCAAACTTGCTTCCTCATTTGTGTAATTTCCGTTGTCTGAGCGAGCTGCTCCAAATAGTACTAAACGACATTTGATAACTTATTACTTATTCCTTCTAGTAATTCCTTCAAGTCTGTTCAAGTAGAGTAGATGGTGCAATGAATTTGATTAATACAAGGAAACATTCGGAGTTTTAACATTGAAAGGTGATGAACACTATTTCAAGAGTGTGGATATCTCATACAGCAGACTCTCTCATAGTCTTCTAGTTTGGTGTTTCCCAATTAGTCCAGTCAACCTGTGTTTTTAGGTGGAAAAAAATAGTATAAGGCTATTTTTTTCCCCATTGACTACTACCATTTAGACAAGTGTTTAGCCAAAATTCCCCACCCATACCCCCCTGCTTCCCCACCCCTGTGCACCCCAAACATGAAAAGTGCAAGGGTTTCGTAAATCGCGTCCATCTCGATTACTAAACAACATATCAGATTGATTTTTTATTCTTTGCTATAAAATTTTCTACAATCAATGCTCTGTTTACTTTCGTCATAACTTTTACCATTTGTTTGTAACTCGTATGAAAAGGTAAAATTTGTATATTTTTTGGCACGTAATATTACTTTTTGACACAGAACTTCTTACGCCGATATTTTATGGAAAAATGTTACACAAAAAAGGTGTAGCTCGTATTATTACCTTTAAAATGATATAAAATAGTACTTACTTTGTTGGAGATCCAGCAAGATTCAGCCGGTGTAATGCAGACTGCGTACCGGTACTCTGTTATAGTTCGGTCGAGGTGGGGCCATCAGGCGTTGCTAGGCAAAAATTGTTGTATAGTGAGAGTGTTTTTTTTTTATTTAAGGTACACTATCCCATTTTCTATAAAAAAGAATTATTTTCTCAGTAAAAAATAAATTGATGTTGACCATTTCCGATTTACTAAACTTCCATGACAAGTTTTTCATTTTCCTCGACTTCAACCAAAGTTACATTGGTGCATGATTCCCCACATCTCCCGCACATTAATTTCTGTGCAATCAAGTGATGCTTTGAATTTTCGCAAGCCAAAATTGCAACCCGATATGTTGTTTAGTAATCGAGATGGACGCGATCTACGAAACCCTTACACTTTTCATTTTTGGGAGTCACAGAAGGGGGTAGCAAGGGTGGCAAGGGCGGGGACTTTTGGCTAAACACTTGTCTAAATGTTAGTAATCGATGAGGGAAAAATTAGCTTTATACTATTTTTTTCCTTCAACTAGTGTTCTACAACACAGGTTGACTGGACTAAATGACTGAAAGACTAACGAGGTACTTGAACCTCTATTATTCCGTAGACTTATAATATTGGTCTGAAGATAAATATTATTCTGGAAACAAGAAAATGGACCTGTTTTAATGAACTGGTGTGTACAGCTTTTAGGTTCACATCATATTCTAGCATGTAATATTGAACTTCTTGAACTAGATATGAATTTTTCACTGATAAAGGTTGACCTGTTAGCCATTCAACGAGAAAAGGTTAATAACGACAGAAAAAAATGCAATGACTGAACATTCTGTCAGCTTCTTATCATCATGAATGAGCTGAAATAATCACATGGAATGCGTTCTACTGTTATGTTTATAGATTTTTATGTTTCACTATATCAAAATCATTCTAACTAGATGTTTGTATATGGATATTCTAATTTGTGGTGTTTGGTATAACTTTTCTGTTAAACTAGAACAATAAATATTGTTGTGTTTTTGAATTATTTTTTACAGCATGAGTTATTGGAGTTCTATTTTATTGACATTAATACATAGATATTATGAATAATAAAAATTTATATTGTAAGAAGATTACAGTTTTCTTCACCTTTCTTTTTAAGCTTTCTTATTGTTCTCAATTTCTGATTCTTTCATCCTTCTTCTTTTTTATCATCGTAATCAACTTCATTTCTCTCCTTGTCTTATGTGTAGAAACTCACCTTCGAACTACCGGTGAAGACTGCAACCCCTCCTTAAAATTCTCCATTGAAACCTACTAGATTTCTGTCAAAGTTGCTGTCTTATATCATCATTATGCATTCAGCATTCAACTACCTCTTGCTAGTGAAATATTACTGAAAGTGACAGTGCAAAAAAAGCGCAAAGTTCATAAAAAAGAAATGGAACATTTAGACCGCCATCCTATTGTACTCTGCAAACTGTCACTGTCTGCATGCCCTATAGACTGTCATTTTTCCTGCCCTGTAAGAAACTAGCTTCATGGTACACACGATCCCCATAGCACAAACATGTCCCATTAATCATGAAGCGTGTATGTTCCCATTGTGCTCATTGATATCGATCGTAGAAACGTTAAAGTTGAAGACGCGCCCGTATAATAGTGTTAAACAGGTCTCTATTCATTCACGGTGTGATTCAGGACATCCTGGCAGTAGTTGCAAGTTTGTCGCCGTTCAACTATCACGCGCTACTTAGGTTCTTCTTCCGAGTGCATCCAAGTCTATTTCTGTGTTTCAGCGTAAGCTCTCGTGCAGCGTCTCCTCTCGTCTTGTATGCTCCGTGTGTGGTCGGTCTTCTCAGATAGATGAATGCAAACTATAGCATTTTACTTTTAACTCATTGGTTGTTGATACCGACATGGAAGTGATAGCCGCGAGCCGTAGCAGGTATCTGTTCAATCAGATAGATAAGCTGCGTTCTCGTAGGTCCTGTTCGTAACGGTGACCGATTAGATTGGCCAGCAAAAAAGACACTGTTCTCTGCTGAAAATCACTTCCCGGTGGTTCGGAACCCACCTAAAACTGTAGGTCCAACTCATAAATCACCATCATCCAACTCATTACCCACGCACAGGTCTCAGACCTATGTGGGCTTCATCCTCAAAAAACAAAACAAAACAAACATAATTCGGGCAAGATATGCTAGCCTATTTATTATTATTTTTTGGTTCATTGATAACCATAATTTATTGATAGTGAGTGATGAGCTGCGGGATATAAGTCTATTCTCTTTTACACAGCGTTATTCCAATTTCAGTGAGATTAAATGAAGGTCACAGAAAAGGTGTTCTTACAGAAACGCCATCCACCGTTTACCCAAAAACAGCGTTTGTATATGCTTATTCACCTCATTTTTTCATCCAATATTATCCCCCGGTATTTAAAATGATCGACTTTTTCAATCGCCTGACAACAACAATTTAAGTCTTTTACACAGTTAGGTTCATGGTAAATTAAATTGAAGTCGAAATCAAATGGACTGGCATAGTTCATATATTATTTTGTCTTTGCAACATTGATTTCCATCTTGTTCTTCATACACCTAATACTGAGCAACCCAAGTTCCTGCATTACCTCAACATAGAAATTTTGGGGATTTTTACTGGAGTAAAAGATACCAATATCATCGGCAAATGCAGAAACATTACTTTTGAAGTTCTGCATTGGAAGACCTTCCAATATTGTAACCAAATATTGATAAGCACCAAGAATAAAGTCGCCGATAGTACAGATCCCTGGGCACACCCATTCTTTCGACAAGTGTTTTACCCAAATGCTCACCAATGCCTACCTGTTGCTTTCGACCTATTAAGAAACTCCGGAACCAATTCAGCGCTTCACCTCTAATTCCCATATGTTCCAATTTTTTGCAACATAATTTGATGATCAACCAGGTCAAAAGCTTTTTTAAAATCTAGGAACAATCCAGTAGTTTTTAGTTTATTATTAACATTTTTATAAATACCATTCGTCACTTTGATCAATGCATCTTCAGTTGATTTATCTTTTTGAAAACCATACTGTTTGTTACTTATAAAATTCATTTTCTCCAAGAAGCTTGTTAATCTTAATTTCATTATCTTTTCTATTATTTTTGAAAAAACTGACAGCAAACTAATCGGTTTAATGTTATCTAGTTTCATTGAATTCTGCTTTTTAAAGATGGGTATGACAACACACAATTTGAGATTGTCAGGAAAATTCCTTTTTCAAAACTAAATTTTTTTAAATGGACTAGAAGTGGTGCAATAGAATTACAGATATGTTTTTTTTCTGGTACTGAAGTTATCACAACCAGATGATGTTTTCGATTTCAAACTCTTAATTATATGGAGTACCTCAGGAACTGAGGTAGGGAATAGATAAAAAGAATGGATATCATTTTCAACTGGGCCGTTATCTTGCGCTGATAAACTTGAAGCAGGTGCAATGTTATTTGGTTTGATTGTGATTAAGAATTGATTTATTTCTCTCGCTACGTCTTGTGACTTTGAAATAATTGTACCATCAGCAAGCTCAATTTGTTCAATCCCTTTACTCTTATGTTCTCCAGTTAAATTTCATTTAAGGCAAGGTAGAATAATTCATTTGAATAAAAAATAAATTGTTCTTGACTTCTTGAATTGAAGCAGCGTCATCTTTGGAAAGTGCAGCAATGCATATAATTTATAGTGTTGTGGAAGAATGAACAGTGATTTTCGGTGTTAACTGCTCGTGTCAACAAGTCTTCTGGTCTAAGCAATTAATTATTCTTCTTCTGTACTCTCTTCGCATTGTAGCTTATTTTTGACACTTTTATGGTATTTACTTAGAAATTTGTAGAATATTTAATTAGAATCTTATGGGAATTTATCAAATATTTTAGAACGTCTTATCTCTTTGTTTAGAATTCCATAGAATATTTTAGAAAAATCTCCATCTTTCTAGTTCAAATAAAAACCTATTTAAAGCGAGCGCGTAGGTAAAAGTTAGTTCAGTAGTTGTTCTACATTGATAATAAGTGGCAGTGTACTGTGACAGTTCCCGTTTCCGTTAATACGAACAGTGCAATCCCGTTGGCGCTATTGCAAACTGTATTAATGAACTTTCATTGTCTGTAGTGTTAATCGCAGTATTTTGTGACAGATTATTATTCAGGCTTACTTGACAGTTTATATAGTGACAGTTCAACTATTGAGTATTAGACGCTTCTCCTTGAATTATTGAAAAGTTATTATTTAATCGGCCTTTTGACATTTAGTGATTGATTTTTGTACAGTAGTATAGCACAGGGGTTCTCAATCTTTTTTAACGTCCCCCTTGATGAAAAATTAAAATGTTGCGTACCCCCTTGTTAGGGGGGAATATAGGGGGGGGGGCGTTAAAATTGAAAACAATAATATTCAGAGACATATTTAAAACGCATTAAAAAGAATTAATAAGAGGGATGAACTTGCTTCTTTTTACATAGTTCCTCAATCCTCCCCGCGGCTTGCACTGCTGCCAAGCGGCACTTACTACTATCATTCTTATCTGTGATTTGATTGACAGTCATACATGACATAATGCATTAAATGTTTAGTTGTGAGTTTTCAGGATTGCAATTAATAACTTTTTAATTATTGTTGTGGTTATCCATTTTTCGTGAACTGCAGTAGAACTATTCATATGTATTATCTTGCTGTTGCAACCAAGCGCCGAAGAAGAACAACATAGTTCGAAACGCGTCCGCCGCGACTCAAAAAGGTCAGTTCTGCACAGCAAGATAATACATATGAATAACTTTTTAATGTTCTATCTTATACTGTGTTGAATAGATAAATATTCTATTCTACAAAATAGTGAGACAAACCTATTGCACCTGCTGGTTACAAGTAACTCGACCACACAAGTATTCCATTGGATTCCATTATGAAATTATAACCTACCGTGATTATGAAACGGGAAGAAATAAAAATTGTTTGGTTATTATTAACGCGCCCCGCGTACCCCCTGAAAATTTTTGCGTACCCCCAAAGGGTACGCGTACCACAGTTTGAGAACCCCTGGTATAGCAAAATCTTTATTAGCTGAACATTATCGATTTATCTGCTTCTGAATACATTATTTTGTGTAAGAAATAACTGAACAGTGTGAGTTGTGGATAATTTGTGTTAATAAAGTGCGAGTGATAAATTTAAGTGTTGCCAGCGTTATTTTTGAGATAAAACACGTAACAATATAATATAACTATCTATCTTTCTATATTCTATTTCATTTATTTGATGATGATTATTATTAAAACTACAACATAATCAAAGCAATACAAAAATCAGCAAACGAGAAGATCCGTGAACGATATCCAGCACAGGCAATTGGCACCGAACTTGGACGGCGAGTACTCAATTTTAAGTACTTCTTTGCACGTCAATACTAGAGACCCATCCCTCTTAGAGAAAAAATTACAAATAAAAAATTAAGATCGTATCTTTATCTAAGACTTTCACACTTTCAAAACTTTCCTACCCTAGAAGTGAAAAAAATTTTGGATTAGGGTCTGCATCAATGTCACATCTCAACTTTTTTGAAAAATCGTTGGATAAATTGGATAAAATATAAAAACTTAAAGAGTGCAGGAAATTTATGTTATTTTTGCATAGTTCGAACCACGAAATATCGTTTCTTGAATCTACCAAATTTGAAAATTTTCCATCAATATTCAGATAGTGATATGGCATTGAGAATGAAATTGTATGGATGAAAATTCAGCACGACTTGATTGATTTCTGACGTTTGACTCTTATGCGACTATCCAATTCCCCCACTCTTTTGGCTTCACTTCGATGAACGCAGCCTATGCCTATTACGACTCTATTTTATTCTATGCTCTGTGGTTTAGGCCTACTTAAAAAAGGCGAGAATGGTTGTTTTCGTACGATGTTCAGTTTGGACGTAAATTAGAAAAAGCTGAAAGAGCCAGAATTCCGGTGGTTTTGAGACATTCTGTAATACGCACTAGGCCTAGAGATAGATCAACTTTTTGGATTGAAATCACCTTAGAACCCAAAAAAATTGTTCGAAAAACTAATTATTTGCCGCGTTGGCCCTTTTTTGCCTCCCGTACTACTACAAAATATTGCACTTAGGTCTGGTAGTAACTGGACGAAGCATTGCAGAGCAAGATTCTGCAAGTGGGGAAGTAAACGCAACCTAGCGCTGAATATTAAAACTATCTTTACTCGTTCTGTTCAGTACTGACTTAAGAGAGTCTGTTTCTTTTTTTATAACGCATTATGAGTGTACTCTTTTAAAACTTGAAGTAATAAATACTGTATAATGTTGATAAACATATTATCACCAATAGCAAAAAACTGGAACACTCTTGAAAACAAATTATAAGTCAGTTCTTCTAATACATGTTTTCAATCATATTACAAACATTAGTTACAATCTGTAACCAAAGAACTATATAACATACAATATTACAACTATAGTTCTATGTCTGTCACTCAGGCCAAAGCCCCACTACATACACCAGGCCAAATTCAACACTTCCACTTCAGGGTTGTACGCCTAGCTACCCGCCCAACAGTAACAAAAAAATTCATGGCTTTTCGTACGCCCTACTAAAAGACGTCCTCTCTACTATACACTATCCACAAACTACTCTACAAATGTGAAAATGACCTATATTGTTGTATTCTGCATAAGCTACGATTAATTTGATGTAACTTCTTAGTTGGACATCATGATAATACTTTTTCGGCCTTGCAAACTTTTGCTTTTCAAAACGACAGTTGTTTGTGACAGGCAACTGAAGAACGTTCTGTCATAAACCACACAACAAATGTGCAAAGGACTCACATTGCCATTTTATACATGAACTGACGATCAATTTGGCATAGATTTCTTGCACATTAATAATAATAATAATAATAATAATACTAATAGAAATAATAATAATACAATAACAATAAATACAGTAATAATAATAATAAAAATAAAGTAATACTTTTGGCCTAGTAAAATTGATAGTTCTCACCACATTTCCATCGTAATTTCAAATTTGAATGTACCGTATTTCATAAAATGATTTAACTTATTGCCTTGATCTTCATAATCTGTAAATCAATTGAGTGAAACTTTATTGAAAAATATGATAATTATCAAGGTTGGTTTAGCCTCAGAAATTATGTAAATGAAATGATTGCAAATAGATATTTTTTCTGAATAAATAGATTTTTTATTGAAAATAGTTGCCAGGTATCAAGAGACAAATCTTTTTCACAATCAAATATTCATCAAAAGTCAAATTTTCAAAAGTCAATATTCATCAAATATTCAACAAAAGGGAGAACATGGAAAAAGTTTGAATTTGAATTTGAATTTATTTGAATTTGAATTTATTTATTGCCAAAAATCATACATAGGCCACATATGTAAAAAACAAACAGAAATAATAATAATATATATAAAAGAAAATATACCTAAGTTTCTTATGATCTATTGAAATAATTTTTGGCACTGCCAACATAAGATAACTTGTGTGTTGGCAGTGAGTCGCAGTCTATCACTCTTATATCACGTCCTATCAAAAGTAGGAAAATAAATAAACAGCTGTTACCACAATTCATTACAATATTAAGTACACCAATGATACATGAAAAAAAATATTCATAGATCAAATCGGTAAGGAATTTCAAAAAAACAAAAGTTATATGTGAAAAACTATAAAATACTCATGAAATAGAACTCATAATGATGCCACTAGCACTAGACTATCATACTTATGATACAACCAAACGTGCTCGCCTATCCAAAACATGGCACGGTTATATTACTGTGAAGAAAATTACTAGATGTTTTTTTATATTAATGTTCCTCAGAAACAAGGATTATTTCAGAGAATCTTAATTATTTATCAGTATTATAATGTCAATTTAAAATAAATATTTCTGTTAATCCATTCCTGTATATTTCTGTGTACTTTGCCGGTTATATTTTTGTTAATGAAATCTATTGGTATTTTATTGATTAAGCTATTACAATAGAACGGAAGTTGATGCCTGCATACCGTGAGCTTTAAGAGATGTGCGTTATACCTATTTGTATTATTTACTCGTATGTTGTAGGGGGTTGTGTGAGCGGTAAACAGATTTTGATGTTTATTTATGTAAAGAATTACCCTTTTCACGTAAGTCTGTCTTATAGTCGGAACATTCATTTCATAGAAAATTTCTCTACTTGGATAAAGTCGTGGTTTAAATAATATTTAATTGAGAAGTTTCAGAAAAAACATCAGTACCTATATAAAAAAGCGCACTCTCACAAAAAAGCATAATGAATATTATTCTTAAACAAAGCTATATAAAATTGACCGTCAATTTATTCAGATGACGACAATATAAGATACTTCAATATTTGTGGCCTATAATGGTAGTGAAAAGAGGTTTTATAATAGCGCGTCACCAAAACTCCACTTCTACCATATAATAATGGTTATAATACTGGTTGTTATAATGATAATAATAGTAATAGTAATTGTTATATTACTGGTGATATTGATGGAAATAATAATAGTAATAATAATTGTAATAAAATTGGGTAATAACAATGGAAGTATTTATTGTAATAAAAATGGTGATAATAATAGTAATAATAATGGTAATAAATGGTAGTTGGTCGGGCAGCGTCAGGTCACTATTCCTTGAATCTGGCCTGATATGTGGTGGGGCTTTGCTCAGGCTCAGGATTTGACTATAGTTTTGATTGCATGAAATTCATTCTTAAACAAAGAGTAGCATCCAGTACCAACTTTCTTTTCAAAGCATATATACTTAGATAAGCCTAGTAATACAATTGCAGCTAGCCCACAGACTCCATTATTTGTGACAGTTATTATAATCAAACCAAAATGGGGGTTCTTGGTCTCTCTTCTCTCTATGACATGATGTCTAATATCAGACAGTAAGGCCTAGCTGGAAGTCTCTTAAGCTATTTAACCAGAGGCATTGATTGCTTTTTATCAGAGAGAATAATGTTCTTTGACAAATATCAGCCTTTCTCTTATCCATCCCAGAAATAATAAATTAATGCTAATTGAAGAGTAATATTTTTATATGAGTATCTGAACAAATAGATTGATAATTGAGTGGGTGAGACAGCGCTCACTAATGATTTTAGTGACAATACAAGTACAAGTAGTGGTTGGATAAACTATTGACAAACATGAAAATAAGGTATAATATGTGTTCTAAAATTTTCTATTCAAGTTTTAATTATGAGAAAAATTCAGGCGAGAATTATCTTACCCGAGATGCAAGTTGCCTGCTGAGTTTGATGCTTGTGACACGAGGGATAAACTTCTGAACTCTAATTACATTTTTGCTGATGCCATAAGGAAGTACGGTGAACGTACTGATCTAAGCTCGGGGGTTCACAACATAAGCCCTGCTAGCCATTATTAACTGACATTAATTGAATTTTTAATAACGCTGGCTTCTGGGCCAAATTTGTCAAGTTTGACATTGAGGCTTAATTTGTTCATCATTCTACAATGTAAGATGTGTTTCAACCTTGTAATGAATCTCTGGACTCATAGCTAAACTCTAACACATAACATACCTCAACTCTTACCTGTCAATGAATCATTACTGAAGAATTCACGTCACAG
Source organism: Conomelus anceps (assembly GCA_948455865.1). Lineage (NCBI taxonomy): Eukaryota > Metazoa > Arthropoda > Insecta > Hemiptera > Delphacidae > Conomelus > Conomelus anceps. The sequence goes on along the minus strand of OX418218.1, from coordinate 51,517,309 downwards.
GTCACAGAGACTTGTTTCTCAATACTAATACTGTACAGCTAAATCTGTTACACCCGGACCTGTCACATTTGGACCTTCCCACATTCTGATAAGTAGGTATTATGGAACAAATTATCGATTTTTGTTTAAGCAAAAGTCACAAGTAATTTGTTTCACCCTTCTAATCGATGTACAGTACATTTCGCTGTATTTTAGTCCTAAGTAAAGTAAATTCGTATGGCTTTTCGTGGTGGGGAGACCCTTACGGGTAGTTCCACCTCGCCGCTTTTTTTAACGACTGCTTTTTTTTTATATGCAACCGGGACCGACGGCTTAACGTGTCCTCCGAAACATACGTTTAAAACGTTTAACAAAATCACTGAACAAAGACTAGCTACTTGAGGTTTTTTATAGCTACCTTAGATCTAGTGATATCAGGATTTTCCATATCCGCCACATTGATCCGGTTGTGACAGATTTTACTGTTTATGTTGAGTTGATTTGAGAAACTTGTTTCATAAGATGGTAATAAATCAATAATTGTAATATTCTTGGATTATTTCCACAATTGATTCCTACAATACTATATATACTGTATATTATTAGCTCTCACTGTACGGTTTCATATATATATATCAAATTTTGCGTTCTTCTTTTTACCCTTCGTTATCTACTGCAATAAGGTCGGTACAGTGAGAGCGTTCCCTTTGAATTGACCATGAGATATTTCATTCCGATATTTTGTTTAATATTGGGCTGAGTATTGGGCCGAACCTTGCAAAACTTGGATGGGACCACCACTGAGTGATGCCCGTTCATTAAAAAAAATTATCAAAATTGTTTCAATAGTGTTCGGATAATTGATGTATAAACATAGAAAACAGGTCGAATTGAGAACCTCTTCCTGTTTGGAAGTCGGTTAAAAAGAGATTATGTTGAGAAATAAAAAATATTTGCCTAAAAAAAATGGGTTTTAAATTTTTTTTCCAAGGACTTATTGAACGAACCTCGTACTACTAACGGAGAATGGACTATGCATGTCTACAAAACTTATTAACTTACATAATCTTAAAAGAAACAATAGGATAGTATTGGCCCATGATAGTACTTATAACTCGATTATGAAAAGAGAATAATTTTTTAGAAATATTTTTCACTTTCAATGTCACTTCATTCAATTATTTCATCACATAAAAAATAAGGAATAGGCTTTTAAGGATCTCGAAATCTGAGCTATAAAGATTGAAGAATAGGCCGAACTTAACAGAATACTCGAGAACTTTCCCTTTCTTCGATTAGTCACGCACTACTCCATTTTGAAAAGATCGATGTGCGTGTACACTTCAAAGCTTGTCAAAATATGGCAACATTTTCCTGATGTAGTTAATATTTTTGGGTTCAAGCGATCAGAGCTATTTCCTTATAGGTACAAGGAGGTGCAGGCGATTGTTAGTTGTTTCATAGGAAGAGCATTTGAGATTTTCTGTACCCACAAACTTTGCGGGATACTTACAAAAGTGAGGTTTATGTAATATACTCTATACTCATAATATACTTTCAGAGAATTTAAGTGTATTTTAGATACAAGGTTACAGTTCAACTCAAACCCAACTGCGTACAACAAAGAACCGAAAAATAAATCATACTTCCAGTTACCGTAATATAAATCTCAGTGTTGTCATAATCTTCTAAATCTCTACGGCTGAAAACAAAATTCTAGTGGAAAACGTTTATTACAAGAGATTGAGATATTGTTACAAAAACTGAAAATCAGTTTGTAGTTGACGAGGTCTTCAATAATGAGTGATTCCTACGACAACCCTATAATTTCCATCGACTTGGAAATTAGTCAGAAGAGACGTGACAAAGAAATGCAGGATAAAGTGCAGGAATGGCTGGAAGCACTGCAAATGAAAATAGAAGCGACAATCGTCTGCGAAGGAGCGACATCGCGACGCGATAATGCAGTGATGAAGAAACCGATTCGTCATCAGTGTCCTGGCACATTCAAAATGCCACTGCAGGACTCCATGAACATTCACAGGTGAGTTGAGAGTGAACTAATCAGTTTTAGAAATGTTTTTTTTAGAATTGTATACATCACAGTTTACTGAAGAAAAATGCGAATACTTAGAATATGAAACCATGAACTTCTAGGAAAAGTTCTTCGATTAATCTTAACTTATGTATAACTAATAATAACTGACACTGGATTTCTTGAAAGAGATTGATTTTTTTGTTTTAATAATAAATTATAAGGAATGCATTTTGGATCTGGTATGGTTTGAAATAAATAATAATCTATTGATTAAAATTTCCGTCAAAAGAAAATAATTAAAACCTGAAGTTCGGTACTGTACAATAAATGATTACTTTTATATTTCAATTTTTATTGAACCTCTAAAAACCAGGTAAGGGGCGATTCCAGAAATTGATTCCAGGGTGGTGGAAGGTTGCTTATATTAGGTATAAGAAAATGTTTCATTTGATAGGGTTTATCACCTCAGAAGGTACTTAACCCCGTAAAAGGCACAAATACATTTTTTTCTGTGTTTATTGAGAATTTAGCTTTTCGGAGGTCAAGTCTCAATGATTAAATTTAATAACAGGTGAGAAGGGGTTGGGTGATACCTACTACTGTATAAGCCGATTGCCCAGCAGTCAATAGAAGATTTGATGTTCGATAAAAAACGATATGATATGATTGTATATCCTTCTCAACTTTGAATTACATCATAATGATCACATTCACGGTAAAATGGCCTGAAATAGCATTTTCCTGTGCCGCAATATGATGTAATATGCAACCCCTTAACTTGGGAAGCCCTTGATGAGTTTGCGGTTGGTTTTACAAAATATTACACATTTTTTGTATTTATACAGAGCATTTTGTTAGCTACAACTTTGATTAGAACAAATAAATTAATTTGATTCATCGTTCTTGATTTATAAATAAAAAATTGGAAAATTGTACCATTTTGAGCGTTGGGTTTGTGGGTAAGGGGTTTATAAAAGTGCAATTTTTCAGTTTTTTATTTATAAATCAAGAATGAAAAATCAAATTAATTTCTTTGTTTCAATCAAAGTTGGAGCTAACAAAAATCTCTGCATAATGCTCTCCTGTAATTTTTTTAGAACCAATCGCAAGTGCGTAGCGGGTTGCATAGTGTTATGGGGTTGCATCATATCAATGTTATTCCAAGCCATTTTACAATGAGTGTGATTCATTATAGTGTAACTCATAGTGAAGGGTAAACAATCATATCATATCTTCTTTTATCGAACATCAAATCTTCTATTGTCCACTGTTCAATCTGTTTATGTTAGGTGTTAGGTATCCCCAACCTCATCTGCTATTCAATCATCATTGAGATTTCACCTCCAAAGAACTGAATTCTCAATAAACAATGACAAAATGTATTTGTGCCTTTATGGGGGTAAGGAACTTTTGAGGTGATAACCCCTGTCCATGGAAACATTTTCTCACCTACCCTCCCCCCACCAACACAGAAAAAATTCTGGATTCGTCCCAGGTTTTTTGAGATTTAATGTGAATCGATAAATAAACTTGAAACTATTTACTCTCTGCTACTTTTGAGCCCCTACTCTTTCTGATTCGGTTACCATGCACTACAAAAATTGGGAGTTTTTTTCAAAAAGGAGGTTTGGGGTTACAATCCCATTTATTATTCTCTGAAAATAATCTCTCTAAAACCCAATTTTTACCGATTCTGGAGGTGCTCTTTGAACATTTTGTCAAAAAGTGTGCCTCAAGGCTTGTTAAAATTCCAAAATTTCTTTCTCCGGGTCTCTGAGGAGATGTAAAACCCTGATTCCTCCCGTCACAGCTTCGCCACTGTATCTCACTATTGCATAGGTATATTGAAAGTATATAATATATAAATATAAAACAAATACATTTATATAAAATATCATGATGCTACTGCAGAATATGAAGGAGCAGAAAACTACGTTGCTAGTGAGGTGATGCATTGGATGCGAGGTGCACATTTGATGCACAGAACTGTTCAGAAATCAGAATTGCATTCACTCAGGTGGAAATTAACTAAGCATCAAATCTGCAGAAATATCCAATTAGATCGAAGTTCCAATTAATTCAGCATGGTATCTTGAGCTTCAGATTTAGAGTAACTATATAATAGGAGAAAGAAGGGGTGTGTTTGCGTGTGTGTGTGTGTGTGTGTGTGTGTGTGTGTGTGTGTGTGTGTGTGTGTGTGTGTGTGTGTGTGTGTGTGTGTGTGTGTGTGTGTGTGTGTGTGTGTGTGTGTTTTTGTCTTACGGATTTCACAAAAACGGCAACGATTTGAAAAACTAAATTTGGCTCATAGCTTCCACTAAACTCAATTCAGTGCACCTCGAAGCCCGATTTTTATTTTCCTTTCAGAATTTTCAAAATTAATGTCCAATACTTCAAAATTCCACAGAATTGTTGTTGTTATTGTTTCTTTATCATACATCATAATGATGGTCATAATTATTATTGTCTTTCGTAGTTTCAAGAGAACTAACTTTTAGCAGCACCTCCTTCTAATACATCTGATGGCGCAGTGCCAAGAGCACCTGCTCATAATGCTTGAGATCTTGAGTTCAAATCTCGTTGTGAGCAATTTTTTCTCACAGAAGTCAACTCTACAAATAGGTTTTTTATTTTCAAAATCAATTTGGTTAAATTATTTAATTTGTATATTTTTTCTATTAGTCTGATCTGAATCCCGTTCTGTAACAGAAATAATTATTATTTTCATTCTTATCAGTTTTTGTAAAGTGATATAGTGAGATTATGATTAGTTGAACGTCATTAAAAATGTTCGTTTTCTTTATTGATTTTCTTGCGTAATAAATGCTAACTGATAAGTGCGTGTTTTAAGTTAATTGTGTAAATACATTTCGAGTGTTGCCAGTTGCCAGCATTATTTAGTAACTATTGTGCCAAGCACAACCTGATCTATTGTAAAAGCAGTGACCTCATACTCTGATTTCCAGTTTTACATACTGAAAAATACATTTATTACACTCAAATTATGACTGATTTGACAGGTGAATCACCTATTCTCAATGTTACATTGTTATATATGACATTGCCGTTGTTATTGAGAAAGATATTCAACCATGCATAAACATTCACACGTTTCAGAATTATATAAATTAGCAAATCCAGTTTCATGAGAACCATTCATAATTAATTTGATGATGATAGTGAATAGTGAATTCAAACATAGAGGCATAGAAATGTAGAATAGCAAATTTGACGTTTATGATGAGATTTGAAAGGTTCTAGTTTAAAAAAAATGTTAAAGCCTGATAGAAAATTGTAGGATGTGACTACTTTGAATAAATTTGTTAAGATTCGAAAGGGCCTTTGGGGTTTCACAGCAAAAATCAGTGAGTTTTGTTGGAAAAAGCTTAGGTTGAGATTGAGGTTCTAAGAAAAAACAATGATTAAGAAGATAAAAGCCTAAGAATAACTACGGAAAATGTAGGTCATCCTTGATTTCCAACTTCCATGCAACAGGAAAAGCATGGTTTTTTATTATATTCGTGGAAATTTCCATTATTAGACTTCCATTATTAAGTGATAAAATCCAACTTTGATTTCATGAAGCTAATCTGCAATTCCGCTGGCTTTTATTACTGGCTATTTTCTGAAGCTAGGGTGTCTCGAGCGAAAAATAACTAGAAACTTTAATGTTATCAACATGAATATAAAAATTTTATTCGAAAAAAATCATTCATATAGAAATGGCGTTAACGTCATAAATAAAACGTAATCGTCGATTAAAATTTATTATTTGGTAGTATAAAATTGTCTCCGTGTAGAAAAAGACTATTCAATGAATAATAATATAGAAACCAAAGTTAATCATTTTTTGTTAGATTACGGCAGTGGCGGATGCAGAAATTTTTTTTTGGGGGTGGCTGGTAGCTACTGACGATAGGGGGGGGGGGGGGTAGAGGTGTACTGAATAAGAATAGAAGTATTATTGTAAAAGCTTTTGAATTTTTCATAATCAATCATATCATACCCGAACTATATCTATTCATAATATTGGGAAATAAAAAATAGCTTTACTAATGCTTTGAACCGTATCAGCGATAAAATTAATTTAAATTAAAAATATATTGGAAAATTTTGATTGAATTGTGGCTGAATCTGGTGTGTTCAGCAGTTTGTCAAGGAACATAATATTATTCCGGTGTTACGGTCATTACTATTCAATTTTTAAGAATGCGAATCAATGTGGGAGCTTCAATTAGTTACAAATTTTTCAATTAACTAATGCTTCATATAGTTTTAATGGATAAACTTTGTGTGAATTCCACACTGTAGAAAGAGATGTTTTTATACAGTTTTTATCTGATGATTAGTTTTCCTTTTATAGAAATATGGGATCTAAGTTACTCCCCCAGAAAACTTTTGTATAATATCTTTGAGAAATCAGTTAAAATGGTATTAGATCCATATTATATATAAGTAAACCCAATGCAAGCATTGTATCTGGAATTTTTCCGCGATATAACCTATATCAGTAGCTGTGATCTCTGGTATGCCGACCACTGTGATAGAATGTTAAAAAAACATTGCTTGATATGTTAATGTATTTCCTCATTTCTTTTCATTAAAAGAAAGTTGGTACTGTCGTGATTCAATTAATGAAATTTTATGTCGCACTACTTTTTCTATTCAGCAAGTACTAAAATCTAAACACTGAGTTGATTGGTTGCAGGCAATGTAAATGTAACTAAGACATTATACAGAATTAAAACGGATCTCATATAATTGAAGACTTAGAAGTGGAATTAGGTAATTCTTGCTAATGAATCTTTTACGAGCTTCAAACTTATTATATTGGTAAAAAATTTACACTCTTCCAAAAAACTTTTTGGAGGTTTTGGGGGGCTTCAGCCCGAAAGCCCCCCCCCCCCCTCGTAAATGGATTACGGCTTTTGGTCTCTATGCATGGAGTATAAAACGAGTCAGTTCAATAAAATTTACAAGCACTAATACTGTACATTAGTTACCCTAGATACTATTACAATGGTAGTTTAGTCTTGAAATCAAACTGAAAAGAATATACACACTATAAAAAGCTTCTACTGCATATTTTTTGTTTGTGTTTTTTTTTTTAATTCACGGAAAATGTGGTTTAAGCTCAATTCACAAGCTAAAGCTGTGATTGGGCTATTATGTTGAAATATAGAATAAGAACTTTGAAATATTCTTGAGAGGGAATAGCTGGAGCTGTAGCTCTTTCATCAAGTCTTTTCAAAATAGCATGTATTACTGAATGATATTAAAAATTGTCACAATGAAAATGCGAATTCTGACACCGACAAAGTGTTTTGGGTCCGCATGATTCATGTATCTTGAAGTCACAATTTAACAAGAGCTACCCTGGCAAGAAGTTGTTATTAAATTCGGATGGATAAGCGTTTTTGGCTGGATTAATTCTCGACTTGATCCCAGAGACCAGCTTTTTCCTATCCTGAATTAATTAACAGACAAGATGAAGTGACTGGAATTCCTTCTTGGTCAATATGGCTGTTTTCCATCGTTATAACTGTTTAGTTAAACAGTCATATCATTATCAACAATTAATCTCTCCCTTTTTTTCACAAATTTAATAATACATGAATTCAATAATTATTATCTTATATAAATAAAGTTAGAGCTTTGTCTGTACATTTATCAGAATTGTATATTTTTTGGTTATTTTTACGTTTTATACATTAAATAAGCCGAAAATAGTCTTATCTCACTTTCTGTCTGTCTGTCTGTCACGGCCCCAAAGGCATTTTACGCGGCCTTCTCCTCAAAAACGAGAGCATCGATCGGGATTTTAGTTATTGAACAGTATTGAAAACATTATTGACAATGTCTTTAGCTATAAAAAACTAAATTAACTTTTTTTTAAACAGAGTAATAAACGTTTAAAAACCAAGTATTGTGCGATTTTGGATACATTTTACGCGGCCTTCTCTTCAAAAACGAGAGCATCGATCGGGATTAACGTTATTTATCAGTATAGAAAACCTTTTTGACAATGTCTTTAGCTATAAAAAACTAAATTAACTTTTTTTTAACAGAATAGTAAACGTTTAAAAACCAAGTATTGTGCGATTTTGGATACATTTCTTCCAAGTTTTATTACCACATAAGAATAAGAACAAATCACGTAATTTATCATGATATATCAATCAGCTGTTCTCAAATATAAATGGTGTGCCCTTCGCGGCGTTATTTACGCTGTCTGCAGACTTGTGAAGTCGGAGCTTTGCAGTCTTTTAGGAAACATATGTCTGGTGAATCAAAGCTCATCTTATGTTTTATCAATTATTTCTTTGTTGAAAAAAAAACAAAATTTTCTAATTTCAATAATTTATCAAAACAAAAATTAACATTTTAGGAAGGTGCGGTTTGTGCTAGGCTCAAAACTCTTGGGAATTCGCCAGGTAGCACTATTATTACCACATGAGAACAACAACAAATCACGTAATTTATGATGATATATCAATCAGCTGTTCTCAAATATTCTCTCTGATAACACTGTCACTGAATTGTTTACGTCTTAAGTTGTTAACTAAGCTGCTAACAACTTCATGAGCAACTTCGTTGCTATCAAAAAAGCCGAAACATATTTAGTCGTATTTCTAAACATAATACGTAAGAAGGACGGGTAGCTGCTAGTGTTATCTTATTATCAACAGCTTGCCAGCTGACGGCAGGACGTCTGTTTCATATTCACTTATTTGTACAAGTACTTACTTGCTCAAGGTTATTAAAAAAAAACAACAACATCTATATAAATAAAATTAGAGTTTTGTCTGTACATTTATCAGAATTACATATTTTTTGGTTATTTTTACGTTTTATACATTAAATAAGCCGAAACAAGTCTTATCTCAATTTCTGTCTGTCTGTCACGGCCCCGAAGGCATTTCACGCGGCCTTCTCCTGAAAAACGAAAGCATCGATCGGGATTTAAGTTATTTATCAGTATTGAAAACCTTTTTGACAATGTCTTTAAAAAACTAAATTAACTTTTTTTTAACAGAATAATAAACGTTTAAAAACCAAGTATTGTGCGACTTAAGTTATTTTTATCTATTCATTTATTTGATTTATTATTAAGTCACCATCTCACACAGGTCTAGTACCTCGAGATGCAAATACTCAATTGGCAATTCATTTTATTTTGTAATATTATTTTTTATCTTGTCATATTTATAATTATTATATTGCTCATTTTGTATTTTCTAAGATTGTTTGTAAAAGTTTTGTTTCTGCCAATAAACAATTTCATTTCAATTTCACTTTGGATACATTTTACGCGGTCTTCTCCTGAAAAACGAGAGCATCGATCGAGATTAAAGTTAACGTGAACAAATCACGTAAATTTATCATTATATCAATCAGCTGTTCTCAAATATTCTCTCTGATAACTGTCACTGAATTGTTTACGTTCTAAGTTGTTTACTAAGCTGCTAACAACTTCATGATCATTGCTATCAAAAAAGCCGAAACATATTTAGTCTTATTTCTAAACATAATCCGTACGAAGGACGGGCACAATAGCTAGTTGATAATAATAATAGCAATTATTATTATTATTATTATGACTGAGACACGAACACCAAGGAAATGCAAATAAAATAGGACTCATACATTACCACTCACCTGATAGTTATTGATATATTAGTTTTCAAACACAAATATGAGTTTGGTATTTATATAGAAACGTTACTTGTTGAATTTTGTGGTGAATTTTTTTGTGACATCTAAACACCCCAGGAAACAATAATCCATTGGAATTTTTTGGGGGTCGCGATTATTTCACATTAAAATTTAAGTTTTCCAGTGGTACTATGTTCTTTAGGCGCAAGAAAATATTTCCATTTGTGAAAATCCGCAGTGTCAAAAATCGTGACTTTCTTCAAGTTTGATAATCAGCTGACTCACTAATAAATAATTCTTGTTTGAGGCACGGCTATGAGGCATGCTTTGAGGCATGCCTTCTCTCAGTTCTAATGAATTGGAAAATTTTAATTGATTTGTATCAGCTGTGTTTCCCTTTTGAATAGAATCGATTTTCCTAACAATGTTTAAAAAAAATTATTATTTTAAATAAAATCTGTCCCATATCTTTTGCAATATACTTAAAATATAAGTCAATTTTTTTTTAAATAATTGGTTTTGTAGTTTCTGTGTAAAAGCGTAATAAACAAAAAAAAATCATTTCGCTTTTAATGATTTCCGGTAATTAAGTTAGTTGCATGCGGTTACTTGAAGAAGAAAAAACCTAGTCATTCTTGTACTGGGTGTCGTGGTGAATGAATCTGTTTTTGTGTGTTTGCTCAAGGTATTGTTGTGTGGTAATTTATGGCGTGTGTGAAGTGTGAAGTGATTTTTCTGGAGTCGATAAAAATGAATGATTAAGACATTTTAAATTTTTTAATACATCACAAAGTGATAAAGGAAAAATTTGACTGTCCGAACTGTGGAGATGATCTCTACGTGAATCGGGGCACTCTCATGTTTAGATGCCAGAAGAAGGTGGTGCTTGGCAAGAAGGCGGCAAGAATTTGCGGGTTTGCCGGGTCAGCCAGAGTGGGGTCTTTTTTTGAGAACACCAAATCACATTGAGAGGGATGGACCACAAGGTTGGTGAGTGTTGCTATTTTATATATGCATGTAACAGTGACTTCATGATAGCAAAGGTTAGGTGCGCGGTTAGGTCTTTTGTGAAGTAGTTCAGTCACATCTAGCCTAGATTAGGTTAGGAATTGTTATATTAAAAAAATTCAACAACCAACGTTTCTATATAATTACCAAAATAATAAAGGTATGAGGTGGTTCAGTCACATCTAGCTAGGTTAGGTTAGGTTTGGTTATGCCCGCTTTGCGCGCACTGCGTTTGGGGAAGGTAGTGTTTTGGAAATGTTTTATTCACTTGGTTTACATTGTTTTAAGATTTGGAACTCCTCACACATTTGCAAATTATGAATTTTTCAAATAAAAATATAAATTTTTATGAAAAATGTTTTTTTTTTCGAAAATTTCAATTTTATTGTGAAATAATCGCGACCCCCAGAAAATTCCAACGGATTATTGTTTCCTGGGGTGTGTAGATGTCACAAAAAAAATTCACCACAAAATTCAACAAGTAACGTTTCTATATAATTACCATGAGTTTAGAAAATACACTATTGAGTAATTTTAAAGTTAGTTGTTAGATTAAAGAGTATAAAATGGTAGCCTAAATTAACATGGTTAAACTTTCTACTAAGATTCATAATATGAGTTATAACTGGGTAGAATAAAAAGGGGAAAATAAATCAAAGAATGATGATACTGATAATTTAATATTCTGGTAGGCTGAGATTTCTTAATGAAAATAAAAACTTATTTGCTTTAAAATGTGAACTTTTAGGTTAAGGTTGTTCTAACTATGTAGATTGTAGAACTGGCCACTGGGCACTAGCTAGCAACAATCAATGCCATCTAGAGATTGACAGAAAGTAGCATTGTCTGTATGATGAGGAAGTGTTGGATAGCGTAGATACATAAGTATATAAAGAGTTACGTAGAAAATTGTTATAATGGATATTACATTCATGAATATTCCCATCATTATTGGAAGAAAAAGCATTATAATTATATCTATTTAGGAAATGTGTGTACCATAATTACTATTGCTGTATTTATTTATTTTTATTGCAAATTATATTGTAATTCTCTTCAAATAGCTTATAGCTAGAAGAGAAATAATTGCACTGTGTGTATATGAAACTGTTTGTATTTGAGGAATAAATTGAAATAAATAAATTATTATTATTATAGTTTTCATATTCTTCTGCCTTCCAGGGTCTAGGCATTTCTGCCTTTTCCAAACCTCATATTCCTCCATATTTTTTCAATGTCTCCGGTCTCTTTTTCCTCTGTGTTGTAGCTCAACACTTGCTTTGATGCTAAGTTGTCTTTTTATTTTTGTATTTCTGAACCGATCTTCTCTACTACAGTCATAGGTCTTCCACAGAAATCTCATCTCAGATAACTGTAACCTACTTTCATCTTGTTTAGATCACACTCCAGTTCCACATCCATAAATAATAGCTGGCACTATCTAAGGTTTTATATAATTATTTTAGCCTGATGCTCTGGCTGGCATTATTCTTGATAGTTCTAAAGATGTTTTCACATATGTTTTGAAAACAATGTATGTTATTGCACATATCTTTTGTAACCCAAGTAATTGATGTGTGGTACCTGCATTAAAGTACAATTATTCAAGACTATTTTGCTCCTTTTTGTTCCCTTCCCTTTAAATGCCATCACCCATGTGTTTTTTGTAGAAACTGTGTCAACTTGTAATCCAGACACGGAATGAATATAGAGTGTTCTCTGTAAAGCCACGTCTCCACCAACCGAACATGCTCGGCGAACAGTGTTCGCTGGAATCAGCTGATGTCACCAAACATTTTTTGGAGTTGGTTTGGTGTGGACGCCTTCTCGAACATTATGATTGGTGTGGTGGGAATAGTGGCGGGAACCTGTTGTTGGTAGTCACTGTTCGCTCACAGACCGAACATTTCAATTGAACTCACAAACATGTTTGGTGACCCATATGTTTGATGTTTTCCTGTTTTTTGTATTCGCCAACAATGTTTGGCAGACATGTTCGGTTGGTGGAGACACGGCTTGAGACAACCTCACTCTTTTGCAGAATTATTAGGTCGTCGGCAAATAGCAAGCAACTTACAGCTGTGTTTTCTGTTATTTATTTGAAAAATCAAAAGTCTTGTTGAGAAACTCCTCTAATGAGTAAAAAAGATTAATAGTGAGCCAGCCTTTCAATGTTATTGTAAATTTCAGCACTAGCTTCAACTTCAGTTCTTCTGGTAACCTGTTATAAATCCTTATTTCATGATGAGACCAGTCGCTTTTTACCCTCTTTAACTGAGTGTGCAAAATCTGTAGCTGTGCCTTCCTCCTGGTTACATATGTATGATCTTCTTTTTTTTTAATTTTTCGTTGTTCTTTCTTATGTATGTTGCCACTTCCAGTATACCCAGATTGAACACAGTGAATAATTTGAGTTCTTGAAAAAGCTCTCTGCATGGCTCAGAGTAGGGCTCATCCATTATAATTCTCAAGACCTTCTTTTGACACTTGAGAACGTCTTTTACATGACAGAAGTGCCCCCATAACATCAATCCATACTTGATATTGCACTGGAAAAAGCAAAGAACACAGTTTTCAAAACTGCTTTGCCAACAATATCTTTTATTTTCCTTATGACATATATGTCACTCTGGAGAGTCTATTAAAAACCTGATCTATATGAGAGCTCCAAATCAGCTTTCTATCAATGGAAAAGCCAAGCAGTTTTGTTTCTGAAGTAGTAACTTTAATGTTATGCAAAGATAAAGTTATTCTTTCAGTTTTCCTATTATTCAAAAGAACTCTGTGGAACTCCACTCATGACTCTTTTACTGCTGAACAACTCTCACCCACAAAAACAATCTGTCCTCCATCACCAAGATAGGTCCTGATAAGCTAAAGACATCTGAAACTCAATGTATATCATGACAGTTTCCTTATCAAATCATCTCTTGGAACAGTGTCAAAGGCATTTTGAAAGTCACATACTGACTTGAAAGTCAGTTGATGAAGCATGATGTCCATCCTCAAATGCCTCAGCAACCTTCTCCAAAATATAAATCATGGCATGTATAGCAGACTTTCTGATGCAAAAACCATACTGTTAAGCTGTTGGAAGGTTTTCATTACAAGAAACTCATTCATCTGATTATTCATTACCTTTTTAAATATTTCTGATAGTACTGGAACTATGCTGATTTCCAATGTCATTTTATCACCCTTCTTGAATAAAGTTCAAACTTTATCCATTTTCAATGAATCTGGGAAAATGCCTATCTTATGGACCTGATTGACTGCAAGAATCAAGGGTATGCCAATACTAGACTTTAAAAATTTACTACAAAATCCATAAATATCTGTATTTCTTGAATTTGATAAAGAGTCAATGACCTGTATCCTGATACTTCAACATCTTTCCTTCCACATGAATTATTTCTCAGGTTTGGGGATGCTCATAAGAAATTGTGGTTCACTGGGATCGTTGGTACAAATTAATTTGTTTTCATCTGTCTCAATGAAATGACTAAATGCATCTAGGATGATATTTGTAATGTTGTGATTTAACTGAGTTGAACAAACTCAGATTTAACTGAGTTTGTTTAACTGTCCTTATCACATTCCATACTGATTGACACTGTTATTTGTGAAATTCATGATCAATGGATCATTGTAGTTATTTTTTGACTTGATAATTAATTCCATTGCTGGTCTCTTTCCTCAATATTTTGAAGGTTGAGTTATACTTCTCATTTTTGAACGACTTCCAAAAAGAACAAGGTTCTATATTCGACCTGTTTTTTTATGTTTGTACTTCAATCATTTGAACAATATTGAACCGATTTCATGAATTTTTTTTAATTAAAGAGCATCGCTCACTGGTGGTCCCATCCAAGTTTCGCAGGGATCGGCCCAGTACTTATCTCAATATTAAACAAAAAGAAGCATTCTTTAATGTCTTCATTTCAATCTTGTTTGAATAAGATAGTTCCACACATAACCGCCAATCAGATAACCAGAGTTGTTTACCAGGCAGATCATTGAATCATATGGAGTGCTACACATCTAAACGATTTTTGAAATCATATGATGCAATGCAATTATACCAGGTAAACGACATCGGTTACCCAAAACTGGTTCAGTGTGAAGCAAGCCTGTAATGTCACGTTTTGACCAATCACTTGAACTTAATTTAAGTCAAGAATAAGAAGAATATAATATGTCTGTTCATATGAAAATTGTAAATAATTTAGTTCATGATATAGAGTCATAGGGATATAGCTATTTGTGTAACTAGAGTGCAAAGCAGCGTTTTTCTGCATCAAGAGAAACATTTTTTTCATGAGCCGAAGGCGAGTGAAAAAAGTTTCTCGAGTGCAGAAACAATACTTTGCACTCGAATTACACACTAAATTTTTCCTACAGTAATGTATAAAGTAATTCAAACAGAACAAAACAGGGCATACATAACCTAAAAATTCCTCACATAACCTATCTTCAAATCAAATTGATTTCATCAACAACTATTTCACAGCTGAAGCAGAGTAGCCAACCTATTTTTGAATGCAGAATAGGGAACCTGCGTATTACATGCTCACTATTTTGTGTTGTTAGGTTGCAAATTTGGAGTGCGGAAAAGTTCTTTCCCGCACTGGAATTTACTTTCCCGCACTGGTGCAGGAATAGACTATTTTGCATGCTACAGTTAGTGCGAAAATAGGTACTTTCTCGAATCACTGTAGGAAAAAAAAATTTCTGTTGACTCACGTATATATATTATATGTATATAAGTTATGTGTACTATAACAATAAGAGTGCTGACAGACATTTTTATAAACTTCCATTGCAATACCTCCAGCACCTTTTTTGTTAGTCAGTCGTCTCTAGCCACTTGAACTGTTAACATCTGTATGTGTGAAAATAAAGTTCTTTTTTAAAAACGGTTTCATTGAGTCAATGAACGTATCTGGCGCCCGAACAGGGACTCCGACGGTTTTCTCGCGATATTTGGAGTTTGTAATACTGTCAATTCGACAGCCGACTTTTTTCTGATCAATTATCAGTCATTATTGTGCGGGAAAATTCGAAATCGGGGTCGTGAACAGAACTCTCTTCAACCCTTCCATCAAGTGGCAGTAGCAGTGACTCAACCAAGACCAGTTCATCAACAGGCATCCTGGGGAAGAAGAAAGGAAATAAACCAACCAAGACCAGGTCTGACCAAGAGAAATTAAGAATCGACTACAGGCCTAGACTTCGATCTTTCTTGGCAACCTCCACCTCAATCCAAGGTAATAATTCTCCAACTTCATCTAGTGAATCAATAAGTGACAGTGAAAACATCGAAATGAATCCAACACAAAACGCTCCTCAAGTTATATCTAGACCGATTGCTAAACATCATTTACTAGTAATTCCTGAATATACTGGCAATCCAATAGAACTTATAAGCTTTCTTGAAGTGGTAGAAAAACTCAAAAATGATTACTGTAACAATCTTGTTGCAGAAGCTGCTGATAATCACTGGATTCTACTTTGTCATTGTAAAAATAAGTTACATGGACCAGCAAAAGACGTTATCCTAAATAGTACAGTAGAGGATCTTACAAATTTTATTCAAACATTAAAAAACAATTTCGCTGATAACAGAACTGTTGAACAATTGACCATGGAACTTTTAGCCATGAAATCGTACCATAGAGAGCACCCTATTCAATTTATTAATAGACTTCAGCAAAAAAGAACCACAATAATTTCGAGACACAAATTAGATGGAATACAGGGTCCAATGCTTCAGATTCTAGCTAATCAACTAGACAAACAAATCATCACTATTCTAGTTGAGGGAGTTCATCACCAACTTGGAGCTCACTTACAAACGCTGGGAATCAACGATCTTACTAGTGCTAGACAAGCAATTATCAATAAAAGTAGTGTGCATCTAAAACATCTTGGTTTTTCTGCAGATGTAACTCAAATGCACAAAAATAACAGCAAGTCAGAAGGAAAACAAAATTCTTCAAATTTCAGTCACAATTCTAATCTAAATTCCAATGAAAGACATTTTTCACAGGCTCAAGGCAATAATTTCAACCAAAAACAATTTTCTCAGCCTCATAATAATAATTTTAACAGAGGACAATACTATCAGAGCAGATTCTCTCAGCAAAGACAGGGCTTTCAAAATCAGAATGTAAATCGTTATCCCAATTTCAACTATCAAAATAATTCAAATCGAACCCACAATCAAAATTTTAATAAGAATCGAGATTCAAATACTGTAAGCATGAGAACTGTTCCAAATTTTCAAAAATTTCCAGTTCACAATATTGAATCTTCCGAAAATGAGCCAGAATATTATAGTGATTTGAATGAAAGAATGTCATCTATGGAAAATGCTGTTGGTGAATTGTGTGAGAAAATGAATCATTTTTTAGGCTTAAGCTCAAACATGAATCAACCGAAAACTTAATATTTGACTTGAATACCATATCTCTAGACTTGCCTCACATTCATTTCAATAATGCAAAAGTTTTAATAGATACAGGTAGTAAATATAATTTTATTAAGCCCAAATTTGTTCCATCAGATTCAAAAATAAATTATTGTAATTTTAGAATACGTACACCTACTGGTGAATCCAATGGTGAAGGTTGTGTAAATATTAATGTTAATGATATGTTTGGTATTGATACTGTTGAAAGATTTTATATTTACAATTTTAGTGATAACTATGACATTCTCATTGGCCATGAAACCTTGAGTAAGGTTAATGCAAATATTGATTTCAAGACCAATTGTCTAGAAACAAACAATTGCAAAATACCACTGCTAGGAATGAATTACATCGAAATCCATGAAGGTTGGAATGAATTGAAAATTAAAACAAATTACTGTAATAATCAAAAAGATGGATTGTGTATAGCTAATATTAAGGAGTTAGAATTAAATAATATTGTTACTAATGTGAATAGGAATGGCTTTATTGAGATAAACTATTTTTCTGGTGAAAATAAATCTCTAAACATTGAAACTGTACCAGTAGAGGAATGTGATCTATACCATATGGATGAAAAGATCAGTAATCCAATATCCATTGAAAAAATCACTTCTTTATTAAGAACTGATCATATGAACTCTGAAGAAAAAAATTGTATTATTAGTACTTTGTTGAAATATCCTGAAATATTGAAATTTGAAGGTGATGTATTAACAGCAACTAATCTACTCAAGCACAAGATAAATACTATTGATGAAGAACCTGTTTATTCTAAAAATTATCGTTACCCTATCTCATTCAGGCAGGATATTCATAATGAAATAAACAAATTATTGGAGCAAAAAATAATTAGGCCATCTAATTCTCCTTATAATTCGCCTTTGTGGGTTGTCCCCAAAAAACCTGATGCCTCTGGCAAACGCAAAGTGCGTCTTGTTCTGGACTACAGGAAGCTGAATGAGAAAACAAAAGATGATAGGTACCCACTCCCAAATATTGAAGATTTGTTCTCCAAAATTGGTAGAGCCACTTATTTTTCAGCAATCGACCTAGTTTCAGGCTTCCACCAAATTGAGATGGATCCTGAATCAATACCAAAAACGGCTTTTAGTACTGAAAATGGCCACTATGAGTTCCTTCGCATGCCTTTTGGGCTTAAGAACGGGCCCCCCCAATTCCAACGTACCATGAACATAATATTTAGTGATTTACCAAATGTTCTAGTGTATCTTGACGATATTATCATTTTCAGTGACAGTTTACTTGAACACATGAAACATTTGAATATGGTATTCAAAAGACTGAAAACTCATCAACTAAAAATTCAACTTGACAAGACAGAATTTTTCAAAAAGGAACTTTTATTCTTAGGTCATATCATATCTGACCAAGGAATACGGCCCAATCCCGAAAAAGTTGAAGCTATCAAAAATTTTCCAATTCCAACAACAACAAAACAAATAAAACAATTTTTAGGTCTAGCAGGCTATTACAGAAAGATGATTCAAGGATTCGCTAAGATAGCTCAACCCCTAACAAATGCATTAAGAAAAACATCCACCATTAACCCAAAAGATCCAAAATTCATCGATGCTGTTAACTTACTAAAAGAAGCAATCACTAATGCACCAATACTACAATTACCCAAATTAAATGAACCATATATTCTGACAACTGATGCATCCAACTTAGCCATAGGTGCGGTTCTCAGTCAAATAACTGACAACAAAGATCTTCCAATTTCGTTTGCGTCTCGCACATTGAATCCTGCAGAGCAAAACCTCTCAACTATTGAAAAAGAGATGCTCGCAATCACTTGGGCAGTAAAACATTTTAGACCCTATCTATATGGAAGAAAATTCACCTTAAGGACAGACCATAAACCACTGCAATGGCTTCACTCTTTAAAAGAACCAAATGCTAAATTAATGCGCTGGAAACTATTAATGGAAGAGTTTGATTACAAAGTAGAGTATATTAAAGGAAAATCAAATGTTGTAGCAGACGCCCTATCTCGACCCTTCTCAGTAAACATGATGGAAAACGAGGACGATGACCTTACTGGAATTGACAACATTGACATTGACGATCTAATCAGATTCAACAACAACGCCCCTCCTTCCTTAAACAGTAGTACTATAGACGAAATTAATGAACTTCTTGAAGGAAACACAGTATCAAATAATAATCAGAATGAGGATAGCACTAATATGGAAATGAACGAAATCAATGATGATAATAACAATGATAACGATTCTCTAGCTACTCAACACTCTCAAGAAAGTTCAGATGACAGAATAGGCATAATGGACGATAATAGTATTATAAATACAGAAGCTAACCAAATTATAATTTCTAGAGGTAAAGGGAAACCCCAATTCAAAAAAATATTTAACAAAAATAGGATTATTTTCACATATAGAGACTCAGAGGATATAAAGAACAATGTAGAAGAAATAAGGGAATACTTGAAACCTGACACAGTGTACGGCATTGTGTTTTCAAACAAAAGCCCATTTTTTGAAACACTAAAAATTGAAATTCTTAACGCCATGACAAACGAACTTGTAAAAATAATTCCGTCAATTAAATTCCGTATTTATAAAAAAATGAACGCTGACATAACTGACAAGGACGAACAGCAAATGATAATAGCTCGATGTCATGAAGATAAAACATTCCATAGAGGAATTAATGAGAATTATAAGCAAATTAGGAGAACCTATTACTGGCCTGCTATGCATAAAGACGTAACAGAATTTGTCAATAAATGTGAAATTTGTCTCAGAACCAAATATGAACGCAATCCAATAAAAACTAAATTCAATCTTACTCCAACACCAACAAAACCATTTGAAGACTTACAAATGGACACATTCACTTATAACAATACTAAAATTCTAACTATTGTCGATAGCTTTTCCAAAAGACTTTCAGCATACATCTTAAAAAATGCAAACAGTACCGAAATAGTCAAAAAATTAAATGAATATCTATCTATCTTTCCCATACCGAAACGTATACAGACTGATAACGGACTAGAATTCAATAACGCTCTGTATAGGCAATTTGTTGAATTAAATAATATTCAAAGTTACTTTACTACACCCTATCACCCTCAATCGCAAGGACTAATTGAGCGCACACATTCAACACTAATCGAGATTCTACAAGGCATTGAATTAAAACATCCAAAACAGAGTCTAGAGTATAAACTTCGATTCGCTCTAAGAACCTATAATAATTCAATAAAGGACCAATTCAATCTAACTCCAAATGAACTAACTTTTGGTGTTCAAAATTACTTGCCGAAAAATCAAGATAATCCTGCTATAATTACAGAAGAACTGGCAAATCAATACTTCAAAGAAATTCAAGCATTGAATGATGCCATTTACAAAAAAATAATTCACGAAAAAGAAAAGCGTACAGAAAATCTGAATAAAAACCGGGAAGATGACCCTAAAATACCTGAAAAGATTTATATTAAGAATCCTAAATTCCATAAAAATGTGCCTAGATATAATACAGCTACTAAACAAGGAGACAAGTTCAAATTAAAAAAGCGTGTAATTAAAATCCATCCAAACAGAATGAAAAGACCTCGCAAGTTCAAAGACAATGCGATTGTTACAGATGCAGATGTCAATGACAACAATGACCGCAATGCTCCTCTTCCTAGTACCAGTGCTAACGTACCGGCTGATCGACCTGACCGACTCGGCGGGAATAATTCCAATTAAGACTGGACACTCAATGCTTATAAACGAGACGTACAAACTCATTCACTACTCAAACATAACCAATTTGAAATATGAATTATTCGACCTACAAAATTCTATCAGAAACCTCCAAAATACTTCAATTGCACATGACATTGTTTCATCATTAGATAAATTAGCAAATAATCTTTTATTTAAGTTGAATTCTATTTCGCAAAATAATTTTAATGACTTACCACTGAAGAAAACTAAAAGAGGGTTATTTAACGGACTTGGAAACGTAATATCATGGTTTACTGGATTAATGACTGCTGATGACAAAGACCATTATGACAAAATTATTGAAAAAATAGAAAACAATGAATTGCATCTTGCAGATAATGACAAAATGAATATTGCTGTTAACAGAAATCTTATCAATAAATTTAATGATGATGTATCTAGTATCAATTTGAATAATAAATTACTGAAAGAAGTAACAACCGAAAATGTCAATTTATTAGAGAGACTGCAAGCAGTTCATCTCATCTCAGTTACTTTAGAACTTTTAGATGATGAAATTAATGATATAATAAATTCCTTAACATTTTGTGAAGAAGGAAAGCTTCATCCTTCAATATTATCAGTAGAAGACTTGCACAATGTTGTATATAAAAACAATTATTCTTTAGCTAGTAGTGATTTAAGCTTATTATGGAAAATTAGTAATAGTTCTTGTATGTTGTCAAAAAATTTGTTGATTTATGTAATCCACTTGCCAAAAGCTAATGAGTTCTTCAATAGATATGATCTTTTATCCTATCCTGTTGAGAATGAATCAAAGGTCTATACAATGAAAATGCAAAGTAATGTAATATCTGTATCGAAAGATGAGAAGCTATGGAAAATGACCAATTGTCATGATTTTTCTACAATCTCTTTCTGTAAGAATATTGATTCTATTAATGACACTTGTAATACTGCTTTGATACAGAATTTATCTCTTAAAAAATGTAAAAAGATTGAACTCATCAATGTTAAGCCTTATTTAAAATATTATGAAAAGTGTAATTGTATTATAGGTTTTAAAATTACTCAAGTAGGAATTAACAATGATAAGATCAATACGCC
Source organism: Conomelus anceps (assembly GCA_948455865.1). Classification (NCBI taxonomy): domain Eukaryota; kingdom Metazoa; phylum Arthropoda; class Insecta; order Hemiptera; family Delphacidae; genus Conomelus; species Conomelus anceps. The sequence goes on along the minus strand of OX418218.1, from coordinate 51,495,321 downwards.
ATCATCGTTTTTGTTAAATCTTGAGCAATATGATCAAATGACAGATATGAGACTTCCTTATACCTCGATTAGTACGTTTGCACAAAAGTTATCATTTGTTCCAAAAATTATTCATAAGAAAAAAATAGATTTAAGTAATTTGGAAAAATTCGAAGATTTTGAAATACCAGTCAATCAAGATATATCTTTCTATGACTCAATGATTATTCATCCTAAAGATGTGGGAATTATCTCTTTAATTGTCGTTTTGATTATTTTTATTATTGTTTATTTTAAGCTTAAGACTAGTAAACTTAGTAATGTACCAATACAGGTTCCAATTAATTATATTGTACCACCTAGAATTTAGTTTATTTAATACTTTGTACTTGCATAATTTTGTGTCCCAAAATTTATTTTTGTTTTTCGGGACGAAAAATCTTAAGGGTGGAGGAGTTATGTGTACTATAACAATAAGAGTGCTGACAGACATTTTTATAAACTTCCATTGCAATACCTCCAGCACCTTTTTTGTTAGTCAGTCGTCTCTAGCCACTTGAACTGTTAACATCTGTATGTGTGAAAATAAAGTTCTTTTTTAAAAACGGTTTCATTGAGTCAATGAACGTATCTTATATATATAGTCAACTCATTACATTACTCATTACCTATGACTCAATACCTGTCTCGAATATTATCCAGCTGATTGCACTAGGCTATCATCTTCTTCTTCTTCTTCTTCCTTTCACGGTTTAGGCATCTCTGCCTGTTCCGAACCTCATATCCATCCATCTTTTTCTCGGACGCCCTCGGTCTCGTTTGCCTTGTGGGTGATAGTTTAGCACCAGCTTCGGTATCCTGTCTTCTCCCATTCTGTTTACATGTTCGTACCATTTCAATCTACTATCAGATACCCTCTCGTTCATAGAGAAGATGTTTAATTGCTTTCTGATCTCAGTATTTCTCAAACGATCTTCTCTACTACAACCATACGTCTTCCGCAGAAATCTCATTTCCGACGCCTGCAATCTGCTTTCATCTGGCCTAGACAACACCCAAGTTTCACATCCATATAGAAGTGTTGGCACAGCTATGGTTTTGTAGAATTTCAGCCTGGTACTCTGGCTAGCTTTATTTTTCAGGGTTCTGTGAATGGTACCACATATGTTTTGGAAACGATGTATTTTGTTACTGGTGTCTTTCCCTTTCCTGTAAGAAATATCGCAACCCAGGTAATTGAAGTTGGATACCTGTTCTAAGATACAATTATCCAATACTATCTTGCTCCTTACTGGTTCCTTCCCTTTGAAAGCCATCACCCTTGTCTTTTTTGCCGATACTGTCAGCTTGTATTCTTGGCAGAGGTTGGATAGCCTATAAAGAGCTCTCTGCAGGTCATCCTCACTCTTTTGCATTATTATCAGGTCGTCGGCAAAGAGCAAGCAGCTAACAACACAATTTTCACTTATGGTGATACCAGAATGTATTTTAGACTTCCATTTCCTGATCACGTCATCTAAATATATATTGAATAAAGCAGGTGATAAGCCACACCCTTGTCTTACTCCTTTATTGGTCACTATTTCATCAGATTTGGAATGTCCTGTATCTATTATCACCTTTGTGCCTGTATATAAACTCTTGACTACTTTGATGAGGTGGAAGGGGTAGCCAGACTCATGCAGAACATCCCATAACTTTGTCCTATCCACTGAATCAAACGCTTTTTGAAAATCGACAAAAGCTATGTGAGTCTCCAGGTTGAATTCGCTTCTCTTTTCAATAATTTGGTTAATGGCAAACACATTATCTGTACACGATCGCCCTTTCCTGAACCCGCATTGTTCTTCTAGTAGCAATACTTCAGAAATGGTCTGCATCCTAACTTTGATTATCATGCTGTAAATTTTGTATGCTGTATTGAGCAGACTTATGCCTCTGTAATTATCGCATGAACTTCTATCTCCTTTTTTGAAAATAGATTTCACCAAAGCTTCATTCCATTCATCTGGGATCATCTTTTGTTTCCAGCACATGTTAAGGAGATGGAGGAATCTGAACTTGAAAAATAATCCACTGCATTTGAACAATTCCATATTAAGACCATCTGGTCCAGTTGCCTTGCGATTTTTTGCTTTCCTGAGCACTCTCTCTAGTTCCTGTATGCTCAGCAAGTCAATTGATGAATCCTCTATCATTTCCTCGGTTGTATCTGTCTGAGAGTTCTCATCAAACCAGAGTTCTGTGTAGTGCTGTATCCATTCATTCATAGGTATCACATTCTATCACATAGGCTATCATTATTTTGGTTTATATCTGGGAATTCGCCCATCAAATTCTGAATCTAAATAAAGCAGCTGATTCACTTGTCTTGAATACTTTTGAATGTCTCGCATATTATCCAGCTGCTTGTATCTTGCCTTTCTATCAAGTGTAACAAAAAATATCGTACATTCTTCTTCTTAATGTGCCTATCCGTTTCGAATGTTGGCGATCATCATGGACACACAAGCTCTATCAGTGGCACACCGGAATAGTTCCACCGAACTTTTGTCAAACCATGTTCTGAGGTTGGCCAGCCACGATGTTTATTACATTACACGGCTGTAAACTTTTGCCGGTTCTTGCATATTCACGTTTCTGCACTCGGCTGCGCCTCATGCATTAACTATCATATGCTCGACCGGCAAAACGTTATTTTCCAGCCTAGTAATGTAATATACTATTTCCAGCCTAGTAACATAATATACTATTTCAATTATGTTTCAATCATGAGTTGAAGTGAAAAATGTTTTTGGAATCATTCATTCAAAAAAATAATTGAATAATATTCTTCAGATATTAATTTTTCGTCAAACTCCCCATTTTACAGAGAATTTGGAAAAACAGCTGATCTCAGAAGTATTTTTAGTTAGTTTCACTGCTGTGATGGATCAAGAATATTTATTCGCTATTAAATACATGTTTGTACAATGTACGATAGGCTGTTTTGAGGTTATGTTTGATGATGCTTGTTTCACTAGCACAAAGTTTATGTTTTTCATATTAAAAAAATATATACTACTAATATCATGAAAAATATCATACATAACTCATCCAGGAAGATGTTTACCGCACTTGTAACTTAATATAGGCCTACTATTTCAGTGTAGGTATACTACCCTTCCCTACCTACCTGTCCCTCCCTACCTGTCCCAACCTACCTGTCCCTACCTGTTCCCTACCTGTACCAGGTTCCCTTCCTGTCCCTTCTGAAAGGGACATTATCAAAATGAATCAAAAGCCATTTCACTTTTAAGAAGCCTTTTGCTATTATAATTTTCCTGAATACAATATTCCACATTGAATAAAGCATAGAAGTTACCTTAGGTCATCTTTTCTCATAGGTGGATTTTTAGTTACTTAAGTTTGGATGTTATAAGTTAATTATTGGCTTGCTAATTTTATAAATATTTCATAATGTAGGCTTTAAGAAATTTCTCATGTTTTCAAAGTATGAGAATTCAACTAAAAAGCTTAAAATAAAACAATTTTTAAAACCAAAAAATATACTGACTTCAATGAAATGATGCTCAACATACTCACGTACTAAAAAGTTTAAAATAAAGTATTTACTTTAAACTAAGAAAATTTTTAATTTCATACAAGCAATCTTTTGAAGTCGGCACCAAATTTCCCATAGACTTCTAAAATATAACACAATTACTCTGTGGAGTTTTCCATGATGAAATACTTGAACAATCTAATATCAAAACTGACACTGTATTCCAGTAAAAGTGAGTGTAAATCCGGTGGTTCGGAACCCACCTAAAACTGTAGGTCAAACTCATCAATCACCATCATCCAATTCATTAACCACGCACCCAGTCAGCGTTTGGAAGTCAGAGCGAGCGGACGTGTTGAAGACAGTAAATTCAATTGGGTTGAAAATTAGGTTATTGTTGAGTCAGGAAAAATCAGCATTCTACGAATAACAAAAGTGCGTGTGATTGTGTGTGCGCGTGTGCGCGCGCGTATTAGTCGCCGCATATGGAAATCCAACTCCATCCCGGTAAGTGCTGAACATTCACTTTGGTAGAACAGCCAAAAAATGTCGAATAGAGAACAACTGGAAAATATTATTACAATAACAGAGAAAGAAAGTCAGGTCAAATACACTCTACATGAAGATAGACTTACATCGGAAGCAGAGAAGTTATGGCTTCGGGATCTCTGGTGGGTCCACATATATTTTCTACCTGTAGTGGACAGGGCAACAGGTTGTTGGGTTGTGCAAAAGTACAGCTATTGTTCCTACATCTATGAATGCCCATTGTTGGTTACTAGTACGAGAACTGGACCCAAAGCTGATTTGCCATATGAAGAGAGCACGATTTGGAGTAATGTGGAATACTGGGCTACATATGCTGAGTGATAAAATCTCAATAAAATGAAGAGTTGACAGTATAATACATTATTTTTAAAGAGAATGTTTTGTGGTAGTGACGGATTTCTTGATTTCATTCTCTTCGAATTCACTTTCAGCTATTTTACAACTTTCAGGGGACAATGCTTGTTCCTAAAAGATAGGTAATACAGTGATAAGATGTTGAAAAGGAGAAGTAAATAATTACTCTGGCAAAGTGACAAGCACAAATTTATGCTATCAATTAATTGATAGGGTCTCATTTTCAATTTTGATACATTTCAGCTACAGCATGAGTAAGACAAAAGTAAGATTACCTTGTCCAGTGAGATATTCGACTGAGAATCATGTTGGTGAGAAGTTTGAGAAGTTTAAATAGCTATAAAAATTCAAGGTTTGATTCGAGATGAGAATTTTGTGATGTAATGAAAGTTTCTAGTACTTTTAAATAAAGATAAAAAGATAAAACTTTTCTTATTTTCTTGTAAACTATTTTTATTAGACAATTTTTCTTTTACCTATCCATTCCATAGAACCTGTAAGGAAATTTAAATACTTACAAGTTAAATTGATTACACTACAGTTTTCGTCTCACAACTCCACAAAATATGTACTCCAAAATGTGCGCTCTATAGTCAGCACCAACAAGGAAGGCTCAAAATCAACTAATTGATCAAACTTTTCAACTATTATGGGAATAATCGAAAAAGGATGAAGGAAGAAATATTTCCACCTTTACAAACAATAGGACAACCCTTTCCGATCCCATCAACCTGTTATTTGTCTTCCTTCAGGTAGAAAACACATGTGGACCCATCACAGATTCCGAAGCCGAAGTTATTACTTAAAGCATAGAAAGAAGCTAATGAAAAATTAAAAATAAAAAAATCAGAAAATACCAATGTTGAACTGAGAAACCAAATCGATCAAATTCAATCTAGGTTATCTGCGCTAGAAAATAATTCTAACAGTGACTTAAAAAATAATGTAGAAAATTACCACACAGATGAAGAGGAATTATTTGCTGAAACGGAATGGATTCGTCAAAAGCAAAGGAAGAGGAGGAGAGAGCATTCTGATTCAACTCCATTTCAAGCATCTAATAATAATAAGCGGATTGTCCCTTCACGTGGGGGGAACCAGATAAAAGAGAATGCCGAACCAAAACAACTATCCAGCAACAAACTAGTTGAAAAGATTTTGAAACCGCCACCTATAATTTCATACAATATTCAAGATTATCAAGTTGTGTATAAAATTCTAAATGACAAGATGAAAGACTCCTACAAAGTGACTTTATTGAATAATGGTAGTTTAAAGCTAAACGTGCAATCTGAGGACAATTACAGGATAGCTACAGCAGTATTGAATGACGAAAAAATTACATGGTCTTCTTTTGAAAACAAACAAACAAGACCTATAAGAGTAATTGTCAAGAAGTTACACAGCACTTGCGATCCATGTAATATAAAACAAGAACTTCAGGAAAAAAGATTTAAAATCTTAGAAGTTGTGAATATATTGAGGTGGAAGACAAAAGACCCACTCCCAATATTTATGCTCACTTTCAAAAATTCAGAGAGCATAAATGAAATATATGATATTAATGTAATTATGGGCATGAAGGTTGAGATTTGCCCGGTCAAAAAATCCAAATTTCTTCCCCAGTGTAAGAACTGTCAAGCCTGGGGTCATACAAGAAAATACTGTAAAAAGGAATCCAGATGTGTGAAATGTGCAGGTTCCCACCTTACCATCGATTGTATGAAACCAAAAGAAGCCAAACCCAAATGCTACAATTGTGGGATGAAACACCCAGCTAATTACATGGGATGCATTGTTGCACAAGAGTTACAAGCGCTCCGAAATAAAAAGATTCAACCTAAATCTGTACCACATGTCAACAAAGAAGATAACAAAGCTGTGGTACCTCAGAGAAAAATTAATATTGATAGGGCTACTGGAAACCAATCTTATGCTGATAGGCTAAAAAATGTATCAGCTACAAAAATAGATGAAAAATCCCAGTTCAAACCTCACACCTTGGGTGAAAATTTCTTTCTAGTAGGTTCTCCATTTGTATTAAACAGATTGAGAGTCACCGGAATGTTCCTTAATTGCCATGTCACCTTAACGTTCTTATTCAAATTTATATTAATGCCAGTGCAAAGAATCATGGTGATGCTTGTGTGTATTTCGATATTTATTTCCTGATAACTTAATCCAAATATATATTGAACAATGTGGGTGATAATGCACACCCTTTTCTTACTCCTTTATTGTTCACTACCTTGTCAAATTTTGAATGCCCCAAATCTGCTTTCACCTTTGTGTCTTTGTATAAGCTTTTAACCGCATTAATGAGATGGGAGGGAAAGCCACATTCTTGAAAAACATTCCTTAATTCTTTTCTATCCACTGTATTGAATGCTTTTTGAAAATCGACAACAGATATATGAGTCTCAAGGTTGAATCCATTTTTTAAAATAATTTTCTTGATGTTGAACACACTGTCAATACATGATTTTCCAGTAGCAATACTTCAAAAATTGTCTGCATTCTAACTTTTATCATCATGCTACATATCTTATAACGTTTAAGCAAACTTATACCTTTGTAGCTGTCAACTTTTTAGAATATAGATTTCAATAAAGCTAATGTCAAATCGCCCAGGATCATCTGCTGCTTCCAGCACATATTCAGTAAATGCAGGAATCTGAGCTTGAAAAAACCGGTCAAATTTCAGCAATTTCATAATAAATTATGTCATTTTGTACCGATTTTTCCCAAATCTGTACAATTTTTGGTATTATTTTAATTTAAATGTTTTATTTGTAGCCTACTTTTGTTTTATCTCAGACTTTCAGTGATTATATTTTATAATGGTTGGAGATGTAGTAATATGAAGTTATGAGGTTGGTTTTATTATTTTACTTAGGACCAGGCCCTAATTTAGAAGAAGCTTGGTTATTTTGGAACGTTTTTGCTGTTATTGTTGTGGTTATCCATTTTTCGTGAACTGCAGTATAACTATTCATATGTATTATCTTGCTGTGCAGAACTGACCTTTTTGAGTCACGGCGGACGCGTTTCGAACTCTGTTGTTCTTCCAAGCGACAGAGTAAGGACAGGCATCAATAAGCAACTTCCTGAGTTCCTTCGCGAATTTGTCTGGACCGTAACCTTTTAAAACTTTGGGCAAACAATTTAAAATCATTTTTCCCGAATAGTGTGGCGCCTTCTCGATCAGAGTCAGCCTATGCATGAGGTACCGAAGTTTTGACTCTCCATGTCTTGTGTTGTATGGGTGAGCGATTATATTATTTTCATAATTACTCTGGTTCTTATCCGAATACAAGGCAATCTCAAAAAAATACAGTGCCGGTATTGTCCTAATTTTCTGAAAATCGGTCGACATGACTGCCTTGCACTTAATTCTTCAATTATTTGCAACGCTTTCTTCTGCAATCTGAATATTGCATTGATATTTCCCTCGCCACCACCCCAGAATATCACACCATAACGAACCTGGGACATAAAATACCCATGATAGACCGCTAAGGCTGTTTTTTTTGTTCGAAACATTTCTCAAAGTCTTCAAAGCAAAAACCGCATGGGATAACTTTTTCCTAAGGCTTTTAATTTCATTATCCCATTTTAAATTTGACTGCAGCTCCAGACCCAAAAACTTAACTTAGTTCCCATAGTCGAATGGCATTCCATACCAGAATATAGCATTAATTTATGATTGAATTATCATTGAAAATTTAATAAAATTAGTCTTTTTGACATTCAGCTTCAGTTTGTTGCTATGAAACCAATCGGTAAGCTGCTTTAAAATTTCTTGAGCTTTCAAGAGAACGGTTGCATTATCTTTGCCCTTAACCAGAATAGTAGTGTCAGCATATAAAATTAGTTTGGAGTCTATGTTGAATGGTATGTCATTTAAAAAAGGTTAAACAAAACTGGGCCTAAAATTGATCTCGCTGGGGCACTCCGCAAGCAACCCTTCTCCATTCAGATGTGGTATAGCTGCCATGTCCTGTACTCACTCTAACTGATTGATATCTGTTATCTGTTGTTATGTGTGAGACATAAATTATCAAAATAGCACAGCTGGTAATTTGTACAGATGTTTTGGTGAAATAGTTTTTTAGTCGGTGTTGAGATGTTGGACTGAAAAGATGGATGATCAAAAATCTAGATGTGATTGAATTTATTTGAATGTGATTGATAATGTTATAATGTTAAATAAATATAATGTGAGTTCAAATGATGTTCATATTTCTCAACTAAATTAAAACAACAGGTTATGGTGCCCAGACACGAACAAGAGAAATTATTAAGTCGGGAAATATGAACATGAAAGTGCATTGTTGAGTTGATTGGATTGCTAGTGATTGTAAATGGTGAGTTGAACTTTTTTTAATATTGTAAAATGGCTGAATTCGATAAAATTAACGAAATATCTATGTTGAACAGTAAAAATTATTTCTCATGGAAATTACGAGTTAAGGCTGAGTTAATTCAATTGAATTGTTGGAATGCGATTGAACCAGGCTTCACCGGTCAGTTAAACGTGGAACAAGAGAGACTCAATAGAAAAGCAATTTCCTTTTTATATAAAAGTGTAAGTGATAACTATTTGAATGATATTTGTGAAAGTAAACTAGCGTCAGAAGCGTGGAAAATATTGGAGGATATTCACACTAAAGTCAGTTTTTTACAAGGATTGAGACATTTAAAAACACTATTTTCGATTGAGAAAGAAGAGAAGGAAGAGCTACATGAATATATTGCTAAAATTCAAAATCAGTACCAGAGAGCACGACAAGCTGGATGGACATACACAGATAAACAGATCGCTGGATTAATATTGTTAGGATTACCTATTGAGCATTATGGAAATATAATTGAACAATTGGGAAGAGAAGAAAACTTGACGGTTACACTTGTGAAAGCACGATTGTTAGAAAAAGGGAATGAAATTCGCGATGCACATGAAGGCGTAGCGCTGACTTCCACAGGACATCATGCAGGGCGTTTTCCAACCAGAAAGCAGAATAATAGAAATAGGCGAGCTGAGAACGTTGATAAGAACATAAGAACAAACTCGGATGAGGTGGACAGTAAGAGATGTTTTTTCTGCAAAGGTGTGGGACATATTGCTAAACATTGTCATAAGGTTAAATGTTTTAAATGCGGTAAGTTTGGTCATTGGGCTAATGATTGTGTTGAGAATGCAAATAATGAAATTGTATTTAGAGAGCATAACAAATCTAAACATAAAGCTTATATAAGTACTGTTGGGCTATTATCAAAAAATGCAGAACATAATATTGAATGGGTAGTAGATTCGGCTGCAACAAATCATATCTGTTCACAAAAGGAATTTTTTGTAGAAATGGATAAATGTAATGGTACAGTAGCTATGGGAAAAGGGAACACGACTGTTAAAGGATGTGGAAAAGTAGAGATCGAAATGACTGAAGAATGTGGCGGTTACACCCTTACATTATCTGATGTATTGTATGTACCTGATTTTAATTTTAATTTGTTGTCTGTTAATCAGTTAACGTCTAAAGGTGTATGTATGCAATTCAAGAAAAATTATGCTATGGGTTTTGATAATGGAGAGAATGTTTTCAAAGCTACATTAGAAAATGGATTATATGTACTTCATGTTTTAAAAAGAAACAAGATTGTAGCAAATGTAGTTGATAGAAATTGTTATTTAGATGATAAGAATGCGACAGCCCTCAAAAGTATGGTATTATGGCATAAAAGGTTAGGACATCTGAGCGAACAAACAATAAGTAAAATTCCAAATTTAATTGTAAATGATAAAATGAAAGAGACTTGTATTTCTTGTATGAAGGGTAAAATGACTAGTATAGGATTCCCAAAACAAAGCTTAAGAAAATGTGTACAACCACTTGAGTTGATACACTCAGATGTGATGGGAAAATTTCCTAGATCGTTGGGAGGTGCGAAATATTTGATAACATTTGTTGATGATTATTCACACTACCTTACAATCGCAGTTGCAGCTAAAAAGAGTGATGTATTTGAGATTTTTAAAGATTATCAAAATAAAGTAGAACGAAGTAATGAGCTAAAAATAAAATGTTTGCAGACAGATGGTGGAGGAGAGTACTGCAGTAATGAGTTTGAGTCCCATTTACAGAGTTATGGAATAGTTCACAGAAAAACTGTTCCATATTCACCACAACAAAATGGCATTGCTGAGAGAATGAATAGAACTATATTGAATGCTGTGAGGTGCATGTTATATGAATCTGGTTTACCCAAGGAGTTTTGGGCTGAAGCAGCTTCAACGTTTACATTTGTGAAAAATTTGAGTCCTTCTAGGGCTGTAGAATTTCAGATTCCATTTGAATTATGGAAAAATGAGAATGTAACACCTGAATCATATAATTTTCTGAAAGTGTTTGGTTGTAGAGCTTGGGTTTATGAGAAGGGAAAAGATAAACTTGATTGCCGAGGAAGAGAAGGTGTTATGGTGGGTTATGAACAAAATGTAAAAGGATACAGAATATGGTTCCCAGATGAAAGAAAAATAAAGATTGCTCATAATGTGGTGTTTGATGAATGTGTTTTCCCCTATAAGTTGGAAAAGAAAATTAAAAGAACAAAGATTATTGAATTTGATATTATTTCAGAGACAAACGGAGAGGTAGAGGATGTTTATGATGTTATAGTTGAAAATGATGATGTGAATGATGAAATGCAATTGAGAATGAGAGATGCGATTGAGATTGATAATGAAATTCAGAATGATGGGATCTGTCATGATGAGAATGTTAATGAGATGGAGAATGTTGATGAGATAGAGAATGTTGATGAGATGGAGAATGTTGATGGCATGGAGAATATTGATGAGAATAATATGCAGAATATTAGAGGAGAAGTCATCAGAAAATCGATTAGATTAGCGAATAAAAGATTGATTAATTATAAAAATGATGACCTGAAAACGAAATGTTGTGCAGCTAAGAATAAAAATAATTATAATATAGATCCAGAGAGTTACGAAGAAGCAGTGAGTGGAAAAGACTGTGTCGGATGGATGGATGCTATGAATGAAGAGATTGCAACACTAGATGCTAAAACCACATGGATGCTTGTAGAAAGACCAAAGAATCATAAAGTATTAGGAACGAGATGGGTGTTTAAGCAGAAAATAAATCAGAATGGAGAAATAGAAAGGTACAGAGCGAGACTAGTAGTTCAAGGTTATAATTTGAAGCCAGGAGTCGATTATGAAGAGGCATATTGTCCAGTAATAAAGAGGAAAACAGTAAGGTTGATGATTGCAATAAGTGTAATTAAGAAATGGACTGACAGGCATGTTGATGTGAAAGCAGCTTATTTGAATAGTGAATTGAAAGAAGATGTGTATGTGGAGCAACCCAAAGGCTTCAAAAATGTTAAGCTGAAAGATCATGTTTATAAGCTCAAGAAGAGCATGTACGGACTTCCTCAATCAGGTAGAGATTGGAATAATTGCATTGATCAAGCCTTCAAGGCACTTTCCTTGAAGCAAGCTGTGTACGATCCATGTCTTTATTACTGTAAAGAAAAGCAAATTTATGTTGGGTTGTATGTTGATGATATTGCAATGTGGGGGAAGTTGGAATCAATTGATTGGTTAACTGAAGAATTGTCAAAGTTATTTGATATAAGGAATTTAGGATTGTTGAGTAATTTTCTTTCTATTAGGATCTCGCATGAGGAAAACGGTTGCATTGTATTGGATCAAAATAAATATGTTTCAGGTGTAGTACAAACGTATGGCATGGAAAATGCAAAAGAATGTTATACTCCTTTACCAGTGCAGGGCAAAGTTGTTAAATATTGTAAGAAATGTGCAGATTTCAATCCAGAATGTACAAAATGTAATGCAGATTTGAAGAAATGTGATAAAACTAAGTACAGAAGTGCATTAGGAAGCTTGCTGTATTTAGCCAATTGTACAAGGCCCGATATTATGTATGCCATCTGTAAATTGAGTCAATTTAATCAGGATCCTTCAGAAATGAATTGGCTAGAAGTAAAACACTTATTGAAATATATCAACACAACCAAAAATATGAGACTTAATTATAAACAAGAGTCAAAAGGATTCGAATGTTTTGTTGATTCTGATTTTGGAAATAATGGTGATAGAAAATCATTTTCTGGTTTTATTATAATGCTTGCGGGAGCTCCAGTGATATGGAAAACCAAGAAACAATCTAAACGTGTGTGTTTATCCACTATGGAGGCTGAGTTCAGAGCACAATGTGAAATATGTAAAGAAATTTTATGGTTTCACATCTTATTGAAGAAGTAGGCTTATCAGACATTCTACCTAAAACGTGGACTGTTTTTGCTGACAATCAAGGAGCTATCAGTAATAGTAAAAGCAAAATAATTACTGAATCAAACAAATACATGGAGATATATTGTTTCTTTGTAAGAAGTTTAGTTGAGGATGGATTGATTAACTTTGAATATATCAAATCAGAAGAAAATGTTGCAGATATTTTGACAAAATCGTTGTCTAAAGCTAAAGTTGAATATATCAGATTGTATTTGGGTATTAGAAATGAAAAATGAGAGTATTTTGTTTAATGCAGAATGTTAATTTGTTTGTATTTTTTCTGATCTGTTCCAAAGTTTGTGATGTAATGTTTTGATAATTTAATTTTGTTTCTTTTGTTTTGTTATATTAATCAATGTTTTGATTTTGATGGATTTATGTCTCAGGGGGAAGTGTTGTTATGTGTGAGACATAAATTATCAAAATAGCACAGCTGGTAATTTGTACAGATGTTTTGGTGAAATAGTTTTTTAGTCGGTGTTGAGATGTTGGACTGAAAAGATGGATGATCAAAAATCTAGATGTGATTGAATTTATTTGAATGTGATTGATAATGTTATAATGTTAAATAAATATAATGTGAGTTCAAATGATGTTCATATTTCTCAATTAAATTAAAACAACCCTTCTCCATTCAGATGTGGTATAGCTGCCATGTCCTGTACTCACTCTAACTGATTGATATCTGTTATCTAGATAAGAAGAGAAAAAGTAAAAGTAAGAAGAGACAAATTGGAAACAGCCAATTTTTGTTGCTTACATAATTTCGTCCTAGTTTCTATTAGATTTATGCCGTTTTTTTATTTTTCTCTTGGATCTCGGGGGGGGGGGCAATTGCCCCCTTTGCCCCCCCTTGGATCCGCCACTGTCTTCAAGCTATTTTGTATTGTTCTGTATAACTATATATTAGAGACATATAGGCAAGTTTCATGTTGCGATGTGTATTCTTGCAATAAACTAATAAAGGGAGAGAGCTTATTGGGATTCATATATTGGCATCTTTGTCACTCTTTTCAATTCTCAACTGGTTGATCAGCAATCAACCTTGTCCTCGCTAGTTTGCTCTTTTCTACGCATGCGTGAATTGTAATTATGAATCACTGATTTTCATTTCATGAATGGAGTCATCCTTTCCCCCTTTTGTCTTTGGCGGGAAATAGTCAGTTTGTGTTTGCTACCTCGCTTCTACAGTGATTCAACGTTTGAACTCACATGAAGTATCTGCGCTCCTCTGTTCTCTGAAATCTTGTTTATTTACAGTCTGTGTTCAGTTTTTAGGTTATGTGACCCTTTTATAAATATTTATCCTTGTTGAAGGATAAAAGTTTTTTGTTCAAGCAGTTATATAGTCATGTAACTAATTCGTGATGTAGTTAATATATTCAGGAAGGCGCATATATTATTTTATTATCTCTTTATTAATGTAATTACCAGCGAAATTTATTAAACTTTTGATGTCACCTCACCACTGATTAAGGTAATTGATTTATAATTGATGCTAATGAATGAATGAATGAATTTGTTTACATATTGTTATTTACATAGTTGTTTTTTGATGGACTTCAAATTGAATTATAGATCTCTCAGCTTAAATGTAATATAAATAAACAAATCATTAAAATTGTCTTGAAACTTTAAAATTCAGTGCTGACTGAGTGACTGTATTCTACTTCTTGTAGATTGATTGTTTCTACTGAAAATGAATAATAAATTTGTGAGCTTATGTAGTATTGTGGGGGAAATAATTTTTTCTTATCATTTTCTTTGAAAATGCTTAACTTAGAAAATAGTTGTAATTTAAAATATTAAGAACATGATTATGGTTTAGGTTAGATTAGGATATTCAAGAATCTGAATCAGTAACTTTGGATAATGTTTTTTTTAATAATTTAACTGGGGACTAGTATGATTGTTTGTTTACTGATTTCTTATGGTATTTCTTCTAGCTATTGTTGTTACTTTTACTAAGATCAGATTAGGTTTATAATTTAGGTTACCAGAAATTAATAATTTACTGAATCTTTTAACTTTAACTTTTAACGATTTATTAAATTTGGAGAATTAGGTGAATTTGGGCAAACTGCTGTTCTATTGATTTTAGAATTCTTCTAGTTGGATCAACTACACAAATATTTTGTAATGCTTTTTAGAGACTAGTTATTATTGTATTTCTGGTACTTTTCTTTATAGTGGTTCCATGTTCCGGGGACCAATTCCTTGTTTGGGGCACAAATTACGTGTTGGGGACACAAATTCCACAAGATCTATGTTGAGGACCGAGACTCCCATGGTGCTGATCCAATTTCAATAAGGAGACCCAGTCAAATGAACCTGTGCTGGACTATGGGATTTCAACAAAGCTCGGCTACCAAAACGACAGAACATTTGGCAGCAAGCGGTTTGTGTGTAAAGGAAATTTAAGGTATGAGATTTTGTTAGTTATATGTCATCGTATCTTCGAAAAGTGAAATTAGTGGGCGTCGTACCATTGGCCAATGTGTGGGTTATGAACAATCTTAGATTAATTTAATGAAAGACTCAATCGCCCAATCTTGTATTTGAAGTTTATTTTTTTTTCTCTTAGACTGAGATGCGTTTTGTATTGTGCTATTTTTTTGGATTTTATTATATGCGCCATTCTGAAGAACAAATGAGTACTTATCTTGATAACCTGGTCAATGATATTTTATTTGAGAAGAGTTGTTTTTTTTAGATTGTATAGCGTTTAGCAATGAACAAATTCATTTCTTAATGTTTGATATCTCGCTTTATTATAGCACACCTTTCGTTTTATTTCTAGTTAATGCCTACAGTTCAAAATTCTCTTTTTTATTCTAATTTTATACTGTAGCATTACAATTTGGTCCAGCTGCTTTGTGAGTTTTTGCTTCCCTGAGCACTCCCTCTAATTTCTATATGCTTAAAAAATCAACTGTTGGATCCTCCAATGTTTCTTTTGTTGACTCATTTGTCCATTGATATAACATTGATTTTAGCTATGTCATGCTTCATAACTTTATATGCAAATAGTTGTCTTCCATACAGATCTTTGTCAAGTGCTCTTTTTTTCCCCCTAGATTCCCTGTGTACCCTCCTAATTATCCCTCTAGCAATATTCCTTTTCTCTGCATATTTCTGCTTTGATTCATCTGCATTCTTCTGTATATGCACTTTGTAGGCTAGTAAGTTTCTTCTATCACTTGAACTGTTATTGTCATTCCATATTTTAAATCCTCTTCAATGCCCTGCTTCTCTTTTCTTTACAGGAGTATCTTCAGCTGCTTTCTCCAAGCAGTATTTCACCCAATTCCACTCTTAATTTATTTTGCCAGAGGTTGGAAGCTCTAAAAGGTAATTCTGTGAGAGTTGTTGGTATAACCTCAAGACACTCTGCTCCATTCAGAAATGTTTTTTGAATATTTCTTCTTTTGGCTTTGCTTCAAGTTTTTCTGCAGAAAGCCAAGTTTTTGCAAGTAGCCCTCTGGATACTGGGAGGGGGATGGCATCGCCAACGTCTAGGCGTTTTAATTATTATATAATTATAATTATTGATAATTACTTAATTTTGTCAGATGATGCCCATATGAGTTCGAGGCTTGAATAGCTTGATAGTTCTTGACAGATCATTAAAGGTCTAGCACTCATAGCTCATACATAGCTTTCAAGCAAATAATACAGACTGTCATACAATGTTATTGTCATACCTTAGAAGTGAGATTAGTCATATCAGCAATAGACAAGTTGTGACTAATTTTATGTGGCGTTCTCCAAGAACTTAGGCCATGAATTGTCTATTCTGGGTTATGTCGTCTGTTTGATCCTAAAATTTAATAGGCTGTGAGGGTTCTATCGACTATCGACGGCAAGATTTTTAGCCCCCACACATGTTCAGTACGGCATGTCAGTTTAAAGCTGTTCTAACTGTTCAAGACAGTTCTAACTCTGCTGGACTCGCACACGGACTTCGAACAGTATGGACTGTCTTACCAGAGCTAATCGTTTGACATGTGGGCTGCTGAACTCCACATACAAGTCAGTTTCAACTGACAGCTCTCACCCAATTTTGTAGTAAGGTGTTGTAAAATAATTGCACTGTTAACTGTTAAACTGCCAGTCTTCTAACAAACGGACAGTTTTGTATGACACTTGCGACTGAACTGATGGTAATCTCATCAGTCGAACATTCGAGTGATTGGTGATATCACCCCACACACGGTCAGTTCGGTATGTCAGTTTTAATATTGTTCATGTTTAACTGACTGTGACGATTGACTCCATTCTAACAGAATGTTTGGGCTTCCAGTAGGCTTTATCCAGTGAATCATATCCGTAAGTGCTAAACTTCCCTTCAGTAGAATGTTGTGCGCTGCTCTAGTCTCTACAATCCCTCATCCCTCTTTATAGAAGTATGCCTAGGAATCGAAGTAATGTAAAAACTGAATTACTTCATCTACACACTATATTAGTTATAAATCATCAAATCCCTCCCTTTTTATTGGATTCACATCGCATCCCTCCCTTTCTATTGGATTCACATCACATTCACATCTGGTAACGGGTGAAGTGTTGTTGAATTAATCCAGTTGTAAATCCTCTCATATTAATCAGTCATAAGAGTTATACACTCTTTTGACTGAATAATATCCATCAGTTATTTGAAGAAGCACTCTATGTATCATACTAGACAATAATAACAATTCAATCTAGAGATCAACAAACTGTATTATTTATTCGAGAGCAGTAATTGGCCGAATTGCTTTGTGCTTAGATTAATTGTTACCAGTTATTATGTGGGTCCATTTTGAAGCCCACAGTAGAGAAAATGAAATAATTGTTTATAGCAATATTATCATGCTCAAGATTATCGTTGAATAGATGTGACCTATTACTATATTCTTTTTATAATGCCCACAAGAGCCTAAGACTTGTGCGTGGGTAATGCGGTGAATGGTTACATAGGATGACTATTGACTATGTCAGGCTGAACAAGAAAATCGAACCACTGCACTACTGCCGCTAACACTTTCAGATTTATCACACTCATTAAAACCACGAAATATTAGTGGTCTAAAACCTAAAATAAATTCGTTATAAGAATACTTATTTTTAATTAAAATATCAAACTTCTTTGTAGGTTACAATCTGTATCTACCTACGTACACAATCTGTTATTACGTAGTACAGTAGATCTATCAATAAAAGGAAGTCTTGTCACACTTCACGCCATTAACAAAATTCTTAGAATTCACATGTTTTTCCCCTTGATTCCAAATTTTAACAGTTTTCCACGTAAAAAACTATCATCATATTGTTTCATTAACCTGATTTAGATTTAAGTTATAAGAAAAATATTGATGTTTTAGTTATATTAGTAATCCACTCAGGAATTGGAAAGAGCCCACGTTTGATGACAGAAACCTGTTGGTAAATCGCATGGATAGATAGATAAGCTACCTGGTAAGCCCTCACCCTCACAGCCTAGTCCCGGTAAGGCTGTTTCAATACAGTAATTTCAAATTATCAAATACTCCAACACGCAGGCGAAACAGATCACGCGACTTAAAAACCTTTCAACTAGTTGGATCACGTGACGCTCTTGATATTGTCAAGTGAATGAATTGCTATGATAGAAATTCAGCATATTTCGCGGCAAAAAGAGTCTCGTGTTGATACGTATCTCATTTTCTCATTCACTCAATGAGTTTTAATCGGCTTTCGCCTCCCTTACTTTAGCGTGATTAGATTGTTATGGCAAGTCTCATTCATTGTCTTGAAGCTAGATTCGTGTCAAGAGACTTCAAATTCTGTTACTGTTTTAAAACACAAAAAACGACAAAAACGACATAAAAAATACGGAATAACATTCATATTAAACGGAAAGAATGATTTATTTCGCAATTTTGAACTTTTAAACTGGGAAAAGTTAAAGATGAATGCCAATTCATTCACTCTCAATTTTTTATAGTAATTTTACAAACTAACTTTTTTTAAACAATTCTCTAGTGATTTTAGATGTTGAATGTGGGTTGTGTACTGTATGACTGTGTCGACAGTAAAAGAAGGAGTAGAATAAATGTGTCTGTGCCAGTTTTTCTTGTCAGATTGCGTTAATGAAATAGGGCGCTATTAAGTTGAAAAGTTCAACTATTAATGTTGCTACCTCCATTTCTAAACTTTTAAAGTTTTAATTGACCCAAGAAAAGAACTACGCTTAACTCACATTCATTTGGAACAGATGGCGTCATTACAAGGGCGAATAATACAATAATTGTTATGGAAGATACGCTAAAAGAGAAGCAACACTATTTTTCAAAATGCTCCGAAACACGTGATTTGGTATCTTAATTTGGAAATATGGGCTTTAGCAGGAAAAAGGAATTGGCAACCACTTTCTGATTGATCAAATTAAATTTTTGTCGATGATCACCATAATAATATTATTTATTATTAATAATAATAATAAATAATAATAATACATGTTACGGCCAATCTTTATCTTTGAGATAAGATAGCCGTAGCCATGCGCTGAGCTCTTCTATTCTTTCAGTCTCGGTTGGAGTTGCTCTCGAGTAGCCAGTTAATAGTCGCTTTCGGTCTAGCTGTCGCTCTCGGACAGTCTAGCAGTCTCTCTTGGAGTGTCGCAGGCAGATAGTCGCTTTCAAACAGTAGACGTCCGGTTTGGTTAGGTGACCGGTTATATGCGATCCTCTCTCTTCTCATCTTATCTCTTTCATTCCCCTCACAATCACTCACTCTTCCTCTATCATAATAATAATATCATAATAATATTACTACACCAGCAGCAGGTAACTTTGGGCGCCTCCCACCACTTCAACTCAAAAGATCTCAGCAACTGGTAAGCCTAATATCATTTATTTATCTTCCTTTTTACACCTCATACATTCTCATACAGTCCTTCACTGCTCTCCTCTCTCCTCAACCTCTAAGCTACCTAAGCAACGCCACGAACTTAATATTGGTCTCTCATAGGCCTGCCGCCTGCCCCAACAATACACAATTAGTGTCGATCTAGCTCTAGCTCTCTCCGTCAAGAACATGAATCTTCAACAGTGTCAGTTGGGTGCACACCAAGTGTTCAGAGATTCAAAGAAAAGAATGTCTTCCAAAGTGATTCAAAGTATTACAGAAATACACCAAACTAATAATATCATTTGATGAAAGTCAATCATAATTTGAATTAACATTCGCTTATTGTTGCGAGGACCAGTTCTATCTGTATGCTCATTGCTCACGCTATTCATTATCATGGCTACACTTGAATCATATGAAATCATAAATCATGAAGCTACTCTTATTAGATTAATCAGAGGTTTTCTCCCAACTGGAGCTTTTTTGGAACAATTCAGAGGACTAAGCGCTTTTATACATCGACTTCCAATCAATAAACTCCCAATAGCATATTAATAGAATAATGCGAGTTGATTTCGTTGTGGAATCAGAAACAATGTGTTTTTGGCTGTATAATAGATAATATATTCAATCACGTTTCTAGATTATTCAGTGAATAACCTAATCTGCTAACTCCAGTATCTATACCCATACAAAATTCAAAACAAATGAAACCATAACAATAATAGTATTGATCGGTTTTCCTTCCTCGTTCTCACTAAATACATCGAGAGAATCCTATTCAAAAATTTGATATAAAATGAGCAGCCAACTTCTATTTCATTCGAATTTGAATTGTGTATGGCGAGGAGCCACTACCGTGTATTCAGGACACAAAGCAAACTACTCAAACGAGGAGTGAGTGAGGTTGCGATTACATATTGCGAAGAAAATGAATAGATATTTGATGTCGTTGTAAGAGATAGTCAAGGAAAAGTGGATTATGTCTTAAAGAAAAGTTTACATTTGATCATAAGTTTAGCTGGAATTACTATTTTTTTGTTTCCCCAAAAAAACTAATCAAGATAGCCTACCATTCAAAGTTTAGCTACGAAGATGAAGTTAGTGTGATTCCATCTCTTGCTTCTATCGAATCATTCTGGATCTACTTTATCTTCACTTGTTCATCTTCTCCCCCCCCTTCATTCCTTTATCTCCTTCATCTTAACTTGTTCATCGCGAATTCTATTTATTTTGGATCATAAAATAAACAGACGTCCTATAACAGTAAAGTACTTGGCAGGCGTATTTATAGTAGATCCCTTGTCCGGTCATATCAAACCGCAGCAACTTATCAACCGAATCCAATTAAGTCAAGCATGGGATGGTCAAGTAGAAAGAGTGAGAAAAAAGAGAAAGTTCAATGAAATGAGGAAGAAGTATATGAGAAACCTAAGGAGCTGGAAGTTAGATATTGACCTGAAAAACAATAACAGTAACTACAGTCTATTCTTGTTGCCAAAAATAATACTTATTAAATATTATTCTGAGGTACCTTGCATTTCATAAAAGTATTCATGAAGTAGAATACAGCAATGGCAATATACATCAAGAAAATAGATTAGATAATAATAAATATGAAATGTATACTTCAATCTACCAAAAGCCTGACGAGTGAGAAAAACTCACCCAATTGTGATTTAATCTTTTGAAAAACAAGACAGGGAATATCAATTCACCAATGACTCACATAATAATCAATCGTATGATTGATATTTTTTATAAAGGAGATGAACCTTTCAAAGATATTCTAGATTGCAAAGTTGATTTGGTTCAAATTCCTGAAAGTATTGATCTTTAGTGAAAAAAACTAAAAAGCAAATCTCATTGTTACTAACGATGAAAGGCCATAATATCCATTTTCAAGTCATCCTTTTATGACAAGGAAGACTCATAACACTTTAATTTTTCCGACTGTAAAAAGCAGTAGATTTTGTGAAAGGGAACAATAGCGTGATTGTGAAGATGACATAAACTAGGAAAATAAAACGTTTATGCGTATAATTTGAATATAGAGATCGTTGAGCATGACACAAGTTCGCATGACTGGAGAGGCAGGACACTTGAAGAGTGTTGACAATAACAAGTAGAGCTTTCAGAGTTTGGATAGAGTTTTTGTTCTGCAATCTAGTAGGCCTACTTGGGAAACTCAAAATTTAGGGTATACTGCTCGGTAAATAAATGAAATTAAATTATATTATAAAATGAAATGACGTCTCAATATAGATGGAATCCAACAATTTCAATGATGCTAATTTATAGCTTGGATATTCTTCTTTATTCACCGATTTTAATATTTATCATTATGACCTAGATATTTTTCCAAAGAAGCATAAAAAACCTTTTCTATCAATCAAAATCCAAATGTGAAAAATACTTCATCAGTATGAAAAAAACTAGTCCATTGGCTATCAGAGGCGGATTTAAACTTTTGCCTCCTACGGGCTGAGATCAATCTGCCTCCCTTCTGCTATGTTTGGGAGGGGGGTCGTAGATTGTGTACTATTTTTTAAAGTGAAGGGAGAGAAGGAAGAGATAATATAGCCTATGAGTAATTTATTCAAAATGGAGGGGGTTCGGGGGTACTCTCCGAAAAGTTTTTGAAAAATAAATCCCCTTAAGCCACATTTTAAGCGATTCTAGACATGAATTCATGTTTTTATTTCAATTCTGTCAACATTTCAGCCCACGTTATGTGTCAAAGTGAATTTTATCTAGTTCTTTGTCATTGTCATTGGAAGATCCAGACCCTGATATTGATTTATTAAAAATGTTAAAGCGCACCTACCTGAAACTATTTTCACCCTTCTATTTTTGAACCCTCACCACAACTGATCACTGAGTTCTATACCACACAGAAAATGAGATCCTTCTTCTTCACAGACTTCTATGCGAGATGCTACTATGCAATATCACCTATTGTTGAGTGCATAGTCGTGTGCATTGCTGTCCGGAGTCACGACGTATCATAGCTCACATGCTTAGTAGAAGAGACAGAACAAATTTAATATTTATTATTCATATCAGCGAAATAGCTTGACATGATAGGTCACCAGCTTGCCTTTGTAGGTATGGTTTAACAATAGAAAGGTATGGTACCTTGTTTTCTTCATACAGACGTAGTCTATATATCAGTTTCTGGTGAGATACACTTTTGACAGATAGCTCACAATAGTAGCTCTTTTACTTTAGATATGAATATATTCTAGTTTAAACCTAAGATACCACTATCATGGGTGTGAGTGAACGTTTTTTTAAACAATGTCCCGTTGAGTGATGTTGTTCGACTGGAACGTCGATATTGTGGCGTGGCTGGCTGATTTATTTTCATAGAGCGAATAAATAGATTGAAGAAATGGCCGACTTTTTTCGGTAAACGTTCACCGGAAGCTCCGGGGCAATCCGTCAGCAGCAGTGGCGGGCGGAGTCATGCAACGAGCGTGTTGCCAGCGTGACTTGCAGGCGTCATTACTACATCAGCTGCTGCGCCAAGACGTGGCTCTTGCTCATGCACGGATCAGCCATTGTCACGTACGTATCGCACGCAATTCTCACGCACTATTGAAAAATTTTGTTCCAAAAAGTTGTTTCAAAAATCGCATCCGATAAGCTAACAAGAGTTTTAAGCTCTAGAAGTTTTGCTACTGAAGTTGCATTGCTTAAATCACGATCGAAATTTAATTCATGTTGATATCTATCATTTCTGGCTTCGATATATATCTTTATTTGTGATTCAGTTTGAAATCTTGCACAATATTATATCATAGTAATCTTGTTTCAATAAGATAATGGAATAACGTTTGTTTAGCGCAGCATGCTGTTATATTACGATTGATTTTCTTCAACATTCTATGAAATGCTAATAATTTCAATAGCATTAAATAATAAGATAACGCCTATTTGTCTTAGCGTATTGTCATATTACGAGTAATTTTACTCCTTCCATTGAATCTTCGCAATTTTTAAATATTCCACATTATCAAAGGATTTCTCTTTTATTATAGGAGTCATGTTATGATATACGATTGTTTGATTCATGTTTTAGGTTCTGGTAATGTAGCCTAGATAAATCCAAATGATTTCAAATAATTATATAATAATGTATGTTTGCCATGGCATAGCATAGATTTCTTTCTTTCAGATTGAATTTTTATAAATTCATAATACATTCATTCATACAAGATTTACTATAATTGTACATTTCGAGTTTAAACCGCTGTCAGTTCGTATTCAACGTTCCAAACAAACAAGTAATAATTTTCCAATTGAAGCTGGAAAAATTAATTGGGAAAGAACAGTTTATTTACAACTAAAAATTCAATTCATCAACTGAGATCTGGGAATTAATGAATTTTACCTAAAAACTGTATTAATTTATGATTATCCAACTTCCACATTGAAATCTTAAAATTATAATTAGGATTCTATAAGTATCACAAGCTGGTTATTAATCTAGAAATATATTTCAAAGTGTGTTACTATTTTGAATAGCTTGACTACAAGCGAAATGCTTTGAACAATTTCAAGTATTATTCAAAACCTTAAAATTGTTAGAATTATAAAATGGCACGTGTTATAAGTATTCAGAAGTATTAAATGCATTTTCTTGTGTGGATTACTCCCAATTTTACTGTTCTCCCATGATTGTCATGTTGAAATTTACTGTTGTACGAAGATCATGACTCATTATTTTGGGATCATGGCTATAAAAATTGGCAAAAAATGATTATTTCTCAATGTCTTCTCACAATTTTTGGTCCCAATATGCATTCAATTACAAATCGTATATCGTTTTTGATAAGAATAGATGGTGAAAGTTTTGTTTGCTCAAATACCACTTTTCTCACGCAATTTATTAAACGGCTATCAGAAAGTACGCATAACATTCTCAGCTATCACAGCAAACCTTTAGATGTCTGTCTCTTTAACTCTCAGTAATATTGTTTGGAAAAAAACATATAGTGAAAAACTGGGATCCAATTTGAAAGAGGTTGGAAGATAGATGATAATAAAATAGGTTTAATAATTAGATAGATGATAACCCAATTACCTGACTGTCCAATAT
The DNA here is from genome assembly GCA_948455865.1 of Conomelus anceps. Classification (NCBI taxonomy): domain Eukaryota; kingdom Metazoa; phylum Arthropoda; class Insecta; order Hemiptera; family Delphacidae; genus Conomelus; species Conomelus anceps. The sequence goes on along the minus strand of OX418218.1, from coordinate 51,470,577 downwards.
CCTCCCAGCGAGGAAAATATCGTGATTCACATCACGATATTTTTGACGTAGAATTGAGCTGATCTCAAGTAGTCGACGCCTGATTTCTTATAATGTATGAATTTTTCATGTGTTTTCTGTCAAGTGAACATAATCCCTCTGACTCAAGAGGACAGACCTTCCCCAGTTTTGAGTACCGATCACTTCATTTTTCATGTTATTCAGTATTGAAAAATACAGTATTGTATTTTCAAACATAACTTGGACTGTATTCCAATTAAGTTAATTTTAAGACAATTATTTTAATAGGGAGGTATCGGGTGGTATCAATTACAAATTAAAATACAAGAGAAAATTATTTTTTCTACAGTGACTCAAAAAATTGCCTATTTTTGCACTAACTGTAGCATGCAAAATAGTCTATTTCTGCATCGGTGCAGGAGAGTAAATTCTAGTGCGCGAAAATATTTTTCCTACAGTGACCCGAGAAAGTGCCTATTTTTGCACTAACTGTAGCACGCAAAATAGTCTATTCCTGCACCAGTGTGGGAAAGTAAATTCCAGTGCGGGAAAGTACTTTTCCGCACTCCAGATTTGCAACCTAACAACACAAAATAGTGAGCATGTAATACGCAGGTTCCCTATTTTGAATTCAAAAATTAAAAAAAAAATTGTGACAATTACTCATTATGTATGTCCTGTTTTGTTCTCTTTAAATTACTTTATACATTACTGTAGAAAAAATTTGATGTGTTATACGAGCGCAAAGTATTGTTTTTGCACTCGAGAAACTGTTTATCTTGATGTAGAAAAACGCTATTTCCGCACTCCAGATTTTCAACCCAACAACACAATATACTGAGCATGTAATACGCAGGTTCCCTATATTCTGCATTCAAAAATAGGTTGACTACAATGCTTCAGCTACGCAAAAACAGTCAGCTGTAGTTGTTGTTGAAATCGATTTGATTCGAAGATAGGTTATGTTAAGAATTGTCAGGTTATATTTGTACTGTTTTGTTCTGTTTTAATTACTTTATACATTACTGTGCAATTCGAGCGCAAAGTATTGTTTCTGCAATCGAGAAAAAACTGTTTCTCTCAGTGCAGAAATATCCCACTTTTCGCTCTATTTACACAAATAGCTATTGTCCACTTTTATCACAATCCCAAAAGTATTCAACACAAGAAAATATGTTGGGATGTCATTTCCACTGTTTTTCGAGTATGCAAATATGTTTGATACATTTGAAAATCACCCTCAATCTTCTATATTGAGCAATATCTTTTCTCTATTTGGAACGATTAGTCACGCATAAATTTGGTCATTATCAACTTACTTCATCGCTTTTTAGCTCAAAGGGTTTGTCATTTCTATAAATAGTATTTAAAACTAATATCATGTACAGACTATTAATGAGAAAATCCCTAACAATTGAATTCATATGAGTATGGAATAAACCAGAACCTTGAAAGTTTCAACAATTATTTTCTATAGTATACCCTTTTCACCTAATTATATAAACTACTTTTTTGTGTTGAATTTTCATTGAAGTATCTCAAGTGTTCCATTTATACGTTAACGTTTTATAATACAGTAGTTCACAATTTAGTTCTTGAATGTCCTGAATCACAAATTTCAAGTCTATTGAGTTGTGGATTTGAGAAAAATTCTGGTTCATGTTGTAGGCACATTATTCCATTGTCATAGAATTTCAAAGGAGATCATACCGTAGACTTCATCCAATAAATAGAGAGTAACACAAGCAAATACGCTTTCTCACTCGCTCTATGAATGCAAAAACAAACACAAGCTTTGTTCTTCCTGCTCATACTGAACAGAGTTATTGTTTCTGCAATCCAAAATATTATGGTTGTGACCCATTATCGGTGGATGTTGCATTTGAAGTTTCAGTTGTGTGGTCGATTCAAAGTACAGTAGCTTACAATTGCACTGCAATAATTCAAACATGAAACATTGTACCATAAAATATTCATGCGCACTGAACCATTTTCAGGATGAATAAGGTTCGCGGCGACAAGAGAATAACGACCTGTGTTGCCTGTGCAATGACTAATCAGGGTCAGTTCGACCCCATTGTGGGCTAAGGACAGCCCACATGGATATGGCTCTCATATAGATATTACTTACTCTAAATATTCTCATATCATAGCATTGAAGCTATCATCAATAGCTAATATATTTTTCCATTATCACAATTTTCGTTTATGGAAATATTTATTTGCATTATCACGATTATGATTTTTTTTCACCCACTTGGGGTATGTTAAATCAACTATGATCTTGACAGTGCCATTATGAATTCGTCTCTTTCCGTCTCCTCAAATACTCCATCACTCTCTCAGAAGTGGCTTTTTTCTGATCTTCGGACATCCCTTACCTGTTCAACGCTTGGGCTTTTCCTGAAAACTTTGACTTTAGTTTTTCAAAAAATTCCTGCGGCTGTTACGGTTTTTCATTATTTCATCTGTTATATTCCGCACATTTAAATCACCCTGAACTTTTTTAAAACAATTGATTTTGTTTTTCTGTTGCAAAAAAAATCGAATTTTTGTTTTGTGAGTCTGTTGTTGTCCATCCTAAGGATGTGGGAGTAGAAACTTTTTTTTCTTATTGTGTCTGCGAGATTTTCAATAATAACAATTATTGTATACAAGTTTTTATTGGACATTAGCATTATTATCATGATTATGATAATGATGATGATGAACATTATTATTATTATTATTATTATTATTATTATTATTATTATTATTATTATTATTGGTGTTTTCTCGCATTTGCGGTTAGATCTTTTGAAGGGAGGGGCATTACTACAGGGACTACCCTACAGGGAGCACATGAAAAATCCTGTCTATCTATCTTATCTATGTGGCAGTCTTCGCTCACCATATTTCACCTTATCTTATCTCATCTATCTTTCTAGCCTATCATCTTATCTCTTCTCATCTTATCTTATCTATTTGGCAGTCTTCGCTCAGCATATTTTATTTTACCTTATCTTATCCGTTTTTGTAAATTTTATGGTTCATGAAATTATTTCATGTAGTAACAGATCATCAATTTATTAAGTTACAAATGCTGACGACCATGCTTGGATGGGTGACCAAGCAGCTATGACTCGATGATGTTATTTGCCTTATCACTTTTTTTAATGAAATAAAGCAAATAACATGAGGTTACGAATGCTGGCGACCCTGTTTGGATGGGGTGACCAAGCAGCTATGACATGGATGGGTGACCAAGCAGCTATGACTTGAATGGGTGACCGAGCAGCTATGACTTTGTTAATGCCTTTTTTTTATGAAATTAATAAGTGACAAATCATTCCTTTATTAAGTTACGAACGCTGACGGCCCTGTTTGTTTGGGTGACCAAGCAGCTATGACTCTATGATGTTATTTGCCTTATCACTTGAAATTATTTCATGTAGTGGCAGTTCATTAATTTATTAAGTTACGATTGTTTACCATCATGCTTGGATGGGTGACCAAGCAGCTATGACTTGGATGGGTGACCAAGCAGCTATACCTTTATGTATTTGCTTTATTATAACTTTAAAGTAAATCTATGAAATCATATCTTAAATCTGCTATATCCTGCAGATAACCACCAACTAAAATGAAAATTATTACTAAATATTATTTTAGGGTGACAAACTACGAAAAGAATATTGACAATGACTTGATTTCTTAGGTACATACACATAATGTAAAGGATCTGAATACAATACGTTGGTTCTGAATCGATACTCGTCTGGTGTATCTTGCTTCAAGTCCAAAAGTAAATATCCATGTGGCTCACTGGTCGCATCCCTAAATGCTTCTTGTAAAAACAGAGGTCTCTCAGGGCACACCTGATGAGAAAGATGGCGGATCTGGGCTTTATCTCGTGGGTTTTTGAAACAAACAATGTAGTGAGCATTCAAAGAAATGTCTCTTTGTCCTTTGCCTTGATGGAATAGATTTTGAGATATAAAAAACACACTTGTATTGCCGTGGTGGCAGCCTTTAGTGAATAAATCCACTATTCGTCCATTTGCCTCACGCATTAAATCATCAATTATTACCAGCCTCGGTAAAATTGAATCCTCAAACTCTGGTAGTCCTTCCTTAAACTGCACTGGTAAATTAATATTTGCAGGCCTATGCTTATCATAGTACCAGTATATATCACCAAACGTTGTACTACACATATTGTCCAACTGGTTGAGGAAATTTGTAACAAATACTGACTTTCCAGACCCACTGGGACCTGCAACTATGGCAGAGAATGGATGTTTCCACCTCGGATCCATGGCTAATTTTGAACTGAAACTCACAAGCAGCTAGTTTAAATAAATAAATATGCAGTTCATACATAAATCCGCCATCTTTTGATACTAATAACTCCGATATTAAAAATATGATTACAGGATTATTCAGGTAATTAAAGCATACAAAGAATGACAAGCTACATTAGCACCATTTATTTATGTAAAATTTGAACAACCTAAATGCGTTTGTCAATGCACAAAAATATGTTGAATGTCTGTGGTAAAAACATTGTACTTTGGGATTTGGAAGTTTCTTCAAGGATGGAAAATTCTCCAACTCGGATACATAGCAGTCTGGAAAATAATTCTGAATATAATCGGCCTTCTCTCTTCCTTTTATAAATATGCAACAGCCTCTCAAAATGTTCATCAATAACTTATGTAGCTCCTGGATTGTAATGTCACCAGTATTTCAGGTAAGCCCATGATGGAACTTGGTATTCCAGTAACAAGACTGTTGCTGTTGAAGGTCCAAATTCATATAAGAATATGGTGATTTTACAATCCAGTGCTGCATAAATCCACCATCTTTTGATACTATGGCCAACTCCTTTATTATAAACTGGTTGGAATTATCTTTGAAACCTTGGAAGTCCAAAATAATATCCATATTCACTGGTCAAGTACTACAAAACAACTGACCTGCCACCCTGACCGATCTAATTTTATACCTTTCTCACCAAGCACAAGAATAAGAAGAAGCCAATCAGAAGTCAGCTTATTTTTGACCAATCAGAATCCAACATCTACATTTAACACATTTCGTACATCTAACATCCTTTGTTGTTGGAAAATCACCCCATGATACAACAAGGGGGATGCCAAAATAAAATCACTCTCAGTGATACCAACCTAAATTATTTGTGATATATTTCTATATAAAGACATACGATTATAGGTGGGCTCCGAACCATAGGGTAATTGGTAATAAAGCTGATAAAGTGGAGTTATTCTCTGCCATTCATCCATCCAAGTGATCTACGTGGCCAATCACTCACATTATAGTATAATAATAAGACATGTAGAATTTTACAAGTTAAGACCAATCCATGAGGTAAAAGAAGAAAATCAACGCAATTTAACAATTATAGTAAGTTTTATTAACATACAATTAATTAAAATTATACATTTTCTTTTGCATACATAATACAATAAATAAAATCAGTCTTCTATGAAATAAAATAACTTAAATGAAACGAATGTCATGTTTTCTTCCTTGGGCTAATCCTAGATAGATCAATGAAACGTCGTTTTCACCATCACTATTGTAATGGTCAATGAATGCTTTGGTTAGATTGAATCTTTGTGGTAGAAATACCTTTATCTCTTCATCCATGTGTCGTTTTAAATGTGCTATTGTCCTATCTCCATATACAGTGGAAGTTTGTTTAAAGGAGATTACCCTGTATGCTTCACCAATAAGAAGATCTGAAAGCTTGCAGTAATCCTTCCTTTCATTGAAATCATTAAGAATCGTCTTGAAATCTTTGATGGCAACTGAATGATCTGAGATCTCTTCTGAAGACAGGGTTAGCCCTGAAAAGAGCTGGTTAGGTGTATGTGAAGAAGAAGACATGATGCTTTACGCAAGAGCAGATGATGACACTACCAAACACTATGAAGAGTAGAACACAACTGAGCAGTGCACAGTCTGGGCTCAGGTTTCATAAATTAATAAGATAAGATAAGATATGGTTGAAACTACTGCTTATTCGTGGTTGAAACTAGAATTGATATTGCTTGAACAGTACTAAACTAGTGAGCTCCCATGGGCACAATTTTGGAATAGGCAATTATAGCTTTTACTAGAAGATGATAACAAAATACAATCTTTTTGTAGAAATATTATTTTGAAATTTGATACAAATTCCATATGAAGTATTATTAGAGCTAATAACCAAAGACATTAATCAACAATGATTATTATTATTATTATTATTATTATTATTATTATTGAATATTATTACAATTACTATTTTTCCATAATTAGGAATAATTAATAAATGATAAACTAACAATAGATTAACTTCAAACTTCAAATACTGCAAATTGTTACAGAAATAAAAATAATAAACTCTTGTAACATATGTAACATATAGTACATGTTTTAACTGTAGTCCACAATGACATTCCTGTATTTGTCCACCTCAATGATGTTGTCAAATTCTCCATAGACCAAACAATTGACTGACTCTGTGAGTGCTGCACCGAATCTCACTTCAATCCGCAGACTTCCTCTCCTAACCAGGTTCCAATGACAGGAGTTGGCCGCCAGATCAGGAGTGAGGTCAAATGCAAACAAACAGAATCCGTTGGGGTACATATCTCTTGATATAGCATTCCCTCCGTTGGAATAGTGTATACCACTTCCAGAGAACAATGTCTGGTAACACTGGCTATACAGCTTGTTTACAGTAAAGTCTGGTTGGAGTGCTCTAGTTGGAACTTGCTGGCCATCAATGTAGAGTGATAGAAAATTTATATCAAAGTGCTGGAAGTTGTAAGGGTTATACTTCTTGTCACTGTTGAATGCCTTGTTGGAGACAAAACCCACCACAATCCTCTTTGGGAGCTGACCCATGTACACATTGTCAATAGTTTTTCCTTGTACATTGGATGGTATGGTGAAAGCCTTTACATCAACTCTAGTGATTGGATATTTTGCAGTGTATTGCTCCAGAGCTTTAGCATGGTTGATCAGTATAGTAGGGTTTATCTTAACTCTTCTGACCATGAGACTAGCCTCCATTATCTGTACCTTAAAGTCTAACTTTGACATGAGGCAGAAAGCATCCCTTGACTGCACTAGTCTTAATCTGAGCTCCACACCATTGACTAAATATTTGTTCTGGTGAAAAAGGTCACAGTGTAAATGTCCTGTAATATCAACTGGCCTGCTGTTTGTGAAAAACGCTCTCCGTCTTGCTAGTCCAATATTGGTATCTGCTGTATTATCCATTTGCCCTGCAGTGTCTGTAACCCACAGCATAGATGAAAGGTGTGAGGTCTTAGCTTCAGTCCCATAGTTTAACAGAGTCTCTATGTATGCTCTGCATGGATATGTGTTCCCACTTACTGTAACAAGCTTTTGATTAAGATACACATCCACCTGACTGAATAAAGAGTGCAGAAAACCATTGACAGGGCCAACTTTTTCACTATTATTGTCTAGTACTGAGCCATCTAGATTGACAATTTTCACTTTCAAGTTTATCAAGGTATGAGTCAAATCAAGGTACTCATCTCCAAGCCCTGGGATGACAAATTCTATAGGAGCTTCATCTGATATTGATGATAAAGGTTTGTAGTGTACCCACTGACCCAACTCAATGCTTGTCTGAGTAGGTGGTAAGGAAAATAGGTCAAGTTCTGATTTGGACCACTCCATAGATTGATTATGCAGGAAAGCCATTATTGGAATATATCTGGTATCAACCTTTTCTTATTCAAAGTTTTCATCAGTATGGAATTTGTTCTAGGCTTTGGTGGGGCCTTCTTCAGTATGCTTTTTGCTCTAGGCTTTGGTTGGGCCTTCTTTGGTATGCTTTTTTCTCTAGGCTTTGGAGGGGCCTTTTTCTTAGTATCTTTCTTTGGTGTGCACTTTCTCTTTACTGAACAAGGAGCAGCAGTAGTGGTGTTCACTCTTCCAGGTTTCTGTATAGACTGATTAGTGGTTGATGCAACTGACTTATATGTAGGCCTATGAGCCACCAGCTGAGGTGTGCGCACAAGACCACAGAACAAGCTTCCCACACAGGACATGTTGACTGATTGCTGTCACAAGAAATACTGAGGGTGAATCATTGTGGCACTAGACTATATCCATAAGCTGGGAGGCAAGAACCCAAGAATTGAATTTACTAGGGTAACCTTTCCATTTTACCAAGACTTGTTTTCTTTTACCATTGCCTTTCATTTGTAATATTTCCTCTATCTTGTATACTTTACTTTCTGGCATAATAACTTTTTGCAACTCTGGCTCATAAAATGATCCATCAATAATTTCCCCACTCAAATCTTTCACTTTGTAGACAGGAATAGGATGCCTTATAACCTGGGATATTGTGAATACTTCATCAGTCCAGTTCTGTTCAAACCCTTTGGCAAAATGTTTTTTCTCTTTAGAAATCCTAACTGTATCCCCTACTTTGAGCTTTGGGGCCTTGTACTTATCTTTCTTCATATACAATGTCTGCCACACTTGTAGAATATTATTATCATTGACTTTTGCTGGGGCCATCTTTATACTTGAATGCCAAGTATTATTGTATCCATGCACAATGGCTTGAATAATATCAATGTAGCAAAGTGTATTCTTGTGTGTGAAGTATCTCCACAGTCTGCCTTTTAATGTTTTTATCACCCTCTCTACCACAGCTGCTTTTGTATCAGGATTTCTTGTAGTGTAGAAATTTATGTTGTGTTTATTAAAGAATGTCTTGGATAGAATGGACATAAACTCTTTTCCTTTGTCAGTTTGCATATTCTTTGGCTTACGGCCATCTGATTCAAATATAGATTCAAGAGCATTGTTAACTTCTTTTCCGGTCTTTCTTTGTAATACTCTGACCCATGTATACTTTGAAAAAACATCAATAGCCACCAAAACATATTTGTAATAATCATTGTAAGGTGCTAGGTTCTTAAACACTGCTAGATCAACTTGCCATAGATCATCAATATTATTTACTATATACTTATTTCTGGGATACTGTTTTCTTTTTGAAACATGTAGTGTGTATGCATCTTGAGCTTGTAACCATTCCTTAACTTGTGATAATTTATATTTCTTACATGCCTTTTTTATTAGTGGTCCACTTCCAGAAAAGCTTCCACTGTTACCCAAATTGTAATATTCATCTTGTAGATATTTATCCATTTTAATGGAGGCGAGTGTGACCCCACCTGGATATTCTTGCTACAGGTCTTACAGGAGATGGAGTTCTCTGATGTCTTCTTGCAGTCTGGTTTGTGAATCTTGGTCTAGGTGAGGCGGGTCCCAGTGAGCCTTGTCTCTGTGAGGCTGGTCTCACTGAAGAGGATACTGGAAGTGGTACACTTGGAGAATACCTCAACAGAGGTTGTCTGCGTTGAGGATTTCCAATAAACTCTTGTGGAATGTTAATACTGGTTAGTGCTTCTATAAATTGTCTCCAACCTGTAGGATTGCCAGACTTCTTAAACCTTACCACATCACAGACCAAATTAGTAATGTTAGATCCAGGGATTATTGTATTATTTATACTAACTCGTCCACAATTGTCCCAAGTGATGACATCACTATTGCAGTCTTTTATACAATAGCTCACCTTTATTTCTTAATGCTTTGGGTAATGTTCCAAATATCTCCTCTTTAAAAGTTTCATTAATATGGTCTCTGGTTGGTGTTTCAATTATAGGTATCTCAGCTGGCTGGCGCAATTGGTCTTGAAAGTGTTGTCTTCTTTGTAACAGTTGTTGGTAGTGAGCCCATTTACTTCTGTCCTCTAAATCTTGAGACTGTAATATGTTGGTCATGTCATTCTCAAGGTTGTTTAAAGTGTTGTCTTTTATAGGATTGTTCAATCTCTGTAATACCTCAGGTGAGATCAGTACCATTTTCTTTGCATTATTCATTCTTCAAAGCCTGGACTACAGGTTTGATTATTAATGGTATTATATCTGATCTTCTGACAATCTGGGTTCGTTTAGATATCCAGGTGACTTTGGACTTTGCTAACAATCTTATATGCTTTCTTTCCTTATAGAGTTGATCCTTTTGTGCAGAGTCAATTGGTATGTTACCTTTCAAAATGTTTAATGCACACTCAGTAATGGCTGTAGCCAAACTCTTGTCAGCAATCTTGAGTAACTGCTTACGTGGTTGTGGTTTCAAAGTAATCAATGCTTCTAGGAGCTCAAAGTTGATGTTGACACTATGAGACATCATACATTACTGACTGATATTGTACTATTCATTTCATATTTATGGAAGGTTTAGCCAGTGATTCAATTATCACTGTTTCCAGGGACACCAGGCATCATATTGCCATACAAGGAGGTACCTTCCATGCCCCCATAAAAAAAAATCATCTTCTAAATAAAACAAAATTCTTCTAAATAAAACAAAATTCTTCTTAGAAAAAACAAAGTGTCTTCTGATTGGTCAAATCAGGAAACCTCCAGCATCTTTAAAATAAAATTACTTCAAAATAAATAAAAATAAATTCTTCAAGTGTACAATATTAAATAAATGAATTAATACATCAAGTGGACAAATACAGGTTAGTTTCTTAAACAATTCTCTGCTGCTTGGTGCCATATGGCAGAGTGTTGTATTCATCATCAACACGACGACATTTGTTGTACACAACCCTGTACACCTTTTTCTCTGCCCGGGTTACAACTTTGGCTTTTTGTAGGCGAACTATTTTGTGTGGAATTGGCACCACTTGTGCTGGAGCTTCATCTACTACCATGTCTTTTAGGGTTGAAAAGTTAACAATAGTGCTGGATCTGTAATTTATTGTTATGCCCCTTACTTTACACACTGTTTGAGGAGGTGTGGTATTTACTTTGTAAGCATAATTTTTAGGTCCCCCAGATACAAACTCTTCAATATAACTGCCTGGTCCATATTTCTCCAACTCATCTGTCATCTGTCCTAAGAATTCACCTGTCTCAATTTCCTCTTCACCGGGACATTGTGTAAATACTATACTATCAGTGTCAAAGTATAGGACATGGTGTTGCAGGCGTTCCAAGTAGGTGTACAGTTTAAGTCTTGCCTGTGCAGTGACAAATGCAGCAATGACAACATTTGTATTGGGATGTGGCACAATAGCTTCTTTCAAGTCATGCCAGTTGACAAACATCAACTCATCATTGACTGGTAGGAGCTCATCCACCTCTATACCAGGGTCGGTCAAGATGTTAAGGAGATTGCTCCTGGTCTTCACTATTGAAGTCTGGGGCAATCCATCTCATTGACCCCATTTCCCCCAGAATGAATTCAAACACAACTTGCTCAGTGAGCGGAGACCAGGGTTCTTGCAAATATTTCTAGGGTTAAGCTTCACTCGCTCTTTTTCCTCATAGGCCCTGACATATTCAATTTTATCATCTTCAGTCTGGCACCACTCAGGCCATCCTGATGATTCTTGTTTTATTTTCAAAAATTTATTTATGTATGGTGCAAATAGTCCTCCAGTATTTGATTCAGGGTCATACTTTGTTGTTTCATACTCCCAGACTTCATGAGTTTTTAAAATTTTGTAGCCTAGATCCAGTGCTTTTCTAACCTCACACAGCACCCATGTCCCTGAAAGAGCCCTTTGCTCTTGAGTGTGAGTACAGTCTTCATCACTCATGTCCTCAGCACAGGTACGACACAGTGCAAAACAGAGTTTACCATTGAACCTGGCTGAAAGAACTGGGTGGTATAATGTATCTGGAGGTAGGATGTCAGCCATAATGAGACCTTCAATATTGCTAAGATCTTGTGGGCATCTGTCTCCAACATGAATTCTGGGGTGTTTCATGGGAAATTGACCATACTTACAAACATAGGGATATAAACTGCATACATCGTAGTATAATATTTTTTCATCATCTTGTGTCTTGTGATATAATTTCACAGCATTTGTTCTGCCTCCAAAAAAGGCATCTCTTGGGTCCAGAGGAGGGGTTTGGATTTCTTCTTTGGATTTAATGAAAGCTTCAATTGCTGGATTACTTTTTTTTAATGTATCAAACTGACAGCCCCACATCTCTAAAACTTTAAATCCATTTCGTCTCAACAGCTCTGTTTTATAACAGGTGCGCTCATATCTTGTCCCCATTGTTTCATCTGGTGCGCTTTTGATGGGGGTATCCTGATTTTTTAAACATATTGGGCACCCATGATACCAGCAGCCATGATATTCCCAAATAATCTTCTCATCACCTTGCTCACTATATCCATCAACTTTATGGCCACAAATTTTCTTTTCACGGCCATTTCCTGCATGGTGTATATTGATGCTTTTTGAATGTGATTCCCACATGAGCCAACAGAGGGCCTCTCGGGATTGTCTGTCAGCCAAACGATACCCACCTGCAGGGATGATGGATATAGTGTTTTTTGGAAGAAAGTTTGTTTTGTAGACTTTCATACAGGCCCCAGCTATGGTAATTGCTTGGCGGAATGGATCTACATTATTCTCTTTCAAAAAGCTCTCTCTGAACTTTAGGCATGCCAGCCGAAGAATGTAGACATCTTGGGCACAATATTTCAGAATTTCAGCTCTGAAGTTGAAAATGTAGTCCTTGTCTTCTCTTAGAGGTGTGTACCAGTCAAAGAACGACTTTCTGGCATCTGTTGTCATGTCCTCACATCCATAGTCTTTGGGTGGAGGGATTTGACCAACATAGTTGGCATTTTTGACCTTATTAAAAAAATGGGGGAAGTACCCCTTTGCCACATCACCCAAATTGAAAGTTTTTGGAAGTTTGGCCAGTCCTTCCAACAAAAAATTCAATGAATCAATCAATTGAATATGTGAGTAGCTTAGTGACTGTATTTTTGATCCAGCCATAATCAATTTTGGGTCCCAACCAAGCTCCTCAATCATGTGGCGGAGTATAAACTGCCCATCATACGCTTTCATGTTGTGAGCTATAACTATGACATCCTTGAATTTGTGCCGGGGTTCAGCCAGGTATGTCATGAAATCTTTGACTGTGGTAGGACCCTCAAATACATGCTTACGATTGCCACACAGGTCACAAACATGTTCTGACTCTTTTATATTCACACATGCAGGACAAACCTGCTCAGCAATACAGAGATTGGGAACATGTTCAAATGATCCTGGGTGGCCAGGCACAGGTGTCTCTTGTGTGCACTCAAAGTCAAAGAATACAAAAAGAAATGGCTTCTTTGTTGCAAAAGCTTTGGCTTCTTGCACATAGCACAAATGTCCTGGAGCTACCCATTTGTTGCAAATAAAACATAGTGATTCGCCACAGACATGGATTCTATCTCCTCGTTTCAAGCAGTAAATATTTTCACACTTGTTACATTTTTTTAGATTCTGACAAGCAGATCCATTACCAAATGAGGGTAGAAAGTGCCTCTGATAACATTCTTGTCCATAAAAAGATCTGTTACATGTAGTACAATGAACACGGACAGGGTCCTGACATAATCCTGGCTGAACACATGATGGGCATTTGAGGGGGCATCGATGTCGGGTTATAAGGTTGGAGTCTGCATATTTACAGGGTCGACAGTAGGACTTTGCTGTAAATGCCCCAGTGATGGAAGTAATGACATTGTAATGATTGTCTCCATAAATCAAGTCAATATTCTTTCTAGCATAATCATGAGTGCCTACAGGTCCTTCAAAAATTGTTTCTTTGCCTCTGCGGTCTTTCTCTTTGAATACAGTTATGCAGTATTCTATCAGATGATCCTGGAACTGCCTTAACTCTTCAATTCCAGATCCATTTGTGGGAATAGTGACCCCAGCATCTTGACATAATTTCTGGGCTTCAGTTGTCTGTCGATTCTGCCTCCTGTCTGGATTATGTTTTTTTACAGAATTAAAAAATTTTTCAGCTTCTTCTGATTGACCCTTATTCAAAAAGGCAATTGCAACAACCAAAGCTCTAGGTAGGCAGAGATTATCATCATTGGTTATAGAAATTATACTTCTCTTGTTTTTGCAGAAGTCATTGAAATTGGAGCTAAGGTCTATACGTGGATTATTTATTCCACCATTTGGCATACAAACATGCAGAAACACCACACGCAGAGGTCCGGCCAACAGGAATTCTTCGTTGCTCTGGACACAACATTGCAACAGCTGCAGCAGGACATCAAGTGTGAACTGGTCTCGACGTCGGACAGATAGTGCAATTGGTTTCTGTTCCTTCCTGGCAGCACTAAATAAAGTGAACCCTACTCTGTCATGGGGGGCGACATCATCAGTAATAAGACGGTTTATGAGTGTTTGAAATGAGTTGCGCAGCCAGGTAATAGGGCTAACTGTGGCAGCAGGAGGTTCTATAACCACAGTAATCTCTCTAGCCAGTGTTTCAAAGTTTCTGTACTGGCGCTCCCTTTCTTGTATAATATGAAATGAACCAAGGTTAGCTGGTGTGATATCAACCTCAACACCATGATTGAGTGGCACATTCACTTGTTCAGGATGTTTGAGCACTGGAATGACACATGAAACGGCAGGATCGGGCATGACACTGGATGTGGAAGGCATTGGAATGACACATGAAATGGCAGGATCAGGCATGACACTGGATGTGGAGGGCATTGGAACAATCCCCATATGAAGATCAGGTCGAGATCCTTCTCCCTCTAATACAGGATCATCAAAATCGATCCCCTCCACAAGATCTCTCACCTCTTGTGAAGAAAGGGTTAGCCCTGAAAAGGGCTGTTTGGGTGTCAGTGAAGACATGTTTAGCCCTGAAAAGGGCTGTTTGGGTGTCAGTGAAGACATATTTAGCCCTGAAAAGGGCTGTTTGGTCGACTGCGAAGAAGAAGACATGATGCTATAGGCAAGAACAGATTGTAACAGTACTGATCACTTCAAAAAGTAGAGCACAACTGAGGAACGCGCTCTGGGACCAACATTCATAATTTTACAATAAGATATGATAAGATAAGATAAAGATATGATCCATTCTCCTGCTGCTTCATGGTTGAAACTAGATTTACTTGAACAATACCTGATAATACATGTGTGCTAATATTACATTTAAGTGATAATAAAATTATTAAATCTGGTCATATGAATTACAATATGGAATTTACTTCACATTGTAACAACATTCTTGTAATAGTACTCATTACATTCAAGTATGTTATGAAATAATAATATTATAATTGTATGATAATAATACACATAAACCTAGAAAGCAAAATACACATGAGTGTTAACCGGTGGGTACCGATCAGGGATTATAATAATAATAATTATTATTATTATTGTTATTATTATTAATAAGCATGTGCAATAAAAGCAACATATGTTAATTCATAACATATATGAATGTGTAGATCTGTCACCGAAATTTGGACACATAATATTCTGATGTGATATGTTCATTATATCAACACACTATTACTAAGCACGTTACTAAACACTATTAGAATAGAATATATAATACATAATGATAACCTAATGGGTACCGACCAGTGATAAAGCAAATAATAATAATAATATAAAGTCATAGCTGCTTGGTCACCCATCCAAGTCATAGCTGCTTGGTCACCCATCCAAACAGGGTCGTCAGCATTCGTACCTTCATGTTATTTGCTTTATTTCATGAAAAAAAGTGATAAGTCAAATAACATCATCAAGTCATAGCTGCTTGGTCACCCATCCAAACAGGGCCGTCAGCATTCGTAACTTAATAAAGGAATGATTTGTCAGTAATTAATTTCATGAAAAAAAGCAATTAACAAAGTCATAGCTGCTCAGTCACCCATTCAAGTCATAGCTGCTTGGTCACCCATCCAAGTCATAGCTGCTTGGTTACCCATCCAAGTCATAGCTGCTTGGTCACCCATCCAAACAGGGTCGCCAGCATTCGTAACTTCATGTTATTTGCTTTATTGCACGAAAAAGTGATAAGGCAAATAACATCATCGAGTCATAGCTGCTTGGTCACCCATCCAAGCATGGTCGTCAGCATTTGTAACTTAATAAATTGATGATCTGTTACTACATGAAATAATTTCATGAACCGTAAAATTTAAAAAACGAGATGAGATAAGGTGAAATAAAATATGCTGAGAGAAGACTGCCAAATAGATAAGTTAGGCTAGCAAGATAGATGAGATAAGATAAGGTGAAATATGGTGAGCGAAGACTGCCACATAGATAAGATAGATAGACAGGATAGATGAGATAAGATAAGGTGAAATATGGTGAGCAAAGACTGCCACATAGATAAGATAGATAGACAGGATTTTTCATGTGCTCCCTGTAGGGTAGTCCCTGTAGTGGCATTCACATGCAACCTCCTCTCCAAGATAACTATTACAAGTGAGTATGGTTCAGATTTATCTTGTGCATTGCAATATTTGAATATTTGGTGCACCATGCGTGCAGTGTCAAGCAAAACAGATTTCTGCATTTTTTCCACCACAGAGTCTGACAGTCCAATGAATTTACAGCACTCATCTGCTGACTTAAGAACCAAACCACCCACTGTTATTACAATTGGAGCTATCTTAACAGTGTTCAGTTCATAAATATCTTTTAGTTCAAATGCAAGCTCCTGGTATTTTCTCAGCTTCTCTCCTCTTGTTCGTTGAGCATTCTCATCTGCTGGCACAGCAATGTCAATGATAAGGGCTTCCTTTCTTAGCAGGTCCACCACCAGGATATCAGGCTTGTTGTGGGGAACATGTCTATCAGTGACCATTTGAACATCCCAGTAGATCTTTGCCTGGTTCTTTTCAATAAATGCAGGAGGCAAGTAAGAATAATAAGAGGGAATCTCATTAATAATCCCAAATTTCATTTGCAACTCCAGATGCACTATCCTCACCACATTATTGTGCCATATCAAGTATTCTCTTGGAGCCAGTACTGAACAGCCTGATGTGATGTGCTAGATACTTTCAATAGCAGCAGCACATAGCCTGCATTTGTCACTTTGTTCCGATCACCCATGACATGCTTTCTATAGGCATTGGTAGGTACCACCTGATTTTGTATAGGAAGTACAAATCCTTCTGTCTCAGGAAACAGGTTACCTACTACAAGCCACTTGCTAGATAGCTCCTGATGAGTTTGGTCAGAGAACAAACACCTATAGTAACGCCCATGCAGCTCTTTCTGCTGCCACTCAGCCTTAAGAGATTGGATGGTGGTAACCTCTTGCTCATTGGGACTTTTTAAATTGAGTGCAGTATATCCATTGTCCAGCCGACTTATTTCTTTGAAAAGGCTTGATTCAGAATCTCTGAAGTACACTCTTAACCTTTTCTCCTGGCTTGCACATAGATCAGAAATCCTGGTCAGACCACTACCACCCAGCTTCCTTGGCAAATATAGCCGACTCATTGATGCTCTTGGGTGATGAATTCTGTATTCAGTCATTGTTGTGCAAACAAGTGGGTCTATCTTTTCAAGGCGAGTATCTGACCACTTCAAAATACCAAAACTGTAAGTCAAAGCTGAGATGACCCATGAATTTATAGCTTTTATACAGATTTTTGAAGCTAACTTCAGCACCCTATTTAGTCTCCAACTGAACTCATTCTCAAACTTCTCTATTGTTTCAACTCTTGAGATTTTGAGATGCTGCTAGAACCCCAAATACTTATAAGTCTGTCCTTTCTCTAACTGTGCTAACTCATTATTCATTGTGAGCATGTGTTCCCTTGTCATCTTTAGCTGTCCTTTTTCAACATGCAGCACAGCACATTTATCCAGTCAGAAGTGCATGTGGATGCTCTGACTAAATGATGCAACCAGCTGAAGCATACTCAAACAACATCAAACTGAGAGGATTTAAGGCTAAGCAAAACCATATCATTATTATTATTTTTGAATGACATATATCTCAATTTCACTGGGTAAGACGTTGGCATTGGCTAATTTAGCTGGATGACACCCTTTCTATTTTGGAATATTTAGGAAGCTCCATACTATTGATGTTGCGCACAATATGACAGCTTTCTCCATTAAATTTTGCACCAACATAGGCAGTCTCTACTTTTTCATCCTTTCAGGCAGCTCTTTTGGTATTACACCTGTAACTGATATTATCAAAGGCATAATTGCCACTCTCTCTTGCCTCCACAAATCTTTCATCTCCTCTGCTGAAGGCAGATATTTGAGAAGTTTCTCAAATCAAAAATGGTTTTATTTCTCCTTCAAGAAATATAATATGTATGTCGGTATATTCATATAAAATACAAAATAAACAAAAAAAAAGACACCATATACAAACTATTCAATACAAAATATAGTAAGAGAACAAAAATTCCTCACATTGGCCTTACGCCTGTGTGTGAAGAAGAGTTTGCATCATAATTACAAAAGAGAAGAATAATAATTATAAAGGAATAAAAAATCTCTGTTGAAAAAGAAATATTACTATAAGCTAAAAATAATAAAAAATGTTGGGGGAACATAAAAAAAAGGCTTCTGAAGCAGAAAGGGTCCCCCATCCATCAAACATGCAAATTATGGGCACAACAACTGGGAAAGAGTAGTAATTAAAATGTGGTTGAGATTGAATCAATGATAACTTGTATTTTGAACACAAACCTAACATAATTTTTTATAAATAAATTTTATGGGGAGTAAGTAGAGATCCATAAGTGGCCTTTCTATAAGCAAGAGCACTTCATCGTTGTCAGTAGTCAGTCAATAAGTTGATAGAATAAAAATGTTGAAAAAATTGAAATATAAATGCTTTTACAACTAGTACAATAGAGACAAATACAACAGTCACACACTAATAATAAGTTATACCAAATAAAACACCAGCAAGGATAAAAACGAAGCTTCCTTCAACAATGTTCATTGGTAGCTAAATAATAACAATAACGCTATGATCATAAATAATCGTCTGCATAAAAATTTTAAACCATAATATGGAATCACGAAAAGACAATACTAATTATAGGAGCAGATAACAAACAATATAAAAGATAACTATAGGAGTATAATAAACCACTTATAAACCAACCTCTCAATTAAAACCAGTAGATAGAATGCATAAGGGTTTCAGATCTCTTTCTACCATATTGTAGTAGCCAGGCGATCACAAGTTTTTTGTAAGTACCTATTTTAATCCTTGCAAAATTAAAGAAATGAGGAGGCATGCTGCAACATAATTGATGAGCAATATATATTGGATCACGTAAGGCTGCTGTAGTCATCAATCTGGGCACTCTCACATTGGCACCACCTGAACCACGTGTGGGATAATTATGGTTGCACCTGCTTATAAAGTCTCCATGTTTTTTGAATGTATGTATGAGTAAAGCCTTAATAAACAGTTGCCGCATGTCTAGTACATTAAATTTGGCAAAAAGGTTGGTCTGAAGGATAATGGAGGGGCCTTCCAGTTGCAGCTTTAATTATGGCTTTCTGAACAACAAGAATTGGGCTAAGTACTGTCATGGATGCCGCAACCCAAACAACGATACCACTGTGCAGCAAGGACTGCACATAAGCATAATATGCTAATCTTATCTCAGGAGGATTCAGGAGGAGACGCCCTAAGCTTCTTAAGCACAAATATATATTTTCTGAGTGTTTTGTTTTTGAGACTGGATATGTGTTAATCCCATCGCAAGTTGCTATCCATCACCACTCCCAAGTACTTGTGAGCCCTTACCTGGTCCAGCTCCTTACAGTTACAACCAAGAACAGTGTTACCAGCACATGTATGAAGTTTGATATCTAAACCAAGCCAAGCATTGTTCCTCAAGTAGAAAGGCATCACTTTAGTTTTGTCAGAGTTCAAGGTAAGTGAATTCTGATCAAGCCACTTTTTATAGTTTGAAGACCAACCTCAACCTTTTTGAAAAAAGTTTTTCCAACTTTTATCCTAAAACATTATAGCAGGATCATCAGCAAATAGAAACATTCTTCCATCTATTCCAACCTTTGTCATGTTATTTATATAGATTAAAAACAACAATGGTCCAAGAGTGCTTCCCTGTACCACTCCTCCTCCGTGGCAGGCCTGCTTTCTGCCAGGTCAGTTCAGTTGTAGTTAGCTCCATAAAAATTTTGAGTTTTATAAGATTTTAAAGTAGATTTCTTCAGTTTCTTTGTGATCAAGATCAGTATTAGTGTGTGATACAATCAGACGAATGATATTGTGTCAGTTGGAATTGACAGAATTCTTACCAGTGTTCATTATTCTTAATCTAACCTTCAATTTGACTCATTCTACAGTGGATTTTATCTCTATTTGCGATCAACTCACAACATGTTTCTGTAGTGATAATTTTATTTCGAACAATTTTTCGACTTTTAACCTGACTGTCATTCACAAGTTGCTGGTAGCCGGTGCTTTCTAACCTCAAAACTAGCTTTGAGTGGGAACCTGAGTCAGCTGGAGTTAAAGTCAGCTGTTTCTCTGTTCATTCAATCGACCCAGTGACCCACTGAGTGGTCAATGCAGCTCTATTTTGCATTATCTTCTGTACACTGCTCTGTGATGACGTATACTCCCACTTGTTTTACGTGCTAGTTTTTGAACTTAAAACGACGACTATGAAGCCAACGATGACATGCAGCAGGGGTGAATTGTTAATATGTGAAGCTGAGTTAGAACTAAATAATATGAATAGTGATCTTGTTAATGATATGGTTATAGACCTAGCCATAAACATTAGAGGAACTCTATCAGTAACCGCAGAAAAATTCTCGAATGATTCTATTATTGATCTAATTCCGGATATTGTTGGAATATTAAATAAATTGGACACTGCAATCTCTTACAATAATGAACTGTTGAATGAAAGGGTGGATCTTTTAAATGATAATACAGAACTAACCAAGCTATTATAAAATGAAAAAAGCAGACGTGAGAAAAATTTTGAAGACTCTTTATACAACAAAGAGATAGCTGAGGAGGAAATATCAGTGTTGAGGGAGCGCATTGATAGACTTGAAGCATCTAACATTTGTTTAAACAAAGAATTGAAAAGTATAAACGAAATAATAAAAATTATCCAAGCTGAAAACAATAGTTTACTTTTGAATAAAAGCATTATAACATCAAATAACATGCCTGCTTCCCACAAACAACAAGTCAAAGCTCAAGTTCATAGACCCACTGCCGAGAAAAGGGACCCAAAAACTCTTTACTTCAAACATAGTGACTCTATCCACACTAAAAAGAAGAGGAGGATGACAGTTTTAGCAGATAGCCAAGGAAAACAACTGAGCAAATACCTGAATCATCTTTATGATGACTTTGAAATCTTCATGTATACCAAGCCTGGCGCTAAATTGAAACACATTATTCATGAGCGGAGTGTTTTTGTTGAAGACTTTACCAAAGATAATGTAATTGTTGTATTCGCTGGTACAAATGATTTCCATGTGAATGAACCTCACCAGTTAACTGTTTTCCAAGGAATAAGCTCTCTCCTTGAGCTCAAGCTGGAGTCTAGCATCGTCGTATGCAGTGTGCCCTACCGACATGATGAACCAAGCCTTAATGAAAACATACTTCACTCTAACCCATACGTATCAAGAGTGGTGCACAACTATGAGGGTGGACTGCAGCTCTCCTTCATGGACATCAACGACTTCCTACAGAGATCCCACTTCACTAGGCATGGGCTTCATCCTAATCGTCATGGGAAACAATTGGGAAAATTAGTGAGGAAGACTGATGAGTTGCAGATCACAAAATTGCCTGAATTCCCTGCTATTCATTACATAGGATCCTACCCTATCACACCCAATCCATGCAGTTCTCAAACTCCTCCCCACTGCCTAACTCCTGGCTGCACCATCCCGACAGATGAATCTCTTGATATCTCAAAAAAAGCTGTTTCTCCTATTATACAATCCTATCCTGACTCACCCATCCACTCTCAGATAAGTGAAACTCCCAATCAAATGTCTCCTCATTCTCCTCACAAGGTGAACCTCACAACTGAGCCTGCATTAAACGATATTCAACATTTCAACAAGAATGGTGATTTTTTAGGCTTTTAACCGATAAGCAGTCACTAAAAGTCCAGTATAGAATTGCCTAACTTAATTTCCAAGGACTTAGAAGTAAATTGAATATTCTCAATGACTTTTTATAGATAAGAGAATTGATATTTTGGGTGTAAGTGAGCACTGGTTGCACTATGATGAAATAATGTATAGTAATTTGGATGATTTTGTTGTGATTGGTAATTATTGTAGATCTACACATAGAAACGGTGGAGTTGCAATTTTTGTTAGTAGGAATTTATACTCCCAATGTCAAAATTTAAGTTTGGATTTTCTATGCATTGAATGGGTTTTTGAAGTTACTTGTACTGTTATTGAAGATAAAAAATACATTATTATATCATTATACAGATCACCTTGTGGAGATCCAAGAATCTTTCTTGCCAGATTGGAGGAGACATTTATATACTTGTCAAGACAATGCTATAGTGACTATACATTTATATTTGGTGGTGATTTAAATTCTGCTTTTGATGTCAATAAAAAAACTTGTCATGTCCATGAGCTGACAAACCTCTTGAGACAATTCAATCATAGATTACTCAATGTTCAGCCCACAAGAGATCAAGCTTGTCTTGATAATATATTTTCAAATGTTCATCCCGATTTGGTAAATAATTCAAATAATTCAAATAGGATTTCCATACTCGGACCATGACTGTGTGCTGATTGATGTAATGCATAGTTCTGCTGAGACTAATACTAATGAGTTTGTTACAATTAATTCAAGACCTGTCACTGAGGAAAACTGTTAAAGTTTAACCACACTCTCAATCTTGTGAACTGGGGGGCGGTCATGAATAAGGCTGATGCCAGTAATATGTTTGAATCTTTTCTCAATGTGGTTCTGTATTATTTCAATCTGATAATTCCCAAAAGGGCACGTAGGAAAAATAAATTTTTGGTAAAAAATAAAAAACCTTTAAGTAAGGCTAGTTGGTACACACATGAGCTCAGTAAAATGAAGATACTACTGACTCTTTCACATGAAAATTTCAAAAAAGAAAGAACTGATCATGCTAAAACAGTTTATCAGAGATGTAGAGTACTGTATAGAAAATCATTAGATGAGGCAAAGAGGAGTTCTACTGCATTCATAATTGAATCTTCTAGTAATAGCTGCAGAAAAGCCTGGCAAATTATCAAGTCTATATCTTCCAGTAAAAATTCTCAAAAATGCTTCACCCCGGCTCCAAACAAATTGAATAACTACTTCATAAAGTCAGTTGATGAGGTTCATGAAAACATAGTAAAGCCAGCTTTATCAGCTAGCAAAATGTTGAGGGAATACACTAATAATGCACATAATAGTGGATTTTTTTTCCATGAGGTCACTCAAGACATGACTCTTAAAGTAGTACAGAATTTAAAGGTATCAAAAAGTGAAGATTTCTATGGCCTATCTAGCTGTCTACTGAAAAATATATCCCATGCAGTGATACCAGCACTGTCCTGCTGTATTAACAAGTGTATTTCACAGGGCATCTTCCCCAAGGTATTAAAAGTGTCTAAGGTTGTACCCATTTATAAGAAAGGTCCAAAAGATGAACCATCTAGTTTTAGACCCATACAAATAGTGCCTGTTTTTTCTAAGGTGCTTGAAATTGTAATGTACATTCAGGTATACGAATATCTGTTGAAACTTGGAGTGTTATCTGAGCATCAATTTGGTTTTGTGAAAGAAAGATCAACAACTGACGCCTTTGATTTTCTGATAAAATTTGTAACTGATTCACTTGAAAGTAAATCCTTTGCTCAGGCTGCATTCTGCGACCTGAGCAAGGCGTTTGATTGTGTGGAGCATGATAGTTTACTGGGAAAGTTGGCTCATCACGGAATTATTGGAAGAAGCCTCAATAATTTTAGATCCTACCTGAGTGATCGCCAACAAGTTGTGTGTGTAGGAAATGATAAATCAGACTATGCTAAGGTAAAATATGGTGTTCCTCAGGGATCAATCTTAGGTCCTTTTCTGTTTGTTATAATGATAAATGATCTACCCCGGGCACTAAACAGCACCACTTTGTTATATGCTGATGACACAACATTCCTTAATTCTCATTCAGATATGCAAATTCTTCATAAGATGACTGAAGATACCCTGAGTCAGGCTTCCAGGTGGTTTCAAGCAAATGGCTTCAAGCTAAATGAGGACAAAACGCAGTTTTTGACATTCAGTCCTAGAGAATACACACATAACAGTAGCATCAGCATAAAGTTCCTTGGTCTAATGTTTGACCACAAGTTGACCTGGGAACCCCACATAAATTTTATTTCTGGCTGGTTGTCTAGAGTTATTTATTTACTAAGACAGTTGAAGAGTTGTGTTCCGGAAAAATATCTCAGAAACTCATACTTCACTTTTTTCCAAAGCATAATTGCTTATGGTATATTAATATATGGAAACAGTAGTCATATCAACAAAATGTTATCACTGCAGAAAAAAGCAATAAGAATTTTATCTGACTCAGACTACTTGGAGCCATGCCGACCTCTATTTAAAAAAGCCAAAGTACTTACTGTAATTAATTTATATATATTTAATGTTACTCTCCATGTTAGAAAGAATATAGACAATCATAAAACGAGAAGCAATGTACATGGATATAACACCAGGATGAAGGGGCACATTGACATTCCATACAACCGACTGTCAAAGACTGACGCCATAGAAGCTCTATAACAGTGTAGGATTAAGACTTTATAACAGGCTGCCTGAAGCGATTAAATGTTGTATTAATCTAGTTAGTTTTAAGAAAAACCTGTATGAGTGGCTTGTTGAAAGGCCGTTTTATTCTATCAATGAATTTTCTTATATTAATTGACATTTATTTTCTGTAACTGATCTTGTGACTTTGTCTATACCTTATGTTTGGTTTCGACAATAAAATTTTTATTTATTTATCATAGTCAACTTCTTCAAAAGAGCTTTCAATATTCAACAATCTCACTGTCTGTCTATGGTCACTGAAATAACTTTGGAACCAACAGAGAGGGTGGCCATGGACTCCTACATGCTCCAGCTTTCTAAATAGGATGGTTCTGTCAACAGAGTCAAAAGCCTTAGCAAGGTCCAAGAAAGCCATAGCAACATGACATCTCTTAGAAATGCTATTAAAAGTGGCTGTGGTGATATCAAATAGAGCCTCACTCACCCCAACATCCTCTCTGAACCCATACTGCTCTGGAGCTATTATATTATGGCTCACCAAGAAAGTGTTCAATTGTTTCCTCACTCCCTTTTCCAGAACTTTTTAAAAGACAGAGAGGAGTGAAATAGGCCTGTAATTAGAGAACAAATGCTCATCTCCTCCCTTGTAAATGGGTATCATGGTTGCAATCTTAAAAATTTCTGGGAAAATGCCTTCTCTTATGCTATTATTAATCACATGTGTTGAAGGTTTGATAAAATATTCAACATTATTTTTACAAGTGATGAGGCAATTGCATCATAGCCTGGTGCCAAGCTTCCTTTCATTTGTGTTATAATCAACTTGATCTCTGACTCATCCACCCCCTGAAAGAAGAAATTGTTAGGGTTGGAAAAATATTCATCATCAACCACCTGATCACCGCCAAGGTCTAAAGCAGGGGTTCTCAATCTTTTTCAAGGACTGTACCCCTTAATGAAAAATTAAAATTTAGCGTACCCCGTTGTTACCTCGAGATGTTTAGGGGGGGGGGACGGTTAAATTAAAAAACCTTTTTACATAAAAAACACAATACATTTGGAAACATATTTGAAACGCATTACAAAAAATTAATGAGGAGGATGAGCTTGCTTCTTAACATAGTTCCTCAATGCTAGGCTTGAGGTAAAACCTTAAATCGTCCCCAACATTTGAACTTCTATGAAATACTGTAGTTATACAAACCTATTGCACTTGTTGGTTCCTAGTAAGTCGACTACAAAGTATTCAATTTATTAGATTTGATTATAAAAGAATAACCTTGCGTGATTGCAAAACGGAAAAAACTGGTTTAATTTTTCATTAACCTGCCCTGCGTACCCCCTTAAGATTTTCGAGTACCCCCTAGGGGTACGCGTACCACAGTTTGAGAACCCCTGGTCTAAAGCATTTGCCAAATTGTATCCAACTTTGGAATAATAAACATTGGAATCATTAGCGACCTCTTTTATACTATTAGCATTGACATCTACATTTTGAATAAAATGTTTTATTGGAAATTCGTTATTTTTTTGCTATTTCCCGAAAGTTCATTGATCACCTTCCATAGGCCATTAGGATTATTACAGTTTTCATCAATCTGGTTGCTAAAATATTGTTTCTTTAAAAGGTGGATGATATTAGAGAGCCGGTTCCTGTACTCTTTGAAGTATTTTTTTAGATTTACATTGAATGGCTGCTTCTTAATCAAAATACTTAATCTATCTCTCTCTCAGATGGAGCATACCAAAGCTGGTGTTATCCACGGCTTGATTACTTTCAATTTACTGCTCATCCTGCTTGGGGTGTATTTTGCATTGTTTAAATGTTTGTGAACTGTTTCTACAAGTTTATTGGCACTTCTGTTTGTGTCATCCTCAGAAATCACATCATGCCAAGCTTCTTTTTTTTATAGATTCAGCGAATATTTTGGGGTTTATCTTAAATATAAGTAAAAAGTGATTTGGAGTTGTTTTTGAAGCCAGCAAAAATTCAATACCAATTACAGTTGCATAATGGTCAGTTATGGAGGACCGCAGAACGGCTGAGCTCAAGGCTGATCTACTTGTGCCCAACACAAAGGCGTGATCCAAGCAAGTGGCCGATGTCGGAGTGACCCTAGTGGGTTTGTCAATACAGCAAAGAAATCCAGTTCCAGGCAAAAAGTTCATATAGTCGTCAACGTCAGCGTCTGCCATATTGCCCAGGATGTCGCAATTTATGTCGCCAGTCAGAAAGTCATATTTGTGTCAGTTTGCTCATAGAAGGTTTTTAAATCATCCAGGAAATCTTTAAATATTGTTCCAGGACTACGATAAACTGCCAAAACCTTAACTATACTATTACTCATTTTTAAATCTATCTCCAAATAATTAGCTCCACCGAGTCTAACTTCCCGGCTACTGGTAAATAAATCCTTTCTTATATAAGCAACAAAACCATCGCTTCTATTAAAGTAAACAGATGTGCTTGTTGCCTCCTATCCATCAATATGCATCAAATTATCAGATTCCCTCAACCAAGCTTCAATAAGTATTATATCATCTACTGTAAATGGTAAACTACTCAACAAAATTAAAGTTTCATCTGCGTTTTTGTCGTAAGATCGAACATTCATAAGGAAAACTTTCAGAGCCGAAACAAATGGTTTATCAGGAAAAACTTTACCCAACTCCAATGAATTGTCACACACCACGCATTCGATGGACAGAAGACCCTCCAACCTCTCATCTAAGTCCTCCAAATCGAGGAGAAAAAATAAAATGAATAAAAAAAACTACTTGAGAAAAAAGAAAGAATGAAAAAAAAACTCTGTTAAACTGAGTAAAACTAATCAAACGGCCAACGCGACCGGCCCTACCTCACTTTGATGCAACTAAATAGCATATATTTTGCTTTATGTAAGGTCTTCTTCACCCATTAAATGATTAGCAGTGAGTATAAAATGAAAGAAAAAGACGAATCATGTAATATGAGTGTAACGAAGTAACAGTAATGAGAGATATTGAATCACTCCAAAATTTCGAACACAACATGAACAATAACGAACAAGGTCCAGAAACGAAGAAAAAGGAAAGTAAAGCACCATCAACAAAGTATTTTAACCCAAGGGAACATTTAATATAATATATTCAGTTAAAATTAAGCAAAAAAAAAAAACATTAATCAATACAAATTGCGGATATAGCTAATAAAAGTAATCATACTACAAGTATAAAAAAGTGCAGATATATAGCACAACAAAACATATATAAATTTAGATATGCCAGCACAAAGAACACAATGAAAAACTACACTATGTACCCACAATAAAATAGTGTGCAGGTGAAGAAAAATGTTTGTTAATAAAATGAGAGTAGAACCTCTAGAATTCTAGCGCTAAGAATAATGCAGATAATTATTAATTATAAGCCCTAGATCAGCTATGATAGAAGAGAGAAATGAAAATACTAATTAGAATAAATTTTTTGTTGACTCTTTCTGAAGCTAGGAACAGATTGAATAATGCTAACAATAGAAACAATAATTTCATTACAACCAATTCAATACCGATAGTAATATTGCATGAAGAGATAAGGCTGAACTGGAGATATTGTGTTGAATATTAAGGCAATAATTATTAAATATTATTTTCATTCAGATAAGACTGTCAGTATTCAGTTAGCCTCAGCAATAGCAAACGAAGTAAACCTCTTATCTATCGTCCCAATTCTTGCAAGCTGTAGTGAAACGTGAATGGTAATTTTATTATTCTCATTTTTAAGTGAGAAAAATTGAAGGAAAGAGTGAAGAGCAAGACTGATGCTTCGAGACAGCCTTTAATTGCAATTATATTATATTGCAATTATATTTATTTATCTGGAATATATGTATTTGTCTACATATTCGGGAGTACCTAATTCTAGAATTCATCAATATTTAATTATTAAAGTTGTATTATAGTAGCATGGGGCTATAATATTGATAGCAACGTAACTAATACTGTGTTGTTAGAGAAGATAATTATTAAATAATCATATCCAGCAATAAAAGGAAAATTAATTCAATACAAATAGTTTCCCCTTTTTTCCACTGGCAGGGAGTAGAACTAAAATGCGCTTTCTAATGCTACGTATGCTTTCGAGTGCTACCTCTAATATGCATAATCCTAAAGACTTAAAAATAGATAAAATATATTTTAGAATTTATAAATTTAAAATCAATCAAAACTAAACAATCAATGAATTAGTTAATTAATCAAAAGAAATTTCACGAAAATAAATTAACCAATCTCGTCACTATTTACTAGCAGGACCCAACACAGTTGTACCAATCAGTTCTTGCAGATGGCCAAGATTCATAACACGCACACGATTTTCGCCTTCCTTCAATCTAATGAAGATATTAACTCCAGACAACCAAGCAGCAGCTACTACACCTTTCCTAGCGGCTTCTTTGGCGTGAAATAGAGTAGACTTATTTTCAATTGTTAGATGGCAGTTTATAAATACCTGCAAGCTATCCGGAAAAAACTGATGAATCGCGGAAGCTTTGAGCTTAGGGAAGACTAAGCTCAAAGCTTCCGCGATTCATCAGTTGCAATAACTGCATTTAGCCATGCTTCCCTTTTTTGACGAGAAATAAACTTGACTATAATAGACGAGAAACCAGTTTTCTTATTTTTGGGTAGACGGTGAGCTACTGAAACATCAGATTCATCATATTCCAACTTGAAACCTTTGGCTATTTGGGCAATAATGCGTAGACGTCCTCCCCTTTACTCTTTGGTACTCCTACAATTTCTATGTCAACTCCAACATTTCTATGTTGATATTTTGGTATATTGTTGGATGTCGTTTATTTGTTCCTCCAGTTTTATTATGGATTTCTTCAGGCAACTGTTCTCCTTCTTAAGGGAATCACACTCCGTTCCAACCTCCTCAGTATTGGTCTTATAATAGAAGTCTTCAATTTATTAGGAAATTTGCCTTCTTTTAATGACAAATTGATTAATTTTGTGATCACAGGCGTAAATTTGTCACTGTGACTCTTTATGTCAGACATTGTTTTTCTAGTTTAAAAAAAAAGAAAATTTGCATTTTGTATTGTCTTTTTTTGAAATTAATAAACTCCCTTCTTCTGGGGGTACCAGGACGAAGGAAAAGGAAAGGAAAAGGAAGGATTATTATTATTGTTATTATTATTATTATTATTATTATTATTATTATTATTATTATTATTATTATTATTATTATTATTATTATTATTATTATTATTATTATTATTATTATTATTATTATTATTATTATTATTATTATTATTATTATTATTATTATTATTATTATTATTATTATTATTATTATTATTATTATTGATATTGATATTATAATATTAGATATTAATAGATGATAAATTTGAAGGTCAATTTCAGTTGAGTTCTTGTCAGCCTTCTTGTTATTCATATTAATTTGTTCTCAATAGAAACTACAACATAGGGTAATATAATACATATTCTCTACGTAAGTAGTCTTTTTTTGAACAGAAATGTAAAATGTAGGAAACTTGTGACGGTCCGTGTGAAAAATGACTTGGAAGTATAGTCAGAGTAGAAAATCCTCGTTTATAACAGATTTCACTGTATTGAGGTGATTTAATTTGTGGATATTTAATTTTTTTCCATAATAAATTATGAGTTTTTAAAAATGATTGGTAAACTGTATTGCAACTTTGCTATTAGATAGAATTGTCCTACCTGAAAGTTGAGATTCTACTAAACAAGCAATTCACACATTGAAAATTATATTCAGAATGAGGTGCTTGAAAAACTAAAATATTTTCTCTTTTCTAGCATTTTTAACTTGTTTCTAACAAGTTGAGAACTCATATTTGTGTGATATCTGTTACGTGGGTATTAGTGATTCTATTTCTGGAGATCAAATAAATGAATCTCTTCCCACTATAAATAATTTATTCATCTTATTTTAGTGTTAAACTTTCATACCGTTTTTAGTTTACTCTAGCCTACGGTCAAGTGTTGATGAGAAGGATATCCTTGAATATCCTCTTCCAAGAATGGAATATGTTCAAACTTCGCCGTTCATGTAAATACATCACAATCATATTATCGTTATCAAATTGCATCTTCCTTTCTTATCGTTGAATAATATTCTTTAGTTTAGATTTGTAAAATTCATAGAACAATAATTGCAGTACTTATATATTTTCAACTGTTAGGTAAAAAGGGAAGCTGGAATGCCCTTATTTTGTAGACAGCACTTTTTTATTGTAAAGTGCGAAAACTAAGGTACTTTATACATCTATCAAAGGAGATGTCCTGTAATAGACTAAGCTTGATGTCTGCTGGATTCTCATAAGAAGGTTGGTGTCAATGGTGTGTGCTTTCAATCAACAAACAGTTCAATGGACAGACAGAAAAATCTTGATACGTCAGTGAAACTGTGGACATTCATCGTTCCATCTATTCATTTCAGTCCCCTGAACCTTTACGAATATTCACTTCAAAGTCTTCCTATCAATATTGTAGCTCCAAATGGACGTCTGTTAATATTCACAGGACAGCGATTCCAAGAATCGAAAGTTAATAGCTTCTATATTTTTCTTCTGACTGATAGAGCAATAAATAATATGAGTCCACTATGTTTGAAAACCGTTTTTTCTGCTCTCAAATGAATTGAATGTTTGACTGATAATGTTTATCGCTGTTTATTATACTTTTATTTTTAAAGATTGATGTCAGATTCAATTTGATCATTTGAAGGGAACAAAAATTAGATCTACCTCGATGATCAACAATACTAAAAGCAGTAATGATTTATGGAAAAACAACTTGAGTTGCAGCTTTCCAGCTATTGAGGCTTTGTTTCAAACACCGCTGTGAGGGTCTTAACAGCTACTCTTGTTTCATGTTCATCATTCAGCAAGGAGATAACTGAAAGTAAATAGGAAAAAATCAGGGTTAATGGAATAAGATAGAGACTAAACTTGGGAGAAAATGAGAAAAATAATGGAACTAGTCTAGGATAAGTAAAAGAGGGCACTTGAAGTTGAAACAAAATGCTAAACTTGAATTCGATATCTGGAGTAATTTTGGAAGTTGTCCAATTCGGCTTCATCTATAGCCAACTATATTCAACTATTATGTGAATATGATGAGCCCTCTAAGTTTCATGATCATAAAGAACTTTACTGCTTTTTTGAACTAAAAATAGGAATTTTGGAAAAAATTCCAAAATGTGTAAACATGAATAGCTGAATAAGTGTGACTGTAAAATGAGATAAGAGCGTAGAAATTATACAAGAGAAAATAGACGAATAGAGAAAAATGGGAAATCCCTTTCTTTTTTATAGAGGAAAGTGATATTCTAATGGAGAACGCAAATCGCAATAACTTTTTGCTTTCAGGGAACACATTTCTATGAAAAAACTCTTTCCATGTGCGAAAAATAGAATGATATAAAACCAATTCTTCAACTTAACAGTCACCTTCTAACGGGGTATCAATTGATTGCGTAGGCTATCATTGCTGTTAATAGATTTGGCTCAGCTAATGGAGAATGGGTTGACATTTGAGAGTTGACGACCGTGTGAGGAGGGTGCTCAACGAAAGCCAATTAAGTCATCACTATCACTACTGAGCAAGCACTGAGGTGTTGAGGTACTGAGGTACTTGGCTACTGAGGTACTTGGCTACTGAGGTACTTAGTTACTGAGAAACCGTGTATAGTGAGTACAGTGTAGGGTGAGGGGTGAGAGCTGACAGCTTGACTTCATTTCGAGGTATTGGGAATCTCCACATACATGCTCCACTTATCCAATGCTCAATGATCCATAATATCAAGCGCAGCTACGCCAAATAAGATTATCATTAATACAAAGTTATTATTATTACTGAATAACATATATCTCCATTTTATTGGGTAAGAGGGTGGCATTGGCTAATTTAGCAAAATGACACCCTTTCTATTTTTGAATATTTAGGGAGCTCCTTACTATTGATGTTGTGCACAATATGACAGCTTTCTGCATTAAATTTTGCACCCACACAGGCAGTCTCAACTTTTTCATCCTCTCAGGCAGCTCCTTTGGTATTACAACTGTAGCTGACATTATCAACGGCATAATTGCCACTCTCTCTTGCCTCCACAAGTCTTTTATCTCCTCTGCCAAAGGCAGATATTTGAGCAGTAATTATTATTATTATTATTTTATTATTATTTTTTTTTTTTTTTTTTTTTTTTTTTTTTTTTTTTGGAGGATGAAGCCCACATAGGTCTGAGACCTGTGCGTGAGTAATGAGTTGGATGATGGTGATTGATGAGTTGGACCTACAGTTTTAGGTGGGTTCCGAACCACCGGGAAGTGATTTTCAGCAGAGAACAGTGTCTTTTTTGCTGGCCAATCTAATCGGTCACCGTTACAAACATGACCTACGAGAACGCAGCTTATTTATCTGATTGAACAGATACCTGCTACGGCTCGCGGCTATCACTTCCCATTTATTTCCCTATTATTATTTATTATTATGGAGTCGGCGTAGCCGAGTTGGCTTATCGCTGGTCTGATGAGCCAAAGGTCCTGGGTTCGATCCCAGTTGAGTACAAGATATTTTTCTCGAGCCACTCCCGTGTTTCGGAGGACACGTTAAGCCGTCGGTCCCGGTTGCATATTAAAAAAAGCAGTCGTTAAAAAAAACGGCGAGGTGGAACTACCCGTAAGGGTCTCCCCACCACAAAAAGCCATACGAATTTACTTTTATTTATTATTATTATCTCACTTTTGTTTTTTGAATTTTTCACTTTGCAGCCCGGGATATTGATCCCAAGGCTACAAAGCTGCATCGCTAAGTAGAGACAGGTCTATGAGGGTCCCTCTTACCCTGCTATATTATAGTGAGAGAAATTTTTTACAATATTTGCTGTACTGAGCACTGCAGCTGTTTGCATAGTTCTAAGGTGCCAGTTTTCCAGAACTAGCCTTCTTTTGCATACAGTCATTCTTTTGATATCAGTCCATTTGCAGATACAACAACCGGAATAACTTCAACTTTCTTTAGCATATACATATCCTTTAATTCAACAGATAGAGGCTGGTATTTTCTTTTCTTTTCAGCAATTGTACTCACAAGATTTTCATCCAGGGGCACTGCCACATCAATGATGAAAGCTTTTATTTTCTTCTTATCAAACAGGACAATATCGGGCCTGTTTGCCTCCACTGCGCGGTCTGTTGCAATGCTACAGTCCCACAGTAATCGTCCTTTTTCACCACTCAGAACCTGTTCTGGCCTATATTTGTAATAAGGCGTTCCATTTGATACCAGTTCCAACCTCCTTGCCAAAGCCTGATGAATGACTTGGGCTACATTATTGTAGCGTTGCAAGTACTCACTTTGGAACAGCATGGAGCAGCCACCACAGATATGTTGAATAGACTCTACAGCCTTTTTGCAGAGGCAACAACTGCTGTCCAGTACTTGCCCCAAAACATTATCTTCTGTAAGCCCTGGTATTTATAACTTGGTCTTGAATGGCAAACATGAATCCCTCTGTCTCACCAAACAGACTGCCTGTCTGCAACCATTCCACAGAGCCTTTCATATCAATAAATTCTGCACAGTAATAGGGCGTTTATTATTACTATTATTATTATTATTATTTTTATTATTATTATTATTATTATTGTTATTATTATTATTATTATTATTATTATTATTATTATTATTATTATTATTATTAATATTATTATTGTTATAATTATTATCATTATCATTTATTATCATCATTATATTCCTGAAAATGATGCAATACAATTGAACTTCTAATGCCAGCTCTATTGGATTGGGGTGGAATCAAACTACTTTGAGTAGGTATGCAGGAAGCCGGTATGAGAGCTCTCCAAGCTGTGGTAGCATCAGGATGTGTGTTATTGTAAAACTCTGCGCGCTGACAGTTTCTTGAGAAAAATGTAATTCAATGTATGCGATTTTGATGTGGTTAAAGGCTTTTAAGAAGGGCCAGAAAGAGGTTTAAGATGAAGAACGCTCTAGGCGGTCATCAACCAAAACGTCAACAGTGTGGCTTTTACTAATCAATTTTTGAGAATCGAGATGGTTGACAATGAATCAAACTCATCATTTACTGTTGTGATTTTCATTGTTAATAGAGATTTTGTAATGAGGAAAGTGTGCAACTCCATCACGACAACGCCTTGCCACAATGCGCTACAAGTCCATGCGCTCTAGGCCAAATATCAGGGCTGCCCCATCTCACGTTTATTCCTAACCTCACCCCAGCACACTTATTTTTGCTTCCTCAGATTAAGACCCTGAAAAAAATGTTTTTGTTCATAAAATAAATCCAATCAGCCCTTTGATAGATCCAATCAGACGTGACCTTTTGAGAGGTCTTCAAAGAAGCCATCCAGCGTATTGGTCATGAAAGAGCCGCAAAAAAAATTTATAAAGAAGCCGAAGAGCAGTGATTCAAAGAATTTTTAGTGTTTGAATCTGTTCAATAAATTACTTTTTAATAATATTGCTTTACTTTTGATATGCTTTCTGTAGGCTTAAAGTATTATGAAGGGCCATTATGACTCAGTTTCAACATTAAAATAAGCATGATCAATAAATAATTTCAAGAAACATGAACAGTAGAAAGCAGATAATATATATCATGATTTATCAATGATAAGACAATTATTCTAATTTATCATTTAAGTTTAAGGCATCAAATTTAACAAATTAAGAAAGGTCAAACAGAAATACTTCTCAACACTGCCAGGCTGCCTCATTTCACCCCTGGTCCTAACGTCACCCCAGCAGATTTATTTTATCCCTTGGCTAAACTAGCTAAATTCGCTAGCTGGATGACATTCTGACAATGAGTAGGGTTGGGGAGATATTTCCTTTAGTGGTGCAATGAATTTTTTCCTGTCCTTAATCTCTCTAATTTGGAGAAAATCTTGATAATTATGTGATGAAATTTTGATCTGTACTTGATTTCTCTTGAGAAACCATTGAATATCTCAATATCCATGTCATGGGAACCCTTCTCTAATTTTGCCTCCAAGCGAGTATCTTAACGTACGTCTGCAGTCTGGTGCTGCACCACATCCTAAGCAAAAATTCCCTCTTAGCATTATATGGAAAGTGAACACATCAAGAATTCAAGAATATATACAACAGGAGTAGTAAGAAGCTAATGATTATAATTTTTCCACTTCATTCTAGAATCTATTTTTTATGTTTTTTTTTTTTTTGTTTTTCAGATTCAGCCACGACCATGGAAGATCTCATATCGAGAGGATCATGGGAAGTAATGTGGTGCGAGTTACTGACAGAACGTACATGCAAAGTCTACAGGGAAAACTGAGGGACAAATATGATAGCAGTTTGAAACAGAGGATAACAGCACGTGAGGTTAGCTGGCATATTAATCTAAATTGAGTTTAGTTTGATTCTATTCATAATTATATTCTACTCATATAATAATGTAGTTCACAGAAATAATGCATGATAGTAAAAAATGAGGAAATGTACTTTCTTTCACTGGCATTTTGTTATATTTTGTTTCATCTTTTGCTTGTACTTTTATATAATAAAAGAATAATTTAATTTTTAATAACAATTCATGTCTTTACTGTTCAGATCTTCCGATTGTAGAGAAGATGTTTATCATGTTATATATTTCTACTTTAAAGTGATCTCCAAGTGAAGAGCCTATTCTTCATGAATTTTTACTATTCTACTTTGATTTTTTTACTGATTTCTTTTTCATTAACAAGTTTACTACTTACTATACGGAATGGTGTCTAGATTTATATTTTTTGTTTGTCGAACGGGTTGCCTAGTCGGCGCCGGCATTACAAAACATACAATGTATTACAGTTAGTTAAATAGTTATCAAACAAGGAGTAATGAAAGCAATGATAATCTAGTTGGCATTGAATAAAATTATATCCTAACTAGCTCTTGTACCAGTCCTTCGTACGGATTATGTTTAGAAATAAGACTAAATATGTTTCGGCTTTTTTTATAGCAACGCTCATGAAGTTGTTAGCAGCTTAGTAAACAGCTTAGAACGTAAACAATTCAGTGACAGTTATCAGAGAGAATATTTGAGAACAGCTGATTGATAAATTACGTGATTTGTTCTTTATGTGATAATAAAACTTGGAAGAATGTATCCAAAATCCCACAATATTTGGTTTTTAAACGTTTGTTATTCTGTTAAAAAAAAGTTAATTTAGTTTTTTATAGCTAAAGACATTGTCAAAAAGGTTTTCAATACTGATAAATAACTTTAATCCCGATTGATGCTCTCGTTTTTCAGGAGAAGTCCGCGTAAAATGTATCCAAAATCGCACAATACTTGGTTTTTAAACGTTTATTATTCTGTTGAAAAAAACTTAATTTAGTTTTTTATAGCTAAAGACATTGTCAAAAAGGTTCTCAGTACTGATAAATAACTTTAATCCCGATCGATGCTATCGTTTTTCAGGAGAAGGCCGCGTAAAATGCCTTCGGGGCCGTGACAGACAGACAGACAGAAAATTGAGATAAGACTTGTTTCGGCTTCTTTAATGTATAAAACGTAAAAATAACCAAAAAATATATAATTCTGATAAGTGTACAGACAATACTCTAATTTTATTTATATAGATAGATATAGAAACATCAATTCACGTGAGTAAGCCTTGAATGAGTGACAAAAGGCTCAGTCTTCTATCAACGTATAGTATGCCATAATTTTTTTATTAACATTGGAGTACAGTATCTTGATTTAATCATAGACGAAGCATTCAACTTTCATTGTGTTATCGTCTTCGATACAATAATTTACCCGCCATCTGGCTCGCTTGGATCGCCTCAACCGTCTACCCAGGGGCTTTGTCCCTTGGATTACCAAGGAGACAAATTTATGCAAAACCAGCAGGTGACCAAATTTTAAATGAAATTTAAACTTTTTTGGCAACGTAATACATGAGAAAGAAAAGCTTTTTTGGGTAATTCTAAAAACTATTCTTAGTACCTCTAAAACTATTCTAGAACCAAAACTGAGCATGGATACCAAATTTCAACTTTTTCGGCCACGTAGTTCTTAAAAACGTTGAATAAACACTGGAAAAACTTGAAATTTGGGTGAATTTTTGGGAAAATTCAAAAAGCCTTGCCTAGTACGCTTTTAAATTCAAAATTGAATATATATGTACCAAATTCCAATTCTTTCGACCGAGTAGTTCTTGAAAACATTAAAAAAAGCCAGGAAAACGTCAAATTTGGGCGTGTTTTGGAGAAAATTTGAAAAACCTTTTCTTAGCACGCGTCTAGGTCAAAAACTTAACACAAATATGCGGTAGCCTAAGATTGATCACAGCAAAATAAAAATCACTGAATAATAATGTTAATTTTTTCGAGTTAAAAAGTGGAAAAGAATTGTGACAACTATTCTCCTCTATTCCATTTTTCATGGATGTGGAACTATGATTGAATTCTACAACACCACTTTATACAGTGTATCTAACTCCTGAATCTCTTTGCGCTCACTTCCGCGTAAAATGAGCCCCGAATAAATCACGTTTCATCCTATCTTTGAGCAAACATGATAAACCGAACATTTTCCAACCCAACTCCACTTTTAACACAGTAATGTTTACTTTGCATCCTATATCAAGTTTGCCCGTATCCAAATCATTCTGATGAGAGAAATAAATCTTCTAACGAGAGATAATTTGCACTTGAAAATACAGGAAGCTGAACGAGAGCTGAGGGAATGAGATCGAGCTTCGCACAGCATATTATTCCCTGATGCTTTCGTGGAAACTACTAAGACTACTGAGATTACGGGTTTACCCAATAACTTATGTTTTATATCGAAACATGTCAAAAAACAACTTTTTAAAAGTTATCGTTATGGATTCGTTATCGTCCGTTGGCGAAAGTAATAATCCCATCTTTGATGACTTGGTGAAACAGGTATTCAATATAATTGACCAGACGAAGAGAGGTCTCTGTTTCAAGTCGACCGTTTTGCACTTGTCTATCTATCTGTCTGTCTTTTTGTAACGCATGTGCGGCTGAACGAATGAACCGAAATCTATGAAATTTTGCATGGATCTTCCTTCAAGGGATGCGAATTATGTGTAAGGATTTTCATATTGTGCTTACATTAAAAAGGATATTAGAACGGAAAAAGTAAAGGCAATCAGGTCTTTTTCTGTAGGGAACAAATGAATTTTAAAGTGAGCTTTTCCATCATGTGCAATTGGAATCAGATTACAAGATACCCTCGAACCTTCTTATTCATCTGGTCCATATGGTTTAAGTTATCATTCATAATTGAATAACATTTTTGTTTGAGGGGAACAAATCATTTCTAATATTCCAAAGTGGATTAACAAGTGATTATAATCTTTATATAAAATAGGCGAACATGTTTTTTTGTGATGACAACTCCTCCGTGGTTTCTCGACCGATTTTGTTCGTTCACGTCTCATTTGAAAGATCTCATCGAGTAGATGTTTGATAAGGTCTTACATTTTAAAAAACGTCATCGTGGACATGAGGAATGAACGATCAAAGTTTCAATTTTTGCCATTGCTTTAACATAGGGATCGGTGAGCTGAAAATTTTCACATTTTAACTTATGTTTTGATGATCAGCTGTTTTGAAACAAAAAGTTTATTTTTCATTGTTCATTCAGAGAGAGAGAAAAAAAGAAGAAAGAGAAGGAAGAGGAGAAGATGAAGAAGACGAAGGAGAAGAAGAAAGAGGAGAAAAAGAAGAAGAAGAAGAAGAAGGGGAAGAAGAAAGAGAAGGAAGAGGAGAAGATGAAGAAGACGAAGGAGAAGAAGAAAGAGGAGTAAAAGAAGAAGAAGAAGAAGGGGAAGAAGGGGAAGAAGAAAGAGAAGGAAGAGGAGAAGATGAAGAAGACGAAGGAGAAGAAGAAAGAGGAGTAAAAGAAGAAGAAGAAGGGGAAGAAGGAGAAGTCGGAGAAGAAGTAGAAGAAGACAAAAAAAGAAGAAGAAGAAGAAAAAGAGGAAGAGGAAGAAGAAGAAAAAGAAGGGGAAGAAGAAAAAGAAGAAGTGGTAGAAGCAGAAGAAAAAGAAGAAGAAGAAGAAAAAGTAGATTAAGAAGTAGAAAAAGTAGATGAAGAAGAAAAAGGAGAAGAAGAAGAAGAGGAAGAAAAAGAAGAAGAAATAGCGAACGAAAAATAAGAAAAAGAAGAAGAAAAAGAAAATTAAGAAGAAGAAGAAGTTAAAAGACGAAGAAAAAGAAGATAGAGAAGAAGAAAAAGAAGATAGAGAAGAAGAAAAAGAAGAAGAAGAAGTAGAAGAAGTTGTGAAAAAGAAGGAGGAGGAGAAGTTTTGAAGATACTGATTTAGAAATGTAGCAGCTTATACTGTGCTTAAACTTATCATCATAGGCAATGCTGTCGTTCAGTATGTAGAGAATCTACATTTGGAATATGTATTTTACAAAGTTTAATAAAGTCGCCGCACATTTGTGCGACCCGGGATAACCTAGTTATGAGTAATTGAGTTGTGCTATTCTGTTGTTCTATATTAAAAAATGTTCATTTATTACTAAGTAAATGACAATTCTGCAAAATTCATCAATATTGATCTATAAATTCATTCTTCATACATTTGAAATCTGATTTTAGCAATCAGCTGTCTTTTCAGCGTAAGTACAGGCGATTGGTTGAACCGCAGCCGTGGTGACGTGACACAGAGTAACTTTTTGTGAAATGCAGACATGAAAAAGTCTATGCAAATGGGGTCTAATTCATCTTTGTGTTTTACAAAAATTCATCCTGTATCAAATTATCTATCCCAACTGTAAAATAAATTGTATATGATAATCGATATTAATTTAATGTTATATATTGTGGGTTTTAAGTAATTGAGTTGTG
The DNA here is from genome assembly GCA_948455865.1 of Conomelus anceps. NCBI lineage: Eukaryota > Metazoa > Arthropoda > Insecta > Hemiptera > Delphacidae > Conomelus > Conomelus anceps. Next base: position 51,429,982 of record OX418218.1, on the reverse strand, counting down.
CTATTCTGTTATTCTATTTAAAAAATGTTAATTCATAGTTTCCATAGCCAAAATATAAATAACAATAACTTGTTTTATCATTATTTAGATGGTTAGATGGATAACATGGTTCGATGTATGTGGGTTATAAGTAATTGAGTTGTGCTATTCTGTTATTCTATATAAAAAAATGTTCATTAATAGTTTCCATAGCTAAAATATAAATAATAATAACTTTTGCCAATAATTATACATCTCATATATATGTGCCTCCCAACCTGTTGCAGAAAGTAGAAGGCTAAATGATATTTTTCGAGTTATACTAGAAATAAAATCTGAAAAAAGCCATTTCTATTGTGACACCTTCAACGGGGATGGATGTTTTTAGATGCTTACCCCTTCCCTTATATTTTTTCATGTTCTGTTCCTCAAAAATTCCTGATGGGTTCACCTTAGTCAAGCGTTAATAAATTGTGTTAGATCTGAAAGATGTCTTTGAATGTGACGGTCGTGTTCAATTTTGAAATGAAGATTATTATGGAGCACATCAATTATATTCGTCTATGCAAACACCCTTAATTTCGGGCGTGAGGTCTACTGCTCACAGAAATACTAGTGGATATTATATCACCCAATTAAAAATATTATAGGTATAATAAATATTATGAAAGTAATGAATATACTGAAAATATTATTCAATAGATACTATAAAAGTTATGAATATCATTCCTGTCGTTTAGTGTGGTTGGTCTTACAGTTCTTTATCGACAAAATTCATTGCTTCTTTTTTCTATATCCCAGGGTATAGACATGATAAACATTTCATTAATCAAGTGGTATTATACACCATTCCAATATGAAATATCCACCATTTTTCTAATAAATAGAGCTATATGGATAACGGATCTAATTTATCCATCTCAAACAATGTGTATGCTATTGACAAATAATGAAGTCTTTGCTTTAGCAAGACACAAGACCTCAACTTAAGATTCCACGTCTCTTTTTCCAATCAAATCAGTTTGAATATTTTAATATTCGACTGATTTTTCAATCTATTTCTATTGAACATTTCCTACGTAGAAGAGTAGCCTACAAGCTCATCATGAATACTGGAAGTTTTATTGAATTGACTGACATTCTCCTGTGCTTCACTCAGCAAAATTTAGCTTCAGCTCCATGTGCTCCAACTTTTGCCATGTTTACTTGGGCAAGTTGTTGAGTTCAGTTTTCGGACTTCAACTAATATGGGATGTTATATTGACATTTCGTCAAATAATTTTGTTTGTAAAAGCGAGCCACAATTATCACCTGCTAAGAACTTTCTTCTCATTCCAATAACCATTGAGAAAAATGTTCAGATTTCAAATCTGTTCACATTTGTGACACTATCTTGCACACCTCTGGGCTATATCCTCCTGCGTCCAGACCTCTATGTGGCTAACTCATGATGTAGATTAAAAATAATGGATTCAATCTTCTCTGGAAATTTTAGTCTGTTTCTCAAAATTTTCGCAAAGGAGAATCCCCGGATCCCCTCTCACTTGGAGGTATTTATGCACCCAAGACCAACTGGAAGTTGATAGGTGAGTGAGATTAAAACCTTCAAGCAAGTTTCTTAGCAATGATCAAACAGGGATCTGACGATCTACGAAGCTAGTATGATAGATTATATTATGAGAATTCATTATTTAAGGATTCTTATATGAGAATTCAATTTCAAAAATCTGATTGTTATCGTTATAAGTTGTTTGTTATATTAGAGGCTCTATTCTGTTCAATTATAGTCCTTTCCAAGTAACTTTTTCACTCAAATTGGGTAAATTACTTGTTGAGTTATTGACATTTTACTAAACTAAGTGTAAGAGAATAATTTATTCGTCGCGTAAGGTGAGACATTATTGTCTCTTATAATTTGATTATTATGAATCTTCTGAAATGCTTGAATCTCGTCCCATAAACTTTTGAGTAGTGATTCAAAAGAAATAAAAAATTACTGTTATTCTTGGATGCTAGAAACTCCTTCTTATTGTTCTAGAGAGTATTCCACAATGAACGAGAATAGGAGGGAAATTGAAGATAAAGGAGTTGAACGATCGCATCGCTCTAGATGGAATTCATTGGAGAACGGATGTTGAATAGGGTATTGGGAATAATTTTGCCAAGTACGTCACAATGTTTGATTGAGTTTGTGTCCGAATTATCTAGACGTTCGCCGACGAATAGAAGAGATCTGCAAGTGAAGTTGAGGGGTGATGCTAGTGTGGTGAGGGGTGAATGAGCTTGCCACCGTGACTAGCATTTGCTGCTCCACAGATCCAATTCACACAAATGCTGAAATCTCACGCACGCATATTCACATAATACGCACTCATTTATCGAAGATACACCCCTCCAAAATCTCCCATTACACACTTCCTTTTACTTCTATTCTCCTTCTCCTCCCTGTTCTTGAACTTCCCTTCCTCTTTTCTCTTCATTATTTTTATTCTCCTTCTCATTTCAACCTTCTCCTTCCTTCCGTTTTGTATTGTGATTTTTTCCCCTTCCTCATTTTCTCCCATATCTTATTCTTTTCATCTTCCACCTTCACCTTCTTATTCTTCTCTTTTATCTCCTTCATATGGAACACAAACATTCTGAAATTTGACACAAACATTTTTCTTTCTCATACTCCATTCCATTTTCTCCCCCTTCTTTGTCCTCTCATTCCTTTTTTCTCTCACTCTTTTCATCCTTCCTTTATCTTCAACCTATCTTTCTAATCGTTTACCTCTTTTTTTACATCTCCTTCCAATTCAATTATCTTTTTCTTCTCTCTCTCTTATTTTTCCATCTTCTGCTTCTTCTTATCATCATATTCTTTTTCTCCTCCTTTTTTTCTCTTATACTCTATACTCCTTTTCTTCTATACTTCACCAGTTCATTGTCTATATATATATATTGTCCTCTTGTTTGCTGACTCCCAACTGTGTATCGATTCCATTCGCCCGCCACCTGTTCCGCATTGCTCCCCAACTATTGCGTAACACAGTGACCTATAAAGCGTAAACAGTGCGACAAGAATCTCAATTCTTTTCCTCGCTTTGTCACCTTGAGAAATATTTCTGGACAATGAAAGCAAATGAGTGAATGACTCGTTCAAGAAAACGATTTTCTTCTGAATAAACCCTTTTCTTTTTTTGTGCGAATCGGACTTGAGTGAAAAAACAGGAGATTAAAGGGAAACGTTGAAAATATTTTGGAGGAATGAGCCGAATGAGGAAGTGGATGGAACATAAAAAGTGAGTGCTTTCCTTTGGAATAAGGTATTTTAGTAGACCGTGTACGTGAAGAGAATCAGTGCTTGAGTGCTGTTGACATAACAGAAGGTTTTCACAGCTTCAGATTTTCATTCATCTTCAACACTCTTGTCTCCCACTTGAAAATTATTCGTTATTTTTTTTTTTAATATTTCTATTAAACCGTCTGAGTAAGCAATCCTTATTTCGAGTTTGAGAAATTTATGAGAATTTAATATCTATTGTACAATTAATATTTATCAGCGTGTGTGACATTAAAGATGGTCAGAACTAGAATTTTCATAAATTCTCAAAATTAATAATAATAATAATAACGAATATGGAATATCTTAGAATTTAAAATATATTTTGTAAACAGTAATGAAATTCATTATAGAGTAACTCATTATGATTAATAACATTTTCAAGCTATTCACAATATAGCCTACTGACCACGAAAATTTCTATTGATATACCAGTAAATAAATAATGTATTACATTTTCAATTTTTGTTTTTGTAATGGCCCTTGTCTGTGAAGTTATAACTTACAAATAATAATTTAATAAAATTTACAATTCATTTTTTTTTTTCAAAATATTTAAGCAGTGAGATTTGAAACCACTAGCTGATAGCTTATAATAGCTAATAATAATCATAATTAAAATACTGTAAGGTGCTTTTCTGAGGAAATCCTGGGAAACCAAAAAATGAATTATTTCCCTTCAACACCTTGCTCTCAATTCATCTGATTGCAAGTCTTGGGTTCGACTGCTCTAGTTGGACGTCCAGCAGTTACGCATTACTATGGAAGTGATGTGATGACTCTATAAAAAGAAAAAGCGTAGGCCTGAGGATCTCACAACACTGTCCACAACAAATACTATCAGACCGGGTAGATGGAGACATCTCTCAGTGCAGCGATATGTCATGAAATGACCACACTGAACACCGAGAAAATAAATCCAACTCCCAATTTCAACAATATGTCAGGTTGTAGAAAGTCTGTTATAATTGCCTGGCCAGTGGCAGCTTGCACTTCAGACCGCCTGACAGGAATAAATGCAGTGGTACAGTAGAAACAATTAGTCTGGGCGCGTGGCTCTGGTTTCACTACTAGCAGTCCTGTAAAAGTTGACTAGTTGACCTTGAAGACATCTGCAGCGTCGCACGGGCCTTATGTTTTTAGAAATGAGCGATAAACACTCCCCTCTCCACCCCGCTCCATGGCTGACTACCAAACGGCCGCGCGCCCAGACTAATTGTTTCTACTGTACTGACGTTCAGGCTACTATACCTCTCAGAACCAAGCAGAAAAGGTTAATAAATGGGCAAAATATAGTTCTAGTAGGCCTAATGTTCAGCTTTCAAAAGAATTGTAATAAAAAGCAGAAAAATGATAGAGCACAAGGTATGGGCTGGGCTTGATGGAAGTGCAAGACATTATTTTGCGGCACAGACTATGATTTGAAATTTCTTTCTATTTTTGTGAACACGCTTTTTATCGTGGCACTTTTTTTGTAAGGGGCTCCTTAATAAGATAGTATATTTACGACTCATTTGTACTTGAAAACGGAGTTTCCGCGATCATGGCGTGGTTTGTCTTGTCCAACATGTTGTTGGTTTGAATAATCGGTGCTTCTCGAATTTGGTTTTATGAAATTTGATAAAAATTATTTTAAGGGATTGGTCTAACAAAAAATCTCAACTTGCACTAGAGAATTCCTGATTTGATATTACATAAAAGTTACATTCACCAATAAATTCACATAAAACGAACAGCCCAGTCCTCACTGTACAAAGGCTGGATTGCAAGTGTGGTTGTAAAAATGTTTATCAAAATATCTAGTGATTTTTAACACCTTCTCTTCCAATTTAAGGGAAGTTGAGCCGAAAGAGGCTTGGTTCAACCCAGGATTTTGGAAATAATCGAAAGGAAAATTAAATGGAAAATAATACTATTGACAATAATGGGTTGGATTTAAAAGTGATTTTAAAAAGAGCCAGAACCTCTATATTGTGAAATACAAAGAAAAAATTGACAAAAAAACCCATAATTATTGCAATATGATAAATCAAACACAATATGATAAATCAATATGATGAATCAAACACAACATTGATAATTTAATGTCCTCGTGGTCTTTAACCACCGGCATGTATTTTTACTAAAACCCTATTCATGAGTCATTTACCATTTTTAAATACATTACAAAATATTTTAAATCCGTAAAAATTAGTATAAAACGAATGGATTTCAAAAATTACTGTACAATATTTTCACTAGGCGATGAAGTTCAAGATGTAGCCTCCAAAAGCTGCGACTCTTTATGAAATGACAATATTATAGCACGATTTTCAATTATTTTTCAAAACCCAAGTAAGTAAATTTTTATATCATTGTGTATTCAACTTTCAACTTTATTTACGTGACTTCCAATTCCTAAAAACAATTTGTTTAGGTTTTAGGCTGTCTCTAGCCTTTCGGTTTTGATTAATCCATGTTATTAGTTGTTGATGCTTTGTAATCGATATAATTATTATTAGTTTCACACAGCTGATAGTTGGTCTCTTTCTGAATTCCAAATGATCGTAAACATAACCTCTGATTTCACCACATGTACTTGACAATAATTTGGTGCAGGTTCTCTTACACGATTACAAATACATTTTCTAAAAGTTAATTCTTATATTATCTCAATATTATAATTAGGTCATAAATCTTATTCTACTCGACAGGTAGGTTTTCTAAAGTTTTTTATAACTTGCATGGTTATTCTAGCGGTAGCCACCTACATTCATAATTGAATTTTGACAATACATGCATAATAATAAATTAATATTGAAAAAATAAACATTACAAATATTTTTTCATGGGAAATTCAATTCTAATGCAACTTTCAATGTACAGCTCTCCATAATCTATTCTCTTGTTTTTACTTGTATCTACATTATGTATTTATCACTAATCCAGATGGCTGTGCCATTGATTGAGTCAAAAATCTAACTAATATACAAATACTGTAATATTACTTTTTATCGTAGTATTTAAACAGGATTTTGCATCAAACACCTCTATTCTTCTTCGAAAAAAAAACTTGAAGAAAATCATATCTTTGAAAATGCTTTCCCTTGTCAAACAAGACAAGTGATTTCAAAACAGGCTTTCATGATAAGGTCACATCCACCATATCGTTACATATATTTATTTGAAAATTTGAAATAATCAATATACTTTGGAAACTATAATAGTTTTATATTTTTTTGGAAATTTGAAATAAGGTCCTGCATCAATATACTTTGGAAACTATAATAATTTTATTGGAAACTATAATAATTTTATATCTTATAAAAGAAGACTGCTGGAAAAAATTCTGCTCCCTGTTTAGTATCTTTAAAACTTTCTCAATATATCGCGTTCCATTAGTTCCCAAATTCAGTATTGGAATCCCATATTATTAACTTGGAGAGAGCTCTAGAATATTGATTTGAAAAGTAGTTAACAACAAAAAGTGGTTTCGGAATCCTTTATCCAGCTATGACACACTTGAAAACGAATGAAGGTCTTTTCAAAAAAGCATCTTTGAGAACAATTTTGGAGCTTTTGGATTTCCGTTTGGTAATAATCGTTTGTGAATTGAGAAGGGAATTGAATATTTGGAAGGCTAGCCTAATCTTTGATGTTATGCACCACTTTGAACTTACTTAATTGGCTTCAACCTTGACCATAGATCAAAGAACATTTTGAGAGTATTCTCCTACATGTAAAATAATATAGTGAGCCAATTATACAAAAATGCAGATATCCAGAACGCAATAATGAATGTCTTCTATAATCTTGATAAAAATAAGCACTTATCAAGCGTGTAGTGATCATGATTTTGAGCTGTAGGTATCTAGTCACCTGGCATCTAGCGATTGTCTAGGTGTTCTCTATTATTATCTAGGTTTTAATCTATATTAACGTTGAAAAACATTTTTCCTCAATTTATTATCATTTGAAATACATAATTAATCATGAAATGAGAGCTGAAATTTTTAATTCTATTCGACAGGAAATTTATTCTACATGCGATGATACAAAACCTTTATTTGACAAACTTTTCACAACAATAATTATCAATGAACTCATAAGGATATGGTGTGTCAGAGGCTGAAAGAGATCGAATTCAATACTGCAGAAATACTAGGTCTTATCTGATCACAGACAAGCGCTGCAATCGACTACAACATCAAAGACACCAAAATTTATTTTTTGAGAAAAAAAAACAAAATTCTGGCAATAAATCCACAAACTAATCGATAAAGAGTAAAATTCTTTTTTGACAAGTTGATGTAATTTTATTTGCTCAATTCAATGAGACTTTGAAAAAAATATATCCAAAATCCCAATGCAGAGACTCAACATCCCCAATCAAGTCAGAAAATCCCACAATAAGTTTATAAATGGCAATTTCTAACAATTTCTTGCAATTTTGCTCATAAATAATTTTATAATACCTTTAATCCTTTTTCTTAATGATTCCTTGTTATCAGACGTTTCTCTTCTATATAAATTCTAAATCCAGTTTCTTGCCCTTTTATCGATCTGAATAACAATTCTACTGAGACAATGCAACTGTATGCGTGTAGAATGTGAAGCAAGGTAACCCAGAGCGGGTTAAAAGCTTTCTGTTGATACTATTCTCAGCAGCGAATCTATTGGAACGACCCATTAAGAGCGTTACTCCAGTTCTCCAGCAGAATAATTATGCATTTAAACACCCCAATTGGGTCAACAACGCTTGGTCCTTCATCTCTTAGTACTCAAACATATAACATTGCACAAATGAATTACTGTTCGCTGTCTTCGTAATTAAATATTCAAACTACCTCGGAGTCTCAGAATAAAAGCCTTTCCATTCTATGAGCAAAAGAACTAAATAAACAATCTGATCCTAAACGAAGAAACTATTTCATAGATGAACGTATGCGATTGGGCATTCCAATTTATTTTCAAAGTCAATTGGAAATTTAATTTCAAATGTATATTAAACTTGATTGAATGAAGTTCAATGGATACATTGCTATATTTGTAAGGAATAAAATCGAATACTGTGAGAAGGCGATTGGTAAATATGCAGTTGAATCGAAGTTAGGAAATTCCTCTGAGAATATAAATTTATTATATTTCCTTTCACAAAAATGATAATAATAGATGAAAAGATATCAGTGGAAGCTCTAATATGAAATGCAAGAACTGATCATTTTATATACTATTACGTAATCTTGATATACTCTGATGTAGATGGGGATTCTCACGGACGACTAACGAAGCAAGAGCCTCAGCATTTGCGTTCAAGCGACGACTGATTGATTAAATTGATGAAAAATTTAATGCTGTTAGAGCCGTACACTACCTGTACAGCATAGTGGTGAGCATTGACTGTTTCTCAAGCATCATTTCTCATTTAATTTACCCGCAGTTTGTTTTTTCAATGTGATACAGTTTTTTTGCCGTTAAAACGTCAATAGAAAACAGACATTTAAAGCAAACTAAGCCTGACTACTATCCAGTTGGTCACCGGTCTACAAATTCCAAACTCAGCCTAGAACTTTTCTCCATCATTTTTGACTTTTCGTTTAATGCTTGATGCTTACGCACGCTATTCTATTCTTACGCACGCATAAATAGAAAATCACATATTTTCTATATTGAATCTAATTTTAATGGAAAATTAAATGATGTGAAGAAAGATCAGTTTTGGCTGCAAAGAAGCTTCGAAGTTGAATAATGGGAAAATTGCCATTGGTAATCTTTGAAGTAGATTGTGCAGCAGCAGCATTTCTTCTTCTTCTACTCCTTCTTCTTCTTCTTCTCCTTCTTCTTCTACTCCTCCTCCTCCTTCTTCTTCTTCTTTTTCTTCTTCTTCTCCTCCTTCTTCTTCTTCTTCTTCTCCTTCTCCTCCTTCTTATCCTTCTCCTCTTCCTCCTCCTTCTCCTTCTTCTCCTTCCTCTTCTTCTTCTTCTTCTTCTTCTTCTGACATCCACAGTATAGGCATGATGTTCCAGCTTTTATAATAACCTTGCTTTTTTTTAATAATTAAGTAATTCTGATTTTAATTCGGCAACCATATTTTTCTAGGTCTTCAGACATCCCTCCCAGCCGGTCCATAGAAAGGCTGGTCTACTCAGCTGGTTAAAACCTGGTTCAAAGGGGTTATCCTTACGAGATTATACCTTTATCTGATTCTATATTAATTTTCTCATAATCTCGTTTAATAACTCCAACTTGAACTTCTCTCGAATGTCTTCATCACTTGAAAGATCCAATCTTCTACATCCTCTGACACTGCTCAGTGAGCGCATTTCTGCTGCTTATATTTTGATCTCACCTTCTTTGTACCGAAAACACACGCTTCTTTTCCATACGTCAACACTAGGGTAGCCATAGTCTGGAAGAATTTCAATTTAGTGTCTCTTCTAGCTTTGTTTCTCAGGCTTTCATGAAGCTTTCAATATATAGACTGACATTTACTGATTTTATTTCAGCATCTAAATAAATTTTTTCATACAGAGGTCAGAGCTATGTAAAAACTTATTAACGATATTCCACGAGAAGAGATTGTGATGGGTGGTGGCTTAGACAACAGCAAAATACAAATAAGGCTAGTAATGAGTTTGAATGGTAGACGAGGGAAAGTGGAAGTTAATGAGATGTCGCAGGACGCCAAGTCTGGGCAAGTAGCGAAAGTAGAAGAAAAGAGGGAGAAATGGTGAAGAGAGTGGAAGCCCATGGTGGAGAGGAGAGCTAGGTGACCCTGGAATGGGAAAGGTGGGTTTTTGAGGGGGAGTAGGAGAGGTGAAATGTCTCGTCCCGTTTCGTGGTTGGATCGGGTGACTCGCGTGGGTGAGAGGCAGTGTAAATATTTGAAACACAATATTCCCTCGGCACGCAAACAAGAGATTGTCACACTAGGCGCGGTAGACATATTTTATTTTCAGTCTGGCTTGAAAGCGAATAATAAAAATTCCCCCTCCCCTAACGATACTACTAAGTGGCAAGTTTGGTGACTTTACAAAAAAATAAATGTTTTATCAGAAATGCCTACAACAATAATTGTGTAACTACCACGCAGGTACGTTATGGGAATTTCCCAATTTATTCTCAAAGTAAACAATCTAGTCTGATCAGGTAACACATAGGAATACGTGAATACATTCTCACTTTGTTTTCAATAGAAGCATTTGTTTTCAATAGGCTAATGAGTTGATGCTCTGTTGCTCCTTAATGCAAGAACGCAATTTTTTTTAAAAATTCTGATATCTATTACACAAAAGAATTTGTATTTATAATAATTATTATTCATTCATTTTTCCATATGCATAATGTTGAAACGTATGAGCATTTATACATAAGCTATAAACACTCCTTAGTCATTAACGCCATACATTTCTCAATACATTTCAAGATATTAAGCTCTAAATTGATTCAATCATAGAATTGTGATGAAAAATCTCATGAACTTTTCTAATATTTTCATAAGAGTTGAAAATTATTCAAATATTCATGTAGTTTTTGAAACTGTATGAATTATTTTCATCTCTATTGACCAATTAACCAGAACCTAAGCAACTGTATATTGCCAATCACATTTGAAGACTACTGCTTCACCTTCTTACACGATCTCCTTTTAAAATTACATTGTAGCACGCATATTAGTGGCTATTACAAAATGGTATTGATTAGCAATGAATAAAAAAAAATACTTTAGCACTAATCATCGAACTAGAATTATTTTGTGGACTACATCGTGGGGGATCTGAAGATTATCATTTATAATTCCACAAACTATATTCACATCTCATGGTATTTCATTTCAAATTCAATTCATCTTCGCAGTCTTTTAGTGTTAGCTATATTTTGTCACTACAGCTGTCATTCTCAAATTTGTTGCTGGCGAATCAACTCTCTATTAGCCTACGTGCCATAATATAATCTTAATTCAATTTATTCAGGAAATAAATGCAATACAGTAAATAAGTTACAATATAATATGAATAGACACCCTGCTTGGATGATTAGTCCGTGTGCAGGGAGGAGTCAGTATTGAACAGAATAAGTTACATAAGGAAAAAAAATCAGTAGAATAAAATAAATGAGAATAAATAATGCTAGTTATGTTAAAAAAATTGAATAGTACAAATGCAAAAAAGAAATGAAAAAATATTTTCCCTTCCCTTTTCTCTTTTTCATTCAACAGCGTTCATGGAGCTCATTCAATAATAACAGCTTGAAGATAGGTCCTGATAGGATGATAGGATTACTAATATAGGAATCAAATCAGTTGAAGAGATTTATTTATCTGTATGGTGATATAAGCAGAGCCTCTGCAGCATCTGCACCAAAAGAAAGCAGCCGTCCGCTCACTCTCTGCTTGTAGACGGCAATGCTACACCCCTCATAATTTGTTGAAATTTCTGCAGGAATATTGCGGTATAGCCAGTGTGCTAAATAGAAAGAATTTCCCAATTGAGTAGTATTGTTCAGTTGAGGGAATTGGATATTGGTTCCTAGTAAGGTGATTATGCTGAATTTCTGTAAAAATAAAGTTACTTCTTTCAATAAAGATCAGAAGGTTTTTAATGTACAATTTTTTTATATTTAAGACCGGGAATTCCTGAAAAAGTAAGTGTGTTGGATATCTGCGATTTCTGACCAATAACGTTTTGATAAGTGCCTTCTGGGAGACAGCAAGAGGCCGCAGGATATTAGATCTACTGTCTAACTTGATAGACAGTGACAGCCACCAGACAATGGGTTGTCACATGAATGCATCCTAAGCACCCTGGGTCCAGGGCTGCCTCAAAGAAAAACTGGCAGACACGTTTTTCCAATATTAATTGACAGAATGTTGTTGTCAAACCAGATCTTCAACTTGGCCAAGTCAGCAGATGCCCCATTGAACGTTTTGGTCCATGTAGGACACCGGGGTCATGTCATCAGCAAAGAGAAACAGCTGGCCATTTAGATTTAACCTTGTAATATTGTTTATGTAAATAAGAAACAGTCATGGACCCAGTGGAGCACACTGGACAAGCCCATAGTCAGCCGCCATAGGATCATATGGATGGTATATATACCATTCAAACAAATTCTTTGTTTTCTGTCATTGAAGTAACTTTTAAACCAATCAAGAGTGAAATTTTTGAAGCCTATTGCTTCAAGTTTTGCAAGCAGTAGGCTATATTTCTGTCTATTGAATCAAATTCCTTGGCTAAGTCTAAAAATGTGATTAGGACGTGTTTATTACCAGATTGGGTTGTTACATATTTTGTTATTTCAAAAAGTGCATCAGAAATATTTCTAGACCGTCTGAAGCCATACTGATTATTGGAAATAATGTTTAAAAAATTATTTAATTGAATTTTAACACATTTCTCAAGTATTTTAGCCAAGGCAATTAAAAGGAAAATTGGCCAGAAATTACTAATAAAGGATTTTGAGCCAGATTTAAAAATGGGTATCACTTTAGCCATAATGCTCAGCTGGAATCTTCCAGATGAGATACTAAGATTTATTATATGTAGGAGTGGGATGAGCAGCCCATGCACGTTCTCCTTCAGCAGTTTAGTTGGAATGAAATCCCATCCCGGCGCTGAATGTCCCTTCACACCACCCACCACACCCAGCAGATCACGCTCGGTAACAGAATGGAGCTCAAACATGGCATCAAGGGCATAGTCGAAATCCCTCACTTCAGATGGACCAGAGGGTTGGATCACTGCAGCCAAATGCCCTACCACAGAAGCAAAATATCTATTGAATTTGTTTGAAATTTCTTTGACGTTTGAAGGGGTAGCAGGGCTGCCATCATTGAAAGCGCTTGTTGGGAAATGATCCTTGGCCCAGAAATCTCATTGACAACAGACCAAAATTTTCGAGGGTCTCCTTCTGCTGCATCTATTTTATTTTTATAATAGCTGAATTTAGCTCGTTTAATGGTTGAATGAAGGACGTTTCTATAGCATATGTATCTTTCTTTAAGATTAATGTTGATCTTTTATCAATTTACCTATGGGCAATATAGTTGTCAATTAACTATTTGCTTTCTTCTACTTGGGATTCAAGCATGATGTTTGGATCAACTACATCATTGCCATCAGCTAATTATCTTCAAATTATCTTTTTCTGAGCTTGATTCTTGCAATGCGGCAAGGACCAACTATGGGGTTGTGAGTGAAACGCCTCGGCATACTTATGTATGAATTATATATGTCTGTATAAATATGTTTTGTGAAACTACGAAATATTTTCTATGAATTATTATTTTACTCCACTTTGATAGACTTGCAATTTTTGGAGTTTCTATTCAGCATTTTACTAACCTTTTGTATGTAATCTTCATAATTGTTAAACCCAGTTTCTATAGTATGTAATAAGCTAACTTTCTGTTTTATGAGACTAATAATATTGAAAGACTTGATTGAAATCTTTATGTTCAAATATTGAGTTGCCTTAATTTAATTATAATAATTCATCACAAGGCATATAATTTAATTGGTCCTCCACTTCAACTTTAACTTCTTTAAACAAGCCACATGGAATTTCTATTATTTTTTTGTATACCTAGTGCAGTGATGTTCCTCTGTAATGTGCCACTGTGATGCACTATTGGCTTTAATGGATTCAATGATAAATTTTATTTGTTTCAGTGCTCGCCATTGCAATTAGGCGTTACTCACTTCCATTTGATGTTAATGTGAAGGATTTCATGTCTGTTTTGTTTATTTTGGATTAGGTTGATCTTGGTTTATAAGAAACATTGATAGTTTCTCAACTCTTGAAATTTCTGAACACCTTGCATATTTTTAAAAACCTTATAACCCATGCACCCTTATAACTAAACAAGAATTTCTTGATAATGTTATCTGTCTTCTGCAGTACTCCACAAAATAGCCACTACTTTTTGGAAATAAGTTCAATGAAACTTTGAACTATTAAATAACTTGGATACCAGCTGTCTTTATTATTGGAAATTATCAAGAGAGCAAAGAAAACTGTGGGTTTCAAATATTTTGTTTTGAAAACAATTATTAGTTTCAAAATAAACCGCGTACTAAAGTCTGACTTTGAATCTTTACTTTGGTTCAAGAGAGATGAAACTTTTCAAAACAATAGAGTTTCTACGTACTGTGAATAATTCGCCTTGCCCTGACCTCTTATTATTTTGGGAAATTTGTTTGGTTCAAAGTAAACCTAATTTTGTATGCTTCATTTCAATAAACGGGACCAATATTGACTTTGCTGCTACATTTCTTATAATTTACACCGTTATATTTCTTAATTCCCTTTCATTGCCTTTTCTTCATCAGCATCTTCCTTTCCTTCTTCTTCTTCATCTTCATCATCATCTCCACTTTATACACTCAATCTCATTCTCCTACACCTCCCTCTCTTTCCTCCCTTTGATTCTTAAATATTTGAATATTTTTTTCTGGCACCTTACGACTAACTTTATAACTTAACTTAATAACTTTAACTCAATTGGAGAAAGGACATAATTTGACCAATAAAAATTCTTGACACCCTACCGTGCTTTTAAGGACGTTTCAAGACACTCGGACCCAGCATTGAAAAGCACACATTTATGCCACTTATGTCACTTTGGAGACCCTGAACTTTTCAGTTGTGACCTGAAAACTCATACACTAGACCTGAGTCAGCCAGTCACACCATGTTGTGACCATAATATATATATATATATATATATATATATATATATATATATATATGATGACATCCAACAATGACCCATTTTCAATCAATTTACATGTATATTACAGAGTATAAATACATGTATATAAGGAGAGTCTGATACTGAGCTGAGCGTGATTCTCATCTTTATTTTGAAAAGCACATCACATTATCCCTATTATAGGCACTATGCCATTATACAGCCATGCGCATTGAACATAAAATATGACGCTGCACCAGATTTAATAGTCAAAATCGTTACCTACCAAGAACCGTATCCTTTCATTGAAGAATGATTCGGAGAAGTAGAACAATATTTATGAGATGAATTTGAAGAAGAGTGATACTGTGCCTGGTATAAGAAATGGCAGACGGCTGGAGTTGGGTAATGTGACAGCTGAAAATGATGTCTCGAGGTTTGTGCAAATCAAAACTCGTGGCATATGGGCGCATAAGGAAGAGACAACAGTTGTAATATAAAACCATCAACCTGTCGGCTTGTCTGGGTCGTCTAGGTCAAAAGCATGGAAGCATGGTCTGATAGTATGAAGTCTCGCGAACAGAATTGAAGTGCACCTGCCTGATTAGATCGAGTTTAAGTCTGACTCCGTGCAATCGATGCAAGACCAAGTAGACAGTCGCTCTCGGAAAGCCGGTGACGGCGGCTGCTCCTTGCTCAAGTAAGTTCATCGGCTGTGCTCTCTCACGCGCTTTCTCATGCACACACTAGCTCACTCCTTCTATCATTCTCTTTCTTTCTATCACATACAATCCCGCTCTAATGCTCTCTCACTCTTGCTTGTCTACCATAATGAGAGAATTCGACATAGTTGGAAATTGGTCATATTCCTTGACCTGTAATTAATTCACTGAAAATTTCAGATTTTACCATGTGATAACACATATTGTCAATTTTAAACACATCAAACATATTGTCATTTCTTCAGAGATATTGTAGATCTTCATTATGTGATTAATAAATAATATTTCCAATAATTGACAGAAAAAAGAATTATTCATTTTAAGAACAAAATCTGGTTTCGACGCTCATGTCATTATCCTTAGTTGAGTATTAACTTGACTCTGAGGACGATAAAATGAACATTTAAAAAAATTATATTATGTAAGAAATAAAAATCATAATTCTAGTAAGTATTGAATTTCTGTCAATAAAATTTCGTTGACTGAACCTTAATAATCGACCTTAGAACTCTACATCAACGTTCAAGACTGCTCCATGTGTAAAAGGAAGAAGTAATTGATTTTATGATTATTACTAGAGATGATTTTACTAGAGATTATTATTTTGGAATAGAACCTGGTTTTATTGATTCTCAGGGCATCATTCAACTCCCTATATTGAAATTAATGAAAATTAATATCGAAAATAATATTCCTCATCTTGGAAAAAAGGCTTTGGCACATTTCATGCTATACGATAAATAATACGTAAATACAGTAAATATTGTGTTTTAACACTGCCTGTAAGCCACAAGTATGGAGATGTAGGTTGGGATATAAACTACATGAGAGTTCTAAACATCTCACGAGGGGCTTGAAGGTGGAATACTATCTATCGTTGCATACGCATCTAAGACTATTAATAACTTACTTTTACTTTACTCACCTATCACTTGGATATCTTATTCAAACCAGCATAACTTGGAATGATTATTAATTGATGGTTGTGAGTTCAAAATCAAATTTAAACTTAAATTGATTTTGAACTGTTCAAATCAGTTGATGTGACTTCTGCTTATTGTTCATTTCGACACTTAACTGGAAAAATGCTGAGTTCTGATTGGTCTGGAGCCAATACCGAAAAATGACAACGGTGTTATGCAATGGTTTTGATCAGACATGAATAAATTCAGCTGTTATTTCATTACTTTCCACCCTCTAATAACTGCTTTATATCTTAGTCATGGATAAATAAACATATGACATCATCTCCAGTGAATGAGTCTGCTTTAGTGAGTTGATATCGAGTATGATGCCATGAGCATTGCAAGTTTTCAAGCAATAGTTCATGTAATAATTGACTGAACGAAAACAGGTCTCGTATCAAGACAATCGTTTGTCTGTCTGTTTGCATAGGTCTGTTTGTAACACATTTACGGCTGAACGCGTGAACCAAATTCTATGAAATTTGGCATGGATCTTTCTTCAAGAAATACCCAGTGATTTATGTGTAAGGATTTTAGAAAATTGCTTGCGTTTAAAGGAAAGGCCTTCTTCTATAGGAAACATATGATTTTTAAAATGAGCTGCATCATATTATGCAAATGGATTCAAATTACAATACAGCCCTCGAGCCATCTTATTCATCTGGTTGAGTCTTCATATGCATTAAGTTATCATTCATAAAATTAAAAAAAAAATTCTATAAAGATTTTAATAAATATAAAAAATAATAAAGATTTCAATACGATCAAAAATGTAAACGTTAGCATTTGCACTGTACAAAAAATAAAGTTGATGATCATCAACTTTCATAATCCTTCTGCCTTCTAAGCATCAGCCTTCATAATTTCCAATGTTTTGATTTTCAAGTGTAAACAGCAACAGCTGCCAATGTTTTGATTTTCACAAGCCTAAACTAACCTAGAGCCTATAGCGGAAATCTGTCTTACATCATAATTATTCCTATATTCGACCCCCATACTCTAAAAACAATAGCGATGTCTCTTGGACTATGAGGAAGCTATATACCAAGTTTCATGAGTCTAGAATCTTTCTTTCAAGCGCTAGGGCACAGACGGACGGACGGACACTTGCACGATTTCAATAAGACCTTATCGGGTCCTTAATAGTCGATATTCTAGCTATTTTTCTCCTCTATCAACAATAATAAATTCACAGCTATTGTTGCGTTCAGCCTTCAAACCATAGAAAAATGAATATCAGAATCTCATTTCTCCCCATAAATTTCATCAATCAAAATAAATTGACATTTTCCATGACCTTCAATATTACATTCTACTTTTGATAGGTAGTTTTGACTGTGTTGTCATTAATCAAGATAAACCACACTTAAGGAAGAATATACTATCTTGTCGAAGAATGTGATCTCCTAACACGATCTTTGGTTTGAAAGGGAATGTAAACTTTCGCAAGATTCAGTGAGCTGTGTGATTGATGAGACGGAATTCTCCAGTGCACTCCTTTTTTTAATTCGACGCACTTGAAGGTATCCATGTTTCCCTTTGCAATTTTTATAACATGAGTAGGCTAAGAAGTAACAAGTTTTAAAGGTAAACTCGTCAATTTTGTTTGTTTGTTCACCTAAATACTAGAAATCTCTATTGAGATTCTCCCAAAACTTTCTGTTCCAACTTCAAATGAGTTTTACTATCATAATATATTATACTCTGCTGCTTGTTTCTAAAGCTGCTCGATATGGAGTACATGGAGATAACAAAATAGAAAATTACTCAATGTAGCACAGTTTAAGACAACAAAACTTTATCATTTATATAGAGTTTGAGCATTAATCTGCAAAGTGAGAAGAATCTGAAAACACTTTGCGCACAAATAAATGATAAAAAATTTCAACTGTAATGAAGGTTGAAATTACTAGTCTGAATCATTGCCATTGATAGAGTTAGAAATCGGGTAAAAAGCAGTAAATTTACAAGTAACAAGCAGTTAATAAGAACCCCCGGAGAAATTTTTACGTAATTCAGATTACATTTTTCCCTTCTATTTATATCTCGATACAAAGTGACTAGAACTTTCTTCTTATCCTGATCATGAGCTATGGGTGTTTGTCATATGAAGATATTATTTCATGCCAATACCATCAGTTTACTCATGGATGTGATAGTCTTGTACGATTGAAGCAGATACAAACCTGAAATCAAGCAAAATTTTATTATGGAGACTTTCATGAACTACTGTATTAATGTGATGTTGAAGATCCATCTTGTTTCCACTAATATGTATTATAAACAGTACACTGTGTACTGTGGGTCGTCTGATGATGCTCTAGACAACAGAGCGAAACGGCCGTCACGCCATAACGTGAGTCAATTTCCATTTAAAATTGTTTTTTAAGTTTATAATACTGTATTAATATTTATCATAAAATTTAAGAATCATTTCTATTATAACATACACATACTCTTACATAACATATACATACTCTATACTCATACTCATACTCATACACATACTCTATACTCATATACATTGAATCTTTATCCAAATTTCATAGTTTATGTTTATATTTCGATTTATAACATGGTATTTGTGAAAAATCTACTATGTATATTGTACAAATTTCTAATGCAAAGTTCAAAAGATAATAATTTTATAAAAACACATTCGAAAAAGTGGTTAGGAAACCCAATCTGCAATCGGGGCACCATATTTCACTAGTGTATATTTCTATATTAGAATATTTATTTATATCAATCATATTTTAGTGAAACATGGCTGGTAATGATTATATTATGTAATTTCTATCCAATGAGTAGAAAATAAGTTTTCCGTTAAAAAATAAATCTTGAAAAAATCAAATTGGATTAAAGAAAAATTACAATTTTTTGGTATAAACTGTTATTCTACGACATTCTTGATACGATCATAAAATTATTAAATTTAGGGGACTCGATAATGTTATAGCATGTACACAACATCAAGTATAGTACATGTCTTTAAACTCACTTCTATTAATTTTTAATTACTGTCTAAGATTAAATAGAAAAATTTTGTTGGAAATTGATAGGAGAAATGACTATTTCATTCTAATAAGCACGTAGTCTTTTTTAAAGGTTGTGATTTGCTACTAAAAATTCTCAAGTGTGACAGTTCTTGATGGAATTTTAATCAATTTAAATATGAATATGAGACAGAAGTTGCATAGTAAGAAGGATTAGCTGACTATTTTTCAGCTTATCTCAAGTATTGTGTACAAAAAAAAATGAAATTTGTTATGTTCTGCTGGAAAAGCCAGGCGTATGCTTGAGAAGAATTTTGAAATTAATTGTCTAAAAAATGCGCCTAAATTGATGGTTTTTGAACAATTACTCGATCACCATTTCTAGGGAGCCGCGTAGCCTTGAAATTTTAGAATTCCAGGACTCTGGATCAGTTTCAAGTAATGATTTTGAATTTTTTCCAAGGAAGGCGAAATGATTTCCTAAATAGTTTTATAAATAATTCTATATATAGTTTCAATCTTGAGTTAGAGTGAAAAATGTTATGAAGATCGTTAATTTAAAAAAAATAATTCTTTCAATTTCTCAGTATAGGTATTCTCTGAAAGGAATCGAATTGAAATGATGAATCAAAAATTATTTCACTTAGAAACCTTATAATAATTTAAAAACCTATCTATAATTTTCCTAAATACAATATTCTATGTTCAATAGAGATTTTACTTAGTAAATAGGGATTAATAATAATAATACACAATAATAATAATTTGCAATAGGTATTTTACTTAGTTTATAAACTTTTCTTACAGTCAGATTTTTAGTTACCTCAATCTATGTGTAACATTAGTAACATTGCTTATTTGCTAAATATTTCATAATGTATAAGAAATTTCTAATGTTTTCAAAGTTCAAATATTCAAATAAAAAGCTTAAAATAAAAAACATTTAAAAACGAAGAAGAAATCTACTTGAATGAAATGGTTATGAAAAATTGGTTTTGTAATGGCATTGGCAGTTGATATCATATATCACATGCTGAATTTAAAAAATGTACCTTGAATCACGCTGCAAAGCACGGGTAAAGCCCTAGTGTATAATAATTATGTCCGGCGTTCTCGAAAATAATTTATTCAAGGATAAGACTTTTTCAATAAAATAGGAGAGCTGTTTCTAGTATATTGCTTTGCAGTTTTGAAGTATATTGCTTGCAACTTGATAAAAATATTAAAATCCCTTCATCAGTATGCAATGTTTGTGATGCCTGTTTCAACCTTTTTTGTTAATTCATATTGATCAATTAATTGATATTTTACATTCTATCAATGCACCGTATTAAAGATGAAATAGGGTTCTTATGCTTTATTTCCTTAGTCCGTATGATAATATAAGTATAACTAGGGGCTTGTAGGGGCAAAAGCCCCTAAAAAACCAAAATACATAAATTTTTTATCAACCTTCATTGGTCATTTATACATAAGCAATGATTTTCTAGCATTATAATATAGTTTACAACACAAACTGTATACAATATATTATATACAGTAGATACATTTACATTTAAATGGTGGTTTTTAGGGACAATAGCCTCTAAAACAGTAAACTTTTTTATTTTGAAAATAATAAGTATAAAAAACAATTAAAATTTGGTTTAATTCAAGTTTTATTTACATGAATAGAAATCACTACTTACTTATTGCATTTGATAATTAGTCAGAACCTCTGGATAAACTATGTTTTTTGTATATGAATTGTTTTCTGTATTGTTCTGTTCTGTATTTGCCATATATACTCTGATTCCATCTGATGACCTTACTCTGCTAAATGCAACATATAACTGTCCGTGTGTAAAAACTGGTTTATCTAAGTAAACTCCAGCTTTCTGGAAGGTTTGGCCTTGTGCCTTATTGATAGTTATAGCAAAGGCAAGTCGTAAGGGAAATTGCAGTCTTGACATGTGGAAAGGCATGTTAGGATCTGTTGAAATAAGCTTTATTCTAGGCAAAAATATTATATTTCCCTTTCCAGATCCCGTAATAATTTCTAATTTTATGCATATCTCAAACATGCTTAATACGATTAACCGCACGCCATTAACCAAACCTGACCCTAGGTTTATATTCCTGATTAACATTACTATGGCACCTACTTTTAATGTCAATTTGTGAGGTGGCATTCCTGAGGGAGTTATTGAGTGTAAATATTCAATAGGAATATTCAAACGTTCGGTTGGGTCGTCACTGATTATTTCGTCCACACTAAAGTAATCATTCGCTTCCCCCTCCATTGTTTGTAGGATTTCAATGTTGAGGGTTTGACACTGTTCATTCAATGGACACATTATTAACACCTCGGCGACGCGGCCTTCCTCCGTTGTTCATTACTAAATAAATAAAGAAGAAATACGATAAGATAACTATAGATCACCATAACTAAAAATTATACATTGCTGTAGTTTAAAAGTAAACAAACTGAATTCATAAAAAGTACAGCTGGCTATGAGTACACAGATATACAACTAAGACAACTATGTGGCACAGCTGTTTTAATTTCAAAAGATGTAAACAAATTAAACCCCATGTTGTTTTAATGGGAAAAGTTTTATTCTGTTGCGAATTTATGGTGAAAAAATAAGAAAAATGAATAGTTTTCCCTCAAAATTCACGTCAAGACCTTTAAAATAAGACCCCTCCCATCCTTCTACGGCCATCCAGTCACTCACAATTTCTTTACAAAAATTTGACTTACGGAATTATATATTAAGATAAAGTATATATAATAATAAAGTATAAAACGTACAGTATTTTCGAAAACAATAAATTTGTATAATATGAATTTTTTGCACAATATGTTTTTTCTAACAAAAGTAATTTCTTTCATATATAAACGAAACGACTTGGGACAGACAGTTCAGTGACTTTCTTACTGGTTCGGAGAAAATCTACACCCTATTATAAAGAATCCATGGATGTTGACTTGTATGGTTTTTTCTTGGTAGCCGTTCACATGTTATTGAGTTATTGATCAAACATGTCCACGTCCACCTCTTCACCTTCCCATTCCCACACCTATTGCAATAATTTACCATCAAGAACGATGACAGATAGCGTGCTTGAGGTTAGCTATACAATTTGATGAGATCAGCTCAACGTTTCTACAAATATATGGTTATTTTTCATTGAGCAGGAAATAAAAAATTGATATAAAAATAGAGTTTTTCCAACTTTTAGGTTGCATTACACATTTTTTATAATGATGATATCTGAAAATATTGTAGAACGGATCTATACCATTCATTGAATGGAAGGAGAAGTTGATGAAAATGTTACCATATTGCAATATTTTTTAGTCATCTTTTGACCCAAAGTAGTCATATTTTTCCATCATGACCTTTAATATTATAAGCAAACATTAACATTGGCACATATAACTTGAAATGCAATTCTCCAGAAAAAGCTACAGGTCTCCTCTTTTTGAAATAGATCATGAATATCGATTTTTGACATTCTTCTGAAGTACAGTATTTTAAAGCTAGCTCAGATTATTCTGAAACATATTAAATTGCTGAATGTTTATAAAATAGTCAATTTTGAGATTCCTTCCAATGCTACTAGAAGACCTCCGCTCCTGCGGACATTTATGGCATATAGCATTAATTAATTAATTTATTTATTAATTAACCGTATGGCCCAACAAGAAGGCCAGTAACGAAGTCATTACAACTAAAGTTTGAAGGATAAAAAAATGATAATAATTAGCACAGAATATGAAGAACAAGTGAGAAGAACGTTTCATAGCATAAAGCTGTGCGTAAGGTTTTTGGTCATATTTTGGTTTTAAGTTTCTTGCATTGGATATTATTAGGGCTTCAAAATTTCATCTATTGCTGTGAGGAAAAAGTTTTTTCTGCAATTATTTTGTGAAATATGGGGGTTCAAAGTTGAAATTTTTCGGTTTTTGGGGGATTGAACTTTTGATAAATTTTCCATCACCAAAAGACACATTGAGGAATAAAATGATGTATTTTTTTCAATCTAATAGTTGTTTCAAAAAACTTTTTAAAAATTTTAAATTTTTACAGATTTTTTAAATGTATTTTGAAGAAAACAATTGCTTGATTGGAGTAAAAAATATGTCATTTTATTCCTCAAGGTGTCTTTCAGTTACAGAAAATCTATTAAAAGTTTAAAATCACTTGTAGGTGAGATCAGTTGCCCCAAAAACAGAAAAATTTCAACTTTGAACCCCCATATTTCACAAAATAATTTAAGAAAAACTTTTTCCTCACAGTAATAGAAAGCATTTCAAACACCTAATAATATTCAATAAAAGAAACTTCGAAAAAAATGACGACCAAAAACCCTGTGCACAACCTTAAGAAGGTATTTTGAAATTGATTTACTCTTTTTTAAACTTTACTTATTGCGCAAGAAATGCGACTAATCCCTCATTATCTGATCCTTAATCCCTTACTAATCCCTACAGTGCATAGCACATTCATCCTTGAACAAAATTTCTATTTACCTCAGTCTATAAGCCAAATTCATACTATACTAACTACAATAAATGAAGTACATGGAATGCCTCAGAATATAAAATAACGAACACAGTCACAAACAGCATACTATGAATATCTCCGAGATACAAAGATAACCGATGAGAAACAGTATAAAAATGTAACAGATATGAATAATCAATATTAATGATAGTACATAAGATGTAAACTTTTTATAATATTAAAATTGCAAAATGCAGGCATGTAATAGCCTTCATGACTTGCCCCTTAATAGATTTCAAACGTATCAGATAAATCACGTTTGAACTGATTGAAAAAATTGTTCAATCAAATCCAGTTGGAATAATCAATTGCAAACGCCCGTGGTTAAATCAGAATCCAGCTCACTCTTATAAACATCATCTGATTCCATTCAATTTTCTAATAGGACGTTTCATTCAATCATTTTGTGATGAGCCTGTCATGTAGAGAGCCCTGTACAATTTTTCTCTCCCAAACACCCACCATTTTTTTATCTTTGAATACATGCAGTCGCTCGAATGAATTTCAGCTTTAACAGGTTATTTGAAAATAGCAAGTGAGAGCTCAATGCTGCCATGGATGTCACCAGTCCGATATATTATAGAAGAAACTCCCATGTTTCGAGTTTGCTTCTATATATTACATCCCCATCTACATACATGGGTTTCACTATTGTCGAAAAACATAGTTATTTTAAATTATATCATGTTAAATTCCATTATAAGACAAAAAATGTTCAATAGAATGGAATATCCAGATTATACGAGTATTAGTATAAATTGCAAGGCACAAGTCAATAATCTTTTAATGTGATTTATAAACATCACAAGAATGTGTCTTGGTGTGAATATGCCATGAATTTAATAAGCAATCATGATGATTCAAAATGAATTCTCCAGAATTTCCAATATTTTTTCATTTGTACACTTGTAATTCAACAATTTTAGTTTGGAAACTCATCAAAGAAACTACAAGTTTTTCTTTAAATATTCAAACACAAAACTAAACTTTACTCTTAGAAATTTTTGAAGATGTTCACATACCGTAACCAAATAATCGGATAATATATAATCCGATCGGATAATAGTATACTCTTAATGGTCATCGTTTCTCATTTCAAATCTTCTGAATATTTCAAAAATCATCGCATATTGCTAAATAGGAAATCCATGAATTTAAAAGAGAAGAATACAAGCAGCCTACTAAACTTTTAAAGCACTCAATTTTTCTCTATTATCCATTTCCCAAAGATCTTCTCCGAATTTTCCTATCAACTTTAGAAGCTTACTAATACTAAATGGAACGACAATTACTAAGCTTACATAAGCTAAGCTTACACGCACGAAGACTAAGCTAACAGGTAGCTCAAAACCATTCTTCGCTCATTGTGAGAGTTCACATTTTCACTTGTTACTAACTTTTCTTTTAAATTGCAGGCAGATGAAGTTGAACGAGAGAAACGATTAATTCTGGAAGGAAAGATGGGTGTGGAGGAGGCTCCAGAAGCGTTAGCTGATCATCCTGTTTTCAGGATCACACAGCTAACAAATAAAATGCTACAGGATCGGCGTATCAAGGTAATGGGAAATATTTGGAGTATTATTTTATTCCTTGCTTCATCGTCACAAACACAGAACAAAAATATAGTATACAATTTCCACAAGTTATCATAATATTTCTTAGTTTCATTTGGATTTATTTGGTCAACTCTCCAGCTGCATTCTCTCTAAGCAAACGCTCCTCTGTATTCTATTCTAAGTTACACTTTTCTCCTAAATTACTGCTTAGGTAAATTTCCAACTTCTATTCAATCAGATTTCAAAAAGATGAAAAATCAATGACAATAATTTCGAACAGAATAAGACACTATTGAAACTGTTGTTCAATCAGGTTTAAAATATCAATGAATAAATGAATAGAAAACCAATAATTATTATAAAGATAATAATACATTTTTCCATGAGTCTTCACAGACACAGAACGTTCAAATCGAACAAATCTTTACATTCATTTCCAAAGTTCGAGACAAAGAGTATACCGATACTTCCAATCGAACAAAAGGTTCCGAACATTACAGATAATAACACGTCTCTAGCACGCAACATAGAAATGCGCAGTTGCTATTGGAAGAACTTTGTGTTTGACTGGTCACATAAGTTTGCTGAATGCTTGAGTTTAGCCAATAGGATGCGACGACGCTCTCATAGATTAGGAGCACAGGCAGGAGTCTAGACTGAGACTGGTCTGGTCTCTCAGTTCAGTTTGCCACTGACATGGTTTCAAACCTGCAACAATAGAATGAGTCGAGTAAGTTATCACTTTGTTAATAAAATCCACTTGTGGTACTTGTACATTTAAATTCCACTTGAATAGTGATACAGTTTCATGAGACCTGAACATTACAGCGAGTTGAATACGTAGTATGTTGGATTTATCAAATACACATTCAAACCTATTTTTATCAGCTTGAAATGGCATACTCACACATACCTAAACACATTCATGCATGAATCCTATAATGTTTTATGGCTAATACGAGGCTAGTAGAATTTACCAGTAAATTGAAAATTCAGTTCCCTACATTCTGAACATCCTAAATTAATAAATATACACATCCTAATACTGAGAGTTGGCCTAATTCAATCGAATCGGAATATCTCCTTCTTATTTTTCTTCGTTTTCTCCTCATTTCTCTTCTTCTTTTCCTATTTCAATCCCTTATTCTCTAGAGCTAGAGCTTCGCCGACAGAGGACAGCATCTAGATATTTATATATTGGATAGATATTCGTTTACATTTTAATACATGACAGACTCAAGTCACCTACGCTCATCTATTCCTGATCTCAACAGTATTGATGCCAAGCAGATTCGTAAATTTTGTCTCATGTTCTTATTAGTCCGTTAACGGGGAAAACAACGGAACGAGCCCAAAAAGGATATCAGGTAGCAAGTGACAAATTTTGAAAATGGGTCACCAAAACAAATCAGCACTAATTGGAAAGCTTCAAGCCTCTACTCTAGAATAAACTGTGCTATGCTATTCATAATGCCGATACCTCACGCGCCTTTAATGTCTTGCACTGTTATTGACAATCATTACGTTAGTAAAATTGTGATTGTTCTTAAAACAGAATTATTTAAATAAGAGCGCTAAAAATCTTGATAATCTATTGGATGATGCTGATCTACGTCTGCTCTACATACCACGATACCAGTGACAGAATTATCAATGTAATTGTTTAAAAATAATAATGAAACTATTAGATTCAATAAGGCCACAGTCATCTC
Organism: Conomelus anceps; assembly: GCA_948455865.1. Taxonomy (NCBI): domain Eukaryota; kingdom Metazoa; phylum Arthropoda; class Insecta; order Hemiptera; family Delphacidae; genus Conomelus; species Conomelus anceps. Next base: position 51,402,503 of record OX418218.1, on the reverse strand, counting down.
CTCACCACTCATGGATTTTACTTTTTCTAATTATTATTATTGGTGTGTATGATAGGAGGCTGTGCTAATTTTTCCTATTATCAAGTAGACCTCATGAGATTTACATACATGACTGCCTGCAATATTCAATTTCTCTACTTGTCTTTAATGAATTATATTGTATGATTCTTCACCACAATGATTAATTTCATGATTTTTACGCCACCATTCTAACGCTCTGCATTACTCACGATTTCAAGCTGTAAATTCTATTCATGATTACATGAAACTATACAATGAACAATAGCCTATACTTGTATCGCATTCATAAGCTATTAATCATAGCCATTATTACAATTATTATTATCATTATAAACAATTGAACTGACTGTGTATTTTTAGTCATCTGTTGGAAAAATGGGTTTGTGAGCAAAGAAGGCTATATTCAGGTAGGCTATATAAATTTTCCAGGTGATTTAGAGGACATAGTACTGGAACCAGTAGGATAGAAGTCAGAGTGTGAATGAAACAGTGAGATTTTTTACGCAGCTCTCTGCTAGGTTAATAAATCTAATTTTTCTCACGCAACAGCACAGCGGTTTATTCAGCACACTAAATCACGCTTTAAAGTCAAGCCATGCTTCTCGGTTCTCGGTGCACGACAAACACGACACAGAATTCAAGATGAGTTGAAAAACAGATATTGCTCTATCCTAAAGACTATTTAAAATATATTTGTTATGTTATCACAAAGCTTCAATTAATTTTAACTTAATTTCAAGGAATTTGCATCTTGGGATTTTACATAAAAAGAATGCAGGTTGCACATAAATATCATGCCTCAATCTACTGGTCACACTAGAATATTCACCGACACGGGTGTGCGCTATTTGTAGCTTTTCCAGATATCATTTCAGGATGCGATTGTTATCAGGAGAGAACCTGGAAAAAAATAATTTTGGGAAGAGAATATATTATTATCTTACCGGCTGAGAATTACGTACCACCTACAAAAAGGGTGCTCACTTTTCTCATAAGAAGCGAAATAAAACTTTCTACAAAATAGTATAGCTCGTTGTTCAGAAATTTCGGGGAAGGGGATGCATTCCGTTTATTTACCCCGCGGCTCGCGCTTGATGATAATGCTATATTATAATTATACAGAGCACGAATGCTCCAAACCAGGAATTTCGAACAATCTATTATGTTATTACTAAATTGCTATGCTATTACTATATCAATTAATATCATCCAAATTGGTTTGAATATTTGAGCTAAATTCTATTCCTCAAACTACAGTAATAAATAATATTGTGATAATAACGTATTTTGAGACGAATATGAACATTTTGGGATTTAGCCTAATACGAGTACATAGGGAGTTCTATACTCCCAGGTCTAATATCAATCGCTCATGATACTTTCGTTGGTCTCTATCGAAGTTAACATACTACTTTACAAATACTGCTATCGAATTTTAGCATGAGAATAGCAACGTTTGAAGATAAAAAGCAAGATTAACTTTTTCTGTCCGACGCTTTGTTCGGTCTCAATAATTATGTAAAAACCAAAATGATGTCGGAAAATCTGAATGTTTTTAGGGGAGTTTTAGTGTGTTACTCAGCATGTTTTTCGATTGTAAGTCGTGTTGCGATAATTCCTTCTCACAACTGAAACATGGACTGCACGGTGATTTAGAGGCTTTAAAAAATCCCAATTGAAAAAAATGATGTAATTTTTAAAAAATACGATTTTATTGTTGCAAAATGATATTGTACTTTTGAGCGCTTAATCTGGTCTGGAATCAAACCTATTTCCATTTTCAAAGTATTCAAGGTGAGGTGCAGGGTTGTGGACGAATTCTTTTTGCTTTCTTGCTGCAAGACAAATCCTTTCCTCATACTGAATTTATGCTGCGTTAGCAAAGTCTTAACGCTGTTTCTGTTATAACACTATCAGCCCATGTAAGTTAATGCTGCCTCCAATGTTTCCAGTATTGCCTAAAAATCAATAAAATACGATACAGAATAATTACTAAGTGATCGTGGCTTCAAGCAAATAACTACTAAATTTCAATGAAGGCTACTTGTGGGAGGAATCGCTACTGATGCACTTTAGGTCTGATAGTCTATTTATTATACAATTCTGAGACTTTCCAATGACATTGAAGTATACTGTTGATTCAAATTTCGCCGGAAAACAAGAACTTGAATTCAGATCCAACTACTCGTGAGTCCATTGTTCTTTCATCATTGTCAGACAAGTGTCAAACTCTGAATTCAAGTTTTCGTTTCGTTTTCGGCAGCTAAAAATCATTGTTTCAGTGAATTATTAGGTACCCTTCTGCAGTAGCACCTAGATCCTCCTCACCAAAAATCTTTTTTTTTCCGGTTGACTAAAATGAGCTTAATTTCTAAAAACCCTGAGTATTTTTCCTTCTTATTCCATCCACAATACATTCTCTAAATGTACAAATCTACACTATCAAATGTCCAGTTTTAGCACAGAGAAAAAATGCTGTAATTCATCTAAAAGCTCAATTTATCTAATACTCTATTTTACCTATTTACTTTGAATTTATTTAAAATTTCTATTGTAGCAAATAACTGCTAGAACAAGTTCTATAAGGCTAATTTTAAGAATTACCACTGCAGAACTGTAGTCGGGTTTTACTCAAGTTTCTTGTCAAATCTAAGTCCAAATACAAGGTAAACTGATGAGAATCTTTGGACACTAAATAATATACAGGTATAATAACATTATTTAAAATGAATATTAAGTTCAAGGCCTAGAGAAAAAACAATGCTTGGTAAAGAAGCACTGTTTTTTGTGAAACTTAAGGATCATAATCTTCCTGAAATGTATGGCCAGTGTAACTCTCTTTTGCGTATATTTTTTATATTTTTAACCAGCGTCGCTTCACCAAGCCATTTCTAGTATGTGCAGTGGGCCTTGAAAACAAATATCTGGAATAGGTTCAATTCAATAAAATGTAAATGTAAGCCAAATTATGTGAAATGAATAACATTCCATGAAATAAATTTTTAACCTTAAATGATATGAATAACTACTACTTTATGACTAATACTTAGTTCATGTCAGGTTTACATTTTATTTGCTGTTTAATTTTTTTTTTTAGCAAGTCAAGGCGCGACTTCCAAAAGCTCTGCGTGATTTGGACTATGAAACTGCGCGGGAGGCAGCTAGGGATCGCGAGGTTCCCGATCATGAGGAGTCAGAGCTGGCCGTTGAGCTGGATCTCGAGGAGGCCGAAAGACATCGCCGCCTGCAGGAAATTGCCAAAGACATTTCAAACGAACAGCTGTTCACACAGGAGGACTTCGATCGCATCAAATACGAAACGCCTCTGGTTAAGCAGCTGCGCACAGTCGAGGTAAAAACTTGCAACAGTTATAGATTTCATCAGAATAATGTACGAGTGAATCCTTCAAAACCGCACACTGTTTTTAGACTAAGCTCAGACGTTGGGAAAACATTATTTTTGAAATATTATACAATATTATATCGTTTCTAAATACGACTTCAAGTATCAACTTCGGCACGTGTGAAGCGAGTTAACATTCAAACCAAACATGTCCAATCAGAAAAAAAACAATTCGGAATTCTGTGCTTTCAGTACACACAAAATTGATCTGTTATCAATGAACAAACAGCGGTGCAAGATTTGGTAACATTTTTTTTGTCTATGTATTATAGCCTATATCGTTTCTAAATACGACTTCAAGTATCAAATTTGAAGTTTTTTTCATTCTGCTAGACAAAAACAAAAATTCATAAGATAAACCATTCATTATTGTTAGCCCAGTTTGTAATATTCATTACACATTATTAGCCTTAAGTTATTCGCACATGATACAGAATACGTCTCCAAATAGAATATTTTTATTTTCATGAACTTGAGAGCTTTTGTCTCTGTGTGAGTCAATATAGACAACATTATTATTAATTTCATGAGGTTCCTCATGAGGAGCAACCATACGTTCTCAGCTTCAATGACCATGTTCGCTTCAATAATATCTCAATTTATGAGTCACATCTCGTGACAAAATTATTGACAACAAAGATCTGTGATGCTTTTCATGAAGAAATACTTCATGAATGGTCCGATATTGAAACTGCTACTGTATTTCTAGTTGATTTTTCCACTCTTTAAAAAAGAGAGGATGCATTTCGCTTCTGAGAACAGGTGAGAGCATAACCCCTGGTAATTGGTTAATGGAACTTTTTTTCAGAGAGTAAAAATAATAACGAAAGTAATACAGTGCAAGTTTTAATGTAACAAAGTTCTCTTAAAAATCAAATTTGCATCTTTAACCTAGTTATTCCAATTGAGCCAATCCACATTATGACAGAACTGCCACATGCAGTGAGCACAGAAATCAAAAGCCGTAAATTTCAGACCAACAGATGAACATTTGTAAATGAGGTTTCAGCAAGTTGATTACGCAGCAGTCGCCCACGCAAGCTGATTTGCTTTCTTTGTGACATTTCAATTACAAGAATCGTTTCTTGTAGCAACAAGTTGTGTGACAAAGAGGGTGAGCATGAAATAATCTTGTCACGGTTTAAGGCTGGTGGGTTGGAGAGGCAAGAGAAATATTTATATCGAACCACGTGGTTATGTAGAAGGAGGGGAGGTGCTAGAGCGGGAAACTAAGGGATAGTTGCGGGCCGGCTGGTATTATTGGCCTGCTGTGTCCTGAACGTAGCAGACAAGTTTTAATGAGTTGTGTGTTGCATGCGCATGAGAACATGGGGGACACTTTGTGTCATCTATGATATTTCATGGGCACAATAAGGCGACGCCCTCAATCTATGTTGCAGCTGGAAACGCAGAGAGATACTAAGGCGTGGGTGAAATAACGGTCTCAGATTAAGAGTTCACTTGCGCGCGCCCTGTGTTGAATAAACGACTTAACGCCTTAACAACGACATTTGCAGGCCACAATCCGCTCGCATAAAGTTTTAAGTGAGCACTGAGAAAGGGTGTTAACTGTAGTAACATCGTGATAGTGGCCTAGTAGAATAGAGCCAAATCTTAGTGACAGTATTATTCGTAGTTATACGATATGCATAGCGAAAAGTATTTCATCGAATTCAAAGCTGCAGGTTTGTGGAGGAATAATCCTTGGATGTTGCGATTATAAACAGTTACTGAATCAATACATATGCCAATAAATTTCTAAATTTCATTCTAATTACATTGAAGGTTTAATTTTCGCACAAATACCTATTGCTGTAGTCAATATTCATGAATCGAAAGTCTCCAGAGCTTTGATGGAATTAAAATAAGAATTCAAAATCTATTGCCATATTGCAGGTTTATTGTAGTCTACATGTATTAAACAGTTACTCTTCATTTATAAGTATGCATTCAGCTAATATAACTGATCATTCATCAACCTAATGATAGTAGGCGGCAGTGGTACAGGTAATTTATATTTTTGACAAGCCAATGATGAGATTCTGAAACCATTCAAAAAGACAGTGTAGGCAAAACTACAACAAAGTCCTCATATTCGGGTTCGATTCCCGGTGAGTCAGGTATATTATGTGTATTTCTATTATTATTATTATTATTATTATTATTATTATTATTATTATTGTTATTATTATTATTATTATTATTATTATATTATTATTATTACTATTATTATTATTATTATTATTATTATTATTATTATTATTATTATCATCTCAGATTACTTGGTAAAAAAGGGTATACATGATTTTAATTGGGATACTTTGCTTGTATATGATGACCCTGAAACTATATACAATAGAATAACTAAAATATTTGAAAAAATTTATAATAAAGCAAAAATATCTCACTGTAATAAAAACAATAAGACCAATCCTTGGATAAATCAAGAAATAATGGAGGAGATTAAAAGGAAGAGAATGCTATGGAACCTATTAAAAAAATATCCTGATAATGAAGAATACAAAAATAACTATAATTCATGCAGAAACCAACTCACAGATAGAATACGGAAAGCAAAGCATAAATACTATCACGATAGATTCTCATCAGTATCTAAGAATGTCAAAAAAACTTGGAATCTCATCAACGAGCTTATGAATAATAAACAAAGGAAATCTGTATTAGATTCTTTAAAGAAAAATTTCAAATTAAAAGATGAGGTGGAAGTTAAGGGAATAGCAGATGACTTCAATAAACATTTCAGAGATAGTATTAGAGATTTAATAACAAACAACCAAGACCATATAAATGGAAGAAATGCAATAGAGATAAACGAATGGGAAACTGAGGAGAGGAATGCAATAGACATAGATAGAATAGAAGAAGAACAGCTAATTGAAATAGTAAATCAAATAAATCATAAGACAGGACCTGGAGCTGATGGTATTTTACCGAAACATATAAAAGCAAATATACATATTTTAAAGAGAATCATATTAAAACTACTCAACTTAATAATAGAGAAATCAGATATTCCCAAACTAATGAAAACATCCATTATAACGCCAATTTATAAAGCAGGAGATAAAAATAAGATGGCAAACTATAGGCCAGTTGGAGGAATTTCATATTTGATGAAGATACTAGAATGCCATATAAGAAATTTTCTAACAATGTATTGTGCATGTTTCGATATACTGCCTGCTTTTCAATATGGATATGTAAGCGGCAAGTCATCGCAAGATTTGCTTGAGGATATGGTATTTAAGTTGAATAAATCACTAGATAAAAACAAATTTGGCTCAGTAGTCTATCTGGATCTAACAAGAGCTTTTGACACTCTAGACTACAACATTCTAATGGAGAAACTACAGAAAATAGGAATAAATAGAAAATTAGAATCATTAATGCAAAACTATTTTAAAGATAGAACTGTCAGAGTGAATTGGAAATGTTGTGAGCAAAGATTTGACACAGTTCTCAGGTGTAGTTCAGGGAAGCTTGATCAGCCCAATTTTATACAATATTTATATTCACGATATAAAGGAATTAAAGTTAATCAGCACACCTTATCTTTATGCAGATGACACCGCAGTGATGGACATAAATAAAGATCCAACAATCTCGTGTAATAGACTCCAAAAGGATTTAAATAAGCTTGTAGAATATTTTCAAAAGAACAAGATTTTTATTAACACAAAAAAAAACAATATATTATTTTTTCTGTGCCACAACAAAGACTGGGTATAATGAATAGAAATCTGGAAATTTTCTGTCATAGATATAAATGCCTCAGAGATCCAAATATGTGTAGCTGTTCACCAATTAAACAATCCAGAACTGTGAAATACCTCGGATTGCATGTGGACAACGATTTGAAATGGGGAAATCATGTCAAACACTTAGTAAGTAAGTTGAGAGCTCAAGCATATCAATACACACGATTTAATACAGCTTTGACAGTTAAAGTCAAAGAGATTATTTATTTTAGTTTAGTAGAATCATTGCTCAGATATGGAATGATTATGTATTCAAATTCACCGAATTATATCCTCAATCCAGTTAAAAACTTAGTAAGAAAAATCAAATTAATATTATTCCAAGGAAATATCAGCTCACAGATTTTGACATTTGATCAACTCAAAGATTATATGGTGGCACTCAGGTATTGTTTTTCGAATGAATTTAATCGATATTGTGTAACTGGGATAGGTCAATATAATTTTAGAGAAGCAACTCAAAGATATGAAATGATACGATTCAGCAATAACTATGGAAAGGGAATTCCAGAATACTTTGTGCCAGAGACTTTTAATAGATTGCCCAGAGAAATAAGAAACACGAGGACTTTCAACAACTTAAAAAAGATACTCAAATTGCATTTAAGAGCAGAATAAATAGTTTTATTGAATCATTACCTTGACAGTCTCCTAGGAGGTCAATGCTGTTGTTCTTTATCGTTTACTTACCTTTGATTTTTGAAATTATAGATTAATTATTGATTCAGATATTATGTTAACATAAAATAGAATTAATATAATGAAGATCTAAAAAAAAAAAAACTACCTAGTTTTAATGATAAGGTTAGTCACTAGGCTAGAATAATGACTACTACAAATAATTATAACTTTAAAACATGAATAAGTGGAAATAGGGTACAAATAAAAAATGAAGAGACTATAAACTTCTTTGTTTTATGAATGGAATTCAAACAAGTAATAAGGAGGAAGGAGGTGAAATAATCAGAAATTAGCGTAACCCAAGCGAAAAAATAAACATGAGCATTCTATAAAATACAAAATGAGGTTATGGTCCGTCAGTGGAATGTGATCGTTGAACAAGTAGATATTAGATTTGATTGAGGCGTTTGAATTGTTGAGTTGATGTTCTCTTTTGTTGGTCTGTGGAGAAAAACTATTATTGTATTGTTATTGTTATATTATGTGTAACCTACAAAAATATAATGATTGTCGTATGAACCAATGTAGTAGAAATAATAAGTGTTAAAAACATCTCCAAAAAGCTTTCATTAGCTTCGGAGAATTATTTAAGACTGATAAAATCTTTGTTTTGTAAAAATTTGAGGAAAATAAATTGAAATTGAATTGAAATTGAATTGATAAATTGAAATTGAATTGAATTGAATTGGAATTATTAGATTTTTAAAAATATGTTAGAATTCATTTTACCACGGTTGCCGATAATTGAGCTATGAGCACTCATTAAGAATAATTTTAGAAGTTCAATTGAAAGAGCAACAATAATTAGTCATCAACAAATAATTTAATCTAATAATCATCTATTACCTGATGATTGAAATGATCCACTTAACACAATTATATTCTGAAAGAGGCTGCATTAAAATGACGAATATAGAAGAACATTTCACTTTTATAATGCTTTTTGCTATTTTATTCTCCTAAATACAATAATCCATGTTTAATAGAAAATTGTAGAATCTTTCTTAGTTTATTAACTTTTATTTTAGGTAGATTTTTAGTTACTTTAGTTTAAATGTTATATTGATCATATTGATTTGCTAATTTGATAAATATTTCAGAATGCAGACTATAAAAAATTTAGCTTGCTTTCAAAGATTAAAAATTTAAACGAAGTTTAAAATAAAACAAATCTTAAAACAAAAAAGAAACCGACTTCAATGGAATGATACTTCAAGAATTATTGCTCACGTACTAAAAAGTGTAGAATATAGTATTTACTTTAAACTGAGAAAATTTTTAAATTCAATGCAAGTAATGTTCTGAAGTCGGCACCAAATATTTTATGAAGTTAATAAGAAATTGTATGTCATACTTTAGAATTTTGTGGAAAATTTAGCGCCGACTTCAAAAGATTACATGTATTAAATTTAAAACTTTCTCAGTTTAAAGAAAATACTTTATTTTTACCTTTTTAGTATGTAAGTAAATGTTCTAATATAATTTCATTAAAGTACCGGAAAAATTCTACTACTGGATGAACAATCAACCCAAATTAATTTTCAATTCGGTCAACATACCTCCACGAGCTCTGTAGAAAATTATACAACATAATAAGAATTCTAGGTCAGAGTACTGCTATTTGATTCTTTCGTGACTGGGAGTAGTATTGAATGTAGGCTAGCCTTCACAACAGCTTCTTATCTGCCAACTTGATGTTCATTTCTTGCTTCTGAATAAGATCCATGCAGAAACTTGACGTTTAAATCGCATCGATATTTCAATCGTGGTATTGTGAGAGATTGAATTCACGAATAGTTAGATGTGATAGCTCAGACAAAGATTTATAAATGGTTATTTTTTTGAATAGAGCTTACAGATCGTTTTTCATACAGTTCATGAAGCTGCTTTGTCAATGTTTGATTTGAAGGAGATCAAAATTCCATGCAGCAAAGAGAAGCAACGGAAATTTAACATTTACCATTCCACAATTATTGAATGTAGTATAGTAATATATAAATATTAACTATCATATCCTACAAAATATTGAATTAGGTTTAAATTAAATGTCAACAGGAACAGGACTTATATTTGAGGGAGCCGTAAGATCAAGCGGTGTGGAAATTCACTAACTAAATGAACTACATGATAAAGTTGCGAATGATAGATAATACGTGATTCTAATAATTAGATTCAATTCCTGTGACAGGTACACAAAATAAGTCTCATTGATTTGATATATTAAAATAAGAACGATGCTTATAAAATCGCAAGTCGACGCTACTCACTAATCACTCGATTTTTTAGATACACTCATCATAATTTCAAATTTTTAGCGACTTATCTTGACTTATTGATCAAATCCACATTTTATTCGAATTGAAAGAGATTCAAGTGAGAAATAAACAAACTTAATACGAATTATATTTTATCATTAAGTTAAAATTTTGAGTTAGATTACATGAAAAAAACACAATAAACATAATAATCTTAATAGAGCACAATAAACAAACACTATATCAAAAAATACAACAATCAACTAAGTTATGTCAACTTTCTTACCCAGGCAGTATGCATTTTCCTGTCCATTTTGCTATTCTCTTCCAAATTCTGAATCCATTATCCTCATTTATACTTTAGAATGAGAACAAGAATTATTAACGTTTTGCTTTCTTTGAAACATGAATTTTCTTGCATTTTTTGCGTAATACGAGCATACTATTAACTTAACAAGCTATGTGAGATCACTTAATGCTTTACTCCCTTCATGAGACATCACGGTAGCTTTAACAGGTGGCAACTCCCTGGAACAAGCTGACAGCAAGTCTTCTTATCGATGCTCTTAGAACTTTAATGGCGCCTGCAGAACTTCGTCATTACTTTGTCAGTTTGAGGCCACCTGCTTTTCCAACGTTACGAGTGATTTTCGATGCTATAACTACGACGCCATTTCTAATACCCTGTCACAGACAGGGGTCAGCAATTAAAAATTGATAAAATTTTTGTAGATCATATATTGTCACAGACAATATATGAGAAATAAAATGGAAAGACATGCAAAAATAACGTAATTTCAAAGTTCAGTAAAACAGAATACGAAAATTGAAAGCAGGGTTTGGACACACGAACGGCAGAATCGTTCGACTAAAATTTTCAAAAAAGAGCTGAAAGTAGTTTCGATCTATCAATGAACGGCCTTGTCAACCTACGTAAACGATTTGTGTCGTCGGATTTTAAAACTACGCTCCCTCAGATGAAAAAAGGAACAAAAATAAAATTTAGGGTACACGAGAAAATTTACGGTCTCTTATTGGCAGCTGTAAAAGTTTGATGCTTGAATTTTGGGGTGTCAATCTTGTTAGAAAAATTCATGTTAATCCTGCTCGACTGTGATTATGATAAGAGACCTTTTGCTACAGAAGTGCACAGCATTTCAACGTCATTTTAGGACATCATACATTTTTTTTCTTGTGAAAGCCAGTAGTGCTAACTCGACCTTTTTAACAGTGAGTGAACATCCAATAACGTTGATGAATTAAGTGAAACCACAGAAAAGTAAGAGCCTCTCTTCTGAGGTGATACGCATTTAGAAAATAGTTGGGAAGTACCCAGACCTTTTAAAATTCAATAATTAAGTAGAAGGGTCGAATCAGATTTCACATATTGGATCATTCTCGCTCTAAGCTAATCCTTTCTACTTCGTTCTCCTTTTTCAATCCTACTAATCCCTTTTTAATTATTAATTTACCAGAAGGCCCACTCTAGATTCCTAGATTGGAATTTGAGAGCCTACTCCCATCAATTTATTCACTACTACACACTTATGAACTGTTTTTGGAACCAAAAAACTGTCATTACCACACAGACATCAAATCGTCGTTAATTTTCAATTGGAGCTGGAATTTTAATTTTTTAAATAGTATCTAATTATTTTATGAGTAGCACTGAATTTTAAATGTCATAGCAGATAGATACAAAAGTATGTAGTTATTCTTTGTCAATGTATTTATCACAAATGAATATGGAAACATGTTTTATTATCATCACAGAGGTTGATTTTCAATAGCAAGATTTACTGAAATAATAAGTTAAGAATCTTTCCTTTTTTTCTGATATATTACTATTTTTGTTTCAGAGCGTAGATGAGCTGTATCGACTAGCTGAGCAGATAATACATCCATGAAGTCTTCTTGATAAACAAGTGCACTGCATAACCCACAGCTCAGCTCGCATCATTTTTCCTCCGAGAATAATATATTTTTGTATGAGCTTATCAACTAGCATATCACTCGTTACTAAATTTTTTAGATGAATTATCAATTGCTTATAGTTTAAAGACTTCTAAAATGAGCAATGTATAATCAACAGTCAGCATCACTGAATTTCAAGACAAATTGACAATCAATTAACAATAGTTCGAATGAAGTTCCAATCTCACGGAAAGATACTTTGCGGAAATCTCATTAGTTGAAACTTCACTAACTACAACCCATAGATTTTCACAATATTCAAATTCAAGTTCTTCTTTCTTTTGCCTCACTCATTATATATATAAACAATAGCTTTCAAATACTATTTTTTTTCTTTTTTTTCTGAGGATGAAGCCCACATAGGTCTGAGACCTGTGCGTGGGAAATGAGTTGGATGATGGTGATTTATGAGTTGGACCTACAGTTTTAGGTGGGTTCCGAACCACCGGGAAGTGATTTTCAGCAGAGAACAGTGTCGTTTTTGCTGGCCAATCTAATCGGTCACCGTTACAAACAGGACCTACGAGAACGCAGCTTATCTATCTGATTGAACAGATACCTGCTACGGCTCGCGGCTATCACTTCACTATTAAAAATCAAACAATTTTTTTAGAAGCTGCGATCATTGAAAGTGTTTTCCAATCATTGATACACAGAAATATCGGTATTCAGAAACATTAATAATGAATGACATTTCTAAACATGAATCTCAAGTCAATACACCAGAGTTTCAATAGTTGTAAAATTATAATAACTTATTCGCTATTGCAGTGAATATTATCAAAACCCATATCAGAATGGATTTATTAGATTTATCCAATGTTACTCTAAAATTTTCAACAATAATCAGATATATTGGAAATGTTTTGACAGTCAATTATTGGGCTTTATAAAAAGTGAGGAATGAATGAGAGACACTTGTGTAGAATTTTTATTGAATTTTTTTGAATAATTATTCCTGAAGATTATTTTCGAGTCAATGGAATGACTACTTGATGATTGAACACGAAAGATAAGTCATTTTCAGACTAGGTTTTGAACCACTCCTTACTTGACAACAAATTGTGAATATTTATGACCAAGAAACACAGAATTTTCCCTTCATAAAAGTTTTCCGGGAAAAGAAAAAGTGAAGTGCTCATTTAATGGTGGCGTGAGGCGGAAGTGAACGCTAAATATGGAAGGGGAAAAAGAGGGAATGCTAAATAAAGGAGGGAAATGTCTGTGAAATGGTAACAGGTGTTGAGGGAACGTTGTTGAGAGATATAATAATGAGCACGTGCTTATATTACGCCAGTCTCTAGGCAGTGATCTAAGTTCACTGTATATTTGAACTGTGCCACGAGGTTGAAGAACTTTCAACTGAAGAAATGCGAAACTGTAAAAAATTCCGTAGTATTATAATTGGTTAGATCCTCATAATATTATTCAAGTATTTGTAAAGCTTCTCTTGTCAATTGCAGCTGAATTTGATTTAGTTCATCAATTCATGTATATTTTCGAAATAAATTAGTGTCGATGAGCGCTTCCAAGTTTTTTACAATAACCTATTCATAAAGGTATCTTATTTCTAGTACTATAAGGATGTGATATTACATGACAATGTTGGCCCCGTAGCTAAGTTTTTCGGGGCCCTGGGGAAGGAAGTGATTTCGAGGCTCCCCTTTCTTCAAACTCAAGGCAAGTGTATTTTTTGTAAGTTTGGGCTTCTTAAGGTGTCCAGACAGCCCCAGCTAAGGGTCTGGTGTTGTTTCACTAGGTATGGATAATGTTTCATGTTCTGTAGTAATTATGAAGAAGAATTCATTATAAAGAGAAAGGATCTTATCAAAATCTTAATATTCAAAGAATAATAATAAGATATTGTGACTCTAGCTTTACTTGCTATTAATTTCTATTTCTGGATTTGATAGCGATGGTGAAATAGAATTCATTCTTATGTGTTCTGCCTTAATTCCGATCTTCACATTGTCTTTGATTCCCAACTTTGTCTATTACCAGCCAGTTACATTAGTCACTTGTAGGAACTATTATTTCTAGTATACAATTTTTATTCTATCATATCATTATTTACCTCCCATTTTTATTCTCGCCGTCAGCAAATTAATATCATTAATATGAGATTGGTTACTACAAGGATAAATGAATAACAAAATCAAATGAATGAATTTTTTACAAAATAAAAAATGAGTTGTTTTGCTCATATAAATATATAAATTGATTATGAGAATGAACTATCATGCCGTATCCCATGAGTAACCTATGACAATTCATCTTATTAAGGAATTATGATATGAGTCAGAGCTAGTTCAGTAGAACATATGAAAATGTCTGGCTCAGTTTAATCAGGACTTTGAGACTGAGAGGATTCAAGGATTTAGAGCGTGATCTCAACATTGGAGATTCTTGTTATTAAACTGGGTGGCATAATAAACTTGAGTGAAATCAATATTCGTCACTTGCTTTCAATTGCATTTTTCACAACAGCGTGCTGAGATCGCTAGATCCTGATACAAGAAATGGTATTTAACCAGAGAAGAAACGGGAAGTAAACATGACAATTCTGAGAAGAAACACAACGCAGAAAACCCAAGAATACATCGAGAAATATAAAACAATTTCAATCTCCAACCTCGAATCTTCGAAGAAGATGTAAGTAGCATCTTGACTCTTTCGAGTCTCAATGGAGAATAATTATTTTAATTCTGAACAAGGATCACTGAACTAATCTCACTAATTCCACTTTGGGCATGAAGATAAAATCCACACTAATTGCTCCAAAACCATTGCTGGATTCTTGCCAGCTACAATCAGCGTCAACTGGTATTATCATCCTATCTGAATCTATAATAAGCCTTGATAATCCCTGTCACTGATTCCCTCTAACTCCAATTCTACATGCAAGCTTATTCTATGTCTCTTGCAGCTATCGTTCATAATCCGATCAATCAGACCAGGGCCGACTCGAAAAAATCTTCACCCGGGCAAGGATCCTTTGAATCGTACCCCAAAATGTAATTAATTATATATTGAATATAAATAATTAAAATATATAATCAATATTATTACACATAATATTATATTATACTGTGTAATGTATATAAAATATGTATATAAAATGTATCCAAATGCCACTGATTGACTGACTCATCACCGTTTCTCAAGAACCACTTGGCCACTTGTTGAAATATGGTGCACATGTTGAGGCCCAAGTATTGAGAAAGGTTTTCAGAAATTTCAAGAGGATACGCCCAAATTAACGTTTTCTGAAAACTCAGCTATTATTTTGAAGCTTTCTCAAGTACTACATGGACCGAAAAAATAAATTTGGCGTACATGTTTGTTTGATGGGCCCAGACGCGAGTAATAGAAAATTTTCCTCAAAAATAAGTGATTATTTTTCCATCTTTTCTAGTCATCTACTAGGCCTAAGTGGAAGAAAAAATGAAATTTAGTACACCTGTTCTGTTCGGTTAAACTGTTAAAGGATTCAGACGCATGAAAATATTTTAAATGATTCCAAAAATGGATGAGTATTGGAGTTTAGCTTTTTTAAACATATCTAGTTCAACAGAACCGTAAACATTTTAATTTGATAAAAAAGTATGTTTGAGGTGTTCTAGAAAAGTGTTGCAAATCTTTTCCCTAAATACGTCCAAAATAGACGGATTTAGGAAATTTAGCTGCTTACTGTATCTCAAGAGCCACGCGGTTGAAAAAGTTGGAATTCTTTCCGTTGAGCCCCCAAATGCGTGCTAATGAAGGATTTTAGAAGATATTCTCCAAGTACAAAAAACCTAATTTTTTTAAAAATATTTATCAACCATTTTTGGGAATTAAGTTAATTATTGTTTCTCATAAGCCAAATGGCCTAAAAATTTTGGTATTATGAGTGAGAGTTGGGGGGTGTGCCCTTTGAGCACTTGAACCCTTAGATTTCTGGTAGCCGGTAGCTGCAGTTGGTGGCAATTTCATAAAAATTGCGTGGACACACCACTTTAACTGAAACTCACACAAAGAAAATATCAATCCTTGCGGAACAGAATAATGGGACAAACAGGGAATAACCGTAACCACCATTCGATACAACAAAGGAGGGTAAAATTAAGAGCAGGAAGTTCTCAGCTTAATCCCTCTCGCGAGCGGGAATCGAATGCGGAACGTGCAATACTTGTTAGTTGCACCCCTCTCGCAATTCACGCTAAGGAGGTGGAAAAGCTATGGGAGAATCCTATTGAATACTGTTTTCCAAATAGGTTGAAGAACCAATCCTCACATATCCTTCATTAAGGTCATGTGGTAATGTGGTTCTTTCCGACAACACCGGCCATTGAATATCTAGAATAAAATACTAGCATAATCTACGGCCAGGGTCGTTAAATTATAACGACCAGTTAAGGCAATAGTGGTCTTTAATACAATCTCAAATTTAAGGTTCCAAGCTGATTCATGAACATACAAAATTTCCACAATAGTGATAATATTCTCTACATTTGAATGAATTTTCTGAATTGTTCTGGTACAATTAAATGATAAAAAATTATAGGAGCATTCAGGATTTTGTCTGATGGTACTCAGACATGAGTCTAGCATATTGGCAATCAAAAATACATACTCTCAATGCGGCAGGACATAAAAAACATTAACAGCTCTGGCTTGACTAAAAATTACATTTAAAGTATAGGGGATGCAATATTATGAAAATGCGTCTCCATCATTTGTAATGTATTGTAATTAAATTGATAATTATCAATCGCTGATTTTAAAATTGGGGACTCCACCACTTCCCAGATGGGGATAAAATGTACAAATGATAGGAGATGCGTTGCTGTAGATGGTAGAGCAAAAATATTTGTTTTAAACAATGTTTTTTTTTAAAAAGATTTCTCGGTTATCAGATAAATTGACATACAGAGTAAAAAATATTACATATGATTTATTAATAGTGTTAAAACAAGAAATTGCTATAATATTCTATGTCTTTTGTGTTCAAAACAAACGGTCTTTGAAATATATTATAATTATTAAATTATGTTTTCATGTTTCTTTCTAATATTTTAATTGAATTACTTGAGGATTTTCCTCTGAAATTTTACACCATTTTTTTATCATAATTTTATAAAACATTATACAGATTAAAATAATTTGCTAACGATACCAGACAATTTCCCTTGTCAGCAGGAGGCTGACTGTCCAAGATGAAAAATAAAAATCTGCTGTATTAATTTCTGACTGACCACTCTCGCGGTCTGACCACTCTCGTTGCTCAGTCTCTTCACACACATACTTTCTTACCTAGGGATTGAGCTGAGCATGTGAACCAAATTTCATTTTTTTGGCTGGGTGGTACTTAAGAAATGGCAATGGTTAAAAAAAGTCATCAGTCAGAGCTCAGAGATATTGCAGAGTATTTATATATTTTTTCAAGTAAGCGGTTCTTTAGCGATTCTCTAAGCGATTCAAGAGCTACGTGACTGAAGAAGTTCAGATTTGATACACATATTGTTAATTCAAGGACCTAGATGCAAACTAAGGAAGATTTTCATAACTTTTTTAATGAACCAATAGTTGATCACTGTTTCTCAAGAGCCAGGGAGCTAAAATAGTTCAAACTTAGTTCACATGTTTATGTTTGGTTGAGACCCTGACAATTTTTGGAAATTATATTTTGGCAGAAATCTTGATTTCGAGCCTCTCCTGACCTCGTTAATGACACCCAAACATATTTTCGTTGTTCTATATACTAGACTCATTGTGTTTTGACACTACTTGCGTTTATATCGCTCAAGTATAAGGATTTTAATAATTTAGCAATATTTTCGCTGCCATCTTGTTTTTAGGCGAATAAGTACGAGTTGAACTTATCACTATCAACATTACCCCACTCTCACGGGATGCGTATTCGTATACTCGCCCACGGAATTACACTAGCCCCCGGACTATATTATTATTATTATTATTGTTGTTGTTATTATTATTATCGTACCAAGGAGAGATGAAAGTAGTGACGCTCGGCACATATTTCAACAAATTAAAATTGTTGTTCTTAATTCTATTTTGATATACTTGCAATCAAAATTCTGAAGAAAAGTAAAAAGCCTCCAATTTTGTTCGGGGTTTGGTGGCCCTACCCAAGTGTCCCTAGTTCATGGCGTGTACCGGGTTGACGTGACTTAATTACTTTACGTGATAATTTACTTTATCAATGACCGTTCCTCAATAATTGTCCAGAATACAGAACTAAAATGAATTGTTTAATTTAGACAAAGTACTGATCAGTTCTGATTTTTGTTTTTTTTCTTCATTTTCCTAAAACTCAATAATTATCCATGTCTTATACATTGTACAGTATTTGTACAATGGGATCTCTGGAGAGCTCAATAACAAACTCCAAAGAGCACTAAATTATGCTTTAAGATTTATTTTTGATGCTCGATGGAATGATCATGTTACGCCTTTTTACAGAGAACTAAATTGGTTGAAATTAGAGCAGAGGCGATTATACTTCGTTCTTTGTCTTACCTATAAGTTGATTGTAGGACATACTGGCCCGGAATATTTGAAGGAGGAGCTTTTACTTCTCAGTGATATTCATTCCAGAGATACTCGAACTCGTTTTTATCTTCAAATACCACATCACCGAACGACGATATTTGATGCCTCGTTCAGCGTGACGGCTTCCCGTGAGTGGAGCTCACTGTCGCTGGATATCATCCTCTCGCCATCCTTCCCACTATTTCGTAAACGAGTATACCGGCACCTAACTATTACTGCTGATTAATTTCTCAGGTTAATGTTCAGCCTATTGGATGTTTATTTGGAAATTCATACTAAAAGAAACAAGGAGGAGTTGCATTTCTTCATCTTTTTATTTTATTTTATTTCTGTCTCTTCTACAATAAGGTTAATCATAAGGATAATGTATTACCTATATCTCAATTATAATTACATGGTTCTTTTTCTCTAGATTATTTTTTTTCTTTCTTTCTTTATTCTCTAATATTGATATATCAATTATATAGTTACTCTTACATGTATATATTCTGTAGACTTAGACTAGTATTGTATTATTTAATTTGTTTTGTACCACTACGGGTCTCATCAGACCCAGTGGAAATCATCAACTTGTAAATAAATAAATAATTGTTTATCATTTTACATTTCTCATTTCCACGTTTTTATACTGACTTAATATTTTCGACCATTCTCAGAATGTTAAACACTACCCATGAAAACTGTTTTTCACGATTTTAGTATTACGAAATTGTGCTACAAAATTAATTCAATTTCCAGAGGCGAGAGTAGTATGTTTAAATTGTAATATTGAGACTGTGTTCACTACTTTCCAACATTTTGTCTATTTTAAAGTTCGAACAGGAACAACAAGATAAGTCAATTAAAAGTCCATGTTACCACTACCGCGGTACACTGACCGAGAATATCAGTCATGGGAAAACCAAGAGTGCTAATCTTCATTCCAAAACCCAGAGAGCTCAGGTCGTATATAAATTGAGCTCTAAGCGGTCAATAATCATTGGTTCGCCCTGTAGAGTTGATTAACACACAAGAGATACAGTGGCACATTGAAAAAGCCCGTTCAGTGTTTGTGAAAATGAGATCAGTCTTCATAACTCATAACTTGTTTTTGGAAATAAAGCTCAGACTCTTGCATTGCTACGTCTTTTTAGTTTTTTTGTATGGAATGGAAACGTAATGGAAGTACAAACGTAATGGAAGGTTTTGCAAAGAATGAGAAGAGAGCCTGAATTATTGACAGAAACAAAAAGTGCAAAAAACTCAAATACCTCGGCCACATAATGAGGAAACCAGATAGATATAGGCTACTTTAAGAAATCCTCCAGGGCACGGTCAATAGCAAGAGGAAACTGGGTCAAAGAAGAATAGCATGGTTGGCAAATCTAAGAACGTAGTTTGGCAAATCATCTACTGAACTCTTCCAAATCGCTACCAACAAAATCAAGATAGCCGTACTACTGATAGCCAACGTCCGGAACAAATAGGCACTCAAAGAAGAAGATAGTGTTCATGGCTATTACATCAGATAGGCTATTTCCTGGTACAATTGCAGACAAGCAAAATTATGAGAAAATTTTATGAGAATAAATCACGTTGTATTGCTCACAAAAAGTGTACAAGCGTAGCTGTTCACCAGTATAATTCATTTCGCATAATATGCTTCAGTTAAAATATAAATATCTTTACAAATTCTTAACCCCCCTAAATGCTGACAGAGATCGATTGGTTTTATAAGAGATGGGATATTCTTATAATTTCCATGTAGAGGAAGAATTAATAAATGTAAATCAATTTTGAATCAAAATCTGACCGTCATGAAATTAGAAATAGGATCCAAGAAAGTTCAATTTGAGTTATAATGAAAACTAAGAGAGGAAGAATAGATTATCAGAATATTATAATAGATTAAGGCTGTGCGCAGGGTTTTTGGTCATAATTTTTTTTCGAAGTTCATTGTATTGGATATTATTAAGGTATTGAAATGTTAACTATTGCTATGTGAGAAATTATTTTTTTTATCAAATATTTTATGGAATATTGGATTTCAAAGTTGAAATTTTTCGGTTTTTGGGGGCAATTGAACTCACCTATGAGCTATTTTAAACATTTTATAATTTGTTTATAACTGAAAGACACCTTGAGGAAAAGAATGACACATTTTTTATTTCAATTTAAGAATTGGTTTTTTTAAATAATGTTTTGAAAAACTGAAAATTTTCATATGTTTTAAAAAAATTATTTTGAGAAACTATTTGTTTGATTGGGATGAAAAATATGCCATTTTATCCCTCAATGTGTCTTTCATTTTAAAAAAAAATTATCAAAAGTTTAAAATACCTTGTAGGGGAGATCAATTGCCCCCAAACACAGAAAAAGTTAAACTTTGAACTTCCATATTCCATAAAATATTTGGTGAAAAAAATAATTTCTCATGGCAATAGTCAACATTTCAATATCTTAATAATATCAAATACAATAAACTTCGAAAAAAAATTATGTCCAAATACCATGCGCACAGCCTTAAGACAAATTCCTACCGAGATAACATGATGATACCACTATAGAATATTTCGGTGATAGTATGAAGTACAGGTAAGTAGAGGTACCTATTCACTTTAAGGTTGTTGAGATCCTATGGGAGAGTGCCATACATGCCATACACCCAAACTGACTTGGGTATGGCTCTGTTTATAAATGTGGTTTTCGTTGAGTGGTTGTGGAAGGGCGTTACTGATACTCTCAGATGTTCCAGAATTTCAATATCAATCGATAATGGTAAGCGCTGTAGTTGTAAAAGATATTTCTCCATCTCTGTGATCTAGTGAGAACTTTACTTGCCAAATAAAAGTAAAATTCGAGCACATACCCCCACGAATCATATGTATCAATCACAATATAAATTCAATGAAATCCATCTGATTGATTCAACACACTCAATCTATATATATATAAAAATGAATGTCTGTCTGTATGTATGTATGTATGTATGTATGTATGTATGTATGTATGTATGTATGTATGTATGCATGCATGTACGTATTGTTAGGCAATATTCTCAGGTTGGGCTCCAATTCCTCTATTTGAAAGCTGAAATGGAAATAAAATGTAATGTTCCATCAGCTGTGTCCGGATAATAGGCTATAACATACAAACTCAAGCAAGGCTTGGCTGTATTGAAATTTCGCCTCCTGAAAATACTCCCAAACGAATAAACGTCCACTACCTCTCAAACAAATGATAATTATAAATTACCACTAATCAAAGAGATAGAGGGCGTTTTCGAGCTGAGTACAATCAAATATCTGAAAGCAATAATATTACCACTAGGTGTTCTGTTGTATGACTGGTGTAAGAAGGATTTCTCTGGTAGACTGTAGACGATCTCACTGAAGCAACTGAACCTTTTATGCTAAGGTCAGTCAAGGTATCCTTGAAACCACAAGTGGACTTTCTCATGAAGTACCACAGGCAAATGGACCCTAGGCTATGTGTACGAGAACGTGTACTTAGTCTAATACCAAGCAAGAAACTCCAAGAGAAAAATACACTAAAGTCAATTAACAACAGTATAATTTATTAATGCTAATCAAATAAATCATGTGACTCAGTAATTGTATTACAAGAGTAAAATAATCTCCACTTGAGATATTCAATTTCCAAAACGTTCTTTAAGTTCTCGAATGATATTTGAGTTTTTTTAATTAATTGGGAATAATTTCCTGTGTGAGGAATTAGACCTAAGGGTCACTACTATTATATGTTGAACGTCTTTACCAGATATTACATGAATTCAACTTGGTATGTTACACTGATATATGCGGCGAGATTTAAAATATTGGCCATGAAATTCGCACTCAAAAAGCTTTTATAATGATAATTATACCTGATCAGGATTTAACTCACGCACTTTCCTGTACTCAGCCCCCTTTTTCGATGCACTTGGTTTTTGTTAGCCTCGTGGACATCAGTATTTCTTGGAGTTGGTGGTGGTAGTTTTAATCGCCAGGTTCATCACAGTTTGACTTTTTTACAATAAAAGAATGTACGATCAAAAACATTCAACATAAGAGAACATTTAACATTTACTAGGAACTTTAAACACTTGTGCTACATTTATGAAATTAAAGCAAGTTAAGGGATACGCGAATCCTGTGTCCTTCTCCTTCAGTCTTTTTGTAGTAAGTCCTCTAGAACCTTTTTCGGGAACCGGAAAAAGTCCTAGAACAGCTGACAAATTTTCGGCAATGTGGCCTATAAATCGGTCAGCCAAAGCATGAGTTAATATAAAAGCATAGATGCAGCACTAAAATTAATATTTGCAAAGGGAGACTCAAAATAAGTCTCAGGGAATATGTGAGCTTTCCGTTTAACATTTTAAATAATTTTAGTATAAATAAATTACGAAACAAATATCCAAACATTCATGCAGTACTTGGCTTGTGATAACAAGTCCAGCCTACATTATCACGGCTTGAAATGATGATTTAACATTTGGCATAAATTTGGGATATTTGTTGGTTTATGTAGAGCTTGAAATTATATGAGAAATTGTAGGATAGCAATATGTTTGATATTCTTAATTAGAGTAGAGCTTTTTCACTATTTAGATCTGTGTCATATCTGTCATATCGGGTTTGAATTTTCGCTCCAACAGACGCTATCATCAATAGATGAATGGCCGACTGGAGCGCGGCGTTTTCAAATCTTAAGGCAAAGAGGTTGATTCAAAATGTTCCCTCACAGTATGTATGTTTGTATGTATGTATGTATGTTCCCTATAGACTTCAAAACTACTTGACAGATCAGCATGAAACTTTGGGGATATGTTGTGTGAATATTGGGGATGGTTTTTAATAGGGTAGGTTTAATAGGGGATAGGTTTTTAATAGATAAATTTTAATAGGGGGGCTAATAATTATTATCAACTAGCTGGCCCAACGCGCGTTGCTGCATTCTCATAAAAATTCTCCTTGATTTTATTATTCGCCACCTCCCGCTGAGGTTACATTTCAAATTAGGAAAGAAGTTAGTCCCAGGGCTCTCCAAGCTGATCATAGAGGCTTCGTTGTTTTCTTAATCACCACCTCTGAATGAAGAAACATTTCAAATTTAAACCTCCTATGACTATAAGGGTAGAAGCTAGGTTTTTTATTTTATTATTCGCCACCTCCCACTGAGTCTGCATTTCAAATTTCTATCTGCATTGGTTAACAGATGTCATCAACCTGGCATAATTACATTTCATCATACCCAGTCGTATGTTTCCTACATATTACAAGGCTCCGACTGCATGGTAGCCTACATGCAAAGTGCAAAGTCTTTTTCTGTTCAAAGACATCGTAAATAACGCCACTAAGGGGCCTGCCATATGATTAAAAACTGTTGACTTATATCAGCTGTTCCTTTAAGCTGTTTGGCTGGCTAGTTCAGTAGGTAAGGTCTATAAAATGGTTTAATTAATAATACTTATTAGCTCCCCTATATAAAAATTTATGATCAGAAACCATCCCCAATATTCACACAGCATATTCCCAAAGTTTCATGCCGATCTGTCAAGTAGTTTTGGAGTCTATAGGGAACATACATACATACATACAGACAGACATTCATTTATATATATATATATAGATTAATTCATTTTACAGACCTAACCTACTGAACTTGCCGGCCAAAACAGCTTAAAGGAACAGCTGATAGAAGTCAACAGTTTTTAATCATATGGCAGGCCCCTTAGTGTCGTTATTTATGCTGTCTGGAACGCAAAGACTTTGCATGTAGGCTACCGTACAGTCGGAGCCTTGCAGTATGTAGGAAACATATGACTGAGATCATCTATCTATATGAATAAAATTAAAGTTTTGTCTGTACATTTATCAGAATTATATATTTTTTGGTTATTTTTACGTTTTATACATTGAATAAGCCGAAAATAGTCTTATCTCACTTTCTGTCTGTCTGTCTGTCTGTGTGTCTGTCTGTCTGTCTGTCTGTCTGTCTGTCTGTCACGGCCCCAAAGACATTTTACGCGGCCTTCTCCTCAAAAACGAGAGCATCGATCGGGATTTTAGTTATTGAACAGTATTGAACACTTTATTGACAATGTCTTTAGCTATAAAAAACTAAATTAACTTTTTTTTAACAGAGTAATAAACGTTTAAAAACCAAGTATTGTGCGATTTTGGATACAT
Organism: Conomelus anceps; assembly: GCA_948455865.1. Taxonomy (NCBI): domain Eukaryota; kingdom Metazoa; phylum Arthropoda; class Insecta; order Hemiptera; family Delphacidae; genus Conomelus; species Conomelus anceps. The sequence continues at coordinate 51,377,665 of OX418218.1, read as the reverse complement.
TTCTTCTAAGTTTGATTACCACATAAGAAAAAATCACGTAATTTATCATGATATATCAATCAGCTGTTCTCAAATATAATCTGAATGGTGAGCCCTTCGCGGCGTTATTTACGCTGTCTGCAGACTTGTGTAGTCGGAGCATTGCAGTCTTTTAGGAAACATATGACTGGTGAATCAAAGTTCATCTTATGTTTCATCAATTATTTCTTTGTTGAAAAAAAAAATTCTAATTTCAATTTATCAAAACAAAAATTAACATTTTAGGAAGGTGCGTTTTGTGCTAGGCTCTTGGGAATTCGCCAGGTAGCACTATTATTACCACATAAGAACAAATCACGTAATTTACCCGTAAGGGTCTCCCCACCACGAAAAGCCATACGAATTTACTTTACTTTACGTAATTTATCATGATATATCAATCAGCTGTTCTCAAATATTCTCTCTGATAACTGTCACTGAATTGTTTACGTTCTAAGTTGTTTACTAAAGCCGCGTCTCCACCAACCGAACATTGCTGGCGAATAAAAAAAATGGTCAAACTTTAAACATATGGGTCACCGAACATGTTCGTGAGTTCAATTGCAATGTTCGGTCTGTGAGCGAACAGTGACGACCAACAACAGGTTTCCGCCTCTACTCCCACCACAACGATCATAATGTTCGAGAAGGCGTCCACACCAAACCAACACCAAAAAATGTTCGGCGACATCAGCTGATTCCAGCGAACACTGTTCGCCAAGCATGTTCGGTTGGTGGAGACGCGGCTTAAGCTGCTAACAACATCATGATCGTTGCAATCAAAAAAGCCAAAACATATAGTAATATTTAGTAATATTTCTATACGTAATCCGTACGAAGGACGGGTAGCTGCTAGTACCCATAATACTGGGAAATGTAATTATGCCGGGTTGATGACATCTGTTAACTCAATAAATGAAATTAACCCGTTCAATGACAAATATGATCATAATAATGAGGTTCTGCATTCATCAATCGCAAAAATGAGGCTTCATATTCATTGATCTCAATAATTACGGTTTGAATTCATCGAGGTAAATTGTTTAGAAATCAATTACTAAGTCGTATGTCTGAAGAACATCGTGGCTGGCCAACCTCAGAACATGGTTTGACAAAAGTTCGGTGGAACTATTCCGGTGTGCCACTGATAGAGCTTGTGTGTTCATGATGATCGCCAACATTCGAAACGGATAGGCACATTAAGAAGAAGAATGTCTGAAGAAGTTTGTTCAGGAAATAAAGGTAATTGGATGTACTCCAATTACTTGTATTTTTCAACAGCCTATGAAATTTTCATTTTTCCTCCGAGTTATGTCATTTCCAGAACTGACTGAGTGCAATGTTTTAATTTCATCTAGTAAATATTCCAGTTCAGTTTCTTCTTTCAAACTATGGGCAGTGGCTTGTTCAGCCCCAAACATTCCCTCACAATATGGATACTTGATCTTGAAAAATAGTTCAGAATAAATGTTGTTCTCAGGAAATCCACCTTATTAAGTCAGCAATACTATGCAACTGAAAAGCTATGACTCATAACATAAGACAAAAGACTAAGCTAAATCGTTTGTAATACTTGCAAAATAAGGTAAAAGTTTTTTTTTCAAGAAATGGAGTAATAAAACTGAAAAGCTATTAAAATCACTCTTAGCTATCATTAAAAAAAATCAGCCATGTTGCTAATTATGTTGAGGTTAATCACTAAAATGATTCCACTACTTCGGCAAAGTACAAAATTATGAGCAGCTAGTAGCCTACAAGAGCAGAAAGATTAAATAATACAACAATGTGTTGATAATATCTGCCTATGATTCATTTTAATTGACTTCAGAGCTAGACGGCCAATACAAATCATGATAATACCGAACGAAAATTGTTTTGTTAACATTGCCTTTCTAGACGTTCATGAAAAAAAAAAGATAAAATGGATTTTCGAGACTGCTGAAATAGCATAATATTCACGTACGGTTACCAACTCACACTGATCCTTGAAAGAAATAGTTCAAAGTAAAAGCTTTGAGACATTTCATGAATTTCCAGGAATACAAAAGGTGGAAAGGGGAATATTTGATGGACAGTGAAAGGGAAAACCGTGAATGAGTTGCACGATGTGGAGTCCACAGCGATTGCAACTTGTCTGGCTGGGAGTTATCGAGGAAGCCATGTCCCCATCGTATCTAAAGTGAGTCAATGAATAAAGTTATCAATTCTAACAAAGAGGTACATTTGAGGCATATAAAAGCATACGGGGGATAGAGATAGCAACTGACTATGACTACTCACATCAAACAAGAATAATTCCAGGCTTTTACATTCCAACTTGACCTGCACATATGATTCCTTCTAGAACCGTGTTATTCATACTAGAAGCAACTTGTCTTTTTGAAGCGGCTGACTAGCGCAGTGTTATTAGCAATACTTCAAAATTCAAACTGATTAAATTTCATCCTATCCAGAAGTTATTGTCCGGCAAATGAATAAATGGATGGTTGAGTGTGGGACAGCAGAGATCTCTGAACAATCGTGCAAACTTCCCACGTCGCCCCACACATCCCAGCTGATGGAAGATAAGGGAGAATTGTGTAGGCGGCAGTCATGCTGGCAAAAGTGAACGTGACTGCTTTCGGATCAGTTATGAAATTGGCATGAATATCTCGAATTCATCGTTACCCATATCTTAATACGTCTTTATTGTAATGAGGAAGTGTAACCGGAAATGGACTGTGACAATATTAGTATGCTGGATATTTCATTGAATTAAATTATGTAGGTACTTTGATACTTCAATGACAGATATGGTTAATATTTCAAACTGAAAAATATTGAAAAAAAATTCTGAGCTGTTGCTGATAACCGAATATAACGCAAGAAAATAAAGTTATTGAAAAAAGAAACTAATTTTAAATTTAAAAAAAAATGTCAAACAAAAAAACCGACTTCATGCGTTTACTCGGCATAATTACATTGCATCATACAGTAGAGTAGCGAAAATTTTGACATGGGGGTATCGGAGATTTCGTGGTCCTTCCGGGGGGCCTCCATAGTAGCGGCTGGCCCTTGAGACTCTAGTACAGAGTCCTCGCAATAAAATTGAAATTAAGAATAAAATAGAATCAATTTTTGAAATCTTTCTAATAGAGTTTTACTAGTAGTGCATTATTTTTATAATGCAATGTATACCTTGGAAGTGTCATTAAATTGAAAGATCAGGGGTTTCAACCTGGGAGGCATGCCCCCATAGGGGGGCGTAGAAGAATTTCAAGGGAGGCGTGAGTTGTTTAACAGTGCCAGCACTCTCATTAATAATGTGAAAGTTACTGGTATTATGTGTCAACCTTACCCAGATACTAGATTCCCTCAAATATATTTGCTCTGTATTTAATTCTTCTATTTCATGCGTTCTAATAATAATAATGCTATTTTCCAAATTTAGATATATGTAGTAATTAATACTGAAGTTTGGTTGGGTATGAAATTATCTATATGTTCATTTAAAACCAGCTTTGGTTTTCTATTTCAATTGTATTGATCACATAAATAGTGGTTAGGGGGGGGGGGGATAGACGAGGCGTTAACTTACATCAGGGCTTAAAAGGAGGCACAGAGCCTGAAACGTTGAGAACCCCTGCAATAGATGAAAGGTGGTTTGGATAATTGCGCCTTTCATTTGCCTCTTTTTTGGTGCCTTTTCGTTTTCCAAAAACAACCTGGCAACACTGTCACGGACTCCGACTGGAAGAGTCCGATATGTGTAGAAGGTATGTATTTGAGGGGATTGGAGGGATTTGAAAAGCCAGATAGGTAGCTGTTTGGTAGAGTCCAATACATAGGAAGGCATGCACACTGCACAGTATGGAATAATTAATTGTTTCAAAACAGTGAGCTGGCCTAACCACTGGTTACATTCGCGCTAATTAAATAATTATTTGGAGTTATTATTGCAGTTTGTGAGTGGAGCTTGTTTCCACGATTGTTGTTGAGAAAAGCGATAAAATATAGTTTAATTCATTCTTAAAATAAATTCTGTGGTTAGTATTTTGTCAGCTGACTGCCTGCAAATAAACATAGGTTGGAAAATTGAAAAAGTTGGTGCCCTCTAAACTACAACTGAGAATATTTTGCAGGATCACAATTCTTTCAAAAGTAATAATAGCTATATTAGGAGTGAAAAATTGTTCATTTTGCTTAACAGGAGAAGAGTCAAATGAGAATGAATTTCATCCACAAAAAATAAATTGACTTTGAAGAAGGCAACTGGAACTTTATCGTATTAACTGATATTATTGATAATTAATAACTTCATAATAAAGGTACTTGACTTGTGGTTATTGATTCAAACTTTACTAAAACTTCATATGCTTAGCTGCCCCTCCCTTCCAATAGCTCACCAGCCGCTACTAGGCCTCCCCCCCGGAAAATTTTGATACAATAATATTCCCTCTAAAATCGTATTTTAACAGATTCTGGACTCATGACTAGAAAAGCTTGAATCCATTTATTTTAGTCCACATTATGGGAAAATTTTGATGATGGGAACTTGATTTGAGGCTCAAAAACAGTAATTTTATAGGAGTATTCATTTTAATGGGTGAAGTGAAAGCTTAAATTTAATAAATCATTTGTTTAAGAACTTGAACCCTCTTTTCATATATTGTTAGTTCATGTATGAAATAGTGCCAATTTAACAATTTATAGTGGTTCCGAATTATTATTACAATCAGGGCTACACAGAAACCTTTCACAGCACGGGGCAGAGTTTTGGCAGAAGGGTCCCTTACCCCTTCACTCTAAATACCAATTTTCAATCAGTGACACGATTTTCCAAATAGCATTTATAATTAAGTATTCCAGCTATGCCTAGTTGCCTACTGTACTCAAAAGAATATGTGTAACTAATTTGAATTCTTTTCAATTTAAAGATAAATTTGAATTTAGGCCAACTAAAACCATTCAATGAAAAACTTGTGGAAGCTAAGGAAAAGGATACTAAATAGCACTGGAGAGAGCCTGGAAAATTACAATAAACTTCTCTTCTATTTTTGTGTAATCTCTTGAATTCACATCAAGCGAATTCACATGAATTAGAATAGATCAGTGTGAGTCCTAACTAGACGATCTGAAAAAGTAAAAGAAAAGAGAGGAACTCTTCGTGTTTCTGCTCTCAACTTTTAGCCATTTATAGCGCATAAGAGGATCCTGCAATGTTAATAATTTTGAATCTAGTAATTGATGTCACGTAGAACTACGGAAACATGACATGCCCAACTCCTGGAGATTAGGTGATAAATTATTATTGAACCAGTGTTTCTTTAGTGCACCTATTTCCATGTGATGGGTAGAAGCTCAAATTCTGAGCTATTTAGTTATAGCTTATCAAATATGTGATAACAAAACCAATTTTGTATGATACGATTCTACCAAATATGATTCAGTTCATTCCTCATTTAAACTTTGATTGATTAAATAAAGTATTGTTTCTCTTGAACAAATCTCTTATAATTGAAACTCATCAGAGGGTTCATGTTGAACTCCCGTCAAACTGGGTTATTTATTTTATGGCTGTATGACATTTTATGAATATAATTGTCTGATGATGGAATCTGAGATGAGAAGTGTAACAAGTTGATGAAGTCGAGTGTAGTAGTCGGAGGAGTTGGAGTGACTTTCAGTCTGGTGGTAATGGGAGGGGGGAAAAGTGAGATTTAATTCGGGTTGTGCCTAAAACCGTGCGTACGAGAGAAGCGTCACTGTGGGTGACGAGAGAGGCTATTATAGCCAGGCATAATTTAATGCGGGGGCTTGGCGTGGTGGTGTGCTGCTGTACTGTGCGCAGTCAGCGCCGCCGTGTTCTCCGCAGCTCCAGGCATAAAACGCCACACTGCTCCTACTAGGCGCTCATTCGACACCCTTCCACTGACTAGCAAGCAACAAGTGACTACTGTGTTTAAACGACGCCACCTCTCCATTCCCCCCACCGGATTTGAAGACGCCTTCACTCTTGAAAGGTGAGTGACAATCGGCCATATAAGTCACACACATGAATTCATACTTTTTTCGCTCATTGGAGAACATTTAAAATGTTGCCAAATCATACATAAACCTGAGTAATTGACGAAATTTCTATGGCGACCAGAAACACCCCTAATGAATATAGAATTCAATTATATCGGAGGAACAATCGATAAAATAAAAAAATATTTAATTAAATGGTAATGAAATACTTTCATATAGAAATGAATCCTTACTTCAGATATTTGGTGTAAAAGCAATAACAGTAAATTTGTTGTAACTACAGTTGTAATAATTAACAAATAATCTGGGAATTCTTGAGAAACATCGATCATGTTAGCAACAGTAATACTTGAATACATATACAACTGAAAGTGAGCAAAATATTCAAAAGGTCATCAAAAACACCCACAACAATGCTTTAATTATACAACCGAAGACATTTTACAATAAAGGAAAATAGATTTGAAGTCTAATTATTATATTTACAAAGAAACAATCACGACAAGAGAAGGGGTTGAGTTTTGTCCAATGTACTAGCATCAATTAATTGATGAGGAAAATGTAATTATGGAAACATTGAATCAAATTAATTGATTATAGAGAATTGATAATGTTTTTGGTAGAATAAAAAATCTGTGAAGAAATATAGGGGAATTGATAATGTTGATGTCAGCCTATAAAATGTATAAAACTAATTATTTTGTAGAGACTAGAAACTACATTCCTTTCATAACATCCCATGACATGGCTCAAACGGTGAGGTGCAACCACCATCAATTTTTAAGATCAAGTAAGGATCTTCTCTTCAATAAAAGCCATGCGCTTATAATAATAATAAATATAATAGTAGTAGTAGTAGTAGTAGTAGTAGTAGTAGTAGAGTAGTAGTAGTAGTAATAATAATAATAATAATATAATAATAATAATAGTAATAGAATTAATAATAATGATTTTTAATATTTTTTATTTTCAAGGCAACTGACTTCGCAATCCGGATTCACAAGTAAATATTCAATGTAGTTTAATCCAATACAGTTTATACATGTAATTTAATGCATCTTCTGCATTTTAATGAACATGCAGAAGGAATATTAGAGAGTTTGGAAAGCTCCGAGAACTTTTGGATTCATTGGATAAATTAAGCTAGTTTCTAGAGAATCTGAGGAAAGTTTCATAAAAAACTCATTCAAAAATACTTAGATATCTTTGCATTACAATACAACATTCAGTGTTTTATAACATGACTCGAACAAGTGGATCTACCCGTATGTACCTCCCTATAATAGACCACCAATGAAAGCCGCACAATCATTTTTATTTTCTCCTTCTAAATGTCAAAGAGTGAAGTAGTAAGAAAATAGTAATTGTTCAATTTGTTCAAAAATCTCTAGGATTTAAGCATTCTTTGTCTCGAAGGTCAGTTCTTTCATCATCCACCTCGAAGATTTTCCTCTTTGACAAATAACTCTTGAAGATTTTCACCTGTCTCTATTGATAACTCTTTGTTTACCTCTGGTTGACACCTTTGTCTCTCAATGATCTTCATAAAACTACTTTGACCGACGGTTACAAGCAGAATAGAAAAGTCAGAAGTTTCTTGAGAAACGAAAAAGAGTCGAAAAGTAAGGGTCGGCCGTTTATTTGATTCTTCCTACTGTTATTTTCTGTCGTGCAATAAATAAGTAGTAGAAATACTATTCGCCTGGTATCACGGGAATCGAACAGTTATAGTTCGAAAAATAGTACAGTAAGCGAGTAAGCAATTTCACTCATTGATTTTATCGCATGTTGGGTGAAATTTTGTTTGACATCTCACGATCGAAAGTTGTTAGGGCGAGCTAACAATGGAATGGAATGAGTGTTCTTAAACATATATGGACATGATTCCGAGATTCTATTCAATATTCACATCACAATATGCTCGACGGATGACATAGTGATGATTAAATGGATTATCGACATCTCAATACTGAAAATAAATTGAATTGAAAACTTGATTGAATTGTAAAAATTTATTAAAAAACAAGAAACTTGATTGAATTGACCACTTATATTTCATTATTAAAAATAGCCTTCTATTAAAACGATAATAATGTCGCACAATACATGAGACAACCTAGTTTGTTTAGTAGTCATCAGACTTCAGTCCTATATAGTCTGGTCTGGCAGTGTATTGATTAGTACGAGATATTTTGGTTACTACTAATGCAGAATAAACTTCAGTCCTGTAATGTGAGGAATACTTAATCAAATTTATTATTCTGAGCATACTCCAACTTTGGAGCCTGAACGTGATACATTGATACTGGTTGAAAATTTAAGCTGAATGTGATTATGATTGAACCCGAGCAGAAACATAAAATTAAATCATCAATCCAGACTCCTCTTTTTTCTGTTTGAGAATACGTTGTAGGCTCACTTTCAATCAACGAGTACAATTGGAACTAGTATATTTCGCACTTTTCTTCGAAATAATTAGTGATCCTAAATTTTGATTAAATTTCCTAGAATACTCATACCGTAAAAGCAAAATCACAACTTCCACCGAACTTTCACAGCGGAGTAGATTTTGAGTATAGAACGACTTTACTATTGTTGAAATGTTGTGATATTTGAAATAATTACAACTGAGTACTCTCAAGATTGATTGGATAAAAATTCCTCGATTAGTGAAAGCATTGATCTCAATATAAAATTTAGATATTGCTTTGCTAGTGATGAATTCAATCGGGTAGAAAACTGCTAAACTTTGAAGTTTGATATTATCACTTGACTAGAACTGTATCAGTTTCATTCCATAATATTTAGAATTCAGAAAATGGAATTAACGTTTAGTTCACTTATATTATTCATTTTCATCCTCGTGTTTTATTATCTGGGGCTATAGGGTTATGGGGGTGAAGTCTAGCTATTCGTTCATGTGTTCTTTTCACCATGACTTATGCTTCAGTGGGGTAGTCAGGATGAATATGAGATATATGACAATTCAATTAGAATTTCAATATATTGATTTTCTATGAAAATAATAATCTTATATCTCTTTAATTATCTTCTATGGATATAACAAGTTAACGCAAATCTGCCTCCTTATTGTCACTTCAAGCTGTTTCAAGTCTCATTAGATTTATCATTTTCCCAGTATTTTAGATAATTATTCTAGTAGGTATTACAATGTACCAGATTTAAACTAAGTCATGCGCAACAGAAACGGTGTGAGTAATATATAAAACTGCGAAGGAATGGAATAACCCTGTTTTCCTATTATCTGGACTTGTTTGAAACTTCCTGGTGTATTCAATAGCGGGCACACATTTTATTCAGCATGCTGATTTTGTCATGTGATTTCCATTCGAAAACACGTTGAATTCGATTGGCAGCTGCTTGTTTTAACCATCCCATCTGATAATCACAGCTATCCGATGCGCTGCAGAAACTTCAGACTTCGGAGCTGAAATAACGCATCATTTCTATCTGATAATCCTGAAACAAGCATTGAATTTTAACGGAGCATCGTTCATCCTTCTTGTATCAAAACTTTTTTACTTCTATTTTCCTTCTGAGATAGTCCATTACCAAGAGGTTTATTACTTCGATAGGGAACATCATAAAAGAGATTTCTTGTAAGTTTTATCACTTCCCCCATTATTATCAGCAAGACGAGGTCCTTATTCTGATTAATTCTCTGAATTTTCCTGGTCTTTCTTATCTAATCTCATGGCTGATTGAGGCCAAAAGAGAGTTCATTTCTGAAGAAATAATGTTCATTCATGAGAAATTATGTTTATGTCTCATTAATGGTTGAAGCAATTTTCATTGGATTGTAAAATATGTCTGGACCTATGAACTTTCACTGTTATTGGCCGAACGAAGAGAGGTCTCCGTTTCAAGTTGACCGTTTTGCATAAGTCTGTCTGTCTGTTTGTAACGCATTTACGTTTAAATGCGAGAACCAAATTCAATGAAATTTTTTATAGATCTTCCATTAAGGAATGCCCAACGATGTTTGTGTAGGGATTTTTGGGATCTGCTTGAATTCAAAGGATTTAGGAAGGAGAAAAAAGGCACTTGACCCTTATTCTATAGGAAACATATATGATTTTTAAAATCACGAATTTCGAATCTTAGTTGCTTCTCCATCATATGCAAGTACTGGAATCATATTATTTAGAAATAGCCCTCGGGCCCCCTTATCCTTCTGGTTGAGCCTTCATATGAATTAAGCTATTATTCATAGGAATAAAATATTTTTGAGGGGAACAAATTATTTCTAATATTTCAATTAAGTATAATAACAAGTGATTACTAAGTAAATGAAATTATACAAATTTAATTAATATTGTTATATAAATATTCAATCATAAGACATGTGGAACCTGATCTAAAATCAGTTGTCAGGAAAATAGAAACACAGCCTTGTTGATGTGAAACAGAGTGAGTTTTTGTGGAAGATAGACATGAAATAGACGACCTAAATTTAACTAAAACTGCAAGTCCAGCTCACCAGCTAATCATCATCATCCAACTCATTACCCACGCACAGGTCTCAGACCTATGTAGGCATCATCCTCCAAAAAAAATCAATGGTCAGGTCTTATGACTGAGTTTAATATTTTGCTATGGTAATAAATTATCATTAAGTTCATCGACTATGTTATTCTGTGCAAGCACCCTTATTATTGGGTGTGATGTCTACTGTTCATAGAACTACTCACAGTTATCAATAATGCTAGATAGATTCACTTATGAAGCTATTCTTTTCTTAGATCAAATATTATCTATTTGAAGAGAAACCATTCGTAACTCATAAAATCTACTCACAAGAAGGAAACTATCTTCAATCTTCGTGATTCCATTCAGGTTCGTATCTGCTAGACCACTGGGGGCACCGGGCTGAGTAAATTTGGGTACCATAGGTTTTTCAACTACATGTTTTTTATACAAATTTGGGACTTTCTTCGATCAGGAGCCCCGGGCCAGTGCCTGATGAGATCAATTGCTTCAAAAACAAAGTCCGTTACAAAAAATTATAAATCTCATTTATTTAATACATACATGAAAAAGCTCATATACATAAACCATGAAGAGCCTTATTGACATTTTACTTTAGCACTATTCAAACAAAAGAAATACATACATGAAAAAGCTCACAGGCATAAACCATTAAGAGCCCTATTGGCATTTTACTTTAGCACTATTCAAACAAAAGAAAAAACAAAAAGAAATACATAACTTCATTGGATCAGAAAAACTAGAATAAAAAAATAATAAGATGTGCTATTTTGAATATTTAAACACAAGTAGGGAGCATTGGCTGTTTTACACATACACACATTTTTGCAACTCCCTATAATATATGCTTGAAGCAATGAATGCTCGTTCATCTTCGAACTTTGTGTAAAGATAAATTCGAATAACAGAAATATAAGTATCTATTTATTCCATAACGTTGAAGCGTTCAAGTTAAGTAAATGATTCATCTCTTTATTATTGAGATCATCTCGTAGTTAATTAAAATCAAGTCTTTATAGTGTAAGCTGCATATTGAGACAGTGCCCTTTTGTGAACTATAGCTCGAGAGGGTGCCCCTTCTTTGAATATGATTTGATGATGCAAATAGCCGGATGCTGCAGTCGTGAATAATTCCTTATAAAAATCTCGATGATAGGTGCACCATCTCAATCTACAACTGTACAATTTAATATCTGTCTTCGCTAGACAGAATCGCAGGTGAAACATAGAATGTCTATGAATGTTATCCACACGATTCAACCCAGCAAAGAGAGATAATGTGAAACAAAATATTATATTCCAAGCTAACTTCCTCTCGCAAGCGAGAGCCGCATGTGGAATGTGTAATACTTCCTAGTTACACTCTCCCAACAACTCACGCTAGTGAGGTGAAAAAGCTACGAAAACAATCAAGTCATGGACTATCCAAAAAGTGAACAAAATATTGTCAACACGCATGTCCTCTATCAAGGGCATACGATTATTCACCAAATAACCAACTCAACTCGACGAAGCCGGCTGTTGGACCTCTGGCTTAAATTACTAAAATATTCTACAACCAGAGTCGGGTAGGAATTAAATTATAAAGATTTAGTTTGAAATTACTATGTGGTTTATTATAAAATTTGAATAAGAATATGCATAAAAGATCAGAAATTAGGTTATAAATGAAAATAATATCCATAAACAGAAATTGAAATTTAATAATGTACTGATTTTGAATTTGAATAATAATTGTTACTTGAGCAAATAGGTTTTTTTGTCACCTAAGGGTGAATCAATTTCGAGAGTTCGCTTTGGCAGTGCGTACAAGTGATATACCAAATTTATTATATATCCTCAATTATTATATATCCTCAATTATTATCCTTAATGAAATATTCACATACCATTTTTTTTTTTTTTTTTTTTTTTTTTTTTTTTTTTTTTTTTTTTTATTGGGCCCAATTTTTCGCGCACTTGATGAGATACTTATTTCACTTATGCTCGATCGGAGTTGACGTCGTTTTTTCTTCGGACATCTTGAGCCAATTTCTGATATTTGAGGTAACCGTCCTTTTTTGGCAATCAGAATCGTTACTTCTGAAGCGGTAAAGGAATAATAAAAACATATAACATAGAATTGACTAGAAAATGGTAAATTTAAAACTTTTAAAAATTTGTGTAGGAGAGGTTTTGCAAACGGACCTCCTCCTCAGCTTGCTTAAACGGGTCTTTTCTTGTCCAAGTTCTGAAGTCAGAGTTTTGGAAAGAAAAAAGCGGCGTGATATTAATCCACCAATCCTAGCAGATTTAGATGAAATCCTCCAATAGGAAAGCTACAACGGTCTCGAGCTTACAGTTTGACATTATTACGTAATAGAAAACAAATTTTGGAGGAAATAATATTTAAGTTGAAAAATTGAGTAATTGATGGGATTTGAATAAACAGATTTCTCAGATAAACATTAAAAATAAATACAGAAAGAACAATAATTCGAACAATAATTAAATTTTACGAAAAGAACCGGCAAAGATAAATCGAAAAACTAAAAGCTGTTTGATAAGCCGGCTAGCCCAAGCATTGGATAAATTTAACCCTTTTTGAGAACGTAAAGAATTCGAGTTAAGCCGGCTAGCGCAAGCATTGGATAAATTTAACCCTTTTTGGGAACGTAAACATTCGTTGTGTACTACGACCATTGTATGGCGCTAAAACATGATTGATTTGACAAAATATGTGTGCCTCGATATAATATAATAAAAAATTATATGAAAATGACCTCATGTGAGTACTTAATTTTCTAGATTTAATCTTTATCTTTATATTTCTCGAGATGTTTATTAATGAAGTGGGCTGGTGTATTTTGCACCGTGACAATAGTTATATAGCAAGCTTACCAATCCAATCCAATGCCTGTTTCATAACAGGCAGGATTCTTTCATTTTTGCAGCTTCTTGTAACCTATTTCGAACAGAGAATTCTTGATTATGTTATTCTAGGAGGAGACAGAGGATTCCATTACGCAGGTTGATATAATGTCGACGATGGTTTTGCAACAACAGGCTCGATGATGAGCTTGTAAAACAAGAATTCAATTTCCTTCCAACGTCAAGAGATTAAATTTCCATGGCTTATTTATGAAAATTCAATGCTTTTTTTCCTGTTCCACTTGCCTTGGTGAGCAATTATTTGACCTGAGGATTGGCTTTGTTTTTAAAAGTGTCCTTATCATTCACCCTTATTTCTATCAGACTATGTGCGTAACAAACGCCTACACAAACTACTACCATTGAAAAACTGCTTGTGCTCGAATTCTCAAATTCACTGATGAATATTCAAACCCTTTGAATATTCCGTTTTTTTTTTTGCAAGTGGACAAGCACCATTGTACAACCCATTCTTCCATTTCGCTTCTTTTTTCTTCTGGTGCTACCACGAAAATCCTGGATCCTTTTTTAGAATTTCCAACACACAGTCAAGAACTTTATTCAATTGAATTCTCTTCAGTATCAGTAATAACTTATTGGAGCATATGAATATTAAAAGAGAAAACCATACTTTTAAAAAGCTTCGGTGAAATGTATATGCTGAATATTTTTAATCGACCACTAAATGTGACTCACAAATGGAATCTCATTTTTGAAAGCCAATCACACAGACTTGTCTTTTTCTAGAACTACATATTAATTTTGAACAGACCTCTTGCAATGTTGCAGTAGAAGCTGGTCCTATATTAAACATCTATTCATTAGAAATCAAATAATAATAATTAATGGAATTATTAGTTTGATTTTAAATTCAGAAAATCTGCTTTGCAGTAGACATTTTTTGATTATTTCACTCTATTTTCAACAAAGTAGATTCACAAAAAGAGGAGAAAGGAATGCACTGAAGAGAAAGGCAACTACTACTCCTCTCACGTCAATACGCTCCTAAGCCAGAGATGACAAGCTTAAAATTGGTTGTATGAGATCACTGTTTTGATAACTTATCGATTTATTACACCAATATATTGAGTTATTTCAGTAATTAAATGAGGAAGATTACAGGACAATTTTGGCATATCATATCACATTATGGGCTAAGTTCAGAAATGTGAGCCATTTCTAGGAAATTAAAGGAAATATTATTCCACAGACCAACCTGCATCTATCACATCTTCATCCTACTACAACATGGAACCTTGAAAGTACTCTTCACGCAAAGTTACAGCATAGATTGATGTTTTTACTATTGTTCAGATATAAACTGGTAAATTAATAAATAGTTATATTGTTTGGAGTTCACCTGCTTGCAATTATGTTTGAAAATCATTATTTTATTAAAGAAAAAATGGTAGTGAAAGCTGGCATCAGATGTTTAACTTCAAGTAGCTTATAATCATCCTGTACTTGTACTGTTGATTAGGTGGAACACTGCAAACGTACAAAACAAAGAAGCTCTTTTTTCCAATAATGTCCGATAGAGAAAGCTCTCAGAAGAACGAAACATCAGATAAAGGTTTTCTTGCTGATGATCCAATAGCCAACTTGGCCAGAGGAGACAAGATTGATCGCAGACGCTTTGTTAACTCGAAGAAAAATACTTTTCTGTACTCAAAGGTCTCATTTCTAAATCCAAGAAATAAGATACTTGTAACTTGTATAGTAATGCAGATAAGAAGAATGATATCTCATTTTGAATGAAATATATCACATTTTTGAGGTTGAAGCATATCAATCAAGATCCTTTTCAAGTGCAAACGATTTTGACATTGTTTGGTTCCTGATATAAATTTCATGTTAGAGAAAATGGTATGAAAGCACTTTGCCATAACTCACAAGGGTCTCTTAATCAACTTCATACGCTGGTTTTTGGCTAATCGTTATCCCATCATCTGCATTACCTTTCGCTGATGAGATCTTATACTACAGCACAAAAATGTAAATACCTTACACCTTTCAACTTAACCTTTCTGTAGACAGTATTCAACAAACAAAATACACAGTTTGGCCATTCTTTCTTGGTCCCCGCCATCTGAGAGTGCTGTAGTGTAGAATATTCGCCCTGTACATTTAATAAAGGCTGTAAAGCCAGTGTCCAGTAACATCTACCCTAAAGTTCAAGTGAAATTGATGTAGTTGAAAATGCATACAATAAGTGGTGTATAAGACACTAGAATTTTACAACCATGAACCACATACTATATTTCAATCCAGTCGATTTAAATACTACATGGATATTATTGGCAATGATTATATATGATATTATATGATTAGAAGGTATCAATGACATGATTATTCGACAATGAACCCATGGTAATTTTGATTAATCGTACTTTCAGTTGAAGTTTCGAAATACTAGAGGTAGGGAAAATGAGAAGAGCTAGCTATTTTTGGCAGTGAGCGAGACGTCGATCGATTTTATTAAGACGAAAATAATATTCAAAACAAATGAGAATAAAAACAATCAAAAAACTAAACTAATCTCAAATTTAAAACAAAAAAATTATTTGCTTCCAAGCTGCATTATTTGAGAATGAAACACAAAATGGCACACACATGTTTGTCTCTTGTTACCGGACAAAATCACAACTCAAAATATCGAAAAAACTGACATTATTTGTTACAATGCCGATTCAGGAAATACACAAACTGTGTCAACAGTAGAACAGGTAGTTGTTTTTGTTCTTTCAATGTTTGACACATCATCGACCAATAATTGGCCGACCATATAATCGGCCGACCTCCGTGATAAAACAGTTGGGTAAAAGGGGTTGGTTGGTAGCGAGCTCAGTAGGTCTGTTTGGTGGTTCGT
Organism: Conomelus anceps; assembly: GCA_948455865.1. Lineage (NCBI taxonomy): Eukaryota > Metazoa > Arthropoda > Insecta > Hemiptera > Delphacidae > Conomelus > Conomelus anceps. Next base: position 51,361,350 of record OX418218.1, on the reverse strand, counting down.
AGAGTGAATAATAACGTCGGGGCGGACAATAAAACACCATTACTACTACAATGCGTTCGGCTGTGTGGGTTGAAGAACGACGATAACAGGTGTGATAATAGTGACGGTGGAAAGGTATGTGGACTGTGCAAGGTGGGAGAGCAGACGAAAAGCATGACGAAACTGACGAGCAGTTGAAGGCGCACCGTTATCAGCACCAATGCCTGTCTTTTCCCCAAGCAGACAACCGGAATCAAGAGTCGTGTTTTGCGAGAAAGGAAGGAAGCTGTTTGCACAGGCCAAAGTCACAGAAGCCAGAACACACAAATCGTACTATCATTCTTCGCCATTGCTGACTGATTTTTTTTTTTAATTCATCGTCCGACCAAGTGCTCTCCTACGCTTTGAACACAAGCTGATGCTGAAAAGAATAAACGGACTGTACATGGACTTCACAAATGACTTGGACTCTGAAAAGATTAAACCGACTGTACCTGTACTTTACAAAAAGTCGTCTCTGGGCTTAGATTTTAAAAGGATTTAATTCACTGTTCATGGATTTAAAAATATTAAATTTAATAATAGTGGATTCCAAAAATGACTTTTGACTCGAATATTGAAATAATAATTCCACTGATCTTCAAAATCAGCTTCATTGTAGATATTTATTATTTAAGCCGATTATTCAAGTTCAACTTTCAAAGCTCATTGAACCTAAATTGGATTACATTTGATTAAGATCACTACTTCGCCTTGATAGAGCTTGTTTTGTTCATAGAAAATACAATTTTGAATAATTAATTATTATTCTCAGATCTGTAACCCTGCTGGATGAAAATATGCTCTTACGTAATGAAAAAAATCACTTGCTTTGTTCTTTGTTCTGATATATTTTTTATGTGCACTAGGGGTCAAAACCATTTAGGATTTTTTATGTGCACTAGGAGACGAAACCATCTAGGATTTTTATGTGCACTATGGGACAAATCCATCTAGAATTGTACTTGAACTTCATGAATCAAGTTCGTTCAAGATTTGAACGCTTTCAATCTAACCCCACTCTGACTCCCACCAGATTTTAAAAATTAAACCAGCAATTTTCACAAGTGGATAGAACGATTATCCCATGTTAAAAACCTAACACTTTGAAAAATTCAGAGAGCTCTGCTCTTTGTCACCAGTTGAGCTACAGCTAGACAGTGACAATATAATCTTAACCTGAGCCTTTATATCTCAACCGAAATGCAAATTGAGCATTCTAGATAAACCTCCAGCACGCATAACTAAAACAAGTTATGAACTATTCTGTCTTTTTCTAAGTTGTTTGCACTGTGTACCAAATGTAATTCAATTTAATTATCACAAAGTTCATGGAAAAAAAGTTTGTGGAAATTAATTAATAGGTCTGTCATATTCTACGCCTTTAAAAATCAGAATATTTGGTTTAGCTTTCACATAAATGGCAAACGAATGGATAAAACATGATATGGAAAGCTTTCAAGGAAAAGTTGGACTAACGAGTTTGCTTTACTCCCTGTTTTAGAAGAACGAAGGTATTGTACTTATTTCTGCTGTGAATGAAGAATGCTGACTGCTACAGCTGGAATAGAATGCCATTGAAACGAACAGCTTTGGCAGATTTTGGCTCTACAAACAAATATCCTAATGAAAAATGTCCTATTTGACTCTTCGAATAAAATTGCACAATTATTATTGTTTGACTGATATCAAATTTCAATTCCATGATAGATTATGTATGCTACAATGAAGAATTTTTCAACAAGCTCTACTCAATAAAAACAAAGGATAATAATATTCCTGGATTTCTTGTTCCATGACGAACTGCATTGTTAATATTAACTTTTCATGTGAAATTTAACGACTTGCAGTCAATTTGACTGCAAGTCGTTAAATTTCACATGAAAAGGATAATAATATTATCATCAATCACATCATACAAAGAGTTCTTATCTACGCTCATCATTATTGAAATCGTAGATGCATAACATCCGATTGATTATATAGCATTATTCCAAATTGTGATGCAATATCAAGCACTTACAAGCACTTACTAATCTTCAATAGTAATCAGTAGCTAACACGGAAGTACGACATCTTTTATGTAGGAAAATCTATCATTCTCCATCGTACCATCTGTCATGCATCTAATTGATCACATCACCAATGCCCAATGACTCTCTTTACATCTTCTAATCAAGGAACTGATGACCATTCGTAGTATACTGAAATGAGAACCAGGAAAGGGATACCCGAAACGTATTGGAGTTATATTTTTTAATCAAAGCATCACTACTTTGGCTTGAAGAACAAATTCAGGCTACTTCAAAGTGATAATTTTCATATTTCTTAGTGATTTAGAGGTTTTCTAGGATTGACATCATGATCAACAAACTTTAATAATCGACAATCTTTGCTTTAAATACTCCTCATCCATCAGAAAAAAAGTTTTAGCTTTCAGCTAGTGGATAGCATTTTGGGATGAAACTCAAATATAGAAGGTTGAGGCGTGGAAAAAAAATATATTCATTTTCTAAAAGATTAATTTTTCAAACAGGAAATGAAGTGGAGTTGATAGCCATTTTGAGACACGCAGAAATAGAGTTCTTATAGGAAAATGTCCAGTCCAGAGTATTCTCTAAGGTTTTAGCATCAATGAAGGAAGTTCAGCCACGAAGAAAACGAATGTTGAAAGTGCCACAAAGTAGCGTCTTGTTCACGATGGATGCACACAGCATTCACACACAGCACAGCAATAGGATTATCCTTGCCTCACACAAAAAGTAGGTTCTTGAAGAATAACTTTCCAGCTCAGCACACTCATACCCAGGGGAAGTCTTTCTCCTGTAATGTATCTGTGTCTCTTAGATGAAAAAAAGTTCGTAAACTTTGTACGTGAGGATTTTGATAAAATCAATATTCATCACGAGAAAAAAGCAGGTCATTGACGCCACATTGCATGGAGATGTGAATTCTCTCTCACTCTATTCCTCCCCTTGCACTTGATTATCACATTCTATTGATCCCTAGGTAGCTGAATATCAACCTCAATTTACCTCTTGAGGAAAGTTGTCACTTCAATTAAATTCTTGATTGATCAAATAATCGATTTTCCCAATATAATAATTTCCGTTGAAAATACAGTATTCAATACTTTCAAGAACATGGCTACTATTGCGCAAATGGAGTCTGATGAAACAGAGATTGAGTCTGTCGATTGAATCATCTCTTCAACAACTTCAGCTGTAATCTTTTTAATCTTTATCAGGAAGAGCTTTGTTTTCATCGATTTCTCATTCTATTGAAATCATAATCTTGTTTTTAAGGTTATAATTTTTTTTGTCTTGCTCTTTTTACTTCTTTGCATGGCTTTCGTTGGCCACGGCTCAAGCCAATTTTCTTGTCATATTGAAATTGAATATAATTATAATATCATTAGAATTGTTAGCCTTGTTTCTCACACTTCTTGCTATTTTCAACAACTTTTCTGGCGTAACTCATCCCTTGAAATTCTAGCACAATTGTTTAAATTCCTTGTGCATATTATGAGAAGGTACTTGACTTCAATTTACCTCTGATTGGTATTGGAATTTGGAGAATTCGCTTTAAGCGCGCAGGGGAGAGCTTTTGATTTGCTCACTGATGGATCAAAATTCTCACGAATATTCCTCCTCTCTGTCAATTATCAATTGTATTCAGAAGCTCAGATTTTTTTAATTTGACATATTCGTAGTTTCGTGTTTCGTATTTCACGGAGGTCGTGCCGGCTGTTGTTTGTAATTAAAATCCAATCTGAGCTGTGTGATGGTTAGGAAATAGAATTCGACAAACAAGTATCGGCAGGAACAAAATTCATTGCTGCCCTCTTGAATAATAGTAGTTGGCCTAATTAATTGATGTTCACCAATGTCTGTTTTCAACAACAAAACCGGTAAGTTTTCTCGTCGAATAAAGATTCTCCACAATAATAAATTAATAGATGGGTTTTCGATTACTGAGTTAATTACTAATCTAGTCATACGTGGAAATACAAGTGAATGATCAGGATGTCCAATACTGCCAACAGTTTATCTGTTGTAGGGTCAGTTATCAATGAATCTTTCTGGCTCCACTTTATTCATCGATAATGCTCTATTTTCGATGAAGATTGTTTCTGACAATCGCTTTTCCATTATTTGAAAGATCAATTTCTGCAGCTAATGTATTCACAGTCTATGTAGCCAGAGACTACTGTCTCTGGAAATGATCTCTGTAAATTATCGAAGACTATTGTCTCTGATAATTGGAATACTAATTCGAATAATTAACAAACTGATAATATTCTGAATTATAATTACATTGACTACAAATTGTACAATTTATGAATCTTTTTTCATAATTCATGAATCAGTACAATTTATGAATCTGTGAGCTTCAGTTCCAATACATTAAACGAAATCAATGTGTAGGTCACCACCATTGATTACTTCCCAATGCAAGGCTCCAAAAGCATTTTCTCTACTTAAGTAGATCCCTACACAGAGAAACGTATTTTCACTGTTTTATTGTTCCATACTTGTTCAATTCCTCTCTACAGAAGAGAATCAGAATTTAGAGTAGTTTCGAGTTTGAGTAAGATCAAAATTTCGGAGAGTTAATCTTACTAAAATAACGTTGAACTGAATACGAGCAAATATTGATAAGGTCATAAAAGGATGTTTTATCAAAGACGCAACCCTGAGTGCAAGATAGTAGAACAAAGGACTGCATGTGTAATATCACACGATATTTTTTAAAAACAATTGAGAGAAAAAATTATTTACAGAAATATTCATCAGAATGTAAAACTTACAACACCTAACCCCAACTTTTGATTTCCATTATCAAGTTAATTGTGAGTGTCAAGATTTTAGCTTAAATTTGAAATATATAGTATAAATATGTGCAGTATTCCTATCGAGATGAAAATAGAATTCGAATTTTGAGTGAATCGTTTCAAAGAGCTTTCCGTAGTAGAGAATCCTCCATAGCAAGTCTTAAAAGTTGGACAAAGATAAAGAACATTGCCAGTATGCCAGAAATTGAATCAAAGCAGACATGATTTTGTGGTTGATGGAAACGTTAATGAAATTTTTTACCCAGAAAATCCACTGATTTCTTCCTGGTTGTCCTGAAAATTTTATGAGGTTACTTTGATTCGTGGGCGAGACGCAGAGGCGATGCTAGCAGACAACGATTTGTTTTCGAATCCGAGTGTGCTCTCGTGAATCCTAATGCTCATAATGTATGCAGCGCCGCAACCCAAACCAAGCTTGAAAAAAGCAAATAGCTTTCAATTTGAAACTCTCACGTCTTGCAACCTGTTTGGAAAATACTGAGCCACTACGTCAGCACTTTTGCAACCATTTGCTCTCACATGGGACACACCTTCCTGTATTTGATGTTAATTACGCATTTTACGACTTCAGATAGAGTACTCTGTTAACTACATCACCTAATGCAAAATCTATCGAGTACGGTACGGTAGCTTACAAAAATAAATCTATTGGATTGAAAAAATCTTTGGTCCTTGTCTTTCGTCCTATTCTAATCCATACTTCTAGTATTTGGTTCTATTCTAATCCATGATGAAAATTTCAGTTAACAGGAAATGGAGATAAAAGATAATCACACAAAATTTGCCCATTCACAAATATTTTTCTAAAAAATTGGAATTTTATATTATTATTATTATTATTATTATTGAAATAATTTTGATGTTATCATATTTAAGGTAAAAGTTTGTATTTTCTTCTTACATCTGAGTTTCATTAGAATTAATTATAATTATTTTGTAAGATAATAAATATCCGTAACTTCGAAGACAATAATATTCTAAAACATCCTGTGTGCTATATTATCAGAGCTTGGCAAAATGATATTCTCATATCCCTTGAAAATTTGAACAGTATCGCTTTCAAATTATTTTCCCAAGCATCTGAGACCCGAGAGAGACTAATAACCGATGAAATGGACGGTAGTAAATATCAATGTTGCGATTAAAGCACTTTATTCTATTATTTGATGAACTGGAAGAGCAGTGATAATTTATTTTCTTGTGAGCAGCCCGTAGATGAATAGCCTTTGAAAAAGAAGATTTTTAAAGTTGATATGGACCCCTGCGGACATTATCATCTCATAGCCGGCTTTGATGAAAATTTGAGACCAATATTGCCACAAGAGGAGGCCTGTAAGGGCTCTATAGGTTAAAGTGTCTTGGGAGTCTCTCACTTGAGAAACCTATTATACCTTAAAGCTAATATTAGATATTTAGAAGAAACATTTTTTTATAGCCCAACTGTACTTGGAAACTGCTCCCAGTCTTCAAAACAAGATTTCAAATTATGTGACTTCACAAAATAAGGGCTAAAAAAAAAAGAAATGGTGTTTTACTTTATTTGTATCAATGCGGTACTGGTTTAAGAAAACAAGTAGCTGTATCAACTTCTGTGAAAATTCAGTCTCACATCTAACAAATTGTTCTGAAATACGAAGTCAATCTTAAATTTTAATAATCCGTTAATTCATATTTGTATTTCGTCTTTTTGAAATTTCGTTTAATCTAAGTTGTTATGCAAATTAGTGTCTCAGGTTCACAAAGCTACGATCGGAGCGCAAAACAGAGGAGTTTGAATAATTATACTACATCATTAGGAATGAGGCTTCAGTTTATAACACAAGGAAAAGTAAGGATTGCTGGGAGAGAGTATTCATTGCCGTACATATATTATGTTATGACTCAAAAGTTCGAGCATGGCGGAATTATTTAGAGCAGCAATGGATGAGGTCAGAAATTGCCAAGTTGATTTACAACGACTGGACTCAGTAGAGGTGACGTCAGCACTTGATTGATTGAAAAATAATGTAATTCTTCTCTTAAAATAACACTAATTTTATAGTCAAACTTGTATGTTTGGCTCCTGAGTTGAATCCATCTCCATAATAGATATAGCATCTGTAGAACACGGTTTTTTGGATAGTTCTGCTGAACATAATATTATAATATTTATACAATAGTAACTATGGATAGTGTCTGCTTGCATAATTTAAGACAGGTGAAAATCCCCTTCCAACTTGGTTTCCTAATACAATACATTTTGAATAATTTCAGAGCAACTGAGACAACACTCACCAACAAAAGCTCAGCATTACAGTGGATCTTCTATAAAACTCAAGCGTCTCTATCAGAGTGTTCAGTGGTTATCTAAGAGACATGTTCACTATCTGGAACAAGAAACACACACACACACACACACACACACACACACACACACACACACATATATATATATATATATATATATATATAATATGAATCCTAACTACCGGAACAATATATGATGTAGGCCTATGTCACCTAGTGAGTTTCAATCGATATTCAATTCGGAGCCATCAAATTCATTCAATAAGTTCGTGTTTTCTGGAATGGCTGTTGAATATTCATTTAATCTTACTCGACCAATGCAACGGTTGTAAATAATATTTTTTCAAACAAATTTGTCAAGTCTGTATCGAGTGAAAGGAATTGTTTGATCTTTTCCAGTAAAATGTATGAGATTATCAAAATTCTGAGATTAAATTAGGTAAGATATAGCATTTTCTATATAAATAGAATATTTACTTTGGTGATACGATTTTCGAATATTACAGTCAACACTGAATCAGTACTAAAATTTTAAAACAAGTAACTTATTACATCCGATAATAAGCAGAGTTCAGATTCAGGAATAAGATCTTGTAGCCTATGTCAATTTTAATGCTCATCCCGAAAGGCAGGATCTCACGAAAATCAACATTTCGCGAACGCCTTGTGTTTCATCTATCACATTTGATACTAATATAATTTAGCACCCATTATATTCGCCGAAAATAGAATTTGACACAATAACAATAGCCATTCAAAACTCATTCATTTTAATTCTTTAACATAACTTAAAACGATTAACTACATATACCTATCAAAAGTACGCACTAGTATCAAAATACTTACAAAAAAAACAAATAGGCTACTGACTTGATTGTTTTGATCGGCGTCGACTCATCATACTGTCAGTCTCTTACTATTCTTGCGATAGAAATTGAATAGATTGAGATAATGTATTCAGATTCATGTTGTGCAAGTATGGTAATCCTGTGATATAAAAACTTTTGCGAAATATAGTTCGAATCTCCTTGACATGATGTTTTCCAAATTTCGAAATAATCCGACAAGAAATCGACAAGAAATGATTCACAACGTTATCAAAATCTTTTTATTATGTAGAGTAAGTTAATCAAGGACAGAAAGAATGTATCCATCATCACTTGTTCAATTCACATCCAATTTCCAAAAAATACGATCATTTCGATCCAATTCGATTCAATTGATACCAACTTATACTTCTGTGAGTGACATCAACACTCTGTGAGTGAGTTGTGTTTTAATCAAATTCAGGAAGCAGCGACTCATTGTTCAAGATACTTTATTGCCACCATGTTTCTACACTGGCAGAATTCAACTGACAGGGATTGCAAGAATACTGTCCAACTTTTATAATTCTATTCAATAAAGAAAACTTTATGAAAGGAGCGCTGCGGTGTGCGGTGTACGTAATTGAAAGACGTTTCTTAGAGTTGAGTTATTACAAGATAACTTGTAAAGACAGCAGGAGCACTGACATCTCTACAAAATCTATGAAGCCTGCAGATACTCAAGCTGTTTTGCAATATTTACACGTCAAAATTAATCCTTTTGAGGATATATTCGTACACTGTCATTACTTAGTATAATATTTATACTCAAATACATAAACAATATAACAATACATGACTCATATTACGATTGATGTACTGTATAAAGAATTCCACTAGATTATTCAATTAAGATGATATAATAAGAGTGTCCAAGAAATATTCTGAAAAGGAGTTTTGTCTACTTTTAAACTGTCTAAGAACACTTCATATCAATCCACAATAACGGTTTGCTGTAGTTTGTATATATTTCGTTGTACTGTAGGTTGTTGAAGTTTATCAAAATCGTTCGGAAAAAACGAAGTTTATCAAAGTGTGTACCTATCAAATAAAGTTGAATTTCTATAATATCATTACTTTCTTTCAATAGCGTTGAACAATACCAATCGATGAATCTTAAAATTAAATATCCACGTCTTCCTGCAAAAAATTACTATTTGACAAGTATTCATTGAATGCAATATGAATCTATCAATTTATCACATATTATATCATCATAATAAAGTGAAAAGCTATGAAAATGCTCTCTGTTAGATTAGCATCCTAATGATTGTTGAGGACTGTGAGAGAAATGAGTTTGTTTTTTTCATAACAATGTTTAAATGTTCAAATGTTTTTTCATAACAATGAGAATAATGGAAATCATTATTTTGAGAACGGTAGTTTATTTACGAGGCGTTGAAATCAGTCAGCTGACTGCATTATAATGATGAGACTGATTTTACAGCTCACTTCAACAGAGTATGAAACGTATTATTGGATATTCTACAGCCACTATTGAAGTCAATTTCTGACTGGGTCATATTCGATTTTTTACAGAGATAAAACGCCAATGAAAACAAGTATTTCAAATTCATAAAGTACACGTATTTATATATATATATATATATTTGTATATATGGAAATGTGCAAATTGGAAATGTATGAGAGATAATTATCGCGATGGTACATGTGTTCTGTGAGGAATGGGTGAACCAATATTGAGTTATCAGAGAATCAATACTCGTAGTGTTTCAGAAAGTTTCTTGTTTCAGTACATGCTGTAATCTTTTTCATATTGTGTACCAGCTTATAAAGGCATGAAAAATGTCCAACTGTCCAAGAAAAATGGAAACGGGTTGTTAGGTAATGATAATAAATATCGTAAAATCCGTAACCCTTGAATATGAATGATTACTGAAACAGGAAATGTAACGGAAAAATCATAATGGTATCGATATCACAAACCACTTTTGGAAATCTCTCTTTCTACCGTGGTACACACAGTTTATGAATCTCAGTTACAATTCTTAATCAATTCTCTGCTTTGCGGTTGCAATAAGCGCGCTTTTTTAAACTATTCAATAGAAACATCATTATTACATTATCATATGATATCGTTACCATGATGACGAATTACCATGGCAAATAATCTCTCAAATACTCTAATTTATAGTATTGTTAAAAGTTGTTTACAGTAGTTGCTACGTTTAGAAAATGTATCCGTTTATTATTTTTTTGACATTTAAGTTTCAAAGTCTTCATGTTTAAAAAAAATCCAAGAGCTCTGAGAACTTTTTAACGATTCTATCAACGAAGTGAGCAAAATATAAACACAACACAGAATCAATCAGAACGATTGGGTTGTTCTGTGATCAAAAGCACGGGAAACGTCAATTTCAATTACAGGTTTGAATAACCACAAACTCAATGCACCGCAAATCTGATGGAAGCCTAAACCCAATTCCACTCGAAGCATAATTATAAACGTGGATAAATTATGTGATTTGTTTGATAATTATGAGCATGTCAAGTTTATTAGTAGAAAAAATCTTTACAGGTAGTTCCTCCTTGTCGTAATTAATAATATTCATAACAGGTAATTGGATCATTGGATGTACTTACTCGTGATATTTTTTACACACTTTTGGACAATGTAATTCACAACAAACATCTTCTAGAGTAGCATTTGTTTTGGTTTTCATTTTTTAAATTCATAGAATGGCAATTGCAGAAATCTTTGGAAGTCTGTTTGAAAAAATGCTCATATTATATTTTGTATATAGAATAAACAATAAAAAATGAATCTGATCTACCAGTTTGAAAGGGTGTTAAAACTCTACCAAAGCTGAACCAAGTTTTCGCGTTTGGCATATAGCATGCGCTGTGCCACGTCGGTGGCATTAGTTCAACTGATATTATCAGCAACTTTATTTGTAGCTACTTCAAAATATTATGGGAGTTTTGCAGATTTTATGGAAACTGATTCTAGGTTGTAATCGTAACAGTACTTGTAGATCTCATGCAGCAGGCTCCAGATAGTCTTTGCACACAACTTCCACTTCTAAATCAATTGAATTCAATTCAAATACACTATTCACTTAAATAAAAATATTAAAAACATAGAATACAATAAAAAAATTTAAGTGCATTCCTCATTAGGCTATAGCCTGTGTGGAGGAATGGTTCGTCTCTTCAACATCAGTAATTAATCATATACGCTAAGAAGAAAAGACAATAACAATATATTATAAAATATAACTGAAGTACTGCTGCTATCAACTATCGACAGTTATACATATTATACAAAAATATAATTATAAAGAAGAAATATTTGAAACATTAGTGAAATTATTATACACTTAGAATACATTGAAAAATAGACATTTCATTAATTTGGATTATGATAACTTGAATGGATATGCATTAAATTAAGTTGTTAGGAGGTACTGCTGTAGTCTTTTGTCAAATACATGACCAGAAGACTGCCTAGAGATGTCAAATGGCAGAGCATTAAACAGCCGGGGACCCCTAAAGGCAGAATGGTTGGCAGCAGCAGCTGTCAAACATCGAGGCTCCTACACATTTTCTCTGACTTGACCACGAGTTGAATGACCATGGACATCTTACTTAGCATATCACCACTTAGCGTACCACTGCGATATCTTCTCATCAATCCAGGAAATGCGAAAACATTCTTGAACTGAGTATACTCCATTGGAATTGATTTTGATTAGAAAGAGATGGTTGAACAGTAAATCTTGCTCAGTCTCAGTAATTAAACAAGCATACAGTAGAATGACATCATTCTGTCAACCAAAGTAACAAGACTCAGTCCATCTCGTCCATTTACATCCGTCTTAATAGGCTACTAACACCGTATTAATTATAATACAGTGGTTGCACTTGCTCTTGAATTCACACACTTTAAATCTTCTTTATGAACTCCATGGAAACAAAAAGTGAAGTCTTAGAAGCAGCATGAATAATAAGACGTTCAAAATCCGAACAATTTTCTCCTATCTCCTCACCCTAGCGCAAGCGTCAGCCTGAAATAACTTATTTGTGAAAATACGCCCACTACACAATAAAGTTAAGACAATGGGAAGAAACGGGAAGCTGTTGATCATTTTATGAAAAATTTCCCAAATTCCTACTGAATTTCCTACAATCTTCCAATTTCTAAAGATGAAGCATCTAGGCCTACTGATTCATTTATTTTACCTACTCAGTCATTGAAATCGTATGTAGTATGCCACAAATACTAATAAAAGTGTAGTAACGCCGAATACAAGTGAAATAAAAGACAATTGGTTTGTTCATCAAGAAAACTGTTTTGTGGTCACTCGTGTCTCATTCGGAGAAAAAAGAAAAATGATGAAAAACTGTGAACGCACATCGCACACACTACCTCTGGCGCTTTTCCTCCCTCTCTGATTTTCTCAACGATCACACACAATATTGTGTATCTTCCTCTTTTTTGTTCCCCACTCACACCCAATTTTTATAAGTTTGTCCATCACATACAGACACACACACAAGAGGATCGATGCACTTTTGGACGTCTCTTCTTCTACTGGAAGAGTGTTTGGATACACTTCAGCCATTGTTGGTGCTGACAGGTTGGCCAATATCTGTGTTCTAGATGACTGAAGAAGTGCTGTCAGATACACATATGTATGTTCTCAAAGAATACACTCATTAAACACTTGTAACTTCACTGCTACTAGGTCTAAAGTATATTTTTTATCGCAGAGATTTCAAACATTTATTGTTAATTTTAGTTGAATCACATAAAAAAATACAAAAATAATATCTTAGGGCAACTGATAATAATAATAATAATAAGCGTATGGCTTTTAATGGTGGGGAGACCCTTACGGGTAGTTCCACCTCGCCGTATGTGCCATGTTACGGGGAACATGGTGGACCTACTATTTTAGGTGGGTTCCGAACCACCGGGTAGGTGATAGTAAAGCTTGTAACATCAAGTCATTGAAGCACGGTCACCCATCCAAGCGCAGTCTTGAGCGGTCGTGACTGAACATCACGACCACTTGAACACCAATTGATATTACAACCATACAACATTCTAATATTAAACATATAAAATTATAACAGCTCACTTATGAATAAAACCTGATAAATTCAATATCGTATCTTAGTCATATCTCAAGAAATGAAAATCGATATGGCTTTGCCCAGTGTGTTCTCCAAGGTAAGGTGAAAGAAAAGAGAGGAGTTGGAAGAAGAAAAATTTCTTGGCCGACGAACTTAGCTTGGCTGACAATGTATGTGAATTGATTATTTGTTTCTATCATTCCCAGTGAAATTAGCCAATCTGGTAGCCAAACTTTGAAACAGATCGGCACCCAAGAAGATACTGATGAGTGTATTGATAAAATGAAAAGCTCTTCACAAAACCTTTCCTTCATCGTTGAAATCGCAAGTATTCTCAGATTTAATTTTAAAATTATCACCAACAATATGAAATATAAAAGCTTTAATATAAAATTCTTCTAACAGATCGTTACATAACATGATTTAAAAATTATTTTGAATTGGGTAGGTGTATTTGAAAACTTTTATAGTTCATTTGAAATTGAGTTGTAGTTATGTTAAGGCCGTTCAATACACATTATAATTATTTCTAAATTGAGTTATACTAAAGAAAATTCAAAAAAATTCTCTCAATTTTACAGCTGTCTCCGTTTTTAGTGGTAATGCTATAGAAGAATCTGTGCTGCTCAGAACCCTATCGACTGACTAGGAATTAATTTCCGGGTGCAGTAACCTACTTGTGGTTGTTGATGTCGTGACAAAAGCAAACAAAGTCTGGTTTATTAGAATATTCACATTCTGATGGAAATTTGTGTGACAATGGGCGTTGCTGCATGCCGGTGGCTAATTGTTGTACGACAATGGTGTGCAGACGTCTGACACGTTGCACACAAAATGAGCGCTACTCAAAAAATGGGCTGAATAATAAGCTGAGTGAATCTGGCTGCGAAAGGTAGTTGATTTATGCTGGGATTGTGTTCTCCATACAACTGATGAACACTGCTATTTTTAATGTTAGAAATAAGGCTAGAAAAAATTTAAATGATAGCAGTAATAATTATTGTACAACAACTTTCGCTTAAAGGGTTTGCGGTGATTCTATAAAGTAATCAAAATCCAAAAATCAGGTATAATTTCTATTGAAATATATTTCAACCGTCACTGGCTTACAGCTACTGTCATCCGGTCTGCTGCCGCCGTGGCAGACATTATATTGGATAAATTTGATACCTATAGACCTTTTTTTCTTCTTGAAATGTGTCCAAGCGTAATTCCAGAATTTCAATTATGTACTATATGGTTTACATGTTATCATTACTAGTAGTATAAGAACATTATAAATGCAAAGAGATGAGATTGATAATTTCCTTATCTCAAACAATTTCTATTTGTACTTTACCTTCGTCCATAATCATTTATTGTAATGTGTAATCAACTCATCACCTTCAACACAGGCTTATACCTCTGGAGGGATATATCCTAGAGATTTATTTATGTTTATTTGATGAATCATATTATTGTATAGGAAATAAAAAATTTCTATTTTATTGTGAATACTCACTCTCTATGGCGTCTTATTGTGAATAACATTCAAATAGTTTAGAAATTTATCAGAAATTAACCTATTGCTTGATATTAGTTTAGCCACCTTTTCCAAAAATAGTCATGTAGGCCTATGCTATGCATAATGAATGCCAGAGTTAAAATTTTCAAGTATCCCTATAACTATTAACCCTTTTAAATATTAATTCAGTATGCTAGTATGCACTAAATTAATGTGACGCAATACTGGTTGTGACAGACCAATTGAATAAATACAACGTCAAATTGAGTTTTTTTATAAAATACTATTATAATAAGAAACACTTTTAAGTGAAAATTATGACTCACGCTAGGTCGTCTGACGATGCTCTTAGCATCAGAGTGAAACGGCCGTCACGCCATAACGTGAGTCATAATTACCACTTAAAAGTGTTTTTTAAGTTTTTATTATATATTAGTGGAAACAAGATGGATCTTCGACATCAAAATACTACTAGCTTTTGGTTTTCTGTTATTTAAAGTTGGTGTGGATGAGTGCTGATTACTGAAACTCAAATTGCAAAGTAACTTGTGAGATTCCATTTGACAAATTTTTATGCAACGAAAACATGTTGATTATCGATCAGTTTTATATTGGTGAGATGAAAAGCGACATTCATTAGATAAAGAATGTATTTGTGCGTAAGAAATAATAAAATAATAAGTAATGCTACATAATATCTATAATACTACAGGTAACAACCATTGTTCGGTCATCTTTGGTTGAAATGCAGTTTTAAAAATGGCATTCGCCTTTCTATAGAGATAGTATAGGCCTAATAAGTTAATAGATTTTTAAGTTCTGGTAACTTGCATGCCAAATTATCAATTAATCAATTTTTATCACTCTCCTCCACTGAAGTAGTAGAAGTTTCATAAGCCACGAAGCTATAGATTATCTGTTCCAGGATTTTAGAAATTGCCAAGTGAATGGCAATTCATAACATCTTACAAAAAGATTTTAAAAATTTTCAGACTATTGAAAACCATAATGTTTTCTCGGAATCACTTTGCTACCACCCTCTGTTTCTTGAAGTTTGAGTTTGTATGAACTGAATATGCCTTTGATACCCACGCCAAATTGTTAACTTTGAAAACGCCCAGACAACGGATTATCACTTCTTTCTTCTCCCACACGTTTTAGCCATTAACGGAGCTATATTATGGATGAAAACCATGTAATAAGTTACGCTTGCTGCGGATGGAACGAAATCCATCTTACAGTATTTAATAAAATATTGTTCCTCCATTCAAGGAAGCAATAATGGGATAAATGGGTTCAATAAAAATGTGATGCCCTACCGAAAACAATGGTTGTAAAACGTTCATCATGCTTATGATGTGAGAATTTTTTTTTTGTTATTATAGGTCAGCTCATGATTACTAAGTTTGAAACTTATAAAACTGGAGATGAAATTACGCCTACTAGTAATCGAATTTCCTATTCACCACTAATTCTAAAAACATTCTAATTATTTTAATGCAAAAAAAACAGATCACATCTTTCAATATTTGTGAGTACAAAATAACATAATCTGGAATCAAAATGAATAAGAGAATAAGTTTCACATATTGAGATTTCACATGATAATTAATAATATAACTGCATTTTACAATAATTGACTAAGAAAATAAAACTAAATTGGACGAAGTCTGGGGAAATTCCTTCTTGAGAATCAATTGAATTCCTTCATGATTGAGCTTAGAAAAAATTCTGTTTGTTATCTGAAAAATTGGAAAGAGATTTGAGAAATTTCCCCTTTTTATTGGATGACTGCTCATAGCACTTCAAGCCTAGAAACGATTGAATACCAAAAACAAGGGTTAATTGTCAGAGCACAAAACTTTGAATCCAAATTTTATTTATTACTTAAGAATCCAAGTTTATTTCATGCTGATAATAGCCACATGAGATTAGGACTTATGCGTAGGTGAATAATAATGATGGATGGGTTACTTGGACTCCGAGCCACGGTAACGACAGTTATTTCTTGCCGAACACCCATTCAAGCGCAGTCCCGAGCGCATCACGATCGCCCAGTCACCGCACCCAGCAGGCAGTCAATCACTCCCTAAGTTTTGGTTCAGTGTTGTACCAATCATGATTGACACGTATTTCCATCAAAATGGTCTCTTCATCATCATAATCTTTCACTATTTGTTCTACTTCAATTGGAACCCCTAACTAATTTTAATTCCTATTGAAATGTATAAAGCATATTTTTAGGCATTTACAAAGTTCACTTCCTCTATAATAGCAGCAGATAGCATAGAAATGCAACGATAATCTCTACTTCAGTTTTAGATAAGACATGTTTAAAGGTCTGTCAACTACAGCAGTATTGTTGGCATGTTCAGTGGACTCGTAATTGATTCAGGGAAGCTCTCGTAATTGAGACGAAGTTTGATCGAGGCTCAAAGTTCTAATTGAATTATCTTGTGTGGAAGATTGCTTGAGAGTATCATCAGGAATATGCAATGAGCTTCACCGTTCGATATCTTATCAATTTTCAAATAATTATCAGGGTGACTCTTCATTATTTATAGAAACGAACAGCCAAATTAGCTCAAAAATTGTTATGACATGACAGAAGTCCATCAGGTCACAGATCACCTGTCTTAATACAAAATGTATGTAGATTAGTGATAAGAGATTCTTATCTATTACTTGAATGACATGACAAATTTGTTCTTAGTTGACAGCTTTTCATAATTATTACAATCAGGCCCAGGTAAGGCAATGCTTTCTCATTTTTGGGAATTGTTTTCTGATAACTTTGATCACACCGATTGTCTAAATAATACGTGTTTCACAATATTACTTGGCTCACAATCCATCAATGGTGGTTAAAATGTGGTTTTAGAAAGGTTATTTTTCAGGTATTTCCCGGGGGACTACCCCCGAAGCCCATTTAAAAGAAACATCCATGTATATTGTATTAATTCATTGATAAGAATTCCTCCTTTACAGTGCCTAGAGCCTAATTACACAATAACAACCTGGCAATACATTATTGATCATCCCCCAAGACTGTCCCCCTAGTTACGCCACTGATGTTTTAGTTTGATTAATTTTATTATTACACAATTTATTTATAAATTAATAATAATAACTACTATTATTATTATTACAGGAAAAAGCAATCTTGAATGTTGAAATTTTGGGTATCTATGGAGTTATTTAGTTCTATGGAATGGTCGTTTTTGCTACAGATATAGTCAGGTGCAGAAAAAGGGACCAAATTTGCCAAAAAGTTGAAATATTTTCCCACTTAAGGGAAAGAGAGCCCGATGTACTTCCTGCTCTGCGGCCCCCATACAAACTTGAGAAAGATTCATACACTTAAAAATGGAGCCCCGGACTTGAAGTAAATTCGGGCATTCAGCTACGGGTCTGGATATAGTGGAACTTTCCAAGGCATTATAATTCGAATATCAAGAATTTATAGATAATATTCGAAACTTATATATTCATTTATGAAAGCTGAATCGCCGAATACAAATTCAACTGAGTGTTAAGAAAAGACAAGCTTTAAGCCTTTCAACAGTGGTTTTGAAATGGCAAATGGAAGTGTTTAGCAGGATAAAGTTTGAGAGGTGAAGAAACCAATAACAATAATATTATTGGTCGCAAGAAATTGCGAATGTTTATGTTTTTTTTATTTGTACTTTAGACCTATATAATAACTTTCAACTATGTTTAGGAAAGAGCAACGCAATCTTCATGGTTGAAAACATTTTTAACATCACGAACCTTAATGAAATCTAAATAACGAAAACTGATTTTGCTGATTCTAGAGTATTTCATGAAGTGAAACGATTTATAAAATACAGAAACATTGGGGTACAGGCGATTGGATGTTTACAGTGGCTTAAATGTGGGTGTTGTCAAATCCGGCTGGACACTAAACTTCCAATTCCAACGAAAAACTCTGATTTCAATTCCCATTAACTGTAGCTTCAGTTTACGCTTCCATTTAATCGAATTCTCTTTTATAAAAAAAATTGAAAGCTCTCAAAAGAGAAACTTGTGATAATCGAATGGTCGAGAATACTAACCTATTGACGAAGGTTCGAACTTGAAATCTTATATGTTGTATGCTTTTTAATAATAATTATGTTGTGCGCTGCTACAACTGATAATTGACAATAATTAATATCCTAGATGATTTTGGTAAGAAACACTGCTTATCTCAGTCTATGAAATATTTTGATAAGTTTTCACTGGTTAAATTGAAAAAGTCTTGGACGGGACAAACAATAACGCTATAAAGTTGCTTCAATAATAGTTGGCAACCAATTAATTTTTTTATCAATACAACACAAATCACATCAACAAATACGTGAATGAAGCTGAAGACAAGATAAGCATTTCCAATAGGTGAAGAAAGATTAAAATGATTAATATTACTAGAATAATAATTATCAAGGATTTGCTTCTTCCTTCTCATGAGGTTCAGTTGGTAATCTTCAATAAAGTGTATAATTCAAAATCCAGGTAAACTAAAGTAATAGAAATCTTTTTCTCTCTATTTCCTAACCAATTATTGCGAAAAGTTTCATGATCCCTATTCATGCTTCTAGATTAGGACGAAAAAATGTTTCATAGTCTTCATGATAAAAAGATCACCGCAATCAATTGGAGGTGGGAAAATGTGAATGAAATAACTAATAATAATAAATAATGATAATGTATTTATGAACATACAGTGGTTGTTTCACAGCACTCAATAAAGGTGAAACAGAGTTTTAGTCCACCTTATACTTATGAGTGGGAGTTCTAAGAAAGAGAATTTTCAATAGTGTTATGGGGTTTATCTCTAAAATAATGCTGACAGCACTTTGAATTATCACTTGCACTTTATTCACACAAACTATTTACAACTAGCACTAATCAGTTATATCAAACAAAAGAAATCAATCAGAAACGAATAAATCGATAATGTTCAGCTAATAATTAATTTGCTATATTACTATTCCAAAACCTGTTAAAAGGCTGATCAAATATCAAATAATAACTGCTCAATAAACTGTTCCATAATTCAGAAAGAAACGTATAAAACATAACAGTTGAAACACTACGAAGCACTACGAGTCACTGTATAAACGGTTAAAGAAGCCTTAATATTATCTGTCACAATATACTGCGTTTATCACATTAACACGCTAAACATTTGTATAACACAGTTTGTATTAGCGCTCACTGGTAATGCGGTTTAAATGAGCGGAAACGGAAATTGTCCCTCTGCCACTTTATCACATTAACGTTCGAATCACAACTGAACTCATGTTTACGTGAGCATCCACTTTATATAAGTTTTTATGATTTTTCAGAAAGAACGAGAAGCAATTGCCTTTTCAAGATTATTCTATGAAATTCTAATGTACAAAGATAGAACTCTCTAGATGGATTGCAAAGCGAGGGGAAAACAGGGGAGTAAACAAAAACATGCTGCTTATCGCTAACCGGAAGATGTATTGACGCAGCAGTAATTAAGTTCTTTCTTCTTCATAACATTTCATAACAATAGGAAGAATGGCGCGGGTTATACTACTGTCATGGTCGTATTTAGGCTAATTTTTATATACAGACAATGAACTCGACTTGAACTTTTGTATCGACAAAAAATGATTTGTTCCTATTCGATGGATAATATTGATGGGAGGAATGTATCATTTTTTATTGTTGACTATACTGATCGATAAGTAGCCCACCTAATTGCTGAACATTGAAATTGAGAGGCCTACAGTTCATTTGAAGTAATTTACATTCTGAAGACAAGTTAATAGGTAGAGTACTGTACTCATATATGGGCTCATTAATAATCGGCTTAAATATTTGAAACGCTATTCAATTTCATCAACGCTGGTCTTTATGAAGCCCTTATATTGGGAAGAGCTCTATTCCACATCTCTTTCCATTCCCATTGTTATATTAGCATATAGGTTTATATTATGGTTTATATTTACATACCTGTATATACCAGTCTCAATCGTAATAGTAATGGTAATAGCCTTAGGTCCGATATATATATATATATATATATATATATATATATATATATATATATATATATATATATATATATATATATATATATATATACTGTATACATGTAAGTGTTTGAAAAATGCTTGTTTTCTATCATTATTGTAAGTTCTGTGTGATATACTGAGTGTTTCATAAGTCAGTTTACCGAGTATGTGTATTTTTTAGAAGCAAATAATAAATCAATTTTATTTATATTTTAATTTAATTGAAACTGAATTTACACTACACAAAGGTTGTAAACTTAAAAGAATTGTTCAAATGCTTTCCACTAACTTTAATGCATTTTTCACAGCGTTTTTTTACACTTTTAACAATCTGTTTGCATAGATTTTTATTGTTGTTTAAGGCTTCAAATTCTTTTGCAATTGCACTCCAGTAGACACTTTTGTCTTGATTAACACGACCATTCAGTTTGAATGAAGCTTCATCTGTCTATTGGAGTGACGTGAACCCAAACGAAGTTCTTGAAGAAGAATTAAAATGTTCCAGGAATAACCGTTTGGGCTGGTATTTGAAGTTGTGGCATCGTAGGCCTATATTTTTTTAATGACACTGTGGAGATTCATATCTTGAAATATTGCAAGATACGGTTTTGCCGGAGCTACAAATAGTCCTTTATATGAAAATACCAACCTCATTAGGCAGCAAGATGGTGCTCCACCACATTATAGTTTATTGGTGAGGGAACTTCTTAATAACAATTTCGACAAGTGGATCGGAAGATTCGGCACGATTGATTGGCCCCCAAGATCCTGCGATCTTACACCATTGGACTTTTCTGTTTGGGGGGATCATTAAAAACAAATTTTTTGCCGAACGGCCCCTAGATGTTCTGCAATTGAAAGCAGCCATTGCAAGAAAATTTGAAGCCTTAAACAACAATAAAAATCTATGCAAACAGATCGTTACAAGTGTAAAAAGCGCTGTGAAAAATGCATTGAAGTTAATGGAAAGCATTTTGAACAATTCTTTTAAGTTTACAACCTTTGTGTAGTGTAAATTCAGTTTCAATTAAATTACAATATAAATAAAATTGATTTACTATTTATTGCTTCTAACAAATACACATACTCGATAAACTGACTTATGAAACACCCGGTATATGTTGTTGGTGTAGAATTAAGCTATGTCCAGTCAAATTAACACAAATTTCGAGTGAGAAAGGAAGAAATTCCTACACAGTTGAAAATCGGGTTATATTTCCAGAAAAACATGCTGAATAGCATTATAAAAGTCCCCAAAAATCCTAGCTTTCCGACGTATTTTTCTAAATTGTGACTAAAGTAAACTTCGAACAAAAAAAATTACTTGTGCCTTTTTTTTCACAAGAACGTTTTCAGTGAGTTGACACCATTTACTGCATATAAAATCCTCGGATACAATTTTTCAAATCACTGGTACGGTAATTTTTCAGAAAATTAAAAATGTTCTATTTTGAATAATTGAAATAGCTATATCTCACTAATGGCAAGACCCAAGACCAGTGACGTAGCCAAGATTTTGAAATGGGGGGGGGGGGTCGATTGTCCGGGGGTAGGCCTACTTCCGCGGAAAATTTTTGAAAAAAGGTCCTAGAACGGTCATTTTTAGCTCCCTGGCATTAAAAATTAACACCAACGTCAGTGCTTTGTCTTAGTATGTCCAGGCGTCTTTCTAATATGTTTAGTTAATTGAATGAAAAATTTAAAGCTTTTGGTGGATATTTTGTCTCTTATTACTAAGTGGCTATGTGCTTATAGATTATTGCTGTAGAAAGATGGTAATGCTATAAATTATTAATCTAAGTACCGTAGTGTAGAATGCAGATTGTAGCTAACTCATCAATGTTGTAATTTTCAATAACGTCTGAGGACGTAATTTTCATAATACTACAATAAGTTCACAAACTTAACCGATATATAGCGTTGTCAGATTGTGCACTTCTGCATTTTCATACCAAACCATAGATAAGTTAGTAGTTGGTATATATAAATATGAATCTGAATAACCAATTATTGTCTACTAACTTGTAATTTTAATAAAAAGAAAAAAGGAACAGTATAGTTATATAATTTTACGTTTAATTTAATGGATAATTATATAAAATTTAGGACCGGAAGGGGAGTCCGGACCCCCCGGACCCCCCCCCCCGGCTACGTCACTGCCAAGACTGTAAATCAAAATCCCTTTAGGGGAAATTATGTTTTCTACAATACTGTAATTTGAAACTACTCTCATATTTTTATCTTCAGTAGTTTTTGAGCTGTTGCTATTCTTAAACTTGTAAGCACCCCCAAAAACCCCTAAAATTTTATTTGAGAGCTCAAACTAATCTCCCAAGTAGGGGGATCGGTATTTATAGCTAAATATTTGTTTTCGAGACTCCAAGCTATCAGAAACTCAATTTGGTCGTCCAAAAATGTTATTTTCCATGGTGGGGGTGGGGGCACAAGGGGTTGTTGAATTCAGACCCCTATAACTATTGAACGGTTTATTGTATCAGATCTTTTGTCAGCTCATTCGTTTCAGCTTATCGAGGCTGAATACTTATCGGGTTGGCAGGACTGATCTGCCTTTGGTGGTTTGTTGTGTTATACGCTCTCTAATTTTTACAAATTTAAACGTTTTTTGTGATGCTAACTTTATTTGGAGATGCTGATTGTATTGTGTGGTCTGTGGAGTGCTTCTGATGAGCTAATGTAGTGAGTCAATTTCTGGATTGTCTTTCGTAAGTGATCTGGAGTGTAAACGTATTTTTAACCTCAATGTACACCGGCTACCGAAAAATTGTTATCAGTTTGCAACAGCTCAGCTAGTAACTTGCATGCTCACGTCAAAGTGGCTGAACCGAGGACTGTAGCTGAATACGAATGCCGTCTCCCAGTTTTAATTTTTGCGCGGGAACGAAATCAGCTGTTTCTCGGTACCGGCAGAGTTAAAAGTGAAAGCGCCTAGTGATACTGATAAGGTGAATCACAACAATAGCATTGAACTGGGCAACTTACAGCCCGGGATTTTCAAACTGAGCTAACTTATATTTCCAACGCGATCTATTCAGGTGACGCCTCTGAAACTATAAATATAACAAATATACATCTTATTCCCTTCAACTCAGGAGCTTCCTTTTTTTTAAGCTTTGACTGCTCTCTTGGCAATCCTAACTTTTTCCTTTCAATCAATTCTCCTTGGCCCAGCGTCCTCTACCTTCTACTGGTGTGTGATCGCCATTTCAACAGATTTTCCTATTTTATTTTCTCTTTCTCCCACAAAACATGTCAAAGATTGACGTGTTTGAAACGAAACGAGGGAATAAAGCAATTATGGTTAATGGATTTAACTACAGACGAGATCGTGCTTTACTCAACGGTAATGTTTCATGACGCTGTCTCAGAGCTGGTTGTCCGGCGACATTGAAAACCGACAGTAAAGTGAAAAAATAGTTGAATGTGCTGGTTCTCATAACCATGACAGTTTGGATACTGTGTCAAGTGATAGTAAAGAAAATTCGCTTATAACGCGCGACGGTTCTTTTACTGAGGATACTGTGATTACTCCATCGAAATCCTCAAATCGTGACGGTGGAACTTTTTCGTCTCCAGAACTGCGTGATATGGCTGTCAATACACCTAGTATCAGAACAATTAGTGTTGACCCAAACAATGACACTCAAAGTATTCGCGAGTTGGAACTCTTGTAACAAAGAGATGACCTGATTACATTCTCTAAAGATTAAAAAATGAGGTTGAACAATTGAAAGCTAAAATTTACTCTCAGAATTGCGATTTAAATGAAGAAATCAAGTCACTCAAGGACAAGAATAAGACTTCGTCAGAGAGAGTTTTTGCAATGTCCACTTCAATTAAGGCGTTGGAGGCGGACAATTTGACATTGAGAAATGAAAAAAAAATTCTTGAAAGGGAAACTGATAAATGGAGGGCACTTCATGATGAGTTACATGTTAAATCAAGAGGTATCAGTGATCAATCACCTAAGACTATCGAGTATAGAAGAGGAAGATCTAAGGTAGCGAAAACGAGACTTCCCGATCATTTCACTGTTAATAGAGACGGTTTGGGCGGTGATGACTTGACTGGTGAATGTGAATCAGGATCTAGCGATGTTGATGTTGAACATGATGATTATCTGGCGCAGGAAAAAGAGTGTGAAATAAACTTAGTCAACGTATCTCCATTTAACATAAAAATTCATCACTATGCTGACAGTCAAGGAAGGAACGTTTGCAGAGATTTAGAGATAATTGCAACTACAACTTCACTTCATTTGTTAAACCGGGAGCTAAATTCCACGACGTTTTGCCGGACAGATTGACGGATTTCGACAGCAAAGATGTTTTAGTAATTCAAGCTGGCACCAACGATATTAGTAAAAATGAGGCAAAGGATGTTCTGGTAGCATTGCGAAGGAGTTTTTTGTCTACAAAACAAACGTTATTATATTCTCGATTCCTCGCCGTCATGACTTGCCTTACACAAGACCGTCATGGTCTTGTGTAAATAGGGCAATAGAAGAGACTAATAATGCTAATCAAAATATATGTGGACTATTTTCAAATTGCCATTTTGTAGACATAAGCAACATAGGACGAAGATTCCATACTTCTCATGGCCTGCATCTAAATAGATTAGGTAAAAAGTATATAAGTGATAACATCACTTAGTACAAGTGTACTTTATACAAGTGTATAAAGAAACAAATCACATATTCGCAATGCGCTCAACCTATACCGCTCCATAGTTCTTTTTTAGGGTAGACTCAAACAAAATCAAAATTATGCACTTAAATATACAATACTTGAAAAATAAAATTTTAGAATTAGATGTAGTTTTGGATGAAATAAAGCCAGACATTTTGTGTTTATCAGAACATGGACTGAAATCGTCTGAAATTTATCTGGTAAATATAGTGGTTACAGTTTGATAACACATTTTTGTAGAGAGAACTATAAAGGAGGTGGTGTAGCAATTTTTTTTCAAAAATAGTAGCAAAATTAGCATTAATGTTATAGACCCCATTGACTGACAGATTACTGTGAATAAAAGGTTCTTGAGATTTGTCTGTCATCAATTGTGTTGGAAAATTATGAGTTTTATTTGCTTTCCTTGTAAAGGTCTCCTTCGTGCGATGTAAAACTATTTGTTGAAAATTTAGATAGGATTATGTCAAAGCTTCCTTTCAAGAAGAATGAATTCATTGTAGGGGATTTCAATATTAATACAGCTGAAGAAACAGAAGAGAGTGTTTCACTTAAAGACATGCTACTGTCTCATAATTCAAGTCTATGTATCCATAGCTTTACTAGGGAAACATTACACTCAGAAACAATTATAGACAACATTGCCACTGATTTGAATAAAGATTCTTATAAGGCTGATGTTATAAGAACGTTTATTTCTGATCATCACTCTCAAGTTATTGAAATAATCGGCAAGGAAGTTAATAGGCCCCAAAAGGAATCTCAATTACCCTATATGTATTTCAGAGATTATAGTGAATGTAATATGAAGACTTTTCATGAATTGCTTGAGAAGGAATCTTGGTATGATGTCTATCGATCGCAGAATGTTGATGACATGTATGAGTCATTCATAAAAATATTAATCTCTCACAAAAACCAGGCTTTTCCACTGAAAAGAAAGAAAAGAAATTCTCGACATAACCAACAGAATAAATGGATGACTCGTGATGTAAGAACAGCTAGGGAAGAATATAAAGATGCTGCTCTTTTCTATAGGCAGTACAAGACTGATAGCTTAAAAAATCTACTGAAATGGAAAAAAAAACAATTATAAAAAAGTTCTGAGCTCTTCCAAAACTCAATACATTACTAGGCAAATATCAAATACTGATAACTTGAGTAAAACTACATGGAATATTGTAAATAATGAAGTGGGTAATAGAGCTAACAATCTAAATAAGAAGTATATAATTAAAATTAAAACAGAGCATGGAGTTGTAGAGGATCCTGTAAAAATAGCTGACGTTTTTAATAATTATTATGTATCTGTGGCGGAAAAAATACAGGGGAGCAGAAAAAAACGAAATTTTAAATATTGTAAGAATGAAACCACTACCTCGTAAAATTCAATGTATTTGAACTCAGTATCTGAAACTAAGGTGCTGCAGGTTATCAGATCACTTAAAAACAAGAAGTCGGAAGGGCATGATGGTTTTTCCAATTGGTTTGTGAAAATATGTGACACTTTTATTTGCTCGCCTCTAGCCTTCATCATAAATGAATCTTTCAACTCTGGTGTTTTTCCCACGATTTTAAAGATAGCTAAAGTTATTAAAGTAAAGGTTTAAAAGTAAAGATAGGGAAAATATAGAGAATTACAGACCAGTGTCAGTTGTATCCACATTCTCAAAAATATTGGAAACCAGAATTTTATCTTTCTTCAATAGATACAACTTGCTTAGTGTCAATCAGCATGGGTTTGTGAAAGAGAAATCTACAGAAACAGCAGTTTTCAGTTTTGTCAATAGAATTATCGATAATTTAGATAGGAAAAAACATTCAGTTGCCACTTTTATTGACCTGAGCAAAGCTTTGACAATGTTGAACTCACAATTCTTTTAGATAAATTGCATAGAATTGGTATTAGGGGGAATGCTTTAAATGTACTTAAATCTTATTTATTGAACAGAGCTCAGTATGTTGAACTCAACAGCAGCAATGGTAATTTCAAATCTAAGCTAAGAGAAGTCAAATTTGGTGTCCCTCAAGGGTTAGTCTTGGGTCCACTTCTTTTCAATGTATATATAAATGATATAAAAAGCAGTGCATTAGGAGCTAATCTAACTTTATATGCGGATGACACTACTATATTAAATGCTGGGTTTGACTGTAAGCGGCTGGAGGTAGATAATTTTGTATCAGTCAATAACATTTGTCAGTGGCTCAGCGCCATTAATCTTAATCTGAATGTGAGTAAAACTGTCAGAATGAGCTTTTCTAATAGTGTGTGTCATATTGGTCTTCTGCTAGATAATGAGTATATTTCAGAGGTTGAAGAATGTAAATTTCTAGGTATTAATCTGGATTCCAATCTCAACTGGCAATCTCATGTGGATAAAATTTGTTCTAGATTAAGTTCAATCATTTCCATTTTAAGAGCATTATCTCGCCTTTGCTCTTTCGATATACTTAAATGTGTATACTTTGCTCTATTTGAGTGCCATTTGAGATATGGAATTACGGTTTGGGGGAACTCATCTGATAGAAATGTTAAGAAGATATTAACTCAGCAAAAAAAGGCCATCCGGTGTATGTGTTAATTAACAAGATATCAGTCTTGCCGAGACTATTTTAAAACATACGGCATTCTCACTTTCCCATCCTTGTTCATCTACCAAACTATCCTTAGCATTATTAAAAATAATTCTTTGCCCACTAACAACAATATTCACAATCATAGAACTAGATCAGCCCTTAACTATCATCTACCCAGTGTGAATTTAGCCATAGCCAAGAAAAATCTATTTTACCAAGGTATAACCTTCTACAACAAACTACCTGATGAAATAAAAAGTATGAAAACAGACAGGAATAAATTTACAACAGAAATAAAGAAATTCCTTTTGAACCATAGCTTTTACTCTGTAAAGGAGTATTCTGAATACAACATTAACTCTTGTTATTGACAAAAATTAGCGTTTTTAGTGCATTTTTTCTAAAATTATTTTTATATGTTGACTTAAAGTTGTTGCTTTTGACAAAGTACCCACTGTAGAAAAATCTATTGATGAATCTACGATTCATGTATCATTTTGCTCATTATATTAGTGTTTGTGACAATGTATTTTTTAAGTACTGGACTGTAATTTTATTATTTTTTAAGGTGATGAATGTGATATGTTTTTTTTAATCAAATCTGACGTATGCTATAATTGTAATGTACAATTTCTTGCATTAAATTGAATTTAATTGAATACATATCATATGTTGAATTTGGCTCATAACTTGAAATTATGTTTTCAAGGGTACAGTACTATACCCATACCTTGAAAATTACTATTTTAAACACTTAAATGGCTTCTATTCGGAAGTTCATGAACTTGAAAATGTGATATTAGGTTTGAATTGCAGACAAACTTTTCGTCTTAAAATTCATTATAATTTTATCAACTAAATTTGTACTCAAGAATAAGAATAACTATTGTACGTGATGCTGAATTACAAAAATTTATCAAATTCTCTTATTTATAAAAAATTGTGACCGAAATAAGTTTTCCACGAGAAAATTGATGAAATCCTCTTTTCTTTATAATAGAATTATCTAGATTTTTATTCCGATAGCTCTACTCTATTATACTCATATTTCCCGAGTTAGAGTTTTCCTTAACTGTCAATTGTTTTTGAAAATTAAATTCGTGGATTTTGTATCAGTTTTACCTTTGTATTTTATGAAAAATGGAGGTGTAATCATATTAGAATTCAAAGAGCACGATGCTTTCTACAATTTGATGCCATTTTCATATTATTATATCGAGAGTTTTTTGAGTTAAGAGTCATTTTAACCAGTTAACTCCATTTTCTCCAACTCATTGATGCAGTCTGGTTATTGATACTAAGCAGGTAAGCATTGTTTGGCCTCAATTTTGAAAAAAATGACGTCGGTTTTTCCAACATAGCGGCCGCAGCACAGCTAGGATTGTTGGGGACTTTTAGTGTGTTTTTTAATACGTTGTTTATGTATGATGTTTTCCTGGACATAAGTTATAATCCGATTTTCAGATGTGTTCGAATTTTTTCTTTACTTTTTGATAATTTGACTGAACTATTTAGGGAGGAAATCGATCCGCTAGTAGAGTGAAAATACGGACAGTTTCAGTTTTTTCATGATAGTGATAATTTTGAAAGAAAATATTATTGTCAATTGGACCAGGCGATGAAAATCCCTTAACAAACTGAGATATCGTTTCATGTTTTATTTGTCTCTTTTATGGAGGCAAATACCTTTTTAGGTGATACCATAGATTAGGGAGTAAGTTGATGGATCTTCCATGGTGATACCCCTCCAAATATTCTATTAGTTGATATCCCCTCCCGAAAAAATTACAGGTTCACCCCTCAGTTGGACTACACCCATACTGACTACGGCTTCTATTAGTCAATCTAATCCTATCAATTTTATGATTCCTTAATAATTTCAGTAGATCAGAGCCAATTACGAAAAGTTTTTTGCAATAATAATTTTTTATAATTATAATTATGCATATTATTTCCATGAAGGAATTCACCTGATACAAATGTTCATCTATTGATTTGATTCAGATTAAAGCTTCCCCACTTTTAACAATAAAAATGGTTCAATTTTGCAATGTGGAATGTGTGTTTTCACACTCAAGTATTATAACAGTTTTCGTTTCTAGTTAACTAGTAATAAATGTATGTAAGGGTTGCAAAAACCTTTAAGTAATGCGTACAGTTCAACATTTCAACCCACGCTATTTATCGAAATAAATTTTATCTAATTCTAGAGCTAAGGTTAGTGAGAGGTCCGAACCCTCATTGTATTGGTTGAAGAAATTCGAACAAGGCTTACTTGAAACTTTACTTACTAATGCCTTGCTAGGCTATTTTGATCACCTACCTAATATTACCTGGTTATTGTACCCATACAGTGAACACTTCTTAAAGTGAAGGAAGGTTAAAGGCTACTTTCCCACAATTGTTTTGATGAAATAATCCCTCCAAAACCACACTTTTAACGATTCCAGACATATTTTTTACTCTTTAATAAAAAATTGTCTCACAAGGCCTGCTGAAATTCAAATTCTTTTGTAGAATACGTCTTGGAGACTCCAGTTAAACAGTATAAGACAGGTCAGATCAACAATTATACAATCTTATACACTAGCTAGCATAATTATACTATATCAATTAATTGAGGTGGGCTTAATTTTGATGTGAGAGGAACTCTTGTACACTATAAAACGCTTTATCAACTAAATATTTTCAAGACTCGTCTTTAAAAACTGCGGTAGCTTGTTGTAGAGTTGCCTACCAATATAACTAAGTTTTTGTTTAAATAAGCTACTATTGTGACTCACCAAGTGATAATCTCCTCGGAGGCGGGAAGGCGGGGATCTATAGATCCTAAATGCATAAATACAATGCATTTCTTATAATTTCCTCATGAATACATAACAATGGTACAATAAAAACTAGGGGGATTTCCCTCTAACTATTACATAATCCCTCCAAGCTTGGAGGTGAGCTTTCTATTTCCAAAATATTGATCTAAAAGACATGTACATAACATAATAATATCAGACCCCATCTACAGCTACAAAATGATTTCAATTTTTGATACAATACATCAGAAGACAATCAGTGACAAAAAATGGCAAATGGAAAACGATTTGACAAAATGACATAGGCCTAATTTGAAAAAAAATACCTGCAAAAATGAAATTAAGCGATCTCTTTGCGCGAACTGCTCGCAATAATTTGATTTGAGCTGCTGCTCAAGTTGCTTTTAATAGACTTGATGTTATTTTGCAAAGTAGAGGTACCTCTTCCATTAGCCTAACTATGTTTAGATATCATGGTATGATATGATTGCATTCAAATGAGATTGAATAAGCTGATTTCAAAATACTCAACAAATCATCCTTTCTATCATACTACCAACAACCTTTTTGTCATGCATTTCCCGTGAAAACATGATAAAAGTAGTAGATAATCAAAATGTTACTAAAGCAACAATCTCTTTGTGGCTTGCATTTATGCAATGAGGTCCATCATTCAAACCACATAATACTCTTCAAGAAATTTGTTTCGATAATAACTCAGCAACAGACATTCAAATTCATTAATATTTTGTTTTGCTTTTTATTGCAGTAATGGCAGCTGCTTTTCTGGGCCTGTGGCTAGCTGGCCTTGGAACTCGAATTCTTGTGCTCTCGTCTCCAGTACCAGCAATATCTGCACCAATTCCAGGACTGAATCAAGCAATCGACTCAACAGACTCTTTCAGGCAATATCCAGGTATCTTGATCTTTATTCTTGACTTTATTTTGTTGATTAATTTCATTTATCTGTAAAACTTACAGGAAATGAATGTTCCAATTTTCATTGTATTGCTCCTAATTATCCTGATGAAATCAACCTACTAAACTAGGCTATGTTCTAGAGTACCGTTAAATTAAACGTGAAACCGAATGAATGAACTGATATTGTATTGTAGATTATTTGCATTTTCATCTCTGAAGATAGGGGTGTCCATCCCCCCCAAGTCTCCTGACGCACCCCCCTAAATTTATCATCACCAACCATAAATTAGGCACCCAACCAGAAAAAATTCGAAAAATAAGCCCACCGAATTCTTTCTAAAACTAAAAGAAGATTTATATAGGTATTGAAAAATATGATAATATACAAAATGTATGTATATTTCTTGAGATTCTTTCAGGGCTTAATTTCTAAATTGAGAAATACCGGAGCTGTGACTTACCGGGTCCTCCACCGGAAAATGTTAGAAAATTACACTTGAATAGGTGCATTTTAAACGCATTTGAGCATAGTTAGTAATGCACATAATTATAATATTACATAATATACAAAATAACAAGCTAGTTCAGATCTGGTTTAAAATAAATGATTTTATTATTGATTTAGATAGTCGGAGCTCCACTCCGGTGTGCTCTGACTGAAATTAAGCCCTGGATTCTTTACACAGGTAAATTTTGTTGTAAAGGTAAAAAAGAAATAGCTTAATAACTTCCTGCACAAATCCTAAGCATAACTATTTTAGATAATTGATATTCAATAGTATAATAATAATTATAAATGTATTGACATTCTATCTGGTGACATCATGATATATATTTTTGAATGTCGTCACGTTAAATCAACTTTACCCCCCCCCCCCCAAACGGTGTTTAGAACCCCCCTTCCCCCCAGAATTTCAATGACGCAGTCTGCGTCATAGCCCCCCCCTGTGGGCACCCCTGCTGAAGACAAGAATAAAACAATTTCTTAAAACTCAAATGATAGAAGTTTAAGATTTTAAATTTCAGTACCGGTACTCACTGAACTAACTACTCTATCTATCAGGCTTTTCTTGTAAGTCCTGAACAGCATATGAATTCACATGAATAATTCTGCATGAATCACTCCTCTCTTCCCAAATTAGCGTAGCCTTAGAATTCCGAATGGTTTGAATTATAAATGACTTGGGCCTTGCAGCTTTTGTGTGATGAGAAAAATTTACTCCATGCCGACTCTTACAAGTTCACAACTTTATAGCATATCTTTAATGATCTTTAATGTTTCTGAAAATAGAATTTGATTGTCAAAATATTTTCCCAAGTAGCTTAATTACAAATTAACAGGCCCAGATTGATGCTATCAATTAACAAGTTATCAGTAGTTTCCGAATCCCACCAGAGTTTATCCCTCATTATGAATCAGAATGCATTTGCGATGAATTGTACATAAGATCTCATCACAGTTCAGTTCCACTGAACTTTAATATAAATTCTGTAAGCACCAATCTGTAATCTGTGTTACTGCTAATAAATGTCGACATACATCACCACTTGGCCCGATCACACCGATATTGCAGGTTCACATCAATTCTTTACAGCGCTGTGAACACGATTCTGCAATGCTCGCTTCACGCATTTCAGCTGGATTCTTGCCATAGAATGTGGATGTGAATAGGAGACATTCATATACTGTATGTCTCCTGATCACCTCGTTCCCTAATCTTCTAATCGTATCATATGGTATCAATGGAATCATGAAGGAACATGTTCTAAGCCGAGTGATTACTAACGTGGAAAATGGAAATAGAATTGTATTGCTGAACCAAACGATTAAAAGGATTATATGTTAGATATTTGATATTGTTACGGGTTCCATCACTAAAATAATGCTGGCAACACCTGATAGTAAAACTCTCATTTGCACAATTAAATCACAACACGCACTACTAATCAGTAACTATCAATAAAGAAACAAACAGTTCAATAACATTAAACTAATAATGAATATATTACTGTAACAAGATTATTGCTGTACAGAAATAATTACAGTAAAGCCCCGATTATCCGCAGAATTGCGTGGCAAGAGCACCGCAGATAGCAAAAAACGTGGATAACCCAAAAAAAGGCAAAAATGAGGTGAAAAATATATCTTAGTATAAAAAAAATGTTTTACTGTACAAAGAACGTATGTAAAACTTTAAAAGTATGTACAGTACAGCAGAAACATTTGCTCTCATCTAAATCACTAAAATAAAGAACAGTAAACAAAAAACAATGTACTGTTAAAAAATGTGTTCAGTTACGCCTTTCTAAAAAAATCAATCACTCATTTTTGCTTCTTGCTTTGAAAAATTAAAATTTAATTGAAATTTTTTTGTGGCACTCGCGGATCATCCGCTCGCGGATAATCGGGGCTCTACTGTACTATCTTTACTGTCAATAGGCCAATCAATAATTTAATAATAAATGTCTAATAAATGGTTGAATCACTTAATAATAAAGCACTTGCGAAGCACAATGTTTGCCACGGATTTCATCAATCACAATAAATTAATTATATCACAATGTATAACTTACTGCCAGGAACAAAGAATGTCTATTATCAAATATGTCTATTATTTGTCTTCTATAAATAATGTCTATTATCGGCGGGTTGCTTAGCGCAAATGGTTGGGGCGTTACAACTTCAGCTTGAATAGATGCTATTCTCTAAGGTGAACAGATTTTTGAAACCCGAAAACGGGACAACTGGACGTGTAGACCGTGGGGAGCTGTTTGAAAATTGAAAAACTTTATTTCTTCTCTATACAAAGATATTTTTGTAGTCTTTCTCACACACAGTTTTTTGTTACTTATATTAAAACAAGACCGAAGTTTTAAATGCCAGACGACTGAAGAATAATAAAAGTCCGCTCATAATAACGAGGGATTTTGGAGCTAAGGTTCAATTGTAAATGAAACTCAAGTGTAGCTGTTAGATCATTTAGAACAGTAATAATTATCAATAAATGAAAAAATTTTATTCATGAAGTAGAATATTAGTAACTAATATTGCCAAAACGGGACAAACGGGTGTCCCGAAAATAATGTGGGGACAACGGTACATGACTCAAAAACGGAACGTCTGGTCACCTTACTATTCTCACTTTATACTGGCATGCATAACATGCATAATGAGAATTGAATAAGAAAATCTCCTTTTTGGTTCAATCTAAACACAAAATGTTAAAATGGATTTAAATAAATCTTTTTTCTTATTTAATTTTCAATAATATTGTGTGAGTCCAAAGTTCAAATAGCAATTAGAATGAAAAAGTCAAGATTAATTTATTCAATAATGAATGCTTCCGAAAATACAATTATTTCATTTTAACAACAATCCAAAAACTTATTAGGTTGCTTTAAGTTAATGCCTATTCATTCTAAAATGGTGTTGTCTGCATCCAATGAATTTCAAAAGTTTAGAGGAAGCTGACATTTAGAAGAAAAATATTTTTTGAATTTTGTATCAGACAAAAATTAGCAATATCAAAATCAATTTTCGAAGTGTACTTCTATTACTGCGATGCGATGAAATTGTCGATAATAGTGTTACGGGTTCAAATAGCTTAAATAAGGCTGGCAACACTAAAGTTGACACTTGCACTTTATTTATACAAAATTAGTCTATTTACACAAATTAATTGTAAGTTCAATAAAGAAAAACAAATCAACAAATGACAATCTAATACTTATTTTCAGTAATTATTCACAAGATTTAATGAATAATTAATTACAGGCTGATCAATAACGAAAGAAATTAGAGTCCAATAAACTGTACAATAATGTAGAAAGAAATGATAAAAAGAGCCACTAATCACTTACAAAACACAGTCCAATTCGTTATTTGACAGTCCCAAATAATATCACTTAACACAACGTCTTTAAACTATTAGTAAGTTGCATACAGGTAAACACTTGTCTCTGCACTTGACACTGTCTAAAGACTGAATAAAGCACTGCTTGCTCGACTGGCACTGGATTGTTTCTCTCATGTGATCTGTAATACAATCTGTCACACAGGTTTGTAAACATAACTGTCACACAAGCTTTTGTAAAACTGACTGTCTGGTTCATGTGGACTCCTTTATATAGCTGTTGTAGTTGTATAATTCCAAGAATTGAAATCACTAGATGCATTGTGAAGGCCACGGAATGCTTGGAATATAGACCTCGATTGTTCAGGAAGAATGTAGAAATCTCGAGAAATCAATTGAGTGAGAGAGTTGCAGACTTGAATAATAAGACTGACAAAGACATGTGAAAAGAGAACGCAAGAGAGCAAGAGAACGCATATTGCGTTTCAAGTCACGTACGATCATGAATGGAATGATCTATGTAGAATAACGTAGTTCTATGTGCGTAAATAACTGCTTTGTATTACAACACTTTATTTACACAATTAATCACAACACTCACTGTTCAGTGATGTCTTACAGAAAAATAAGCAATTGAAAACAGATAACATGATATTGTTCAACTGATAAAGAGATTTCAACAAACTGTACAAAAATCAATCACTAAATGTCAAAAGGCCGATCTAATATTAAATAATCACTATACAAGAAACTGTCCAATAATATTCAAAAAGAAACGTGGAAAAAGACCACTTAACTTACGTAGCACTAGTCCGTAATACAATAAAAACTATTTAGTAGCTCACTGGTATGAATTAAACAGGAAAAAGAATTATCACAGAGAAAGAATTACTACGATATAGAACTGACACAACTTGTTTATCACGACGATTTCGAACAAGACTGAACTAATACGTTAAAGTAATAACTTTAAGTGTTGCCAGCATTATTTTAGACATAGAACCCGTAACAGTATGATTCTATAATATTGTTCTTTTGTGGTGTTTTATCAAACTAGTTGGGTGATGTAGTCTTCCTCCTCGAATGTCTCACCAGGCTTGCTTCCAAACTGAAGATCACAGGGTAGCCGTAGATCTCTACCAAAGATGATGCAAGCAGGTGTTTCCCTTTTTGATTCATTAATGGAGCTACGATATGCCATCAAAAAGAAATGAAGATGTTGATCCCAATCATGCTGATTGTCTGAAACCACTTTCCTCAGATATTGCTGCATGGTCCTGTTCATTCTCTCTACCATGCCATCTGACTGTGGGTGCAATGGAGTGGTCCGTGTCTTCCTGATGCCCATCAACTCACACACTCTGCTGAACACTTCTGACTCAAAGTTTCTCCCTTGATCTGAGTGCAGCTCTAATGGCACACCAAAACGACTGAAGAACTGCTTTATCAACACATCAGCCACTGTGATTGCTTCCTGGTTAGGTAAGGCATATGCTTCAACCCATTTACTGAAATAATCCATGGCTACTAGGATGTATTTGTTTCCATCATTGGTTGTGGGAAATGGTCCAGCAATATCAATAGCCACATGTTCAAATGGTGCCCCAACATTATAGGTCTTCATTGGTGCTCTTTTCTTCCTTTGTGGACCATTGGCCCCTGCACAAGTTGTACATTTCTTACACCAATCTCTGATGTCCTCCTTCAAGTTAGGCCAGTAGAATCTCTCTCTGACTTTTTCTTATGTTTTGTGAAGTCCAAGATGACCACCAGAACTTCCATCATGCAAACTCCTCAGTACTTCAGGTATGTGGTTGTTTGGGACAATCACTTGTTGCCTTTTCTGGTCCCCTGCTGCATTTTCAATCACCCTCTTAAGGACACCATCATTTTCAATAATAGAGTCCCATTGTGCCCAATAGGTCTTGACACTTTGAGATAGAGGTGCTATTTCCTGCCAAGTTGGTCTTCCATGTCTTGAATGTTTCCAATCCCAAAGGTGCTTCAAGTCAGGATCTCTTCTCTGGTCTTCCTGCAGCTTGTTGCTCTCCCAAAGATCAGCAATCACTGTAGTTCTTGTCAAGATGCCTTCCTTGTGGTCATGGTGGGAACAGTGCTTACAATCTTCTCCACAGGGTCTCCTTGAAAGAGCATCTGCATTTCCATGACTGATCCCTGCTTGATGAACTGATTCAAAATCATAATCCTGGAGTCGTTCAATCCAGCATGCCACTTGTCCTTCAGGAGTTTTGAACCGGAGTAGCCACTTCAGTGCTGCATGTTCTGTCCTCAGGAGAAAATGTCTTCCATAAAGATATTTGTGGACGTGTCCAACAGCCTTAACCACTGCTAGAAGCTCCCGGCGGGTGACACAGTAGTTGTGCTCAGGTTTTGATAGGACTTTGCTGAAATATCCAATAACCTTTTCCACTCCTTCCTGCTCCTGAGAAAGTACTCCTCCGATGGCCACATTACTAGCATCTGTATCCAGGATGAATTTCCCTTCTGCCTTAGGGTAACCAAGGATGGGGGCATCAACCAGTGCTTGCCTCAGCTCATCAAATGCATGTTGACAGTTCTCATCCCAAACAAAGCTGCTCTTGACCTCAGTCAACTTTGTCAGAGGTTTAGCTATGTTGGAGAAACCCTTCACAAACCGCCTATAATAAGTGCATAGACAAAGAAAGCTTCTCACCTCATGCTCATCATGTGGAACTGGCCACTTGGTTACAGCCTCTATTTTCTCTGGATCTGGGGCAACTCCAGCATCAGACACAACATGTCCCAGATAGTTGACTTGTTTTCTAAACAGGTTGCACTTCCTTGGATTCAGTCTCAGATTTGCCTGCCTCAGCCTCTGGAATACTTGTTCCAGGTTGTGTAGATGATGACTGAAGGACTTTCCCAAAACAATTATGTCATCCAGGTAAACTAAACAGGTCTCCCAAGACAATCCTCTCAACACACTCTCCATTAGCCTCTCAAATGTAGCTGGAGCATTACACAGCCCAAATGGAATTACTTTGAACTGCCAAAGACCTTCCCCTATTGAGAGAAAGCAGTCTTTTCTTTATCCCCTGGCTTCATGCCCACTTGCCAATACCCACTCTTGATGTCTAGTGTTGAGAATAGTTTACATCCCTCAAGGCTGTCTAATGTGTCATCAATCCTTGGCAGAGGATAACTGTCCTTCTTGGTGACATTATTCAGCAATTGATAGTCTATGCAGAATCTCAACGATCCATCTTTCTTCTTCACCAGCACCACTGGAGAAACCCAAGGACTGTTTGAAGGTTCTATGACATCATCTTCTTCCATTTCCTTGATGACTTTCCTGGCTTCCTCCCTCTTTGCTAATGGCAATCTCCTTGGATTTTGACATATGGGCCTAGCATCACCAGTATCTATTGCATGCTGTACAATATTTGTTCTTCCTTTTGGACCTGCCCCAATTTCGAAGACATCCTGGTATCTGGTGATGAAGTCTTTCACTTTGGTGGCCTGTTCAGCTGTAAGGTTCTTGCAGGTGGTAGAAGTGAATTCCTGAAGTTCCTTTGGAAGTCCTTGGTTCACTTGCTGAGACTTCTGGATCTGTCTCACCACTGATGAGGCTGTTGAACAGTGTCCAAGCATGCTTCCTCCTTTTAGAGTGATCTTGTAGTCATTAACATTCATGATGCATACTGGGAACTTGTTGCTGGTCCAAAATAAAGTTCTTGCCACTAAGACTCCTTGATGTGAGTTGTCCTCTTGTCCTGCTGGTTCCAATAGTGCACTCTGCCCTTCCTTCATCCTGTATTCTCCCATAGGCCACAACCTGGCTTCTTGCTGGTAGGGTGATGTCAGTGAATAACAATACTCTGCTACTGCTTGGCTTCCCTGGGTGAAGTATGACCTCTTCTTCTCCAACTACAACAGTTTTCTTATTCAAGTCCAACTTGAGACCAAACTTGTTGAAGAAATTCATCCCAAGTATAACATCTTCTTGTATATCTGCCACTAACACTTGATGCTTGAAGTTACTGCCACCAATAAGGAGGGTAGCAGCTGTCTCACCAAAAACTGTAGCCAAATCCCCTGTAGCTGTACAGAGTGTCCACCTTGTTGACTTAATTTTCTTCTCATCGCAGACTGCGCTCCTATTCAGGATGGTCATGGTAGCTCCTGTGTCAATAAGTAGTGTTCTTGCTTGTCCATCCACAATGCCATCTATATACAAACTACTTCTGCTGCCAGCAAGAGATGCCACCTCTGCTTTTCTTACTGGGTCCTTCTGCTTGTGGGTTGACAGCTGCCCCTCCCTATCAACCCTCTTTAGTTTACCTGCTCCTTCTTCTCATTTGGTTTGGTGGTACACTTGCTTCTAACATGTCCAAGTTTTCCACATGCCCAGCATCGAACCTCCTTCTTCCTGGATTTCAACTTTTCCAGAACCTGTTCAACTATCTTCTGGATTGTGCTTGCATCCATCACTTCAGCCTCCATAGCCCGTACCTTGGAATGGCCTGGTACTGACTGCCAAACTGCTTCAAACTCCAATGCCTGGGCCAAAGCTTCATTTAATGTCTTGGGTCTAGCCAGTTTGATGGACTGTTTGGTCTCTGGTATTCTCAATCCATTCAAAAATTTCTCTACTGCAAGACTTTCATATGTTTTGTCATCAGCAGATGGATATGCAGTCCTAACAAGTCGAGCAATGTCAGCCTCAAATTCTTGTAGGGATTCATTGGGCCTCTGCACCCTATTATTAAGCTGAGATCGGTACAACTGTTTCAGGTGTTTGTTGCCAAATCGCATCTCCAGTCATCTCCACAGCTCACTGAAGCTCCACTTCTCAGCTGATGGTATTGAGTGAACAATCGCCAATGCTTCACCTCGGAGATTCATCCTCAGGACGTAGGCCTTTGTTGCTGGTGACCACCCCTGGAACTGAGCTGCTGACTCAAACAGTGTTTGGTAGTCTTCTAGAGGTGTTTTACCATCGTAGGTAGGCAGTCCAGTGTGCTGAGGTATAACTACTGGCTGTTTCTGTAGATCTTCCTTGTTTGCTACCATCATTGACTTGCCTGGAATAACTATTTCAGGAAAACTTGAAGATTTACTTACTTCTTGGTCACTTCTTGAAGTTCCAGTACCACACTCCAGCTGCTTTAGACGATTTTCTATGGTTTTTAAATCTTCCTGCAGTCGACCTTCCATGGTTTTGAAGTCTTCCTTCACATTGTTGACTTCTAGATTCACAGAGTCAGCAAGATTTTTAACCTTCTCATCCATGGCTTCTTGTAACTCGTTTTTCATGGATGTCATATTTTGCTGAGTATCCTGTAGTTTGCCCTCCATGGATGTGAAATTTTGTTCCATAGATGAAATATTCTCTTGTATATCCTGAATATTTCCTTGCAGCTCGTCCTTCATTGATGTGAATGATGAAATCAGTTTCGTATCTGAAGTCTCGAAGAGGTAGGTAGCTGGGTCTTCTCCTTCTGCCAATAATAATGCATCACGAAGACGGTCTTGTAAAGTAGACTTCTTTCCAGATGTTTCTAGATCACGGTCCTCTAATTCACGTTTGAGATCGGCCACTTTTAAATGGCACAATGTAATTTTGCCAGCCATTTTTAATAAAACACAAAAAATCCCCGACTTCTGACACCAATTGTTACGGGTTCTATGTCTAAAATAGATACATACATACATAGTTATTGTATGTATGTATATAGTACCATAGCCGATTCGACTGAAGGTGACTTAAAGTTATTACTCGCACTTTATTTACACAATTAATCACAACACTCACTGTTCAGTAATGTCTTACAGAAAAATAAGCAATTAAAAACAGGTAACACGATATTGTTCAACTGATAAAGAGATTTCAACAAACTGTACAAAAATCAATCACTAAATGTCAAAAGGCCGATCTAATATTAAATAATC
Source organism: Conomelus anceps (assembly GCA_948455865.1). Taxonomy (NCBI): domain Eukaryota; kingdom Metazoa; phylum Arthropoda; class Insecta; order Hemiptera; family Delphacidae; genus Conomelus; species Conomelus anceps. The sequence goes on along the minus strand of OX418218.1, from coordinate 51,319,866 downwards.
ACTGTACAAGAAACTGTCCAATAATATTCAAAAAGAAACGTGGAAAAAGACCACTTAACTTATGTAGCACTAGTCCATAATACAATAAAAACTATTTAGTAGCTCACTGGTATGAATTAAACAGGAAAAAGAATAATTATCACAGAGAAAGAATTACTACGATATAGAACTGACACAACTTGTTTATCACGACGATTTCGAACAAGACTGAACTAATACGTTAAAGTAATAACTTTAAGTGTTGCCAGCATTATTTTAGACATAGAACCCGTAACAGTATGATTCTATAATATTGTTCTTTTGTGGTGTTTTATCAAACTTTGTGTTCTATAGCTGTTTAAAATATTAATTTCATGGTCGGCCAGCGCTCAAACTTAGCTTTCCTGCATCTGTCATATCAATCAAATCATATTTATTCAGTTAGTTGCACATAATATAAGCAAGTCTTCTCTCAGCTAGGCATTTTAACAGTTTATGGACAATACATATTTGAACAGGAAAGTATTCACATCCCTATAATACTCGATCAGGAATAATTTTGCAAAGACATGATTTTTTTGAAGTAAAACAACATATTATATGGGAGAGAAATATTTCAAAATGCTACCCAGAAACTTGAAGTTATTAAAAGAGATAAGAAATTTCAGAGTGAATCTGAAGGAATATCTGGTAAGCTTGTCATTGTACTCCTTTCAGGAATTTGTTCAGGGATAATTTGAAGCTGCTGTTGATTCTTGATTAATTGTATTGTATTTGCTAAAGTATTTTTCAATTTATGTGACACTATTCAATGTATTTGTACATTTGTTGAATAAAGATGATTTAATCAATCAATCAAAAAAGGCTTAGCAACATTGAATCGTCAATAATAAATAAAAAGTATTATGAAGAGGAGAGGTCAAACAACACTGACAGCCCCTAGAAACACCTTATGGATAAATTATACTTTATGTTGAGAATTTAATCAAATAATAAATAAAAAACAAAAAAACTAGTTACTTTCCCATAAAACTTCCACACGTTCATCCATTCATTCACACATACTGTTCTCTCTCACGAAATAAGGCCTGCAGGATGTTTGGGCTCCCAGGTTGAACATTATTCTCAGAGCCCTTTTTTGCCTCTTGAATACCACACCAAGGTGAGTGTCATAGCCACCCCAGAATATCAAACTGTAACGGATGACAAACATGAAATAGCCATGATAGATTGCATGCAGGGATTTGTACCCTACAGCTCCCCTAACACACCTCAGTGAGAACAGAATAGCAGATACTCTGCATAAGAGATGCTGCACCTGATCCCCCCATCTCAAGTTGCCATGGTTTTAGTTACTCAACATATTGTCAACTGTAAGTAGCGAAATGTATTGTTTTTTGTGAATTCGTATATTTTTTGGTGTCAATAAATTTGATCTGATTTGAAATGATTTCTATACAAGTGTTTGTTTCAAATCTGTACTTTCTTTGTTACCAGACTTGGACGACGTGGCTCTGGACAGACTGGCCGCTCACCTTACCGAAATACTAGAGGATGAAAACGCTGATGCTCCCCTGGTGTACATAGAGGGACCAGGACCATTGGACGATGTAGCCGCAGGACCCGAAGTCTGGAAAAGATCGCGCTACTACAGACGCTATCCTTGGAAGAGACAGAACCGGGGCTACGATCCTGAGGGCTATCTGTGCAATCCGAGCCGGGAAGATGTGTTCCAGCTGTTGGTGGCCTTGCATGAGGCTAGAGAAGGAAATTTGTCACGTACTGTCAGCTTCTGTAACCGCAGGAGGCCGGCCAGGGCTATATTCACCAACATTCGTTTCCTCGGGCGTCGCAAATGAATAACGCAGATCAACCAACGACGAAGCCCTACACAATCCGACGATGACGACGACTGAACTGCAACCGACGCTCCGACGAACCCACTCTGTCTTCCGCACCGAGGGATCGAGGCGCCGCTCCTAGTGGCCTATTATTCTGTCTGATCAATGCATTTACCACCTGAACAGTCATTCACTTATTATTTGAATTGTCTCTAATTCCCTAAACCATGGTTGCAATAAAATTAATGTATTTCTGAGAAGTGAGAATATCTTTGAACAATCTAATTATCAATACCATTGCCCACGGTTGCAATAAAATTGAGCATTGCTCTTTATTTATCTGATAAGTGAGAATAGTTTTGCATCTCCCTAAAATAATAATTATTATATCTACTCCTGGCACATGTAATATTAAACTTTCAATGTACAGAAATTGTCCGAAAAATATTTATTCACAATTTCAGAAAAGTCACACTGTATTGAATTACTTGTATTACTTGTAGTGTGAATACTTTTTAATCTAATTTATAACTTTCAAAGTATCTACTAGCCTACTAGAAAATGGAACAAAGGCAGTAGAAATCTTCAAATGGTGTTAAATATTAATTTTTGTCAATGCAATAAAAAAAGTTAAATCTAAATTAAAGTTTATCCTTAAAAATCTATCCCACGTGAAACCTCCAGCTACTTCAAATTTAATTATCAATCTAATATTAAAACTGACACTGTAATTCACTTTTAATTAATGTTTTACTCACATATATTGGAGATGCTCGAGGAATGCATTTCACTTCTGAAAAGAAGCTTCTTCAGCCTGCCACCAGGACTCATGCTTTGTTGGTGCTAGGATGAGCAGCCATTATGTAGTTAAAAATTGCGTTTGATTTGAATTGTGTTTGGTCATTGAGTAAGTTGGTTCTATCTTGTTTACGGTGTATGAATATTTCATATTGCTCCAGTGTATTTAGTTTGTAGCTTTTTTGGAATGTGTGTAGAATTTCCAAGTCAGTTTGGATTGTATTGTGTGAGTATCCAGTGTTGATTAAGTGATCTGCAAATGTTGAGTCAGTGTTGGAATGACCCCTGGTGGCAGGCTGACGAAGCTTCTTTTCAGAAGTGAAATGCATTCCTCAAACATCTCCATAATATGTGATTAAAGCATTATTTAAAAGTGAAATACAGTGTCAGTTTTAATATTAGATTGTTCATTAAGTATTTCGTCATTGAAAACATCACAAATTAATTAGTAAGACTTATTATTAAGATTTGGATTGATGTGCAATTTGAATTGGTTGGAAGTATTGCATGGGAGAGACTTGAGTATAGTAGACCATAACTTTACATTTGAAAAAAAGATAGATTTTATGAGTAACCTGATAGAAACATCATTAGTATCTCATAGTAAAGTATCTCATAATAACATAATTTGATAAGAAACGTTATCAACAAAGCCAAAATGCTTGCACTTATATCTTTTTGGGAGAGCATTATCAAAGATAAGTTTGATAGCATTTAAAGATCACTATTGCGATTGCCAAGGACAGAATTGATCGGAGTTATTTTAGTGATGTGCAATACTACTAGCCTACTGTAATTCTATATAACTGTTGTCAATTCTTGTGTATTAGCAGCAAATTCCAAAAATAAAAGAAAAAATATCAATAAATGTGCTTGGAAGATTACTCTAATGCTTGGAAGATTATTTGGGAAAGACTTGACTGTCTGAGAAACCTTTTCAAATTCAATGAGCATTGTTATATTGGATGATTATTTCTTGTACTGAATTTTAACAACATTTTGATATTGCTGTTCTTCCCGTTGCCAATATTGTGAAATTTTGTAAAACATCATAAATTCAACCGCGGAACTCAACTGAAAGAGGTGAATTTATAGAATGAATACATCGAATCATTATCAAGAATATTCAGCTTAATCACAAATCATGATTTAAATAGCATTCATCCCAAAATATATATTCAATATTAACGTGCATAAAATGAGCTTGTCAGTTCAGTTCCGATTTAAAATCAAAAACCTCCATTCTCATCACTCCAATTCAGAGCACATTTCTTTCAAGCCGCTGTTTACCTTCGATTGCTGATAATATTTAATATTAGTCTCTTCATGCATTAATGATTTTCTACCCAAAATATGCTGTAAGTGTTAAAATTATTTCCAAGATATAATCGAATGGAAAAATATAATTACCTAACACTATTATTTTAGAATTTAGACTTTTCAATGTGATGTTGATGTACAAAAGTGAATAAATATATGGTGACAATTTTTTATTGATTTAAATGAACAATGGTTAATCTTGGTAAGTAGTCTAACATTTATTTACTGACCTTTTCCATCCGAATATCAATATTCACGCAAGCATGCAAGCTAGTGAATAAACATATTCATATTGTTATGGGTTCTATCTCTAAAATAATGCTGGCTACACTTTAAATTAGCATGCACTTTATTAACACAAATTACTGACAACTAGCAGTAACTAGTAATGTCATACAAAAGAAATCAATCAGGAACAGATAAATCAATAATGTTCAGCTAATACATAGCACAGTCTGTATTGGCGCTCACTGTCAATCTGGTTTGTATGAGTGGAAACTGTCACTGTCAATTTGCCACTTATCGCATTAACGATCGAATCACAACACACTGACTTTTACAAAAGTTTCTGCTATTTATACATTTTTTCATAATCTAGAAAGAATGAGAAGGTTCTCGATTTCTCTATAAAGTTCTAAGTAAACATTCTAAAATAAACAGATAGATATTCTCCATTCATCCAGGCTATTTTAGTTGCCAAAATAAGAACATTCTAAAGGTGTCCCAATAAACTGCAAGGCAAGGGAAGTATGGGGAGAAAGTAAACAATTAGCTTTGCCCAGAAGACTTATTGACACAGGCAGATAATCGCTTCTTTCTTCCTCCTAGCAAAATTATCAAAGCTTAAAAGTATTGAAAAATTTCATGCTGACAGAACGTTACAAATCAATATAAGGATCATTTCTACATTTTTATTTTTCACATGAATTTATATTTTAATTTCATTTAATTTTTCTACTTTTTATTTACTTCTGACAGATGTCATATGAATTCCACAAAAATAGTTTACTACAATATCAATCACAACGTCATCAATCTTCAATTAATAAGGAGCTGGTTGGGATTGGTAATGATTATATGTAGTAGACTACCATATAGCATTTCTTGAATCAACATTCGGTTTCATCCTGGAACTGACTGATGCTCTTCTGTGTTTGAAAAGCCCATTTTTGTCTGATCAGAAAGAAATGGCAAAAATTCTACTAGTAATAACATTAGACATTATTCATTTTCACTTCAGCATTAAAAATGCATTTCTAATTGAGAAAGAGCTTTATCAGATTGTTTTAAATGTTGCAACATAATAGTTATTCAAGTATTAAGAGCGTGAAGTGCGACTTTATCGCTCGAGTCAATACAGTTACTGCACAATGCGTAGTGGATATCGCTCTTGCGAGAGCGATAAAGAAGCTTCACGCGCGAATTACATGCAATATTTTTCCTACAACTGCAGTTCTAGATTCCAAAACAATAAAAACTTTTAGTTTGTAACATCACAGACCGTGCGCAGATTTGGTTAGCGTGCGCCATTGTTGAGGTTATGTGAATTCCACGGATTCCTTGATCCACCAATGAGAAGGCGAGCGGTAAAGCACTTATTTCGTTCGTCAGCTGACTTTACCGCTCGCTGAGCGGTAATGAGGTATTTTACAATCAGTTTTCAGTACATAAAGAACTACTTTACGAGCAGTTGTAGGAAATAGTTATTTATGTATTAAGAGCGTGAAGCGCGACTTTATCGCTCGAGCCAAAACATTTACTTTTGTGAGAGCGATAAAGAAGCTTCACGCGCGAATTGCATACAATATTTTTCCTAAAACTGCAGTTCCGGATTCCAACACAATAAAAGCTTGTAGTTTGTAACATCACAGACCATGCGCGGATTTGGTTAGCATTCGCCATTGTTGAGGTTATGTGAATTCCACGGATTCCTTGATCCACCAATGAGAAGGCATCAAAATCAAAACAGAAGCATAAAGAAAACAGCTGGCAAGTGTAAAGTACTTTACCGCTTGCTGAGCAGTAAAGAGGTATTTTACAATTAGTTTTCAGTATGTAAAGAACTACTTTACGAGCAGTTGTAGGAAAAATTAATTATCACTAGCCCAATGAAAGTTAAACAATATTAATCTGTACGGTAATGATTAATTAGACTTGAAGTTGTCATAACCACATTTATTGAAAACTGAGAGAGACTAGTTTCGGTTGTTACACTATTATCAATCTCAAAAAGAAACTAAATTACAGAGTAACACAATATAGCCTATATTTAACACAGAATGCTACTATTGGCTGAGGGAGAAAGTGCCTCTGACTTTCATAGAAGGTCTGTAATTGGCTGAAGGCCATAACTAGTCACGCCCACTGGTTGAAGAAGCAACAAGCAAAAATAAGTGTCAAAATCAAGAACAGAAAACCGTGAACACATAGAAAGCAACAAACAAGAACAATACACAAAATTAGTAGGCTGGAATTGAAAAACTTTTAAAATTAAAAAATGAAGCTAAATGAAATGCAGTCAAGGTAACAAGGTTGACTGAGAAAAACATGAAAGTACCGTTATTTAAATGTAGGCCAGAATTATGATGAAACCAAGTTAGTTGTATTGAATTGGTTGAAATAAATTTTATCGTTTAAAGAACCATAAGAATAAAAAGATTGATAAGAATCGTATTTTACCAACATAGTTATCTCCAAAGCTTCTAAAATGTTCAATTTATTGATGTCTGCCTTTGCCAATCAAATGCAGAAATTCAACATTTTCTTCAGCTTTGAACCTGTGTTCATTATAGTAATTCTCTACAAAATTTGAGTCTCCTTTTTGGGGTTTCTAATCTGCAATATGTTCATTTATTCTACCGGTCTGACCCACATAGCAGGCATTACAATCGCCGCAATTCAATCAATAAAGTCCACTTTTATCCAAGATATATATTTTATCTTTACTACACCCGAATAAACTCTTTAAAATAGTGTTTGTTTGAAAATCTACATCAAAACCGATCTCCATTCTTTTCCTAATTTATCAGATACTGAGCCAAAATACGGTACCTACCGTTATCCATATGACTTATCTCCGGTATCACTGATGGCTAGTCTTCTACTTATTTTATTTAAAATTATGTCAACAATGATCTCTCCTCGTATCCATTATTTGTAATAGCTATCTGTTAAATAGTACTAATCTATTTTTCAAAGTGATGTTTGCTCACGGGTATAGTCTTAAAGCTCTATAAATCATAGTATTGAAAGCTGCAAGTTTGTGGGATATAGGGTGACATGAGTGATGAGATGTATAATTATATTGGTATGAGTTGCTTTTCTAAAAATAGTGAAATTGTGGGCTCCTGTGCTATGATCTATTCTTAAATCTAGGAAGTTTACTATTCTCTTCTAACTCTATATGGTGAATTTAATCTTATGGTGTAACTGTAAACTATTCAAATAGCTGAGAATATTATCTAATTGCCTATTGCTACCCTACCACAAGCAAATAATGTCATTCAGTTTTCTCTAATACAACCGCGGTGCCTCCTTTTGTCAGCTTTTAATATCATCAATCGTTGTCATTTTCTTATTTCTTCTTAATTATTTGCTTCACGATGTTTTCGTGGATATTTGGTAAATGTGGTTGAGACAACTTCAAGTCTAATTATTCATTGTGGATATCTTCCAAAATATCACCTTCGTCACTACAAAGAAAGATATCAATCTGAATCAACTGTCCTGCAAGGATTTCTTGGCAAGTCTCAAGACTGAGACTATTGTCTCAAGACAATATTTCAAGAAAGAAGTTCAGTACGGTACTCGGTACAGTGGACTACTAATGAATGCACTGTTTGACAAGCGGCGCCGGCCGTATTTCTCTCTTCGGTTCTTCAGTAGGTGAAGCGAAGCGAATATTAGGAAATTGCAAATGCAGTACTCTCTGAGGGTTTGAAGTTTGAAAAACATCACATTTCTAGTGCATGCTAATGTTGAATGAAACTAGGTTTTAAATGGCTAGAATGAAAAACAAATTTTTCACTCAAACAATTCAAAGTTATCTGAATCTGACATGATCCTGTGAACTTAGTTCATGAGTGGTTTTCTTACAAATGGCAGGGACGGATTTCCCACTAGGCACACTAGGCCAGTGCCTAGGGGCGGCACGCCTCAGGGGCGGCTCAGCCTGACGGGTGCCACCGCCGTGCTGGCTGGTTCGAACTGTCGGCTGGAGGTGGACACGGTGGTGACTGAAAACGACTGTTAAAGGGCGCTCGCTTTACAATCCTGCTCGTAAACCAAAAACAATTAAGGGGAGTCCTATACCGCGCATGTTAAATTATCAATTTTTCGGTACCAATAACTCAAAAACTAATAGAGGCAGGACTCTGAAACGTTGCATGCTTCTTCATCTATGCAAAACCAAGCTACTGAACTAGAGACATGACCTCATATTTCAAATATTATTTATTTTTTAACCCTGGCCAATTTTTTCTCCCAAAATATCCACTATTTTTTTTCTTGGGCAAATGTTATCCTATCTTCTTTATTCTATTTCAGTAGTCAGATATCAAACATATGTACAAGTTGTGAAAATGACAGCTCCATATCTCACTTGGTTTCCAAAATAAGTGTACCTAAGTACAAAAAAATGTTTGTTTTTTTGGGAAATGAGAAAAAACAAAAAAGTAAGTATACATTACTTCAAAAAGACTTATCTTCACAATAATCAGAAGTTCAAAACTCAGTATTAATCGTCCAAAGTTTACTCTGCCCCGAATACGTGGCACAAATCCGAGGAATTGGCCAAAGCTGTAATGTTTGTGTTAATTTGAAACTCCATTGATTTAGCCAAATGTAGAGGGCAGTCGTACGATAAAGCAATATGACAGGTGTGTACAGCGGCTTGCAAGCTAGAATAAAGGATGAAAATCCTAAAGCATTGTTTGTACCTTGCTCAGCTCATTCGTTGAATCTTGTGGGTTCGTGCGCTGCAAGATGCTGTCTGGAAGCATGTACCTTCTTTAACCTAATTAAGAATATTTACATTTTCTCGTTGCATCTACTAAAAGATGGGAATCCCTACTTTAATTCAGTCAAGATAAAAGTAAAACACTCAAAGATTTGTCAGAAACAAGGTGGAGTGCTCGTGGAAGACCTACAAATAGTGTGATTCTGAGTTTAGAGACATATGAAGAGGACACTAATGAGCACTTAGGAATGAAGCAATGGGACTTCTGAAATGCTTCAATAGATTGGGAATAATGATTATGAAGGAACTTTGGACCGATTTTAACAAGCTAGTCAAACTTTGCAAAAAGTAAACTCATCCCTAGAGAGAGTAGTTAGATTGTATGACTCTTTAGTAATTTTTGTTGACTCTCTTAGGTGCATTTTTCATGTGTATGAAAAAAGGGTCAAGAAACGGTGTGATATAGAACATGAGACTTGTTACAAAATTCAGAAAAACAGGAAAATCCAGGCATACGAAAACAATGAAAACGAAGTCATCCTTACAGGCCATGACAAATTTAGAGTAGAAACATATTACAGTATGTTGTTCTTGACAAACTCAAGTTAGCTTTACTGAAGCGCAAAAACACTTATGACGTTCTTAGTCAAGATCTCATATAGATAAGTTCTCAGTTTTTAACAATCTATCGTCGTCTTCAGCTGAAACTATTATGGATCGTGCTGAAAACTTGAATATTTTTATGAAATTGATCTTGAAAAATAATTTTTAAATGATGCACACTTCTCTGGCATTCTAAAGAGTGGCGTTGTTAAGGACAGCACCTTATCGATAATAAAGCTCATAAGAGAACAAAATCTCCAATTGACATTAATTTCCCAACAATTGCTCTTCGTATGCATTTGTGCATAGCTGTTTCAAACTGCTCAGCAGAACGTTCATTTTCTGTCCTGAAAAGAATAAAATCTTGCCAGAATGAATGAAGATAACTAAACTCGTTGGCTCTTCTACACATCGAGGCTAAACTTTTGAACGGTGATCAAATAAAAGTTAAATACTAAATAGAGGAGGAGTTTGCAATGGTTGAAATTAGAAGGAAACCAATGTAAGGAAACGAAATAAAGATTTCCTAAAGTAGAAAACATTGATGTGTTAGTTTATTTAAAAAAAAATTATTTTTATTCAAGTACCTATTTCAATAATAATGTATTTTTTAGTTCGCAAAAGTATAAACCTTTTTATAGGTAATTAAAATCCAAAAATAATAGCTAAATTTTTTATGGACTCGTTTGATTTAGTTTTTTATTTAAATAATGACCTTGGCAGAAATGTGGCATGTTTCAAGCGGGCGGCAGTCAGAATAGTGCCTAGGGGCGAAAAATGTATAAATCCGTCCCTGACAAATGGTTAGTATAGAGTTGGACAGGTTGCTGTTAAGTTCAGAAAAGAACGGAGATGGAAGAGCTTTCTTGAAATACAATAAACTAAGGTTGGATGCGCATATGCAATTTGGGAAGTGCAACTGTTGAGGCCCGGTTTCAAATTCTACACAGCGGGGTCCAAAAAATATAGGCTACAGTTGGCTACACCAGGGCATCATCGCCCTGAGCTTGTTGACAGTGAATATCTTTATTTTTTAAACGTGATTTTACATAATCTTTCATAGGCTATCATTGACTAAAAGTTGGCTATTTGTTGGCTAAAATTTTAACTTCAACACTAATCAGAATTCATAACTGTAAGTCATTTAGTTTCGAGTACTTTTACTGTCAACAAGTGTGTACCTGGGTAATTTTTGGATCCTCTTTATACAGCTCATAAAGTACAGTAGTTTATACAGTATACTCATCATCTGTGTACTGTTTCAATGCAGGCTACGTTACTTCAACAGTGTTGCATAAAAAAACCATGTGTTTGCATGTGTACACCTAGCCTGATGAATGGGGTTCGAATGTAAAATGAGAAAAATGTATTATCTTTATTCTTATATGGTTGAGCCGAAATGTTTCATTTGAACCTATTAAATAGTTAAAATTCTACTTGGGCTGTTCAACTTCCTAAAAGGCCCGTTCATATGGCTAAAGCTAGAGGGATGCTGATTGCATAAATCAAGAGCCCAGTGTAGATGATCTATCAGATAAAGTTCTAGCAAGACAAGATGAAAAAATAGCCACCATCTATATACTAGGTTTATGTGCAAGTGTTGCTTCTCTAGCTTAGAACGGGCTTCACCAACAAAATCAGTTTAAAACTCAAAACTCATCCAGTACGGTATCCTACAGCTATTTCTTCTTATAGTACCGGTACTGATATGTCAAGAAGTGTTTCCAATTTCATGCTGCTATAGATTAACAAGCATTCAGTTTTTTCATCAGTGAAAAAACTTATACGCAGACAACATCATTAGACCTAAGCATATGACTAGAGAAGTTTGACAATCAAGAGTATCATACTACATCAGTAATTGATTGAAATGGAAAATGGCTTCCAAGTCCAGTATTTTCAATTCTGTTACACTCGATAGGCTAATCCCAGATCCTGGTGCATCGCTATTCTATGCATTTCTGTGCATTAGGTACTGTTGCATGTCTGAGATACACCCCATAGTGTCCCTAATTCTTCACAAACACAATCATTTCAATAGCGTTATTCACTAGCAGGTTCAGCCTAGGAAACATTTAAAGATACAGGAAATGATGTTAACTTTAAAAAACACATGAATTGGAGTATGTTTTTGATATAATAATAAGGTTCTACATGCCACTAATAGTATCGTACAACTGATCTGTAGACTATAAAACATATAGGTGAGGAGTCCTTACAGTATTTGAAAGAAATAATAAATGTTCAACTGAAATAATAGACTATTTATTTCAATATTGAAACTGGTCGTTCCTTCTGAGTTTTTGACCATTTCAATTTGGCTTTGATGAATAATATTTCAGCTTCTTCTAATAATATCAGCAAGTTTGAGTCACAGTCATGTCATTATCATGTCAATATAAATTGTGTGGAAAATCTAGGTTGAAGTTTGAAGATATTGATATCAACCTTTATAGATACAAGGGTTGAAGAATGTTTTGATACAAATATAAATAAAAAAGAAATCTGTTTCACAGGAATCCAACTACCGTATCAGAAGGCTTTCGAAAGACCGCACAGATTTATCTTCAATAGTTAAGAATGCAGCAATACTGCAAGTCGGAAGAGTTTGAAATTCCTGTTTCGACGTCATGAAAGAAAGCTTTTTCTTGTTAAGATTGGGTATAAGAAACAGAAAGCAGTCGTACTTTCAACGCTTCTTTAGAAATTCCTTCTCCTCCAGAATTTCCAATAGAATCAAGTGGCTAACGTTGGTATGGGGTATGGGCTTCTATTCTAATTCCGGTATTCAGATTACTATGGCTGCTAAAGTTTCAACTATTGACATTGATTGCAAAGGTTTTTTTAAGATCCCTAAAAAGCGTGGTGAATTAAAAATGTCGGACGCAACCAGAAATTGGACTAAAATAATCGTCTTAGAATAATGACATTCAATTTGAATAGAAACAAACAAAGAAAAATCTACTTGGAAGTAACTGACACTCATAATTTTTCCTCTTGCTTGTTATCTTAAGCCTTTAATTCTCTTGATTCTCATCGTTAAATTAATGCCACAGTTATTTGCTATTGGAATTAAGCTACAGATTGACATCAACATCTCATCGTTCTTATCAATAAACAAGACCCTTCATACGTTTTTTGTGTTCAAGCTACAGATGAGCTCCTAGTTATCAACTTATCATTGCTGTCATTGGATTCCTTCCAGAAAATACAACTAATCAATAATGCATTAAGACAGCAATAGAAAAATAGTGTATTATTTCATAAAACAATAATATCAGTAGGCTGATGTAATAGGCCTACATTAGTAATATTTTTCTATTATGTTTGAAAATGATAAAAACTAATACGTAGAGTATTGTAATTTATTGTGATGAGAAATATTGATACCCATAATGTAGGCTAATACCTATAATAATAGGTGCTCTTACCTATAATAATACATAAGCTTATCACCAAAATTGTATTTCTGTATAATTGACTTTTGATAAGAAAACAGAAACTCTCTCTGTAACGGCCTCTCTATTATGAAATTTACTACAAAAAATCAAATATTTAAACTTTTCAACTATTATCTGGAATAATGTCAGAATCAATGCCAACACAAATTTAACTTAGGCATCATCAGCAAAAATGAAATTAATAAAAGGAATAGTTCGCCTAGCACATTTATTTAAGGGATACGTATTTGAATGAGAGTAATTTATACAATTGATTAATTAACAATTCCTAATAAAATGGTTGATTCATGGTTATACTTATTGAAAAGTGTTGGAAGAGTTTATAAAAAAGCAGTTATTACAATATGATATCAAGTACAATAATACACTACTACGGTACAGAAAAAAAATGCAAGTACGTACTCAGCATTCACTAAATATTCGTTGACATTTATTTGTTGTCATGCTTCAATGTTTATGATTATCTCCATCTAAAGTAATAGATTACTATTTTAGTGAAGTTCAGTAGCAGTCATTTGTTGTACAGTATGATTGACTCACTATGAATAAAAAAACTTCAAAACTCTGCGGATAAGACTCCACAAATCATTATTGAAAATTAAATAAGTACGGTAAGCATTTTTCCTCAATCTTGCAAGTCTTTTTTCACTATTCTGTTAGCTTATTTTCAATGAATTAACCAACATTCCTCATCATGAATAATTAGTCTGAAATCTCTTGTTCCATAAACTAAATGTCTGTGCCCAAGAGAATATTTAGGAAACTGATTAGAATGGGTATGATCTATGATAATAATAAGCGTTATTAAATAAAATCGTATAATAAATGACTCTTATAACCATAAGATCCTTTGAGGTTCAATTATTTCAATGATAATCAAGATGAGTCTCATTATTTCATATTGGAATTAAGTAAGATTCTAATACGTACATCAAAGGCTGACAAACCGTTGAAGAAAGAAGTTTCATAGCCACTGAATTTTAATCAAAACCGTTTGTTGTAAATTCAAATTATCAAGTAGATACTTGAACTGTTTCTGAGATCAAAGTGTACTCTGAATGCTTTATTTATGATGGAATGACTCTTCAGTTGTTCTGCGTCCTGCCATTGCACAGCATAAGTTAGTAGGAATAATGTGGGTAGTAAAACTGTGAAGACTCGCCATAAAGACATAGAAAATTGAATAATTACATAAAACGAATACATTTTCCAGCAAAAACATGGACTTTCTAAATCGAATAATGCCCTGCAAGCACAGCCTGTCCCACACTAGATACCTGGATAGACATTTATATCTGGGAGCATTGTTTCTTGTTTCTAGTGAGATTACTTGTGGAGAAAATGTTTCTATTCACACAGATAATGTTGTCTCGAACATTCTAGAAGATAATTTGAGAGAAAGGAAGATGGAGAGAAGAGGAGGAGAATAAACAAAAAGTACCTGTTATCAATGTGACCGGAAGTATATTGTTGACACAATGGGAAACTCAGAACTATGTTCTTTTCTTCCATGCATTTCCTAACAATATAATACTAGGATATAAATCAATTAGCTAACTAATAAATCAATACTACTCAACAATAAATACATGATGTTAGTAGATAATTATTAATAGAGGGTTTAAAGAGAATCAAACCCGGTGCAAATGGGAAAGTAGTCTGCGCTGAAGCACGCTACTTTTTCTGAAGCATAGGAATAGTTAATAATTACCGGTATCCATAGAGACAAGGCTATAAAGTCCAATTCATTAAAATAAATCAACAGAAATATATTGAATCAAACCCTTGCTTCTATTTGTCAAATATTATTTACTTGTGAGCTTTTAATTTGAAAAAAATTCATTTTTATTTGCATACGTGTGAAGGGCACACGTTCATTGCGTTCGTGCATCTCTGTTTGTGCGCGGGCTTTATGCTAGAAAACTGTCTTGACTTGAGTAAATAAATAGGCCATCCTTCTAGGCTGAAACTAATGTAAAGCGGTTATCAAAGGGGAAATGGTGAAGGATTTTTCAATTATAGTAGGTTGATCGTTGGTTTGTTAAATGAATGACAAATGCCATTAGAAAGATTACTAACATGAAATTTGAAATTAAGAGAAAAAAACTGGAAAAATATGGACAGAGCAAAGGAAACAGGAACATAGCCAAAGAATGAAGAGGTTTTGGAAGGAGAAGAAGAGAAGGGAAATGAATGATCACGACATCATGACAAATTTGAGTTAGAACACTGTCCTAAGAGAAATAATGGAAAATAATGATAAATGACAAATGCCACCATTACGTATTGCCCCTGGGGGCATCGGACTAAAAGTAGTTTCGATTATCAGGGCCCCCTTTTTTTTCAATGGAAAAATCTTTTTGCAAGATTGTCTGAGGCGACCACTCCAAAACTAAAGAATGAAGTATATGTACTTTTTACAGCATGTTAGTGTATGCTGACTGTTACTCCCTGTAGCTACTATACTACACTATACGAGTTTTGATGAGAAAATATGAGAGAAAACACGGTTACAGAGAGACTTGTGCCAATCAACAACTTGGAAGCGTGAAAAGCAGTTTGTTTGGAGAATTCCGTTAGAGGCAAGACGCGCAATGCAGTGGGACGCAAAATCAGTCGCTATCTCGGCCATCCAGTCGCAAATAAATCGCTTGTGCAAATATCGTCGTCGCTTGGAAAACTAATTTCTGGTCACGTCGATCAGCATGCTTCCGGCTCCCGCCACCGTTTTTACTCCACTTCCTACTCTTGTGTTGATTTTTAATTTTGTTTCACCAATATGAGTGGTCTGCTCAAAGATATGACGCCGGTTACGCAATTAGGCCACTTCAATAAAAGATAAAACGCAAATGCTACAACTCATGATGCACTGCCCAAGACTTCTATTCTGAAATCATGAAATTTCTATCAAGAGACAAAATATTGTTGATGCCAAATTTAAATGCTACAAAAAGATTAAAGTGGAAGAGAATTGAAATGCTGCAGTTTTGTTGTAATTGGAAACACTAATAACGAATAGAAGAGCATTGTTCTACACAATTTAGAGCAATAGAGAATAAACACTAGAATATAGAGTGACTATGACTTGGAATCACCTTTTTTCGAGAACTGCCTTCTCCCACTGCTACTGTGGGCTGCAACTTGAAACCTAGGTATCAGTTTCTGCTTTGAGTGTTTAATGATGCATGCATGTTTGTAATGTTTTGGTCTTCAAATAGGTCATTGCAAGTATTATAGAGAGAAGATAATAAATTATTGTATTGCGCAGAATTACTCGTATAACTTATTATTATTAATTAATATTAGCTTATCAATTTATTAAATTTTATAATAATTATTGTATATCAAAATTAATTTGAAGGATAATAGTTAATATCAAGAAATAGAAAAAATAGTATGGGGAGTTTTAATGTTTGGTCAAAACTTTTGGAGGAAATGGTTAAAATGATTATGCCAGTGGAAATTTTTTGAGTTCGAGGTCAGTACGTGTATTGGAATCAATAATAAATTTATTTTAATTATCAGCCTGTCAATAAATTTATTAAAAAATATCACCTAATCATTTACTTTTCAATAAAAAAGCTGATTAACTGTGACAAGGCGTGGAAATCTCACTTGCTAGACGATAGCAAACCGATTCATGAGAAGACTTCACAACATTGTCATCAAAAATTTGAGCAAGCTAAAACACTCCAAGAAGCTGTTCTACAGCAGAATTTTAGATGGCTTGCCCAATAACATCGAAAATATCGCTCGAAGTTGCCCTGATATATATATAAATAATGTTGCCTGCGATGGCAACGAAACGTCACGTGAGTAACGATTCAAATAATTATTATCTTGCTAATCGGATGTACCCGGAAATACACCATTCATATATATATGAAAAAGTTAATGTTTGGTGCGGCCTAATGCACAACAAGGTTTTTGGGCCGTTTTTCTTCACGGAAAAAACCATTAGCGCTAACATTTACTTAGACGTGTTGCAACAGTTCATTGCACCACAGTTAGAAGATTATCAACCATGGATAATTTTCCAGCAAGATGGAGCACCCCCCCACTGGGCTTTGATAGTGCGTAATTTCCTAGATGAAACATTTCCGGATCGGTGGATTGGAAGGGATGGTCCAACACCCTGGCCACCCCGCTCTCCAGACATTACTCCCCTTGACTTTTTTTTATGGGGATATATCAAGGACAGAGTCTTCACCACACCAGTTACTGACATCGACGAATTGAAGGCTAGGATACAAGCTGCTGTGGGTACTGTGACAGAACACATGTTACAAAACACCTGGCGAGAACTGGAATACCGCCTCGACATTCTCCGGGCTACCAAGGGGGCACACGTTGAAGTTTACTAACGTGAGTGATATTTAAAAAAAACTACTAACACTAACCTATGTAACAGCGCCAGATATAAATTGATATGTCAAACGGTTATTCTGTAATAAATTTTTAAAATCAGGGCAAGACTTTATGCTCACCCTGTATATTTACTACAAAAAACGACCATTGTAATTATCTATGGTAAATGGTCTATATATCAGGGCAACAATGGGAGCCATTTACAACGCAAATAGTATATCTACAGAAGCCTGCATTGAATTCTGTTTAAAGAAGGCACAGTCTTTCCCAATGGTTGAAAAGCGGATATGCGACAGCCAGGAAGGACCTACTTCAGGATCCTAGTGCATCAAATAAGGTACTAGTTCTGAATTTTTTGTAACCTGTTTGGGATGCAAATAGTGAAAATCCTCATTTTTAGTCGTTCCTTCCCCTATGCTTTACTCACCGTCTTATAAGAAGCTTTCAATCAGACATTTCTTCATTTTTCCTAGACTTAGCATACATTGAATAATTAAAAAAGATATGGAATAAAAATATTCAAGCAGTACAAGGAATAATAAAGCATCAAATAGTAATATGTTGATGTTTGTTTTATTACCAAATTCAACTAGTCATATACATACATACCGGAATATACAAGCTTTCATTCATTAGCAATCATTCACAATTGTTGTTTATGCACTTTTTCTATACAATCTACATTATGCTCGGTATACTACATTACTCAATAATTATTTACCTGCTTATTTTCAATATCTATCGAATAATTAGTATATTGTCAACTTAATCAAATATTAAAATTTCAAGGCCACAATAGTTGAGGAATTTATTGCTTTTTATTCTATCAATGACTTTCTATTTTCTAATATTGAGCTGTAAAATAGTGAAGATATTGATTAGAATGGATTGTATGTGACTACTACAGTTATAGGAAATGCTTCAACAGCATGCGCAGAAGAAATCACAATTTTTAAAAACGATTTTATTACATTCATAGCCGCTGCTACTTCCCTTGCTACTAGAAAAGTCAGTACTTAAGTCAAAATACAATATAACCAATCAAAACCACCAATAATTTTATAATTTTTATAACATTTAATTTTTTATTAAAACATGAGTTTTTAGATGCAATCAAAACAGAATTTTTTACTAGATGAACATATTCTATACAAGAAGCTCAATTAAAAAAATATGAACAACGTTCAATATAATCAATATTATTAGGAACTCATCACTATTGTCAAAATGGAAGAAGTGAATCTAAAGTTATCTGTAATTCATGTCATTAAAGATTATAATATAATAGTATCATTAAAAATCAATAATGCTCAACTACAGTAACAATTTCTAATTGCACATGAAAACGTCTAGATGTAGAAAATGAGTTTCAGAATATTCAATTAATTAAAACAACAATTACAAACATTACAAGTTGGCATTAATGTAATTTGATCACTTAGTAATATTATTTCATAACCTAGTTTAAGATTTTTCAAAATGTACATAATTATTTTGATAATTTAAATATTAGATTCCTTATTTTATAGAAGAAAGGACTAGAGCTTTCAGTGAATGCCTGAAAGACTAAAATTTGTTGCACAGTGAGACATCACCCCAAAAATTGTTGAATTCATGACAAATTCTATTTAAAAAAAAAAGAAAGCAGTTTCAAAGTAGAAGTGAATGAATATGAGATAGAACAGAGGATGCATTAAATTTGGCACCTATTCTCACAACCTCTAAACATTGATTTGAGAACTGTAGATTCATTAGATTGATCAAAATATTAGAATTATTATTATATTTTTAGATTGAAACCAACATTGTTTTTTATATAAATTTGTTGGTAAGAACTAGATATGGCTGAGAGTTAATCAATATTATAGATTGAGTGGTGTTGTAGATTACTAATTCTTAGTAAATTAAGATTAATGAATTCTTTAGAAATTCATAATTTGAAAAATAATTGTCTACTAGTAATACCACCATAGAGCAATGAAAAAAGGAAAATGAGAGGAAAAAGTGAGTTATTTGAAGAATAAGTTGCAAAGGTATTGCAGTCATTCCCTTTACATAAAAACTACTCCTGCAGCCCTCTATCAAAAAATTTAATACAGAATATATTCATTTATTTGTCCAAAATACAATCAATGTCAATACAACAGGCATTTGCCCAAAACTACCCAGAATTTATTGATGTTGAGATGAGCATTAAAATTTATCAAGAATGTTATTCTACGATAAATTATAAATAATTTGGGACTGAATGCTAGTTATAATTCGTTTAGTCTATGAACACACATGATGAAAAAGCTATACTAATGTGCAATTAAATGAGTATACAGAATGCTAATATCACCTCTGCTATTTCAGTAAGAGAGTATGGCGAATTTTTTCCATTTAAATCAAAGCTTCATCGTAACCTAACGTTCGTAGTTACCTTATGATTGCAGAACATAAAGCGATAAAACCCTTTAAAAAGGCAACTATTTGCCTTGCGACATGTGTGTCTTGAGATACTTGAACAATAATAATTGATCAGAACATTGATTCAGCATTGATGAAAAAATTTCCTCAAGTTTGTCATCAAATAAGGAACAATTTGTCTTCTTCATATTTGTACAACGTTAGACATCAGTCGGCAATGCATAATATTAGATGATAAGTTTACGAAAAGTAAAGTGATTCAAAATTGCATGACACCTAAATGGAGTTATTCAGTCAGTGTTACAGTGCCAACAAAATATTTATTCTTATTCAGAACAATTGCCACTTTTTTTTAATTTCTATACTTATATCACAAATATTGGTGTGAGCAATAACTTTACAATATTGCAGTCTTAAATTTTATGTTACTACAAAGTAAAAATACATGCATGCTGTAGAGAAAAAAACAATTTATATGATTGTTTGATAGTCTATAACGCAAAATGCAAGAGTCGATGTAATTAAGTTGAAAGTTAACATTCTTCATTAATAATGCACTACAGGAAATATTTAAAAATAATCGTTAAGAAAAAATTGATTACATACTTCATAGCAATGAATTATATTCATTCAAATTTCTTCTGAGGTTTTCATACTTTGAGAACCGTTTGATATTAATGTTAAATGTATGTATAATAACTTGCACTTGTGAATATAATAAATGGAGGTTTTGAGTATCTCCAGACGCACCCCAGAACCCAGAGTCCCGTATTTTCAGTTGACAACTGCAGGTTTTTATACCTACATTTGACATTTTAACTCCTTAACAATGAAACATTACATTTTTTATAGAATTTCATGAGAGTTCATAAAGATACTCTTTATGAGTAAAATTAAATATAAGAAAATACAATAATGAAATAATAGCTGTGGAAAGTTAGTATTCAACAGAAGTAATATAAAAACTGATATTAACAACAATACGAATTAAGCACCCATATAATGCTCACAATATTATTATAGTTTATCAGCAAATTATGATAATTACATAAACTGATCTTCACAATTAAAAAGCTTATGTATTATACAGTTGTAGGCAACCTCTTCAAAAACACAGGTTTTCACTAGTTTGTCAAACTGTGAGTTTTCCTCTGATAATCCACGATTTTCAAACACATCTGTAGATTTTCAGTAAAACGGTGCTCTTTTCAATACTGGCCTAGCCGTATATACCTGAGGACTAGAGATTGTACTTCAGAGCCTTCTTGTACAGAGCCACTGCTTTCACGGTCGGGCGCCACAAGGCTGTGGCCGAGGCAGGCCACAGCAATCGCATGTGCATGCGCATGCAAGACACAGCTGTGGCTCGTCCAAAATGGCCCAATATTCAAAATGTCATCAATTTAATAAAAAATGCAACCTCTCCCTAAATAACTTGAAGCTGATCTTTAAGAATTTAAATTCTGAAACTAATAACATACCATAACAATATTGAACAATAAACAAACATCAACTTACAAATGATGACAAGCTAGTAAGGAGCTGTCATGGCCGACTGCAGAAAGTTATGGAACTGTGGCGATCGTTTGCAACTGGAGTGTAATGAGTATAATAAGCGTCATTGCAAACAATGGTGGAATGCAAAGGCGATCGTCGCGTGGGGTCGTCACTACAAGCGAGGTAGAAGACTCGAATGGCCGGTGGCCGCGACTAAAGGCAGCGTGGCCGAAGCTGTGTGATAAGCTTGATACACATTATCCCTGAGAGTGGCTTGTCTGAGAGTCTGTGGCCGTGGCGCACGACCGCAGTGGCTTTGTATAAGACTTAAAGTATTCAGAAATAACGATTTTTTGAGCAATGAACTCTCAATAACGATAATAAATTGATTAACCCAGGAAAATTAGACTTTTGGTGGACAAAAATGGATACAGAACTGGATTTTTTTTAATCCACTCTAGTCATCTCAGAAGAGATTCCCTACGTTTAAGAAAAATTCTGGCTAGTGCATAACTTTTGCGGGGCAAAAACCCATAGATTTTGCACTTTTTTCAGTTTTTCGTCTAAAACTCGAACACTATCTACCGCGTTGAAAATATTGCTCAATTCAAAATTGAAGAATATTAAATTCTATGTGGATTGATGTATAACAATACCAAATCGGTTCAGTTCATCCACAATCAATTTTGAAAAATCAGGTATTTTTAACCTCCTTTGTGAAAAATGAGTCACCTCCATGTTTCGATGCATTCTTGTGAATGCTCACTTCAACACATAAAAGTTTAGGAATTGTGCATAACTTTTGGTGGGCAAAAAACCAACAAATTTGGCATTTTTCAGTTTTTCAGTTTTTCGCCTAAAACTCGAAAACTATCTTCCGCGTTGAAAACATTGTTCAATTCAAAATTGAAGAATATGAAATTCTACGTCGATTGATGTATAACAATACCAAATCGACTCAGTTGTTCATCCACAATCAATTTTGAAAAATCAGGTATTTGTACCCCCCTTTGTGAAAAATAAGTCACCTCCATGTTTCGATGCATTTATCTAGTAAATGCTCACATCATCACATAAAAGTTATAGAAAAGAAGTTTTAGATCATTCAATTTACTTGAGTCTACTAAGAGTCCTTAGTTTGAAAATTTTGAATCTGAACTTTGGAACTCCAAAATGGTCAGGGGGTGAAGGGAGCCCCCCTTCGTCACAAGCGGTCAATCGCTTTGAACGGTCAATTGCACCCCATTGAGTGATAGCTTATTCTTTTCAGCTCATTGGGGCGGTCCGAATTCATATGAAGCATGTCAATTTCTGACCATTTATAACAATTTCACTTGAAAGGGTAGTATACATAGGTAGGCCTATACTTGAAAAATGACGATTTTACAATATTGAAATTGATCTAACTCAGGAACTGCTAGGAATAAAACTGCAAGGTTGGTCTCTCAAATTGTAGGTAAGAGTTTTTTTCTTTATCACTAGTACCATTGGAACCTTGAATCACATTGTGATCTAACTTGAACCTTTTTTTTTTAAATCCGTAAATTGATTTAAGCATTTTTGAAAGTTTTAAATAAAAATAACTCAGCATTTATGCATTGGATAGTGATGATATTGGCGTCATATTGAAGGGAATTTCATTACCTGAATGAAAGGTCTCAACTAATTCTCCCTTACTTAGTTGTACATGAGAGTCATCAGTTTGAAAATTTTGCCAATTTGTTTCTAAGATTTTCAAAATAACCTGATGAACCACTGTATTATTAGACCAGTAACCAAGTTTCATACGTAAGTGATATCAGGAAAAGTATTTAGTAGTTCTTTTCTCAACGGATTCTCATGCACTTTTAGACGCTGAGTCTGAATCTGAACTGGGCCCCCTTCGTCACCCCCCCCCCCGCCCTTTGAACGGTCAATCGCACCTCATTGAGTGACAGCTTATTCTTCTCAGCTCATTGAGGCGGTCCAAATTCTCATGTAAGATGTCAATTTTTGACCATAATTAACCATTTCACTTGAAAGCTATAGGTAACATAGGTAAATTTAACAACTTTTCATGTGAATTTAATGACTTGCAGTCAAATATCTGACTGCAAGTCGTTAAATTCACATGAAAAGTTAATATTAACAACGCAGTTCGTCATGGAACAAGAAATCCAGGAAGTAAATTTATCCTTGGAAAATGACGATTTTTCAATATTGAAATAGCTTCAGCTCAGAAACTACTGGGAATAGAATTGCGGGGTTGGTATTAAATTGTAGGTAAAAGTTCTTCTTTGACACTAGTACATTTAAAACGTATTAATGTCTTGTTAGATGAAGTTAGAACGTATTATTATTATTTATTCCCAAAATTCCGCGGTTTTTCTATTTTTCATTTTTCTATTATTATAGCCCATAAGGATCATAATACAGCCCATAATTCTAGGTAATAATACAGCCCATAATTCTAGGTAATAATACAGCCCATAATACAGAATCTGGGGTGCGATTGGCCGTTCAAAATGGGAGGTTCACCGTTTGTGACGAAACCACTTCACCCCCTGAAAATTTTGGAGTTCCAAAGTTCAGATTCAAAATTTTCAAACTAAGGACTCTTCTAGAAGTTAATTCAATGATCTAAAACTTCTTTCCTATAACTTTTTATGTGATGATGTGAGAATTCACTAGATAAATGCATCGAAACATGGAGGTGACTCATTTTTCACAAAGGGGGATAAAAATACCTGATTTTTTCAAAATTGATTGTGGATGAACAACTGAACTGATTTGGTATTGTTATACATCAATCGAAGAATTTCTTATTCTTCAATTTTGAATAAGACAATGTTTTCAAATCGGTAGATAGTTTTCGAGTTTAAGGCAAAAAACTGAAAAAGTGTCAAATTTGTAGGTTTTTTGCCCCCCAAAAGTTATGCACAAGCTAGATTTTTTGGCAAACTTGGGGGATTTTTTTCTGGGATGCACAGAGTGGATTTTTAAAAAGTCCAGCTTTGTATCAATTTTTGTACACCACGGCCTTTTTTGTTTAATTTGCCTGGGCTATCAAACATCTCTGAACCAATAAAGTTCATTATATATTATGGATAGTTCACATAAATCTTTTTTTCTTATAATATTGCTATAATATCACTGATCAATTATATTATTTGAAGCATCGGTATATATCTAGAACTTACACTTCTGATAAGAAAAAGTTGATATGAAACTGGCAACTAGCTTGTTAAGGCATCATTGAGCCTTATGAATTTTCTAAGAAAGCCCTGTTCGAGATAGATTTTTTGTCATTTCTATAGGTGTAATTTACACGTGGAGATTATCCACAGACAAGTGACTATTCTTCAAGTTTATTTTTTCATAGAGTTGTTCTGCTTGGCGTATAACGGCAGAATAAATTATCGAACTGTGCTAAATAATTTAAAAAAGTTTCATCAAAAAGTGACAATTACCAACATTATCATACACGAACGGTTTGTATTGGTGGGGGAGACCCTCGCGGATAGTTCCAACTCACCGTTTCGGCCATGCTATGTGAAGCATGATGAACCTTCAGTTTTAGGTGGATTCCTGACCACCGGGTTAGTGATAACGTCATTTATCATAAAATGACAGAAGTATCAGAAAAAGACCAACCGCATAACAAGATTGAAACACGATTATGCGATCGAAATATTAACAATCGTTGGCGGATGATTTCAATTGAATGCAATAATTTAAAAATTAAGATAATTAGGAAAATATGTTTTTCAATATCCCAAATTTTAAAAAAAATTCAACAATTTATTCCTGGATTGAAGAAAAACTTCAGTGTTACAAGTTTTTCTATTTTTAAAATGTATGGATATGAGATTTTTTCAAATTGCATAAACAGAATAGCTATTTCTGTGCTCGCAATTTCAAACCGACCAGTGAGGCGACCCTCTGCCTGCTTCACAAAAGGAAAAAGTTTGAGATGGGAAAAGATAATTTACTGAAAATTCACTTTAATTTCAATTTAGAGAAAACTCTTCATTTATTGGAATTTTGATAACATATTCATTTATTTACCGAACTAGTTAAACCGAGAAATGATAATCATTTTAAATGGAATTACAGTTGCAATTTTTATTGGAACCTTCATTGTTTTTGTTTTTTTCTATTTCGACAAACATTGCTACATTTTTAATTTACAGATGCTTTGTTAAGCTAACTTCCAAGACGAAAACAACAATTTCTAATAGAACAAGAACGAACAATGTAGAAAAATATTTAAAAATGTACATAAATGTGGGTAGTAAAGTTTATTGCAGACCAAATAGAAGTCAAGAATTAATCAAATAGAATGCATAAGTATTACACAAGAATTTACATTTCATAATGAGTACTTTCCGAGACTATAATTTATGTACAATACCATAGATAAGGGGAATGCAAACACATTTAAGTTAAATGCAGTTCTTAATAATTCAAGAACTGTGAAACAGTATTCACTTTCAGCAGGTCCAATTGTTTCAACCAGCCTACATAATAAACATTATGTGTATGAATATTTGCATAACTAAACATAGAATAACATTACAGCCCAACTAGCAATAAGTTTGAAGGCGACGCTAACATAATAGAAAAATAAATAATTTAAAATGCATACATAAATTACACATTAATAGACTTAAAAATAATTGGATTTGGTTAAAACATGTTAACAATGGTTTCTATACAATCAATTAATCCCATCAGATAAGCTTTTAGCGATCACAACCTCAATGAATATAAGACATAGTTAAACAATTAAAATGACGTAGTTTTTTTTTATTTTTGTGAATCTTCGAAAACACATTGAGGTAAAGAAGTACAATATCGCAGAACCAATTGAAAATAATTTCATAATCAGACACAGAATAAAAAAATTTGGGCTAGTTTGGCAAAATGATATTTTCGAGCAATGACTATAACAAACTTATATCACTTCTAGATTTACATATTAACTAAAGCCTTTCACACACAAGTAGAGTTATGCTGATTATGGTTTTAACTGGTAACAGTCAAGAGGCGCCTTTTGTGGTTTCAGGGGGGGGGGGGGGACCGTATGTTTTTGGTTTTACAACTATAGAAAGTTATCAGCAACAATAAAGATCAACAAAGAATACTCATCGACAAATTATTGAAGTTGCTTCATTTTGATGATGAGTTGGCAGGTAACGTTGCTGATCGTTGTTGCACTGAAATATAGGGCTTTAGAGATGATCTGGTTGACTCTCTGAAAAAAAGAGGAAAAATTGATAACTTTGATGAAAATAAGCAGCTCAATAACAAGGAAAGACAAAGGAAGAGGATTCATTCATCTGTTGTATACATAATTTTCTATCTGTCATAATTTTTATTTATTCATTCTTTCTTTTTTTTGGTTAAAATAAAATCTAAATTAAACAGATTAATATAACAGTATCAGTGAAATATAAAACACATAAGTCACTTATAAAACAGGTAACCCTAAGTTTGATGAGCCAAACTGTTGATGGAAAAAATATTCCATTGAAAAATTATTGAAAACAACTCAAGTTACTACATAATTTACTTCAAACTCATACAACTCTCTACATTTCCTACTATTCCTATGCTTATTGTCACCAATTTTCCAGTTTATTCATAAATATTCTTGTTTTCAAAGTAAGCAACCAATTCTTCTAGTACATGAAAGACGATTTACTACCAAAATTGTAAGCCCATAATAATAGTCATACTACTAGTTAATTTGAGCTTCATTATGCAAGAGAAAACTACAGACATTGAGAGGAAACTAATGTGGAGGTTTTTTTGGGTCGCGATTTTTTTTTTTCATCAAAATCAAAATTGCATGTCAACAGATGTATTTATCAGAGAACATAATCTACATCTATTTACAACGGATAGTTAAGCCAAAAGCGAACTAACCAATGTCTAGCGGTTATTCAGAAGCGGGCTTCACTACTTGGCAGTTAATGTCATTGCGCAAAATGGCTAATCACCAAATTATTTGGTTTTTGTGGGGCAAGTACCCAGCCAAAACAGATCTGGGACATGTTTCACAAAAAAGTTAGAACTAATATTATCAGTATTTCATCTATTAGTTACTGCATAGCAGTACTTGAGAAAGTTTGTACATAAAGACAACATAAGTAATAATATGTAGTTATGGAGATCAAGTTATCAAAATATTCCAGCTTAAATCTAATGGGCGACTAATGATTCAAACCCGATTGAGGTTGCAACTGACCTAGGGGAAACTCTAGCACCATCGATTGTTGAGTTGGCCTTGTAGCCACACTTCTGAATTTTTCTGCTCAGCCTCTGCACCCATAACTTCTGATCGTCTGGACTTAGCGCCAAAACAAGCAGTTCTTTTGCTGTATTAGGATCGTCGTGCAATTTGCATGGAGCTATTGCTTCTTCTTTCCTCTCCAAATGCTCTTTATGAACCTTTATTCGACAACCTGCACAGATAAACATATTATTAAAAATGAATTCCAATGTAATGAGTTTTGTTAGGATGACAAATAAATAAAATACAGTTTAGCTCTAATTTCCAAAATTTGATTCACCTTTACCTTTCATACTTCTCTACCTTTCCCATGCTATTTCGAGTAGATATTTTCTTCTCCAAAAAATATTATTCTCTGTTAATATTCTAATACAGCAAAAAAAGTATATACTTGTTGACAGAGGACCTATTCAAATCAAAATGCCATAACTCTATGGATTCATCTCAATGTTTTTAAGCTGAAATAGATGAGAAATTATATAAAAAAGTAATACATTCGCTGCCAATGAGTGTACACATTTTTTAGCCTCTGAATATGGTGAGATATATTCTCTTCCTCTCTTAACTAACTATATTTCTTTTTAGAGCTTCTTTCTTGCATACTACTTGTCCGCTCTTTTTTCAAAAACTCCAAATCTCCTCAACCTGCTCTCCTTTATTCTTTTGTTGATTCACACCTTTATGCTGCCTTTACATATGACAATATCCATTCAGTTTCCTCCCAATCACTCATTCATATTTCACACAGTCTAGTCCGACTCTGTCACCCCCCTCCCCCCCCCCTCCTACTAAAAAATAATACTTGAAAAATACACAAAAATACTTTTATAATGTATGATGAGCTTTCACTAAAAAATCAAGTAAACATTAATAAAAAAAAAAATAGGAAACAAAATGAGCGTTGATCTCTGCATTCAAAAATGCCAATTGGTAGACATAACTACAATAATATACAAAATTTTCAATCTAATAAATTAATGGCTTACATTGTAATTAGCCTTCAGCCATGTACTAGTCACTCAGTGAGTAGCACTTGAATATAACTTTATACAATACAAACTTCATCTATGGTACACCCCGAGTAACGTTGAGCTAGAAAATACGGCGGTCAGACAAGCCAATAGTTCCTGACCTTACAAGACATTACTTGATAATTCCAGAAGCATTGATAGGACTTAGGATTAAATGCATTCTTCTTTTCATCTTAATCTTTTGGCGAACGTGGTAGCGCAGTCGGTTGAACTGGAACTGGAACTGTGTTGGAGAGGGTGAGTGTACCCTGTCTGGCAACTTCGGAGCTATAAGCTCCATGGTTGCTCATCGCAATACAGTGCTGAAATTTTGGGGGTTCCTACTATTTTTAAGACCTTAAGTAGAACTTGGCATTTTTTTTTTCCTATTTTCCTAATTAGCTGAATACAATAATACAATATAAGAAATACAATATATGAACAGAAAAATATTTATACAATGAATGATGATCAAAATAATTTTTATACAATTTTAATAATTTCTAAATCATGAAAAAATTTTTAAAACATGGTTATCATGAAATATAGACCTTTCTAGTTATTTTTGCAGCTTAATATAATTTTTTTTTCGAATTTCATGTCTTCAACAAAGTCATGTCTTCAATTTTTTTTTCTTTTTTTTTCACTTTTTTAGCCAAGTTCATACTTTTCGTTGGGAAAATCATGGTGTGGAGAAGGGTTCTTCTTCCGGGGGGATTTGAGGCTGCATACAGTGATGAAACTGATTTATCTGGCCACTGCTGGCTCTTTTGGAGTCAACAGTGAATCAGAGTCTGTCAGGCCACCACTGTTGAAAGGGAAGTGGCTTATGGGTCTGAACTGGTCGTGGTATTTCATACATCTGCCTAACTGATGTACGCCACGAACTGGATGCTGTGTCATGTAGATTTCTTGAAGTGAGCTGAATGTGAGTTAGTAGTTGGGGAGTCTGAACATATTCATATAAAAGAGTGTTCGGGACTTTGTAGTGGAAGTTGCAGACGGTTCTAATGATTCTATTTTGGAGACCAAATAGTCTTTTCCTATTGGTCGCCGATAGGTAGGGGAACCAGACTGGGGCAGCATAGGTCATATAAGCCCTGATAATAGCTGTGAATATGAGCAGTCTAAATTTCAGGGGGAACGATGGGGTGATGAGAAGGGGGAATAGTTGTCCGAACAGCACACGGCTATGTCTTACTTTGACATCAATGTGCTGTTTGAAAGTTAATTGTCTGTCCAGAGTGACACCAAGGTACTTAACGGTGGGGGACCATGGCAGAGCTTGGCCATGGATTGTGAGAGGGGGCGGAAGTTTCTGTTTCCTGGAGAAGGCAACAGCTACACATTTAGTGGGATTTATCTCTACCTTCCAGGAGGAACACCAGGCTGTGAGCAAGTTTAGTTGCTCTTGTACTAACCTGGCCGCCCTATTGAGGTTTAGGCTGCTGGAACTAAAGGTGGTATCGTCTGCAAAGAGACTTGTAGATACTGAAGGTAGAGATGGCATATCGTTTATAAAGAGTGAATAAAGGATGGGGCCGAGTACTGATCCTTGGGGAACACCTGCTGATGTTGCTGTAAGAGTAGAAATGACTGTTGAAGTGGGGGTGCGGGAATTGACAACAAAGTACCTGTCAGTAAGGTACGACTTGAAGAGTCTTACTGTTGGTGGTGGGAAGACTGAAGAAAGTTTAAAGAGCAAACCATCAATCCATACAGTGTCAAATGCAGCTTTGAAGTCTATAAAGACTGCTGCAGTGTGCTCCTTCTTATTGAAGGAGTCTGACAACTGAGAGCAGAATTTCATTAGTTGCAGAGTTGTAGAACAACTTGCACGAAATCCAAACTGCTCTGGCCTTATTACACTATCAAGCGTCTCTTTTAGGTGCTTCTCCAGAAACATCTTCTCAAAAAGTTTTGAGAAGAAGCAAGGGATGGAGATTGGCCTATGGCTTGATGGCTGAGTGGGATTTTTTCCTGGCTTTAAGAGCAGGAATAATTTACTTTTTTTCCATTCTGTAGGGAAGTGCTGGGTACTCAGAATGGAATTAAAAATAATCAGCAGGTGGTGGGCTAATACTGGGGGCGCATTTATGATGGCCTTGCCAGTAATATCATCAAGGCCTGAGGCTTTCTTGGTATTGATATCACCCAGGGCTTTTTTAACATCACCCATTGAAAAAGGTGTAAGGTCGGTGGGTGTTGGATCTTGGAGTATTTCCTCCACTTTGTCCACTACAATTTTAAAATGATTATTGAGCTCCAAATTAGGGGGTTGAGGGGGGTTTGAAAAGTGAGTTTGGAGATGGGAGGCGAACTCATCAACTTTCTCTTGTTCAGAGAATATTAGCCCATTTGGGCCCCCAATTGGTGAGTTAGCTGGTTTTTTCCTGAGAAGTTTTCTAGTAGCTTGCCAGGCTTGATGGGGGGGCAGGGATGAGAGGTATTCTTCCCAGGAGTGGAGGCGGTGCATTTTTAGAAGTTGAGAGCATCGGTTGAAGCTCTTAGCTCCTATTATATAAGAACCTGGCTGGCTGCTATTCCTGCGGTCTCTAGTTTAAATCTCGTTCAGATTTGGATATTTTATCATTCTGTCGTTCACCCCATTACCCACGCACAAGTTCCAAGACTCATGTGGGCATCAGCCAAAAAATAATGTCATTTGAGTGAAACCTAGTTTTTAGTGCATTTAAATAAGTGAACATTAGCAGTAAGAGATTCTAATGAGAGTCTCACTGTATGATTTTAAGATTAGTAAGTTAGGACAGAAAAAATTTGCTCATTAGTCTCAAGACTAGATAGAAATAGTATTTACAGGAAAAAAATTGATTCAATAGACTGGATGAATAAAAAAAAATAGTTTATAACTTACGCCTGCATTCCAAAGCTGGAGGTGGCCTGAACATATGCCACAGTGGTTTCGTGCACACCTCGCAGTTGGTGGGCATATGGAAGGAGATCTGAATGAATTCGTGACCTTTTAACGTAACAGTACACGGCTTTTCATCAGTTCTACCGATTTCTATTATACTGCCTCCGTCATCAGGTCTCCTCACCTCACCCTCCCCAGCATACAAAAGCTGTAAAACGACAATGCTCACTTACAAGCCAGATACTTATGCTTACTTGATTGTTTTGCCATAATTGCCAATGAAATCTATGCAAATCACAAGTGAAGGTTCATTCTGTAGGGAGACTGTGACGACAGATAGCCTCAACCTCAGTCAACCCTTAGAATGAGGTGATTTACATAAACCAAAATTGTGGAATTGAAGGAATATGACACAACAATGAGGTCAGTATTTATATTAAAACAGGGTTGCGGTTGAATAGTAAACATGTTGCAGCATTCCACTTAAATCAAAATTATGCGTTAAAAATGGTTAATTATTATTATACATATTTCTATAATACACTCAAGTAACAAGCATCATGCTTTCTTGTAACATCATAATATTTTCAAATAAGATGAATAATCAAGTAAACAACGTTTTTCCTGAAATTTCAGAAATACTATTTTGATTCTTTGAAGCGTATGTGTCAAACATAAAAGGAACCGATTGGAGGGATTTTCAAAGTGATTTTTTAAATAGGAAAAGATTATTGCAAACTTCATTTGGAACTGAGCAAATTCAATCTCTAAACAGAACTACATTGTAGACTAGGTAGTAGAATAATGTGCAATGCTATGAACAGTGTACTGATTGTAGAGTAGTAATAGATGAATGACATAAACAAGGATGAATAACATACTTGAAACTTTTAGTTACCTGAAATATCCTGGGAATATCTTTGGCATCAGCTCTAATTACATCGCCCTGAGTAACTGGACGAACATGGAACACTTTGCTGTAAAAATAAAGTAAGTATATATATATATTTTTTTTTAGGATGAAGCCCACATAGGTCTTAGACCTGTGCGTGGGTAATGAGTTGGATGATAGTGATTTATGAGTTGGACCTACAGTTTTAGGTGGGTTCCGAACCACCGGGAAGTGATTTTCAGCAGAGAACAGTGTCTTTTTTGCTGGCCAATTCAATCGGTCACCGTTACAAACAGGACCTACGAGAACGCAGCTTATCTATCTGATTGAACAGATACCTGCTACGGCTCGCGGCTATCACTTCCCTATATTATACTTAATACCCGAGCATGAACGAATGTATCTGAACATTCATGTATCTAAATGCACCTTTATAATGGGATAATAGCTTTTAAAATTTAGAAATGTAACAAAAATTATTTGTTTACAAAGAAAAACTGGACAAGATTAAATGAATTAGTTGAGACAAGACTTGGTCGCTTTCTTAAATGAAACAGATCATATCTGTACACCGGTTTGTTCAACTACATTAGAGACAATGATGAGAAAATTAAGAACTCACAAACAGCCATCTAATGTTAGAGCACTAACTGATCAAACTTCAGAAATGACTTCTCTCTTGTTTTCAAGAATAATTATTCTAGTGAGAATCATCATCAAGTAAACTAAATCAATACTTGTGTGTGTAATATTCAATATTCTATCAATATTGCCAAAGTAGAAGGTTATTAAAAACAACGTTTTTCTACAAACCTTAGTCAAAATGCGTAACTGCATACTGCATGAAAATTATTATACTCTGACCACAAAGATATAGCTTATATAAAAGGTTTTACAGCTGTTAGTACTAGAAAATAGGTGGGAAGAGCAATATTGGAAATGTATTTCCTGGTTTGAGGAATTTGAGGGATCGGTTTAGGATGCGGCAACAATAAATTGGTTGTGACAGCAACCCAATAATACAAGTATAGCTTTTATGATAGCACACCTCCAATAACAATGTAATGAATGAAGAAATCTACAAAAAATCATCCATTATAACAAAAATCAGATATTCAATGAAATGGATAAAGATTTTTGACAATACTTTATTACAAAATAGACCATGCAACAACAATCACAAACGTACAGCTATAATACCACTACACTTAAATAATATATAATATATTAAGAACTCTTAAAAAATTAAAATATTAAAAATAGCCAACATACTTGAGATCCAAAATTAAAACTGGATCCGTGTTCTGTTTATCATTCTCCGAATTATAGAAAATGATTTTCTTGGAAGACACTACTACATATTGCTTTTTCCACCCATGCCGTCTTATATTCTGTTTACTAGGCACTGACAACCATCCTTCCAGCCTTGATTCTGTAAAGATTAATTATCAAAAATGAAAATGTTGTATACGTATATATTCTTCAGAGCAAACATTTAAAGAAATCTGGGAACAAGTATTATGTTGATAAGCTCATTTAGTGTATGAACAAAAAACGCTCTGCCAGCAAAAAAAATACTTCATCTACGGCTACATTATAAAGAAGATATAAGAGGTTAGAACCTAGTGGCAATTTATTCACGGCTTATCAAACCAGTTGCAAAATGATGCTACTTTAACACTGTCAGTTTTCAGTACAGAAGTATAGACCAACCAGAACTTACGATTTCTTCATAACAGTGTCGAAATGAATAATGCGCAATAGTCACACCAGCTGATTTATAACGTTTCGGAATCAATTTTTATTTCAAGTCAGAACCGAACAACAGCAAACACATTCTAGGTTAAGTTAAGGTTGGTAAGCTATCTGATTTTGTATATAATGAAGATTGCATCTACAACGGTTCATTATACAATCGTTGCATAAATTACTATTGCACAACTATCGACAACTAAATAAAAAGATAGAAAATGAATAAAAATGATATGATTGAAAATTTTATTTAATTAAGACAATCTTGTTCAGCTATTGACAACAATAAATAGAAATATATCGACTATCTTTCAACTATTAACTTCTAAATATTTTTATCGCTAACGGCATTAACGAAGCTAAGGGCATTCATTACATTAATGCCCGGTTTCTGAGTCGGTCATCAAGTTTAATGGATCATTATCTCACAGCTGGAGCAATGTTAACCCATTGCTCCAGCTGTGAGTTAATGATCCATTAAACTTAAAGACCGACTCAGAAACCCGGCATTAATATGCAATATCAATATGCCAACTAACTCGAATTCTTCATCCCAAGTAATAGCAAATTGATGACAAATAATTTATAAAACAGAAATATTGTTTGCTTAAACCTGTCCCAGCATTAGTTTGCGTTGAGACCCTTATAAATACATGTAGCATTTATTTCACTTAGTTGACTCTGTAAAAATTAAATCGTCCTAGTCACGTCAATCCCAATATTTTTACAACTAATGAAACTGGAAACTCTTCAATTTTAGAAACGACTAATGCAACGACTTCAACGTTATATTCTGCATCAAATTAATGTAAGTTCAATTTCAATATTGACAGGTTTGGTTCAAAAATCGATTTAACACTGTAACACAGCTCAGAAATAGTGCTTTGGTTTGAGCTTTATCAGAGGTTGAGAAGAGTAGTAGAAAAGCGAACATTACGTTGTTTTTTTGTTTTTTTTTTAATTTGTTAAGAGAGGATGAGACACTATTATTTCTATTGAAATATGTGTGAAAGAAGATGACCTATTTCACCAAAAAACTAAGGACTTCAAGTTATTTCAGGAAGATGTTAATATTTTTATGAAATTGCTAAAATGTTTACAAGATTATTTATTTCTAGATTCTTCTTTCAATTTAATGAAAAAACATTGACAATTGTATTAAACAGCTAATGGAAATCTATAAATTCCGCAACACTTGAATATTATAATCATTAGCAAAAGCTTCCTTAACATTTTGCAGTAAGTGCAAGTACTAATGTTATGAGTTTGTATATGGAACAGGCCTCTGGAGAGGTAAGAAAATTTTAAGTTGCTAGATGATGTAAAAATAGGGAAACATTTTGTAATGGATAGACTAGTGAAATGCTGTGAAGCAGAAATTGAATAATGATGTTGAGAAATAAATAAATATGAAAAAGAAGGTATGTAATATTAATAAATGATTGATAATAATATTTAACAATACAAATATGGCAGCGGTGTGAGTATTATGATAATAAACATACCTTGATGGTAGATGTCATCATTTTCGTTGTCTGCACTACTGAGTGAGGCTGTTTCACTGCTGACAGTGGCCAACTTTCCCTGAAGCTGTTCTATTTCCGAGTCTTTCGAGTCGATTTCCATCTGCAGACGTTGCTTGATGGCACTTTCTTCAACCACCTGTGCTTGAAGCTCTTGAACTTCTTTTTGCCATTTGACTACTTGCTGACCATACTTTTCACGTTCCTGTAATAATGCAAGAATAAATATTAAAAATAGGTATACGAACAAAAGGTATACTAACAATATTTCTACATTTATTGAAGAGCTACAACTTCTTGAGAATAATATCAAGGCGCCGAGAATATTCATTATTGATTTGAAATATCAGAATAATTCATATTCCGAGTTAAGAGCCGGTTCATAGATTGAAAAGACCTAAGATCCGATCTACTTGAGTAGATTCTAGCAGGACAAACAATAGTCTAGCGATAGCAGCTCTATCGAATTGAAGAAAAAGAATTTCTCTCGCATCTCGTCTAGCTAGAATCTACAATGGGAGATTTGCTCCAAGTGCGTGCTCTATGGCAATTAGTGTCTCTCATTTGACCAGGAAAGCTGAGCTAGACTGGCATGTGAGGGAGAGGTTAGTAACAGCGTTATTACTTGGATAAGAGGCAAAGCTGATAATAGAGAAAAAATAATTCTGAGTACACACCTGCGTTAATTCCTGTTGCAGTTTTCGACATTCCTTTTCTTTTCTTCGAAGATCAGCTGATGATACTTTGTTCTTGCCCTTGCTGCTGGCTGTATTCAGATCTTTCCTGTTCATAATTTCGGCCAGTTTGTTGACAGCCTGTGCCTTCAGCATCTGCTCCTGTTTCAACTGTTTGCGTAGTCTTTCAAGTTCATCCATAGAGCCCTTGGAAAGCCTAACATCTGAAAAAATTGAGGAGGTTTGATCATAACGGTAAGATGAGTATCTTATTCCGCATATTTTCATAATGATAATTCCAAATTGATTTACATGTATTATCTAGCAAGTACTCCTTACATAGAACATAAAATCGGTACATTGGTCATGTAATTGGACAAATCAATACAAAATTACAATTTTTAATTGAATACCCCACATTATAGAATACATTTTGCTTAAATGTATTTAAACAAATATCAATAAAAAATTCTTAGTTACATTTTCACCAATATACATGATCAAATTTAAAGTCGATTTTCCATTTCACATTGAATGGGACTTTTCCTTTCATATATAATTACGTTGAATAATCGTTATTTTATCTTTTGATTTTCTTGTTAATTTCTTACTTTTCACTTTCTAAGATACCGTTTCACTTTTTTAATCACCAATGTTTTCCACAGAGAATATAATTGCTTTTCAATAATTTTCCAAATGCTTCTTTTAATTTAGTCTCTTCTAATCCATTATTGCAATTTTCATTAAAAAAAAAAACAAATATAAACATTCTTCTTTAAACAGATTACAATTCATATAGTATTTAATAGTAAAATTACACCATAAAAAGAGAATGAATACACATTTTAAATTGTTCCCTAGGCCCTCACCAGAAAAGCAAAAAGCTTGTGCTTGTGACCTAGGAGGAAGTTCATGGCTTTTTTTGAGTGTGCGCTACAGCACAACAGGAATTTGACAATAGATATATACAAACGAGAGCAAGATCAATAGAAAGGAGTACTTTATTTGACCTATGAAAAAATATAGTGCATTTCTGTGACATCAGGTGGAGTTATTATTTGTCAACAAGTTGTTTTGTAGCTTGTACATGTAAATATAAATATGAAACCAATATTATGCAAATCCCATTACAAACATTTTTTCGAATTTCAAACAGTAAATAACAAGACTGTTTACCTTCTTGCATCATTTTTATTTGATGGCTCAGATCTTCTTTGTCTTTCATTAGTTGATCAATGGTCTTCTTATTGTCAGTCTCTCTCTCCTTCAACTGAAAATAAAAAAGATAAAAAATCACTAAAGGAAACATCCAATACATTGCATATTTGCATACTGTATAAGAATTTAAGAGATCTGGTAAATGAATGAACTACACCTTACGGATTTCCAAAATATTTTTTACAACAGCTATAAATTTTAGCTATCCACTTTCAGGAAAAATAATGTGGATTGACTGTACTCGATAGGTTACAACTAATACTCAAAATTCCCCACAAAAATTAGTGGTTTCCAGTAGGCGAGGAGATGATAGAGGTTAAGAGACATTCTATTCTATTCTGTCGTCTTCAAGATGTCGAATTGATTTTTCTTCTAAAATGTTCGTGTTTAATTTCTCTACAACCTTTTTTAACTATTTTTCCAAAACGCATATTTCATGAGTTATAGAATTTCAAAAACGTGCGTAAACATTTTTGGCATTGTTTTTTCTGTATAACTTTTGCATGAGAAATACACAAGAATGGTAAATGTTTTAGAACTATTTTCAACATTTAAGATAAGTAATTTTCAAGACTATAAATCCATTAATGTTGTTACAAGTGTGGGAAAAATTCGAATATCGCAGTTATAATTTGGGCTTCTGGTGGCGATCATATATTGAACATTTGATGATTTATAAAAATGTTGAATGTGCTATTCTATATAAATGGTTAAACAGACTTGAAAGGATCTGTATTTTGTAATTGAAACCCTTTAAAAATAGGACATTCTTTTGTAATCACCCTTTATTATACTTAGGTTACTTTATACTTACATCATAAATATTAGATAATAATGTCTCGCCATTGACATGGTAGTAAATAAAATGATAAATATGAATTTCTAAAGACTTCAATATGCTAGAAAAATATTAAGAACTTTTCTCTCTCTTTTAAAGAACAATGAAATGTAAATTTCTCATTGAACAACTGTGTTGAAAAAAAAGGATAGCCAACCTTCATCAAGTTTGAGTCCAAGCCAGAGATATCAGCTCTGTGTCTGGCATGAAGATCTTTTAGTTCTAATTCCTTCATTGTTTTCTCCTTCTCCAAATCGCCAACAGTTTCTTCGGCGATTGAGCGAGCAAGGGCCTCACTGTCAGCTCGGGCCAAAGCAATTTGCAGCTGATGAGCCAGGCTGCTTCGCTCCTCTTCCAATTCTAAAACACACCTTGATCGCTCTTCTGCTTCCTCTTTCAGTTCTTCTGATTGCGTTTTGTACAGCGACTGTAACAAAATACATTTCAGTAGAATTAAACTGGATAAATTATTCATTAAAGAAAACACATGGAGAATGTATGCATGTAGAACAAGAAATTATGGGGCAAACTTGAATTGTCTGATGATAGTGCAGCATTTCCTGAGATATTATTTGATCTAACAGTAATATGATAGAGATGCAGTATAATAGTATGACGAAGCTGTTAGTATGGTAGTAAATGCAGTATTTATGGCTTCTTAACCTTTGATTGAATTCAAAATCCTGTCTCGAACTAGTGTTTCTCAACCTGTGGTATACGTATCACTGGTGAAATGCACATGCCACAGTAGTTACACGTACGGTAAATATTCGTATTAGATAAAACTCAAAGACCACCAGTACCACTGAGTAGAAATTATTAATGTATTAATTATGTATTAGTTATAGATTTAAGAATACGCAATTAATAATATTAATTAATTCAATTTCGTTCATTTTTAAATGATTTTT
Organism: Conomelus anceps; assembly: GCA_948455865.1. NCBI lineage: Eukaryota > Metazoa > Arthropoda > Insecta > Hemiptera > Delphacidae > Conomelus > Conomelus anceps. The sequence continues at coordinate 51,280,663 of OX418218.1, read as the reverse complement.
TTGAAACTGATCATTAATTCCAACATTTTGAAATATCATATTCACTGTAAAATTTTCGGAGAATGGATGGTCATGATTATGCAAATGGAATTTACCGAGAAATGTTGTTCAGTTTCCAGCTGATCCTGGAGCTCTTTCATCTGCAAATCATCCACAGACCGTTGTGTCTTCAGTTTGTGCAGTTCTTCCTCGATATTTCGTTTGCTTTCTCGCAACTGTTGAACTTCACGTGACAGCTGAACCTCTCTGGCACGGAGATGGGCAACTTCTGAATTAGCTAGACCAAGCTCAGAAGAAAGGGACGATTTCTTCGCGTGCTCTTGATCAACTTGAGCCAGCAATGCTTTGGACTGCAAATTGAAAAAACAGATTCAACAAGATCCTCTACAAACGAACTGTAATATTACAGAAAAATTATGATACATCTTTTAACCAATGTTTTCAGTCTCAGTGTCGGACTACGCAAACAATTCGGTGTCAACAAACTATACAACTATTAATTGACGCAGCTTTTACTACACTACTCTGATTTATTTCGCCTATGAAACACATTGTTGGAAAAGTCTACGCAAGTAAACAGACGGTCGTGTAGTATGACACTTGCACGGGCGATAGCGGCACAAAATAACTTCAATTGAGTAGCGTGTTTCAAGATCGAGTTATAATGCAAAGTAATGTTGACCTGCATCAATAAAACTGAGGATGATCACTTATAAAAACAAACAGCGGTTGCTGTGTAACATCTGCGAGAGCTGTTGATGCTTGAGAGTTGCCCAAGTAATAGTAGCTGCTAAACGTAACTAATACTTCAGAGTATCAGTAACACTAATAAAGATGTAACAGATCCATTGAATGCAGTCATTGATAGTTGGAATATTTCTGGGCTTGAGATCCCTGAAAAAAATCTTGCAAAGTAGGACAACTCCCATAGAAAATATGCTCATTACCGTGGACGAACTATTCCCATTAATCACACTAGAGAACCATGGAAGTAACAGTAACTGAGAGACGTAATACTTTGAAAAATCAGAAGCTAATACAGAAAAATATCAGCACAATATCTATCTTCGCGAAAAGTTCCATCTGCTAACTAAGGTTATTACACAATATGAGTTAGGGACGAACTTAGAAAGGAATAACAGATACATTTATCTGAGTGTTTTTGAATTATTTTCAAGTGAAAAACTTACTCTGATAGATGAAAAAATTAATATTTTAACATAGAAAAGAATACCAGAAAGATTACTCAGCTGGTATTACCAAATACCGACAATAGTTATTCCCACATTCAATTTAACGAAGTTTAAGAAACCACAAAAAAAAGCATATGATGTTGAGAAACTAAATGCATAAAATAGATTAACAACTTGGCAGTCTTATTTATACAGAGTGTTTCAGGAGGAAAGGTTCAAACTTCGGCAACTGATTCTAGATCTAAAAATGAGAAATAAATTCATAATATGTCCGGATACGCTTTGTTAGCGAGTTATACAGAGTGAAAGATTTCGTCCAGAATTCAGTACCCTCAGTAAAAGAAAGTCATACTGAAATTCCGGGAAGGTAAATTAAGGACAAAATACAGTTATTTCTCATGGTTTTTGATCTGAAGAAACGAATAAAATAGGTCCCAGAACTCTATCTTCAGTAGTTTTTATGATATTATGATGTAAAACAGAAAATTCTGTTCCTAAAAACACGCTTTTCCAGCTTTGAAGTACAATAGCTTTGTTAAATTAGTAATAAATGCATGAAATTTGAATGCAAAACTTGTAGAAAATTTAATTCTAAAAAATTTGATGAAAATAAATCCACCAAAAAACAAATACATCTTTCAAATATTCTTCTCAATGAAAACTAAACAAAGGATAATTGAACTGAAAACTGCTGTTTTGAAGCAACGTTCACAGAGACTGAATTACCAACTCCTGTAACTTTCGTGAATGGTCAAAAGAGAATCCATTTTCTTTTGTGGAAAGTAATTTTAAGAATCGCTCTTCGGTAAATGTTTGGTGTGGCCTCATTGATGATATTTTAATTGGCCCATTTATTTTTAGAAAATCGTATAAATGCAGAAAGCTATTTAGACTTTTTACAAAACAATTTGTTTGTTCAATTTTTAGAAGAGTCCCACTTTCAAAACGCATGACAATGCTCTTTCAGCATGACAAGACTTCCAAACCACTGTGCAAATCGTGTGATAAGAGTTCTTAAATGAGAAGTTTGATAACAGATCCATCTGGTCGAAGAGGGCCTGTTACGAGTAGTTGGCCACCAATTTCTCCGGATCTTACCTCCGTGGACTATTTCTTGTGGGGATGGATGAAAAATGAAGTATACAAGGTATTTCAAGGGAAGAATTATTGATAGATCGTATTTTCATTGCTTCTGCCGTAATAAAAGAACGAAAAAGATATTAGTGACGAATATTTGAAAGATGTATTTGTTTGCTGTTGGGTTTATTTACATAAGATTTTTCAGAATTAAATTCTTTACAAGTTTTGTATTAAAATGTTATGCATTTATTATTAACAAAGCTATTGTACATCAAAGCTAAAAAAACGTGTTTTTAGGCACAGAATTTTCTGTTTACATCATAATATTATCAGGCCACCTCGACTCCTCCTCGAGTTGTGCCTGATTGATACCAGGATTTTCTCCTGGTTGACTAGACTCAGTCGGGAAATGGGGGGGGGGGGGGGGGGTTAGGAAAAGAAGACACACTCTTCGTAGGCTTATCCTGCTTTTTAGCAGTCTTATCCCGGCCTACTTCTCCTTTCCTTCGTCCGGAGGCTTCTGCTCGCGGACAGGGTGAGCTAACACTCGGTAAGGAAGGAATGGTTGGTTCTATTACGGAACGAGGAGTACTTGGACGGGGTTGGAACACGCGTCGCTGTCTGTGAACCGCTCGGCGTGGGTGTAGGTGACAAGCTTTGGCTGTCTGCAACCGCCGAGCTCTTGGAGGATCCACTTCTCAAACCGAGAAGTGTTTTGGGAGGGTATAGGACCGAACGTTCGCAGTCTGCAACCGCTCAATTCGGGGGCCACACTCTTCGCTGGTCTGAAACCGCTCTGAGAAGGAGGAGGAAAGGATACTTGCAGTCTGCAACCGCAAAAAGGAGCTCGTTGCGTGTCTGTAACCGCACGAGAGAATGAAGGAAGGGATGTATGCAGTCTGCAACCGCAAGGGTACTCGTTGCGTGTCTGAAACCGCGACGAGAGGATGGAGAAAAGGATATATGCAGTCTGGAACCGCAAAAAGGAGCTCGTTGCGTGTCTGTAACCGCACGAGAGGATGAAGGAAGGGTTGTATGCAGTCTGCAACCGCAAGGGTAATCGTGGCGTGTCTGAAACCGCGACGAGGGGAAGGAGGAAAGGATATATGCAGTCTGGAACCGCAAAGAGGAGCTCGTTGCGTGTCTGTAACCGCACGAGGGGATGAAGGAAGGGTTGTATGCAGTCTGAAACCGAAAGGGTACTCGTGGCGTGTCTGTAACCGCTACGAGAGGATGGAGGAAAGGATACAGGCAGTCTGGAACCGCACTAGGGGCTCGCTGCGAATCTGTAACCGCGCGAGAGGATGAAGGAAGGGTTGTATGCAGTCTGAAACCGAAAGGGTACTCGTGGCGTGTCTGTAACCGCTACGAGAGGATGGAGGAAAGGATACAGGCAGTCTGGAACCGCACTAGGGGCTCGCTGCGAATCTGTAACCGCGCGAGAGGATGAAGGAAGGGTTGTATGCAGTCTGAAACCGCAAGGGTACTCGTGGCGTGTCTGGAACCGCTACGAGAGGATGGAGGAAAGGATATAGGCAGTCTGGAACCGCACTAGGGGCTCGCTGCGAGTCTGTAACCGCACGAGAGGATGAAGGAAGGGTTGTATGCAGTCTGCAACCGCAAGGGTACTCGTGGCGTGTCTGAAACCGCGACGAGGGGAAGGAGGGAAGGATATATGCAGTCTGGAACCGCACTAGGGGCTCGTTGCGAGTCTGTAACCGCACGAGAGGATGTTAAGGAGTTGGTGGGTGTGAGGGTAGAGGACCGAACGTTCGCAGTCTGAAACCGCTCAATTCGGGGGCAGTACTCTTCGCTGGTCTGTAACCGCTTCGAGTGGGAAGAGGAAAGGATATTTGAGTCTGAAACCGCAAAAGGGACTCGTTGCGTGTCTGTAACCGCACGAGGGGATGTGTGGGAGATGGATAAGCAGTCTGGAACCGCTCAAGGGGCTCGCTGCGAGTCTGTAACCGCAACGAGAAGGTCGAGGAATGGGAGAGTGCAGTCCGCAACCGCACCAGAGGTTTCGAGGAAGGGGTTGTAGGGGTAGGAACGAACCCTCGCAGTCTGTAACCGCTAAGTCCGGGGTGGGTACTCTTCGCTGGTCTGGAACCGCTCTGAGAGGAAGGAATGAGCGTATGCAGTCAGTAACCGCAAGGCTCGGGAAGGGTGTGGGAGGAATAGGTGGAAAGACAGGGGACTTATAGCGACAGGGGTAGTCGTCCTAAGTAAGTTTTCGGGTTAAGTGGCCCTCGAGTGGACTCACTTGGAATACGATTAGGAACGTACTACAAGCCGGCCGCAGTTCAAGTCCCGCTGAATCAATCAGCACTGGCCGTTTTATAGGCCCGAGTGTAGGCGAAGTGCGGGGGAGGAGTAATTAATTGGGAAGTGGTAGATTACAGGAACACCGGCGCGCCGAAAATGCGCGTACGGTAACATCTTACCACCCCCCTAATTACCCCGCCGCTGCTCCACCGTCGAGCGTCGCTCACTCCCTTTTCTTGAAATTATCGAATTAATTCCAAATATCTGGCCGTCACAAATCACTTTGTGACAATATCATAAAAACGACTAAAGATAAAGTTCTGGGACCTATTTCATTGATTGTTTTAGTTCAAAAACCATAACAAATAACTGTATTTGGTCCTAAATTTACCTTCCCAGAATTTCAGTATGTCTTTCTTTTACCGAGGGTACTGAATTCTGGACGAAATCTTTCACTCTGTATAACTCGCTAACGAAGCGTTTCCGGACATATGTTTATTATGAATTTTTTCTTATTTTTAGATGAAGAATCAGTTGACGAAGTTTGAACCTTTCCTCCTGAAACACTCTGTATATGAAGATATGTGTAAGTCAAGATATTAGAAATGAAGATAGCCTAATGCTTACTTTGTCAACTTCTTGTCTATATTCTCCTTCAAGTTTTTGTAGCCTCTGCTGGATTTGTTTGTAATCAACGGACAGCATCGACATTTGCCTTTCTTTTTCTTGTGATGAAAGGTCTGCTTTTTGCCTCGCACATTTTTCTTCATTGAGTTTTGCTTGAAGAGCTGTAATAGAATTATATGTTGCATGAAATTAACACTTTCAAAGTTTATGAAAAATACAAATATCAACGTGTGGTGCAAATCACAAGTAGTTAATATTGTAAAAATATCAATATTACGGAATTTGAGGGGCAAATGGCGTTATTAGTAGCGGAATCTAGATCAGCATATAAGGTGCCAAAATTAAATGACAAAAATTGAATCAATAGATTTATTATAAACTCTCAAAAGATCCTTGCTCAATTCTTTCTTATAGCCCCATTTGAGCTACATCACTTACACTTCCAGTTCACCAATATTTCCATTTCTTGCTATCAAATGACTTGAAAACAAATGCACACTAGGAATGTATAAGGAAGGAACAACATGATTGATTTGATCGACATTGATAAGCCCTTTATTTATTCACATCTGATGTAAATTGAGTGCACTTGAAATATCTTTGATGCACTTCATCAATTCTCAATGGTGTCTCGACTTTCACACACACATTAAAAACAGTTTATGTTTGGTCTCTGTTAGCAACCACCTAGAGTTGCTATTCACAGTTTCTTCTATTTAGTTTCTAGTAAATTTATGAAGTAAGTCGAAATGTTGATGATTGATGGCTTCAGCCAATGTGAACTAACATAAACTAAAGTGCAGTAATTGTCCGCAGTAAATGAATTCTATTCCATTCATCCATCCATTCCATTCTACGTATATTTTATAATTGTGTCCAATCAAATACCTAATAAGATCCATGACTATTTTCCGATAAATCTTAGGAAAAGAACAAGGCCCCAAACGTATATTTTAAAAGTTCTCAATTTACATTAGCAAGTAACAAATTATGAGGTTCTTAATTAAAACGAGTAACAACGAACTTATTCAATTCTTGAATTTCTTGATCCATAACGACCTGCGTTGTTAATATTAACTTTTTAAGGTAAATTTAACGACTTTCAGTCAATTTTAATTGAGAATAAATAAATATTTCTTCACGTAGGCTGAAACGTTTTCGAATCGTGGCAATTCATTTTCAACATCACAAGAACTAATTCAAGTCAAGTACTTAAAACCATGCGTTTTTTACCAAATTTTAAAACGTTTGTATGAAAACAACAGTGCAATCACTTCCCACTCTTGCAGTTAACACAAACATAAATTCGTATCAAAACTAAAACGGATAGCATGTAGAATCTGACGGACAAAATTTGGTAATGCATACCTCGAAAAATACAATCCATGCGATCTAAGGTGAGAATAAAATGGAATTTAGTAAAAAAAAATCAATCATTCTCCATGCAACCACAAAAAACAATGTGAAATTGACCAGATTTGAAAAATTAAAAAATATATCTAACAATAATTGAAATATAATTGAATGACTGGTTTGAACATCAAATTGATGCATGTTGAAATATAAAATGAGTACACACATTGGTAGACCCAAACAATTTTTCTTGGAATTAATGATTTCTGAAATTTAGAAATTTATCGTTATTTGTATAAGCACTCAATATTCAGTGCCCGGTCAAAATTAACGAACCCACCATTCTCGCATTCTATTACAAGCTGAACAAAACCACATTGTACGGAAAATATCAAATCCCATACATACTCTCATGAAAAGATTTAGATCTTCCATTTTGTACGTTTTCTTCGCATGTACTTTATAGAATAAAAACAGAGCGGGAGTTCATTTTTTTAAATGGTGGGAAAATAAAACGTTCTAATAAAAACCCACAGATTATGAAATGAAGAGCTGGCTTATCTAGAATGTAAAAATTTAAATGCAAAAACGATACCGCATTTTTTAAATTGTATCATTAAAACACCAAGATATAGCGGAGAAACTCTAATTTCCTAGCCAGTTTTAATATTTTCAGTGAAAATTATTTTAGAATCTGACAAATTGGCAGCCTTGTGTGATCAGAGCTGCGAATTCATACACTGCCGATGAGGATTTAGCCATATTCTTTTGAAAAAAAGGCTCTCCAGACAGCACTACAATTCTACTGGTCTGCATAATTTGGTGGTCGTTTTAAAGGATCTAAATACTAAATTATTTCAACCGAATACTTTTTACTGATTTGAATGAAGTTATGTTAAATTTGAATACTACATCACTCATTACAATTCAACTGCATTTGGGGATTCTTGGTTATTCAGAACAAATCTGTTAACAATAATACGGAAAAGGTGTTATGGAAAAGGCCTGATATTTACAAGATTGGAAACAATACAAGATGAGCATTCTCGGAAAGGATATAAGGAACGTTCAATGTGCTTGAAGTAATAGAACCTGTAAAGAATTTCTAGGAAGAACCAGCACGTTTCCGCATATGACAATCTCACGAAAGCTAGACAACAAAACAAAAGCTGAAAAACTCCACCTGACCTACATAAATAAGAATATAAGACTACAAAAAAACCATCAACATTTATCACAAAACGGTAAAGGAGAATCTAATGCAACAAAATGCCAACCTACTTCAATATAAATGAAGCATAAGATATCTTGGATAAGCATGGAGCACACAATAATTTCTAAGTGAGATGGCAAGAGGGATCTTAGGATTGAATAAAAACTATGAAATTAAAAAAAAATTGTGATGTTTAATTGATTATGGAAGTACTCAACAAGAAGTTTTAAAATTGCAAAAATTAAAGCTCTTTATAAGTCTGGTGATAAGTCAAAACCTGAAAACTATAGACCAATAAGTTTACTGAGTAATTTTACAAAAATTATGGAGAAATTAATAAAAAACGATTAGCTAACTACATAGATAAAATAAAACTTATTAATGTAAACCAATATGGGTTTCAATCAAAAATGTGTACTAGAGATGCAATACTCAATATTGTCAATAAAGTAAATAAAGGCTTTGAAAAAAATGAAAAAACACTTACAATATTCCTTGATCTTGCAAAGGCATTTGATACTGTACCACATCATAAACTAATTGCTAAGCTGGAACATTATGGAATTCGTGGGGCACCCCTGAATCTATTTAAAAGCTATCTTCTAGAAAGATTTCAGGTTTTGGATGGAAGTTTGGAGAAATTGTCTGCTTTTGGATTGCCTCAGGGTACGGTACTATCGCCCCTCCTCTATATTATATATGTCAACGATATTTTTAATGTAAAGCACCAAAATAGTTCTATTATCTCTTTTGCCGATGATACAGCTGTTACGGTTTCAAGTGAAACTTGGGAGTCCACTTATAAAAACGCTGAAGTCCTTCTCTATAAAATTGGGCTATGGTTCAGACATAACCTTTTAACTGTTAATGCTAAGAAAACAAAATACTTGGCTTTTTCTCCGGATAGTAGAGGTCAACCACCTATAAACAAATTGCTAAAAATCCATTTTGAAACCTGTAACTTTAACAGTAACTCTAATAGTCTTGCATTTCACACATGTAATTGTGAACCTTTGGATAGGCCAACTGCTTTGAAATATCTGGGAATTATTGTTGATCAACATCTCAAGTGGAAGAGCCATATTGATTATCTGATTTCTAGATTAAGATATTTGATTTTCCAATTCTATAGAATAAATAAGTTGAACAATTTAGATATAATTAGACTAATATATAATGCTTACGCCGAATCCATTCTGCAGTACTGTATTGAGGTATGGGGGGGTGCAATGAATACACACTTCAAAAAGTTGTTCATTATTCAAAAATATATAATACGAGCAGCACTGGGTAGACCTAGACTTTATACAAGTAGACTGATTTTCAACTGTAAGACAATTATTTATGAAGAAACTTATTGTATACATAAATTGCAATAGAGAACTATTCAAATTCAGACAGATTGATTACAATATAAGACCGTTGAGAAATCTAGTTTTGATTCCAAATCTCAATAAACGCATTTGCAGACATCAAACTCTCTATATTTGCTGTAAACTTCTTAACGTGATACCCATAGAGCTGATACCATTCACGAATAAAACTAAAACTCTTAGAATAGATGCTTGGGTGAAGGCAAATGTTTATTTTAAAATAGGCTCTGTATAATGTTTGATATAAGTTATTTTTAAGATTGTTTATAAGTGTTATTGTTTTGATTTTCATCTGGCGCACAAGCTTGGCTTTGCTGATGGAAATCTTGAAGTATATATTTTTTTCTTATAATGTACTGTAAAAAAACATAGTTGAATATAGTGTATCTGATTGTGATGTACTATTACATTTGTTTTTTGGTGTTTTTTTAAATAAATAAATTAATTAAATAAATAAAAGAAAATAACGACAAACCTCTTAGACTGAATGTAAGTATTCACCTTTTTTATTTCATTTTCTTATTTTCTATGATGTGGAATATAAACTATGATTACCTAAAAGTACGTTGAACTGAATGACAAGATATGATTTTGGAAAGGTTTGATAATCACACCAGAAAGCTCAATACAATATTTATTGGTTGGGTGTCAGAGTAATGGATAAGAAATAACACTATTTAAATGCCCGCATTTTGGAATATAGTAGTTCTTTCGAATTTGATGGAAATTGAAGCATGATAAAACCCAAAAGCATGAAGCATGGAGCACACAATAATTTCTAAGTGAGATGGCAAGAGGGAACTATAAGATATTCTATTGATTATCACACAAAGCAGGAAATATTTTCAGGTGATGAGTTATGATAATATAATGAAATAAGAGGTGATATGATTTTGCCACAGATGAATGAATTTACAGCATTAATCCGCAATCAATCAAAATCCATCTTTCACTTTTTTTAGTAGATTATCAATGAAGTCTTGAGCGTATTATGAGAGGAAATGTAAATCAATCCATGTTTGTGAGGACAAAGAGATAAAACGAATCTAATTTTAGTTATTAGTTTCATAAATAAATACCCTTGTGTAACCAATTGCAGATACCCCTACATATTTGGTCATTAAAAGGAAAATAGATAAAATCTCACGAATTTCTTTGATGCGATAAAAAATCAACGACAGTCTAATGCATCAAAGAGAATACAACTTTATAGCACTATGGTTAGAAGCAGAAAATATCATCTTATTTCTGGTTTTATAGAAACAGGCTCAACAGTTACTAACATAAATGAGGAGAAAAAGAAGAAGAAGACGGAGAAGAGAGTGACGAAGAAGAAGTACAAGTAGGAGAAAGAGAAAAGGAAGAAAAAGAATTAGGTGAATTGGAGGAGGATGTGAAGAAGAAGGGGTGAAGAAGAAGCAGTAGAAGTGGATAGAGGGAAGAGGAAGAAAAAGAACAAGGTGAGGAGGAGGAGGAGGAATTTTGAGAAAATATGATGAATCTTGAATTTCCAGAAATAATTGAAGGCTTCATTCAATTGATTTACTATTCGTCCATTCAATTAATGGTAGATGAGATTGGAATTATAGTTCAGTACTTGTGAGAATTTAATCATAGTGAATTGAGATAGAAATAATGTAAGATTGAAATACTCAACTATACTAAAATATATTGAAATGTAGATCATAATTAGAATAAACTCCCTATAAAACCTGAATCATTGGAGGTTATAACTTAACTTCAATTTAAATTGGATCAAAGAGCTCTGAAATAAAGGGATCCTATTTTACTAGAATTTATTCAAATTTAACGTAACCCTGAAAGAAATAAACGCACACAAAAAGTATTTTTATGAATGCAGATAACAAAAATAAGCAGCGTGCATATTTTAAACTGAAGCTGTCAAGTGATTGGAAAAAGTAGGGACATCAAACCTGTAGGATGCGAGTTTATATCTTGATTATCAAGAGAAGGTACTGAGGAAGACATCAAAGCAGGTATGTTGTTTTCAATCATCTCCCCACCTGGCCCAAATCATTACACTTATGCCTCAACGTCAAACCATAGTAAGTGCACTTCAATTTTCAACACAAATTCCATCCACATTAAATATTTTTTATTCTTCTATGCAAAGAAGAATACAAATTACAAATACAAATTGGAAATTACAAAGAATTCATAATTTCTAAACTAACACGGCTACAAAGAATATACAGCTACAGCCTAATTGTGATTGTAGAAAATTCACTAATGACTGCAATCAATCAATCGTCTCAAGTGCTCAAAAATGTTTGAATTTTGATTTCAAAGAAACGTTTTTATGAAGACAAATTGAATCGAAATTTTTTTATGAAAATATCATAGATTCATAATATTATGAAATAGAACAGAACTCACTGCTTAAGGGAAAGACAAGGGAACGCAAAAATATCACTACAATATTTAGATTAGTTTTCAAAAACTCATCATGACTATTGAAAAATTCGCTAAAATAGTTCATTAGCATTTGTAACCTCACGGAGTATTGTACCTCATCAATCGTTCCATGGCAGATTAACAGATGATAAGAAAGATGATTTCCTTATGAACGTCTCCATTAAGAAAACATGGATTTTTATAGTTCTTAGGTCTACAACTTCGTTTACTGTACTATGTATTCAGCAGATAATCATCAAATGGATAATGTCCCACTATGAACGTAGAGGATTAGAACAGAATTTGTTTTTGCACACTGTCAACAATGAGTTGATAGACTCTAACTGACAAATATTGAACCATATTCACAAGAAACTAGTTTAATAATATGAGTGGGAGATTTAATTAGGAAACCTACCTTTTACTACTTCGAGATTTGCTTCTTCTTTGCTGACTAGTCTACTTTTTTCAGTCTCTTCGTGAGCTTTCACTTCTTGTTGGTATCTGTTTTGGGCAGCTTTCAATTCAAGAGTGAGCGAAGCGCATTCTTTCTCCAAGCTGGACACCTTCTCTCCAAGAAGTCTGTTATCATCAGTTAACTTTTCTTCTCTCTCCGCGCTTCTTTCCAATTCATTTAATATTGTGTGAAGTCGACCTGTGTAACAAGCAAAATCAAAGTGAAGTATTGTAAAAGTTTATTAATGAATTCTCGTTAACAATTGACTACATAAGTCTTAAAACATATTTATTTTTTAGGATGAGCCCACATAGGTCGGAGACCTGTGCGTGGGTAATAAGTTGGATGACGATGATTGATGAGTTGGACCTACGGTTTAGGTGGGTTCCGATGGAGATTACCGATGAAGATAGAAAGATTACGATAGTCAATAAGAAAAAAAAGGTTATTACTGTGATTAAAAAGAAAACAATATGAAATTAATCATTAGAATGAAATTCATACATAATTCTAATTTACAGAGGTTCTTTCACTGATACTGGTTCTTGTAGTATTATTATAGAAGCTCTTATAAACATCATATAATAAAAAGTCAAAATTCCAGTTATTCACAGATTTCATTGTTTGAAACTTTTCTTTATTTTTAATACAGAGCTCATATTGATTTATTTTATGTGACAGACTATTCAACTATTTAAGACCTATACAATTAGAGACCTGATGTACCGTATTTGATATTGATTATTTATTAAATATTATGAATATTTAATAAAATATTGCTATAGTATAGCTAGTGATGTGAGTTGGGAATGTTCCCAGTGGGAAGGGAATTTATAAATGGGAATATTTCCAGGGAACTTCCCGAAGGCTTTATAAGTTCCCAAAACGAGGGAATTTATGAAATAACTCTAAATAATGGTGTTTATTTTGTCTTAAAACTGCTTTGGAACCTTAATACGTTCTAAATGATCAATAACAAAGCCAAATAATCAAAGATATTATGATATACCATGGCAAAAACTTATATTTCAACTGTGAAAGGTACGCACGCACTAGCCCTGCACAGCACAGCACACAAGGATGAAGTAGATGAGTTATCGTATCATTGAGATTGTGCCATTTCCTTTTTCGAAATCGGGATGTCATGAGAATACGGATTAAGAAGGGAAAATATTAACTCTCATTATGAAACTTGGTTATATATTCAATATTTGAATACACAACATCTTTATCAGTGGAAAACGTACACAAAAACTTTATTATTTGTGAATTATCACGAGAGATAAATATTATGGTCTAATCTATGAGTAGAGAAAAGCTCAAAGTAATTTCTCTTTTTACTGCTAGATTGCGTTAGCAGAATCAGCCGTGGGATTTCATCAAAAACTATTTTCATTATATTTATCAAGTTAGATCAACTCAGTTCAATTACTTTTATGACTAATTAAGTTGGGTAGGCTAGGCTATTCTTACAGATCGAAATGTAAACAAGTCATTAGGAATCAGGATAATTTAATGTAGAACAAGTCATCGGTAATGATTAATTAATGTGAAATTCCAACTCCTCATCCAATACAATTACACCAAAAACGTTTATTATTAGATTTATCAAGTTTACTCTGTTTCAGTTTACTTTGAAAGGAATCACAATGACATAACCTATGAATGAACGCATCTGATTGCTTTTATCCAGCTCCTCTTTTTGTTGATATCTTTAGGAAATCTAAGAATTTGTAAGAATGCTTTTCGCTGTAGGGCTTACAATCTGGAGCAAAGCACATTACCATCATAAATTTTGTTTAAAGTCCGTGTGAAAAATAGCCCCATACGATTTAAACAGAACAACAGAACTCTAAATTGTTTGGAAACTTGTCATCACAGACGATGCGTTGTGACGTCACACTAATCCTCCCAATTCCTAGTTCCAAGTAAGCAATTTTAGCCAGAGCCTACAATTATTTACTGTGCACAATTTAATAATAGCCAATAAAGTGTTAATACAGACATAATTGTCTTTTTCTTGGAAGACCTGATCTGAACAAATAGTGAAGATATCAAATTAATTTAAATAATCAAAACAAAATTATTGAAAATGCAAATACTTAAATTAACTGTTCAATTTAATAAGTTAAAATGACCTTTTAAATTATACTCGGATTAAAAACAGTCCCTATAGAGACTGTAATGTTACAGTTACGCCAATTCTGTTTTAATTGAGTATAGTAATTTGGAAGTATTTTGCACTGTTTCATAACAAACATGCAATAATTTGTAATAGGTTTAATTAAAAATGTAATCATTAATCATTTCCTTTGATACTAGAAAACATGGTTGGTATAGTGATCCACCAAGCAATCATGTGGTATTCAATAACATTTGAAGATGAACGCAAGTATCACAATTTTAAAATTTATGTGAAGGTGTTAAGACTTGTATGATTTTTTTTAAATATAACTCTAAGAATTGATTTATATATTGTTCATATTAATGTATTAGATCTAAGGGATTAAAAAAAAGTGTTGGAGTGCCAACTGACCTATGCTTTTAAGAGGAAATCATAAATTCCCGGGAATTTATGAATTTTGGGAATATTCCCGGCAATGTTCCCTGGGAATATTCCCCCAAGTATAAATTACCGGGAATTTTACATCACTAAGTATAGCTCCATGTGGACTGATGGTTTATTCTTAGTACAATATTCATGTGATAGTTAAAATACCACTTAGTCAAATCCTATAAAAATCAAGTTTATGATTTTCAGGGAAAAATGTTCATGATTTTTTCATCTGCACAATTTTACAATAGTTCAGGGACCTTGGTAGACTTTGATGTATATGAGCACAGACTATTAGATACCAATATAATGCAAAGAAAAATATTATATTAGCTACTAACTAGTATAAATTTCGTTTCTTTCACACTTATAGATGAAAATTTTATTGTTTCAATGATGAAGAGAGAGTACCTTCTAGTTCTTTGTGGAGATCTGACATGTGAGAGCGAGAACTTTTTTCTTGGGAGAGCTGGCCCTGCAGTGAAGCGACTTCTTGCTGTAAAATATCTCTTTGGGATTGCAGTGAGGCAAGCATGTCTTGCAGTTCGTTGGCTATTTGTTCGCTGGCCGACTTCGCAACTGTCAATTCAGCTGCCTGCTTACGAAGTCGTATTGAGCTTTCTGATTCACTTTTCAACTTTTCTTGCATTTCTGAAATCTATAATTAAATTTCGATTTATTGAAAGGGCACAGAAACAAAATTATATTCATCATACGGATTCGGCTTATAGAATATTGAAGATGTAGTAGTTCACTAAAATCTTGAAAAATCACTGCTACTTACTCTTTGAAGAGTTCTTCTAAGAAATTAAGTTGAACTCTAAAAAGTACAAAAAGGTGTACGCATAGTGGTGTATTTTTTGGAACTGACAATCTGATGAATACATTGAGACACATGCTAGAGTACTTACAAAATTAATAAGAGCCTAAGAGTAAGTATATAGTTTACAAATACGTAACAGGTACATAAAATATTATAGTTGTTTAAAAAGAGATCATTTAATTTTGGAAGAGACAAAATAACAATGTATCATATTCAAAATTTGTGACGGGAGCAGTTTTTTCACATTCGTTGTAAATTTGTCACAATAAATAAATAAATAAGGATGAAGTGAGGTTTCTGTCAAAAATCCAACAAACCATGAGGGAATTAGAAGATCACAGCATGTAGGCCAGTATGATTTTGCATCACTCAGTAATTATCATTATTAGCAAGTAGTGATGACGGTCCACTGTGCAGCAACCTTCCTTACTAACACAATCAATAAAGCTATAATAATAACATTATTGTAGTTGTTGGAAAACAATACATTGTTAGAAGGTTTGGGAGCCAAGGGTGTTAATAGCTTGGAAAATACATTTAGCTATTGGTTTTTTTAAAATAACAGATGAAACCTGAGGTGTATTTCATTTTATTCACTAGCAATAATACTTTGTTGGAGAGTATAAGGTATTTCATAACAAAAAAAAATTATTATGAGAAATAGAAAGTGAGGATCTTTTGAAGGAATATTCAACTTACTTGTTTTTCTAATAATGAAATTTTGTCATTGACATGTTGGTTATTATTCATTTCCCTAGTTCGTCTATTTTGCTCGTCTTCCAGTTTCCGCCTAAGCTCTCCAAGATGCGTTTCTGCTTTCCGTCTAAGATCACTCTCGTTCTCCCATTTTCTTTGTGTCTGAAAAAGCATTGAATTCAATTAACGATTGAATGTAGAAAAAATACTGTCATCACGTTAATGATCTATTGCGACGCAATATGTCATGAAGTTACAATAGAACTGAATAACTTTTTCGTGAGTTTGAATTTAAATCTGGACTTCACTCTGATTTTCAACTATAAATAAATAGGTTTAATAAATCAAATAATAAAATAATAGTTGAATAGTTAAACAAAATAAATATCCTTTACTCAAGCCCAATATAGAATAAGGAGAAAATATCAATGTAAAACTGAACCTATTCAATTCTAGAAGTTGTAAATGAATTAAATTGTTGGGATACCGCATATAAATGATTCATATTTCTGGTAACTAAACCTCCCTATACAATCATTCAAAAGTGTTTTCAAAAGATTTATTAAACCAAGATCTATTACGAACTTCCTTTTTATACCACAAATTATGCCGAGGACATTGACAACTGCATTTAATAGCTAATCGGAATCGATGAATGGCACAACATAAAATATTCAGTCATCGCCGGGAATCGAACTACGGATCTCCCAATTGCCAGTAAGGCGTCTTGACCACTAAACCACACTGACAACCTCTGTAGATTACGAATAGCATTCGTTTAAGATTTTCCTTACCGCCCAGTTTAGCAATTTAACCAAATTGTACTGTCTTCCAAAATAACTCGAGCTAAATAAAGCAGTTCCCAAATTTTAGAATCCATTTCAAATAACTGAACTATTTCTTATCTAAACTAAGACTGAATTGAAATAAATTAAAAATCAACATTCTTCTAAAAAGCGATTCTGTTCAAGTGATCTTGGTATCTGGTCATCCAGTGTGGATCACCCAGGCCCATAGAAGCTGAGTTCGCTTTGATTAATTTTATTGTACGAGCTTTCAGTGGCGGATAAACTAATGATTATTTCTGATAAATTGAAGTTTTATTCATAAACCTACGAAAGTTTTACCAAGACAACTTGCAAATATCATAAACGAGATTACCTCTTTGAAATCGTGCTGTAGCATGGTAACACTCTTTTCTAAACGAGATGCTTCTTCTCTTATCTCATTTTCTCGCTTTGTAACAGCGTCTAATTGAGACACAAGAACACGCTGTTTTTCTTCGAGAGATATCACATCTTGTCGATAGCGGTCTAGCTGACGTTCTAGTTCTCTATCCGCATATCCATCTTTCTACAAAATTAGCAAAAAAGGAAATTAATCAAAATTTTTAAAAACACATCGCCAATATTACAATCAAAATAAAAAAAAATTTATTGATTCAGAAAAAATGATAGTATTTCTAATTTAATCCCAAATAACTACAGATTATTCCAATCAAATTCTAAAAAGGATTCATGAATGACATGGTAATATTAAACAGGAATACGAAGAGTTTGAACAATAGATAATACAAAAGTTTTTTATCAATGCATCTTCATACTTAGATTGAGTTCCAAGTTGATGATCACCTACAGTAATAAAATAATTTTCGTCAACTATTTCAGAGTTAATTGAGAGTCTCAGAGTAGAAAGTGTTAATTTAGAGAAAAATTGATAATCCGACATTTATTCAAAAACGAAAATCCAAGAAGAATATTTTGAATATTGAAGAACATTTCGCGCAAAAAAAACACAATTTTGAACGAATAGGTAAACTATAAAATACAGTAGTTAAAAAATAATTATGAGAATAAGATAAATATTTTTAAAAATCTGTGGATAACAAAATGCAGACATTTTAATACCAAAATTAAATTTTAGGAGAATTTCAGGTAAGCTACAAAGTATGTACTAAAAGATTCATGTTGTTTTTTTTTGTGTTTTTCTTGTTTAGATAATTGAGATTCAACTTACCATGTCCACCTTCAGCCGTCACACAAGCAGACATGCAAAGAAACAAATCCCAATCAAATTCATTTCGATCAGTAGAATGATAGCCTAAGTAATTTGTAAGGGATTTATAAAATAAATTTGATATTTAATCAATTAAATTGATGTTAATAAGAATAAAATATCATTTATCTTATAATAGTAATTATTATTATTATTAGAAATAATTGGTTAAAAATTGTAAAACAAACCCAAATTTTAAAACAATATGAACATTCATAATCACAACACCAATATTATGAATATTCACAACACCAACATTGATCAATAATCAGATCTGATTAAACTTTTCAATATTCGTATTAATAATGAGAATGTCT
This sequence comes from Conomelus anceps, assembly GCA_948455865.1. Classification (NCBI taxonomy): domain Eukaryota; kingdom Metazoa; phylum Arthropoda; class Insecta; order Hemiptera; family Delphacidae; genus Conomelus; species Conomelus anceps. The sequence goes on along the minus strand of OX418218.1, from coordinate 51,262,242 downwards.
TGCTGGTAAAATTAAAAGATGGTAAATAGAGTGAAGGGATGGATAAGTGAAGATAAGGAAAATCGGTTTAAATAAAACAAACCCGACATCAACATCTTCATTTTATACAGAGTTACTTCGTGGGTTTGTTGCACTCACCAAAATAATGACAAGTTCATATAAACATTGGTCCGGAAACGCTACGTTACAGAATTAAAAATGGCGGGCGTTAACATCTAGCACTATTAATTTACTCACTAAGAAAATTTTAGTGCCTTCATTTCAATTAAATTGAGTCAGATTCTATGTAAGATAAGCTGGAAAATCGAATAAAACAAGTTAGAAGACAGTAAATACAGTGGTTTTTTGAGATAATAAACAAAATATGTAAATATGGCCCAAAAGGCACATTTTTTCAAGTTTGAAGTGTATTAGTTTCGTTAATTGTATGATAAACTTGTAGTTTTTCTGACAAAATTTATAATATTAAAAATTCAAAACATTAAGTTATTTTATGATGAATAATTTAATAGCCGGAAACACGCCCAAACTTCATAAATTACGATTTAATGAATCAACCGCTTATAAATAACACACTGCGTAAAATTAGTCGGTTTTAATTCAGTAAAAGCCGATTTTCGTCTCCTACGTTGCTTAACATTTTTTGTTAAAAATTGAATTCTCTTCAAGTTTAGTAAGGGAAAACTACAAGTTTATTGTGAAATTAACTAAGTGTTAACTAAACGTGTTTTTGAGCCACGTTTGCATATTTTGTGGGATATCTTAGAAATTTCTGCAGTATACTAACTACCTTGTGTTATTCGATTTTCAAGCTCATTTTAAATAGAACCTGACCATATTAATAGTAAAATGAAGGAACTGCAAGTTTCTACTAATAATTAAATTAACGGGACTGATCCCGCCATTTTCAATTCTGTAACGAAGCATTTCCGAACCTATGTTTATATTAATATTTTACTATTTTGGCAAGCAAAACAAACTTACCAAGTATGGATAACTCTAAGCGAACAACCTGTATAGGCGCTCTTCTTTAATTAAAACAAAATGAAAACTGGGATAGGTTTGAGTATGAATAAATGTTGTCGAGGCTATAAAGCTCGGGTACAGAAAAATCCATGAATTTGATACTCTTACAATAGAATGCGTGATGTCAACTTACCGTATCTATAATCAAATTATTTTTGTTTTCTTTTGCAGCGCTAAGTAATCTGAAACAAATAATAGAAGAAATTATAACTTCTATTTGAATAACGAACAGCTCTGAAAGACAAAGTTCTAAGTTACTCTGGCTTACTTGGAAATGTCCAAACTTGATATAGTTAAAAAATGACCTATTAAAAAAAAAATTACAATTAATAAAAAACTGATTAATTTCAGTTTTACTTCAATTCAATGGCCTTGCTGGTGGTAAATATACTGAATCGGTAGTTGTACTTCTTAGTAAAATTTCTAGTAAAACTTGGTCAAAGCCTAAAATTTTTAATTTTCAATTCAAAATTTGTGAAGAAAGCAGTTGGGCAATAGCCTGTTCAATCTTTGCACTGATTGGGTTATAGTCATAAATAAATGAATAATTTTGTCAAATCCATGAAACTGTGAATCACATAAGTCTTATTTCACAGACATTATGACATATTTTACTGTGTTTGAATAGCTTTAAATTGAAACTTACTGATAATCTCTAGAATATGTAAAGCCGACAAAAGGTAGATGATTTCCAGCAAATGCTTTGGGTACAGGAAAGTTTTCTTCGGGAGTTTCATCTTTTTCAAGATAATCGAAATGACTCGTATCATCATCTCCACTCAGTTCAGGTACAACAGGAGGAGCACCTGAAGAAAATAATGTTGTTGAATAAAAAATGAAAGAAAATAATTCATTTGAGGAGCATAAAGACCACCAAAGATTTAAGAATAGCGTTCCACTACACTTCAAGGACGGATCCTTCAAATGCGTATCGTAAAGAAATATTATGTTGAAAGTGCCCTTTTTAATCATTCATTTCCCATTTTTTTCATTGAAAGGATTCCCCATTTTTCACCATTTTGTTTAAAAAAATTATTTTCGATCACCAGTGAGATGTAATTTCTCATTTCTCTGGTTTTTAATCCAGGAGTCTGCTGCATAACAATTCACAAATTACATTTACAATTTATTTCCATAAGATTTGCAGTAACTGAAATACTAGTAAATTAATAATGAAATTCGTTTCTGAATTGTTATTCAATAGGCCACCAAACTAAATTAATTAGTACTTAGACTCTGCAAAATATTACAGAAGTTTGAGTTTGTAGTTTGTAATGAGACACATTCCAAATTTCAGTGAGAAAAGAACCATTTGATCCTATTGCTGCCAGCTGATAAAAATATTTCCATCAAATCAAATTTGTTTTTTATTTGCATGAAAATGAAACAGAATACACTATATAAAATCACATAAATTCAGCATATACCATAAAATATAAAAAAATCATAACTTTATAATGCAATTGTTATTATAAATATACATGCGACTCGTCCACGAAGGCCTAAGCCTGTGTGTGGAAGGGAGTCTGGAATATATTTCTCTGCCGGTTTTTACAATTTGATCAGGCTTTTTAGATTTATCATACTTGAAAGCTGTGAACATTGGTTTAAAAACATAAATTTCCAAATAAAATATAGTAAATGTTTACAATGAATCTGAAGAACGAGAACATGACACAATTCAAAAACGATGAGTATCTTTAACTCAAATCAGGGCACACTTCATGAAAATTTACATATATATAATAAATTATTATTTAAGTTTTGTATATTTTTTATAATTTAAAAATATCTACTATGAAAACAAAATCAATGGCTTTCAAAGGTAAATATCCAGTCAGAACCAAGATAGAATTGAATGGGAAGATAATAGAACAGGTGAAAAATTTCAATTATCTTGGAAATGATGTAACATATGATACAGATAAGGATATTTATAATAAAGTATCAAAATTCCAGCGAATATGTGGCAATATTCATAGAAACCTCAAAAATAAAACAAGACAGGATACTAGAATCAAATTTTTCAATACCATCGCTGTACCAACTCTTCTTTACGGAAGTGAGAATTGGATCCACACCCGGAAAATGGACAGCAAGATTCAAGCAGCAGAAATGAAGTTTCTAAGAAGCGTATTTGGCTGCACTAGAGCAGATAGAATAAGAAATGAGGAGATAAGAAGAGCTTTATCTGTTACACCTTTACATGGAAAAATCATTCAAAACAGAATGAACTGGTGCAGTCATTTGAATAGAATGCCTCCTGGACGAATACCTTTGGAAGCTAAATGTTACAAACCCACTGGGAAAAGAGACGTAGGAAGGCCGAGAAAAAGATGGGTACCGGAACAGGTACCGAAACCTAATCCTTGCAGTGAAGAAGAAGAAGTTTTGTATCATATTATTCTATGAATTTGAACAATGAAACAATGTAAAGGGATGAATATCTTTAACCCAAATCAGGGCACACTACAAAAATCACATGTTTAGGATAGAATTTATTATTTAAGTTTGTTACATATTATTTTTTTCTCGTTTTTCATTTCTAAAGCCGCGTCTCCACCAACCGAACATGCTCGGCGAACAGTGTTCGCTGGAATCAGCTGATGTCGCCGAATATTTTTTGGAGTTGGTTTGGTGTGGACGCCTTCTCGAACATTATGATAGGTGTGGTGGGGATAGTGGCGGGAACCTGTTGTTGGTCGTCACTGTTCGCTCACAGACCGAACATTTCAATTGAACTCACGAACATGTTCAGTGACCCATATGTTTAATCTTTGTTTATTTTTTGTGTTCGCCAACAATGTTCGGCAGACATGTTCGGTTGGTGGAGACGCGGCTTTAGGCATACCGCGGAATACAATTATTGTTGAAATCAGTGACAATTTGAGCTTTATGTGAGATCTCGTTACTGTCCTCATCTACAAATAATATAACAGATTACATATGGCTAATAAAAGATAATCAATAGATGAAATGTAGATCCTGCCATAAGTATTCGAATACCATTCATATTTCATTTTAAAAACTTAATGAATACTCACTATCCCTTAGATTATCAAAAGTCCACTGGTCGTTCTGGAAAAATTGGTGCTTCTTTATTTCTTCTACGCCATTTCGACCCAAGCGTAAAGTCCTGTGAAAAGTAGACGTCAATAATCATGAAACAATTACGAAATTCGAGAAAAGATGGGATGAGTCGAATTCCGAAGTTGAGAAATTATAAGAACCTCATGATTCAAGAATTCATATTACATTAGCCTAAACGGCACAATATCCAGAGATGAATTCTAAATCATAACCAATCATATTCTAACTCAGGGGAAGTGATAGCCGAGTGCCGTAGCAGATATCTGTTCAATCAGAGATAAGCTACGAAACTCCTGGGCGCTCTTTGTAAGGGTGACCGATTGGATTGGCCAGCAAAAAAGACTATTCTCTGCTGTTAATCCATTCCCGGTGGTTCGGAACCCACCTAAAAATGTAGCCCCAACTCATCAATCATCATAATCCAATTCATTACCCACGCACAGGTCTCAGATCTATGTGGGCTTCATCTTCCAAAAAAAAACGAAAAAATTGAGACATAAAGGAAAAATACTAAAATATTATGTCACTATTTAAGAGATAGCACCAATACTAACTATTGGGGAATGAAAAGTAATAATCCCAATACATTTTTTACCAAAGAATGAACCCAATTTCACGAGACCGTTCAAGACACGAGTCTACTCTCATTTAGGAAAAATCTAGATTGCTCTACAATAGTGCTCTATCGCAATAAGTGTTACATTCTGTACGGATATTAAAAATGTCATGACTTTTAATATCATAAGATAATAACTTATGAGAAGATACAGTGGTTTTTCAAGCAATTTCTAAGAAATTAAAGATCAAAAACACCCAAACTCAAATTACCTGTCAGTAAGAAAGCCACAGATTAGGCTTTTTGCATTGTGACTAATTTCAATGTCGGAAGGAAACTGAAGAGAATTTCTGTGGTCCATAATTTTACTGTAGGTTCCAACCAGAGAGTCTGCATAGAACGGTGTATCACCCACCAACATTTCATACAGGAACACACCCACACTCCACCAATCGCATTCTCTGCCTGTTATCACACACAAAAATTAATTTCAATTATATTTATTGCATTAAAAGCATCAAACTTGCCACAAGGGGTATTTCACCACAAATCCAAATTCTACGAGAAACAAAAATGGAGATCAAATAATAGAAAGATATCTTTTTTCAAGAGATAACAAAAATGGACAATTATAAATTCATAAGTTGATTTGTTGAAAACAAATGCAAAAAAAAAGAAACTCAAGCTACCGAGAAATCTATTGAAGTAAAGTATGAGTATTAGAAAATAGTAAAAAATGAACGTCCTTGGAGAGGTTGCTTATAGATGTGAATGAATTTGACATACATAGATGAATTTCGCAAAACGTAATCAAATGTTTGAAGGTAACTCTTGGTGAAAATAATTACAACAATGCACTAAGTAATGATCAAATAAAAGTAGTTAAAATAGGATTTAATAAAATTGTAGCTAATTTTAAAGCAGTTATGAAAATTCGTCAACACAAATAATACAGAGCACACTTCCATTTGATAAGAAGTTAGTCAAATGATACAGCTTTTACGAATGTAAACTTGTAAGCTTTTACGAGACGCATATTGAATTGTAAAATAATTCAATATAATGTATTAGACTTTAACAGATATTAATTTTAAATAAACATACTAGATTCTCTTACCATAAACGCCTTCTCCTCCTTGTGACTGTAAGACCTCTGGAGATATGTAATCTGGAGTTCCCACCGCTGTATCAGATCTCACAAGACCATCCTTTAAATGAAATTTAAATATAAGGTGAAAAAATCTAGCTTAATTGAAAACCAGTAACCAAGATATCAGAAGCATAACATAGAAATTTAATGTTACTTTTACACAAATCAGGAAAATAAATCATCAATAATAATAATCTTGTTCAAGGTTTAATTATTCTCAAGATTGTAAGGCTGTGTCCTAGCTGGCGCGTCTAGTGCGAGCGACCGCCGCACGCAAAATATGAAGCAACGTAAATGACATCGTATGTCCTAGCTGACGCGTTTTCAGTCGTGAGTCTAGACAAAAATTCGCTCGCATATTTCAAAACTTGCGAGCGTTGCGTACGAATGTTGCGTGCAACCATTTATCGTGAATACGATAGATGACGTCATATTCCGTCTAGTTCAGCCGCACGTCTGATGATATGCTCTATTTGAATAGATGAATAGATGCTCTATTTTCAGTCGTTCGCAAGCAAATGTAAACAGAATTAATTTCCAAAGTACAAAACCCGGTATCGTGGAGCAAGGCTTTAAGATTATAAAAATCTAAATGTGAATGACATTAGGTGGGGATATCTAAATGTGAAACACATTATGTGGGATAAAGTGGCAAATTTATTTTATGTCAAATTTTAGAAAAATTACTTCTCTAAACCCACATTTAACGTGATTCTGAGCATTAATTCTTTTAATTTCAACCCACGTTTTATGAGAAAGTTAATTTTACCTAGTTCTTGTGTTATTGCCAATGGGAAATCCGGACCCTACTTGAAACTTTCACTCTGCTATATTCGATTCCACACCGTTCCTGATTGGGGTACCATACAGTACCGTAAGCTTCTTGAAAATTTCTTTCAAAAAAAGGTTCAGGAGATACTCCCCCCGGAAACGTTTAAAAAAAAAATTCCTAAACAATCCAAATTTTTAGCTATTTCAAACATCTTCTTTGCCTCTTTTGCCAAACATTGGCTCGCAAGGCCTGCTAAAAATCCAAAATTTATTTTGTAATAGGGTCTGGGGGGGAGACTACTCCCCGGATCACCCCCATAATTGCGCCACTGACACAAATGTTTAGCGAAAAATGAAATTTACAAGAAAAATTACTTACACTATTCGCAATTGAAAAACTATTCTGTAATCACCCGAAATCTTTCAACGGTTCTAAAATTTACATTTAATATATGTTTGTTGATGTTAGACCCTTATTAGACATAGCCACTGCAGTCACCGTCGCGCGCGACTTATTACAGTAGGAACAATTAGTCTGGGCGCGTGGCTCTGGTTTCACTACTAGCCGTCCTGTTAAAAGTTGACTAGTTGACCTTGAAGACATCTGCAGCGTCGCACGGGCCACATGTTTTTAGAAATGAGCGATAAACACTCCATCGCCATGGCTGACTACCAAACGGCCGTGCGCCCAAACTAACTGTTTGTACTGTGCATCAGCCGGGTAAATTTGATTTGAAAAATCAGCTGACTAAAAAGAAGTGTATGCCTTCGTGTAATTTGAAATTGATGAGCTCGGTCACTTGGTCAGCTGATTTAGTCGCAACAGAGAAGATTAGTCGCAACGCTCGTTCTCGTAGACGCATCAGCATGGACACTGGTCGCATGCTAGAAATTTGATGTGACTTGAATTCGTACGCATTGTTCGCTTGCAGTGGACGCGCCAGCTAGGACACAGCCTAAAGGACTGGACCTCTTAACAAGACCTATAACTGAAGGTGCTTAGTTTTTTCAATAATTGAATGAGGTGGAACTATCCGTAAGTCTTTCCACCAATAAATAACCATACACTTGAAAAACTATTCTCCCCGCATGAGTGACTTTAAAGAATATGTTGAGAACAAAAATCTCATCAGAAAAACATGAATTTTGTCAATTAATATCGTTATATTCCAGAGCAGGTGATGAATAACATCATAAAGAAAATTGATTTTCTAAGACAGAAATAACTTATTTAAAAAAAGGAATAATCAGCTGAACATACCTCATCCATTCTCATACAGGTCCCAAAGTCTGCTAGTTTCAAATGGCCATCTTTCCCTAGTAGCATGTTATCTGGCTTAACGTCCCTGGAATGGCAATGAATAATACATAACAATAATAAGCTTTTTGAAATGAAATCTTGTATTTGAATATATGACAACCTAGTATGTGTTCAGGAAAATTGTTAATGGTACGGTTAATTGATTAGGTCTAGGTCTACTGCGCTCTTCATTGTAACCACTAAAAATTAGCAAATTCATTACTTTCAAAATTTAGAACTTAGTTTAGATTTTATGAACTTGGTATATTTATCCGAATAATTTTGTTCAATATAATTGAATGTAATATTATTTTTAAATATAAAAATGATTAGAGTAAAAAATAGAGATTGTCATGATTTTACACTGACAGTTTTCCTGTCATTGGAATATTTTTCCAACTAGAAGTGCTACTCATGGTAAATATCCTACTACACGAGTAGTTTCCTAAACAGAAAAATAAAATTTTAAATGAATAGTTGATATTAAATTTTTGTTGTAAATTGAACGACTCGCAGTCATTTTTAAATTGTAAATTTTCAAGGTAAATTTTGAAGATGAGATTCAATAACTCGAAAACGTTCGGCCAAATGTGAGTACATTTATTATTCACAATTTAAAACTGACTGCCAAATCGGTCAATGTACAACAACAGGTTAATATTAACAACGCAGATCGTTATGGAACAAGAAATACAAGAAAATAATTGATCTTTAAAATCCATTATCGCCATTTCAATAGAACCACTTTTTTAATAAAAATCACAATGAGCACAAATTTGGATTCTCATGACATTTTTTAAACGATTAGTTTAGTTCTGAAACCGTAAATTGACACTTTTTTAATAGACAGTGAATCTATTCAGTACAATTACAATAATTAATGGTTTTTTAAAGTGGTAATTTGACATACAGACCTGTGAACAAAGCCCATTGAATGAATAGCATCAAGGGCTAATACAACTTCAGCACAATAAAATCTAGCCCATTTCTCAGGTACATCATAGTTCGACATTAGATTGACAAGATCTCCGCCTAAAAATCACACATACCAGAATAAACAAGACAGTTATGTAGAGAATGGAACCAAGTTTGATGTTGTAACATTATTTCACATAAATAAAGTTGTAATGAACAGGATATTAATGACAAAAATTAAAGCGAATACTCACTTTTTAAGATTGAACTACTTGAAAGTAAATAATAAATTATGACTTAATGCATGATTCTTCAATTTAAAAAGGAAATACAGTTACACATAAGTATGACACAAAAATATACTCCGGTACCAAAGTAAGTACTTAATCTTCTACCCAAGCTGGATATTGATGAGTCAACTATAGAATAATCAATTTTCAAGCAATTTTGAAATTTTCAGCCTAGTAATAAAAAAAGAAATTTTTTATCAAATAGGGTATAGAGAAGTCATAAAATATGTACAAATAAACTCATTGAACAATGATATCAATCACATGAACTGAGAACTTGAGGTTTCAATGAATTATTATTATTATTATTACTAGTAATCAAACCCAGTTAGGTTAATTTTACTCAACATTGGGGAAAAATTGCTGGTGTTTGAATAGTTAGCACGATTTGTGAACATAAAATTTGAACCTCATACACTGTAAATAATAGAATTAAAATTTGTCTTTGAAAGTCATTCAGTATCAGTAATCGAATATACTATACCTGGCATATAATCCATCACCATGTAAAGGTATTTCTGATCTTGAAATGCAAAATGAAGCTGAACAATCCACTCAGAATTTGCATAAGCCATGATATCCCTCTCTTCCCAGAAAAATGCCGAGTCAGAACGCTTGATCTTCGTGAATAAAAGCAAAAATTAATCATTAAATCAATTCAATAATAGATACATACAAAGTAGCAAATAGATTAGTATTAGATCTATAATCAAAGGAAGTATTATATCAATGGATCATTGAAGAAGATGCAAACCCATCAATGAATAGAACTGATACGATTCTATGAATTATGAAACATAATTATACAAGTTATAATTAAGCCCCACTTGAGACACGAGGAGTCATCAGTATTGAACTGAATTTTACATCAAAATTAGCAGACAAAATTGATATTTCGCAATAAATAGCGGCCTTTAAAGTAAACAAAACAATGCAATTGCACCTATGTGTTTGGTTTAAAATGAGAGTGCAAGATACTGAATTTATTCATAATTGAGCATTTATTGGGTATCAACCTATCTATCAATCAATGATACAAGAAATTGAAGAAAATATTCAAAGATTTAGAACATTTAAAAACTTTTAGATTATTTTATATGCTTGAGTTAAGACCGGAATTGTTCATTTCAAAATTTCAACAACTTCAAAAAACAACTTACCATTTCAAATTTGCTTAGCAGCTTCATGGCAAAAACCCTTTGAGTAGACTTATTCCTCACCTAAAAGAAAAGAAAAATCAATTGAAAACAGTTGGAAAATACATATATTCATTTGACTTCTTAAGCAAGAAATGACTAATTTACTTTAGCAAATTGACAACTGAAGATTGCCTCCAATCTTGAATATGTCAATTTAATAAATCATTTTGTCATTGCATAGTCACAGAAAATATTCTAATGTCTATTAAGAATTCAAAAACTGTCTAATTATTAAAATCTAAAAGATACCAAAGTATATATGCTGCGAGAGTGAAGAATGGTAAGAAAGAAAACTAAACAACTACAGTCAGTGGCGTTTCCACCATGTAAGCAAGGCAAGCACTGCTTGTGCACACTACAGCAAAGAGCGAGTACAGCTACACCAAACCATAGATACTGAATTTGATGTATGATTCTTAGTATGATGTATGATTCTCAACAGCTTCCAGGACAACAGTGTTCTATATCAATATACAGCAAGGTAGCTTACAGCTAGGCCGTTGGCTGTGAGTGCTGAAGCAGTGAATGAGGTTAATTTAGAACACCTCTGGGTTCAATTACCCAATCTATTATTTTTCTTTTTTCACAGTAAAGTTCTAAGCAGATAAATAATTAAAATAAAATGTCGAGTTATTGTAGTGATGTGATTCAAGAGCGGTTATAAATAAACTAATATGGTGAAAAGATGACAGATAAAACCCATTATTTAATCAATTATCAAACTGCATGTAGCCAATGCTGCGTCCTCAAATTTTTTTGAGGTTAGCTATGTAAATATCATTTGATTAATAAATTTTTATTTGAGCTTTCAGTGTTTAGTTGCATGTTGAGTTGTGTAATAATAGTGACTGTAATTTGTGAAGTGCTTCATGTTAAAAGAATTTTAAGATCAAACTTTTGAGTTTTAAGATCACAGAAAATTCAATTCTAAAGGTAGGCCAACAGCTAATTTAAAAATAACATAACAAATTGGAAAGTTCACCAGACCCAAAAATTTCTGGTGAACTTTCATATTGAACTTGAAATAATGAAATTTAATATTGCATGGAATATTATATATTGAGTTGGAATTTCTGCGTAGTCTGTCATTATTTTGAATGATTAGATACTTTAAATTAGATTCTTCCCCTCTTTGAATTGTTACACTGGATCAGAGCTTGTAACAGAGCATAGAAGAAAATTTTATTCTATGCTCTATGGTGCTTGCCCTTTAGTCAGAACACGACACTGACTACAGTATATCTATATAAATAAAATTAGAGTTTTGTCTGTACATTTATCAGAATTATATATTTTTTGGTTATTTTTACGTTTTATACATCAAATAACCCGAAAATAGTCTTATCTCACTTTCTGTCTGTCTGTCACGGCCCCAAAGGCATTTTACGCGGCCTTCTCCTCAAAAACGAGAGCATCGATCGGGATTTTAGTTATTGAACAGTATTGAAAACATTATTGACAATGTCTTTAGCTATAAAAAACTAAATTAACTTTTTTTTAACAGAGTAATAAGCGTTTAAAAATCAAGTATTGTGCGATTGTGGATACATTTCTTCTAAGTTTTATTACCACACTAGCTATTTTGCCCGCCCTTCGTACGGATTATGTTTGAAAATAAGACTGAATATGTTTCGGATTTTTTGATAGCAACGATCATGGAGTTGTTAGCAGCTTAGGCCCCGTTCAGACGATAGTATTTTTGCGGTACGGTTTTTTTACTGTACGGCGTCAACTGTACTGTGATGTTCACACGGTCCGGCTTTGCTGCTTATTGCTGTGCTATCCTCCTTCTTCCATTGCGCTTCCAGTTCAGTTTTATTTATTGCAGTCCAGGATTTTTTTTATTTGTTTAAGATTTTTTTTAAATAAGTTACTTACTGAAGGTTTCTCTTAAATTTTGATCAAAGTACGCAAACTCTGGTTTCAATATTCCACACATTTCTCGCCGCGCTGATAATTTTCTCTCTTTATTTTTATATTAATCTTAAGTCTTGTCCCACAAGGCGGGTCTCTCATATATTAGAGAAAATAAATTTTCACAATTAATATCTTCCATTTCTGGACACTGGAATTCACTAATAATACGATCAATGCTGAAGAATATCAATGAAGAAGATCAATGCTGACGATCTGAAGAGTGCTTCCAGCGTAAAAAGCGTATCGTTTGAACATATCCATTACCGGTACAATACATGTGCCACCGGATACGGATACAGTTATTTTGCGGTACAGCTGATTTTAGCGATACAGTTTTCGAAGACAAAGCCGAATGTAGAAATCGGCTAGAACAGCTTTTTTACACGAACAACTTAGAACGTAAGCAATTCAGTGACAGGTATCGGAGAGAATATTTTTTGAGAACAGCTGATTGATATATCATGATAAATTACGTACAATACTTGGTTTTTAAACGTTTATTATTCTGTTAAAAAAAAAATTAATTTAGTTTTTTATAGCTAAGACATTGTCAATAAAGTGTTCAATACTGTTCAATAACTAAAATCCCGATCGATGCTCTAGTTTTTGAGGAGAAGGCCGCGTAAAATGCCTTTGGGGCCGTGACAGACAGAAAGTGAGATTAGACTATTTTCGGCTTATTTGATGTATAAAACGTAAAAATAACCAAAAAATATATAATTCTGATAAATGTACAGACAAAACTCTAATTTTATTTATATAGATAAGAACAAATCACGTAATTTATCATGATATATCAATCAGCTGTTCTCAAAAAATATTCTCTCCGATACCTGTCACTGAATTGCTTACGTTCTGAGTTGTTTACTAAGGGCCCGTTCACACGATACAGTTTTTGTGTGGTACAGTAAATTTGCTGTATCAGTTATTTTGAAGTGCTTTCGTTTGCATGTACATTTCATATTGTTTGTTCACACAATACTGTTTCGACTGGATCCAGTAAAAAAGCTGTTCTAGCCGATTTCTACATTCGGTTTTGTCTTTGAAAACTGTATCGCTAAAATCAGCTGTACCGCAAAATAACTATCCGTATCCGGTGGCACATGTATTGTACCGGTAATGGATATGTTCAAACGATACGCTTATTACGCTGGAAGCAGTCTTCAGATCGTCAGCATTGATCTTCATTGATATTCTTCAGCATTGATCTTCTTATTAGTGAATTCCAGTGTCCAGAAGTGGAAGATATTAATTGTGAAAATTTAATTTCTCTAATATATCAGAGACCCGCCTTGTGGGACAAGACTTAATATAAAAATAAAGAGAGAAAAATGTGTGGAATATTGAAACCAGAATTTGCGTACATGATCAAAATTTAAGAGAAACCTTCAGTAAGAAACTTATTTAAAAAATCTTACACAAATAAAAAAAATCCTGGACTGGAATAAATAAAACTGAACTGGAAGAAGGAGGAGAGCACAGCAATAAGCAGCAAAGCCGGAACGTGTGAACATCACAGTATACATTTGACGCCGTACAGTAAAAAAACCGTACCGCAAAAAAACTGTATCGTCTGAACTAAGCTGTATCGTCTAAGCTGCTAACAACTTCATGATCGTTGCTATCAAAAAAGCCGAAACATATTTAGGCCCGTATTTATGAACATGACTTACGTTGATCTAAGCACGAGTTATCTAAGACCGAGTTGTAAAGGCTCTGTTACATTGAACGTGGTCACAAGCTAACCTAAAATTGTGTCGTATCATCAGGCACTAATAAACATAAAATAACATACATGAAGAGATAAAGATACTGTACTACATGTAAATTTACAGTTACTGTTAAGTAATTATAACCATACTAATATATTTTAAGTTAGGCCTATAATTTTCTGTTTTTCGAATTTGAGAAATGATATCATTCGCGGCAGTGTAGTACATGCTACCTGCCAGCAGACCAACGAGCTTCATCCATTCTTTTTTAGAAAGAGAATCCTATCCTAGTGCCAAAAAATGTAAGGTTAGAACTATAAAATAAGTAGAAATAATTTAAAAAAGTCAAATATGCAGTGAATTACATTGCAATGGTGCAAAAATTGAATATGATGATTTTATTTTATTATTATGAGCCGATGCTATACTAAAAAATGAAATCAAAATATGATGCAACACAACAATCTAAGAACGGCTTCAAGACAGCTCTGTACCTAGCTTGGCTAAGAACGGATTTGAGACTCCAATTATAAGCACGTCTTGGCTTTCAAGTTAAGAAGATGTTTAAGAAAGGTTCATGAATACGAACTTTATTCTAAGCTTTACTTATACTAGGTGAGTTTACTAGCTGAAAAGTGAGGTTATAAGTCGACCCAGTTGTCCCTGCAACATTTACGTAGTGTAAATCCTCATATTAGTGTAAATTAGAGTTGTTTAATGTAAATTATTTATCAGGAGTCAGATCTTTGTTGTGGGATCTGGGTTGGCTTTTAGGGTTCCAGCTGCTCGCTGGCTTGAACCTGTTAGTGTAAGTAAGCCTTATTGCCGCTAAGTCTGACTTAACCGATCTGACTTTAGTCGATCTTTGATAAGTCACGTTCATAAATACTGGCCTTAGTCTTATTTCTAAACATAATCCGTACGAAGGACGGGCACAATAGCTAGTTTATATGATGAAATTATATTATTTCATCAGCTGTTTGATTGAAACCCCGCAAGCTGATTGGAATCGTTTTTTTTCTCAGATTGAAAACCTAGCTGGTTTTGTATTGATTCTGGAAAAACCAAGATGATGTCGGCGAATTTTACAGATTTTCCAAGATAGCGGACGAAGCACACTTCAGATTAGCAATATAAAGAACTTGAACTGCGGCTAGATTACTATTTATTTCCACATTTAAAAAAATGCTATTCTGGTAACACCTACGGGTTTCCAGCCGTATTAGAATTTTGTTCTTACTTTTTGCAAATTCGCCTAGACTAACAATGCAATTAAAAATAGCAGACCAACAATAGCGAATCAAATCATGACTGCGCAACTTACCAATTGAACTTCACCGAAGGCTCCCCGACCTATCACTTTTATTTGAGTGAAATCATCGGTTTTCATACGGAGACCAGTTATATGAGAAGCAATGTCATTATCTGGAAAATAAATGTATCAATGAAAAAATCACTCAACTGGCAAAAATTAACTGTAAATGATAAATAGCATCTGATTACCTTTTGAAAAATTCTTATTTCTTGCAAATAACAATTGCGCATTTTAAATGTATTGGGAACTTATTCCTAAGGCCAGGCCTTCCATAGCCCAAGTGTGTATATTTCGCTTCTGGGTACTGCTTATTCAGAACTAGTTTGCTCTTGCTTAGCTATGGGCGTGATACCCATTTTTTAATTATTCAATACTTATAATTCGTAATCTGCATCATTATGCATAGATTTAAATCACCTAGATGAACTGAGTACAATTAATTATATATCACACGTTGAGCGGATGTGCCGTTAAATAAATAAATTTTTTAGCCCTCTACCTACTTTCAAATTCTGATTTTTTTCTTTTGTTTCACCGTACATGTATTTTCTGTGTTGATAACTTTAGTTTGGCGTTAATGGGGTTGAACTGAAATGGTTTGAATACTATCTTACTGGGAGAAAACAGTGTGTAGAACCAACTACAGTAGTAGGGAATCAATAGTATAGTAAAGAATAAATCTAAAAAATTGGAGGACCAAGCTGGAGTGCCTCAGGGTTCAATACTAGATCCATTGCTTTTTTTGTTATATGTCAACCGTTTACCTACAGAATTAATTAGTGGTAGAGCCCTTATATTTGCAGATGATACATCACTCATTTTTAGCAATTCCGTTCTAAATAATTTAGAAATAAGTGCCCATATAGGTGTGCAGTCCATTGTCCAATTCTTAAATCAGTTGAAATTAACAATAAATAGTAAAAAATGTCAATACCGTTATTAAAAAACAAACATAATTCAAATGAAGATAGACTATAAACGTGTTTGTAAACGATAATCAACTAGACCAGGAAGAAAACATTGCATTTCTAGCAGTTTTGTTGGATAGACGGTTGACCTGGGCTCCGTACATTGAGAAAATATGTTGTAACATATCATCTGGGGTATGTGTCCTGCAACAGCTTGCATTACGAGAAGGTAGTTTTTGAACAGATGAGTGCTGATTTGAAAGATGAAAACATTCTTTATAATGGGCAATATAGGATTAGGAAGGGTATGTCGACTAAGTTTGCTGTTTTTGATGTTGTATCTGCCTTGTTGGATGCTCTGGATGGGTCGCAGAGGGCTGTAGGGCTTTTCTGTGGTTTGTCCAGGGCCTTTGATGGTAGATCATGAGCTGCTTTTGAGAAAGCCGAAATTCTATTGGTTTGTTGATTGTGCAGAAAAGTTTTTCAAATCTTATCTAGTAAATAGATACCAAGCAGTGAAAACCAATTATGGAAGTTCTCAAGTATTTTCTGCAAGAAGGTTAGGCATGGAGTGCCACAAGGCTCAATTCTAGGACCTACTCTATTTAACATATTCATTAATGACTTGCCCTATAATGTAGAAGGTAAATTAATATTATATGCTGACGACACAACAATTTTGATCAAGGGTTCTAATGATAGGGATGTTATGAACAAGGCTATGGTTGTTATGCAACAACTGAACCAATGGTTTAGTCATAATTCATTGAAGATGAATTTAAATAAGACAAACTTGATGAACTTTACTGTGACTGGATGTGATAATGATTATTATTTGAGTCTGGCATTGGAACCAAGAAAAGAATACCCTGCTACTAAGGTTACTAGGTTTCTGGGTATGGAGCTACAGAACAACATGAAATGGGATCACCATCTGATGAAGCTTCATAAAAAGCTGTACCATGCACTTTTTGCCCTAAGGACTGTGAGATCTGCATCAAATCTAAAGACCGCAGTAAAAGTAGGCTATATCATGGATATTTTATCTCCTTGATACGCTATAGTATTTTGTTTTGGAGTGCAGGCAAAAATCACTTGAACACAGTCTTTCTTAAGCAGAAAAAAGCAGTAAGGGTTTTGGAAGTAGTCAACTCATCTTTTTCGTGCAGGCCTATATTTAGAAAGCATCAACTTCTCACAGTACCAGCTCTATATTTTCTGGAAGTTGTCAATTTTGTATTCAAGAATGGAGAAATTTTCAATGTCAACCATATCACCCACTCTTATCAAACTAGAGGCAGAAACCAAACGTTTTTCAATACCCAGTGCACAGGCTGACGCTACTAGAAAAGGGGCCGTATTATTCAGGACTAAAGTTTTTCAATTGTCTTCCTGAACATATTAAGTTCTGTGGTATTCATAAGTTATTTGTATCCTTGATGACCAAAACACTAGTGAACATATTATGTCCTTATACTGTAGAAGAATGTTGTAATGCTTTTATTTTACTCAAATGACATGTTGCATGCCACCTGAGCTCTGCTCTGCTCATGCAACTTGTGGCTCTATGTAACTAATAAATCTATCTATCTATCTATCTATTAAATGACAAAAAGTTACTTTTTACAGCTTACCATTGGCTCTTACTGTCACATATTAGGTATGCTATCTTAGTATGGGGTAATTCATCAAAACAAAACCTTGATAGGGTCTTTATGGTCCAAAAGAAATCTGTTAGGTGTACGGAAATACTAAATAGATTAGATTCATGTAGGCCGTTGTTCAAGAGATTTGGTCTCCTAACTCTTACCATGCTTATTTGTGTATGAAGCTACTATATATGAGAAAAAGAGTGATTTTAACCAAAATCTTGACGTACATGATACAAAAAGCCGAAGAGATGACTTGGTGAGTCACAATAGTAGCTTATTCAAACAAAAACCGAGTTAAATTGATAAGAAACTCTACAAGCTATCGCAGTTTTTAAAGTCTTCAAAATATATAAATATTTTGAAAACAATTGAAAAATGATTTAGTTGATACAGCTTTTTACAGGGTACAAGAGTTCCTTCCACATTAAAATTAAGCCTCACCTCAACTAATTGATATAACAATTATGGTAACTAGTGTATAAGATTGTACAATTGTTAATCTGACTCGTCTTATACTCCTCAACTGGAGCCTCCAAGACGTAATCTACAAAAGAAATTGCATGTAGGTTCAGTAATAAAGCCTAAACATGGACATAAACGTTTCCTATGTTTAAGATATAGACAAAGTGGAGAATGAAAAAATGCACATTTGGGGTAACCACCAAAGGTTTTTGAAATTGGTAAGTGCTACATGTATTTGAGCCACCTAGGCAAGCTGAGAAGAATGAGCTATCACACGATATGATGCTATAGATGGTTCAAATTATCGAATCCAGCACCCCTGCGAAAAATCTTTTTTTTCTGCTCTTAGGATTTTTACGCGGTTTTGAATTTGAAATGCATTGACAATCTAAAGTAAATGAGCTATCACACGATATGATGCAATGGATAGTTAAAATTCTTCAATTTAGGTTGACCCCATGGTGCCCTCCGAACAAGTTTTTGATGTTTTAAATGGTTTGGACTTGACCTGCCTTGACAAGCTGAGTAGAATAAGCTATCAGGCAATATGATGTAGTAGACATCGCGTCCGATGAAAGCGGTTATCTAATCAGTTCGCTCGTCTACCGGCCGGCTCACGCCTTGTTCTACCCAATTCCGAGCCTGTTGAACTAATTTAAAGTAGTGATATAAATTTGTGAAATAAAATTGCAATAACGCGTGATATTTTTGTTACTCGTTAGACTGATTTCAGTGGTGACTTTCAGAATTATTTATTCATTTCACAATGTCTACATTCAGTACGCGTACAAACCCAGACGAAAAGGACATAATCCATTGTTCTGTTTGTGAAAACTCTTTTCATGCAACCTGCACACGTATAGGATATGTTTAAGAAAATGAGTGCATCCAATAAGAACTCTTGGAAATGCGATGCTTGCGTTTCAAATAAAAATATAATTGTTAGTTATTAATTAAATTCAATTCAGATAGTTCAAATTCTCAAATTTATGACCCCCTGGCACCCCGATAAATTTTGGGAATTTCAGGTTCTTAGGTGGTTTTGAATTTGAACGGCATTGACAAGCTGAGTAGAATGAGCTATCACACGATATGAAGCATATCTCATATTAATTTATAATCCCCCTGGCGCCCCCGCGAAAATTAAGGTCAGTTTTTAGGTCAATTTGGAGCTTCAATGATGTAATAAGAATCACCTGCTGATATCCCTGGGAACTCACATAGATTTAAAAACCCCTTCAAAGACTTTGGCTAAAAATGCCCAAAATCTATATTTGCCCCTCCCCCCCCCCTCACAGAGACCCCTTTTTTCCGGTGGGTTTTACTAACTCAGTAATTCTGTTCAACTAATTCAGTAATTCAATTGGGCATGAGTCCAAACATGCCCCCAAGTTTCATTGCAATCGGATGGCAGGAATAAAGAACATACACACATTAATTTTTATAGACATATGACCGAGAACGCCTCGTTACAGAAATAACGGTGGCTAAAGTTGGCAGTTATGCAGTTTTATTGTCAATGGAAAATCTCTAGGGCCTCCATTCAGCTGGTAAATTAAATAGATTTCTATAACGAATAATACAGATGTTGTCACAATCACTAAAATAATTAACATTCAAAACACTTTAGTTTCGAGAGGCACATCATTGTCAATCTTTATCAAAATTGTTAGGTTAGGTTAGGGGAATATATTAATAAGGTTAGCTCCATTAAAATGCATAAAGTTATGTCATTGTTAATATCCAACGATAGATATTGACAATGACGTGACTGTTCTCTTGAATGTAAATTATTTTATTGGTTGTGACATATCTGTATTATTTATTATGGACATCTTTCACAATATCAAAATCACCAATTCTAATAATATGAATAGATTTCAAATAAAATGAACTGAAGAATCGAATAAAACATTTTACAAATCTTTCATTGCCATAATTATTGAGATGTTTCATAGATTTCACAAAAAAAAGACTTTAAAAAGTTTGAAGCAGATTAGCTTGATTGTTCCAATACTTTTACACAACAAAACTCGTAGAAAATTCAAAACTGAAAATAAAATCTCGAATTAACCATAACCCTAATTTACCCGATGTTCCGGTTTTATTAGATCAAAACACACAGAGTGTTTTCACCAATAAAATTTGATTTTAACTTTTTTTGGATTTGAATTTTACAGTGTTTTGGTTATGGAATGATTCGACATTTCATTTTAAAAAATGAATTTTCTACAAGTTTTCTCGAAAAAAATATTGGTTAGTATAGAAGCAATAAAGTGAATCTACTTTTTAGAGGTATTTTGTGTAATTTTTAACATATTTCAATAATTACGGTAGTTATAGACTTTTAGCATGTTTCATTCTATTTTCCAGCTAATTTTACATGAAACCTAATTAATTTACTACCAAAATGGTAGTAGCCTACCCAAAAATGTTTGATAGTAGTGTCACAATTATAATTTGTTTGTTATTCACTTATTCTATGAAACAAGCAACCAAATCAAATATGTTTCATTTCGCGATAAAAGTACAGAATCCCTCTAAAATAGTAATATTTATATTAAAAATAAAATACGTTGTATACGTTTTTACTTTTGCACGTCCAGTACTAAATCTATACCGTACCATGAGTCTACCATACTGCGCCAACTCATTTCTCTCATCGAAAAAAAATCATCTGATCGTATGATTCCGGTCTGGAAATGCTTTGTTACCGAGATAAGGGTGGCTAAACTTGGTAGCTATCCCTATCGTTTTACTCAAAGAGAAATCTTTCTACTTTATACTTTCGTAATGTGTAGAAGTATTTAATATGTTATTAATGATAATATATTATGTAATGATATTTGTATTTATGATGTTATCACATTACTATTTGCAGCAACGAAAGAAGACATATCTATGGTAATTGTAATGAATGATGGATGATAATTATTAATGGTAGACTTATTAGCAGAAAATATACTCACATCTTTGTAGATACACCTCCACATTCTTCATTCGCTTTACAGCCGGATGGTCGCAGTCTGATACCAATGCTTGGACAGTATCCTGTAAAATCACAAAAATATTGTCAAGTGCAATATAAGAGCTCTGAATATACAAATAACATTTCAATTGTTTTTTACATTCAATGACTTAACGAACCCAAGTGAATCAATGCCTATTATCTTTTAATTTTTCTACCAGTTTCACATTCACTTTAGTTAAGGAAAGTGATAGCCGCGAGCCGTAGCAGGTATCTGTTCAATCAGATAGATAAGCTGCGTTCTCGTAGGTCCTGTTTGTAACGGTGACCGTTTAGATTGGCCAGCAAAAAAGACACTGTTCTCTGCTGAAAATCACTTCCCGGTGGTTCGGAACTCACCTAAAACTGTAGGTCCAACTCATAAATCACCATCATCCAACTCATGACCCACGCACAGGTCTCAGACCTATGTGGGCTTCATCCTCAAGAAGAAAAAGAAAGAAAAAAAAGTTAGAGTGAAGACACGGTTATATGACTTATAACAGGTAGGTAAGCTTTTATTGACGCTTCAATTTTCACTTGACTCATCAATCATACATTTACAGGAAAGTGATAGCCGCGAGGCGTAGAAAGTATCTGTTCAGTCAGATAAAGATAATTTACGAGCTCCTGGGCACTCTTTGTAAGGGTGACCGATTAGATTGGCCAGCAAAAAATACTTTGTTCTCTGTTGAAAAATAACTTCCCCGTGGTTCGGAACCCACCTGAAACTGTAGGTCAAACTCAATTACCATTATCCAACTCATTAACCAATCACAGGCCTCAGACCTATGTGGGCTTCACCATCCGAGATGAGAAAATTCTTTTTCATAAAATTAAGTTTAAAAAAAAAATTATTATTCCAGAGTTGATAATTGTAAAATCCTGTGTGAACTGTGTGTAATTGCTTTACCTACAAATTTCTTTCTTTTTTCACTGATATCATAAGTAATTGCAATATTGCTGTTGGCACTGGATTTGAACTTTTATTTCAATCGTTTATGATGCATTGTTCCTTTCAAGTTTTCCTTTCTTTCAGTTTTTCCATGATTGTATTTCAGTTCAGTTTTATCTTTATCCAAACTTTCTCCTTCTGTCTATATTCCTGTACTACATTTACTCAATTTTCCTTCTGTTTATAAGCTGTTTCGAAATTATAGGAAGTTTGGCGGAAATTAATTGAAATTTTATTGTCATATATTATTTGTAATTGGGGACAATATATGGGACTTTACATATGTAAATCCTATGAATTGATAAGCTTGCATCAACACGACTCAAAATAAAATTGCATTGAACTATACAAGTAGGCCTAGCCTAATACTGATAACCGGAACCGAAAATTTAAGATGGTCATAAGCATGTAGTTATTAATAGGTTTTGAATTTGCAGGTAGTCTTCATTTATTATTTATATGTTATGTTACTTGCATTATCATACGTCAAGTTAACAGTTCTGCAACGCTAGTATTAGTTCCAATTTTTTTTTAAAGAACAAAGATTAACTTATTTGAAATTATTTAATATTTAAAATATAATTTTTAGACAAATAGGTGCAAAAGATTTTAAAAAAAATAGATTTAGCTTACCAGAAGGCAATCAACATTTGAAACACTTCGAGGATCCATTATCTTTTCTTCAAGAAGGCGAAGACGACGCCTCCTATCTTCATCCAACACTGTCATATCCATTTTGAGCTGCCTTTCTCCACTGTTATACAATATTCCACCTTCAAATAAAGAAAAATTCAAGTTGGTTTTTTATTGAGTACAATTAGCAGCCGATGAATGAGATACTAGATAACAAGCAAACTTACTCAAGTCTTTGCAAACCTAAGTTTGCAGTATTCTGCTTATGAGGTACTGTGCTGTCAAACTCAAGTCGCCGAGCAAGCCTTCATAGCAATGCGGTCACGTCTTACCGCTGCGTCGCCGTTACTAGATGAACTGGATAGGCTGTCAATATGTGTATTGGGGCCTTCCATGACCTGGTACTGTGACAATGAATGACCCCAATGTTCACAGGTCCCCAGTAAATTCTACAATTGAAAAGAATGGTCTGGAGACAAGTATCCTTCTCACTATCTCTTAAAACTGAGATACTTCCCACTGACTGCAAATCGTCCAGTAATAAATTGGACAGCTTTACCATCAAAAAAGTAGAAAAGATCTTAGATTTTGACAGTCTACATATGGTTACTCTAGTGTTGTGCAGATGAGTGACTCTTCTTCGTTCAAACCCTCCAATGTTTTCCTTTACACACACCAGTGAGTCCAATACATACCGATTGTAAATAGTGAGCACTTACAGCTCTGAGAACTGGTTTGCAGTGATCAATCCTACAACCTGCTGCAAACAGCAACCTAGAATCAATATCTTCTTGGTTTATACTGTACGGCCCAACCAACAGCCATAAAGGCCATAAGTTATGCGACTATGGAAAAATAAGTGGTCGGCTGTGACCAAATAATCGACTGAAACCGATGTCTTCAATTTTCTTAGGAGATAGTTATAAAACTCAAGAAAGCTTGCGGCACACATCTGACACACGCTCATTTCAAGTTAGTTTGAGATCAATCCAAAATCCTTACAATTTCACCGGACTAGGACTTACCAGATCAGCGTTCTTCATGTGCAGAATAAGTCCTGTGTCTTATCACCATTTACTTGCAGCCTATTTTCCCTGAACCAGTTTTTTGCATCATTAAAATGTCTGCTACTTTCAACTAGAGATGGGTCGTACTAGGTTTTTCTGATACTAAGTATTCCGAGTACAAGTACGTTCTAATACCTATTCCAAATACCTGTTCCAAAATACTAGCTAGTATTTTATTTTAGCCAGTTCGCCAGAGTAAGAGAGTACACGTACAAGAGAGTATCGTACAGTATCGAGTATTGTACTGCGGTACTGGTACTACTACTGTTTCTCGCGTTAAATACAGCACGAATCTAATTATTGAGTTGCTCTCAAATGTGCTGTAGCGAAATGAGACGCGGACGGCAAGACGTGAGTCTTGAGACGCTTAAGGAACAAACTACTAGTACTCAAGTACTCAAGAAGTATTTGTACTGGAAAAGTACGCGCGTACGCCATACGCAACCAAAGACAATCTAAGGTAATTATTCTACTGTCTTTGACGCAACTAAGCATGCGCCTACAATCGAGTATAGTGAATAGAGAGAGAGAGAGTGACGGAGAGAGTGAGCGAGAAAGAGTGAGTAAGTAGTTGCATAGTTCTATAATGAGAAATGAGCTATTAATAGCTATTGTACAACTGCAAATTACAAAGCTCCACTCCCACTCCGTAAAATTGGAGTGGGGACTTGAAGCAACTGGCCATACTGAAGTCGCGTAGTTTACTAGTTTCTAGAAATACTCACAGATATCTGAGTATTTTGTTCTTCGAATACTAGGTTTTAGTCCGTACATTCAAATACTCAGTAAAAATACCTGTTCCAGTAAATACGCCTCATCTCTACTTTCAACCACTACTTGATCAATATTTCTACCCCTTGTCCTTAAGTTTGTATCATCAGCATATAAAAGTCACGGGGTAGAAATTTTGATCAAGTATAGGTTGAAAGTAGCAGACAGGTTGGCGGACCACTTAGCGCAGTTGGTTGGGGCGTCGCAACTTCAGCTTGCTGTCGTTTAAGCGGTCGTGGGTTCGAATCCCGCTACTCCGTCTGGCATCTATGTGTGTAATCATTCACCTCATTACCCACGCACAAGTCTCGGACTTGTGTGGGCATCATCAGCAATTAAAAAAAGGTAGCAGACATTTTACTGGTGCAAAAAACTGGTTCAGGGAAAATAGGCTGCAAGTATATGATGATAAGACACAGAACTTCCTCTGCACATGAATCCTGCACACGCTTATAGGTTAATCCTCCGAACAGGTAGTTATCAGTTTACGATTTCGGGTATAATTTCGTTTATCAGTTCAAGATTTCAGGTAGGTAATTTATGTGGATAGTTTGATGAAAGACAATTTGCTAGGATTAAAATTGAATGACTAATAACACCTTTAAATCTTTACGGCTAATCTTAGAAAGGGCACGAAACAACAAACAGCCTTTAACATTCCTTACCGTGCTCTAGAATAATTATAGCCTACTCTACCAATAAACCATTGTATTTGAAGCTGTCATTGATATATTGACATGCAGAATATTTACAAAAATGGATAAAATTACATAAAATAGTCAAAAACTTAATTCTCACTAACCAAATTAACTGCCCTTGAAACTGAAGAGTAAACAAAGGATGCAATTTAGGTTAAACTGCTTGCATTTATTCTTAATAAATCTAGTTAGAATTACCTAGACGGTATCGATTGAATACAAAAAAAGAATTAAATCTACGCTCCTCGTTGTCAGTATAAAATTTAGAAAACTGGACTCGAGTTGTAATCAAATTGTAGCACTTTAACGATACAAAATATGAGAAGTCAAACACTACCATAGTGTACTTACATAAATTTCATAGAGAACTATTCCAATTCGTTTGAGTATTAAAAGAGCGTCTGAATAACATTCATAAACTCAAATTTCAAAATTAAAACGACATAATATTATTGTTAACCCCTAGTAACCACCATTTTTCCCTCATCATGAAATGAATAATGAATTCTATTCTACACTACACTGCACTTCTGAGTTGAGGATGTGTGTGTGCGTAGATGCAGGTTGATTACTTGTTGTGGTAATCGTGTATGAAGGTACGAGCACAGCCACATAGATTTCGGTAATGTATGAGATTTGAAAAAGCCATAATGAAAGAAATAAATGTTTTTTATTTTCATCAGTTTGATCGTTTAATCCAAGGATATAAATATAGAAGCTAGAGTCACATGATTATGATAATTATTTGAAAAACATTCACAAAAAACCTGAAAGCCTGGACGATGATTATCCGTAGCCTACGTTACAAAAGGCCTTCGGACTCATCGATGACGTAATATTATTTAGTGCTAATGCTCAAAATCAAATTATGGTAGAGTTGATTTGCAAGGCTTATTCCCAGTTTTCATTAATTATTGAATAGGAGTTCACAAAAAATCTATTGATCTAAATTTATATTATAATGACTGCATTTGTTCTTTTAAATACAAAACTTAGAGGAATATTGTTCTGTAAGAATTTCACAAAGTAACAAAAGTTACTGAGAACAAACATTGGGGAATTTTGAGGCCAAGACAGGAAAACCCAACTACTTACCAGATAAACGGTTTAATTTATTCATTAATCCTAAGCTAAATCATTATTACCATAACACTGATGATTCCGCACTAATTATAATGATTTTAGTCATATGAAGATTAATTTATCCAATTGAGCTCCCTTCACATAATAATAAGAACTGTCATTTCATTCCATCTTACTACTTTTCATCCAAATCTACTAAATAAAACAAACCCCTGTATTAACTCCAATTGCATCACTAAGAATTTTAAGCAACTAACATAAAAATGTCAATACAATCTTATATATGAGCCAAGAAAATAAAAAACTTGATTATAGAAAATTTGAATGTAGATGCTTAAATCAATTTGAAGAATTACTTCAGTTAAGAGAGTTAATTCCCTTTGCCTTTCTGCAATTACCTTTTCACACATGATTACAAGAGGTAGACATTAGTGTTCAGAACAGTTTTATATTATTTGCAATATAATATTGAAAGACAATAGAAAGGCAACATATTCTTTGTTGTAGATTCATTAAACCTTTTTTATATAGGTTGGTCAGTTAATTCATGCTCTTATCACATGGCATGCTAACAAATTAAATTATTTAATAGAAAATGTAGTTTAACATAATTGAGATTTGATTTCAATTCATTTTCAATAATGATTGATTTTATTATGCTGGACACTGTACAATTTACTTTATTATAATATATTTCTGCTGTATGAGGAAGAATAGAATAGCAATAATTATGATTGATTTTATTATGCTGGACACTGTACAATTTACTTTATTATAATTATTGTTGTGGTTATCCATTTTTCGTGAACTGCAGTAGAACTATTCATATGTATTATCTTGCTGTGCAGAACTGACCTTTTTAACAACATAGTTCGAAACGTGTCCGCCTTGACTCAAAAAGGTCAGTTCTGCACAGCAAGATAATACATATGAATAACTTTATTATAATATATTTCTTCTGTATGAGGAAGACTAGAATAGCAATAATGCCCATAGTATCATGAACTTCACTGCTTCACATTAATAAAGAAATGATACAAAACATTTTCAATAATTCACTTAAAACACACATATTAGTCGGATCTGCATCATTTATTAATCTATTCATTCATTTATCTACATTCAGACAGGATTTTAGTAGCCTACCTACAAAACTTATTCTCACCAACTCTCAACTGAAAAGTTCATAATAATCTTTGAAGGTTATGTTGGCTACACACACATTAAAATCACAAATGGTTTTCACTGAAAAGTTCATAGGAGTCATATTGATTCAAATATATCAAGAAAATTAACCAATTGAAAATATGCACTGAACAAAGAGTTCCAGGAAAGAGGATATTGAATTTTACTATGAACTTCAGAACCTAAACAATACTATGTTTACCACACAATCTCCTAATCTTACAATGGAATACTTCTACTGCTGATTGAAAAATTGAATTTCTTGATTCCAAACTAAAATGTAAACAAACCAAATGAGGTGACATCATATCAATTAGGAGTCCTGAGGCCTTTTGTCCCATGGGTTACAGATGTTGTGACCTGAGGGCTATCTATGGAACTGGTCATGGCCGACTCTGATTAAAGCTGGAATATACAATATGGCAATCCTGCATCAGCTGCTGATCAAAGGCTGATACAGTAAAACCTGTGTAAGGCAGAACTCTACCGGACTGAAAAAAAAATTTCGTTTTGGCAGGTTTCTGGGTTAGACAGGATTTCCAAGATCATACTGTACAAAATTCCTAGAGACCGGATGAAGCATTCCATTTCAGCAGGTTTCTGTCTTAGACAGGTTTTACTGTACCACCAATATTTTATCATTGTGTTTTGATTTGAAATGGTCTCTACAGTCTTTGCATTCATTTTACTATTCATTAGCATATAGAAATTAATGCTTGACACCTTTTTTTAATAATATATACTTATATAATCCATACCAGTACCTTAACTATATAAATAAATGTAATACATACTTATTACAATAGGTTTGCACTGAATAACTATCCTACAACAAATCTAAAGTACTTCACAATTATTGTAAATAATATAACGTTTTTAAATTGTAGAAGAAAAAACAATATTTTTAATAGAATAGTACATTATAGAAAAGATTGCATGAGACAATTATTGTCAAAATGTACATAGTCAAGATAGATAGATACAGTAACTAATTTATTAATAAACAATAACTATGGTATTTATTCAACATTGATACATTTAACAGAAAATATTAAAACTAATAGATGTCTGTGATTTTTCCATGACAAAAAACCTAATGAACAATCTAATATCAAAACTGACACTGTATTTCAATTTAATATATTGTCTTTACTCACTTATATTGGAGATACTAGAGAGATGAATTTCCAATATAAGTGAGTAAAGACAATATACTAAATTGAAATACAGTGTCAGTTTTGATATTAGATTGGACAAATAGATGGACATTGGAAATCCACCAAGACCTGGAAAATCAGGCATTGAAGTGTCAGATGTCACAGACTGAACCAGATACAGTACAAAAATCACCAAGTGGAAAGTAGAGTCAGAGAGAAACCATAAGAAGAAGATGGGAGCCAAGTAGACAGAAGAATGAAGAGCCACAATGAGAGAAAAATTGAATCTCGGCTGTCTGGCAGAGAAGGAAATGCACAACTTCTGAGTGAGCTTTGCATGATCAGATCTCTGGACTTTTTGAATATAATGATAATAATAATAGTAATAAACAGTAGCAATATATTATAGCAATAACTCATTGCTAAACTATATGTTTTATTGCTGATGATGCCCACATGCATCTGAGACTTGTGCGTGTGTAATGAGGTGAATGATAACACATAGATGCAAGATGGTGGAGTGAGATTCGAACCCTCAACTGCTGAAATGACAGCAAGCTGAAGTTGCAATGCCCTATAACCAACTGCACTAAGCTGCCTTTATAACAACCAGAAATAAATTGGTAGATGGTGATAAGGAGAATTTGATCAACCATTGGTTGAGTTTCAAGGAGCTTTGCCAGTAACTTGTAAATGTTAATAATGGCATTTGGTTGGTCTACTCAAATTCATTGAGATAAAATATTTGAATATATCAATCAGTTGCCTCCAGTAACATTTACCAGTTATTGCAATTTCAAGAGGTAACTTGTAAAATTATCATTTATCAAGGTCATTTATTGTAGTTTCATATCTCACAGCCTAGGTTAATTACAATCAGCAATTCTGAAAGTGTCTCCTCGATACAGAAAAGCAATAATTAGGGGCAGCCAACTTAACGCCAACAGTCTAGTGAAACTTTTTAAAAATAGGTATTACTAAATATCTTATTCAAAATTGATTGCATTTAAATATTTAGAAAATACTATGATATTTCCAAATCTGTATCTTTGAACACATGAATATTATCTATTACTACCAATACTTCTACTGCAGCTGCAGATGTGCATCTAGAGTAATGACATCAGTCATCATTATTCATCTATCTCTTTGACCCCTCAGCCGTTCCATGATAATCTGTGGCCTACATTACAAAAGGCCTTGAGACAAAAATTCCTAGTTGATATGACATCACCTCATCTGGTTTGTTAACTTTTTAGTTTAAAATCAAGTTATTCAATTTCTAAATCAGCTGTAGAAGTATTCCATTATAAAGTATAGTGAAAATAGTATTGTTTTGGCTCTGAAGTTTATAGTAAAATTCAATATCCTCTTGCTTGGAACTCATTGTCCATTGCATATTTTCAAATGATTATCTTTAAATCAATAACAGTCCCATGAACTTTCAAGTGAAAATCATTAGTGAGATAGACTTGTGTGTAGACAATGTGACATTTAAAGATTTTTATGAACTTTTCAGTTGGGAGGTGGTGAGAATAAGTTTTGTAGGTACTAAAATCCTGTTTTACTGTACAAGATTTGGATAAGCTTTTTCATAACATTAAACCAAATAATACTGCTGGATTTGACAAGATCTCAGGAAAGGTGTTAAGGTATTGCAAGGATGAAGCTGCAATGCCAATACTAGATATTATCAACTCCTCCATAAAGGAAGCAGTCATACCTGGTAAATTGAAAACAGCTAAGATCTATCCTGTACACAAGAAAGGTGACAAGCATGATCCAAATAATTACAGGCCAATATCAATTTTGCCCATAGTTTCAAAATTACTGGAATGGGCTATATATGGCCAGGTAATAGTGCATTTGGAGAACAATAATCTTCTATCACCATTCCAGCATGGCTTCCGGAAAGGGCACAGTATCAATACTGCTACAGTACAGTTATGACAAATGATATATGAAATCTGGGAAGACAAGAAAACAGCTTCTGGCCTCTTCCTAGATCTGCAGAAGGCATTTGATAATTTGGATCAAAGCAACCAGATAATATTTTTTGCCTCAAAAGTTTTTATAAAATTTTAATATTATCAACTATTTTTAACTGTTTTTAGTGTTTTGTTACAAGTTAACTTTTAAATTAATATTGGTCAAGTGAGAAGATTCATATTATTTTTTTTTTAGTTAATGTTTTCAGCATATCTTAAATTTTTAGTCTGTGTTAACCTCAATGTTTTGGACAATGTGAAATATTCAAAATTTGTGAAGGGAGCAGTTTTGGACTTGAGTCTGTTGCATCTTCACACTTGTTGTAAATTTGTCATAATAAATAAATAAATACTTGAATTGAAGCTCAAGCAACTATATATAATTAATATAAACTTAAAAAAAAAAACACTTTTAAATGGAAATTAACTCACATTATGGCATGACGGCCGTTTTGCTCTGTTGTCTAGAGCATCGTCAGACGACCCACAGTACACTGACTTAAGGTATGAGTTTGAGGGTTATGTATGTTGGAATGAAACGGCCGTCATGCCATAACGTGAGTTAATTTCCATTTAAAAGAGGTTTTTTTAAGTTTATATTACATATTAGGGGAAACAAGATGGATCTTCAACATCATATATAATTATGTGACCAAGCCTTAAACTGGATCCAATATTACCTTACTGACAGGTCCCAATATGTTGACATTAGTTATCAGCAATACTCCACTATAGGAAGTATGAAATCAATACTCAGGAAATCTACCAAAAGTGTGCCTCAAGGCTCAATCCTGGGACCATTGTTCTTCCTTATCCACATTAATAACTTTTCTGATAAGATGAGAAAAAGTAAGAAATGCATCCTCTTTGCTGATGATACTACTATCATTGTCCCTCCCCCAGTGGGTGGGGGTAGTAGAATTGCACCCACAGTATCCCTGCTTGTCGTAAGAGGCGACTAAAAGGGCAACTGTCCGTTGACCTCATTATCCTAGAAACCTATCCTTTATCCTGCTCTTCATCCCAGCCCCTCCCTCCACCCTTTCCTCTATCTAACGGTGCCTGCAGGACACCAGGCGACCTCCTGCAGTATGTAGCCTTGCCCGGGCATGCGGGGCTCTGTCCGGGTTGACTCCACTTCCCTAGCTGCTCGTGGGAACCACATGAATTTCCAAATACGAACCAGAACCAAACCTCAAGGTAACTCCAGAAGTTGCCTTGCCCTCAAACCTATCAGGTTCCACCCCATCAGGGCAGGTTCCTCGATTTGAATCAACAGTCAAGGACAATGCCCAGGGTCCTTCAGATCAATTTACATCACAGTAAAGCAGCCTCGGCTGCTTTCTGCCAGTTCTTCCTCAGAGAGGGATTTGACCTAGCAAAAGGCTGCTAGCAGACACAAGCTCCTACTTCACCAACTGGCTGGTGAGGCTGGGTAGAGGTCAGGTCAAGCAGTTGATTGCTCTGATAACTGGACATGGCCACTTCAGGAAACATCTCCACACAATTGGACTCAGAAATGAAAGTCAGATGTGTAGGCTTTGCAATCAGTCTGAAGAGACTGCCAAGCACATCATACTGGATTGCGAGAGACTCGGGGCAAGGAGAAGGGCTCTGTTTGGCTGCAAACAACCAGGTGATGAATGGGACGTTAGCATAGGGAAAAAACTCCTGGATCTTGTAAAGGGCACAGGTATTGGTTTTGCCCAACTAACGTACTAGGGACACACAATAAGCTTCGGTTGACGTGTGAGGATCTTTGAATCTTTGGATCTTTGAATCCGTCCCTTCATAACATAAC
This sequence comes from Conomelus anceps, assembly GCA_948455865.1. Lineage (NCBI taxonomy): Eukaryota > Metazoa > Arthropoda > Insecta > Hemiptera > Delphacidae > Conomelus > Conomelus anceps. The sequence goes on along the minus strand of OX418218.1, from coordinate 51,229,634 downwards.
ATAACATAACATCATTGTCCCTACTAATAATAAAACAAGTAGCAACAGGGTGAGCACGATGGTTGAAGATGCCTCATTGATATGTACTGAACTGAAGTTGAATATTTGCAAGAAAAAGACAGTTCACATTGACTTCACACCCAATAATTACAATCATGAGGAAAGGGTTATGAATGATTGCAATATTCTAACAGCAGACCACGCAAAGTTTCTTGGTGTCGTTGTTGATAATAATTTGAGCTAGCAACAACATGTGGAATACTAATGATAAAATTATCTTCAGCCCTATATGTTATTCAAAGGATCAGAAACACTACTGATGAAAAAACAGCACTCATTGCTTATCACTTGCTGTTTGCTTCACACCTGTGGTATGGTATTGCTGCCTGGGGATCAGCACTACAAAACTGCCTTGATAAGGTGCTACAAATCCATAAGAAGACTGTCAAAACGATATTGAGAAGAAATCCAATTATTGAGCATTGCAAGCATCTCTTTTTGGAGAGCAATATTTTTACAGTTATATCCACCTACATCCTTGAAACAATAATCCTAGCCAGAAATTCAGGAGCTGCTCTGAGATTGGACTTTCACAGGTGTAACACATGAAGTAAGAATAATATAAACCTCCACTATAAACACAGGCTAAAAAAATTTAGTAGTTTTCCAGTTTACACAGACTCACTATTATTTAATATTCTTCCAGTGGAACTGAAGTCACTAATGAACTAACCAATATTTATCAGAAGTCTGAAACAATAGGCCTACTTCATTACTAGACCATATTACTCTGTTGATGAGTACATGGACAAACATACTTCTCAACACCTGACTTTATGAAAGATGAACATGACAACCTGCATGAGCTCACTACACATAGTGACATGTGGTAAGGACCAGAAAATGCTCCTTAAAATGTGATGACTCTCCAGTAAACTGACTGCAATGAAGACAATGTATTGTAAATGTTTGAGTGTAGATAAATGAATGAATAGATTAATAAATGATGAGGATCTGAAAAATGTGTGTGTTTTAAATGCATTATTTATAATGTTTTGCACCATTTCTTTATTAATGTGAAGCAGTTAAGTTTATGGTACTAGGCAGTGCTTAATTTCTAAAATTTTAGGTGAGGGAATGCTCGCATTTATTCTTATAAACCACCCACTCTATTTTCTACTAAAGCCTAGTTAAACATTCCCTCACACCCATGCCCTACCCCATCAACATCTCAGTGCTTACTCTAAATTTCCTATAAACCTGTTACAATTTGCACCAACCATTTTGTACAAAGCTTACAATAACCAAAATACTTTTTTTAATGAATGGTAAAATACAAACAAATAAAGCCTTTTTTACATTTTTATTTGTATACAGTACAGTAGTAATAATACTTATCAATACATAAACAGAAGTTTTTGAAGATTTTCTCAAAAACTAGTAAGTCAAGCGCTTATATCTATTTAAATGTCACAGCTTGAACTGTAATTTTTTATATTCTACAAAAACATCTTGGCTATCTTGCCTACATTTTCTTGACATTTTTATGGTAGTTGCTCAAAATTTTTATGCAATTGAGGGTAATAGAGGGGTTCATTGTATTGAGTAGATTTGGATGGAAAAGTAGTAAGATGACTGACTATTCTAATTATTATGTGAAGTGAGCTCAATTGAATAGATTCATCTTTAATAACCTTCATATGACTAAAATTTTAAATATTAGTATGGAATAATCAGTGTTAATAATGATTTAGCTTGGGATTGATGAAGAAATAATTAAACAGTTTACCTGGTAAGTATTGAGTTTTCCTGTCTTGGCCCAAGCGTTCCTCAATGTTTGTTGTCTGTTACTTTATTAAGGACATGTCAGTGTCTTATTATCTTTTAATATTATAGAATCAATTGTATGCAAATAGCATGTATTGCAATTTTTGCAAGTGGTAAGTATTCCTGAGCTTGATCAATAATTATTTTTTGTTACTTAGTGAAATACTTACAGAAAGATATTGTTTTAAGTTTTGTATTTAGAAGAACAAATGCAGTCATCATGATATAAATTTAGATTAATAGATTTTTTGTGAGCTCCTGCTCAATAATTTATGGAAATTGGTAATAAGGTATTGCTCGGCTAATCAACTCAACCACATGTTTTTGAGCATTAGCACCAAATGAGATTACGTCATTGATCATTATCAAGGCCTTTTGTAGCGTAGGCCACGCAACATCTGGTTGCTCCTTATTCATATGAATAAAGTTATCATTCATATTCGTTCGTTTCATATCTAATATTTTATTTAAGTATAATAACAAATGATTAGTAAGTCATTTATATACAAACTTAATTTTTATTGTTTTATAAACAGTTCATCACACATCTGAAATCTATTTTTTTGTGCAATCACCTGATAGAAAACACAGCCTTATTGATGTGATATAACCTTTTGTTAAAAGCAGACATGAAATAAACTACGCAAATTAAATCAAGGGTTAGGTCTGAAGAGTGTATTTAATTTTGCGATGGTGATTAGTTACGCATCTAGTATCAATGATAATATTTTAACTTTTCATGTGAAATTATAATAATCATAATTATAATAATCATAAGATAATATTTTGGGTGGTGGAGCCTGAACCTGTATCGATAGTAGTCGTGTATCGAATATCAGCTGATTGGTCGATATCGGCCTTGCATTCCAAGACCACCCAGAGTTTTTCATTCTCCGCTCGGCGATCGCCAGCAGCACACGGTCGTGGAATCGAATTTAGAAGGCCTTGCCATGTCGTCGTTGCATCGTCTGTATTCTGAATTTAGGAATTGACAGATTTTTATAGTATAGTTTATTATTCCAAATATAGGTTTATAAAACTAATAAATAGTTGATAATAATCTCCTTAAACTTAAAGAGCAGTTGTAGAGTTATTTGATATCGACACGCATATGAATCAATAAAGGTGAGAAGTAATTATAACCTCAATTATTATTTATTTACAATATAGTAATTATAATTATTTTACCGAATTCGAAATGCATACATCCTGATTTCCTCCATAATGTGTTATTCCTTTTGGGGTTGCAGTTCCGTATCTTCCCCACGAAACAACCGAATGAAATTTTCAATAATAGATATCTGTACCGTACCTACCAAACCGAACGCTAAATCAAACGTTCCTTTCATATCGACTATCAATTCTCTTAGTCCTCTGTTTCGTGGGGAAGATGTGGAAGTGTAACCCCTTTTGGCATTGAATATCCAATGTCTTGATCGTGAGCCAGGCATCCCTGGATAGATCGTGTCAATAATAAAAATAAAACAAATACAATGGTCGAACCTTGACCAGACTCAACACACTAGAGGCAGCGTCACAGCCCAGCAAAGCTGTCGGCAAAGAAGTCATCCAGCCGGTAGAAACTCCTCCCGATAAGCCACTTTGATACGGAGAACTTAAAAGCACTGAAAGGGCGTTCCTTCACTGGGACTGGCAGACTATTGTACATCCTCAATGCCAGCACCGGGAAACTATTCTTCACCCTTGACAATCGGCAGTGAGGCACACTCAAGTTAGATCTTTGTCGTGTGCCATAAGAATGCACTTGTTCTCTCCTCAGGAAAGATGAAACGTTTCTCTTGACATACAGCAGCGAAGCCAGTATATAAAGTCCGAAGACTGTATGAATGCCCAGACGCTGGAACAAGGGCTGACAATGGGCATCATACTTGCTGTAAGTCATCACACGGAGCGCCCTTTTTTGAAGAAGGAGAACGTCCTCCACATGAGCAGAGTGTCCCCAGATCAAGATGCCATACTGGATGTGGCTGCCAAATACTGCCAGCATCATCATACGGTCGATGCTTAGGAGCGCTCTCATTTTTCTGAGTAGGTAGATGACCCTTGACAGCTTCTTGCACACTGAAATTATATGTAGCTCCCAGGATAATTTTGTGTCAATGGTAAAACCAAGCAGGGTAACTGGTGCAATATTTGAAGTTGTGCTGCCAAGAGTACACAACATCTCTTGGGTCTTGTTCTCATTGAGCCTCAATTTATTTGCTGAAAACCACTTTTTTGCTTCCAAGAAGAGTTCATGGGCTCTGAGTTCAGCATCATGGGGTCCGCTGCCCTGACCAATAATGGTGGTGTCATCAGCAAAAAGCAGACTGGAGCCCTCCAGGCTCAGGTCGTTCGCCATTATCAAGAATAACAATGGGCCAAGCACCGACCCTGTGGCACTCCATGAGGTACATCCTTCTCCTTTGAAGTGGCGCCCATTATTGACTTTTTTTTGAGGATGAAGCCCACATAGGTCTGAGACCTGTGCGTGGGTAATGAGTTGGATGATGGTGATTGATGAGTTGGACCTACAGTTTTAGGTGGGTTCCGAACCACCGGGAAGTGATTTTACAGCAGAGAACAGTGTCTTTTTTGCTGGCCAATCTAATCGGTCACCGTTACGAACGGGACCTACGAGAACGCAGCTTATCTCTCTGATTGAACAGATACCAGCTACGGCTCGTGGCTATCACTTCCCTAAGACACAACCTGTCTTCTGTCTCTTAGGTAATCAGCCACCATGCTCCATGCTGTGCCCCGAAAACCATATCTGGTCAACCTTTTTCAACAGAATGCCATGTGATACGCAGTTGAAAGCTTTAGAGAGATCACACAGCACTAAGTCCACTGATCCCCTCTCTTCAAACGCCTTGTGGATCCTTTCAAACAAAGAGAGCACAGCTGTCTTTCGAATTATATTATCAATAAAACCAGATGTGATTGATAATGTGACCAGTTTTAACTCGACCGCTCAGCATTTCATTTCGTCTGTCATTCTATCTGTCTGTCACGCGATTACGGCCAAACGCCTTGACCGGTAATCATTAAATTTTGCATAAATGTTTCTTATTCCTAGACCGAGCGATGTATGTATAAGTTTCTTTCATTAAAATCCTTCAGCTCTTTAGGGCCCCAATTTACCCCCGATTATTAAGGTGTTTGATTTGTGTTTATTAAAGTGTTTGAACATTAAGACGATTTAAGAGGGACTTCAATCCTTGACAAAAATTCAATAACCCCAATGGCCGCCGATGGGGAAGGAGGCTCAAAATCTTCAATATTTTTACTTTCTCAAATTTCTTCTCTTGTTTTCGTAAGGCTTTTTGAGATGAGTGGAGTATTATTTACTAAATGCTTGATAGATTGACCATTTGGTGGCGGTGGGGTAGATTGACTTTTTCAAAAAACGCATTTGTGAATAACTTCGGGGCTTTTTCAATTGAAAGTGTAAGAACTCTAAAAAATAAGTTTAACACTAAATATTAGGGTGGTGGGGGGGGTTAGAAAATGTTAAATACTATTCATTCGAAATTTATTTTTCTTATCTGGTAGCGCATAAAAACTCCATTCGAAAAATTCTCCTCTTTGAAGCTAAGGATGGAAATCGAAATTTCGCTAAAAAGTGGACGGTGGGTGAACTAATTTTGAACCTTTCTGTTGATGAATAAGTTCTAGTTTTGGAGGTTAATATTAAGAGCTGCTGAAAATGCATATTTCTGTTCCAGAAATTTCCATTACAGATCTTTCTGTTTACACAATAGAATCAAAACAGATCAGCTGTCTTCTAGCATTAGCTCGAAAATACCAGAAGCCCATTTAACATATGAGAGTAAAAGAGAGTATTGAGATAAGGCAAGTGACTATTAACTTTGACTTGTTTACTTTACGACCCCTGTGCAAATAAGGTGTTGCCATGCCAGAAGTCATTTCTGGCTCGTTTTTACAATATGGAAAAAATCTGCTAAATAAATTTCTATACTGTAAGAGAACGAAATATGAAACTTACTCGCTCACTAACTGTTTGCTGTGTTCATTTTTTTTTTATTCATGTGTATCATTCTACTGATTTCATTGAATTTGTATATTCTACTTATTTTTCAATGACACGAAAATAGTTATTAAGTTATCTTGTGATAACTTCATTTTGAGTTGGCTTTTAAATTGAATTATTGAATTGCTATTTCTTCAGGTATAATTTTCAACATGGGTAAAACAACAAAAGTTGTTTTCATGGGGATGAAAGGCGTTGGCAAAACCGCAATTTTGGAGCAAGCAATTTACGGAAATGTAACCAGTATTACAGTAAGTATTATAATATTATAACCTACTTATTTTTCATACAATTGGCACAATTTCTTATTTATATAGCTTAATAACATTTTATGTTGAATGTTGAAATATAAGGCATGAAGAATGGATGACGCCGCTATCTTGTTAGAAGACAAGTTTTGAAAAAAAATGATCAAAAGGCTGGGGAAGGACTAAACGTTTTGAAATTTATGTAGTATTCTGCTTCATTGATTATTTTGAAGAGGATGAAGTTGAGTTAATTAGTATGAGGTTAGGTGGTATTAATTAACGTTCTTGAATTTTGAATTGTCCGAGCATGTTCTGACTTCCTGATCAATGGCAATTTGAGGCTAACTAGGCTGATAACTCCGGCAGCCTTACTTGACGTATATCAAATCTCCAATAGTTTAATATAAACTTAATAAAACAACTTTTGAATGGAAATTAACTCACGCTATGGCGTGACGGCCGTTTCGCTCTGTTGTCTAGAGCATCGTCAGACGACCCACAGTACACTGACTTAAGGTATGAGTTTGAGGGTTATGTATGTTGGAATGGTGATGGGGTGGGGGGATGAGTAGGCGGGAGGTTTGAAATTGGGATTATTTTGTCAAATAGAGTATGTGAGAAGAAGTTAAGTTGATCATTTAAAATGTTGTCAGGTTCCTGCTTTGCATGTTTGTAAATCTCATATTGTTCTAAAACATTGAGTTTCTGGCTTTTGTGAGTGAAGTGTAGTGTGTCTAAATTAGTGTCAATGTCTGTATAACTGTGGCCTGTTGAAATGATGTGTTCAGCAAAAGTGGAATGTGTGTTTGGGTGTGAGATGGCTCTTGTGTGTTCTTTGAATCTAGTGGTGAATGTCCTGCCAGTTTGTCCTATATAGAACTTGTTGCAGTCATCACATTTCAATTTGTAAATTCCAGATCTGTTGTACTTGTTTTGAGATGTTGTCTGAGAATGCAGGTGTTTTTTGAGTGAATTAGTTGTTCTGTAAGCTATTTTATATTTGAGTTTCCTGAATGAAGCTGCTATTTTATGAGTTTTGTTGTTGAGGTAGGTAAGTGTGATGAATGTATGGGGTTTGTCATTCTGTTTGTTGCTGGTGTGAGTGATTGGTTTTGTTGATATTCTGTGTAGTAGTTTGTCTATTAGTGTGTGTTTGTAATCTTCTTGTGACATAGGAATGTTTGTTAGTCGGTGGAGCATGTGATTGAAAGCGGCATGTTTATGTTGGATTGGGTGATTTGATGTGTTATGTATTACTGTATCAGTTGTTGTGGGTTTCCTGTAATTCTAAATTTTTTGAATGCATGTTCCTGCTTTGTTATAGTGATGTCAAAGAAGTTGATACTATTATTGTGTTCAAGTTCTAAGGTGAATTTTAAATTGGGATGGATTTTATTGAGATTGGTGTGGAATATTTCAGTTTGTCTTTTATTGCCTTTGTATAGAATTAAAATGTCATCAACATATCGGTGCCAGCTAATGATTTTGTCTGTATTATGTAGGATATGTTTTTGTTCTATATTGTGGACAAAGATTTCAGCTAGGATGCAAGAAATTGGGGAACCCATAGGAAGGCCATGAGGTTGTGAATAGAATTTATTATTGTATGTGAAGTAATTTTGTGAGGTAACTAGTGTTGTGAGGTCTAAAATTTCTTGGAGCTGTTCAGGTGGTGTGTTGTTTTGGATGAGCATTTGTTTAAGGTGAAGAAGTGTTTCATGTATGGGTACATTGGTGTAAAGATTTGTAATGTCAAGAGATAATGACATCTTAATTTCGCCAATAGTTTGTTATGTTTATTTACTATTTGTAATACAGTCTCTGTGTACCATTATCTTTTCATAGTTTTTCAAATAATGCTATCTCTACAAAAGATGGTGGATCCTTTCTTTCTCAAAAAGCTATTTTTTCCTTGAAGAGAAATGCAGGAAGACTTCATTCCTATGAATTTCAAGTATTTGTAATTGTCGAAGTAATAAATCATGTTCTATAATATTTCTTGTTTCTTCCCCATTGTGTTGTGCTATGTCAAATACGTTGAAGGAGAAATAAAACAATTGGTAAAGTTTAAAATACTGTACTAAAATGCATCGCTGCTTTCGGTTGAAGATTTGATCTGATCCAGCCACAATGAAAACTCACCGATGCGAATTTTTTGACTAGCTAATATTTTTTAACGGCACTGGATACTAATGATCTCTAGAACATATAATGTACGGGTTCTTAACCGAGGGTACTCAACCCCCTGTTGAGGGGGGGGGGCGTGGAAGATTATGTAGGAAAGACTTTCTGTGTATAAGGATAATATAAAAAGTTATAATCAACCAAGGCTACAGGCCACCTGCAAATTCACAAGGCTATCATATTCTAACATAATTATTTCGATCGTGTCTGTCATTACATTAAAAATTATAATATAAAAAATATTATCTAGTCAAAATAATATTAATTATATCGTAATAATTAATTATTACTATTCTTACGATAAAAACATTTACCAGTTACCGGTAAAACTCACAGGAACTCAACCACTGAGAGGAACTAAACTCAAATAACTATATAATCAGCTAAATAACAGGCTCACTGTGCTGCAAATGCTTACTCGTCCAGCGCCTTTGTATTTCTTATCAGTAGCAATTATTGCAGTATGTTCAAAATCGTACTCTATCACGCTTTTTAAATCGCCAATAGTTTGTTATGTTTATTTACTACTTTTAGTACAGTCTCTGTGTACCAAGCAGCGAACACATAAGACCAATAGAAGGGGCTTCTTGTCGCCGAGGTGAAGCCACTTGTTAGGCGCTCGTCCACTACAAATATGGCGGCGCAGGGATGACTCCCCAAGTGGCGAGCGCTTGATTAGCCGGTTTTTGCTATTACCAGTACGGCACGCATTACATCGCCAGCCTGTTTCTTCATAATATGAATTGCTCATTCTTGAGAAGGATAAATTATAGAAATGTCATTTCTCAGTTGATCTAATTCTGAAATTTTAATTGTGAGTAGAGGCATTCTGTGATGAATTTTGTTAACAAGGATTACTCAAACTTTACTCGAAAAATAGTTAATTTTCTAATGGAGTGACATTTTTTCACATACCTTCCTATATTATATCCGTCATTATATCATTAATATCTGTCATTTGACTGCCACATCCTTTTACTTAACATGAAATAGAACAGTAGGAGAAAGAGAAAACAAAAAGCTGAATTGAACTGGATAATGTATTTACTTTGCAAATCTAGTCACAGCGATCATAAAAGACATCACAAAAACACTATCACAATTATTGTCTTTTGTTATCCCTGTCTAGTCACAACAATAATAATTAATAATCTTAATGTTGTTTGACATTCTCACTCATAATTTCTATAAATAGAATAGTATCTTTCTCTAACACATAGCACAATACTCAGTGTCTTCACGAGTGCTTGAAGAATACTTTTTTTTATCAACCCAAAGTTGATCTGGTTGGCGCCCATATAGAAGTTATATCATTCTGGATAGCGAAAGTAGGGTCTTCACAATAGGATATTTCCCCATTAGACAAAGTAAGTAAACGTTCAACGTTTTGTAGTCATTGATTTATACGATTCAATTTAGTTACATGACTTTAAAGATGAATTTTCATTTTATAATTTCATTGTGTAACAGCATAGTAGAGAAATTAAAAAAGTTGTGACATTTATTTCTATAATAACTCATATTAAAACTGAGTTATATTGTATGTATTATGTATTTTAATGGAGATGACTTTATATTTTAAGAATATTGGCTCATGTTTATATTGTACAGGATATAATGCTCAACATATGATGAAATGCTCTTACATAAAATGAAATAAAAAATTGTTCTAATAAACATTTTCCTATTTGGATCTTGTTCATTTGCGTTCATAATGGAAAGAATTGAAGGTTAGACTAATTTAATCAATAATTTCCTAAAAACAATCTAACTATAATATTATTACATTACAATAATAAACCTTCAAGGAGGTATTGAATCAAACACAAGAAATAAGTGATGAATTGGCTTTGTGGTTCTGGATGCACAAGCCGGCTGACGACAGCGCGCCATCCCAATCGCACTTCAACCTAACATTGTATCCAAAGTATAGGTCGTATTTTAAAATAAAAATCATGAAAAAAAAATTCAGTTATTTCTGTACAACTTCCTCGCTTTGATCACATCTCTACCCAAAAGATGAAAATTTTGGTAGCCGACTCACTTTTTTATGTCATGTTTGAAACTCGGACAAAAATTATAACTTTAAACAACTAATTAAAATTTATAGAGGTAACTATTAACATTTATAATGCCATTGTTATCTTCAGAAACTAATTGTCTATACTCATGCCAAGTTTGAAAGTTATATCTTAATCCTAAGTGTGTTAAACTGCAGTTTATTTGGAGAGCGCGCGTTTAAATTTTCTGCTCTTGAAAACACGATTTCGTCTTTCTATCCACTACATGGATGGCAGACGGCTTCACCTCCTGTATGCTACGCTAGTGCATACGCCCCTTCTATTGGTCTTATGGGTTCGTTGGTACCAAGAGTATGATATGAATATGATATTAACCATTTTTATGTGAAACGTTATCAGAATTGCTAAAAAAACTAACAAGTCCAACTGGTATGCTTACTCGTACCCTATCCAGTTCCAGTTTAAATTTGTTATTCTAAAGTTTAATTAAATTTCAGTGTACTAAGGGAGGCACAGTGTACAAAAGTTGAGAACCCCTGTGCTTCCAAGAAAAACATAAAATATCTCATTTCAATGTGTCTAAACATTTTTTACCGGTTATCGGTAATATTAATTAATTCTATTCGATATTTTTCAGCAATTACAATCAACAGTTGAAGATATCTATGTTGCTAACGTTGAAACAGAACGAGGCACTAAAGAGCGACTCAGGTTCTATGACACTGCTGGACTAGAAGGTATTGCTCAAGCAAGGCATTGCAACTATCACATACAAGCTGAAGGCTATGTGTTGGTTTACGACACTGGAAGACCTGAGAGCTTTGACTGTGTGGTGGCACTGAAGAAAGAGATCGAAAAGAGTCGCGAAAAGAAAGAGGTTGGTTGCTTTTAGTTCCATTTATCATGAATGACTAAACACACATGTCTCATCGCTTGTCATTTATAGGAAAGAGTGTGTAAAAAACAACTAATATTGAACTACAGAACATGAAACTCTGTAAATGAAAAGCTTTCGAATAAGTTCTAGTAGCAACCACAATTCAATAGTTGATGAACAGCAGTAATATGTATAAAAATAATAATGTAATAGCATTGAAAGGTACTAATTTCTTTATCCAGACTACTAATTTCTTTATCCAAACTGCTATGGTAGAGTCAGATTATGTTGGTGCACACGCGATGAAAGGGCAAAAATGAGCATTTTTATTCGACTGTTTAGGATGATATGCTTTTTGTCATCCAGAAATCATATCTTATTGTACAGAGACTTCAAAATTGGGTCCCCCTATTTTAAATTTCGTTGTTTTATTTTTTTTAACCAAGGCCGGGTTCACACGAGCTACAAATGTGCGATTGTAGCCAGAGCAATTATTAATCGCAGAGCTGTCACTGACGTTTTTCCTAATACAAGTACAAAAAACACAAAAATTTCAGATATTCACATCTTTTAAAATCCAATTCTACTGTTCTCAGCCTCTTTAATCCAAACCAACTTGAATTTTTCTCCTATCACTAAAATTAACATTTTTTATGCTAAAAATAGATCGACCTTCATGGATCTTAACGTCATGGATCATAACGGCAACTTATACAGTTCAAACAAATATTCCATAAAAATATTCATGCTAGAAAAATCTCAGGCTACTATGTATTCAGGACAATGAGCAGAGTATGCATGATTTATGAGGCTTCCTTTTGTTAGACATTCTTGTTAGCTTGCAAAATTCTGTTTTAACAGTGTTGCAGTAATGCTTATTTTCTCTCAATGCTCTTAGCTATAGATGTATAGATCAGGAAAGTTAGCGTAATTTGGGTTGATAGATAGAAGTTCTAAAAGATTAAATAAGTAGTAATCTCTCTTAATTTTTAACTAAGAAAAAGCTATCCTACAAGAAAAAGAAAGTATATCTATCCTACTGAAAGAAGCATTATGATTTTTACTCACAAGATAAATCACAGTACAGATTCAATTCCATGAAAAATCGAGTGTTTAAATATTGCAGAAATTCCAAGGTTTTAGATAATTGAGAGGTTGCGCAAATCTATGCTAAAAACTTCCGATACCAGTTTCAAGCCACTTGTATACTTACGTTTGAGATTGTGGTTCAACTGTACATGCTGGATAGGCCATTGTTGACGTCACATCAAATGCGGGTTACTTGAATTTGCGAAGTCTTAAATTGGACTTGGTCTCCTTGCCAAACCTAATTTTTTTATGCGAGTATAATATATAGAGATAGAGAGAGACTTAATTTGGGAGTGTGTATTTGTGTGAGAGTGAATGAGATAGCTTTGTGATGTATTTAATTCAAATACGACTCATTAGGTATAATATGACTCATTAGGTATTAGGTATTATATTTACTTATATCTTGAATATTTTGGCCTGCCAGCTACTTTATTATGTAAAGAGTAACTAATAATGACTGATACACCCAAAACATGGTCCATTTCACTCAAAAATATGGGGAGCAGAACGGCCATGTTCATTGTTGTGGAGCAAGTGTACACGTGACTTGAACTGATTATAATAGATTTTAGCGTACTTTTGCGCAACCTCTCTAACGTCTCCTTCCAATAAGATTAATAAGCAAATTACGTTTAGGTTCATTGTCATGTATAGTGTGCACTTTACGTAATTCTGAATGAGCTGGCAAACGTGGCGGTCAGACAAAACACATGAAGATTGTGTCATGTCATAACTAATGAATAATATTCGTGTGCATTACTTACATTGTGGTTTTTATTTTAGTATATCAATAAATATTTATTTTTGTCACATATCTCACTTTCATATTGTTGAAATTTATCAGTTTTCAAGGATTTTATAATGTTGGAATTAGTTGATTGATTTATAATTTTAATATCTTCATCTGCTTGTTTGGAGTCCCTCTTTCTCTCTACCGTTCAAGTTTACCACTGGGTAGGCAACTGGACATCTATTTCTTAGTTCTGTTTCGTCTTCTGCATTTTATATCAACTTAAATTTTAATTTAATCAATATTAGAATGGACTGTAGAGATTCCAATCGCTGCTTGCTATTTATATTACAAATAAATACACTTTTAAGAGTTCCCAGTTTGTTAGCCCTTTATTTTAGTCTATCATAGACTGACTACAGAACAGCGCTCTCTCCACACCACAATCTCTAACCCTCCAAGCCAAAAACATCATGCATTAGGCCTAATAGTAAGCCATGACGTTTTCATAAATGTAATATTTTTGTCATGTTATATTCAGTGTGCATACTTTTTCGATTTTCTGCAAACTGTCTATGTCTTATTCCTTTAATATTGATTATGGTTTTTTCCTTTTTTTGTGGAGGATTATTATATTCCCTGTTGTTTTCTGCAGCTCACCACTATGATATTGGGCAACTGCTTAACCGCTAATGAGTCTCCCATACCGCTGGAAAGTCCAGTCAGTAAAGCTTCACATTGGTCAGCTCGTGAGAAGATTCGCCACTTTGAAGTGAACGCACTAGACAGATCAACGTTGGCTGAGCCATTTGTTTACATTGCTTCAAGACTGAATCAGCCAATGAACAAAGGAGGTTTTCCCAGTATGGTTCGTAAAAGTGTAAGACTTGACTCCAGTTGAGGACAGACTAAATTCTATGTTGAAGCGTGCGATGACTGATGTGTTGTGGTTGGATTTAAAAACTTCAAATTGAATTTGTCGATGGTAATATAGTACCTGTATGTCAGGAGAACCTCCACTACTATGAAAGATTCTGTCTATCATATGTGTTTTATGTGAATATTGAGTTGTCGCTCAAATATATGTAACAAAATTTAATGTACTTAACAATATGGTAGTGAGTTCAGGAGCAACTTATTTGTGATACCTATGTTTGTGACGTCATGTCTTTATGTAATCTCTGATGTTTTTTGTATGATGTATGTAATCAAAGGAAATTGAAAATTGGAACAAAGAATACTAAGTTAAAATCTGAAGCTGAAAATGTTGAAGGCTTTAGGTTGAAATGGCTGTGAACATTATTATCATGAGGAAAAATCTTCGATGACTTTCGAATTGATTATTATTGTTTAATGAAATGGCTACACAACAATGACGTTGATGCAGTGTATATTCTTGTACAAATTATTGTATAATCTTGAAATCTCGTACATAGAAGATAATTTGTTATGTAGTTTGTAGTTTTTATATTATATTCTATTTTTAATTGAACTTCACGGTATTGGATGCAATTATAGGATTAAGAATATTTCTAGTATGTCTAATAAAATCTGATTTGAGTTATAACTTATTTTCGTTACGGTATTCATTATTAGAAAGAGAGTACACGTTCCTTTTCTGTTGTTTATCATTATTGAATCATCCTGATAATGTTAGATACAACGTGAAAATTGTAATTCCACCAATTTAAAAACTTTGCTTTACAGAATAGAATGGTATAGAATTGAGAAACTTTGGTTATTTCTTTAACCAGCACTAGGAAAACACACTTTAAAGCTTCGGTCTCCCTCAACGCGGATTTGGGCAGCGGACAGGGCCGCATATACCGCATATACTACAGTTTATAAAATCAATTTGCATTCGAAGTAGTTATACGTGCATGCAAAATATTGAATTTAGATTCTTTTTATGTTTGTTCTTTACCTAAACACGCTAGGAGAAAGTTATTAAAAATAAAAAATAGTACAGTTTTGTTAGATAGTTTATTAGTTTTCAGTCTATCGTCTTTTATTATTCCTAGAACTATGCACTTATGGGAAGTCAAGTTAGCCAACTCATCGCCGTGCTTCTGAAAGGCCGTTTAAACTAAACGTTCCTTTCGTTTCTATTGAGCATACAGACTCAAGTTTAAACTGTCGTTCAGGGTGAACGAAGTTTAGATTAAACCCAGTTTAAACGCTTATTGTGCATACGGCCCTTATATTTTAAAAGTATATAGAAAATTTGGCGCCGATTTCAAAAGATATTGCTTGTATTGAATTAAAAATGTTCTTAGTTTAAATTAAATACTGTACTTCATTTTGAACTTTTTAGTACGTGAGTATTTAATTTTTGAGCATCATTTCATTGATGTTGGTTTCATTTTTTGTTTTAAAATTTGTTTTATCACTTCTTTCGTATACTTTTTCTTCAGAGCTTTGCAATTATCTTCACTTAAAATATTTCAAGATAATTTGAATTTATCATTATGCATCTTTATATGAAAGTTTTCCATAAGAAATGATTGTTATTGCTAATTTCGACTTTTCATGTTTGGAGGTGACGAATATTGAGATCAGGCTGATGTTGAAAATGCATAGTAATAGTCTATTTAGTATAATATGGGTGGTTTCTAAACTTTTTGGAGATTGATTTTTCTACCAATTTTTTTGATGGAAGTCGATTATACAATAAAAATTGAGTTGACATTTCTAATGAACATCGGCTATGGTAGCCTAGTAGGCCTATTGAGTTGAAATCACAACTAAAATTGACTTTTCATGTGAAATTTAACGACATGCAGTCAAATATTTGTTAAGAATAAGTATAATAACTCACTTAAACTGGCCGAGTACTTTCGAATCTATGAGATCCATCATCAGAGGCTCCTAGATCATCATGTCAGTTTTTTGGTTAGAAGTGTTGTGGTTTTTGTAAAATATGATCAAAAAGTTTGTGAGATTTAAAATTTAGTTGTTCATTGAGAATGTTTTGTTTATTGTGTGTGGTGTGTTTGTATATTTCAAATTGTTCCAAGGTGTTGAGTTCGTGTCCTTTAGATTTTATGTGTAGAATGTGTAGGTTGGTACTGATGTCGGTAAAAGTGTGTCCAGTTTGAATGATATGGTCGGCAAAATTCGATTCAGCTTTGGATGTGAGGGCCTGAAAGTGTTCCTTGTAACGTTGTTTGAATGTGCGGCCTGTTTGTCCTATGTAGAATTTGTTACAATCAGAGCAGTTTAGTTTGTAGATCCCTGGGAGATCGTATTTGTTTGTGTTCAGTGTGGTTTTGAGTGTAAGTGCATTATTTATTTTGTTTTTTGTTCTGAATGAGATGGTGTGGCCGGCTTTTTTGAAGGTTTTTGCTAGTCTGTGTGATTGTGGATTAATGTATGTCATTGTGATGTATTTTTTGTCAGTGGTGTTGGTGTTTTGTTTTTTGTTTCTTATTTTATGATTGAGTTTGTCAATTAGGTCGTGTTTGTAGCCGTTTTCTTGTGCTAGGTATTTTATTGTATTTAGTTCAGTGTGGTAATTGTCGGTGGAAAGCGGTGTGTTGTTGAGTCTGTGTAGCATTGACCTGAATGCTGAGTGTTTGTGTTGTGTTGGATGATTGGAGGTGCTGTGTATTAGGGTATCTGTCATTGTTGGTTTTCTGTAGATGTTGAAGCTGTGTTGTTGGTTTGTGTTCTTTGTAATTGAGAGGTCTAGGAAGTTTATTGAATTGTTTTTCTCATATTCAGCTGTGTATTGAATGTTCTTATGTATTTTGTTTATGTATGATCGAAGTTGTTCACATTGTCTTTTGTTTCCTCTGTATAGCAATAGAACATCATCTACGTATCTGTGCCAGTATATTATGTTCTGTGAAAATTTGTTATTAAAGAGTATATGAGTGTTTTCGCAGTGTTGGAGATAGATTTCAGCAAATATGCTTGAGATTGGTGAGCCCATTGGCAGTCCATCAGGTTGTGAGTAGAATTTGTTGTTGAAGGTAAAGTAATTTTGTTGAGTGATGATTTTTAGGATGTCTATTATTTCATTTATATGTTCTGTAGTTGTGTTGTTGTGAATAAGGATGTTCTGTATTATTTCTATTGTTTCATTGACAGGTATGTTGGTGTATAGGTTTGTTATATCGAAAGATGCAAGAGTGGAGTTGTGAGGAATTTGTGTGTCTTTTATTTTTGCGATAAGATCGCTACTGTTTTTTATGTATGTGTTGTTGTTGATATTAATTAGTTTTCTCAGTGTTTGATCTATGTGTTTTGCTAGTTTATAGGCAGGTGCTTCTTGGTAGTTTACAATTGGTCTAATAGGTATGTCGGGTTTGTGAATTTTGGGAAGTGTTTGAAGTGATGGTGCAGAAGGGTGTATTTGTTTCAGTTTTATTTTTTGTGAATTATTAATTATATGATTTGTCTTGTTGATTATTTGTTTGATTTTTGTTTGGTAAACATTTGTGGGATCGGTGTGTAGTTGTTTAATGTTGTTTTTGTTTATGTAGTCAAGTGTTTTTTTGTTGAGCTCTTCATTGTTTATTATAACTGTAGTGTTGCCTTTGTCTGCTTTGATATAGGTGAGATTGTGAGTTAGAGCTTTGTGTTTCAATTCTTTTATGGTGTGGTTTTCTGAATTTATGGGTGGGTGTGGTTGTGAGCTGTTTGTTTTTATTGTGTTGTAGGTTTCTATTCTAAGTTCATCATGTATTTGTGGGTCTGTGCGTTGGATGCTTGTTTCTGTTTCAATGACAATGTTTTTTGATGTGAATTTGTTGTTTTTGTAGTTCAGGTTATGTTTGAGACCTTTGTTCAATAAGTTGAGTTCGGTTTCTGTGAAATCTACGTTTGTTAGGTTAACAGTTTTACTGTAAAAAATGTGAGGTGATTGAATTGTCGTTTTTGGAGGTGTTAGGTTATGTATTTTTTTGTCATGTCTTTGTTTAATTTTGTTAAGTTTTTGTTGTACCCAAGTGTTTGTTGTTTCTGCTAACTCAAGGAAGAAACTGTGTCCGTATTTTTGTGTGATAGATAGGTGTAGTTTGAGGAGGTCTAAATTGTGTGAGTCTTTCTGTTTATATAAAAGTTTGATGCTCTCCTTGATGAAGGTAGTTTCTGCTTTATTTTTGGCTATTTGAGCTGGTTTCGATTTGTTGTTGGTTTTGAATTTAGCGTAGTTTGGTGTAATGTTGAGTTTAAGACAGTTTTTATTGAATTGAATGTGTAGATGTTTACTTCTAACCTTAAACACTGTTGATCTGTAGGATAGGATTGTAGCTTGTCTTGCCGAATTAAATTCCTGGATTTCTTGTTCCATGACGAACTGCGTGTTAATATTAACTTTTCATGTGAAATTTAACGACATGCAGTCAAATATTTGTTAAGAATAAGTATAATAACTCACTTAAACTGGCCGAGTACTTTCGAATCTATGAGATCCATCATCAGAGGCTCCTAGATCATCATGTCAGTTTTTTGGTTAGAAGTGTTGTGGTTTTTGTAAAATATGATCAAAAAGTTTGTGAGATTTAAAATTTAGTTGTTCATTGAGAATGTTTTGTTTATTGTGTGTGGTGTGTTTGTATATTTCAAATTGTTCCAAGGTGTTGAGTTCGTGTCCTTTAGATTTTATGTGTAGAATGTGTAGGTTGGTACTGATGTCGATAAAAGTGTGTCCAGTTTGAATGATATGGTCGGCAAAATTCGATTCAGCTTTGGATGTGAGGGCCTGAAAGTGTTCCTTGTAACATTGTTTGAATGTGCGGCCTGTTTGTCCTATGTAGAATTTGTTACAATCAGAGCAGTTTAGTTTGTAGATCCCTGGGAGATCGTATTTGTTTGTGTTCAGTGTGGTTTTGAGTGTAAGTGCATTATTTATTTTGTTTTTTGTTCTGAATGAGATGGTGTGGCCGGCTTTTTTGAAGGTTTTTGCTAGTCTGTGTGATTGTGGATTAATGTATGTCATTGTGATGTATTTTTTGTCAGTGGTGTTGGTGTTTTGTTTTTTGTTTCTTATTTTATGATTGAGTTTGTCAATTAGGTCGTGTTTGTAGCCGTTTTCTTGTGCTAGGTATTTTATTGTATTTAGTTCAGTGTGGTAATTGTCGGTGGAAAGCGGTGTGTTGTTGAGTCTGTGTAGCATTGACCTGAATGCTGAGTGTTTGTGTTGTGTTGGATGATTGGAGGTGCTGTGTATTAGGGTATCTGTCATTGTTGGTTTTCTGTAGATGTTGAAGCTGTGTTGTTGGTTTGTGTTCTTTGTAATTGAGAGGTCTAGGAAGTTTATTGAATTGTTTTTCTCATATTCAGCTGTGTATTGAATGTTCTTATGTATTTTGTTTATGTATGATCGAAGTTGTTCACATTGTCTTTTGTTTCCTCTGTATAGCAATAGAACATCATCTACGTATCTGTGCCAGTATATTATGTTCTGTGAAAATTTGTTATTAAAGAGTATATGAGTGTTTTCGCAGTGTTGGAGATAGATTTCAGCAAATATGCTTGAGATTGGTGAGCCCATTGGCAGTCCATCAGGTTGTGAGTAGAATTTGTTGTTGAAGGTAAAGTAATTTTGTTGAGTGATGATTTTTAGGATGTCTATTATTTCATTTATATGTTCTGTAGTTGTGTTGTTGTGAATAAGGATGTTCTGTATTATTTCTATTGTTTCATTGACAGGTATGTTGGTGTATAGGTTTGTTATATCGAAAGATGCAAGAGTGGAGTTGTGAGGAATTTGTGTGTCTTTTATTTTTGCGATAAGATCGCTACTGTTTTTTATGTATGTGTTGTTGTTGATATTAATTAGTTTTCTCAGTGTTTGATCTATGTGTTTTGCTAGTTTATAGGCAGGTGCTTCTTGGTAGTTTACAATTGGTCTAATAGGTATGTCGGGTTTGTGAATTTTGGGAAGTGTTTGAAGTGATGGTGCAGAAGGGTGTATTTGTTTCAGTTTTATTTTTTGTGAATTATTAATTATATGATTTGTCTTGTTGATTATTTGTTTGATTTTTGTTTGGTAAACATTTGTGGGATCGGTGTGTAGTTGTTTAATGTTGTTTTTGTTTATGTAGTCAAGTGTTTTTTTGTTGAGCTCTTCATTGTTTATTATAACTGTAGTGTTGCCTTTGTCTGCTTTGATATAGGTGAGATTGTGAGTTAGAGCTTTGTGTTTCAATTCTTTTATGGTGTGGTTTTCTGAATTTATGGGTGGGTGTGGTTGTGAGCTGTTTGTTTTTATTGTGTTGTAGGTTTCTATTCTAAGTTCATCATGTATTTGTGGGTCTGTGCGTTGGATGCTTGTTTCTGTTTCAATGACAATGTTTTTTGATGTGAATTTGTTGTTTTTGTAGTTCAGGTTATGTTTGAGACCTTTGTTCAATAAGTTGAGTTCGGTTTCTGTGAAATCTACGTTTGTTAGGTTAACAGTTTTACTGTAAAAAATGTGAGGTGATTGAATTGTCGTTTTTGGAGGTGTTAGGTTATGTATTTTTTTGTCATGTCTTTGTTTAATTTTGTTAAGTTTTTGTTGTACCCAAGTGTTTGTTGTTTCTGCTAACTCAAGGAAGAAACTGTGTCCGTATTTTTGTGTGATAGATAGGTGTAGTTTGAGGAGGTCTAAATTGTGTGAGTCTTTCTGTTTATATAAAAGTTTGATGCTCTCCTTGATGAAGGTAGTTTCTGCTTTATTTTTGGCTATTTGAGCTGGTTTCGATTTGTTGTTGGTTTTGAATTTAGCGTAGTTTGGTGTAATGTTGAGTTTAAGACAGTTTTTATTGAATTGAATGTGTAGATGTTTACTTCTAACCTTAAACACTGTTGATCTGTAGGATAGGATTGTAGCTTGTCTTGCCGAATTAAATTCCTGGATTTCTTGTTCCATGACGAACTGCGTGTTAATATTAACTTTTCATGTGAAATTTAACGACATGCAGTCAAATATTTGTTAAGAATAAGTATAATAACTCACTTAAACTGGCCGAGTACTTTCGAATCTATGAGATCCATCATCAGAGGCTCCTAGATCATCATGTCAGTTTTTTGGTTAGAAGTGTTGTGGTTTTTGTAAAATATGATCAAAAAGTTTGTGAGATTTAAAATTTAGTTGTTCATTGAGAATGTTTTGTTTATTGTGTGTGGTGTGTTTGTATATTTCAAATTGTTCCAAGGTGTTGAGTTCGTGTCCTTTAGATTTTATGTGTAGAATGTGTAGGTTGGTACTGATGTCGGTAAAAGTGTGTCCAGTTTGAATGATATGGTCGGCAAAATTCGATTCAGCTTTGGATGTGAGGGCCTGAAAGTGTTCCTTGTAACGTTGTTTGAATGTGCGGCCTGTTTGTCCTATGTAGAATTTGTTACAATCAGAGCAGTTTAGTTTGTAGATCCCTGGGAGATCGTATTTGTTTACCAAATGTTTACCAAACAAAAATCAAACAAATAATCAACAAGACAAATCATATAATTAATAATTCACAAAAAAGAAAACTGAAACAAATACACCCTTCTGCACCATCACTTCAAACACTTCCCAAAATTCACAAACCCGACATACCTATTAGACCAATTGTAAACTACCAAGAAGCACCTGCCTATAAACTAGCAAAACACATAGATCAAACACTGAGAAAACTAATTAATATCAACAACAACACATACATAAAAAACAGTAGCGATCTTATCGCAAAAATAAAAGACACACAAATTCCTCACAACTCCACTCTTGCATCTTTCGATATAACAAACCTATACACCAACATACCTGTCAATGAAACAATAGAAATAATACAGAACATCCTTATTCACAACAACACAACTACAGAACATATAAATGAAATAATAGACATCCTAAAAATCATCACTCAACAAAATTACTTTACCTTCAACAACAAATTCTACTCACAACCTGATGGACTGCCAATGGGCTCACCAATCTCAAGCATATTTGCTGAAATCTATCTCCAACACTGCGAAAACACTCATATACTCTTTAATAACAAATTTTCACAGAACATAATATACTGGCACAGATACGTAGATGATGTTCTATTGCTATACAGAGGAAACAAAAGACAATGTGAACAACTTCGATCATACATAAACAAAATACATAAGAACATTCAATACACAGCTGAATATGAGAAAAACAATTCAATAAACTTCCTAGACCTCTCAATTACAAAGAACACAAACCAACAACACAGCTTCAACATCTACAGAAAACCAACAATGACAGATACCCTAATACACAGCACCTCCAATCATCCAACACAACACAAACACTCAGCATTCAGGTCAATGCTACACAGACTCAACAACACACCGCTTTCCACCGACAATTACCACACTGAACTAAATACAATAAAATACCTAGCACAAGAAAACGGCTACAAACACGACCTAATTGACAAACTCAATCATAAAATAAGAAACAAAAAACAAAACACCAACACCACTGACAAAAAATACATCACAATGACATACATTAATCCACAATCACACAGACTAGCAAAAACCTTCAAAAAAGCCGGCCACACCATCTCATTCAGAACAAAAAACAAAATAAATAATGCACTTACACTCAAAACCACACTGAACACAAACAAATACGATCTCCCAGGGATCTACAAACTAAACTGCTCTGATTGTAACAAATTCTACATAGGACAAACAGGCCGCACATTCAAACAACGTTACAAGGAACACTTTCAGGCCCTCACATCCAAAGCTGAATCGAATTTTGCCGACCATATCATTCAAACTGGACACACTTTTACCGACATCAGTACCAACCTACACATTCTACACATAAAATCTAAAGGACACGAACTCAACACCTTGGAACAATTTGAAATATACAAACACACCACACACAATAAACAAAACATTCTCAATGAACAACTAAATTTTAAATCTCACAAACTTTTTGATCATATTTTACAAAAACCACAACACTTCTAACCAAAAAACTGACATGATGATCTAGGAGCCTCTGATGATGGATCTCATAGATTCGAAAGTACTCGGCCAGTTTAAGTGAGTTATTATACTTATTCTTAACAAATATTTGACTGCATGTCGTTAAATTTCACATGAAAAGTTAATATTAACACGCAGTTCGTCATGGAACAAGAAATCCAGGAATTTAATTCGGCAAGACAAGCTACAATCCTATCCTACAGATCAACAGTGTTTAAGGTTAGAAGTAAACATCTACACATTCAATTCAATAAAAACTGTCTTAAACTCAACATTACACCAAACTACGCTAAATTCAAAACCAACAACAAATCGAAACCAGCTCAAATAGCCAAAAATAAAGCAGAAACTACCTTCATCAAGGAGAGCATCAAACTTTTATATAAACAGAAAGACTCACACAATTTAGACCTCCTCAAACTACACCTATCTATCACACAAAAATACGGACACAGTTTCTTCCTTGAGTTAGCAGAAACAACAAACACTTGGGTACAACAAAAACTTAACAAAATTAAACAAAGACATGACAAAAAAATACATAACCTAACACCTCCAAAAACGACAATTCAATCACCTCACATTTTTTACAGTAAAACTGTTAACCTAACAAACGTAGATTTCACAGAAACCGAACTCAACTTATTGAACAAAGGTCTCAAACATAACCTGAACTACAAAAACAACAAATTCACATCAAAAAACATTGTCATTGAAACAGAAACAAGCATCCAACGCACAGACCCACAAATACATGATGAACTTAGAATAGAAACCTACAACACAATAAAAACAAACAGCTCACAACCACACCCACCCATAAATTCAGAAAACCACACCATAAAAGAATTGAAACACAAAGCTCTAACTCACAATCTCACCTATATCAAAGCAGACAAAGGCAACACTACAGTTATAATAAACAATGAAGAGCTCAACAAAAAAACACTTGACTACATAAACAAAAACAACATTAAACAACTACACACCGATCCCACAAATGTTTACCAAACAAAAATCAAACAAATAATCAACAAGACAAATCATATAATTAATAATTCACAAAAAAGAAAACTGAAACAAATACACCCTTCTGCACCATCACTTCAAACACTTCCCAAAATTCACAAACCCGACATACCTATTAGACCAATTGTAAACTACCAAGAAGCACCTGCCTATAAACTAGCAAAACACATAGATCAAACACTGAGAAAACTAATTAATATCAACAACAACACATACATAAAAAACAGTAGCGATCTTATCGCAAAAATAAAAGACACACAAATTCCTCACAACTCCACTCTTGCATCTTTCGATATAACAAACCTATACACCAACATACCTGTCAATGAAACAATAGAAATAATACAGAACATCCTTATTCACAACAACACAACTACAGAACATATAAATGAAATAATAGACATCCTAAAAATCATCACTCAACAAAATTACTTTACCTTCAACAACAAATTCTACTCACAACCTGATGGACTGCCAATGGGCTCACCAATCTCAAGCATATTTGCTGAAATCTATCTCCAACACTGCGAAAACACTCATATACTCTTTAATAACAAATTTTCACAGAACATAATATACTGGCACAGATACGTAGATGATGTTCTATTGCTATACAGAGGAAACAAAAGACAATGTGAACAACTTCGATCATACATAAACAAAATACATAAGAACATTCAATACACAGCTGAATATGAGAAAAACAATTCAATAAACTTCCTAGACCTCTCAATTACAAAGAACACAAACCAACAACACAGCTTCAACATCTACAGAAAACCAACAATGACAGATACCCTAATACACAGCACCTCCAATCATCCAACACAACACAAACACTCAGCATTCAGGTCAATGCTACACAGACTCAACAACACACCGCTTTCCACCGACAATTACCACACTGAACTAAATACAATAAAATACCTAGCACAAGAAAACGGCTACAAACACGACCTAATTGACAAACTCAATCATAAAATAAGAAACAAAAAACAAAACACCAACACCACTGACAAAAAATACATCACAATGACATACATTAATCCACAATCACACAGACTAGCAAAAACCTTCAAAAAAGCCGGCCACACCATCTCATTCAGAACAAAAAACAAAATAAATAATGCACTTACACTCAAAACCACACTGAACACAAACAAATACGATCTCCCAGGGATCTACAAACTAAACTGCTCTGATTGTAACAAATTCTACATAGGACAAACAGGCCACACATTCAAACAACGTTACAAGGAACACTTTCAGGCCCTCACATCCAAAGCTGAATCGAATTTTGCCGACCATATCATTCAAACTGGACACACTTTTACCGACATCAGTACCAACCTACACATTCTACACATAAAATCTAAAGGACACGAACTCAACACCTTGGAACAATTTGAAATATACAAACACACCACACACAATAAACAAAACATTCTCAATGAACAACTAAATTTTAAATCTCACAAACTTTTTGATCATATTTTACAAAAACCACAACACTTCTAACCAAAAAACTGACATGATGATCTAGGAGCCTCTGATGATGGATCTCATAGATTCGAAAGTACTCGGCCAGTTTAAGTGAGTTATTATACTTATTCTTAACAAATATTTGACTGCATGTCGTTAAATTTCACATGAAAAGTTAATATTAACACGCAGTTCGTCATGGAACAAGAAATCCAGGAACTAAAATTGAGTTGAGATTTGTTATGAGCATCAACTACGGTACTATATACATTCATGGACATAGTCAAGGGGGGACAGGGCTTTTTAAAAGAGATGTCAAGTATGATCAGCAGAGTCAAGTTAAATAATTAAATAATTTTATTAATGGAGACAACAGGTGTAACCCCATTTTGCCTCCTTCACACAATACAATAATTTCAACACTATACTATTTGAAATAATTATAAATGAAAATGAAAACAAGTTATGTATCTAGTACTAGTGGTATAAAACTAGACAATATGAATATTTTTGGTTCTTTTAGTAGGAAAGCTAGAGTACTAACTGTTCCTGTTCCCACAGCCCTACACAGTCTTCAATTGCATCCTACTCCTACTTCTGTGGCGATGATTAGGAGTGTGGAGGACGATGCCCCATCACTTTCAGAGAAAATAAACAAAAAACATTTAATTCCGTCATTTACTAGTTCATTTTATTTGTATGTTGCCCCCTCACTTCTATCACAGTCAATCTGCTCCCTCCTGACAGAACATCGCCGCCAGTGTTAATGCTATAGTTTCAATTTCAAAATTGCATAGAATATTCTCAATGAAGAACAATGGGGTTGGAAAATCGGTCGATTGATACCTTGATTTGGTGACTCAAAAAGACAAACTATATCAAATTATAAGCAGTGCATACCCTTATAAGAAGGTGCAACAGATAACCTTAGGCTCATCTTCATGGGCCCAAGGGGATTTAGCCAATCTCCACCATGTTACAGCCAAAGGAAAAGAAGCCTTGGCCTAAAAGCCATTTTTTACGGTGAAATCTGCTTCTAATCATTTATTGATTTGATTTCTCCAAAATAATTTTTTTAAGAATTCTATTTTATTTGCAAAGACTTGGAGAATTTCATGTGGTGAGTGTTTTACTTTTTTAATTTTAATTTGAATTGTACCATTTCTTGCTCATTGCAGTCCTATAGTTGAATAAGTGGAAAATTATAAGAAATTGCAGTAAGCCGTAGCAGGTATCTGTTCTGTCATATAAAGATAAGCTACGAACGCCTGGGTTCTCATTGTAGGGATGATCGATTGGATTGGCCAGCAAAAAAGACTCTGCTTTAAAATTACTTCCTGGTGGTTCAGAACCCACCTAAAACTGTGGGTCCAACTCATCAATCACCATCATGGAACTGTATACTCAAGCACAGGTCTTAGACCTATGTGAGCTTCGTCCCCAAGAAATAATATTCTTTCTCCTTTATTGAATGCAAAAGTGGCTTTGTTTTACAGATAATCTAATTTAGTTTACAATGGATTACATAGAAACTTTCTGTCTAAGATAGCTCCAAGACAAGTTTAGAACACTTGAATTAGATTTTGTTCAGGGGGAAAACCCCCATTTGTATTACAAACTATGATTATCTTGCACAAATTTCTTCTTGCCTCTTCTACCTTTAAACATAAAATGTATAAGCTTATATTGTAATTTTTTGTATCCAATAGAGTAATTTTTCATATAACTTGGCAGTAGTTGGGTTCAGATGTAGTAAGTCCTCCCATCTTCTACACGCTGCCAAGTTATATGAATACTACAGTACATTATATTTATTCATTACAAAGAACTATAATAAATTATCAGTCCAAATACGGTACTCATTCTAGAGAAGGGCTAAAATAACATAATGCCTGCTTCTTTCACATTTTTTATTTAAATACATTATATGGAATATCTAAGGTACCGTAAATAGTTTTTGTGGTAGCCCAATAGGCTGTATAATTGCAATAAACTGGATAATGCTTGAATTTTCATAATGGTTTTTTTTATTTTGGGGGATAAAGTAACCCTCCTTCAAAGTGAAGGGTGTGAAATTTAGATTCAGCGGCTTACAATAGATAGAGAATCATTGAGACAAGAGTTTTATCAAATTGGTTTAGGAAAAACTAGATTTTTGCAGCATGAATGAGTAAATTTGTGGTAGAGTGGCGGCCATCTTTAAATACGCTCTAACTTTGGCGCCGCATATCAGAAATTTAAAAGATTATTGCAGAAAACTGACAAGCGCTCCAGTTTTCATAATGAAACTTTAGGGTTTTATCGGGGCTGGAGCAACCCTTCAGCCCTTCACGGAATATGGGATGTAATGTTCGGATTCAGCGTCTCAAAATCCATACAGAATCATTGAGAAAAAATATTTATGTATAAATGTAGAAATATATTATGTTTTCTTGATTGATCGGCCACCATCTTTGATTTCGTTATTGCGGAAAAGCGTACCAGGTACCGAATGAACATCCGAGAGAAAATTACGAACTTCTCAGGAGCCCTTCCTAGGATTCCAGCAAAAAATTCACCATACGCAAAATTCCTACAGAAACCTCCTGAACTACTGGTATCAGAACAACCACTTCATCAGACCAACTCAGATGAATCTTCTAAATTGGGTAATTTAGGGTACGAAATGGTCACACCGCACAAAAGAAATTAAAAGAAGTGTTTATATTCCACTACGTATAAAAAATATTAACTTCCCACTATAGAAGCTGTCAAACTAGCTTTTCATACACTGTGGAAAAGTAAATGAACTAAATTAACAAATGGACATTCATTATCAAATTTACCGTTTAAAGCCCACTAATACTGTAACTCCTTCAGTTTTTTCATGATTAATATTTTTATTCGAATAATAATCTTTTATTTACTTTTAACCGAATCTGTAGAATATTATCTGGCAGGTACAGCTATTGTTTTTGCTTTGGAAAAATTGAAACCATCCTTGAAAGCTTAGTCATTGTAACTAGAATTTTGTTGTATTAATTTGACATAGCTTGTTTTCATGTGCATTATGCGGCAGCTTGGTTCAGAACGTATTCGTTACTTTCCACCTGAAATATAGTACCCAAATAATAATCCTTGAGTATTGACGATGATTGATAAAAATGGAGGTGAACTAGGCTGGTAAACTACCAAAACTACTATAGATTTAGAAAGATCATCCACTATACCCACATCAATTGACTTCACTTCAATATTGTAATATATGTTTCTATTTATATTCTAATAGTGATTTAATTACATTATGTGCAATGAAAAGACTTATTAGGTAAATATATCATCATTTTATTGATTTACATGACATGAAATTTCAAAATCAATACAATCAATTATAATATATTCTTCGCATATATACGTTTTATATGTTATCATAATATACACAAATTTGAAAGTCAAAGGATTGATAATTTAGTAGGAAACTATAGTCAATTAATCGAATAATATGCTTTTTACAATAATACAATAAACCAATACGTAATTTTTTATTTATTTATTCAATTATGTCCATATGAATACAAAGTTGAGGAAGAAGCAAATAACTGCTTAACCAATTAAACCAAAAATAATTGAATTATAAGAATTTGAAGTTTTTACTGCTCTTCTGAAAAGTCTAAATGTTCAACGTACACTCTTCAGTATATGAAATACGCTATTTTAATATTTCAATTCAGTATGCATTGAGGATATTGAATTGCTTCAAACATAATCAAAATAAACTAGTGCAATACTGAATTTCGCTTTTTGGTCAGAGATAGAAGAAAATATTATTTAGCTAATATTGAAAGTATGAGTTTATAGAGTCACCTAAATACCTTTAGTACTTCTTCTAATCAACTGAATTTAATTCGAATTTGGAAATATTTTTGTTCATATAGTAGAAAAAATAATAAAAAATTTAATATTAATAATCGGATTGAACCAATAAGAAGCTGTAACTGACCGATCATTTAATTAATGAACTTTATATTAGGTGGGTTAATTTAATGTAATAAAGAAACTTTTTAAATTCATGAACCCTGGCTAATCCAATCAGGTACCTGATGTCTACTGTAATTCTCTCGTAAGAATTTTTCTCAAATTTGTACCAAAAATTCATTTTTCATTACAATATTATTTTGAGATAAATTGCATGCTTTTTACATTTTTAATTTTGTTTATCATTATTTTTATTGTCTATATAGGGCGATCATATACTTATACTAATATCCAATGCAATGAATGTTTTTTAATCATATGATATTCCAATAATAGTTGAAGAATGAAGGTACACGCACAATCTCAAACCGTACAGTTTTATTCCAATTTTATTTGTAAACAAATTTCTAAAGGGTTATAACATAAATTTATTATAGGAGCATGATTCATCATATAAAGCAAAATATTTTAGATCTCTATTGAAATATAAGAATTCTATTCTAAGAAATTTGCTTCTAATACTTCAATTGCCATATTGTATTTATAAATAATACGAGCTTTTCTATTGATTTTCTCAGAATTTTTCAATGATTTACCAACTCAGTTTTCGTATTACTAACATGAAAATAATTCATATTAAATAGATAGAATAATTTGACGAGTGTAATCAATTTTACATAATATTTTCGCCGTTAGGATGTATGAAATGAATAAATTCCAAACAAACTAAATATTTTATGACAAAAAACTATCACATTTTGAAATCTCTACAATGGAATAAAATATAATCAATACTGAGTTGTCTGTCGTCTCTAAGAATATGGCTGCTTTCACTGCTTTGATAGTGTATATGCAATCACTATTCAAAGATCAACGAACACGATCTCTTGATGGAACTATTACATGACTAACATAATAAACTTTACGAATCTACAACTACTATTCTACATTCTGGAAGCACTAGGAATTTTTTTTATGATAATGATTGTACTATTTTCTACGATGTGGTATGATTGCCTGATTCATTGCAAACAGTAAAAATTTTACTTTAATAATTATATATATATAAAAAATATCGTTCACTTTTGTAATAAACTAATGGATAATACCTATCTTAATATTGACTCGATATGACTATATTTGCATTACCGACTTAAAAATATACAAACATAATGTTATATATATACCATACTGTATGTACAATGAAACGATTCTATATATACTCACGCAAAAATCTACCCGTTCCTAAAATAAAAGCATCATTAACTGTACCAGTCAGTTTATTGGTAAAGCACTTCTTCCCTCTATACATCAATTGATTTGCTCATATGAAAATATACATAATATTTATTAATATTTCAATCTTAGTGCTATCGAAATAGCAAATATAGCTCACTTCTTTAAACTTAATAATAACATGAAGCGTAATTTCTTGCCTTCCCCAATAATGCTTATTTCAGCCTCTGTGCTAACATTAATAGTTTTTGTTCTATCACACTGGAACCACTGAACCGGCAAAATTAATTGCAAACAGATCAGCTTGATAATCCAACATAGATTCACCACTAAGTCCTAGTACTGCTGAAACTCATATCACTACTCTTCGTCTTTTTCTCTCGTGGAATAGTTCCGTAATGTCTCCAAAAAGAAAGCTGGAATAATCTGCGTCAACAGCTAAATACTAATTTCTATAATATTTTGCACCGTAACTATTTTGCATTGATCAACATCTGAAATAAAGCTAAGATAAATAAGATTTGTAAATTCACAATTATTCGACGTTTTCCACTTTAACTAAGCAATTGTTATCATATTCATCATTTAATTTCTATATATTAATGTTTCGAGTTCCACTGATGGAATTGTTATAATTATTTGAATGATTTCACAAAATTAAATATTTTATTATTACAAGATATTTAGAACAGAAGTGCACACGAGTTGTCAAAGGATTTTTTCACATGAGTGCTAAGGATTCATTTTTCAACATGAGTTGCTAGAGCTCTAAATTAATGTGTATGAAGAAAAATTGAGATAATAAAGTATTACTTTCTTGAACTTTGCATGTCTTGAGTTCTATTACGTATCTCGAGCTCTATGGATGTTTAATAGCGTTTTCATACTTTTTTAACAATTTTATATAAAATACAAATTCAAGGATGAATCGAGCTCCAAGAATGTTTATTAATGTTTTCATACGGCAGTCAATATGTTTCTCTATTCTCTAAATTCAACAGTATTATTATTATAAAGAATAAATGTAAATTTAAGGATAAATAATGATAAACAATGCGTTATTTCAGAGAAATGGAAAACATTTTGTCAGATGTGCATGTTCCTACAATAATGATATCTAGAGTGTATATTGATATGTTAAAAAGAGGTGAACTGGTTATACGTTTTGTAACTAGTGTATATGGCAGCTTTATGGTATGATTGCACGAAATATTCGTAATAAATAATTAATCGATCGACAAATTAACGATAAACGTAAAAAATTGAAATGAACGTTCTATTTGCGGTTATATTCTAAGGTAATTGTTCAGCTTCAGCCGTATTTAACGCAGACTTTTTCTTTTGTCAGAAGTGAACGTCCCTGACGTCTGTCGGTGTCCCAGCCTGACTGTGCTCGATTACTTTATCGGAAGGTGACTCGGTTTTTGGCTGTGCAGCGCTCGCCGTGGCCGCTTGTCCCGAGCCGTCTATGCTGCTGCTACTGCTGCTGCTGCTGATTTGCGCCTGTGCTGCTGCATTGGACACTGCGTTCGCCTCCCTCATTTCAGACAGAATCATATCTTCTATCTGATCAAGACAGCTGTGCAGTATATCCTACAAAATGAAAATTATTTATTAGAAAACATGGTAAACAAAATTCCACAATACATAAGTTTTATCTATAGCATAGAACAGACGTGACAACCTTTTTACATTACTAACAATAAATTTATCTCTTCTGTTTCTTTTTATAATCTTCTAAATTAATGTCAGTTATTCTCTTCTATGAAAACCTCACTGAGAGGGATCAAAAATAATTTATTTTCATTGTATATATGATTAAACATATTTTCTTTACTTAGTTTTCACAAAACATTCAATGATGTATAGACAAAACTGGGGCAAAAATCGACTACAAATCAGAATTCTGTTTCACAGACTATGTTGAACGGTTCATTTTTTCCAAAAATATAACAAAATAGTGCTAATGGACTATAGTAGTGATCTTTTTCATATTTATTGTGACAAAATTACAATGAATGTGAAGAAGCAATAGGCTCAAGTCCAAAACTGCTCTCTTCTCAAATTTTTACATTGTCCAAAACACTGAGGTTAACAGACTAAAAATTTAGATTTGCTAAGAAACTTCACTGGAAAAATAACAAAATTATTCTTTTTCACGCAAGGACTATAAAATTTCACTCAAAACCAAACACTAAAAACAGTTAAAAATAGTATATACTAAATTTTGAAAAAACTTTTGAGCCGAAAAATACTATCAAAAATACTAACATGTTGAGAAAATTAGTTCAGTTATTGTTTTTATTCTTGTTATTATGTAACCAGCTATTTTTAAGAATAGTACTGTAGAAGATTTTTCCAACTTGTGCTCATGTAGGCCTATTTAATGCTTTGTTAACTCCTTTTTTATCACCTGCTCTTATGTGTCTCATCAGCTCATCTATATTATTTTTTATCAGATCAGTGTAATCAGTAAGCCTATTTGTTACGCACGTTTAAACGAGATTGTTTAAGCAATATTGGATCATAGGCATCTATTTATTAATGATTAATACATTTAAACTTCTTAGATCATCATTGATATTATGGTATTGTTGAACCAACTGTTCAACATTTTACCAATTGTTCTCTTTCTTATCTTTGGTATTGTATTCGTTTTTCTAATCTTTTGGTAAATTCTTTATATTAGACATATTTAAACAAATATTTAAGGTTTTCTTGATTAATGTAAATGTCATAGAAAAGGTAATTCTACCAATTTACACCTAAGTAATCTTTCTATTTTTCAAAATTATTGAATCCTAAAATTAGAGTTAGCTTCAGATTTGCGATTCTGCGGGTACTAACTCACTAAGAGAGTAGTGATTGAGATTTTAACTTTCATACCTAGAGAGCCTGTTGAGGTGCTAACATGGTGACAGACATGTTAGTATGACAAACATTGCACCTTTCTAATTGAGTTGATTACATGACATCAAATTTTCCATCTTGTCTATCAAACTTCATTTTATTAAATCTGACAATCAAGTCGTTTTATCAAATTTATTTTAATTTGCAATGAAATCTTACCGTTTCAATTGAAAGTATTCTCTGCAGCATCTCTAGCAATTCTGTCAAACTACATTCAGAGTAACTTGTCCACTTCAGTCCATGTAGAGCAGCTGCAACACTGGCTCCAGCAATCATACTGGCCGTGTACATTGAAAATTTATGATCTGCAACAAAAAGAAAATGTTGTCATTAACAGCTACTGAGCACCACAAATTCCAAATTTTGGGAACTTCCAATTGATAGAACTGTAGTGTTATCTATTATCAGCTTGAGAAGCAGTGAAAAGTATAGGAAACAATATGCTTTATAAGCGAATATGCTTTTACAATATGCGAATGTTGCGGGTTGAAATCAGAGTGGCCTATTACACAATCAAAATTATTGGTTTTTTATAACTCATTTTGAGTTCTAACTTTAAAGAGCTCTCATTCTAACTGAAAACAAGATCTGAAAGCAGTGGATCTGAATAATAAGGCACTTCTCACATAGTCTAAGGCCCTTAGTCTCGTTCAAACACCCATAACTTCCCTTAGATTGGATTACTACATTTGTTGAGTTTTCTTGAGACTATGAATACGGTGACCATTATCTGAGAACGCTTCACATTTATCGTAAATAATGAATATTGTAGTGGGAATAAGTGAAGAATAGGTCATGTTTTCTGATGCCTCTTACTATTCCGATACAAACCTGTATTGTTTTTATTACATGTTCTATGGAATTGTTGTTGAAATAAATTAAATATACAGTGCATATTGCATCTTCAGTACGTACATAACACATTAGTTAATACTCTCATAATTATAGTAATCGTACATTAGCAAAGTTCTCTTGGAAGGAGCTTTGCTCTATATACCACAAATCTAATATACAGCTAATCCTGGAATGAACGACAATGAACTGCTTCCCAGGACTGAAGTGAATCTCGCATACCAATAGGTCTACTCTAGTTATAGGAGTGTTGCGAAGCAGTAATCTGATAACAGATTTGCTAGAAATATATGAGATATACAAAAGTACGATCGACGCCATTGCGCACAATTGTAGATGTAGAACTGGAGTGCCAATACAAGTGCCTTGGCTGGTTCGCAGAATAGTGGGCGAGCAATGCTAATGCTAATAGGAGTGATGTTGAGTGTTTCAAGTCGACTAATAAACATAAAATCGTAATGACTAGCAGAAGAAGAGCCGACGTGTGGTCGCGGTGGTCGACCGTCGTCCGCACGCCCCATCCTCCATGTCATGCTAGACGAGGGCAACGTCCAGCCAGCGGCGCATTCCCACGGTCCTATGACACAATGACACAAAGAGACTGCTGCAATACAAACCAGTCCTCCTCAACTACACAATCAAGGTCCTCGAGTCGAGTCGTATCGCTCTTGGCTCTGCCGGTGGCAGCAGGGAAATTTCTGGCCACAGTCTTCTATGCTAAAAGGCCCTACACACTAGCGGACACGACCGCGAACCACAGACAAGACTGTCTTGACTTGACCTTGGTTTGGTCGGCCGTCTGTCTAATGGGTCCTACATACTAGCAGACACGACAAGCCAAGACCAAACCGTCTTTGCTGGTCGTCTAGTGTGTAGGGCTGTTCGCAGACCAAACCGACTTGGGCGGTCTGGTCTGCGGACAGAAATCGGTATTTTGTATTGTGCCTTTTCAACGTTTATTATATGCGCCGTTCTGAATCACAGATGAGTTACTTATCTTGAGAAACTGGTCGATGTTATTTTATTTGAGAAGAGTATTTTTTGAGATTGTATAACGTTTAGCAATGAACAAACTCATTTCTCAACGTTTGATATCTCGCTTTATTATAGCTCTACTTCCTTTTTTATTTCTAGTTAATGTCTACAGTTCAAAATTCTTCTTTTTATTCTTATTTTATACAATAGCATTACAGCTCTGTCTAATGAGGGCCTTGATGGTGGTTCGCGACCGTGACTGAAGTGGCTCTATATAATGAGGGCCTTATATTGGCCATGGACCACAGACTAAGCCGACGATTCTTATATCTATGAGATATCATGATCTTATCTATAAGATATAGTTATTTCTATAAAACAGAATAAAACAAATAAAAGGATAAACTACAATAGTAATCCATGAAGCGCACATACTATTCCAAGTACAGTACTAATTAATATTATTCAATTTTGTATTCAAGGGCACTACATAGCAAGAGCACAATCATTCAATCTGGGAAAGATTTTTCAACATTATTATAATGAATAATAAGACGAAGTTGTCACAACCACATTTATTAAAGATAGTGAGATACTAGTTTCGGTTGCTACACCATTAACAATCTCAAACAAACTAAAAACTAAAGTACAGAGTAGCTTAATATATACTAAACACAGAATGATACTATTGGCTAAGGGAGAAAGAGGCTGACCTTCATTGCAGGTTGTAATTTTCTGAAGGCGAAATTAAAAATTAAAAAAATTGAAGCTCACTGCAGTCAAGGTCAACCGAGAAAAACACGAAAGTACCGCTATTAAAATGTTTATGATATGATTATGTAGTAGGCCTACATTTTAATAACAGTACTTTCGTGATTTTCTCGGTTGACCTTGACTGCATTTCAATGAGCTTCAAATTTTTCAATTTTTAATTTAAAATGATTCAATTCTGGCCTAATTGTGTATTGTTCTTCTTTGTTGCTTTCTAGATTTTCACGAGTTTTAGTTCTTGGTTTGACTCTTATTTTTGTTTGTTGCTCAAAATCCAGTGGGCGTGACTTGTTATGGCCTTCAGCCAATCACAACCCGTCAATGAAGGTCAGTCTATCCCTTAGCCAATAGTATCATTCCGTGTTTAGTATATATTAAGCTACTCTGTACTTTAGTTTTAGTTTGTTTGAGATTGATAATGGTGTAACAAACTAACAATCGAAACTAGTATCTCACTATCTTTAATAAATGTAGTTGTGACAACTTCGTCTTATCTTTATTCATTATGGATATCTTCCACAATATCACCTTCGCCACTACAAAGAAAACATTAATTATGTTTACAATTGTCTCCAGCTCATCTAATAATGATAAGGTAGACTAGTCAAATGAGAAATAGAGATGTAAATGGAATGAAATGGGTTGTTTGATTGCCCAACGGAGAGCAGAGGCATCTGTCAAGTTGAGCTCTAGGATAAGATGTAATGATAGGTGCTCTAGTCTCCACATATTTATCTTTGTTTTTTTGTCGCTTTTATTTCCTTCGCTCACACCCGAGATTTTATGAGACAGGGAGTCAGTCAATTTTTTATAATAATGATCCGTCTTATCAATCAAGTTATTTGATTGAAATATAACGTGACCAATGAATGTTGGTGATGCCAACACAAATAAGTTACGCTACAACTGATTGATGAACAGAAAAATGAGCAGTTTAAAAGTGGGAATGAAAAATTGAATTAAAGGAATTTGTGAAGAGCCCAAGAGAAATGTCAGTCTGATTTATGATAATGGGAGGAAGCAGGACAAGGATATAGTGAATGTGTTGTGTGTGTGGGGAGATAATAAAGAGCAGGAATAGAACGAGCATGAGATGAAATCGAACGAGGAACAGCACATATAAGTAGTGAGGGAGGTGGATATAGCTGACGTGTTTGGACCGTATAAACAAGTTTCATAAACAAATAATAGTAGGAAACTAGGATGTTGCGTCGTTGTTCTAATATAAAATACAGCGTCGAACTAAACGATATTTTCGTTACAATTACCGTCCGCGGATGAGACTGTGGTTTAGCCCCCGGTGAGACTATCAGCGGTGCGCTATATACATCACGTCACGAAGAGAGCGCGGTGGCTTGCTGTGTACAGATATATATTTATTTATATAGGACGCATACCTTTGATGCCGCCTTCGCTCCCAGTGGTAGCCCCCGGTGTGGTGGACGGCCGACCATCGACCGTGTGAGCCAGTCCACCGTCCTCCAGACACTCTTCCACACAAAGAGCAACTCAACTCGTTCTCTTCTTAGCGGCCGCCCCTCCCCCCCCCCCACACCTTTATCCTTCATTTTGTGACCTCAAGACAAGACACTATTTACTGCAAAATTGCTTCTCCTTGCCTATACACACCGGCTCCTTAACATCTTACAGATTTTATCCGCACCGAAAACAAAAAACCAAAAACGGTCACTACGTTCCACCGTTCGGCCTCCACTCACTTATCTCTGTCTCTTACCTTTCTTCAAATGCCAAACAATATAGAAGCAATGGAGCAGCGCCAGTCTATGTAATTCTTTGCAAGTTTGGATGGATTTTAAAGATCATCCCTTCTGCCCTCTCCTTCACTGGACTTCACCCACACCCCTCAAGTGCTGCAAATCATACCATAATCCATGCATGAGAATGACATGATTATTATCACAGGAAACACCAATCCCCTTCTTGAGTTCTCGTAAGAACGTCGGATTTACGATCCATTGTGTGTGATCTATGTATATGTGTTTTAAACAACAATTCACAAACTAAAAATTAAGGAAACACTGAACAATTACTGCAGGAAAAAGTCTTTCGAGACAAACAATCTCAAAGGCAACAATCCATAACAACCATGCCACCAATAAAATAAATATAGGAATATAACTAAAATTTTCATTGAGTTCCGATTCTAGATTGTAATTTAAAAAGGTATTGAAACACAATGAATCTATGAGAACAATGCACCAATTGAGTAGAGATTTATAATCAGTTTTAATCAGTAAGTATAGACGGAAAGGTTTCTGTGCAGTCACGGCAAGTCACTTTCTAGCCTACAAAAAGGCACGGAAAACAGCTGTTTCTGTGTAGTATGACAATAATAATTGATACTTGGATTTATGATCAAACTAGCTGGCCCGACGCGCGTTGCAGCGTTCTCATAAAAATTCTCCTTGATTTTATTATTCGCCACCTCCCACTGAGGTTACATTTCAAATTAGGAAAGAGGTTAGTCCTAGAGCTCTTCCAGCTGATCATAGAGGCTTCGTTGTTTTCTTAATCACCACCTCTGAATGAAGAAACGTTTCAAATTTAAACCTCCTACGACTATAAGGGTAGAAGCTAGGCTTTTTTATTTTATTATTCGCCACCTCCCGCTGAGGCTGCATTTCAAATTTCTAGCTGCATTGGTTAACAGATGTCATCAACCCGGCATAATTACATTTCATCATACCCAGTCGTATGTTTCCTACATATTGCAAGGCTCCGACTGCACGGTAGCCTACATGCAAAGTGCAAATTCTTTTGCAGTGCAAATTCTTTTGCTGTTCAAAGACAGCGTAAATAACACCGCGGGCCATATGATTAATAACTGTTAACTTCTATCAGCTGTTCCTTTAAGCTGTTTGGCCGGCAAGTTCAGTAGGTTAGGTCTATAAAATGGATTAATTAATAATAATTATTAGCTCCCCTATTGAAATTTATGGTCAGAAACCATCCCTAATATTCACACAACATATTCCCAAAGTTTCATGCCGATCTGTCAAGTAGTTTTGAAGTCTATAGGGAACATACATACAGACAGACATTCGTTTATATATATATATATATATATAAGATATAATATATCAGCTGAGTGTATTTCACAAAAGAAAGCACTACTTAATGATTGATAGTTTCCAATAAGCTACTCGTTTGCTAACCACAGTTATACCTATAGCGGGATTTGAAATTCAACCTCCTTCGGAAATTGACACCATCGTCATAATCATCATCACATGACACTGTAATATCTTATTTTGTAACTCTTGAAGCAGTAAAATATTTAACATTTTCAAAAGTGGAAATTCTTGTTTATTTTTAGAGAATATCTCAAGTAATTATGGCTTTTATTGGAATTTCTCACTTTACTTTGATAACTATATTGACAGATGAGGTAGGAACTAATTTTTTTGCAAACTGTACTTTTACAAAAATTATTTGAATTGTTATGCGATTACTATAATCAATTTTTAGAAACTAGAACATGCCTTGAATTGGGTAGCGAACATGCCTTGAACATGATTAATTCGGCTAGCATGACTTACTTGTTTCCTATTGGCTCCCATGAGAATTATGAGTTTTCTTGAAATAAACGAGTTTTTTGATAAAGAACTGTGCTTGTACAGAAATCATACATACATACATACAGACAGACATTCATTTTTATATATATAGATATAGATAGATTGGAGTTAGTCTAGGTCTAAAAGGAGCAGTTTAGTACCTTATTATACAGAGCCGCTTCACACCAGCTGACCGTGTGACCGAGCTCAAATATTTCAATGTACACGAAGCCATAAACTTTTTTAAAAGACATCAACTTATTTTATAAACCAAATTTATCTGGCTGGTATGATTTAGGCCACTTTTATACACTGCATGAAACTGCGCAGCAACCAATCAATCAAATCATATTTATTTAGTTAGTTGCACATAATATAAGCAAGACTTAGCAACATTGAATCGTCAATAATAATTAAAAAAGTATTGTGAAGAGACGTCAAACAACACCGACAGCCCCTAGAAGCACCTTGTGGATAAATTAATTATACTTTCTGTTGAGAATTTAATCAAATAAAAACGCAATAAAACTAGTTCTCTTCCCAAAAAAACTTCCACACATTCATCCATTGCGTATGGGGCTTTTTTTGATAGGACTTCCTTTATCCAGCGTTGATTCTCAATAAGCAAGACCACGCTCGAACGATGAGCGTCGTCTAAAACACATTGGTTGGCACCAAGTGACGCTGGAAAGACGCATGGAAATTTTTCGAACGACGCTTGCACGACGACCGTCGTTTGATGCAATGTTTAAAGCGGCTTTAGACTTGTGGCTTCAGCGGATTGTGGCGCGCGCCCGCGACTGCAGTGGCTCTGTATAATGTGCTTCTTACGTTCTGCCAGAAAATGAATACCCCAAGATGAATGAAATACAGAGTGAGCATAAATTATTGAGCCCATTTCATAGGTGAATAAAAACATAACAAACTACGGTACATTGATTGAAAATACGATTACAGTTCTATTTAAAACAAAGTTACAGGTTCAATTAATTTTTGCATGATTATTTATTTATTTTTAATAAAAACAGGGGTACAGTTTGTAGGTAGCTTATAAAAATAACTGCTCTCGTGCATCTCTTCTTATAACAACAGTTTGTTTAGGAGCTAGAATTTGGGATGACATGCTTTATTATGATAATGTGAGCAGAGGTGGAAGCGTTGCAGTTAATCCAGTAGAGGCAAGACTAGTAAAATCTTGTTTCCAAGAATGAGCAGATTAGGTACTCATGTAGGAATTTATTGAACCTGTTATGAGTTGTAAATAAAACTTTTTGGAATTGTCTTTTCAATAAATTTAGATACATGCAAGTACACCAATGTATTTGTTATTGTTTTATTTGCCTATAAAATGTACTCAATAATTTATGCTCACTCTGTATTGTTTTCAGTAGAAGTGGTCAATGTCTCAATATAGATCTGTTATCGAATGAGTGAGGAACAGAGGAAGACAGCTAGATAATTCTCAACAAGTAACAAGTTGGCCGCTTCAAGTTGGACCGGTAGGATGTTTTTGGTTGGGTCAATAGACAATGAGCGAACTTGGAAGGCTGTCTGTCATGAGAAGACTGGGCAATGTTTTTCGGATGGCTAGTAGACATTGGGAGATAATAGTCACTGCAGCCAGATCAGCCTCCGCTCCACCAAGGTCAACGACTACTGGTAAGGCGACTTCCCTCTCGCTTGCGCCCACTATCTCGTTCTCGTTCTCTCTGTTTCCGCCCTACCGCTTCCACTCCCACTCTAATACGTGATAACACAACACTGTCCCTAAATATTTTTCTGCGCTTTCTTGGACTTCAACTTGATTTTTTGTCGACTGCACCACGCCACGACCAAGAAAAAGTGCCTTCAATCTTGTGGCGCAACACCCTTAAATTTATTGAGATAAATTCCTCAAGTTGAGTGTGACTTCATTGTTTCATTTTTCGTGCATTCACTGTAATATTTAGTAACTTTCCATCCGAGTAATATCACAATAGAAATATAAAATACCAAACTAGTATCAAAATACCAAATTATTCATTCACTTATACACTAGATACAAGCTGTTAAGTTTAGTTTTCGAATATTGTAGCTTTTTTGTCAAATTTACAAAAGAATAAATTAAGAAAACAAAACTCCAATTCCAATTGAATACCGGCAGTATACATTAATGTTGGTTCAAACAAATTAATAAATTGAGACAATTTTTTGTTCACATAACAAGTTAATATAAATTGAGACTTGAAAGTTACAGTACCCGCGACATATACACAAAAGACTTTAGTGTAAATCTCGATAGGATAAATAGATACTGTCGTCAGAAATCTAATAATACATGAGAAACATCTCGTGTTTCACTAATACATTAGTCTATTCCTAGCTTTACCAATGCTGAGTACTTTATAATTTATGAGAAAATGACCGTATTTTCAGAAATGTAAAACACATAGCATGTGCAATGTGCTCCGATCGGTGGTACAATGAGGCGGACATTACATACAAGACTAAACGGGAATACAACACCTAACACCTGAATGCCGGAGTAGCAGTCAGAGTTTTATCAGAGATAAGCGACTAAATCATTGTTCACTATTCTGTTCCGTTTCATCAAACTGATCAAAGTAGGATAAAAAAAATATTGCGTTTATGTATTCTGTACTTCTGTCTTCGCATTTTTGACGAACAGCGAAAATCAATTTAATTCATAAAGGTGTTTGTTCGTTGTTTAAAATCTAACATTTAAAAAAAGATTTTTGAGACAATTACAAGCAAGAGCCAGCTTATCCGGGGGGGGGGGGGGGGGATTTACCCCAACATTTTAACCAACACTAAAAAAAGAAAAGCCGTGATTGTTTCTTTAATGGAGTGAGGACCTTTTTTCAGGTTATATCCCTCCGAAATATTTCACAGTTGATATTCCCAACAAATGTATGGGATCCCCTGAATGCAATAATGCGAGTTCACATCAATTCAAGAACCTGCTCTCAGGACGACTAGAAGCGGTAAACCAATGCGGGCAACTGATAAAACACTTTTTTTTACAAATTGCTGTAATTGAAACAACATACCGTTGTCAATAACAATATAGTAATGAAACATAAATATGTAATGAGTGAGACTAAGTCTACATTGTTGCACAGTTCGCTATTTATTTTTAGCAAGACTTTACTGTGAGGGGGTCGTTGACCTTAGCGAGTC
Source organism: Conomelus anceps (assembly GCA_948455865.1). Classification (NCBI taxonomy): domain Eukaryota; kingdom Metazoa; phylum Arthropoda; class Insecta; order Hemiptera; family Delphacidae; genus Conomelus; species Conomelus anceps. The sequence continues at coordinate 51,186,680 of OX418218.1, read as the reverse complement.
TGTGACCTTGAACCAGGCAACTTTATCACTCTCGCTGCTCCATCTTGGTCTCAGCTCGCTCACACACACACACACACACACCGTCACACAAATTAGGCACTAACGACTTCCAATTAACAACAGAGCAGTGCCGAAACATTCATGTTCAAATCGGCCGCGTTAGAGTTATAGTGTACAGTAAACAATGCTAACATAATTGCGGTAGTAATTCATATTGATGCAAACATCTATCACAATCTCACGCCCTCTCTATCTTTCAATCACTCATTGTATTTCTCTCAATGTGAGAGACCCGGCTGCGCCTCAATCACTATCATAAAGAGTCATGCACTTCTTTATCACCAAAATGTAGATAGTAATTAATTTATCTAAGGTAGTTAACTAATAATTCTACAGTATTGTAGTATCTTGGACACAGAAGTAGGATACATTTTATCAGCTTGTTGCTATGCTTGTGAAAAGGCCTCAATAGTTCTATGAAACCGTTGGTACCATAAAATTCGTATTTCAGGTGCATTTCAGGTTAATCTTACCACTCAAGATTTTTTTTAAATACAGGGAATCCTTTTTGTTTGCTGATAGATATAAGCTAGCTACTTCCACTTGTGGAGGGTGGAAGCCTGATCTCATACTCCTGTTCTCAAAAGAAATTTTCCTTGTACGATTAGCATGAGAAATATTGTAAGTTGTAGATAACTGCCGGATATCGTGGTTGAGATAGTCCAATTTGTAATTAGCTTGGTTTTGCCAATTTATTACACTTCAAAGTCCACGCTTTAAAAATATTCCAGTGTTTCATGGAACTCTTCCCAAATACGTGGGTATAATCAATGATATTTTTAAATCGTTTGATTTTTGGCTATTTTACAATTATTTTTTCAATAAATATGAGATTTTTTATATTATTATTATAAATTGATCTCATTTATAAAACATATTTTAAAACAAAAAAAGAAACCGACTTCAGTGAAATGATACTCAAACATTAAATACTCACATACTAAAAAGTTTAAAATAAAGAATTTACTTTAAACTGAGAAATTTTTTAATTTCATACAAGCAATCTTTTGAAGTCGGCGCCAAATATTTTATCAATTCTTTTTTAGGATGAAGCCCACATATGTCTGAAACCTGTGCGTGGGTAATGAGTTGGATGATGGTGATTGATGATTTGGACCTACAGTTTTAGGTGGGTTCCGAACCACCGGGAAGTGATTGATAAGAAATTCTATCTAATATCAAAACTAACACTGTATTTCAATTAAATATGTGATTTACACTCACTTTTACTGGAATACAGTATCAGTTTTGATATTAGATTGTTCAATTATTTCGTCATGGAAGACATCACTGAGTAATTCTGTTATATTTTAAAAGTTCATGGGAAATTTGGCGCTCACTTCAAAAGATTACTTGTATGAAATTAAATATTTTCTCAGTTTAAAGTAAATACTTTATTTTAAACTTTTTAGTGCGTGAGTATTTAATGTTTGAGTGTCATTTCACTGAAGTCGGTTTCTTTTTTTGTTTTAAAATATGTTTTATTTTAAGCTTTTTAGTTGAATTTTCAAACTTTGAAAACATGAGAAATTTCTTAAAGCCTACATTATGAAATATTTATCAAATTAGCGAGCCAATAATTAATTTATAACATCCAAACTTAAGTAACTAAAAATCCACTAAAAGAAAAGATAAACTAAGGAAAATTCTACGTTTTATTTAATGTGGACTATTGTATTTAGGAAAATTATAATAGCGAAAGGCTTCTTAAAAGTGAAATGGCTTTTGATTCATTTTGATGTGGTCCCTTTCAGAATATACCTACACTGAAATAGTAGGCCTATATTACGTTACAAGTGTGGAAAATTGAGTTTAGTGAAAATATGATAAGTTAACGCAGGAGATGAAGTTGAGTGCGGTATTATCATACGAGTATGGTAAACATCTTCCCGGACGAGTTATGTACAAAATGTTACAAAAGGATCATCAAACATAACCTCAAAATAGCCTATTGTACGGACGTGTGTTTAATGGCGAATAAATATTCTTAATCCATCACAGCAGCGAAACTAAAAATACTTCTGAGATCAGCTGTTTCCAAATTCTCCAACTTATGATTGAAACTGAATAACCTTATTCCTATAACATCAACTAAATTATTTACAATAATTTTCATATAAACATATGGACAGAAATATTATATTCTTCTTTTTCTCGATTCAAATTAAGTTCACGTGACTGGTCAAAACGGGACATTACAGGCTTGTTTCACACTGAACCAGCTTTGAGTAACCGATGTCGTTTACCCGGCATAATTGCATTGCATCATATGATTTCGAAAACCGTCTAGATGTAGAGCGCTCCATATGATCAGTCTGGTAAACTACACCGGTTATCCGATTGGCGGGTATGTGTGGAACTATCCTATTCAAATTCGATTGAAATGAAGACATCGAAGAATGCTCCTTTTTGTTTAATATTGGGCTAAGTATTGGGCCGATCCTTGCGAAACTTGGATGGGACTACCGCTGAGCGATGCTCTTTCATTAAAAAAAATTCATCGAAATCGGTTCAATATTGTTCGGATGATTGATGTACAAACATAAAAAAAACAGGTCGAATATAGAACCTTGTTCTTTTTGGAAGTCGGTTAAAAAGGTTTTTGTAGAAATATTCAACAAGCGTGGAACTAATAATTAAAAAAATATTGAAGAATGGATGAAAGAAGTAATAAATCTTTCAATTTATAATACATTTTTGCAGTGGCACACCCAGGGGGTCTTAAACCCCCCCATAAAAACCCGAGGTCCTTAAAAAATTGTTGATAATTTCCAAGCAAATTGACTGTAGGGAGTATTTGTTCCAGGCTGATTAGTGTTGGTACATTTCATGTTTTCACACTCCAAATAGGATAATGTTCATAACCAGTGGCTTAACGGGGCTTAAGCCTTATTAAGGCTTAAGCCTTCCCTCAGGTCCTGAAATTCTTATCAAAATGTTGATAATTTTCAAGCGAATTCACATGAATAGGATAGCGTTCACTATCAAGACGTGCAATTTCATGTACCATATGTGGAAATAGTTATAATGAAGAGAATAATGTAGCTATAATAGAGAATAATGTAGCCTGGCAGTTTAATTCGATAATTCGGCGGCTAGGTTCATATAATACAAATAATTCGTTTCACTCTTATCGATCTGATAATCATGGAATGTAATACAGAATCTCTAGCCTTTATAAACTCCTGGACCTGTAATACATTTGACGTTACAGTAATAATGTAACAATATTTTTCGGAGGATGAAGCCCAGATAGGTCTGAGACATATGCGTGGGTAATGAGTTAGATGATGGTGATTGAGGAGTTGGACCTACAGTTTTAGGTGAGGGCCGAATAACCAGGGAGTTTTTTTATAGCAGAGAACAGTCTTTTTTGGTGGCCGATCCAATCGATCACCCTTACAAAGAGGGCTCAAGAGTTTGCAGCTTATCTTATCTGACTTAATAGATACTTGCCACAGCTCGCGGCTATCACTTTCCTAAAAATGTATATAGGTGTTTGCGAAGACAAAATGATTTGCGATAATTACAGAGGTATCTCGTTACTCAGTATCGTTTATAAGATATTCATGAATATACTTCTTCAAAGGCTCATTCCATTTGCAGAGGCAATCCTAGGAGAATACCAATGTGGATTTAGAAGAGGGAGAAGCACAGTAGACCAGCTTTTCACATTGAGACAGGCCATGGAGAAGTGCATAGAACATAATGTAACCCTACACATGCTCTTCATAGATTATAAAAGAGCGTTCGACAGTCTATTCAGGACAAAGTTGGTTGAGGCTCTAATCAAAAATGGTTTGCCATCCAAATTGATTAAGCTGGTGGAAGTTACACTAAATGAAACCTATTCTAGGGTGAAGATGGGCAGGAATGTTGAAAAGCGTTTTCCTGTGAAATATGGTGTAAGACAAGGGTAATTCCCTGTCAGCATTACTGTTCAATTTGGCTCTCCATGAAGCGGTAAAAGATGTCACACATGGAAATATCGTAGTGAATAGATTGTGGCAGGTCTGTGGATATGCTGATGATCTGGTCATAATAGCTAGAACTGTGCCAGCCTTAAGAGAGGCTTTCACATTACTAGTGGGCAGTAGTGTACCAATGGGGCTGGAAGTAAATGAGGCCAAAACAAAATATCTCAAAGTGTCATCAACAGCAGCCGGAGAAAACATGAGAAACATGACCATTGGAACCTACACATTTCAACAGGTTAAGGAATTTGTATACCTAGGAGCCCTTATAACTGGTGATGGGAAAGTCTCAGCAGAGATACTTAGGCGGATTATGGCGGGTAACAGGTCGTGCTATGCTGGTATAAAATTGTTCAAGTCTCAACTTCTATCAAGAGCAACCAAATTAAAATTATACAAAACATTAGTGAGACCTGTGGTATGCTATGGGTCTGAAACATGGGTGCTTACTGCTGGTGATATTCAAAGACTAAGAGTTTTTTAAAGAAAGGTGTGCAGAAGAGTCCTTGGCCCTATCTGCGTAAATGGATTTTGGAGGGGGAGAAGGAACTGTGAACTCCTGGATCATGAGGATATTGTTAAGTTTATTAAATCAGGACGAATTAGATGGATTGGACATGTGGTGAGGATGGATGATGGAAGGGTGACGAAGTGTATATGGAAGGAAAGATTATTTAATAGAAGAAGAAAAGGTAGACCGAGGAATAGATGGACGGATGATGTGGAGCGTGATATGAGAGTACTTGGAATACGTAACTGGAGAGGGCAAGCAGAGGATCGGGAAAGATGGAGAGGCTATGTTAAGGAGGCCAAGGGTCACATCGACCTGTAGCGCCAAGAAGTAAGGTGTTTGCGAAAAAAATTCGCAAGGAATGCACCAGAGCAAAAGCTTATTTCTTCGAAAACGCTTCATTACAGAAATAAAGATAGCAGAAGAGTCGTGGAGCTATCTTTATCAATAAATTAGTACATTCAGAAAACTCTAGGTTTCTAGAGCTCTCATTTAGGTGGTAAATTGAATACATTTGATGATAAATAAGCTGAAAATCACATGAAACATTAACCACCGTGATTATTAAGTTATCCTATGAAATACGCAAAAAAGCCAAAAGAATGCGTTTTTAAGATGAAAAGTATGAGCTTGGCTATTGATTGACGCACCCAGAGTTCATAAAATCAGAATTTAAATTATATCAAAACAAACAAAAATAGCAAGTAAACAGCATCCTTGCAAATTTAGTGTGCTTTGATTCAAAATAACACTCAACATTATAAACTTTGGGAGCGTTTTTGACTATTGAGTACATTCATATTTCATTTTTAAAAATGAATTCACAAGTTTTGAAGGAGAAATTGATTTTTTTTTTTGGTTCTTCGGAGATTATTTGATTAATCCACTAGGCCTACAATGAAAAAACATGTTTTCATTATCATTTTATGAAGTTTTGTGAAATATCCCATTAGTTCAAAGATAGGTAATCTTGATTCGCGTCCAGACTGGCATTTTTCGTTTACTTCATTACCCACGTACGACTCTCAGAATGATGTGCTCATAATAAAAATTTATGTATGTAAATCTTGTAGCACGTTTCAGCTAATTTCACATTGATTCAACTGAATTCACATCATCTACATGAAGGAATGAATTATGAGAATAGCTGCAATCTTCCTCCCTCTTTATTTCTGAAACAAAGCGGTTCCAGAATTTTTTAATTTTCTGCAGTGTGAGATATATCTTGAACTTTTGAAACACTGTATAAAAAAGACACATGATGGACACATTTTGTTTCTCCATAGCTAATTCCCTTTTAAAAAATCAAATATTGACCCCCCCCCCCCCCCGCTCCACAAGGAACTTTATCGGGCAACAATCTTATAAAAAGAGGTCTGCAATACCTCAATTTCCTACCAAAATTTTACCTGGTATAACAGGTAAGCCCTCCCCCCCCCCCCCCCCCCCAATCCAAAAGTCAGGATACGCCCCTGGTTATTGATAAGACTAATTTCCATCCTCTTTTATAACTTGCAGGAAATAGAGATGTATATTAGTATAGTTGGTTGAGAATATTAGTATAGTCGGAAGTATGGTCGGTTGAGAATTTGGGAAGGACATTTCCATTTTATTCCCTATACCCTTATACCCAAGGAGACTTTAGTAGTCTTCATATTCATAAGCAGTCCACTTTATTTTCAAGGAAGATTCAATCCCATATTCTGGATAAAGTGATAAGTAAAAAATGCCCTATATTATCTGGTAGTAAAGCTGAAAATGACAGGAATAATATATGTAAGTTGTAAGGTGGGAAAGTAATTTAATTCATGTCCATGTCTCACAGAAAACCCAGATACGATTTTGAATATTCAATGAATTTCTCTCTACACGAGGAAGCACTGTTCTATTTTTAATTGTAGTTGAGATTTTGTGATTAAGACTGTGGAATGGCCGTTCTAAGAACGTGATAATAACATTAATAGGCTGATACAGTGAAACGTTCATTAATTTGATGCAGTTTCGACCTTGGCTTTGATGCTCCCCGAGTTGCACCGCCAGATTTAGTTTCCAAACAGGAAGCCGATTATTTCTGAATGAATTATAGAAGCTTTGTGTTTGATGAAGCTATGGATAGGACGATAGTATCTGTATATTTATCTGTGATGGGCTAGTTGTTGGGGACCCAGTATGATGCGTCTAGCATTCTTTTCCCAAGGTAATAAAGCCGGTTTGTGTGACAGAGCTTTTTTTAATTAAATCGGCCCGCGCACAAATCATTATAATAAAGTTAATTTAAAATTGGAAAAAAGGTCAAGTTGTCCAGGGCCAGACTGTCGCCATGGGGTCAATCGGGCTGGTTCTATGTATTTGTACTTCTTGATCAATGAATAAGCACAGGGAAACACTCATTCATAAGCAAGAGGAAGTCAGCTGGCGCCCTAAGCACTGCCATCTGGCGGAGAGCGACCAAGCCTCAACCTCAACCCTCCCGCTCGACACCACTTGGCCAATGCAAAGTTCAGTGTCGCCTATTCTTGATCTTGTATGCTAAGCGACTAATAAACACCATTTGCTTATTGATTAAGTGCTTCAGCTTGCTCTATTCACGGCTAGAATTCATGTGTCTTTCACCACAAAATATTTTCATTTTGGCAAACTTCAACTCAAGAGTGATAGGATATTTCGATTTTTCATCATATCTCTTCAAAGGAGCTGTGTGAAAATTTGAAGATTTCAATTAAATTTTCAACTTACAAGCAATCATAAATGCAAGATTAATTCGATTTATGCCCGGTTTCTGAGTTGTTCGTTAAGTTTAATGGATCATTAACCCATTGCTGAGTTGTCCCAGCATTGAGTTAATGATCCATTAAACTTAATGAACAACTCAGAAACCGGGCATTAGCATCTTATCGCCTTCGAAGTTCAAGGAGTCAGGTGCGAACATTTCAAATTTATTGTTAAGTTTAATTGTAATGATTTGATATTGTGCAATTTCAAAGTACAGTAATGGCAATTATTGTTAGGAATGAGCTTCAAGAGTGCATTGACAGCAGTTTTTTAAATTCAATGTAGGTAGAAGCCTACTTTAGTACTAGGCAGTGAAATTCCAAATTGGAAAACAGTATTGCGACATGTTCGCGAAAATTGAACATGGTACCAAATAGTTGCAGAATTAGTGAAAAGGATATTTTAATCAGCATGCATCTTTTGTCTAGCTTAAGTCTAGCTTAAAAATCGAAATCGGCTATGGTAATTGTACTTACTATAAATACATACACGCATACACATGTATAAAAAAATACTGAAGTTGAATAATGTTGATTTGAAACCACATTTTAGAAATCTATGAAAAACTAGCATTAAACTTTTGTTTAATGTTAATTTATTGATTAACTTCTCATATCAGTGAATTTGAATAAGTGACTGGAAGTGTCTGAAAAATAAGTGTCCAAATAGTCTAATATAAACTTCTATTCTTCTGGAGCACTCATCACTAGAAAGCACATTTAAAACCATCAAAATTGTTTTCTCCTCTTGGAGGATATCAGACAGCTACTTGTCAATCAAGAAGAAGTTTAGGTCAGCTGATTATATTTATCAGAAAGAAGTGAATTTTTAAACCAGTTCAGAAACAACTAAACTTTTGGAAGCTCTGGAGACTCAGAAGAAGATCACACAAATCAAAATAGATTAATTTATAATCTATCACACACTTCATAATTTTATAACCTAGAGTAAGAATTTTTTGTGAAACGTTCTTTTACAGTACTGATTACTGTTGTGAAGACGTGAAGGCATGTGTTAATTGTGTTTATGTTCCTCTTTCCTTAGGAAAGCATTAATAGAGGGTGAACGAACGGGTAATTGAGATTAAATTCTTATCGGGGGTGAAAGGGTTCAGAATATGACAGAATTCTTCTCAAAAGGACATCAGTTATCTCAGGGATTAAAGAGAACTGCTGGGATAAAACAAGTAATGATATAGTCAAGTGAGAAGTTGGTAGATGTGTTGGTGTGAAGGTGCGGGGGTGCAGGGGTGGTGGCGCGTTCTTTTCTAACATGCTGAAAGCCGCAGGCCGCCGTAAGACCTCATCTAAGGGCCTATGATAAATTTTTACGACCAGTCATATTTTTCATTTATCACGTCTACGTAAGGCGAGACAACTGTGGCCGGCGCAAGCTGAAGAGAAATACCGTCCGGGACATGATCCGAATAGCTGGAATATTTCCGACCCCGGTGAGAGAAACACAAACAAACGCGCGTTCCCAGAGCACTTTGTGGCACTTGCTACACCACTGCGGCTCTGGCTCTACTTGGTAATAGAGCTAAACAATAAAGGCACACATTCCGACGAACGCGACAGACAGGAATCTGGTGGCTATGCATGGTCGCCGCCACTGCAGCCCACCACTACCCACAACCCAGTAGTCACCTGTCAACTACTACTGCAATACAGCAAGTACTGTACTTCATATAGAATTCTATGCAATAAGAAAACACAATGAAAGTATTTTTACTCTGTGAATGCCAATTTCTAGTACAAGTTCAACTATTATGGCTGTTGATATGTTGCTAGAAGCTAGAAACCGCTTGCAATCTGTTTCACAATATTGTTGATTTTATTGAATTCATTGAAATTCAGGCTTTTAAATCAGCTTAACTCTAGTTGCGTGAGAAATAGAAAGCAAAGTAATCAGTAGGGAATCACCTCTCAATAATTATTACCAATCATATTAAAGGTATACCATTATAATATCATTGATTACCATTTAGTTTTTTATATTACATTAAAGTAAAAACATTTTCAGTAATTTCTCCGACGCGGTAGACGACTAAGAAATGGTTCTAATTACCAACCTGGTGCAAATGGGTCAACCTTATTCAACAAGATCTACCAATCTATTCAACAGTTGTTTCTTATGGAGTGAGACCATGCATTTTTTTGAATATCGTTTGAACGATGGAGGACTTGAAATAGTTTTATAGTGGGAAATAATATTTTTTTTAATTTAGCAATCAAATGACTGTTTTCTATTTCATAGTAAATTTGTAATGTTTGAGCTTATATCAATAAACTCCTTTGGATGTGTTTTTCATCATCCAGAGAAATTATTATTAATAGACTTGCACCTTCATGCCTAGTCTATCTAAATGTCTCAGAATGTCATTGCTTGCTATTGGTTGAAAGGATTACAATTCAATTATTCAACCTTTGGAGAAATGTTTATAGCTAGAAATATAGTTTAAAAACCGGTATGATCCAAATTAACTGTATTTTTATAATATGAAAATACATTAAATTCCTTCTGTTTATTCTTCATCCCTACCCTTTGGCTTTTACTCTGCACTTTGAAAATAATAATTTTGTCAACACGGCTCCTCTATCCAGCGACACAGACATTCTTGCGTCAATAACATTGGCATCTTTTATATAGAAACATCGTAGTGATAATTTTACGATAAATAACGAGCATGAATGCAAAATAAACAGTTGCTTACCTCGAAAGCAAAGCGTGATGAAGGTCTGTGCGTGAACGTGAACTTTGTGGGGGTCGAGGGAGGGCACTCTGTCGAGGGGAAGTCGTCGTAGGATGTGAGGTAGGAAGTCGCGTGGTGTAGTCGCTGCCACGTCCCATTTCAATTTACTTAGAACTAGCATTTCCCACCTCTGAAAATCGACAACAATTCAAATTAGTCAAATATATAAGTAGTTATTTTATTTATCCAAGATGGATAAATAAAACGCAAAATGAATGAAACCATATTTCAAGTGAGTCTAAAAGCGTTAATTTCCTTGAAAGCGTTAACAGAGATCTATTGAAGCGCAACAGGCCTATTAAAGGAAAATGCATACGAGAAGGGAGCAAAAATGATTTCAATGGTACAATGATTATTTTAATTATTGATATACTCGACAATGAAATCTGAGCTTTCGTTGAAATTACTATATAGGGTTTCAAATGAAATAAAAATAATTTTGTAATAAAAACTTGAAAGAGTAGGAATTTGATAATTTGTTGAAAGGTCAGCTCCAGTCCATGTAGGTCAAATTCCGGTTTCAACACAATGTATGTTCATAAAAATGTTTATTAAACTTCCGAATTTTTCTTAAACAATTATTATGGTTACGTTCGACTGAGCGGTTTATTTATCCTTCTAGAATTGGTACATATTTTAACTGTCAATAATTTTGAATAACTCTCAATTCGTGTAATTCAGACGTAAAGAAATAATCGTTCTCTGCAATATATGCACTATTTTACAAAGAATCAATTAAAATTTTGATTTGACACGGTTTTTAACGCACAAAATATAGGCCTAACAATATTAATTTTACTATCCTAAAAGAACTAAAAATTCAAACGAATTCTGGAGCTATAGGTTCCAAATTCCCGAAACCAATTCAAGAGCTACATTTCGAAACCATATTAATTTTTTCAGCTTATCTTCTACTTTATTAAACAAAATTATATTTGTTTTAGTTTTGTATTTAGAGGCACCAGGCAGCTAGCTGTACGTGTAATTCAGTATAATATTTAAATCATGCCTGAGAACAGAAATCATGCCTTAATCAAGCCTATTGCTAACGAGTTCAGACTTTCTATTCTCATTCTGGGAAATGTACAATAGTCACATACTGCTGAGAAAAATCAGCTGATTTTACAGTAACACCCTCTGAGAATCTTCCACAGTCCGAAACATAACGGGAGAATAAATAATTATATACAGGTTCTTTTTGTTGTATGGAATGGTTCAAAGATAGAAGTGTCACAAAATAAAAGGCTAGCTGGTTTAGTCCACCACATCGACCTGTCTCCTCACTTGTGCTCAAAATAAAGCAAGAAATATTTTACCTGCTCGCCTTTGAAAAAGCCATTACCTGTCTTTAAATAGCACCTGTTATGGGCGACCGAGCTCTGTCAAGTGGAAAGACTTTCGACTGTTCTCAGAAGGACGAAGGCAAAAGAAAACCAAAAGAAATCCTGGCGCATTCACAGGTATATAGGGTCAGGGGTGTGGGCTGGAGGGTGAAGTGGCAATGCTATCAAAATCCATTCGCACGGCAGGGGTAGAAACTTTTCACTCCCGTGAGGAGAACATCACATAACACGATTGATGGGGGGTGAGCGCACTGATGCGGCAATTTCCATCACCAAGACTGATGATGATAATGTGAAACATTACTGGCCTCAACAAAAAAGACCGACCCAGCAGCTTTAGCTCACAAAATTACACGTTCCTTAAACTAATTCTACACCTTCCAACTAAATGTATTTTATAATCCTAGAAATGATATCACGACGTTCATATTGTGTGAAGATATTGTGAAAGGATACCTCACAAGAGGAATTATTAAGTTGAAAAAATTTAAATCGAAGAAAGTTTCTAAGATAGATTTGAGGTGAAGTATAAGCGCCTAGGACAAGATTGATTAGTAGCGGCAAAGTTATGCTGGAATGGCGACATTTTCGCATCAATCGGCTGGTAATTGCACTTGTGATCTTGTGATTGGCGCGACGGGTCAACGGCCAGAAACGAGGCCCAAATTAAAGTGTTGCACGTTTACAATGTAATGTTTTGCTGTCAACCTCGGTGGGCCCCTCAGCAAAGTCGCTCAACTCACCACACCAACGCCAAATCGCGATTTAGAACGCGACGTCAACCAGAAACGACTAAATGATTATCGCAAAGCAAGGTGCCAAGGTGGCTCCAACCTGAGTTCAATGACTGACTCCAAGAAATACAAGAAAATAATGAAAATTCGCTCTAAGCCTACTGGTCTCATCGGTACCTTGAGATAATTGCGTGATCTCCTCGAGTCCTTGCCCTCGGTCTATGAAACAAAAGAGACAGAGAATGAGAGCATGCTACATCGAAGGTCTCCTCTCTGAGCCAGTCCACTCTTTACAGCTAGTTAGCAGCTGAGCTCAGTGGCGGATCCAGAAAATGATTTTGGGGGTGGCTGGTTTGCTACTGATGATAGTGGTTGAGGGGGGGGGGGATAGAGTTGAACTGAAAACAAGTATTGTGAAAGCTTTTTGAATTTTTCATAATCAATCATAACTGAACTATAACTATTCATATGATTGGGAAATAAAAAATAGCTTTACTAGTGCTTTGAACCATATCGGCGATAAAATTAACTTAAATTTAAAGTATATTGGAAAATTTTGATTGAATTATGGCTGAATCTGGTGTGTTCAACAGTTTGTCAAGGAACATAGACCTAGTATTATTCCGGTATTACGGTTATATTATTCAATTTTTAAGAATGAAAATCAATGTGGGAGCTTTAATAAGATACAAATTTATCAATGAACTAATGTTTCATCTGGTTTTAATAGATAAACTTTGTGTGGTGAATTCCACACTGTAAAAAGAGATGTTTTTCTAAAGTTTTTATCTGACGATTAGTTTTCCTCTTATAGAAGTATGAGATCTAATGTTACAATTGAAGACTTAGTAGTGGAATTAGGAATTCTTGCTATAATGAATACGAGCTTCAAACTGATTATATTGGAAAAAATTTACACTCTGGAGGTTTTGGGGGGGCTTCAGCCTGAAAGCCCCCCCCCCCGTAAATCCGCCACTGGGCTGAGCTTGATAAATTGATAGCAGCTAATAATACTTTCAAAGTTCCAAATCTGGGAAAATACGTTCCACAGATTGTATAATACTTGTTCCCTGAGATCATCGTAATTGTTGGCTCGGTGCGACATAGAGAAAGGAATTCTCCATTCTTTAGAAGAGCTCTCAAGTAGGCCTACAATAGAACATCACTGTCTAGTAATAAAAATTATGTCGTCACAGCTGATACAGATTTGTCTCAAATTTATCATTAAAAAAGCACTTATTTTTGCAGCAGTGCTAAGCTATTGTTGCAAAATACGCATATACGACATTTTTTAGCATATTTGATCCAACATTTATCTAACAAAACAAAATCTGAGAATTTTTCAATGGAATGTCCATTCTTTTGATATTTCAATAGTGACTACGTGGGAGATCAGGAAAGGAGCAACGGCTGATTCAGCAATTGAGAATAAATTTAATTATTTGCTGCGGATTAGAACATTTGCATGCATTTTAAAGATTGAAACAAGTCTAATTTATTATCCTTAACTGAAATTTAAAAAAAAAACAGGTTCCTTAAGTTTTAAATGGAAACCCGCCATAGAAATTTGAATAAGGGAACATTCAAAAGTCAGTTTAATAAAGGTATTGTAAGATATGTCATATATTATTGCTAGTAGACTACTGAAACACTAACGAAATAGGCTATACCTCCTATTAAGGGTTCCTATGTATTTTTCCACATGAGTATTCCGAGATGCAGTGTAGTGAGCTGTAGACTGCAAGTGTATTGTTTCATTTGAGAGGGTCCAAATTGATGAACTACTCTGAATCACTCTTTAGCCGCCACCCCACCAAATCAATGAAGAGGCTTCAGTATATTACGAAGAAGGGCGAGGACACTTTTCTTTCCCCCTTCAACAGAAACTTTGAATGAGTGTGACAAGTTACTTCCGGTCAAGTCACTTCATTCACAAAATAACACTTCCACGCACAATCGACTTCCATCATAAACAAAGGAAAGAAGTACACATGCTTCAGAATGCCATACAATATATATGTTTCTCCTTTCTCACTTGAGTTTGCTCCCTCACACACACGCACACTTGCCCCAAACTTGAAAACGAGAAAGAAGGATCGCACAAGCAAAACGTCCTATCCCAATAAAGCATAGAAAAGGCTCTACAGCAAGTCAGACTCGAACACCAGCATAATAAATAACTCGACTCTAGCTAGTTAGGTGGGTTTCTTGTGAGATAAAATGTGCCGACCCTGAACCCAAGCGCCCGAAGAACACAATGAGGAGCAACGAACAATACCTGAGATAAGAATATCCATGTAAACTGACACTACAATGAACACTTCAGCATTATTTTTAGTCTCAATTTCTAAGATTTCAACTTTCCAAAAACTAATTGCCTTTCTTAATAGCCTCAATAGTTTAGTTTGTCAATTAAGTGTGTCTTATAGAAAATATCCGTACTGAATCTCAAATTACTAATTAATTGAAAACTTGAAATGATCTGCCTGAATAATTCATGTTTAAAATATTTACATCATAAACTACGTGATTTTAAAAATAATTTTGAGAATAAGTATTCCAAGAATGGTACCACAAACTAGACTTTTTTAAATATTTTTAAATCATATTGATACATGAGACTAGGGTGAAAATGAAAAGTTGGATAATAATGAGTAATATCGAAGTCAAATACCAGTAACGTATGACTGTCACTTCAATATACTGTACAATATAATTTCATTTAGTAGAAAAATTATTTTTCATTTCATCCTCCTGTAGAGTAGACCTATTCTGATGTCGTCGAATACTAACATTGGTAAGTCGAAGAGTGGGTTAATACCAAAATTCGATTATCAAGAAATTCTTCAAGAATATAGCCCTGTTGTCTCAATGACTTGCGCCAATGCAATTTAGGAGTCAAAAAATGACATAAACCAGGCTATTTTGTAATCTTCCAATGCATGCAATGATTATAATACCAACACTTGCAAGCTTGCAACGATGTAATTTAAGATATCTTCCGAACGTTGCAATTTCAAATGCTTACAGACAACCGTAGTGCACATTGCACAAGAAGGCCCTCTGCATACATATTACATAATGTATGAATTACGGTACTCCTCAGATAATTTAACAAAGATTACATAAATTATTTAATAACGAAATTGATTGAAGGACGTGTTGAGCTCTTGAGCTTGGGAAGATTGACAAGGTTTGAAGGATCATGTCAGAATTGAGTTGATAATTCAATTAAGTTATAATTCAGTAGGCCTATTATAGTAAAAATTATTTAATAATTCAATACGTTGTGGACTTTTATTCTACATGTAAAATTGACTTTAAGATCAGATGGGATAACTTCACTCTGTATATTATTGGAGACTTGTTCAAGTGAAATCCTGCCTTCTGGAAGATAAAAGTGCAGTGTTCTGATATTAGATCAAATTATGTAAAACAGACAGACGCTTCACATCACATGTGAAACTAGATAAAAAATGACTTTATTTTTCCCAAAATGAAGGACTGCAAGGTTTCATGTGCCGTCTACATTGGATGAAACCTATCAAACGACGTTGATGCTCTGAAATTAGAGGGTAATAATAAGCCGAGAAAATAGCTCAGATTTACTGGGGAAAAATAGTCCTGGAAGATGAGAAATTCTCGGTCAAGTATAAAATGGGCGATTCGTTTCAGTTCTTCGTAGAGGACGAACGGAACTAAAATTTAATGACAGGTTGCCAACTATGATTTCTGACAGATGCTAATTTTCTCGCCCGATAATTCACGGGACCATACAAGCTACAATTTCAAGCTTTAATACTATCACTTTACACCGTAATACTTATTATTTATATCTTTGTTACCGGTGACGCTCGCATTGCTACGTTTTTCGTTCTACGAATTACTTTACTTGAAAATAAGACTATAAGATTCTTCAAAACTATACCTTCGTACAGCAAGATAATATTCTTTTCTAATCGTTTTGTAGCCGGCATTGCTGAAACCTATAGAACGAGGACCGCCCATCGACGTTTCCCATAAAGTGTACTTTGCGTAATTCATTGACACATTAAATAAAGAGTAACAAACATAATTCTACCTACATTAATCTCAAAATGGACTATAATTATTAGATAATCAACTGAAAATTACGAACTTGAGCCCTATTCATTTGTAATGTGAACACAATACTGCATAGTATTATATTATTACTGTATAGTATAGTATGTCATGTTATCCATGACATAGTATCTAGTAGATTGTAGTCATTCAACTTCTGTTGAACTGCTGGTAGAAGCAGCTTAGATCGTCTATAGATTAGATTAAAAACATTGTTGACGATAGTTTCTATGAGGTATCTCTTCGACCAATTGGTCTATAAATTACTAGTGAAATAACTGAAGGAAAAGTTTAAAAAGTAGAAATCCAGATAACTTTCTGAACCGCAATAGTATATTGAATTTTCAAACGCAAATATAAATGTAAACCTTTTATGAATATTTAAACCACAAGTTATAGTAGGCCTAAACTCCGAATCTAATGGGAAGACAAAGACAGTGCTACTGCAAAGTAAAAGATAAATTGGAAAGCTGTGATGGGGCAAGTAGCTCAGTATGGTAACGAGTACATAGACTACTGTTCTAGAGTACGTATTCGTTTTATATTGTTGGTGTCATAAGCCATTTGTACTCACGATACACTAAAAAAAGATTTGAGTTAAATTACATTTTTTCTGTATTTATGTTATGACTTATTTCATTCAAGTTACAAAAGAAGACTGTTTTTATTGAAGCATTGAAGGGGTAGAAACAGCTTCTTCAACAAGACCGTTGTGTGAGAGTTTCCCTCTCCGGTAAAGCAGCAGCCCAGCAGCAGACAAAGTGGGCCGGCCGAAATATTTGGAGGGGGGCGAAGAGGTGCGACTTGGATCCTTCTATTCGGCCACACATGATTAATTAGGAATTAGAAATCGGTAAAAGAGCAAAAGGGTCGGTTGGGAATGTTGACCAAGGTCGCTGCAGCCACAGGAGGAGAAACAAGGAGAGGGGTGAAGGAGCCCCCTCGCTAACCAGTCCTTAGCACACGGACGAGCGTGTACTTTACCTGTGGACATCCAACCTGACAATGCTCAGCTGAATGGTCAGGTAAGGAAGGATACAGTCTCGATCACCCCCCTCCTTTACCTGATAACATGTAGGAATGTACAGTCTGGTGCCCATCAGCTTCACAATATAGACCTTTT
The DNA here is from genome assembly GCA_948455865.1 of Conomelus anceps. Taxonomy (NCBI): domain Eukaryota; kingdom Metazoa; phylum Arthropoda; class Insecta; order Hemiptera; family Delphacidae; genus Conomelus; species Conomelus anceps. Next base: position 51,169,310 of record OX418218.1, on the reverse strand, counting down.
TAGAACCACTTCGTCTCATCTATAGCTGACAACATCCTCCTTTTCATGTCCCCCTTCACTCCACCACAATCCACCTTCGAACACCTCCTCAGAACCGATTTTAGCCCTCCCACCTCACACAATACCACCCACAATACTGTAAATTAAAACCGGGGATCGAATTTTCGTCTCTACTTTTAATTGAGCATAAAATCAAGCCACCATTCTTCGTGGAAGGGTTGCTTGCTTTATGGACTCAAAAAGCCGTCAGTCAAGATTCTGTATCGAAGGATTCCGTACTTTGAAAAAAGTGTTTGAAACCACAGAATAGAGCCGCTTTCTTTGCCACAAAGTTTCGTCCATAATCCCCTTAGGCTACGTAAATCTCTAAATCAAGCTTGTTTCTTTCGTTAGGGAGACGTTCAGTTATATTAATGGCTATTTTTTAATTAATGTTTTTTAGAGACTACCATTTAAATCATGAATTGAAAGAAATCTAACAATTAAATTGACTCAAAAACAAAAAATATAGAGCTATCCGATTGGATTGCTATGACTAGACAAGTAAACGCAAATACAATTTGACTAAAGAGCAGTTAAGAATAACTATCACTTTGGAGAGACTTGTATTGTTATACTTATTATTCATGGACGTATTTAGGCTAAATAATTCAATTCTATAATTTTATTTGTTGATTGTTGCAAATCAGAGTATTTTTGTATTCGAATACAGTAGAACTGACAATACTTAATGTGAATCTTGAAGATGCAATGTCAAAAAGAAATACACTTAAAGCACTAAAAAAAAAGTTGATTAGTTAAGTTGAAAGACCCTTGAAGCTACGAAAATAGGAAATAATCCTCAAAGTATACAATAATGATATCTTATCAGGACTTAACGGTATTCTATAAAGTGTATGCAAACAAACTTTCAATTCACCTATCAACTCTTGAAAAGGTTTTTCCTAGACAAATTTAAAAGTCTTCCTCCTAATTTAGAACTGGAACGAACATTGGTTGGCTTGTGGAACTTTGATGCTGATATTCTTGCTATTTGTATTTGAAACATCTTGTCTCTCTGGAAACTAGAAACACGCAGCCTAGCCTAGAAATAGAATCGATTTCACTTACTCTCTAAACGTAGCTGATAAGCCTAGCCTAATAATGCTTATCATTTTTAAAAGGAATAGATTTATATAATAATCACCTTTAATTAATGTCCATAAATTTAGGAAGGCTACTAGCGTTCTCGTCCTCGGTTACTTTTCAGCAAAGATAATAGGAAATACAGTATTGAATCACTTTTATAATCTTAGTACGTGCTTTCTAGTAATCGTGACAGCGTGGTTTCTATTGAATTTAAAAATTTCGAAAACTTCAATCAAATTATCAAATATAGAAAGGGTGAAGCAATACGATGATCATTAAAATCAAAGAAAAAGCCTGTTTCCACTAATTCTCTAGAGAACATGAGGATGCTATCCGGCAAGGGAAGGTGAAGGGCGAGAAATAATGTTTTCGATGTTAGAATTTGCAGCTTGAGTGAATTATTCCTATTCATCAGATGTTATTAAATTCATATTACTTCTTGTAATAGGCTTGTCTAGGTTCACAGGAATTAATGGCAGCCTCATTGCTTGTCTCAAGCTTCCTATTTCAAATATTCGTTCAAAATATAAGATGATAACTATATTTATAAAAACGCCTTTCTTCCTAGTTCTCAATTCGACATCAATCATAAAATACGGCGACCGAAGGTTTTTATATTTTCACGTAGTTTAGAGAACATAATTTCAAGGCGTTTCCATTTAAAGACAAATTGTAACGACAATGCATCATTATTCCTACATAAAAAATAATATTTCTGATCCATAATCAACAGAAAATAATATTGCAGAATATAAACAGTACTCAGATTCAATCATGATAAAAATAAGGTGGAAAACGTAAATGGAAATCTAACTTCATATCATCATTAGAATTTCCATAGAAATGTGTTCTAGAATAGATGTGAAGACTTTCACAAGCACTGAAGCTTCGGTAAGTAGGAAAAGAGGATTATTCCTTTGATCAAATGTCTCGTGTAAATTCTACAAATAAATCGCCAAAACATGAATAAAAATCCAAGAAACACTTTACCCTCATTGAATTCATCCAGAATTGCAGAAGGAACCATTAATAATTATGTTCTCTTGTTATTAGTATTTCACTCCTTACAATTTTTCGTCCTATTAAGATAAATCGTCATTCACTTCATTTCATTCTCGATCATTTATGAGCCTGTATTCAGATGATTGTGTAAATCGGTGAGATAAACTTCCAAACAGATATATTGAGATTCCTCAAGATATATTGGATTTAGGTGAGCCAGACAGTACGCGAATTCGTTATTTCCCTCTTACCCAACCAATTGTAACTAATTAGCTCATCAGCGAAGTACTTTGAAGTAATGCTCTATAATTGGATGTAAACTGAGCTGAATTTTCAACGTGCTGTTAGCTAAGTGCAAATGCTAAGTTGAGAGGATAAAATTTATTCCGTAATGCCCAGCACTTTTCAAGGCTGCTTTTGTTAAACGCCAGGTATCCAATACTACCTGTTGAGAGCAGCTCTCGGACTGATCAAAGAGTGAACACCGCTCTCCGATGGGTGGAGGAAGGGAGGTAGAGAGGGCGAAGACTACCAATCAGATAACGAACCCACCCACAAACACACACACAAACCAGGTTATCCTCGACCAAGCTTCAGATGGGGGAAGAGTATTCTCATTCTTATTTTTAAGGAATGTACAAATATTTTCCTCTCCATTGTGTTTTAGTTCGAAAGCTTCTTATTATAAGAATCGGTATGTTTTGTTGTTTTCATTACGGACGAACACATTTCTTGCAACAGAGGGTTGCATCAGTAATGTCACGGTTGGCAATAAATAAATAGAAAGTATTTATGGATTTTTTTGGGTCTTGTTTAGGGGCCAAACGGCTCAAACAAAGCGATTCGAAAGAATTATTTAGAGTGTGATGTTTTATGTAACCAGAGAACAAAAGAGTGTGAACCATATAATAAAAATGTTAATAGGGACAATTTCGAGCAGGGAATTATTCATGAACAGGGCTGGTTTCTGATTACATTTCTGCGGTATGGGCAGTCGAAAGAAATATAGTTTATTTGATATCAATTTTGACGGAGATGATTGAGTGCCCCTTAAAGCTCCAAAGATTGTAATTAAAGAGACATAACAAGGGGTTTGCGACTCTGGACTTCCGCTCTGAATGATTCTACCAACTTTCTCCAATCCATTATTCTTAGAAATTGAAGGTATTCCAAGATTGGAGCTAAACCTACTTGGCTTCCAAAATAAAGCTGCATGCTCACCATTCATTTTTTTCAATCATTTTTTTCCATTGAAATTATTGTTATCAATTAACATTTAAATTTTCGTATTGAATATTGTAATGTGTAATAAGAATTACAAAAACAGAAGATAGAACAAAAGGAAAAAGTGATTTATCACTCACCCATAAGTCTTCCAACTCTACACTATTTCCTGTGTACTGGACTAGAGTTTCTGCGCTGAGCGGTTGAGGCTCCCGCATTTTCGAACTAACTAATAAACACGCTGTGCCGAGTAATTGTAACTGAGTCTTTCTAATCGGACACACATTTAAGAACCTATCAAGATAGTTTATAGCCAATAAAAACACTTCTTCCTGGCATTTCTGTTCCTCACACAGCTGAAACAAAAAAAGAACTGAGATTAATAGCGAGAAGACAACACGTTTTCACTAAAATAACATCTAATATCTTTGGCATAAACACAAATAATTTTCTAAGAAACTATCTAAGCTCTTTGTCAAGGGAAATTATTTTTCTAGTTCGAAAACCAACACAGCTACTCATTTTGTAAGCAGGAAAATAAGTGTAATTCAATTATCATCTTAAAATAAAGTAAAAATTGATTATGTTAATCAGGAATGATAATAATTTCAGTTGAGGCTATCATTCCAATTCATGCAGTGTTATCAAGATTAAGAGTTCAGAGAATCACCTGGGTTTACAAAGAGATGTGGATAATTTTTTCCATTAGTGCAGAGCTAATGGATTGAAAATGAATATTAACAAATGTAAGTCTTTGAGTTTTAATCGTCAGCGTACTCCTCCAAGTAATATAATATTATATTAACGGTACTCCATTAGAGCAGGTAAATATTTTCAAATACCTAGGTGTATTGTTTAGCTTTGAAATAAAATGAGCTGATAAAATGAGAAGTAGATAGTAAATTAGTGATTAAGTAAGAATTAAGCTACAAAAGGCATAAATAAACCATCAAATATGCTAAGAAAGTGATTTTTCAACAGATAAAGTTGATTATCAGGAAGTTCACTTGTTTTGGGTGTCTAAATAAACGTAAATTATGTATAAAAATTATAAATTGGTAATTAGTCGAAATAAAAAGACAATCAAAATGGAATTGTGATGAAACTAGATTCATATCTTCATTTCGTGTGCGAAATCAACCAGAAGTCGTTAGTGATGCGACTATTGAACCTGAGCTGACATGACGATGGCTTCTGATTGGTGCAGAGGGGCCCAGCTGGGTGACAGTAGCTTAGTTGAATAATTCGGCGTCGGGATGCCGACTGAATTGGGCGCCACTCTAATCTTGGAGCGACCAGCGACAGCGACGTTGTGTCTACACTCAACAGCTGCAGCAGCTGTCAAATAGGAGAAGTCGATTCGCGAAGGTGTGTCATCGCCGATTAAATTTAATCACAATGAATCTTACTATCCAACCATAGAACGAGAAATGTCTTCCAACAGAAGAACACTCATTATTACGATATTTCGTTATACGCTTTTCAAACTCAAAAACTCTTTTCAAAATTCATATAATTTTTTTATGTTGATTGAATAAATTTGTATCAAATCATAGAATGCTCGGGTCTACTTCTTTCATGCAATTCTTTCTTCATTCAATTTCGTTATATATTATCGTTCATATTTCATTTTCATTTTGATTGTATTCATAGAAAACTCATATTTTTATCAATATTCAATTTTGAGCCATTCTACCACAAAATTCACGATTGCTCACTAAATAAGTTACTTGAGAAAGCATACTAAGAAAATAGTGCAGAACAGAATTTCGAAAACACTTGATCCGCTTTACAATGCACTATAATTCCAAACATACTTCCTAATACCTCGAAAAACATAAAATGGTTTATCTAAAAACCAATTGAGCTCGTAATACTTATTACAGTATTACAATGAGTGAGCAGTAGCAAGTAAACTGGAAAAACAATTGATTCGATTTTTACTAAGAACTAAGGAGAGCGTTGTTTTCTCTCTTAAACAAAAAACAAACTTTTCGATTTTTGTATTACTAGTGGGATGTAGTTTAATATTTTCAACTTTTTATTGTAAATTCAACGACTTGCAGTATTTTAATTGTGAATAAATTATATTTCTACTCTTTGAAGATGAGAAGGCCTTTGAAGATGAGTCTCCATGACTCGAAAACGTTTGGCCTACGTGAGTAGAAATATTATCTATTCACAATTAAAATTGACTGCAAGTCGTTGAATTCACAATAAAAATTTAATATTAACAAACAAGAAATACAAAAATTCAATATTTTTGTCTTACTACGGCCTGTCCAATGGAATGGGTTTTAAATGGAGTGAAGAACAAGTAATATCTCCTTTTCGCCAACCTCCCTTCACAGATACATGGGATTAGAAGAATAATTGAAAAGGTTTATTGAATTCCCAACGATTCAAACTGCCCACTTTGATATGTAGATCCTATTATTACACCAACATTGATCAAAGTTTTCACATGTTCTCTTTAGAGTAGCCTACAACAGTTACAATTTACTGTTTGATGGCATATAATCATAACGGAAGTAAGTAGGTGGACAATATGCTATTATTAGGATTACAACCCTCTACCAAAAGTGCATATCCGAAACTTGCAGTCGAGTTCAGGTTTATAGGGTTATCACGTTCTATTCGGAATGTATTGAGAATCGAAGTTGGAAGATCAAAATGAAATCATATTAAGTTGAAGCCGCAGTATTTTTTCGCACGCTGAGTCCTGACTAAACTACATGTCGGAATTCTCTCCAACACGAATGAGCCAGCGAGACCTGGGAAAGGCACCGAGATTCTATTTATTTTGCCATGAATGCCCTTATTTTGATTTTGTTTCTTCTTTTTAAAGAAAAAGAAGAAGAGCATCGGCGAGGAATGCAGCCCAGCAGGTTCTCTTCCCCTTCTGCCAATTGGCTACGAATCAGTTTTAATACAACGTAGGGCATCGCATATCAGCATAAAGGAATGACGTGAATAGGATGAATAATTCAACTTATAAAGGCTTGTCAAATGTAATTAATATGAAACCAATATCTATCATTACCTAATAGGTTCTCTAACTTATTCATTTACAATTAGTTCTGTGAACAGTAAACCTCACTCGCCCAACCCTCCTCACTCAAAAGGGGATGATATTGTTACGGGTTCTATCCCTAAAATAATGCTGGCAGAACTTGAAAGTAGCACTCTATTTACACGATTAACTTAAGACACGCACTAATCAGTTACCATCACACAACAAAATCAATAAGGAAACAAGCAGTTCAATAACCATCAACTAATAATAACAAGATTATCACCGCACAAAAACTGATTATCAACTGCCAATAGACCGATCAATAATTTAATAATAATAGGTGTCCAATAAACTGTTCAATGGCTTGAAAAGAAATGTTTAATAGAGGGTTAATATACGCAATAATTAACTGAACACTTACGAAGCGAAAGGTCTGTCACAGCTCTTGATATGTGTAATCACAACATATAGCAATAGCACTGTTCTGTGTATACTGCCACAAACTAAACGATACGAACGCACGTTTTGAAGTGCAAATAACAACTAAATTACTACTCACAAGGACAGCCATATAAGATTTTTGTTTGATCTAGAACTCTCCAGATAAATGTAGCATTTGCTCAAGCATACAAGAAGCGCATTTGACATATGAGAGTGATTCAGATAGCTTTATTCGAGTAAAAGTACAATTTATATGATTACTGACTATTACCTTACAATGAATGACATCACCTAAATTGATGGAAGATAGATAAAAAATAGATACAAGACGATACGTTACTATTACACTGTTTTGTGAGTTAGATTACTGACATTAATAAAAATATTTGCATAATAAATTAATGAATTGTAATATCAAGGTGATGCATTTACACAAAAGGGCGGAGTTAGGGCAAAATAGCCCTATCTTACACTCAACCTACAGTGAGAGAGACAAAGAGAACAAGTACTTGCTTGAGATAAGGCAAGCAATTCATGCCCCCTCTGTAGACAAAGCACTGCCGTTACAATATTTTTGTAAAAAGTTCATCAGCACTTTTCACTCAATTTTCATTGCTTAATCTATCATTGATTAGTCAGTCAGAAACTGTGAAAATCAATATTTGTTCAAATATTTGACACCCCCTAGAAATCATCACTTATAGTATCAGATATTACCTGATAAAGTGTTATGCGTTTTCAGCAACTCTTGATATTTACCCCCAAACATGAAAATTGAAAATTATACATTAAAATGAAATTTGGAAATTTGTTCACCCCCATTCACCAGTGATATATTGATTCCCGCCCCTAGCTTCAGAGGATTATATTTATAAATTTGACGAATGGAAGTCTCCAGAAACCTTTCTTACACCCCCCCCCCCCCCCACCCCTAATATTCAGAGAGTAGTTTAGTTCTTATGGAGTTATCTCCACTTCCTTTCAAAAAAACGAATTTAGAACAAAATGCGTCTTTTGAAAGTCAATTTTCCCCATCCCTACCCATGAATGTTCAATTTAGTACCTTAGTTTTAAACCTTACATCTCAGCTTTTGTCCTACCAAAACAAAAACAGAAATTAAAAAATCTCAATATTGAAGATTTCAAAGATTTTGAACCCTCCTCTCTAACGCTCCCCCCCCCCCCATTCGGTTTATAGAATTTTTGTAAGGGATTAAATTGTCTTAATGTTAATTTAAAATCACCCGCACCCACATCAGATACTCCAATAATCGGAGGTAAGTTTGGCTCACTAAAGAACACGTAGGCATTTTTTGAAAGAACCTTATAAAAACATCGCTCGGCCTACGAATAGTAACATTCATGCAAAATTTCATGACGATCAGTCAAGGCGTTTGGCCATAGTCGCGTAACAGACACAGGCAGGCACAATGACTCGAGTTAAAACTTAGACCTCACTACGTTTTACGTTTTATCAATTTACTTATTTAAATTTATTTTAAAGCTATATTGTAACATTGGTTACGTTTGAAGGAAATTGAGACATAATAGAGAAGTTTAATTTCTACAGATTGTAATAGAATAATAATAAAAAATAACTTTTTCAAGTTATAAATTCAAAGTTTTGAAATAATAGAACATTTGAAAAAAATGAGTTTGTATATTCTAGTCCACTTTTGGTTTTGCGATAGTCATGCCATCACTTCCAAGTATTTTTGTAGACTATTTGTCCATGTAAGGCATGCCTATTAAATTTTTACCTGTTAATGCCATTCCCCATCCTATAAAAGTATAGGCTTAGTTTCTTAATCTCAAAAATCAATTCATTATTTTTCAAATTTAATGTTCATCCGCTTCCCATTTTTAAATTTTAACGTTAATGGCTTATTTTGGTCATCAATATTTATTTGTCCGGTAGCTTTTAAAAGCAAAAATCTATTTTACTGAGCTCTGTTAGAAATAACATGTAAAATTTGATCAAAAATCATAGTTTCGGTACAACATATTTTATGATTTGCTATCAAGTTCATTGGCAACTAAATAATATTCCATTGATCATTAATCGATTCCCTTCTCACTTCTCAATACCATGTAGACTGTTTTTTTATACTGCTACCTACCTCCGAGCCTCCCTATAATCACTCCCAGTCCGGGCTATTTTACGCAGTGAGAATTTTATTATTTTCTATAATCGCGTATTCTTGTACAGTATTAAGAATTTCAATACACGACTGCAATGTCTTGTTATGAAATTCATATAACATCAACATTCACAGTGTCTAATTCTGTTTTGGGCCATCATTCATCTAATTATTACGGCATACAAAAATATTGTGTGACTGAACAGTATTATTTACAGTTCGTCTCATTTGCCAGTTGTTAGACAGAAATCATTTTAGCTAGCAGGAGAAACTTATACGATCAATCACATAAAACCACCTGTATACAATAATTATTGGATAAAGCAAATATTTATGAACTGGTGAATGAATGGAGAATCAATGAATGAGAGGTTCATTGACTCCGTGCACTGGAATTTATAGAAGATGGCGCACCTGTTAATGCAAATTGGGGCAGAATTGTGAACGAATAAGTGTTCAATGGTTCGGGCACGAAAGTCTGTGCTAGACTTCAGCACACTTAGGCCCCTATGTTGCATCAAGCTATTTTAGATGTGTCTCTCTTTATAAATATAATGTAGTATGATTGGATAGGGATAGCTGTTTAAAATATTGATACTGTATTCGCATCCTATTCAGAAGTGCTTCAGTTGATTTAAATGGTTTCTGAGTTGCAAGTTATGCAGGCTACGGTAATTTGATTTATCGTATTTTTATTAAAGTTGGAAACCATGGATTTTTCTCACCATCTAACACAGTTTTTATTATCAGATCAAAACCCAGATTGATTTGATCGAATCAGTTACATTAGTATGCCAAGCCCTTCAAAACAAATTCTAAAGCTCTGTGCTTTTAACAGTCCAATTCTACCACTACACCACAGGATCTGACTGCATAACAGTTATGCAGTACGTTCACACTGAACGTATGCATAGAGTGCATTATTCATAGAGTGAATAGTAATGACAAATAAGCTTTTTCTAGACTCATCAAGGTAGTGTGCTCGTGATAGCAATGAGGGAAAAGGGTTATCAGTCCAAGGTGTTTCAAAATAATAGTAATCAAAACATCACCTGAAAAAATCTGATCAGAGTTTAGAAAAATCAATTATTAAGTCATCAAGGTGGTCTGTTCATGGTAGCGATTGTAAGGGGGAAGGGTTATCAATTTAAACAATGTTTTATATAACAGTAATCGAAACAATCATCTGATAAAGGTATAAGAGAAAAAAATTTCAAGCCTTTCAGTAGGGCAGAGAACTGTATCAGACGTGCAGTTTTAGAGTGAGTAATATCGTCCAATTAATATGGATTCATTTGCAAATAAAATGATAATAAAATTCAATATTGTAACATGCTATGAGCCTATAAGCTTTTATACCAATAGACAGCTTGAAAAGGATTTTTACAAAGGGCTATCGACTTGCTATTATTCAATTCAAAATACGATCAGACTAATCAGCTGATTTTTATTACTAGCTTGCTTTCTATCGCGAATTTGATCTTTTTTTGTCAAATAATAATGATTTTGTGACTTTGACGGGGTCATTGGCACCATTATCCATGAATACTTTTGGATGGATTCTTGAAAAAATGAAATCGGCAACATGAATGAGAGCAATGAGTTCAGTTTATCAAATGAATAGCCTGGCCAAAAAGTGCATGATAGGCTGCCGGATTTCAATAAATACACAATTGATATTTCTTGGAATGTTGAGACAGCTTTTTTGAATGAGATAGGAAATGAAATGTTGAAGACCTGTCATGTTAGTTTGTCTAGCCTTTAGGGAGTGATCATTGCAATAATTTGAAGTAATGAAGGTAATATACTAGTTTTGATTTTCATCCATTCGCAGTCATAATTTATTATAATCAGTCTAATAACCGTAATTTTGGTATTGAAAAACGACTTTTAACTTTAATTTCCCTTTTCAATGTTCAGGCAAATTTATTATGTATTTCTTTAAAGGCCTTATACTCCCTCATAAGGGCGAGTTAACGCATATACATTTTCCGATTTTTGCTTGAATTTCTGTGATGAAATTAACAAATAAGTTAGTTTACTGTAAAAAAAATATCTTTTTTTAAACTTCTGTCTGAAATAACATTATAGTTTTTATACGATTTAAGATTCGTTATTTTCAAAAGAAGATAGTTTTTTGGCAACAGTGATCAAAATGACAACTTTCATTTCAGCTGTTTTGTAACTAGGAGAATTTAACGTCTAGAAGATAAATAAGAATGAAGTCGATGTTGATGGCATAATCCCTTAATTTATTGTTGAAGGAATTTGTCAACGATTCGAGGGTTTCAAACACTGAGTAGAATTTTTACGTAATTAAATACGCCGAACCAGCAGATGACATTCAAGAAATAGTTGTTTTCAATACTCAAATTAATTGAAGCCTAGTCGGTTGTAAATCCAGTTGCTTTAATTTCTATGTAGACTATTTAAAAAAGGAATAGGATACAGTACTATTTTCATAAAGGAGTAGAAAAGGCAATTTGTAAAGAAAGATATTCCGATCCTTCAATGTTCAAAATAGTAAATAGGCTACGTAGCTAGCAAATTACGAAATGGCCTTTAAGAACTTGTTTGCACTGCAAAAAAATGAAATGCCAGTTAGATCGATGAAACTGATCAATATTCGTGGATTGATCTGTATTTAGGTCCCATCAATCATGAGTAGTGTGATTTATTTTGATGCAGTGTCCCGTGATCTTTCATTTCCAAGATACTTGTTTACGTATTGACCCATTTTACGTATATATGCTCATAATAAAATAACTATAGTCCAATGTTTCTATTTTTAGTTATGACAATAATTAACAAGATTTTCTAAATTACTGCTGTATTGAGGTTGTGGTTATGCAGAATCTTTTTGAGAAGAAAAGATGACAAAGAATATTTTAAATTTAATATTCAAGTCTCAATTATACTATGATATGCTCATTATCAGGTAAGTCAACTGTAAAATGGTACAGCCCTGAACTTTTCGGTGAATCTCATCATCCAGCTCTGCACCTTTGATATTAGTTACAAAGTTAAACTTCAATTACTGAATTTTTAGAAGTATGGATCTATATATTCTGAATTTTTATGCTCAGACATTGCTTTTTTACTAACGCAACAGATTATTTGAAATCCGAAGTGGTCCATCTTTGTGATAAAAATTTCACTAGTTTGCAGGAGACAATCATCAGGATCTAATTTATTTCAATATTAAAATAAATTTAAATTACATAATTCGATTCGTTATCCAATCTACTCATCTATCTCTATAACAAAACGTGAATGAAAATTTTGAAATGAAAAAATATAACTATTCGGTTGTTGACCTGATGAATGAGTTTTTCGAATCCCATTTCATTGTTTAAAGAGTGAAAAAACTCAAGCTGAAACATTTGAAATCAGCTTCCCTCAATGCACTTGTAGCTTTTTGATTGACGTTTGTAGCTTGTCTATTGCAAAATAGTTTTAAACAATAAGTTTTGTCTACTGGAATAAGAATAGAATTATACTGAATAGTTTGTCGTAGAGGGATTACAGCTATTAGGTAGTCATGTTATCGGGGAACAAAGAATCCGACTCATTATAATTATAAACGAGTTTGACTGAAAAGTAAATCGGAGAGCGCATTCACACATACAGTAAAACAGCAGCAGCCTCATCATCAATTTGGACAGTGGTTATTGCTCTAAACCCAACACAAAGGCGGCAGCCTTTTAATACCTTACATGATGTGTGTAGCTGGGAGGAAATCTCGATCATCAAACCAAACCGACCAGTTTTTTCTTTCTCAAAGTAATGGGAACATTACCGAATCTAAATAAGAACAAAATTATGCTACCCATTGAAATAAATCCTTGAATCGAGCTAAAGGGTTGGGTGAGCAATAAAAACGTGGAAGCAATAACGCAATGATGATAGAGCTAACAATCCTAAATTACCAACTAGACTAGACAGAGACAGACATACCAATTCAAACGAGGTTTACGCGACTAACTGAATCTTTTTATTATGTTGCCTTTCAAGTGATATAATAACGTTGCTTTTTTAACTAACCTGATTAATCAACTTAAAAATAGTAATTTTATTAAACAACTAATGCTTCAATTAGACTAGAATTAATCAAGTAAATTGACTAGATTAAAACTTTTCTGTAACTGGAAACTTTGTTTTCATTTCAATTAAATTGTAGTAGTGTTGAATGGGGCCTTTTCACATATATGCCCGAACAAGATAACTTAAATCAGACTAGCAGTTGTGTGTCAAATTTATGATTCAACTAGTAAATGAGTAGAGGTGTTACAATAACATTACAGAGCTTTTAATTTTATTTTGCATGAATGTACTAGAACAACCAGCGCAAATGATTCACGAATAATTTTTTATGAAAATCGTCTTTTTCGCAAACAAATAATTACAAGTGATGAATAAAATCGTACACAATGATAAATATCAATTTTCCAAGCAAATTTCATTTTTCGCAATTATGCCTATCGATATAAATTTTTGAGGTTTAGAGCAACATAATTTCGTGAAGAGTTAAAATATTACCATTACTTTAGTAGAGCTATCGTGATTTTGAAGAAAAATTCAAATTTCGCAGTTTTCGAGATTATAATGGAAATAAAATACGAGATGAATAACCTAAGGGTTTTCAGTTCACTTTTCATGGAGTTTCATAATGAAGGAGTCCCGTAATTTTATTATTAGTAATTAATAAATAATCTACTATTTATACTAGTCTAGTAAGTCTGTCATTATCTAGACTAACTTTCAGATAGACTTGAAAATTATTTCTGAACTCAATGAACATTTACACGATTCCACCAACACACAATCTTGAGTCAATGTACATTATGCAATGTTTTCAACGAACAGCTGACATTCTGATAAAGTAGCTACAAACACGACAGTTCATTGGAGATACTTTGTTGCGATTTTTGAGCTTTGCTTACGCCGCATAATTGACTTGATCCATTTTAATCAATCCATGGATCACATTCTTTTAACAAGCTAAATGTTTTTGAATCAACAATAAAACAGACTAGGCTAGACATGTTCAATTTCATAATATAATTGCATTTTATTGGATTTTGTAGCTTGGAATTGGCGAAATATAAATTATTTCCCTGACAAAATTCCAATTAAACTCCAGAAAGATCATTTTATAGTAATGGGAAATTCAGACTTTTCAATTGAAACAAAACATAAGTTTTTATGAATGACATCGATCTTTTTCAAGGAAATTGGGCGTTGATGTACTTTTAACGGTTACGATCGAATTACATTTATTTTGAAACAAAACATGAGATGATCTCAACTAAATCTTTTTAGGATAGGCTACTGAAAGTGTGATTTACCTAGTCTATTCTCAACTGGTGACACACAAAGTGCAATCAATCACATGAATAGAAAGCAACAAAGCATCCAAATTATTTACTGTCTTGAGGGGTTGGAGTAACACTAGATTCCACAGTATATAGATATAGATATTCCACAGCGGATAACAGCTTATATAGGTAGAATCACAACGAATCAATTGATCAATGAGATTCAATTGAAAGTTAATATTATTAATTTGTGACAATATTGGCAAATCACTTTGAAATGTTTACTTAACACACGAACAATAAAAAGTAACATAAGTTAGCAAAATACCTATTTTATTCAATTTAAATTCACTGTAATGTAATCACGGTATAGTTGCGAGCTGCTTACTTATAAAGTTCTAAATTAAGGAGTAGATGGGTAGTAGATATCACTGACACAGAATAAATGAAGAAGTAATCAAATAAATTGAACATTAAAAAAGGTTAACCTATGTTAATAAGCACTAAAGGGATCTAGTTAATCGACAGAGGATGAGAGTTGAGAAGAGGGTTATCAAGTCAATTTTGAATAGGTGATAAATTTACTGAAGAAAAAATGAATATACTGTTGTAGTGGCAGTCCATTGCTGCAAAATGTTCAATTTATTGACAGAATAGGGGTGATTTTGTGAAGAGCGTTCGTGGCAAGTGGGAGGTGGGAGGTTGTCGCTGAAATAGATCTAGAGGCAATGTTTTCAGATAGGGTCCAAATTTAGAACTAGAGTGAATGAATGAAGTTAGGGCATTGTCCTACCTCCAACATCCATTCAGCGACAATTTTTCGCATCTCAGGGGTCAGGTCGGTCTGGAAGCGCTGAAAATAGGAGCTGGAGGCCACGTAGCGCTCCTCAGTTCGCAACAAGTGCTTGAGTACTCTGTCATCGTTGAGCAGGGTCGGGTCGGGGTAAGCTCTGCACTCGCAACTACTCGCAACTTCACAACAGAGCAAGTTCATCCTGCACACACCGCTTCTCTTTCACACTGCACAACTGCACTGGCCAAACGTCGGGGCCAGAATAAAGTTTCAATAAACGCTCTCTCGCCAGCCACCGTGCTAGACAGCCAACTTTCCCCCTCCACTCATACAAACGAATGAAAGACATTTCTCGGCAGATTTGAATTCCCACCACCACGAGCGCCAGTCTCGTCGCCACATCAATGTTTTTTCTCTTCCTCTTTTTCTCCGTTAATTTTGCCTCTCCCTACCTCTTTATCATTTAGCTCTGTTTAGCTCAAGAAAAGAGGCCTTGATGGGGGCGCAGACACTGGCATTGGCCCTGGCTGAGCTCTGCTCTTCTGTCTGCCAGTTCCCTCACTTTTCTTCTATGTGCTTTCATTCATTCTTGTTCTCCCTTAGGAATATCAGGATTGCAAACAGAACACTCTTAATTTTCAATTTGTCAGAACCTTGATAAGCTAGATCAAAATACATTACAGAGATTTTCTTAGCATAATTAGGTAACGAGGGGTGGTTCATGATTTTAGTGCAAAAGTGCGATGAAAGGGTGATAGGTGTCATAACCCTCCAAAATCGGAAATTTACTGGAATTCTAATTTGTCACTGGAATCTTTTTATGATCAACATGGAATAACAATGAAAGTCATTTGGAACTATAGTTAGGACTACTATGGAATAAAAAATCAAATTGATACAAATTCGAAGCTTGAATTAAATTGCAATTTCGCAGGTTAACTATTCCAAATTTAATACACTATCTTGAAGTATCTAGATGACACACACTAATAGTTTGCATATTTCTAGAAATCTCTCAAGAAGGCATATCCGATTTCACATCCATTCAATGTTTTTGCCATTTCTATGATCCTTGTTATGCAATAACATTCAAATTAAGATTGAGAAATCTGTATTTGAGTAATAAAGCAGCTCAAAAATATTTGGTACTTTTACGGTAATTATCGAAATTTTACTATTTATTTGTTTTCCATAATTGCGCTATTATTTGTTTGTGTACATTTTTTGGAGAAGTCGATAACGACGAAATAAAAATAGGATCACTTTATTTATGAATTAATGATGAAATTACGTATGCCATTCATAGTTTACTAAATTGCCATTTAAATCTTGGTCAGGGCAATAAACAAACCAACCCACGTTCAAGATACGTATAATCCATTGGATTTTGTATTCAATGGATAATGAATTTTTAAGCTATGACTGAATGGTTTACAAATTGATATCTATTATTAATTAAAATTATACATAGTTTTCCAGGTGAGACTCATCTTATCTCTCAGAGCAGCCTCTTAGCCACCATTGGACCATAATTATTTATTATGGCGCTACCATTCATCATTAAACTCTAAATACGGACTTTATTTATCTTTTCGACACAACATAATTTTCTAATAAGCCTTCTTCCATACTCCAGGAAAGTGAAATAAGAAACTTGCAATAACAAATTAATAGGCTAGTGGCTATATGAATTAACAAATCATTCAACGAAATATTTGGCTATCGGCCTGTTAGGCAGGGTATTCCAATTAGTCTATTTCCACTCTCATGTCATATAAGTCTATCTAGGACTGATAAGAACGATTTGTAGATAATGCTTTTGTAATTATTCAAATGAATATTCTCACTGAAACTTTTGCTATCAAGGGTGATCATTCAAATATGAGTAATATTGTATTGCTTGGCTGTAAAATTTCTATCATTTTACTACAAATTAAATTTTAATTAAAAATTTTTATATGCTCGTACTAGTCCTTATAAACAATCCAAATAGAGTATCAGATATTCAGATTGTTACTTCCGAAACCTTAAATTCTGTTTATTAGAATGATGCACATCAGCACTACTGATGATTTTGGATATTGTAGCTCGGCAATTTGCACAGATTAAGTTAAAACCTTTCTTAAACGCTTTTTATTTTGGAAACTTTAATTTTTTGATGAAGATGGTAGAATCAATAATCACTTATTTATAAAAATAGAGCACTAGAGAAGACTTTATCAGAAACTTTACAATCATTTGGACCTCAAGAAGGTTGAAGAGTCATCAATTTTCGTTGTTATTTAGACTGTTCATTCATTTTCAATGAACTGATTGTAGCCCATATGGCGATTGTTATAATGAATTCGAATAAACGGTATCATCAAATAATAGCGATAAATACAATTCTAATTCCTTTGTTTATCATCATTACTCATTAAGTGACATAAGCTTATATATTTCCTGAGACTAAAGTTCAGTTCGATTTAATCGAACTCAAGAAATTCCATTTATTGAGTGCAATATTCAAATTTTAAAAGGGTTATTTACGGAGCTTCCTCTTCAATGTTCGGTATTATACTTTGAATCAGAAAATATCCGAAATAAAATAAAAAATGTACAGTTAGCTTAAAATATGTAGGCTACCAGCAATATAATCAGGACATAGAGCCTGCGGTATAAGATCGTGCAGATCTTTGGTAGAATACCTACTTCGGCCTAGGCTTAGGCCTACTTAATACAACAGAACTAAACTCGATTTGTTATCACTGATTTTGATGAGAAAATTTATCAAGAAACTTTCCTCTTAGGGTTGTGTTCAAGAGAAGTTCAGTACTCCTGAATATTGAGATTTAAATGTGAGTTGTGGCTGTGAATTGGAGGAAGGAGTATGTGATTCCATAAATTCTAATAAATGTAATAATAAATGAGAAGTTTCCGAATGTTTGAATAGCTTTTCTGGAGAAATATTTTCCACAATAAATTTTTCACAATAAAGTTGAATTCACAATCAATATTTGTTATTCCAATAATTTGTCCAAAAATGTAAACTAGCAACTTTAATGCTTTGCATACATCAGGAAGAATCCATTTTCTAATCTTCATAAAAATATAATTATTACTTTTTATAATAACTAACTTATTACCCTTTTTAATAATAATTTATTCTGTAATAATATTTTAACAGCAAATTTGCCAGACCAAAACATCATCTGTATCTCTGTAAGTAGACAAAATTCATAGAATCTGCCATGGCAAAATTTGAATTTTTAGTATAAACTTTATAATTGGAATATTGTCTTTGTCAGTGGCGCACCCAGGTAGGACTTTGAGGGCTTGATACCCCCTCCCTCCAGCAAAGACCTGTCGTCTTCATCAATATGCTGATAATTTTCAAGAAACAAGCAATTATTGTCTGTGCAACATCAGGCTGATTAGTGTTGGTACATTTCACAATTAAACTAGTTCAAATAAAATAATTTCCATAAGAATATTGTTATAACACTTCTGCATGTTGAATATATAATGAGTGGAAATAGGTTGAGTGGCCTGGCGTCATTGATCAATAACCAGATAATTATTGTAACACCACAATAAGTAATAAACAATTACATTCACTAGTCATCAACGTCCAATCAAAGTGAGGGGGTGTAGTGGTAAGAGAAAGTTACTAACCCTTTGAATCGAACCAATAGGGAAAGCAGCAGGTACAATTCGGACACTCTGATATAGAAGGGAGGAAGTTTTCTTCTAGGGTGACAAAGTGGACCTGAGACCCGACCCACAGTTCACTCATTTCAGTTTTTGATTGTCTGACGATTCTCTTGATAACAGAGTGAAACGACCAACACGCCTTAACGTAAGTCACAATTTCTACTTGTGTTTTTTTTTAGTTTTTATTACTTGTCTATTTATTTAAATTCCATAATATATTCACATCAAGTATACATTTTTTAATAGTTTAATTATTTGATTTTCACTTTTGTAATACTTTTTCAAAATAAATGATATTTTTTAAATCATTTATTCCTCATAGAAAAAACATTATAAAATACAATACAAGAAAATAATCATAAACACTGTCATTAAAAAAACAACTGGAAATGTAGGAATTACTACCCCAAAAGAGCAAGCTCGAGCTTGGGGAAGGAGCCCACCTTACAATGGTGGGCTACAGTGAATAATACATAAAAAACGTTATCCTTCTAATTAACACTGAGCTTGAAGTGATAAATTACAAATAATAACTGAACATTTTTTCCTATAAGTAAAGAATATGGTAAGGATAAGTCACAATTTATACTTACCGTACTGTAAAAGTGGCTTTTTTCTAGTTTTTATTGTATACTAGTGGAAACAAGATGCATCTTCAACATCATAGAAAGACAAGTGTTTAGCTTAGTCAAAATCGATGTTCTCTTCTGGGGCTTTCCTCAATCAGTTTTTCTAGTAGTTTTCATCATATTTGTGAGAGAAAAAAGTTCCTGAATTTCATAATGATGTGATGTGTTGAAAGGATGTATCAATGTGCTCCAGCTAAGTGCATCAACTTGACCCACTGAATACTTTTTACTTGAATCCAACTAACTCCCAAATTAAGAAGACTTGATAATTGAAAAACTATTAAAGGCATCATTGAAGTGCATTATTATGAGCTGAGATAACAATGAACTTCCAAAAGGATATCCTTTTGGTATGTAGTCTCAAACACAATGCTCAACCTGACAAAAACAAACTTTCAACGATAGAAAAGGGTAGAGTGGCCTTGTGGATAGTAGGACGCTATAAGGCACTGATTTATGTTAGAAGACTAGTTTCACTCACTCGCCAGCTATCTAAGTATTCGTGTAGGCTCACAATTCTAAATCTATCAACTTGCCCGCTCTCCTCAATCAGATTTTGCACCTTTTGGGGGATAATTTCGAAAGCTATAACTTACATGGTATTGAATGATCCTGGATACCAAACCTCCTAGGCAGGGCCGTACCCAGCTTTGGCGGGCCCCGGTAAAGATATTAGGCCGGGCCCCCTCATGTCCCGGTACTGCGCACCCCCTCCCCACAATCACACCACTGCGAACCCCCTTCCACCGTGACGATATCTCAGATACATTTTATTATTTATTTAATGGTAGTAAGATCCGCTACGTTTTGCTTAAATAAATAGGAAAACTAGTCTTAATCGGACCATTTAAGCTTTGTTTCCAATTAATTTCTTGAATTCTACAAATGTATATATGGTTTACTAATTTTGCAATTCAAATTATAGAAAATAATATATTTTATTTTTTCAGAAGGAGATACAATTTTCATTTAAACAGGAACTTCATAGTTGTCAATCGTATTGTACATACATGAATTATTCTTGAAAAAACATATTGTAATTGCTTTCACTAAGATATGAATATACTACCGTACTATCTACTGTTACTGTAGTACAAAATTCTCGAAAGAATATTCACTAGAAATCCTTTCATAAGTAGTGCCTCCAAAAGCATAGCCAAAAGCATGTGTGACGTCCCTCCCGTTCAACATTTAAATTACTCTTATATAGATGAGTACAAGAAAGTTACAATCAAATTTTCTAGAAATAAAACAAAACAATTGATAGTAAATAAAAGTAGTAAAATTGATTAAGTTATTCTGATTGTAATTACTATTTGTGACTTATTCAACACTTGAATCAAGAACAATGCAACATTTAATACATTTTCACATCCGTACAGCGTACAATCATGAAGAGTCAATGTCGTCGTCATGATTTAACATCCAAAATTTTAGTCTCTTATAAAAAAAATAGCTTCAGCTTCTACAATACGGTATGTTTTAGAAATTTGGGAGCCTACATAATATTTGTGGGCATACAAGCGGAAAGCTTTTTATTATTAGTCACAAATTCTTTGTAATTGTAATGAAAGATATTAACAATTTAGCCTTACAATTTAACAATATAGATATCAGATTTAGTAACTCCGTCCGTTACGGTGACGGTCTCTTCAAGTCGATGTTTGGCGGGGCTCGGGATGGGCCCCCTTGGGGCCCGGGTCCCGGTAAAATTGTCTGGAAAAACCGGTCTGAGTACGGCCCTGTTCCTAGGCCAAGTTGTAGTGAAAAAATGTTTGTCAACAACTAAATTTTTGAAAGGCCCCACATTGGAATCACAAGATTTTTAAAAATGTTTAGTTATGCAGTGGCGTACCGAAAGGGGGCGGGGGGCGGTCCGCCCCAGGCCCCGCACCAGCTTAGGCCCCCAAAAAATACAAATGCAGCCTATTTAAAAAATGAAATAAAAATAATTTATCAGCTAGACGTATACTATAATTTTAATACTTTGATTAACTAAAAAAAAATAATTAAGGATACAGAGGGGATGGGGTGAGCAAGGCAGGTTTTCTTGAGCCTCAACGTCAAGGTGCTTAATTATTTTACAATAATGTAAGCAAGTGACGAAGCAAAATTAAAATAAGGGGCCTCAAATTGTCCAACTGGGGGCCTCCAGGGTCCCTTTTTTCTCTAGTTTAGACCTCTAGGGGCCTCTTAGAAGTCTAACAGACCCTAGAGGCACCTTGCGCCGTGGGCCCTTTGGGCCCGTTTTTATTGCCAGTATAGTCATATGAAGTATAGATTCAACTAGAATATTTCAAATTCCAACCTTTATCAACAAGGGTCCCCTAATTGCCTCGGCTTTGGGCCATCAAAGGCCCCATGATGCTGGTGAGTCCTAGTATTTTCGGAGCCCCCAAACATGAGTTTGAAGGTGCCCCAGATCACTTGAATAAAATTGACACAGTAGGCCTGAAAGGAGAAAAGGTCTCCTAATATTTTTGCAGACGGGCTTCAAATTCTCATCTCTGTTACTGTTCAGATTTGATACCCCATAGAGTTTATTGTGATCGTGAAGTGTTTCACGCCATGAATCAATTAACAAAAAATGATATGAGGGAAGAGGTTGATAACCAACAAAAAAAAAGCTTAGAGTTGCACTTTCAAGACCTGGAAAACAACTTTTTTCTCCTGTGGAGAACCCTCAGAATCCCCAATGTTTTGGGGTTCCGTCACCATCCATCCATATGTTTGGTATTGGATGTGTTATTAATTTAGTTGAATCAAACTCCATCGAAAGTCATAGTAATTTTTATATTTTTGCACATTTCACATATTCCAGTATTAGTGAATAGTTCGATGCGAATTAAAGAGATTACACAAAAATAGAAGAGAAGTTTATTGCTCTCTCTGGTGCCACTCATCGCCCTTTTCCCTAGCTTCCACAGCTTTTTCATGGAATTGTTTTCATTTCGCCTACACTCGAATTTCATCTTTAAATAAAAAATAAAAAAAAACAATTCAAATTAGTTACACAGATTCTTTTTAGTACAGTAGGTAACTAGGCGTAGCTGGAAGACTTAATGCTAGTTGGGAAATCGATTCATTTGGTGTTTAGGGTAAAGGTGTAAGAGGGAGCCTCCAGCCACAACTCTGCCCCGGGCCACTAAAATGTCTCTGGGTGGCCCTGACTGTAATAACAATTTGAAACCACTATTACTTGTTAAATTGGCTTTATAAGAGTAGTATTTCTTTTAAAATTTATACATTAAAAATTTGTT
Source organism: Conomelus anceps (assembly GCA_948455865.1). Classification (NCBI taxonomy): domain Eukaryota; kingdom Metazoa; phylum Arthropoda; class Insecta; order Hemiptera; family Delphacidae; genus Conomelus; species Conomelus anceps. Next base: position 51,146,665 of record OX418218.1, on the reverse strand, counting down.
CAGAGCTAATTAATGAACTAACAATATACGAAAAGTGGATTAAAGTTCTTAGGCAAACGATTCATGAAAGCAATGATTTATTGAATTTAACTTTCACTTTGCCCAATTTATAAACTTCATTTTAATAAATACTCGTATAAAATTACTGTTTTTAAGCCTCAAATCAAGCTCTCAACACCAAAAATTCCAAAAAATTTCCATAATGTGCACTAAAATGACTCCGATGTCTCACCTTAGTCACAATGTGCGATAAAATGCCTATGTAACTGTGCAATGAGAGTGATCGTAGCTTGTATTCTTCATCACATCTCGCATAATTTAGAAGAAAAATCAATATCATTAGTAGTATAAAATTACCGGTTTTGGTGCAAGGTCATGCACCAAAAGTGGTAATTCCCTTTCAAGGTCACCAAACCTCACCCGACCTACTCTAACCTAACCTATCCTATCCTTACCCCCCCCCAAAACCCCCCTTACCCCCCCCCCCAAAAAACTTAGAAAAAAAAATAAATAAAAAAAAAATTAAAAAAAAATTAAAAAAAAAAAAATTAAATAAAAATAAAAAAAAATAATAAAAAAAAAAATTAAAAAAAAAAATAAATAAATAAAAAATTAAAAAAAATAAAAAAAATGGAATAAAAATAAAATTTAAAAATAAAAACTAAAAACAGTGCAAAAAATATTCCCGAGAGAGAAAATGGGCATAGGAAGTCATTGGTGGGGGCATGGAGTATATACGGGAGGTCTCTAGCCTGGTGGGGGCATGAAGTATATATGGGAGGTCTCATGAGCAGTGATCACCTTTGTCCCTGAGTCGACATGAAATCATATGCTGGGAGAATCCCTCTCTGTATTGTGAAAATAAAAGTTTGCCCTAACCTAGTCTCAGTGTCCACTTATGCCTTAAAGTGTTCACCTAGTCGAAAGATGACCCCCACTTCCTTAAAGTGATCCTCCTCTCCCTAAAAATTCCAATGGGACAGTTTCAACGAGAAAGAGAGGGAAGAGAGAGAGTGTGAGAGATCCTCTACTTCCATCACCAGCCTTCTCATTCCAGTTGTGTCTGCTCGTGACCATGACTCAATAGTTTGGGATCCACTTAGGTAGCCCATAGCATGACTCCCCCAAGAAACTCTGTGCACAATACCCTTGTGCTCCCCTTAATGCCCTTCTGTTTCCCTAGTGCCCCAATTAATGCCTCTAGTGCCCCTCTTGATACCCCTAGTGTTTCCCTAGTGCCCCCCTTAATGTCCCTAGTGTTTCCCTAGTGCCCCTCTTAATACCCCTAGTGTTTCCCTAGTGCCCCCCATAATGCCCCTACTGTTTCCCTAGTGCCCCCCTTAATGTCCCTAGTGTTACTAGGGGAGCACTGGGGCGCACTAGGGGGACACTAGGGGCACACTAGGGGGACACTAGGGGCGCACTAGGGGCATTAAGTGGGGGCACTAGGGAAACACTAGGGGTATTAAGAGGGGCACTAGGGAAACACTAGGGACATTAAGGGGGGCACTAGGGAAACACTAGGGGTATCAAGAGGGGCACTAGAGGCATTAAGTGGGGCACTAGGGAAACAGAAAGGGCATTAAGGGGAGCACAAGGGTATTGTGCACAGAGTTTCTTGGGGGAGTCATGCTATGGGCTACCTAAGTGGATCCCAAACTATTGAGTCATGGTCACAAGCAGACACAACTGGAATGAGAAGGCCGGGGCCACATGATGGACGTATGGGTCTCTCTCATTGAAACTGATCCATTGGAATTTTTACAGATGTTCTGACCACTTTTAGGGAGCGGGTAGCCATTTTTTGGGCAAATACTCATGCCAGGCCCCCACCCAAGGCCCCTGACCTTGGCCTATCAAACAGTATTGAATATGCAAAGGGGGAGTCATGCTATGAGTTACCTAAGTGGGTCCCAAACTATTGAGTCATGGTCACGAGCAGACACAACTGGAATGAGAAGGCTGGTGATGGAAGTAGAGGATCTCTCACACTCTCTCTCTTCCCTCTCTTTCTTGTTGAAACTGTCCCATTGGAATTTTTAGGGAGAGGAGGATCACTTTAAGGAAGTGGGGGTCATCTTTCGACTAGGTGAACACTTTAAGGCATAAGTGGACACTGAGACTAGGTTAGGGCAAACTTTTATTTTCACAATACAGAGAGGGATTCTCCCAGCATATGATTTCATGTCAACTCAGGGACAAAGGTGATCACTGCTCATGAGACCTCCCATATATACTTCATGCCCCCACCAGGCTAGAGACCTCCCATATATACTCCATGACTCCAATGACTTCCTACGCCCATTTTCTCTCTCGGGAATATTTTTTGCACTGTTTTTAGTTTTTATTTTTAAATTTTATTTTTTTTTCATTTTTTTTATTATTTTTGATTTATTTTTTTTTTATTTTTTTTTTCAATTTTTTTTTTTAATTTTTTTTTTGTTTTTTTTTTTTGTTTTTTTTTGGGGGGGGTAAGGAGGGTTTTGGGGGGGGGTAAGGATAGGATAGGTTAGGTTAGAGTAGGTCGGGTTAGGTTGAATGACCTTGAATTAGGTTAGGTTAGAGTCGGTCGGGTGAGGTTTGGTGACCTTGAAAGGGAATTACCACTTTTGGTGCATGACCTTGCACCAAAACCGGTAATTTTATACTACTATCATTTATTAACGCATTCAAATTAAATTGATTCTAATAAAATTTGTATGTGTATCACTCACACCCCCCCCCCTCTCACTCACTCTCTCTCTCTCTCACTCTCTCGATATTATCCTATCACCACTCTTGTCACCATTCTCTCTTCGTCTAATCGGTACAACTTTCTCTTTCTTGTCGATGCCAAGTAATTCCTTACAAACTTCCTTACCTACCATTCCTTCCAGCTCAATACATATGATATCAAAATACATCCATGTCAAAAATATTTCTCATGCTAGCTCTGTAACACTTTCTCACACTTCACCATCCGTCCTAATCATTCCTTTTTCTCGCCATGAGTCTTGAACTTTTTTCTTCTCTTTTTCACGCCATCTATTCCGTCTGCCTTATCATTTATCTATTTGAACCTAATATTATCTTTACTTGCATCTTTGCGGTCTGTTTCTGCTGGCTCTTTTCTTTATTGTTGCAGTTTAATGGCAACACTCCTAACAACCTGGAGCACTACATCTTCCTTGATGAAACGATTCATAGACTGCTTATACCTTGGGCAGCATCTATTCTATTCGGCTGCTACTGGGCATCGTATTCTCGGCTACGCTTGTTCCTCCCTTAAAACTGAACACTGAATGATTTCAACTAATGAACTTTCTTGCTCGGAGCTGATACTACTACGCTACTACCATGCGGACAAACTAAATTAATTTTAATTTTCTTAAGTTCAGTTATTCTAGTTTTAATTTGGTATTAGTGATCATGCTTTGCTTCTGGGTTGGATCGATGTAGGTCGGCAGACTTCTAGATGTCGCTTCCTAACACACCAGCTCGCTCGGCCTTAACCTCTTCCATTCCTAACAGTTCAATTGGCACTGGGCTCATACTATCTAATGATCTTTTGCCTTATGATAAATATTGTTTTAGGGCTTGCCACTTGAACGCACAATCTCTACGATGTTACATAGACGAACTCAGAGCTATCTTCCAGTTCAACAACTTCGATGTAATGGGAATTTCTGAATCTTTTTTAAAATCTATATCAGGATATAATCTCCGTAACGATAGGTTGAATAGAGCGTGTGGAGATGTTGCAATGTATGTTAAAGACGGTATCAAGACAAAAATACTTACTGTGTCCAAATCCTTACCAGGTGAAGCTAGGCCAGAATACATGTTATTGGAGTTGACTTTGTCTAGGTCTGATAAATTGTTACTTGGTGTCTGTTATCGGCCTCCAAAGATTGGTTATTTTACTGACTTTGAAAATGCTTTACTGTCTTTCATGCCTAATAACAGTCGTATCCTATTAATGGGAGATATGAATATGGACCTCAACATGGTCCATCATAACTTCGACTACACCCAACTCACTACTACTTTTGAATGTCTCAATCTGACCATACTGCCACTAAATTCCACTCATCATACTAATGTATCTGACACTTTTATTGACTTATCAATTATTAGCGACCCTGATGAGGTGATTCACAAGAACCAAATCTCAGTTCCAGCTATTTCTGGTCACGATCTGATTTACTGTGTACTCTCCTATAAAACTCCCAAGCCTGTACCAAAATTTATAACTTTCAGGGATTTCAAACATATGGACAAAGAAGCATTTATGACTGATGTAGCTCAAACATCATGGGACGAAATATCAGCTTTGTCTTCAGTTGATGTAATGGCAACTACTCTTGAAAACAAGATTTTGAATCTATATGACAAGGACGCACCAACTGTGACTAGACGAATTAATAGCAAACGACCTGTTAAATGGATAACTGATGAGATATTGCAGCTCATGGCACAAAGGGAAGGAAGGCTAAAAGAACAGGTGACTTTGACAAGTGGACCACTTACAGACGCTTATGTAACAAAGTAAAACAAGAACTTCGTTACTCTAAGATTAGGTACATGAACTCTTTTTTAACTGAAAACCGACTTAATTCATCATCGTTATGGCGTGGTATCAAACAGTTTGGAATTGGGAAACAAAAATCACCTACCCAAATCTACCTTTCACTTGACGATATTAATGAACATTTTGTATCCCAATCTTCTCAACTTGATGAGACAGTAATTGAAAACCATCTAGAAAGCCTAATTTATCAAGTTTCCAACTCTCCTAGTCCACCAGCCTCCCAGTTTAAATTTCGTGCAATTTCGGAGCATGAGGCTCTCAAAGCTATCCAGCATATTCACAGCAATGCCATGGGAGCAGATAAAATTCCTATCAAATTTATCAAGAGAATTCTCTTTGCAATTCTACCTGTCATAACTTACATTTTTAATGCTTCCCTTCAAAGTGGTCTCTTTCCTAAAAATTGGAAATATGCTCATGTTCGCCCACTTAACAAAGTTTCATGTCCAACTAAAGTTGAAGACTTCAGGCCTATAAGTAATTTGCCAGCAATTTCCAAAGCACTTGAAAGACTTGTTCATTCACAAGTAGTCGAATTTCTTGAAAATAATAGCAAACTTCATAACTTCCAGTCTGGTTTTAGAAAATTCCATTCCACTGAAACAGCTCTACTGCTTGTTACTGAAGATATCAGGTCATCCATGGATCACAGAAAGTGTACCAAACTGTGTCTGTTCGATTTTTTCAAAGCTTTTGATACTGTTGACCACCAGATCCTTCTTAACAAATTACTCCTCCTTGGTTTTAGTCACAAAGCTGTAAAATGGTTTCATTCTTATCTTGTAGACAGAAAGCAGTGTGTCACTAATGGTGAATTGCAATCAGAGTGGAAAAATCTAATTCATGGCGTCCCCCAAGGTTCAATTCTTGGCCCCCTTCTATTCATACTGTATGCAAATGATCTTTCTTCCATAATTAGGTTTTCTAAATTTCACACCTATGCTGACGATCTTCAAATTTATTCTAGTTGCTCTGTTAGAGACCTTCACCAAACCATCCATAATATGAATGAAGAAATAGTGAAAATCACTGACTGGACTAAAAAATAATGGCCTCAAACTTAATCCATTTAAAACTCAACCTATAACAATTGGCTGCTCTCGTTTAATTAATGGCATAGACTTCCAATCGATTCCAAAAATCACTGTTGATGGGACTAGTATTTCCTATTGCAAATCAGTAAAAAACTTGGGAATCATAATGAATACTACTCTTGACTGGACTGAACATGTTGTAGGCACCTGCAAAAGGGTTTTCTCTGCCATGCACTCTTAGAAGAAAATGCAAGACATCCTTCCTAGGCATATCCGACTATTACTTGTCAAAACTCTCATTTTCCCATACTTCTTGTACTGCAATTCAGTTATAAACGATATGACAGTAACACTCAATGAAAGGTTGCAGCGTAGTCAGAACTACTGCATGCGTTTTGTTTACTCCCTACAACGTCATGAGCATATAACCCAATCGTACATTCATAGTAACACCTTAAAATTACCTGATCAGAGGCTTATCAGAATACTTAAACTTCTAAAAAGCATTCTCAATAGTGGAACTCCTAAATATTTAAAAAATGATTTTAAGTTTGTGTCTGAAGGTAGGAGAAACAACGTTTCCCACATCAGGAATGGTGACAGAACTCTTAGGATGCCAAATCACCGGACGACACTTTATACTAAGTCTTTTGTTGTTAGTGCTTGTCGTGCTTGGAATCTACTCCCACTTTCAATTAAGAATCATGAGAGCCGAGTGGGCTTCTCCCTGTCTCTGAGGAGACATCTATTGGAGAAAATGGCAGCTTCTGTCCGGCCTTGAAGCGACTGCATGATCAATGATACTATAATCCTTTAAGTTAGATTAGTTTATAATCTATAATCTAAATTATTTTTCTATTCATTCTTATAATACTTTTTTTAATCCACAAATTATTTTCAATATGCTTTCATTTTTTGTTTTAATGTACCATATAAATGTAGTTTTTTAATTTTAATTTATCTCATTTGAATTGATTTATCTTACTTAGATAATCTGTGTTAGACAATTTCATCTAACTGTAAACTAGTAGGACATGTTGAGGTAAAAGGTTAAGTGTAAGAATGGCCTCAATGGCCAAGACTTCGCCTCTTTGTGTAATTCATCTCTCAGATCCAAGCTCTATTTTTGTTATGTTTTTTATTTTTTAAACAATCGCATCCATAATTTCTGCTGTACTATACCTTAAAATATAATTATATTTGTTGTATTTATAATCTTTTCTACTCAAACTATTCAACCATTATGTTTACTTTTCAAAAACAACTGTACTTAACTTCAACTAGGGGATCTGAGAGTTGCTAATATTAATAATACTTTTTCCTACAACTGCTCGTAAAGTAGTTCTTTACGTACTGAAAACTAATTGTAAAATACCTCTTTACTGCTCCGCAAGCGGTAAAGTACTTTACGCTCGCCAGCTGTTTTCTTTACGCTTTTGTTTTGATTTTGATGTCTTCTCATTGGTGGATCATGGAATCCGTGAAATTCACATAACCTCAACAATGGCGAACGCTAACCAAATCCGCGCATGGTCTGTGATGTTACAAACTACAAGCTTTAATTGTGTTGGAATCCAGAACTGCAGTTTTAGGAAAAATATTGTATGCAATTCGCGCGTGAAGCTCTTTATCGCTCTCGCAAAATTACTGCGCTCCGTTATGCGTCGCGCAGTAAATGTTTTGGCTCGAGCGATAAAGTCGCGCTTCACGCTCTTAATACATAAATAACTATTATCATTCTTATACATTGTAAATTTACACAAATAAAAGTCATCTGAATCTGAATCAGAATCTAAAATGAATGGATTTAAGCTTTTCTAGACAGGAGTCTAGAATCTCTTGGAATACGATTTTTGAGGGACTATTTATCAAAATTTCCCCGGGGGACGCTCCACAGGGAGGGCCAAGTCTCCGATAACCCCCCTCATGAAAAGATTTTCGCTACGCTACTATATGTTGGGCCCCCTGATAAATAGCCACCCCAGGCCCCCCATCATATCAGTACGCCACTGTAGTTATGGGCCTACTTTTAGCGAATATTTTGGAGCCCTTCACCACGCGTTAAGGGCCTAAATTGAGCATAATGTAGGCTACTAAATATTAAAGTTTCCTGCAACGAAGATTTCTAGAAACGATAATGATAAAAAATCATCAATGGTCGTATTTTAGGTAACTTTTTGAAACATATACTTAGCCTGCATCTAGGTTCTAAAAGGAATATGGATTCCAAAATTTCAACTCATGGCCAGATAGTTCTTGAGAATAGCTGAAAAACGTCAGTCTTCTTTGGTGTTTGTCTGTGTCTCAAACTGGTCATGCGCACCGAATTTCAATTTTCGGCCTATTTGAGAGATAAGCTTGAAAATCACTGAATTATGAAACAGGTAAATTTTGGGAGGCGGACTGGGTAGGAAAGGAAGGGTGTGAGGGCTCATCTTACAAAAAGGTCAACAAAATCCCACACCGCTCGTGGGGGAAGCCCCCCTTCCACCCAAAAAAAAGCAACTGGTTGCGCCTTGCGCGTCTTTGGTCTTTACAACTATTTTATCAAGGACTGGAAAGTAATCAATTGTCATTCTGATAAAGTTTAAAGTTACTTTTATTATTACAGAGCAGACCTTATTATTTGACAGAAGTAAACCTAAATGTATAATAAATCATCTATGGCAGTGCAAGGCTATAATTTGAGAGTTCATATTATTCTCTTGAGACATTCTGACACGTGTAGAAATGAATATGTACAAGTTATCACGGAATTTATCATTTCAATTTATTACTCATTCCAGAAATATCTACTATTCACATTTGAACGTTTGAATACAGGCCTACTCTAATGACTAATCAATAATATTTTGGTCTGTTATTGAAGTTCATCCTATTTGTACTCAGTGTCTTGAAGAAATACGCGGAACATGTGGAAATATCATGAAAGATTTCTTTGCATTATAAGAGAATATATTTGTTCCTCAAACAAATCGACATAGGCCTTCTGTAGCCTACTGTTGGCTAGGCAGTGTCATTCAATATGACTTGATCAATAAGAGTGGTTGGTTGTGTTTGGCAGCTATTTTGATTTTGAGTCATTTTATTAATATTGAATGGTAAATCAGTTAACAATGGAAAATCAAATCATAGGCTAAGTTTAGTAGTCATGATTAATATGTTAGCAAGTCCATCACTATAAATACGTTATCACTATCAGTCAAAGTTAATATCACTGATACATAACAATAATTAAAAAGCAATTCAATGATCCAATAAGTATTGAAGAATTGCAGAAAATAATATAATATTTAATAAAATATGCTGGCCTAACTTAATTCTTCCCGCTTTCAACCCCACAATAATTCTTTCATCGAATTTTCAACACTGGCAAGGATATTAACAACTCATTATATTATAAAAGACAAGAAGCAAGTGAGTATCAATTATTCTCAAACTCTTTCGTAAACGTAAAAGAACAACTCAACAAACCTTAATTGGAAAGAAATATGAACACAGTCCAATGTGTATCAGAAGTTAATTACAGCAGGGCCTGGATTAACGAGATAACATGAGCTGAGTTTGGGTAACACGGCCTCTACCTTGGAACAATGGAGAAATGAAAAAAAAACTGCAAAGATCCAATATGTGAAAAAGGTATCTGTTGTAGGCAATAAATTGTTTTGCCTGAATTTACATTCATTTAATCTATTGATGTTGAGAGAAATAATTAGTGTTAAGTTGTTTATGTTAACTAAACACAACTTCGCCGCGTGATATACTGTACCTCGGTTGCGCGCTAGTACCTCGGTAAATCCGAAACCCTGTTAATCCAAAATTCGGTTAATTGTGCTTGGATAGACGGTGCTCTACTGTACCTTGGATGTGTCTATTCTTGTTTTTGAAGTTGGGCGGTTGGGCCAAACATTTAGCATAGCGAAATAAGCCAAAAAATAAGTTAGTTCAAGTTCAGTAACAATTTGTTTGACGGCGAAATTTCAAGCAGAGCCTTGACCCTTTCTTAGCTAAATTGAAATGGTTGCTATATAATGACCAATTTATTGGTCTATCCAGCCTCCTATTAAGCGGAATTCAACTGTGTGAACCGTCTGAGACATTTAGAGCATTCAAACACGATGAGTCACCAGACAAATGACTATGAATAGAGTAATGTCTCAAATGTGCTTCAGGAAGTCCGCACAAGCACAGATAAAATAGTCTATTAGTTGTAAAATAGATGTAGTAGATTAACTCAAAATAATATAATACTGTACAAAGTATTTTAGTTTTTGGATGTAGCTCAAAATGGAAATTTGATGAAAATAGAGGCATTTAATACAGGTATAGACAAATATTCGAAAATAAAGTATTTTTAAATTACAAATAGAATATCATTTTGTGTTAGCTTGTAAGTGATTTTTGGCATCTAATATGAATAGTTTGGTAAATTTTTTGGGGATGCATTATTGTCTTCCTAATATCGCAAGAGGCAACAGTTTATTGCCTAACTTTCGTCTTACGTGCACTCTTTACTCATAGCTTAAAACAATATTTTAAAGTTGTCACAGTCTTCAAGCAAAATTCGACACTAATGGCCTTGATTTATACAGGTCTAGATCACATAAATAGCCATTGAATGCCTTTTCAGTTATCTGGTACAGAGTTGAATAACTCACATTCTCTTCACATTAGGCTACTTATAAATACATTGTAACGGTGATATGAAAGGCCGTTAATAGTAATGCGTTAAATTCTAGTGGAAGCTCAAATTCAGGAAATGAGCCTGGAATCCTTTGAACGATTTTCCTGGGCTCTGTGGAATGTAAATCAGGAATTACAGTGAATAATTTCCAATTTATTGTATTTGGCTATCTTGTCACGTGAAAGTTCAACTGACTATTTATATACTTTCGCAGTCAATTAAAATGTCTGTAGAAAATTGTGTCAAACTCATCTAGAATCCAAATTCAATAATTAAAAAATCAATTTGATCTTTTATAGTCTGTGACAGAATATCAATCGATATGAGAGTACAAATGAAATTTTCTTGGGAGCCTCTAAGCTTAGAAGGTTGTAGAAAATCTGTTGATTATGGCAACATTTTTAAATATCCCACTATTAGAAAATACATGAATTGATGGTTAGTTAAAATTTATGATTGGTTCTATTGCCATATATTTGAATCATTTATCCAATAACTGAACTAATTACAACATAATGGTATGATGATTTATTATGATTGGTTCTATTACCATATATTTAAATCATTTATCCAATTATTGAACTAATTACTTACAACGTATTCAATGAATTGGCTTTAATAAGATTAGTCTCACATTTCAAAGTATTTCTTCTTTTCTCTCTCGGCTAATGAGTCTGAGCTCATGTGGTTGGGTAATAAGGTGAAAGGTGATACAATAATGTTATGCATCCTGAACCACCGGGTAATTGATAATAAAGCGGATAACGTCATGTCATAGCAGCCGGTTACCTTTCCAAGCTCACCTTTCCCGAGCGCCTAAACATCACGATTACTTCACACAGTACTTCATTTGTTTTATGAGTCAAACACTACTGTACTAATTCTCTGTCAAAGTACAGTCTTGGGGGTATCTACTGAATTTAGTTTGAGCTCTGTCCAACAAGTTCAGTTCTACATTCTGCTGAAAAGCTACAATGTATAATGTATGAATAAATCAGTATGAAATCAGTTCAGCGTGCGACTGAACCTGCACTCTGATATGAGTTTTTAAAGTTGTGTTGCTATAAAAAACAAGTTCCAGTTCATAATAAAAATAATGGAATGAACGTTTGAAAAAGTAGCTAAAACAAGTTCGGCTGTGATCAGTAACAAAATAAGGACTGAGACAATTGAAAAAGAAGCTTTTGGTCCTGGAAGCTTGAGAGAAATAGTGTTAAAATTTCTAAATATTTTTTTAGAATTCATGAATATACGAACGTGAACTCACGAATTCCTATTATACCCAGCTGAAAGACTGATTCAAATCTTTTCTCAAAAGACACAGAAACTTATTTATTATACTGTATAATTAGTACTGTAGTCATATTCCCGGTGGTGACTGATATTTTTGTACAGTAGCATTCATCGATTCCCATCAGCTTTTCAATGCTGTTGTCAATATCCGCCATTGCGGAAGTCTTCAGTATAAAGTAATAGCAATTAAAGGAATTCGAAATTAATTAATTCTGTTTATTTATATTTGTCAGTTTATTCAATTGTCAGTCACTTCAAACTAACTTGTGAGATACGAGCCGATATGGCCAAGTTGAAAATGAATGCTCCTGTTCAGAAAGGTCTCCATGGTCTAGTGGTTAAGGCGCTCAACCGGCAATTGAGAGGTCCGTGGTTCGATTCCCGGTGGTGACTGATATTTTTGTACAGTAGCATTCATCGATTCCCATCAGCTTTTCAATGCTGTTGTCAATATCCGCCATTGCGGAAGTCTTCAGTATAAAGTAATAGCAATTAAAGGAATTCGAAATTAATTTATTCTGTTTATGTATATTTGTCAGTTTATTCTATTGTCAGTCACTTCAAACTAACTTAAAATAATATTTTAACAAAACTTACTACCTCAATACCATTTGGAAATAATACAGAAATTGGTATCGATGTTATGATGTAAATCATATCAGCTACTCAAATTATTCTTTTTACTATGAAATCTTGTAATAGGACATAAGATACCTTACATTTACTTATCTAGGACATTTTACTTACCTTTAATCATTTTTTATTTCAACTTCTACATTTCATTATCCGTAAAAGAGGGCAGCAAAGTGAAACTAACTAGTTACCGGTATATGGAAAGCTGATAATTACTAAAATTGATGACTAATCAGATAGCCAAGGAGAGCTTCTAACCACATAAAAGAATGTCCTGAATTTGAAGGATCGATTTACTAATTAAATATCGGAAGACTGCAATTTTTCAGCATCCTTTATCAATATCATCGTATTATATTTCTGTGTAGTGCTTTCAGGAACTTCTACCTTCTTAATAAAATTGTTCACAGTAGATATTTCAATAGCTATTCTATTTCGTAGTTACTGTTTTTACTGTATGTATAGCAATGAAATTGGAATAGTTACGAGTGCTCTAGGCATGGGCAAATTAATCGATTTCCTTGTTTCCTTGTAATCTGAGTCCGCAATCATTTTGGCCAACGATGGAGAAATTCTCCAATGATCTTTTCTTCTATGATAACAGAGTTATCTTATGAGAAAATCTTGCACTCCATAATCAGGAAATAACTGCATTTTTCATTCAATCCGATGTGAGGATAACTCTTAGATTTCACCTAGAGAGCACAATCCAAATTCTCGTATTTTAAAAATAATCATTACAATACTATAAAGAAATATAGCCTCTATTGGTGAATTTGATGTTATTGGTGCGAAAAGATTCTTCTGGACACCAAGTATTTCAGACAGTCAAATTATGGCATATACAGATGAATAGTTTAAATTATTTCCAGTTTCTTTCATTGCGGATGATCCATGATGCCCTCATGTGTCTGGAGTCCTTATTATTATTTTAATTATTATGATGTAAGGTTTATTCTACTTTCGGTTTTACTGACTTCGAGAGCAGAATAAAAACTCTTCAATTTTAAAACTAATCATTACAATAATAAAGTATAACCTTTATTGAATATGATGTTATTAGTAGATTTTTGTACTCCCAAGTATGACAGACTTTAAGCCAACTAAATTATGGCATAATACAGTTCAATAGTTGAAAATATTTTCAAATTTTTAATACTTTAAAGTTAAAGTTATAGATGGTATGAACAATAAAATAGCTATTTATTATTGAAGAAGCTTTGTAAAAATCTAGGAAATAGCATTTTGATAGCAATTCGATTTTCAATTATATTGATGCTAGACTTGGTCAAACTGATGTTATCAACCCCCAAAGTTATTGGTTTAGGTTGTGAACTAAAACTAAATAGCATTTATAAGCATACTTTTTCTGTGGAAATTTTACAAAATTATTCTTAAAAGTTCCTATTGCATTATATTTTTTTGCAGTTTCCTTGCCAGACCTCCTCGTCATAAAGGATGAGCAGACGGGCTTACATGATAACTTGACCCTTGACCCCATAGCATAATGGAGAAATTGAACTATTCAATACTTTCTACAGAAGAAACTTAACTAATTAAGAGTGCTGAAATACCTCTTGTATAAGAGTGGTTTGGTGTTTCCAGGGTCTATAGTTTTCCTTTATTGCTATCTTTATACTTCTAATAGAATTAGGCTGCACGGTACAGAAATGACGGTTATACAAATGACCACCCGCACGAGAGCAATGACCTAGAAGTATTCTAGTTTCACATACAGTATATTGAATGTATTTTTCTAGCAGAGATTAGTATAATATTCAATAGAATGATTGTTTCAAACAAGTAATTAATTTCATTAAGAATTCTTCCTACAACAATTTTCAGTTAGATAAATCTCAAAAAAATAACAGCTATTCAAGATTATTTAAAAAAATATATTGAATGCAAGGTTAGCAGATAAATCTACGGTCTACTAACCTTGTATTGAATGTACACAGCATTTTATATTTACAGATGTATTATTAGGTGCTGATTTTTAAAAACTTTGAACGCATCAACAGCCCTTCATCACTCCTCTCAATCATCAACATGCCTTTCTGAAGCATCTTCTTTTTCCCAAACTTTATCAAGTCCAAAATAATTCCACCTGAACTCTATTTTTCTGTCTATTGCAGGGAATGGAATAAAATGAAACTCCCTATTAATATGCAGCTCAGACGATTGATTTGCAACTTTAACTTCATATTGAGGTTCAATTTCCGGTTAAGAATGTAATTTCTAAGGTAATCCATATCCTATAAAAAAAATTAATAGAAACGCATGGGAAAATTCAGAAACTGAAAGCTTTACAATACAGCCGGCATTCAACCACTATATGGGCTTTTAATGATCCATCAGATGGAATAGCAATGAGAAGGAATGCGGGCTTTCATATGTACTGTACAGCAACCGCATTGCGTTCAGTTCTTCAATAAGAGCACACAATTGCAGCCACGCATTTTACAAAGAATCTCAGCACAAATCTGTAAAGCATCTCACCGAATAGCCCGCATATCTCGGGCACCAAAGAAGCCATGGTTTTTTTTCAATCCCAAATAACATCTTAATGACAGCATTGAGCTGCACACAACGGTTCTTGCATTTTTTTTGCATCTCTATCCTGATGATCAAGATAAACTGGATTCAATTAATTATATCGCCCCTTGAAATATTCAGCAGCCACTACAACAAGCACTCTGCATTCAGCAGTAGAAAAAAAATAAACTTGATTATTCTAAACAACCTGTAGACTACATCATCAAATATTTACAATAAATTTTATTGTAGTTGTGCTCCTAATTCAACAAGAAGAATTCACAAAGAGGAATTTTTTAATGAAGCAGAAATCCTCGAATGGATTTTCCAGCTAGTTGTAAGTTTTATTGCTATTAACAAATGAATGATCTTACCCAACAATCCAAACAGAGTAATAAAATAAGTAACTTTCTTCGTAGAATGAGCCACTAAATTAATTGCCAAGTCATCCCTGAACGGAAATTTAATTAGGAATAAAACATAAAAGATCCTGCTATCCTTAATTACGACGTACTTATCAGATGCAATACATATCAATAAGCTTAGTCATTTCAGTTGTCATTTCCACGCATGACCCGTATATGAATATTTTAATCGCATTACAGAAAACTTCGTGAGTGGGACTATTCAGAATGTTTTTGCGTGGTAGGGTGGAATAAAGTAGCATTCAAATGAGTTTGGAATTCTCATCTACCTAGATATTATGTGGATTGTCAGGGTTATGTAAATTATTTGGTAGCGTGAGGTCTGGGCAATGCTTATCGTGTCAAAACGCACCATAAAACTTTTCAAGTATAAATTTTGAACCTTTCATTGCACAGATGAATATTTATGAAAGTTTTACAGTGGAAATCTTTGCTTGACTAAATGAACTCGCAAAAGCTGTTTGTTGATTTGTGAACTCTGTCAAAGAAAGAACTGTCAGTCTAGAGTTGAATGCTCTCCGATGTGATTCTTTTTTTATTTGTTTAATCTCTGAAACTAGACAGCGAAAACCAAAATATTCGGCAATAGTCTGGTTGAAGTGTGATGAGAATCATAATTATTTAAAAAATAAGTCTTTGATAACTTGCTTCTATCAAGTGTTATATCTTTCAATAATCCTTATTTAGTCGATCTCGGTAGTGTAGTAGCGTAACTAGAGTTGACTTATGGGGGAGTATAACCCCCCTCCCCGGTTAACAACTCTTACATATTACTCCCTTCAAAAAAATCTCAGAATATAGATATAATATATATTATACAATATTCGGGTAAAGGAACCAGAAGATGACACCCCCCCTCAGTAGCTAACACTGACATATCTTCATATTTGTTCTTATTATTAAGACCATAGTGAGTAAGTTTGGAATTCAAACCATTGAGAATTAAACTCTGGTATTTTTTGCATAAACTGGTGCCATTGATTCTTAAAAAAAAATAATCTTTCAGATTTTTACTTTTTTCAAACTGTTTTAATTTTTTTTTCATTTTCTTCCAAGCAAGGGTTACGTCCCCAACAACCCCCAACCCTCGTTAAGCATATGGTGTAGTGATCACAGTTCCCTACTATCCTATTCAACTCGGTTTTCATTCCCGGTTAGGTCAGACGATTTCATTATTTCATCTTATCAATATCTAGCTGAAAGTTGTTGAAACAAATATCTTATTTAGAAACTTCAATCAAGTTATAAATTGAATAGATTTGAAGTAAAAATAAGCTGCAAAATCGTAAAAAATATGTTGGAAAATTATTAATTCCATATTTAATAATAAATTGACCAGGAACCGGAATTTTTTCTATAAACTTGAAAAGATCACATCACATTCCTCTTGTAATGTGGAATAGCATAATAGTTGAAAAAGTTCATAAAATCATGTCTTGATTGATATTTGATATTTGCTGAATATCTCAATAGCTATACAGCAGTAGACTTTTAACAGGTATTGTTCAATAGTTTGCCAAACTAATTAACTCATTAGACTATATAATATTGTAATATTAGGAGGTCTCATAAAATAATGGTGATTAGTGAAGGCCATTCGCAAGTTGAAGTTCTGCGGTTATTGATACCGCACATTATTCTACCTGCTAGTCCTTTACCTGAACCCAAAGATGCCTGGGCACAAAGATGACTGGCCGCAAAGGGGCCTGAGCACAAAGGGGTCTGGGCGCTAAGGTGCCTGGGCACAAAAGGGCCTGGGTGCAAAGGTGCCTGGGCGCAAAGGGGTCTGGGTGCAAAGGTTCCTGGGTGCAAAGGGGCCTGGGCGCAAAGGTACCTGGGTGCAAAGGGGCCTGAGTGCAAAGTTCCAGATACCAATTACAGCAGAGGATTTGACAACAAATGCATAGATAATAATGGGGACAGGGGAGTTTTTATTTTCAGGCTGGCCTGTAAGTATTTCAATCTGCTTGAATTTTCTACAAAATTATAGGAGAACTGCTAGATTAGCGAGGGAGAAAATTACAATTTTTTTTTAGTTCTTTCACATAATTCGTTATAGATGTGTTACCTTTGAACAGGGGTGGAAACAAATATCGAAGATAAATAAGAGCTCAGTTTCCAGAGATTAAATGTGACACAGGAGCTTCTGTCCTAACTTCGCCCTCTCATGAAAAACATTAATGGCTCTTGAATTATCTTTTTCAACTCGTAAAACTGTCACAAAACAATTATTTTTGATTTTCATACATTCATTTTTGTTCATATAACAGCCAGTGATGCTTTAACAAATTAACACATATTATCATATATAAAATTGTTATTCTACATGTTTATCTACTCTAATCTCTGTAGTCACCAATCATATTTTTACCTGTGCAGGAAATTTATACTGTAGTTTATTTCTATAATGATCACATAGATTTGACAACAGAGGCAAACATATTAAATTAACATTCCATTTCATCTAGTGTACTTCTCATTCAACTGTCAAGGGTTGTCCCAGCTGAAGAGTTTTGGAAGTGGGTTTCAAATTGGGATTTTGCTGAAAATTTTTGCAAGATTTTCCCTTCTATCCCACTTTTTTTATAGAGTTTCTAATGACCCCCTCCCTGATATTTATCTGGAGAAGAACGTGTCCTCGTGTTACCCTATTGGTATTCTTCCCCCACCGCACCTTTATTTTTTTCACAGCTGTTTAATTTAGGCCATCCAAAATTACTAATAGTATAGTCTGGCCTTGGATCAACCCTGGACGAGCTAGTGGAGTTTTCAAATACAATGCTTGAATTTTCTTTAAGTCGCCATTGTTGCTTGTATAATAGTAACGGGATAGAATCAGCCTGCTCCAGGTAGTCTAAAACTCACTTAGGTATTGGCAGCTATTCATACTGTCCTTGGTATCATAAGAACAACTGAGAAGTTTGCGCTACTCAAAATTAGTTGGGTTTCCCCCTATTTCTAATGTTGTCAGTGCCTCCATTCATTGATCAGGTGACTTCTATAGATTTTTCGAGGTCACCAATTCAAAGGCATAACTGAAGACTGTCAATAAATTCTACAAGTTGTAGGTTATTCAACTGGAAACTTGAGTACTTGAGCCATGGGCGTACCCAGCGAGGGGCAGCTGCCCCCCTGGAAGCAGAAAAAAATCTTTATTAAATTTATTTGCTGGAATTTATTACAATTCTTGAAATAAGGATAATATATCATTATTCTATTGTTGATCCAAATTATCATTCAATCGTACTCAATTATTTTCTAAAAAAAGTCAGCAAAATAATAATACAACAAAATTGTTTCCGAAATGTTTTTTCAAACAATCAATTATTAGTTAGTTTGAAATGACTGACAATTGAATAAACTGACAAGTATACATAAACAGAATTTATTAATTTCGAATTCCTTTAATTGCTATTACTTTATACTGAAGACTTCCGCAATGGCGGATATTGACAACAGCATTGAACAGCTGATGGGAATCGATGAATGCTACTGTACAAAAATATCAGTCACCACCGGGAATCGAAACACGGACCTCTCAATTGCCGGTTGAGCGCCCTTAACCACTAGACCATGGAGACCTTTCTGCACAGAAGCATTCATTTTCAACATGGCCATATCGGCAGAAAGGTCTCCATGGTCTAGTGGTTAAGGGCGCTCAACCGGCAATTGAGAGGTCCGTGGTTCGATTCCCGGTGGTGACTGATATTTTTGTACAGTAGCATTCATCGATTCCCATCAGCTGTTCAATGCTGTTGTCAATATCCACCATTGCGGAAGTCTTCAGTATAAAGTAATAGCAATTAAAGGAATTCGAAATTAATAAATTCTGTTTAATCAATTATTATAGAAGAATGTTTTACGTTAAGAAACGAATATTGTATGGTAATATTGTAAAAATGTAGAAATCAATTTTCTTCATAGAAATCATAGTACTCTGCAGTTTTGGAACCCGTTGTGAACGTTCTACTAAGTAAAAATATGGATTTCATTATGGTGAGGGAACATATTGGTATAATTCTTGATTTCATCAAGGAGCATTGACCTGAAATTGAACCTGTTTCTGATGAATTACTTAAAAAATCACATAATATCCTGGAGAAAGTCAACGTTAAGTAAACAGTTCCATGAATTGTTCAAAAGCAAATACATAAGAAGTAATCTGTCATCTGAGACTGCAATTGAATACTGGAGACGGTCATTGATCAGCCCTTGTCTTGACTCGATCATTGAATGTTAGATTCTCAAACGAAAATACAGCTGCCTTTGCCTTATCCCATCTTCTTCCTTCATACATGCTCAAATGTAATTCAAAAGATTTGGAACATCTTCCATGGAGTTTCATGCGTTGGGTTATATCTCTGCAGAATTAGATTTGTATTATAATCTGTGTTAAAGAAGGATTTAACAGGAGACAAATTAAAGGATACTGTAGTGGCTACACTTTTGGAGGAGGCTTATACTTTGTCCCTGCAACAAGGCATGCACTCCTCATTTTAAGTGGTTTTCCACTACTACGGCTACTGTTGAACGATCTTTTAGTAACCTTTGAAGGGTAAAGACCTGGCTTAGAAGTACAATGGAAGAGGACAGATGGACTGGGTCGTATCTGATGAGCGTCCATCGGAAATTCTTTGAGGAAAATCCGGTCTGGATTCAAACGAGTGTTTTGGACATAGTTTTCTACAAATCAAAGAAAAATGATAATAGTATAAGAAAATGCAAGACATGTTACTAGAATTTTTTTCGAGGGAATACTTGTAATAACTTAGTTGAGTAAGCACTACTGTAAAAATGCATAATTTCTTAAAATTTTGGTTTCATCCACCTTTTTCGTAGTAAAATGTTACAACCTGAACGACCGTGACTTGGCCTCCTCGTTTTCATCCTGGGTACGCCCTTGACCTGAGCTATATACTGGAATAGTATATAGGGTAAGGAAATTCATGAGATGTTCTTAATGATTCACGGAAATGAAGAAGCAAACGTTTTCTTCTTATAAATGACTCGAAATAAGCTCGAAGATGAATTCAAGAGGATGAATTTCAACATCTTCATGTGAAAATTACTGTGTTTCATTCAGATTAATCCACTTTACTTGATTATCCAGGCTTTGCACAGTTTTCGAGTTTGAATGAATTGGAGTGTATTTATACTGTAAACAACTGATTAAAAGGGGTAACTCATTCTCACTATCATATATTGCAGTTAATTTTCAAACGACATCGTTCAAAATTGTCCTACAGTTCATCACAATTTTGAATTGGTTCTAGCTATCAAAGTATCATTCAATAAAATCCAAATTTACTGAAAGCAGTGGGAGGGGCTCAGGTTTCAAATCGAGTTAACAATCTGATCCTAGCCTGGCGACTTGAGCATTTACAACTTTAGATAGGAATTCCAGTCTCAGTGAACGTGGTTAGGTAGATTGTCTTTCCCTTCCCTAAGTCTTGCTGATAATCGCTTAACAAATGTATAACTCAAGCCTTCTACTCAACTTAAACTGTTGATACTTATTCATTTCAAAATATTGTGAAAACTGAAGAATTACATAATACACAGTTTGCCATTGAGATAACATTTGTTGAGATGTTATTGTACACTTTTCCAGTAGTTGGGTATTAGGACTCCACAGGGGCGAATCCAAAAACTTTTTCGGGGGGGACATCAGCTAAGAAAATATTTCTTAGGAGAAATACTATTATATTTATTAATATTTCTTAATATAATATTTCTTAGGGAGGGGGTGGATGTCAGTACTAATTAATAGGGTAAAAAGGTCCACAATTCAAAAAGACACCAATACATTTGTTTTTTAGTATTGGAGGAAATTTCGGGTTCATTCCTACCCTACTGGATTCGCGCCTGGAACTCCAAGGTAATTTACATGCTAGACATCCTTGAAACTCACGAGTTTGATCTTCAAAAATATCGAAACATCTTCATTGAAGAAAGTAAATGATGGGCACCCCCATTTTAATGCACATTCTAATCTTTTTGTCACAGCATGATGCATGTGGCACACAAGTGTGTTGATACTAAGTGGAACTTAAAAGTACAGAAATAGAACAACTAGCAGCATATCATAGTACAGTAGTGGTTATGGTTGTAACTACTACTTGTTCATTGCCCAATAACGATGTACGAGTAAGAATGAATTGGAAGCGGGGGGAAGCTTTAAGTGTGTGTGAATGAGGAGGCGACGGCGACCGACTCCAGAAAAAGACGAACATGTGTCGACAACCTTTTTCGTTGCAGTTGAAAGACAAGCGATGTATCGTATCATACTTTCATTATGTCGTCGCTTGTGAACTGGAGGGAGCTAAGGCAAGGGGGTTGGGGGAGTGCGATGAGGGATGGGGAGGGATAAGGCAATGAAACATGAACTGTTGTTTCACTCAACAACTTCCTGTTTCACAGTTTCCATTATCTAATAAAAGCTACCTCTTCTGCTTTTTAAAAAATATTTAAATAAGATGAGTGAACATACTTCATGGAAATACAGAAGTCCTGGGATACAATAGCAGCAGTTTTTGACAATATTGTAGTAATTGGAAGAAAAATACATTGAAATTGGATGTGATAATATGATAATAGTGATGCTTTATGATATACAACTCGTTTAAAAACTATAAGTGAATTGACCAGACTCAAATCCATGGGAGAGAGGATGTATCTCACCCTGAAACTCAACTGAAACGAAAAAATCTATATTTATGTGTCTTATACAGTATTACACTATTGATTGGTGGTAAATAAATTATTAATAAAATAGCCGTCACTTTTCACACAGTACGTTGAATATAGAATTGCATTACTCTTGAAACACAGTCTGCAGTTATTCCTACAAGAATACATTTCCAGTTCGGGATACGGGATGAAATTAGGCAGGGGATATAACAAACAGAAATCATTGAAGTAGGTAAGTGGTCTATTTCAGCCAGCGTCTTCCGGAAATTTATTGACTCTTGCAATCACTGTTTACCGGAAGTCCAGAACAGGAGTATTTTACTCCATTTGTATTGACTTCTTTGAATAACAGAATAATATGCTGTGAAAAATGTGTAGTAGTATAGGAAATTGTTGAAGAAAGGAAATAACTAGCAACGGCTCCAATAATGAACTAATTTATTAATGATTAAGATTTATTCGTTCTAATTAATTCGTTCACTCGTATAATACCAAAAACAGGTATAACTTAAGGGACGAAATACATCGGACAAGTTTGTATGGGAGGGGTGTGAAGAGTGCTGGAATTCGCCTGTACAACTCATTGCCAGCACATCTCAAGACATTCAAAGGTGAAAACTTCAGAAATAAAATGAGGGAAGAATTGTTGAATGTCTGTCCATACTCTAATGAGGAATTCTTTTCTCATTATGAGACGCAGAGAAAAATATTGTTACAAGAGCAAACAAGCAGTCAGTCACGCACTCGTTCTACAAAGATCATTCCATTGTTTTCATGATCGTACGTGACTGAAGCGCAAAAATGCATTCTCTAGCTATCAAGTGTTCTTTTTTCACATGTCTTTGTCACTCTTATTATTCATTCAAGTCTGCAACTCTCTCACTCAATTGATTTCTCGAGACTCCTCGTGATTTCTTTAGAATTCTGGAACGATCAAGATCATGTTTCTTGAAGATTCTCGAAGTGTCTGGTGAGCTCCAAATTCTTGGAATTGTACAACTAAACAGCTATTTAAACGAGTCCACGTGAACCAGTGAGTGAGTTTTCTACAAACCGTGTGACAGACCGTGTTGTACTACGGACCTCGTGCTAGTGGAGTAAACAGTGCTTTATTCAGTCTTTAGACAGTGTCAAGTGCTTACTGTTTATGCAGCTTACTAATAGTTTAAAGACGTTGTGTTAAGTGATATTATTTGGGACTGTCAAATAACGAATTGGAACGTGTTTTTGTAAGTGATTAGTTGCTCTTTTTATAATTTCTTTCTGCATTATTGTACAGTTTATTGGACTCTTGTTTCTTTAATTATTGATCAGCCTGTAATTAATGATTCATTTGTACAGTTTATTGGACTCTTGTTTATTTAATTATTAATTAGCCTGTAATTACTTATTTATCAATTCTTGTAAATAATTACTGAAAATAGGTATTAGCTTGTCATTTGATGATCTGTTTTTATTTCATTAATTGAACTTACAAATATTTTTGTGTAAATAGACTAATTTGCGTAAATAAAGTACAAGTGTGAACTTTAGTGTTGCCAGCCTTATTTTAGCTATTAGAACCTGTAACAATTGGTGTCAGAAGTGGGATTTCTTTCAAGTTTAATTTAAAAGTGGCTGGTAAAATTACATTGTGTGATTTAAAAGTGGCTGATCTGAAACGGGAGCTAGAAGACCGTGATTTGGAAACATCTGGAAAGAAGTCAACTCTACAGGACCGGCTTCATGAGGCGTTATTGGCAGAAGGAGAAGACCCAGCAACCTACCTCTTTGAGACTACTGATATGAAAGGATAGTCATTACTCTTATTCAGGATAGTCATTGTAGCTCCTGTGTCAAGAAGTAGTTGCCTTGCTTGCCCATTCACAATACCATCTATGTACAGACTACTTCTGCTGCCAGCAAGAGATGCCACCTCTGCTTTCCTTACTGGGGCCTTCTGCTTTTGGGTTGACAGCTGCCCCTTCCTATCAACCCTTTTTAGTTTACCTGCTCCTTCTTCTCACCTGGTTTTACTGTGCACTTACTCCTTATGTGTCCAATCTTACCACAAGCCCAGCATCGAATCTTCCTGGATCTCAACTTTTCTAGGACCTGTTCAATGATCTTTTGAATAGTGCTTGCCTCCATCCCTTCAGCTTCTACAGCCCTTACCTTGGAATGACCTGGTACTGACTGCCAAACTGCTTCAAACTCTAAGGCTTGGGCCAAAGCATCATTCAGTGTCTTTGGTCTGGCTAGTTTGATAGACTGCTGGGTCTCTGGTATCCTTAAACCATTCAAGAATTTTTCCACTGCAAGGCTCTCATAAGTGTTGTCATCTGCAGATGGATATGCAGTCCTAACAAGTCGAGCAATATCAGCTTCAAACTCTTGCAGCGATTCATTAGGCCTCTGCACCCTATTGTTGAGCTGGGACCGGTACAACTGCTCCAGGTGCTTGTTGCCAAATCTCATCTCTAGGCGTCTCCACAGCTCATTGAAACTCCACTTCTCAGCTGATGGAATTGAGTGAACAATTGCCAATGCTTCACCTTGGAGATTCATCCTGAGGACATAGGCCTTTGTTGCTGATGACCACCCCTGGAACTCTGCTGCTGACTCAAAAAGTGTTCAATAGTCTTCTAATGGTGTCTTACCATCATAGGTTGGCAGCCCAGTATGCCGTGTTTTTGTAAGTGATTAGTTGCTCTTTTTATTTCTCTTAAATTTCTTTCTGCATTATTGTACAGTTTATTGGACTCTTGTTTCTTTAATTATTGATCAGCCTGTAATTAATGATTCATTTGTACAGTTTATTGGACTCTTGTTTATTTAATTATTAATTAGCCTGTAATTACTTATTCAATTATTGTAAATAATTACTGAAAATAGGTATCAGCTTGTCATTTGATGATCTGTTTTTATTTCATTAATTGAACTTACAAATATTTTTGTGTAAATAGACTAATTTGTGTAAATAAAGTGCAAGTGTGAACTTTAGTGTTGCCAGCCTTATTTTAGCTATTAGAACCCATAACAATATGATGAATATGATGACTTAAATTACTGACAAATCCATATACCCCTTTTAAAGGCGGTCAACGGATGCAAATGAATGAATGAATAATAAAAGGCTAATCAAGGATTTATTAAGAAGAAGAAGAAGGAAAAGAAAAATTAGGAGAAGAAAAAAGAAAAAACAAGAAGGAAAAGTTAAAGAGGGAGAAGAAGAAAAGGGGAAGAAAGGGAAATGAGAAAAATCAGTGAAGAAGTTGAAAAGAAATGACAGGACGTAGAAGGCCAGAAATAGGTATGAATGTATGTATGTAAGTAGCCGATTCAACTGTATGTGGCTCTTCAGACCTCAACGTCTTGTACTAAACAGAGGAGTACTAGAGCGTACTACACAGAGGAGTGAGGTAGTTTGTGATTGCTTTCCTCACTGAGCTAAGAGAATTGTATCAGTATGCCAAGCCCACCGAAACAAATTCTGAAGCATACAATTCAGAAATGGGTAGGAGAAAACTAAAAATGAAAAAAGAAGAAAAACATGAAAAGGAAGAAATAAGGAAAAGAATGAGAGTAGGAGAAAAAGAAAAAGAGAGCGAGAAGAATGAGTACTGCCAAACCAACAATTGATTTTCTACTGCAAATATTGGTTTCTTCAGTACTTGGTCTGTTAATAATGCCAGTTCCGAAAGGCTTTTCTCGACTCTGCGGCATATCAATACATGACTGAGGACAGAAAAAGCATGAAAAAGAATACATTACAAAAAGAAGCAGACTTGTGCTATTAGCCCTACTTTACATTCACTCAGATTTCTCCCTAGTTACTCCAGAGCCTAGACCAGTGGTTCCCAAACTTTTTTGCCTCATGGACCCCTTGCCATGATTTTTTTTTAAAGGAGGACCCCCTGCATAAATGTCATTAATTTTTTTCAAACTATAAGTTGAAATGTGTTTTTAAAGCTGATGAAGTAGGTCTACTACTGCTCACAGTAACCAATTCAAATTGTGGTGAAGAAAACATTAAAATGCACGTAAATTTTTGTAATATAGTGAAGTAATCAAATAGTATGACATATTGTTTTTGGTTATAGTGAAATAGTATTAATGGAACCCAAGAAGTATAACAGCCGGTATTTTATTATCAACATTGTGTCCTTTGTAGTAATTGCAACATTCGCATCTATTAAAATCAGCAAGGCTGCTCAATGTGGGCAAACACGACACTCATTGTTAATGAAATGTGATAAAGAGAGAATTGAGGAGAGGAGGTGGAAAATAATAACAATGATTATAATTCACCTTTTTTAGAATATTGCATCAAATTTGTGACAAAAGGGCGATACAGATACAGTAATCAGTAGCGTAGCGAAAATCTTTTAATGGGGGCCTTTGCCCCCAGAGATTTGGGGGCCACCGGGGGATCTTGGGGGATGGAATACTCCCTAGGGTGAGGGGGGCCCGGGGATTCTCACCCGGGAAAATTTTAATAAGTAGTCCCTACAACGTAGTATTCCAAGAGTATACTATACTCATGTCTGGAAAAGCATTAATCCATTTATTTTAGTCCACATTATGGGAAAATTTTTGAATTTTCGATGCTGAGAGCATGATTTGGACTCAAAATCAGTAATTTTATATGGGTAGCCATGGAGTTTATAAATTGGGTAAAGTGAAAGCTTAAATTCGATAAATCACTGCTTTTATGAATCGTTTGCCTAAGAAATTGAACCCACTTTTCGTTTATTGTTAGTTAATTTATTAGATGTGAACAAATTTTAATGTATAAAATCTAAAAAATACTACTTTTATAAAGCCAATTTAGCAAGTTATAGTGATTTCAAATTATTATTACAATCATGGCCACCCAGAGACATTTTAGTGGCCCAGGACAGAGTTGAGGCTGGAGGCTCCCTTACACCTTCACCCTAAACACCAATTTTCAATTTATAACTCGATTTCCCAACTAGCATTGCTTAAGTCTTTAAGCTATGCCTAGTTGCCTTCTGTACTCAAAAAAATCTGTGTAACTAATTTGAATTTTTTCTTCAATTTGAAGATAAAATTCGAATGTAAGCCAACTGATAACCATTCGTCGAAAAAGC
The DNA here is from genome assembly GCA_948455865.1 of Conomelus anceps. Taxonomy (NCBI): domain Eukaryota; kingdom Metazoa; phylum Arthropoda; class Insecta; order Hemiptera; family Delphacidae; genus Conomelus; species Conomelus anceps. The sequence goes on along the minus strand of OX418218.1, from coordinate 51,119,708 downwards.
GTAAAATGTGAAAAATTATTATGACTTTGAATAAAACTTGGTTCAACTTGCAAAGAGCGAATGAATTAATAACACATCCAATTCCAAACTTCAACTTATAGTAATTTTGTAATTACTTAAATAGATGATGGTGACAGAACCTCAAAACATTGGGATTCTGAAAGAAATTGTTCTCAAGTTCTTGAAAGTGCAACTTTTAGCTTTTTTTTATGGCTATCAACCCTCATATTATTTGTTGATTGAATCATGGCGTGACAAATTTCACGATCACAATAAAACTCTTTGGGGTATCAGATGTGAACAGTAACAGTAATCAGTATTTGAAGCCCGTCTGCAAAAATATTAAGAGACCTTTTCTCCCTCCAAGCCTACTGTGTCAACTTCATTCAAGTGGTTTGGGGAAATTCAAACCAATGTTTGGGGGCTCCAAAAATACTGGGACCCACCAGCATCGAGGTCTTTAAAGACCCAAAGCCGAGGCAATTAGAGGACTCTTATTTATAAACGTTGAAATTTGAAAATATTCTAGATGCAGCCTACTTGAATCTCTACTTCTCATGGCTATACTGGCAATAAAAACGGGCCCGTGGGCCCGTAGTCTCAGTTTGTTAAAAAGAGGCCCTGGAGACCCTCTTAAAAGGGGACCCTCTTAGAAGGAAAAACCTTCCTTTTTGAAATATGATAGAATATAATTCAAATATAAATACGAGGCTCCTTTTGTTTATAACTTTAAAATATATGAGGCGACTTTTGCTTATAACAATATTGCTGAAAATAGCTTGAATTTTCAAGTACCTGACTTGTTTAGTGACCTACCAGTAAATGTTAATAGTTTTAAAATATAATAGAAGATAATTGAAGGGTATGGGGCTTGTTTTTCTCATATTAATACAACTAAAGACGGAAATTTATATTTGGTAAACCTGAGCTGTTTAGTCACCTACCAGTGGTCTTATAATTTTCAAATATACGAAAACTAAGTATGAATTCTCTGATTTAAAAATGTTTTCATAGAAAGCGCTATTATTTCAAATAGATATAAGTTAATGCTAGCTTGCATGTACGTATAACAGTATTATACAAGTACATAAGTAGCCTACTGGTTCTCTGTGATGTTTTCCATTACGAAAAACTTGATGAACAATCTAATATAAAAAATGACACTGCATTCCTATTTAAATTATGATTTTTACTCACGTATACTTGAGATATGAGAGGGATGCATTTCACTTCTAGGCTGATGAAGATTCTGTTTAGAAGTGAAATGCATACTTCCAGTATCTCCAGTATAAGTAAGTAAAAATCCTAATTTACAAATACAGTGTCAGTTTTGATATTAGATTGTACATAGCATATATCAAAGACATTTTCTATTGTGGACCCCCATTAACATATCATGGACCCCCAATTTTATTTTTCACTGCCATGGACCCTCTGGCAGGTACCCGTGGACCCCAGGGGGTCCACATGGACCACTTTGGGAACCACTGGCCTAGACCCTAGATCCTCAAAACATTGCTGAGAGATTTCGGGTGGTTACAGAATAGTTTTTCCAATTGCAAATATTGTATGAAATTTTTATTGTAAATTTAATTTTTCATTAACAATAATTTGTATCAATGATGTAATTATGAGGAACAAGGTGCTAGGTATGAAACAGACTAAAATATTTTGGAAATTTAGCAGGCCTTGTGAGACAGTCTTTGGCAAAAGAGTCAAAGACGATGTCTTTGCTAGAACTGTGACCTAGCCTTCTTGTATTTTCTGAGATTTCTGTAATAATTGCATAAAGAGGTTAATTTTAGAATAGAATCAATTCTATTTGTTGACCAATAAATTCTATTCTAGTAAAGTTCTAGCATTTCAATGTGATATTTCCACTAAATGTTTATGTGGGATACAAACATTAAAATATGGGTTAAACTTAAATTTTCTGCTACATTAATTACACTCAGACTGTGCAGCCATTAGTTTGGCGGTATGGGACGTTGTAAAGGCATTTAATCATGAATCAGGTCGTATTAACAGCATGATATTTAAAACAGGTAATAGTTGAGCAATTGAGTTTGTTTATCAAAAAATAATTTGGTTGAAAGTGCTTCAAGAGTTCTACAAAAAAGAACCGAAAGTTATTTTTATTTCAATTGAAATTACCCTCAAATTCACAATTTTAAACCTCCTTTAAAACACCCCCACCCGGGCCACCCCCCTTCGGTGTTCCCCCCCAAAAATCTACTTCTGGATTCGCCCCTGAGTCCCTTTCACCCGCGTATCAGTTCAAAAACCATGCACGCACGGATCGAAACAACAAAGACATAGAAGCGGACCTGACAGAGCTATTTACATTTCCTGAGATCTAGATGTGTCACTAGAGACGTAGAGAGATGAATAGGATGCGCTAGCCTCTATTTTGTCCATTCATCCAATTATTATTCAATTGGATCCCAAGAGTGATTTCAACACATTTATAAAACAGGCACTTTATTTTTCACCAAACAAGCTTTGGATATCCAATGATCTGATTATTATTGAGACACTTCGTGATATGCATGACGAATTCAGTTGGAGATTTTGATTTCCACACCCAAGCATGATTACATGCTTTGAGCGTTTCACAAGAAATATCTTTAGCATTTCAATTAGCAAAACTCGGTACGATAGAGCTCGTCATGTTGAATGATGTAGACAATTATGTGCGTTAACAAGTTGAAAATGATCGTCTCGCTTTGTGGTGCACCTTTTTCTTCATCATCTTCACGACGGTGATTTTTTCAAAAGTGAAGCTTCTTCGTATATTTTTTTAGCCGGCTGTCTGCTAAATTGCGCGGTCTGTGTTTGTTTTGCAAATAAAGAAGCCATTCATTGAAGGCCGCGTGAAGGCATGACGTGAGATTAGCGCCACGGATCGATTCTGTATTTCGCCACCAACCAACTAAATTGATTTATTCGATTTATTTCTGCGATCGAGCTCTCGAAGTGAGCGTGAGCGTGGTGTCAGTTGTCTGCCAAGGACGTGATCAGGATTGCGCGCGCGCGCTGGTGCTCACGGCTTGGCGGTCGCCCGTTTTCACGGCCAGTGCCAGGGGTCAAGGCTAGGTCGGGCGGGAGGCAGTCACAGAGGGACTCGAATTCGGTTCAAGACGGTTTCGGTGTCCTCACTCACTCACTGCTCTCCCTTCTCTCTCTTTATTTGGACAATTAGGAAGATGACGCAACATCCGGGCCATGCCTCTTCCCTCTTACTTAGGCTAGTCCTGCCCTGCCCTTCCCTGCCACTGTCCATGTGGGAGACCTCTGCACCACCTGTGATATGTGTTCTGCTTCATCTTTTTACCCTGCTAATGGGAGCTTTTGCAAATATACTGGATTCACAGCACTTATCCAACATCCTACACTCAGATTTTAACTCTATCTCTACATTATTTTACATGATACAGTAATTTTTCTAATGACATACACCAAGTATACTCACTAATAAGGTTTTACAGAGTGAATCAAAAGAGAGTAGACTAGTATGCTCTTTGGTTGAGAAAGGATTGTGTCCAATCACATGCTCCACCGGCTAACAAACATTCCTATGTCACAAGAAGACTACAACTAAGAATTAAACACTATAAAATAAATAGCACAACAGAATGGTTACAGACACACACTAATAGACAAATTGCTGCACAGAATAACAACAAAACCAATCACTAACACCAACAACAAACAGGATGACAACTCCCATACATTCATCACACTCACATACCTCAACAACAAAACTCACATAATAGCAGCATCATTCAGAAAACTCAAATATAAAATAGCTTACAGAACAAATAACTCACTCAAAAACACCTGCATTCTCAGACAACACCTCAAAAAACAAATATAATAGATCTAGCATTTATAAATTGAAATGCAATGACTGCAACAAGTTCTATATACGACCAACTGGCAGGACATTCACCACTTGATTCAAAGAACACACAAGAGGCACCTCACACCCAAACACACATTCCACGTTTGCTCAACACATCATTTCAACAGGCCACAGTTATACAGACATTGCCACTAATTTAGACACACTACACTTTACTCACAAAAGCCAAAAACTCAATGTTTTAGAGCAATATGAAATTTTAAAAACACACAAAACAGCAACCTGACAACATTTCAAATTACCAAATTAACTTCTTCTCACACACCCTTCTTGCCAAAATAATCCCAATTTCAAACCTCCCGCCTACTCATTCCCCCACCCCCTCACACTTTCAACATCCATAACCCTCAAACGCATGTCTTGAATCAGTGTACTGTGGGTCGTCTGACGATGCTCTTAACATCAGAGTGAAACGGCCGTCATGCCATAACGTGAGTTAATTTCCACGTGAAAGTGTTTTTAAGTTTTTATTATATATTAGTGGAAAAAAGGTGGATCTTCAACATGATACAGAAAAAGGATAAGTTTATAACAATTTATTAATATTCAATATTCAATTAATATTTAATATTCAATTGTAGGGGTTCCCACCATTATTTTTAGGAGAAGAAGGTACATTTGACTCTCTTGGACCTTGGAGCATGCAAGGTTTATGATTAACCTATTAGGAAAGTTAGGCTACGTAAATTGAATTATTCTGAATCACTATAATGATTCTTACAAACCTCTCTGCAAAGAAACTATAGAAATATAATTTTTGATATCTAATATCTACGTAACTAATTCTCATGGAATTTTTATCGATTGTCTCTAAAGACACAAAGGAGAACTTCAGAGCTTGCATTTATCTTGAGTATATTTCTTTAACAAAAACGTCTTGTGTAACCAATGAAAAGAAGTTACTGCAAACAAATGTATAATTTACACTTGGTAAACTGCTTAGTTGTTCATGTGATGGGTGATGTGTGTTCATTTGGTTTGAGAGTCTGGTTGCGACTGTCCATCTGAGAATGAATGAAGCAGCACTTTACTTACTTGTAAAGCAGCAGATAGCAGATGAGCTGGATGTAGCTTGGTAATGATACCCCCCAGTGGCTCTCCGGATCTCTAGCTGCTAAACTCCGATCAACCTCTACAAAAACACCGCCACACGTCACGCCAGGGCGCCAGATGCTTATCTTTCTTTATTTCCCTTGCTCCATAGGTCTCTCTCACTCGTTCTCTCACTCGCTCATTCTCTCTCACATACCAAATCAATCATTCGCTCTCGCTCACTCGTCATCCAACACTCTCACATGCCCTGTCTTTTCCTCCAGATACTTCATTCTGTATTCACTTGAATATGAGGCGGAGAAATAAAAGACAAAAAACGACAAGATAAAAGCTAAAGATAAAAGTAACCCATGAGACTTCCCCTGCCCTGAAAAATTCCTTTTGAGCTTCTATTTACACAATTTATTTTAAGTGGAAATCAAGGCCAACTACAAGTTAGTGAATGGTGTGCTTTGGCTAATTTAATAATCTCACTTCTCAAACGCAAATGTCTTGAAACATGATCCCTGTACTACAATATTATAAAAGAATAATTAATCAAAAACAATTATAGAAATAAACTTTACTAGTGAATTCAACACTAGCTTATTCGTGTCATGGCTATTTCGCAATGATGTAATGCTTCCTCAGACACTGCTGGAGGCCTACTGAAGCAGTAACTAAACCTGATTCAGTAGAACACTAGCCGTGTGTGAGGAAGCACTGCGACAATGCGAAATGATCATTTCACGAATATGTAAGTGTTCAATTCACTAGTAAAGTTTGTTTTCAATGGAATATTTATGTTTAAAAATTGAGTGAAAAAGTAATACGGAACTACAACATCAAATTAAAACAGGTTGATTGCGATAATTCTCAGTAAAATATAACGAAAGAAACTGAAAACTATTATCGAATACCACCTTTCACTTGAGTCCCTCCTCAAAACCCTACTAGACTCGTTCATTCTTAAAATTCTACAAATATTAATATAATATTGGAAATGACGTAATGTGTTTATACTGAGTTTATAGTGGAATCATTTTAATGATGAACCTCAGCGTGATTACAACTTGCAATACGACCGATTTATTTCTAAATGAAGGGCCTTAATAATCCCCCAAAGAGTGGCTAAGAGTGGACTTGATAATACCTAAAGAATCCCGACGAATCACACTTTGGAAACATGACCAAAAATCCAAAATGACCGCCATGTTGAGAAACAAAATATCTATTTTATGCAAAATCACGAAAACGGTTTGTTTTGTTTGGTTTGTTTATTGCTTGAAAATGTAGTTCTTTCATAGCTGATAAATTAAAATTAACATAATATTAATTAATATTAATATTTTTCTGTCAGATGTACGGTATATCCGTAATTGGTTCCGCCACATTGTATATGGCAGACATCAAATACCACCTTTGTAACTTGCCAAATTCCGACCATAATTGAGAATTTCACTTGAAAGGGTATTATCAAGGCCACACTAGATGAACTTGGTCATCCTGTGCGGCCTTGGTATTATGCAAGGCTGGTCTCAAATAATTTGTTATTGTTCCTTTTTTGATACCATAACCATTTATTCGATCTCAGATGAAAGCTTAAACGTATTATTTTTTACATAATTTTGAATTTTTTCAAATTTCCCTTTATTACAAACGTATTCTGGGTTGAACAGAGGATTTATTTGGACAACTCCCGAGGATATGTCAAAAATAGCATCATTCTCCAATACATAACATCAATCCTACAGCAGATGCATCCACAGTTATTTTCTATTTAAATGTATCAGAGTTCATGAAATCCAAAAAAAAATAGTTTTGGAAAATATTCCCAGTTTTGTCTGAGTTACAGCTATTTCTCTATAAAAAAAACGTCAATTACCAAGTAAGTACGCCCAATGGATGCAATAATACAAACAACACCAGCTATATTATTAGATAGAAAGATAATGGAATAAATAAGCAATTGGCTAGGAGACACTTCGAGAAGGAAACGTGTGCAATACTTTGAGCGAACTACCCACTACATACAAAAATTTTTGAACTCAGATACTCAGTAGTGAACCATTCAAAAGGAATAGCATTATTTTTCAAAAATGTGTATCGTTACAATGGATTGTCGTATTCTCTGGCTCAACATGATTAAAATAGAAACGGCCTTCATTGAGCTACACCATCGAGGCCATTCTTATTGAGTAGAACGAATCTATTGAAATGAAAACTCAATAAAAACATTCAGAAATTCCACGTGTCATGTTATGATTTCTCTTATTCTTCTCTTATAAAGGCTGTAGAAGATAATTTTTTTCTTCGAGATCACAATATCATATTAACTTTTTAATGAATATTAACAACGCAGTTCGTCATGGAACAAGAAATCCAGGAACACAATATCATGACAGTAGAGAGCTGCATGAAGCAAATACAGATTGATCAATTTTCCCAGACCTTATTCTAAGTAGCAAACGTTAATTAAGACAGTGAACTGTAAACGTATAACACAAGACTCGCTGAGTGGGTTCATAAAGATGCTGATTGGAAACATTTTGTCTCACACTCCTACCATTGCTTTTTCACGCTAAACAGGAAGAGTTGACAGCCCCAAAACCGGAGCTACCTGCTCCGAAATTTGACTTGCTCCTTAGTTTTTTTCTGAAGGGCTGGTATACCGACAAAATTATGTAGATTCTCTCATATTCCACTGAACAATCAACCACTTTGGAAGAGCTGAGAGTCTGTGAACTCACTTACCAAGGCTTAACTAGCGTTGCCTTATAGTGGAATTACACCACTTGGAATCCACATGATACTTCTTACTCATTAACTTATATAAACATTAGTATGAGAATCTTGTATTTCAAAACTAATGCAAATTAAGCTCATTTATACTGTATAAGATCAATAAAGAAGTATCCTCAACTTCAATTATCGTCTTTAGGAATTTAGCACTGATTATTTTTTTCCTGCTGTACGGGTGCGGTACGGGTACCAAGACATAGGCGTGGACGATGAGTGGTTTCTGCAAAACAATTTGCACACATTACAAATGATACGATAAGACTGATAGTTTGGATTCCACCTATACCTAATACCTATGTTCTCGGTGCATGACTAATACCAGAGAACTGTCCCAGTCCCCCCACTAAAAGCAAGTACATGTAGAATATAGGCTAGATTGTAAATAATAAGTATTTCTTGAACACTATGACTGTGAATTATTGTACTATACTCCAGTCGCGAATGCAATTTCTTACCACTTTGCTTTGTGAAAACGAGAACAATACGGGGTCGGCGGTGTTTACCAACTAGTTGGCCAGCAGTGCCATCTGATTAGAGAGGACGAACGCAAGCGCTGTCGTGAAAGTGAGAGTAAAGCGGGAATTTTTCCAAGGAATTTCCCTCCCCGGGCAGAACCGGTGGGTTGAAAAGAGCAATGTAGCTGAAGGAATGTAATGAGAATGGAACCGGCCTCACCTGTGTGAGTGTGTGTGTGCTTATGTGCGCTTGTGTTCGTTGTTCGGCGTGAGAAATAGCCAGCGGCGAGACAAACCTGACTCTGTTAAAGCCCCCTCCCACACCCTATCCACTATAACTCACCTTATGATCGGCTAAGGAAAAAACCAAACTAGACCGATAACCAAGCGGCTGTTCTTATACCAGGGCCTGTTCACAGTACGGTAAGCTCCGCCCCCAATATCAATAGCTCTGTCATTCATTGATAAACACAAGAAATAAGAGGCCGCTGATTCAAACTTAACACGATCTATGGAGGTCATTATTTTTTGAAACCCTCGCTATCCATGATCTTCGAGCCTACATTACTATCTTTATTGTTATTAGTGGAGGAATGCTTTGTTCAATAATCCCCCGCCAACACTCTCAACCCCAGTCTCATTATTGCCCTATATTATCATAGTTTGTTTTGTTTTTGTTTTTTGTAACAGGTAGGCCACTAGGTTTGAAGAAGTAGCACCATACAATATCTACCTAAATCGAATTTTCTGATTACTTTTCTAAAACTCACTATCTGAGAATTTCAATTTGTCTTTCGTGATTGGAAAACATCTACATTTCAGAGTTGTACCACAAACTAAACATTATGGTTGCATACAAACCCTAGTTCATTGTAGCCTTTGGCAGGCATAGGTTACCGGTAACATGGCTAATCAATCCTCGTTCTTCATATCCAGTGTAATTTTTTTTTTTAATTTTAGAAGCTCAATGCATTTAAACAAAATAATAGTCATTAATCGTATAAAATGAATATAAACTTAACTATTTCGAGTCAAAGTCGTTCTGGGATAGCTGAATCAGTGATCGTTTGAAGTCCAATACGTTCGGACTTTCCAAAGAGAAACTACTATTACAATAATGTGAAACTAAATGAACTAATTGATGAGTTGAACCTCATAAGATTGAAATACTTCTATGCGGTGGTAATTCATTATTTCCGATTTTGGAGATCATGCAGATGAGGAATAAAATTGGAAAGGAGAGGGAACAAAAGAAAGAAAGAAGAGAACAAGTCCGTCAAATACGTAAATCCAAGAGTACAAGTATTGAAAGAGGAGGAGGAGGAGGATGAGCTTGAGGATGAGGATGAGGATGAGGAGGAAGAGGAGGAGGAGGAGGAGGAGGAGACGATTGAAGAATCCATACTTCTCCTCTTTAGTAAGAGAAAAATAAAAGGACGATGGAAAAAACGGTACGGTACCTAATTTATTGCAATAGTAGATAAAGAAAAATCAGAGCAAAAGTTCTGATTAGCTTCTAAATTTGAAACAAATATGTTACCTATTCTACAACTCCATATGTTTGCTTAGGTTTTGTGTACTAGGACTGAATCACGAATAAGTTTGAAGATCTACAGAAAAAATAAAGCAGACAATAATTCTATATGGTTTATTTCAAAACAGACAAAAATCTATATTGTGGGTTTCCAGCCACTATTATTACAAATTTGGAAGATATTTCCGCTTGTTTTTTCTATGTGGTTAAACTTGAATATAGGAGGAAGGCTGTGATTGAAATTGATCAACGGAATATGGGTAATTTGTGCGAAGAAATATTTCCTTAAAACTAAGTTTTGGTATTGGAACCAATATAAATTAATATGTGACACAGTACAGTTTTAACTTACTTTTTAACCGACTTCCAAAAAGGAACAAGGTATTCGACCTGTTTTTTTTATGTTTGTACATCAATCATTCGAACAATATTGAACCGATTTCGATGAATTTTTTTTTAATGAAAGAGCATCGCTCAGCGGTGGTCCCATCCAAGTTTCGCAAGGATCGACCTAATACTTAGCCCAATATTAAAAAAAAGGAGCATTCTTCGATGTCTTCATTTCAATCAAGTTTGAATAGGATAGTTCCACACATAACCGCCAATCGGATAACCGGTGTCGTTTACCAGGCTGATCATTGTATCATATGTAGCGCTTTACATCTAGACGGTTTTCGAAATCGTATGATGCAATGCAATTATGCCGGGTAAACGACATCGGTTACCCAAAGCTGGTTCAGTGTGAAACAAGCCTGTAATGTCCCGTTTTGACCAATCACGTGAACTTAATTTGAATCGAGAATAAGAAGAATATAATATTTCTGTCCATATGTTCAAATGAAAATTGTAAATAATTTAGTTAATGTTAGAAGAAGAAAAAGAAGGAGAAGAAGAGGAAGAGGAAGAGGAAGAGGAAGAGGAAGAGGAAGAGGAAGAGGAAGAGGAAGAGGAAGAGGAAGAGGAAGAGGAAGAGGAAGAGGAAGAGGAAGAGGAAGAGAAAGAGGAAGAGGAAGAGGAAGAGGAAGAGGAAGAGGAAGAAGAAGAGGAAGAGGAGGAAGAAGAAAAAGAAGAAGAAGAAGAAGAAAAATAAGAAGGAGAAGAAGAAAAAGAAAATGAAGAAGTGGAAGAAGCAGAACAAAAAGAAGAAGAGGAAGAAGAAGTGGAAGAAGAAGAAAAAGAAGAAGAAGAGGAAGAAAAAGAAGAAGAAATAGGGAACGAAAAAGAAGATGAAGAAGAAAAAGATGATTAAGAAGAAGAAAAAGAAGATGGAGAAGAAGAAGTACTGAAAAAGAAGGAGGAGGAGAAGAAAAATTAAAAAATTTCTTTAGCACAGGTGTGTTAAGAAAAATTTATATTTATCAGCTGATGAAGAATTGAAAAATGAAATTCTTGCCAGCACAGGTATGTTAGAAATAGTTATTTATGTATTAAGAGCGTGAAGCGCGACTTTATCGCTCGAGCCAAAACATTTACTGCGCGACGCGTAGCGGAGCGCAGTAATTTTGCGAGAGCGATAAAGAAGCTTCACGCGCGAAATACATGCAATATTTTTCCTACAACTGCAGTTTTGGATTCCAACACAATAAAAGTTTGTAGTTTGTAACATCACAGACCGTGCGCGGATTTGGTTAGCGTTCGACTTTTTTGAGGTTATGTGAATTTGGATTCCGTGATCCACCAATGAGAAGACATCAAAATCAAAACAGAAGCGTAAAGAAAACAGCTGGCGAGCGTAAAGTACTTTACCGCTTGCGGAGCAGTAAAGAGGTATTTTACAATTAGTTTTCAGTACATAAAGAACTACTTTACGAGCAGCTGTAGGAAAAATATTATATTGATCGGCTGTTCAACAATACTGCAAAATATATTTTTTATTCAGATAGCCAGCCATGTGATACTTTGATTGAAAAACAACTCATACTGTGCTTAAACTTATCATCATAGGCAATGCTGTCGTTCAGTATGTAGAAAATCTACATTTGGAATGTATTTTACAAAGTTTAATAAAGTCGCACATTTGTATGACCCGGGATAACCTAGTTTATGAAAATTGTAAATAATTTAGTTGATGTTATTGAGTCATAGGAATAAGGTTATTTAGTTTCAATCATATGTAGGAGAATTTGGAAAAACAGCTGATCTCAGAAGTATTTTTAGTTTCGCTGCTGTGATGGATTAAGAATATTTATTCGTCATTATCGTACATGTGTGTACAAGAGGCTATTTTGAGGTTATGTTTAATGATCCTTTTGTACTAGCTCAAAGTTTATGTTTTTTATATTAAAACTAGCAGCTACCCGTCCTTCGTACGGATTATGTTTAGAAATATGACTAAATATGTTTCGGCTTTTTTGATAGCAACGATCATGAAGTTTTTAGCAGCTTAGTAAACAACATTGAACGTAAACAATTCAGTGACAGTTATCAGAGAGAATATTTGAGAACAGCTGATTGATATATCATGATAAATTACGTGATTTGCTCTTATGTGGTAATAATAGTGCTACCTGGCGAATTCCCAAGAGCCTAGCACAAACCGCACCTTCCTAAAATGTTAATTTTTGTTTTGATAAATTTAAATTAGAAATTTTTTTTTTTCAACAAAGAAATAATTCATGAAACATAAGATGAGCTTTGATTCACCAGTCATATGTTTCCTAAAAGACTTCAATGCTCCGACTACACAAGTCTGCAGACAGCGTAAATAACGCCGCGAAGGGCCCACCATTCAGATTATATTTGAGAACAGCTGATTGATAAATTACGTGATTTGTTTTTATCTATATAAATAAAATTAGAGTTTTGTCTGTACATTTATCAGAATTGTATATTTTTTTATTATTTTTACGTTTTATACATTAAATAAGCCGAAAATAGTCTTATCTCACTTTCTGTCTGCCTGTCTGTCTGTCTGTCTGTCTGTCTGTCTATCTGTCTGTCTGTCTGTCTGTCTGTCTGTCTGTCACGGCCGCAAAGGCATTTTTCGCGGCCTTCTCCTCAAAAACGAGAGCATCGATCGGGATTTTAGTTATTGAACAGTATTGAAAACATTATTGACAATGTCTTTAGCTATAAAAAACTAAATTAACTTTTTTTTAACATAATAATAAACGTTTAAAAACCAAGTATTGTGCGATTTTGGATACATTTTACGCGGCCTTCTCCTGAAAAACGAGAGCATCGATCGGGATTAAAGTTATTTATCAGTATTGAAAACCTTTTTGACAATGTCTTTAGCTATAAAAAACTAAATCAACTTTTTTTTTAACATAATAATAAACGTTTAAAAACCAAGTATTGTGCGATTTTGGATACATTTCTTCTAAGTTTTATTACCACATGAGAACAAATCACGTAATTTATCAATCAGCTGTTCTCAAATATAATCTAAATGGTGAGCCCTTCGCGGCGTTATTTACGCTGTCTGCAGACTTGTGTAGTCGGAGCATTGCAGTCTTTTAGGAAACATACGACTGGTGAATCAAAGCTGATCTTATGTTTCATAAATTATTTCTTTGTTGAAAAAAAAAAATTTTTCTAATTTAAATTTATCAAAACAAAAATTAACATTTTCGGAAGGTGCGGTTTGTGCTAGGCTCTTGGGAATTCGCCAGGTAGCACTATTATTACCACATAAGAACAAATCACGTAATTTATCATGATATATCAATCAGCTGTTCTCAAATATTCTCTCTGATAACTGTCACTGAATTGTTACGTTCAAAGTTGTTTACTGAGCTGCTAACAACTTCATGATCGTTGCTATCAAAAAAGCCGAAACATATTTAGTCATATTTCTAAACATAATCCGTACGAAGGACGGGTAGCTGCTAGTATGGTAATAAAACTTAGAAGAAATGTATCCAAAATCGCACAATACTTGGTTTTTAAACGTTTATTACTCTGTTAAAAAAAAGTTAATTTAGTTTTTTATAGCTAAAGACATTGTCAATAAAGTGTTCAATACTGTTCAATAACTAAAATCCCGATCGATGGTCTCGTTTTTGAGGAGAAGGCCGCGTAAAATGCCTTTGATGCCGTGACAGACAGACAGACAGACAGACAGACAGAAAGTGAGATAAGACTATTTTCGGCTTATTTAATGTATAAAACGTAAAAATAACCAAAAAATATACAATTCTGATAAATATACAGACAAAACTCTAATTTTATTTATATAGAAAATATATATGACTAATATCACGAAAAATATCGTACATAACTCATCCGGGAAGATGTTTACCATACTCGTATGATAATACCGCACTCAACTTCATCTCCTGCGTTTACCTATCATATTTTCAGTAAGCACAATTTTCCACACTTGTAACGTAATATAGGCCTACTATTTCAGTGTAGGTATATTCTGAAAGAGACCACATCAAAATGAATCAAAAGCCATTTCACTTTTAAGAAGCATTTCGCTATTATAATTTTCCTAAATACAATATTCCACATTAAATAAAACGTTGTAGAATTTTCCTTAGTTTATCTTTTCTTATAAGTGGATTTTTAGTTACTTAACTTACGATGTTATAACTTAATTATTGGCTTGCTAATTTGATAAATATTTCATAATATAGGCTTTAAGAAATTTCTCATGTTTTCAAAGTTTGAAAATTCAACTAAGAAGCTTAAAATAAAACATATTTTAAAACAAAAAAAGAAACCGACTTCAGTGAAATGATAAAATACTCACGTACTAAAAAGTTTAAAATAAAGTATTTACTTTAAACTGAGAAAATGTTTAATTTCATACAAATAATCTTTTGAAGTCGGCGCCAAATTTCCCATAAACTTCTAAAATATAACAGAATTACTCTGTGATGTTTTCCATGACGAAATAATTGAACAATCTAATATCAAAACTGACACTGTATTTCAGTAAAAGTGAGTGTAAATCACATATTTAATTGAAATACAGTGTTAGTTTTGATATTAGATAGAATTTCTGTTCAATCACTTCCTGGTGGTTCGGAACCCACCTAAAACTGTAGGTCCAACTCATCAATCTCCATCATCCAATTTATTACCCACGCAAAGGTCTCAGACCTATGTGGGCTTCATCCTCCAAAAATAGAGTATTTTAAAAGAGTGTTAGTTTTGATATTATATAGAATTTCTCATCAACTTCATAAAATATTTGGCGCCGACTTCAAAAGATTACTTGTATGAAATTTAAAATTTTCTCAGTTTAAAGTAAATACTTTATTTTAAACTTTTTAGTACGTGAATATTTTATCATTTCACTGAAGTCGGTTTCTTTTTTTGTTTCAAAATATGTTTTATTTATTAATCAAGACACAAAACTCATTGGAAAATAAGAAGAACAATGAACATCTGAAATAATGAAAGGCGCTGGAAGAGAAGCTGGGAACTGGTAGCTGAGAGAATGCGTGTCTGAAATTACAGCTGGTTTGACCCTTTCATAGCAATAGCAGAGGCAGAAGCAGAAGCAGACAACGTGATTGTGATTGCAGACAACAGCTGCTTTGCTTGTCCTGTTCACTGTTTGTCTGTCGGTTGACTGTTGGTATTGTGCAGCCTACTGTACGCTCATCAGACTGTTCAGTGCACTACACACTTTGCACGTGTAAAAGCAATTTACCTGCCCTCAATTCGACGTCAACAGGACTGATTTCCATAAGAACTCACAGTGACTTACAGCACTCACTATTCTCATCTCGCTCTCACACCCTATCGACACATTCACTTTCTCGTAACGATAATTCCACGTGCTCTACTTCGTCGCTCAAGACGATTGAACTGTAGGCCTATGTAAAAATTTATGATAGCAGAACGATCGAATAGACTTTATTTCTTATTTATTTGTTTCTAACATCGTATGACAAATAAATAGAAAAATTGAAACAACGCTCACATTCCCTTACTGGTCTGTCTACAATACATTTAACCCCACCACTACCTATATTTTGTTGACTTTTGTATATTTCTGGTTTTGTTTTTGCAGTACATGTGTGTCGAATAAATAAATTGAAAGTAAAAAACATCAAAATTATAATTTTTTTAGTTTTAATAGAGAGGTGATGAAACTAATATATTCATATTGTAGTCTGCAGAATAAGGACAGTTATAGAAAGGAAATCTGTGTTGCTAGTGCATAATGTGTCAAGTCCAAAAACATAGTTTTTAGATAAATGCAATTGAAAGTTCACTAACCCTCCATAAATCCGGTTTTAAAAATTACTGTGATATAACTAGCTCACAACTGACCTCCATGTATGCTGCTACTAAAATAATAATCAAATGGAAATTACCTAATCATTTATGATAATAAAGATAAAGTTTTATCACAGAGTACATGAAAGTTTGGACTTAACACACTTTCCACTATCAACATTTTTTTTGTTCAGGAATAAAATGATGTCATTTGAGGTTTAATAATATCTGGAATGAGGTGCATAAACAAAAGTAATGCTTCAGGTTTAGTTGAATGAAGTGGAAAAATTTATACTCTTCCTTCAAATATTTCACAATTTACTCAGAACTTTTTTCTGGAATTTTCACTACATACTATTTGCATACACTTACTATTACATACTACATACTATTTCCATACACCTACAATTACTGCTAGAAAAGAGTTATCAATTAATAAAAGGAGTGACTTCTTCTGAATGTCTCTACATCTGTCTCTACAGATAAGGTCAAAGTTGAAAATCATCATTGCCAGAAAAAAATTCACAAAACTTACAAATAAAAAAAAATACAAAATGTGAAAACAGAAGAATAATAATATCAAGATACAATTCAACTTTAACTATTCAAACTATCATTATTACACATCTATAAACCATAACTAAAAATGTCTTAGAAATCAATGAAAATTTATTAACATAAGATAAAATTAAAAGTAGTTTTTTCATAATTTCTGAAGATTAGAGTGTAATTTTGAGCAATCATTCTTCACGTATGAAAGATTAATAAAAAAATTGGAAATTCTTTATAATTGCCTTGTAACTTTATTTACAAAACTGACAAAAAGAAAGAAATTTATAATCTAGATAAAAATGCAAAAAATTGAACTTTTGTTAAGTAATAATCATTCTCAAATACATCATTCACACTCTTCATCACCAGCATCTGGTAAAACGTTTCTCACAGATTCAGATGTCTCAAGGTCTTGATAGAACTGATGAAACACTGGATTAATAAATTGCATAAGGCTCAACAAATCTCTCTTCTTCTCAACAGAAATTTTGTTGGGAGTATTATAGCGTAATTGAGGCTTCAAACCTCCTTGGCGTCCTCTTCTTTTCAAGTTGAGTCTACTAAACGGCTCATCCTCATTGAGACATTTTTTATAAAAAATAATACCTGGATGATTTTTCTCATAATGGAGCCATTTAACTTGATGCCAGTTGAACAGTCTCCCCTCATCATCAACTTTACGAAGTTGCAGTTCAGTCTTCAAAAGAGCTGCAAAATCAAAAAAGTCTTCCCGCTGCATTTCTTTCACCATGAAAGGGTTCTTCTTACCAGTTTGCCGAATGAGTTGTGCCCAGTCATGAGGATGTTCAATATTTCCATTGAACCTTTTCTTTTTCTTCTCAATAAGGCTGTGGTCGGAATCACATTCCATGTGAGTGTGGCCGGACAAAAGGAACTTATGATCTATTTTTTTCAATGTTGGTGAATCCTGCAAGGTAACAAGACACATCACTGCCACATGACTATTCTTATTCTGACCAGCACATGTATCAGAATACATGATCAAATGTTCCACCTCAGACTTCAAATTCATGATAATCATACAAGCAGGACCCTATCTCATTTGCTCCTCTACCAGCAATCCCTTCATGCCAAAGGAAGCATTTCGGTTGTCCACTATCACAGTCATGGACTGTTAAATTAAATGTCCATAACTGTCTCAAGTAGAAAGCTACAGAGCTGTTCACAAGGGGGGTTGGAAGGCATTGCTGTAAATCAAATGTCACAGTTTTCATTGTATCATCACATTTTGTTATTAATTTGTCACGTCTTTTTGATTCATATGCTGAATCTGCTTGGAGTTGGTGGTCTTTGAGCTGTTCCTCCAAACGATGTTTTTCATCACCCGCCCCCAGCTGAATTTTTAGAGTCAACTTGTCACATGTGGCACAAGTGTCAACTTTTGGTTTCTTAATACATAGCTTCATATTATGAAACTCCCTTTCAAAAATGCAGCGACTCACCTTCACATCTGGATTTTTAATTTTGAACTCCTCATAGAGCTGAACTAAAGTATAGTGTGAAGGTATGTATTTCTTGTCACTATCTCTACGTGAGTAGTGACTTTCATATGCTGGTATTGATACTAGGAATGCCTTGATTTCTTCAATTACAGCATTGGATAATTTGTTTTTTGGTTCAGCAGAACCTCTCTTGTCCAACTGTATAATACCAGAAGAGGAAAATCGTTTTTTCTGTATTACTGTTTCAATGAATCTGTTCTTCTCACCAAAAACTTTCATGAAGCATGACTTACATAATTTCACTTTATCTCCATCAACATTCACATGATAATCAACAGTTATCTGCCTAAATTTCTCACTAGTTGTATTTGTGCCTCTCACCCTTGATTTGTCTCTTGTTTTTATTAAGCTTGCAATGAGGTCCAACCTTCTATTGAAATTTCCAATAGACCAATATTCTTCAAATAACTTTTTATGATTTTCAGCTGTGAGTTTTTCTTTACATTTATTCCTACAAGCGTTCAATTGCTCCATTTTTCGTGCTACTACTTTTTTCCCAGTACAGGTTTTGTATTCTAGACCCCGATTTAAAGCATATTTCCGTTCCTCTCTTGACTTTCGAGTGTCACCCTTCATACCCCGTTTTCTTGGCTGCCCTCTCTTGGTGAGTGGAATTTCTTCAGATTCATGTACATTTGCATCTCTACCCTCAATCACTGATGAATCCCCATTACATGCTGGAGTGTTGTCAATCTCATAGACTCTTGGAAATGTTGATGTAGATTCAATAATAGGTAAAATTTCGTCAGATTCATCTAAATTTGCATCTTTCCCTCCCTCCACTAATAAATCCTCACTACAGGGTGGTTTGCTGCCAATCTCAATAACTCTTGATGTAGAAGCAGATTCAATGGTATTAAGCGAGTTAAAAGTTTTACCTTGAGTGGAAATTTTCCTTTTATAAAAATGTGATAAACTTTGGATCTTCTTTGATGGAGCCTGCTCTTCATCAGAGTGGGATGGACAGTAGTCGGTCTCATCAACATAGTCCGGATCTGCGTCAGAATCGTCCATATTATCAAATTCTTCCAATGTTTCCATGTTATCATCATGATTATCTAAAAATAAGCACATATAATTTATTATTCACAGCATAATATTACATTTGGACAAAGATTCATATTGATCAGTTTTATATTGATCAATTCTATTATCATTATACATAATTATTATTCTCTTTATTATCTTGTTGTTATTACTCTTTGTGTAACTCAACCATCAATTATTTAAAAAATTAAAATGAAAAGACAGAGTCCTAATAATCTAGTTGATATCAGTTTTAGGTCTACTGGATTATGCAGAAACACCATGAGATACATTGGAATAAGAATAGACTATTATAGTCAAGAAAAAGGCTAGTTCAGCCTCATATACTATTAAAAATAAAAAATGAACTTTTGTCTCAAGCTTTTGTGTCAACTGTTGCCACCCCTATATGCATTGTTGATACACATATATAGAGAAAACGAGTACTATTAATATATCTGTGTGTTGATAGTACTACATAGATTTCTACTGACATCTGTGTAGCCAATGTCGCAACAGAGTAATGGCATGAGTAGATTCACTATATAATCCATTGGAAGGAGCACAATAATCCATGAGTAAATATAAATAAATAAATAGTTTATTGCTGGAGACAACAGGTAGAACCCTTTTTGCCTTCATTACAAAATACAATTCACACTCCAAAGAAGTTATACAAAACTAAAAGAAATGGAACTACTGAAATTTTATTATAAAGAATTTTCAACTGTCATAATATTATAATATTAAGACTATAACAATGCATGTTTTGAGGCTGAAACTTCACAAATTGTGAATTTGCCAAGCCTTGGTCTGCATAAATAATGTTATATAGATAGAAAATCATCTCACCTTTATTTCCATTGGATTCGTTGAAAACAGCTTTCAAATTGCTCTTCTTTTTCGCAAGTTTAACCAGTTTCCACCCTCTTCTAGACATTGTTTCACATAGATGAACTACTTTGTAAGCTACCAAAACGCCCACTGCTTTGTTGAATATGTTGCAACAATAAAATAATATCCAGTTCATACCAGCTTATAAGAAATGATGAACTGGTTAAGAGCGGATAAGTCAATGACCTGGTTATAACTTGATATTTATTGACATGTGCTCATACTGTCGTTAGTGCAGAATGTGGCAAGTTGATAAAATTTGGACTTAACACACTTTACACTAATATGGGTCTGCATTGTCATTTGTGCAAAATGCTATATATGTACTTAACACACTCTGCACTAGCATGACAGTAGAGTCCACTACATATCACAATTCGCACAAATGAGTTAACATTCAATAATGATATATGGACTTACCACACTATGCACAATCGTTTCTAAAACATTCATTTGATAGTCTAGTCACATAATCCCATTTTTGGCATTTTTGGACTTAACACATTATGCACAAGCAACACAGAAATATAATAGCAATGTTCTCCTAAATAGATGAAAAATTGTCCAAGACCTGATTACTTTTGCCTGCTCTCTCAATTACAAGATTAATTAATTGAATTTCATTTTTGCTAACAATTTTGTAAAAATATTATAATTGATTTCATCCATTAATAAAACGTGAAGTGGAATAAAACTAGATTAAGCCTACTATTTTGCATCAAATGTAGGTCTTTTGCACAAATAGGCGATTATTGGTTAGATTAATTATTAAATGATTTGATTACCAAGTAGAACTAGCCTGTTCTAACTGAGGTATATATCTGTATTGCACACTGAATACTACAGATGCAGGTGCATTGTGTCGATGCTAAAGAGAAATATTGTTGACCATTAATTCAGGTTGTTAGGTCTAAGAGATTTTGTTGTTTTTGCGCAAATCTTGCGATTGATGTCTCCGATATTGACGACTGTGAAACTGAATGGAGAACCAGAGTCAGTACAAACCAATCGATGGTTTGAATAATATTCAATTCATATTATTATATATTTGACAGGGATTCACTCAAGCTATAAATGTACAAATGTGATTCGAAAATCTTTATCCTTTTTCTGGAACAAGACAGTAATTGTAAAACACTAATTTCTTTTGTAATTACTTCAACGACTTGACCAATTTTAATACTAATGTGAATTAATATTATATATCAATGCTAGGTATATTATATAAATATTCAACTACAATGTTCAATTAATATTGAGTTAACTAATTACCGTTTTACTTAGTTCGTTTCTAAAATTATAGCCTTTTTCACAGCGGCTACGATATTGTGGAAAGGTTTTAGAACTTCAAAGTTTCTGCTTTCTAGGTGGATGCATTCAAATGTGCGTCTTCTGGTCTTCTCAAAAGAATCAAATCGTTACAAGAAAAATGAAAAATGATTCAAGGAGATGTTTGATCTTTGAAGTCCTCTCCACTGGCCAGAGGTGTTTAGTTCGTTGACTTTTCATGGACAATAGCGACAAATAATCGGTTCAAGTGGTGGAAATGTTGTTAATCAACTACTTTGAATAAAAAGTGACGGCGGTAGGCCTGCGTTTGAACTTGGCCGATTCCTACATTAATTTGAATACTTTCATTTTCAGGAACAAAGAATGACGTTACACGGAAAGAGGTTTTCTTTGTGGTAGTCGGGATGGCAGTGTTTCTTTTGGGGCTGTTTTGGCGTTGTCAGATAAAGGGCAGATGAATTTGGCCCGCTCTCATTGTGCGTATCGCGCGACTCGTTGTTATTGTGCGCAGACAAAGATACACGAAAATCGTTCTGCGATGATTGAATTTGTTTTTCGAGGCAATTACACGTCGGCCGACCGCAAGACAATGAGCTCCCAGCATCTATCAGCCAGAAACCAGCACCCGCCGCGGCCACACATCAACGGAAAGCCGAGTGAAAGCGCCGCCCTTGAATTTTCTAAGGTGCCCCTCACATTACCCAAGCAACCGCCAATACATTCTAATTAAAAGCTGCCCAGACCACAGACGGCAGGTCGTCTACTTCTTGACGTCTCTCGTGTGAAGAAGTCGTTCCAACACATTATCAATTCATTCTAAATAAAGTATTCAATTCTACCTGTTAGAATCTACCATTAACTTGTTATACGAAAGGTGGAGCGATGTGATTAGAATCATAAATATTGGTAGACGGTAGTTTTCTATTTTAATTTGTCACTCATCTCACTCACTCATACAATAATACTCCAGGGAAAAACAGCACTCCAGCTGCATTTCACAAGAAGGCTTCTAAAAATAGTATGGAACTTATAATGAAATTTTGTAAATGAAGTCATTTTATATTCTGTTCTGTTCTATTGTGATGTTGAAGATCCATCTTGTTTCCACTAATATTTAATATAAACTAAAAAAAAAACCACTTTTAAATGGAAATTAACTCACGTTATGGCGTGACGGCCGTTTCGCTCTGTTGTCTAGAGCATCGTCAGACGACCCACAGTACACTCACTGTGCACTGTGTACTGTGGGTCGTCTGACGATGCTCTAGACAACAGAGCGAAACGGCCGTCACGCCATAACGTGAGTTAATTTCCATTTAAGTGTTTTTTTTTTTTTAAGTTTATATTGTTCTATTGTCATTTATCTGTCCAATGCACTTCTCTGATCAAATCTCCACTATTGATATACATTTTTAAACCTTCAAATTTCCATATTTTCTCTTATTCCCAACTTCCACATCACAATAAAATGCTATAAAATATTACAGTATATAGTAGCTTTAAATTTGCTTTCAAATCCAGGTTTGGCTACTGAATACGATATTTTTTTGGTTTTTCTGGCTGACTTCTACTTCTGCGTTTGGGTTGGATTCCCGTTCAGCCTGAGATATTTTATGTCATGCTCTACCCCAGGGGTTCTCAACGTTTCAGGTAGTACAAGTAGTATAATCGAAATATGAAACCAATATATAACCAAAGCTGGTTATTAAATGAAAATAAAGATAATTCCATACACAAAACTGAGTATTACTTTACATATCTGAAGTTGGAACATATTATTGTTAAAGCAGATGAAATAAAATAATTAAATACAGACTAGATATATTTTAGTTAGTTTTACTTTTTATTAATTTATTTTTTTGTTAAACAACTCAGGTTGAGAACCCCTGATCTACCTTATTACCCATGTAAAAGACTCAGACTCATGTGGACATCGGCGTATGGCGCTACAGCCCATGATGAGCCTTGGCCTCCAAAACAATCGACCTCCAAGAATCTGTGTCAACAGCAATATCTCTCTAACTTCACACACAAATCATTCTGGCATCACTCAAGACCTCATCCAACCATCTATTTCTGGGAAATTTTTGCCTTCTGTTTTGAAGTTCTAGAAATATTCATCCTCTTCACATAACCAACAATCTGATCCTCTGAGCTCTAATGAACTTCTCTGTGTTCTGTGCTTGAATCAGGTCCAAATATTTCGTAGAACCCTTCATTCGAAGACATGGAGTTTGTTTTCATCTTTTTCATCCTGGCAACGAAAAATTAATTCTTTCTCATTCCCCCAATATTTTACAATAGTTATGATTTCCAAAATACTCTAAGCCCATCTGTAATGCTATTATTCCAGTGACTATAATATGTTCCATTTAGACACCGTAGGCAAATAGTCCCCATATACAATATCATTGGTAAGAAACAAGATCATTTTTTCATTTCGATTTTTGTTTTGCGAGGAGCCAAGCCATTTGTAAGGGAGCAATGAATGTTGGGACAGGTTATGTCAATAAATATTTATAGGAAACTTCTGGGGTGGCCGGAAGCGATTATTTCTCTTCGATCGCACCGTTCAATTTCCACAGGTTTGTATCTGCCGAGTGACACATGCCTTGTTGCGCCCTCTTGACGGAAGGGGACGAGGGGCTGGCTGACTGGCTACATTAAAATAGGGCCAAAGATACTCTGCGGCGGCCCTTCAAGGACTCTCCTTGTGTCTTGTTGCATCCTGATGTCGTTTATGATCCACTTCCGTCAAACGAGACATAAAGCTCCGAGTCTCAGAGCACCGAGTATCTGTCAACCAATTACATTAGTGCGCCGCTTGTGCTTTTCTACAATGTTGACGTGAACACTGTATTCAAAACATAAACTTTCGGCAAAAAAAGGACCGCTACAGGCACGTGCTGCATTTCCTATCCAAATTAATGAACATTTAAAACGAGAAGCTGTCAGGTGGTGTTGATTTTAGGGTGGCTGAATCTGATAGATTATCCTAATATACTAATACTGAACGTCCTAGATTACTACTCCGTATTTCAATATCATTCAGCTTTGAAATTCATAATTTTATAATTTGAAATTGATATTTATCAGCAACAAAGCAAGATTTTCTCATTTCTGGCATCTCTGTGGATACTGCTATTTCTACAAATGCAAGACAAGCGTCGTCTACACACTCGTCTGAGAGCATTGCTTCCAGTAATCAATGATCGTGACTTAAAGCAGTTGTAAGTTGACACTTTGTTTCCTCTCTCTCCTTGGATGTCTGCCTCACTTCTATCTGTCATATCTGCGTCTATCACACTCTTGCACTCAATCGAGAATCTTCGAGAGTGTTTGTATTGGCTCTACTATATTCGATGACCTTCCACGGCCTTTTCGAAGCATCTCCATTGATCTGGCGGCTTCCAGTACTTATAGCATTACCTTGGAACAATCTATAATATAAGAAGTTCACATAAACAAGTTCAGTTCAGTTGGTTGGTTGATCTCTTCAAGGTTCGTGCTTGCGTGACAGACTGATTGACAGAATTCCTGTGCAGTTGATTGGCAGCGATTATGAATCCTGTGCAAGGAGTGACAGAATACGATCCAGTGCAGTTGGAATAAACAGCACTCGAATCCAGTGCATCAGGAAAGACAAGTGTATACTATCCTTGTGGCTTATTGACAGTGACATTGTGCTTTCACATATAAAGTGATATTATTTTAGATTATCAAATACCGTTTCAGACTGTGTTTTGCAAGT
The DNA here is from genome assembly GCA_948455865.1 of Conomelus anceps. Taxonomy (NCBI): domain Eukaryota; kingdom Metazoa; phylum Arthropoda; class Insecta; order Hemiptera; family Delphacidae; genus Conomelus; species Conomelus anceps. The sequence continues at coordinate 51,094,744 of OX418218.1, read as the reverse complement.
TTTCAACTGTTGACATTTCTTTTTAATTTGACTCAACTTACTTTTAATCAACTGTTGACTTTTGACATTTCTTTTTACTTCTTTGTACAGTTTATTGGACTTTTGTTTATTTGATTATTGATCGGCCTATAATTAATTACCGAAAATCAGTATTAGCTTGACATTTAGAGATAAACGAATAAGAATTTAGCTAAGAGCTTGTAAACTGCAATTATATTTCTGGTTAGAGTTCGAGTTGTTACCTCTCGAACAACAACTGATAACTTGTTATCTCTACTATCAGTACTCTGCCACACAATCACTCATGAAACCTGGAGCCTGGAGCATTCAGGGAATGATCAAGCTGATAATTCTATTCCTGGATTTCTTGTTCCATGACGAACTGCGTTGTTAATATTAACTTTTCATATGAAATTTAACGACTTGCAGTCAAATAGGACGCCTCTGAAGATGGATCTCATAGATTCGAAAGCGCTCGGCTGACTGATTAAGTGAGTTATACTTATTCTTAACAAATATTTGACTGCAAGTCGTTAAATTTCATATGAAAAGTTACTGATAATTCTCTCTACAATGAAAAATAGTCAAATGTTTATCAAAATAGTTTTTCTATGAATGAATCAAACCATGCCTTCGTCGAAGTCGTAATTGATGGATTTAATAATTATGGATTTCTGTTGATTCAGACAATGCCAGACAACGAGACAGGTATTGAATAGGTGAATCTCAATGAGAACAGAACAAGTCTTCGAATGTGCCAGAAAAAACGTGTTGAAACTAAGATATACTACTTCAATGGGAGTGGTCAGGCATGAGAGTCAATGACAATGGAATATAGCTTATGCGGTAAAGGCTCATTTTGGTATCCGCCTACCTAAAACCTAGCTTCAAATTGTTAATAATGGCATTTAAGGGGGTGTAGGCAGCAGGAATGTCTAAGTAGAGGGTCTTTTCAAAGTGTAATAAGTTCACTAGATACCCAATCCATGACAGCTCCATTCATTTCAAATTCAATATAATTACCTCAGATCAGACTTTCCCCATTCAAGTTCAATGACTTACTTTCCGAGTAACTTTGGATACGACATTAAAAACGTATTGCCAACATTCACTTTAAAATATATCAGAAAACCCCACTTTTTTGAGTACAATTCAAGGTTTTTGGATGAAACTCTTTGGTACATGAGTCTGAGATTTTGGTTACTCTTTGGGAAGTGTTGGATGAGGCAGGTTTGCACACTTCACATCCATGGGCATATTCGAATGCGAGCCCATTGCGCTCAATTTTGGTCAAAGGGTTGAGAAGGGTCTATGTCTACCTGGAACTGGCGCTCATGTAGTTGACCGAATGGATGTCGATGTAGTACTTATAATAGTACTGTAGGCTACTCTCAATATATTATTGGCAGCCCTCACTTTCCTCACCACCATTTTCCAAAATCCACCACTTCTATCCTCTATCACACCAAGAATATTTTCATTCATCACTTAGAAGTCAATCAAGTCGCAAGTGTGTAACGGACGTCATTCACTCAGTCTAATCAAACTTTCCTTGGGTGGCTAACAAGGCTAGATATGATGGAACCACGTCACACCTTCATTACTTTCTTGCATAAAATAAAAACAAAAAAAAATAAGCTTACCAACCTTTCAATACTTAATAAAAACCTCTTTGAAAATATTATGTTCAAATAAAAATTCAACCACTCCTTTCTTCTGGTTCTTGGTGTGATAGTGGTGGTGAATTGTGGAAAGTGATGGTGGGGGAAGGTGAGGGCCGCCAATAATCCATTGAGATTAGTCTACAGTACTATTAATAAATCAACTTCTGTTCCATCAACTACCTGAGCGCAAGTTTCAGGTAGACATAGACCATAGACCCTTCCCAACCATTAGACAAAAATTGAGCGCGATACCGGGTAGTCAAGGTCGGTCCCCGGGTTCGGATCCCTCCATTGACTATGACTCAAGCATAGATACAATTGACATTGACCCATAATGTTGGTTAAAAAAGGATCTATGTCCAGAAACGCTCAAAATACGGTTTAAGAAAAGTAATTTTCCAAATTGTTTCCGGGGGAAGACCCCCGGACCCATTTTTTATACGGGAGTCATAATTTATATTATATCATCATTATTTTGGGATGACACATTCTAAATACTTTGAGGTATGAGACTTGTGCCCATATACAAGTCGAATTAATCGTGAAAGTTTGAGTTGGTGAATTGAAATTATGAAATTCGATGTGAATAAGGCGTATTGTGTGACAAACAGGTGCGTATTTAAGGGATCTTCCCGGGTTCGAACTCTCCCGCTATTGGCAACGACTGAAGATCTCAAGCACTAGATATATTCTACTTTTACCCATAATGTGCGTTAAAATAGAAGGATTTATGTCCAGAAACGTTCAATATACGGTTTTAGAGTAGTTATTTTTCAAAAATTTCCGGGGAGGATCCATGATCCCTTCTTTTTTAACAAGAAAATTATATACTGTATTTTCTCAATTGCTGAAGTAAGAGGATATCTTCTTTAGACTGATAAGTCCTTACTACTGTAAAGATATATCACAGACGCCTTCACACCTTCACATTAATGTCAACGGTAGGCTTACTGGCACATGTAACTTGTACTGAATTCATTTGCTTCATTTTTCTTTAGTGAAGTACATTGGACTTTGAAGTACATGATATATTTTCAGTATAGAAATTATCATTGGTTGAGTTTACAGAAAGCAGGTCATGAGCTGTTTAGAATTCAATATTATTTTAGTAAAAAAGTATACTCCATCTAATAACAAATATTTCATTGGTGAATATGGATTGATGATGGTGGGGGAAAGGTCTGGCTGACGGACCACCCTCCCCCCTTAAGAAATTTCTGGCTAGGCCTATGTACACATCGACACATCAAGTAGAAGAAAATATACCAACTTCTTAAGATCATTGTACACATACTAGTCTATAGAGTTATGCTGAATACTACCACCAGCTACTGTATACTGTTATGGAAGAAGAAAGAAGTAATTACTGATGTGTCAATACGTCTTCCGGTTGCAATAAGCAGCGAGTTTTGAGTTTCGTTTGTTCTTCCCATGTTCACCCCTCGCCTTGCGCTTCATATAGAAAATTCCTGAATGTTCTTATCTCGGTAATTGGAATTTCATGGAAAAGCAAAGAATGCCTTTCTGTTTACTTTAGAATTTGATAGAAGAATAGATAACTCTCGTTCCTTCTAGAGTGATAAAAATGTATATAAAGCAGAAGCTCTCAGAAGTCAGTTGTGATTCGAATAAATTCATCAGTTGTGATGAGATAAAGTGACAGTGACAGTGACAGCTCCTGCTCATACAAACCGGATTACCAGTGCGCGCTAATACAAACTGTATTATATGAATTTTTAATGTGTTAAGTGATGAACGCAGTATATTCAGGCTTCTTTAACAGTTTATGCAGTGACTCATCAGTGCTTGTAGTGTTTCAACTGTTCTGTTTTGGACGCTTCTCCTTGAATTTTTGAACAGTTTATTGAACAGTTATTATCTAATATTTGATCGGCCTTTCAACAGTTAGTGATTGATTTTTGTACAGTAATATAGCAGATTCTTTATTAGTTGGAAATTATCAATATACCTGTTTCTGATTGATTTATTTCGTGTGATATATCTGATTAGTGCGAGTTGTCGGTAATTTGTGTTAATAAAGTGCGAGAGTTAATTCTCAGTGTTGCCAGCATTATTTGAGAGATAAAACCCGTAACAATACTATGATCAAAAAATCTCGTAAATTTGAAATACCGCAGAGAAACTAGAACAATACTACTAAATCAAGAGCAGTAAGTTACTGAATCTACATCAGAGGTTACATTGTGTGATTACAACAGTGCATTTAATTTTTGTACTGTTGTTGGGAATTGAACACTGCTCTTGGCGAAGTCAGCTTTCTGTTTAGCGGCATTATAACCATTTTAAGCACCTTTAATAATTAACAAGAGGTTATATTATCCTTATAACCGAATAACCTTATCCTACCCATTTTTTGATCTTCGCCACTCTACTAGCGCCACTAAAGCGGCTTTTCTGCAAATTGAAAATTTATTTCATTTCTATATATTTGTAAAATATTAAATTTAAAAGTATTAATAAATTAAAGTAGAAGAAGATTTTAAAAATTATTTTATTGAATCTGCATGTGTAATTCAGTCTGTCATCTTTTAGATATCCCGATTCAAACATTCAATTGATCCGGGCAACCTACTTGTATTCCATATTCTGAGAAAACTTTCATTCATTTTTAGTTATTATCAATCTTACGAACTTCATATGTGTGCGTGAGAATATCAAAATATGTGGTGTACATGCATCCGTATTTTAGAGTGTAGGCTATACGCGTGAGTGCCGGTGCGTAAGTTGATAGTGAGTGCATTTGTTTAGCATTCATTGTTTCATTCATTTATCGGATAGAGGACGCCAGCAGGGGCAAGAACGGGGCCGGGGCCGGGGCCAGGACGATTCCCCTGAGAACCGGATCGTGGCGGCAGTCGCACTACCGGAAACTGGACAAAGCTGACTGAAATGAGGAGAGAATTGATATTGAAGCCAACACATTGAAATACTTTCCTAAGCTTTCTTTAACAGTCCAGAAAACCCTGCATGTCTTCTCTCAATGAATGTTGTTTAGTTTCATGAATGTAGCCTATAATGTGTATGTTTAAGAATAAAAAAAAAAACAGTTCTAGATTTTTGGCCGATTCCGGCTGTGAGTGACTACAAACCTTGACAATTTCATGATTCAATATTCAATCATATTAGAAGCCGATGCAGACAAGAAATAAGTAATTATATTTTCATCTGTTAATAGGCCTAAATAAAAAAATATTCCAATTTTTTGTATTCACATGAGTCTTGAGGGTAATGAGGTGAATGTTTACACAAAATATCCAAGGCTAAACGAGAATCGAACGCATAATCACAGGAGTAGCAAACAGTCGGAGTCTTATCAGAGAAAAGTGCTCCAGCTGTTTACCAATGACTGCCAATATTATCTTTGATAGTACAATAAGATTCAACGATAACTAACTGTTATTTCTTTCCATAGGAAAGCTTTGATAATCGGCATATTCTAGTTTTTATTATGAATAAAATATTGCTGTCCTCGCATTTGATATCATGATGAAAAATGATTTTTTTTCAATTATTTTGCTGCTATTGTTTTGGTCCACTGTTTGATCATGCAGGTTATAATTATTAAAGCTAAAGGGTTAATTGCAATTTCCTGCATCAAGATTCTACTATAGTTTAATCTTGAGTCTAATCCAAGGGTGAGATCAGTATCGATGGACAAACTAATGGACCACACTTTGGCAAAATAATACATTCTCAGTTTTCGGTCATATACAGAAACTGGAAGTAGAGCGGAGGCTGGTGTTTACCCCCCTCCCACCATGGGAGAATTTTCGACACATACATTTTTTTGTTTGTATTGACATGTGCTTTAAGAATTTAGGTGTTTGCCCTATTTAAATTACAGCATGTCCCCCCATTGGCTGAAAACCCCCCAAATCCGGCTTATTTTCAGTTTTTGGCCAATAACTCGAAAACTATTCGCCAGATCGAAAACAAAGCTCTTATCAAACTGAAAGCCATTATAATTACCTACAAAATGAGTGGTCAATGTTGATTTTTTACTAAATGGTTCTGGAGCTAGAGCTTGGCCAAAAAGGGGTATTTTTTGGACATTTTTCAAAATTGACGAAACCTCCTTGTTTCACTGAACACAACTCAAAATAAATGCATTTTATCGTGGAAAATCCTATATCATGTGAAAGTACAATCAATTTTGAATAAGTTGCATCTTTGTCATCACAATTCATAAGGGGAGGGGGATAATTGCAAAAAACCAATTTCATGTTCTACAGCCGCATCGATCCCCCTTATTATAACACCTTTTCAAGGCATTCCTAAGCAACTTCTAGCAGTTGATTTTAGCAATTAAGCAATAATTCTTGATACAGAGCTCTAAATAGGGATGTACACATAGGGCGAAATACCCCTCTCACCCCCTCACCAACCATCACTTTAAATCCACTATTAACATATGACTATCATGTAATAAAGTCAACAATTATCTCCTTTATGCAATTTAGCTGGTCCCAATAATATTATTTTATTGGGTGGGAAGGTTCATATACCCCCCACCCCCACCTTAATACTATCATAATCCTTCCTCAAGCAGGTTGGAGGGGGGGGGGGGGGAGCATGTTTATCGTTGTTCATAATTATCATGTTCATATTATTTGTCTACTTTATATAGATTTCAACCATTATTTAAACCATTATTCTCTTTTATAAGTTTGGGGGGGGGGTAACATTACCAACCAATCTCACATGATAGAAATCTTTACTTGTTACATGGTAATAAATAATGCACTTGCTTTACTAGTGAAGACGTATTAATAATCAAACATTCAACACAAGAAGAACATGCTGTAATTTAAATGGGGCAAACACCTAAATTCTTGAAGTACATGTCTATACAAACATAAAAATGTATGGGTCGAAAATTCCCCAGGGGGGGGGGGAGGCTCTCTTATTGGTGGCTCATGGTCTAAAGACATCACCAACTGTTTACTGTTTCTGTCTGGATCGTTTGATATTGAAATGATTCTGATTGTATGTAGGTGTTGTAAGGTACTTCCTGACTTGTCTTTATTATACTCGTGCCTGGAGATCTCAAGGTATAAGCTAAAATATCAATTGTTTATATAAAAATATTGCAGTCCCTGTATTTTCATCACATTTCGTTACTGTTCAAGTTACAAAGTAGACCAACTCTCCAAATTCAATTTTTCTCTGATTTTAAGAGACCAGATCTGTCTGAATGTTCATTCAAAGAAAACAATCTGTAAACTGTCATTCTTTTTTTATTTTCTCATCTACTTTCCAACTCTCAAGTAGGACTCAGCCTATAGGGAACTTTATTATTGGCATATCCAAGTGGAGCTTAGTACGGCTTTCTTACCGCTAAACTAACCATTGTTTCGTTGTTAGAAATAGAGACATAGTCGTAAATCAAATAGATTATCACTAGATACGATCAATTCGTGCCTAGCTTCCCGCTCTCACTGAGAGGCCTGACTAAATCATTGTTTATAGTGTTGTCACATATATTTCTTGTTTATAGCCACGACGCATTTTTTGGAGGACAGGTGTCTGCGCCAGTTGTAAACATTGGGATTATTCTTTTGACGTGTAGGTATTTGTCTTCATCAGGCGGGTCTGTCCCAAAGTTTGGGCACTCTTTCTTTCAATATAATTAATTTGTGGTATCATAGAGTGGGAGAGGTCATTCAAGTCATGACCTGCGCCTTTTAAGTCATTTCGACATTTCGACATGTTCCCACATTTTCCTTTCCGAAATAAATTTAGTGTTGAACATCATCATCCCTGAGAAGTGAATTGCCACCAACCTATCTAGTAAAAATATAATAAAAATAAGGGCCAAAATTTTATTTATGCACAAGAAATACTGCTCACTAGCATTTACTGTGTTTCGCATACGACCTTAATGATAAATTATCGTAGGTTTATTAATAATTTTTTTCTTTTCATTAAATTCATGAGAACTGGCACATTTGCTTTTGTTTTCTAGGCATGCGTTCGAGCCCCATGTAAGCGCTCCAACAAGGTTAGGCCCAAGTTCCCAAACAGCGATTTGTCTCGATCATATTTTTATTCGTCTCAAGAACATAGTTTTATTCGCCATCCCCTAAGCAATGATCTACATTTTCAAGCATCTGTAAACCACCTCAACATAAATGATCATGCACTAGTAAAATTATGAATTAGAAATAGACTTAACTCAATACAAGAATCTGTACTAGATCACAACTTGCTTTAACAAAAACTTTCTATTGCAGCCTACTCAGACGTATTCTAACTTACGAATTTCAATGAAGCAATTAACAATTCCATTGAAATACTTCAAATTAACATTAAGGCATCAACTAGAGAAATTACTATAACCAATAAGGCTTCTGTGAAGAAAGCGAAACCTTGTATAACGAAATACCTTAATACAAAAATTGAATGAAAAAAAAACAATTTATATTGACAAATGATCAGACAACTCAATAATGATAACCTTAAAAACTAATACAAAATGAGCAGAGACAGATTAAAAAACGAAATAAAAAAAGTAAAAGAGGACTATTATAACCTCTTAGAAAGAATACAAGGAAATTCTAAAGAATTCTTGAATGTAGAAGAAATTCTAAAGAATTCTGGAATGTAGAAGAACTGATTGGAAGAAGGAGGAAAGATAATAAAATTTTAGAAACACTGACAAATAATAATTCTACTGTAAACGATGATCGAGAAATTGCAGACGTATTCAATTATCATTTTATTAATGTAAGTACTTCAAGTAATCAGAGAGCCATATGTATTCAACTGAATCAAATTAGAGAAGATTTGTATAGAGATAAGTTCTGTGTAAACTTTCTATTGCAGACTTATCAGACGTATTCAAGCTCACGAATAGACTGATAAATTCCTCGTGCCAAATAAAGGTCCAATAAATTCAATGTTTTTTACTCCAATCTCGCAACAAGAACGGACCTTGAAAGCTTTAAAAAAAAATACTTCTGGAGTGGATGGAATTAGTGCTAAGACATTGAAAACGAATGCTCCTGTGTTGACATAGGCTACATATACAATCTCAGCAAAAATTTCAGTATTTACCCTGAAAAATTAAAAAAATCTATGACCCTATTCAATTTTCAAGAGATAAGAAAAATATGAATAATTATAGAACGGTTTCCTTATAATCTATAGTTGCTTAAGTATTAGAAGAGTTGATAAAAGCCAGACTGCAAAATGTTCTCGTAAAAATCAATTCGGATTCAGAAAAGGCTTGAAAACAGAAGAAGCTATAATGCAACTTCTATCACAGGCATATAATGGTATCAACGAGAATAAGAAAGTTGCTACCCTCTATTAGACATAAGAAGAGCGTTTGACTCTGTTGACCATGCTCTGTTTCTAGAAAAGCTGGTATAAGAGGAATTAGCAATACTTGGTTCTCCAGCTTCCTTTCCAACAGAACACAAAGGGTGAAAATAAACTCATTTTTTAGTACAGAAACTGTAGTAGACTGCGGAGTCCCACAGGGATCTACCCTCTCAGCTGAATTTTTCGCTATTTTTGTGAATGATTTTAGCTCTAGTACTTTGAAAGGACACATTACAACATATGCTGATGACACAGCACTTGGCATTAAATGTCAAGATAACTAAAATCATGCATTTCAATTCAAGAGCTAAAGACAATCAAGATAATTTCAATGTGGCTGTTCACTCATATACTTGTATTTTAGACAATTGCAATTGTTAGTTTGTTGAAAGTGTAGCATCTATAAAATGTTTAGGCATAACCCTTGATTCAAATCTTTGTTGGGAGGAGCATATAAAGATGATGAAAAACAACCATTTTGCTATTCTAGAAATCTATGCCCAAATTACGTTTTAAAAATGATTTATTTTGCACTGGCTGAGAGTAGATTGACTTATGGCATAGTTGTGTGGGGTGGTGCTTATTTCTCGGTCATTAATCCCCTTATAATTAGTTAAACACACATAATGAGAGTTATAGGCAAAAGCCAATGACAAACTCGTCTCTAATGATATTCAGAAGTTGCAATTAGTTTCCTTTAAGATAACTCTACTTTTATAAAGTGATACTAATGTTTCACATGAAAAGAGATTACAATGTGAGAGGACAGATGTCCAGGAGACAGGATCTCAGGTCTAGAAATTTAACTATTCCCCCGCGACCAAAAAAGAAATGTATAGTAGATTCTATTTATATGTAGCTCCACTAATATTTAACTCAATACCAGTACAAGTAGAAAATTTAATTAATTTACAGAGATTCAAAAATGAGATAAATCATGGTTTTTATCGCAAAATAATGTTCAGTTCTATTTCTCAAGATGAAAATAGCAAATTGCAATGCACAAATATCAGTTAAAAATCATAAAATATATTATCAGTCTCGAAACATCTTTTACAAATGAAATGTTCATTTGTTTGTTGAAGTAAAACGTTTCTGTAAAATATGATAAAAGTAATTTGTTTTATTGTTTATCAATCATTAAAGATATCTTATTTAAAATATGAGAGAGTACAAGTGAGTATGTGAAATTATGATTCAAGTTATAAAAGAATTACAGTAGTTGCTTCAATCGGCTAGAACAAGTCAAATTATGTTCTTTCAATAACCAAGACGGAACAATTCATGTTATGATACTGGTATTTAAGGAACGAAAATATGAGAACAATAATGAATTTTCAATTTATAATAATTTGCGGTTAGGTCATTTTCAATGCAACTATTTCACCTGTTTATAATAAGAGAGAGCTCTTCAGTTACAATAAAAACATCATAACTCTTCAATTACAATTTAAATTCATATGGGTTCTTTATTTGACTGAATAAACATTTATATCATAGTTATAGTTTAGCGGAAGAAGGTTAGAAAGTTTTATTTTAATGTATTTTAGTTTATACTCTACTTAAGCAAACATATTCAGCTCCAGCTCAGCTCTATGTTTTATATTAATTAGTAAAAGATAAGTCTACTTAGTGCGATGATGGTGTCCCATACGGGTTTCTCGGGACACCTCAAAACACTTTCATTTTTCTTTCATAATTTGTTAATTTTAATTGAATTTCGTATTTATTTAGTAATTATTTATGAATTGTATTTATTTTGAAATGTTTTCTATGTTAACTTAAATTGCTGACAATTTTAACTGCTGTAAGGGACTATTCGAATAAAGAAATTTATTTATTCTTTTTTATTTATAGCAGTTTTGAAATTCAAATTCAAATTCATTTATTCTTCCAGTTGATACAATTCATAATCATCAATGTTGTCAAAGTATACTACTACAAAATTTAAAAAAAATAGAAGCATATAATTATAAACAATAGAGAATAATACAATTTCACTGTTATATAAAGTATAATCCTTACAACATCAACTGCAGAACAAATAAATTGACAGTACAGTTTGAATAACTTTGTAAGTTCTTTTTTTCCCTCTTTTTTCAGTGATCTCATGGAATAATTGATTTTTTTATTTAAAATAACTGTTACTAGTACAAAGGCTAATGATACTATTTAGTCGAAGAGTATCTTATCAACCTATCCCAGATTGAGGTAAGTACCTATGAAATATGCCATTCTCTCTTGCCACTGCAAGGCTTAAATCACCTCATTTCGATTTGCCTCTATCCTAGCTTAGTACGGTAGTTACTGTAGTAGATAATAAACCCATCTATAGTGACTGATATGATTATCTTTGATGACATTGAATGGCATGTTTAAATTCACAGCTGCTGGTTCACGGTAGTTGTAAACCAATCCCACCATACTATGAGTCTGAAGACTTCTGTTTCCCATGATCGTCAGCAGACTCGACACAGACCGATGCGATCAACCGTGTGTGCGGTACCATGTATAGTAATGTGTGTGTTCACCAGTGATTCTAACAATGCGATATTGTTGTTAAATAGCAGCTAGCTAAGTGGGGCACAGTCGAAGGGATGAAACGCAGCTCAATTAGTTGTTGTGAAGCTGTGAAAGACTCGTAATAAGAGCAGGCCTAGAGCATCTAGGTCTAGTTGGTGGCTGGCACTTCCCTTGAGCATGGAATGATGGGAAAGGGTTGCTTCTTCCCCATTCAAGCCGTTCTTTTTTCATTTGTTCTCACTGATCTAGACGGAAGTCTACACTGGATCAGACCTACCCTCCGTGACCCCGTTACTGGAACGGAAAGATAGAGAAACATCAACAAACCAATCTTTCCTTGTTTCACTCATTTGTCACTCAGCAAAGTTTTTCAGTCATGCTATGTTTACAATAATTTTCAAACTTTAGATTTCATAGTTATGTCTTCTCACGTACTATTCCAGAGCATTCATCATTTCTGTACCTAGCAAGCACATTGATGTTACAAGGAGATCTCTCAATTGGAATGTAATGGTTTTAATCATTCAGAAATTGAAATCATAATTCATAGAATTTGAAGGATCGTTTCCTTCATAATTTCACGTGTTCCATGAAAATATGAAATTTCTAATGAAATACAGAGGTAGAGAAACATCAACAAACACATCTGTCCTTGTTTTGCTCATTTATTACTCAGTATCAGAGGGCCAAGCTTCGCTCAGGGATAGCCTATGGCTTAAACCTTAAAGTTTTGATTCATTTTTTTCCAATAAAAACTATCACTGTTTCTACAATAACCTGCATGGTTCCCGGCCTATAGAAAACAGTTCTAGCCGATTTTCGGTAAAAATTCAGTGAAATAAACACATATTAGTTCGGTATCAACTCACTGTCTACTGTTAATAGAAAGGAGCGCATATTGAAACGCGGCTGTAACATGGCGGGCTTGGTAGCCAATGTCTAAAAGTTTTGATTAGCATTTATTTTTTTTTCAATAAAACCTATCATTGTCTTTACAATAACCTGCCTGTTCATAGAAAACAGTTCCAGTCGATATTTGGTTAAAATTCAGTGAAATAATTCCCTGCCAGTTCCATAACACACACTGCAGGTGACTGTAACATATTTGTCTTAACGTAGAAATAAATCCGATAATCATAAAATTCATAGAAAGTCCTTGATATATTAAAGAGAAACAACGGCCGAGAGTGTATTTTCAAATTATTAACCAAAGTTAAGTTACTGTAACCAAAGTAATTAGAGAAGTTCAATTTTCACCAAAATGGAAAAACTATGTTGTGCTGAGCTTTGATTCTCCAGCAGTCATATGTTGCCTGAATAACTGCAAGGCTCCGGCTACATGGTATGCGCGTAAGTCTTTGCGTCCACTCAGCGTGATAAGGCTGCTAAGGGCCTTATGATAACAATTGTTGTCTTCTATCAGACACTTAACTTTCAGTAATCGATTTCTCCTTTTCGTGTCCTTCAGCGAGATTTTACAGGAATGAGACCTAGTGCAATCGTATTTTTGCACTAATATTTGTAATTTCATCAAAACCGTTGAAGCCGTTTTTAAGATACGTCGGACATGCATGAATACACACGTGAGAATATGTTTTGGACTAAACAAGCCACTTCCCATAGTTTGAAAGAAGGAAAACTCAACTGGAATATTGACATGATGAAATTAAAAAAATTGCGCTCAGCCAATTCTGGCTATGACGTCACTCGGAGCGAAAAATCAAACTTTCATTGGCGAAATAAATATGTTTAAATAACTGAAAATACCTATTATAACGAGCAATGGATTTTTCATCATTTTTATTCATCATCATTTTATTCATACAGACAACAAATTACAGCATGTACTTATATTACAACAAACCCTTAGAATAATAATGGTTGTGCAACAAAGTCATAACAAAATTAAACTACTTCACATTTGTTAGAAATAAATCAAATCTGTATGCACTCCAGCATAAGCCAAAAGCTTGTGCGCTAGAGCGGAGTTCATTGAAATAAACAAATTGAAAGAAGGAAAAAAAAGTCGACAAACTAAAAACTCAAAAATAATAATAAAACCAATTTATAATTTCTAATTGCATTCAGCACACCGGAAGGCGACAATAAATTATTCGGTAAACCAGCCAAAATAAGGCAAAAAATACACAAAAATATAATAAATATTTTAACATTTTTTCCCCATCCTCTTCCTCTACAGGTCCAACAACAAGAATCCCTAAATAAAAACCGTTTCAGAAAATTCATTTCTTCTTACCCATTCGTCCACCTCATTAAGTAATTTCGGAGTAATCTTTCCCATCACAAGATTACTTGGCAATAAGTTTACTAATTTTTCACATATATATTCAAATTGTCTCCTGCAAACATTCAAATCAGTTCTGGACACCCGGTAGGAATTTGTGGCAGAGGGACGTAAATTATAGATTGGTAAATGTTGAAGGAAACTGTACTTATTTTTATTTATAAACAATATTAGATTTTTTACATATAACTGCCTGAGTGTAAGCACCTCAAGTTCTTTGAATAAATTTGAGCTTGGATAGAGCCTGGGTCTACCCAAGGCCGCCCGTAATATATGTTTTTGGATGACAAAATTTTTTTTGAAATGTAAATCCACAGCACCCCCCAAGCTCGAATACCATATTGGAGAATGGACTGTGCATATGCCAAATAAACCAATTTTGTTATTTTCTTATTTCTTAATTTATTGACTTCATAGAATTTATTTATTATGTATTTGAGTTTTTGGCACATGTTATCAATTTGATGATTCCACTTTAAATGTTGGTCCACAATAACCCCCAGGTATTTAACTGACTGAACTCTTTCTAGAGAAGGACATTGGCAGGTATTTGTAAATGTTTGGGAGTGACAATTTGACAGGTGTATTTTTATTATTAACCATTATGTTACCACTCGCATTAGGTGAGAAAGCAATATAAACACTCTTTTTGAAGTTGAGAGTGAGAATATGCTCATCCAACCATTTTTTAATCCTCCTCAAGCCTGAAAGTGCCAAGGTTTGGACACCCTGCCATGTTGAATGAGAGAAAACTATTGTAGTGTCATCTGCAAAGGAAATTATGGAACAGTTTTCCCCACCTAGTTTTAAAAGATCATTTATATATATTATAAATAAAATAGGGGACAGTACAGTTCCTTTAGGGATGCCAAAGTTTGATAAAGATTTTATACTAGTTTTGTTCCCTATGGTTAGAATTTGTGATCTATTTTCTAGATATGATTTAAAAAGTTGTAAGGGTAAGCCACGGATTCCTATATTTTCCAACTTTTGGAGAAGTATTTCATGTGGAACAGTGTCGAAAGCCTTGGCCAGGTCCAGGAAGAAAGCTATTGTTTTATGACTACTATTGAAATTCTTAATGATGTATTTTTGAAGAGAAGTTATTGCATCTTGAGTACTTTTACCTGTTTGAAACCCATATTGATTAGAATTTATTATGTTCAATTTAGTTTAATTTCAAAGATCAATTTATCTACTAATCTTGTATTTCAAGCTCAGTAAAACCATCAGATACACTAATAAAATTTCATGATGAAAATAACCGGCTTCTAGCCTAGTCTTACCTCTCATTGACATGACATGGAATAATCCAACCAAAGCCTAGGAATCATAATATTAATGCATCAAGAATTAATTATTACAGTGTACTCACCTTTTAACAATCATTGGCAAGCCATTTTAAGTCCCCATGAACACTTGTAGTTTATATGAATCAAGGTGTGAATTTTGAAATTTCCAACACAGGAACACACGTGGTGATAAGCAAATACTGTCACACATGCTTTTTATTGATAAGGGTTGATATGACATATATTTCAGTAGCCTACGAGGTTAAATAAATGTTCGAAGTACTTTTGTCAAAAGTGGTGTTATCACTCTTATCACACGCTAATTTGTCACTGAGGAATTTTGGATATTAAATTAATAGTTTTTTATTCTTGTAAAAAGGAAAGCTCAGTTGTTCATTGAGACCACGCTTGAGTCTCATTTCCTAAATCTTAGTTTTAGGGCTACAAATTGCTTATATAAAATTTAAACTTCACTGATAGCATTTTGAGGCGTGAATTATCAAAAAAATCTATCAGCTACTTGAATTATTTTTCCAGTCGGAAAAAATCCTCCAGGACTTTGCTACTAGACTTGAGCCTAGATGGAGGCATAAATTTCAAGTCCTACTTATTTAATTTTGAATTTACTGTAGCACTGAAAGTTACAGTTCCAATTTTTGTATATTGTTTCTCCAACTGCTTAACAGCCTAAATTATATTATTTGTGAAACACGATTAAAAAACGCCAGATCAAAGATCAATTGCACCTGAAGGCCACGATATGATCTTCCAAGAGGTCCAAGGAAAGAAGACATCGTATCAGTGAGTCAGTGAATTTAAAATAAAATCCTGATCAGAAGCTAATTATAAAAATCATTCAAGTGCGCGAAAGGTACAATTTCGTCAAATAATAGAGTCGCACCGTAATATGGAACGTGTGTGTGACAAGTTCTATTCATGCAAAGTCTTGTAATGACTATTGAATTAAAAGTGGCCCTTGGGTCTGATTCCTGTCATAAGGAAATTGAATTTATTGGTATTCAAAAATATGAAAAACAGTCAAAGAACTTCTTGAAATTTGGATATCTCAAAAGGAGATTAATTAATTATTCATTTTGTCATATTTTATTATTTTCTGACCGCTGAGTCAATCATATTTTTGAATTTTTTGCACGTTTATTAAACTGGCCATGTTGACTTTTTCATTGGAATCTTTTTCAATAAGTAACATACGAAACCATATATTTTTATACGCATTTTGAAGGCGATTATCTGCTAGGCCTTCATGGGCTTTACCAGTAGTTTTGATACAACTTTCTATGTAAAACAATAAAACTGGACAGATTTCTTAAAAATATTTCTGTAAGATTTTTCGATGCTATTTCATTCTTCAATTATAACTTTAAAAGGCACAACTATATTTTTTAGGAAGCTCAATTCAAAATTGTTCATTGAATTTAATGTTTTTGTTCATGTTGTAAAAATCCAGAAATGTTCCGGTAAGGGATTCAATAAAGCGCCATAAGTTTCACAAATGATTGTTTATTTGATCAAAATCTGTAGATAAACTGCTTAATATAACTATTAAAATGTTTACTTTATATGCAAAAGTTGAAATAAAATTATGTAAAACTTACTAAGCGGTTCCACTAATTTTCATATTTCTCAGAAGAATGGATTTTTCTTAATGCATCCGATTTATTTATCATTTCGAGAAACTGAACGCATGACATTCCAAAGTTGCATTTCAAAATGCATGTAATTACGATGACGTACAGATAATTATAACCAACATTTTGAGAACTTTATGAATAATCATGTAAAAATTCCAAAGCTACAAAAACGGGACAAAAAGTCGTCAGTCAGTCTGTCGGGACAACGGGACAAGCCCTTCAAAACCGGAACGTCTGGTCAACTTACAAGTGTTAAGCTTGCTTTTTCAGAAGTTGATTGTACATAGCTCCAAACTCTTCTATCTCTTCTATCTAATTTGATAAATTTGTAATTAGTTAATTAATTTAAGTAGACGTGAATTTGTGTTGAGATATTTTCAGGAAGCTAAAGTGGATACCGCCAAGCTCTGCTTAATCTTCCCCCAAAAGCCTTCGTTTGGGACATTGCTAATAGAAACATAATTTATTTTTTTGGCTTTTTTCACGAGGAATTAGGCCTATCCTGAAAAATAGCTTGACAATGCATACAGAAATTGCTCGTTTAATAAAATAGGATTACAAAATGTTGCAATTTAGAAATTTCGTACTTACAATAATTTTCAAACTAGAGGTTTAAGTGTCTTCTTACAAGTTATCCCATCCATCCATCATTTTTAACAGAACAATTAACAAGCAATTAAAAATACTCCAAGTTTTTATTTTTGTCGATTCTTCCAGCACAGTTAGGATACAAGAAGTATTAAGAAGTCCTGGGACCTAGGCAGCTCCATCCTGAGTACTAACCCTCACTTTGAACTAAGACTTATAAATTTACTATATGATGTTTCTGTTTTGAATTTTCGCTTTCCTTCCCACAGCCATATTTCTTATTCCTCTTTCAGCACACACGTACACATTCACGTCCAGGCAAGTTGGAGTCTGTGTGTATGCGAATTTTGTTTTGTGTAGCAAATGTGGCAAGAGACGGAGGTGGTCTTGAAATTTAAAACCTGGCAAAACTTTGGGCCGTAGACCGAACCGAAGACGAGGAAAGGTGACCTTTTTGCTTGGCTGGCGCCTGGAATTTCAGCCAAGTGTCCTTCAAGCTATGGGGTTCCTCTGATTCTGTCTATCGGTTCGAAGAATAGGGATCATCTTGTTAAACGGGAACCAAATATTCATCCTATAGCTGAGCTTATATGACCATCGGAAAAACAACCACTTTTTGTACCTTTGTAAGTTGTGATTTGTATCTTTTGCCTGATATTGATTTTTTCCTATACTAGTTGATTCATCTGAGCACGTTGTATGAGATTGATCCAATAATCATAATAGTTAACGTTGACTGTCTTGTGAAAATTTAGTGATACAGCCTTTGAGTGAAGCGAGTTTTTTCTGTAATAATAGATAGATTAATTTACATGACTTTTTTTGGATGATTGTGATTTATGAGTTGGACCTACAGTTTTAGGTGGGTTCCGAACCACCGGGAAGTGATTTTACAGCAGAGAACAGTGTCTTTTTTGCTGGCCAATCTAATCGGTCACCGTTACAAACAGGACCTACGAGAACGCAGCTTATCTATCTGATTGAACAGATACCTGCTACGGCTCGCGGCTATCACTTCCTCTTCTTCTTTTACTTCTTAATTTACTTCACTGTTTGACGTATAGCATGTAGACGCAGAATGATGAATTATGACTGTTTATAGCCATCACTGAACGTTACTGAAAGTAATGATGTGATTGATAATGAACTTATTCAGCTTCCTTAACCCACCTCTGTAATTTTACTTTCTTATTATACTTCATTGCGGAACTATTTAAGGCATTGCATAAGTCACGCAAATACGTTACTCACTGTTACATCTAATGTCCATCTTTTTGTTATCTTCAAAAAGTGACAAAAAAACATAAAATAATAATATAAAATGATTAAATTATAAATATGTTGTTAATCTTGGTGTACACATGAATTATAGCAATTGAATAGTATAGATGGGGAAAATTCAAAAAAATATTGAATATCCTGATAATTGAATTTTTTCATTTTTCATATAAATGAATTGTAGGCTTGCATTCCAGCACATTCCCATATACTAAATCTATGTATCGTTTAAACTAAATTAATTAACTAAATACAAAATCAACTTGTAGAATCTCGCTCCAATCGAATTAGCTACAAACTGAAACAGAACATCATATCATCATATTTCGCAGACTGAAACTGAACATTGAGACAAATCCAATCGGGTTTTCCTATTGGAGACATCAGTTCAATTCATTTCAATTTTCCTTGAAGACTTTATTTGCGTCGTGAAGATAAATATTCAATTTATTCATATCTTTATTGCTTTATTAGAACATTACATATTCTCCAGATTCACTTGAGCGATGCCTTTATCAGTAGCGTCACTTGCGAAATAATAAAAACTTAGAATTGAAAAGGTCGAGCAGGCTTGTAAAGGTGTGTAATACTCGAAGGACTTTAGATAATAGTAGTTATTAATTCATGCACATATCTGGAAGAGGCGGAACTCTTGAGAACATGCCAAATGAATCTTTATTGTGTATGAGACATAATCACTTCCCTGATTGCTTAGCAGATGCATATATTTGAATTACAAATGAATCGTTTATAGATTTATACTTTTATCCTAGAATCATAAATACTGGAAGTACCGTAGTTGATTAGATTCTGAATACGAAGTTATTACATTATTTCTATTATCATCATTGATCTTTGTTAGTCCACTTTTGCCATGTTTTAACAAAGGGCTGGACTTCAGCCCAAATTCGGGTCATCGGGTGTAGCCCAATTCCCTCCCTGGCGAAAGGTTGTCCCTCGATTTTCCCCAAGTAGAAAGTTGGACAGAGCCCGATTCCCTCCCAGACGTGAACAAGTCTATAAAAATCATAGCCCGATTGCCTCCCGTTGGTTAAATATCTATATTTATATATAATATAATAAATAGTTAAATATCGCTGAAATTTAAATACACATTCAAAGTTATAATTCAGTTCGTTTAGGGTGCACTACGAGGAGGCGAACTGACTCACACCCCATACAGTCTTTTGCTGTTTATTAGCTGCGTCAGTATTTCAAATGTGTACAAATCTTACATGTGTGTCAATAATGAAGTAATTACAATAAATTCTAGATTTTCGCTTCAAGTATGTGTTAAAGTCTTGGCTGTTTATTATAGCTGCGTCAATATCGAAGTATTTACAACAAATTCTACATTTTTGCTATCAATCAGCTGCGTCAATTATATGTATTTTTGCAGCACACTCGCTTTGCATATTCCATTCTTGTAATGATACCAGATTTATACTTTTAAATTTCTTTCTGTGTGAATTTATCTTTTTAGGTAATCTTTTCTTTTCTTCGTGTATTTGAAGAGTTCATTAACATTTTGGAATTCATATCCAGTTCTTCCAAAACATCCACAAATTTAAATATGTTTGGGTGTGATGAGTAAAATAATTTATTGAATTTACTATGAAATCTTTCAAAAGGGTTGGTAGTTCTTTGTGAACTTGAACTTAGTTGCGCCCAGACTGCAGGAGGAAATTTCGCATCTTCCTCAATGAAAGTTTCTACAAGGTAGTAACAAAATTCTTGCACCTAACTGCTCCTGATTGCGGGAGGGATTTGGGCTATGATTTTTATAGACCTGTCCAGGTCTGGGAGGGAATCAGGCTATGATTTTTTCCTGGCTGAGGTGCTGGGAGGGAATCGAGCATAGCTCCTTCATCGTTATAGTGACCGTGCGGAAGGCGGGAGCGTTGAGCAGATATTTTAATTAAACCATTACTTTATAATAAAGGTAATAGTAAGAGTTTG
Organism: Conomelus anceps; assembly: GCA_948455865.1. Lineage (NCBI taxonomy): Eukaryota > Metazoa > Arthropoda > Insecta > Hemiptera > Delphacidae > Conomelus > Conomelus anceps. Next base: position 51,074,136 of record OX418218.1, on the reverse strand, counting down.
CAGTTCTGACTGCGAACTCTGGGAGCTTGTATAGCAATCAGAGTTAAAAGTGAAATTCTGTACTCTACGCTTTTGCCCCAGCAAGAGATGAGGAAACCGCGAAACCGGCCCAAAATTCTGATGTGCCAAGCTTCTACCAAAAAGATGACAGATTCTACCAAACGTTTATTGTTACAATATGTAGATCACAAGAATATTGTGGGTATTTCTGTCTAAAACCTGTCCTAATCTGGAGTATTTCTCAAGTTCTGTTCACAAACATGCTGATATCTTAATTAATACTAATGAGTTTTTCTCAATACTCTTTGTTTGATGTGTGCCTTCAGTACTAATTTCAGACATCGTTTGTCATTTTTCATCATTATTTCATACAAATGTTCATATTGTCATACAAAAATTTCATCCATCATTCCATTCATCATCTTTATCAGTCAGTGCTAAATCATTTTTCTCTGTTTTTTGCTGTAAAATCACTTCCCAGGGTTTGGAACCCATATTAAACTGTAGGTCCAACTCATTAATCGCTATAATCCATAGATCTCAGACCTATGTGAGCTTCATCCTCAAAAAAAGACAAGAAAAGATTTTCAGACTGTAATGTAAAATCCCTTCAAATCATCATCATCATCATCATCATTAGCTAAATCATCCTTCATCATCTATAAATTAAATACTAATAACACGAATAGTATATTATTTTATTCATTTATTTACGATCTTAGTTATTCATAATCACGGTTTCACCTTATCAACAAGACGGAAGTAGAATTGAGGTCTTACATTTATTTAAAACATTTATTTGGAAGGAGAAAGATGTCTGTTAATACGGTATTATAACGAATTACCATATATCGTCAAGATAACTATTGATGTTCTGCGCACATAGGCCTATAACCAACCTCAGTGTTACTAACACAAAAAACAATGAAAATGACTGGGACGAAGGAGAGAATCGGGCTTATACAGTAAAGACTAGAAGGAAGACAGAGTCGGCCGACCAAGTCTCTGGCTAATGGCCGGTGACGGTATGCAAGAGCTCTTATTTACAAGTTTGGTCAAAACGATAACGATAATGCTAACCTGAACACTCTATGCAGTTGTCTGCTCTAAAAGCAAGATGCTATGTAGCAAAAGATGCAAAAAGAATTGAGGTCTTACATTTATTTAAAACATTTATTTGGAAGGAGAAAGATGTCTGTTAATACGGTATTATAATGAATTTCCATATATCGTCAAGATAACTATTGATGTTCTGCGCACACAGGCCTATAACCAACCTCAGTGTCACTCTCAGTGTCAGTGTCAACCTCAGTATTAGTATAGAGTTATGCCGTTATCGTTACTCGTTACAATCGTAACTAAGTTTTGTGCAAGCTCTTTATTGATACAAATCTCCGAGTTTGATATAACTCTCCGAAAGTACCTGTTTCAGTTCGTTGAAAATCAACATCTTCAAAAGTCAATGATAAATTGAAAATGTTGACTGTTTGCATAATCGAGTAATCAGCAGTGGCGGATCCATAAAAAGTGGCTGGTAGCTGCTGATGATAAGGGGGGGGGGGGGGGAGAGGTGTACTCTGAATACAAGTAGTATTGTGAGTAAAGCTTTTGAATTATCATTTTTCATAATCAATCATACCCGAACTATTCATATTATTGGGAAATAAAAAATAGCTTTACTAGTGCTTTGAACCGTATCAGCGATAACATTAATTTAAATTTAAAGTATGTTGGAAAATTTTGATTGAATTATGGCTGAATCAGCTTGGATCAGCAGTTTGTCAAGGAACATAGTATTATTCCAGTATTACGGTCATATTATTAAATTTTTGAAAATCAATGTGGGAGCTTTAATTAGTTACAAATTTTTCAATTAACAAATGTTTCATCTAGTTTTAATAGATAAACTTTGTGTGAATTCCACACTGTAAAAAGAGATGTCTTTCTAAAGTTTTTATCTGACAATTAGTTTTCCTCTTATAGAAATATGGGATCTGAGGTTACTCCCCCAGAAAATGTTTGAATAATCTCTTTGAGAAATCAGTTAAAATGGTATTAGATCCATATTATACAATAGATAAACCCAATGCAAGCGTTGTATCTGGAATTTTTCCACGATATAACCTATATCAGTAGCTGGTGATCACTGGTTTGCCGACCACTGTGATAGAATGTTGAAAAAAACATTGGTTGATATGTTAATGTAGTTCCTCATTACTTTTCATTAAAAGGAAGTTTGTACTGTCGTGATTCAATTACTGCAATTTTATGTTGCACTACTTTTTCTATTCAGCAAGTACAAAAATCTTAACACTGAGTTGATTGGTTGCAGGCAATGTAAATGTAACTAATTCAATATTATTTAGTATTAAAACGTTAACGAATTTCATACAATTGAAGACTTAGTAGTGGAATTAGGTAATTCTTGCTAATGAATATTTCACGAGCTTCAAACTGATTATATTGGTAAAAAATTTACACTCTTCCAAAACACTTTTTGGAGGTTTTGGGATGGCTTCAGCCCGAAAGCCCCCCCCCCACCCCCCCCCCCCCCCCCCAACCAGTAAATCCGCCACTGGTAATCAATTCAAACTATCTTTGAAAGTTTTATGGTAGTCTCTAAACCTAGCCTATGGGATACATGAATAGCAAGGTTGTATACCTTGAGCTCATAAGTAGCCAAAGGTAGACAATGTATAATTGTACAATATATCCTTCGAACAATGTTCAAGTAGAGGAATGCATCACACTATTATTATTATCATCATCATCATTATTATTATTACTTTTGGCCTTGACTCAAGTTCATTCATTCATGTTCATTGACTGCGTACACCTTCTTCAATATTCAATTCTTGTTTCAAATAATTCACGTTTCCTGTGATGATGTATATGGACTGTAGGAGTACTGAAAGATATGTAAATGAACACACCTATAGTTGTTCAGTGGTGTAGGACCGGCACACACTGATCAGTTTGCCGTTTATATATCGTGGCGTTTGCCAGCTGAAAACATGAATGAAAGAAATCGCCCACTCACTACGACTCGGGAATAACTTAGGGGGAAGGCAAAGGGGAGTATGCAAAGAGGCAGACAGAGAGAAACCGAGAGAGAATGAGAAAGTTAGGGAGAAGCATCGAGAGTGATGACAGAGTGATGCGACTGGGGGCTTAAAAGAGTCTGAGTACGAGAGACACCTTCGCGGCTTATGAATCACGTGACATAATTCAAAACGAGCGCAGCGCCACTACAAACTAGAAATAATAGAATGCTAGATCACAAGGAATTCGTGTCATAATGGTCAGACACTGTCAACATGTTAATTTATAATTTCTTCATTAGAAATTCATTATAGTCGGGAGTATAAGAACAACGGCTGACTTTTGATGCTGATTATCATGAACCCATTCCTGAAACACAAAGGTATCATATATATCAAATCTATATGAGCTCCCAGACCCCCACCCATTCTGTTTCAAGTGAGATTTATTGTTTAGTTGGCTTTGTTATGAGCCTCCGGACAAGTGTTTCACTGATTTCATTTCACCAGATAATCAGAGCAGTGTTGAATGTTAAGTAGAATCATTGTGTTGTGTGGAACCATTTATTCGCGTTCTAATATTGTATTTCTATGATTATCATAATGCTTCCAGAATATTTCCAGGACTATAATATTATTTTTAAATATTATTCTTCCAGTAAATAATATAATTTTGTATTCTTTATTTAGTTTCTATATAGCTTATATTTGATAGCTTCTTACTAATAGTTGTAAGACCTTGAAATGTTATTTTGTTGTAAATTTACTTATTTGAGAATAAACTATCTATCTAAATATAAAAACCAATAAATTTTATTAAGAATCGGTCATTTTTTTAGTGTATTTTGTTTAGAAAAAGTGCGAGAGTAGCAATGACAATTAAATGTGAAAATTTAGAGATGATTATATAATAAAAAAAATAATGTGTAGAATATTAAGAGAAATAGTCATTTGTGTTATTAGTTAACTAGTGCGCAAAGTAGCATGAGAGACATGAATTATGCACGAACTACAGCCAAAATACTTCAAACACGAGTTACTCATTAAATTTTTCCTACAGTTGGCGCACCTGTAGTGCGACAAAGTAAAATGAGTGTGGCAAAGTCAGATGGAGAGCGGCAAAGTGAAATAATGCAGTAATCAGCTGTTTTGCGCACTAAAAGTGCATAAATAGCCGCTTTGTTTAACTTTGATAACTGTAGAAAATAGTCATTTGTGTAACTAGTGCGCAAAGTAACTCTTTTCTGCACGAGAGAAATGCATTACGCACGAGCTGAAGGCGGGTGCGGGATAGTTTTTCGAGTGCAGCAAAGATACTTTTAGCACAAGTTACATGTTAAATTGTTTCTGCAGTTGGCACACCTGGAGTGCGACAAAGCAAAATGACTGCGGCAAAGTAAAATAGTGCAGGAATCAGCTTTTTTGCGTACTATAATGAGTGCATAAATAGCTGCTTTGTTAGGCAAATGCAGGAAAATATAAGTTATTTATGTATTAAGAGCATAAAGCACGACTTTATCGCTTGAGCCAAAACAGTTACTGCGCAACGCATAGTGGAGTGCAGTAATATTGCGAGAGCGATAAAGAAGCTTCATGCGCAAATCACATAAAACATTTTCCCTACAACTGCAGTTCTGGATTCCAACACAATAAAAGCTTGTAGTTTGTAACATCGCAGTCACAGTTTAACATGCGCGCAGTCACTGCTCTTGCAAATGGCGTCACTGTGATGTCTCCTTGTTGGTGGATCACGAGATCAGTGATCCAGTGTAAACGGACCCATTCCTTACACTAATCAAAAATTTAGTTGTTTTATAACCAGCTAGCAAGAAAATCAGAGCGTAAAACAGAAGCGATAGGTTTAACAGAATAAAGATACTTTTGTTCACCAAAAACTCTGATATTTAAAAAAAAAGGAATAGCTTTTAACCCTAAAAATGCTGTAAACGTCACATATCTACATTTAAAAATTTTAATAACTGAGAATTTATTTTAAATGGCTGAATCACAAGTACAAAAATAGTTGTACAATCTTGTACAAGAGTTCATTGTAAAAGTTATTGTGGAAATACTCAAAATTAAAATAGAAGATATTAAATGAGAACATTAAATTGCAATTTATTCCATTCTTCTATCAGTTATTATTTCCTTTACTGTGTTTCAACTTTCATTTTTCTAATAATTCTTGGATTTCACTTTCCAAATTATTTGAATACTACTTGCCGTTTTGAACAATGAAACCTTCAACTTTCACCAGATGAGAACAATGTTAATTTCAGTGCTCAGTGTTTTTAACTTAGGCTACTTCGCATTAAACTCCACAACAATTGAATTTCCTTATTCTTGAGTATGTCTTATTTATTGATGTATTTGTTAGTCACATAAGGGAATGAAAAAGTGCCATGAAATGGATATTCTATAAAACTCACAAAATTACAAGTGGGAAGCATGTCTTATTTCTTTATCACAACCGCGCAATACACTGATAAAGTACAACATTGTATGCAAATGGAATAAAAAGTTCAACAGTAATAAATTATTTGATGCAACAATCAGCAATAAAAAACTATTCCAATTATTTATTGATGAATGGCTATTGATCGATAAATGCCTCGTCTGGTGATGTAAATAGTGAATGTTTTTTTATTATAAAAAGCGAAGTAGTTATTTTCTAGATAATTTTTCTCTCAATCTATTATGCTAATAGCAATCATAAATTGACTCCCTAAAGTGCATAGATCGTTAAGAATAACATGGATGTGGGACAGAGAACATATAATCTTTTCCTCAAACCTCATTGGTTATTTTAATTCCCTTAATATTCAGTTACACATGCTGGACTGTTCAAAATTAAATCAGGAAATGATTGTTCCATGAAAAGCAAGTGATAAAATTCAAAGCAATATTATGCTTAAAGTAAGGGACTTATAAAAATGGTATACATTTTTCTATTATATATTTAACTCAAGAGGGAAGTCCCTTGGGGATAAATGTGGAGGAAGTAATACTTATAGATAAAAGGATATAAGTAGATTATGGGGTTTACTGTAATAAATTCTTGCTAACTTTCTTTGTAGTGGTGGGGGTGATATTGCGGAAGATATCCATAATGAATAAAAATACTTGAAGTTGTTACAAAAAATTTATAGAAAACCGTGAGATACTAATTTCGGTTGTTACACCATTATCAATCTCAATCAAACCGTTTGAGATTGATAATGGTGTAACAACCGAAACTATTATCTCACGGTTTTCTATAAATGTGGTTGTGACAACTTCGTCCTTTTATTCATCAATTCTTACTTATCATAAATCATGTCAAGAGCATTTTATAAGCTTTTGAATGATTGTTTTATAGAGCATTTCATCATTCTTCGCCTATATCTTTCATAATAATTATCTTTTCTCCTTGTAATGTAACAAAGATTTGGTATATATATAGCCCACCATACCAAAGAAGAGGCACAACAGGACCTATACTATCATTCTATTGGAAGAGTTGGTGGATTTTGTGGAAAGCTTCCATCAAACTATTGATCTTTCTGAATAAACTTCGAAGTTAGTATCTGCTGTGATGAGGGTCGGGGCAATTTACTTTTTTTTGGATATGCTAATGATTTTCCATTATACATCAGTGCAAGGTGGCTTCAGTCATTCCAAAGTAGTCTTAACATTAGGTGAAAATTTCCATCAACTAGTGCAATAATATCTCGATGAAACAAAACTGCTTGTGATACTCTTCAGTATGGAAAGCATCGAGGACAATAAACTTGGAAGCGCTCAATGACCTTAGAATAGGGTGACACTGAACAATGTTTTTTGCAGCCTTGATTTTGCCTTATTAAGATATGCTTTATAAAAACACACGAACATGTGCTGAATATGAATGTGCTCCGTGGACTAGCCTAATGTCTGATTCTGAAGCCCAATGTCTGGCATTTGGCAAGCGAATTGTAGAAAGAAAACGTTTCTGGTCTAAGATCACAGCTGCATTCTATCCTATGAGTTTTAATTCTACCATATATTATTCATGCAGATTGGTGGCTAGAAACCACCAATCTGGCTTCGGAAGAAAACTTTAAAATTTGTTTTGCCAACTTACTTTTACATTTTTTTCTTGCAATTCCAACTTGAAAATTATCCAATGCTGTTGGATGGGTTGAATAGGACCAAGAATACCTGGATATTCTGATTAATCAGTAGGGATTTCTCAACTCATTCATTTTGAATGCACAGTAATATGCAATACAAAAGTGTGTGGAAAGAAATGAAACCTGCCAAAAACCTGTAAGAGTGTACCGGTAGCTTGAGTTTATAGTAATACAGTGAAGCTACTTGCTTAGATTATATAAGGATTATTAAGGAACCGACAGAGTCTTATTGAAATCGTGCCGATCTCCGTCTGTGCTCTAGTCCTCTAGTGCTTGAAAGGAAGACTCTTGAAACTTAGTTTGAAACTTAGATTGAAATTGATTGATTGATTAGTATATAGCTTTCTCATAGTCCAAGTGAGATCGCTATTGATTTTGGAGTTTGCTCTAGAGGATTTAGTTTAGGTTAGCTCTAGGTTAGTTTTGGCTAGTGAAAATCAAAACATTGGACAGCTGGTTCATTCTGAATAAAAATAATTTGAAGAATATTACGAAGGTTGCTGTTCAGCCCAATCATCCACTTTATTTTTACAGTGCAAGCATTGACGCTTTCATTTTTAAGTTGACATTTTTTTGAATTGGAAAAAACAGAGAGAAAATATTGAGGGATGACATATTATGAGATCTGTTGAATAAGAAGGAGAAATAAAAACCCTTATTCAAGATATGCTTGCCGATGTACATTTTCTTGTAAATTGGGAAGCATATGATATTTATAGAAATCAAAGCAGTTAAATGGGCAACAAATCTCATAATATGTCATCCCTCAATATTTTCTCTCTGTTTTTTCCAATTCAAAGATTAAAATAAATTAAGAAAAGATATCAACTTAAAAATCAGCACAACTGATAATAATAATTATTATTTCAAGTAAATTCGTCGGGACCTTAGATACTCCGTTTTTTCGGTTTATTTAAGACAAATTTTGTAAAACATCATTTTTATTCTTTAGATTCAAATCAAGCTACTTAAACCATTTAACTCTTGTGATTTTTCATTGATTATTATATTTAATTTTTTCTCTGTGATGTTTTATATTACGAAAAATACTTGAACAATCTTATAAAAACTTGCACTGTATTTCTAAATTATGATTTTTACTCACTTATACTGGAGGGATGCATTTAACTTCTAAAGATAAGCTTAATCAGGCTGAAGAAACTTCTCTTTAGAAGTGAAATTCAATGTATAAATGAGCGAAAATCATAATTTAAATAGAAATACAGTGTCAGTTATTACATTAAAAAGTTAACTTTTCTATCAACTGCTCTGGATCCGGATCATTAATAAAAGTTCAAGACATTCTAAAAAAGCTCTTCTAGGTAGGCCTACGTATTTCTAGAACATTACGTATGTTATTAAAGTAGTTTAAAAAAGTTGTGATGGTATAGTGGATGTTGATGGTTGACTAGTTAGACCTTCCGGGTTTTCTGGGTTACGACCCTCCCTTGAACCTGTAAAAGAGGCCCCAAAAACGAGTAGGGAGGCATCAATAGTAAGTGATATGATAATATCGGCTACTGGAGGTACAAAGGTTTTCATATGTGAAGTGTTACAGCTTGAAAAAATACTATAATTTTAATATTTTAAATACTTTAACTAAAAAAAAATTAAGGTTGCAGAGGTTATGGGGCGAACAAGGCAAGTTTTCTTGAACCTTCAATTAAGTTTACATTGAGTTGTAAAAAATTCATGTCAAGGGTGATTCCACCTTGTAGTGGAATGCGAGTCTCACATAGAATCAAACTTTTGTCAATAAGAAAGGGAGTAGACAAGAAAGAATGATGCTGACATCCATGTTACGATGAAAACGGAGTGTACACACCGCTCTTAATTTATTCTCTTGCTTACTCTCAGCTCTTTCTTACTCTCTCCCTTGGAATGTAGACTTTTTGGCGGGAACAGGAACACGGGTATCCTACCCTACAGGATGATTGCAGAGAGAATGTATTTAAAACGGAAAGAAAGGAGAACATCATTTTCCACGTCAAATGTAACCCCCTTTTCATTCTCTATCCACTCGATGGCTTCAGTGCTAATACTCAACAAAGTTATTTCCATTTTCGAGCATTATTGTGTCTAAACAACTCTATTGAATTACAGAGTAGGCCTGTGATGGCTACTCTGGTAAGATGCTAGCTTTGGTTCTTGGTACTCCGATATTTGTTCAATTTCTATGTAGGCTAGTTATTGATGTGGGAATAAAACCGTGTTTCATTGATCCGGTACATTAAACAATCATAATGTACAATTGTACATCCTCCTCGGCTCCTCATTCTCTCACTTCCTTATTTAATTGGCCCTTTACATATATCGGCACAGCTAAGAATTTGTCTTTCAATAATCCAATGAATGAGCTGAATGTCATATCATTGCTACTTTCCGAAAAACCTTGGAAATATATTTTGTTGGGAAATTTTGTTGTATTACTTGTTAAATCAATTAAGGTAAATTATTATCATTCTACCATTGATGACCATTATCAAAGCTACAATTCCTATTATTTTTAGAGCAATAAATGAGAAGTGGGAGCAATGCCAATATTTAACATGAGTCTTTGTTCACAAACAGTATTCACATCAGAACCGCCATAAGTCATTTAATCATATGAAATAAATTTATCAAGATGAAAATTGATTTGCCAAATTATACTTTTATCATAATTGCATTTATGATACCAGAGACTTTTTAAAATTGAAGTATCCAGCATATTTCAAGATCTACTAGTACTTCCTTATACATCATGTACATCATACTTTATTTTTTCTTCAAAGAGTTACTTTCTTTCTAAAATGCTTATAATATTATATTCGAACCGACTCGTATACCATTGAACATTTATTATTATTTCGAAACAATTACAAGAATCAAATGACCTCTGAATACCTGGCAACCCATCATTGTGGACCACCAAGCATGAATGACGGTATAGTTGAAACAATAACGACTCTCCGACTTCTCTAATTGAGTCACAATTATTCGTTCATGCACCAATTTGAATAACGAAAGATTTTTATCCCTATAAAGAAAAGTTGAAGATAGTTATGCTCCAAGAAATAAGGCTAATCACCATAGAGTAGTGTTGAACTACAACACAATTATTATACCGCATTTATAATTCATCATGACAGTGCATAGCACTGGTCCGCCCATTGCATTCAACTGGAAAGAACTCTTACCCTTGTAAGTTATTCCCTCATTCTCTTTGTGATGCAAGATCGGCTCAACCCTTTCTATCCTTTTCTCTGTATTGAGCCGACCCTTGGCCATGGGTGGTCATAAAAAACTATCTTCGCATTCCAACATTGATAGCAACTACCATGATCACCATCACGATCGAATTACTATCCTATGATTGGGTTTATAATCCCAATGTTTTTTTTTACCAAGTGAATGAAGGTTGTCCTATTTTCCTATTATTATTATTTTTCAAACGTTTTCTCTAATGATATGACTTTGAAAATACAGATCCAGATTTTCCGTGTAGACAAAGTTGGAGAAATATTTCAATACTACAGGTTTTTGATTGGCACCAAGAATAGTGGATGATGAATGAAATAAAAAAGTAAGGGAGCGCTCAATTTTCGGTGGACGGATATTTTATTAAAATGACATTCCTTTGATCGGAACAAGGTGCTTGACAGCGTTCTTATTTTACAACAGTTTCCTGAAATTATTCCATGTGAACAGGTTTGAAAAGTGTTCTATTACTGGGCGATACCTGATATATGGGATGAAAGTGGTTCGGAGGATACCCCTAATATTGGGAGCTATGAAAAAAATGAAAACCAAAGGCAAGTCTTTTGGTCATTCATTGTTTATAAAACAGATTTTGTTCCAGTACCATCTAATAGACCTACATGTATGATGATGTATTCTGAAGCTGAAATTGATAATAAATAAATAATTATGATTCTTCTATGGCCAAAAATAAGCATTTGAACAAAATTTCGCTTGTACCGCATTTAAAAAAATCTACGTAAATAGGAAGTTATTTTTTGTAGCAGGTATTTGCGTTACCTTTCTCTTTATCGCATATTTTATTTTTGATACAGGTCTTTTTGCATTCTCTTTGTGTCACTGTGAAAATGTTTTGATACAGGTATTTTGCATCCTCTTCTCTGTATCATCTTAGGGAAACGGGATGAAAGGAAGGGTGCGAATACTTTGGAAATGTAATAAGTACAGTATAATGAAGGGTAACAATAAATTATGACTTTTCCCGTGTAAAGCATGCATATGTTTTTATAATGGGGACGCCAGGATTTATATACTATAATATTATATACGTATATAATTTCATTAACTTATTGGATTATTTAGTATCTAAGTTTTAGCGCGGTAATATATTTTGTAGTGATGTTTTAGCGAGAAAAAAGAATTAATTCATTCTCATTGAATAAATTGAAAGTCATCAATCATTATACAGCCAAGCATACAATCACTCTGAAGCCAGGCGCATTTAAAGACGTAGTTTTTATAGGTGAGTCACCATAGTGTGCATATTCAAGAGGTTGTGACCAAAGTTGCAAGATGTGTTTGAGAAAAAAAGACAATTTTCAATCGTTTATACTGTATACTGAAAAAAAAATGGGTTAAAATAAAGTAATATCTTATACAGTCTTGTAAACCAATTCCAGTCGCCTTTTCTTTTGCCCCAAATATGATACATACAAAGCAAAACATTTTATTTTTTCGTGCACAGCCAGACAGCCACGAAAATCTGTCATACCATGAAAACTGGAATGTCCTTTTCGATTTTTCCCATTTTATTTTATACACTAATAAGCTTTGGTCTTTTAGCTTGCACCGCATTTCATATGATAAATTACGAAGAAGTGTCGTTTTCAAAAAGTCGAGTAAATTATCAGTATCAGGTAAACTTATTTCAGTCATTTTAATAACAATAAATAATCTAAGAAAACGATTAAATTATTAAGCTGTCGATACAAGCTTTGAACAATACTGACAGCACATAAGTGTGTAGATGAGAGCTCCAAACGAATTGAATAATTTGTTGTACTCAATAATTCAATCACTTAGTCTTTAGAACGTGCTTAAGACTTCCTGGGTCGAAGATGAAAATCAATTACTCAGAAAAAAATCAACAAAAATTCCTTAGTTTCGCGGCTAAAATTGAGACAGTATCATGACTAGAAGCAACATAACCTCATGCTTACGCCGGCGTTCAGACTGGCGTGTGATACCACACACTACAGGGGGAATAACCTACGTGTCTAGTCATTCATTATTAACTTTATTGTCATAAATAAATTATATTTAAATTTCCCCTTTAGCAGGATACAAGAGTTATTTCGTTACTTGTATTCTACAGATGCAATTTTATAACAGGGAACGCCCGGCGTTTCGGCGTACATTGCCTCTGACTAATTTTATGCTAAGAATAGCGATGTCTAAGATGGTAAGTTGCATTACATCTTACCTTTTCAAAACTTATATTGTGGAATTCATTGGAGTTGGTTCTATTCCAGTTTGGAGTTATAAAAACTTGAAAACAAATTCCTACTTGTCATCACACACTCATACAATCTTCAACTTCAACAAGTCCAAGTCTGATGGCACAAAATGAATGGCATGAATGTTATGTAATGTTATACATTAACATAATTGTTCACATCTACAATCACATAATGTTCTATGAATATTCAAAACAGCAGTAAAAATTGAACGTAGCTTTGTTTCAAACTTCAAAATCTGTGAAGTTTGCCTTCACTTGAAGTTATTTTCAGATAAAGTCGTCTCCGGGAAATACTCTGTAACATATAAAGATACCCTCTTCAAAAACATAACATTTTTCAAAATTTAAAGTCGGTGTGACACTTATTAAGTCTTGTTGAGCACGTAAAGGCTAGAAACGATTAATTATTTATTTTAATTTAAAAACTGTTCCTCAATCTTTTTCGAATTTGAAACAACAGAAAATTACTCATAAGAATATCAGTTGCTAATATAGTCCACGGCACAAAATTAGGAAGAAATAGTGGTGCAGAAAAATAACAACTGACTGCGGTGGCAAACCATAAGACTGCTAGCGTCAGACTTGTAGACTTGGCAACAAGGCACGAATAGTGTTGTCAACTTGCCCTTTGAGGTTGGTGATTCTCTAATATCAGTTGCTCGCATATCTGGCAACACCACAATTTTCCAGAGCCGCCTAATTTAGCGGCGTGATCTATAGCTTATAAACCCATGAGCTGCCTAATTTACTGCTGTCATGTTTGAAATGAATGTTTTATTCACGCGAAAAATAATTGTAACCATATTTGAAATACAACTCTACTGCCAACTCTTATCTCAAAACATCTCAGAGACACTGTTCTCTGCTGAAAATCACTTCCCGGTGGTTCGGAACCCACCTAAAAATGTAGGTCCAACTCATAAATCACAATCATCCAACTCATTACCCACGCACAGGTCTCAGACCTATGTGGGCTTCATCCTCAAAAAAAAAAAAAATAAATAAATAAATTATAATTATTGGAATAAACTTATACAAATAGTTCTAATTTAGAATACAAATTTATTAGAATATGGGGTTTGGAACTTGCTTGGCATGAACATTGATATTATTAAACTTCAGTGCAAGACAGAGCAAGAGATGTTTATGGGTTGACGAGCCAGGGCCGTAGCCAGGGGGGGGGGGCAGGCCGGGCATAGCCCGACCTGGCAAAATTTTCGCCCGACCTAGAGGGAAAAATGTTATGAATTTAAATTTGAAATTACGGAATAATAGGAAAATTAAATTTGGGGAAGAAACCCAATTTATTTGTCTATATTTCTAATCTGAAGGAGATTCCCTGACAATTACCTCTCTTTTTTACGCTATTTTAATTGCACAGTTCCACCGAACAGTCTTGGTTACAGCTAGAAGTGATTCAGAGTTCTAGAGAAGTTGGAATAGAACCCATTTTTGAGAGAGAAAATCCGGATTCGAAAAAAGAAGGAAATGTTTGATTAAAAATCAACAGATGAATCTTAAAATATTGCAAGTGGCTCCTCAGAAAGTTTTAAGATCCAATTTTATTTCAATACTATAGACACAGCTTGTAATGCTGTAAAAGAAGATTTTCCCTGTTAAATTAAGTACCTGGTGTATTTGGATTTTTGTATGACATTCCTGACCTTAAAAACAAGACTACGTCAGAGTTTAAGTCAATGTGTGTAACAACTTGGTAAAAGCATTGACAATCGAAAAAAATAATGGTTTGAATGAATCTGACATTGCTGCTGTGGGTCTGTGTTCTGAACTAATATAAGAGCGATTTCCCATCATCTCCATGCCAAAGTAACAAAACCTAAAGAAGTCCCAAACTAAATTTATGAACATAAGCTGTAAAATGAGTTACCTAACATTTGTGTAGCCCTTCGCATTTTGCTTACTTTGCCACTTTCCATAGCTAGTGCTGAACGAAAACTTAAGTTAATTAAAACCTACCGGCGTAGTACAATGTGCCAGGAGAGATTCGTGGGTTTGGCGACAATTTCTATAAAAAGGGAGTTAGCAAGACAGTTAGACTCAAAAGCCCTCATTCAAGAATTAGCTAAGCAAAAAGCAAATAAATTACCATTAGGACTTTAGTCTTTATGTTTCTGGAGGTTTGTGGATACTACATTTGTGGTACCACGTTTGTGGTATTACATTATAAGTGAGTTTTATGTAAAATTGACTTTCGTTTTATTTACTTTTCCCAGTAATTAATTGAAGGCTATAAAATGAAGTTCTTCGTTATAGAAATTATTAACAAAAACACATTTCCAAGGTTCCTTACATGGTAGACCCTACCAAAGGCACTTTAATGAGGGCGCTGAATTTGTTTTGCCTAGGGTGCCAAAAACCCTTGAGCCGGCCCTGGGTTCAACGTTGCAAATTAAGTGTGAAGTGATACAGTACTAGAACTTTTTGTTTTTAGGCTCGCCCTTCCTGAAATATTGCTTGCCCCTCCTAGTCCTCAATCCTGGCTACGGCCCTGTGACGAGCAAGCCTATATTTACTACATAAATTAAATTGTAAAATTAATTAAGGTCATTGATACCTTTTGATTGTGATAGGATGCCATGGGTTCCTAGTCCATCCTGCATCCACCAACATAAGACACCAACTAACTGACTACTCCCTCCTGACTCCTCGTTTTGCTCGTTACTTAACTGAAATTTATTGCCAAAAAATTCTTACAACAATCTTAAAAAATGTACAGTAGAGTAACAATGTAGAGTACAAATAAACAAAACTCCTACATACAATTGTATTAAAAAAAAAAATTCTGGCACTGTCAACAAAAGCTTAGCTTGAGTGTTGGCAGTGAGTTGCAGAAAAGAAAAAGAAACAAATTTAAAATAAATACAATCAGAAAAAGCGGTAAAAACAAACATGACTGAAAATAGTAAATCTATGTAGGTACTCCAGTGGAAAAAAATGAGATTGTAGTGAAGGACTACAAAAGACAAATAGTAATGGAAAAATGTAAAAAGCAACGCCAAACATGTAGAAGACAATAAATTGGCTATTGATTGACGTTTCCCACATGAAAACAATACAGTATATTGGGCTAGTACAGTGATAATTTGTATTTATGCTTAATTTTCCGAAACATGACTACACTACTATTGAACAATTTTGAAAAAATAATCTGTTTCATTGTATAGTTAATTTGAAAAAAAATATTTGTATTTATCCACTTGTTTATTCCACTTTTTAATTTCCTAGTAATTTTTTTATTTAAGAAGTCAATTGATATTTTATTTATTACATAGTTGCAATAGAATGGAAATTGGTGTCTATTTATGGTGAGCTTAACAAGATGTATATTGTATCGATTTGTATTATTAGTGCGTATATTGTAGAGGGTAGTGTGAGCTGTAAATAAGTTTTTGTTTTTATTTAAATATAGAATTACATTTTTTATATGTGTTTAAATTATAATTAAATTAAAACATATTTAATTAAATAATTAAATTATTTTTTTTTTTAACAACCGGTTATGATCTTTTCAATGTCAGAGACAAATAAAGTCAACTTTGGCATTGAACTTCTTCTGACCTAATCAACATCAGTTGCTCTGTTATTGTCACTAAATGTTTCAAAAAAGAAAACATTCAATCAGATTTACTAAATAAAACTTATACCTTAAACTCTAACACTAAAAACAATTGTTATTAGAAGTATTTTCAGTTTATTAGAGTAGCGTGTAATAAACTGACGTAATGAACAGACGTTCATTACAAGCAGCGGCGCACCCAGACTTTTGGTTGGGGGGGGGGGGGGGGGGTTACCCGTCCTACCAGGGAAATTTTTGGAGAGGAGGGGGGGGGGGTAAATTGGGATTTTTCAGACGAGTTTTTGCAAGATTGTTGCCCGATAAAGTTTATTGAGGGGGCGGGGATTCATTACTTGACTTTTGAGTATTAGTATTAGAGTAGCTATGAAGAAACAAAATGTGTCCATCATGAGTATTTTTTGTACAGTGTTTCAGGAGTTTAAAATGATTCTGCCAGACTGCTAGCAACTTCTCATGAGGGTAAAAAAATTAGAATCAATGTAGGTCCGAAACGCTTTGTTACAGAAATAAAGAGGGCGAAAGATTACAGCTATTCCAGCATCCATTCAGAAATAACTAAGGTCTTCATATAGATGGTGTGAATTAAATTGAATCAATGTAAAATTATCTGAAACGTGCTACATCTACTATTATAAATTTTTATGTCGACACCATTCTGAGACTTTTGCGTTGGTAATAAAAAGAATGAAAAATTCCAGTCCTAAAGCGAATCGAGATGACGAAATCTTTAAATTGTTGGGATATTTTACAAAAACTCACAAAATGGTCATAAAAACACGTTATTTTACTGTTGGCCTAGTGGTTAATCAATTCAATTGCCAAGGAACCAGAATTTTTGTTCAATTTCTCCTTCAAAACTTGCCAAATCATTTTTTGAAATGAAATATGAATGTACTCAATAGTCAAGAACGGTCCCAAAGTTTATAGTTTTTTTGAATCAAAGCATACTGATTTTGCACATATGCTTTCCACTTGCTATTCTTCTGTCTTTTTATCAAATTTAAATTATGGTTTTGTAAGTTCTGGGTGCTTTATTCAGAATTAATAGCCAAGCTCATACATTTCAATATTAAAAATGCTTTCTTTTGGCCTTTTTTGTGTATTTCATAGGATTACTCAATAATCACGGTAGTTAATGTTTCATTTGGGTTTTCAGTTTATTTCTCATCAAATGTATTCAATTTACCACCTAAATGAGCGCTCTAGAAGCCTAGAGTTTTCAGAATGAGTACTTATTTATTGATCTCTTATTGAAAAAGATAGCTTCACTTTTCTGCTATATTTATTTCTGTATTGAAGCGTTTTCGAAGGAATAAGCTTATGCAATCTTATTGAAATTTTTTCGCAAAAACCTGTAAACCTTTTTTAGGAAATTGTTAGCCGCGAGCCGTAACAGGTACCGTACCTGTTCAGTCACATAAGGCAAGCTTCAAATTCCTAGGGTAAGGGTGACCGAATGGATCAGCCACCAAAAAAAAAGGGTTCTTAGCTATAAAATCACTACTTGCCGATGATTCGGAACTCACCAAAAACTGTGGGCCCACGCACAGGTCTCAGAATTATATCGGCTCCACCTTCCGAAAGGAATTACATTATTACCGTTAAATGTATTACAAGTTTAGGAGGTTCTAGAGGTTCTCCTGTACTTATTGGTTAAATGAATGCCATATTGATATGAGTGAAACGAATTATTTTTATTACCTTTACCCAGCCACCTAGTCAAATTTAATTCTGCAAGGCTACAAACTCTATTTCCACCTATGGTAGTCACTCATAGTATTTCTGTTAATAGTATAACGATATTGTTAATTGCCATCCGATCTAAACAAGTTTTAAATGTACAGCCTAGAGTCCATATTACACAGTCAATTCGCTTGAAAATTATCAACATTTTGATAAGGATTTCGGGACCTGAGGGCAAGGCTTGAGCCCAAAAACCCCCCGTGTCAAGCCACTTGTTATGAACATTATTCTACTTAAAAAGTGTGAATAAATGACATGTACCAACACTAATCAGCCTGCAGCACATACTCTCTATAGTAAATTTTCTTGAAAATTATTAACAATTTTTCAAGGAGCTCGGGTTCTTGGGGGGGGGGGGCTTAAGCCCCCTAAGCCCCCCCCCCTGGGTGCGCCACTGATTACAAGATCATCCTTGTTTTGTGGTTTTGTGAGTAGTTGTGGAGTTGCATTGAGTGAAGTGGAGAATCACCTGCTAGAGAACTATAGGCTGTAGGCCTTTCGGAACGGTTTATCAAACAGTAACTTAGTTCAACCGTTATGTCTTGATTTTCCCCAAGAGTTGTCAAAAAGTGTCGTCTCACCAAACAAAGCATTAAATAATTGGTATGGACCACCTGGTTGGCAGCATATAGTCTCTTACATGGGCCTCGAGATGTTCAACCCTCAATCCTTTTCAAAGGTTCCTAATGGACCAAAAATTCCTCCCATCAATCCACACCATTCAACTGCAGGACGTTCATTCATAGCAGGACTCATTCACTAGTTCACGGTGAGTAGAAAACTACACTATGAGTGTCATTCTATTACCATTCTCTCCCGTGCCCCACTACCCCCACTCATGATCCCGTTTCCTATTCTACACAAAAGCACTTGGCTCCATTCTGTTTTGAAATTCTGAGCAAACCTCTTCACATCGTCTGTTCATCCACCAACCATCTATTTTGTTGTTACCACAAAACTTCTGAACATCTTGAAATAACTTGACAAAACTCGGCAAATTGACTTCTCAAAAGTACAAGAAGTGTAGAGAAATCCCACAAAGATTTTCTGCTATCAATAGACCCCACTTCAATAAAATTCAAGTTTGTTATTGAAGCACTATAGGACACAGAGCCATGTTATTATTATTATTATTATTGCACAGAGTCTTATTGCTTTTGGTGGACATTCCTTGCATAGAACTTCACAAGTTGCACTAGTAGCAGTCACTCTCTTCTGGAGAGTTAACATTTATTCATTTTTGTAGAGAATATGATTTCTGATAATCTTAAGTTGAATTATTGCATTTATGTAATCACTCTTATATTTTCAATATTATTCATATAATTCTTTAGTATTAATGGGCCCAAATAGTTGTAAGAAATCTTATCTCTTAGTTTGCTTCAAGAACCATCACTATTCAATTTATAAGATTTTCAATTGTCATTTTTATTATATTGTTATCACAAAATTGAGCCCAATTTTAGAATTGTATTTTGTCAATATATTGTAACAAATATTAAACAATCTATGAATCGCAAAAGTTTGAAATCTCTGTTTGAAAATACAATAAATGGAGATTGCATCTATCTATTCAAGTCTTGGATGGGTTCCATTTTTTTTTTTTTGTCAATAGAGCTAGCAAATTAATAGAGCAAGCAAATCGGAATTCTTCTACTGAAAATTTTCACATTTAATTGACGAAGAATTTATCTACTTTTGAAAATGAAATATGAAATGAGTTATATTAAAAAAAAAAATTCTTATTTTTAAAGCTACTTTAATTCTTTCTGAAGAAAACACCAAGGAACTTGCAAGATACTTTGAGTCACTACTCAACTGCCCTGAACCAACATAAAGATATCCACATAAACCCCACCCGATTCCAAATCCAGACTCATCCTCACCTACACAAGGAGAAATCTACTGGCACATACAACAGCTGAAAAATAACAAGGCATCTGGAGATGATGGCATTGTAGCAGAGCTTCTTAAACATCTAGGAAATAATTCACTCCAAGAGCTCACACAAATAATGCAAGAAATTTGGATAACAGAAAAACTACCAGAAAATTGGACAAATGCTCTCCTTGTCCCACTTCACAAAAAAGGTGACCAAACAGATGTGAACAACTACAGAGGAATTTCCTTGATACAAGTCACATACAAAGTCCTCTCTGCAGCCCTCCTTCAAAGAACACAAGTGTAACTAGAACCACACATAGGCGAATAACAGGCAGGCTTCAGACCTCATCGATCCTGTGCAGAACAAATACTCAATCTGAAAACCATCTTGAAACTCCGACATGTCAGAAAGCAACCCACAATCTGCACTTTTGTAGACTTCCAGAAAGCATATGACTCCATTGACCAGCAATCCCTCTTCCAGACACTGAGTGAATATGGATTGGACAGCAAGACTCAAAAAATCATCAGACTTACTCTCACAAACACAACCTCCCAAGTAAAATTCATGGGGAAATTCATCAGAAAAATTTCAAATAAAAACTGGTGTCTACCAAGGAGATGGACTTTCCCCACTACTCTTTAACATTGCCCTGGACAAAATCATGAGTGAATGGGAACAAGAACTAAAAACTCAAGGGAAATGGCAACCATTAATTGTGACAAGAAGACAGATAAAAATCTTCTGTCTTGCTTTTGCAGACGACCTTGCAATCCTTGCAACTTACGAGCAACAGGCTATCAGTCAAATAGAAACCCTCAAGAAATGTTCAGAAAAATTTGGCTTGCAAATCTCTTTCTCTAAAACCAAGGTAACCACTGCAACCTACAGAATTTGGACACAGAATTTGGCAAAATTGATAAAGTAACTGAGTTCCGATATCTTGGAGAAATTATAGTACCAACGAGGAAAGAAGAGAAAGCCCTAGAGGCCCATATCCAGAAAATGAAGAGAGCCTTTGGCCAAACGAAAAACATCTACAACAAAAGATTTCTCACAATTTCCACCAAAACTCGACACTACAACACTGTGATCAAGCCTGAAATATTGTATGCAAGTGAAACACTGGATCCCCACAAAAAAGCAGTACTAGTAGACATCCTGAAAGAGGAATGTAAAATAATCAGAAAAATTCTTGGCCCAAAGCTGACTGATGAAGGATACCGACTGCAATCATGCAAAAGGACTGAGGAGCTATCAAACCTTGCAGCTGATATCAGAAAAAGACGCCTGAAATTTTACGGACACATAAAACGCTTTCCAGAAACCAGACTCACTAAAATCCTACTAGATGCAACAGAAGATATCAAAACAAATAGATGGACATTGGAAATCCGCCAAGACCTGGAAAAATTGGGCAATGAAGTGGCTGATGTCACAGACCGAACCAGCTACAATACAAAAATCAGCAAGTGGGAAGTAGAGTCAGAGAGAAACCATAAGAAGAAGACGGGAGCCAAGTGGACAGAAGAACGAAGAGTCATAATGAGAGAAAAATTGAAGGCTGCCTGGCAGAGAAGGAAATGCACATCTACTGTGTGACCTTTGCGTGATCAGTTCTCTGGTCTTTTTTGCATATAATAGAAATAATAATAATAATAATAATAATAATAATAATAATAAAAATAATATAATAATAATAATAATAGTAATAATAATAATAATAATAATAATAATGATTTATTTTCCTAACTCTAGAGACAAATATTGTCGATAAATGGTTTTTAGTAATTTTCAGTAGACTTGAAATTTTTGGGACCAAATTAATCGTTAACATTATTATAGAATCTAAGAAACGAAGAATGTGCAATGTATTGTGCTTTGTGATGCGTTAAATATTATGTTTGACCCTCATGATTTGCCAGAGCTGATAAACTCGTCACTCTTAGTGCGGAGGCAACAATGTATTAAAACTGTCTATTCATTCAAAACAATGTCTACACATGAAATATATGTGTATGTAATATTATATAAACACTTTTGATTACTTAAATCACGAAAATGTTGGCTTTGTTTTTTCAATAAAGTTCAACGGAAATCACAATGTATACGAGCCTATATAAAGAGTTAAAGACTTGCTTAGAACCTACTACGATAACCCAGTAAACTTGCTGATAAAAAGTTCATTGCAGTAATTATAAGCTTGTTATTATTTCCGGTTCAAGAAATGAGTACTGTTAAATAGAAATATTATAAATCTACACAGAATATGTGGGAAACTGCATTCTTAACAGGTACTTACAGCGATTAAGTAAGCATTTGGTAGTTATAGGGTACCGTATAGTTTCTACTTTCAGCTTCAGTTTGAGATTTTATGAGAGTCTACATAATAGTTTACAAATTTTTCAAACCTTTTTTCACTAGATAAAAAGAGAGTCTATGATAAAAGAGATTTTATGAGAGTCTACATAATAGTTTACAAATTTTTAGAGTCTAGATAAAAGAGATTTTATGAGAGTCTACATAATAGTTTACAAATTTTTCAAACCTTTTTTCACTAGATAAAAAGACTTGAGCATATGAAACATAAAATACATACATAGTTTTTTGCTCCCAACAAGGGAAAAGCGATTAGCTAATTTCCTGCCGTCACACTCATGTCGAGTTCTCTCTCTAATTACAAGTTTGCTCATGCGTATTTGTAGAATGTCGTGGATGTGAGCAATGAAGATCAGCTAATCACTTGATTCCTGAGTTGACTTGCGGACACATTCTGTGCTGGTATGGGCGTCGGGACCTCCTGGTACAATCAGCAGCGACTCTGACGTTGAAGGGGGTGTAGGGGGCAACGACTTCCAAGGAATTGTTTTACAGCTGAGAGATATTGCTTGTACGGTGTAGCCTATACAGTAACTCTTTTCAATTATGAGAAGCTTATTATGAATGACAACCGTTCTCGCATTGGTATGTGAACAACAACGTGATTTCATGGTTTTGGACGTTATTAAATTTGGAGTCGGAAAGTACATCACTCGGATCAGCTACGGGAGGTGAATGATAATGCTGTCCGTAGCGCTCATAATATGTCGTGGCATATATGAGCATATTTTATGGCATACATTCGGCCAGAGATGTGGCTCGACAAGCAATACAACTTTATGCAAACAAGCACGGGCACGTCGACCACGCTCAAGGCTATTTTTTAACACGTCATTTTAGATTCCGGGCTTCAGAGCACACTTCCTGTTGCCTGTCATTGGCAACCCGTATTGTGTCCACATATCATCTTGAATTCTTTCTTCTCAAATAAATAGGAAAATTGGGCTCAAGTTGCCTCACAACACCAAAGCATAAACTTGCTGCTCATCGCTAAGTGAATTATGCTCACGATGATTCAATATGTGCGCTTATCGCGATCGAACATCTCGCTGATGGAACCATGCACATTTCAACAAGTCCAGTCTATCGGACGTTGCTTTGCCCTTTCAGCAGCCATCTGAAATGGAAATCCAGTTTCATTTATTATTCAAATCTCTTTTCAGCTGCTAATGAGCTGAAATGCAATCACCGGCCAATAATCGTTTTTGATTCAACTCTGCCAAAAGTTGATAAAAATTTCAGGTTGACTGCAGATTTAGGGTTGGTAAAAAAGATAGCTAAGCAGAATCAAGAATTGAATTCTTCAAACATAATGAAGAACCAGAATACCACTAGAAAAACCTTTTCCAGTTTTCTCAGATTACGTAAGTGTCCATTAATAAGATGAGGTTGTTCAGAACAGAATCTTGGAGAAGAGACATCCAGGCTCAATAGCTCAATTACTATACTGATTTGAGGATCTCTGTATATGGATCAGGTGATGCAGTAGTAGAAAGATAAAAATTCAAGAAAATAATAATATTAAAAATAATAATAATAATTATAACAATAATAATAATAATAATAATAATAAGAAGAAGAAAGCTATGAAATCTTTTTCGTCTAGCACCTGGCACTTTTCTTTCCGAACAGTAGCGCACCCAAAGGGGGCTTTGGGGGCTTCAGCCCTCCAAGGATCTGATTTTATTATGAAAATGTTGTTATTTTTCAAGAGAATTAACTGTGCAATATCAAGCTGATTGATGTTGATACATTTCAAGCTGGAAAATCTAATAAAACAGTGTCTGTAATCGTTGTAATTATTGAGGTATTCTACAAAATACGCGAAAATTTGTTAGAAAAATTATTGATTAATTTACAGTTAGCCACAACCTAGCTCAATACGCTCGCCTTAATAGTCTAGCCAGGCGTGTCTGCCCCCATAACCCTCATGGAAAATTTAAACAAATGTGTCAGCTCTCTTTGCTTACAGCTATCCGTCTGAACCCAGTAAGGAGAAGAGAAAATTTGTACAAATTTTTCTAAACTATCAATTATTGCCCCTTTTAGGGGAAAATTTTGAAAGTATCACTTGGTTTTCAATGATCCTAGATACCACTTTCTAGGCAACGTGGTTCTTGAGAAACGGTTGTCATCTGAATTTTCAAAGATCCTTAGATTTGGGCCCAAGCATTTAAATGCTATAATTATATTCAAAAACTGTCAGTTTTGGGCGTATCTTTTCGAGGTTATTTTCTACTTAGAAACCCTTCCTCACCACGCGAATAGGACTTTTCAATGAGCGAACTTGTGTAGTAAATTTCAACTTTCTCGGCCACATAGTTCTTGTGAAAAGCAAAGAAAAAAATAATTCAATTTTTAAAAACCGTCTATTTGGGGATTCAATTTCCAAAACTTTAGTGCGATTTCATGTCCTGAACCGAACATGCGTAGGCCTACTAAATTTAAACTATTTCAGTCTAGTTGTTTCAGACATTAACTAAAAAATTTCTAAATTATGAAAAAAGTGGGCCAACTTGCAAAAAATCTCAACAAAGTATCAGACCACACTTGGGGCAAGCCCACAAACCAAAAGTCTGGTACACCTCTGTTAGTAAATGTCTTCTGTAAAAGAGGTTTAAACATTAGAAATATCATGCCCAAACTTAGGTCAACCTCACACGGTCTCGGTTGTGGTTAGACGTCTTGGTAAAAGTGTTTAAAAGCTTTATTACACTAACATTTCTTTAAAATTTGAAATATTAGGCTATATTTGTCATTGAAATATGTTAGTATTAATAGATTGATGAATATACGTATAATTCCACCAAACTTCGATAATAGTTCTACGTTTTAATGTACTGAAATTTTAAATTATAAGATTTTTACAGACTCGAACAGTAATTCCAGTGTGAGCCTATATTTTATACATTACAAGATCATATTTATTAAGAACTTATTCCGAGGCTAACCTATTTCAATCCATTGATTCTGACTCAGAACTTAAAATCTCAGATTAAATTTTTTTCATTGACTGTTAAAATAAAGTTCCTCACATTCCTTAGAATTTAACGTCTCTTTCATGAATATACGAGTCTCGAATTTATTTGAATTGAGCTGAACAATTAGCTCATCTCATTTATTTGGATCATGAACATTTAAAAAATAGTTCATCAATATTTATTTCAATCATACAATATTAGTTGTCAGCGGAAACTCAATTGGCATTCAAAGCTCTAATTCTGCCTGGTATTATTGTTTAGTATAAATTATTTATCATAATTCTCTTATTATTAAGCATGTAAACCATCTCGTTCAACTTAGTTAACCCACTGATTCAGGGTTAAAAGTGAAAATCTAAACTTATATAATTCCAATAACACTCACTCACTGATCACGAAAATGGATTGTAAAGGATTGTAAAGATAGTTTCCTTACAGGTTTTAGATGCTCACTAAAAATCTTTTGCGTCAAATGACAGTTAAAAAAATCCTAGGCTATAGAAAAAAGCCTGAGTGCCTTTCTTTTTTTTCTTTTTAAATACCAGCAAATCTCGAAAATTCCTACACATAATCCTTACATCTCTGGACATTCCTTGAAGGAAGGTCCATGCGAAATTTCATACAATTTGCTCCACGCATTCAGCCGTAAATGCGGTACAGACAGACAAATGCAAAATGGTCGACTTGAAACAGAGACTTCTCTTCGATCGGTCAACTGTAGTTGGGTTTGAATAACTATGAATGATGAACAGCACACGTATTAGTTTATTGAGTGTCATTGAGATGCTTTCTATTGGCGGACCATACGTCTTTTAAAAGACTATGCAAGTTCTAGTAGAGGTACTCAATGAACAAAGCAACATGAAAATAAAATTTTAAAAATCCGTTTTTGAGATATTGGCCGAAATAGAAATTTTGGGTCTTGTCACGGCAGCCATTTTAGATTTTTGGGCATACTGAGCATTGACAGGGATTTTGAGGTGATGATTGAGGGCACTCTTAAGTATAATTAAAAAAGGAAAATTGGCCGTATTGCAGTAATGCTGAGGTTTACCACCAAAATGATTCTTCTGAATGTTTTGAACAGCAAGTCTTCCTAGTCATATATGGATTACAACATTATCAACAGGACATACTGGTATTTACACAATTAACATGATTATTAACATAATTATCCACAGGATTGATTATCAACGTACCTCGGACATCGTAGCGGAGCACGGTGAACCGACTAGTCTTACTATGATATAGTGGACAGCATATCAATTTATAACTTGTTACGGCATGGTTTGGTGGTTAAACATTTCGTTGGTAAAGAACTCCAATGGAGAGGCACTCATTAATTAAAGTACGGTACTCGTTACTATAGTTGTAGTTGTAGACTTACAGTGATGTAGCTCCTTCCACACCAGAGCCTTCCACCTTGTCATTGGGATAAAAATGTATTATAGGGTTAGAGCAGATACCGTCTTCTGAAACAGCCTGTTTGCTTGCTTTCCGTATTGGTCGAAAAGTAAAGTAAAGTAAATTCGTATGGCTTTTCGTGGTGGGGAGACCCTTACGGGTAGTTCCACCTCGCCGTTTTTTTAACGACTGCTTTTTTTTATATGCAACCGAGACCGACGGCTTAACATGTCCTCCGAAACACGGTCGAAAAGTGAAAACCATTCGATGGATCGTTGGAAAAGAATCATTCCAACCAATAAATTATTTCAAGTGATAACATGTTACAACAGCAATTGCATGTACTTTGAAAGTTTATTTTAATAAGAGAGACTCGTTTGGTATGGAACTATAAACTGTTACTCAGCTATATTAAGCTGACTGATCCATTGGGATGGAGTGGCAAAAGTCAGGGCGCTAATGACATTGTCAAGTTTGAGGTTATGTTAATGATTTGCGGAGAGGAAATGCTAAATACTGTTGAGTCGTCGGCGATCGCCAGCTAAGCTTAGCTATGTGGGAGGTTGTTTAGCTCAGTTTTTAAGGGCCGCGCATATTTCTAAAAAAAAGTAGTCCTTGTCCTCTCATCTGGATACTTCTCACTCGAGAAAACTCTCTCACACACATTCTTTTTTTCTCTCTGTTCAACTTGGCGGGCTGCCTTTCGCTTGGTGACGTCACGTCCGCTAGACATACGCGCACGCGCGCGAAGTACACGTTGGCTAAGGACGTGCGGAGAGTTATTTGAAGAAAAAGAAAGAGGACAGATACAAAGGCGAACAAGAAAAGTGTGTGTGTGTGTATGTTAGAGGAAGAGTGAGGGAGAATTATAAAATAGTTATGAAGGATAACTGTGGTGGGGAGGAAAGAGAAATATGAGAGCTTGAAGTAAAAAGAATGAGAAAAAAGAGAAGGATGAGAGGGAAGAGAAGGGAGAGGATGTTATGGTGGAAAATGGAAAATAGAAAGAAGGAGAGGAGTAGAATAAATATGGAAAAAGAAATTGGGGATTAAGAGGATGAGGAGGAGATATACGAAGGAGATAGTGCAGTAGGGGGAGAAGATTTGGTGAAAAAGAATAAGTGAAGAATAGAAGAGTAGGTGATAAGGAGTAGAGCAACAAGTAGGTGTAGTGGTAGTAGTAGTAGTAGTACAATAAAGAGGTGACGAGAGAAGGATGAGGAATGGGTGATTGAGAATGATGAGGAATATCTGAAGGGCGATAGAGGAAGGATAGAGGAGGAAGATAAGAGCAGGAGACTGAGAAGAATAAGTTATAGGAAATTAGGAAAGAGAAAAAGAAAAAGGGTAAGAAGTACAATTTTGATGATTTAAGAGGAAAAATGGATGAATTGGTGAGGTTGGAGAAGAAGAAAGAGAAGACTGAGATGAAGGAGAAGAATGAGATGAAAAAAGTGAAAACGAGAAAGAAGAAGGAGAAGAATGAATAATTATAAGGTTGATGGAAAGACAGAGGAAAAATAATTCAGTAGGCAGTATGTGAAGGCGTAGGTGAAGGAGCAAGAGTTAATAGATCACATACGTGAAAATTGAATAGTCATAACTGTTCCATTTGTAAAAAAGCAGGTAAGGAAAAGGAAAGGAGTTGATGCACATTGATAGGAAGTTATTGTAACATATTTTTACAGCACATAGAGAATACTAAAAATCACCAAACACTCAAACAAAATAATTTACTAGCACCGAAATTTTACAACAATAATTTACAACACTCTCGAATTGTCGTCCACAGTCGAGGAAAATTTAAGAGAGCTGTATTTCGATCTTTGGAATATTTCGATTTAGGAAAAGAAGTAGCTGTATTTCGATTGCGAGATCGAACGTCATCTCTACAAGAGCGTTCATCTATGACAGACGAATGAGCGTCTGCACAGAAAAAATTATACTTTATTAGAGTTATTTATTGGTGTTGGTGGAGGAAAAATGTTGTGTGCATCACAGGATTAAAGTACTTTTCCCACAGTGACCCGAAAAAGTGCCTATTTTTGCACTAACTGTAGCACACAAAATAGTCTATTCCTGTACCAGTGCGGGAAAGTAAATTCCAGTGCAGGAATAGCTATTTGTGTAAATAGAGTGCAAAGCAGCGTTTTTCTGCATCGAGAGTTTCTCAAGGGCAGAAACAATATTTTGCGCTCAAATTACACATTAAATTTTTCCTACAGTAATGTATAAAGTAATTTAAACAGAACAAAACAGGACATACATAACCTGACAATTCATCACATAACCTATCTTCGAATCAAATCGATTTCAAGAACAACAACTATTTTGCAGCTGAAGCAGAGTATCCAACCTATTTTTGAATGCAGAATAGGGAACCTGCATATTACATGCTCACTATTTTGTGTTGTTAGGTTGAAAATATGGAGTGCGGAAAAGTACCTTCCTGCACTGGAATTTACTTTCCCGCACTGGAATTTACTTTCCTGCACTGGTGCAGGAGTAGACTATTTTGCATGCTACAGTTAGTGCAAAAATAGGCACTTTTTCGGGTCACTGTAGGAAAAGTACTTTTCCGCACTCCAGATTTGCAACCAAACAACACAAAATAGTGAGCATTGTACTAGAATAGAAGACCTTTTGAAAGTAGGGCTTTATTGAATGAAGAACTCAGCATGAATGAAGAGAGTATGATGAATAAACAGTTGAAGTCAATAAGAGGTTACTATGGCGACGCCATATGTGATCACCACATTCTTCCCCATTCAGAGAATCTTGACTTACAATGAACTTTGAGGTTTAGGAGCTAAATATCATAGAGATACTATAGACTCACGTCCATCCTGATGACGAATAAATGCATACTCAGTATGAGTTCAACTTCTTCGACTAATGGGTCGTTTTTTGTTCTTCTAACGAACTTCTTCAACCAGACTGTGCGAGGGGCTGACAACCAAGAAGGAAGAGATGTGCTGGACTGAGAACGTCGGGGGTGGAGGAACATTCGTTTGTGTGGAGTTGCATTGGTTGCTGTGCACAGTAGGGAACGAATTGAGTGCAGCACTCCTGGAAGAGCTTTTTCCCACTTGCAAGTTGGTAGGCTAAGACTCTTCAAGCCCAAAGTGATAGTTTTCCAAAGTACTCCCACATAACGTTCTGCATGTCCATTTCCTTTTGGGTTGTAAGGCTGATATGACTGATTAGCTCCTAATATGACTGATTGCTATACCCTTTGACTGTAGGTGAGTTCTAAGACGATCTGACATGAATGATGAGCCTCAATCTGAATGTATGTATGAAGGTAGGCCAAATAAGACAGAAAGGTTATCTAAGCATTTGATGACTGTCTCGGCCGATGTGTCTGTACAAGGAAAAGCCCATGGAAAATGAGAGTATTTATCCACTATAGTAAGTAAATCCTTATTTTGGGTACATGATAAAAGAGGACCTTTGAAATCAATATTAAGATGTTCAAAAGGTCACGTTGACTTTATGAGTGATCCAGAATGTTTGTAAAAATGAGGCTTCAATTCTGAACACACTTGGCATTTAGAGCATATGCGACGTACATCGTCCAGTGAAAAAAGAAGATTTTTTATTTTTACCCAATGATAAAAACAAGCAACACCAGCGTGAAACAGGTCATCTTGATATTTTTGTAGAGTGTCATCTTTTAAACAGCCAGTTGATGCGCAAGCCCTTGAAAAAGCATCAGCAGAAACATTTAGATTGCCTGGTTTATAAATGATATCATATTTAAATTCAGAAAGTTCAAGGCGCCAACATGTAATTTTCTCGTTTTTAATTTTATTTGTATGAGTTGTACTGAACGTGTATGTCACCGATTTTTGATCAGTTATCAGGGTGAAAGAGCGTCCTAGTAAGTAATGTCTCCATTTTCGGATTGCTTTGACAATAGGATATGCCTCTTTTTCAATTGCAGAGTGCCTGATTTCACTTTGCGATAAAGATTGCGAAAAAAAGGCGACAGGGCGATCATTTTGAGTGAGAATAGCTCCAATTGCTTGGTCCGAGGCATCAGTTGTTACAGTAAAACGGGCATTATCATCAATATGTAATAAAATGGATGAAGCTATTTCATTTTTCAAGGAATGAAATGCACCTGTTTGTTCTTCTGTAAAAGGGAACTTCTCAATGTGAACTAGAGGATTGATTTTTTTTAAAAATCATGTACCAATTTTGAATAATGAGAGAACATACCAAGGACTCATTTCAAAGCTTTATTGTTGGTTGGGATTGGGAATTCTAGTAGTGGAAAGAGTCTGTCTGGATCTGGTTTCACTTCACCATCCTCAATCAAATATCCCAAGTATTTTAGGGTTGATTGAGAATATTTGCATTTATCCTCATTTATGGTTAGATTGTACTTTTTTATTGTATCTCGAAAACATTGTAGTTTATTATCATGATCCAGCTTGTCCATTCCTCAAATAATAATGTCATCTAAGTAGGCATAGACACCTTCCAACTTTTCATTTTGTATGATTGAATTAATAGTTCACTGAAAGGCTGCCATGCCATTTGTTACTCCAAAAGAAATTTGTTTGAATTGGCACAGAGAATCGTTTGCTTCAAAAGCTGTATAAGGTCGTTCTGACTCTAAGATTTGAAGTTGATGATATGCTGATTTTAGGTCGATTGAGCTATAAATTTTAAATTTTTAAATAATATTTACCAAATCTTCTATTTTGAGGTAAGGGATGAGCATCAACCAGAGTGTATTTGTTTATGGTTTGAGAGTAATTATCACAAGCCTTCTCTTCTTATTTTCCCCTAAGCTTACAAAAGGTTGTGCTCTCCAAGGAGAATAACTTTCCTCAATAATATCTTCTGCTAATAATCGATCAATTTCTTCTTTGATGAATTGTTTGTTATCATGAGAATATTTTCTCGATTTGACAGCAATGGGTTTGGAATTGGGAGAGATGTTTCTGAAAATAGATATTGGTTCAATTTTCGCTTGTGATAAGGCACAGATAGAAAGAGTAGGTTTGTCTCCACCAAACTCAATATTCACAAACGAATGTTCTTCAAGTATATCTTGACCAATTATCACATCTGTGCATAATTAGACATCACATGTAGTGGGACGTTTTCATAAATTTCACGCCATAGAAATTTCATGATGGAGATTGATGAGTTGAAACTACAGTTTTAGGTGGGTTCCGATTTCCGAACCACCAGGAAGTGATTGATAAGAAATTCTATCTAATATCAAAACTAACACTGTATTTCAATTAAATATGTGATTTACACTCACTTTTACTGAAATACAGTGTCAGTTTTGATATTAGATTGTTCAATTATTTCGTCATGGAAAACATCGCAGAGTAATTTTGTTATATTTTAGAAGTTTATGGGAAATTTGGCGCCGACTTCAAAAGATTACTTGTATGAAATTTAAAATTTTCTCAGTTTAAAGTAAATACTTTATTTTAAACTTTCTAGTACGTGAGTATTTTATCATTTCACTGAAGTCGGTTTCTTTTTTTGTTTTAAAATATGTTAAGCTTTTTAGTGGAATTTTCAAACTTTGAAGACATGAGAAATTTCTTAAAGCCTACATTATGAAATATTTATCAAATTTGCAAGCCAATAATTAATTTATAACATCCAAACTTAAGTAACTCAAAATCCACTTATAAGAAAAGATAAACTAAGGAAAATTCTACAACGTTTTATTTAATGTAGAATAGTATATTTAGGAAAATTATAATAGCGAAAGGCTTCTTAAAAGTGAAATGGCTTTTGATTAATTTTGATGTGGTCTCTTTCAGAATATATCTACACTAAAATAGTAGGCCTATATTACATTACAAGTGAGCGTGGTGTTCAGGTGGTCGTGATGTTCAGTCACGACCGCTCAAGAATGCGCTTGGATGGGTGACCGTGCTTCAATGACTTGATGTTACAAGCTTTATTATCACTTACCCGGTGGTTCGGAACCCACCTAAAATAGTAGGTCCACCATGTTCCCCGTAACATGGCACAAATGGCGAGGTGGAACTACCCGTAAGGGTCCCCCCACCATTGAAAGCCGTACGCTTATTTATTTTTACATTACAAGTGTGGATGTGTTTACTGGAAATATGATAACGCAGGAGATAAAGTTGAGTGTGGTACGTATCATACGATTATGGTAAACATCTTCCCGGACGAGTTATGTACAATATTTTTCGTGATATTGGTCATATATATTTTTTTAATATAAAAAACATAAACTTTGAGCTAGTACAAAAGGATCATTAAACATAACCTCAAAATAGCCTAATGTACGCACATGTATTTAATGGCGAATAAATATTCTTATCCATCACAGCAGCGAAACTAAAAATACTTCTGAGATCTGCTGTTTTTCCAAATTCTCCAACTTATGATTGAAACTAAATAGCCTTATTCCTATGACTCAATAACATTAACTAAATTATTTACAATTTTCATATGAACATATGGACAGAAATATTATCTTCTTATTCTCGATTCAAATTAAGTTCACGTGATTGGTCAAAACGGGACATTACAGGCTTGTTTCACACTGAACCAGCTTTGGGTAACCGATGTCGTTTACCCGGCATAATTGCATTGCATCATATGATTTCGAAAACCGTCTAGATGTAAAGCGCTCCATATGATACAATGATCAGCCTGGTAAACGACACCGGTTATCCGATTGGCGGTTATGTGTGGAACTATCCTATTCAAACTTGATTGAAATGAAGACATCGAAGAATGCTCCTTTTTGTTTAATATTGGGTTAAGTATTGGGCCGATCCTTGCGAAACTTGGATGGGACCACCGCTGAGCGATGCTCTTTCATTTAAAAAAATTCATCGAAATCGGTTCAATATTGTTCGAACGATTGATGTACAAACATAAAAAAAAACAGGTCGAATATAGTAACCTTGTTCTTTTTGGAAGTCAGTTCTTTTTGGAAAAAAGAATAGCAAGAGGAAAATTGAGTAGGCTATTCCGTTTCCAAAGGCTGCAATTTGAAGCTGCAAGTTGCATCTCACAGTAATTGGACTCGTGGTTTAAAAAATACTTTTAGCACAAAAAACGTGAAATTTATCAATAAAACAAAAATAGGTTCAACCACTTTTCGACACAATAAAATTTATTGACGTGTGAGATACGGAAAACTTTGATGAACGCCGTCCTTGATAATGTGAATCATAGCAGCTATTTTAATTGTCTGCTTTTTATCAATGTGACATAATTACTGAACTTTGTTGTTCGTGACGGAAGACCACTGTTTTTTTACTAAATTAAGAGAAAATAGTACTATAAAAAAGTTTGAGCATTTTCAGAAAAGTATCAAAAACATTGTTTGCGATTGGCGTTTCAACCTTGCAATATTCATGTTTCTTAATTCCCCTCATATGCATTTACTTTTGCGCGATAAACATTTATTTTACTGTTTTTTATATGCGAAATAAATGCGCTGGAAACATTGTGAACATCGTTACATTCACAATGTTTCACCGTCAAGAATTCTAGCTTTTAAAGAAACAAGTTGAATAATCGTAAAAGTTCAAGTAATAGACCGACTTCAGTAATTGGCAATATAACTGAGCAGCTCTCTGTCACTAGTGTTTTATCAATAAACTGGTCTGATAAGCTTATTCGTTGACTGCATTGAATCTTGTTTGATAATCTAATCTGTATATTTGAGGTGAAATTTAGAATCCCTCAATATTCAGGTTTTACTTTAAAAAAGTTGCATAATAATTAAGTTTTAACGTAGGTACTTCCATCATCGTGCAGCTTTTACTTTTACTACACCTTTTCAAGTTTGTTTGAGAAGATGTTAATTGTATTTCAGATTGATAACTTGTATTTGAGAAGACATCAAATGCAAATGATCAGTCATTTTAATAAGAGAAAACAACAAATTTAGTTGAGAATAGTTAATTGTACTTGAGAAAGTGATACTTCAATTATTTAAGAAGTCATTAATGATTAATTGTATTTCATAATGTGCTAATTGAACTTGAGAAGTTGTCAATTGTATTTGAGAAGGTTAGGCCTATTCAAATAATGTGTTTAAATGTGAATTAGACTTTCAAATGTATACGTACATTACATAAATAACTTTTAAAGGTATTTATCTCTACAGAACATGAATTGAGTGACAGTAAAAAATCTTTAAATGTATGTTTTGGAAATTCGTGCCTTATCCAGTGATTCACATCACTATAAATACATTAGGCCTAAATGTCAGCGATTATAATAAGCGTTCCGAATTATTTCGTTTTTAACCGACTTCCAAAACAGGAGGAGGCTCTCAATTCGACCTGTTTTTTAAATGTTTATACATCGATGACTCGAGCACTATTGAACCAATTTCGATGAAGCTTCTTCCTACCTACAATTTAAGACCAACCTAACAATTTTATTTCCAGCAGTTCCTGAGTTAGAGCTATTTCAATATTGAAAAATCGTCATTTACCAAGTATAGTGGTAACCTTTCAAGTGAAATGGCTGATAATAGTCAGAATTTGACATGTTACATTTGAATTTGGACGGCCTCAATGTGCTGAGAATGAGCTATCACTCAATGGGGTGCAATTGACCGTCCAAAGGGGGAGGAGGTTCCATCGTTGGGGAGGAAGGGCCCCACTTTACCACCTGACTGCATTTTGGAGTTCCAAAGATCAGATTCAGGGTCTAAAAATACATGATAATCCGTTGAGAAAAGGACCACTAAATGCTTTTCTTGATATCACTTACTCATGATCAAAACTTGATTACTGTCCTAATAGCATTTTTTCTGGGATGCCTAGAGTGGATTTTAAAAAATCCAGCGTTGTATCAATTTTTACCCACCACGGTCTATTTGGGTTAAGCGCATGGATCATCCAAACAATAATGTGTTTGCTCAAGGAACTGGAAAAATAGGTGGGAGGGAACAAGTTGAAACTGACTTTTTGCGAGTTTTCCCTCTTTCCTATCACTTTCCAGTAAACTTTCAGATTTTGGGGGACTATGACCCCCTTTGGAACTGCCCTTGGTGCTTGATGAAAACGAAAATGTATGATGAATAGTGATGGTGATGGTAAACTGCATTATGAAAATGGACTCGTTAGAGCTACTGCAAGGAAAATCGATATTATGTTATTCGATTTAAAATGTTATTCATATTAATTCGCCCCAAGTTACTCTAGTTCATCAACATAGCATTGTCATAAAGCATTTTGTGACTGGCAGAAGAAAATGAAAAAGCATCGGTTCTCAGCATCCACCATTTTTAAATGTGGCAAACGATGGCTCATATCTATTTCCTTGTTGCCAACAAAATTGCCAACAGCAATTGTCAACAGAAAAAGCGCTAAGAGATTTCAAAGTTCGAGGGTGGTATGGAATTTCAAATGTTGGCACCGAAAGAAATGTTCCCACGTAGTAAATTGGATTTATTATAGTTGATTTATAGTTAAATTGACTACAATAATATTCTATTAGGCGTTTTAAGTTTACTACCCTCATGATGAAATTGGCCGGTCTTTTAAGAAAGATATAAAGAGGCGAATTTCTATAAGCCCTCTGTATATAAACATATTTAGTTTAATGATTTTTTTTTTTTTTTTTTTGTAGATTACGTCTTGGAGACTCCAGTTAAGGAGTATAAGACAAGTCAGATCAACAATATTATACACTAGATACCATAATTACTTCAATTAGTTGAGGTGAGGCTTAATTTTGATGTGAAAGGAACTCTTGTACACTATAAAAAGCTTTATCAACTAAATATTTCTTCAATTGTTTTTTAAATATTTCTATATTTTCAAGACTCTTCAAAAACTGCGGTATCTTGTTGTAGAATTTCCTACCAATATAACTAGGTTTTTGTTTGAATAAGCTACTATTGTGACTCACCAAGTGATAATCTCCTCGGTTTCTTGTATTATAATTATGTACATCAAGATTTTGATTAATATCATTCGTTTTTACATATAAAGTAGCTTCATACACATATAAGCAGGGTACAGTTAGGAGACCAAGTCTCTTGAACAACGGCCTACATGAATCTAATCTATTTACTCTTTCTATACACCTAACCGCTTTCTTCTGGATCTTAAACACCCTATCAAGATTTTGTTTTGATGAATTACCCCATACTAAGATAGCATACCTAATATGTGACAGTAAGAGCCCATGGTAAGCTGTGAAAAGTAACTTTTTGTCATTCAATCTAGCGAGCTGTCGCAGGACAAATACCCCAGATGAAATTTTACTACATATTTTCTCAATGTATGGAGTCCAGGTCAATCGTCTATCCAACGTAACTCCTAGAAATGCAATTTTTTCTTCCTGGTCTAATTGATTATCGTTTACAAACACGTTTATAGCCCTATCTTCATTTAAATTATGTTTGTTTTTGAATTGAAGGTATTGGAATTTTTTACTATTTATAGTTAATTTCAACTGATTTAAAAATTGGACAATGGACTGCACACCTATATGGGCACTTATTTCTAAATTATCTAGAATGGAATTGCTGAAAATGAGTGATGTATCATCAGCAAATAAGAGGGCTCTACCACTAATTAATTCTTTAGGTAAACGGTTGACATATAACAAAAAAAACAATGGACCTAGTATTGACCCCTGAGGCACTCCAGCTTGCACCTCTAATTTATTAGATTTATTCTTTACTATACTATTACCAACTACTGTAGTTAGTTCTACACATTGTTTTCTCCCAATAAGATATGATTCAAACCATTTCAGTTCAACCCCATTTACACCTACATTTTGCAGTATTTCCAATAAAGTTCTATGATTAACACAATCAAATGCCTTTAACAGATCTAAGAAGATTGCAGTAGCTTTATCACCTGAATCTATTATATCTATTAGTTTTTCAACTAGAGAAACTATGGCTGTTTTTGTTGATCTCCCTTTCTGAAAGCCATGCTGTTCATCACAGATAAAGTTAGCTTCTTGAAGGTGCAGAAGTAACCTATTTAGAACTACTCTTTCAAAAATTTTACTTATTACATTTAAAATACTAATGGGCCTATAGTTTTCTACCTTTTCTCTATCACCACTTTTGAAGATTGGCAAGATCTTCCCCTCTTTTAAGTTATCTGGAAAAACACCTTGTTCTAATGAATGATTGATCAGATGAATCAAAGGGTCTAACAATTGATCTTTACATTCTTTCAGAATTTTACTGATAACTATCCTCATAATGGAATCTAGATTATAATAATAGTAATGCAATAATAATATATATGAGTTAGACTGTATTAAATGCGCTTTATTATCCTTAATTCCTTTATTCTTTCAAAACGAACATTTAATATATTGTTAAGAATGCAAGACGAGCAATAATTGTCTATGTCACTCATTTTGTAAACATCACTCCCATTCATCGACGAACGTGCTTCAAACCGATTGTAATTAGAATCTTGTTTCTTCGCTCTCCTTGAATGTCTCTCTCACTCTTATTTACTAGATTTGGTTCTAGTGTTTTTGACAACTTGTTGGAATGCACTAGGTTGTGCTACAGGCTTCTTGCATTTACTGGAATGCTTTCAAAAACTATATAAGAAGAAGTCCACATAAACAAGTTTCAGATTGTCATTTGCTCTTCAACGTTCATGTCCAGTGGCAGTTCATACAGAAGTTGTGATTACGTATCCAGTGACCGCCTATACAGACAGTGTTAATTGATTGACAGTGTACAATTATTATCCAGTGCCAGTTGAATTACAGTGTATACAGACAATGCGTTTATGCATATCAAGTGCTCATGATCAGACTGTGCTTTGTAAGTGTTTAACTGTTTTTAGACATTTATTTTTTACTTCAATGAACAGATAATTGGATAGTTGTTTATTTAATTATTGATCAGCCTATTCATAATTAATAATTAATTTTTGTACAGATACTGAAAATTCATTATTAGCTGAACATTATTGATCTGCTTTTTCTTGTGAATAGTGCGTGTTATAAAAGTAATTTGTGTAAATTAAGTGCGAGTGTTAATTTCAAGTGTTGCCATTATTATTTCAGAACCCGTAACACTATAAATAAATAAATGCGAGATGAACAATAGTGTATATGGTTTATGAAGCAAAAACAATTATGAAGACAAGCATTCACATACTTGCTGAATGATAATGAACTACTTTCACTCTTGTCACAATTTACATTGTGTAGAAATGTTGTAGGCTACTGTATCTGCAAAAGCTTGATCAGCTCACTAATCAGGCTACTCATGAATCTTGGAGGAATCTTGAAGATGCTAATGCCATGTATCTGGTGAAATTTCAAGGTACCCTGTATCATCACCACATTAAATTATTATTAATATAGTACACTGCACAGACTGTATAATAAAATAAGGTTTGAATAAATCCTAGAAGCTGTACACTAAACAGTAGAATCCTGAAGCAGTAATTACTATAACATGCCGTAACATAATATATATATCCACAAATGGATGACAGTTAAATTTACCCCAATCAATAAGAATAGATGAAGCAATGAGCGAAGACATAGTTGTGGTGATGAACTCTGAGTGAATTAAATCAATTCATAACTGAATGATTTGTGACATTATTATACAGATGAAGAACTTTAAGACATAATGTAAATGAAGCTCTTCAATTTATTTCATATTCTTCAACGCCAATATCAACTTCAGATTAGTATATATTTTTTTAAGCTAGCTGCAATGACTCCCTTCATTACAAATACACATAGAGTGTGAGCTACCGAATATTATAGGTTATGCCTTCTGTGAAAAACTGCTTTGATCAACTCCAAAGATAACCCAGTCAAATTAGACAAATTAATAGAAATAATTCCCGGAGTTTTGAAAACTGGTACAGTTGGTCCTTGTTACACATGTTTAAATAAACTAAAGAATCCTGGTGGTGGTTGGTGAGGTAGGGTGAGGGGGGCTCTGTTTAACTGACCTTTTTTTATTTTTTGCTCATAGCTCTGAAACTATTAGTAGCTGAATTTTGTTTTTTAAATAAAATTTAAAAATGAAAAATGTTCCCGTTAATTTTCTATATAAGACCTACTATTTTCAAGTTATAAAGTCAAGAAAAAACGGAAAAATAAAAATCTGATTTACTTAGACTACATTTTATTGTTAATTAACATAATATGTCATACGTTAAAATATGGATTTATATCATACTGAAATGAATGTTAAAAAGGTAATTTAAATCATCAGACAAATTGAATAATAATATAAGTTCTGTAGTGATTTGTAGATAAACCTCTTCATCTATCTCTTCTGAGGATTGCAGTGGTGTAGTGACCTGGCAGACACGGCAAATACCGGGTGGCGCAAGGCAAAGCCACTACATGCAGTGGGCTTTGAATTAATCCGAGACCCCCTTGGTTACGCCCCTGCCCAAGTAATTCAGATTGTTATTTTAAGTTCTTTTGCTACTTGTGATGCTTTTCAACTTTGATATTTCTGTACAATACAGTATACTAATTTAATATAATGTACTAGTTTACATACAATTAGAAAGCCATATAAAATGTAGTCAGGTCAAGTTAATCCTTTTAGTAGAAGAGACACCATTTATTCAATTCTAACTTGGTCTGTTTGAAATACTCTAAATAATAGAATGACCTTCAATGGAAGAGAGGAAGAAGAGTGGTAGTTCTCGACCTGTGTATTTTTCCAGTTTCTAGGCATTCTTCTAAACTTTCTCCAAAAGTTATTGTCTAAATGTCAAATTAAGCTTTCATAAGCAGATTTTCACCTCATGTATGGGTTCTATTGTTAGTTTAAGACTGTTCAAATGGTCATTTTTAGGCTGACAAACGCCGTGACGATAAATGAATGAGCAGACCCTCACAGTGTCTGATTAGCCACTATAGACAGCATAGGCCGCAGCGTCTACGGGGACCGCAAGCCGAGGAAAATTATTTTATAGTTCAAGATTCCAATGGTTCTACTCGTGGATAAGTACGCTGGGTGAGAGAAAAAATAGCCAGGATTCGCATTATTCAAGATAAAATTTTCTTCTCAAAAGAACCAACCATATATCATTCCTTTAATTTTTGTCAGTGTAATAAATAACCTGATAGCTCATTGCTTCATCCAAATTTTCAGACCTTAGATTTCGCTCTTAAGAGATATAATTATAATGCTATTGGTGGGGGGGAGGGGGGGGGGCAAAACCATCTCGACACCAGAGGGTCGCGGGAGCCCTAAATCCGGCACTGGACCCTCATTCTATACGGATGAAGGATGAAAGACTTGAAATTTCCTTTTTAGCTGGAAATGAGACCGGACAAAGGGCGCCCTACTCGCCTCTAAGGGTCGATTTTTGGGGGCATTTGAAGATATTTCTCGGAAACACCGGCCTTGCTGGCCTTTCCACGCTTTGAGTCCTCGCCCATCTTCCGCTTGTCTTCTGAGAAGAAGTTCTGGCTGAAGGTGCAGCCTTCCGCAAACATTATCTGAACCAAAATCTCCAACTGATCAAAAACACATGCGCCAAATGTGCAACTACCCAACTAATCCGTCATTCGTACAGCTCACTCCAATAAATGAGAGGTGACGTATGAAAATACTGAAGATCTTTCTCAGATAATATACACATGAAACAGAAACTCAATACACGGCAGCCTTCATCTGATGGTGTCGAGATGCTCTGTTGGTCTATTGCATAGTTGACTCGTTAATTGTGACTGAGATTCATTATTGTGAGATTCACTCATTGCAAGTAGTTGACACGATCATTTCAACTAAAATCAATATTTCTTGAAGGTTGAAAATATCCCTGTTTTGCGTTGAAAATGAAATGATCTCATCCTAGATAATAAACAGCAACTTGCTGTTATCTAGCGACGAGAAAACAAGCGCTACTAGTGGTAAAAACCGGAACTAGATGCATTGTTGATAACCGAGTCTAGACCAACGATCACATCTTATGAGCAGTCGTCGTGGTCAGTGGCCAGTGTCAAGGAATAGTGCTGTCAAGATTCCCGCCCAACTCAATCAATAAAATGCATGCAGTTAGATTGAGTTTTGGTGACGCGCTATTATATAACCTCTTCTCACTATCATTCTAGGCAATAAATATCGCAGTGTCTTATATTGTCGTGTCTGATAAATTGTCGGTCAATTTGATATACTTTGTTTAAGGATATTACAATTATATTGTTTGATAATGAAGTTTTGGCGTTCGAAACAATTGAATGCACTATACTAAAGTTCATCCACCTCCATACTGAAGGTTATGCCTATGCTCAGACCGAAATAGATTTCCTCCGTAAGCATATTGGTATTCCACGAAACTCAGGTACATTGGCATGACCATACCCTAGTCATCAACAAAAGATCAATGAATTCCGACAGGCTACGTACACAATTCATTAATTCTCAGAAGAGGCAGCAGGCTAAAAACATTTCATACCTTTGAAACTTCTTATAGAAGCTTACTTTTGTTTTGAAAATCTTTATAATATTCCACGTTATTTACAATTAGATCTGTGACCATGTTGAACTGTAATAGCTTCTTTTGAATTCCTACTGAGAAATTCTAGAAGAAAGATGGGCAACCCAACAATCTGAACAGATCTTCCATATTCTTTTTGAAGTAACTCATTTTATGCTCTAATCTAATAGAGTTTATTCTTCTTTTATAATATCAGTCATATAGTCTGCAATAAATGACCTGTTCATTTTGCCAGTAAGCCTGATAGTTTCTCTTGTAAAAGTTGAAATATCTAAGAAAGAGAATTCTACCAACTGGTTTTTTCATTATCTAGTTTTAGAGGAACAATTATGTATGTCATTTTACAGAAAATATCTTTAAATAAAAGTTGTGGAACTTCTTTTTCTGAATCCAACGATGTGTATGACAGCATACTAACAATGAGAGATATTGATAACGGAGTGATTGATATGATGAGGGCGTAGATGGAGGTACCCCTTTGTTAACCTTTATCTTCTCAGCTATTTGAGGCGATTTCAATTCATATGTAAAATGTCAAATTTAACAGATAATTTTGAATTTCACATTATAGGGTAGTATAGGCTCCCCTATGCCAGTCATGGGTTAACCTTTCAAGGAGGGGGCTTGAAATAAGAAATCATGTGAGCGGGCCAAAAAAATTGATTGATACTCATTTTCATTGATTAATACTCATGTTGATTTGAAGACAACAGCCATTAATAGAAGGCTTTCTAGAAGGGCAATTCAATGATTCCTCTTGAATGTGTCTTTTCAATAATTATCAAAGTACAGTACAGTGCAGTAAAGTCAATTGATTGACCGCGGCGCTGAACATACAACTTGGTAATACAGTTGTGTAACGCAAATTGCGTTTTAAGAGATGAAGGCGGTGCAGCAAAGTTGCCTGCATGGTTGTATTACTGCATTTGGCAAAATCACGGCAGCAATAAGAATTGCGTCAATTTATTGTTTCCGATCCTGTATACTAATACAAATAATTCAATAACCTGTGCTGATATATTCTTATAATCATAAATATTCAGTAGTTACGCATTATTTTCAACCTTTAGGATTTTAGCTTCATTCTATTCTTGCA
This sequence comes from Conomelus anceps, assembly GCA_948455865.1. Taxonomy (NCBI): domain Eukaryota; kingdom Metazoa; phylum Arthropoda; class Insecta; order Hemiptera; family Delphacidae; genus Conomelus; species Conomelus anceps. Next base: position 51,030,915 of record OX418218.1, on the reverse strand, counting down.
AAATATATTAATTTGCTGCAGTTCATGAGTTTATTATCTCATTCAATATTTGGTATGTAATTGATTGCAGTAGTCGCATTGAAAAATTAATGGCAGATATATCAGTGTACAGTTAATTAAGATAATAAAAACTTCATCGTGTAGTCAGAACTTTTATTTGGTAGGCCTAATAAGAGATGTAGCAAAAAAGTTCTAATAATTAGTTCGCAATATTTTCCACACAAAAAATAATACAGGCATGAAATTAATTAGATACTGAAAGAGCCCTATATTTTCTTATTATAGCTTAAGTACAAACACAAAGTTCATCAATAATATTTACGGAGAAATAGACAATATTCATCTATTCTGGTTCTGAACTAAGTATTCAGTTAAATTATTACGGACATTTTTTAATAAGCTCGATTGACCTTGAAGATAAGATAATCATACAGATTATATATAATTGAGCAGCCCCTTGAACTGCTATGAAACCACAAAATTAACGCCTCTGACAAATAGAGCTTGAATCTGAGCTCTTTTCAAAATTCAATTTTGGATGAACATTAAAATAATTGTAATAGTGTTTGCACCCTGTAATTGCGGTACTAATTCCATCAGTTCTGTTGTAGCTTGCTATGAGTTCTTTACACACTATTTTTTTCTTACTGTTGATTATTGTTATTTTAGGAAACGTTATAACTCCTGAATAATTGAAGCACTTTTGAGCTACCCATTTAAATTGAATAAAATAACGTAATTTTGAATCTATCGATTGTTTGAATGGAATGAGTTAATTTTACAGAATAATGAATCGTTTGACTTGGATGACTAGTGATGGATAGAATTCAGAAACTTACAAAACACACGTGATTATATTTTAAATTATATTATATTTAGTTATCAGTATCGAATCGTCCAAATTTGTTTTAGTTTGTATTAAACTTGGAATCGCTATTACAATAGCCATCCTTGTCATATCCTATATTCATAGGCGTCAATAACAAGAGCGAAAACATGGAAAAAGTTCAATTGAGAAGTATAAGAAAAAAGATCACTAAATGAAAAAGCGCATACTCACAAAAAAGCATATGGATGGAACAGATAGTTATGGAGAGACCGTGAAAAATAGTAGGTAGGAACGGTCAAAAGACAAGAACATTCACAACATACCATAATAATTATTATATAATATCATATTATAATATAATATAAATATAATAATAATAATAACTAGTGAGCCCCCCGGGCTGGAGAACTCGCTCACAACTACTTCTGATTTTAAAATCAGTAACTTATTCACAGTTCAGGCTATTTTAAAAGATCTAAGCCAAAGACGATAATTTTGGATATATATGCTACTGGAATATGTGATGTTTTAAAAACTATTATAAGTCCAGGATTCCAGCAGCCAACTAACCATAATATTATCCTACTCATAGCTCAATAACCTTCTCACAAGGTATTACAGTATGTATTTCTCATAATTGAAGTGCTTGAATAATTAAAAATAACGATAAATTCACCATAATCTGAGATTTACATAACTTACATAAATATACAAATACTCTATATAAAGTAAACACTCAACATTTCACCAAAATTGAGAAATTGTCTAATTAATATTTGCTCATTAAAACAATAATAATGCTCAACAAAAAGCAAGTGAATAGTGAAAAATCTCTACAATGAATTTACGAGCATCAGTCAGAAGCATAACTCATAAATAAACGCAGAACAATCCACAAAAATGCATAAAATTATGCCACAAGCTACAGCATATTTAAGTTCATCTTCCAAACGCGACCAAATGCTATCAAAAATAGTCGCATTTATGCATTAACAAATAAGAAAAAACTGATTTCAGAAAAATAACCACGTGTTCTAAATTTTAGTTTTTCATTCAGTTTTCATACAGAGAAAGTGCAACTAATAATCGAGTGAAAGAGAGAAATCTCTTAAGTAAATTATGTTTTTCAAACCTTCATGCATCAGATGGAAGTATAACACACATTATCGCACAATCATCCATTCACAATATTATGACAAGCGACAGAAAACTCAAATTCATTTTGCAAACGCGACCGAACGCTATAAAAAACCGCACACTTCCAGATCCAGCCATCAGTTTACTATTAGTTTTACATGCTAAAATAAATTGGATTATTGAACAGATGATGACAATAATAGTTTGATTAATTACAGCTGGTAAACTTTAGAGGCTATTCTTTCTGTGTTCTTCAACATTATTATTATTATTTTTCACATGAAATATTAATATCATTATTTTTATTCTAAATATTATTATATCTTAACTACATGATAAATAATTTACTAAAAACTAATTCATTCATACCATCTCATAAAAAACAAATTAATAGAAACGAAGAAAACATTTTTCAAACATATGGAAATTTAAAGCTTGAATAATCTGTAAAATCAGCTGCTTATTTGCTTTGTCAATCATTGAACGAATCCTATATGAAAACGTTATGCTACAGGCTTAAAATTGGCCAAACATGAAAAAGTGCAAGATTGTCCTTTTATTTCCCTTCAAAAAGGATGAAGGAGTCGGTTAATTTTATTGGCCAACGAACTTGACCTGTCTAAAGATACCAAGAATCTATGTTTCTAATTTGAAGTTGAATAAAAAAAGGCGTTCGAAAGTTATCGTGGAACATACAAACACACAACGCCTCGAGCCTCAAGTCAAAAGGAAGAACTCGCTTCGCTCGTTCAATAATAATAATAACAATAACAATAGTTATAACAATAAAATTGTTACTCCTATTGATACTCCTAGAACCCAAAATAATTGTCTCTGCCAAACTATAGAAAAAGTTAACTTTCTAAAATATCTGGGATTAATGGTTGATAGTAACTTAAAATTGAATTTTCATCTACAGCATCTAATATATAAATTAAAGTATCTTATTTACATATTTTATAAAATTAACAGATTGAATGACATCAATATTATAAGAACTATATATCATGCCTATGGCCACTCTTTGTTTGAATATGGGATAGAGTTGTGGGGGGGACACCTTTGACACACATTTCAATAAGATATTCACTTTACAGAAGCATTTGATTAGAGCAGCTTTGAGAAGACCCATATTATATCCCAGCAAATGTCTATTTGTTGAATTTAAAGTTCCTACGCTCAGGCAGTTCTTTTCTAAAAAAATTATCACTCTTATTAATAAAAATAAAGATCTTCTCACGTTAAATACTAACTTACACAATATACGCCCATCTACATTCAATGTTTATAATAGATCATTCACCAGATACTATAAATAAATAAGTTACTATCACCAGATACTAACTATAAATAAACACCAATTCACATATTACATGGAGTACCTTGCCAATAAAGCCCCAATCACTTCATAAATAGTAGATTTACTAAGAAACTCAGCAATGAAATAGAAGAATGGATAAACACTAACATTTACTAAAAAAATAGTTTAAAGTATTCTTAATAACATGTCTCCCTTCCTTTTCCTGAATTTTCTTTCTTATTTTTTCACTCTCTTGCTTTTCTGAACTTACCTAAATCTTGTACTCACTGCTGGCAATCAAGTCCTACAAGCCAGTAGTGCCGTATTCAATGTACATATAGTTTTGTTTGGATTTGATATTAACTTTAAGTACGAATTTTCTTTGTTTTATTTCATTGTTGTTTTTTTTTTGCATATGGCAAATAAATTAATTTGAATAACATTAACAATAACAATTGGTATTTGTTGTTCAATCTACAACTACATGCGGTACTAGATTGCTTTCATCATAATGATTGTTATTATTATAATTGTAATTCTATTCCAATAAACTAATTATATTTATAAAAGATTGGAAGAGACTTGTCTCAACTTGTATTACAAATGTATATTATTTTAGTGGTTGTGCTCTGTATTATTCATTGGATATCCACCACAATATCACAATCACCAATACTAATATTATTTCAAAGATTTTATTGCGTAACTAGAGACTGAGCTTCTTTATTTATTTATGCATTAAAGATAAAACTGCAATGAAGTTAGTTTCAGAAATATCGTACTTCCGAAAATTAGAAAAATTTTGAACTTTGAGGGGTCTGGGGAAAAGCCAAAGGAAGGATTTTTGGGGACTTTTCGTAAAAATCATATTAATTGGCATATAGTCTTGCCTGACTCTAATTTGTTCTGACAATAATTATTTATTGGGCTGGGCAGGATAGCCAAGCGCCATGCAATAAACAGTGCTGAAGGGTTCGGCGATGCGGTATCCGCTACCACTTCATCAATCACTATGACGCGATTACTTGAACGGTAACAATCATCATTTTACAGCTAACTAAATTATCTATGAGGGTTTTAAGGAACCCCACAACCAATAACTCAATGATGAAAAATATGATCAGCTGAAGTTGATTTTTGTGGTTTATGGTGACATTTTTTGTATAAATTTTTATTATTACTGAAAAACTAGGCTTTTAAAGAATAATTTAAAGTATCAAATGAGATGAGAATCACAACGATAACTAGATTAATTTCCGAGTTGTAAGCCTTTAACTGAATTACAGCTCTTGCAATGTTGTGGAGGTGGTGGAGGGGGAAGAAGCAAGCAGGGTGGGGGTCGGGACTTTGGTTTTTTCGAGTTAGTACTTTGTGTACTAATATCCTGCAAAAATTCAGCTTTCCCTCAACTTGTTACGTCTCAAAACATTCATTGCCTGAGCTAATAGCTAGTATTAGCAGATGATGACTTAAAATTTATGGAAGAGTGCATAATTCCATTGAACAGATCTTTCAGTCCGCACACGAAGCGTTTGCTAAGCGTGGCTTCCACTCCTCACTTCAGATAAATGGCTGTCATTGACTAAGGTATTTCAAATTCTAGCCTATTCTCTTTCCTTTGTCCATATTCAAATACTGCACAAGTTTTTGTGAACCGCCTTGCTCTGACTGTACAATGTGCGTCGCATTCAAGAGAAATAATAAAAAGTAGCAAATTTTAAATGCCCACTGCAACAAAGTCCTGCACGTTTTTCCAAGTACGAGAGTTTTCTAGAATTCCCACCCAGAATGTTTACACAAGCTTTTCTGTTCAAAAGAAAGCGGGCATCGTTTGAAGTAGTCTAATAAGCTGCGATTGTGTGGCATTTCGAGAGGATGACGCTCGCTCATTCAAGTCGTGCACCTCGCTCCATTCACGGAAAGGCGAGACCAGTCGTGTTTGCACTGATCACAGATCATTGTTGTGGGGGTTTTCAACAGTTTTGAATGGCAAACAGAAGCATCATTTCACCCGAAAAATGTAGCTTGCGTGGCTCGCGATTGAGCGAAGAGCATTAAGTCGCCGCATTCATACGGGCATTACAACTGACATGAAAGCGAGAATCGCTCCTTCAACCTTTTTCGGCGAGGACAGTAAACTGAGATTATGGGATACTAGCAGTAGCCCGTCAAGGAACGTGTGTGAATGCAGGCTGGAATGCATTCTTATTGCCAATCGATATAATGTTCATTATGGTCGCTGGTTGCCAGGAATTCGGTAGTTTCAAGTAGGAAGAAGCTCCATAGTCTGTCTGACGAGTGAAATCACGTGAGATCGAATAGTGGCGGCAACTAGAACACACTAACACATACACACACAGGCATTTACACACTGTCAACAATTAGTCTTGTTGAAAGAGCAGGTCATTATATGATCAGGGTGGTTTTCCAGGAAGACCGGCCCATCGTTCCCACAGTAAATTACAAGGGAAGATTCATCCCTCTTCTTCTGGAGCCACCCTAACAACCTGTCCTATTCCTTTCTGCCTTCTCTTCTCTCCACTCCTCTCCAAGCCTCACAGTTCTTTCAACTTCTTTTTCTTATAGGTCCTCATAGGCGGGAGGTCCATCAACACACACGTCCAAACCCAAAAACACTTACCAATACAAACACACACAGTCGTATGTGGAATGTTGCCGTACGACTTTCAAACGTCACGCAGGATGCACATAGCTGACTTGTTCTATTTTGTGTTGACATGATGAATCAGTAGCGGACTATGATCTACTGCAACTCGAATAATTGAGATTTTGATGATCCAGAATGCATTATTTGATTTATGACAGCTATATTCAGCTGTGACGGTGTGACATGAATTACACATTACACATTCCTACTAATAGCGTGAATAAGAAGGGTGGTTTTAGTGGTATAATCTCGGAAAACTATGAATATCATAAATAATCAACTACATTTCCTTGACCAAAGCACCTGAGTACCTATAGTTCAGCTGCCTATTCTTGAGGGAAAGGGCAATAACATTACTTTTTTCCTTATACTACTGTTAAAACGCGCAGCCCCCAATCAGCTGAAATTCAAAGAAGGTAGGATTAGCAATACTGTGTAATTATGTAAATACAGCAAACTTCTACTTCCTGAGAATATTTAAAATTGAATTACTCATTTGTAACAATCTTGTATGAAGCGCACCCCTATTTCAACATTTCAAGTACGTTTCACAATACTTGAAACATAAGAAAACGATACAAAGAGTGAACTAAAATAGGCTGCTCTTTATAATTAGCGGAAAATATTAAAAAGAAGTTCTCATGCAGATTATACTACGTGATATTAGCTTACTGTTTAGAACTCAATTAGCTTAACCTCATATAACCCGATATGGGGTTTCTAATAAGGGAACTTGAAGTACTGAGCAAATTTCAAAAATTTAGTTTCTTGAGAAATTAATCTCTATTACTGAGCTTAGAGACAAGAGCGAAGAAGATTGATTATCTCATAATGAGTACAAAGTAGGAAAAGAAAGTTGTAGTGGTCATGAGATACTTCTCTCTCTGTCAATAGAGTGGTAGTAGCAATAAATTGTTGGTTTCGCGTTCGCGATCACGCCATCACGCGTACTGCACAATTAAATATGATTACTTAAATATATGCTGGCCATGTATATATATAATTATATATGGGTCCAAATACATGATGATGGAGAAGCGTCATAAGACATAAGCGAATCAGCCGATCTTCATCACAACCTTTCAGACCTTCAAGTTCAATATGGAAACATACTACAAAAATACAATAGTATTGAGTACGATACTTTGTGGCCAGTACGCCAATACAAGTGATGATTAAAAAGTTGCGATTGTTTATGTTCATTATAATTCTTCGAAGAGTTCCATCACGTTCTTTCCTAGTCGCCCTCCCTTACTAACACACACATGCACTCACACATTTGAACCAGCATGAAATACACACTCACACACATGGACGAACACGCATAATGCATTTCCACCGCAAGCACCGTCATTAAAACAATACCGCCGTTCTCACTTGTGTTCCCGCCGGTGCGTCGGTATATATTATAAGGATAAAGTATTGAGACCCGCCCATGGACTGATACGTTCTGCTGTTAGACCGGGAGAGAAAAAGAGAGTAAGCGTGAGAGGAAAGGTGTGAGAGAAGTGCAAGAGTGCCTTCCGAGCTCCAAGCCGGTGCATTTATTCGTCAGCGTAAAATAGGCCATCCCATTACCATCAGCCTTTGTTGAGAATGATTTAGAACAAATAAAACCAACCACAAAGGTTTCAAGCCGGTAACTCCCTTGGGATAAATAGACCACTTTCACAGATCTCAGGTATTTCCTCACCCCCCCCCCCCCCCCCCCACCCACGATCAGAAGCGTCAAGTGCACGATCCATGATCAACGCGTTTCTGTGTTGGAAACGGACTCCTCAGCTCGATAAGAAGACTTAATCAATCATCTGAATCTGAATCATTATTGCTTGTACAGTACTTGGAAACATTATATTATTATTATTATTATTGTTTTTTCACAGAGGTGTGTCCCTGAGTAGTGCCAGGAGGCGGAGAGCTAACCTACCCTGAGCGCCGATCATGGGGGCACGCCAAAATCTGTTTCAGATTTTGTAATTAAAGGAAAAATATTGATCATCAACATACTATAACAAAAAAAGCCTACTCGACAATAAATTGTGCACAATGATCCCTGATGCCTCTGATGGCACGCCCTGAACAAAGGTTTCTGGGGACCCCGGGACAAGAAGTAAATTCGGAGCCCCTTTTTCCAAGTGTATGACATCTTTTGCAAATTTGAGCCCTTTGAGGGCCCCTTAGTCGGGGGCCACGGTGCAGTGACTAGTCCTGATCATTACATGGAGCAGGATACAGCAAATAGTAGACAGTTACAAATTGTAAATAAAACAGATGGTAAGACGTGTAGCCTAAACATTTAAATCTGGTACGGTATCTTAAAATAGGGTTTTTATTAGCAAGAAAAACTTTTTTTAATGAAACATGATCAATCCTAGATCAATGTTGGCCCTGATGGTTAGTGCATCTTGAACACAATCATACAAAGCAATTCACTTTAACAAGTTTGTAAAGGTAGAAAATACTTTCGGACTGTTGTTTCAATATTTTAATCTCTCCTCCGTTATCAAAATTATTCCATGCATTGTGAGTACTTGGAATTCAAATCATTAGTATCCCTTGCTGAGCACTATTCCAGTTGTCTTTTGTCACAAGAACGGTGGCGTAGCAAGGTCTTTTGGCAACCGGGGCGGTATTTCAAATTGACAACACCCCTCCCAAGCCATCCAACAACTCACACACAGTTAACAAACGATACCTTTTCCATAGCTGATTCTTATTTCATAACACTCATGTTAGAATTATAATTTTTTATGTAGATATTCAAAATTAGAAGCTCCGGGGACGTCACTCAGAAAAGTTTGATTTTTAGGTCTTTTGGAAGCAATTTTAAGCTATTTTGGTGATGTTTATATTGATATTGGGCTCTGCACAATGAATTAGCTTAAGCCTGAGTTTGACAACTATTCAGAATATGGGTAGGCCAATTTTAAGTATTGAAATAGCTTGCTTGAACAGCATGCGATTCAGTAGAGAGTATTCAATTAAATCATTAGCTGGTTCACTTTGGGGATAGTACTTGGGATTCTATTATTGGAATTTGGAGAAAAAATGGGAATTATGACACAGTTTGGAGGAACCCTGCAACACTCCAAATAAAACAAATAAAATTAATACCTCCTCTATAGCTAATCTATAGTAACTTTACTCTCTAGGCTAAACGTTTTCGAATCGTGGAGATTCATTTTCAAAGGCATTCAATTTCAACGAAAACGTTCGGCCTAGAGAGTAAGTAAAATATTATTTTTAATAAGAATTGACTGAAAATCGTTGAATTCATCTAAAAAGTTAATATTAACAACGCAGCTCGTCATGGAACAAGAAATCCAGGAATATAATCTATAGTTCCCCCCCCCCCCCCAGATAAAAATAGAAAATAATCCTCTCAAGGGCTTTTAGACACAAACTCATTCAACTTACACCATAATCTTTGATAGAAAAATTCAATTCATTCTTTAGTGCTTGAGAATTGAGTGACTCAATATGAGTCATGGCAAAATATTTGGGTCCAACCCCTTGGGAGCACCCCACTTTCTTGACTACAGACTCACCGTAATCGGTATAGTCCAATATTAGTAAAAAGCACCTGCCACTGACATTTATTCTAACAAATTTTTTACTTTATAAATTATTTTTTTATTGAAATAGTATTGCGCCTTGAAATCCAATTACATTACTTTACGACTTGAGACTTGAGACTTGCTTTTCATGAATCAAACTAATAATAAATTTCACTACTAAACTCTATCATCTACCTTCACAGTAGGCCGATAACTTAGAATATTGAAGTGTACTTTCACAATTTTGACGATATATAAGAGTCTCTTGTTTGAATGGGGGGTCCTCCCACGGACAAATTGAAAGTACGGTACCCCCTCTAAAATAGCATTTTGAGCGTTTCTATGCTTAAATCCTCCCACATTAATTTAACCCATATATATATATATATATATATATATCTGTATTAGCCGACGCAAACAGTATTAGTTCTCACCAAAAGTCCATATACCATTCATGTAACCCCTGTATTTCAGAATTCCAACCAACATTATAGATCAAAATCAATTAAATGCTTGTGTCATCGCTAATGGAGAGTGTACGCACCCGAGGACGCACTTTCGCCCTTTGGCTACGTTCCTGACACCTGCACCTGCATCAACAAATTCTCTTATCAGGGTGAATGGCAGTGACAGTAGTAGAACAAAATAAATTTCTTCAAATAATAAGAATAAATTTAGCTGATAAGTAACACCTGTGTCACACATTTCGACACTCACAGCTCCTGCACCATCACCCGGTAACACTGAATTTCTCTCACCTACTCAATCGCACTCAACTCATGTCACCCCAAACAAGAATAATTTTTTCTCTTCTATTTATTGGAAAAAAAATGATCTATTAAAAACATTCAATAACTTTTAAAACCTTATTGGATCTGCTTTTTGTCACCCCCCCCCCTTTCCGGCAGTCACTCGGGGAAATCCGCCCCCTTCACCATTCGTTGTTACGCTTTTGCACAAGAAACATTTTTCAACTTTTCTGCAATCTATTTTCTCAGTGCAGTACACATAAGTTTTTCTTGTGAAATCACCACATTCACACTGAGCGGAAATTGAATTCGCAGCAGAAGGTTAAATTAGTTGTTGTTGTTGTGTGTGTGTGTGTGTGTGTGTGTGTGTTGGCAGTGTAGCAAAAATAATTGAGGTGTGTGTGTGTGTGTGTGTGTGTGTGTGTGTGCGCGTATTTCTTGCCATATTCGGAACGACGTTCGGCTGAGACCGAAGTTATTTCGCCCGGAGCCAACCTAACTGAATCAATTCAACGACGCTTGGCGCTTTGTGTTGGTAAAGACCTTCGTTTACTCCCGCCGCGAAATAGAGATTGAAAGAGGAGATCGACCGAGTTGAAGTTGAGGTTCCCATATCATTTTCCGGGGCGCCTGATCCAGACTGCTTCGGGTCGAGCCGGCGATTATTCATTTTACGATGCAACAATTTATGATTTTATCAATGGGTATAAATTGATACGCAAGATCTGGTTTTTTATACTCGATACTTTGTCCGACTTTGATCTTTTTCTTTCAGAGCCGTGAAGGACGAAACGAAATGATTATGATGATGATAGTAGCCTCAATTACCACCAACCAGCACCAGCACTGGCATCCTCCACAGCGCCCACAATCCACTGTTTGCTTGCTCCACATCACATCCCTAACGACTTTGGTCTATAGGTCTATACGATCCGGTCTCTCAACACCACCCTTCTGCTTTTCGTGTCGGGAAGAATGGAATGTCCACAAAGGACTGACTTCCCTTATGTACAGCTACGTCCATATTTGCTAAGAGAAGTTGGTGATGCTGATCTCAGTGAATCTATCATGATTGGAATGCCTGCACCCATTCCGAGAAATTTGAGAACAAACCAGTCTGAAACGCACAATGTTTATTTTCACATATCATATTAATTTGATATATTTTGGGCTTGTAAACAACAAACTAGTGCGAAAGTTATCTCAAGGGGATATTACTATTAATGGAAATCTGGAATTTGAATTCTGGAAACTAGGGAATTTTGTACCTATTAGAAAATTGACTCCTGACAAAGCAATAACCAGGAAAATCGGAAATGTAGGCCTATTAGATTGATGAAATTTTTGTTGTGAATATGCAAAAAAGGATATGAAGCGAGTATGATGAATGTATGGTAGACCTACAATGAAAGGAAAAAGGTGAACATAGACGTAATCACCCCCCCCCCCCCCCCCCGGTAATTAGGTGGACTTCTAACTGCTGGGTTAAGTTAGTAATGATAATAATGACATGATATGAATGGATGGATAGATAGATAAATAAGGCCACTAGCGCACCCAGGGGTACTAGCGTACATTCATATTTCATTTAAAAAAAATAATAAATTCAAAAATTTTGAAGGAGAAATTGATTTTTTGTTTATTGACAATAAATTTAATTAATCCACTAAGCCTACAATAAAAAGGCGTGCTTTCATGATCATTTTGTGAATTTTTGTAAAATACCCCATCAATTCAAAGATTAGGTAATATCGATTCGCAATAAGACTGGCATTTTTCGTTCACTTCATTACCCAAGTACCAGTCTTAGAATGATGTGGATATCATAAAAATTTATGGTCGTAAATCTTGTAGCACATTTCAGCTAATTTTACATCGATTCACCACTTATTTGAAACAAAGCCCTCATTATTTCTGAAACAAAGCGATTCCGGATCTACATTCAGGTTTTTTATCCTCATGAGAAAATGCTTATGCAATCTGGTAGAATCATATTGAACTCTTGAAATACTCTGTATAAAATAGGCAAATGATGGACACATTTTGTCTCCCCATAGCTAATATCATACACGCTTAGACCAACCATCAAGAGTTGATGGTTGTTCTAAACTATTACCCTTTAAAAATTCAAGAAATGAGACCCCCCCCCCCCCCACCCTACAAGAGTACACAATGAACTTTATCGGGCAGCAATCTTGTAAAATGAGGTCAGAAAATCCCAATTTTATCCCCCTCTCCCTACTTGAATAATAAAATTTCCAATCTTCATTATTATTGTTGTGGATATCCATTTTTCGTGAACTGCAGTAGAACTATTCATATGTATAGGACTTGCTGAGCAAAACTGACCTTTTTTGAGCGACTATGAATAGTTCTAGTCTTCATTATCTCATTTACAGTTCCCACTTGAACCTTTGCCTGCAAGGGTTATAATATATGGAATAAGAGAGAATTAATTTATTGTTTGATTCTTTATTTTAGAAATGAATTGTGAATTAGCACGTGTAAGTTCTGCGTTGTCAAATATGATGTAGACTAGTCCAAAGCCTTACTTCATACAGTGAGGTCCGGGCTGGACTTGATTCGTTTCCCATTGATATTCAAAGCAGCCTGCTATGAGATTCCATAAAGCGTAAAGGAGCCTATATTGAAACGTGATATAAATAAGAGACATGAGGGCACTGTGTGCTGTACAGTTTATTGTCATTTTCCCCTTAAAAGAAAAATAATGAAAATAAAAACGGAACAGAACTGTGGGCGTTGTAAGAGCCACAGCCAGAGCAGGTGGAATCGCGTATACTGGAGAAAGGAAGAACAAAGTAAAAGTGAAGGGTCGGTGTGAATGAAAGAGATTCCTTTCTACCCTGACTCTCCACACCCCCAGTCCACAGCAGACGAGCTCAGGGAATAATAAGGTGTTGTACGGAATGCGTTATGTGGCGCCAGTGCTGCCAGACACCTACAGGGACCAGGGATGCTCCCTCTACAAAAATACACTGTGGAAGCGAGGGGATTGGCCAAAAGAAGAGAGGCCACAAAAAGGGACTGCCCAAAGCTCACACCTTTCTTGCCTTCTGCTTGGAAGAAGACCAAGCTAACCTCCTTTTGTACAAATTCAACAAATCCATCGTCCTGTTGTAGAGAAAGGACACGAAACGACAACTAGCCTACACCTGTTTTTGTACATTCACAGTCTCGTTCATTTTTCAGGTTCGACTAATAGTTGATAAGAATAGGCGATGTGAGACATGACTCGTGTCAATCTCACTCTCGAATTATCACGGCTTGTCCCTCACCCACCACTACAGATTGCCCAGTCAGTCTCTATGCTCCACATGATTTCTCAGAAAAAAAAACAACTAACTAGCTACAGTCAAACTATAGAACGAACTTCCAAACAACCGAAATCCTCTTCATGAGAATTTTCTATGGTGTCCCATGTCATTGAAGTCTTCGCAAGATGACTTATCATTACTAATAGGCCTTCCTCTAGAGTTCACAAAAGTTCAACGGCAGTTCTAGATCGAAAGGGAGCTATAATCTAAAAGAAAAATATTCTGTGTAATGAGGAATCGACGAGAAAGCTACAAAGCAAAAATAATCTTGCATAAAATAGAATTCAGTAATGTTTTAATGCAACACATATTAGAGGAATAACGAGAAGTATTCTGTTGAGGGTATGGAAGTTGAATCGCAGAGCTTCGTTCTTACTGCATTATTATTGAAAACAAATATGGAGTTCACTTTCAATACAAAGTTTCACATGATTTGCTGTCGCTTTAGGGTTGGATTCACAGGGTAACTCCCTTATATGAGGCTGAAAATTAAAGGGGTTTTCTTATGCTAATATTTTACTAAAAGAAAACTCTCTAATATTAAAACTGACACTGTATTTCACTTTTATATTTTGTTTTACTCACTTATATTGGAGATGCTTGAGGGATGCATTTCACTTCTGAAAAGAAGGCTGACGAAGCTTCTTTTCAGAAGTGAAATGCATCCCTCAAGCATCTCTAATATAAGTGTGTAAAACAAAATATAAAAGTGAAATGAAGTGTCATTTTTAATATTAGATTGTTCATCAAGTATTTCGTCATGGAAAACATTACAGAGAAAAGAAGACTGCCATGATGAAAAAAGACCTAGAGTAATAGTTTGATGTAAATTACATTTGTAGGTATTTGACAGATGGCTTGGACTATTTCCCAGAAGATTTTACTGTACCGCATTGGTGATATTGTTCTACATTCCACAATCATTTTCAATAAAATAACTATCATTATCGGTGACAAAATAATCATTTTGATGTGTTATAATCAGTTTTAAATTGGAAAAAAAGGTAATAACTTTTGAATAAGTGAAAATGAAAAGGGACTCGATCATAGACTCAACGCATTGGGTCGCAGGGGGCGGATCCAGCAGCAGATTTGGGGGGGGGGTTGGGTATTTTTTTGATGAAGCAATTTAAGGGGTTATTTTCAATGAAACTTCCAAATTTAATTGTTCACCCATTTGCCTGTGATGATGTAAAAAAACTGTTAATACGAAATGATTCATGATAAAATGTCAAGCATTCACGTCCTATACTATACAGCCAAGCAACCCGAAACTTCAACTAATGAGTGTAAATAGAATACAATTTCTGAATGTAAATAGAATAATAATTAATGTAGCAAAACATTTAGGTTCAACCCATAATTATTTAATGTTTGTATCTCACATAAACATCAAGGGGGAATACTTCCGACATACATCAGTACTTCAGACCAAGTACTGAAGTACACAATATTTTCAATAGAAAATTAATTGTTGGACAGGCATTGCTGTCTCAATTTTCTCCCTTGTCAGCAACTTTGAAAACTCTCATTTTCTTCTACTTTATCCTTATTTCCCCCTCTTTTTTACCCTTTTTCGTCTTTTTTCATTTTCATCTATCTCCTATGGATAGAACCAATTTCTATCCTTTTACTTCTTGTCCACTTTTTCACTGTTTTCTATAATTTCCATTTGTTCCTCTTTTCTTATTTTTTCCTTTCTTCTTCTTCTTCTTCTTCTTTTTCTTCTTCTCTCTCTTTTCTTTCCTCTTCTTCTGCATTTGGGGGGCCCCACCCGTGGATCCGCCACTGATTGGTCGCATACTGAATACCGTATCGTATCCTATTTGTTCTATACAGTGTAGCTCACACTATTACCTCATTTCCAGCAATTCCATTCTAGATCAGTGGCGGATCCACGGGGGGGGGGGGGAAGGGGGGAAATCCCCCCCCCCCCCCGAACGGAGAAGAAGAAGGGAATGAAAAAGAAGGAGAAAAAGAAAAGGATGGAGAAGAGAGGAAAAGAAGAAGAAGAAGAAGAAGAAGGAGGAGGAAAAAAGAAGAAAAGAGGAACGAATGGAAATGATAGAAAACAGTGAAGAAGTGGAAAAGAGATGACAATAGAAATTAATAGGAGAGAGATGAAAATGAAAAAAGACGAAAACGGGTATAAAATAAAGATAAAATTAAAAGTAGAAGAAAATGAAGGAGATTTTTCAAAGTTCTTGACAAGCAAGAAAAATGAGGCAGCAATGCCTAACCAACAATTAATTTTCTATTGCAAATATGCATTGTGTATGGTACGGTAGTTCAGTACTTGGTCTGAAAATGATACCAGTTCTGAAAGGGTTTTCTGGATTCTTCAGCTTATCAATACATGGCTAAGGACTAGTATGGCAGAAAAAGCAGACTTGTTTTATTAGCACTACTTTACATTCACTCAGATAATCGCTCTAGAGCCTAGATCCTGGATCCTCAAAAAATTGTTGGGAGACTTTGACTGATTACAGAATAGTTTTTCAATTGCTAATAATGTATGTAAATTTTCTTGTTAATTTAATTTTTCATTAACAGCTTGTGTCAGTAGCATAACTATGGGGGGTTCAGGGGGGATATCCCCCCCCCCCGGAAAACAAAAGAAAATTTGGAATTCTAGCAGGTCATTTTGAGACAATTTTTGGCAAGAGTCAAAGATGTCTGGAATCACTAAAAATGTGGTTTTGTAAGAGTTTAATTTTAAAAAGGTTTTCAGGAGTACCCCTCAATTATTTTGAAATAAATTTTCAAGTAGCCTACAGTACCCCAAAATTACCCCAATCAGGAGCAGTGAGGGATCAAATATAGTTAAAGTGAAGGTTTCAAGTAAGGTCCCGGATCTCCCATTGACAGTAACACAAGAACTAGACAAAATTTACTTTGACACATAAAAGTGTTAAAGTGTGTCAAGTTAGAAGAATTAATGCCTAGAATCACTTGACATGTAGTTTTAGAGAGGTAATTTTTAAAAAAAATTCTCGGGGAGTTCCCCGAACCCCCGTTTTGAAATAAATAGCCATGTGTATTATACTTCAATTTATCGTTAAAGGTCTACTACTCTAAATTAAAAATTACTATTGTTATTATTGTACTGAGAGTCTAACCCTCCCGGCAACATACCCTCCCCTAGACTGACCCTGTAGTTATGCCACTGCTTTGTGTGATGTAATGATAAAGATTAAAAGGTTATTAAAATTTGTATTTGAAATATAATATCATTACAGGCAATAGGTGAACAATTAAATTTGGAAAGTTGGTTTTCATTTCAATTGAAAATACCCTCAAATTCACGATTTTATGCCTCATTTCAAACACCCCGGACCCCCCCCCCCCCCACCAGTAACCATACCCCACTCATGTATTCCCCCCCCCCAAAATCTGCTGCTGGATCCGCCCTTGTTCTAGATCATTTAGAAATAAGTGCCCATATAGGTGTGCAGTCCAATGACCAATTCTTAAATCATTTGAAATTAACAATAAATAGTAAAAAATGCCAATACCTTCAATTCAAAAACAAACATAATTCAAATGAAGATAAGGCTATAAACGTGTTTGTAAACGATAATCAACTAGACCAGAAAGAAAACATTGCATTTCTAGGAGTTTTGTTGGATAGACAATTGACCTGGGCTCCATACATTGAGAAAATATGTAGTAAAATTTCATCTGGGGCATTTGTCCTGCGACAGCTCGCTAGATTGAATGACAAAAAGTTACTTTTTACAGCTTACCATGTGCTCTTACTGTCACATATTAGGTATGCTATCTTAGTATGGGGTAATTAATCAAAGCAAAACCTCGATAGGGTGTTTAAGAACCAAAAGAAAGCGGTTAGGTGTATAGAAAGAGTAAATAGATTAGATTCATGTAGGCCGTTGTTCAAGAGATTTGGTCTCGTAACTGTACCCTGACCCTGCTTATATGTATATGAAGCTACTTTATATGTAAAAACGAATGATATCAACAAAAATCTTGACGTACACGATTATAATACAAGAAGCCGAGGAGATTATCACTTGGTGAGTCACAATAGCTTATTCAAACAAAAACCTAGTTATATTGGTAGGAAACTGTACAAGCTACCGCAGTTTTTTAAGTCTTGAAAATATAGAAATATTTAAAAAAAAACAATTGAAAAAATATTTAGTTGATAAAGCTTTTTATAGTGTGGAAGAGTTCCTTTCACATTAAAATTAAGCCTCGCCTTTACTAATTGATATAGAAATTGTGGTATCTATTGTTGATCTGACTTGTCTTATACTCCTTAACTCGAGTCTCCAAGATGCACCGTAATCTACAAAACCAAAAAATCCCAATAATGCCATGTCTGTCACAAAGTGAATATCAAGTTCAACTGAGCACTCGAGAAAAGGTAGAGCAAGAGCTACATCTTTTACTTTTGGTATCTGTTTCAACTGATTTTCAATGTTTTTGAAGTTGGAAGGCGGACCATGGTGCCAATCCTAAAGCCTTCCAAAACTAGTGAAGTAAAGCGACCTTTGCCTTACTACAAACTCAATTTATGTTTTATATTGCTATTCGGCATAATATTGATATTTTGTCATTTGAGACGATTGATGCTTTGCTAGGCTACTACATTACTACAGTTACTAGGTTACTACATTGTAGACAAAATATGATATTCAACGCACTGATGATGATGCAGAATGTATTTTGGAAAGTTTTTCTTCTTTCATTGAAAGAAGTTCAACGAGTTTTCCAAGTGTGTGAACTATCCACATTGATTTCGACGTCGATGTACGTTTGATAATATCAACAATTTGATGTTTAGCTCGATACCGCAAAGTATCCATACACTTGATGTACGTTCAATTCCTTTTTAAGAAACCTTTATAATCTATAAACCAAGAGTATAAAATAATTGTCTAAGGTCTAATTAATATTTTTCCCGAGTGAATTAATTTAAAAGTTCATTTTGTAGTTCCAATAGCAAAATAAAAATTTGTATATTGAAAAAATAAAATTCAAATTCAATTAAATCGATATTATCACCTGTGTCCATGTAATTCCTCTACACAGTTCATTGACTAAAGCAATATGATCAAATCCTCACCATTCATCATAAATCTATCTCCAGAACAAATCAGCACTCACTTTTTAGATAAAAGAATCTAAATCAATCAATGTCAGCCAATGCAACAATATTAGTACTATTAATCTAATAAGTATTCTAATTTAATGAAATATTTTAGTATAATAGTATATTTTATAAAACCATTGTCTATTAATTTAAAGACATTGTGTCTAAAAGCAATATTAATTCAAAATAGGAATCATTGCGGAAATTCTATCTCCAAATAAAGCACACATCATAAAACATTAATAAAATGGAATACATAAATGCAAAACTTTTGATTTGCTTTAATAGCTTTTTCAGAAGGTTGAGCATTAATTAATTATGATCTATCACCTGCACACAATCGCAGTAATTTGTTCGTGCTCAAGTATTAATTGAAAACGTTCTGGATAAATTTGGCTGAAAGTTAGGCTACTCACACAGATTGAGTGTGAAAATTTCACGATACAGTGAATAGCCAAATCTGCCATAACACAGACAAGGGATAGGGTGATATACTTTATAAGCAGTTATAGGTTTAAACCAAGAGCAAAATATAATTGACTAAGATCTAATAAACTGAGAATTTTCAATCGCCAGCAACAGTAACTGTAGTAAATGAAAACTAGAAAACAAAATGTCTTATCTAAACATTAAACAGAACAGTCATGAAACTTTTGTTTCGGAGGATGAAGCTCACATAGGTCTGAGACCTGTGCGTAGGTAATAAATTTGATGATGGTGATTGATGAGTTGGACCTACAGTTTTAGGTGGGTTCCGAACCACCTGGAAGTGATTTTACAGCAGAGAACAGTCTTTTGCAATATCATTTTTTTACAACTATACAGTGGAATCTGTACGTCAAGTAAATATAATAATAATAATAATATATTTAATATTATAAATTTATTTTAATTATTAATTACTATGAATAATAATAAAACAAAAACAATAATAATAATAGTAATATTAATAATAAGCGTATGGTTTTTTTTGGTGGGGAGACCCTAACGTGTAGTTCCACCTCGCCGTTTAAACAATGCTACGGGAAACATGGTGAACCTACTATTTTAGGTGGGTTCCGAACCAGTGGGTAAATGATAATAAAGCTTATAACATCAACTGAAAACTTCAAAAAGAAAATATTGGTTATTAGATGGGTGTAAAATATATCACAAGTACAATAAATTGTGACATATTCAGTTGAAAATTGAAAACTATTCGAAAACTTTCAAAAATGATAAAAGCTAACTTTTTCAGGAGTGTTCTGGAAATTCCTTCCAGAATGTAATGAATGTGAGAAACATGGATGCTTGTATGCATCCCACGAAGAGCAGGTCGATAGTAATAAATGAACTGAAGTTAATATCTTCGTGTCTCAGATGTGAGATGAGTTTAATTTAGACTGAAATAAGATCAGTTATGGCAAGGCCAGTTTCCGTAATTATGCTACTTAGGTCTGTGCTATTGTTGCAGCTTATATAAGAAGTTAACAAAAAGTCCACCGACAGAGGAGAAAGACAAATTCCATTGCAACCAGCTAAGGAAGAACCAGTAAGGCCGATAGATAAACAATTGTCATTTCAATTTGATTTGGATTCCACTGAGAGTGCTAGAGGCTTTAAAAGGCAGCGCAAGCAACATCCAGCCAAATAGAAAACAACAGTTCACAGAGAGTCAGTGACCAAACACTGTGTGGTGTGGTTAACCTGTTCTATCTTTCTGTAGCATACGAGCTGAATGCATGATGGAAAATGTTTTTACATTTTTGTTTTAAACATTGATACAGAAAACCCATTTCGAAAATGATAAGCTTAAGATTAACGGACAAAAGCAATAAGCTACGTTACCGTATTTGTGATCAATAATCAGATTTTAGCCTAACTTGTAAGTGTATAATAAATCCATCAAGATATTGCGCGAAAGCCGTTTCTTGTTGGTGTAGCACATTATCAGATTATGAATGAATAAATAACTTTTAATTTATCTAACAATGAACTTTGTTTAGACCGTATGTAATTCAGCAGGAAATGGATAATTTTTTAATATTATTTAGCAGAATGAGTTTCCTTAATTTATATTGATAGCAGAAAAAGAAATGATTCATGTAAATATTTATTTAACACAGCATCTGCGCTACTGTGAAACCAAAATGTTCATTTGATTGATATTAACTCACAGACATCATTTGATCACAGATATCATTTGATTGATATTAACTTAACTCACAAACGGCGATATCAACTCACAGGCAAACAAACAGTTGATTTGACTTTGTTAAATTGATACCAGAAACTAAGAGAACTTTATGAGAAGAAGATTTAATGAATTTTCCCTAAATCAAAGGCTAGATTCCACAACTTTATTTTTGTGGATTTCCACTTTCTTGAAAAAAAAAATCAAAATGAATCAGTAGACGCTCGATGGATGCCACATCTCTTAACAGATCTATGTGTCTACGGTCAGACAAAAGTCAGGGAACTACTCCAAAAACATGATCTCTGGCAATAGCCACTCAAAAGATTTCAATAGCCATTCAACTAAATTCAAAGTGAGTTATTCAAATATGGGTGATCAAATATTTAGAAGGAATTGGAGTTTGTGATTTCTGCCAGCTTTCAGATCTGAATGAGATGAATGTATACATAAAAAAAAACATAAAAAATATAATTTTTGGAGTTAATGACTTTTACTTGAACGCGATCAGAGAATGTTGGTACGAGTGTGAGGAAAATTTGATTACAGCATAGATTTCATTTGGGCTTCTGATGGCGTTTATTTTGGGCCTTTACAAAAAAATTTATCATTTAAAAAATTTTGAATTTGATTTTTCATATGGTTGGTGAAAAAGTCTTGTGCGTTTTGTAGTTGGAGCTTTTCAAAATTCGGGACATTCTTTTGTGTTCAACCGGTATAATGACATAACGTATTACCTTTATAAACTTGGTAAGCTTCTACATGCACAATAAATCATATATACTGGATACTTTAAATCTGCTTACACAAAGGAGCAGCGCCCTTGATGTTGATACCTTCTTGCTTGGTATTCCTGATTAAAAGTTAAAATTGAAACTAAAATGAAGGCTTGCATAACTACAAGTATACTAGTACTATAATAAGTATACTAGTACTATAAGTATACTAGTACTATTATTATTATTATTAGTACTATAAAACTATTCAATATATTATTTACAAATCTCTACAATTCCATGTCATTTTATTCCAAAATACAATAGGCCTACTGTGTCATGATTCACAACTATTTTATGCGATATTCCTCTTAAATCAACCAATAATTTTCAATTTAAACCTGCAATCAATAGCTGCATTACACGGAAAACATTTTTATGATGAAGAAAATTTCTTCAGAACAAAAGCAGGTCTACTGAATTTAAAAATAAAAAATCATTTACAGGAATGTAAAATTAACTGTGGTTATTTATTGTCTCTTGGGTAACCATCTCGAATTAATTTCTAATCAATTTTACTACCTGTTGAATGATCATTATTCTGATTGCTACAGCTAGAGGTAGCCTAGGGTAGGTGATTGATGAGCGCTGGTTTGGAATAGAGTTGATTGACTGGTTGTAAAACTAACAAACCGTCGGTGAAATATATAATCAAGAAGTGAAGGAGGAAAGATGCACTTGCCTCGTAATTCGTTTCTTTCTATTGTGGCCTCCCAGTGGACGAAGGCGGCCTTGAACCGAATGGCGGGACTCGTTTCTGGAATTTGGTCTGGAATGCAAGCAGTACTTGCATTGCACTGTTGCTCTGTGGGAATCTTCGTGCAATTCCCGTATATAGGACATCATTGTCTTGGCCACTGAATAAAGCATGTAGTCATGAATCGTCTCTCTCAGCTCAGATGGTATAACTCGCTGACTTTTCACACCATCTGACCATGCAGCACAATTTCATTGCACTTTTCTATAAATAACTTGATTGAAGTCATGCTACATTCAGGAAATACAATAGTTTCCAGATCAGAAGAAATGAATGAATAAAAATGCATTCCCCAGAAAACATAATTTCAAATCAAACAAGTGATTAATCGAATCATTATTCGATAGAGTTGTAAAATAATGTATTCAATTTCAAAGCACAATTTTATTTATTCTATAAAAATAATATGCTTATTTAACTCGGAAGATGCCGCTTTTCAACTGATACATGCACCAATCATTGGAGGTGAGACGGTCTTGGTAGGTATGAATATGTGTAGTCAGTATAGTTTGTATCATGCATATGATAACATATCATAACATAGTTTGTATAGTATAGTATGCTATCATGCCAATGACTTTTGAGACCTCAACAGTTTGTTTGATCTAGAGAGCGTACTACCAATATCTCCAAAACAAAAGTTTAAAAATTTATTATTTCTAAGAATGGGAAATGGAAAAAATACACGGTGCAAGAAAATTAAAATTGTTCATATTTAGTAAGTACAATTTATTTTGTGTCTTGAGGTAATCTTCCCTTAAACTTCCATGACTCCATGAGAACAATTAGTTCACAGAGGATGAGACGAATGATGATGAAAAAAAGTGGAGGAAAAGAGAAAGAAGACGAAAAGATCAACTCAGCATGAACACTTGTAAATCATATAAAAAGAAGATAAGAACAGAATCAGAAGTGAATGTGATTTTACATTTTGAAAAACAACTTTTTTCCTATAGATTTTTATTTATAAATTTATTTATTATTTATAGTCTAGTTATCTAGTAAAACTTTATTCAATCACGAGTTTTCAAGCTTATAGTAGTCTAAAATTATTCTAGAAGAATTCTATAAAAAAGTCATCCATTCTCTAAAATAGTTATTTTTTGTTCAGTTTAAAAATTTCAAACCGAACGACAAATTAACAGATCTCATCACCTGATCAAATAATAATTATTATTATTCTTAGCAACGAGGAATAACTCAACTTTTATTGAGAGCTCATGCATAAGTAAATTTTAGTGAAACATAAAATATTTCTCATCATCTAATGAATTAACAGGTTCTCGTTCTTCAATTAGTTAAAATTTCTAGTGCATCAATAAATTATTATCAACATGGCAAGCGCAATAGAGGAAGAAAATGAGTATATGATCAAAAAAGTTTCATATGGAAACACAGATCCAAATACATCAAATAATAATGAAGATATACACACGAAAGAGAGTGAGGAAATAGATGGCGAAAAAAGAGATAAACACGATGATGCAGAAAATGAAAAACCGATTGGCAAGAGAGAAGTCATCAAAGATGGGTTTGGAATGATAACAGTGGATGATGGAGAAAAAACGCATGAAACAACAGTCCATCGTTTCACTCTGAACAATAAGCGAGGAATGTATGTGCAAGTTATTACATACGGAGCAACTATCACCTCCATCATGGTGCCTGATAAAAAAGGAAACTTCGATGATATTGTACTTGGCTATGAAACCATTGAAGGGTACAAAGATCCAAGCAATCCCTACTTTGGCGCAACAATGGGAAGAGTGACAGGAATAATAGAAGATGCTAGTTTCAAGATAGCCACTGAAGAGTTTGATGTGTCGCGCAATTTTATTGGTGGTCATCATGCGAATGGTGGTTTTAAAGGGTTTGATAAAGTCATTTGGAATGCCCACATCCAAGATAAGAAGTTGATTCTCAGTTATATGAGTAGAGATGGTGAGGAAGGATTTCCTGGAGATGTTATTGTAAATCGAAGTTTCGAGCTGACATCAAGAGATGAATTAGTTATTATCACTACAGCAACGAGTACCAAACCTACATTGATAGATGTAAGTACGCATGTGGACTGGAATCTTGCATCGAACCTAGCGGGTGCTAAAGAAATGTATAATCACTACTTAATGGTCAATGCAGATCGTTATGCTCAGAAAGACGCGAATTACATGGCAACAGGAAAATTGAAGAAAGTCACCGGCACTGTATTTGATTTCCGGATTCCTCGTCTTCTTGGCAAATTGATTCACAAAGTACCAGGGGGAGGATACGATGATTATCTGAGTTTGACACACAGCGAATGCAAAAGCGTCTCTTTTGCAGCAAGGCTCATGCATCCTGGGTCTGGTAGATTCCTTGAAGTACTCACTGATCAGCCTGGTCTGACAGTTTATTCAGGAAACAAACTGTTTGCAAAAGAATGCTACACTGTTGGCCATCCAGAATCATACTGGAGCTTAAAGCCCACCTTAGTCAATGACTACCAAGAATCAATCCCTGAGAATGATGAGATCGAGAATCTTAGAAACAGTCAACAAACTGGAGACAATGAAGAGCAACAAAATAAAGTCGAAAAGGCAGACAAACTTGGTTTACTGGAAGATAAGAAACTTCACGAAGAAGAAACTAAAAGAAAAGACGAAAATAAAGAACAAGGTGATGTACAAGATGTAAAGACAAGAACTTTATCTAAAGATGAAGGAAAATATACAGAAGAAATTAAAGAGCAAACTTTTCCAATGAAAGGTAAAATGGGCGTAATCTATGAAAGACATAGTGGTATTCGTTTGGTTCCTCACATCTGTGCAAGAATATACTTGAAAAAAGGAAAACAAGATGGACTCATTTTAAAGCCGGGAAAGAAATACACCAGTACAACAATTTTTAAATTTGGCGTTGCTTCTGAGAAAAAACCTAATTTGGCTGAAATTGTATGACACATCTTTGAAATAATTCTGAATAAAAGTTCCAATAACTAAATATGCCTGTTTACTTGAGAAATAGACAATTTAATTTGTAACAATTCACTCTAGTGATATAATGAAACTGTTGATGGTTAAATTATTACTCATTAAAAGAATAATGAGTAGCTGCGATGGAATGTAATTGAGTAGATACGGAAATTGGTAACAAAAGTGTTGATGATTTTTTCAACGGTTTTCAAAGATTACCACACAACAGCAATACAGATCTTTGTTATTTAAACCCACTCTCGGTCAACATTTGCCCATCAAAGGCATGCTTCATGTTGCCTGAGAGAGAGGTACGTGACGCATGCGGCATGTCCTATGTGTAAGCCCCGGATTCTACTTCAGACTTGGCTCAAGATACAACATACAAGATACATGTATCATGACTTAATATTATAAGAGGATAGAACCAGGTTAGTAACCGTATAGCTGCTTTCGATCTGTTATCCACCAAATTTTATCCAATACTCAAGTAAAGGCTACGTATACTTTTTGTATATTGTACAAAATGATAGTTGAAATGAGAATCAATTGTATTAAAACAATTCAAAAAGAACATTTATTCAAGAAAAAACATTTTTTCCGAAAATAGAGCTTAAATTAATACCAATTCGTCTTATAAAAATAAAATGACAACAAATGAATAAAACAATTGAAAAGCATAAGCAGTCTTTGAGAAGTTCTATACAGCATGTAGTTTATTCTAACTGCTAATTTAAAAAAAGATTAGCGCCCCAAGAAAAATAAAGAAGAAAAGAGACTACATTTCTTAATAGAAAATTAATTTACTACATTGATAGGAATATTTCACCAAAACAATAACGTATTACAAATTATTATTGCGCTTAAAAATACTACAAATACAATTTTTTTCAGTTGTCTGTGAACTTGGTTGAAAAGCCTTCAGTGAATCTTTTCAAGTACTTTCAGTATCATGGAAAATCTGTTATGTATAACTGTTATATACAGAGTGTTTCAGAAGGAAAGGTTCAAACTTAGGCAACTGATTCTATATCTAAAAATAAGAAAAAAACGAGAAAAAATTTAATTCTCTACAAGTTTTGTATTCAAATTTTATGCATTTATTATTCATTTAACAAAGCTAATGTACTTCAAAGCTGAAAAAACGTGTTTTTAGGCAAAGAATTTTCCATTTTACATCATAATATAATAAAAACTACTGAAGATAGAGTTCTGGGACCTATTTTATTCGTTTTTTTCAGATCAAAAACCAAAAGAAATGACTATATTTGGTCCTTAATTTACCTTCCCGGAATTCCAGTATGACTTTCTTTTAGCGAGGGTACTGAGTTCTGGGCAAAATCTTTCACTCTGTATAACTCGCTAACGAAGCGTTTCCAGACATAGGTTTATTATTATTTTTTCTTATTTTTAGATCTAGAATCAGTTTCCGAAGTTTGAACCTTTCCTCCTGAAACACCCTGTATATATAATCAAGTACCTATGTACAATGTTCCAGATCATAAAGTAATTAATTATCTATGATAAAATTATTTTGTATTTCTGAGTACTATTGAGATTTTACAAGTGACATCCTGGAGGGAAAATTAAATAGATTAACTTTGTTCCAATTTGTGATAATTTGCCTAATGCGAATAATAAGGTTAATAATCAGAAATTTATACTGGCCATCGTTCAATAAACGCTATGGGATACTTCTCAAAATACTATAGAAAAAGGCTCACTATATACATACATATATATATATATATATATATATTATCAGAAGATATAATTCTATATACATTTCCTAATTTATATCTTCATGCGTCAAAACGACACCGACTAATGATAAATTAGGACATATAGCTCTACTTTAAAATATCACAATGGCTTGATATGAAAGATAATAAATTATCTCATTTTCGAAGGATTTTTTTCAAATGAGAGATCAAAATTTATATCTTTTGTTCAATTTTCAATCTAAGTAACCAAATGCACAAATTCACAGGCTACCTAAATTAGAATACTAGTTATGAAATATTTATAAAAGGATTTTAAAATGTGGGATACTTCGGGAATATAAAACATGAATATACTTCACATGATTTTCTTCAAATAGATGTCTGAATGAATAATGAATTGACAGTTGAAAAAATATAGAATGAAAGATTTAAAATCTAGATGCAAAATATTTTTTCACATAGAAGAAAGAAGAAACACAATCAGGCTACTTGAAAGAAACCGTTCAATAATCTATTATTTTTTCAACAAACTTACATACAGTAGAGCACACGAAATAATTCAACCAGGGTGCCCATCCTCTCCAAGTCTCATGACGCAACCCCCCTAAATTTAGCACCAGCCCCCCATAAATTAGGCAGCCCCAGAAAAAATTCGAAAAAATAAGCCCCCCGTATTCTTTCTAAAACTAAAAGAAGATTTATATAGGTATTGAAAAAATTCAAACCCAGTCGATAATATACAAAATGTATGTATATTTCTTGAGATTCTTTCAGGGCTTAATATTTCTAAATTGAGAAATACCGGAGCTGTGACTTACCCGGAGGTCGTGTTCGGGGGTCCTTCCCCGGAAAAAGTTTAAAAATTACACTTGAATTGGTGCATTTTAAACGCATTTGAGCATGGTTAGTGATGCACATATAATATTAATAATATACAAAATAGCAAGCTAGTTCAGATCTAGTTTGAAATAAATGATTGTATTATTGATTTAGATGCCGGAGCACCACTCCGGTGTGCTCCGGCTGAAATTATTAATCCAGCTCCGTCTGAAACTATAATTAAGCTCCGGCTGGATTCATTACATAGGTAACCTTTTTTTGTAAAGGTAAAAAAGAAATAGCTTAATAACTTCCTGCACAGATCTTAAACATAACTGTTTTAGCTAATTCATATTCAATAGTATAATAATTATAAATTGTCATTAATTGACATTCTATCTGGTGACTTCATAATATATTTTTGAATGTCGTCACGTTACTCACGGTTTCAATCAACTTTTTTAGACCCCCCCCCCCCAAGAATTTCAATGACGCAGTCTGCGTCATAGCCCCCCCTGTGGGCACCCCTGATTCAACACAGCCTTGAGAAAAATATTAAGAACGGTTATTATAAAAATATGGCAGTATTATAAAAGTTAATGCTAAAACAATAATGATTTCATGTTGCAGAAATTTATGTAGATCTAGATTTATGTAGAAAGTCTGTTGAAGTATTTGTTTCTAAAGTTTTGCATTTGGTCATAAACATCTATTTTGGATAGAGGAGACATACATTGAAATGTGTGATACAAAGCTCTCTGTATTACAGCTCCAATTGAACTCAGTATGGGAACTCTATATGAACAGACTGAAGAAGAAAGCAACAACAATAACAAATTTTCATGAAATTGGAAAATATTGTTGACTTGTGTAGTTAATGTGTTTAGCCGTTCATATTCCCTAGTGAGTATTAGCGCGATTCACTTGTTAAAAAAAGAGATGTTGAATAGTTTCGTGCGCTCTCTGTGTACAACTATTAGTGCAAATAGTTATTTATGTATTAAGAGCGTGAAGCGCGACTTTATCGCTCGAGCCAAAACATTTACTGCGCGACGCGTAGCGGAGCGCAGTAATTTTGCGAGAGCGATAAAGAAGCTTCACGCGTGAATTGCATACAATATTTTTCCTAAAACTGCAGTTCTGGATTCCAACACAATAAAAGCTTGTAGTTTGTAACATCACAGACCATGCGCGGATTTTGTTAGCATTCGCCTTTTTTGAGGTTATGTGAATTTCACGGATTCCGTGATCCACCAATGAGAAGACATCAAAATCAAAACAGAAGCGTAAAGAAAACAGCTGGCGAGCGTAAAGTACTTTACCGCTTGCTGAGCAGTAAAGAGATATTTTACAATTAGTTTTCAGTAAGTACAAAGAACTACTTTACGAGCAGTTGCAGGAAAAAAATGTTATTCTCATGGATTGTTCGATATTTGAATTTCACTAGAACATTGAGAGATAGGAATATAAAAAATCGCGAGTAGAACTATTCGCTAATGGAAAATGTATCAAGAATGACGAATATTATTATTGAACACATCTATGAGATTATTGAAATAGGAATAGGAGATTAGTAGAATAGGAATATTTTTTTTGTTACACTTGATAAAAAGTAGCTACTTTCCATAGATTTATCTATGGAAAGTGCCTCTTTTTTCCGTACTAGATCGGAAAAATCAGCTGACAAATAGGGCCTTATAGCCGTACAAGATAGAAAAAAACATTGGCGTGCGGCAAAATTTTTTCCGTTGACTTACATGTATATATATATATTATATGTATATATATAGTCAACTCATTACATTACTCATTACCTATGACTCAATACCTGTCTCGAATATTACCCAGCTGATTGCACTAGGCTATCATTATTTTGGTTTATATCTGGGAATTCGCCCATCAAATTCTGAATCTAAATAAAGCAGCTGATTCACTTGTCTTGAATACTTTTGAATGTCTCGCATATTATCCAGCTGCTTGTATCTTGACATTCTATCAAGTGTAACAAAAAGTATCGTACATTACACGGCTGTAAACTTTTGCCGGTTCTCGCATATTCCCGTTTCTGCACTCGGCTGCGCCTCGTGCATTAACTATCATATGCTCGACCGGCAAAACGTCATTTTCCAGCCTAGTAACGTAATATACTATTTCAAATCTTTATTCCGTCAACAGTGTCATAGTATGGAAGTAGTGCACTGTTTGTCTTTGACTTATTCCCTAATAGTACGAAAGTACTAACTCATAGTACGAAAGCAAGAATAATAGCACTGCTAAAATTTATTTCAATTTGCAATCACTCCCAGCTCATGTTCATTCAGCAATGTGATAATACATGATTCTCTTCTGACTTACCCATAAGTGATTCAACCAAGAAGATCCACTGGCGTTCATAATCACTTCCATATCGATCTTCATAATTGAACTGGTACACTATTTCCAGATTTCAAAAATGCTTCTTGGTTTGAGATGAGTGCTACCTATTAATATCAGTTAATATTAGATCCCACTGACTATTTTTGTTGTCGTTATTACACAACTCCAAAATAACATCGCTGTTTGCTTTTGCACTGACTACAGAGAGGCAAGTTCCGGCCGCATGACTGTACACTGGCGTTTTTCTCTGGAATCGCGAAAAATATTTTCCAAGTTAGTTTCAGAATAGGAAGTGATACTATAATTCTGCTCGATTTCTCTGTCGTTCAGTAAACCATTCAGTAAAGGTCCTAAGGCTTGTTTCACACATACCGGCAGTCGGGTAACGGCAGTCGTGGCGTTATTTACCGGCATATTACATTGCATCATATGATTTTAAAAAAATCAGATAAGTGTGAAACACTCCATACGATACAATGTCTCTACGGCCAGGTAAACGAAGCCGGTTATCCAACTACCGGGAATGCGTGAGACAGGTACTATAATGTACTGTATGTTATTATACTCCGTTTTCCATTATATTACATACTATATAATATATTGTTTGATAACAAATTAAGATGATATAGTCATAGTGATAATAGTAGCAACATACAACCAAAATTACTGGTAATGGTAAATTGTTAGTGAATAGAGCTACAATAAGGCTTCATTTATAAATTCAAATAGAAAATCTTTTAGATATGATTAGAATTGATTATCTGCAGATGGAAAATTTCCTTTCTGGAATCATTCGAAATTTATTATTATAAATTCGAGATGAAAAGAGGACAGAATTGCGGAATCATAATTTTTGAAAAAAAAAACAACTAATAGAAAATTCAGTCTTACAAAGTCTCGGTGTCTCCAATCCTGGGTTCCACCCATTTCATGGCACTTTGATAATTTTGGTCTTTTTCCATTGTTTGTCACATCTAAGCATAAAAGCTTTCCAAGAACCAATTCATTTTTATCAGTCTGAAACCATATCTGAAATAAACAAACCAAATCAGTAAATAAACCAACTGAAAAATAGATGCTGTTCTTTGAAAACAGTTCAATAATGACGGAAGACACTGAAAATAATGAACAGAAATGAAAAACGTCTTTCTCAATGCATACAACATCAGATAACCTTGAGTTATAATACAGTAGATAGAAAGGTATCCTGGATTTCTTGTTCCATGACGAACTGCGTTGTTAATATTAACTTATGTGAATTTCAACAACTTGCAATCAAATATTCATCAAGAATAAGTAAAATTTACTTACTCTGTAGGCCGAGCGCTTTCGAATCTTTGAGATCTGTTTTCAGAGGCCTACATAGTAAGTAAATTTTACTTATTCTCAATGAATATTTGACTGATAGTCGTTAAAATTCACATAACAAGAAAGGTATCGTTTTCTAAACCCATAAAATTCATCTATGGGAAAGCGGTGAATGATCATGAGCTGAACACTATGATTTATTGAAATACTAGCGGTTCACCCGTGCGTTGCAACGGTATTTTAGTTATAATAGTGCTAGCTGGCCTGACGCGCATTGCTGCGTTCTCATAAAAATTCTCCTTGATTTTATTAATCGCCACCTCCCGCTGAGGTTACATTTCAAATTAGGAAAGAAGTTAGTCCTAAGGCTATTCCAGCTGATCATAGAGGCTTCGTTCTTTTCTTAATCACCACCTCTGAATGAAGAAACATTTCAAATTTAAACCTCCTACGACTATAAGGGTAGAAGAAGCTAGGTTTTTTATTTTAGTATTCGCCACCTCCCGCTGAGGCTGCATTTCAAATTTCTAGCTGCATTGGTTAACAGATGTCATCAAACCTGGCATAATTGCATTTCGTCATACCCAGTCATATGTTTCCTACATATTGCAAGGCTCCGACTGCACGGTAGCCTACATGCAAAGTGCAAAGTCTTTCACTGTTCAAAGACAGCGTAAATAACGCCGCTAAGGAGCCTGCCATATGATTAAAAACTGTTGACTTCTATCAGCTGTTCCTTTAAGCTGTTTGGCCGGCAAGTTCAGTAGGTTAGGTCTATAAAATGGATTAATTAATAATTATTATTAGCTCCCCTATTAAAATTTATGGTCAGAAACCATCCCCAATATTCACACAACATATTCCCAAAGTTTCATGCCGATCTGTCAAGTAGTTTTGGAGTCTATAGGGAACATACATACATACAGACAGACAGACATTCATTTTTATTTATATATAGATGTAGAAAAAATATTTTGTTCTACATATGACCAATCATTTTTTTTTTAAATGAAACACAATTTTGAAGCTGTGATTGAATATCATTACCTGACTTTGGGCTCTGATGCACGATTTCAATGTCAAAAGTGACTCCTTTGACTTGTAATCTTTTTCAGCTGCCACACATAAACTGCTATTTGCGAGTCTTATCTGTAAAAGGAGAAATTCGAAAACAAATTCATTATTTGTTGCTGAAACTGAGGATAACAATAATGATAGAAATTGTAAATATCTCTAAACTTATCAAATTTCATCACTCCCTACTCAATTGATAAACCTACAACCTACTGAAATGATGAAACACATGACAGATTATGTCGTCTAAGTACTCGTTTCTTATCTGAAGACATTTACCTTGAAGACATTTTAAACTTTATACTTTTGTTACAAAACTCGACACCAAAATTTATAAGTCCTTTGGAATTGTGCAGTTCGAAATTAAAACCATCTGTAATATCGCAATCCAACTAACAATTCGACTTTTGAACATTTTATGAAATCTGTAAGACAATCAATTGGTCACTCTTATTTGGATTGATTTCAATCTGTGATGTTTTCCATGACGAAATACTTGATGAACAATCTAATATCAAAACTGACACTGTACTTCAATTAAATATATGATTTCACTCACTTTTACTGGAGATACTGGAGTAATGTATTTCTCCAGTATAATAATAATAATAAATTATTTTATTGCCAAAAACAATGCTTACTAAAAATGATCAATGACACTTAATTCAAGAGTACTAATACTAATTAACATATTAACATATCACTAATGCTAATCAAGTGCCAAAACAATATAGAATCACTAATAACATATTAGATGCATGCTGTTGACAATAAATACTCTCATGCAAGGGAAAACATCCCTGTAGGCATGGAGGAGCTGCTGCAGACCCAAACAAATGAAAGAAGAAAAAACACATCTAGTGACATTACAATAAAATATGTACAGTTTAAATACTATAAAATAAACAAAATTTATTATTTGAAACGTAAACAAAAAATTAAATCAATTGAGGAAACAAAAGCACTGAATATTTAAAGATAGAAAAAAAAATAATTGAAGAGAAAAAATTAGGAGCTCTCAACAAAGGATAGAAAAAAGAACTCCAAAAATAGAAAAAATAATGCTAAAAAAATCCCAAGATAGAACCATTGGAGACATCTGGTGCTCACATGGTCAATGAACAACCAGAAACAGTTCCTCAATCTCATCCGGAAGAAGGCCAAAAAGCCACTCTCTGACCATTCTACTGTACTGGGAAAACGACTGACTGGACCTTACACTGTCAGGCAAACTATTGAAGAATTTAGGGCCTAAGAACAAGAAGGATTTTTGAAACTTTGTTGATCTCGCTCTTGGCAATAGAATCCTATTAACATGTCGAGCTGATGTCCGATTAGTATCAACAACTGCACCAGTATTGCCACTTTTATTGAAGAAAATCTGCAACACTCTAAAAACAAACAGATATCTAAGTGGTAGAATACTCAACTGTTTAAAAAGAGGAAAGGATTCGTGCCTTCTTGTTTTCCCCATCATAATTCTCACAAAAGACTTATTCAACCTAGCTAGTGGCTTCACATGAGTATGATATGTACAACCCCAGCAAGTAAGACCATAGTTGAGCCTAGAGTGCACAAATGCAAAGTAAATCTGTCGCATTACACTCAATGGACACAGAGACCTCAGAAAGTAGAATCTGCGCATGAACATAAAAAGATAATTTTTGAGAGATATGATGTGCTGCTTGAAACTAAGCTTTTCATCCACCCTCAAACCTAAATATTTCACAACATCAGTTTGAGGGAAGCTGCTGCATGGACATGGGCTGCTCCAGTATCTCCAGTAAATGTGAGTGAAAATCATATACTTAATTGAAATAAAGTGTCAGTTTTGATATTAGATTATTGATTTCAAATCAAATTTAAAAACAACTTTTGAATGAATTCTAAGAGAAATATAATTAACTTTCGATTTTTTTTCATTAACTGAATGCTACAATATTTGTTACATCTTTTTCTTGAAGACCATACTTATTCAACTGAGAGTCAACATAACAGATCACGAAATAAAATTTCTCATTAGTGACGACTTGCCGTGAATGTATGCCATAACAATAAAATAATAATTGCAGGCAAATGTAACTTTAATATTATGAATTCAAGAAAACAAATATTACTTCAACACGTTCACTCACTTGAAATTTGGCAACATAATTCCTTTTCCTAAACTGCCAAGGTTGGAACTGCTGTTTTTCTATCACAACTGATTTTTTGTTCGAATTCTTTTGATCAGGATTGTTTGTTAATTGCAACAGTTCGGGATAGATATTTTCTAAAAACCATCTGAAACTGCGACACCTGAGTTTAGCTCTTAGTTCTAGGCGTTCAGACACATCTCCATAATTCACATTCAAAGCATCCGGTCTTTGTTTGAAAAACCTTTCCTGAAAATAAAAATAAAAATCCAGTATTGAATTATTGTAGAAAATCGAAGAGGAGTTAGTAATCAAATAACATTTTTCCAACTACTTTTATCAACGTAGAATGTACGTAAAATGATGTAATGTCAGATTACAGAACTAAACGTCAAGTAGAACATTAATTCGTATTGGGATTTTTTTTGAAGATTACGTCTTGAAGACTCCAGTTAAGGAGTATAAAACAAATCAGATCAACAATAATTATGTTGAATATTACCATTCTTATACACTAGTTGCCAAATAATTACAATTTCAAATACTTTAGGTGAAGCTTAATTCTGATCTGAAAGGAACTATTGTACACTATAAAAAGCTTTATCAACTAAATATTTTTAATTGTTTTTTAAATATTTTGATACCTCCAGGACTCTAGAAATGGTAGCTTGCGATAGAAGTCCTACCTATTAAACAAGGTTTTTGTTCGAATAGCCTATCATGACACACCAAGTGACACTTTCTTCGGCTTGAGTGAAGGGCGTAGCCAAAGGGGGTCCAGAATCACCTCCCATTGGCGATGACTCAAGCACTAGATAGAATTCACATTGACTCAAAATTTGCGTTGAATTTATGTCTAGAAACTCTCAATATGCGATTTCAAAGGCGTTTTTTCAACATTTCTTTCCGGGGGAGGTCCCACGGACACCCTCTCGTGCCCGAGAGTCATATATGTCGTCACATAAGACACCTCTTTCATACTTTGAGGAATCCGTCTAGGGTCCCAATACATACAAGTCGATTTAATCGTTGATACAAGTTTGAGTTGGAAATTATATGTGAATCAGGCCTGTGTGACAAGTAGGGGCGTATTTGAGTGGGTTCCCCGGGTCCGAACTCTCCCCCTATTGATGACGACTCAAGTCAGGCTTCACTAGATACTCAGTATGAAGCGAGGCCTTGCCCAAGCTCTCAAGCACTAGATAAATTGCGTTAAAATGGAAGGATTTACGTCCTGAGACGCTTAATTTGCTTTTTAAAAAGGGTCATTTTTAAATTTATTCCGGCGGAGGGCCACCATACCCCACTTATTTGGGGTATTATATCGGGCGGTGGAGGGACCCTTCCTTGAGAAATTTCTGGCTACGCCTATGGCTTAGATCAATATGGATCGTAAGATTAACGTGCTGGGACGTAGACAAGGAGGGTCTCTGGGTCCGGACACCCATTGGCGATGACTCAAGTACGGTACCAGATAGAATTCACTTTGACATGTAAATTCACAATGTGGGATAAATGGGGAGATTTAATATGTCCCGACGCGCTCATAATGCGGTTTCATAGTTTTTCAAAATCTCTCTCCGGTGGAGGACCCCTGGAGCCTCTTATGTACGAGGAAGTCATATTTTTCCACAACATCTTCAGAGGTGAAGATACGTGCTGTATAGTCCTATACGGTAAAGGTAAACTGTAGAGTTTGCCACGGTCAAGGTAGGCTTATTGAAGCCTGTAACTCAGTTAGGCTATAAATAGTACTGTATTTGAATTTGCTTCATTTTTCTTTAATCAAATACATTGACATGTATAGTATTGTATGTACGTACTGTATAATAAGTTGTAAAAGTTACAGAAATAGTTATTGGTCGAAATTTTGGGAAGCAAGTCATAAAATAATTTAGATTTCAATATTATTTCAGTATAAAAAATCACAGATTATCAAGTAACAAACTTTTCAGAGTAATAATAAAAAAAAAAATAATACATTTTATTTATTCATCACAACACAGTACGCAAAAGTGAAGCCAACTTTACATAATGTTAAAAATAAATTTTCATTCTACACAAGTAAATGTAGGTATTTTCTCACAAATCAATGAAAATCACAGAATAAAAATCATTAACTACAGTATCACACATAGAAACAAATAATTTCAGTCACATTTCATCCAAAAAGAATTCTTCTACTGAATAATTCGCCTTCCTACTCAAGAACGTATATAATTCAAATTTGAACCTTTTCTCACTAACAATACTTTTAAATTAGGTTGGAAGCCAAGAGAAAATTTTTGGGCCCTTACAACTAGGCTTCCTCTCAAAAATACTACGTCTGGGGTGCTGAACTGCAGCACTGTTTCGCCCCCGTGTATTGTAACCATGATAATCAGAATTGACCGCGTAGGATTTAAAATTATTTTTAACAAATAATATAGCTTTTAAAATATAAAAAAAGGAACTGTGAAAATAGCTAGCTTCATAAATGCTTCACAACATGTGTGCTGATATTCCAAACCTTCTAAATACCTAATGGCTGTTTTTTGTAAAACAAACCTTTTTTGCAAATTTTGCTTTGAAGTACTTCCCCTTAGCTCAATTCCATAACTTAAGTGTGAGTTTATGAGTGCGTAATACACACTTTTAGTTGCAGCCTTAGGCTTAGGCACACACTTAACGATATTTCTTAAAACAAACAGAGCTTTACTTTTTTTCACTGCTACTTTTTCAACATGATCAAGCTTGGAGTCAATTGATAATCCCAACAGGTTGACAGCTGTTCTATTTTCAATATCTGTTTCTCTCACAGTGATGATGAAGAGTGTATTTCATTGGTAGGGATTGTTGAGGTGGGGTCAAGAATAATGAAGACTTCAAAAAGACGCTTATAACGAAGTCAAAAATAGTATCTGGGGTAGTATATCGTTGGGGGTGGTGGACTGTCTGACGGACATTAGAAATTTCTGGCTACCCCTATGTTGAAGTTTAATAAATTCATGCTCAATACTGTCAGTGTTTTCCATATTCTACATTGTCAATATAGATCAAAAGCTGAACCTGCAAAACGTGTTGATCATCTCAGGTCCCCCAATGCAATTTTGATACCTTATGGTAGATGTAAAGGCACCATGTACGTGTCCCGAGTATAAAGTTGTTCAGTGCATGAAGGATGTATTGACAGAAAGCGCAAACCTCACTAAAAATTGAATTGCAACTGTGTTAGTGAAAATACAGAGTAATTCGAACAGCAAACCTTGAACTCATCCATCCAAACGTGAGCTACTCTCAACGAGTTTCTAGTCATTGTATCTTCACCAATTGGAGATGTATAAGGTCTTCGTTTTCTAAACAGATGCCCAACTCTCGAACAGGGTATTATTTCAAGACTGCCTCCACACATCCATATCTGAAACCAATAAATGTATTTATGTTTTCACAGCTTGAATGCCAATACAGAGTTGATTTTACAGGATGTCATATAATAGAGCGTATGATATAATATGAATATCCAACATATTATAATCAATAGAATATGAATAGCGGTAATACACCTTTAAGGACAGGGATATTTATATAATTATCAGTTTGTTTGTTCTATCTTCCTGGAAACTCTGTACAGAGTATAGGAATTGTCAAAAATATAAAAATCACAATTAGCATAAAACTTACATTAAAACACTTAAGTAAAGCCCACTCTCAACTCGACCCTTCCTCGTTCAAATACTCTTGAGTGGTGTAATCAACTCTATTTATTAGAAAAGTTTTCAATTCCTTCTTGAAAATCACTAAATCGTCACATTTTTTTTAAATGTGATGGCAGCCTACTGCTGAATTTAAGTCCCATGTACGTTGGTTTCCTCTCAAATAGAGCCGTCCTATGGTATAAAGAAGTATAATTTTTTCTATTTCTAGTATTGTAATTATGGGTATCACAGTTTCTTGTCAAGACTTTATTTTTAGAAAACATTATCACCTCAAAAATGTACAGAGAGGGAACAGTGAGAATGCCCATGTATTTAAAATAGCTTCTGCAAGATTCAAGTGGCTTAATACCTTGTATTGCCCTCACTGCTTTTTTTTGCAACTTGAAAACTCTTTCTAGATTCTGACAGGAACTACCCCACACCAAAATAGCATAACGAACATGAGACATTATAAGTGAATGATAGACTGCCATTGTCAGTTTAATATCATTCAATCTAACAATCTGCCTGAGCGCAAAAACCCCCGAGGAAATTCTATTACACAACTGATCAATATAGTAATCCCAGGACAAGTTCCGGTCCAGTAAAACCCCTAGAAATTTAACAAAAGGAGGTTGCTCAACATTAATATAATTGATTTGAACATTTATATTTCTTGTCTCTCTGTAGTTATTTCTATGTTTAAACTGTAGACACTGTGTTTTTGATTCGTTTATTTCAAGTTTGAGTTGGTTAAGGAACTGAGCTATGGAATGTATATTTATGAAAGTGTCTTATTTCTAAAAGATCCTCATCTTGTGCACTACAAATGTAGGATGTGTCGTCAGCATACATTAATACCTTACCACTTGATATTACATGTGGTAAATCGTTTACATATAACAGAAATAATACAGGCCCAAGGACAGAACCCTGTGGTACCCCTGTCTTGACTAGAACTTTATTTGATCTACAGTTAATTATTTTCCCATTTTCCTCTCTTGTTATCTCGACACATTGCGTTCTACCTACAAGATAAGATCTAAACCATTCAAGCTCAGCATCCCTTACTCCTACAAATTCCAACTTTCTCAACAAGATTGAATGATCTACACAATCGAATGCTTTGCTTAAATCCAGGAAAACTCCCACTGCCTTTTCACCCATATCCATCATATCTATTATGTCCTCAACCAGAGACGTAATAGCTGACTTGGTTGATTTCTCTTTTTGGAACCCATGTTGCTCCTTTGATAATATTCCATTCCGAAGAAGATAGTCAACAAAACGTATCAACATTCTTTTCTCATACACTTTGCTCAAGGCATTTCCAACAGTGATTGGTCTGAAATTATTTGCCAAGTTTTCTTCGCCACCCTTGTGTATGGGTACTATTTTAGACTCCTTCAATTCCTGGGGAAATACACCCTGCTCTAAAGATGCATTCACTAAAATTGTTAGGGGAGCAATTAAATATTCCTTGCAGTACTTTATAACAACTGTGGAGATTCCATCAAGACCTGTTGATCTTTTACTATTCAGACTATCTATTATTTGATCAATTTCCATTTCAGTGAAAGGAGCAGCAACCATTTTTTCAATAGAACTTGTGTCGTTATTCAGTGGAGTAAAACCATACACAATGCAAAACAAATGACAAATATTTATCTCAGTTTAATGAAGCTTCATTTCAAGATCTCTAAGAGCCTTGCCTCAGGATGAGGGACCATTTCAGCTAATTGAGGCACTGTAATTAACTGATCTGTCTGTTGAATGTATTAGCCGGTAGCTGGTTCAGCTGTCAACTCCCGAGTCATTAAAATATACCTCAAATCTCAACTTCTGCCTTTAGATTTTACATAAACTAAGGATAATGAATCGCCTATACCTGATTTATTAATTGCATGGTTATTTTTCTCTAGATTATTATTTTTTCTTTCTTTCTTTATTCTCTAATATTGATCAATTATATAGTTACTCTTAAGGCGCGGATCCACCGGAGTGCGCAACTGTGCGGCATAGTGTTCCTTTCCAATGTTTCGTTTTGGTGTAGCAGGTACCGCAAACATGCACAAAGTTCGCGCACTCCAAGCGGTTGTTGACGAACATTTTGCGCTGAACTTATTTCAAGGTCAGCCTGCGCTCACAATGTTTCCAACAATATTTTTGCTTCCACTACCAGACCGTAAACATTCGGTGTTCGCATTCACTTTTCATTCTGTCTACAACTACTGTATTGCTCGGTCCGCATTTATAATCGTTCACAGTTTAATATTATAACTTAAGTAATTTTGTAGTTGATTTGAATTTGATTTTTTGATTTTACACGCATTGCAAGATTTTAGCAGAAAAATTAAAAAGTTCAAGTTTAATAAAAAGCATAAAGTTGCTAGATTGTGGTACCAAGTGAAATCACAATGTATGAATAGTGCCGTAGCAGGTATCTGTTCAATCAGAGATAAGCTACGAAACTCCTGGGCGCTCTTTGTAAGGATGACCGATTGAATTGGCCAGCACAAAATACTCTTTCTCTGCTGTAAAATCACTTCCCGGTGGTTCGGAACCCACCTAAAATTGTAATTGACCTAAAGGTCCAACTCATCAATCACTATCATCCAATTCATTACCCACGCACAGGTCTCAGACCTATGTGGGCTTCATCCTCAAAAAAAAAATAATTGTTTATTACAACCAATATTGGGCTGCGTGTCATTCCCTTGTCTCCATTAAACCTTGAATCGATAAGCTACCTACCTTTTTTGTGAAATTTTAAATTATTCTATTCTTCTGAGAATTTTCCATACAGAACTCATTTTTATTCCCAATATAAATTTTGCGTATAGATTGAAAGAAGGGGTGGAAACAGGCTTTTTTAGTTTACTTTGGACGTTATTTTTGAATCAATAAGCATGAAGCGAATTTTACAAAAAAAATGTTGACATTTAAAAAAAGATAAGTTTAGTGATAGTGAAATTGGGTATGAAAGTAATTTGACAATGTTTATCTTCAATTCAAAACCATACACGCATTTCTAGCTTGAAAAAATAATGTCTGAAAGAAGAAACTAGCCTATAAAAAAGTGCATGCTCTCGTGCTTTTTCAAAGGTAGCTACTGTAGAACTCTAACTTTTTTTTAGAGTTAGCCGGTTAACACTCATTATACCTGGTTAACACTTTGGGCCAGTATAATTATATTTTAAAAATTCTTTAGAACAGCTGACTTCAAATATTAACTCAATTTTTTTTAAATAGGCAGTTAATACAAAAAATGCCATCATTTGAATGCCTTATTAATTGAAAAAAATGATAGGATGTATTTTCAACTCTTCCAAAAATTTTTTGGTTGCCTTCTTTTTTAAAAAGGTCGGACCCAAATACGCGGGTTTTCCCGACGCTTTTTTCGTAATTTAAGTAAAATAATACGCACAGCCGAGCTCAGAATTACATCCTCCTCCTGGCAAAGCATGTTGGATACTAAATAGCAATGAGCTTCAGTATTGCTATTTCTCGCATAGACGTACAACATGAATAGATTAAATTTTGTTATCAAGAGAAAACTTTTTCAATTTTGATTATTTTCAAAAAAACAGCCCCGACTCCTAATAATTTTCGGGTGCTAAATCCGAATCTGAAATCAAAATTCATCAATCTCTAATTTTACGCATTTTTGGAGTTTGGTGAATTTTATAAAAAGGATGATGTCATATTGACCGGAAAGAAGTTGGCCGAGTCAGACGAGCTAGACAAAAGTAAACAAAGCGATAACAAGTTGAACTGATTGGCGCCATGCATCCGCAAAAAATGCTTTGTGCGCGAACATATTGAGTGCGAAACTATTTTCTGTCGGTGTGGCAGGGCTGCTCAACAGAGCCTTCGGAAACTGAAAGTTCACACAAAATGTGCAGTACACCATGTTGCGCACACACGTTTGGTGGATCAGCCCCTTTACATGTATATATTCTGTAGACTAGTATAGTATTATTTAATTTGTTTTGTACCACTACGGGTCTCATCAGAGCCAGTGGAAATCATCAACTTATAAATAAATAAATAAACAGGCAGACTGTTTATTGTTAGAGATCTTCAAACTATAAAGCCAGGAAAACATTTAAGCTCATGCCGATGTTTCTTTTGCTCAGAGAAAGTACAGTCGTTAGTTTTCCTCCTTATCTTGGGTTTTATTGGAGATATATGTTTGATCGGGACCGTGCCAAACTGTGCTGGCGACAAATTTGGGCTGGTTGCATGCACCGCCAACCTGGCACACTTAGGAATTCAGCCCACAGTGACAGCGTGCAACTTTGACGCTGGGTGACAGAATAAAATAGTGCCAGGTTGACGCTGCATGCACACGACAATCTGGCACTCTTAAGAATAGGAGTCTACTATTGATTATCGGAAATACCTTGACACAGTCAGATACTCACTCATATAATCGTACACTATATTTGATATCATATCGTACTGACATTTTTTTCAAGTGTATTTTTTTATTGATAATTGTAGCCTATAATTTATCAATAATAACCCCCAGGTTCCCCCACCTTGGGGATTATTATTGATGACATTTGTCATATACCTATAGTTAGCAAAGGCTACTTGAGATTTCATAAGGAGGATTTTATAAGGATTTACATCTTAAGCTACATGTGATTTTAATTTTTTATGTTTAATTCAGCAAATATGGAGTTTAAGTACTTTGTCTTCATGATCTCAGCTTGTATTTGTATGTAAAACACCTATGCACAACTCAAATTGTATCAGGATTTAGGCATGGTCTAAAAGTAGCCCACCGTGACGGCGTGCAGCTTTGGCGCCAGCTGACAAAATCAAATAAGTGCCAGTTTGTCGTTGCATGCACCGCCAACCTGGCACACTTAGGAATTCAGCCCACGGTGACGGCGTGCAACTTTGGCGCTGGGTTACAAAATGGAATTAGTGCCAGTTTGTCGTTGCATGCACCCCCAACCTGGCACACTTAGGAATTCAGCTCATGGTGACGGCGTGCAACTTTGACGTTAGCCAAGCTTAACGGCAGCCAACTTTGACAACGTCCCTGTTTGATCGATTACAGCTAATAGAGATATAACCAGAGTTATAATTAGTTTAGAGATTTAATATGTTCAAATATTAGAAAACAATTCAATTGAATAATTCTACAACTTACTCTGAATGATATTTCCAGGTTTTCACCACCCCAAATATTCATACCAGGATCATATTGACCAAGTTCGTTGAAGTAATCCTTTTCAATTGCAAACAGGCCGCCTGCCATAGTTGGAGAACTGTAAATACAAGTTATACAAAAATCTAATAAATTCTATATCAAATGTGACCTACTTCTGGCAAAATAATAAGCAATATTATTATTATTGAAGCGACTCTGTAAAGCAATGGTATTTTCTTCAATAACTACCCC
The DNA here is from genome assembly GCA_948455865.1 of Conomelus anceps. NCBI lineage: Eukaryota > Metazoa > Arthropoda > Insecta > Hemiptera > Delphacidae > Conomelus > Conomelus anceps. The sequence goes on along the minus strand of OX418218.1, from coordinate 50,987,038 downwards.
TTAGTGAAAAGTCAGATAAAAAGACGAGTTTTTTCGGTAATGATGCCAACATGAGTATGTGACTTGTGCTTGGGTGAATGGTTACACAAAATATGTCAGGCTGAACGAGAATCAGACTCATGACTACAAGAGTGGCAGTTCAGCCAGAGTCTTAACTGAGATTACGCCCCAACTGAGTAAAAACCGCCGCTGCCAAAGTTGTTAAAAAGGAGCATAAAGATAAGTTGAAGGAATATTTTTTCTACGGCTAAGATATTAGCTTTAGAATAATTTGGAAAAAGATTTTTTAGAATAACTATTGACATCTTTCAAGAATAAAATTTCTTCTCACTAAATTTTTTTTTCGGAGGGTGTAGCCCACATAGGTCTGAGACCTGTGCGTGGGTAATGAATTGGATGATAGTGATTGATGAGTTGGACCTACAGTTTTAGGTGGGTTCCGAACCACCGGGAAGTGATTTTACAGCAGAGAACAGTCTTTTTTGCTGGCCAATCCAATCGGCCACCCTTACAAAGAGCGCCCAGGAGTTTCGTAGCTTATCTCTGATTGAACAGATACCTGCTACGGCACTATTAACACATTGTGATTTCACTTGGTACCACAATCTAGCAACTTTAATCTAGCATACAAAATTACTTAAGTTATAATATTAAACTATGAACTTCCAAATCGAAGTGAATTCAATAACAAGGCTTCATTTATAAATAGTTACTTTCAATTTTCTAAAGTAAAGCAACTTTAGCATTCCAACATTATCACTTGCATATTGATCCCTTTACCTTATTGGTTTAACGAAGTCCGCATCAGTATTCAGTGATCCGACCATGACGTTTTCCCACTTGAAATGGAGACCCCAATTGAACCCTCCTCTAACAATTGGAGAACTAGTATACTCTAGAGTATCCGCATTTATGATGTCAATTATTGGTACAGCTACATTTTTTCTGTCTGCGACAATTCTTGCCAGTAACGGCTCAAGCCATCGTTTGTTTACTTCTATATGACTATCAAGAAACACAAGGACTTGGCCTGTAGCAAGATTTGCTCCAAACATTCTAGCACGAATAAGACCTTCTCTTTGTGGAGCCAGGTGCAGTTTCACAATACTAGTTAAATTTTTCTCTTCCAGATAAGTACGAACAGCATTGTGGCTACCTTCTGAAAAATAGAAATATTAAAACTAGAAGAGAATAACATAGCATGGCTCATTTCATTTATGAAAATATTCATTGTTGGAGATGGGAAAAACAACATTTATGAATATTTATTGCAAGCAGACATTTCAAAAATTTCTTATCGATCACTGAATGGTGAATGATCAAGATCTTCTCTATCCTATATCAAGGATGTAGAGATATCGTTCAGAATTTTTGAAATGCAAGTGAAATACTAACTGAATTCCAAATTTATCATGAGCTTGAATAAAGTACACAATAGAAACATTTATAAATACGCAACTTAAATATACTCACTCAAGTCACTGAAATCATCCACAAGAATTATTTCTTTCAATAGAGCTCGATCAGTTCTACTCAGAATACTGTGTATAGATCTCATTAATGTTTCGAAATGCTCGTTGTAGAAACATATTACAATGCTGGTGATTGGCATTTTAGTTGGATAGTCTTCCTTATCACACCTGTGAAATAATACAACAGTTAAATACACCTTTTTAACTAAGACTTATGCGTGGATAATCAGTGGTGGATCTGGGGGGGGGGGGGGCTTTCGGGCTGAAGCCCCCCAAACCTCAAAGAGGTTTTTTAAGAATGGTAAATTTTTTACCAATATAATCAGTTTGAAGCTCGTAAAATATTCATTGGCAAGAATTACCCAATTCCACTACTAAGTCTTCAAATGCATGATATCCGTTAACGTTTTAATACTGTATATTGTCTTAGTTACATTTGCATCGCCTGCAACCAATCAACACAAAGCTTTTAGATTTTTGTGTCGGGCACAGTACTTGATGAATTGAAAAAGTAGTGCAAAATAAAATTGCACTAATTGAATAAAGACAGTTCCAACTTTCTTTTAATAAAAAGTAACGAGGAACTTTTTTTCAATTCAATTGTTTTATTGCCACAACTTTACAACAAAATGATTACAACATTAACATGTCAACCAATGTTTTTTCTAACTTTCTATCACAGTGATCGGCAAACCAGTGATCACCAGCTACTGAAACAGCTTATATCGTACAAAAAATTCCAGATACAACGCTTGCATTGGGTTTACTTATATATAATATGGAACTAATGCCATTTTGGGAAGTGATAGCCGCGAGCCGTAGCAGGTATCTGTTCGATCAGATAGATAAGGCTTGTTTCACACTTGCACGACTGGTCGTTTACACGACGACGACATTTGGTCGTCAACGACATAAAAATTGGAACCGTTCACATATGTACATTCACCCGACTACGACACTTTAGTATAGACGATGTACAATCACCATCATCCAACTCATTACCCACGCACAGGTCTCAGATCTATGTGGGCTTCATCCCAAAAAAAAAAGATTTCTCCAAGAGTTAATTATACAAACATTTTCTGGGGGATTAACTCCAGAACCCATACCCAAAAGAGGAAAACTAATCGTCAGATAAAAACTTTAGAAACATCTCTCTTTTCAGTGTGGAATTCACACAGAGTTTATCTATTAAAACTAGATGATACATTAGTTAATTGAAAAATTTGTAACTAATTAAAGCACTCACATTGATTTTCATTATCAGAAACGGAATAATTAAAGCACTCACATTGATTTTCATTCTTAAAAATGGAATAATACTATTCTTGACAAACTGCTGAACACACCAGATTCAACCATAATTCAACCATGATTCAATCATAATTTTCCAATAAACTTTAAATTTAAATTAATTTTATCGCTGATACGGTTCAAGGCACTACGAAAGCTATTTTTTTATTTTCCAATAATACGAATAGTTATAGTTCGGGTATGATTGATTATAAAAAGTTCGAAAGATTTCACAATACTTGTATTACAGAAATGGGAGTTGAACGCTGTGAATGCACGAGTAGTCAGAGATAAGCGCCCTAACCGATTACACCACTGCAGGCGCCAATAGCATTTATACAATAGTATTTTCACTTATTTATTAGATTAATCCCAATAAATAATAACAATGATGAATCGGCATGCGACATCAACTCTTTTACTCTTGTTACCTGGAAGCGAGGTTATGAATATGGCTTATCTAATAGTTTTAAAAACGAATCAACAAGTGAGTCCTTTTTAAACCTATGGTAAAAAAGAGTGAATCAGACTGTTGGCGTTATACATCGTCAATTGAATGTTATGCTTAGTGTAGCCTATATAAATTCATTTTATTTGGCTTCTTAATTCAGAATCATATCATTTAAACAGTGGCTGTCGATGGCGCGAATCAAGAGGATTCGTTGTATTTGGAGTTGTGATCAATTTTGAATCAATTATTAACAGATAAATAATTTTTGAAAATACTCTGCTAGTGAATTTAACACTTACATATTCCTGCGATGGCTATTTTGCATTGTGCACCTCCAGCCGTGTCTGAGGAAGCATGAAAACCATGTAAAATAGCCAACATACGAGTAAGTGCTAAATTCGCTAGCAACAAGATTATTCATCTTTAAATATCGAGTGAAAAAGTAATATGGAACTTTAAAATCAAATTATTTATTATAATAAATATAATAATAATAATAATAATGTAATATAATAAATTATTAAAAACACTCCGAATCTACATGAGATAACACAGTTGTATCGATTAAATATTTGAAAATGAATGAAAGAGTTAAAATGGGAAGAATGATTATTTGTCTCTTGTACATTACTTTTGGAGTCTATTTGAATACTTTCACAAAAACGAAAGTTTTTTATTGCTTTGGATAAACTTGTAAATGATGAAATATTATAGAAAATGACAACGCTTACAATTTATGTCTAGTGTCAGGAACTTCTCGAAACATTCCAAGATTACGCCCAGCAAGGGCATTGAAACCGAATTGATGGTATCCTTCATCCCTGACTTTCAAATCATCCAATGACTTCACCATGCCTATTTCTGCCAAATCTGTAACAGGAAAAATCGTTCAATAGTTTATAACAATTTTAGAATTCAGGTCACGATTTAAACAGTATATCCAAACAAGAATTTCAACGTAGCTGTGAAGTTACACAGAGTACATATTTTTATAGACAACAAATAAAAAATCTCTCCACCTTGGGAGTGTTGAAATTTCTGATTGTTCAGTCAGCTCTATTATTACATCTATTCAACTGCCAGGTTCCAATATCAGCGAAATTCAAACATTCTAATAACAACATTCTAAAATGATATGTACTGATTGTCGCTCTGTATGGAGCAGGAACCTGGACGATGAGAAGAGAAGACAAGAAAAGACTCGAAGCACTGGAGATGTGGGTATGGACGAAGATGAAAGGGATCAGTTGGAGGGATACGATAACAAGTGGAGATGTTTTGGGAAAGTTGGGGAAAGAAGGAATCTATTGGAGGTGATAAAAAGCAGAAGAAGATGGCTTGGACATTGGATGAGACGGAGATGCTTGCTCGTGGACGTACTGGAGGGAACTGTGGAGAGAGAGAGAGAAGGTTTCAAATGACTGAAGACATCCTGGTGGATGGAAACTATAATGTGACGAAGCGACTGGCAGAGAATCGTCAAGAGTGGAGAGCTGCCATGTGAGGACCTGCTTACGACCAGAAAACCAATCATCATCAATAACAACAGCCTTTCCCATATTTACAGTTTTGATATTAATCATTCACAAGAATATGGTTGATTGAAAATTACAAAGCTTAAAGTGGGAAGTTTTTATATTTTATTGTAGAAACTTGATATAATATTACAAAAATAAACTTACCATTAGGTAGATCAATTTTAGGCTTGATGAGTTCTGGTTGCAGCTGTTGGATTAATTTCTTACTGTTTTTGTATTTCATTTTTGGTAGATAATTCTGATTTTTGAAATATTTCTGTTTGGCTCTTTGTCTTTGCGCATCGTTATCCTCATAGGGCAACAGAACCTCGTTGGCAATCTTTTGCTGGCTTGGTGTGAATGGTACGGTAGTCTGATGGAAGCTGTGTGTAGAATCCTGTACAGAAAAAAATAACATGAACTCATCGTTATGAAAAATTACCTAACAAGATATATGGATATATTAGAAAAAGTTTTTATATTATTAACTCAAATGTACTTTGAGAAACTCATAATTTATAAGAGAAAAACAATTTAATTGAACTTGAAACCATTTTAATTATAACTAGATTCTGTGACAAGTTGAAAGTTTAAATTCTATTTTGTTAATTTTTCTTTTACGGCCTCATTGGTAACCAATTCCTGGCTCTCCTTGATAAGCTCTCTTTCCGCACTGCCCCATACTTTTTCGTTAGTTCTGATCTTCTCTGTCGTTCTTTATCTGTAAATACCCCTTGTACAGACTGTCGGTTGTCTATTTTTGGTTTGAATGTTGTTATTTCTTGAAGTATCTTAGATTTTCGGCGTTGTTTCTCAAATCGTCCAGGGTTGTTATAAATTATTATTACAGTTTGCGATTTCCGGAGTTTCTCGTCATAGATTGAATGTTATTGCACCAAAACCTAATCTTACAGTATTCAGAAAATTTTATCTTTTTTTGCTCCAACGAGTTTGGATCTGACATCTTACTAAGCTGACAGAAATATTTCAGTATGCCAAGTAAACTGGAACATTTAGCCTATGCATAATTTTTATTTAAAACATGTACAACTTCATCAACTTATTCAGGGTGTCTACTAGTCCCTAATTGTAAAATACCCGACTTTTCCCGACCATATTTCCAAAATTCCAGAGCTCTAAAGTTCTATAAAACCAATTTTACTTCAGGTAATTATTTCACCACATTTCAATAAACGGCGGGAGTAACTAAGACACTTTTACCTAGACATTGTAAGGGGCTCCTCGGGCTTGCGGGTCTGAGAACCCAAGAAAGTTGCATCTGGCTCGAGCAGCGGAGGCAGATGCAACACCGATAGCATGAATTAGTCTGCAATGTTGTCTGCTTACGTATACAAGAGGTCACTAATAATTAAATGACAAACATTTCATCTGCTTTCTTTTTTCACAGAAAAAAATAGCAAAATCATATAAAATATTAAAAAAAAAATGTAACAGCCACCCTTCGGGGGTATTACTGCCAATTAAAAAAAGATCACCCACTTCGGGGCATTGTAGGGTGATGACTCCATCAAAATAACAAGTAGCTACATATTGCAAGTTGTTAAGGAATATTGTTCTAACATGTACAATGTAGTTTTATTAGTAGAGGCCAGTTTAGAAATTCAAGCCATTAAATATTTTACTTAGAGTTAGACCTTGTACTTAAGAAAATAGTTTAAAATTTTACTCTACTACATAATATTGTTTTTAAACCCAGGGAGTTATGAGCCCTTTCTATAAGTCTCTTTGGTAAGCTCTCATCTATCATCTGCAATAATTGCAGTAAACGAAGGTGGTAAAGGCCTATCTCACACAGTTTTAGGTTTACTTACACATTTAAATATTTTAAAAAGGTATAGCTGGCTTTGTAACCATATTCATGTTTAGAAATAATTAAAGATAGATAGCTTGAGACTGATCAGTTGCTTGTAAAAATGCGTTAGACTTATTAATTACCTGAATCAAGTTTTTACAACCTTGGACAAAAATAAGGTCAAATAAATTGAACTACGGTAATGTTATGGAGAATCGCAGTATAATAACAAAACACATACTATGTACAAAATAGCTTTTGGTTATTTTATTGCAAAAAAATTTATTGACAATTGTTCCCATTCGCGCTACACATCAAATTATTCTTGTGTTTCTTAGTTAGCCAATTTATTTATACGTTCAAAGCAAAACTATGTCAAAATACGTGTTACGATCAATTTTCTTATTTTCCTGACCAAATTCAAAATATTTCTAAATTCCCGACCTTTTCCCGACCAGTAGCCACCCTGTTATTTCTAAACCCAAATTAAAAACAAATGTGGTACGGTAGGAAGATCTACAAGAAGTCCGATACTGTATTGTAAAGTCAAATATTCGTACTAATACGGTAATACTGTTCAATAGCTACTTACTGCATTCAAGAGCCAATACATATAAAGAATAATAATCCATGTTATTGATGCGAACACAATTCCCCAGCAGAAGGAGTTGTACCTCACAGTTGATGCCATTGATAGATAACACTTCACATTTGTCCTTTTAAACCTGCAAAAAATTTCTAGTAGTATGATCGACAACAAATAATAGAGTTATTAGTGATTAGATTATAGTTGTTAAATATGACGGGTAAAATGGTTTGCAGATTCGCTACATTGACTGTAAGCATACTAAGGTTTCTGAAGCCTGATGATGACCCCATAGAAGGGTTAGAAGCCGGTAGTGAATACAGTAATTATTGGACACCAAAACGCAGGTATTTAAACCTTTATTTACATGTATTTTGTGTTCAAAGTAGTATTCTATATAGGTGAATTTCAAGTAGATAGGTTTTTCCTATTATAAGTAGATATCGGAATGAAATCGTAATACAGCGTGTACCGAAGACTCAAAAATGCAACTTTGAATGCGCTTTTGCACTCTTCCCTGTGTTTGCAACAGATTTCTACTTTTGTGATGTTTTCCATGACTTGATGAACTATCTAATATCTGACTCTGCATTTCTATTAGAATATTGTTTCACTCATTTATACTGGAGATGCTGGAGGGATGCATTTCACTTTTGAAACGAAGTTTCATCAGCCTGCCGCCAGAGGTCATGTTTTGTTGAGGTTAGGATGAGCGGCCATTACATAGTTGAAAATTGCGTTGGATTTGCATTGTGTTTGGTCATTGAGTCAGTTGGTTCAGTCTTATGGTCTTCTGTCTTTATTTATGGTGTTTGAATATTTTATATTGTTCCAGTGTATTTAGTTAATGGTTTTTTGGAATTTGTGTAGAATTTCCCAGTCATTTTGGATGTTATTGTGTGAATGTACAGTGTTGATTAAGTGATCTGCAAATGTTAAGTCAGAGTTGGAAGGAATTTAGTGCTTTTATGTGATCTTTGTATCTTTTGAAGATACTAAATTCTAACTCTGACTCAACATTTGCAGATCACTTAATCAAAACTGGACATTCACACAATAGCATCCAAACTGATTTGGAAATTCTACACACATTCCAAAAAAGCCATAAACTAAATACACTGGAACAATATGAAATATTCAAACACCATAAACATTCAAATACTCAAACACCATAAACAAGGAAGGACTAACTTATTCAATTACCAAACACAATTCAAATCCAACGAAATTTTTAACTATATAATGGCCGCTCATCCTAATCTCAACAAAACATGACCCCTGGTGGCAGGCTGATGAATCTTCTTTTCAGAAGTGAAATGTATCCCTCCAGCATCACCAGTATAAGTGAGTGAAACAATATTTTAATAGAAATACAGTGTCAGTTTTGATATTAGATAGTTTCTATTTTTTATGTGCTCTAAATGGTTTTCTACATGATACATGTGAATTTAAAGAAAATCGGATGGGCCCATATTTGCTTCATCATTACCAAAACGAACTTAATTATCGGCCAGTTAAGGAACAAATTTACTGTATGTTATATTTTAGATTTGTCTGAAATATTATCTAAGGTTATAAAGTGAATATAAGTGATGATTAGTAAGATGAAGTTGTCACAACCACATTTATTAAAAATAGTGAGATACTAGTTTCGGTTGTTATACCATTATCAATCTCAAACAGACTAAAACTAAAGTACAGAGTAGCTTAATAGGCACAGAATGATACTATTGGCTAAGGGATAGGTAAACCTTCATTGACGGTTTGTGATTGGCTGAAGCCCATAACAAGTCACGCCCACTGGTGGGAGGAGCAACAAGGAAAAAATAAGATTCAAATCAAGAACTAAAAACCGTTAACATCTAGAAAGTAACAAAGAAGAAAAATACACATACACAAGCAGGCTAGAATTAAATCATGTTTAAATTAAAAAATTGAAGCTCACTGAAATGCAGTCAAGGTCAACAGAAAAAGACACGAAAGTGCCGTTATTAAAATGTAGGCCACAATTATGATGAAACCAAGTTCGTTGTAATGAATTGATTAAAATGAATTTGATCATTTAAACTAGTATTGGAATCGTTTTTTAACAACCTAGTTATCTCCAAAGCTTCTAAAATGTTCGATGGTCTGCCTTTGCCAATCAAATGCGGAAATTCAACATTTTCTTCAGCCTTGAACTTGTGTCCATTATTAATAAGATGCTCTGCAAAATTTGAGTCTCCTTTTTGGGTTTTCCAATCCCTAATATGTTCATTTATTCTACATTTGATACTTCTACCAGTCTGGCCCACATAACAGGCATTACAATCACTGTAATTGAATTTACAAACTCCACTTTTATCCCAGATATCAATTTTATCTTTACTACACCCAAACAAACTCTTTAAATTAGGTTTTGAAAAGCTACATCATAACTGTTCTTTTTCAATTCTTTCCCTTATTTATCAGATACTGAGCCAAGATAAGGTACCGTTATCCATAACCTTACTCCAGTATTAGTGACAGTAATGCTAGCACTCATTTTTAGTCTCCTACTTATTTTATTTAAATTTTTGTCAACAATGATCTCCTCATATCTATTTGTAATAGCTGTTTAATAGTACTAATCTCTTTTTCAAAGTGATGTTTGCTCATAGGAATAGTTAAAGCTCTATAAATCATACTGTTGAAAGCTGCAAGTTTGTGGGATATAGGGTAACATGAGTGATGAGGTATGATTATACCGGCATGAGTTACTTTTGAAAATAGAGAAATTGTGAGCTCTTGAGCTATGATCTATTCTTAAATCTAGAAATTTTAAAACACTATTCTCTTCTAACTCTATGGTAACTTTAATCTTATGGTGTAAACTATTCAAATAGCTGAGGAAATTATCTAATTGCGTATTACTACCCCTCCACAAACAAATAATGTCATCTACATATCTAATAATAATAATCATCTTTATTCCACATATAAGTATCTAAACCAATAAACAATCCTATCCTGGAACTGATTATTTTCAAAAAAATTACATCCAAGGCTATCCACAAATAATTCAGCTAGGAGGAGTGTTGAAAGTGGTGAAACCATCGCTAACCCATCTTTTTGTTCATAAAATTTATTCTCAAACTTGAAATAATTGTATTCAGTACATAACTTCATCAATCTCAACAGCATAGTTCTAATAATAGTATCGTTAATTAGTAATTATTAATAAGTTTCCATGATCTAATCAGCTCTGTCAAGGCTTTCTTCAACCGGTATATTTGTAAAAAGTTTAGTTACATCAAAAGAAACAAGTTTATACAGGGTGTCTACTAGTTCCTAATTGTCAAATTCCCGACTTTTCCCGACCACATTTCCAAAATTCCCGACCTCTAAAGTTCTATAAAACCAATGTTACTTCAGGAAATATATTCAACGACATTTCGATAAACGGCGGTAGCAACTAAGACTCTTTTACCTAGACATTGTAGATTGTAATGGACTCCTCAGACTTGCGGGTATGAGATCCTAAGAACAGCGGAGGCAGATGCAACACCGATAGCGTGAATTAGTCTGCAGTGTTGATTGCAGGGGCGTATCCAGCAGCAGATTTGGGGGGGGGGGAATACCTGAGTGGGTATGTATCACCAGGCACCAGGATGGGGGGGAGTCGTGGTGGGGTGGCCCGGGGTGTTTTAAAATGAGGCCTAAATTCATTAATTTGAAGCAATTTAAGGAGAAAGGTTTAATTGAAATGAATTCATGATTAAATGCCTTTACGTCCAATACTGTCAAAAAAACAGAAACTTCAACTAATGGGTGCAAATAGAGTAATTAATGTAGCAAAAAATTCAAGTTCAACCCATAATTTAATGTTTGTATCTCACATAAACATCAATTGGGAATATCACATTGAAATGTTCATTATATGAACTTTACTAAAAAAAATGATGTTATTGGTTAAGACAGCAGCTATCAATTGAATTGAAAGATGATATTCTATGAGATAATATGAATCCTGGGAGCTGACTAGATTTCACACAGAAGAATTATTTATAAAAAATCCCTTCGACCTCTTTTCAAACTTATCATTGGGCAGAGTTCTTGTTTCCAGGGACAACCATTGTTCCCTTTTAACCCTGCTTTACGTTCACCCAGATAACACAATCATTGATCACCCTAAATCCTTAGTCCAAAAATGTGAGACTCATGACTGTCTCCTGTTTGCTATGAAACTATTGTTCAATAAACAATAGAGATTTATTCGAAAAATAATTACATTATGAGGTACTTGTTTTTAGAAAGTACAAAAATTATGAAACACAAATTTTAATAGCCTTCTTTTAATGTGCAGGACAAAGCAGAAGCATAACTACAGGGTGGAGGCAGACCAATGATGTTGCTGGGAGAGTTAGACTCTCGGTACAACAATTACAATAGTAATTTGGAGTAGTAGACCTCTAACGATGAATTGAAGCCATATACATGGCTACTTATTCCAAAACGGGGGTTCGGGGTAATCCTCGAGAATTTTTTTGAAAAATTACCTCTAAAGCCACATTCTAAGTGATTCTAGGCATTAATTCTTCTAACTTAACACACTTCAACACACGTTATGGGTCAATGCAAATTTTATCTAGTTCTTGTATTATTGTCAATGGGAGATCGGACTTTACTCGAAGCTTCCATTTATCTATAGTTGATCCCTCACTGCTCCTGAGGTACCGTAAAATACCATAGAATACTTGAAAATTTATTTCCAAAAAATTGAGGTGTACTCTGTGAGAAAGTTTTTTCAATTCAATTTAATTGTTTATTGCCACAACTTTACAACAAAATAATTTACTGGTTACAAATTAACATAAAGGAAATAAAAGAAACCTAACTAACCAGAAATTAAAAAAAAATTATATTCAGGCACCACCAGCAAAAGAAAAGACTTTGACCGCTGGTGGGAGTCGCAAAAGTCCGATTCAAATGACATTCAAGATAACAATTTCAACTTGCAGAATTAAATAACAAATTTGAACCAATCCCGTTTTTAAAATAACAATTCATAAAAAACAATATTTTTAGCGATTCCTTTGACTCTTCAAAAATTCCTTTTTTTGGTCTGGGGGTAACATCCCCCTGATTCCTTCCCATAGTTACGCCACTGGCACAAAACTGTTAATGAAAAATGAAATTCACAAGAAAAATTACGTATATTAATCGCAATTTGTTAATGATCCAGGATCTAGGCTCTAGGGTGATTATCTGAGGTGATTATCTGCTAATAAAACGGGTGATTATCTGCTAATAAAACGAGTCTGCTTTTTCTGCCATGGTAGTCCTCAGCCATGTATTGATAACCTGCAGAATCCAGAAAACCTTTCAAAACTGGCATCATTTTTAGACCAAGTACTGAAGTAAACAATAATTTGCAATAGAAAATAAATTGTTGGTTAGGCATTGCTGTCTCATTTTCCTTCCTTGTCAGCAACTTTGAAAACTCTTCTTTATTTTCTTCTACTTTTTTATCCTTATTTTTTTTTCTTTTTACCCTTTTTCGTATTTTTTAATTTTCATCTCTGTCCCATCAATTTCTATCCTTTAACATATTTTCATCTCTTTTCCACTTCTTCACTTTTTTTTATTATTTCCATTTGTTAAGAATTCTAATTTTATCCCTTTTCCTTCTTTTTTCTACTTTTCTCTCTTTTCCTTCTTCTTCTATTTCTTCTGCGTTGGGGGGGGGGGGGATTTCCCCTTCCCCCCGTGGATCCGCCACAGCGTATACAAGAGGTTACTAATAATTAGATGATTGGAACATTTCATCTGCTTTCTTTTTTTCACACAAAAACGTAATAGTAGAATCTTAAAAACACAACAAAAAAATCTAACAGCCACCCTTCGGGGGGAATTGACCTGCCAATTAAAAGAAAATCACTCACTTCAGGGCAATGTAGGCTGATGACTCCATCAAAATAGTAAGTAGATACATACTGCAAGTTGTTAAGGAATGTTGTTCTACCATTAGTAGAGGACCGTTTAGAAGTATACAATAATTTGCAATAGAAAGTCAATTGTTGTTTAGGCATGACTGTCTCATTTTCTTCCCTTGTCAGCAACTTTGAAAATTCTCCTTCATTTTCTTCTACTTTTTATTTTATCCTTATTTTTTTCTTTTACGTATTTTTTCATTTTTATCTCTATCCTACCAATTTCTATGCTTTTACATATTGTCATCTCTTTTCCACTTCACTGTTTTTTATTATTTCCATTCGTTAAGAATTATTTTTACTTTTACCTTCTTTTTTCTCTTTTCCTTCCTCTTTTTTTCTTTTTCTTCTGCGTTTGGGGGGGAAGGTCCACTGCGTATACAAGAGGTCATTAATAATTAGATGATTGGAACATTTAATCTGCTTTCTCTTTTCACACAAAAAATAGTAAAATATTATAAAACACAACAACAAAAAAAAAAAAAAAATGTAACAGCCACCCTTCGGGGGTAACCTGACAATTAAAAGAAAATCATCCAATGTAAGCTGATGACTCCATCAAAATAGCAAGTATCTACATATTGCAAGTTGTTAAGGAATGTTGTTCTAACATGTTTAATGTAGTTGTATTAGTAGAGGCCAGTTTAGTAATTCAAGCTATTAAATTTTACTTGGGGACTTTGTACTTGAGAAAATCGTTTAAAACATTATTTTTAAACACAGGGAGTTCTGAGCACTTTCTATAAGTCTCTTTGGTAAGCTATCATCATTATCATCTAGAATAATTGCAGTAATCGACGGTTTTAAAGGGCTATTTCACACACTTTGAGGTTTACTTATATTAAAAAAGGCATAGTTGGCTTTGTAATCATATTCATGTTCAGAATAAATCAAAGATAGCTTGAGACGGAACAGTTGCTTGCAAAAATGCGTTATACTTGTTTAAATTACCTAATTCAAATTTTTACAACCTTGGACAAAGCTGGGAACGGTCCTTGGAGGATTCGCACAAGCAGTAACTAAATGCATACTCATTATGAATTCGTCACTAAAGTCGAGAGCATAGCTGCGAAGTCAAACAAATGATGTGGAATGGTATAATACAGTGTGAAGCTGCGAGCAATAAACAATGTTAAAAATCCCTCTTGACAATAGAACCCAAGCTGCACTGTGGACTGTGTTTGAGGAAGAAAGGTTAGAAGGTGAAGGTGTATGCTAAGGAGAATACAGACTTTCACCACTCAAGGTCATAACTCTCCAATTAGTGTCATATTATTAGTGTCGTAACGTACACGAATTTTTATTATTTATAAGAAAGGTCAGGCTATTCATTTTATCCTGATGAATTCAATTTTAATAGAGACAGCGGTAACTTACATTAGGCGTGATAATACTGAAAGTTTGTTGGAAAAACGGAAGTGGAAAATAACCTACTCTTAACTTTTCAGCCAAAATTATTAAATCAATTCGATTTCAAAACAAGTATTAGTTATCATATGATTAATTATAAAAGTAAGTTATTGCAATTCGTTCTACCTTGAGCATCTTGTACGGGAAATTTTGAGGTTATTTTGTAATTTTCAAACAGATTACGATCACATTTCAACTGGTAGTTCACATCACACTTTCGTAATAATTATGCATTAAGAAAATATCTGATTTGACAAAATTATTAGAGTCTTCCAACTCAGAGTTCCAAGATTTCTTGACAAGCACTCACACCAACAAAAAATTCTGTCAACATCAACAAGCAGTAGGCAACAAAGCATATGTTTCTGGAACATATGATTACAAAAAAGCAGTCCAGTGATTCGAGCGATCAGAAGTTGGCCGAAAGATCAATCGTCGCGAACTCTGGGCGGCATAAATCGGCAGCAGTGTAGTGAGTTAGTTGCATTGTCTATAATGGCTAACATTGGGAAACTTATCATAAAAACAGGATTTAAAGAAGTCAATTGCGATTTTTTAAGGAAATCTAATGTAGAAAAAGAGAAGAACCTTGTAGAGAGTAATCATGTTTTTGATGTGGAGGAGTGCAAAGGTATTATACGTGGAAAAGTGATAAGACAAACTAGCATCAATGCTGTTTTACAATCTTTTTTTTTCAAAAAATTCCACTTTGTTTATCAAAAGTCAACTGCCTAGAGGTGGCAACTGCCTAAATCCGCCTCTGCTTACAATAAATTAATATTAATTAATAATAACAAAAACATAACCTCAAAGCTGTTATTAGGATTGATTTCTTTAATTACAAATATCAATCACACAAGTGCATAGAAAACGTCTAATTTTCATCAATTAGCAATCTTTTACACATAAAATAATTTGTAAATATAATATAACTGACTTAGTCCTTTGAACATTAGAGATCCATTTCTCCCGTCTATCCTTTTTGTAAGGTCGATCAGGAAATGAATATCCAATATCCAATGTCTTGATCATGAGCCAGGCATCCCTGGATAGATCGTGTCAATAATAAAAATAAAACAAATACAATGGTCAAACCTTGACCAGACTCAACACACTAGAGGCAGCATCACAGCCCAGCAAAGCTGTTGGCAAAGAAGTCATCCAGCTGGTAGAAACTCCTCCTGATAAGCCACTTTGATACAGAGAACTTAAAAGCACTGAAAGGGCGTTCCTTCACTGGGACTGGCAGACTATTGTACATCCTCAATGCCAGCACCGGTGACCGGGAAACTATCCTTCACCCTTGACAATCGGCAGTGAGGTACACTCAAGTTAGATCTTTGTCATGTGCCATAAGAATGCACTTGTTCTCTCCTCAGGAAAGATGAAACGTTTCTCTTGACATACAGCAGCGAAGCCAGTATATAAAGTCCAAAGACTGTATGAATGCCCAAACGCTGGAACAAGGGCTGACAATGGGCATCATACTTGCTGTAAGTCATCACATGGAGCGCCCTTTTTTGAAGAAGGAGAATGTCCTCCACATGAGCAGAGTGTCCCCAGATCAAGATGCCATACTGGATGTGGCTGCCAAATACTGCATGGTACAGCATCATCATACAGTCGATGCTTAGGAGCACTCTCATTTTTCTGAGTAGGTAGATGACCCTTGACAGCTTCTTGCACACTGAAATTATATGTGGCTCCCAGGATAATTTTGTGTGGATGGTAAAACCAAGCAGGGTAACTGGTGCAATATTCAAAGTTGTGCTGCCAAGAGTACACAACATCTCTTGGGTCTTGTTCTCATTGAGCCTCAATTTATTTGCTGAAAACCACTTTTTTTGCTTCCAAGAAGAGTTCATGGGCTCTGAGTTCAGCATCATGGGGTCTGCTACCCTGACCGATAATGGTGGTGTCATCAGCAAAAAGCAGACTGGAGCCCTCCAGGCTCAGGTCGTTCACCATTATCAAGAATAACAATGGGCCAAGCACTGAACCCTGTGGCACTCCATGAGGTACATCCTTCTCCTTTGAAGTGGCGCCCATTATTGACACAACCTGTCTTCTGTCTCTTAGGTAATCAGCCACCATGCTCCATGCTGTGCCCCGAAAACCATATCTGGTCAACTTTTTCAACAGAATGCCATGTGATATGCAGTCGAAAGCTTTAGAGAGATCACACAGCACCAAGTCCACTGATCCCCTCTCTTCAAACGCCTTGTGGATTCTTTCAACCAAAGAGAGCACAGCTGTGGTAGTGGACCGTCCTCTTCTAAAACCATGCTGCATGTCCCCCAACAAGTTGTTACTTTCGAAATGATTTTTCATCTGTCTCAACATGGCTGTCTCAATAATCTTGCCCAAAATTGGCACAATGGCAACCGGTCTGAAACTGCCAATGTTATCTGGGTCACCCTTTTTGAAAATCGGTACCGTTTTAGAGATCTTGAGACAATCAGGGAAAATGCCCTCTATCAGGCAAGAATTTACCAACATAAGGAGTGGACCCACCATAGCACACACAACTCTCTTCAGTACAAATGTAGACAAGCCATAAATATCCTGACTGCATGTAGTCTTGAAGCTCCCAACAATATCCATCAGCTCATCCCCACTTATTGGCCTGAAATGACAGAACATTTGAGGTGATGCAGGCACTATCAAAATAGGATCTGTAGTTGGAGTGGAGAACTCATTAACAATATCAGTCACAGTACTCAGGAAGGCACTGTTGAATTCGTCCGGACTCTGCTTGCATCTTGTCACCGGCCATGTCTTGTAGGAATCACTGATGAGCTTCCAGGCGGCCTTGGTAGGATTATGAGACTTGTCAATGAATTTGGCATTAAAATCTCTCTTTGCCCGATCAATCTCTGCACTGTAGATCCACTTAGCCCTGAGGTAGTTACTGTATTCCACCACCTGCAATGAAGAGTTCTCCTTATAAGTAGCATACAGCATGGTGACAAGCACTCTAATATTTTCAAGCTCAGATGTATACCATTCATTTCTGCTCCTTGATTGTTTGCTCTCTCTCTTAGATCCAGGACAAAAGATACTGCTAGGCAAGTCTGATTGTATGTATCAGTCAACACATGGTGGAATTGGTTGAATCTGTCCTCACTGGAAGAGATCAACTGTAAAAAACTCCAATCAATCGCCATGAGATGCTGCCTGAACACTTCCACATTGTCCTCTGTAATCTTCCTGGCTGTAAACTTATACTGAGCCACCCATTTGGGGCAAACAACAACTGTCTGGATCCTTTTCCACCACATTGACCAGGACAGCACAGTGATCAGCCACAAGAGGATTAACAATTTGAGACTAAAATGAAACACCTTTTCCTTCTTTATTCTCATAGGTATTACTGCAACTGCACCCATATACCCAACACATAATATGGCTCTTGGGCATTTTCATTATGTTTGTCTAAAGAAATATTTTTTTGAAAAAAAAAACGTATTTGAAGTGAGACATTGGCCATTTTCACACACACAGACACGGCGCCGGCATGACACCGGCGAGATGTCGTCCCAGTGTCGTGGGGGTTGAGATACAATGCTGCCAAATGGAACAGCTTTCACATTCACCGACACGGCACCGGCAGCCGGCTGCCGCCGCCGGCATGTCGTTGGCAGCATCGCTCCCGCCGGTGCCGGCGCCGACACTTGTGTGTCATCCATAGTTTTGAACAGAATTTGGTCATTTTGTCAACAGTTTGAGGTTAGGTACTGAAAAAAAACGTCTGGTACAGTATGATGGCTGATAGGTATGATGTTGTCACCCTAATTGAAGTAGTCAAATCCGAGCCCTGTTTATAGGACAAAACTATAGAAGAAAATAAGAACAAAATCTTTAGAGACAGAAGCCAATCTCATCCGAGTGTCTTGTTTTTTGATTTCATCACTTAAATTCACTAATATATAGTCGAAAGTTTCCTAACAGTACTCATACGACAAAAATTAAAAAAAATTGTTGGGTTTGTCACTAGCTTATCAAATAAGGTGTAATACAAGCCATCCAAATAGCAAACTTTTATTATTGGGTCAATCCAAAGTTGTCTATTATGACTGCGCCTTTTACGTCATAGATATAATAAATATAACAAATACAACCTCCTGTTGTAATCAGCCATCGT
The DNA here is from genome assembly GCA_948455865.1 of Conomelus anceps. Lineage (NCBI taxonomy): Eukaryota > Metazoa > Arthropoda > Insecta > Hemiptera > Delphacidae > Conomelus > Conomelus anceps. The sequence goes on along the minus strand of OX418218.1, from coordinate 50,968,401 downwards.
ACCGTTTTGAACTGTGCCGCCCACTGCAAAACAAGGTTAGTTCTTCACAAACAGCCACATGCCGTGTCGGTAAGTGTGAAATGCTTCAACCACAGAATAGAGAAGAATAGAGATTCTTCTCTAATAGAAGATTCTTCTCTATTCTGTGCTTCAACGATGTCGTGACGGTATCGGCGCCCGGTGCCGGTGTCGTGCCGGCGCGTGTGAAAACGCCCAATTTAGCACACGAATTAATGGCGATCAGATTTTGACTAACTAAGTTAGTGCAAGATCCTCCGCTCGGAGCGCTGTCGGTCGATCTCCAGATCGCCTATAGCAATACCTTCTAGATCTACAGGAAGATCTAGGAGGTACCTCCTATATCTAGGAAGTATTGCCTATAGGCATTCTGTACATTGTATAGCGGGAAATATCGGTAGGATTCGCTACTCTTGTACGGCTCTTTTGATCATCGGGTGTAGGCCACTAGACCGAAAAACGAAAAGACCGAAAATGATATTGTGACGTCATATGATCTAGGTAGATTTCGAAGTGTCGTCTGCTGCTACCACCAGTAGACCTTGATTGCAAGTAAATTGTTTAAACTTATATTGTCTACATTGGGTTTGTACGAATAAGTGATCTGTATTACTCTATTTTCTTTTAATTGTATGTGATTAATAAGAATATATTCTAAATCAGTGCTTGATGAAACGTTTTATTGAGTTTTAATGGCGCTATATTAGCACATTTCAACTTTATCAGTATTATCTTACCCAACTACAATCGATAAATGATTTTTGTGGTTAATAGTAGCCTATTATTATCGTCGATTATTACTTTAGAAATCTCTGATGTCTACTATGTTAGCAGCCTGCTTGTGTCGGACGAATGTTGATGCATCTGAATGTTGACGAATATGTTGAATGTTGGAGTCATCTCGAAGGTTCTTGCTTTTAAGTCAGTGTCAGTCTGTGATGTATTCAATAAATGCGTGCTATATTAAGTCATTTTATTCAACAACCTTAATCATAGTATCTGGCAACGTTGATTATGAAAATACTGAAAATTATTTGTGGTCGGGAGCTGTGGTGATGGGAACTTGTCGCTTGGGAGTAGGATACAGCATTGCCTTTGAGGAATATTCCTTGAAGGCAACGGCTACAGTGACTTTCGATTGTTGTGTACTGTCGTGTCCAGTAATGTATACTTACTTACTTACTTGTAACTTACTTAGTATGACGTTTTTTTCTTATTACTTTTAATACTGTCAGTATTTCGTCGTCATGTCTTAACCGCCCGTGTTCGACCCTGATGTCAAGAATTTTGATTTGAATGCCTTAAATTGTTTCTCATATTAACAGTATGGATGATGGTTTGCAAAAAAGGCATTTCTGTGTCAATCTGCAGCCTTCTGTGTATGCCAGCTTAAAGTCAAACTAAGTTTGTCGGCTCCAGTCAACTAACTTTCAGTCAGGCAAGCCATAAACAAACTTTGAGGTTAAGTCAAGTTATCCTGGAGCATATAAACAAATGAAGTCATCCTCCACATAGGCAATCATTCAACATCAGTATCGCTCATCATCATCATCATCATGCAAGCACTATCATTCAACATCAGGCGATCGTTATTGCTCACAATCACCTACCCCTAGTCAAGGTCCAAGTCAAATTGTGAATTGTGTTGTGTCTCAGCCGTCACAGTGTATATCAGCAGTGTCAAGTGAAGATTGTGTCAGTGTCACAGAAAATTCAATTCCAAATTCTGGTTCATTATTGGTAAATTTAATGATCAATGGTCAGCCTATTAAATTCCTTGTTGATACAGGTAGTTCAGTTTCGATTTTGAGCTCTGATAATTATAGCTAGTAAGCTGCAGCTAATGTCTCAGCTGGTACAATATTTTATTGTGATAAGAGGTGTGAATAATACCTTGCTCAATGTTCTTGTTAAGTGCGAAGTCATAGTTAATTAGTCATTTTTACACAAGATTGTCAGCAGTTATAATTAGTAATGTATCATGTCAAGCTATTCTAGGTAGAGATCGATTATCAGTTGTCTCACCGAAATGGGCCAACACTATTTTGCCAAAGTCAACTCAAATTAGTGATAACTCTTGTCTGACAATTTAAAAAAATGAGTATATAGATTCATTTTGTCATAATTCAGAGTATTTTCACTAAATGATAAAAAAAACTTGTAGACTAACAAATATTTAAGTTCATCTGAATTTAAAAGCAGATGACATTCAGCCTATTTTCCTTATATTGCGCCCTGTGCATTACGGGATGAGGTCAGTAATGAATTATATTAGAGAAAAGAAGTATAGGCCTATTATAAGTAAAGTAAGAACATCTGATTGGGCTAGTCTCATGGTACTTGTGCCCAAACCCAAAGGTAAAATTAGAATGTGTGCTGATTTCAAGGTGATTTGAACAAATATTTAGCGGTAGATCAACACCCTATGCCAGTTAATAATTTGCAATTGGAAGTTCATGAATCTAGTAAAAATTTATTAGTAATGAATATGAAAGGATTATGATGTTGAAGATCCATCTTGTTTCCACTAATATGTAATATAAACTTAAAAAAAAAACTTAGATATAATTGTACGTGTTTTGGTCTGTCATCTGCTTGTGCGTTTTTTCAGTCAGTAATAGAATCTATTCTAGTTGGAATAAATCATGTTTCTCCATATTTAGATGATATTTGAGTCGGAGGTAGAGACATGTAAAAATGTAATGTCATGTAAAAAAATTGAATAGTCATGAGTCGATTAGAAGAATACATTGTCAAGTTAAATGTACAAAGGTCGGAATTTTTTGTTAAATCTTTAGTATTTCTTGGGTTTGAATTGTCAGCTAGAGGTGGAATTCCATCATTTACAAAGATTGAAAAAATTGTGTCAATGCCTCAACCAGAAAATTTAACACAATTAATTGAACGCTTTGTATCCATGTTCAATTATTACAGAAATTTTGTACATTATGAGTCCTGATATATTAGAACCATTTCATAAGCTTATAAGAAACGATGAACCCTGGGTTTGGTCATCATGAAGCGTTTTCAAAGTATAAAATGACTTTATCGGAAGCATCATTACTTACTATGATCCAAGTAAAGAACTAGTTTTACCAGTGGATTCAAGTTCTTCAGGAGTTGGTGCTATTTTAAGTCAAATTATTCTCAGTTAGTTAAGGAAGCTCTTGCAATACGTTTTGGTGTGAAAAAGTTACATATGGGGAAGAAATTTTACCATTTGTAGTGATCACCTACCTTTGAAAACAAGAATTGGTGAAAATAAAAAATCCTGTAATGGCTTCATCGAGATCACGCGGGTGTTGTGTGTTCTAAATTATTTGCGAGTTCTTATATCTGGTGGCCAAGTCTAGATAACGATATTTATCATAAAAAATGGCTTGTGAAATTTGTCAGTCCACTAGGAACAAGTCAAATAATAAATAAGTTACCTTAATCCTTGGCCATCTGCTCGTTTTCCTTGGGAAAGAGCACACATAGATTTTTTATTTTCATATTAAGTACCTAGTAGTTTGTGATTCCCATTCCAAATAGATAGAGTGTTTTCCCTTAAAAGATAAGTGATAGCAGAACTGTTTTCTATATTTTCGTTTCCAAAAACCTTTTTTTTTTTTTTTTTTTTTTGTAGATTACGTCTTGGCGACTCCAGTTAAGGAGTACAAGACAAGTCAAATCAACAATATTATACACTATATTACATAATTACTTCAATTAGTTGAGGTGAGGCTTAATTTTGATGTGAAAGGAACTCTTGTACACTATAAAAAGCTTTATCAACTAAATATTTCTTCAATTGTTTTTTAAATATTTCTATATTTTCAAGACTCTTCAAAAACTGCGGTAGCTTGTTGTAGAATTTCCTACCAATATAACTAGGTTTTTGTTTGAATAAGCTACTATTGTGACTCACCAAGTGATAATCTCCTCGGCTTCTTGTATTATAATCATGTACATCAAGATTTTGTTTAATATCATTCGTTTTTACATATAAAATAGCTTCATACACATATAAGCAGGGTACAGTTAGGAGACCAAGTCTCTTGAACAACGGCCTACATGAATCTAATCTATTTACTCTTTCTATACACCTAACCGCTTTCTTTTGGATCTTAAACACCCTATCAAGATTTTGTTTTGATGAATTACCCCATACTAAGATAGCATACCTAATATGTGACAGTAAGAGCCCATGGTAAGCTGTAAAAAGTAACTTTTTGTCATTCAATCTAGCGAGCTGTCGCAGGGCAAATACCCCAGATGAAATTTTACTACATATTTTCTCAATGTATGGAGTCCAGGTCAATCGTCTATCCAACGTAACTCCTAGAAATGCAATTTTTTCTTCCTGGTCTAATTGATTATCGTTTACAAACACGTTTATAGCCCTATCTTCATTTAAATTATGTTTGTTTTTGAATTGAAGGTATTGGCATTTTTTACTATTTATAGTTAATTTCAACTGATTTAAAAATTGGACAATGGACTGCACACCTATATGGGCACTTATTTCTAAATTATCTAGAATGGAATTGCTGAAAATGAGTGATGTATCATCAGCAAATAAGAGGGCTCTACCACTAATTAATTCTTTCGGTAAACGGTTGACATATAACAAAAAAAGCAATGGACCTAGTATTGACCCCTGAGGCACTCCAGCTTGCACCTCTAATTTATTAGATTTATTCTTTACTATACTATTTCCAACTACTGTAGTTAGTTCTACACATTGTTTTCTCCCAATAAGATATGATTCAAACCATTTCAGTTCAACCCCATTTACACCTACATTTTGCAGTATTTCCAATAAAGTTCTATGATTAACACAATCAAAAGCCTTTGACAAATCTAAGAAGATTGCAGTAGCTTTATCACCTGAATCTATTATATCTATTAGTTTTTCAACTAGGGAAACTATGGCTGTTTTTGTTGATCTCCCTTTCTGGAAGCCATGCTGTTCATCACAGATAAAGTTTGCTTCTTGAAGGTGCAGAAGTAACCTATTTAGAATTACTCTTTCAAAAATTTTACTTATTACATTTAAAATACTAATGGGCCTATAGTTTTCTACCTTTTCTTTATCACCACTTTTGAAGATTGGCAAGATCTTCCCCTCTTTTAAGTTATCTGGAAAAACACCTTGTTCTAATGAATGATTGATCAGATGAATCAAAGGGTCTAACAATTGATCTTTACATTCTTTCAGAATTTTACTGGATACCCCATCCATTCCCACAGTTTTTTTATTATTTAAACTATCAATGATATTTGACAACTCGTCTTGGCATACTGGGTGGAATTTTAATTCGTTCTGAATCCCCTCAGTATTCCTCATGTTTGCATCACTAATACCTGTATTAAGAGATTTTTGAAGATCCTTAGCAACCAGTTGATAATATCTGTTAAAGAAATTACAAATGTCTACACTATCATCAATATATTTGTTATTTTCGTTAATTATTCTGGGGACACTAGTATAAGCATCTACATGAGCTACTTGCCTATTTTTGTTTATTACATCCCACACTGCTGTGTTAAAGTACACACTATTATTCAAAATTTCAGCTGTTTTCTTACATTTCGCTCTTTTCACTTCTCTTGTATAATTTTTCTTTAGAGCTTTGTAATTATCTTCACTTAACATATTTCTAGATAGTTTGAATTCATCATATGCATCTTTAACCCTATTTCTTTCTGCAAGGATATCATCAGTTATCCACTCTTCAATCTTGTCTAATTTGTTCTTTACAGGGACTTTTTTAACTGGACAACTCATAGTAATATGAAACCTTAAAATATTAATGAAACTATCATATTTGTCATTTAAACTATTGCTATTGTAAACCCTACTCCAGTTTTCTTGTAGCAGATTCTGCTTCAAACAATCGATATTCCCCTGTTCACATTGTTGAATTTCTTTCATTACTCTACTCTTTTTAATTGATTTATGACCTTGCAACCCCACCTCTGAGATTTGATAGTCACGATCAGATAGTTCTGAGCCGCCTAATCTTGTTTTAGAGTAATCTATATTAGTAAGGATGTTATCAATTATTGTTTGTGATGTTCTTGTGACTCTGGTATATTCATGAACTTTTATTTCCAAGTTATTCATGCATATAATATCCTTTAAATCTTCTGTCATTTTATTCTGTGTTGCAAAGTCTGTATTGAAATCTCCCGCTACAATAACGTTTGTAAAACGAGTAGTAGTAATCTCTAAAAGCCTATTGAATAGTTCACAAAAATTGTTCCATTCCCCATTTGGTGACCTGTAAATACCTAACACCGCTACTTCGAAATTATTGTCGATTTTTACTCTCAAACCAGTAGCTTCTAAATCCATTTCCACAGCAAATTTCTCTACATATTCTAGATTAAATGTTTGCATATTCTTAGCATTTTTAGTGAAGATAGCTACTCCCCCACTTCGATGAGATGTCCTGCAATACGACGTTTTCAATGAATAGTTTGGAATATTAAGTTGTGACAATTCATCTTCTTTTAAAGCATGCTCTGTGAAAATAGCTATATCAGGAGCCTCTTCTTTAAAAAATACTTCGATTCTATCTATTTTTTTACGAATGTATTGAATATTCTGATGGAACACAGTGAGTACCGGTACTTCCCTATCATCCCTTATTACTTTATCGTTGCTTTTGCATATTGAAGTAGATTTACTTAATCTCTTAGAATCTTGAGAGCCTATCAGATTGCTACAAGAGTTCCTTCCACTAATGCTATCCTGATTTTTTGATCGATTAACGTCTTTTAATACAATTGAAGATATGAATTTATCATCTGAAACTAGTTTCCCTTCCCGGTTTTGAGCCACTTTACTAAAAAAGGTTCGTTAGATGATTGTTTAGGAGAATTATTGACAGTAGATTGCAAACGACTTTCAATCAGCTCTGCCAGCCTATTACAAAATATTACTTTGCCAGATTGATTTAGATGTAGACCATGATTAGTGAAGTTTTGTTTTTTCAGCCTTTCATTTAGAAAACAAATCCCCAACTGCTTAGAATTCTTATTTTTTAGGCTGTTGATTGTATTATGAATTGATTTATTTGTTGAATTAATGGCTTCATTTAGCTCTGGCCTATCAAACCTATACGGAATTGTACTTATTATTACATTAGTTTTTTGGCTGAGTGGCACAATCTCTTTAATTTTTTCATTTATTTCAGGAAGATGTTTTAGATTAGGTTCATTTATATTGTTTGAGCCACCCAGTACTATTAGAAAATCGTTTTTTCCAAAATCTTTAGTTTGTTCCTGTGCTGACTCTACGATAGCGTTTATAGGGGCACTTGGTTTGAAAAAGCTCTGAACTTCATACTTATTTTTTAATCTTTTATTTAGTAGGTCACTACAGTCTCGTCCATGACTGGATGTCAAGAGCAGTACTCTACCTTTCCTATCGTTATTTGCCCTTACTTTAGTTTTGGTTGCTGTTTGCAAAACCTGACTATACGTTTTTGTTTGACCATTTCTATTAATTTTTTCCCCATTTGATTTAGGTTCTACTTTTTTTGTATTGATCAGAGGTTCAGATCTTACATTAGCCAAGTTTATTTTTGATTTTAATATTTCGATTTCCTCTGACATAGACCTACATTGACTCGTGAGATTTAGTATTTCAGTTCTATGGTCTTCCTGCTGCAATTTTATAATAACTTCCAGAGATTTTATGTGATCCACCAACCCTATTCGTTCTTTCTCAGAATTTTTTAGTGATGTTTCTAATTTTGTTTTCAATTCGGTGTGATCACTTAATAGTTTAGCAACCTTTTCTTCTACATCTACAGTAGCTTTAAGAGCTGTTGGAGATTTTTTTGTTAATAATTGCTGAGATCGCGTAGCTACCTGAGTTTTAGTTAAACAATTAGATTTAGATGCCTTGTTTGGACTCATTTTCCTAGCTAAAAATTGTTTTCAATTGATTTTAGTTAAATGTTTAATGAAATATTACTTAATTTATTACAATTGTCAACTTGAAACTATTTAATTACAAGAAAATTTATCAATATCGGTACACCTAACCTCGAAAATAGAATTTGACTTTTTATTTAAATACTTTAACTTATATTAGACAAGTTAATGATGTAAATTATTAAGATATTATAAATACTAATAATAATAATAAACAAAAATACTACTTATCCGTTCGAATTAATACTCTATGCTTCAAAATTCACAGAGCCTGTTCTGACAACGTATGCACAGTACCACTGCTACCTCGATACATTTCAAGTGACAATGGAACATTCAGTTCACATGAAATGAAATATTTTAATCAAAGAAAAGGGATTAAATAGATTTTTTCTCCGCCGTATTCACCTCCGTCAATCTGTCTGGCTGAGCGAAGTGTACTAACATTCAAAATTCTGCTGTCAAAATTTAATCTAGAGATGAGGAAGAGAAATGAAAATATGAGCACAAATGATTTGTTATTAGATTGTTTATTTGCATACAGAAGTACTCCTTCTTCTCTTTCAGGGAAATCACCTATGTCGGTTTTATTGAATTTTGAACTAAAACTGCCTCTGTCAAATTTGAAAAAAGGTTTCTTTCCAGATGATTTGGATGAAAGTCAGAGTCAAAGAACCTTTCAAAACTGTCAAATGTTATCAGAGAAATCAAATCGTGTGAATAAACCCAAATAGGAGAAATAATATTAATGGTTATTGTTGTGGATATCCATTTTTCGTGAACTGCAGTAGAACTATTCATATGTATTATCTTGCTGTGCAGAACTGACCTTTTTTTGAGAGAGTCGTGGCGGACACGTTTCGAACTGTGTCATTCTTCTTCGGCGCTTGGTTACAGACTCGGTCTGTAACCAAGCGCCGAAGAAGAACGACATAGTTCGTAACGCGTCCGCCGCGAGTCTCTCAAAAAAGGTCAGTTCTGCACAGCAAGATAATACATATGAATATTAATGGTGTCAAATTTGAGTTAGGTAGGGTGGTGGAAGAAGACAGTGATTTTGTCTATTTAGTCAGATTAGCAAGTAATAAAGTGGTAAAGTTCATGTCAATCAACAAAGTGAGTTTTATTCAAATGCTATGCCTTAGCTGTAAAAATACATAATGTAGTCTATGAAGAAAGTGGAAGAGGTGGAAGGTCAAACAATGTGAATAATGATGAGACAGAGTCAATTACGAAAGTCTGAAAGGGTGATTAGAAAGAAGAATAGGTAGACTACTCTGATTCAAATTATGTATGAATTTGTCAGGGGTGTCATAATTAAAAATATAATATTTATCAAGATCTATGTCAACTTGACATTGCCAAGTCTCATTTAATCTTCAAGTCAAAATGTACAATCAAATAAACTTGTCAAATGGGTAAAATGAAAGTAAAATGTCAAGTTTATAATGTGTCAAATTTCTAAATTTATTTATTTATTTATTTCAATTAATTTGTACATAGTTATTTATATAAACTATACAAATGAGTTGCATATACATACATTGGAATTTGTGATAACAAACATATTCAAACATATTCCGTTAAAACTAATAATTCAATAGATTCAGAATTAGGCTATAACAAACCACAACAATTTTAGACATCCAATTACTAATAATTGAAAAATCACAATAAAAAAATTTAGCAATGTTTGTCATAGCATTTCACTGAAAACGGATCACTAATATTCAATAATAATAATTATAATTTTATATACCTAATTACTTGAAAATGAATAATGGCAACAATAAGTGTAGCTATAACTGATATAGCAGATCAATGATATCGGATCACTAATAATAATTTTTACAAACGACGGAAATAGGCCTAACGCTTTTCTACCTCTTTTCTAAAACAACTAGCCTAGTGATAAAAATTATAATTAAACGCACAGACAATAATTATAGGTAGGCCTAACTGAGATTGACATATAATTATTATAAGTATCAGAACAGACAAGACAAAATAATAAAAACAAAAAATAGTTATACCTAGACCATGATGGTAATATCATTTAACAATAAATATTATATACGCCATATATTTATTTCAGTTCAAGTTTCCTTCTATAATTTTATTTCTTTCATCGAGGCACTTTAACGAGTATAAATAAACGTTTTTTATTTTTTCGTTACTGAGATTTGACAATAGCACCAAGACCTGACTAGATTTATCTACAATGTTCCTAATGTATTGCAATAGGTGCTGAGTTCTAAAATCTTCATATCTATGACACTCAATAAAAAAGTGCTCTAGTGTTTCTAAAGCAGAGTTACACGCTAAACATATTTTTTCCGGATTGAGGTGTGCCTTCCTAAAATTGAAATATAGATGGATACCTGTTACAGTTGATATTCTAAACTGTGAAAGACAACGCATTCTATTAATAGGGATTGGGAACGTAAAATGATCTGCTATATCTAAATTTGGATTCAAGTTGAAATAACGATGACAATTCAGAGTGCTCAGTGCCTTCTGCCTATCTAATTCTTTCAACATCCATAATTATTCAATATTTCAACGTAAGAATTGCTTATATCTACGCCATCAAACCCATCTGAAAATCCTGCTCTTTGTAATTGTATACCCTCCAGCTTTCTTCTGATACAATGAACCCAATTGTCACTTCTGTCATACTTAGCTTGACAAAGAACTCTGTAACAAACATAAGGTATTCTTGATTCCCTCATATTCAAAATTCTTAATAGCCAATTCAACTGCCTTGAAAATAGATAAAGCTTCAAGCTGGAACGGTTCGTTTCTATCCTAACTGCCCAACCAGGAGCGGTGCGATTTAATAAGAGAGTTCGCTTAAGAAAAAACAACTGAATTCGCTCGACAGCCTCCTCTCTCCCTAGTGACCAAACCTCAGCGCCATACAGTGCGGAAGGCAGAACTACCGAGTCTAAAAGTTTTATTTTTCCTAACCAGTCATCCGATTTCACCTTTGCTAGAACCGCCATCATTGCGCCTGTCTCAGTTTTAGCTTTATTTATCGCGTTTCCACACATTGTTGTAAATTTACCTGATGACTGGAAAGTGACGCCTGAATAGTTATATTCTCGACAAATTTCTATATTATAACTATTGATAAAAAACGGCCCAAGTGCTCTTAATCTACCCCTGTAAAATGGTAATAATACTTTGGTCTTTTCTGAATTCACTCTCAAACCCAATTTCTCACTGTACTCGAAGAGACATTTCAATTTATTTCTTACATCCGGTACACTATCTGCCAGAATCACTAAATCGTCAGCATACTGAAGCATAATGATATCGTTATCACTACCCATTCTGAGTCCAGAAAGGCCATTATTTCTAAAATAATCCTCCATATCAGCGATGTAGAGGGAAAAAAGGAGCGGACTGATGGCTGGGTCCCCCTGCAATACGCCTCTTGAGACTTTAACTGGCTCTGAATATTCACCGGAAAGTCCGATATCAACCGCGACTGTAGCCCTGGAATAAATATCTTTAAGCACGCAGAGAAATTTACCCTTTACTCCAATTTTACATAATCTTGACCATAATCTACAATGGGGAATGGAGTCAAACGCGGCTTCAAAATCGACGAAAATTCCATACATGGGTTGGTGCTTCAGCTCGAGATAATAGTAGATAATGGCATACAGTGAAAACACATTATCCATACAACTACGACCCCTACGAAAGCCAGATTGACTCTCGTCTAGGATATGGAAATATTCTGACCAAATCGATAAACGAACCGTTAACAAATTTGTAAATATCTTAAACAGGCAGTTTGAAATGGCTATCCCCCTGTAATTCTTTGGATCAAGTTTATCACCCTTTTTAAACAATAAAAACATAATCATTTCCGCCCAGCTTGATGGAATTCTACCCTTATCCAGTATGCGATTGAACAATTCAACTATGTATTCTTTCCAGGAAATTGGAAGAGACTTGTAGAATTCGTAAGATAATCCATCCATGCCAGGAGTTTTTCTGCTTTTAGTTTTCTTGAGTACAGCCTCTAGTTCCTGAAAATCAATTTTTCTATCCAAAAGGGTATGTCCTATAGCTGTGAGGGATTCTTCAGCATTTATACTATTAAACAAGTTTGAATTGAATTTATTCCGTAGAAACACAACCCAATCCTCTAATTTTATGACATTTAATTGAGGAGATTTCTTTCGAAAATAGCGAACCGTACTCCAAAATGCTCTACCACTTTCAATAGATCTGAATTTATTCTCCAAAGTTTTGTAAAACTCTATTTTTTTTCTGTTTGATTGAACTCTTATACTCATTCTTAGCTGCTATATATGCGTTTAATGTTACAGGAGAAAATTTATTAGCCTTAGCAATCCTGTATGCTGAACGTAAATTTCTTTTAAGTTTATTACATTGTATGTCAAACCATATGGCTTATTTTTGAAATTGTTAGCTTTAGATTTGAAGATAATCATTCGCGAAGATTCCGCTTCTATCTTGATAGCTTGCAGTAGGTTACCGGCTAATCTATTGGGACTCTCACTACGGAAATTTACTCTCTCCGAAAGAGAGAGGGAAACAGAGTACTCTTTCCATCTATAGCCCTTTGTACAGTGATAGTTATCAGCTGAAACTTTGGACCTGCCTATTCTCAGATTAGTTTTTAACATTAACGGCAAATGATCGGAAGACAAGACCGAATCAGACACGATCATATCCTCCACCCATTCGAGCCCCTGAATATTGACCCATATCTGATCGATAATACTGCTGCCATTCGAATTGTGAAAAGTGAATTTTGCCGGCCTATCACTATCACATCTACCGTTAACAACTACAAACAAATTCTCTTCCATAATCTCAGCCAAACTTCTTGCGAAGCGTGATATGTATTCATCTAACACAATTCTTTGCGCCCACAGTAATGAGCTATCGAACACTTCGCTTTCCACATGTTGATTAAGTAAACCTATCCGCAAATTAAAATCTCCTCCCATTATAACAGGTGAAGTGGAAAATAATTGTTCGTTTTCATAAAAACAATTTCTAAATTGTCTGTCTCTTAAATCTCGATTTTGTAATTAGTCTTATTGGTCAATATAGATTAATTGAATTGTAAAAGTTGATATATTGTCTATTAATCCACAAGATGGATTTGTTTTTAGATTTTAGTCAGTATAAAACTGTATAGCCTACTTGTGTTTTGTTAATTTGTCATGTCAACTGTTAACTTAATGGCTAGTCTTATTAACTATGTTGATGTTAATGTAAGGTCAATGTTGGGGGAGAGCAGTGCTATGTTGGCAGCCTGCTCAAGTGTGGATGGCATCTTTGTATGATGTATTCAATAAATGCGTGCTATATAAAGTAATAAGTCATATTATTCAACAACCTTAAACATAGTAGTGACCAGTAATATAGGATTCAATCATAGATATTGTTACAGAACGTTCACAGCATTCACTCTTTACCGGTCTTATGCTGGCCTGTTTATATTTTCTATTCGTATGTACAGGCTAGTAGGGTTTGGATTCATTCAACTACAGAGTAGTTCAACAAATTGTCTTTTGGAATTGAAATGAACTATCTTTAGATTCATGTACTTTCATACTAAATGCTACTAGAAGTAGTACGGTAACCGCCATAATGTTTAACTAGTTCATTTTATTCTTGGATTCCTTGTTCCATAACGATCTGCGTTGTTTATATTAACTTTTTATGGAAAATTCAACGACTTGCAGAAAAGTGAATGAAATTAACTTTTTATAGTAAATTCAATGACTTGCAGTCAATTTTAATTGTGAATAAATAAGATTTCCACTCTCTTTTTGGCCAAACGTTTTTGAGTCATGGAGTCATATTGAAAGGCCTTTGCATATCAGTTTCCATGACTCGAAAACGTTTGGTCAAAAAGTGAGTAGAAATATTATTTATTCACAATTAAAATTGATTGCAAGTCGTTGAATTTACTATAAAAAGTTCATTTCATTCACTTTTCATTAAACTGGGGTAATTCATTTGAAAGCGCCTTCATTGATGTGTATAAGAGCTTCAATGTACATTATATGGGGAGAATGTACATTGACTCAATATTTTTATCAAACTTTGAATGGATCTCTAAAGGTGTGTTGTTTTAGTAGCTCGCCTAATGAAAGTTTCCCATATGGAATACACCTCTGCTACATTCAGCGGAGTTATGCCTCTAGTACAATATAAATTTAGTTTCAAGATACATATCAAGTTCACCAATAGAAGACTAGAATCTCATTAGCTTCATTATTAGGCATATTTCTCTTTAGTCACTTTTACAGGAAATTCACTTTCGGTGGAAGATCACCATGTTTTGCTGATTTCAATCTCAGCAAGTCAAAAAGGCTTTATTCAATAACTTGAATATTCAGCATATTATATAGCCTAATAAGGTAGCCTACACATCTATTTTATTCTTGTATTCTTCAATGTAATTTGCATAGCCATTGCTGTTCCGTGTCAGTGCGGTCAATTGTTGGTGGATGTGAATACGCTCATGCATATTACATTGAAGAATGCAATGTCTGTCTGTGTCAGGCACGTCTGTCGATGTCTATAGATGTGAATGGAGCTTTATACAGTCTCCAGAAAACCTAAATTGATTTCGTGCCTAATTCTTATTACCAATTCACCTTAGCCTTTTCATAGGCACATCTGGTAGTTTACTGAAATTAAAACAATCCCCATACAATTCATAATAGGCGCAGACAGGTATTTAGTTATTGGCAAATGAGAAACAAATTAAATCAATAAATTTCAAGGAAGTACTGGTAAATACTTTGAGTAGTGACTTCTGAGTACCAGTACCTAGTTTTTTTAAACATTTTTTGCTAGTGAATGATTGTGTTGAATTGGAAAAACTCAAAATACTGACAGTATGTATCGCCCTTAAGCAGTTTCCTGCTGTGGGTGACTTTTCTCAGGGTCCAAAGGGTGGACTATGCAGACTATCATTGCAAATTAGAAATAATTATTAATTTAAGAAGATAAAAACCGATATTGTGAGTGTTGATCTCCGTAGTTGAGTGTTGTACCAGAATAAATAATGTGACTCAACAACTAAGATCAACTTACTTTTTTATCCCCTTTGTATTAATAATAATTTTTGTTGTTTCCTAATTTATTATAATTATTGTAATTATGTACGGTATAACACTTCTTAAAATATACCTGGCCAAAAAATAATATGACCTTTGGAATTGAAAGAGGTTCTTAGAAAGCACAACACAAGTCTAGAATTTTTCTATTTAATTCAATAATAATCATAAAATTCCTGTACAAAAATAAGCACAATTTGTAATTCGTTTGCAAATAGTAGTAAAAAAGTATTTTGGATGCTACATTCACATACCATTCACGCTTCAAAAATAATCCATATGTATATCTACAATTCTAGTTGTATAATGAAGTTAACCAATGACAGTGAATAACCTTTCAATAGTTTCAGGCGGAGCACAAATAAGCCATTTTAAGATTTGTTTTCAAAGTAATAAATATTGTTTGTTTTATGGAATCAGGTACATTACTGAAAAATTAAGGAATAAGGAAACAAACAATTTTTGTAAAAACGTTGAGTATGTTTTAGGGGGCCTTATTGGTTGCACTTCTTGTGCAATATGAATAATCACCATCATATTACTGCCTTCTACGGTCCCATGATCTCATAAAGAAAGGAGATACTTCAAAAACGTAAATATAGCGCAATGGTGTACAATTGGGTACAAACTCGAAAACGTTTGGCCTTCAAAGTAAGTGAAATACTACTTATTTTTAATAAAAAAATTTGACTGCAAGTCGTTTAATTCACTTGAAAAGTTAATATTAATAACGCAGTTCGTCATGGAACAAGAAATTCTGGGAAAGAGTGTTTGGTTCTCCTCACACCTTTCATAACACGAATTATAGATTTTTGCAAAGTGACAACCGTAATGGCTTAAAATGGATTTTAAAAGTGGAGCCCCAACAACTTATACTATAGTGTTTATCTTGGAATCCACTAGAGCAAAATATAATTGCCTTATAACCGCTTGAGGAAGTATTTTTCTAAGGAAATAAAACTTTCTAAGAAGGATCAATAGATATGTTTTCAAATTAACAATGTCTTTATACAAAGTAAGCCTCTCATCTAGCTTGACGCCAAGCCATTTCATAGAACCAGACTGCATTACAATACCACAATCACAGTTTATCTGGTCAGGCATATATTATAAAATTTCAGTGGTAAATGTAACTGCCACGAGGTACGAAAAGTGAAGAGCAAATATTTCGTTTTTGATACATTAAAAGAGAGAGAGAGACCGTTGCAGTTGAACCACAATAGCAATCCTTTTAAATCCGCCTGCTCAAATTTTATATTCTCAAATTATGTACTTTTCTATGATATTTCCCATGAAGAAATACTTGAAGAACTATCTAATATCTAAATTAATAATAAAATGAAATGCAGTGCTTTAGAAGCATTTGTCTCTGGAGGATTACATAATTTTTTCATTAATACAACAATAATTCTGTTACAATAACATAATATTTATGGAATTCTTGTCAGTCCAGTAATTATACTTTCCTAAGTCTGGTTAGCTTGGATTTTTAAATATAAAAAATGAAACAAGAGCACAATCCACAGGGAATAAAATAAAATTTAGTTCAAATAAACAAATCTTAATAGTTGGAGATGTTTCCAGAAATTTATTTAACCCAACTGCCCAATTACCGTACTTTTGTTCACAAAGAACAGTAAATAAAGTAGAAGAATTGGAACGACAATGGTAAATCTATATAACCTATTGGTGATGTAGTGAGGTAGATGGGGCGAGAAGTATTGAATATTGCTAATAGCTGAGCTTTCAACAAAAGAAAATTTAGAAAATATATAAAGTTACATAGAAACTGATAAGTTAAAATACGATACGCATAAATTGATAATTTTTAATCTGTTTAAACGTGCAATGAGTCACTTGAAACAGATCCTTGATTAATTATGTTTAAATGATTAAAAAACGATAATGAGACGGACAATACAGATCACAATATTGCCCTGTGATACAAATGCCAGGTAAGGTAAGGCCACACAATATTTATGGCATTGAAGTAAAATATTGATGAATTTATAAAAATTTGTAACTGTATTAAACGAGCAGTAACCCATTATCTAAAAATTTTCAAAATTTTGTGAAACCTATTTTGATTAGCTCAACAGAACGGTAAATTTGGTTCTTGATAGAGAACTTTTCATAAATTTTGACAATGACCTCAATGGATCTTTCATATTTCTTGTAAACAATAAGAAAATAGCAATTCTCATTTTTTCAGCACAAGCTACTACATTCTACATCAATAAATTACAGCATTAAATAGTGTTGAATACATACATCTCATGATGAAAATAGTCATAAAGCTACAAATAAAAGTATTATACTATCTCATTGAGCATTATAATAATAAAAAGGAGCTCAAAGAATATATATAAAAATAACTATACTATAATATGGAAGGATATTAATTCAATACAAAGGACTGTACCGTACTCTACCAATAATTCAATTCAATACCAAAATAACTATTACTATATGACATACAATCATAGCTCGGCCTAATTTGCCAACTTCAATAGAATTTCATTATAATTTAATTGAATTTCCACAAATTAATTAACACTTCTTTCACCAACATTTCAATGTTTTTAAGTAAATAATACTCACGCTAGCTTCACAATTAATATTTTTTAGAAAAAAGGCTTGGGTTTTTCTTTCAATTTTTGATTTTTTAAGAATAATTTGGCTCACATCTTAACCAGCAATAGTATAACAAAGAATCATTGATGTCTCCAACTATTGGACTATTGAATAACAAAATAAGTTAAATTAAACAGAATTTATTAATTTCGAATTCCTTTAATTGCTATTACTTTATACTGAAGACTTCCGCAATGGCGGATATTGACAACAGCATTGAACAGCTGATGGGAATCGATGAATGCTACTGTACAAAAATATCAGTCACCACCGGGAATCGAACCACGGACCTCTCAATTGCTGGTTGAGCGCCCTTAACCACTAGATCATGGAGACCTTTTTTCGAAATTAATAAATTCTGTTTATGTATATTTGTCAGTTTATTCAATTTTCAGTCACTTCAAACTAACTTGTAAGTTAAATTATTAAACTGGTTTGCCTGTGGCAGTTCAACTTTTAAAATAATATAAAATGTAATTTTTTATAAGCCATCAATAATATTTTAAAATTGTATTTTGTTCTTTTAAAAACTATAATTTTTTTTAAAGAATAGTTTATTCTATTAAAATCTTCATTTTTAGATGTTGTAAATACATCATACATAATCTAGCCTGACTTTTTGCAGTCATTTGGACATCACCATAAGAAACGCAAAATTTTATTGAATTTTTGAGGCTTATCATATTTTTATATGATTTCTTAGTTGAGATTCATATTTTGGGATTTACACTATGAGTCAAGTGAGAGTCAACTAGCATTTATAGATGGATTCTGAGTTCTTTATGTTATCACAATCAATAAAAATGAAAAAGAATCTTCTAGATTTTTTCGGTGGATGAAGCTCACATAGGTCTGAGACCTGAGCGTGGGTAATGTAGTGTATGTATTATTAATTTATGCAACATGGACATTGTCTGCCAGTAAATGGTACATATATAGTATATGTAATTGTGGTAACTGAGAAAAGTAACAAAAGTCCAAAAATTGATTTTGAACATTTTGGCCGTTTTTGCTAAACAATTTTCTGATATTTTGGTGAAGGCAACAAAAATTTAAAATATCAAACCCTTAAAAATAGTAGGTGTGTGTGTGTTATTGTAACAAATTTATAAAAGGGTTACTTATAAGAAGAACTCTTTCAAATTTCTAAGGTATTGTTGAAAAACAAATTTTTTTGAAACCTTTTAATATTGGAGGGAGCAAAAAGTTCCAAAGGCAATTTACTGTATTTATGTAAGTTATACACGTAGATATTATTTACATTTGTGCTGGACACATTAAAGCTGATAACATGTTTTTTTTTATTCATTTAATTATAGGCTATCGGTAAAAAATACATATCAATAATATGCACAGGTATTTTAAAAAGTATGTCAGGAATAATAGTTAGAATGAACATTTTTTTTCCATGTAAAAATCGTATTAACTTATCATTGAATTAAGGAGCTCATGTCGGGGATGTATGGTGGCTTCAATGAAAGTAAGTTATGTGCTGCTTTATTTGCTGACGTCATGAAAGCCTATGATATGGTTGATCATAACATTTTATTAAATGAAATGTAGGTATCATGTAGGAATTAGAGGTATCATTGCACACAAATGGATCAAGTCCTATCTAACCGGAAGATTGCAACAAACTAAAGTAAATAATGTTATTAGTGCATTCACAGAGCAAAAAATCGGAATACCACAGGATTCTGTTTTATCAGGTTTACTTTTCTTGATTTATATCAATAGCTTATGTTAGGTGTGTTCAAAGGCAGCTCAGTTGCCTTATATAAATCCAAATCAATGGCTGAATTACATGGCAATATGCAGAACGATGTAAATGCATTTAGATGGTGGTTTACTCGCAATATGATGGTGAGATGAGCCCAAAAACAGAATATATCATATTCAAGCTCAGAAAAGATACACATTTCCCCGCACCTATTAAATACCATTTGCTTGATGACTGTAATAATTGCCAAGACCTAGAACAGGTTGAATGCATAAAGTATCTTGGCGTTTGGGTGGATAGCAGACTTAGATACCAGTTGGAGGAATCACATAGCGTATGTGAGAAAAAAGTTAATAAAATATGTAATAATATTCTATCTACTGAGGACGGTGTGTAGCCCATAATTGATGAAAAAGATTAACTTTGCTCTTATTGCTTCAAATTTTGAGTATGGTTTGGGGAGGGGCATATTCGTCTATTGTGCATCCACTCACTACTCTGCAAAAATCATTTGTACGAATAATGTCCTTTAAAATCCGATCTGCACATTCAGCACCAATCTTCAAAGAACTAAGAGAATACTTCCAATTAGAAACTTATATGTATATAAACCCTGAAACTTTTCTTTGATAGAAGCGGTGAGATGCAGTTGATTAATACTCGCAGAGTTGGAAGGAACTAACTTAAAATGTGAGAGTCCCTAAACCTAATATATCCATATTCAGGAAATTCTAGACATATCTAGCTCCAACATTTTTTAATAGGCTGCCTGATGATATTAAGAAGTGTAGGCGAAAGACACGTCTCTGCAAACTAATTCGTAGTGACCTGGTACCACAACAAGATGTAACGAGGTACTACAATAACATTGCTTGATTTATAAACTTTCTATTCTCTAATTAATAAAAAAAGATTAGTTTTCCAAATTAAGTTAATATAGATTTTTTCTTTGCATTATGAGTTTTTCCGGGTTTTAGGCTATATAAGAGTTTTAGAAGAGCTGAGAAGTAACTTTCACTGAACCTGTAATTTTATTATTATAGGCGCTAGAAAAAAGAACTAAAAAAGAACAATTTATATTGTAGAACTAATATTGTATATTATATTAGAAGGTGCAAAATTATTTATTGAATCAGACAAAAAAAATTTCCAACGGCTGGTAAGCGTAGCATATTCTCTTGAGTTTATTACGTTTTATTTTAAAATATTTGATAAGAGGGTTTTCTTTCTGTTTTTTAGTTTTACTTTATTTTTCTTGAGTTGCTTTTTTCAGTAGGAACATGTTTTTATTTCGCCCAAACAGAGGTTTCGTGGCCTTTGGGATTATTTTCCAGATAAATTGTATTTGGTTAATATTTAGTTAAGTATAGGAATGTAGCACAGTACATATATGATTATGTTGTTAATACTGCAGTAGAGCTAAATGAGGAATGCACAATGATTATTTCATGTATAAATTGTGTTGACTGGGAAATGATTTTGATTTGATTTAACGACTTGCAGTCAGTTTTAATTGTGAATGAATAATATTCCTACTCACTCTTAGCCTAACGTTTTCGAGTCGTGGAAACTCACCTTCAAGGCCTTGACTGCAAGTCGTTGATATTAACAACGCAGATCGTTATGAAAAAATAAATTCAAGAAGTAAAAATCAACTCATTCGAATTTCAAATTTTACCGCTCATTTTTGTTCATCGTCTGAGCGCTTGTACCTCTGGTATCAGGTGGCAGTGGTATCTCTAGGTGGCACACGTCAAGATGATTCGGTGAACAGGAATCAGCTGTTCATCGTAGGGCTCTGTAGAAATCTTTGGAGCGACGTAGCTTTTTGTGACGTCACGACTTTGCATTCGGTCTTCGTTTTTCGGTCAAGTGGCTACCCCCCTGATCATCTTGTATGTGTGGAGTCGGTGAACGTTTTGGAGATTGAGGTTAGGATAATGACAACTTCGTTGTGAAGCATGAGCTTCTGAAAAATATTAGTAATTTAGCTTATTACATTTCGATAAATATTGAAAAAGGTGAGAATGAACATTCTACCGAGGTCCGATTCCGATTTTACGAAAAAGGATTATTGGGACTCCTTTTTTGTTAAACGAGGCAATGAAGCTTTTGAATGGTAGGTGATTTATATAATTTTTATTATATTATTATTACTTATCATCCTCACGTATTACGGTAAATATTGAGTATCAAAACGTTTCGAATTTTCCTTCAATTCTGTTTTGTGACATAAGTTACACCCGTTGAATACTTTTGAGGGTCGCGAATTTTTCACAAGAAAATTCGTGCCCGGTGCGCACGCTGCGATATATCCGAAAATTCGGTAATTGTGCCGCAGATGTTAGCAAGAAAAAAATCACTTGAAACTTCACTAAATTGTAGTATTATGTCTCCTGATCACAATTATCAAGTTTTTAAGTGTCGGTCTCAATTAATTAATTATTCAATATTAAAAACTCACCATTTGAACATAACTATGGCTCTGTAAAGCCTTTATAGTACCTTAAGCATAACATCATAGAGCAATGTTAGTTAGAGCAATGGAGTGCCATCAATATATCAGTGCCATCTATATCATGACATCCATGACATATGGTGATAACGGGTGTGCTAAGGGCTAGCATTTGGGTGTGCATTGGTTCATTCGAGCCTTTTACCGTTTACCGGTAAATGAAATTTTACAAATATTTAATTTATTCAAGTTTGGTTTTCAGTAAAATTCCATTTACTGGCAATGATAAAGATCATATTCTGAGCCCATGAGTCTGAATAGTGGGTGCAGTTTTTGATATTTAACCTAACCAAAGCTAACCTAACCTCCTCTAAAATTGCTGAATTGGAATGCTAAAAATATAGCAATGCTAGGTTTGGTTAGATTAGGTTAGCTTTGGTTAGCTTTGGTCACATTTAACCTTGATAAATTGGTCCAATCTAGCAAGGCTGGGTTGGTTGGGAATTTCTATAATTTGGCACAAGACATCACAAACACACACATCATTTGTCGACTGTCGTTTTGACCGACCTAGTCACATCTAGCCAGGTTAGGTTAGGTTTGGTTATGTGTACCACACAGAATTGTGGACTGCAGGCTGCGCTAGCAGTAGGTCGATCAAACTGTTAGGTCGTCCTAAAGGATACCACCCAAACATTCAAAGGTTCCGCCATGATGAACTATGAGAATTGTGTTATTTCCTTTTTTAAATGTAGGGATGGAGTATCAATACCAAAATTATAAATATATTGTATCAATATTTTGAAACTGGTATGATATTTATTGTGATTTAATATCAATGTATTCCCGATATTCTGTCACTATATTTATTAATTATAGTGACCATTATTATGTTTTCATTAATTCCGTAATGCAAAAAATCTCTTTGATAATTTTTTGTTACTTTAAAATTTTTATATTCAGAAATAATATCAGGTTGGAAAATAACAGTCAAAAATCATTATTCAACATAAAATGTATTATTCTTCAAATATATTCTCATTAAAATATATCTGTGAGTTCAGAGTAAAACAAAAGCATCAGTTTCAGATTCTATAGCACTCTATGATATTATCATACATCATCGTTAGTCACAGTCGTTAAAATTCATAAGACAAAGAAATAGAAGGCCCAAGCGCCCAAAACCCAGGCTGTGGCAACATAAATTGTGTAGAAGTATGTGCAATGCATCAAGTGATAAGATTAAGGAATAAATTGAAAATGCTTTTATTATTGAATAGATGAATTGTATGAGAAAATAATTCATAAACTAGAATCCAAATTATGTGTTATTCTAGTGTTTCAATGATTCATGCATTCTAAACACTCAATTCAAGTTAATTGCTAAAGATAATCATTTTGGGGTTCAGTTCAAAAGGTGAGTTTTTAATATTGAATAATTAATTAATTGAGACCGACACTTAAAAACTTAATAATTGTGATCAGGAGACATAATACTACAATTTAGTGAAGTTTCAAGTGATTTTTTTCTTGCTAACATCTGCGGCACAATTACCGAAAATGGTAATTGATTTTTTTCTTGCTAACATCTGCGGCACAATTACCGAAAATTCAAATTTTCAAAAAAAAAAAAAAAATGGATGAAAATTTTATACTTTACGGTTGCAGTTCGGTATCCAACAGTCGCACGAGTTTAGATACCGAATGGAAGTATTGATACTGTCTTGCTTATCAACACGCCTGTTCTGTATCATCCGAATGATACAAATCAGCTGATAACGTGGTACGTTGCGTTTTAACACGTCACATTTACACTTCGAGGACTAGTACAACACACAAAAATATTGATGTGTTTCTAAAAACAGTTTTAGAAAATTAACAAATCACGTTTCAGCCTACGTGAGTAGCCTAAATATTTATTTATTCTCTATTAAAATTTTGTTAGTTGTTTAATTTTTCTGTTTATAATATTGTGAAGTTAACAATAATAAACTACATTTGGTTCACGATACGATTCCAGACATCAATTAATGCGATAAAATGCTGTTTCATACAGTTAGACACGCAAAACATTTGATACACAATTCCAATCGATGGTATGAAGTATCGATATTATCAAGTATTGAAACTCGTGCGATTATTTTACGGGATGGGATATCGAACTGTAGCCGAATAGAACATTGCCAAAATGATACCGCCCCCAAGCACACTTTGCGCTCCGCGCGGCTAACCAAACCTTCCCTGGGTGGCTAAGATATGATGGAACCACTTCATACCTTCAGTACTCTCATGCATAAAACAACAAAAAAACTAAGCTTACTAACCTTTCAATATCTAATACAAGCCTCTGAAAATTCAACCACTTCTTTCTCACTAAGCTATACTGAATGTATAAATTCAACACTGCACTCCCTAAATTCAAACATTTTTCTCTCTTGCCGGAAAAACAAAAATATCTAGGCTAGCATTTATTACAATTGTCATATTACATCAAATATTCTGAGTTTCACTCAAATGATTGGTGACATGTCAATTCTCAAACTACTAGCTTCCCTATACAGTGAAGAAAAGAGAGAAAAAGTTATATACCACAATGGTATGTTTATCTGTCAATAACATACAACACTCTCCTTTATAGCTATAATAATTGTAATGAGTCTTATTATTATTATTATGTTATGAAGGGACGGATTCAAAGATCCTCACACGTCAACCAAAGCTTATTGTGTGTCCCTAGTACGTTAGTTGGGCAAACCAATACCTGTGCCCTTTACAAGATTCAGGAGTTTTTCCCTATGCTAACGTCCCATTCATCACCTGGTTGTTTGCAGCCAAACAGAGCCCTTCTCCTTGCCCCGAGTCTCTCGCAATCCAGTATGATGTGCTTGGCAGTCTCTTCAGACTGATTGCAAAGCCTACACATCTGACTTTCATTTCTGAGTCCAATTGTGTGGAGATGTTTCCTGAAGTGGCCATGTCCAGTTATCAGAGCAATCAACTGCTTGACCTGACCTCTACCCAGCCTCACCAGCCAGTTGGTGAAGTAGGAGCTTGTGTCTGCTAGCAGCCTTTTGCTAGGTCAAATCCCTCTCTGAGGAAGAACTGGCAGAAAGCAGCCGAGGCTGCTTTACTGTGATGTAAATTGATCTGAAGGACCCTGGGCATTGTCCTTGACTGTTGATTCAAATCGAGGAACCTGCCCCTGATGGGGTGGAACCTGATAGGTTTGAGGGCAAGGCAACTTCTGGAGTTACCTTGAGGTTTGGTTCTGGTTCGTATTTGGAAATTCATGTGGTTCCCACGAGCAGCTAGGGAAGTGGAGTCAACCCGGACAGAGCCCCGCATGCCCGGGCAAGGCTACATACTGCAGGAGGTCGCCTGGTGTCCTGCAGGCAAAGAGCAGGATAAAGGATAGGTTTCCAGGATAATGAGGTCAACGGACAGTTGCCCTTTTAGTCGCCTCTTACGACAAGCAGGGATACTGTGGGTGCAATTCTACTACCCCCACCCACTGGGGAGTAATGAGTCTTAGTCAAATGTCAAAGTTATTTTATAAATTCATTAATATTAAAATTAAAATTCAGCAGCAGAGTATAATGTTTTTGAACTACTATTTTCTTATGGTTTGTTTAGATAGCATTATAGATTCTATATTTCTGATGGCTGTAGGAAGTTTATTGAAATACTGTATCTCATCCCAGTATAAAATGGTGTTTTTTCAAATGCTGTACATCGGTGGATTGTGAAAGCAATCAGGTTTCTATTTCTGGTATTGTATTTGTGGTTGTCAGTACAGAGTTGGAACTTCTCAGAATTCAGTTTAACAAATATTAATAATTATTGATAGATGTAGATGGATGGAAGTGTTAGTAAGTTGAGTTTTTTGAAATGTGCTTTACATGAATCGCTCTTAATCCGCAAATAATTCTCAATATCTTTTTTTGTATAATGCAGACATTATAACTATCAGTAGAATTTCCCCAAAATATTGTACCATAGCTCAGATAGGAATATACATAAACGTAATGAACTGTCAAAAGTTTTTTGTCTAGTTAATGGGAGAGAGTAAGGATAAGAAAATAAAATGCCCAATTCAATTTTTTTTTGAAAGGCTTTGGATGTGCTCCCTCCAAGAAAAGCTTTGGTCTATTATAAGGCCTAAATATTTTGTTGAAGTGGATGGCTCTAATCTATCTTCAATTGTTGGGAGATGGATTTTATTTGGTGCTGTCAGATTGTGTGTGGAGCTGAACTGAATTAAATGTGTTTTGTTGTAATTTAGTGATAGACCGTTTGCTTTGAACCACTCTGACATTGTTGCTATTGCATCTGCTAATGTGATGTCATTGGTGTTTGATGACAGAGCGGTAGTGTCATCCGCATACATGATCAACTTTGCTTCAGGTGTTGCTCTTGATAAATCATTGATGTAAACTAAGAAGAGCAAAGGTCCCAGGACAGAGCCTTGAGGGACACCATTTGGGGCCTTTGTGAATGAAGATGATTTTGCAGAGGACTTGTCTCTCACACATTGCTGTCTGTCGCATAGGTACAAGTTGAACCATTTTAGAGCAGTTCCCGCTATTCCAAAAAAGCTCAGTTTTCTTAGCAGTAGTTCATGATTTACACAGTCAAAAGCTTTTGACAGATCACAGAGAATACCAGCGGCATGCTGAGACCTGTCAATTGCAAGTGTCATTTCTGTTACAAATTCATAAACAGCACCAACTATGTCCAAGAAAAACGTAGGAAACCTGCTTTCTTTTCCCACTAGTATGTATTTTAGTATTGATTGATCTTAGTAAAGCATTTGACAGTATTCTCCACCCAATTTTTTGCATAAGCTCTGTAACATGGAATTCTCCAACTCCTCAGTGGCCTGGGTGCGGTCTTACCTGTCAAATAGGTGTCTGAGGGTTCGGGGTGCCTCTTCAAGTTGGTGGCAAGTGAATAGAGAGGTTCCAGTTTTGGGTCCTCTGTTATTCAGCATTTACAAAAATGATGTGACTTACACTCTACTCACAACTAAGCATCATAATGTTACGGGTTCTAATAGCTAAAATAAGGCTGGCAACACTAAAGTTCACACTTGCACTTTATTTATACAAAATTAGTCTATTCACACAAATTAATTGCAAGTTCAATTAATTAAATAAGACAGATCATCAAATGACAAGCTAATAGCTATTTCAGTAATTATTTACAAGAATTAATGAATAAATAATTACAGGCTGATCAATAATTAAAGAAACAAGAGTCCAATAAACTGTACAATAATGTAGAAAGAAATGACAAAAAGAGCCACTAATCACTTACAAAACACAGTCCAATTCGTTATTTGACAGTCCCAAATAATATCACTTAACACAACGTCTTTAAACTATTAGTAAGCTGCATAAACAGTAAACACTTGTCTCTGCACTTGACACTGTCTAAAGATTGAATAAAGCACTGTTTACTCCACTGGAACTGGATTGTCTCTTCTACAAGATCCGTAATAAAATCTGTCACACGCAGGTTTGAGAACGTAACTGTCATGCACGCTTTTGTTGCCAAACCGCATCTCCAGGCGTTTCCACAGCTCACTGAAGTTCCACTTTTCAGCTGATGGAATTGAATGAAGAATTGCCAATGCTTCCCCTCGGAGATTCATCACCAAAACATAGGCCTTTGTTGTGGATGACCAGCCATGGAACTCTGCTGCTGTCTCAAAAAGCATTTGGTAGTCTTCTAATGGTGTCTTACCATCATAGGTTGGCAGCCCAGTATGCTGGGGAAGAGTTACTGACTGCTTATCTTCCTCCTTCCTTTCTAGCACTGACTTCTCTGAGATGGCTAGGTCTGGAATATCTGATGATCGATTCACTTTGTCATGTCTGCTTGAAGATCCAGCACCGCACTCCAGCTTCTTGAGTCGATCTTCCATTGTTTTCAAGTCTCCTTGTAGTCGATCTTCCATTGTTTTCAAGTCGCCTTGTAGTCGATCTTCCATTGTTTTCAAATCCTCTTTTACCTTACTGACATCTTGATTAACAGAATCAGCAAGATTTTGAACTTTCTCTTCCATGGCTTCTTGTAATGAGGTAATATTCTCTTGTATTTCACCTTTCATGGACGTCATATTTTCTTGAAGTTTGCCCTCCATGGATGTGATATTCTCTTGATGTTTGCCCTCCATGGATGTGAAGTTCTGCTCCATGGATGTGAGTAATTTCATGTCAGTAGTCTGAAAGAGGTATGTAGCTGGGTCTTCTCCTTCTCCCAATTAACGCCTCACGAAGCCGGTCTTGTAGAGTTGACTTCTTTCCAGATGTTTCTAAATCATGGTCTTCTAATTCCCGTTTGAGATCAGCCACTTTTAAATCACACAATGTAATTTTTCCAGCCATTTTAAATTAAACTTGAAAGAGACCCCACACCTGACACCAATTGTTACAGGTTCTAATAGCTAAAATAAGGCTGGCAACACTAAAGTTCACACTTACACTTTATTTATACAAAATTAGTCTATTCACACAAATTAATTGCAAGTTCAATTAATTAAATAAGACAGATCGTCAAATGACAAGCTAATAGCTATTTCAGTAATTATTTACAAGAATTAATGAATAAATAATTACAGGCTGATCAATAATTAAAGAAACAAGAGTCCAATAAACTGTACAATAATGTAGAAAGAAATGACAAAAAGAGCCACTAATCACTTACAAAACACAGTCCAATTCGTTATTTGACAGTCCCAAATAATATCACTTAACACAACGTCTTTAAACTATTAGTAAGCTGCATAAACAGTAAACACTTGTCTCTGCACTTGACACTGTCTAAAGATTGAATAAAGCACTGTTTACTCCACTGGCACTGGATTGTCTCTTCTACAAGATCCGTAATACAATCTGTCACACGCAGGTTTGAGAACGTAACTGTCATGCACGCTTTTGTACAACTGATCCCCTGGTTCACGTGGACTTCCTTTATATAGCTGTTACAGTTGTATGCAGTTGTACAATTCCAAGAATTGGAGCTCACTAGACGCATCGAGAATCTTCAAGATACAAACATGTTCTCGGTCGTTCCAGAATTCTGAAGAAGTCTCTAGAAATCAATTGAGTGAGAAAGTTGCAGACCTGAACAATAAGAATGACGAAGACATCTAAGGAGAGAGAATTAGAAGATCGGATGAAGATGTCAAAGTCACGTCCAACCATGAAAACAATAGAATGATTTAAATAGAACAAGCACATGACAAATTGCTTGTTTGCTCTCGTAACAATATATATGCCGATGATTTGCAAATGTATATGCATTTCAAGAAAGATAACTTCAATAATGCTGTTGAAGAGATCAATGCTGATTTATCTGGATTGGTCAGATAATAATACTCTCAAAATAAATGAAAGCAAATCAAGGGTATTCAGAAGTCTAGAGCAACCAATAACTATAGTATATTGGTTGCTCTAGACTTCTGAATACCCTTGACTTTGAAAATGGACCGTTCATCACTATTAGTGATGTAAAATGCCCGGGTATTTGAAACTTGGGGTAAATACCCTGGTTATTTACCCAGGTAAATATCCGGGTATTCGGGGTATTTATGAAATCGAGCATGATAAATTGATGCTAATCCCTGAATATGTTGTTATTATCATTATATGTTATATTTAGTTAGTGTATAACAACTTATTTAACTTATTTATTTATTTATAATACATACTCAAAGAAAACAAACAATAGAGGTTACGGCAAATGCCAAAACAAACCTCATTGAATACATTAGATTGACTAAAAAGAAACAAGGCAATCACAAAACAAAAATTTTAACTCTAAGCTAACAAAGAAATAAGTCAAAATACATACAATTAGAGAACGGCATTAAATAAAAGCATTCAGAAAAATATTCCTAAATATTAATTAACTTTAAACAATGAAATAGTTAGAAAATCACATGAAAACAGTATAAATAAATATAACCCTAAACATTTGTTAACTCTAAACCAGACATAGGCAAACTTTTCAAGGAGAGGGCCAGAAGAAATCAGAAATTACGAGGGCGGGCCAAAAATTTGATCAATACTAATTTTTAAGAGATAAACTTGTTTTTTACATTTCAGTCATCAGTTTAAATTTAAAGCCTCAATGATGATTATCCTCAATAATTAAAATTATATTGGAAAACTGCTTTTCAACTCTCTAAGGGAGACAATGATCCAACTGAGAAGATCATCTTTTCAGGCAATCTAATTCTTAAACTCACTCTTATCAAAGTGCAGGGCTTTCAAGAGGTACTCCACCGGAAAATTCTTGGAAAATTGGCACTTAAAGGAAGTATTTCAAGACAGTTCTACATTGATACACATTACTTACTTTGATACACATTAGAATTATAAAGAAAACCTAAAGTGGATGAAATTCATTTAGTGCTCATATCTTGAATGTCTCACTAATAATTGTGATATTTATTGGTATTCAGTTTAAATTCAATTTGTAAACAAGTTAATAAGTTTATTTTCACTGTTTTGGTACTTTTACTTATGTCTGGTAGTTTTTTACTAAGAACTTTAAAAGCGGAACTACTTTCGTTTTGTTCTGGATAAAAATGGTTATAGAATTCCATTGAGATAAAACATTCAAGCTGAACGTTTTTTTTTTTTTTTTTTTTTTTTTAATAAAATTAATAATAATACTGATGATTTTCATTTCAATATGTGTGCCTTTCATTGTTAGATAATCAATAATGAAACTAGTTTCTTATTTTTGTAATTGTTGACCAATTTTAAGCATTTATTGGTTTCAACATATGAGAACTTATTCATCTACTGACAACAGAGGCAGGAAACGTTTTGTAACAATGAACAATTATTAATAAACATAACTTATGGAGCAATAGACATTTTTACAATAATTAGACCTCCCTCGTCATAATACTAAAGTGGAAATTGAAATTCCTTCTCACTGAAGATTTTCCGTTGCATGCGGTAGCCCAACTCATTAATAAATCATTTTAAACACTCAGTGCTAAGATGCGATAATATTGTACTTGTAAGTGAAAAAAACAATGAATAAGTAACCGTTATTCAAATTCAGTAACGAAGATAAGTATTTTACATTATATCAACTATATTTTTTATATTATAATTTATTTCACACATGTGTGACTTTAGTGACTTCTCAAAAGCGGGTCGCGGGCCGGATTAAACTAGCTCTCGGGCCGTACTTGGCCCGCGGGCCGTAGTTTGCCCACCACTGCTCTAAACAAAGAAATAATAGAACAGCTAGAAACAAAATACAAGGAAAGAAGAAAACATAATTATAATTTATGGTCTGCAAAACGATGTTAACATCTAAAGTTCCAGAGCTTGAAAACATGTTCTACTAAAACTGCACAAACTATCTGAGAAGGGGTCTAGAACTGGATTAAATCTATTGTACAATCACACAGTTACCATGACAATATTTACCATTTTTTCAATGACTTGGTAATTATTTTTAAATACTACCCAAAGTTTGTAAATAAACAGAATTTTTCGTGTCTAAAATCAGCATAAAGAGAAGAAACTAGGTAAATAAGAGTAATTCTACTGGTGAGATTTGTGTATTCTCACATCCACACCCGCGATTCCACCTCACAGGAGTGGATGTATTTGTGGATTTGGGTTGAGAGGTCGAGGCAATCCGATTTTTTTATTAACTTCTTCAAGATTGAGCACCCTCCGGCACATGAATACGGAAATCAAAAATATAGAACACATGACTCGCCCCCTCCACGCAAATTTCACATAGGTGATTTCCGAACCACTGACAATCTGGACGTTACACGATCTATGCAAGTTAGAACTGTATGAGAGGGTCAAGTGTAAGAGAGGGCCAGCTGCGACTCAACTTCGCCCTCTCAGGAAATAATAAATCTGATTCTAAAAATAAGAACAAAATTCATAATAAATATATGTCTGGAAACGCTTCGTTAGCGAGTTATAGGCTACAGAGTGAAAGATTTCGCCCAGAGCTCAGTACCCTCGGTAAAAGAAGTCATACTAAAATTCTGGGAAGGTAAATAAATAAATAAATAATTCTGGGGCCAAATAAAGTTATTTCTTATGGTTTGTGATCTGAAAAAACGAATCAAATAGGTTCCAGAACTCTATCTTCAGTAGTTTCTATGATATTATTATACAAAACAGAAAAATGTGTGCCTAAAAACACGTTTTTTCAGCTTTGAAGTACATTAACTTTGTTAAATGAATAATAAATGCATGAAATTTGAATTCAAAACTTGTAGAGAATTTAATTCTGAAAAATCTGATGTAAATAAAGACTATAAAAAACAAACACAACTTTCAAATATTCGTCTCTAATTAAAGCGAAACAAAGGCTAATTGAACTGAAAACTTCTGTTAGACTTAATTTTACAGGAGGACCTGAATTCCAGGCGAAATATTTCACCAGCTGTAACTCGCCAATAAAGCATTTCCAGACCCATTTTTATTTGAACTTATTCCATTATTTTTATGAGAGGAATAAGCTTGTACAGTATTGCAGATTTCTCTTGAAAAATCCTGTATGTAAAATCTGAAAGTTGAATTGGGAAAAAATTATCGAATTTCAAAATTTTGAACATGTGATATATGAAATAAGACCTCTTTGGAGCGCTGAGTAGAATGAGCCCAATTTCATTCTGATCCGACGAAGAGTTGAAAAGTTAGGGTGATTTTAAGGGTAAAATTCTCGAATATGGGCCGCCATCTTGAAACGGGAACGAATTTCAAAATTCTATATATATGCGTCGCTTGGCTATTGAACAAAGTATCTTCATACTGCGGAATACACCGAGGGCCGGATTTGGTGTGTCTGTCGCCCCTGTGCACAATAATTTCTCACAACCTCCCCCTTCCACCACCACTACCCTGTACAGTATAACCTGTTTTTGATACTTATGATGAAGTAAAATAATATAAAATTGTATTATGTTTTTTAATGAAAAATAAATTGAATACAAAATTTAGAAAAATTGTATTGTTTCTAGGTATGGAGAGTATAGAGAACTTCGAGGATTATTTGAAAAGTATATCAAGCCAAGTGATTCCATTCTTGTTATTGGTTGCGGTAATTCAAACCTGAGTGTTGATTTGTATGATGCTGGATATAAGTGAGTACACATTTCTTCATTTGGCAAGAGTACATCCTTCATAATATCTACAGTCCTTATCAAAAAAGAAGACTCTTGTTTTAAGATTTCCTAATCGATTTAGACAAACTACTCATTTATCTATATTTATTTATAAATTGCCTAATCTACATTATTAGTGATAAGTACTTGTGTTTCTAATACATATAAAATCAAGATCTATTATCTTGTATCAATTGAGAAATATTGAAGAAAATAATTTCATTTGAATTGTAATTACCAATTACTTTTATGTAAACTTGTGTAGCATCTATATTTTCTTGATCATTTCAAGAACCATGAAATATTAGCCTTGAAGCATTACAATGCCACAATAGGCACAGTCGATTTTCAGAAAATAATCAAGTTGATTGAAGTGACAGGAAGATAGCAATCAATGGATTTGTTTTGTTCAAAGCTATAGAAATTCCTATAATGTCCTAAGTGAAGCAATAGTTCGGGAAATTCATAGTCGAATTTGGACAACAGGATCTGCTGGAGTGCTAGTACCTGAGGCTGTTACATATTTATTTAGTGTAACACTCACTCCAACACAACAATGTTCTCTTTTTTGTTATGTGTAAGTCTATGAATTATTATGTTAATTCAATAACAAAAAATGTTTGGGTATAGGAAATGTAAATGTAGCCTATATGTTTGTTCATATTTTAAAATGCAATTACCATCAATTTTTCAAAGCATCTTTTTGACAAGAAATCCTCAAACCATTGATACTAGTAGCTCTGTGAAGAATAGACCTTATGCCCAAGAATAACAGTGCTCGCACAGAGGAACATACTCAATGATAATTTCAATTGCAAAATTAAACACAATCATCAGACCTAACCATTGATTCAATTTGCATAGTCTGTTTTATCTCTGTTCTCCACAAAAAATCACTCTGTATCCCGTCACCAAGGCTTGATTTTTATTTTCAACCAGCCTGTACTTGTTCCAGAGTACTGATTGCTCAATTCAGATCGGATTTCACATAAATAAATAACTAATTTATAGAACAATATTCATTAAATTTTATAATTATCTTTTACTTAGTAATCACTTGCTAATTCTACTTAATTGAAATATTAGAAATTCTTTGTTTCTCTCAAACAAATATGTTCTAAATAAACACATTTTTGTAATAAAATAGATAATGCAGGAAGCAATAGTAAGAAATTTTGGAGTAATATTAAGGAAATCACAGGACTTGGTAAGAATGTTGATAGCTTTTCCATTGGAATTTTTTTAAATGGCAGTGATAATATTGAGCCCACTGGTATTGTTGATGTTGCAAACACATTCAATCAATACTTTGTAAATCTAAGTGCGAACCTTGCTGGGGCTGTTCCTAATGTTATTCAGGGACCAGTGAATGATGCAAATTTCATGGTGGATTCTCGGTTTGAACTGTTGCCAATCACTGTTTGACGACTTGGTGGATATCATAAATAACCTTAATTGTACTTTAAAGAAGGACCAGCCCCTGGAGTTGGAAAAACTCCAGCATTATTAATTAAGAAGAATATAGATGCACTAAAGATACCAATTGCAGCTTTTTACAAGGAGTTTTTCCAAATTAATTGAAAGTAGGAAAAGTTGTGCCCATTTACAAGGCTAGACCCTGAAACCAATGTATTTGTTATAGACCTATAAATTTAGTCAGCGTCCTTTCTAAAGTTATTCAAAAAAGCAGTCAGACTTCAATTGGAAAAATGTTTAATTGCTAATAACATTCTGTACAAAAATCAATTTGGATTTAGAAAGGATAAGAATCTTAGTGACAACTTATTTCTCTTGACTAAACAAATGAATGAATCAATTGAATGTGATAAAAAAGTACTCCTTGCTTTCATAGATTTAGGCAAAGTGTTTGATATGATTGGTCAAGGTATCCTTTCAAAAAAGCTTGAATGCATTGGTATTTGGGGTATTTAATTGAGATGGTTTGCAAATTATTTTAGCAGAAGAACTCAAGTTTTTCAATCTTAGATCAGGTGAGTGCGTCTATGAGCAACAATTATGGTGTGATTCAGGGCATCACTCTGGGACCCATTTTGTTTTTAATTTATATTAATAACCTGGGAAGAGTTAGTATTGACGATGGCCATCTATTTTTATATGCAGATGATGCAGCACTACTGTTTGAAGGGAGCAGCTGGGAGAAAGTGTTTAATTCAGTGGAGCTGGGTTTAGTAACTACAAAAAATGCTTAAACCAAAATCGCCTCACTTTGAATTTGAATAAAACCAAATACCTACCAATTTCGATAAGAGCTAATGGTGACCCAGTTTAGTAACTACAAAAAATGCTTAAACCAAAATCGCCTCACTTTGAATTTGAATAAAACCAAATACCTACCAATTTCGATAAGAGCTAATGGTGACCCAGTTGGCCTGGAATTGAGATTGCATACTTGTGGCACCCCAAATTATTGTGCTCAGTGTGATTGTATTGAGTGTGTTCATGAATACAAATATCTGAGTATCTGGGTATTTGACTGTAGGTTGAAATGGCCTTCTCATGTACAATACAGTTTAGTAACTACAAAAAATGCTTAAACCAAAATCGCCTCACTTTGAATTTGAATAAAACCAAATACCTACCAATTTCGATAAGAGCTAATGGTGACCCAGTTGGCCTGGAATTGAGATTGCATACTTGTGGCACCCCAAATTATTGTGCTCAGTGTGATTGTATTGAGTGTGTTCATGAATACAAATATCTGAGTATCTGGGTATTTGACTGTAGGTTGAAATGGCCTTCTCATGTACAATACATCAGTTAAGAAAATTTATATATGTTTTTTCGACTCAGCAGGCTTGATCTAGCAGGTATTCTATGCTTACATTCAGTCTATTCTATTATAGGAATCATAGCTTGGGGTGGCGCATATAAAGCAGTTTCAACTCCACTATCAATTGCTCAAAAACTTACAAAAAGCGCCCTTTGCAAACCCCAGAGATACTCTATAGACGCCCTCTTCAAAATATTAACGTTCCAAACATCTCCCAACTTTACATCAGAGCCCTGGTCCTAAACATCTATAAACATAAATCCTCTCTTTTTTCTAATATCTGCCACGATTATAATACCAGATCAGCATTAAACATCAGTATCATCAACCATAGACTAAAAACTTTCACTACCACTTCCACTCACTATAAAATCAATATTATTTATCAAAAACTACCATACCAGTACACATTAAAAATCCTATTAATGGGAAGATCAGTCATTAAAAAAAATCGTTGGATATCAAGTATTAATCATGAGGAGCTAGATTTTTATGTGGTGTGTCCTTACTCAGAATGAGCCTGAGTGGAGGCCAGAAATTATTGTGATTGCACATAATGCAAATGGAAGGGTCCATTTTTCCCACCTCAATTTAAGGGAAGTGGTAGCCGAGTGCCGCAGCAGGTATCAGAGATAAGCTACAAAACTCCTGGGCCATCTTTGTAAGGGTGACCGATTGTATTGGCCAGCAAAAAATACAGTTCTGTGCTGTAAAATCACTTCCCAGTGGTTCGGAACCCACCTAAAACTGTTGATCCAACTCATCAATCACCATCATCCAATTCATGGCCCACGCACAGGACTCAGACCGATGTGGGCTTGATCCTCAGAAAAAAACCTATAATAACAATAATTGCTTTTATCATTCTTGCTTCCTCCTCAAATTTTTCTTATTTTGTTTTATATACAGTTTTTCTCCCCCAATTTGATTCATTACATATACCTTACTTACCATACTTTCTGAAAGGGACAAATACTGTATCTACAAGTGAGTTATCAATTTTTCTTACCCTCTTCATGTGCGTTTTACTATGTATTGTTAAATAAGCTAATGAATACTGGTTAGTTTATTATAACTCGATATTCTACTAGAACTCGCTCCTCTCTCACAGGCATGTGCCGATATAATAAGCCTCATATATATTATATTGTGTTGTATTTTTTATGGAGAATAAAAAATATTTCAATTTCAATTCTTATGAATGATAACTCATATGGCAGCTCAACCAGCCAAGTAAGAGGGCCCGAGTGCTATCTTGGAATATGATTCCAATTCCACATGATGGAAAAGCTCATTTTACAAATCATAATATTTCCTATAGAAGAATATTTCCTGGATGCCTTTCCTTTTTTCCCTTCTAAATACCCTTTTAATGCAAGTGAATTTTGAAAATTGTTACACATACATCTCTGGGCATTCCTTAGAGGAAGATCTTTGCAAACTTCCATGCATTTAGCTGAAGATATCTTACAGACAGACAAATGCAAAACTGTTGACTTGAAACGTAGACCTCTCTTTGTTTGGTCCAATAACACACAGAAGAAAGATAATCTTCATATTATTGATGGTGATATTCTGGTAAATAACCTCATCTTATTCATAGATGCCACAATATTTTCTGTTACAATTTATTTTTTGATCTTAGTTTCTGCTAGTAGTAATCTGAAAGATTGATGATATTATGTGATATTTTGTATGAGCAAACATGTTCCAGCAAATTATTCTTGGAATAAATAAAGGGCTTTTTTCTGATCATTTTGCTCATGATTTACTCTTGTTGATATTGAAAAGTGTATTACAGCTTAACTATTTTCGTTATGCAAGCAAAGTAGTCTGCTTTCGCTCTGCTGTGCTATTGCTAGCGTTTGTGTCTGCTTTTGCAATCGTGAAAATACGAGGGCTATTATAAAAGAACCATGTTTGGGTAAAATAAGACATGTCAGGTCAAAATGTTTTGAAGCCACCAGGATTTCGCATACCAGAGTTCAAAGAGTAAACAGAAGAAGAGGAAATGAACAAGAATATGGATACCAACACCCCACATTCATTAGGAATCCGGTTCTCACCAGATAAATATATAAAACAAATTAAACTTCAATCATCAGCCAAGCAGTCTCTTTTCATTGCCTGGAAGGAGTCGGATGAGAGAAGAAAGGAGCTAGAGAAGAGAAATGTGAAAATCCTGCAGAGAATTGAAGATCTGGAAGCAAGATTTCACAAACTAGAGAAGAATACTCACAGTGCAGTTGCTGAAAAAGAGAATAACACACACAAGGAAGATCTTAGAGAAGAAACTGAATGGATCGTCAAGAAAAATAGAAGATCCAAGAAAAGGAAAGCAAGTGATTTACTGAAAGGTTTGCCAGCATTATCATCTAAAACTCCAGATAAATCTGCAGCTAAGTTCACTCAGTTAAGAAGCATAAACCACCTCCAATTATCCTGAGCAATGTTAATGAGATTAAGGAGACAATAGAGTAGCCAATATAAAACATAAAGCTAGTTGTATGAATATCAAACAACTAAAAATAAATGCAGATAACGATGAGGAATATAGGGAATTAGCAAAAGTAATGAATGCAAAAAAGCTTGATTGGCACATGTATGAAAATAAACAAGCCAGATCTATAAGGGTAATGGCAAGAGATCTTCATCCCTCATGTGACCGGGAAAAAAATTAAATTTGACCTTTTGAATAAAGGGTTTAAGATAATAGATGTTGTTAATAAAATTTAAAAAAAAATGAATTAGATGGTAATGTGCACATAATTTGTCTTCCTCTTTTCATGCTCACATTTTAGAACATGGAAGACATAAAAAATATTTATAATATACAGTTCATATGCTACATGAAAGTTAAAATAGAGGCAGCAATGTAGCAGCAATGTTATTCCACAATGTATAAGATGTCAACAATGTGGGCACACACAAAAGTATTGCCAACATGAAGCCATCTGTGTTTTGGCATTTGACTATATCGAACAAATAAGCCAAAAAGTTATCCACCAAAGTATTTATATTGTGGTAAGGCTTACCCTGCAAACTATAGGGGTTGTTTAGTCCAAAACAGAAGAAATAATCTTAAGAATGACATTCAAAATATTCAGACTAAAATAAAAACAAGCTGTGAGTAATTTATCATATTCACAAGCTATCAAGAATAATAACTGTGAAGATCAGACTCAAAGGACCAAAACAGAGAGTAGTATGAATCAACCAAACATCATGTCAATGCTGCAAGAAATAATGAATAAACTGAATAGTTTTTCAAAAAGACTTGAAACTCTAGAAGCCAAGAATTCTAAGAGTGCAAAAAATATTTAGATTAATGAGTCAGAGAGAATTAAAAATAGTAACATGGAATGATAATGGTTTAAAAGATAGAAAACTTAAATTATAAATTTTCCTAAAAAACACATGATGTAGACATATGCCTAGTTTCAGAGACTCATTCAGCTATTCAATGATATTTGATAATAAAATGATATAAAGTTTATCAGACTATCCACCCTGACAATAAAACTCATGGAGGTAGTGCATGCCATTTACAGATACTGGAATCACAAATGACAGTTATAGCAATAAAATCAGCTACACAAAATTTCACTATTGTAGCAGTCTACTGTCCACCCAGGTACAACCTCAAAAAACAGCACCACAAAACAATTCTATAGCATATGGGTGATAGATTCATACTAGGTGGAGACTTCAATGCAAAGCATGTAGATTGGGCTCATTATTTGCCACAAAAGGAAGAGAATTAAGGGAAGCTGTGAATGAATTAGGATTGCTTCCATTCTTCTATGAGTCCTACATATTGGACCTTGGATAGAAATAAAATTCCTGACCTTTTGGACTTCTCTATATCTAAGAGAATCTCCAGTAATTTTATTCATATTGAGGAGAATTTCGACTTCAGCTCAGATCACTCAGCTATAGTGCTTACCCTTAGTGAGAGGATCATTCAAACAAAAAATAAGCCAACTCTGGTCAATAAAAAAACTGATTGGAGGAGCTTCCAAATGTAACTGGATAATGAAGTTGACCTGAATGTTCAATCAAAGAATGAACAACAATTAGAAGAAGAAGCAGGAAATTTCATTAAACTTATACAGAAGGCAGCCTGGCAGAACATTAGGGAGTATTCACATTGTACAAAGAGTGTAAATTATCTGAAAGAAATAAGTGATTTAGGCCCATATTTATGAATATGACTTATCAAAGATCGACTTAAGTCAGATTGGTTAAGTCAGACTTAGCAACAATAAGTCTTCTTACACTAACAGGTTCAAGCCAGCAAGCAGCTGTAACCCTAAAAGCCAACCCAGCTCCCACAACAAAGATCTGACTCCAGATAAATAATTTAACATTAATAATTTACATTAAACAACTCTAATTTACACTATATGAGAATTTACACTACGTAAATGTTGCAGGGACAACTGGGTCGGCTTATAACCTCACTTTTCAGCTAGTAAACTCACCTAGTATAAACTCACCTCGTAAGTAAAGCTTAGAATAAAGTTTGTATTCATGAACCTTACTTAAACATCTTCTTAACTTGAAAGCCAAGATGTGCTTATAATTTGAGTCTCAAATCTGTTCTTAGCCAAGCTAGGTACAGAGCTGACTTGAAGCCGTTCTTAGATTGTTGTGTTGCATCATATTTTGGCCTCATTTTTTAGTAAGGCATTGGCTCATAATAATAAAATAGAATCATCATATTCAATTTTTGCACCATTGCAATGTAATTCACTGTATATTTGACTTATTATTAAATATGTAAAATGAAATAATTATTAATATAATATTGAAGTTGGAATATGTTTTATTATTTTTTTGTTTTCGTACTCTGAGAATCTGAACATATGAATATAACAACAACAGCTGTAATAATTTTAATAAATAGATATAACAGTTCTCCCCCACTTCAACTCAATATATATAATATAATATTCATTTGCAATAACTGCATTCCTTAGATATTTTTATTCTTGAAGATCATCTTAAGTGACAGGCAGGTGGCTCTTCAATGTTTTCTTGGTTAACACTTGTAGGTGTTCTTGACATTGTATTTGATCTAGATGTGGTTATCTTCTCTGGGGAATCCACTGGGGTCTGAGGAAAGAGTCGAGGAGGAGATATACTTGATAGTGAAGTATTTGATGGTAAAACATGTAGATTTCTCAGACTACCTGTTTGACTTAATAGGTTTTGGTTTTCGTTTTCTTCTTGATATCTCTGAAAAAATCTCAGTGTTTTTGGTGATTCACTAGTTTCAACCTGTGTTTTTCTGAGCTGGTTAATATATCTCTTTATTTTGTGTTGATTGTCTAATAGGATGATATAATGAAGTTTGCCCAATCGTTGTATAACTTTACCGAATTTCCATTGTGTTGATCCCACATAGTTTCTAGCTTGAACTCTATCTCCTAGATTTAGTGATCTTATTTGGGCTGAATAATCATTGTTTATTTCTTTTGTATGGTTTCCCATAGGACGCATGAGATGTAACTTAGTACATATAGTTCTGCAAGTGTTTTACCATTGTTAAGAGGGCTTGAGCGATACTTAAATAAAAACAGATTCAGCTTTTCCTTGAGGCTTCCTTTATCTTCAGTCATTGCTTTATCTTCTGTTTTAAGTTTTATACTGATCGCTCAGCTAGACCGTTTGTTGCAGGATGGTTTGGTGCACAGAAACGTTGTGTAATTCCGTTATTCCGACAGAATTTAGTGAATTCATCAGACTTCAATATAGAAGCATTGTCAGACACAATAGTCCATATCTGACACAAGGAAGTCCATGTCTAGAAAATAGGTCATCCAGTGTATGTATCATTGTTGTTGAAGTAGGGGCTTTTGAGGACATTATTACTTCCAGCCACTTCGATTTGGCATCTACAACCACAAAGAAATAGTGGTTCTTGAAGGGACCGGCATAATCTATATGAATTCTTTGCTAGTTTTCTTGAGGTTCTTCCCAAATGTGAGGAGGAGCTTTGACTGGATTGTTTTTTACTTCTGCACAGCTTTTACAAAATTTTACCATATTTTCGATTGCAGTGTCTAAGCCTGGCCAATAATATAATGATCTAGCAATGCTCTTCATTTTTACTATTCCAATATGAGATGAATGTAATTCTTTTAGTACTGTTGATTAAATTGTTTTAGGGATGTAAACCCTTGATCCTCACATAATAATTCTGGAATGAAGGGTGAATTCTGGATTTTTTATTTCTCCTTCAAGAAGCTTACTTTTTAAGCTATTCAATTCTTGGTCTCTATCTGTTTCTAATCTGATTGTATCTGCTGTAATAGCTGAGGTGTCAGTAATCTTGTCCAGAGTTATCTGATTTACCTTATAAGAGTCTTCAAGGAAATTTGTCATTTTTACATCCAAAGGAATTGGATTTCAAGAGAAGTAGTCTGCATTTGCATGTTCTTTTGATGGCCTCTGTTTGATTTCATAATCAAATGCACTTAAGAATTGAGCATACCTTAATAAGCGATGGGCTGAGATGACTGGCATAGCTTTCCTTGGATTGAAAATTTGTTGAAGTGGTTTATTATCTACTATCAATAAATTGAAATTTTCTACCATAGAGATAATGATAAAATCTCTTTATACCCCAATACACAGCTGTGGCTTCTTTGTCAAGTTGGCTGTAAACCAATTCACTTTTAGTTAATGATCTTGAAGCAAATGCGATAGGTTTTTCTTCACCATTGATGACATGGGAAAGTACTGCTGAAAGACCAGTAGGTCCTGCATCCGTAGCTACTGTAACAGGAAGGTCTGGATTGAAAGGAGTCAACACTCTATCACTTGTGATTTCTTCTTTGATTTGATTGAAAGCATTTTCACATTTTTTATTCCATTTGAATTTAACATCTTTCTTTAGAAGCTGAGTTAATGGATGAATTATTGAAGATGCATTTGGAATGAATTTTGCATAGTACAATGCCAAACTGAGAAATGATCTAACTTCTTCTACATTTGAAGGACGAGATGCTTTTGTAACAGCTTCTATTTTATCTCAACATTTTGTGATGCCTTGACTTGTGATACAATGTCCAAGGTAATTTATCTCAGATTGAAAAAATT
The DNA here is from genome assembly GCA_948455865.1 of Conomelus anceps. Taxonomy (NCBI): domain Eukaryota; kingdom Metazoa; phylum Arthropoda; class Insecta; order Hemiptera; family Delphacidae; genus Conomelus; species Conomelus anceps. Next base: position 50,925,456 of record OX418218.1, on the reverse strand, counting down.
TGCATTTATTTATGTTCACGTTTAAACCATATTTTCTCAATGTCTTTAGACATTTTTCTAGTCTTTGGTAGCACTCTTAAAAAGAATGGCCCTGTATAAGAAAGTCATCAAAATAGGCAAAGGTTCCATCTACGTTAGCTACTACCTGGTCAATGATTTTGTGAAACTCTAGGTGCATTAGTGATACCCATAAAGAGACGTTTTGCTTTGTAAGTACCCCATGGAGTAGAAACTGCAGCATAGTTTTGACTTTATTCTTCTAACTGTACATGTAAATAAGCCTTATGCAGGTCTAGAATGCAGAAGTATTTTCCCCCTTTCAATTTATTTAAAAGGTCTTCAATTCTGGGAATAGGATAGTGAGTATCTTCAAGTTGGGGGTTCAGTGTAATTTTATAATCTGCACAGATCCTTACAGACTGATCTGGTTTAGGAACAATGACCAAAGGAGTACCCCACACCGAGTGATCAACTTTTTCTAGGACCTTTTGATTGACTAAGGATTGTATTTCCTTTTTGGTTTTGTCTAGCAAGGCATAAGGAATAGGTCTAGGTTTCATAAATATAGGGTTTGCATTTTCTTTAAGTTTCAAAGAACATTTGAAATTTGGAATAACACCTATATTTGATTGAAATACGTCTTTGTACTTGTTTAAAATTTCAGTTTTGATTGAATTGATATCATTTTTCTGTTGATCTAAACGGTTACCGGTTTTTACTAAATTAACTGCTGTTACATTTACATTTAGTTTTCTAATCCAGTCTCTACCTAATATAGGAGTGTAGTTCCCCTTTACAACATATAAATTACCATGAGTTTTAAGTTGTTTGAATGAAATTGGTACTCTGACTACGCCTATTGGTGTAAAAGATTGATTTGTGTATGAACGAAACCTAACTTTTGATTGTTTTAATTCACAATTCAGTTTTAAATTCTGAAAATCAGATAATGATACAATAGTAACTTGACTACCAGAATCGATTTCAAATTGTTTTGAACTTCCACCAACTTTGACTGTGACTACAAAAGGATCATCTCTCGGTTCACCTAAATTGTAATAAATAGGTGCAGATTTTACCTGATTGCAGTCATACTCAGAATCTGTGTCACTACTTTCCAATTCTGATCCTTGTACCTGGTTTATTGATTTTTTTAGCTGAGATGAAATACAGACAGTTTCGATGTGGCCTTGCTTATTACAGGATTTGCAATGAAGGTTCTTGGATCTACATTCTGATGCCTTGTGATTATTCTTCCCACAACGTAAACACTTATTTTCTAATCCAAGTTCTACAAGTAGATTTCTCCTCTTGAAGTTTCCAGACATTTGTTGCTTTTTTCCAGTTTTATTATTCTTTGTAGATTTGAAACCTGAACTATGATTTGATACTCTGAATTTAGCAATTTGTTTAACATGTGTATCGGTACCATATAACTTGTTTTGTGTTTTAGCAGCTTCAATTGCTAGTGACATTTCAACTGCTTTTTCAAAACTAATATCGTTTCTTTGTTGGAGAATTTGTTCTCGAATTTCGCTGTCACGAAGTCTACGGATAAACTGTGCTTGTAAAATGCTTTTCACAGGTTTTCCGCAATTTTGTTCTTGGCAATTCCATTTTGATGATTTAGCGAGTTGTTTTAAAACTGCAAAATATTGAGATATAGATTCATCAGTTCCTTGTTCCCTCGATAAAAATTTGTGTCTTTCTGTGAGAACATTTGTCTGTGGACAGAGTTGTTTCTCCAGTAATTCAGTCAAGGTTTCATAATCTTTTGAAGGTGGAAGATCAGGTGCAGTTAAACTTGATATAAGGGAATAATATTTTGCACCAAGTGCATTGATTAATATTCTTGCTTTTGTTTGCTTAACTTGTCTTGACTCTCCATGTAAATTCTTTAGTTCAAAGAAATTTTCCAATCTTTGTTTGTAAGATTTGAATGTTTCCACTTCTTCATCAAAAGATTCAAATGTTATTGAAGAATTTGAAATAGAGTTTGATATTGTTTCTTTACTTTGTTCTGGGTTAGGAATTACAAGATTTCTTACCAATTCAGAAAGAGCAGAGGTTTGAGCTTGTAATGTTTCCAATATTGCCTGGTTTTGTTCAATTATTTCTTGATTCTCCATATTCTATTTTCACCTCTGAGTCGCCATTATTAAATATGTAAAATGAAATAATTATTAATATAATATTGAAGTTGGAATACATTTTATTATTTTTTTGTTTTTGTACTCTGAGAATCTGAACATATGAATATAACAACAACAGCTGTAATAATTTTAATAAATAGGTATAACACTTATTGAAATTATTTCTACTTATTTTATATAAATCTAGTTCTAACCAACAATTTTTTTTGGCACTAGGATACAATTCTCTTTCTACAATATAGAATGGATGAAGTTTGTTGATCTGCTGGCAGGTAGTGTGCACTACATTGCCTGGAAGCTGTATTTTTAAAATCCAAAAACAGAAAATTATAGCTTGAAATATATTAGTGTTGTTATAATTACTTAACAGTAACTTTAAATTTACATGTAGTGCAGTATCTTTGTCTTTTCATGTATGTTATTTTATGTTTATTAGTGCCTGATGATACAACACAATTTTAGGTTAGCTTGTGACCACGTTCAATGTAATAGAGCATTTTAAACTCAGTCTTAGATAAGCCATGCTTAGATCAACATAAGTCATGTTCATAAATATGTGCCTTAGAAATTGAAAAAAAGAAGATCAAGAAGAAGATGGCAGAAGACATGTGATCCAACAGATGAAAGAATTCTAAATAACAAGACTCAACAATTGAGGAGGGAGATCAAAAGCTGGAAAGAAGAAACTTTCAACACCTATCTTCAAAACTTGACAGCTGATGAGGAGACTGACTTTGCACTCTGGAAGGCTGCAAAAAATTAAGACAACAGCATCACATATTCCACCAATAAAAAAAGCTGATGGATCATGGGCAAGAGAGAATAATTAAAAAGCAGAAGAATTTGCAGAATTTTTAGCTAAAACATTTCAGCCTAATGAAGTTGCAACTGTAGTTATCTATCTTGGAGACCAAAGAAAATATAGACATCTTGAATATTCAGCCAGTTAGTGTAAATGAAGTGGCTAGGGAAATCAGGACAAACCTTAATACATGAAAAGCACCAGGATTTGATCTTATTACTGGAAACATAATGAAAAATCTACCAAAAAAGGCCATTATCAGGCTTTCTTACCTGTTTAATGCATCATTCAGATTGAAGCATGTTCCTACTATATGGAAAATAGCTGAAATAATGATGATGAAGAAACCAGGAAAATCACCACATGAGCTTAAATTCTACAGACCAATATCATTACTTCCTGTTATTTCAAAGTTGTTTGAGAAACTCTTTCTGAAACAATTACTGCTAATAATACAAGATAGAAACCTAATACCAACACATCAATTTGGCTTCAGAAGAAAACTCTCTGCAATTGAACAAATTCACAGAATAACAGATATTATAGAAAAATCACTGGAATATTTTGTTATATAGAATATAGAAATATCACTGTATATTTGTTCTGCTATTTTCCTAGATGTTGCTCAAGCCTTTGACAAAGTTTGGCATGAAGGTCTTCTCCAAAAACTAAACTTGTTATGCCAAAAAATATGTGGAGTTGATCACTTCTTATACAAGGTGGCCCATGTAAGGTGTAAAAGCCGGTTACCAGAGATTCTACATCAAATTTCTGACAAAAATGTTCAGTGACATTTTTGAAATGGAACCTTTGTTTTCGAGATATCTCGATTTAATGACTTTTTCGAGATATGCTCACTTCCTGCCATTAAATGCTCAATAACTCAAAAACTAGTGATCGGATTAGAACTGTGATGACATTGTTGGAAAGAGCACAACATTTCGCTAAAGATGCACGTATTTTTAATATGTAACCCCATCATTTAGGGTGTTTTTTTTTTAGGGTTCAAAGTACAAAAACGTGGATTATCCAAAATCTCACTGAAATTTCAAAGAGATTTTTCTCGATTTGCTTTTAGGGTGACAATGAAAAATTTACATGAAAAACTTCCTCATCTCTTTAGCTTTAAAATGAGGCTAAAATGTTTCAAATTGATGAATTGCAAATTCTTGAAATTTGTTGAAAAACTGTCACAAACCCACAAGAATTAGTGTCTAAGGGACAAGAGCTGAGAGAGTAGAAATTTGATTTCAAAATCTTGTTGTAATCAGATGTTTTTCCAAAATAAATTATTATCCCTGTTGTCCCTAAGTGACAGCAGGAAGCCTTTGGGGGTAAACTAAATAAAGTAACAAGACACTCTACGTAAAAATACTGATCTACAGTAAGTACTGTATTACAGTACTCTTATCAGAAACTTCTTACCAAATCGCAGCTTTGAAGTCATCGTTGGAAAAATAAGTGATTCTTCACAACATAATCCCTTATTAAGTTAAATATTTCTAAGATTGTTCCATTGTATGAGATTGAAAATCAGGATCAACTGAAGAAAAATGAGTGTGTAACATAATTATTCATTTCTAATGACTAAAACACAATATCAGTTTATTCAAGTGCTATGGTATATGCGAAATTGCCTACAGTACTTTATTTATCTATTCATGTATAGAATGCGTGCCATTTCACAAAAGATTGAAAATAGAGTTTTCAATTTAATGTAACCTGACAAAAGAATCAGCAGATACCAAACATTATTCATCATAAATCAGGCTAGTATAAATAAAAATCATTTCCAGCAAATGCGCCAGAAAGCCGTGTATCCACATTCCTTGCATCAAAGCATTAAGGTGCAATTCTTCCATAAGATCAAAAAGATCTAATCTTTTAGAAAAAAAAAAATTATTATTAATTTTTTGGGTAAATTTAGATGAAAATTTATCTAAAGTTTTTTACATAAAATTTCAATAAACTTTTTTTAGTCAATTTGTTTATTTGAGATCACATAAAAATTAAACAAATACTTCACAATTTAAATGTTTGTTGAAAAAATATGGCCCAAGAATATGATAATCGATTATTCCAGCCCACAAATTTTCCGAAAATTAGTGCTGAAATTGAAACCGGTTAGACACTAATTCTTGTGGGTTTGTGACAGTTTTTCAACAAATTTCAAGAATTTGCAATTCATCAATTTGAAACATTTTAGCCTCATTTTAAAGCTAAAGAGATGAGGAAGTTTTTCATTATGTCACCCTAAAAGCAAATCGAGAAAAATCGCTTTGAAATTTCAGTGAGATTTCGGAAAATCCACGTTTTTATACTTTGACCCCTAAAAAAACACCCTAAATGATGGGGTTACATATTAAAAATATGTGTATCTTTAGCGAAATGTTGTGCTCTTTCCAACAATGTCATCATAGTTCCAATCCGATCACTAGTTTTTGAGTTATTGAGAATTTAATGGCGGGTAGTGAGCTCAAAGAAGTAATTAAATCGAGATATTTCAAAAACGTCACTGAACATTTTTTGTCAGAAATTTGATGTAGAACCTCGGGTAACTGGCTTTTACACCTTACATGGGACACTCTGTATATCAGACAGGATATTTAGAGTAAAGCAGAATGATGACTGTTCTAGCCTGAGAGGAATTAAAACAGGTGTTCCACAAGGTGTGTTCTAGGACCCATTCTGTATCTTTTGTACACATGCAATATTCCACAATCTGATGGCATAACAGTTGCATCATTTGCCAATTTTTAAAGCCAATTTGGATGTATGGGATCCAGCTCTGGGGATGTGCTTGTAAAAGTAATATCAATGTGATACAGAAATTTCAAAATAAAGTATTAAAGAACGTGGTTAATGCACATCAGTTAATGCACATGGTTGGTACATCAGAAACAGTGACCTGCACAGGGATCTACACATTCCATATGTAACTAGAGAGATAAGTCGATTTGCTGCTCCTCATGAATACAGACTTCACCACCATGTCAACCCTGAGGCAACTCAGCTTCTTGACAATCAAGAAACTATCAGAAGGCTGAAGAGGACAAAGCCCTTTGAATTAGTGATTAGAAAATTTAATGTGTAATAGGATGGACCATAATATATGGTGCTCTCTAGAACTGCTTTAGTCATCACATCAATGGGTGAACTGAAGTTAATTCAATAATTTAAATTTAACAAGTGAATGGTTAATGGTTAGTCTTCAAGACTAGTTTTAATGACATTTATAAAAAAATTATTAAATAACAAGAAAACTATCATTTGGGTCAAAGTTGATAGGTAAAGTTATTTATAGTATTTAAAGTATATAAAGTAAATAAGTAAAGCTATTTTCTGATCATAGAAGACACATAATAAATAAGCCACAACTATTATTTATGTTGGTTAATGTAAATAATTGTATCCTACTGTTCTGTTAATTAATTTCTCAAGTTGACTAGAAACCATAGACCAGGTTTTTTGAAAAGGTATCTTGTTTTGTTTTTGTTTCAGAAGCATGATGAACATTGACATAAGTAATGTAGCCATCAAGCAAATGCAGAGGAAATGTAAAAAACGAACTGGTCTTGTTTTTAAACAAATGGATGTTCAAAAAATGGATTTTGAAGATGGATCTTTCAATGTTGCACTAGATAAAGGCACATTAGATGCTCTGCTGCCCAAGGCTACTGATGCATCTAAAGATACAGTTTTGAATATGTTCAAGGTACAAGCTGTATTAGTTTATTGGTTTAACTATAATTTATCAAAGAAAAATATCTTATTAGTCTTCTTAGATTAGTTTACAAACTTGAAAAATATTTCTCCTACAGTGACCCGAAAAAGTGTCTATTTTTGCACTAATTGTAGCATGTAAAATAGCCTATTCCTGCACCAGTGCAGGAAAGTAAATTCCAATGTGTGAAAGTACTTTTCTGCACTCCAGATTTGCAACCTAACAACACAGAATAGTAAGCAAGTAATACGTAATCCCTATTCTGCATTCAAAAATAGGTTGGCTACTCTGCTTCAGCTACAAAATACAGTGAGCTGTAGTTGTTGAAATCGATTTGATTCGAAGATAGGTTATGTGAGGAATAGTCAGGTTAGGTGTGTCGTATTTTGTTCTGTTTAAATTACTTTATACGTTACTGTAGGAAAAATTTAATGTGTAATTCGAGCGCTGTATTGTTTCTGCACTTGAGAAACTTTTTTCACACGCCTTCGGCTCGTGAAAAAAAAACTGTTTCTCTCGGTGTAGAAATGTCCCACTTTTCGCTCTAGTTACACAAATAGCAATTTCTGATCAGTAGATCAAGTTTTAAACAAATGAATTTAAAAAAATTGATTTTGAGGATGGATCTTTCAATGTTGCATTAGTTAGAAGCACATGTAGAACTAATGCACAAGATCATACTTTCCAATTTATTAAATTATATTTTATTACATCGAAAATATATTGTAAAATTTTTTAAATCATAGACAGAATAAACTTGTTTGGAAATCTTACAGCTTACAAATCAATGGACGAATTAACTTGAATAGCATCATGTTTATGTAAGCATTTAGAGTTAGACCAGTTGAAACTTATTAGCAGAGTAGAAAAATAATACTGATTAAATTTCTAAAAAATTAAAACTAAAAGAAACTGACTTTTATAAAATTGCAATAAAAAATCAAGTACTGATAACTCACGTACTAAAAAGTTTGAAATAAAGTATTCACTTTAAACTGGGGAAATTTTAATTCCATACAAGACAAGTAACCTTTTGAAGTCGGCCCCAAATTTTTCATGAACTCCTAAAAAATTACATAGAATATTATGTATATATATATAAGGATTTTACAGAAATCACTGTTTTCCTTCTTCCTGCCAGATTTTCCACCATTTTCTATCCCCTCAATCACCCTCACTCAAGTTTCTCGATTCCATCGCTTCATCCACCTTATTCCTCCATAATCTCTTCGGCCTTCCTCATCACCATACTCCACTCTGTAACCATTCTGATCCAATCATCTAACATGCCCTTCTCGCATGCCCATACCAAACAAGTCTCTTCTCTTCTTTTATAAACTCATAAAATATTTGGCGCCGACTTCAAAAGGTTACTTTTGGATTACTTGTAACCTTGAAAAGGTTACTTTTATTGGATTTAAATTTTTCTCAGTTTAAAATTAATACTTTATTTCAAATTTTTTATTACGTGAGTAGTGAGTATTTAATTTTTTATTAACTTCCATTTCATTGAAGCCGGTTTCTTTTTTGTTTCTTTTTTTATTTTAAGCTTTTTAGTTGAATATTCAAACTTTGAAAACACAAGAAATTTCTTATAAATTATGAAATATTTACCAAATTAACAAAATAATGTGACCAAGAGAGGTAGGCAGTTCCATTAAAGATATTGTTCGTTTTATTCTTTCTATAAAATTATCAAATTTTGCGTCTTCCTTGGAAAAAATTTAGAATCATTAATTGAAACTAATCTAGGGACTTGAAATAACCTGGAATTCTAAAATTTCAAGGCTACGCGGCTCCCTTGAAATTAATGGTGATCGAGTAAAAAATGTACAAACCCCGTCAATTTTAGGCGTATTTTGTAGATACTTGCGATACGCTGAAAAATAGTCAGATTCTAATCCTTCTTACTATGTAACTACTGTACAATATTCATATTTCAATATTTTCAAACTGAAGATTAGGCTGACATTCACCAGAAACTGTCACACTTGAGGTTTTTCAGTAAGAAATCAGTACCTTCAACTAATTATTACGTGCTTATATTAGAATTAAATATTTATCCAATCAATTTCCATTTAAATTTTACTATTTAATCTTTGACAGTAGTTGAAAATTAGTTGAAGTGAATTTAAAGACAGATAAAATAACTCAAATACCCGAGAATTACTATCCTTGATGTGATGTACATGCTATAACATTATCGAGTGCTCTGAATTCAATAATTGTATGATCGTATGAAAAATGTCGTAGATTAACAGTTGAATATACCATGAACCACAGACGTCCAAGTCTCTTGGAAAGTGTATAAATTTTGAGAAAAAGACTTACATAAAGTTATACAATTTAACACGTAAAAGATAGACGAAATCGTGAAAAGAGACCCAGATTACGTCACTACATTAGCTCGGCTCGGCAGATGAGCTGAGATGCGCGTGAACAGTACCTTGCCTTCTAATTAGCTTGGGCTCACCTGGTTTGCCAAAACGGGACACTACAGTCTTGTTTCACACATATCCGGCTTTGGGCAACAGATGTCGTTTACCCGGCATAGTTATATTGCATCAAATGATTTAAAAAATCGGGTAAGTGTGAAGCGCTCCATATGATAGGCCAGATAAACGACACCGGTTATCCGACTGCCGGTTATGTGTGAAACTAGCCCAAGACATCGATGAATGCTCCTTTTTGCTTAATATTGAGCAGATCCTTGCAAAACTTGGATTGGACCACCGCTGAGTAATGCTCTTTCATATAAAAAATTATAAAAATTTGTTCAATAGTGCTGGAGTTATTGATGTACAAACATAAAAAACAGGTCGAATTGAAAACCTCCTTCTTGTTGGAAGTCTGTTAAAAATCAGTACAACATATGGAAAGTACTTCTCATTCAAGTATTTCATTATGTTTACTACGAGATGGAACTACCTGTAAGGGTCTCCGTACGAAGCCAAAAGCCATGCGCTTATTATTATAATTTCATTATAAAAAAGTGATGCTAGGTTAATTGTGAATGCTCTCCTCACAGTTAGAATTTTCAATCAAATTTGAGGTGACGATATCTCTAAATTGCACTTGTTTGATTGTGTAATCACAGTCATGGAAGTGCGATATAAAATTTAATGTTCCCATAATGTTCCCATTTAATGTTTGCATAAATGTGATCTAAAAATTGCGAAAACGTTCAATAATCTATTCACAGAATACTATTGAATTATCCAATCCAAGATTTATAGCATTTTAAAAAGGTAGTGCACAGTCTTGTGAAATCATACAATGATGTACTCCATTATTATGGATACCATTGAATAAGTATTTCTTATGTGTTGCACAAATTATTATATTATGAACAATCGGTTAGTGTTAGTATTTTAATTGATATAAACATATCCGACGGACTCCGGTATGATTCCCAATCCTGCCTGGCATTCTGTATTAAAATTCACTTCATTTTCCACACTTAAATTTTATACTCAAGAAGTCATCACAAAAAAATGTATATTCTGTTATTCCTTGATAAAATGTCTTTTTCAGAATCAAAACACTTTTGGGAGGCTTTATAGGCCTACTATGATAAATAAAATAATTTTATTCATTGGTGTGTTGATTATTGAATGTAATTTATTATCAAGGTTATTTAATGTAGTATAAAAAAGTCAATGGAAATAAACTTATCAATACTTGTTGAAATAAATTGAGATTACAGATTTTGTTTTCTTCTTTTCTAGGATGTCAGCAGAGTATTGAAAATTGGTGGGAGGTATATAATTGTATCTCTTCTCCAGAAACATGTTCTATCTTACTTGGTTGAACAGCTTCCAGCTTTAGGTTTTCTTATTAGGATATGCCAATGCCATGACAGTGAACAACTCGAACACCGCATGCCTGTCTTTGTAGTTGTCTGTACAAAATTGAAAACTATGGCAAATTTTAAACCAGTAAGTAAAAGTTTAATTTTTAGAAAAATCAGGAAAATATGTTCTAAATTATTATATTATTACTAATGCTTAACGTAAGTAACTTTATTTACATTTTTTTAGTTTAGTTTTGGGTATGAAACAAGATTAATCATATTAGCACCTTTTACTCGAAAAAATGAATAAATGTAATAATGCTTTTTATTGAAAGTGCATGCAAAATTATTACGGTGAACTAAGAAAAAATATTTTGATGTGGAAATAAACACTCACATTTTCATGTAATGTTTATTTGTGGGAAGAGGATGGAATTATATCATTGAACTATCACGGACTTTTGTTGAAGGTTTGAAAGGAATTGGCTTTGAAGAGAGTACAAAATGAATATAAACGAAATAATTTCTATTAATCGTCAATGTTATTGATTCTTTTTCATCTTTGTTTACAATAAGCTCAATCATTGTTAGGCGATTTTCTTGTAATGATTTGAAAAGTTCATTAAATAGGCTTGGTCAAATTTATTATATTATTTCCCACAGGAGTAAATCAAGGTATAATAGAAATAGTTTTTAGCGATGTATTATTTCTCTCATTTAAAAAAAGTTGTAAGAGGCCAAGATCTGAACAGTATTGGATGTAATTATTGATAATAGGTTGAAGTTGGTTCAGCTTATCAGAACATGCAATATATCCATTGAAAAACGTCTATGCAAAAAATAAAATATCAGATGTGTTATTATTCAGCTCATCAGTATTGCGATAAGTTGTTCCTCAGCTATAGAAACATACCTTTGAACTGTCGCACTATTATTTGAACTGTTCGTACAGTTCATGATATTGCAGATAGACTATGGTACCATTTTATTATAATCGGGCTTCTCACAAATTCCATTCTTAAACAATGAGAGATGAGTAGAGTCAGTACCTAGCTTATCTGCTTATCGTAAATCATTTGCTGTGGTGGACCGAATAAATTGAACATACGATTAAATCTTTTCTAGTTAGTAGATTCTTTTTTATGAGTGAGTAAGTGAAGTTTGTGTGCTCCTGGTAAAAACTCGAAAGCTTGCTTTCATTGAAGTAGTTCGTATTTTTTTTATTGAATGTATGCATGTAGAATAATAGAATTTATATTGATAGAATTAAACTCGAAAATTCTTTATTCGTATTTGAAAATATCCTTTGAATGAATTGGCATTATCAGTCTAAATATTATAATATATACTCACTAATAACATTTTTTTCACGTGGTGGGTCTGTTATGGGATAACATTAGAAGTTATCATAGATTCATGAAAGAATATAAATTTATGTTATCATTGATGATGAGTTGTTAGCATTCTTATATACAGTACTAGATGTTGCAATAATCTCGCTATCTTCAACTCATATTAACTTTAAAAACGAAAATTCAATCAACTTAAAGTTATATGATAAGAAAAGAGATTTTGAAAGATCGCAATAGAGAAATTTATTACCACGTGCCTATTCAATTATAATAATTGTTCCAAAGGACAATGGGGATTGAACACTTACAATTGAAAAAAGTTTGCCAAATATAATCGACGTTATAAAGTTTACCTTTCCTGTTAGTGCTATTACACTTAGGTTCGATGTACTCGTAAATTTCGGAAATCTTCAATGTAATTTAATGTTAGGAGACTTCGTTTAATGAACTCCATACACGGAGTAAAACACACACCACATCAATGTATGTATACTACCTTCCATACTATTACAATTTTTTATTCTCGAAATTAGCTTTTTCTAATTTTAATAAAGAATAATCTGAAAGGAAAAAACAAAAAAAGGAAGTAACAAAAAGAAAGCTCTTTCAAACATTTTCCAAATGTATCTTCAATTTTTTCATAACCCTTTACAAACTTAACATGAAAGAAAGATGAAGAGGTAATAGTCTTGTAATTTTCTATAAAGTATTTTCATGCTAACAGAAGGGGAAAAGAATGGTGGTAAAAGGAAAAGGAACGAAATAGCCTGCACTATGAATAGCTTATCTACAATATATTTGTTCAATTATTTTTAAAAATTCGATTTTTTCATAACTTTTCACAAGCTGCGGTAGCAGAATAAAAAGTGTAGAATAAAATTAAAATAAAAAATTAATAGTGTTGTAATTTGTCCACAAAGTATTTTGTATGTCAACAAAACCTAGTTGAATAATTTCTTGTTGCTAATGACTAAATAATCATTTGGAGTAAATGTCATCAAGTTGTAAATAATCATAAAGTTGGAGTACGGTTCATATTGATTGTAAACAATTTATTTTTAAAATTTGGAGAACAATATAAAACTGCTGTTCGCAGGTTCTTGAAGTGGTACTTTCTGGAGAGACAGTTCAGAGATTGGCAAGTGCAGAAGCAATGTTGGAAGCGGTAGCAATGAGCCAGCAGGCGGCCGCCCTGTGCTCTGGCCTGGCCTCACACAGCATTGCCGACAGCGGCGAGGTGAGCATCGACCTCACACTGCCCGACAGCCCCCTCCCTCGCTACACAATTGTTGTCGTCGACAAAAAGTGCAAGAAGCCAGCCGAAGCCATGACCTATGCAGCGTTCATTGTTCCACAAGGCAGGTAAGCAACATGTTCCCTTAATGTAAATTGCTATGTTTCATTCATCAAATTGATATTCTATTCATTGCTTGTTGCATTTATTCCAATATCGCATGATGTTTTGTGTTCAGATTCTACAATACAATCTCAATGCTCAAGTCGCTAGTAATAAAGTCTGCGTTCTATTAGTGACCGTAGCAGCATTGCCATGTCTGGTATTTGATTTTTTTGTAGTGTAGTCAACTTCATCATCATTATAAATACTATGCATGAACCTTTTTTGTTCATTCAAAATGTAAAATATTTGTTCATTCATTTTGAAAATGTAAAAACGTTTCTTGAACAAACTTTAAAATCATAATTTAGCAAACATTTTTTTTGAACTGTGCATAAAAAATATACTTTTAGTTATAGAAGTCGTACGCTTATTACAACAGTGATAATGTTTAAACTATGATAATACAATAGTTACTCCAATAATATAATAGTAATTGAGTTCATGTTGAAGCTAACTGTGTGATGATGGGAAACGATGTATTTTTTAAGAGAAAGAGAATGGCTGTTCGGTACTCAGGAAGGCAGGAAAGCGGTGTTAGCTACTTCGGGAATGGACAGGCTCGCATTTATTCTACTGCATAGAGGCTGCCAGTACGCTGACCAGCAATCAGTGCAAGATGAGACAGGAAACGCAGTTCGTGCCATGGCTCCGGCGCGAATCATCAAGCAGAAACAGGTGAGGATCTGACAGATTGGACTCTCTTGCAGATGCAACCACAAATGAGATACTCCCCCAAGGCTGCTCGATAGATAGAATGAAATAAATATCCACGAAATTTCACTATTTAAAAATCACTCTGATCAATTAAATAGGCGGGCCGCTTAACGCAGTTGGTTGGGGCGTCGCAACTTCAGCTTGCTGTCGTTTAAGCGGTCGTGGGTTCGAATCCCGTTTCTCCGTCTGGCATCTATGTGTTATCATTCACCTCATTACCCACGTAAGTCTCAAACTCATGTAGGCATCATCAGCAATAAAAAAATTGAAAATGCTTCAATCATTATTTATGAATACCATATTATTCAAGTACAAATAAATTTATTTCAAATGAAAAAATGAGAAACAATAAACAAGAGGTAACTCTAGAAATAACTATTCAATGTCCAACGTTATTTTTAACACTTTAATATTATTAATGAATTGATTAAATGTAATTACCTGGTTTTCTTAATTCCATCATCAAAATTCAATATCAGTTGTAATAACTGAATAATTAGGTTTTATTTTAATTTTCTGTTTATTTTTTTTATTTCAGAAAATACCATTTCTGTCAGTTGGACCAGACCTTGGCAATAGGAGAGAGGTGTACAGAGGCAAGAGTGGAATTTCCGGAGAGTATGTTATCGAAGACGCTGAAGGGGAGAACTCAGTCACCTACAGGCGACTCGTATTTTTCAGCAACCAAAGTCTTGTTCAATCAGAGGCCAGATTGGTGCCTTCTAGTAACTACTACTTTTAATTCTTAATCTCTCATCCTAATATATTTATTATTATTTTGTCTCATGAAACCGCATTATGATGAGCATAGCTGTAGCGGTGTATGGCACATCAATGCAATTTCAGTTACATAGTCATTAGGTTACAGCAGGTACAGTCGTCAACTTTTTTTAATTTTATTTCAAGTGCTAAACATGGACCATCGCGCGTATCTCATCTTGGCCCGAGACAAGCGCAACAAAGCCATGGAAATCAAGGTGTGTTGCCAGATTTACAGATTTTTTACAATATCGGACATTTATATCCGGCAAAACACCGGCCCAAGTAGGGCTGGACTGGTAGCAGGACTGATTATACTGCTATTTAGTATCTTGCCAATTATCACTCAATACTGTATACTATTACGAATTCACTTGATAATGTATTTTTAATCAGTCAAACCAAAGGTTTTCCGGTAGGTTCCCATACAGACGTAGCAATAACAAGAAGAAACTCGATTTTTTCAAAAAGAAAAAAAATCACAAAAAGAGAATAATTAGGGAGTGAAAAATAATAAGTGAAAAGACAAAAAATTAAAATAGAAATTCTACCAAAGAAATACACAGTATTGAAAGACAATATTAAATTGTAGAATAAGAAAGTATTGAAGAAAAAAGATGACATAGCAGGGTGGCCACCTACCGGGAAAAACGGGAGAACCTGGAATTCCTCATGATTTCACATAACCGGGAAAAATTCCGTGAATTCCTCATGATATTTTCCAATTACTCATGAATTTTTCATAAGTGCCAATTAATGTAGTAAATTGTACTGTAACAATAAACTCAAAATACTCAAATAAAAAAAACACTTGATGGCTAGCAATAATAATTGGCAATGTTTTTGAACTATCTAAAAACATCGATGTTTGAAAAACATTGGTTTCCAAACATCGATGTTTATGAAACATCGGTCTCCAAACATTGATGTTTTTTCCTGTTCTGCCATAACTAGTGTTGTCCCGAGTATATTTTTTGTTAACATTAAGCCGGATTTACATTAGTAGATTTTTCTTCAAGGCTACATTCAAGTTTTATTGAATCATGGGAAATTTATTGAATGAATACATAATAAATTTTCAAATATATTGATAACTTTGAAACTGCAGTCTATTTTTGTGAGGAATTTTTCGTTTTTTAACTACTCACTGAGTGTTGAAAATGAACCCTGTCCGAAAGCGCTCCACACACATGAGTAGTTGAAATCGTATTAATTCCTCACAAAAATAGACTGCAGTGTCAAAAATTATCAATTTATTTGAAAATTTAAATACGCTATTCGCAGTGCGTCATGGAAGATCAAACTGAAGATTTCCATAATAAATTTTTTATGAATGTAACTTATATATATATTGTTATTGTTCCTCAAATACCGCGGATACTCTGCCTGGAAAATTTGAAATTTTACTCTGGAAAACCGGGAATTACTCATTAATTTTTAATTTTAAAATGGGTGGCCACCCTGCATAGAAAATCAAGAAATAGTTATTCCACTTCTCATCAATACTATAGTTCTTATTCAACTTCAAATTATTTCTTAATTTATGATAGATGGATCAACTCAACTAAATTTCTAAGTACAGGGTGCAGCAGAACCGACTAAGCAGTTTGTTTCGATTGTCACATCAGCTGTGATAGGGCTACAAATTTGCACATGGTCTTTTTTTGTTTATTAGTTAACCCCATTTCAGGAGTCAACATGCTTTGGACCAGTGCTCATCGTGGTTTTGCGTTTCATGCTTATTATGAAAACAATAAATCTATGATCGCTACACAACGAACTTTTCGAAGACAGTTCAACGTTCCACACAACAACGCCGTTCCTAATGCTAACACAATTCGGTCCTGGGTTCGGCAGTTGGAGGAAACTGGTAGTACACTAAGAACAGATGCATGGTCGTCGCAAATACATTAGAACGCTAGAAAATGTGCAGAGAGTGAGAACAGCAGTCCAACGATCACCGGTACGTTCTGCTCGACGACATTCTGTTGCATTGGGGATTTCAAACCGCAGTTTGAGAAGATCGCATTTGCGACTTCTTCCTTTGGGGGATATCTGAAGGAAAAGGGTTTCAAAGGCTGCCCTCACACTTTAGCAATATTGAAACAGCGGATTATTGACGAAGTGAATGCCATACCCCGCGATATGTGTGCAAGAGCTGCTCAAAACTTCAGATATTACCTTCAACAATGCTTTGATGCTAACGGCCGCCATCTTCAGGACATTATTTTCAAAACCTAATTAATATAAAATGGTATATTCGACCAATTTAGAAAATGAAAACATTTTTTCTTTATATATCCTGAGACGCTTTTTATTGCTCCTTAAAACTGCTTAGTCGGTTCTGCCGCACCTTGTATTATCAAGATATTAATTTTCGATGTTCCTTTTGATGTTATAAATCATACTGAAGACCTCCGCAACTGCGCACATGGACAACTGTAATGAATAGCTGATGTAATTGATGGATGGCACTATACAAAATTTTGTATTTTTGTGTTGGGGCATTCATCGATTTCGATTAGCTATTTAATGCAGTTGTCAATATACGCAGTTGCGAAGGTACTCTGCATGATTGATAGCATCAAACGGAATATCGGAAATTAATATCTTGATTTATTATTCGTTTTATTTTCCTAATTCGTTCACATGCATATTGTATTTTCAGGTGAAGGATTTCCTTCAAAGGTTGATCTTGAGTACCTAGCCTGTCAGCATCACGTTTACATGTTGCTGGGTGTTTACATAACTCAGAAGACTATGGCGAAACCTGACATTAGGATTCTCATCATTGGCCTAGGTGGAGGTGGACTGGCCATGTTTACTCGGAGGTTATTTCCTCATGTAAGTAACTGTTGTATTTTTCACTTCAGTTTTTCCACAATAAAATGGCAATTTCATTATTATAAGTATTATTTGATTTATCAATTTCATCACATTCTATCCTAAGAAATCCATTCTTTCTGAGTGTACTCACTTATCTTCTTGTCATCTCTTTCTAGGCCCTTATCACTGTGGTAGACATCGATCCAGAAGTAAAAAACATCGCAGTTAACTATTTTGGATTAGAAGAGAGTGACAATATGAAAATTGTTATTGCTGATGGAATAGATTTCATTAAGACGTCGGCTCAATCAGGTTTGTGTTTTAGTTGATGAATTTCCACACTTTGAAAGCTTGCTGTATTGTATTTTATTGTATTGTATTTGTAAGCTTGCTTGTTTGTATTTAAATTTAATATTTTATACTTGAACACTTTTTCTAGAAAAATCCTTGATAACTTGATAGCTTTTTCAGTAATCATTAATTTACATTCTAAATTCAATTCATAAGAGTCCGTAATACATTTGCCTTTTCTACTTCGCTAGTCAGTTTTGGGCGGCGCGCGGGTAATAAGGGGGCAACACGACCTTGAAAACAAGCGTTCTTAGTTGACTTTTCATCAATTAATAATGAAAATGGTACCAAGTTCTGCAAAAAATATCTGAAAAATGGCTGTTTTATCTCCAAATTTCAATTTTTTATCTTTAAAGTATCCGTATAAGTCGATCAACCTAGAGCAAATTTTATAAACTTTGACATATAATAATGAAAAGTTGAAAAGGGATAGTCAACATTCAAATTATGCGGTCATTCTAGCAATATTAATCTGAAATTTGAAAACATTCCCGTATCTGTAGCTTTAAAATTAGCGCCCGAAACAGTCAAATAAGAAGTGCATGTTTTCGAAATTTTTTCCCAAAGGTATTAAGGACTTCATGGTGCCCAAAACAGTTTCTCAGCTTTCTAGTACTATCACTCATCATTCTAAAAAAATTATTTTCATAGGCTTATGTTTATAAAAAAAAATATATTTTTTTCAATTTATATTGAGAATTTATTTTATTTTCAGTAATTAATTGCTGAGAAATGTACATTTTATCAATAGATGTTCTTGAAAATAGACTGTTGAAAATTATAGATATAGTTTATTATATAGATACCATGACATTTGACATTGTCATAAAACATTATATATTTTTACTTGATGATTCTATAATTCATTGAGAATGGCATAATATAGTAGGTCTACATATCAAATAATGATGGTGTGTCCTGTGTCTTTTTAGGTGAAATCTTCGATGCAGTTCTGTTTGATATTAATAGCAAAGAATCTGTTCCTGGACTCAGCTGTCCTCCAAAAATCTTTCTTGAAAGTGAAACCTTGGAAAATACGTCAAAGATAATTTCACAAAAAGGTAAGGAAAGAATTTCACTCAATATCAGCTACTAGATTCCATAATTATGTTTTTTTTTTCACTATGATATTAATTTTCTTGGGGAAGAAGTAGTCTAATTTGTCCCGCTTTAAAATGCAATATTATAGAATTGTAATCCTTTTCTACAAGTTTGTTGAATTTATCCAACTGATATCATAGAATTCAATTGTTTAATATTAATTTAGAGAACACCGGTTACTCTATGTACAAGTTATTTGGGAAAAGTTACGGTTTTAGGTGGGTGCGGTTTTGAAACTATAAGTTTCTAATAACACTAACTTGTACATAACAAAAGAATCATAATATAATTATTGATAGACCAGATTCTTCTAATTCAAAGATGATATTCATATGATGTAATTTATAATATGTAAACAGAATTTATTAATTTCGAATTCCTTTAATTGCTATCAGTTTATACTGAAGACTTCCGCAATGGCGGATATTGACAACAGTATTTAATAGCTGATGGAAATCGATGAATGCTATTGTACAAAAATATCAGTCACCACCGGGAATCGAACCACGGACGTCCCAATTGCCGGTCAGGCGCCTTAACCACTAGACCATGGAGACCTTTCTGCACAGTAGCATTCATTTTTTAACTTGGCCATATCGGCTCGTATCTCACAAGTTAGTTCGAAGTTCAAGTTGGTTCGATTCCCGGTGGTGACTGATATTTTTGTACAATAGCATTCATCGATTTCCATCAGCTATTAAATACTGTTGTCAATATCCGCCATTGCGGAAGTCTTCAGTATAAACTGATAGCAATTAAAGGAATTCGAAATTAATAAATTCTGTTTAAGTAAATTTGTCAGTTTGTTTAATTGTCAGTAACTTCGAACTAACTTATAATATGTATTAACAACTGCAACTACTTAAAATAATTTGTAATTTTATGTGATGTCTATTCATGTTATTCTACATTCTATAATTATAGCAATTATTCTGCCTATTAATACCCTGCAATTGGTACCCTATTCGTTCTTTTTGTGGAATTCATTTTCTTAAAATAGCAAGTATTTTATGGAAACTGGAGATTTAAAATGTGCTTGAAACCTTCCAGCTGCATCAACTTCCGTCGATAATGACTTACATAAGAATAGTTTTCCTATTGGTCAACCCTTTTTGGTCACCAAAAGAAATTTTGCTCAGAGAAGTATCTCTTTGTATGATTTACTAAATGAAGCTCAAAGTCTGCCCATTAAATATAATTGTTATCTTTGAAACTACAGTCATGGTTGTGTTTTTATGGTTTCTAAGCTTATCCATCATTCACTTGGTTAACGTTGGGAGATCCGTAGTATCCTATATATAAATGAAGTTTGCACTTCACTATATTATAACAACTCAAGTCTAGATGAAATCTTCTGCAGAAATTCATTGCTCAAAATTCTCTGTTTGTTAGTCTTCTTGCTGAAGCTGAACTTTATTCTCCTGCTGAAGCTTATCCTTTACTCTCTTGGTTAAAGTTGGGAGATCCTCAGTATCCTATATATACAAAATGTAGTTTGTACTTTACAACATAACAGTTCATGTCAAGATTAAGGCTTTTAAAGAATTTCATTATTCAGAATTCTCTGTTAGTCTTCTTGTTGGAGCTGAACCGTTTTGGAACAAAGGAGCCTACTGTTTCAGGCGAAAATTAAATCACAAATTATCACTCAACCGAGCGCAAAACTAAGAGACGTGACTAAGCTCCAGCCACATGCATAGTTTATCAAGACTCGTTTTCTCTATGATAATCAGTGATATTGGAAGATTTTTAAACCTATTCAAGTGGACCAGATAGACTTACTGAAGATAGACTTTTTCTGAAGATAGACTTACTTGCATTTAAAAATAATACAAAAGCTCAGTGGATATCAATTACAAAAATATAAAAATCTTTAATTTCACGTCCAATCAAGATCCGCGGTTTGACCATTTACTATTTTATACTAATATCAACGTGTTCTAGTCAGAAATGCGTATTTTATTCACTTGGCTGGAGTAGTCCTTGAAAAAGTTGGTTGAATAGATTGCTGACAATGGATTCAAATGAATATCGGAAAAAGTCTTAGGCAATTGAGCCAATCAAAATATTACTAAAAATCGTTGAATTAGTAAAAAATAATTCACAAAAGCATAATAAAGTTTGTCTTCACAGGTATATTCATCTTGAACTTCGTTTGTCGACTGGACTCATTGCGTGAAACAACAAGGGACAAACATAAACGTTTATTCAGTGATTTAAAAGTGATCTCAGTGAAAAATGAAGTGAATGAAATTATGCTTTGCTGGAAAATTTCAACACAGACTTCTGTTGAAGATGTAGTTGAAAGTTTTAATGTTGCTCTTCGAAAGAACAGCCATGGATCATCTGAGAATGAAATCGATCTCAACGATTTGTCGGTGGAGAATTTGAGTTGAAGATCCGAAAGTGTTCGTGTATTGGAAGATTGTTAAACCTATTCAAGTGGACCAAATTTAGTTCGGTATTTTCCGATAATTAGTTTGTAAAGTGTAAATTTCAAATCATCCGTATCTAGCAGAAAATGTATGGAAACCAGCTGCTGCTGTAAGGTCTCTTAGAAGCTCAACAATATTGTAGTATAAAAATGAAGAATGAGTAATACAGAAAGATCTGAAATTGTCAAAAGTAATATACTAACCTGCTCCACTCCAAAACGATATTACCTTCAGAAATTTCACATCCCAATTCTGGTAACAATTATTCTTAGTACTCTACCATTATACCATCCCCATCAAAGCAAACAGTTTTTCACGAGTCTCTTCATTTTTTTGTAGATTACGTCTTGGAGACTCAGTTAAGGAGTATAGGACAAGTCAGATTAACAATTATACTATCTTATACACTAGTTTTACTATATCAATTAGTTCAGTTGAGGCTTGATTTTAATATGAAAGGAACTCTTGTAAACTATAAAAAGCTTTATCAACTAAATATTTTTTAAATATTTCTATGTATTCAAAACTCTTAAAAAACTGCGGTAGCTTGTTGTAGAGTTTCCTACCAATATAACTAGGTTTTAGTTTGAATAAGTTTCTATTAATAAATAATATCGTGTGACCTGGCTGGCTCAGGTCTGGTGTCAGAGTTATCAGGTCGCACCTGAATAAGTTCAGGGCCTCTGACGTGACTTAACGACTGTTTTTAGGCAGCCGGGACCGACAGCTTAACACAGTTTCTATTGTGACTCACAAAGTGATAATCTCCTCGGCTTCTTGTATTATAATCGTGTACGTCAAAATTTTGGTTAATGTCACTCTTTTTTGCATATAAAGTAGCTTCATACACATTTAAGCAGGGTACAGTTAGGAGACCAAGTCTCTTGAAAAACGGCCTACATGAATCTGGATAACTAATCAGTTTTATACCTATTGTTAACCTCTATTTTTATTCGTAAAACTCAAATAAAAAATCTAACGGTACTATTTCTGTTGAACTTGTGGTTAGTGTGGAGTATGTTGTTGAAAATCGACGAAATTATGAAAAAACTGCAGTTCTATGAACTCAATTTAATTGAGAATAAAGTTGGAACTTTTTTTCATTATGAATTAAGTATATCATTTCAAGAAAATTAAATATTAAAAAAAGAGACATTCTATTAAACTAACAGAAACAAAGATTGAAACAAACTGTATATGAATAAATTGTATAATTTGGGAACTAAATAAAGGCTTTATTTATTTATTATTTCGGGTGAACTTGTAGAGTGAAGTATGTTGTTGAGAATCGTGATTGAAAATCGATGAAATTATGGCTGGCATAGATCAATATTTTGATTCCGTGAAGAAAGAAAGCAATAAAATTGCTGAAATAAATCCAAGAATGTTTCCGTTAACTTAATAAAAAAGATAAATTCAAATTATCATTTGTATTCTAACTATATGTTGAAAAATCTATATGCATCAAAGAGTTTATTTTATTTGCACTACGAAATTTAAAATGTATTTATTTGTTGAGTTTATCGAAATGATGATGTATAGCAGCCTTGCTGTTTTGCTATATCCATTGATCTTTGTTAGAATTTCATAGAAACCGATAATATATTTCGTAGCTATCATCTGAAAAGATTTTTCTTAGTGGTCAATTTATCTCACCATAATTTGTTCCTTTAACTCCTGCTGAGTCTGCAACAGTAAAGTTATGAATTTATTCGCATAGCACAATTAAATGAAGGACTACGCTTACATTTTAAATCATTATTAAAGTCCTAGTATGTATGGATAATATTCTGTAAGACTTATTAATGCCATTGAAGTGTGGATCCCTTGGGAATTCGAAGAAAATTTTGTTCTCGTATGTTTTTAATTGTTGTTTCTTATGAAGTAGCCTATACATAAAGAATACTTTAAAATATGAAAAAATACCTTTGAACTGTGTCTGTCTGAAGACAAAACTCCAACTGTGTCAAGCTGGTCAAGTGATTCCGCTTGAAGTTAATATATATTATGCACAAAACTGTAGAGATTTGTTATTTTCATTAAAGAAATACTTGAAATAAGAGTACCTCCCAAGTTTTACTCCCGGGTACAGTACACTAGATAACGCAGTGAGCTCCTATTCTCCTGCAATATAGATAGATAGATAGATAGATAGATATTTAAGCATCCACTGGCCTCCCATCATGGGGGCATCTGGATTTGTCCAATGTTAAATTTAAATTTATTATTTCCATTCAGGCTACATTAATTAGGATTTTTATAATACTCTCTATATTATTGGCTTGAATAGAAACCACAGTACTCTAGCTCTCTCTTGAAAACCTCTTTAAATTTTTTGAAAGGAAGTCTCTTAAGCCTGGCTGGTAAAACATTAAAAAGTTGAACTCCTGAATTTCTAACACCATTTGCATAGAGAGCAGTGCGATGAGTTTCATTTCTAAGTTCATCCCTGTACCTAGTGTTATGAGAATGAACCATGGAACCCCTATTAAACATCAATTCATTTTTCTTTATTAAATTGACTGTTTCAAATATATATAAACTAGGTACAGGCAGAATTTTTAAATGTTTGAAATATGGTCGACAGCTCGTCCAAATAGACTCACCCACCATAACTCTTATTGCCCATTTTTGCAATTAAAAATTTTACCTTCTTCACTGGAATTACCACAAAAAGCTATGCCATAGGTAATCCGTGAATGGAATATCTCATAATAAACCTCTTTCGGAATAGAAAAATGTAATAAATGTTTAATGCTTCTTAGTACATATACTGCAGAATTTAATTTTTTCTTAAGATATTCCAAATGTGGTTTCCAAGAAAGCTTGCTTGAACTTGAACTTGCTATCAATAGTTACACCAAGAACCTTTATATCATTCATACATCCTATTTTATTATTTCTCACTTCCAATTCAACATCATCAGCTGACCTAAATGTTATTATCTTAGTTTTTTGTAGTTCAGGTTCAGCAAGTTGGTTAGAAGCCATTCATCCAGTTTATTGAGGGAGTTTCTACATTCTAATTCCATTCTAGACTGACTATCACTACTCAACAACACACTGATATCATCAGCATATAATATACTATGACCTGGATCAAGATAAAGAGGCAAATCATTTATATAAAGGAGGAATAGAACAGGACCCAACACCAAACCCTGGGGAACGCCTGCTCTTGGTTTCAACCATCTTGAATGGTAAACATACCTATTTGACTCCACTGTCACTCTCTGGTATCTTTCTTGGAAGTAAGAGGCAAACCACTGAAGTACTGTATCTTGTAAACCATAAAACTCTAATTTAAACAATAATTTTTCCCACATTCACCAGATCGAATGCCTTGGATAGGTCAGCAATTAAACCACACACTCTTGAACCATCATCCACAAAAGACAGTGCATGGTCTATGAATGAAAACAAAGCATCTCCCGTGGAGAGACCAGGTCTGAATCCAAACTGCCTATGTGATAAAATTTTTGACTGGTTTAAATATTCTCTTAATCTAGCTAAAACTGCATATTCTAAAAGCTTTGAAAATACAGGTGGATTATTTATAGGCCTAAAATTCTCAGAGCATTCCCGGTCGCCGTTCTTGTAAATAGGTGTGACTTTTGCTAGCTTTAACTTGGAAGGCACAGTTCCACTCTGCATTGAAGAATTGAAAATAAAAGTTAATGGCTCAATAATCGATGAAGCTGTCTTTTTTACCAGATAGTTCGATATACAGGGTGGGGGAAATGTTTGGAAACGGCTTAATATTTCATATACAAAGGTGATTTTGCGGTAGGTATGATTGAGGATCCTACTCAAATTGAAAATACTATTTTACTGTGACTTTAAAAATCTGGTCCGCCATCTTGGAACCGCCATTTTGAATGTAACTTTTTTTTTTAAATAGGAAGGGGGTCATGCGATACATGATTTCAATACGGAATTTTAAGACAAAATGAATGCCGAAAACCGCACATCGATATGTCAACCCGTTTCGGAGATATTTACATTATTAATCGATACCATGAAAAGCAGAAATGAAATAAATAAGTACATTAAAATCTTACCTATCAAATTTTTTGTTAATAGTGTTTGCTAATAAACATTAAAACCCAATTATTTTAATAAATGTTCAAACTGTTTTCCTTCAGCTGTTTGACAATGTGCTAATCTTAAATAATAGCCATCAAGCACATTTTGAATCATTTCGCGTGGAATTCTGTTAGCCACTTCAGTTATACATTCTCTCAGTTCATTAATTGTTGCTGGTTTCTTTTTGTACACATTGTCTTTCATGTAGCCCCAAAAGAAATAATCAAGTGGAGAGAGGTCAGGTGACCTAGCGGGCCACTCTATTGCACCTCTACGACCTATCCAGCGTTGGGGAAATGTTTGGTTCAATATATCCCGCACTCCTAATGCATAATGAGGGGGCGCCCCATCTTGTTGAAACCACAAGTTATGTAACTCTTGTCCGTTGATGTTCTGGATGGCTGGAACGATCAAATTTATTAACATGTTCTCGTAAATGGCACCTGTTAAATTATTCTCGATAATAAATGGTCCTACAATGTGACCATTTACCATACCAGCCCATACGTTTAATTTTTCAGGATACTGTGTATGACCCTCCTTCATCCAGTATGGGTTGACATCGGTCCAGAAACGATAGTTTTGCTTATTTACATTGCCGTTAAGCATGAACGTAGCTTCATCCGAAAATACTACATTATTAAAGAAGTTTGGATCATTGTCATACTTGTTCATCATTATGTCACAAAACTCTACCCGGCGGTCGAAATCATCCTCATTCAGTTCTTGTAATACATGAAGCTTAAACGGATGGAAATGAGATTCCTTAAGAACTTTTCTGACAGAACGAGTAGACATACCATGTTCCTTGGCAACGCTTCTAGTTGATGTATGCGGATCTTCAACAAATGATTGCATTACCTCTAAAGATTTTTCATTGTTGGTGGCAGTATTTGTTCTTCCAGTGCGAGCACGATCAGTCACTTTGCCCGTTTCTTGAAACCGCTTTACTGTCTTAAAAACAACACTTTTACTAATTGGATTTCTGTTGGGAAATGTTTCGTTGAATAAATCAGAAACTTCTTGGTAAGACCGTACTCTATCTCCATAGCCGCGCATCATTAACAAAGTTATTCTCTCGGTTTCATTTAAAAATGCCATTGCGAACGACTTTAAACACACTCACTACTTCATGATTGAAAAAGAATTCATTAAATCAGTTGGATTATTACAGATGATTTTAGGTTGATATCATGATTATTGTTGATATTATGATATCCAGAGTCAGATGTTCATCACGCGAAATGATTCAAAATGTGCTTGATGGCTATTATTTAAGATTAGCACATTCTCAAACAGCTGAAGGAAAACAGTTTGAACATTTATTAAAATAATTGGGTTTTAATGTTTATTAGCAAACACTATTAACAAAAAATTTGATAGGTAAGATTTTAATGTACTTATTTATTTCATTTCTGCTTTTCATGGTATCGATTAATAATGTAAATATCTCCGAAACGGGTTGACATATCGATGTGCGGTTTTCGGCATTCATTTTGTCTTAAAATTCCGTATTGAAATCATGTATCGCATGACCCCCTTCCTATTTAAAAAAAAAAAGTTACATTCAAAATGGCGGTTCCAAGATGGCGGACCAGATTTTTAAAGTCACAGTAAAATAGTATTTTCAATTTGAGTAGGATCCTCAATCATACCTACCGCAAAATCACCTTTGTATATGAAATATTAAGCCGTTTCCAAACATTTCCCCCACCCTGTATAAAAGGTGTCATATGTTTTTTATTCTTCATTAAATGGATAATTTGGTGGAGTTCGTGGCTCTGTAATAATTTTAAGTTTTTTAAGCTGGCATGAGAAGGAATATTACTATTCAAAAATGTTTGGAAGCTGTACTGAGATTGGTTTGTTATTTTGTTAAATATTTTTGAAGGTATATTAATATAGTGGTCATTTAATGAATCAGCAGCTTTTTTCCCAGCTCTAACTACGCCATATTTGTCAGAGATGCGAATCTCTGATGAATGATTTTTCGCCTGGCCAGATTCTGCTTTTATCAATTTCCAAACAGCTTGTTTTGGATTTTTAGACTTTTCTATGAATTTATCTGCAGCTAATTTTTTAGCATTTTTCAAGACATTGCTATAAATTTTCTTATATTTTTGGAAATAGAATTCAAAAGTGAAGTATTTCAGTCCTGTTCTTGTTAATATAAAAACCATTGAATTTCTTGTGGACTTATTTTTCCGGAATAAATTTAAAGTCTTCATTTTATTACTTGAAATTTTTATACCTTTTGTCACCCATGATAATTTAAATTGTTTTGGCTTTGCTACTTTCATAGGAATTGAAGCGTTACAATGATTAACATATATCGACAGGAAGTTGTTGAACATTTCCTCAACACTAACACTTTCATAAACCGCTCTCCAGGTCTCGCCAAGCAAACCTTGGTTTAAAGCCTGGATGTTTTCCTCAGTGATAAGGCGAAACATTCTTTTTTCCCCATCTCCTGAAATCTCATCACTGCAGGATTCTATATTGGATTTTTTGGTCATAAGTGCGGCACTAACTCCCTCATGATCTGTAAATGGGCAGGGAAAAATCTCAGTCTTACAAAGTTCTTGTTAGTAGTCGGTTATTATGTAGTCTATTTCTGTAGCTGATTGATATGTTATCCTAGTTGGGCCATCTGCTATTTTGTTCAATTTAAATGTGGCTAATAAGTTTTCAAGTAAAATTTTATTTCTATTATTTGCTAAAAAGTCTGCATTGAAATCACCACATAGTATCAAAGAGTTTTCCTTTTTCTTTCCTCACTTTTGCCAGAGTCAATCTCAGCAGTTCAATAAAAACATTAAAATCTGAATTTGGGGTTCGGTAGATACATAAAATTATCATTTGTTAGTCATAGCTTTAACCTTGACCTCTACTGCCGAAAGTTCAAAACAGTTTTTAGCCGCTAGGGAGATTAAGTCCTTTCTACTATGGCTACTAGAGATGGATTTCTCTGTAACAAAGATGCAAGAACCACCGCGATTCCTCAATTTCCTGTTGTATTGAGATTTTACTACATAGCCAGGCAGTGAAAAAACATCCAATTCATCCTCTTTTAGCCAATGCTCTGTGACACAAACGAAATCGAAATCTAATCCTTCATTTGACAATAACAGTTCTAAGTCTAGTTTTGCATTTGAGAGTCCCTGGCAATTTATATGGAAAATATTGCAACCTATAAAAAATCATTACTATTTAGAACCGGAATACTTGAAAAGTTTTTTGTTGAATTATTCAATCTGCCACCTGTTACCTCTTTACTGCTTGGATTCTTATTGCCTATTATATAATTTTTTATGAGTTTTATAAGTTTAGGTTTGCCTTTATGTTTGCTGAAATGCAGGCCATGGCGTGTATAGTCAGTAATTTCAAGTTCATTTAAATCTAGTACGTCAATGTTATTTATTCCCTCAATCTCTCTTGATATCCATGTGTTTAGTTTACTAACATTTATATTCATTAAAGGTCTGTCATACCTGAATGGAACTTCTGAAACAGCTATTTTTGTACGCTTTGCCGCCTCTTTAATTGAGTCAAAATTGAATTTAGCGGGCTGTTCCGCTTTGTCAACTACGGTACGTCATTGGTCCCCGCTAAAATTATTACTGTATCATCCATAGTAAAATCCTTGGTAAAGTCCTTAATGTCGTGAGTTACTGTGTCGAATGAGCATCCGGGTCTAGTAAGCTCTGTTACGTCATAACCATCACCTTCCATTTGATTGTTCAAGTCCCATCCAATATCTCACCCATGACTATCTGCCATCACTAATACTCTCTTCTTATTATTTATTCTCTTTTGTTTCATATATTTTCGATCATTATGGCGTATTTCTTTATTTCTGTTTACTACTCGACTATTGGTAGGCTCACTATGATCTTTTATTCTATTTAAAATACTAAATGAGTTTTTAATTGATAGGGTGCTAGAGTTTAACGAATCATTGATTAATGATTCCCATGGTGAATAAAAATTTCTAAGTTCTTCTATTTCTATTTCTAACGACTTATTTTTAGCCCGGAGATAGTTATTGTCAGACTCTAAAACTTCGATTGTTGTTTTCATCTCGTTTGTATTTTGTTTGAGAGTTTGATTTTCCTCACTCCAGTCCATTTTCTCTCTCATTTGCTTCTTTAGTTCCTCAATCTGCAATTTGTATGATTAAATTTGGCTTTCTTTATCATTTTTACATGCTTCTAATTCAAACTCTAGATCCATGGCGTGCTTGATGACATCGTCCCTTTGCTGCTGCAGCTCAACCTCTGTCAGGGTTTCGTCTAAGTTAGGAGGCGAGCCCCCTCTACGAGTAGGAGTATTTATTGATACACTTCTTGTTTCAGTTGCGATAGATCTCGCAACAGGTGCATCCGAGGTACTGGAGTTCAATTCGTACTATGCTACCACTTTTTGCAACGTTGAACGGTGATCTCAAATTTTAGAGCATTGTTTGTTCGGTGTTTAATGGATAATCTAGTCTATAACTTAGCTTAGACAATGAGCTGAACGAGCTGAATATTTGAACGGACGCTATAAATCATCAACAATAATTTTTCAAGTTCGATGTACTCCAGAGTTCTTAAGAAAGTTTTTATGAAATTGCTTCATTGTCTCAGGGAGGTATGCTGTTAGTGGATAACAACGCAGTATGCGATATACAATAAATATTTAAGTTCCAATTGTATAATTCTATTACAAAATAGATATTCAACTGAATACGCTCAAGTACTGTAAAACAGAAATATTTACAAATTTGCACTCATGTAGATGAAAACTCGTATAGCTCTCGGTCATTTATCATGAATCTTTATTATAAATTGGATAGAATGCCAATATTTTATTCAATTCTAAACTTTTTAAATTCTATTAAATTAATTCCTTATTTAATGAACACTACGAAAAAGCTAATTGTTATTTTTCTAATTCGAATAGATCATGCCATAACCATGCAATATTTAAAATTTAAATTAAAATGTTATTATTTCTCTTTTTTACTCACACTGTAATCTTAAATGTCAATAATAATAAAAGCCTTTATTGATACAAAATATACATTTTTTTCGGATAATGCCTATATGAGTCTGGAGGCTTGTGCTTGGGTAATGAGGTGAATGGGTGAATGATGAGAAACATCCATGGCTGAATGAGATTCGTACACAAGGCTGCAGGAAACTAAGCCAGCCAGAATATATTTTAATTGTTGAATTTTGGTGTGAAAAATTACACAGTTCAGGGCCTCTGTTGTAACTGAAATAATCAACAGTTAGGCTATTGATCTTGTAAATCATAGTAGTCACTGTAATAATATTAATACTAACGCAGCATACAGCTTTATCTATTATCGTATTAGTTATACGATAGCAAATCATAGCTCCCTGAGCCAAATATAATAATATCGGGCAGATTTTGTTGGATGTTAAATATCACTTGGTTGGATCATATCTTGTTGTTACTGTTCAATCAACTTGTGACTCGACTGTCTTGTAATAAATAATAAATTGTGAGTGTGCACCGGTGGCTAATGCATCGCTGTCCATCTGTTATCTCTCTCCTCTTTCCTCTGATCTTTTGTTTCTTCTTCTCTATCCCTATCCTCCTCCTCCTCCTACCCCACATCCTCCTCCACCACCTCATCTTCCACCCACATGTGACACTGACACATTCGGCCACCATCCATTTGCTTGTGCCAGTGGCGACAGACGCGGATCGGCCAAACTCTTGTCTCGTCGCATCCACGGACGTCGCGGATGTTCCTCACACCGGATGCATTCCTCCACCAACACTCATCATCGACATGGATCTCTGCGATCTTTTACCGCCGCTCTATGCTTCTTATCGCATCATCGGTGACACTCTTTGCAGAACTTTGCGAATGCGTGCGTCGTCGTCACACGTGTCCGCGGTAAAGTGTCGCGCGTCTTCAGTCGTCGTCGATTGCTCGCTGTTCAGTCGGTGACGTCAGCATTTTCCGACCTGGACTTTTGAAGATAGTAACCGACTATGTTCAAACGCGCACGTAAATCGGTATCATTCCAATGCCGGCCTGAGTCTTGCCGGACTGTCATGTACGACGGGTTTCTGTAAGTAATTTTTCTGTGTACTTCTTTGAAGAGCCAATGTATAATATTTTTACTATTTATTATTTTAGTGGGGAGGCCAAAAGTACAGAATGCCAAACGACAAATCAATCAGAAGCTGAAGTCTTTTCAAAAGTTCTTCTCTCAATTTGTTTGTGTATAAGTATAATAGAATGATTAAAACTAGAAGATTAGATTGGCATGCGAGTCGTAGACCTGGGGTACTACTCTGATCTCATAAGAAATGTACTATACTGTTAAAATGAAATAGAATCAGTTCAGAACTCCTATAATATTTAATTAACTATAAAACCTTTTGAACAACCAAGGTTAATGAGCTCATTAAAAGAATCGTTAAAAGATGATTAAACGATAAAATAAGTTCTGTATATAGATTTACAAAATTCGAACAGGAAAACGTTCTCTCATTTAGCAGGGAAGAGTGGGGCCGATCATCTGCTGTTTTTTGTGGAAATTCATGACAAATAAACGAATTATGATGACATTACATGTGCGTCTCTTCGGTTCTTAGTTCCTATTTTCAGAACAGTTCTTGTTCGATCTATTAATTCAGGACATTGAAATTTGTATTTTAAAATATTGAGCGGTGTTTCTTGCCTCAGTATAAAATCATGTCATTCAACGCTTTGAGTGCAATTATTATTGTTTGTTATTGACCTCAGATTACTGCGCTTTCCCCAAAAATTCCGTGTAGTTTGTTGAAGCATCTTCCATGTCTACCTTTGAATTAGACTTACGTTTTTTTCCAAAACAACTTGAATTTAAGTATTTCATTTATAATAGTAATAAAAATTAATAGCAATAAAAGTTCCACGTGTGGGCTGATTGGTGGCATGTAGTACTCTAGTAATTTAATAGAGTTTTTTTTTAATAAACTTGATTTTGAGAGAAATTTCTTCTTACCCATAATAGTAGGCCTACTACAACGTTTATTCTATTACTGGAGAGTTTTGGCGTACGCTACAGTCACAATTACCCATTTCTCATCATATGCGCTCATTTCACTGACTTGTTTCTCTGCGTAAACATCACGACTGTAAGTAAAAACCGCCTCTTAACAAATGCTTGTTTCATTGACAGATTAAACCTACCACCTATTTGCACTTCTTTTTCGCGAAGTGGGTTGGATTGTCCTTGTAAGAATTCGCATAGGCTTCAACTCATGAAAATTATTAAGGCTTTATTATTAAAATTTTTCTTAATTTATATAGCCTCCAGAGAACAATAGAAGACAAATAGTAGAATTTGAGTGGGGGTGTTTCTTGCTATTTTTCTCTTTCATCAATTCTCAATTCGCCTACTTTCTTAATTTCCAATTATACAATTAATCTTATCACTCTACCCCCTTGTTTTTAGTACAGTGTGTTTGGCCAACAATACTCGAATTTTCCCTTGATGTGACCTTAAGCACATCTTTGATCTTTATAGTGTGTCGGCTCTTCTCAAAATTCTGCAAATTTACGATTTTTATTTTTGTTCTTCCCTTTAAAGTTTTTGGTTTTCTCGCAGAAAATATGTATTTCTATAGGAAATTATGTTCTTAAATTCTTTAACACTTCCTATTGCTTTTGTTTCTCTTTGCTATATTCTCCTGCATATCATAAATATACTTGTCTATTCATTTGAAGTATTCTCATTTAAACATATTCTTTTAATATTCTATCCCAAGTTTGATTTTCAGTCTTCCCCAACTCCCAACATCATTGTAATAAAAATAATTCTCCTACATTTTTCATTCGAAAGCCTGTGATATTTTTACATTATAATTTAAATAGTTTGAAGTAGAAAAATAGATTGTCTTCATAAATTGACATTAAATAAATACTTCTATTTAAAATACCAGAATGTTCGGTAAATTGTGTATAGTAGAGTGTATTTAATGTACTCTTCAATCATCTGCTTAGATACATACATTTCAATTTTTATTCACCATAGACGAAATTTCTGTTGAAATAATTGACAATAAAAACAGTAGTGCAAATCTGTCGAATTCATTAAAATTTAACCAACAAGACTTTAAGTAGAAAATTTCCAGCTCATAATACAAATGCTTGATGAAATGTTCAAAATGATAACATTTAGTATAAAAAAGAGTCACAAGATATTTCCGAAAGAATACAATTGGTATATTGACATCCATTTGTTTTATTCTGCTTCCAAGTTGTAATTAATAGATTACAATTCTATAAAAAGTTTATGATTAGTTGACACTAACGGGAAACGCGAAGTAAAACCAAGCTAATTTGTAGAAAGCTGTTTTTCAGCCTTGATCCTTCCTCAAAGAATACTGTTTGAAGACGGTAGCATTACTGAAGTTGCTTAATTTCAGTGCACGAACCCCCTTTAGATGATTGAAGAGCATCAACTTGAGCACATCAAAGCAGTTTGACATCCATGTCAATTTAGTGAAGGAAGCTGACAGTTTATTTCGTAGACTGTCTTGCTCTATGTGAAGGTTAAAATAGGAAATGAAGCATTGCATACTAATGCATATGCATATTAAATTCATGGCATATTTCTACTTGCCACTTTAGTTTTCAAGATCACCAACTGACTCTACCAATACTCCAATTTTTTGAGGAATGTTGGGTTTCCAGATCATTTTTCTATCAAATGCAAAAATTAATAGTACTGTTGTGGACACAGAAAGAAGGAACAGTTTTCAGCGTTATGTGTGTTAATATTGTTTTCCGGAAGCAATTAATTATTCTTCTCCTGCACTCTGCCTTGAAGTTTATCTACACCTGTAGAATGTTTAATTAGAATTTCATGGAATTTTATCGAAAGCTGTAGAATGTCTTATCTGTTTATTTTAGAATTCGATAGAAGTTGATAGAAAAATGGAGAGATATCTAGTTCTTTCTAGATTATTGAAAAATGTATAAATAGGAGAAACTCTCCTAAAAGTAGTTCAGTTGTGATTCGATCGTTAATGCGATAAGAGGCAGGTTTAGAGTGACAGTGACAGTCTCCGCTCATACAATCCAGATTACCAGTGAGCGCGATTACAAACCGTGTTATGAACGTTTGTTGTTGAAGTGATAATCGCAGTATATGGTGACAGATTATTATTCAGACCTACTTAACAGTTTATACAGTGATTGGTAAGTGCTTGTAGTGTTTCAACTGCAATGTATTAGACGCTTCTCCTTGAATTGTTGAACAGTTTATTGAACAGTTATTATTTAATAGTAGATCGGCCTTTTAAGATTTAGTGATTGATTTTTGAACAGTAGCATAGAAAAATCTTTATTAGCTGAACATTATCGATTTATCTGTCTTTTTTATTACATTATTCTGTAAGAAATAACTGATTAGTGCTAGTTGTGGATAATTTGTGTTAATAAAGTGCGAGTGGTAATTTAAAGTTTTGCCAGCGTTATTTTAGAGATAGAACCCATAACAGTACCCAATCAATTCCATTCAGGCTCTTGATGACAAACTTTTGTAAAATATACGTAGTTATAAAAATGAATATTTCAACAAAAGAGTACCGGTAATAAATTTACATTCAAGTATCAATTAAAAAAAAATCAGGTTGTCTCACATATAATATACAATACCATTTTATAAACTTCTTGTTGTGATTAAACAGTCTAGCATACATTAATATTTAGAAGTGTATTAATAACAAAAACATATTTCGATGAAAAATAATTACTTTTTTTAAACCATTGCAAATGGAGAAGAGGGCAATACAAATAAATTGGTACATGAAGAATCTTTCACAACAATGAATATTGCCAGTTTAACCAAGAAGGTTTCAGAAGACAAGTGTTTAAGTAATACTTTTCTACTAACTCTTGACTTGTATAGCAGTAAATTATGAATTAAATTTGTGTACTACCTTCATTACAACCTACAAATAGATTATAGTTAATTAATAAAGTCTTCTAAAATTCTGATATGATAAGTCACGCTATTCATCTTGCTCACCAAGGGGGGGTGTGGGCAGTGGCTTAGCCAGGATCAAATTTCGGGGGGGGGGGGGGGCTCACCAAGGGGGGGTCTGGGGTATAGGAGGGTCCGGATTTTTTTAAAATTTAGTGGTGTAAAAAGCTAAACTGGACAACTTGTTAGGCTCTAAAGTTCAAAAGAAAGTTTTGAAAAATTACTACCCAAGAACCTAGGTGGCCAGGTTTGAAATGATAAAGTTTGATATAGCCTACCGATATCTGTGACTATTTTGAGTCAAAACCCTTGAATTGGAACTAATCATACTTAACTTATGTACTGAATCTCAAAATTAATACTAATTATTATAAGTTTCATATAATTTATGTCATTAGCCTAAAACGCACCCAACCCAAAGTTCATGAAATCGGAATTTTTTTTTATCATAGCACTCTGATTTTACACGCTTGCATAGAACTTGCATTTATTTGTGTGTTTTAATTTATAAAATCCCGATTTTATGAACTTTGGGTGCGTTCAGGCTAGTGGTTTATACTGAATTTTTACTTCAAAACTAAATTTTCTACAAGAAGAGTTTATTCAAAAAGGTGATTTATCAATAATTAACAAAGTTAATCCACTTTAAACTTGAAAATTGCATTTTATTTAATGTAATAAATAAATAATTATGGTAGTCACAGTTTTCTAACATGTTTTATTCGATTTCGTAGCTCATTTAAAATTTAAATTATCCATTTGAGCACCTAACAAGTTTCTATATGAGTAAATATTGAGGAAAAATTTGAAAAATGCATTAATCTGACTATAACTGTAGCTATATTCCATTACACAAACAGGGTTTCTGTAATCTGTTCGTTATAATACAACAAAACTGATAGAACCCTTCGGCTTTATTAAGTCCTTATCTATTAGTTATTTGAGAATTTTTTATTTCTGAAATTTCGGGTGGGGGGGGGGGCCGGGCCCTATGGGCCCCCCTGGCTACGCCACTGGGTAGCGGTTGGGTAGAGAAAAAACCCCTTTGTCACCCTCACTCAAGAATGGCTTGACACCCCATCTCATGACTCATTCCTCTTAGCTCATTGAAACGATCCAAATTGATATAGCATGTCACATTCAACTTACAATTTTTAATTCTACTTGGAAGTGTGATGAAGGCTTTCTCTATACTGTACTTGAAAAATGACGATTTTCTAAATTGTTACCTATATACTCAAGACAAAAATCCATAGTTGGTTTAAAGTTGTAGGTAATATCTTTCTCTTCCACGTCATTGTCATCAAAATCTATTCAAATTAAATTAAACCATATTATAAATTATAAGTAGCCAACTTTTCGTGAGTTTTGGAAATTTTTCCGATTTTCTGATCTTACAGCCAAACTATGTGTTGGGCAATAAATTAATTTGAAAATTTTCCTAAATACCATCTATATAATTCCCTAAAACCTAGACCCACAGTAATTGTGATCCAGAATATCTAAACTTACGAAAAAATGTTACTTTTTGTTTGGTTAAATTGAAACCAGAAAAGTTTATTTTTTTCATGAAAGAGATAATGGATCAAACAAAAGCAGAGCTTTGACTTTACAGTCATATATTTCCTACATGACTGCAAGGCTCCGACTCCACGGTATTCGTTCATGTATCATTCCACCATGGTATGCGCTTAAATCTTGCGTTCCAGCTTCCAGATAGCATAAATAACGCCGCTAAATGATTGAAAATTGTTGTCTTCTATCAGCTGTTCTTTCAAGGACATATTTCTCCTTTTTGTGTCCTTCAGCGAGTTTTTACAGAAATGAGACCTAGTGCAATCGTATTTTTGCACCAATGAGCCCCTATATTTGTAATTTCATCAAAATCGTTAGAGCCGTTTTCAAGATTCGTCGGACATACATACATACATGCAGAAATTGCTCGTTTAATATAATAGGATAATTTCAACTTCTTTGTTATCACTAATAATAAAATCAACATTCTAAGGTAACTTGAATAGCTAACATAAAACAGCCGATCAGAAAAATAATGAAAATAACCTTTCAAACCATAGCCAATTGAAACAATATAAATTTTACCACTGTCTATTATATTTTCATATTATATTAATCGACAATGCAATTTGTTATAGTTTTATTTCTTATCATATCTGTAATTTGTACGATGTCAGCTTCATATGGGCATGCATTACCGTATTTAATGTATTATTATCATTATACACATTTATTTTTTTCGTTTCACCCACTTTGGGGTACGTTGAATCAACTAAGATCTTGACTGTCTTTATGAATTCGCCTCTTTCCGTCTCCTCCAATACTCGTTCATTCTTTCAGAAGTAGCTTTTTCTGATCTTCGGGCATCCCTGTACCTGTTCTACGCTTTGGCTTTCCATGGAACATTTGTTTTTGTTTTTCAAAATATTTCTGAGGCTGTTACGGTTTTTTATTATTTCGTCAGTTATATTCAGTTCATTTAAATCGTCCTGAACTTTTTTAAAATAATTATTACTATTATTATTGTGTAGTGCTTTGTAGTTTACCGAACCATTTTATTGTGTATTGCATTTATTCAATACATTCAAACGCTTCATTTGATATCTGGACAAAAATAATTTATTTGCTTTTCAGGGCATCATTATTAATTCACACAATATCAATATTCGTATCACAGTCAACTCTTATGTATTCTATCACAGTTCTGACCATTAGAATAATAATTAAGCTTGATAAACTAACTAACGTGAACTAAACTAAACTTGGCTTGATAAAAACAAGTAAAATTATAGTTCCGATAATTTACGTAATAAAGCAGATGGAATCGTACAAATAACTATTTATACGTAAAAATCAACTATAGACAGATCGATGGGCGTTAATTTGTCAGAATCAGAGTGTTGGTATTTATTCACAGATAATATTGTCTCATGGGCTTCAATTTATTTTATCAATTTCCGTATGACCCTAGCCAACAATAATAATAGATAAATAATGAAGTTTGAATCATCGACATGAATCACTGACCTCCTCTAGATAAATGGACGCAATTTTCAATAGGTCCTATTCACTTTTGTCAAGAGATCAATTCTCATAAATTTCTGATCGAGAATTCAACATAATATGAAAGAATAACTTATATGAATTTAAGGGTTTTACATTTTCTTACTAGAACTATCAATTAGTGAAGACAATCTTTCAAATGTTGTCATCAATTATGTGAGTAATAGGCCTATATCATCATCATTTGTTTAATCATTATCTTTGGCTGATTCTCTAGCACTGTTAGCCACAGCTTGGCGGCTGCAATGTTTGTTTATCTGACATCCATCCCACTGGTCCCGGGCTTGATTCCCGTCCAGATCTGGCATTTTGCATAATGTTTTCATCTTACTACTCACGCACAAGCGTTTGGTATCATTCGCTTTCCGTATTGCGAGCGAAAATCCTTCCAACTCCACTTCCAGTTTGTGCAATGTTATGTTTAACTCATTCCAAACTTTGGCCTACACGGACTTTGCCACCCACCCTTTCTTAATAGCGGACTGAACTTGCTATTATAGCATGCCAGTAGATATCATCTATCTCCTATATTTTCATAAAACTCAGACCTGATATTATGAGAGTGAACTAAGTAGGCCCTATATCTGGTCAGCTAATAGAACATTTTTCAAACTGAAATTTGGTGTATAGTGCATATCTGTATGGTCAAATCAAATCAAATTCAGGTTTATTTCAAACAAAAAATTATGTGTACAACAAACTTTTAGAGTAAAATTAAAAAAAGATCACTAACATAAAAATGAATACAAACTACTGCCACTAAAAGATGAAAAGAAATACAAAATAATTAATTCCTACATAGACATTATTGCCTGTGTGCGGGAATGAGTCCACAGGAAGGTCATACATGATCAATAATTCACAATTCATTGATGTTATGAAATGAAAGCCTGAAATGGAATTCATGGAATTCTGGAGTTCATGGTTGAGTCATGGATGGTCAGTATTTATTTGTTTCCTTTTGCAGCTGGGTCACCACCTCTCAAATAAATCAATACCTTCGAAAAGGTAATATCTTTATCTTGGTTTCATCATGATGTATTATTTATCATCTATTCTCTAAAAATATTTAGAGCTTTATCATTTCTCTTGCACCTCTTAAAATAATGTATTTTCAGTATGTGTTATCAAAACATAATCCAAACCACCGTTGACTAGTGAGTAGTGTTTTGACTTACTTTCTCAATTTTATTGCTCAATTTCTGACTAAGAACTGATATTTCAACTTTCAATTCTCACTTATCCGCTTATTTATCACCTTTTACTTATCTGGATTTCATCTACATCATAAATTTCATCCACATATAAATTGAAATTTATCGAGAAAATCCAAGAGAATTTTATTTTCTGATATTTTTCCCTACTCAGCACTTGTATGATATATGTATATACATATGACATATGTACCATATGTATATGGTAAAACAGTAATCTCTGAATAGATTCGTAAATGCTGAATATAAGTACGTTACTAATCATACAGCAATTCCAATTTCATTAAAACGACATTAATGTGCACATGAATCTGAAAAATCATCCATTGCATTTTAATTTGCTGGTATTAAGCTTAATGGTTGAATTCTACAGTATCTTACATCACTGTATAAAGAATAAATAGCGTTGTCCAAAATTAAAATAGTAAAATGAATTGTGTAATTCTGCAAAATCTCCGAACACTGTTGGCCAAAATTATCACAGCAGCCAAGGCTGAGTTAGGATTAGCGTTTCGGCAAATATTGATCTGATGAGTGTCGATCGATGATGCCAGAGCAGAGCCGGTGTTTTGCGACATGTTGCTGCGCCGCACTCTAATGCATTTGCCAAATACGACTGTCAGTTTTCATTTGTATAATTCACTGCAACAGCGAATGAGTTTGCGCCGCTGCCACTCACTGGATGTCCGAAAATAGAAACTGATCGTCTATTTGCTGTTACACAGGTGAATGAATCCATCAGCCAGTGTTCAATTACTGACTATATTTTTGTTATATTTATGATTCGGGGCCATGAACTTTAGACAGCAACTAAATAATAATGTATACAAAAGTTGGAACGAAATAAAAAATCTACAATTCCAGTCATTCAACGTTGGTTCTCACAATGAGTACATGAGAATGAGTTCGTGCATTGAAATAGCAAGAACATACAAAGATGGTAATATAATTATTTGAAATATCACAATGAAACAAAAGAAGCAGTTGAATACCAAGAAAATAAATTTATTTAAATATAATTGGTCTAAATACAAGTACGGTACATTATTACCGTGTTTTGTAAAGTTTCTAAGAACACCCAGTGGTATTTTACTATCTCTTGAACAACTGGCGTCTAAGAATGGCATTGTGAAATGCGAATGAAAAATGCGAAAACAAAGAATGAGAAGAGAATTCAGCCAATTTAATTGAATTTATGGGCACAACAAATGAAAATATCATTCTGCACACCACTATTGTAAAGATTGATGATTTCTTGAGAATCGATGATTATTTTTTATAACTCCATTCTAACAAATGATTTTATTCCAAAGCTTTTAGGTTCAACACCTGTAAATATTTTTCTATTAAAAAAAAGAAATAAATTTTTTGTGCCGTCCTCACATGCCGTTCTATCACGTTGTGTTATCAACTTGCACAAAATTGATATAACGATAATAAAGGCATAGACCTACTCAAAATTTAGAAAATGATTCGTCTCTCTAAACGATAATTCTATTTTCTATGATAATAACCATAAATTGCAAAATAACTATAAAATGTGAAATATTGTTAACAAATTTTATTCGTATCTTTACTATTTTTCAAGTAAAGCCATGCTCTTTGAAACACTCCGCTATACTACCTTGAGTCTTGAATAACATTTAGGCAAGTTTCCAAGAGCAAAATATGAATGATGGCCTAATCAAAGAGGAGATGATTGAATTAATGGACGATTACTCGCACCATTTAGTTTTTCAGCACCTCAAAATGGCCTCATGAAAATATTTTGTGAAGCTTCTAAAAATATACAGCTATTTTTCTCTTATCTCTATTTTGCTCACGTGATCAGGCTTCTATGAAATTTTTTATAGTAATTTTTTTTGTAGTTTATTGACTCTGAATTGGACTTTTCAATATTATTGCCCAAAAGAAATTATTTGATTAGCTATAAAAATGAAAATATACATCAAGTCGACTGATTCAAAAAATCAGATTAATTCTTTCAGAAAATACAAGACCATAATTACATTTAATTGTCTTAAAGTTTAGTACAGTATTTTTATTACTATGAACTCATTTGACGATATCTCATGTGAATAAATCGAAGCCTTGAAATTTTTTATTCAGACATTCAAATTGTTTAACATTTAAAACATTGAAATCAGATCATCCCACTTGGAGGCAATGAAAGAATCGATAAATAAAACAATTTTAGTAAGTAATATCATAATTTACATACTCTTATCTTAAAGTAGGAATATTTTGGGATTTTTATGCTTTTATTATTCAAGACCCAAATAAGACTGAAATAGTATCAAACTCTCAATAATTGACTAACTTCAATTACATGTCTTGAATTCTTTCTTGTTGGGGGTTTTAAAATTTAAAATAATGGGCTACTGTGAAATTGTATACCGTATACCTTTCTACTAAAGGTGGACGTTTTCTTTCTATTGTGTACATTTTCTACTGAACTGGAATTCGACAATTTCTTTATTCTTTCAATCATGGAAAGGTTTCACACTGTCAACATTGATTTCTAAGGAAGTAAATAATTTGCGTTTTTATTGTTATCAATATATGTCACCCACTCAATTCAAGAAAGCTTGTAGGCTGCTTCATCCCCCAACCTTCTTACCCCAGACCTCGGTCCAATTAATTTTATAACTTTATAACAATTCATATTTCATTTGTATTCTTCGTTTTATTATCATTTATCATATTCATCTTTCTTTCGCATAATCCTTTATGTTCAGTTTTCTAGCTGAAATTTTTCTTTCATTTTGTTTATTTTCCAGCTACTTCTTCTCAAATTTTCTTAAATATGTTCATGATTGGGGAGCAATTTTTGGGGTTTCCCCGTATGCCCCACATTGTAATTGAATAAATAAATATATGAATCGTTACTGTTTGTTGGCCAATGAGCCATGGGAAAAAGTGAGAATGATGAATGGCCAGAATGGTGGATTACTAATTACAAGCAAAAGGAATGCTGCAAAAATTAAATTCTAAGCACATGAAATTCATAAATTATCATAATAGAAATCATCAGCATAAAGATAAAGCTTTAGACAGTTTTAAAATGAACGATATTGAGACAAATCTTCAAACAGAAATAATATAAACTAGAAAAAATATTGTTTGTTGAGGCTTAGAATTATTATGAAAGGAATTTATTGTAGTGCACTATAATAAGCTTCACCATTTTTTTCATCTGATTATTTTTCAATTATTTTTAAATGCCTTTACAGCTCAAAAAGCTGCGGTAGCTTTTTATGAAATTTCCTATCAATATTTTAACTCCTATTGTGACTCACTAAATGATGGATAATCTGTTCGTGCATCTGCGGTTCCGTTTTTATAATCAAATTTTGGCTATATTATACTCATTTTTTTGTAGATTACGTCTTGGAGACTCCAGTTAAGGAGTATAAGTCAAGTCAGATCAACAATTATACTCTTATACACTAGTTACCATAATTACTATATCAATTAGTTGGGGTGAGGCTTAATTTTGATGTGAAAGGAACTCTTGTACACTATAAAAAGCTTTATCAACTAAATATTATTTCAATTGTTTTTTTTAAATATTTCTATATCTTCAAGACTCTTTAAAAGCTGCGGTAGCTTGTTGTAGAGTTTCCTACCAATATAACTAGGTTTTTGTTTGAATAAGCTACTATTGTGACTCACCAAGTGATAATCTCCTCGACTTCTTGTATTATAATCGTGTACGTCAAGATTTTGGTTAATATCATTCGTTTTTACATATAAAGTAGCTTCATACACATATAAGCAGGGTACAGTTACGAGACCAAGTCTCTTGAACAACGACCTACACTAATCGAATCTATTTACTCTTTCTATACACCTAACCGCTTTCTTTTGGATCTTAAACACCTATCCTATCAAGGTTTTGTTTTGATGAATTACCCCTTACTAAGATAGCATACCTAATATGTGACAGTAAGAGCCCATGGTAAGCTGTAAAAAGTAACTTTTTGTCGTTCAATCTAGCGAGCTGTCGCAGGACAAATACCCCAGATGAAAGTTTACATCATATTTCCTCAATGTATGGAGCCCAGGTCAATCGTCTATCCAACAAAACTCCTAGAAATGCAATGTTTTCTTCCTGGTCTAGTTGATTATCGTGATATTTCTACACATAACTTAAAACACATACAAGCAAGGCTCAGCTAGTGGACCAAGTCTCCTGTATAAAGGTCCTACCGCAAAGGACTGATCAAAAGCTCTGAAGGAATCAGCAGCAATTTATCTTTATTGATCGATTTAAAGTGATCTGATTTCTTTGAAGAAA
Source organism: Conomelus anceps (assembly GCA_948455865.1). Taxonomy (NCBI): domain Eukaryota; kingdom Metazoa; phylum Arthropoda; class Insecta; order Hemiptera; family Delphacidae; genus Conomelus; species Conomelus anceps. The sequence goes on along the minus strand of OX418218.1, from coordinate 50,881,368 downwards.
TCTTTGAAAAGCATAAACGGTGTAACTGGTGAGTCTAAAAATGGAATCTAGAAGTGCTAAAAGTAATCTACTTGTGACATGTGCAGCACACATATGCTTCTCGAAAAAACCACCATAGCTTTGCCGCAGTAAAACTAATTATGGGAGTTGTGGAGGCCAACAGTCATTGAAATATGCCATTAGATTACATACTTAATTGTAACACAACAATCTTCGTTAATTAGCCTCTAATGTCATAATTATTGTTTTGAGATGCATTATCATGATTTTGATCATTTTAAATTATCCCCTTGAAATATGAATTATTTCATCCTCTCTTCTAACGCATATTCTTCTTCACACATAGCTCCAATCAAGCGTTCTTGTATTGAATGAAACGAAATCCTTTTGAACCGATTGTCAGAGAATAACTGTCCATGCTGTTTCTTTGATTCTTGAAGTTTTCTATTTTTTTATTAATTGTTACTTGCTCGTCCATCTCAATAATTCTAGTGTTAATTAGCTAATCAAAAACAAGTTATAAAATCAGTTAATGATTAATGCAATACTTTTATTTTCTTCTTATAATTAACTTTTTATTTTTTATGTTTTGTTTTCTTTCATATTACTTCAAAGATCATAAACTTCATACGACCGAAACTGACACTTTTAAATTATGAACTGGATTCTACTTACAAATCACCAATACAGTCTTCACCAATGTTAGCCTACTCAAATTCCAATCTGGCATTAATTAGGCTAATGTTAAATAGACCAATTAGCTGTTCAAAGTTGAAGACTCCCGTAGGTTACCGGTTATTTTATTAAAGAGAGTTTTTAAAAGGTAGGCTTATTTGCTGTTAACGAGCTACCGTTGTACAAACACACATAAAAGTACAGGGCAGTCACATGGGTCGGCCACTCATGAATCTTTTATTAGAAGGAAATTCTAATTGTGGAAACAAGCCATTAAGGTTGATAGCTGTGCGTGGGCTCTTCTTGTGGAGCACAAATTATTTCCTCAACATTTTTTAAGCAAACAAACGTAGAATCTTAACGATAGGCTTATTCGGCATTCAAATAAGAGTTTGTGTAAGTGTTCATTTTTATATAACTAACTCACTAGAGATGAATTATTATTACTAGGTTGGAAGTTGTGTAGAACCGTACATATCCATTTATTGTCTCATAAGTTTGAAATTATTAAAATCTATTTCACCTAAAATTTATTATTCCATTCTTATATATTTTTTTTAATAATAGTTTACTTTGATTCATACAGCATTTTCCATGAGTTTAAAAATATCTCCATTATAAATTCTTGTATTTGAGAATTAAATCGTTTAGTTCTTGTAATGGAATTCTGATGAGGTCCTCACATGTCTTACACAGTGCTGCTCTAGTTTTAATCGACTGTCAAGTTTATTATGCTTTCCTGTATACAATAAATTTGATAAATTATAGTTGGATCCCATTCTTCAAGAGCATGTGAATAAATGAATCATTTTCTATAAAAAAAATATTGGAATTTAATTTAATGGAGAAGAAGTCCACAAATCGACTCAATTTCATATTAGCCGTCACATGTGAGAGCTTACGAGTTAAAAATTTTGCCCGATCCTACTTAGGTAGTTTGAAATTTAAATAAGAGAAAAATAATAAAATCTTCAGAAGTTTTTTAATAATGCAATCTTCAGAGAACTGGCATCAGGTGCATGCTACTCTCTACTGAACGGAGGTCATGGATGATCAACCTTGAATTTGTGTAGTTCACTCTTCATGTACGGGCTAATCCAACTTTGACATGTCTGGATACAGCGATACACGTAGGGTACGGTAGTTATTGTGTGTCTGATCTGAAGATTTCCTGGCGCATCTGTCTCCTCGTTAATCAACTTCCTATCTGACTGACAGTCATTCATTATCAGGGGTACAATTTTAATGCTTGCAAAGCCACGATGTACACTGCACTGAACATCAAATGGCAGGTAGATGAATGGGAAAGGCTTTTGTATTGCTAAGTTAAGTCTGCTCCAGATAAGTCTCTATTCGTATTGGTGCAAGGATTTGCTGTATCATCTCAACAAACAGTGATTTTGTGCTTTCAGCTCATCAACAATACAAATGGTTGGAAACAAATAGTGCAAGGATATTGTGTTTATAATATTGTAGGGTTGCAGGTAGCGAACTAGGTGCTGGTAGATTAGGCACTGCTGAGAGAAGATGATTAATAATAATCATTGATTTATTCATTTTTTGCATTTCTAGTGGGCTAATTGATCTACTCCAATTATTCACATTCTGAAGGAAACCCCCCAAATAATTTTAATTGATTACTTCTAATGAAGTTCATCTGTGTCACTTTAAAATACTAGATTTTATAACGGTATTTGATTAGTAGGTATGGCAGCAAGTCACGTTCTCACGTTCAAAATTATTGTTACAAAAGCAAACAAGCAGTTAATCACGCACTTTTTCTATTTATATCATTCAATGGTTTTCATGGACAGACGCAGCTGCAATTTGATTCCTTTCGTTCTCACTCGTTAAATGTATTTCTCACTCCTATTCTTCAAGTCTGCAACTCTCTCACTCAATTGATCTTCTTGTCAATTCTACATTCTTCTTGAAGATTCTCAAAGTGTCTGGTGAGCTCCAATTCTTGGAATTATACAACTACAACAGCTATATAAAAGAGTCCACGTGAACCAGTGAGTCAGTTTTCAAACCTGCGTGTGACAGATTTTATTACAGATCTCGGGAGAGAGACAATCCAGTGCCAGTGGAGTAAACAGTGCTTTATTCAGTCTTTAGACAGTGTCAAGTGCAGAGACAAGTGTTTACTGATTATGCAGCTTACTAATAGTTTAGAGACGTTGTGTTAAGTGATATTATTTGGGACTGTCAACGAATTGGACCGGGTTTTTGGAAGTGATTAGTTGCACTTTTTATAATTTCTTTCTGCATTATTGTACAGTTTACTGGACTCTTGTTTCTTTCATTATTGATCAGCCTGTAATTAATATTCATTTGTACAGTTTATTGGGCTCTTGTTTATTTTATTATTGATTAGCCTGTAATTACTTATTTATCAATTCTTGTAAATAATTACTGAAAATAAGTACGGTATTAGCTTGTCATTTGATGATCTGTTTTTTTTTCATTAATTGAACTTGCAATTAATTTGTGTAAATAGACTAATTTGTGTAAATAAAGTGCAAGTGTGAACTTTAGTGTTGCCAGCCTTATTTTAGCTATTAGAACCCGTAACATTATAATATATATATTGCAACATCAGAGTGTATCCACAAAAATACTATTTTAATTGTGTAGTTCAGCTTCACTGAGGTATCACCTAGTGTTATATATTACTATATAATGAAATATATCGAAATTCATATAAACTACTCAATCAGTTCAGTTTCATTGAACAATCATTAAACAGTTTATTGAACAGCTGTTTGTTAAATATTTGATTGCCCTATTAACATTTAGTGATTAGTTTTGTACAGTAATATAGCAAATTCATTTTTAGCTGAACATTATTGATTTATTCGTTTCTGATTTATTTCTTTTGTGTAATATAACTGATTAGTGCGTTTTGTAGGTAATTTGTGAAAAGTTCGAGTTTTAATTTAGTGTTGCCAGCATTATTTTAGAGATAGAACCCGTAACAGTATAATTCTGTGTTTAGTATATAAGCTACGCTGTACTTTAGTTTGTTTGAGATTGATAATGGTGCAACAACTGAAACTAGTATCTCACGGTTTTCAATAAATATGTGGTTGTGACAACTTCAAGTCTTATTGCTCATTATGGATATCTTCCACAATATCACCTTCGCCAGTTAGAAAGTTAATAGAAAAAACTCATCCTTAGCAACATAATCCGCCGTGTAAGAGAGAAATCTGTACCTTCTGAACCAATTGAGTCTTTCAAGCCTGCAAGTAAAACTCATCACTTATAATCGGTACCTGAACTTAGGGACTGAGATTTCGTGACTGTACCTGGAGACAGTAGCGTAGCTAGAATTTTGAAATAGGGGGGTTATTAAAAGCTTTGGGGGGTCTGGGGGTATGGAATACCCCTAGTCATGGAGGGGGATAAATTTTCATGAATAGTCCCTCTAAAATCGTATTTAAGAGAATCTTGACTCATGCCTATAATAGGTTGAATCCATTCATTTTAGTCCTCATTATGGGAAAATGTTGGATTTTCGATGTTGAGAACTTGATTTGAGGCTTAAAAACAGTAATTTTATACCGGTATTTATTAAAGTTTATTAATTGGGTGAAGGAAAAGCTTGAATTTAATAAATCATTGCTTAATTGTTGAATCGTTTGCTTAAGAACTTAAATCCACTTTTCGTGTATTGTTAGTTCGTTAGTTGTGATCAAATTTCTATGTATGAAATAATTATAAAGAACAGTACTTTTATAGTGCCAATTTAACAAGTGATAGTGGTTTCAAATTTATCATTATTACAATCCGTGCCAGCCAGAGACCCTTCTGTGGCACGGGGCAGATTTTTGGTGGAGGCTTCCTTACCCCTTCACTTTGAATACCAATTTGCAATCAGTGACACGATTTTCCAGCTAGCATTAATTACATCTTCCAGCTATGCCTAGTTGCCCACTGTACTAAAAAATATATTTGTAATTAAAATTTGAACTATCTTTTCAATTTGAATGTAAAATACGAATAAAGAACTACTGAAAACCATTCAAATGATAAGTTGTGGAAGCTAGGGGACAGGACACTGAGTGGACCAGAAAGAGCCTTGAAAAATACAATATATTTCTCAAGAAAGTGTAATCTCTTGAATTCGCATCGGAATATTCACTAATACTGGAATATGTAGTGTGTAAAAATATAATAATTATGATTTTGAATAGAACTTGATTCTTGCAACTAGAGAATGTGCAAAAACTATCAACATTTAAAACTTTCAATTAATGACAAATTCAATTCCAAATTCTAACTTTTAGTAATTTTGTAATGGGTGGAGACGGAACCCTAGAAAATTGGGTGGGTCTGAGGGTTGTCCCCCGGAGAAAATAATTGTTTTACAGGTCTGGAAATTGTAACTCTAAGATTTTTGTGGCTCTTCCCTAATATTATTTGTTGATTGATTCACGGCGTGACAAATTTCACAATCACAATGAACCCTATGAGGTATCAAATCTAAACAGTAACAGAAATGAGCATTTGAAGCCTGTCTTCAAAAATATTAAGAGACCTTTTCTTCTTTCAAGCCTTCTGTGTCAACTTCATTCAAGTGGTCTGGGGGACCTTCAAATCCATGTTTGGGGGCTCCGAAAATACTGGGACCCACCAGCATCGTATTAAATAATGTTAAATCACCAGTCACAATTGTATTGGTGGAGGGGGTGGGGGCAGAATCCAATAAAGAGTTCAAACAACAATATTTTTCAGTCATATTTCTCTATTAGATTTCTCTATCACATTATTGTTCACGTTATTGTTCTATCACGTTATTATTCTATTCTCTATCACATTATTTTTTATTTCTTTTTTTCACATTCATTCTTCCACCTTCTTGTCGTCAACATTATCTTAAGTTGACTGTGCTGAAATGAAGTCATTGCATATTATCCATGAACGTAAATGTAATCAATGCTCTCTATAGTAAAGGAATGACTGTATTCCCCTTTCCCTTTCCGCTAGACCTGTCTGTTTAGTAGGCTTCCAACTATAATAAACACATCGGCTTTCCTGCGACCGGCGGACGCTTTTTCTGGGGGGAAATCCAGTGTAAAGAGCGAGTTTTGCGTCGTTTACGCTTGCGCAAAACGCGATCAATAACGTGCCGGAGTTGCCAGTGGAGCGCTCACAGCTGAGCAGGACACATCTGTCTCTCTATTCTTCCGGAACGCTTTACATCTATTAAGGTCTTGCGCGAATTTTCTCCACAAAAATCTCAAGCATCCATCTCTTTATCTCTATCCTTATCAAGATATGTGTGACTGTTCCATCTATCCTGCATTTAATCATTTCTTTAAAAAAATCCGTGACATTTCGATCACTTGAAACTATATCAACTATTAAAACGTGTGCCGAAAGATCGTTCACCAAACCGGGTCTAGTCTCTAGCTCTACAACAACAAGTGCCAAATTTGAATTGAACTGACAATAGGTTTTTTCTGAACTGTTGAACATTTTGTATTGAATTTCGAAGGTCAGTATTTTAATTATTTGCTCGAAATTGATAGTATTAGTCTAGTTATCACAAAATTTAGCGGTAATTCATATTCAATCTCATCAAGCTTTTCCATAAATTTCTCATTATCAACTGTCCCGAAAAACTTCACTAATTTAAAAGTACAGTATAATGAGGCCCATTGAAATAACTGAATCAGCAATTTGAAAATCATAAATTTTAGGTAAATAAGTATGTAACAAATTAATGTGCCTTCAAAGTCCAAGATTACATTAGAAGTAATGCATACTGTAATTTTTGGTTTGGTCATTCTTATCTTATTTGCTGTAGGTTATCATAACTTGGGTGATGAGCTACACATAATGAATATAAGGAAAATCAGTACGGTACCCATCTGGTATCCTGTAACTATCAATAAATTTCATTGTCATGCTTCAGAGCTTTTTCCATTCTCATCATAATACTTTTCTCAACAATTTCCAACTACCCTCCCTCATTCTATAAAAAGAAAATTCATCCGCATTTGTTGCAAGAAGACGTTTGCACAGCTTTTTTTTAACGTAGAACCAATCAACTACATATGCATATGGACAGTAGTGGACTGAGTAAAATAATATAATATGTGGATTACATTGTGAGAAAACATAAATTAGTTGTGTTGAATTATTACTCACCGCTCCGGTGATTAGTATATCACAGGAAATTTCCACTGCAAGCTGCATAAAATTACCGAACGCCTGATAAGTAGCTAAGTACACGCCTCAATAATTGATATGTATTTCAATGATAAAAGAGTCTTAAAGAAATTGAGAAACATAATACCTATATGGTTTCAGTGTAGAATATACTAGTGCTTTAAAGCTTTAAAATGTAACATTTAGAATGATTGGAAACATCTTTTTGTAAATTTCGAATTTTCTTAATGTAAATATAGTACCGGTAGTGGAAAAGTAAAACGAGTTAGTCTGTCAGATATTTGAAATTGACCTCATGATTACAACTAACAATACGGTGAACTATAGGTGGAAAATTTTGTAAAAAAAGTTAGTTTGAGCTACCCATGAATACTTTTCGATGTGTGTGTAGATTAGTTTTATCTGGCTAATGAAGTCATTTGGGGAGTGATCGAAAAAATCCAACTGAATTTCTGAGTCTCAAAGTTCGAAACATATCCCATATTCATGCCTGAAATTAAATTTTTAAGGGACAGTCAACTATTTCCAGTATAGGCTTTTTATAATTTTTGTCCTGATACTAGTTATATTAATTTTAGCAAATCATTGTTGATTATTCAACAAATCATTGTTTTGCTTTCAAATTTGGATCCTCCATGTCCTCATCTTCTTCCCGCTCATACGTCTTACTCTTATAAATTTCACCATCAATATTGCTCCTCCTCCTTCCTATTATTCCTCTATTGCTTATTTTGTAGCAATCTTTGTATCTCGATTTTCAATACTGCAATTGATTCTAGCAACTTCCTGTGATCTGACACTCAAATTCACAATGATAGCTTAACATCAATGATCATTGAACTTATCATTTACATTCCAGTTGCCAAGACCTTGTTGCTAACTAAGTTACTTTGCCAAGATGTGATCTTGGAATTTATTTTTGGAAATCCTAAAATATTTGCGGACAGTAATAAAATCTATTAATGATCTCTTCTTCACACGTCTCAGGAATTGTGGAAAAAATGATATTGTTTCAACTTTTTTTAACGACCCGAATTCATATTTAGGAAACTTATGGAGTTCTTCCAATATGTGCGATATATTCTCACATATTTTAGTATTCCAATCGAGATTGAGAGTTCTAGTTATTCCATTGAATACTCGACAAAAAAAAAACTTCATCATCGAATAAAGTTTGGTATCCAATGGAATTTGAAATCAAGTATAAAGGAAGACAAAAGGCTAGTACATTGATTATTAATTATAATTACATAGATCCTTAATGTGATGGATTATGGTATAATATAATATATTTTCTAATAGAAACCTGTGTTGCTAGATAGACATTAAATTTCTACTGTCTTTTGGACACTTCTCAAACATTCATACTGTAATCATTCGACTGCAGTGCTTGCACGGACGGAAGCAAGCACTGATATTGTTATTGTGAATTGATTAGGGTAGCTAGTATCTTATTGCTCATTAAGTTGTCAAACAATTCTCAGCACAGTTTTCCAACAACTTGTTTCACTCAAATTAGTGATGATAAAAAATATTTATTCTTTGGATTATTGGACTGTTTTAGTGCTTCATTTTTCAAAGTGAAGTTCTAAATTAATATACTTATATTGAAAAGCATCGGTATTTTTACATCAATAATTACATTAGAGTTATATAATGAATTTGAATGGTTTCTCATCACATTGATTCAATCAAAGAAATATTGAAAAGCATCGGTATTTTTACATCATTAATTACATTAGAGTTATATAATAAATTTGAATGGTTTCTCATCACATTGATTCAATCATGGAAAAGTTCAGATGGGTGAAATGTTTCAAGAAAAATTCATGTTGTTCTTACATAATTGATTTTCTACTTTATTAGCTTCTGTTCTTATGGGTTTCTACATAATATATTTTAGCTTAACCAGTTATCTGAGCTCTTAGCTAATACCAGTAACGTCGGCTACATTCATAATAATATATATCAATGCTATTAATTAATATGGTGCGTTGTTTCTTATTTGAAATAATACAGTTTGTATTACAATTTTTTATTTCTCATTATTATTATTATTATTATTATCATTATTATTATTTGTTCAACAACCATGTCCAAATACAGGTAGTTGTAGTGTCTATTAGTCACACAAATGAATGAATCAATCAAATATGCTTAAATACATCAGTCCTTGTAATTATCACCAAATCTATCCAATATTTTGATCTTAATCATTCTCATCTTGTATTATTTGGCATTGAAATTGAATGTTGTATTCTAGGCACTATTCCTCAAATTTATTACTTTAGTATTTTAGTTACCTACCATGTTTTCTCAGTTGCTTGTCTGTATTTGATATCTCCAAATCTCTATCCAGATCCCTTCTTGGAATACACTATTTCTTACTCATTATTTAAACCATTTACTCAGTATTTGCCTTTGTGGTTTGTTGAATTTGGGGCTCCATCATCATGGTGAGCAGTACATAAGTTTGATATGCATCTATTATCGAGTATTATAATGGTATGAAACGCAAAGGAAGAGGAGGCGACCTTCGGGCATGGACAGCTATTTCCGGTCTCGGTAACAGGCACTTGTTTCTCTATCTTTATCTCAACATCCTCTTTTACTCTCATAATATGTCAAATGGGACTCTGGTATTTTCAACCTTATTCTTGCTTGGCAGCTTATCTGTATTGATAGAAATATCAAGATCTTTCTGGAATTGTACAAAATGACTTAAAAGAGGCTGTGCTTGTCAGAGTTAGTTTCAATTCATCAGGACTCATGATAAGTTTATGTAGTAATTCTTTCTGTGACAGTAGACATTCTTTATTTTGTGGCAGTGTACACAGTGCTATACAATTGTGATTCAGTGTGTTAAGTGACAGTATAATTGTGCTTTGTAAGTTTTTAGTTTATTATTGAGTTTATTAGACATTTGTTGTTAAGTCATTGAACAGATTATTGGATACTTATTGTTGAATAGGTCTATTGACAGTTGGCTAATTAGATTTTTACAGTGATTAATCTTGTTGTAGATATATTCATTATTAGTTGAATGTTTTTGAACTGGTTGTGTCTTTTATTTTGTGATAATTACTTATTAGTGTCTTTTGTGAGTTAATTGTGCAAATAAAGTCAGAGTGTTACTTTCAAGTGTTGCTATCATTATTTTAGTGATAGCACCAATAGCAATACTTTTTTACACTACAGTTGCTTTATTCTACATTATATTGCTGTTTTGGAGGATCGATTCTTGTAATTTCGATGATACTATCTCCTTTCTATTGGATGGATTTCATCTAAAAAAATAATTCCACCTCGTTTATTTTATTTTTCTCACTTTTGTACCATATACATTTCTTTTTCAATGAATAATTATTATAATTGATGTCATATAGCACTGAAATAATGAAACGTATTTGAACGTCTCCTCTGTCAAAAGACAATATATTCCATAGAGAGAAGTAAAGTATGAAGTAGGCAATTATTACTTTTCTGAATTACGCCACTTTTTGTAACTTTGAACTTTGATTGTTTTACCTTTAGTGAGAAGGTGGCAATCTCAAATTTCACGAATTCATCGATTGGTGTGGTGCCTAGGTCGGTAGGCGCTGCCTAGAATTTCAAAATTATTGTCGGCCTTTGTTGTTTTTTTGAAATTGCAAAAACAAAGTAAATTTTGATCAAAAATGTGACCTTAACTTGTATGTGATCTAAAATTTGTCTTGCTATTATGTGTCAGTAGAAGCCTAATTTATTTATTTTTCAAGAATAACAATTTTCTAGCACATTAAAATTATCATGATATTTTACCTATGAGTATTGGATTAACCAGGAATGTTTCTTGTCGTTATTCCATTTGATTAATAAGAAAAAACATTTATACATGTGACTTGTGAATAACATGGAATAACTTTAGACTGATAGAAATGTCAGTATAGTTGATATATTTACGACATATTTAGAGCACTCTATGAGAGTATCAAAGCAAGTTCATTCAATTGGCTGTAGAACGTATATGAGACAATTGCATTTAGAAGTTGACAAGTAAAATCGCCACTTCTCTCCCCCTATCAAGGCAATTATTACTTTTCTGAGGCAACTGCAGCTCTGCTTGACCCAATATATGAACTTTGAACTCCTAGTGTAAACCTCCCCTGCCCATTAATTGATGTCTCGAACAAGATTTGACCATTAGTGCAGCTGATTCAAAAGTATCGAAATTGGTCCTTACACAAGACTCCCTTCTCGTATTGCACAAAATGGGCGCACCGTACTTGTAAACGTCAAAGGTCAGATTACAGAAGGCATTCACTAAGTGGAAGATAGACTGGTTTAATATCAACGAGTGTTATTGAGCCTAAGGAATTTTTCAATTCTATAACAATAATTGGTAAATTTATTATTTAATAATCTAATTCACTTGAAGAAGTATTTTGAACACAAAGTACGTATTATTTTTCATTTATCAAATATATGATGAATCATAAGAGAGATTTATATCTTAGCCATATATCACATTGGACATGTATCACACCGCAATCATGTATCACATTGGTTATTTGATAAGGTTAAGTTAAGAATGGCCGATTTTTGTACAGACTTCGCCATTTTATGTAAATACGTCACTAGGATTTTCTTTAGTTAATGAATATCATTTGCTGTACATTAATACCATTTGCTACCTTCTCTTCTGTGAGTGCCTATCCGTTCCGGAAGTTGGCTATCAGCATGGGTATCTTGATTCTGTTGGTGGCAATTCGAAATAGTTCAGCTGATGTTCTTCCAAACCACATTCTCAGATTTGCCAACCAAGATGTTTTTCTTCGACCCGGTTTTCTCTTGCTGTTGATCTTGCCTTGGAGGATTTCTTGAAGTAGCCCATATTTGACTGAGTTTCTCATTATATGACCAAGGTACTGGTACTGAAGCTTTTGGCATTTTATAGTGTTCATCAGTTCCGGCTCCTTCCTGATTCTTCGCAACCTACGTGATGGTAATAATGCTATTTTAAACTCGTTTATGAAATTTTGTAAATTCACATAAATAAAGTATTCTAGTCTTATCTAATTGGTGATTAGTCACGCGGTGAGGGTGCTGATGTTTATGCGATCTTGATGTTCACTCACGAGCGCTCAAGACTGCGCTTGTATGGGTGACCGTGCTTCAATGACATGATGTTATAAGTTTAATTATCACTTACCCGGTGGTTTGGAACCCACCTAAAATTAGTAGGTCCACCATGTTCCCTCCAACATGGCTCAAACGGTGAGTTGGAACCACCCATAAGGGTCTCCCCACCAATGAAAGAAATACACGCTTATTATTTAATTATCGCATTAATTTTATCAATATTCATGTTGATAATACTACTTTGTACAATAGAAGATAGTATATTCCTTATAACGAATTCTGATCAACGTGGATATTGTTTATATTAATCAGATCCATTTAATGTGAATACTTTCTAAATAATAACATTTTTAATGAAGCATTATGTATTGCGTGATGAATAATAGGATGATATATTTTACTAGATGGCCTAGATCCTCTTAGGGCTACAGTGTCACTCCACACACTTTGTACACATAATGGGCAAAAAATGGTATTAAACAAACAATTGACATATTTTATTACAGACACTCAAATGTCTTGAGTAAATGTCTAAATTGCATAGCGTTCGGCATTAAGGCATATTCAGACTGTCTCAATATTATATTGTATAAGGCTTGGAGAAAATTGACTTATAAAGAAGAAAGGAAAGCGTGGCACCTGATTGCGTATACTATAACTTATGTAGTATACCGCAATCCCAAATTCCTTGCAAACCAAAACTTGGACTCCTTCGTCTTTTAAATACCGTGCGAAAGAAGCTCTGATAGTTGAATATTAAATATTTTGTGCCATCAATACAAGGATACCTATATGTTTCATATATGAAGATTATGTGGGCCAACTAAGTAGGTCTATGGCCCATCATAATCTTGGCCGCCATAAACTTGAATAGTTCCCACTTTGTTAGTAAACCTGTTTATCGTATCATAACTTTTGAATTGCATAACATTAATTTATGAATAGATGAAAAAAGTAAGTATTGGTAAAGACAGGAAGAAGAGAGAGAAGTGTTGTTGATGATGAATAGTGAATGAACTTGCGAATGGAAGGAACAAGCACTTACCAAGTCGATAGGATACACGCGCTTCTCTCAGAGGTCAAACATTGTCAGGCTTCTTGAAACCAAATAAATAGTTTTCAGATCGATTTCTATCTGTCTGTGCTCAGCTGTATTATGAAAAGCCAGCCTTGCTCGGCCAACTTCTCTAGAATATTTCGTAATAGTTGCTGCAATAGTTAATTTCAATGCAATTATTAATGATGGACTCAACTTTAGTGCTGTAATCTCTCTCCTAATTCGCAATTTCTACTTGTGACAGCAAGAGAAGCTCATGGCATACCATACAACACTACTCAAACTAACAAATTATTCTTAATCCATCAAAACATCATTACACGATATGTCTTCATAATAAAGGAACTTGAGAATCATTTTTACCTCCAAAAATGTGTAACATTGTCAGAGAAGTTTTGAGTCAAATATTTATAGATATTGAACATCTAATAATTATATAAACCCACTGCTTTTTAAGATAACGCAATCCAAGCTGGCCGTTACCCACCACTAAGTTTTTCTTGCTCTCTTCATTTTAATTATTAGTGAGAAATGCTACTCATACAGCTAACAATGTAAGATATTCATTAATTTTCTATTGATTTCTGACAGTAGGTAGTGGTAGCAAAAAGACAATTTGTAAAATAAATTCCATTTTTACTGTTTAAGAATTTCTATTGCTATAAACATTAAATCGAAAATCTGAATACCTTGAATAGCAAACCTGAAAACGAAAATCTAGATAAGAAAGGTGAAGGGTCACTCTGTAGAAAAAAGAAAGCGATTTTGAAATAGCCAGAACATAAAAGAGTCACTGACGTCCTACGTTATGCAAAACTAAGGAATTGAAATTCCTTGGAAATGGTGTATGACCACACATAAATTCCCAGAATCATTACATATAAAGATAAACAAAGAAAAACGAGTGGTAGAAAAGACTTTATAGTTTTAACTCCGCCTAATAAATAATTTTTTATTTCATTTTAAAACAAAAGATAAATTGGGCAAAACTAAATCAAACTGGATTCAAACAATGCTCTAATTGTGTAAAAGAAAATACTAATAATAATATAATAGTAATATTATTATAAAAATGCGTAAAGCAGAATATTTTCAAGTAATATCTTATGAGTGTTTGAATCAATGTTCTGAATAGTATGTTCAATAATGTGGCTCTTATTGGTGATCTCCTTTTTGTTCATCACAGAAGAAGTTAGCTTCTTGAAGTTGCAGAAGTAATCTATTTAGAAGTACTCTTTCAAATATTTTACCAATTACGTTTAAAATAATAATAGGCCTATAACTTTCCACTTTTTCTCTATCACCACTTTGAAGATTGGCAAGATCTTTCAAATTCTCTGAAAAACACCATGTTCTATTTGATCTGATTGATCAGATGAATCAATAGGTCTAACAATGGATCTTTACATTCTTTTCGAATTTTACTAGATACCCCAACCATTCCTACAGTTTTTTTATTATTCAAAGTATCAATGATATTTGACAACTCGTAATAGGATATTGGATGGAATTTTAATTCATTCTGAATCCCCTCAGTATTCCACATGTTTGAACTACTACTACCTGTATTGAGGGATTTTTGAAGATTCTTAGCAACCAGTTGGTAATATTTTGTTAAAGAAATTACAAATGTCTACACTATCATCAATATATTTGTTATGTTCGTTAATTATTCTGGGTATACTAGTATAAGCATCTTCATGAGCTACATGCCTATTTTTGTTTATTACACTGCTGGTTTAAAGTTCACACTATCATTCAACATTTCAGCTGTTTTCTTACATTTGCCTCTTTTCACTTCTTTCGAATAATTTTTTTTTCTCTTTTTTAAATAGTTTTTCTCCACTTAACATTTTTCTAGCTAAATTAATTTGAATTCATCATATGCATCTTTAACTAAATTTATCTTTCTGCAAGGATATTATCAGTTATCCACTCTTCAATTCTGTCTAATTTGTTTTTTTACAGGGACTATAACTAAACAACTCATAGTAACTTAATATAAAACCTTGAAATATTAATGAAACTATCATATTTGTTATTTAAACTATTGCTGTTGTAAGCCATACTCCAGTTTTCCTGTAAAAGATTCTGCTTCAAACAATTGATATTATACCGTGTTCACATTGTTGAATTTCTTTCATTACTCTCCTCTACTCTTTTTAATCGATTTATGGCCGTGCCACCATACCTCTAAGATTTGATAGTCATGATCAGATAGTTCCGAGCCACTTGATCTCGTTTTACAATAATCTATATTTGTAAGGATGTTATCAATTATTGTTTGTGATGTTCTTGTGACTCTTGCATATTCATGAACAGTCCTTTTATTCTGTATTGCAAAGTCTATTTTAAAATCCCCCACTACAATGACAGTAGTCGTTGTAAAACGAGTAGTAGTAATCTCCAAATGCCAATTAAATTATTCACAAAAATTGTTCCATTCCCCATTTGGTAAACTGTGAATAACTAACTACTTCGAAATTATTGTCGATTTTAACTCTCAAACCAGTGACTTCTACATCCATTTCCTTCGAAAATTTTTGTACATATTGTTATGGGTTCTAGCATTAAAATAATGCTGGCAACACTTGAAATTAACACTCGCACTTTATTTACACAAATTACTTACAACACGTACTAATCACAAGAAACACCATTAAGAAAAAACAAGTCAATAACGTTCGGCTAATAATGAATTTTCGGTATCACTGTATAAAATTTAATTACTAGCTATCAATAATTCACAAAAATTGTTTCATTCCCCATTTGGTGAACTTTATCGATAATTCAATAAATAACTATTCAATAAACTGTTCAATGTTGGAAAAAGAAATGTCTAAAAAAAGAGTTAAACACTTAATAAAAAAATGGAACACTTACGAAGCACAGTCTGTTATGGTATTTGATAATCCCAATAACGGTACCATACTGAGTATTCTGCCACAAAGAAGAAAGAGACTACTTTCAAAGAATTTACCACATAAACTGATCCCAAGCACTTGAGGTGGATGAACACAATGTCTACACTGTCACTGAACTGGCACTGGATATGAACGTTGTGAAGAGCAAATGACAACTTACTGATCACAGACGAGGAGAGCCCTTTTATACTGTTTATTAATGCTAATAATTTCCAGAAATTTTTCAACATCTCGATTCACACAGAAAGCATGATGGAAAATAGGAGTAAGAAGGACATTCAGGGAGAAAGAGAGGAATCAGAGTCAATTTACAACCTCTTTGAAGCATGTGCCGTCAATGAATGGAAGATATTTAAAACAAGTACTGTCGGCTATTGTTTTTCTTGCATTCACAAAAATATTCTAAACTAAATGTTTGCATATTCTTAGCATTTTCAGTGAAGATACCTACTTTCCCGCTTTGATGCCCTGCTATACGACGCTTTCAATATTAAGTTAGAAGTTTAAAATATTAAGTTGTGGCAATTCATCTTCTTTTAAGCCATACTCTGTCAAAATTAACTATATCAAGAGCCTCTTGTTTCCAGAATACTTTGATTGAATCTATGTTGTTACAAATATATTGAATTTTCTGATGGAACACAGTGAATACTTCCCTATCATTCCTTACTACTCTATCGTTGTTTTGTTGCTTTTGTATATTGAACTAGATCTACTTGATCTCTTAGAATCTTGGGAGCCTATCAGATTGTTACAAGAGTTCCTTACACTAATGCTTTCCTGATTTTTTGATCGATTGACGTTTTCTACTACAATTGCATTTATAAATTGATTGTTCAAAACTAGTTCATCTTCCCTATTTTGAGCCATTTTACTAAAAAATGTTATTAGGTGATAGTTTAGGAGAGTTAGCCTATTGACAGTAGATTGCAAACAACTCTCAATCAGCTCTACCAGCCAATTACAAAATATTACTTTGCCAGATCGATTTAGATGTAGACCCCAATTGCTTAGAATTCTTATTTTTTAGCCTTTTGATCAAATTATGAATTGATTTATTTGTTGAGTTGATGGCTTCATTTAGCTCTGGCCTAAAAAACCTACATGGAATTGCACTTATTATTACATTATTTTTTCATTTATTTCAGGAAGATGTTTTAGACCAGTTTCATATATATTGTTTGAACCACCCAGTACTATTAGAAAATCGTTTTTACCAAAATCTTTTATTTGTTCCTTAGCTGACTCTATGATTGCGTTTATAGAGGCACTTGTCTTGAAAAAACTCTGAACTTTATATTTACTTTTTAATCCTTCATCAAGTAATAGATTACTGCGGTCTCGTCCGTGACTGGATGTCAAAAGCAGTACTCTACCTTTCCTACCGTTATTTCCCCTTACTTTATTTTTGGTTGCTATTTGCAAAACCTGACTACAACTTTGAGTTTGACTATTTTCTATGTTTTCCCCATTTTTTTTGTTCTACTTTTTTGTTTGTTTTAATCAGGGGTTCAGATCTAACATTAGTTTTGTTTATTTTTGAATTTAATATTTCAACTTCCTCTGACATTGACCTACATTGACTCCTGAGATTCAGAACTTCGATTTTATGGTCTTACTGCTGCATTTTCACAATAACCTCCAGAAATTTTATGTGATACACCAACCATATCCATTCTTCCTCAGTATTTTTTAGTGTTTACTATTTTTGTTTTTAGTTTGGTGTAATCACGCAATAGTTTAGCAACCTTTTCTTCTACATCCACAGTAGCTTTAAGAGCTGATAGTGATTGTCTGTTTAATTGGGACCGCGTTGTTACCTGAGTTTTAGTTCAACTATTACATTTAGATGATTTTTTCAACTCATTTCCCTAGCTAATAATTGTCTTGAATTAAGTAAAATGTTGAATTAATATTACTCAATTTATTATAACTGGCAACTTCTTTTTCTTTCTCAGAAACACTTTTGCCTCACAGCATAGGGTGGTTTGAAGATTCCTTGGCTCAGCGCCTCCACGCTTCCCTATCCATTGCCATCCTCTTCATCTGCGGCCAGTTTTTACCTCTTGCAGCTCCTAATCCCTGCACATACTTCTCATAAGTTGTCCTTTGCTGTTCTCTTTGTCTCACTCCAATGGTTTTCATCTCCCAGACTTGTTTGGCGTTTCTCTCAATTGGAATTCTAGCGGATTCAAGTTACATGACCAAACCACTTCAGTTGCCTTTCCTCCATTTTTCCAATCAGTGGTTCCATCTCCACTTCCTGTCTAATAACCTCATTCCTTACCCTATCTCTCATTGTCTTTCCAGCAATCTTTGCAGGAATCAAATCAGGAACTTCATTTCAGAGACTTTCATTTTCTGGGCATGCCTTTCAACGACTGGCCAACTTTCTGTCCCATACAGGATATATAGGCCTACAGGTATATACACCGCCTGGTAAATTCTTTTCTTTGTAGTCTTGCTGACTTCTCTTTTTCCCAGCAGAGTGTTGTGTAGTGAATAGAATATAGTATTTTCTTTACTGATTCTATTCAATACCTCACTGTCAATCTACCATCTCTTCTTATTTGAACCCCCAGGTACCCATATTCATTCACCTGTTACATTTGTTTACCTTCCAGAATAAGTTTGTATTGTCTCTTCCTCATCTTTTCCATTATCTTTTTTTTCATAACCATCAACTTAAGACTATTTAAATTCAATTTATCAATACCGGTACAATCTAGCCTTGAAAACAGAATTTAGCTTTTTATCAGGATATTGTAAATTATACTATGCAAATTAATACTAGAAATTATTATGATATTATAAATACTAAAAATAAAAACAAACAAAAGTACTAGGCCTACTTATCCGTTTGGAATAATATTCAATTCTTCAAAATCCTTAGAGCCTGTTCTGTCAGTGTGTACACACGATCACTGCTACCTAGACCCAGGTCGAAAGTCTCCAGTGTCATTGAACTTGTAGTTCTATAGAGTGATGAATGTGACAGCTGAGTACGATGATGAGATTTAACGGGTGTGATGCCTGAACATGGTGACTTATCGCCTTGTAGCTGAGAAATTGGGGTGAGATGTTATAAGAGACTGAAGGCCTCTCCTCCATCCAACAACCCCCCTCCCCCAACCATCTAACACGACCTTGCTCAATCACCTTTCCAGAAATTTCCACCTCACCCAACCCCTTTCGACCTCAATTGCTCGTCCTAAAAGACATGAACTGCTCGCTATGAGAGTAGCTGCTGACATTCTAGATTCCTCTTCCTTCGCCTCTTCCTGCTTTCTCTAGCTTCCTCTTTAGCAGTCCACGTCTTTGTGGACCTTGTTCGTCCCTTGAGAAATGCAATCGTTGAAGAACAGCTTTCATCTTCGCAGCTGAGTGCCACTCTGCATATCAGATTCAAGTGCCCTATATGAAGTCCATTATGAGACCTGCATTGTCATTATGAATTTCAAGTATCCTTCATCAGCACTTTGAGTTTCACATGAACCTGATAGCCATCTAGAAGTCGATCTGTTAAGCGCTGAATTTGTTGGTGCGATAATGATAGGCATTGTTGTACTTAGAAGTAAATTTCACTTCCTGGTTAGAAGAGACCTCCCTATAAGAAATGAACTAATTTATAGGACATTATTATTGATAAATAATCAATGGAATTTCCTCTTTTGAAATCGTGCATTCAAAATAGTATTTCATTGCTTGTCATATTGCTTGTATATCTTAAATTTGAAACTGTGATGGATGTAAATAAATAAATAATAATCTTGAGAATAGAAGTAGAAGAAATAATGAAGGACATTATAATGTAAATGTAGACTTATTGTGGTATAAAAAGAGAGATTATGTTCGTAGACATATCTCTCTTGTATAAGAATAGAAGCGATGTACATCCTTATGACACGAGGAAGAAAGGTCATATTGATATTCCGTATCACCGTCTTTCAAGAACCATTAAGCTCTATGACAGTATAGGGTTAAGCCTATGATAGGCTGCCTGAAACAGTTAAATGTTGTGTTAATATAGATCAATTTAAAAAAACACTGTATGAGTGGCTTGTTGTAAGGCCGTTTTATTGTATTAATGAGTTTTTTTACATTACTTGATTTAGATGTAACTGATCTCTGTGACTTTGTCAATTGCCTTTGTTGGTGTACGACAGTAAAATTTTATTTATTTTATTTTACATATCCAATCACATACACATACAGTATGGAATGAGTAAATATGTATACATACAATATGCAATGAGTTATAAAATTTATTATTTTATGAATAATGTTGATACGTCATTTAGTCACTTGCTCACACGAAGGAGAAGCAACTGATAATAATGATAGATTAGGAATGATGTACAGTTTTGTAAGCATCGTTTCAAATTGAACTCTTATTGACCCTGAAGATGAATAGAATCATGGATGAAAATATTATCTCTAGTGATGAAATTGAGATAGCAATTGTCTATTTCACTTTTCAAACAGTTTTTTACAGTTTTAATCATAAAATCAGATTCTGTATGCTATGCACAAGAAAGTCTTCTAAAGGGTGTTTTTTTTTTAGAGCTATATAACTTTAAAATGAATTAAAACATAGAATGGCAAACAATACTGAACTCAAATCAGCTGTTAGTTGACAAAATTTTTGCCACTGGAAACAGTGCTACCAACTTGAAGTTCTGTAGGCCTACCTCTAAAAAAAAAACACCGTATGCTTTTCACTATTGTCAGTGAAAACAAAGAATATCAAAATCAACAGAACATGTTGACTCTCTTGGATACATTGACCCTTTATCTTCTCATAGTGAAGGACATATTTGCTGATTTAGTTTACATTGATAATGCAAATAAGTTTGATTAATATGTTTCAGTGGTAGAAGCTTTGGAGCGTTTATATTTAAAAGAGAAATTTTCTAATAAAGTGTATGGTAAAAAGTGTAAAAGAATGAATATTGAACAATAAAGTTTATAAAAGAGATTCTAGACTCATGTCTAGAAGAGCTCAAATCCATTCATTTTAGTTCACATTATCGGATAATGTTTGAATTTTCGATGTTGAGAGCTTAATTTGAAGTTCCAAAACAGTAATTTTATACGAGTATTCATTAAAATAAAGTTTATAAATTGGGCAAAGTGAAAGCTTAAATTCGATAAATCATCATTGCTTTTATGAATCGTTTGCCTAACAACTTGAACCCACTTTACGTATATTGTTAGTTCATTAATTAGTTGTGAGCAAATTTTAATGTATTAAATCTAAAAAAGAAACTACTTTTATAGAGCCAATTAAACAAGTGGTTTCAAATTATTATCACAATCAGGGCCACCCAGATACATTTTAGTGACTCGGGCCAGAGTTGTAGCTGAAGGTTCTCTCACACCTTCACCCTAAACACCAATTATTTTCAATTAATGACTCGATTTCCCAACTAGCATTAGATTAGATTAGATTTATCAAGCGGCCACTGTCCACCTCTCAAAGGGGTAAATGTACTTGTCATATTTTTAAATTCATAGTTTACACAATTTATTATTT
This sequence comes from Conomelus anceps, assembly GCA_948455865.1. Lineage (NCBI taxonomy): Eukaryota > Metazoa > Arthropoda > Insecta > Hemiptera > Delphacidae > Conomelus > Conomelus anceps. The sequence continues at coordinate 50,859,875 of OX418218.1, read as the reverse complement.
TGTGTAGATGAATAATAAAATTGAAAGTCTTCCCGCTATGCCTAGTATACTCAAAATAATATGTAACTAATTTGAATTGGTTTTTCAATTTAAAGATAAAATTCGAGTGTAGACCAACTGAAAATTATTCCATGAAAACGCTGTGGAAGCTCGGTAAAGGGCACTTGAGTTGCACCAGAGAGAGCAATAAACTTCTCTTCTATTTTTTATTTGTGATATTCTTTCTTGTAAATATAATAAACGTGCATTACATTGTTGTGTAACAATCTGAGTATTGTTTTGGTTATTCCTTCGTAACTTACATGTTAAAAATATGGCCTAACCATTAAGAAAAAATTCGCAGTGAACACTTCATTTATTTTTGATTTTATTATACGTTTATTTAACTGATACGTTTTATTTATGCTCATTAGCTCATTAAATAATCACATTGACTTTCAATCAATTTTCTTTGTGTAGCTAAAGGAAATCAAAGGAAAAACACATACTATGGTTGGGTCCTATTTCACCCAGGTGCAATAAACTTTAAATAAAAAACTATTTTATTAGCTAACATAAATAATACTATTAGCTTAAGCATATTTTAGAGCTCAAATACGTATAAAAATACTTTTTTAGGCTTTAAATTCCACATTTTTTCCGGGGGGGGGGGGGGGATCCAGACCACCGGTGGTCATCCCCTCCGGAAATGAAATCCTGGGACCACCACTGCCTATGGGGTATCAGATCTGAAAAGTAACAGAAAAGAGCATTTGAAGCCCGTCTTCAAAAATATTAAGAGACCTTTTCTTCATTCAAGCCTACTGTGTCAACTTCATTCAAGTGGTCTGGGGGACCTTCTAACCCATGTTTGGGGTTAAAACGTTGAAATTTGAAATATTCTAGATGCAGCTTACTTGAATCTCAACTTCACATAACTATACTGGCAATAAAAACAGGCCCGCGGCGCTAGGGGTTTCTAGGGTCTGTTAGGCTTCTGAGGGGCCGCTAGAGTTCTAAACTGGGGAAAAAGGGGCAATGGAGGCCCCTAACTGGACAATTTCAGGGGTCAATACTAGGTCCATTGCTTTTTTTGTTATATGTCAACCGTTTACCTAAAGAATTAATTAGTGGTAGAGCCCTCTTATTTGCTGACGATACATCATTCATTTTCAGCAATTCCATTCTAGATAATTTAGAAATAAGTGCCCATATAGGTGTGCAGTCCATTGTTCAATTTTTAAATCAGTTGAAATTAACTATAAATAGTAAAAAATGCCAATACCTTCAATTCAAAAACAAACATAATTTAAATGAAGATAGGGCTATAAACGTGTTTATAAACGATAATCAATTAGACCGGGAAGAAAAAATTGCATTTCTAGGAGTTATGTTGGATAGACGATTGACCTGGACTCCATACATTGAGAAAATATGTAGTCAAATTTCATCTGGGGTATTTGCCCTGCGACAGCTCGCTAGATTGAATGACAAAAAGTTACTTTTTACAGCTGGGCTCTTACTGTCACATATTAGGTATGCTATCCTAGTATGGGGTAATTCATCAAAACAAAATCTTGATAGGGTGTTTAAGATCCAAAAGAAAGCGGTTAGGTGTATAGAAAGAGTAAATAGATTAGATTCATGTAGGCCGTTGTTCAAGAGACTTGGTCTCCTAACTGTACCCTGCTTATATGTGTATGAAGCTACTCTATATGTAAAAACGAATGATATTAACCAAAATCTTGATGTACATGCTATGCTATGTTATGCTATGTTATGAAGGGACGGATTCAAAGATCCTCACACGTCAACCGAAGCTTATTGTGTGTCCCTAGTACGTTAGTTGGGCAAACCAATACCTGTGCCCTTTACAAGATCCAGGAGTTTTTTCCCTATGCTAACGTCCTATTCATCACCTGGTTGTTTACAGCCAAACAGAGCCCTTCTCCTTGCCCCGAGTCTCTCGCAATCCAGTATGATGTGCTTGGCAGTCTCTTCAGACTGATTGCAAAGCCTACACATCTGACTTTCATTTCTGAGTCCAATTGTGTGGAGATGTTTCCTGAAGTGGCCATGTCCAGTTATCAGAGCAATCAACTGCTTGACCTGACCTCTACCCAGCCTCACCAGCCAGTTGGTGAAGTAGGAGCTTGTGTCTGCTAGCAGCCTTTTGCTAGGTCAAATCCCTCTCTGAGGAAGAACTGGCAGAAAGCAGCCGAGGCTGCTTTACTGTGATGTAAATTGATCTGAAGGACCCTGGGCATTGTCCTTGACTGTTGATTCAAATCGAGGAACCTGCCCTGATGGGGTGGAACCTGATAGGTTTGAGGGCAAGGCAACTTCTGGAGTTACCTTGAGGTTTGGTTCTGGTTCGTATGTATTTTGGAAATTCATGTGGTTCCCACGAGCAGCTAGGGAAGTGGAGTCAACCCGGACAGAGCCCCGCATGCCCGGGCAAGGCTACATACTGCAGGAGGTCGCCTGGTGTCCTGCAGGCACCGTTAGATAGAGGAAAGGGTGGAGGGAGGGGCTGGGATGAAGAGCAGGATAAAGGATAGGTTTCTAGGATAATGAGGTCAACGGACAGTTGCCCTTTTAGTCGCCTCTTACGACAAGCAGGGATACTGTGGGTGCAATTCTACTACCCCCACCCACTGGGGTTTGATGTACATGATTATAATACAAGACTCCGAGGAGATTATCACTTGGTGAGTCACAATAGTAGCTTATTCAAACAAAAACCTAGTTATATTGGTAGGAAATTCTACAACAAGCTACCGCAGTTTTTGAAGAGTCTTGAAAATATGGAAATATTTAAAAAACAATTGAAGAAATATTTAGTTGATAAAGCTTTTTATAGTGTACAAGAGTTCCTTTCACATCCACATTAAGCCTCACCTCAACTAATTGAAGTAATTATGGTATCTAGTGTATAATATTGTTGATCTGACTTGTCTTATACTCCTTAACTGGAGTCTCCAGGACGTAATCTACAAAAAAAAAAATTTTGGGCCCTTTATTTTTGTTTTTTTTTTTCACTTGCTTACATTTGTAAAATGATGTTGCTTCTTGACGTTGAGGCCCAAGGAAACCTGCATCCCCATCCTTCCTGTAACTTTAATTGAAGTATATTTTCTCAGTGAATTAAATTATTTAAATAATAGTATTTTTTGTAGCTGTAATATTATTTAGGTTACTCTTACATACTTTTCATATAAAACCAGTATAAACTTTATATGAAAAACTACATATGAAAACCAACCAATATTATCGAATTTTTATTGATGCCTCCCTACTCAATTTTGGGGCCTCTTTTACAGGCTAAAGGGGGGTTTGTAACGCGGACCCCCCCCCCACCACCATCATAACGTCAATTATTAATTCCATTGCAAGCTATGCAGACAAACCTTGTCAATTGAAAGTAAGGTAGATGCAAAAAAGGTGTGTAGTTCTGTTAGAACAAGTGCTTGAGTCAGATAATTATGAATTTCTAGTAATAAAAATTCTCTCAAAACAATGGTAATTTGGTAGTGTACTTTTTTTGTAGACCTTGAATAACAATCTGTCAACATAGTGATCATGTGCTCCTCGAGGACTGTATCTCGCTGGCGCTGCTTTATACTTTACATAAGCTTCAAATCACATATTGCATTTAAAAAAATTAAAACAATTTGTTGGAGCGATTACGCTGGAATCAAAGGGTTTAATATTGAAAGAAAATTCGGAGTGACGCCTAATAATTTGATAATTCATTATAAACGTTTATTTATAAATGCTGCAATTAGTATTGAACTATATCAGTAGTTGCAAAACTCGACTGTGGATTGCATTACACAGTAATCAGTAGCCTACTATCAGGAAGGTTGTTTGGAACAAGTCCTATTGTGAACAAATTTATGTGTCGCTCACCCATAGCCGTCCAGCCAGCTGGGTTGCAACTTTATTTATGAACACTATTGGGAAATGGCCATCCAGTTAGAAGCTATTCAAACGAGCTAATGACATCTTCCATGTTGTAGAATATGTTTCTGTTTTAGCAGTTCCCTTACAAATTGGAAAATTGGTTTTGAGCGTTCATGATTACAACTTTCATTCCCCGAACAATATTTGCCTCTTGAAACTCACCGTAAATGATACTCTTTTTGCGTTTGCTATTATTCACTTTGATTATTTTCTTGTTTGATTATTTTCATATCGTATCATAGTTTTATGTCTATTGTAGCTATAACCACATACTAAACTATGATTCTATTTTCTATTAATTCTGTAATAGGTTCATTATCGGTGCGATATTTAGATGATATAAGAGAGCGGTGCGATATGAGTTGATGACAGAATCCAGGCATCAGTCATTTAAGATATCAGAAATGACTGATATATTTATCTCAAACAAATATGTGATTATTATTAATGATAAATTTTTAATTCTTATGAAGGCTCTATCAGGTGAATAAGGGGCCCAATGGCTATATTGAAACATGATTCCAATTCCATATGATTGAGAAGCTCATTTTAAAAATCATATATTTCCTTTAGAAGAAGACCTGATTGTCTATATTTGAATAAAGACCTTATTGTCTTTCCCTTTTTCCCCATCCTCTGAATTCAAGCAAATTTGGGAAATCCTCACACATGCATCGTTGGGCATTCCTTAAATAAAAGTTCATTTAAAATTTCATTGAATTTGGTCCACGCGTTTAGCTCAAAATGCGTTCCAAAAAGATGGTTAAACAGACAAATGCAAAACGATCGACTTGAACGGAAACCTCTCTTCGTTCGGCCAATAGCAAGAATTCCAAGCACTGGGTCAAAAATATGAGTACTTAACAGGCTCAACTTTCTCACGCATTGTTAATAAAGCCTTGTATCATTGAAAAATATTATTTTGTTTTTTAATATTCCAGATCAACATTATATTAATCTTGATATGTTTAGAAAGATTCAGTGAATCTATTTTGATCTTTGACACTTTTACAGCAGATGCTGCTGTATTTAACAACGGTGGGGTGAATTATGCCATCATTTTACTTTTGATCATATTATGATATCCAAAGTGTTAATTAATTATCAAATTAGACTTTCATGTTTTTGCAATTGGTTTGGTGACTGTTTTGTATCCCCCAAACATTTTATTCTATAAACCTTACCTACACGCACACACACATGGAAAACAATGACGAATTATTAAACAATTTTTAAACGATAAATCCCAGCCGGGATTCTTTTTTATCGCAGGGGTGCCCACAGGGGGGGGCTATGACGCAGACTGCGTCATTGAAAATCTTGGTAGTTGTGGGGGGGGGGGGGGGTGTGGTGGTAGGGTTTAAGTTGATTTAAACCGTGTTTAACGTGACGACATTCAAAAATATATTACGAAAGTCATCAGATAGAATGTCAATTGATGACAATAGATTTATAATATTATTATTATACTATTGAATATTAATTAGCTAAAATAGTTATGTTTAGGATTTGTTATTATTCAAGCTTAGCGAGACGTAAAAGCTAAGAGGGAGGGGCACGTAATTGTTAAAAGCAATTCAGGTTCACATTTTTATTTAGCTATTAAGTTTATTGAGCAGAAGTTCATTTACTCATTTCATTGATATGTTTTTACCTTTACAAAAGAATGTTTCCTATATAAAGAATCTTAAGAAATAATCATACATTTTGTATATTATCGACTGGGTTTGAATTTTTTCAATACTTATAAATTTTCTTTTAGTTTTAGAAAGAATACGGGAGGCTTATTTTTTCGCATTTTTTGGGGGGTGGGATGCCTAATTTATGGGGGGGCTGGTGCTAAATTTAGGGGGGTGCTTCATGAAGCTTGGTTTGGGTGAGCACCCCTGTTTATCGTTTAAATTTTTTTTAATATAACGACAGTCAAATCAGACTGAAGAATCTCACTTGATGACGCTTTGAGCGTCGAAACCGGTCGTGGAGACAAATACAAGTATTGGAGTCGTAAGTTTTCTTATAATATTTAATTGCTTATCCTTCGCGATACATTTTACTCATATTAACAATTCCCCGACAAGAGTACCAATTTTTTAATTCAACAAAAATTACAGTGAATAGAAGAGATAATAAACGGATTCATCTCAATTGGTTGAAGTAATCGTGTGGCTCGTAGGTTATATTCGTATGTATTGGAATGGACAAGCACGTCTAATCAGGTCATCCTGTTTACAATTATCCTCTATTTGCAACGTACAATTATCCTGTTGGGCCTGTGTCGGTACAGTATGATCTTTGATCACGTGATTTGACTTGGAAGCCAGTCGTGTTCATTCAAAATGTTGATAAAATATTAAATTGGGTTGTTCAAGTGGCTTGCATCTTATCTGTGATAATCTTGGAAGGAAACAAGCCTGTCATTGATGGTTAGATTAATGAAAGTTGCAAGGCAAAAATAATTATTTATCTATTGCATAGTAAAATCATTTATATAATGTTTTTTACTGGCAAACTATTATTGTCATATTATGAATGTTATCATTTTCACTCTGTAATTCAATTGGGTGACTTATTTTATTGACCGTGTAGGATTTCAGCCTTTATGGAGATTTCTGTCGCCGAAATGCTTGAGTAAATTTCAGAAATGCAATTGAACCCAAACATCGCCTTGAGAATACTTATCTAAAACTTTACAATTTTATTCTTATCATTCTTTGCGCATTGATCTTCATTTTTATAAGATGACTGCTCACTCAAACACCACATTTCTACCAAGTGACTTCAAGAATAACGAAGTTCAAAGTATCCTCAAAATTTTTTAAGCTACACTACCGTACCGCGTACATCAATTATTGCTCTCCTATCAGGAACTTCTCTCTGTTTTCTCCAAAACCATGCATATTTCAACATCTTTGTTTTTATAATCCGTTCAAGGTCAGACTTACAACATGGCCTTCAATTAAAGTCTTATCAGAAAGTTAGAAAATCGCTCGCCCTTCAGAAATCTCATATCAGATCAATTCATATCAACGGCCAATTATGCAGTAGTTTAAAAACATACAATTAGGATTTACGTGCTCAAGCATTTCAACCAGCAGACTTCGTTCTACATAACCAAGCTGGCGATATATGCAAAAAGGTATTGTAAAATAGTGTTATCAAATAATATTCTCTGCATGCACTACTGAGAAGAGGAAGTGTTTTTGCATTTCACTTAACAATTTGAAACAAATTTCAACTTCCACAGAATTTATTAATTTCGAATTCCTTTAATTGCTATTACTTTATACTGAAGACTTCCGCAATGGCGGATATTGACAACAGCATTGAACAGCTGATGGGAATCGATGAATGCTACTGTACAAAAATATCAGTCACCACCGGGAATCGAACCACGGACCTCTCAATTGCCGGTTGAGCGCCCCTAACCACTAGACCATGGAGACTCCATGGTCTAGTGGTTAGGGGCGCTCAACCGGCAGTTGAGATGTCCGTGGTTCGATTCCCGGTGGTGACTGATATTTTTGTACAGTAGCATTCATCGATTCCCATCAGCTGTTCAATGCTGTTGTCAATATCCGCCATTGCGGAAGTCTTCAGTATAAAGTAATAGCAATTAAAGGAATTCGAAATTAATAAATTCTGTTTATGTATATTTGTCAGTTTATTCAATTGTCAGTCACTTCAAACTAACTTGTGAAATTTCAACTTCTTTTGCATAGCAAGTACTGAACATCTTTTTGAAACCCTAATCAAACTGAAACTAACTTTTTTGAAAAAATAAACCTCTCAAAAATGCCAAAAAAGCTATCTTTCTCAAATTAAATTTTAGTAAGTTAAATAAATAATTACGTTCAGCTTCGTGGAAATAACAATGTGCGTTGCTCCTGTCAGTGAGTTTTTGATATACTACACTGTAAGAGTTATTCTGGTTTTTGATTACACTGTATACATCTGTCTTTAATTATTTCAACTCATCCTTAAGGGGCCCACACACTAGCGAGTTTGGCTCGCGAGTAAGACTCGGCCAGCCGGACTCGGGAGAAAATCACTAGTTAGTGGGCTCTTTTCTCCCGAGCCGAGCCGAGCCCAGCCAGACTCGCGCAGGGCTACAAGCGCGGCTGGGCTCGGCTGGGACTCGCTAGTTAGTGGACGTTTTCCTAGCCGAGCCAGGCTCGGTACCTCATTATAACATAGCAGAACGTCAGAAAGCTATTATTTGCACTGTTCACAAGACGTAAAAATAAGTTGATTGAGTTATCTATTTAAGTTTGTATATTTACTGTTACTATGACAATACTATGACTGAAATAGTTACCAAGTTAAACTAATGTATAAACAGAAAAATAAAAAATAAACTGTATATTAAAATTTGAATATTCAAGAGAAAATAAAAATGATAATATTGCAGTGCAGAGCTTATTTTTAATACAATACAAATAAATATTCGAATGTTGTTTTTTCAACAAAAAATGCCTACAGTAACATAAAAACAAAATTCTAAAAAATAATTTCAATAATAATAGTTGCTAACAGATAAATTGTGTATAAAATAAATAAATAATTATTGAATGATAATGATGATAATAATAATAATAATAATAATAATAATACATCCCTTTGCATGTAAGCCCAATGCCCATTTTATATTTATTATTATAATATAACATTATCATTATAAATATAACAGTATTTAATAAATTGCAATATAACAATAATTACTTCGATATAAATGGAAAAAATGGAAGTCATTGAAAAATAAAAATTGAGTAAAAAGTAGATGAAATTAATCCTATATTTCATCTGACCTTTTGAATTCTATGGGCCCCCTATTACACTTTTGCATATTTTATTGTAGATGTTCTTCTTCTTCTGAGGATGAAGCCCACATTGGTCTGAGACCTGTGCGTGGGTAATGAGTTGGATGATGGTGATTGATGAGTTGGACCTAAAGTTTTAGGTGGGTTCCGAACCACCAGGAAGTGATTTTACAGCAGAGAACAGTCTCTTTTTTTCTGGCGAATCTAATCGGTCACCGTTACAAACAGGACCTACGAGAACGCAGCTTAGCTTATCTCTATCTGATTTAACAGATACCTGCTACGCCTCGCGGCTATCACTTCCCTAATTATAGATCTATATCTATAATTATGTTATAGATCTATAAGAAAGATACTTAGAGGTGGGAAAATAATTGTTATAAAAAACATAAATCGTGCCTATAAACGCTCTGACATCTTTTTCTCTTATGTCAGAAAAAAATTAGAAGAAATAAAACATTTCTTAATAATAATAATAATAATCATAATCAAATTTCAAGAATTATGAAATTTCTAGCAAAACCAATACTCTCTCTAGAGCATAAAATGACCTTCCAAATCAGATATTGATTGTAATTTAAAGATTTTGAGATTAGATGAGCTATATGGATCAGAATTAACACGGGCGCACTCCAGCCGACCTTGAAAAGTAGCCGAGCCGGACTCGGGAAGTTCACAACACGTTAGTGGTGATTTTCTTCCGAGTCTTACTCGCCGAGCCAGACTCGCGAGTCTTACTCGCGAGCCATACTCGCTAGTGTGTGGGCCCCTTTACACTTTCATCGCGTAGACCATTCTCCATAGCCTATCTCTCACCCTCAAAGACGTTAATCAAGATAAACACTACGGTATGCTATTACATTTTTTTACTCCTAGAAAATAAATAAATTCAATTACAAACTATAGAATCTCAACAATTTTAAAAATGTTTTATCTTGGATTCTTAGATGACTATTTAAACAGCAGGATTATTGATTTCTACTGCTATAAGCAATGCAATCTATAGTTTCGAGATTTGTAGACTGAATTCACTCACCCGATCATTGTGATTGTACTGCTGGCTAGCTTAAAAGAATAAAGAGTCTTTTGAGAAGAAGTTCTTCTTCCGGAATTGAATTCAAATTTTATAATGACAATGACAATGACAAAGATTGTAAAATGTTAAATATCAATGGAAGTTGAAACTAGTTTTTGGAATATTCAAGTCCCACTATTATAGATTATCTTTTTCTCTTGTGTTTCAGAGCGCTGGTCATGGAGCCTGGCACTGGAGATGACGAAGCTCCCAAGGATCCTGGCGCCAAACAAACAAAACACCAAAGTTATACTGAGAAAGACTTTGAGGGTGAGTTAACACATATCTTTCACCACTTTTCGTCCCCTCAATGAAAACTTTGAGTTGGGGAAAGTCAACAGAAAAGTTTTTATCACCGGCTAATAAACAAAAGCAATCTTTTTCCATCCTGATAATTGACATTGTTTGGCGAAGACTATTCAGATACTCTTGTCATTCAGATTTATTGATGTACTTTAGAAAGTTGGAAACTTGTTTTTATATCCGTAATCGCTTCGCTTAACTGTATGTCCCCCTAATAAAGCCTCAGCCGCATTCAAAATGCGAATGCAGCAAAGCTTAAAGCGACTTTTTGATAATTTTACCAGTCTGATTCCCACAGATTTGTTTATTTGATTGAAGATAGTTGGATTCAGATTATTCAGAATCACGTACGGTACCTCATTATTTATAACACATAATTAATAATTCTGATTACAGATTATCACATACCAAACAACTCTCGCTCAATTTTTACATAGAATCAAGACGTTCAACATACGGCTTACCATAGTTTATGAAACAAATTAATCCAATGTAAAGCTAACATGGTCATGCTTGTAATACAGAATTAGTAGCAAAGCCGCTTGCGGGATTTTAGTTTCTCAGCTTTTGCCAAATATTTGCTGTATCTTGAAGATGAAGCCCAGAGGGAAATCCAGTTGTTTACTCATTGATTATGAAGGGGATGTACGCACGCTGTGCAAAAACATTCGTGGAACAAGGAAAAGCCTCTCTCACTTTCACGCGTCCATTCACCCCTGTCATTCACTCTTTATTACCAGAGAGTATAGAAGAAGAACCTCTATTCTCTCTGTTTATTACATCTCCAATTTCCATTTCCTCTTCACTCTTATTTATTCGACTTCTTTCTCCATTTTTATCGAAACTTTATTCTATTACATCTGTACCTGCCATCCTCACAGAACATGCTTTATTCTCACGAGGAAATGGGGCAGTTCAATGGTGATTTAGAATTGATAAGAAAATAGTATTTATTTCTCAAGAAATTGACATTTTTCCAGCTTCTATAGGGAAGACGTATTTTAGCCTAGATACTGCTTGTTATCTATTAATTTTTTGAAACTACCACATACTTATCACATAGAAAACATTCTTTGACCATTTTTTAACTTCTCAACATCATCCATTTCGAAATTCCTTCCAATGCTATAAAAATTATGACGGAGACCTCCGCTACCGCGGACGTTGACAACTGCATGAAATAGCTTATGAAAATTGATAAATATCACTATAAAAATATTTATTTAGCGTCGGGAATCGAACCAAAGAACTCTTAATTGCCGGTCAGGCGTCCTATCAGGCAATTGGAAGATCCGTTGATTTATTTCCGCCGCTGACTGAATATTTTTGTCAGGTGCCAATCGTGTCATTACTCGATTCCATATCTAGTGCAGTTATTAGGCTAGAATATCCAGAATAATTTATAGTATTAAAAGGAAATTCGAAATTAATGTTGTGAACATTTTTTAATGTACCAAATTGTAACATCTTCACACTATAATACACACTGAATCCAATATTACTTACTGAAGATACTCCTGTCTGAAAATTTGAATCACAAAATTGTATGAGACAACAATTTATCAACATTGTATGCTTGTTTTATTACATATTTCTGCTCTGAACCCTTCTCAGAACGTATTGAGTATTTTTTCGCAGCGACTCTTTTTACTTCAAACTATTCACTTCTGCATCCTCCTCTTGCTCTTGAAATCGAGCAAAACTTCTCACAGGCTGTCTAAATGTTATTCTCTGTCAAACAGTACTCTTCCATTGAAGTAAATGTAAAGTAAATGCGTATGGCTTTTATTGGTAGGGAGATCCTTACGGGTAGTTCCATCTTGCCGCTTGAGCTATGTTATTGGAAACATGGAGGACCTACAATTTTAGGTGGGTTCTGAACCTCCGGGAAGTGATTTTACAGTAGAGAACAGAATTTTTTTGCTGGCCAATCCAATCGGTCACCCTTACAGAGAGGGTCTAGGAGAGCGTTGCTTATCTAATCTGTTTGAACAGATACCTCCTACGGCTCACGGCTATCACTTCCCTATTCTTCCATTGATTTATCTCTTTCGTCGTTCCTTACTTTTCCGTCAATCATTTATTTATTGTTCATCTTGAGATGTCCCAAATATTGGACTTTCTTCTCCCCTTTGGCAATCTTCAATATTATTCGACCTCATTTGGATAGTAATGCTATGTATTACGAAGTGGGTGGGAGTCAGTTGACTTCGTTAACTGCTTCACTTCAATAGAAAAGTGGATGAACGATCTATTTCAACTAGTAGACCCCATCAGATCCCTCAGATTCTCATCAGTTTCCTTTCAGTCTTTTTGTTCGAGTACAACACTGGAAGATTGAATCTTCTTTCTTTAGAATCTCTACAGCTTTAAAGACCTAGAGATAATGAAGCGGCTCTTAATGCATACTTCCACCCTCTGTTATAAAGACATTCAAATTTTCTTTCTAAGGGTCTGTGAAAGAGAAAATATAATTGAATTAACTGTTTTTGATTAAGAGAAAACTAGAAGTGTAGAAGTTCAAAGGAATACATCTCATCCCTAATTACAGACGGTTGTCATCCCAAGTGTGAATAGACTATGAAGTTAAGTAGATCAGCTATTCTGCGGAAATGAGAATTGGAAGTATTTGCAAGGCACCATCAAATAGCCCATTCTGGAATGATTCTAAATGGAAATAGCAGCGGGAAAGTAATTTCCCGATGGTTTCAACTCGACCAGACTGTTGAAAGGACTTTGGGCCATACATGTCCCAGTGAAATGGTTCTCCAATTTTATTTACTGTAGAACCGAACGATTGTCATTCTCCCGAAGAGATAGCGATAGAGAGATAAACTCTGTCTAGCTCTCTCCCATTTCAGCCATTCTCTCTTAATACAACGCACACTCCCATAAACCACACTTTAATTCTGCCGTTCAACTACCAGTCGTATTGATCTTCATCGAGCAAGAAATTTATGCAATTGCTTGATAAGGGTTTAGTTTACCTGAATCTGTTCTAAGGTTGCAGCAATATATTTCAACTCCCAAAAATTATGTACTTTTCATTAGTAAAAATTAGTGAAAGAAATTGACAATTTGCTGCTTAATAATTTACAACCCTATTTTATTAGTACTTGCTTTTTAAATACTGCTTATTATTTTAGTTTGTACTTGTTAATTTATTGTAAATGTAATTCATAAATTGATATGCAACAGAACTCTGGAATTATCAATCCCTTTACTCTAAAATTAGACTTTTTATTGAATGTTACCTAATAAAAGTGATAAGATTGATTCCCTTTTCCATACAAATACAGTAGATAATAAAGTCTAAACAGCTCTGTTGACCTTGTGCTATGAAACATAATTCAAATCGCATGTCCATGGTCTAACTACTGTTGGATTATATTCAAAATTATGTCAACTATTTGTCATTTGTTCACAATATTCTTATTTCTTTAATTAAAAAGATCATAATTTATCCTCGAATAATACTTCTACTGTCATGTTACTTTTAAAAACTTGAATGGTTATTTCTTAATCAAAATTGGATATATTGGAACCTGAAATGCATTAGAAGTTCATTTAAGTAGATATGTTATTAAATCTTTCAATCAATTTTCAAAGTTTTGCCATGAGATAAATTATGATATTGAATCGACTAAAATACACATGCAGCTGCTCATAATTTGTTTACTATTTTTTACTTAATGCAACATCTTACGAACAACGTCAATGTCACTAAAATTCCTACGGTACGGTTCTGAATATTGAGAGTTCAGAGAGCTACATCTTCATACCTCGTAAAAACTCCTGATGATTAAACCAATATTCTTTTTATAATTTCTGATAATGCTTATAAAATTAAATCCGGATGTTGTTATACCGTGAAACTTGCGCGTTCTACTATGTGCACCTTGCCTACAATGAACTTACGGTATTTCATTGTTAGAAAATGATGTTAAAACTTTGTCAGGTATTCATTAGACAAAATATTCTTGTTAAATATTCTATAAAATATATAAAGTTCATGATTATTATCACATAGTGCTTTTACTTTGTAATTGTCATGTAGTTCCGAGAATTATATAAGTTTACTAGCTGGCCCGACGCGCGTTGCTGCGTTATCATAAAAAATTCTTGATTTTATTATTTGCCACTGAGGTTGCATTTCAAATTTCAACCTTCTAGGACTATAAGGGAAGAAGTTAGACCTAGGGCTCTTCCAGCTGATCAAAGAGGCCTCCTTCGTTGTTTTCTTACACAGTAAGACCTTACTCACCACCTTTCAATGAGCATTTCAAATTTAAACCTCCTTCGACTATATTAGGGTAGAAGCTAGGTTTTTGATTTTATTATTCGCCACCTCCTACTGAGACAGATGTCATCAACCCGGCATAATTACATTTCCCAGTATACGGGAATGATCCCAGTCATATGTTTCCTACATACTGCAAGGCTCCGACTGCTCGGTAGCCTACATGCAAAGTCTCTGCGTTCCAGACAGCGTAAATAACGCCGCTTAGGGGCCTGTCATATGATTAAAAACTGTTGACTTCTATCAGCTGTTCCTTTAAGCTGTTTGGCCGGCAAGTTCAGTAGGTTAGGTCTGTAAAATGGATTAATTAATAATAATTATTAGCCCCTCTATTAAAATTTATGGTCAGAAACCATCCCCAATATTCACACAACATATTCTCAAAGTTTCATGCCGATCTGTCAAGTAGTTTTGAAGTCTATAGGGAACATGCATACATACATACATACATTCAGACAGATATATATATATATATATATATATATAGAGAGAGAGAGAGTGAGAGAGAGATAATTCAAATGAAATAGAATTAAAGAAATAATAGTTTTAAAGAATGTGATTGTCGACTCTTGCATAATATTTCAGAAAAGCTATACTAATAATACTAATGAAGCTGCAATTTTATAGACCATAGACTTAAACTACAGTACTTGGTCATACTTTCAATAAGAAACTATTTTTTTCGAATCTCCCACTTTGGGGTACGTTGAATCAATTATTTCTCCATGGATGCTTCTTTCCGCTTTTTCCAGTACTCCTTCATTCTCTCCGATGTTGTCTTTCTTCTCTCTTTTGATACCACAGTACCTCTTCTAGCTTTAGGATGTTCTTCGAATCTTCTATTTTCATCTTTCAACAAATTTCTTATATGTACAGTGTTCTTGATTGTATTCTCTGTAATATTAAATTCATTAAAATCAAGTTGAACTGGTTTGAACCAGTTACATTTTGTCTTTCTGTTTTTGAAAAAGTCGAATATTTGTTTAGTGAGTCTATTTTCATTCATTCTGAAACTGCGACCGTAAAAACACATTCTCCTTTTTTATACTATCTGAGATCTGTTCAATCTTCTTATAAAGAGTTTTATTCGAAGTCAAATGCACTTCATTGCTTTAAGTTTTTAATTATTATTATTAATGAGAAATGTGTATAAGCTTGCATCAACAACGGAACCTGCATTCTTAAACTGTATCGGGCGTGTTTCAAGACCTGTGTCCCATTTTCAGTATATATTATATAATATAGATCATATATATATACTCTAATAATTTCCCCTTTAGATTTTACCACATGCTTGATAATATTGAATCAGGATGATTATTATATGTCACGAAACTTGCAAATTCTACTCAGTACGGTACACCTTGCAGTGGCAAATAACAAATTTATCTGAATAATTGAATCGTGAGATTAACACCATTAGCGAAGCTGTTTGCAAAGTTTCAATTACTTCTCTATGCGTATTGAATCAAATATAAATGTTAGCTGCACCATGATACTTGTAGAATTGGCTCAGCGCAGCTTGTATAAACAATGAATTGATTTCAATTACCCTGTCATTGGATGATGTTTGATTGGAATGATTAAATTATGATGATGATGATGACGATGATGATTTGCAGGTCATAGAGCACACACAATGTACGTGGGCGTGCACGTGCCTGGGCCCGGCCACAAGCGACATAGGCGCCACCACAAACACCATCACAAGACCAAGGACGAAATCACCGAAGAGGAAGAGAGACAGAGTGAGTAAAGACACTTTTTTCACCACTCTCATTTGCTTCTAATTTTAAGGGAAATGTTTCCCTAAATAATAATGGAATGAATTTTCATTTGATGGAACTAATGTGAAACAATCTCGTCAAATTGAGGGTCTCAAGAAGGTATGTTTGATTTGAAACTACTTTTACCACTAATTACGAAATGGTTGACATCAACTCATACAAATATGCCTTCCAGAAGCAATGGAGCACTAGACAGTAGTCCTACTCTGTGTACATATACTCTAGCATATACATTTTTTTAGTATCACATAGTGTACAACCAACCACGTACGGATCAATGTGGCCACTGGCCGATCCGGATATTGAAAAAACTCGATGAAACTAGGACATTTAAAAATCTGTCTGGAATAGGTAAGGCGGTTTCAGGTCAGCTGTTAACTAGAGTGCCATCTAAGCTCAACTTGTGGGGTGGGGGAAATGCCAATAATTGGATGAATTTTCTGAAAAATCTATCTGAATTCCTTGAATTTTGGCTGAATTATGTTCCTTTCTATGATATTTCAATAAAGAAGTTTTGTTCAATATAATAACATTAATATCAGTACACGCATTTTTGGCAAATCTTGGGGGTGCCGTGGACCCCCCTTCCCTTCCCAAATATGACGCCCCTGGCGGTTGAGATATTTATAAAGAGTACGGCGCGGAAGATACCGTAAAACAACCTACCGTATTTTAAAATGTATAGTACTTGACTTGCGAAAGCGGTAAAATGGTGGGGTTAGTGACGTTGGATTTTCATAAAGGAGCCATTTCATAATTGTTTCGTATATGATTATGCTTTTTTAGTCGATTGATCATCGCGTGTCTACGACATTTTTAAGGACGAGCGGATCTATTGTTAACACTGCAACATTGGACATCATGGAGGCATTTCCACCCCCCACCACCCTACATATACAATGGCTTACATCTCCAAGTCCAACTAGTAAACTCATTATTAAGAAATAGTTCACAAATTTCCTTAAACGCACATCGGAAAATTTAGACAAGCCATACTGAGGAGTCCTGGTCGTTCAGCACGAAAGCACGCTTCTGAACCATGATTATCTGATCAGGAATTTTTTTGCGCTCAAGTTGATTTTCAAGCACCCGACTTTTCTGTTGATAAATTCTTCACCAGTTGATCTTGAAGATGTAGCTCATTGCCGTACTGCTCATAGGGTGGGAATTTGGGAATACCGCCATGACGTCCGATGGTGCAGTGGCGACTTGTGTTAACGCAATAGATCCACTCGTCCTCTGAAACGTGTCGTATACAAACACGTGGTGACCAAGCGACCAAAAAGGAAAAATTATATCTTAATGGCACCTTCTATGCTGGCAAAATCTTATGAGTAGATATCAACCATAGCAAAATTAGTGTGATCACTTAAGAATTTAGAGCATGTGACAGTAATTTTAAATCATCCCTGCCGAACGACGTACATCCTTGATCTGATGATTTTCTGTCGCTCAAAGGATTGAAGTTTAGAGCAGTTCATTCAAATTTATTAATTTGATCTAATAAATTTTCTGTAGCTTAACAGTGAAGGGTTAAACTTTAGAGCTATGTGTTCAAATACATACCTTGAACTAATAAATTGTTTGTAGTTCACAGTAAGGAGTTAAGTTTTGGAACAATATGTTTGGATGCATAGCCTTTCTTGATCTGATGAATAAACAGTAAAGGATATTGAAGTTTGAAGCAATGTCTCAACATGCGCTAGAGAATCAACCATTTATTGGGCTCATACCTGTATTTGATGAAGTAGTGCTGTTAAATCACTTTCAGAAACAATGTACGAGATGGGTGTATTACTTAGTATGTAAAATCTCCAATTATTGGGTAGCTTGTCCAGTCGAAGGCACCAAATCACTTTCAATTCAACGGGAAACAGAATGTCCAAAAATAAAAATGATATTTATAAAAACTCGATTGTTGGAAATACAGTGATTTTTTGAGACGTGTCTTGTCAATTCATCTTAATTCATTCCACTCTTGATCGTTTTCTTTCAAATAATTCATCAGGGTAAATGTCCTTTTATGCCATCTACATTTGAAACACGTTGATATTATTTATGACAGTAATCTGTTGCGTTATAAACGGCAAAGACGAGGCAAGGTTATTTATTAACAGTGGGGGGGGGGGGGCGAGGTTAAAGTGAAGTAAATTTAAAGTAAGTTGAAAGAGGAGGAGGGTAAACCCCGTTTCGAATTAGAGGCCTTTCGTTAGGCGTCCTTGGTTTGCTGAATAGGGTACCCTAATTCAAGGCTGAAAGAAGAAGGGATTAAACGCCTTGTTGGATTACTGCTCCCATGGATCCCGTCAGATAGTTTGCACGCTGAATCTTTGTAATGATAGTCAATATAATTCTATTTATATAGGTTGTAAATAATAAATTATGGACTTTTATTTATATTCTAGCCACGGGTATTTATAACAGCCTCAAGTTCAATAATAACCTTATTATTGACTATGATGACTATAATATGATTGACTATGCATGGGCTCGATAATAATTATTGTACTATGCTGTACATGAGAATATCCTACTCGCTATATTGGAAGTATCAAATTTTTGAAATGGAAATGTTAGTTCTTTATTCAACCTAGAAAATATAGGGATGATACAATACATGAAATATTATCAAAATTCAGATAGCCTATAAAATTCCAAAATTTATCAGATGCCTCAATTAATTTTCAAGTAGTTATTTTTATGCCATTCTTGTTTGTTATTTGTTTGAGCAGTTCCAGCAGTTATGAATGGGCAGAACCTTTTTTCTCACGTACTCAATTAATTGATTTCGTATTTATTGTTTGATTAAAAAAAATCAAAATCAATTTATTTTAATTGAAAAACAAAATACAGATAATACAAAATATTAATTTCTACATAAATATGGGAATTACACTGCAAGGTCGGGGTCCAGTGCGCAGTGTTAAGAGTGTTGTTTTTTTATTATTTGGAAAAATTGAGTCTAGAAAAAATTAAGGAATGTAAGACAAGTTTCAAGGACAGTACCGTGTTAACTATGATAGAAGAAATTGAAATTGTGATACAAGCTTTAAATAAAAAAATCTGAAAATCCAGATGAAATTCATTTGATGAAAATGTGAGCTAAGAGTTTTAATCTCTTGAATATGTATTGCATTTCAACTATTTACTCATGAAAAGGTCAAACTATGATTAATTAACAACCAAATATTTCGAGCTAGTTGTGCTGGTCCATATTCACACAGTTTTAAAATAAGCTGTTTTAGTATCTGGCTAAAATAGAAAATCATTATTTCTCAAAATGTATTAATTTAATTGGAATTGTACGAAAAATATTTCATACTTTTACACATTTTGTCTAGTTTTATGAAAGCAGAGAAAACATAAGTTTTTCTGAACAACTACTATAAAAGACACCAAATCTCAAAATAGATTTAGTTGATTACTTGGTTCAATTTTTGTTTGTCATTAATAAAAAAGTTAATTATGGTACATTTATTTGGAATAATTTGAATTGTGAAATTTCTCCTATAATGTTACTAATGACAGAAAAAAGATTATCAAATCTCATAATTGATCGATTCTATATATCTAACAATTTATAGAATTTCAACAGCAAACAGAAATTGTTTCTATAAATATTTGAGGTATGAGCTACTATAAGGCTCAAGGCTAAAAGGCTACTAAAGCCACTATACAGGCTTATTAAAAAATTAAGCAGTTTTATTTTTTAAATAACGCATTTCAATTCAGGTGAAGTGGAAATAAGTAAGTTAATGAGCACAACCAGAACAAAAATAACTTTATTCATTAGATGGAGGAAATGGCTATGTCGAGCAGTATATTGCTTACATTAAGATCTATTTCAGGTCATACCTCTTTTTCATCTTAAATTTTTTTCTTTTCATCTTTTACTTTCATTTTTTCATCTTTTTTATCGTTTGCTTTTATTTTTTAACTTTTACTTTTATTTTTTCATCTTATTCAGATCTATTTCTGAACTCATCAAACTATATTAAAGTTTTCCGCCTGTTGAGTTCACTTGTTTGTACAAATATTTGGTGAAATTGCCTGTAAAAGTGGCAAGGGCAATATCAACAGTCTCAGCTTTGGCGTTGAGCCAACCACTTGTTTCAATGCATTTCTTCTGTTGAGGTTTATTGTGAGTTAGCACGCTAGTAGTGGTGGATTGTCTGTGGTTTGGGGCTGACTGGCTGATTGGCGCACTCGACTCAACCCAACACCAAGTTGTGATCGAGAAAATTGTAGCCAACTTCCCGCGGCAGGAAAAACGCTCGCCCAAGACTCAAATCTCCAATTAGGTTCTTGTTCTCTTCTTCAAACACTGAATACTTGAATGTTTCCCAAAGAATTTCATTCTTAAAGAAATTAAATTGATTTTTTCATCTGTTTAAATCAGTCTTCAATTACCGGTAGGAATTTTCATTAAAATTCACATTCAATACGGTATTCAATCAAAGTGCTGACAGAATTTTTAGTTTGCTTCTTATTGTCTCCTTGACAGCCACTTGGCAGTTTCAAAAAAATTATATTGATTTTCTCATTTAAATTCTTCTAAATTATCTTCTTCAACTTTAATTGAATAACTTATTTCAAATCAATCTCAATACAAGACAAGGGGGATGTTTTCGAACTAAGATTGACTAATGAAAACTTGTTTTGTTCAATAATCAGAATTTCAAGAAATAAACAATAATAAATTAGAAAGTATCAGAATGAATAAACTTATAAAATTCATTTGAAGAGTAGTATTTTGAGAATAGCATTTCGAGAATATTATGTTTATAATGACTTCTGTAAAATGATGGAAAATTCACGAAACATTATTAACTACAGTAACTTCAAAATTCTACTTGGAGTTCCCACAGTTTTTTTTATATGAGAACATATTCGGAGGAATTTGTATTATGGCATTCTGACCTAATTCAATGTGCTTTTATAAAGTCTTAATTATAAATGAAGGGATAAATTCATTTAATATTTGTATGTTAATTTGCCATACTATCTGACAATTTATTAACTCAATCTAATTCGCATCAACAATCTTGATATCAAAACGGGGACGGTAACTTAATGAAATTAATACAACAAATAGAGTGACAATGATTTGAAATTAGTAGTTCAATAATACCAATAGCTACTGCTACATTCCTTAGTATCAGACCACTATGAAATCTGAATCAGTATACAAAACCAAACTCCATTAGAATTATATGTTCAGAGTAAATCTTGAAAATATGAAAATTCTGCATGATAGAGGATATCAATCTGATAGTCACTGTTTTCAGGTATGGTTTTATATTATATCAGTAGAAATTAGAACTTGCAGAATATGTTTAAGTGTACAATGTTAATAATTGGCATCAAATCGTATTTATAATACTGTACCTGGAGCCTGAATAGCTGGTTTGATTATTCAATCTGAGTCAATAATATTTAAATTTATTGATTTCCGTGATAAAATTTGCATGCCAGAAGCTTTAAGTGGATTAAAGAACTAAGCATGCCAAAACAATGTCAGCAGCTGTCTATTACCTCACGTTCACAATTATAGGATCAATATTCATTAAATATGGAAGAAATGACCATGAAATACTACAACTACGTTCACTACGTTTCTACTAGCATTCAGTTGAGAGATGCCATCAAACTTGATAATAGCAATCAAAAAATGATAAAAATAACTTATGTGACTGAAATTTCTATCATCAGAAAAATACTAATAATAGGAGTTGAGAAATAAGAGTAATAGCTCTATTGAACCAAGTACAGATTGATTGTATTTCATTTTAAAAATAATTCTCATCTTCACTCTCATCGAACCTATCCATTATAAAAATTTTATTGCCTGAATTATATCATAATTCTGTTGAATTTTCTAGTGAGCATAGTAATGTAGCATTGCTACATTGTTTTAGTTGAATGTGGTGCAGTTGGTACACCAATTCATTCAGTGAGCCTTCGGTTTCACCCACTTCAACATTAATTTCATTATTTCTAACTATAATATTTTATTTTCTTCTTTAGGTACTGTATTTTTCATAATATTTTACTTTACCTAAATCTTCTTTTAACGTTTTCAGTCAATCTTTAATTATACTGTATCTGTCCTTTGTTGGTTATGTTACCAGACTGTCCTAGGTTTTGCTCTGTTCAAAAACTAACCTGCTGCATCTTTTTTTGCAGCTTTGCACTGGCTTGTAAAAGATGATTTGGATTGTTTTGCTGTTTCTGTGGTATCAAAATAATATGTTACAATTAATACTATGATGCCATAAATATCATTGGTAATTGTGCCGCAGATGTTAGCAAGAAAAAAATCACTTGAAACTTCACTAAATTGTAGAATTATGTCTCCTGATCACAATTGTCAAGTTTTTAAGTGTCGGTCTCAATTAATTAATTAGGCCTAATTATTCAATATTAAAACTCAGGTAATTGCGCCGCAGATGATGGCACTCCATTGCTCTAACTATCTGTTCGTCTATGACAGTGATGAGCAAACTACGGCCCGCGGGCCAAGTGCGGCCCACGAGCTGGTTTAATCCGGCCCGCAACATGCTTTTGAGTACACACTAAAATCTCGTATGTATATATTTAAAAAAATATATAATATAATGCGAGATATACGTTTTGCATTGCTGAATTGAAAAATATATTATCGCTTCTGTGTTTGTGTTGAGAGTTTAAAATGTGTTATTAATGAATTGGGGTAGGTACAGCTTACAATGGAAATTCGACAGGGAGGGCTCAAATTTTATTTGAATTGAATTTTCGCTGTTGAATTATGATGACGGAGTCATAATTCTCATAACAAGTTTCGCGCCTCTGTTCACTGTTGTCAGTGGATAAGTTGTCATATGTTGAAACCAATACATGCTTGAAATTGGTCAAAAATTACAAACAAACTAGTTTCATTATTGATCATTCAATACGAAAAAGCCCTCATATTGAAAATTATTAGTACTGTATTATTATTTTAATAAAAAAATGTTCAATTTGATTGTTTGGTCTGAATGGAATTGTGGAATTATTCTTATCCAGAACAAAAAGGAAGTAATTAAGCTTTTAAATTTTTTAGTAAAAAAAAAATACCAGACGTCAGTGAAAGTCAAAACAACGAAATAGTATATTTCACACCTAGGGCCGAAAATGTGTGTTTGCCAGCTCGAGATCGCGGTTTTCAAGTTCAAGACAAAGTCGAGAACTTGAAGCATTTGAGAGCCAGCAAAACATTTTTGCCCGTGTTGTGAACACTATTTTTCGCCACACCACAAAAATAAACAACAATGAAAATTTTGAAAGCAAAATTTTAAGGCTATGGTACTAGCAAGAATACAAAACATCACCTTTTTATCCAACCTACAGAGCTCTGGGTGGGCATTTTGTCAACTACTACAACTGTTCACCGAAAGGTTACTTGGTTAGGTTTTTTGTTGTTATTCCTGTTCCTGATTCAAAACCTGCATAAAACAACCAAAAACCTAACCAACTAACCTTTCTATGCCAACAGTAATCTTTACCAACAGTTGCAGTAGTTGACAAAATTCCTAAAAACAAAAAACCTAACCAACTAATAACCTTTTGGTGAGAGGTTACCTACAGTTGAAGTAGTTGACAAAATTCCCACCCAGAGCTCTGTAGGTTGAATAAAAAGGTTCTATTGTTTGATATCAAAACTACAAAATAATACATATTAAGTTATAAAAAGTGATCATTTTTGACATTTTAAATACTACGAACATATTAAATTATAAAAAATAAACATTTATTGATGGTTTAAATCTTTTTGTTTTACATAAAAGTTGGAATGATTCATTTTTACAATCATGACTGCTGTATCCAGACACGATCAGCTGTCATTCAAGGTCATTTTCTTTTCCACCCTAGGGCGGTAAACGTTTACAGACCTTGTCGGAAGTCGGAAACCAAACACTTTCGGCCTCCATATGATGCACGAAAAACAGGTCATTACGTCCTAGTGTGGCGAAATAGTATATTTCGCACCTAGGGCCGAAAATGTGTGTTTGCCGGCTCGAGATCGCGGTTTTCAAGTTCGAGACGAAGTCAAGAACTTGAAGCGTTTGAGAGCTGGCAAAACATTTTTGCCCGTGGTGCGTATGCTATTTTTCGCCACACCACAAAAAAAAAAACAAAACAACAATGTAAAGTTGGAAATTTTGAAAGTGAAATTTTAAGGCTATGGTACTTGCAAGAATACAAGGAACGGCTATCACCTTTTTATCCAACCTACAGCGCTCTGGGTGGGCATTTTGTCAACTACTACAACTGTACACCAAAAGGTTGGTTGGTTAGGTTTTTTGTTGTTATTCCTGTTCCCGATTTGAAACCTGCATAAAGCATCCAAAAACCTAACCAACTAACCTTTCTATATCAACAGTAACCTCTACCAACAGTTGCAGTATTTGACAAAATTCCTAAAAACAAAAAACCTAACCAACTAACCTTTTGGTATACAGTTGAAGTAGTTGACAAAATTCCCACCCAGAGCTCTGTAGGTTGGATAAAAAGGTTCTATTGTTTGATATCAAAATGTAACCAGACACCTTCGGGTTACCAATACTGGGGTGGGCAACTTAGCTTAAGAGAGGGTGAACAACAAATGATGGCCAACTGAATTTTAACACATATATTGTGTCACCCAAAGGACATCCAACATCAATGAAATAATTAATAAAGCAAATAATTAAGTAGTAAATCAAAATGAATAAAACAAAATAATTAAGTAACATTTGATCAGAACTATGACTAATTGGCTTAACCCTTCAGATTAATTGGTAAACACTTCAGTTGACTAACAAAAGGTACAAAAATTTTAATTAAAATTTGTTTAAAATGAATTACCTAAATTAAACTAGACAACAGCACTGTTTGGATTAACCCTCGATCTCAATTATTCCAAATACAGACAAATAAAAAAAATAGAATAAAAAAAGGAATTCAATTACTAATCTTGTTATGTTATGTTATGTTATGAAGGGACGGATTCAAAGATCCAGAAGATTCAAAGATCCTCACATGTCAACCGAAGCTTATTGTGTGTCCCTAGTACGTTAGTTAGGCAAACCAATACCTGTGCCCTTTACAAGATCCAAGAGTTTTTTCCCTATGCTAACGTCCCATTCATCACCTGGTTGCTTAAAGCCAAACAGAGCCATTCTCCTTGCCCCAAGTCTCTTGCAATCCAGTATGATATGCTTGGCAGTCTCTTCAGACTGATTGCAAAGCCTACACATCTGATTTTCATTTCTGAGTCCAATTGTGTGGAGATGTTTCCTGAAGTGGCCATGTCCAGTTATCAGAGCAATCAGCTGCTTGACCTGACCTCTACCCAGCCTCACCATCCAGTTGGTGAAGTAGGAGCTTGTGTCTGCTAGCAGCCTTTTGCCAAGTGCTTGGCCTGAGTGACCTTGCCATTGCTGGTGATGTAAGTCCCTGGACCATTTGTTTATTGTGTGGAAGGCAGTTGTTTTGCTTATGCCACAACTTGGCTCTGGGCCAAAGAATGACCTACTAGAACCTTGCTTAGCAAGCCCATCTGCACACTCATTGCCACCTATGCCTACATGGCCAGGTACCCAACCAAGATGTGTGTTGCAAGCTTGCTGAGTGTTTTGTGACACTCCCACACCAATTTTGACTTGATTTCATTAGAGTCAAGAGCCTTGAGGGCTGCCTGACAATCTGACAAGATTACTATATGCTTGTCACAATAGCATCTGGCAATGCCTATATTGGCACAAGCCATGATGCCCCAAATTTCTGCTTGAAAGATAGTACAGTATTGTCCCAGACTTGCACAGATTTCTGTTCTGGGTGATTCACTGTACACCCCATAGCCAGATTTCCCTTCAATAAGAGAGCCATCTGTGTACCAGACAAGGCTACCTCTCCTGATATAGGGCCCTTCCTCAGACCTCCACTCCTCTCTAGAGCAGAATTTAACAGAAAAAGGTTTAGTGAAAACCATCTCCATACTCATGACATCTGAAGTCATTTCAAGCACAGGGCTGTGAGCAACAGCTTTGGTGATTGTGCTATGGCCTGTTCCAGAAAGGCCTTCCCTCCATTGGGCTGCAACTTTCAATCGATAGGCTGATTTTCGTGCTTCTGCCTTGATAAAAATACCCAAGGGCAGCAAGCCAAGAGCAACTTCAAGAGTTGCTGATGGGCTGCTCCTGAAAGCTCCAGTGACTAGGAGTGTGCCCATCCTTTGTAAACTTGTGAGTTTGGCTGTGGCTGTAATCTGGTTCACCTTTGTCCACCAGACTAGTGATCCATATGTGACTTGAGGCCTTATTACTGCCTTGTACAGCCACAGCACTATGTGAGGCTTGATCCCCCACATGGAGCCTGCAAATCTCCTGGACGTCATAAGCGCCCATTTTGCTTTGTGCAGTATATTATTCAAATGATTGTTCCAAGTCAGCTTGGAGTCGATAGTCAGCCCTAGGTATTTGACTGTACCTGATACTTTGAGTCGTGTTGGTCCAAGTTTCAACCAGGAGAGAGACTCTAGGTTCTTTCTCCTTGTAAATGGAACAACTACAGTCTTTGAGGGATTTATACTTAGTCCCTTTCCAAGACACCAGTCATTAACAAA
This sequence comes from Conomelus anceps, assembly GCA_948455865.1. NCBI lineage: Eukaryota > Metazoa > Arthropoda > Insecta > Hemiptera > Delphacidae > Conomelus > Conomelus anceps. The sequence continues at coordinate 50,833,024 of OX418218.1, read as the reverse complement.
TTGAAGGTTGACGTTCATGACATCAGCAATAATATTTGTGAACCTTCCCTGTACCATGAGGACTATGTCATCTGCATAGCCCTGGACAAAGACGCCTCTACTAGTGAGTTCACAGAGGAGACCATCCACCACAAGGTTCCACAGAAGAGGAGAAAGCACACCTCCCTGCAGACAACCTTTTGCAGGTATGATCACCATCGATTTGTCTTGAAGATCAGCCCTGATCCGCCTGGAGTGGAGCATGGCCTCAATCCACCTACATATAGCAGATTCAAGACCACGCCCATGCACTGCCCGGACCATGGCCGTGTAAGTAACATTGTCAAAAGCACCCTCAATGTCCATGAAGGTGCATAGAGAAATCTCCTTGGCAGCAAGGCTGTCCTCCACCCTGCTCACAAGTTGATGCAGGGCTGTTTCACAGGACTTACCAGGCTGATAGGCATGCTGATTCCGATGAAGAGGAGTACCTGAAAGCACTCCCTTTCTTAGATGTCTCTCCACCAGTCTCTCCAGTGTCTTCAAGAGAAACGATGTAAGATTGATGGGGCAAAATGATTTTGCAGTTGAGTAGTCTGCTCTTCCTCTCTTGGGAATGAAGACCACCCTACTGAGGCGCCAGGCTTGAGGGATGTACCCATAAGCCAGACTTGCTCTGAAGAGTTCGCACAGGAGGACCAAGAGAGCTTCTGGTCCTTGCTGCAACATAGCCGGTATGATACCATCCCCCCCAGGAGATTTGAATGGGCCAAACTTGGAGATGGCCCATTTAACTTTGGAAAGTGTGACAATACGTCTGGCTAAAGTCCAGCTTCCACGATCAGCTCTTGGCCGTGAGCCCATTTCGCTGTTGCCGGACATGCCTGAGCAAGCACCCTCAAAAACACAGTCTGGAAAGTGAGTCTCAAGGAGAAGTTTGAGACTTCCACCAGTTCCAGTGGTATATTGTCCCCCTGGTGACCTCAGAGTTCCCAGGAGGCCAATTGGGCTTGAAGCTAAGACACGCTGCAGTCTTGCTGCTGCCCTAAGACTATTTACCTCCTGTGTAAACAGTCTCCAAGAGTTCTCTTTGGCTTTCTTGATTGCAAGGCTGTATTCTGTGAGTGCCCTGTGGTATGGTTCCCAGTTACGGCTCCGTTTGCAATGGTTATGAAGCTTCCTGACAACCGCCCTTCTGCGGTTGAGGTCAGCAGTCCACCACTTAGTATTAGTACGACTCTTTCCCCGCCGCAGTGGACGATTGTCCTGAAAGCAGCTTATGATTGCATTCTGAAGATCAGAAGCAATCTGATCAATGTCTGCAAAGCAGGCAACCCTCTTGCCTAATGATCCAAGTTGAGACAGGAGGTCAGACTTATAGAGTGACCAATCTGTTCTCCTCGGATCTCGATAGCAGGATGAGCTGCCTTCACTTTGCAGGTTAAAACAAATGAACCTGTGATCAGACAAAGAGGCCTCATGACTTTTGTGCCAATTGTCGATGGCACTAAGGAGTCCTTCTGAGCAAAGTGTAATGTCAATAACCTCACTCCGATTTCGTGTAATGAACGTTGGACGGTTTCCAACATTACAGACATAAAGATTCTTTGATATGAGAAACTGAAGGAGAGCCTCACCTCTTGGATTAGTGTCAGAGCTTCCCCATCCGATTGTGTGATGAGCATTGGCGTCACAACCTAAAAGGAGTTGTTGTCTGCCAGCGCAAGATGACTCCACCAGAAGTTCAAGTTCTCTTGATGGAGGAAGGTCCCCAGAGTCATAGGGCAAGTAAACCGAGCCTGCAATTGTGCTCCATTCCTTGCCTTCATTGCTCCAGGTTATAGACACTGCAGTGAGATCTCTAGAACAGAATTCAGTGAGTGTTAGGCAGTCCATACCTCTCTTCACAAGTATGCAGGTTCTGACATTTCTGAGAGAGGCACAGTAAATTAAGCTGCCCTTGGTATCGCCCAGGCCTGCAACCCTTCCTCGGTGAAGCCATGGTTCTTGGATCAGCGCCAGGTCAAATCTCTCTCTGAGGAAGAACTGGCAGAAAGCAGCCGAGGCTGCTTTACTGTAATGTAGATTGATCTGAAGGACCCTGGGCATTGTCATTGACTGTTGATTCAAATACAGGAACCTGCCCTGATGGGGCAGATCCTGATGGGTTTGAGGGCAAGGCAACTTCTGGAGTTACCTTGGGGTTTGGTTCTGGTTCGTTTGTATTTTGGAAATTCATGTGGCTCCCACGAGCAGCTAGGGAAGTGGAGTCAACCCGGACAGAGCCCCGCATGCCCGGGTAAGGCTACATACTGCAGGAGGTCGCCTGGTGTCCTGCAGGCACCGTTAGAGACACTGTACAAAAGGCCCAGTGCCATCCACCCATCAGCACGGTTCACATCACACCTTGGGTTGGCCTGTAACAGATAGAGGAAAGGGTGGAGGAAGGGGCTGGGATGAAGAGCAGGATAAAGGATAGGTTTCTAGGATAATGAGGTCAACGGACAGTTGCCCTTTTAGTCGCCTCTTACAACAAGCAGGGATACTGTGGGTGCAATTCTACTACCCCCACCCACTGGGGGATACTAATCTTAGTCAATAAGGTTATGTGAGCAAGATTGGGCTTAAGCATTAGCTATTGGGCTTAACCCTCTGAATTACAGGAGTAATAGTTTTTCATGAGAAGTGACCAATACATTAGGAATACAAAGACCTATGTACTAAAATTTTACAATAAAATTTATGATCTTCAGATATTAGAAATTTTATCCATAAAATTTTGATCATCAACTAACAAAAAATTTGGTCAAATGATAAAAATTCACTAATAAAAATCATTTTCATCAATTAACAAAAAAAACTAAATAATACAATTGTTTCTGATTCTCTAGTAATAAAAATTTAAACAATAAAATTTTTGATTGAATAATAAAACTTATGATTATCAAATGATAAACAAATTATGATCAATTGATGAAATTAAATCAATAATAATTCTGATCATCGAATAATAATGATTTATCCAATATAAATTATGATAGAAGAATAAAAATTCATTAATAAAAATTATAATCTTTCAAATCTAAGAATTGTTCAAGTTAATCTATCAACACCTCAAATCTTCTATTATCCATCTACATAAAAGTTCAGCTTAACAACTAAAATCTAATTTATTAACCTTAATATAACTTAAAAGTTTAAATCAATGATAACTAAATAACTTTATCAATTAAGGGTTAGAAGTTGGGACTCTATCTCTTTATCTGTAATTATTAATTTTATTCTGATTCATACCAACTGGTACAAGGTCAACACAATTTTTACAATTAATTAGGTCTGCTCTAATTTTACATTCAGGAAAATATTAAATTTTTATTAGAGTGCAAAAGACTCACCAGAACTTATAAATGTGGATATCAACAACCAGCGATCCATCATGGCAGGAACCCGTCCTCCACTCAAACCAAACTAGCTGCTCTGGACTCCAACACACACACTGACTGACTGATTGTCAGCTGAGAATTTTTCAGCCACAGAAAATAAAATTTGTCAATTTCAATTGCTGTGTTATTATTTTTTATTCTATAGCCGTAGCACAGAACGATGGTGTAATGTGACACCAGCTTACAAGTGGTAATGTCCCAAATGTAGGCCAGGTGAGTGACCGCTGGTCGGTTGTCACTCAATTGAAAATTTGACACTTCACTTTTAAACAATAACACATTTAATAGTTTCCACTCTTTTACACAACCCCTTCCCCCAAAAAAGAGTTGTATCTATTGAATATGGGGGGGTGGCTTGGAAGTTCACAGCCCCTGGGTCTCTCTCAGTCGATTCACTACCGACTCCACAGATGGGGTTGCTGGCACTTGGGATATTTCAACTGCATCCAGTTTGCTTTCAGCCGTCTTGGTGGTCTTTGATGGTGTCTCCAACTTTCTGCTCCTGTTGAACCATTTGGGCTGGTACCAGTATGCCAGGTAGGTGGCCAGGAAGGTGACCACCAGTAAGCCTCCCCCAATAGCCAGCCAGGTTGCAGTTGATTGGCCAGTTTCTCTCTGGTCAATGTACTCCTCCAGTTGTTGATTCAAGTTCTCCAGTGTTATTTCAGGGAGGCCAGACATGCCTCGCCAGTAGGGCCCACCCTGATGGGCATTCTTCAGCAGTTGTTGTAGTTCTGGAGTGCTTGGGGTACCCTGAGGATACTTGAGTACCAGGGTTGGTGGCGCTGCCATTGATGTTACCCTTTTGACAAGTTCCATATCGCCAATATGTCGAGTTGTGGGAAGCAAATCATACTGATCAGTAGAGAGAGTGCAACTTGCTGAGCCTCTCACTTCTCCTAGTCCCTCAAGATGCATCTGGGTGACTGTGGTTTGCCCTGCTTTCTGGCAATGGGAAGTTAGTCTCCTTTTTGTTGGCAGGCTGTACATCCAGGTATTGCGTGGTGCATCCCATATCCAGGTGTCAAGTGGTGATCCCAAGATTACCAATCTTGGGCACAGCTTCAGGATGGCTGAAGTCTCATTCAGTAATAAGGCACTTAGGCATGAGAGCTGGTGACGTCGGTAGACTGGTAGTTCAGCTGGGCAAATAGTCATTTCTCCAGGTCGACACCGGTCCAACATCTTGGGGGTTGGCTCAGCATAACATTGTCGGTCTTTGCTCACCAACAGGAATGATTGATGCAGATGGAATTGGGTTGTCAGGTTAGTGACATGGTCAGTCACTGGAAGAGAATGAGCCTGGAACAGCTCAAATTTTCTGCCAGCTTCGGTAAGTTGTAGATCCACAAATACTTTAATGGTACCATCAATAGACATGGCACGAGTCTCAGCCATGTTATATGTATAGATCTGGTCTGATCCTGTGATCAAACCCAGTTCCTGAGGTAAACTAGAGCAAACCTTTACAAGCATTTTCCCTAACTCTGAAGGAGTGACTAATCCTACACTTAACCTACCTTTAGAAACATTTTCTATTGCCAATAACAAGTTATTCAAGTTAGTTAGTCCTAACATGACTGCCAGTTCCAAATCCTGGAATTTGGCAGTTATGTTTACAAAAGTTCTTAACAGTATGTCTGTATCAGTAATCTTATGGTCTATGGTCTCCATCCATTTGATGAAACATTGTGTGTTCTCCTCCAATTTGGATGCAACTTCCCCAATATGGGCTGTGTTGGCTTCTGCTCGCTTGCTCAGCTGCCTGGTCACTGTCATCATATCATGCTGCAGGTGGATCACATCTGCAGTTTGGTGGGCCAGGTGCTCCAGACCAAGCTCCAAGTGGTCAACTTCCTCCTGTTCTGCTGTTCCAAAGAGGATGCGTAATGCCTTCCCTCCTAAATTCACAAGTCCTCGCCGTGGTCGGCTGGATGGTAGAAGCTCCATCAGTGCCCTTCCAGCCTCTTCTAGTTGTTCTCCAGATTGGAGCAGTCTTGTAAGGAACCCTTGATGTACTTCTAGGTCTGGGAGTTGTTCTGTTGCTTTAATCCAGGTTAGTTGAGTGGCCTCCAGTCGAGCTTTCAAACCGCTAATCCCTTTGCAGATTTCAGTCACATTGATGGATACAATGATTCTCCATCGGTCACCTGTCATTAATACTTGTTCCTGCTGCACAAACCAAATGCCTGTATCCTTGGATGCGGCACTGGTTGAGTACATCATTCCTGGAAATAAACCTTGAATTACCACCCTAGTTCTTTAGTATTCTCCCCTAAATTATTACCTCTCCTGTGTTTCCTCATAAATACTCTTACTCATCTTCCATTTCTGTTCTCCTTATTTACTGGTGTTTCTACCTGGTTAATTAGTTTGACTCTCCTCCGCCTTTATTAAGCTGGCATCTTCTCATTTCAGACATTTCACTCACTGTCCTTGCCCAAGTCCCCAACAACCCACCCCCTACTCAGTTCAGAAGTGGACTGCTAGTTCATTGGACAGTTAAGTGAGGGTCCGGGCTCTGCTCCTAAGCGGATATGGTGATCGCTGTACCTGTCCTGCATCAGCTGCTTCTTCTGGCACATAGGTGAAATCTTCAGGGTTGTCCACCTCTATGTCTGGGCTTGGAAGATCAAAAATCTCATCTTCCTCCTGGTCATCTTCTGTAATATCCTCAACTGGTGGGTCCAGTTGAATTTCCTCTATATCTTCATCTTCATAAAATTCTCTTGGTGGCTGGTATTCATCTTCTTCTAGATCTTGATCCTCACTGGGTCCTTGTGTCTTCTCCATATTGTCTGTCTGAAGAGTGGAGCCTTCACTCATTATTTCTGGTTCAGGGTCGTTGACTGTATGGCAAGGTTTCAATCGGTTGATGTGCTTCACTTGTTTCCCATCTGTCAATGCCAACATATAATTTACTGGTGACATCCTCTGAGTGACCTTGAAGGGGCCAGCCCAAGGGCAGTGAAACTTGCTTGCATCACCTGGTTTGATGGCTGGTTCATAGAGATACACCCAATCTCCTACCTTGAACTCTCTGGTTTTTCTTCCCTTGTTGGCTATAGCTGTTCGTTTCCTGGCTGCATCTGTAGATCTCTTCACTGCCTCCTGATGAGCAAACTGAAGTCGTCTCTTGAGTGTCTCAAGATGACCCTTCATAGTATGTCCTTTCAGCTCCTCAGGAAGTGGCTGGCTTCCAGGAAGAATCATCTCACGGCCATGTAATAGGTAGAATGGGGAGTATCCTGTGGATGAATGTGGCACTGATCGGTAAGCCGATAATGCATATGGGAGCCACCTGTCCCAATCCTGGCCATCTCTCTGAACAAAGTGGGCCATGGATTCATTGAGTGTATGATGCAAGCGCTCCACCCTGCCATTGCCTTCTGGGTGGTAAGCTGTGGTACATAGCTTATTAATACCCATCAGCCTGCATACAGCTGTCATTAATTCTGAGATGAAGTTTCTCCCTTGATCGGTGAGCAGTCGTTCAGGTACTCCATGTCTGGTGATTATTTCCTTCACAAAGGCTTGAGCAACAGCTTCTGCTGTCTGAACTGGTAGAGGGACTCCTTCAGCATACTGAGTAAAATGGTCAATGAAGCTCAGGTAGTATCAATTTCCTGAGCTGCTTACAGGCAGGGGTCCAACAATATCCATGCTGACCATTTCCATTGGCCGGGAGGGTTCATAAGCTTTAGTTAGTGGTGCCATTAATGAATTTGGAGTCTTTCTCAGGGCACAAGGGTGACACTGGTTCACATACTCTTTCACCTCCATAGCCATCCCTGGCCAATAGCATTGCTGTTTTGCTCTGGCTAGGGTGCGTTCCACTCCAGGATGCCCCACCCAGGGTGCATCATGACTCAGCTCTAGTACCTGTCTCCTAAGTTTTTCAGGAACTGCCATTTTCCACGTGGTTGGTTCACTATTGCTTCCTGTCCACCAGACAATGTTATTATTGATGACCCCTTGTCCAGTCTCAATAATCTTTTGACACCAACTGTCAGTTTGTTGTTCCTTACAGAGTGTCTCTTCATCTATACACTTAATGAGTGTGGTTGCCCTGACCCTTCGACTCAGAGCATCAGCATTGGAATGATGCTTGCCAGGTTTGTGTTGCACATTGTACTCATACTCAGCAAGTCATAATGCCCAGCGGGTGAGCCTGGAAGATGGGTCTTTCAAACTCAACATCCACTTGAGTGCTGCATGGTCAGTGATTAATGTAAAAGCATGTCCTAACAGGTAGCAGCAAAACTGCTGTGTAGCCCACACTACTGCCAGCAATTCCCGTTCTGTGACTGAATAATTTCTCTCTGCAGTGTTTAATTGCCGACTGGCATAGGCCACCGGCCGTTCTCCTGTCTCTGTCATTTGGGAGAGTACAGCTCCCAAAGCAGTTCCTGAGGCATCAGTTGCCAGTAAGAAGGGTTGGCTAAAGTCAGGGTAAGTGAGCACCAAGTCTGAGCACATAATACTCTTCAGCTTTTGGAAGGCCTCATCTTGTGCTGTGTCCCACTTGAAAGGTTGTTCTTTCTTGACTAGAGTGGTAAGTGGCTTGGCAAGGTCTGCAAATCTCCGATAATATCCTGCCAGTCCTAGGAATCCTCACACCTCCTTCACATTTTTGGGTTTTGGGAACTGTTTCACTGCAGCAATCTTTTCTGGGTCTGGTTTGACTCCATTTGCAGTCACAATGTGTCCCAAATACTTCACTTCTTGTTGGACAAAACTGCATTTTTCCAAATTCATCTTCAAATTGGCTTTTTGTAGAATTTGGAGTACATTTCCTAGTCTTGTTGCATGTGTCTCTATGGTGTCACTGAAGATAACCACATCATCCAGGTATACCAGGCATTCGGTACCTTTGATGCAAGCCAACAGTTGGTCCATCATTCGCTGGAAAGTGGCTGGAGCACCAGTCAATCCAAAGGCCATTCTTTGGTATTGGAAGTGTCTTCCAACTGTGGTAAACCCTGTCTTCTCTTGATCTTCAGCAGCAATTGAGATTTGATGATACCCACTAAGCAAGTCAATGGTAGAAAAGTACTTGCACCTTCCAAGATTCTCTAAGGTTTCATGGATGAGTGGTAATGGGTAAGCATCTGCCTTTGTGATTTCATTCAAGGCTCGAAAGTCAGTGCAAAATCTCCACTTCACACTGCCATCTGTAGTCTTTTTCTTCACTAGAACCACTGGAGCAGACCAAGGACTTGTAGAGGGGGTGATGATCCCCTTATCCAGCATATCTGCCAAGTGCTCTTCCACTACCGGTCTGAGATGATAGGGTACTCTGTATGGGCGCTTGGCAATAGGTGATGAGTCTGATGTTGGTATGTGGTGCTGAACATCAACAGAGCACCCATCCCTTCCCGGCTCACCAAACAAGTTGATATATTGCATCAAAACTTTTTGAATCTTTTGGGCTTCTCTTGAAGAAAGATGTTTCAACTTCTCCAAAATTTCATGTTCAAGGTCCTTCTGTTCTTCTTGTGTCCCTATAGCACCAACATATAGAGCATCTTCATTTATTCCTTCTTTCTCATCTATAATGTCAACTTTTCCCAGGATCTGTCGTCGAGCAACACACATGGGTGATGCATTTAAATGCAACACTTTCACAACTATGATTCCTGCCCTAGCAGTATTAAGGCTGCGGGCAACTCTGATCCCAGATTGTGGTTGGGTGTATGGCTCTATCATCAAAACTTTCCCATCAGCCAAATTTACCTTGGCAGAGATCATCATCTCTGAGAAGGCAGGGATTGTGTAGGTTTTCTTGGCTGTGACTGAAAAGTCTTCTTCAGCTTGAGCATTCATTTCTGCTTCGGTACTGGTTGAAGTTCCCGATGAGGGGTCCAGTGTCTGATTAACAATTGTGCCTTGGTCGTGCCAAACATCTTCTCTTACCTCCACTATGTCTGTCTGAATTCCAATATCCAGAACAGTCAATGTTTGACTCTGACTATCCCTAACTCCTCTGACACTTTTAATTTTTCCAAAATGGTTCTCTTTGACTTCACTATGGTTCTTGGCTATTACTGCTGCAACTCCTCTGAAGGTGATACCTCTGTTCAACACATCAATCACTGCCCCTAGTTTCTTCAGAAGATCCCAACCTATCAACCCATCTCCTGAGATGTCAATTTCTGCTACTACAAACTGATGTCTTACTTTTAGATGATCCACTCTACAGTCCACTTCTTGAGTACCCAATACTCCAAGAGCTGCACCTGTTACTCCTCTAGCTCTGAATTTTCCTGTCCTCAATGGCACTCCTGAAATTGCCTCCTTCAAAACACTAATTTCAGCTCCTGTATCTACAAGCAAGCTTTTTACTAATCCCATAATTTCCATCTTCACCACAAGCCCACTTTTAACCATGGTGATGCTGGGAACCTTCTTAACTCCTTTTTCTTCTGCTATGTCTATGGGCCGGGAAGTTGGGCGACTCCCGGCCCTTTGCCATTTGGGGACCTCTGGTTGTTACCCTGACTGGGAGACATTGGTTGACTGAACCCCTGACTTGCACTCCTTGCTGGTCCCTTGGCCCTTTTAGCACAAGCAAAAGGAAGGTGCCCAGGATCTCCACAGACATAGCATAATACAGCTGTAGTAGCTCCTAGAGGTTGTGAGAATTTCCGGCTCAAAATTATCAATTTAATTTCAATATTCTTGAAATATTTGTGTTATGTAGTGTTTTTCGGTTTTATCAACCATTCAAATTGATCATTTACTGTCGGACTACTTTTTTTAGTGGAAATATTTGATGGAACCAGAAATTTGAACACAACCTATGGACATAACCTAATTTGGACTACTTATGTGGCAAATTTGTAATTTGAACTGTTTTGGGCAAATGCCTGTAGTTTTTTACTTGATTGTAATAATTTCACCAAATAAATAAATAAATAAATATTTAGACTGCTGTTTATTCTCTCTTTTTGGTTCATTGGACATATCTCTGGCCCAGGATGGCTGATGGAACCCTGGGCTAAAACCATTATTTTGTCCACTGGGGCATTCTCTTGAAAAGTGGCCTTTCCCACCACAAGAGAAGCAGTTGTTGTTCTTTAGGGCCCTGGCGGATCTGTAAGTATTTTGAGTGTGAAGGGCATTCACAATAGGTTCCTCACCAGCACAGGGTGTTTGGCCATAACACAAAGCAAATACATCCCCTGGGTGGTGATGGGTTGCTTGGTCCACTCTTTCAGCAATAGTAATTGCTGCCTCCAAATCCTGAGGTGGATGGATCTGCAATGTCACGGCTGCTGTTCCATGGAGTCCTCTGACAAAGGCAGCCAGCACAGTACGCTGCATTTGGGTGCATGCCCAGTTAGCTTCCAGAGAGTTGGATGGAACTGGAATTGCCTTCAACCCCAGTTCCAGGCATCTATCCGCAAATGCTCGTGCACCTTCCCCTCTCTGTTGTTGGATATTACTCAGTGCCAGAAGCCACCTCTCTGGGTCTAAGGTTTTTTCAAATCTCTGGAGAAGGACTTGCTCATAGTCCAAAAAGGTAGAGTCCTCGCCTGCCAACTCAGGGTGAATTTCCAGGCATGCTGCTGCTGCACCATAATAAATTAGCCTGCAGATGAATTTCTGATCCTTATCCTCCCAGTTCCCAGTCTGAGCTACAAGCTTAATGTTCTGTAAGAATTCCCTGACAGTCTGACCTCCAACTTCACCCGAAAATGTTTCAATCAGAGATTGTAGGCCTAAGTCCTTCCGGACCCTAGGGTGAGCATTTATTTGTGCTTGCAGCTCTGCCCTCTCAATTTCTGCTCTCACCTTCTCTTGAGCTAATGCATTTCGCTCTGACACTAACTGATCTACCCTCTCTTGCAGCTCATATAAGACATCATGAGATTCTTGTGATGTGGCCATTGTTGCAGCCACCCCACACCTGACACCAAATTATGTAACCAGACACCTTCGGGTTACCAATACTGGGGTGGGCAACTTAGCTTAAGAGAGGGTGAACAACAAATGATGGCCAACTGAATTTTAACACATATATTGTGTCACCCAAAGAACATCCAACATCAATGAAATAATTAATAAAGCAAATAATTAAGTAGTAAATCAAAATGAATAAAACAAAATAATTAAGTAACATTTGATCAGAACTATGACTAATTGGCTCAACCCTTCAGATTAATTGGTAAACACTTCAGTTGACTAACAAAAGGTACAACAATTTTAATTAAAATTTGTTTAAAATGAATTACCTAAATTAAACTAGACAACAGCACTGTTTGGATTAACCCTCGATCTCAATTATTCCAAATACAGACAAATAAAAAAAATAGAATAAAAAAAAGGAATTCAATTACTAATCTTAGTCATTAAGGTTATGTGAGCAAGATTGGGCTTAAGCATTAGCTATTGGGCTTAACCCTCTGAATTACAGGAGTAATAGTTTTTCATGAGAAGTGACCAATACATTAGGAATACAAAGACCTATGTACTAAAATTTTACAATAAAATTTATGATCTTCAGATATTAGAAATTTTATCCATAAAATTTTGATCATCAACTAACAAAAAATTTGGTCAAATGATAAAAATTCACTAATAAAAATCATTTTCATCAATTAACAAAAAAAACTAAATAATACAATTGTTTCTGATTCTCTAGTAATAAAAATTTAAACAATAAAATTTTTGATTGAATAATAAAACTTATGATCATCAAATGATAAACAAATTATGATCAATTGATGAAATTAAATCAATAAAAATTCTGATCATCGAATAATAATGATTTATCCAATATAAATTATGATAGAAGAATATAAATTCATTAATAAAAATTATAATCTTTCAAATAAACACCCTTCTTTCAAATCTAAGAATTGTTCAAGTTAATCTATCAACACCTCAAATCTTCTATTATCCATCTACATAAAAGTTCAGCTTAACAACTAAAATCTAATTATTTATATCCTTAATATAACTTAAAAGTTTAAATCAATGATAACTAAATAACTTTATCAATTAAGGGTTAGAAGTTGGGACTCTATCTCTTTATCTGTAATTATTAATTTTCTTCCGATTCATACCAACTGGTACAAGGTCAACACAATTTTTACAATTATTATTTTTTATTCTATAGCCGTAGCACAGAACGATGGTGTAATGTGACACCAGCTTACAAGTGGTAATGTCCCAAATGTAGGCCAGGTGAGTGACCGCTGGCCGGTTGTCACTTAATTGAAAATTTGACACTTCACTTTTAAACAATAACACATTTAATAGTTTCCACTCTTTTACAAAAACTACAAAATAATACATATTAAGTTATAAAAAGTGATCATTTATTGACATTTTAAATACTACGTACATTTTAAATTTAAAAAAATGAACATTTATTGACAGTTTAAATCTTTTTGTTTTACATAAAAGTTGGAAGGATTCATATTTACAATCATGACTGCTGTATCCAGACACGATCAGCTGTCATTCAAGGTCATTTTCTTTTCCGCCCTAGGGCGGTAAACGTTTCCCAGTCAGCACAATTCTGTATATTATACATATTATTTACTTTTGGCCAATATCTATAACATGTGAATGATACGTATACTATAGCCTGATAAATGTGAATGATAGGTCCATGGTAGGTTCATATGTCACAAAAGTTGATGTATAAGAAGCATATATTAAACGTCTTATTGATGTTTCATTCACATCAAAACTACATAAACTAAATATATAAATAATACATACATTGAAGCTGTGGTAAATACATATACTATACATGAAATTCACAAAATATTTATATTAGTGGTGCTTCAATACATATATAATACATAAATTTTATGTAGACAGAATATGTAAATGGTTCATCCATTGAAGCTATAAGATGTATGTATATAGAAGGTCCATTATATGTAAAATATACGAATAATTTATGTTAGTGATTGACCACCACATATAGTATATGTATTAGAAACGTCAAATATAGGTCCAATGTAACACTTGTGGATATATGAGAGACATAAATAACATGTCAATAATATGTGAAGACACATGTGTCAGAGATCCATTATATGTAAAATGTACATATAATTTCTATATCATACTACATATAGTACATGTATAAGAAACATCATTCATAATGTTCAAATGTCACTCTTGTGGATGTATAAGTGACACAAATAGTAAATCAATAATGCATGATATAGAATTTATAAAGCACGTATAATATATATCAACTATAGGTCCAAGTATTTCACTAGTGGACTTTCAAATGACATAAATAATACATCAATCATACATAAACAAATCATATTTATTCATACTCATTGTACATATATATGCATCAGATGTATCACTTATCTGTAAAATTTACATATTTCTCATATCAGTACCAATATTTAAAAAATATATAAATTAAACATAAATTGATGACATAGTATACACATACATGAAATATCAATTGTTCATGAAATTTGCATGCTATTCAAATTTATAGGTGTGTAAAGGACATGTGAATAATATTTGAACACAATATGTAGATGAAACATTCCATTTATTATGCATATAAAATATCATTTTTCTATTTGTTATAAATATCAGTAACAAACAGATTCACTAATATTACATATTATGTCAAACCATCCTCAAACAGTATTGCAGTATTGAAATCCAATATCACAGATCACTAAAACATTTCAATTGAGTTTTCCCTAAATACAAATCCACTACAAATTAATGCTTATAATAAATCATTTTAAATTAATCCAAGTGAATCTCCAAATTACAAAAGAATTAAAACCCTGAATCACAAGAGCCCTTGTGGTCTCCACACATGAATGGGATAAAACAAGTAAATCAAGAAGCAGGAATAACCTGAATACATTAATGAAACAAGTGAAGAAAATATTATATGGGAGAAATTCTAAATGCAGAAAAGGCTGATAGAGATAGGGAACTCCCATTACAGAAATATGTAGATGATCCCAACTGTGTAGTGTTCATGTAAATCGATCTGTAGTAAATTAACTCAATGCATATTTTTGACAAATAGGTTATAAATAAAGTCTGTGGTTTGCCTCTAAAAAGGTATTAGGATTTCAGTTGTGAAACTGAAGGGGCGCACTCAGTGTTTGATCCCTAATAATCTACTTATCTTTTCAAACAATATAATTTTGGTTTAAATTCTTTCTCTTTGAAATGGAGAGCAAAATTACGGTTCAGTCACCTGGACACACAAGGAAGCGCATTTGTCAACCAGAAAAATGGAAACAGAATGTTGAAAAGAAGCAAAGGTAGGCATAATCTTTTCACAATGCTTTTTATTTTATCCAGTTGTAAAATCTATTATAATGGTGGATTTTCGTTTTATAGCATAGAAAAATTGTTAAGAGATGCTCTTTCTCTTGAAACTGATTCAAATACATATTAATTTGGCATAATTTTTAATAAATGACCATTGAAAGTGACTACTTTGCTTAGGTTGAAAGTGAGTACCATACTTAATCTCTAAATTTGCCATGTCTGTAGAATCTGAATAGTTGTCTCAAATAGTTTTGTTGAAATGATTGATTTTGTGGGCATGGCAATAAATTGCAATATGTTTGATTCATGATCTATTTAAATTTCAATGGCTCCATTAGACTGATTGATTGGAAATGAATCTCCTGAGCAATAACATAAATACTGAAATGCTTCTATTTACTATACTCATTATTCAAAATTATATTCTATTTCTGTGAAAAAATAATTTTTTATTGTGTTTATTTCCATGAACTGATGCAGCATCATTATTTTCAGATATTCAGCCAAACAGTTACCAGAATATCCAAATTGTAACCACAGAACGACTATGCAGTGCCAGTTATGATGTTATGATGCAAATTTAGTTAATTAATGTCTACCCAAGTAGCAAAAAAATATTTTGTAAATATTATTATAATATTGTTCAATATTATAAGAAATATTGAAAAGGAAATATGTTTTAAATATTTTTTTTAATATTTGTACAATATAAAAAAATATTTTTTCTAAAATATTGTTTTTTTACAAAGTTGAATATGTTTTAAATATGTAAAACATATTGACAAAACAATATTTGAAGAAAAATGTTGCATCGCCAAGAATGTGGTCAAAAGATGTACTGAAATGAAGTTACTGTTTTAGAATTTCACCTTTAATAGCTTGTTTAGCAAGGATAAAAATTAATTGAAATGCAAATTAAATTGGTTCAGCAATTTTCCGGTGCATACTAAAAGTATCTGAAGAAGCAAGTAAATGCATTATAATTATAAATGCTTACTTGACTCGACTTGAAGACAAAGAAGACGCCATAGCTAGCTATCGAATTACATCAGTTGTGGACGTTGTGGGTGTGGTTATAAACTGAAACAGTGCATCGCCTCATTCGCCTGTTCATATTGGCGATAGTTTTGATTTTTGAATTGGAGAGGAGAATAAGGTAAGTATTCTCTGTTTTACATTTGCACAAATAATAAATAAAACTAAAGATAATTATTGCTGTGGTTATCCATTTTTCATGAACTGCAGTAGAACTATTCGTATGTATTATCTTGCTGTGCAGAACTGACCTTTTTGAGTCGCGGCGGACGCGTTTCGAACTCTGTTGTTCTTCTTCGGCGCTTGGTTGCAGACTGAGACCGAAGAAGAAGAACAGAGCTCGAAACGCGTCCGCCGCGACTCAAAAAGGTCAGTTCTGCACAGCAAGATAATACATACGAATACTAAAGATAATTTATTTTTTAATTCTATGTTTTCACAATTAACACAGTGCCAAAGCCAAAGGAAGTAGTTTTGGAGTTAAGGTTAGGGGTTCACTTATTGCCTTATACTTGCATATTACTAGCCTATTACTAACTTATTAATTACTAAATTGTCTATTTTTCCACTAATTAGTCTGTATTAGGGCCTAATTATCAAATTTTCGTTTATATTTACATAATTTAATTTATGATAAAATTCTAATATTTTCAACTGTATTTTGTATTGCAGCCAGTGCCCAGAAAGTACAAGTGAAGGCAAAACCCCAAATTAGTGCCGGTTTGCCGAAACAACGAATCTGTTCAAATCATCAACATGAGACTTGGAAGCAAAAATCATTTTTTGGAATTAGATTTTTGTTTTATCTTATGTATTAATGAAGCTAGTTACTGATTCCTGGATTTCTTTAAAAAATGAAAATGTTTCTTAGGTTAGGTTAGTTTAGAACAAGCACTTTTGTGGTACTTGTGTATTAACGCCACCGCAGTTACAGTTAATCGATTATTTTTACCATTTAACGTTATTTAGTACTCACTTTCAAATGATCATTTTTTCATTCTTAAAAAGTGATAATAAACTTTGAATCTACTTTTTGGGGGCTATAATGAACTTGAAACTGTGTTATTATTTTTGAGAATGATATTTTTTGTATGCATACTTTTGAAAAAAGTATAATCTCACAGTCTTTTAAATTATAAGTATAAAACATAATCAGTTATTTTGTTTTTCAAACTCTTATTTGTGAGTGTATATTATTATCTGAATGTTTGTATATTTTGAATATATTGCAGATTTTTCTCTGAATTCTTCATCTACTTTTCCTCTTAATCTTGAATTTTTTTTTGTTATTTCAAAACAGCTGATATGAAGTAGCAAGTGTGACATGGGGAGCAGCTTCTAGTATAGTACTAAAAGTTAGAAGTTTCTAGAAGTTACTAAAAAGTCACATTGAATCCCCATGTGGCGTAGCCCTAAGGGCCATTGTGAATTATGCAGTGCCAAAATGTTTTGAAACAAACTTTATTCATCAATGAATATTTATCAAATATTTTTAAAATATTTGATTTATAAAATTATTTATTTGATATTTTTAAAACAATGTTTAAAAATATTTTTAAAACTTTTGGTTAATATTGATTCAATGTTTATAAATAAATATTCAATCAATATAAAAAACAACTTTAAAAGATATTTACAAAATACTTCCACAATATTGTTTTAATATTTTACAATATTTGGTAAATATTTATTGATAAATAAAGTTTGTTTCAAAACAATATTTATAAAATGTTGAAACAATGGTTTTCAATATTGTAAATACATTGTACCAACATTTTGTACAATATTGCTTAAACATTTTTTTGCTACTTGGGCAATTATCAACATTAGTTTTAAGCTTGTAAATAAGTGTTTCCTTATTGACTAAGTGGAGTGGAGTTGGTTGCCCCTTTGGTTTTATTAAAAATCCGGGTACCGGCCTGCCGGAACCATTCCCGCACCCTCGTTTCAAAGACCTTGCCAGTAAAGTTTTTCTGTGTAGTGCACAGAACATCTGAAACAAAAAGTACAATATTGAGTTGAATGAATAAATAAAATAAATAAGCGTATGGCTTTTAATGGTGGGGAGACCCTTACAGGTAGTTCCACCTCGCCGTTTGAGCCATGTTACGGGGAATATGGTGGACCTACTATTTTAGGTGGGTTCCGAACCACCGGGTAAGTGATAATAAAGCTTGTAACATCAAGTCATTGAAGCACGGTCACCCATCCAAGCGCAGTCTTGAGCGGTCGTGACTGAACATCACGACCACTTGAACACCATGCTCACCGCATGACCAATCACGACCCTGAATGAATGACTAAATTAAATAAATCGTATTTTACTAATTGGTATGATTATCTTGCTCAAATATAAGCATAAAAAATACTGTAAATATATTAGATTTTCATTTACCTTCTTGGAAATTTGAATCGGTATATCATTTATTTGTATGAGAAAATTGATGAGCACAACTAGTTGTTGTACAACGGAATTGAAAGTTAATTGTAAGAACAGTAAAAGACACATATCTTCGAGGCTTACCCTATTATGAGGTTCTTATATGGAGAACTACATTTAAGAAAACTTTTCTGAGTAAATATTCGCTTTTAAAATATAACTTACAATAGGCTTGATATTAAATATGGTGGATGATAGCATGATAATAATTTCCAACACAAATAAACAAACATACCTTCTAAATGTTTTATGATAGAGAGATCCTTGAAACCACTCTCACACAAGTAACTAGTGACAAATAGCATCAGAAACAGCATAGAATTCCAGAAAAGCATTGGATAATCGGATTTATAACCGATCCAAAATTCTATTGATTATTTAAAAATGACTTTAAAAAAGATTACTCTTTAAAAACATCTCTCATGGAACTGTCTTCTGTTAAATCGATAAATTTTTCCAGAAGTTCCAACTCATTTGGTGATTTTGCAAAAAGATTTCTAATTCAGTCAATTCAGTCTAATAATCTTTGAAGAAATATTTATTTAAACTTTCTCGAAGAGCTTCAAAGTACAGAATTATATCAACAAAAACATCTGGCTTTATAAACCCCTGCTTTATAGTATCGTGATGCTTATTTTGATAATTATTCAATGAAAGTTAAATATAAAGTAGGCTACTTTACCTTGTATTTTCTGGAGTTCTAATCCATGTCCAAGAATCTCATGTCTACGCATTGACTCAACTTCCACAGTTGAAGTTCCTAGAACAAACATATATTTGAGCATAGCCTGTAAAGAAGCAGTAGCTTATAATACATTATTAATCTAATATTAAAACTGACACTGTATTTCACTTCTACATATTGTTTTACTCACTTATATTGGAGATGCTTGAGGGATGAATTTCACTTCTGAAAAGAAGTTTCGTCAGGCTGACGAAGCTTCTTTTCAGAAGTGAAATGCATCCATCAAGCATCTCCAATATATAAGTGAGTAAAACAATATATAAAAGTGAAATACAGTTTCAGTTTTAATATTAGATTACTCATTAAGAATTTCGTCATGGAAAACATCACAGAATAAATTATTGTTGATCGTTGATTTTCAGAGCAACAATTATCACTGTATAAAAATGTATCATTATAGCGATTATGATAACAACATAAAAAACATTATAACAATGTATCAATGTAGAAATCAAATAAAATGAATAGTGCATAGGCCTTCCAGCAAAATTGTATCAGTTAATTACTTTTATATTTCATGCCTAAGTCAAAAATCAATAGGGACCTCTTTTGGACTACTAGGAAGCTATATACAAGGTTTCAAGAGTCTAGAATCTTCCTTTAAAGAGCTTTTTCACAGACGGAAGGGCAACAGCACGATTTCAATAACGCCATGTCACATCCTTGATAATGACATAGTGTATTAAAGGCTAACAAATCAATTTCAAAAAGCAATAAATTAATGCCTATTTAACACAAATCATTACTGGGAACTAGATTCTTTGACAACTCAGCGCAAATCGCAAATAATTCTATGATGAAAGAAGTATAGCATTTTAAAATAATTTTATGGGTTTCCTAATAACATTTATATAAAATTTGAAACTATCATTCATATCAGTTTTATTTACTGCTTTATTATTACCATTTACTTGTTGGTTGTTGGCCATTCGCGATCTAGTAGGAAGGGGTAAATCCTCCTCGCTTTCGCTATCGGAAAATATTCGGACTCTTTTCTTTCTGTGCTCCTTTCCTTTCTCATTTTCTGAAGAAGAGGCTAAATCGGAGGTGACTTGCGCCCTCCGCTCCTTTTCTAGAGCTTCCTCAAATGTGTCTGAAAATAATAGAATCAAATGATTGCAGAAAATATAACTATTGAACATTTACAATTCAAGTAGCAATAAGAGAAATGAAGATTCTTTATAATCAGCATTTCCTTGAAATTGTTATGTATATACAGTACTACCAAATGTAGTTCTATAGAACCTATACTAAGAGGTCTAATTATTAAATTTATGAATCATTTTTATCTCTCTTCATATATATATGGCACACTATCCACAAGTCGAAAACTTCAGTTAAATCCCAGGAACAAATCTATGACTATGGCTTTTCAAGCGTCATGTAGTATCCACTTGGTGTTTTCAGGAAGACATGATAAACCACATTTCGCTTTAACTCAAAAGTATCTTTACAGAAAATTTTCATATACTGCAATTTTGCACTATTCAGTTTAAATATGATATTTTAAATTGAAACTCTAATTGCTTACCACATGACGCCAATACACGGATTCTCCAAGAGCTCCAGCATGTTTGGGGCTGTTTTTTAGAAATTATCGCCTTCCTAGGGCTGCTTTCTGGCC
The DNA here is from genome assembly GCA_948455865.1 of Conomelus anceps. Lineage (NCBI taxonomy): Eukaryota > Metazoa > Arthropoda > Insecta > Hemiptera > Delphacidae > Conomelus > Conomelus anceps. The sequence continues at coordinate 50,812,469 of OX418218.1, read as the reverse complement.
ACTTCGTCTCCAGATGGCCGTTTTGATCGTGGATCCAGCCTTTTAAAACGGTGGCCACTTCTTCCGTTTCTTCGAATAAGACTACAACAAACTCCTTCATCTGTTCCATTTCTGGCCTGAATACAAGAAAAATTATGTTATTGACGGTATAAGCCAGGAAAATAAGACATAATTGAAGTGTAGAGCTTTTTAAGTGTGGCCTGAGAGCTCTGAATCAAACACTAAACAAGCATTGTTATTGCCAGCAGATACAATCTTAATTAATCGAATTCTAATATTTTTATATATTGGCTTTTCCATGATACCACAATAGGCCTATAGTTCAGTGCTTTTTTTATTTCGATGTTGAAATTTGTTCAATTTTGACTGTGAGAATGCAAAAATTTAGTGTTTAATAGCTGTAAAGAATTTACAATATGCGAGTTATCAAGAATTTATTTAGAAAACTACTATGTTACCTTTAGCTATTGATCCTGTAGGCTCCTAGTGTAAAATTACACATAGGTAGAAAATATTTTCAGAAATTGGAATTTTCAGAACTTTCTTTGAAATTTCTGTTAGCTGCCAGCTTTGTTTTCCAGAAAGTTCAGAGGCTTTGAATATTCCTACATCGCTCGAAGTGCATGGGTTGGTGAAAAAGTTTTCTATTTTCAAAAATGTTCTACCTATAAAAACTTTTCTACCTTGATAATCAGCTCCAATATTTTCAACAATACAAAACACATTCTCCTTCAATTGCACACAATTGTCCTTCACTTTGGTGCTTATTATGAAGCTAGGGAAAGAACATTTCCTATATTGAGGATTCCTCACTCCATCAATCAGGGGTCCATCATTGTGTGGCTCTGCTACGGAATTTGTGATTACCTGTGCGTAATTGCTACAATACTTTGAAAAACTGCCTTCTGATCTCCGCCTAATAAGCTGCTGTAGGGGCTGTCCACTTTTTCTCACTTGTTTTTTTACTTCCTTCAAAAAGTTTTCAAACTTGAAGGCTTAAGAGAAGCCTTAAGCCTTTATAAGGCTTCTCTGTACTTCAGTTTTCAGTTTGATTGAGATTGATAATGGTGTAACAACCGAAACTAGTTTCTCGAAGTTTTAATAAATGTGGTTGTGACAATTTCGTCTTATTATTTATTATGGATACCTTCCACAATATCACCTTCGCCATTACTAAGAAAGATACCTATTTCACTAAATTACAATAATTCAATGAGCAATGATATTATGCATTAATTCTCAAATGTATAATTGTTGAGTACTAATAGTTGAATAAGTGATTGATTTCTATCATTATTAATAAGGAAAAGTAATTTCCTAATATCCCCATTCAAGACTATATTAAATTGACTTGAATTTAAAATATGATATTAAAATGCTTGTATCTATTACGGTAATAATAAAAAAGCTACAGATTTATTATTTATTCTACTGATTAGAACGGGAACAATTGTTTTTCTATTAGTAGGAAATAATGTTTCATATTATTGGATAGAAAACTGTTTGAAGTTTGTAATTCGCGCCCAACGAGTGTACACTTGCACGGAACTTTTTTGAATTTTACGGTTATGCTGTTCAAGTGTTCACCACATGCACAGTGCGTCCTGCATCGTTGCCATTGTGTATGTTCTGCCGTTGTGTCTGTCGCACTATCGCGCATCTCGCCTATTCACTCGACTCGCGTCAAAGCTGCTCGTATAATGGGCCTTATTCTACTTAAGTTTGCGGATATATGTGATGTTCTTTTGTTTTGGTTTTAAACACCAGTGAAACAAACCCCTGCCAGCAATTGCTGACGTTTTCGTGTTGATTACTTTCAATTCCCAGAACAATGTAAATAAAGATGAACATGTAAATGTTCAATTCCCAGAACATGTAAATAAAGATATCGTCCGAGCAATTTAATTAATTGGCCTAACAAACACTATCCAAGCCTCAAAATGACTTGAAACGTTATTTATTTACACGGCTGGCCAAATATGTTAGATCATAGTCTATTTTTAGACATAGATAAAGGATATAGAAGCATGATTTAGTACTGGGCTGTATTTTAAAGTTTATATTTTTGGCTCTAAAATCTCAAAAAAAAAATTATAGGCTATTCACTCTCTCTTTGAACTACTTCCTTATTTTCAAAGTTAACTTCCAAATTGATAGTTCACCCATGTATTAGCAAAAATCAGTAATAGCACCTCTTCCAGTTAAACTTGAACATAACATAAGATTTAGATTTTTCAGTTGAACATTTTAGGACAAAGCAGTTGTGGGTTGTGGACAATAATCCATTGTATCTTTTGCTTGATTGTGCATTGTAAAACATGATGTATATTAAATATTTTGAATAAATATAGAAATTGTTCAGCCATTTGGTTAATCGTAGAATATTGTTAGCCACAGCGCAAATCAGTCAAAATTACTTTTTTAAAGGGCGCTTTCATGCAATGTGTTGAATGACTCAGCGGCGGGTTCCACTGATAGATTAGCAGATATTCCAACAACAGACGTCGGGCGTCGTTATTTGGCAGACGCGACAGTTTTTTCTCCAGCGGCCACACCCAACAAGGACTGTCATTATTTGTAAGAAATAAGCAGGAACATTAAACGAATTCAGTTTATGCTATTCCAATAACTTAGGTATATATTTATGTAAATTGAACTCAACTTACCTAATTGTTGGATTGATTTGTAGTAAAATTATTGAACGAAAATGAGCTCACTGAACACTTCAACACACTGGAAATGACGGTCTCAAGACTGAGTGTGCGTCAGTAACCGCGTACCCGCCAAGCGGTCAGCAGATTTAACCGGTAGCGGAAAATTAAGAATCCATGATACTGGGGCGGCGTTTTCAAATAGTGTTTCAAATTAAGTTCAAACACTTTTTCCCAGTTTAAAAAGGAAAAATATATAGTATTCTATCACATTTATCGATGTAAATACTTGAGCTGGATAAAATCCACGATTTAATTTAAGGATATTGAAAATATTTTGTTACATTTTTACAAATCACAATTTTTTATAACAGTTCTGCTGTTCAATGTAGTGGAAATACTGGCATTCTTTACACTTCACGTGAGAAATCAGATTCTAAACTTTATTTTTAAATATCTTTAAAGAACTTTTGAAGGTTTTTGAGACCTTCAATGATTAAGATGAGATAAGAAAAGTGAAACTGGCTATGAATATGAAATTAGTTTTATAGCTATATCTCGACTGTTTATGAATGATTTATTTTCTAATAATGCAGCATTCTGTTCTTTATATATGATGAAATGGATTTCTATTCAAAATATTTTTTATAGTACACTATTTTCATGACTGTTAGATATTCAAATGATGTTCGGTATGGGTATACCGAGAGTAAAAATGCAAAAATGGACAGTTTAAAAAAAATGAAATTCTACAAAATAAAATATTTTTTATTAAAAAAAATTAATTGGAATATCTTGATCCGTTCACCGCATGTAATATCTTTTACATACTATAAAATACCATACAGAAGACAAATAAATGGGAAATAGACATTTTTTTTTCTAAAAAATAAGGACTTGCATTTTCCCAATATAAGTAATTATGATTTATATGACTAAAAACTGTCTGAAAGGTTTTTAAGACTTTCAATGATTATGAGAATAAAAAAGTGAAACCAGCTAGGAAATCAGTTTCTTCACTACATATATCGATTGTTTATGAAAGAATAAAAAAAATAAAAAATAAGGTATCATGCTCTAAATGAAAAGTCTTAGATTTACTATTTGAAACATTCTTTGATCAAATGGAACATGTAATAGGTATAATTATGTATTGATTGCTGATTGGTTGATAAGTAAATGAATTTTATAAAAGTCCAATTGAAATTGATTCGAATGAGATATTTATTTTGTCATCTGGTCTACTCAATCTCAAGGAAAATTGTTTTTATTCATTTTCATGACTTTCAATGCAATAAAAAATAAATACCGTGTATTCCATGAATGTCTACAGCATTGAACATAAAATGTAACAAAATATTTACATATATTATAGATAAATGGAATGTCAATATTGATATATTATTTACATCCATTATAAGACCACAAATGTGCAATTTGTACACATAATTCACTTATTATTGATGTAAATAATATGGAGATTAAACATATAATATACACCCTTTATATGTCCTTATGAACTTCTCTTACACCTATGATTGGCATTTCCCATGCTGTAGTGTATGTATTATTTATGTAACATGGACATTGTCTGCCAGTAAATGGTACATATAGTATATGTAATTGTGCTGACAGAAAAGTAACAAGAGTCCAAAAATTGATTTTGAGCATTTTGGCCATTTTTGCTAAACAATTTTTTGATGTTTCAGTGAAGGTAACAAAAGGTTATACCGAGAGTATGGGTAAACCATTTAAAATATCAAAGCCTCAAAAATAGTAGGTGGGTGTTTTTGTAACAAATTTATAAAAGGGTTATTTATAAGAAGAACTCTTTCAAATTTCTAAGGTATTGCTGGAAAACAAAATTTTTTGAAAAAACCTTTTAAGATAGGAGGGAGCAAAAAGTTCCAAACTCCATTCATTCAATATGTAAGTTATACATATCATACACATAAATATTATTCACATTTATGCTGAACACATTAAAGTTGATAATATGAATTTCTCATGTAAATTATTTGTATACAATTTGCATAAATAATATGTGTAGTTCACATTAATTGTTTATATACAATTTACATCAAATTGATAAATTTTATACATTCAATACATTCATGAAAAGCCTATAAAATGATTAGAATGCATCCTTTATTCAAGAAATAGTGAAGTTATCCATTTTCAGAGCTTTATCAATACAATAAATGAATTTCATGAATGTCAATAATGTCAATTGTGATACCTGAAGTTTACATATATTATATGTGTATGAATTTACTTTACCTATGATTGACATAATTGACCCAAGATATATGTATTATTGACGTTTTGTGCTGACTGGGTTACAGACCTCGTCGGAAACCAAACACTTTCGTCCTCGATATGACGCACGAAAAACAGCTCATTACGTCCTAGTGTGGCGAAATAATCTTATTGGTTTGTTTTCAAACTAAATATAAAAATGTATCTATTGAAATAGCTATCATGATTATTAGTGAGACATTCAATATAATATGAGCAATTAATTAATTTCATCTACTTTGGGTGAGATTTAAAATTCCAATCTGCGTCAAAATGAGTAAATTCATATAGTGTCAATTTTAGTCAATTTATGTCAATTTTCCAAGCATTTCCCGGGGGAGTACCCACAAAACAACCCCCCTCCACTTTGATAAGAATGAGTTTAAGAATTACATTGCTGAAAAACTGATCTCAGTTGGATCATTGCCTCTCTTCGTGAGCTAAACAAGAGTACTTACTATATTTTCAAGAATGAGGATAATCATCATTGAGGTAAAAAATTTAAATTGATGACTGAAATGTAAACAAACGAGTTTAATGATAATTGATCAATTTTTTTTCTGGCCCGCTCACATAATTTCTCATTTCAGAGGGCCACTCTGCTTGAAAAGTTTGCCATCTCTGGTCTATGATGTTATGCTTGAGGTACTATAAAGGCTTTACAGAGCCATAGTTGGTTCAAAAGGTGAGTTTTTAATATTGAATAATTAATTAATTAATTGAGACCGACACTTAAAAAGCTTGATAATTGTGATCAGGAGACATAATACTACAATTTAGTGAAGTTTCAAGTGATTTTTTTCTTGCTAACATCTGCGGCACAATTACCATATCATTTTTCATTAAGAATATAAATTTGTTTACAGCCATGATTTGTTAGTAATACTTCTTCTTTATTTTTTTAAATATCTCTTGTCATCAAATCCAGGTTTTCCTGGTTCAGGTGTAGATTGTCATCCAAAATATTGTAACCTCAACATCTTGGATAATGAGAGAATTTGAGAAATATAAAATAATTATTATGGACCGGACTTGAAACCAAAACTACTATCTAGGTGACATACTTCCTTTTTATATCACTTTTCCGTGGAGTCAAGATTTCAAGATCCGGGTCTGTCTTCAACAGACCTTTATAATTTTCATTTAATATGCTTAGGCAAATCTTCAATTGTTTCAAGTTGAGAGTTTTATATCGTGGCCAGTGATCTTTTTTAACTCAAGTTTCCAACTAATCTTTAAAACCTAGTTTCTGGTCAAAAATCAGTATCTGAAAATTCTATTTACATTTGTAAGGAAGACGACAAGAGATTATTCTATTGGCTGTTAATTTTTTATCTGTGATATTTTGAATTTAACCTTTCTTTAAAATTATAGACGCAATTTTCTTTTATTCTGGATCTTCTTTGACTTGAAACCCTTCATCATGTGTGTCTGTTAATTGTTTTAAAGCCTTGGCCTTATCGACCACAGCCTAATTTGTTTTTTACTTGTGAGTTCAGTACAATTCCTATGTGAAACAACCAACCTTATAGTTTGCCAAGGTAGGTTGGTTGGTTCAGTGAACATTTCATAATTATTGTAAATGGTATGGAAATGCTTACATGAATTTTAAAATAAAAACCATATAAATTCTAAAGAACTCCATGCATTTCATAAAGGAAAAAAACGCTGCAACTAAATAAATAATAAACTTAACGATGGGAATATTGGCCATGGTGGTATGGAATGTGGGTGTTAAACTGGAAACTAAAACTAAAAATCTACTCCAACTAAAATCAAACAGCATCAACTGAGCTCCCCTTTCATAATATGCTACTCTACTGTATTTATTCTGTTAAAATTTGGAGACGTACCGGTATCCAATGTAAATGTAATTTTATCTCAGAATGCAAACAACTCTGCTCTCTTGGCTTTTAGCTACATATAATACTTGTTATTCCTTTTATCTTTTATAATTTAATTTAATTTATAATAATTTTGCATTATCTGTTGTAATCATATCTAGGCCCTACATTCATTCTATGTCATTCGCCTAAAGCGAACAAAATTTCATCGCTAAAATAAGGTTTTAGTCACATTCCTTCTTATAAAAAATTGTATCAATCTTATCGGATAATAATAATTATCTAAATTAATTAAATAATAATTATTAATTTAAATCGCAATCTCAGTTCAAAAATACGGAATAGGATAGCTCCAGAAGTGCAGTGGAACTGCAGCACTATGCAATAATTGCTGTATAGAATATTAATCAGCGAGTTTATGATGTTTTATTTATTTTAGTTTATATGAAATATAGCCCTATCGAGCTTTAATACCAACATTCTTGCTCAACTCTCCTTGAATGAGATGCATAATGGTTCTGTTTTATTGGCTGGTGTAGCGGCAAAACTTTTATGATCTCATTTTGATTTGATGGGTTCAATAGAATTGCCGTATGAAACTCACAGGAATCGGTTTATTGGAGTTGAGACAAGAGTTGAAGGCGTGGCAGTAAACATATATGATAGCCTCTAGAGGCTGGGAGACGTGACAGGTGTCGAACTCTCGGCATCTCGGTTTCAATTTCAGAAAACTCCCGTCAGCTGGATGGTGGTTTACTTCTACAAAACACTCTAGCAGCTCGAACGCTCTCCTGAAATTGATTGAAGTCAATCGATTTTTGGTTTTAGCGTTCCAAACTCAAGTACAGATCGGGTGTTACACGTTTGACTGGAAGTCGAATTGGAAGTTGTGGAGTAGAGTTTAATATCTCATTTCACCTAATACTGGCACTTTTGACAGGGACACAAATAGATCGGTTGAATTCGAATCCTTAAATACAATGCGCATGGACAAAAACTTTATTTTTTAAAAGTCGATCAAAAAATGACAAAGATTCCAATAATATTCTGGAAAATAACAGGAAATTTGTTCTTCTCACTGAACTGTAAATTTTGTGAAAAGCCTCAGACAATAAACATCTGGCAATATCAAATCAGAAGTATAAGTGAACTGTCGATGGTAGACAAAACTTTGACAGAATGTCAACGAGCTTCAATTTTAAGTTTGGAGTACTGTATGTTCAATAAAATGTTTTCATTTGCACCAATTTTCCGAATACAGTGGAATCTAAACTACCGTTTACTACTCCCACGCCTTTTGGTTCGATTCTGGATCTTGGCATTAATTTTTTATTATCTAACCCACCCCATTACCCACTCACAAGCCCCTTGATTATGTGGGATACACCCGCAATAGAATCATTTTTATTTGGAAAGGATTATTTCGCAATGCATTTTTACATGAAAATGTGCAATGACTCGAATATTTGAAGACTTTTCTCCAATCTGATGAACGTTTTATTTCCATAGTTAATAATTATTTTAGATAACTTGAATTTAGAAAAATTGCAATGATTATCCATGGAACTATATTGCGTAAATTACGTTGATCATCAGACTTACTATTCTATTTTTTAGACTTACTGATATATTATTAGACGTAATTGTTTGTTGTCAGATACTTATAAAATATGGTCGGGGTGTAAATTAGATTTGGTATTTTTTAATATTTCTTGTATGATTCTGTGAGCATCAAAAATTATATTATACTGTACTTACAATGATGTCAATTGTGGAAAATAACAAATTCCATTGAAAATAACAAGATGCTTGCCTTACTAAATGGGAAGATTGTAACAGAGTAACCATCACTTGAAAACCACTTTGTGATTCGCGGCGTACCCTCAAGTACGGTAGGTCTTGAATTAGTAATGCATCTCTTGAGAGACTTCTGCTGTCAGTTTATCCTTCATAAATAAAACAGCTCTGCATGAATGTTGTGAAAACCCACAACCATCAGGAAAATTTTCATTTCCAGGTATGAATTTTGTAATATGAGCTTAGATTTATATTGGACTTGATTAATGATAAAATTGAGCCCAAGTATTACTGTGATAGTGTGGTACAATAATTCTGTTATTGGTGTTTAAACTGATATTGATATTTTTCTAAATGTGAAACAATTTGAGTGACATTTTCGTCATAATTCTTGTTAATGCAAAATTATCTAAATGAATCAAGTTAAGTAGGGTAGGAAACCAGTCTGAAATTTGGAGTTCAGATCCAGTATTACATGGAGTTCAGCAAGACTTGGTCAACCTATATCAAATTTATTGAATCAACTGTCCCTCTGAAGGTCGCTAATTGGCTCTTGCTTTTATGTATGAGTTTCTGAAATTTGTTTTATATGGTGTTCTGTGAATGAAACTAAATTCTATTCTTTTGAATAACTGTTTCAAGCAGCTAGGAAAACTACATGCCTCCAACTCAATACAGTTTCTTTGGAAAATTCATCAAAGTTATATTAGGATACCGAAGGATACTACTCTCCAATTTAATATTTTTTAAAGTTGTCCAAGATGTGTGAATAAATAAACCTATATAGAAATAGTTCGACTACGTCATTTAACTAACTGCTATCAAATTCTAAATCTATCTCATAATGCTTTTAGTCAATGCTTGCCATTTTTATTGGTTGATCAATGACACTGATTGTTTTTTAGATGTTTAGAGAATTCTCCTAGCTTTCATGAAAAAGGAATTTCTGATAGTAATTGACCCATACCATTTTTGTAATAATTAATCATCCAACTAATATGATAATAGATTTTATTTTATTATATCAATGTGCGTACATTATTATATGTTGATTTGTTGAAGAGAAACTGTGGTGAATTCATCAAATGGGAACTTTGGTGAATAAAACAAAATTGGTTTTTTGAATGGTTTCATTTTCCATAAGATATTTCAAATAACTCCAATAAACCTTTCCTATGAGATAATTTGAGTGAATTTTCGTACCGAATGTCGTAGATCGAGGAGGCCGTGTGGTCTTACAGCGCGCCAGATTGGCCAGTATAGCTGGCCTTGCTTCTGAAGACAAGGAGATGAGTAAGCATATGAGACAGCCACACTCACCATCGCTCAATGGAAATCATAAATTTTCCTCTTTCGATTTTGATTCGATATTCCAATTTTTTCCAACTCGCATGAGGAATGTTTGTTTTCTGATTTGAAGATTACAATTTGAAAAGCTTCTACCAGTCCTTCAATTTATCTTTAGTTATTAAAGTGCCTTCATGTCTTGGTAATATAATTATTATTAGTTTTCCACAAAATTCAGTAATTACTTTAATTATTTATTTTATATTGCCATGAAATCATCTTCTCGACTTTTAGACAAGGAGCAATACCTTTGTATTGGGGCTCGATTAGTTATTTTCTCTCTTCATCCATAAATCTTGTAGTAGATACTGTTTTGAACTCTTTCTTTAACATTTAAGTTGTAGTAATTCATAAATCTTGTTTTCATTATTAGTATCATTTTCGTTTCGATTACTGTATTTCGAAACTTGCTTCTGTGTTTGGAATGAACTATAATACATTTTCATGAAAGTATCAATTTATTTTGAATGGTGATTATTATGGATATGTAATGATGTATGTTGTTGTTAAATGATTATTATTCAGTTAAATACCCAAATTTTGTGGTACTTTTTGAATTTTGATTGTGCAAAGATAAATCTTTAAAAGAAAGATTACCGTAACTGGAAAGCCTAGGGAACCTAGGAGAGTACGGTATTTGATTTTTTTAAGTAAATGTGGAATTGTGAATAATTCTGGCAAATTTCTCGGTTTTCCAATGTTAGAAACTAATTTCATTTCATCTAAGAGCCAATATTTCGTTTGAGTTGTCAAAGCTTTTCTCAAAGATTCTAGATTCGATCTATTAATTTGTTTTCATCTTGAGATCAATATTTCCTAATGGCAGGTGTATTTTGGAAAAGAGGAGTTGTTCCAAAAAAGTGGGAATGATGACTGTATTTAAATGGAATTTATTCCGTGCAAAGTGTATTATCCTTGAATGCAATCAGCATTGAAAATACAGACCATTTTGCAAACAAAACAGGAACAGAGAATAAAATAGCTTATTACAAAAGTAGATATAAAACTTTCTGCGGATCTGAGTTTGCTAATCGAAGGATAACTGAATCTCCCAGTCCACACGGTATGTACTCCATAATATGATATGATATGATATGGTATATTTTCTTCTGAAATGAGAATATAAAAGTTGGCAAGATACGTAGGCCTACAAAAACATTCCATGGTATAAGAGTGCCATGTTTTCAATTTAGAAGAATGGTCTTCATCATATTAATTTATTTAAATTCTCCATTCGGTCTAACGTCTAAATTCACATTCAAACATTAATGATATTTTATTTTTATTCTGGGGAAATATTCTGGCTTAGGAAAACATTTGAAAATGTTCATGGTTTTAAAAAAATATATATATATATTTTTGAAAACTCATCAATTGAGAAATAATTTGGATGAGGATGCAGTAATAAAGTGATAGTTTTGCGAATCCAGAATTTTTTCTATATAGTATGACACTTATTGTAAGTTTTTCAGAATGCATTCAGCCCATTCGCATGTGAATTATTATTTCAGTGATATTGATGTGTTCTTTCTTTATTTTCCTATTCTTGCATGTAACTGACCTGCCTCAGTTTAATGCTGTTACGAAAATAATTATTATTTCTGGTTGGGTCTATTCTTAATTGTTTCTTAAACTGCATTTAAGTATAGTATTAAAAATTGTATAACTTTGTTGTTGTTAAGAACGTGAATTATATTATAGTCAATACAGTGTAAATAAAACTCGAGTTGAATAAGTTATTGCTGTTTAGAATTTACAAAATATTGTAGTCTTATTCGTCGTCTCTAAATTTTATCTTGTAACTTAGAGGTATTATTTTTTCGAGATACTAATGGCAGAAATGTATCTTGGTATGGTTCATACTGATTATACTTCTCCAAGCATTATGACTGTATGAGGTATCAGTATATTTCAGAAATCTAGTAACTCAGGCAGCTCGTCCATTGGGAGCAGAAAAATGCAAACTGTAAATGCAGCTATTGTAAACACTACTTTAAACTACACAGTATAGTTCTTAATCTATGCTGCAAAGCAAATTCCTTGCGAATGCCGTTTATATGTATGAATTTATTGACTCAGGACTCTTTTAAAGAAGTACTTTTCGCTTCCAGTAGACGAACCGCATGATTTCTGATTTATAAAAATAATATCCTCTTTTCAAAAAGTGCTATTTATATTTGATTCTGATATTTCCTGGTACGGTCTGATATTTCCTTAGAACTGGAATCAGAACTCTTGCAATTTTTATAAACTAGTTTTCCAGTTAAGATAACAAAATAATCATCAATGTATGGTAATCTCTGAGCCGATTTGTGGAACTTTATTTCGAGACACAATATCAGCATATTCCTGATCTTCCAACTTGGATTGAATGCGAAAACTTTCATCTCATGTTGACAAACATTGGATGTTACCATGAATATCGGATGTCTTATTATGGGCATAGATATTGTCCGCTGAATGTCTTATCTGCTGTTGTTGATATTTGATATGATTAAATCTGAAAAATAATCACATTATAAATAAGAAATGATCCCAGACAACACAGAGACCTCCGGTGGATGTCCAGTGGATGGCCACGTTGGATATTTGAAATATCCTGTGGACATCCGGTTTTTGCCAAATGATGTCATATGGATGTCCACAGGATATCCATGTGTCACAGATTCCGATGTCCATCAGACATCCAAATCTAATCCAGGCCGGACATTTTTGGGATATTTTAGGACATCCATTAGATGTCTTCTGGACACCATAATTATGAAATTGGGATATCCACTGGACATCTATTTGCAACCAAATTTGGATTTAATTTGGCCTTGCTTACTTGACTATTAAGGAACACAACAGAGTCTCCACAAAATATTTATCCCTTCACATTTTCTATTTTGCTGCAACCTACTCCAGTACACTCCCCAAACAACACAGATACCTCTGTTGGACGTCTGGGTAAATTATGTTCATCATAAATTTTTTTTTTAAATTAATATTAGGTTGATTTGATTAACAGAATTGGCTAAATCAACATATATATGACTCAGTTGATGGATACAACAATTCGTTTGGATTGAACAAAAGTTTAGTCATTCCATTGTCATAAATTCAGTTGTTCCACACAAATTCATAAAATGAATTTAAATCAAAATTTAGTTAATACAATAATTTAGTTTCGCCTTGGTCTGTGTCCTCGGCTCAAAGGATCTCTGCAAGTATATAACTTTGCAGTGCCCCCTTTTCACAACAGGTTATACTAGATTTTTTTAATAATTTCAAACATACAAAATTCCTTGATTATGTGCGGGTTGGCATTTGATACACTGTACCTAAGGATTCAGCAATCGGTACCTCAATTTAATTATGATACTGGGTAAGAAGGGGTTCCAGAATACAAGAACAAATTAATAAAATTTTGAAATACATACAGCTTTAATTTGTGGTCTAGAAGCCACCTAACTCTAACAGTACAAAAAGTGAAACAAATTATTATTATATAATATAAACTTAAAAAAAAAACACTTAAATGGAAATTAACTCACGTTATGGCGTGACGGCCGTTTCGCTCTGTTGTCTAGAGCATCGTCAGACGACCCACAGTACACTCAGGTGTGTACTGTGGGTCGTCTGATGATTCTCTAGACAACAGAGCGAAACGGCCGTCACGCCATAACGTGAGTTAATTTCCATTTAAGTGTTTTTTTTTTTTTTAGTTTATATTACATATTAGTGGAAACAAGATGGATCTTTAACATCATATTATTATATCCTAACCTATGCATGAATCATTATTAATCAACATTCTAACAAAATAAATCCTAGCATGAGACATATTTGAAATACAAGAACAGTGGAAATCCTAAGATGAAAAATACTTGAGATACAAAATGGATGCTAACAAGAATTCATAAAATATTACAACTTCACTTAGCTGAGAATATGGTGGTCCAAGTCCAATGATTCATGAACTCTGATCACAATGCACAATAAAATACACAATATGAAAGAAAATTAAACTGAAAATACAAAGTTACATGACAATAAATAGTTGCTCAATTCACTGCAACAGAATATATTATAAAAATTTAAGTTTACAAGAAGTTAATTCATGAACTGTTCTGATCAGAGTTCTTCAGTAAAGTGCTTAAAAAGTGGGAAAAATATTACATGTAAACTCGTTCCCACAAGACATTTCAACAAATGCAAAACCTAGACAAAATTTTGGAGACTACTTCAAGGAACTTACAAAGAAAAATGCATGATGGAATTGATTACTACATCAATAACAAAATTAAATTATGATACATGAGATTGTATATTATTAAATCATGTCATTATTTTGAAATTATATTATATGAAAAATGAAAAATCATCATGCTAGTGACGTATTCTATTACTTGTTATTGATCACAATGAGTCGATACATCAATACAGACTATCGATATGTAATATCAAGAGATTTGGTCAACTTTTTTAGCCATACGACCTTTTTAGACATTTTCAAGGAATTTAAAGAGTTTTAAAGTATTATTATTATAACCATAAAAAAGTATTATTACAACTCCTATGCCAAGTTAATTTTTTTAACTCAGCCTGCAGCCTCGTCTGTAGGCCTACAACAGCGTTTAAACTCATTTCTTTGTGAGCTCATAAAAGGTAAGACCAGGTTTAACTCATATGATGGGTTTACAAAGTGTTATATGAATCCGTGCAGTGAGTATATAATAGACTTGCAGTTTATCTCGAATTTCGCTTGTAATTTGCTGTATATTCAAAATAATAACTACTTTTGTATATTAACTACGAAAATATACAGTATAAGATGGAGTAAATAAAAATACCTTCAGGTGTTAACTAATATATACTCACAAAGTAATTGTAAACATATCAATACAAATAGCAAAATACAGTGTGTATTTTTTAAAGGTTTGAACGGTTGGATTCATTTGTAATTTGAAAATAAAATCAAGTTTGAATTCTAATGAGCATTTACTTATTGAAACAATTTTTTTTTTTTTTTTTTGAACCAGAACCAGGAATCGAGAACCGTTACTGGCCAAGAACTGGACCAGAATGGGAACCGCAAAAAAACGGAACCAACCCACCACTATTTTAAAACAACAGAAAAGAGTAATTCGAATTTTACTTAAACTAAAACACAATGAATCAGTCGAGGAACATTTTCAAAATTTAAATATTTCTACAGTTTATGATACATCCTAGACTCCATTTTGGTTATAAAAACAAAGAAATAAAATCGAATTTGTTGTGCCCTATTCATCCCTACAATACAAGATGACATAGAAATGAAATTATAACAAATCATCACAGAACCTAATTTTATGAAAAAATACCTACATAATACCATATGAGAATGAAATTTTTAAAATCTAATATCTAATCTAATCTTTTAAATCTAAAAATGTTTAATTGTTTGGCTCCAAACTATCCAAGGGTTGGCTGGTCCCTGGGCGGTTAATCGTGTCCCTCGATCCAGCTGAGTTATTGTTGCCCCTGTAAGTAATTAACTAATATCAGTATTACTTTTGAAACTAACTTGTCAACAGAAATATATGGTTGTTTCTTGTTTCAGTTTTGTGTAAAAAATGCATTTCTGGTACTTAGCCCAGGTCCCCATTTCATCATAATATTATGACAAGTGATTTGTGACAAGTGAGTGATATGAGACACTCAGTATTGGTTGACACTAAAGAAAATGTGACAACCAATCACATATTGCCAAAGTTACTTTATCACTACAGCAACTGACAAGACTCATCAGATGATGAAAAATGGCACTTGTCTTATACTAGGCTTCAGTACATAATTGTTTCTTAGGCTGACACACAATACACAAAAATGTTTTATTCAATGAGTTATTGCCAAAAAATGTTTTGAACTCTGGTAGTTCGAATAACCTATGAAATTCCCCTTAAAAAGGTTTGCATACCTTAAATATAAATTATTTTTTTTAATCTGGTGTATACTTTCTCCCCTGTGAAAAAAACATAATAAATTTTTTTTGTACAAAATTGCTTTAAAAATTTTGACAAAAACAATACTTTCTCCATAATATACTAAGTATAAGGGGTACAAAGTAAAAATTGAGTTATAAATGTGTTCAGTTGTGCTAAGAAAATTATGTTGAAGAAAAAAATTTAGTATAACTCATTAAACTAATTTTTTATCTTTTAAATACTATATACGTTGTAATTTACTTTTAAAACATACTTTAAAGTTCTTTTAGGTTCTTGAGGAAGGGAGAATGTATGATTGGGTAATCCAATGAATCATAGAGTGGCAAGTTTGGATATGAGAGGTTCTAATGTCCACAGAATAGACTACAGCTAGTACAAGCATACCGTTTTTGTTTTCCGGTAAGACGCTCAGGAGCATGCCTTAGCCAACTTTTGGTGGCTTCTTCAATGCCTTTTTCAGTTGCTCCAGGAAACCCCTTCTTAACGGCTTCTTAAATAAAAATCAAACTGTTGTAAACTGCTGATTTTCAAATAAATTTTAAACTGTGAATGCTACTAAAAACATTACAAGTCAGGATCAATTTTGGATTGGGAAAGTTGCAAATCGAGTTTAACTAAGTAAAAACTATAAACCAACCTGACTTAATGTGGGTTTGTAAAACACAAATCTTTTGTACTTCATGAAAGTTTCAGTTTTAGCTCAAGCGTTCGGCATTTCATCTGTCTGTTTCAAACGTCAAAACGCCTAGACCAGTTGTCATGATTTTTGCAAAAATGTTCCTTATTCCTAAGCAGAGCAATGTTTAAACGGTGTTTTACAATTTGAGTTTTTGACTCCTTAAAACAATTTACATGGCAGCCGCATTGTTTCTCTCAGTGCCCAAGTGAGCAAGCCTACTGTTCACAGAATCACTAGTAAGCCTATCATAAGTAATGAAAATAAAAAAATTATAATTATTAGTCTAGTTCTTTACAATACAATAAATAATTTAGTGTTGATAAATAGACCCGTTTAAAATAAATCCTGGTGAATATTTCCTTCTACTCAGTGGAAATGAATCCTGGCCAATCACTGGGAGTAAGAGACTAGGGAAACTGTTCCCAGGCGCTATCCCAGGGGAAGACTGTGCAGGGAACGAATAAGTGTGTGCATGTCCCTCGAAATGTAAGTCTGAATGCTGTGTTTGTACTATTACTAATTGCATTACATTGCCTAGTTGTAGTGACGATTGTTGTACAGTTGTAAATAATTGTTCTGGCAATAAATGATTCTCATTCACATCAATTATTGTCACAAGCAAACTGAACACAAATGCACTTACCCTCAAGGACTTTGGCACTTCGAAGTATGGAAAACTGTTTTTTTCCTTTTGCACCAAACCAACTGTAGTCTTTGGCTACTTCATCAGTAATAAGCCTCTTCATTATTCTTTTCGTCATATCATTTACACTGTTCCCGCCAATTTTACTCAGATAATTGACCTGAAAAGTTAAAAACAAATAACATATTAACAAAGCAGTAAAACTCATATTAATACTGTAAGCAAAGTCCAACACAACTATAGTAAATTTCCGATAACACATAAAAATATGAGGTGTCCAATCTGGATGACGTTTGGGATAAAAATCAATTATGTAGGTACTCCTCCTCTCGATACAGTATATTTGCAGGTTAACAGCAAAATATAGCGCTGCTTTTGAGTCGACCTGCAACCTGTTTCACTGACCACATTAACAATTACTTCGGATAGTCAAATCTATACTGTATAAGTCATAACTCAAATACATTGATATCATTTTTAAAATCTGAATGAAATCCACCTATTCCAAATTCCCGCTAATCCGAACAAGGTTTGGTCCCAATTAGTTTGGAATACCGGAACTCTACTGTATTGTCTTAATTTGATAAAAGAATAAAAAAGTTGTAAAAAAATAATCTTACATTGTTAAAATTTGCTTACTTTTCCCATAACATTGAAAGCAACAAAAATAATTATTTTATGATTTAAATGCATTAAATATCAGTATGTCTATATTATCCAAGCATTTTTCCGGTCCATAATATCTTATTTAAATGCAATTTAGTTTGAAGAAACTGCAAGAGTTTAAAAAATTACTATTATTTTTAAAATTGAATACCAGTTGTAGCGTTTACTTGTACTGTAATATATTATACTGAACAGTGAAACATAAAGTAGTATCAATATCTTACAATGTTATTTTTGAAACGATCATCTCTCAGCTCTTCTTCTACATTGAGCAGACTCTCCTCAGTCTTCATTGGCAATCGTGCAGAGTCAAAGTTCATTTCATCATGGTTTGCCCCATGGTCTGCATTTCCATTTCCAGATTTCAATATAGTTTCCAACATGTCTCTGTTGCTATTAACAGTAGCTCTCAAAAGAGCCAATTGCCGAAGTACTTCTTTTCTAAATTCTGGAACAAATAATGTTTATAATATTATGTAATATTACTTAAATCAGCACCTGATAAGTAGATACTTCAACACCTGTAATATTCAAATGTACTGCCAATATAAGTAAAGTCAACATAGCCTGAGGCTAATTGCACACACACCGATTTTGGACAGCCAGTATAAGATAGGCCGATATTTTAGGTATAAAGATATAGCAGGTGCTAGCACACTCACCGAATTTTTGCCTGTCAAACAATCAGCTGTCTACATGTGATTAAACATCAACATATCAGAATACTAAAATTATTTTCAAGTAAGGATTGCGCATGCGCATGATAATCAAAGTAATCTTTCAGCGAATTAGAATAATTTATATTTTTGTACGGTTAAAATCGGTGCATGTGCAAGCGTTTATTTAGTCATATTCACTGAACTGAAGAGCACCTCTAAAGGGCAAGGTTGCAATTAAAACAAAATCTTATGAGAAGAAGTTACAATTGAAATGGCGATTTCAAGAATTCATACTCAAATTGCTTCGCTATGCAGCTACAGTCCTTAACTTGGTCAACGTAGTATTAACTCGGCCCCAGCAGTCTGCATTGTATGCATGCATATAATAAAAAGACTTTTGTGCCAAGTTTCATGATCCAAAGCTTTATACTTTTCAAGAAACTCTGATCAGTCAGTCAATGGTATTTGGCTTTTATAAGTATAGATCAAGGAACTTACAAACCTGTTTCCGAACTTTCAATAGTATTTCCAAATAATTGAGAACGTCTCTGAGGTGTTTCTTGGTAGCTTGTTTCTCCTGGAGAACAGTTAGGCCTACTCAATTGAGCAACTGGAGAGCGGCTTCTTTGTGTTATTGGCGGACTTAATCTACCAGGAGGTGAAGGCAGCTTATTGATACCAGTGTTTGTGAATTGTTGTGTGTCAGTCCATGTTTCTTCCCCAGACTCCTCGCTTGAACTTGTAAAATTTAGGCTCTTAATTTTTCTCCTCTTCCCTCTGCCAATTTCTTCACTGTCTGTGTTAAGATCCGAGAAATTTTCTGCTCTTTTCAATTTTTTTCTTGCTGCATCATATGTATCTGTAGGACCAGAAAAAGCTGTAGCTGTTAATTCTATTAAGTAATATTTAAAATAATTATAAATAGGCCTAAATAAAATATTTTTGGATGTAATGCCAACATGGGCTCCAAAGTCTGTGCGTGGGCACGAGTTGCTGTGTACTTATTGAGTATTAAAATGAATTGACATGTTTTATTTTTATTGAATTTTTTTGAGAATTTGAAAATATATATTTAAATGTAAAAAAAGAAAAAACTATATTTTTATACTTACTGCATATTTTTTCAACTAGGAGTTCATTTAAATTGAAATATTTGTTACAGTTTTGCTAAGTATTGTAATCAGGTTATCTGTTTAATCTGTTATTTATATAAATGGGTTGAACATTTTTGGAAATTTCTTAAATAATTTGGAATATTTCTGTACAGTATATGTGTGCAATATAGTATGCATTAGTAGCACAACATGTTTAATTAAATTCAACTCTGTTGAAAAATATTGTAAAAAGATGGCCTTCAAATAAACGAGAGCTAAGATAAACAAAGATTAGTATAAAATATTAGCATGCATGATATTTTTGTATCAGGGAAATAAACATTTTCCATCATATTAAATTCATACAATACAATATAGAAACTACTTACCGAAAGTCTGGAAAATTTTGGCTGGATAATAGATCCAACTTTTTTCGACATCCAACACTTTTTTTGTGTAATGTATTACTTTTTCCTGAGATTTAAAGGGTGGCCATGCGCAGTTGTTACCCTTGACCCACTTCAATGGTACAACAGCCACATCATTTGTCTCAGTAAAGTTGACAATAGCAAATAGTTTCTCCATTATACTTTTGCTAATTTCATTTAGGCAAAATGATAAAACTGATTTAGTACAAAATGATAGTAAAAAAAAAACAATAAGAGGCTACTATTCTAATAATTTTTTTTAAATACATATTGAAAAAGGTCAATTTATGATCCTCTCTTAAATTTGTATGGAATGCTGTAAAATAATAATAATATTTCCTTCTCAAAAACAATAAACAACACATAGAAATAAATTATAATACATTGTAAAATAAGTCGATTTCCTTTAAGTTCTATCTAGGCTATGTATAAGAGGAAATATAGCAAAGTTATTGTTGTGTGGAAGCCTAACAAATTTTTTATTACATTCACAAATAGACCATTGTTTCAGTTGAGACATTCTAGGACCACATAGATATATTTCAAGTAGGGATGAATTGCAAGGCAAGGTATACAGGTCTCTAAGATCTAGACATTTTCTGCCAATCACAACCATACCATTCTTCTTAACATTAAAGGCTATATTTTCAACTAAAATAATGCTTCCATCTTTTAAGCCACAACATTTATCTGCTTCATTTAAGTTGATTTCAAACTTGAGACTGATAGCCTTTTTGTATTGTGGGTCCTTACAGTCTTCTATCAAAGGGCCTTCGTTATGCAAAGAGCTATATTGAAAATGTGAGCCTAGAAAATTACAATTAGGCCTGGGAAAATTTTTTTGCATTTCTTGAATCCGACGTGTAATTTGTTGCAAAGGTCTATCTGATTTTCGCAATAATTTTTTTATGAACTGCAAATAGTTCTCAAACTGGAATGCACTGTAGGCATCTAAGGGTCCATACAGCTTTACATCATCAGCAACGTGAATAAGATTATGCACATTATATGAGACATATTCTTTACCATAAAGTGTACAAAATGTTTCCACAAAGTGACAGAGCAGTGAATGAGCATACTCATTATAAGACTGGCAATACTTTTCAGAGGCCAAGATTGTAACTGCAGAGTGTAAGGTCATAAAATTTTTATATTCATCAGAAGGGATGTTGCCCAGAAGAACCACAGGACCAGTATACATCAACAATTGCCGGAATTCAGTGGCTTTCCACCTATCCAGTTCTTTTACATCCCTTGGTTTTCTTGCAAACTCCTTTGGTATGTGGTTTCTTAGATTTATAAGAGCTTCTGATATTTGTTGAACTTTTCTGCTTTCTATACGCATTGGGACTCTACCTCTAAGCCAAAGGTTTAAAAGCTTACGCATTACACCTAAACAAATTAAGTGCATATAGTCCAAGGGGAATTGAGAAACCATACCAAAATTTGTAATGTTTTCAAGAGGAGAATCACCTGTATGATGTTCTTCTTCTTCTCTATTTTTAAAGCTATCATCAGTTCTTTTTTGACAGTTTGTTAATGGGAAACATACTCGATTGTTGATGTACTCCCCTTCTTGTACACATTTGCCACATCCGAAATAACCATTATGCCCTTTAGTACATGCTACAAAAGTCTTAGCAGGAACATCACACACTATTGCTAACAAAGTAACACTAACACTGACATTTTTTATAACAATTCCGGTTGCTGATAACCTATTTATATCATCTACCAAGTCTTTTAAAAAGTCATGTAGCGATTTGGGTTTTGCGTTTCCATGATAAAGCCCTACAATGAAAGGACCAAATATTTTTTCGGAAGGTCTCAAACCATTCACAACGGTACACAGAATGGGCCAAAACTGACTATTTGAGCTTTTTGCAATGGGTAAACCATCAATCCCTATTAATAGTTTGACATCTTCAGGGTATTGATTTAGATTTTTAAATGCTAACTGAATACTGTTTTCTAATCCAAAATGATAGTATTTCCCTGGAGCTACATCTTTAATTAAAGTTTGCCTAGGTGTTTGAAGCAATGTTCTGGCATCTGACGGTAGACTAGAATGGCAAGGGTGAGATTTCAAAATTATTAATAATTTATTTAGTGCTGAATGGGTAATGTTACTTTCTATTGCCCAACTAGATAGAGCTTCTTGAAAATTAACATTATATTCCTCCGGCACTAAATCCTCTACAGAACTCACACTGCTGCTATCATCCCTCTCTACATCAACAATTGATTCACTTTCTGTTTCATCACCAGTCAAAGGAATATGTGAACATCCAGGAGCGGAGTACAGGTCCACTTCTCTCATATGACGATATGAGCAAGTTTCAGCCGCATTAATTGCCTCTTGATTATTCAAGTCACTTTGAGTATCAGTATTAATTGAAGTTGAGCTGCAGTTAAGAACTGTCAATGAATCATTTAATGTTCTTTGAGCTCTTCTATATAAACAACGTTTAGAAATATTTTCATACTTTATCTTCGGCATGGCTGGAAAAATTGAGAAAATATTGTCCAATTATATGAGAAATTTGTCTAATTACTAGGCTGTCGCCTCATGCATAAACTATATCATATGCTCGACCAGCAAAAGTTTATGATATCAGACATTCAATGATATATAACCGATTTCAAATATTTACATTAACAAACTATCAACATTTGTTGATATCATAAAAGAAATAGATTTAGAACAAACCCCATCATGTTATATGATTTAAGTTTTAAGTTTAAGTATTTAGATACAGTATTTAAATAAAATAAATAAAAATGCCTTTTATTTGATGTTTTTCAGTAGGCCTTTAAACAACTGCTTTACAGAAAAATTCATAAACAGTGTCATAAATTTAAATAAATCAGTTTTAGACCAAAGCGTACTTAAGGTTAGGTTCTAGGTTGGCGTTGGTTGGTTTATGGACTATTTGGCAATGGTACACAACTCGATTTTCACCTCTTATGTAGGCTGCTCCATTGATAATAATTTCAATATTAAACCGATATTTTAAATTTAATTTATATCATAGTCCGTATACAGAAGTGCACCCACGTTCCCAGTTAAAATTGACACAAGTTTAGCCTACTCATGTTTTCCAATGCTACATCTATAGCCTCATTTTAACACATCAAAGGATTAAAATTGCCCCTGATAAACTTTTGATTACCTTTGAACGATTAAAAAATCAGACATACTTAGCCTAACCTAGCCAACATCACAACAAGACACAAACAGACAAGACAACAAGGCCTATAAATTCTGCATTGATGTGCCTAGGCTATAAAATGTACTTTCTAAAGGATAAAAAATGAAGATAACTTTTAAGAAGTTTTAGGCATATACAACTCTGTTAAAACTTAATGATCAAATCCTAGGGCACACATTAATTAGAATAACAGCCTCTAAAACCAGTTGAGCAAATGAGCACTGAACATAACCTCACCCTCACCGCAACAAATTTCCACTCTACTAACAAGTTTTTGGTACAAACTAATGAACAAACTACTAACAACAAAACTCAGTGACATTTTAAAAATACAAGAAACAAATAATCAACGTGCATAATCATACCTCACTGCATCAAACACACACTACCACTTCTAAACTACAACACTCAACTTCAACTCACAACGAACAAGGTCACTCAATTTGCGCCAAAAGGTTTACACAAAATAATACTCTTGCGCACCGCGAATTTTAAACAATGCAGAATGATAATAACATTTTTATCAACTAAAAGAGTGAATTATTGGAATTTTGGCGATTTTATCAGACTCCACATTGAAAAATACTAGATTTGGAGTGAATCCAAAGTTTCAGGTTGACGAAATATGGTTGAAAATACGAAAAACAAAACTGATGGTTGGTCAACAAAGTTGATAACAGTATTTTAGTGTGAATGATACGGACTTTGTCAAAATGCAATACAGTTTCAACTAAAATGACAATATCTCTGCTATTTATGTAAATAATTCGATCATTTTCTAGGATAAGGTGTATTTCATATAGAATTACAACATGGTAGGGTCAGATTTTCAAATTTTATGTTAATACCATTATTATAAATTTTGTCTCATTATTTTTACACACTAATTAACGTTTGACAAAAAAATGCCAACTATAATTTCGATGCGTTTTCAAGTCCTTTAATGATTAGGATAATAATAAAATTAATGTATTCAGGTGTAAATTTCATAACCCATGATCGTCCTATAAATGATGTCCTATGGACGTCTTTTGGGGATTTGTTTTGGATCATCCAGTTCGTATATCTGACGGACGTCCAGTGGTAGTCCGCAATAGCCACGGATCAACTTAGGATATGTTGGAGGTGGATCGGACATCCAGTGGATATCATGTGTTGTCTGGGATATTATATAACAAAAATTAATTTGCTAAATTGTTTTTAGTGACTCCTCCAGCTCAGCGTGTACAGTTTATCCTGGGAGAAGATGCACAAGACGAGACTCACGAGTGTCATCCTCTCTTCTCAGAGATGGAAGAGCTTGTTCATGGCGAAGGTGATGTCTTAGAGTGGAAAGAAACAGCCAGGTTTGTGCTGCTTAAATCTTTATCAGAATAATACTTATAATTTTCATAATTATCGATGGAACAGGATCTCTTCTGTCGAAAGTTGGTGTTATGGATTAAATTAACGAGTACGGGGAAAATTTGTCAATTTTTTTAATATTTAGGCTAAACTTTAGCAATATAAATTAGAAAAATGTTTCAATCTTTTCACCGCATCTTTATATAATCTACTTCTACCACATAACATTATTACCAAAATCTCAGTTTTGTCATATTGTGTTTTCTCGCATTCAGTTCAAGCTGTTTCCTTTTTTCATAGAATTATTAATTATTTAATTTTGCTTTTGTAATTTCTAGCTTTGCCATATCGTGTTTGCTTGGTATTGATTTTTGTTGTCTCAGTTTTGTAATATATTAGCTGGGTTTTATTTGTTATTAGTTTCTTCAGTTTAGCTAGTTTTCCAGTCAATAT
The DNA here is from genome assembly GCA_948455865.1 of Conomelus anceps. Taxonomy (NCBI): domain Eukaryota; kingdom Metazoa; phylum Arthropoda; class Insecta; order Hemiptera; family Delphacidae; genus Conomelus; species Conomelus anceps. Next base: position 50,787,382 of record OX418218.1, on the reverse strand, counting down.
CATGAATTATACATGTATAATATATGTATTGTATGTGACTTTGTCTTATAATTAATTATTGTCTTATTGAAAATAATATCTTTGAAATGATAATCTTAATTGATTTTCTTAACTTTGGATATTTTATGTTCATAACGATTTTGGATTATGTAAGTAAAGCAGTATTGTAACCTGCATTGTCGCTCTCTTTGTTCTAATGTATAAATATTGTTCTGTTTTGATTTTTATCTGTTTGACATTTTAAAATCTGTAATTTAGTTCTTGGTTTCATTCCAGGTGAATAAAATATGTCGAGTTTTTCGAAAATTGTTGCAAAGCTGGTTTATTAATAGTTGCCACAAACATTATTTCTATTTGGAGCTTATATTTTGTTTTCCTAGATGTAATGTGACTGGTATCCAGTACTACGACAAATAAACAGTTCAAATTCAATATAATTTAATAAAGTATCTCACACTCAAGGAGCCTCTAACTTGTTTCTCCTTTCTCACTTTGATTGTGCGATGCTTTCACATGCCTCTAGAAACACTAATTATTACCAAGACTTATATTAGGCTATACACGATACTTACATTGATGCACCAGCCAGAAGCCGTCACTGCTCCCAAATAACCTGTGCAAGATTCATTCCAGTTTTACACCCCTGAATGAACGAACATTAAATGAAGAAATTTGGATTGATTTTAGGTGGATAAAATTTGAGGAGGACGTAGAAGAGGGAGGCAATCGATGGTCAAAGCCTCATGTGGCAACGCTGTCGCTGCATTCGGTATTAGAGCTGCGCAGCTTCCTGATGAACGGCACTGTCATGCTCGATATGGAGGCCGGCTCCCTTGAACAGGTCGCTGATCTCGTGCTTGACAACATGGTCAACTCTACTGCGTTACCTTTTGAAGCCAGAGACAAGGTAGACCGCATCTTTAATCTTCCATTCATTTTTTTCTGCCCACATGAATTTTATACTTTTACTTGGGTAATGTTCTGATAAAAAGCCCCACAGGTGGGTTCCGAACCACCGAGTAATTAAAACAGATAATGTCATGTTATATCTGCCGGTCACCCATCCAAGCGCAGTCCTTACATCAGGACAACGTTCACCGAGTGGACAACTTCCCCTTCCATAAATTTCTGAATGAGTTAATAAATTTAAGATGGTGAAATGGTAGTCGTATACCATATTCTACGCAGGTAGTGCAATTTTTGTTAATAGAAAATCTCAGATTGGAACACTTTTTCATTGAAATTCGGTATGAAAAAGAATCTGACAAGGAACGATTTTCTCATCCTGTTGTGACTATATTATTTATTTGTTACATAAACTTGATAAAATATCCATTTCGTCTGTTCCCTCAAATCAATGATTATTTATTTATTGTTATAAATTTATTGAATTGCAGTCAATTTTCAATTGTGAATAGATAATATTCCTACTGACTCTTGCCCAAACGTTTTCGAGGCCTTTAAGGCCTTGAAGATGAGTTACCATGACTTGAAAACGTTTGGCCAAGAGTCAGTAGTAATACTATTTATTCACAATTATAAATTGACTGCAAGTCGTTAAATTTACAATGATAAGTTAATATTAACAACGCAGATCGTTATGGAACAAGAAATCCAAGAATTTATTCATTGTTATCAGTTCTTGTTATTCCACATCCAGAAAAGTATGGGTACAAGCTCCATCTAAAAATTTCACTGAAATGTGCAAATAAATCTCTATTGATTTATTACTTTTTCTTCTTCTAACTCCTCCAAAGGGGAACGCGTCAAGGTGTCACCCCGTCAAACTATCCCCTTTTAAAACCGGTTTTGAGGTGACAGTTTGATAAGTGTCGTCCCCATCAAACTGTCACTTTTCTAAGGAGGTGAAAAGTTGTCGGGGTGACACCTTGTCGCGAGCGTGCAAGGTGACAGTTTGTCATTTACACTGTACAGTGACGACAAACTTCCACATGGGGGTTCAGGAGGTGACAAGTTGTCGTGGTGACACCTCGACGCGAGCGTGCAGGGTGACGGTTTGTCATCACCATACACAACAAACCGTCACCTCGACACCACACTACAAGAAATCACCATTTCGGCTGGCTCTTCCTTTGAAAATTGAAAATGAAGTTAGAAAATGAAACCAAACTATCCAGTTTTATATGAAAAGATATTAAGATTCCTAATTGTGTTTTCAACATCATGTCTCTGTAAGTGAGCCTTTTCAACCTTAGTGCATATCAGGTTAGGTTAGCCCAGGGCCCCGCCCCCACACCGCGGGGGTGTAAGTTGTGCCAACTGGTGCCAATGTCTTGTAGGTGACATGTTGTCAGGGTGACACTTTGACGCCAGCGTGAAAGGTGTTAGGTTGTCGTGTACTGTGACAGGTTAGGTTAGGTTAGCCCGGGTCCCCCCACACCACGGGGGTGTAAGTTGTGCCAACGTCTTGTAGGTGACATGTTATCGGGGTGACACTTTGACGCCAGCGCGAAAGGTGTCAGGTTGTCTTGTACAGTGACAACAAACTATCACCTGTGGGTACAAGAGGTGACAAGTTGTCGTGATGACACTTTGATGCGAGTGTGCGAGGTGCCAGGTTGTCGAGTACGGTCACGACAAACTGGCACCTTCGGTCCAGTAAGTGACAACTTGTCGGGGTGACACCTTGATGGCATTTGTATACTTTTATGATGGTACAGGTTGTCGCCGGTGGCCAAAATTCCCAGGTGACTGGTTGTCATGGTGACACCTTGACGTTGACCCCTTCAAAGCGCTAGCCTCCTTTTAATTAAATTCGTATGCTCCATTGCTGCAAAAATCATGAAACTTGATGCTACTGTGTTTAATACTATATGCCTTTCAATTGTTAGGGGTTCTTTCTGATTTTTGTCTAAAAGTACTTCATATCGATGTTAAATTGTAATTTCAGGTTAAAGAAGCTCTCTTGCGTAGACACAGGCACCAACATGAAAGGCGGAAAGACAACGTATCTAGATTACCAATTATCAGGTCACTAGCAGAAATTGGTCGCAATCACTCATCTTCAAAAAGTAAGCGCAGTTGTTCTTCTCAAGTCTCATAAATAAATACTGAGAATTAATAGTCAATCAATCAAATTAATCACATAAAAAAATATAAAAAGTTTTTGTTCAATTATTGGGGAATTCATTTAATGTGAATTCTTAATTTTTGAAAGCTATAATAATTTTAAGCATTTCATTATGTATGTAGAAACGTTGATGATTCGAGATATATCGATGTTATTTGCAATGCAACACATGTCTCCTGAACTAATTTTTTTAAAACACAATTTTATTAACTTTTTATAATAAATTTAACGACTTTCAGTCAATTTTAATTGAGAATAAATAAATATTTACTCACGTAGGCTGAAACGTCTTCGTGGCGACTCAACAGCTGTTCAAAATGAATCGTCGCGATTCAGTCAATTTCAATAGAGAATAAATAATGCTGTGGCTACAGTCACGGCAGCCGGGTCTCCATTGGGTAGCCGGCAGATTGGGACATCACTGGCTTTGAACATTTGCGCATGCGCTGCTATTTATAATGTCAGTGCTCTGTACGATGGTTATGGCTCAGTACCCCAGCGTAGCTTGCATAAATATAGCATAATTATATTAGAGTGGGATAAATTAATATATTGACATAGAGTACCGGTATCTGAATACTACGTATATTAGAATGGCAGATTTAATGCCAGTGCAATAATATATATTTTCTGATTATCACAGTATACCGCTTATTACATTCATTCGCGCTTTCCTAGAATCTAGAGATCATTATTTCTATGAAGCCTCATGCATCATTGGAAAAGATCCATATTGAACACTCTTTTTTTTCTTTTAAATTCAACATTTGAAACCCCTAAGAGAGAATAAAGTCTCCTTTTCAAGGCTTTTATGCTTTACCGTACTAAAAATTTATGTCTAACGTTAATGTCTAATGTTAATGAATGATAGATAACTTGTAATTCACATTATTGTATTTTTCAATTGCTAAAACTTTGTTCTCAACAGCGCACTGGACTAATTCGAATTTTCCAACAATTTTTTTGTGACATCTACACACACTAAGAAGCAATAAACTGACATTTTTGGGGGTCGCAATATTCTCACAAGAACATTTAAATTTATAAAAAAATTATATTTTTATTAAAAAAATTCATAATTAAGAAAATTTATATTTTTATTTGAAAAATTCATAAAAAAGAAAATTAAAATTTATAAAAAAATTCTATAAAATTTCTATTTTTATTTGAAAAATTCATAATTTACAAACATATGAGGAGCTCCAAACCATAAGACAATATAAGTCAAGTGAATATAACATTTCCAAAATACTACCGCCTCCGAATACAGTGCAAATGCAAACTAATTACAGTATTTATATGTTTATCAGGAAACAGGTTAGGCGCAATAAAGTTAGGAAACCACTTTCCCGAGGTTGGCTTTACGGGAGTGAGTATACACCCATCGGTTGAGGAAGATAAGGAGATTTGGCGCAGGCGCAAATGTTCAAAGTAAATGAGTCATCTATCTGCCGGCTACCCAGTGGAGACCCGGCTGCCGTGACTGTAGCCACTGCGAAATAAATATTCACTCACGTAGGCTGAAACGTCTTCGAATCGTGGCGATTCAACAGCTGTTGAATATGAATCGTCACGATTCGAAAAAGTTTCGGCCTACGGGAATAAATAAATATTTATTTATTCTTAAAAAAATTAAATTGACTGCAAGTCGTTAAATTTATCATAAAAAGTAAATATTTACAAAGCAGATCGGTATGGATTAAAAATCCAAGAATACAATTTTATTATAAATATTGAGCCCAAAGAGCACACGCTCTTGCTTGAAATATTATCACACTACTTGAACTATAAATTCTCATTGACAATTGAACTTCATACGGTACTTGATAGTAAATAGTCAATATACTTTATTAAATATTCTTTAAGAACAGTAATAGTTGTCATTCTTAAATTATGGTCTTACTTTTATGTACCTGCTACTTGCTCACTCCGTCTCCGCTCACCCTCTAGCCACTCCTCATCATCCTCCTCCAATCCTCCCACTCCTCATTCTTCATTTCTTCTCCACCATCCTTTATTTACAACATTCTCAGCCCTTATTTACTCTGTAACAATCTCCTCACCTTCAGATAGAACCGATCTTATTACGTCCGATTGTTATCTCCCAGCTTTTAGTCTCTGAGCTCCGGTTACCATTAGCGCTCTACAATTTCTTCCTCCTTCAACCTTAACTTCTCACCTTCACATAAAATATTTATTGAATGATATCAAATCTTCAACTTTGGAGATTAACTGAAAAATATTCACATTTTTTTACTATTTTCATTTTTGTTATTCAGTTGAAAATAATAAATTGAAGTCGTATCCATATTGTACATTTTAACTAGATAGATCATTTTTACAAGAAAAACATAAAACTTCAATTTCATTTTAATATAAGTTTTAAAAAAATCCATTCAATAACGCGATCATTCAAAATTTACTTAGAACTCTTTTGAAAACTTGAAAGGCAAGCTACCTCAATGAAAAATATAAATTTATTTTCGTTTAATATATTCAATATATAACTACTCCGTACGACGTCTGAATTCTAGTACAATCTTTCGATCATTAGTTTATTCTCTAATATTAGTACTGCAATAAAATGTTTTTATAAATCAATGTATTTATCACTGTCTCAGCTATTTGATTATTTACTATTAGGGAAGAATTAGTTCTATTAATAGGACAATAATAGAGGATAACACATATTTCAGAAAAATACTAGTCAATCTGCTGTTCATATTATTCAACAAAATAATAGAGATTATAAATCTATTCCAATTTATATTGAGTTAAAAAAATTATGTATTCATTTTGAATTGGTTCTGATGAATTTTTATTTAGCTGCTGAAACGATTAATATTGGTCGAAGTAGCAGTTTTCCAACGCCCGAAACAGCTCTCTTATCATGCCCTCAATCTTCAGGACAGTACCTCACTGTACCAGGCTCTGCTAAAAGTTAGTAGCAATCTTGGAATAACACAGCCTATTGGTTTTATCTTTGTGACCTGAGTAATAACAACTGGTGATATTACATTATTTGTAAGCTGTTATCACTTTGAATACTACATTTTTTCGCTTTTCTGTCTAGAGCTTTGTAGTCCAATATTATAATTTGTGTGATATATTATAACATTAGGTTGGTGTCACCGTGAAAAATTTCTTATTTGTATAACGTAAAATTGATCTTTGTAGAAATCCTCAGGTATTATGCTCAATTATTGCTTAATTGAGATAGTGTTGAAAGTAGATGTTGTAGGGCTGGAGTATTACGTATCAACATCTGTATTCATTCATCATCAAAATATGTCATCATAAAAAAATAGATATTGGCGGAATATTAAAAAAAGTATATAGAAATGCTATATGAAATGCAATTCATAATGATAAAAATTTTCATGAAATAAATGTTGTGGCAGTTGAAATAATAGAAACTTCATGTGATTTTGTGGATTTATTATCATAGTAATAATCACAAAGTATTCTCGTTATAAAAGTAATACGCCATGACACAGAATATGCAATACGGCAATACACATAACAAGAAGTGTCAGCTGTAGTTACATAGATAGAACATAGAATAGAGTAATAGAGAACCTGCTTGCTGGATTAGAACTGGAATACATTCCAACGCCCTTACTTAATCCAGCAAGGGGATAAATTTGTGAATTACAAATATAAAAATAGTAATACATATAATAAAAACTTAAAAAACACTTTCAAGTGGAAATTGTGACTCACATTATGGCCTGACGGCCGTATCACTCTGTTGTTAAGAGCATCGTCAGACGACCCCCAGTACACTTCGTGGTCGTCTGACGATGCTCTTAACAACAGAGTGATACGACCGTCACGCCATAGCGTGAGTCACAATTTCCACAAGTGTTTTTTTTTTAGTTTTTATTATATACTATGACAACAATATCGATCTTCAACATCTCAGTAATATATATTTATATAATTAGTAGAGTGAATATTGATGTTGTGGAACTTATCCATAATTAAAAACTCAAGAAGTTGTCGAATTCCACTTTATTTGTTACACAAATTACAGTACCATGGTTTCGGGGTACCTACCCCATCCTCAGCAAGACTGATTTGAAACTAAAGGAAGAAGCAAGGAAACATTGGAAACATTTCACAACAACTTGGAAACATCATCAGAAAAGAAGGACTACAAGTGGCCTTCAAATCCACTCCAATCCTCAATCACTTGATGAACTCCTCCAAGGACCCCATAAATGATGGTGAAAAAAGTGGAGTGTATAAGCTGAACTGTGCTGACTGCAATTCCTGTTATGTGGGGCAGACTGGGAGACCTTTCAACACAAGAATCAAGGAACACACCACAGCTTGGAGAATGGGCAACAAGAATTCCAACTTTGCAGACCATCTAATAGAAAGTGGACATAATTTCGACCCAAAAAACAACATGGAAATACTTCACTTTTGCCAAAAGAGCAGATTAATGAACGTTTTAGAGGCAATAGAGATTCATAAAATAGAAAAGGACATTTCAATCATTAGTTTGAATGACCATAATGACTTCATTAACAGCAATATAAGCAGGTTAGTTCAAGATCATCTAGAACAATAAGAGTAGGCTAAATATACTAGAGTGTGGGTTAATTAAGACCCCATACTTTTATTTTTAACAATACCTTTAATCTAGAGCTTTAGATTAGGATATTTGTTATCTTTGAAGTGAGAATAACTTATTAGTGAATAACTTAACTTTTTAGATTGAAATGGGTAAATTTGGTTCAGTGGATACAAAATAGGTTATTTCAGAGGATGAGGCACCTTTTTGAGTTGGGAATATTATTAAGTTTAGGTTGTAATTACTATCACCTTATAACCAGGTTAATTTAATGTAAATTAAGTTTAGTAATTTAATGTTAATTTTTTAATGTTAACTAAAACTTCATATTTCAGAGGATGAGACACTTTTTTGAGCTGGGAATATTATTAAGTTTAGGTTGTAATTATTATCACCTTATAACCAGGTTAGCCAAAGACACCCTGGACAAAACAGATTAGGCCATACATCCTAGAGTTTATGGGCTAAATAGGGCCTCATTATTTATTTATTTAATCTTGTGCCTTAGATTAGGAATCATTTTTATTATCAATGTTGAATTTAATGTAATTAATGAGTTTTGGTCAATAATAGTCATAAAGTCATAGTTTTGGTCAATTTAGTAATACCTTTAATCTAGTGCATTAGGTTAGGATGTTAAAATATGATTTTAAATTAGCCACCTGTTCAAGTTGTTGGGTTGGCAGCTTATTTTGGCATGCTTACCATTTCGGTCAAATTTGTTCAATAATTAAATACCAAAAATACCAAATATAATTTTAAGCTAGAATTAAGTCATCCTTGTTATAAATTATTATTATTGTTTCTGCTATCTCCATGATCAAGTAGCTCTTGTATACATTTTTCTTCAGAGGCTTCCTTGCTTCTTCCTTTAGTTTCAAATCAGTCTTGCTGAGGATGGGGTAGGTACCCCGAAACCATGGTACTGTAATTTGTGTAACAAATAAAGTGGAATTCGACAACTTCTTGAGTTTTTAATTAAATATATTTATATATTTCTTGATCCAATTTGATGGATTGATTCTTCCTATCTCTGGTTACTCTCATGCCTAAACATTCTTTAATGGAACCAAGATCTCATTTTGAAAGAGTTAGAAATGGCAGATTTAAGTTTTTTTCTGTTTCATCAAATGAGTTTGAAAAACAATTCAAATGATCAACATGTAAACCAATAACAACAAAATTATTTTGAGATTCCGTAATGTATATACAAGGATCATACTTAGGTTGAGAAAAGTTCTGTGGCTCAAGAAAAGAGTGGACTTTATCATTCCAACATCGAGCCGCCTTTTTTAACCCATAAATTTCCTTTTTTTTTGAGTCTAAAGACTTTATCCTCTCCTCCTTTATGAATAAACCCCTTCGGTTGTTCCATGAATATTTGCTCATTCAAACCACCATTAAGAAAAGCAATTGTAATGTCTATATAATCTATTTCCAAATCTAGCTCTGCAGCTAAGCCAGAAAGAACTCTCAAAGAAGGTGGTTTGACAACAGAAGAAAATGTTTTTTCATAATCTTGACCAGGTTTTTGACTAAACCCCTAACTAATCTTGATTTATGCTTAGTTGAACAATCAGTTCCTCTTTTTAGTTTATATACCCATTTACATTTTACAGCATTATAGTTTGAGGGTTTGTCAACTAATTCCTACGTATTATTATTACTTAAAGCTTCAAATTCTTCTTGCATAGCATTCTTCCAATGAACACTATCAGATATCTTTCACAAATTTCATCAAAACTATTGGGATTATGGCTAGAAAAGCATACTTCGAAATCTTCAGAGCGATTAGGTTTTCTGATGCGAGTTGGATACCTATTTGTTACTGGTTGTACATTAGAATCAATTATTTCAGTAGATTGCAATTTATCATCATACACACTATGATCAGATACAAGTGATTCATTCAGCATATTAAAATCAGTTGATATCTCCAGAATATCAGTTGGGGAGTCATCATTGGTGGTGAATTGATTTTGAACTGCAGTAGCAGGTACATCAATAGGATTTCAATAGGAAAATTATTTGTCATATTTTTACTTTTGAGTTATCATGATTAGTAAGAACATACTAGAATAAATAATTAGACTCAATAAATTCAACATTTCTTGCAATAATAATATTTTTAGGATTATCAAGTGATAATAAACGATAACCTTTGGTATCAATACAGTAACCAACAAAAATCAAAGACTTGGATTCAGTGGCGTAACGTTTTCCAATTGGGCCCCCCCGCAACCGATTTTCCAGGCCCCTCTTCTCAAAATCATATAAATATCCCCCTCTCACTTGTCTCCCCTCCCATAAAAACTTGCATGATTTTTTTGGGCAGTTATAATTATGTAAGAGCAAAACACCTTTTTATCTATTAAATTTAAAAATTCAATCATGTTTCTAGGGAGGGCTAGTCTAATGATTTTGGCTGTAGCCTACAGGCTCCTGAAAGATGAAAATAGTTGAGTGTTGATTATGTTATAAATAATTATCTAATATTAAAACTGACACTGTATTTCACTTTTATATATTGTTTTACTCACTTATATTGGAGATGCTTGAGGGATGCATTTCACTTCTGAAAAAAAGCTTCGTCAGCCTTTGTCACTTTTCAGAAGTGAAATGCATCCCTCAAGCATCTCCAATATAAGTGAGTAAAACAATACAGTATATAAAAGTGAAATACAGTGTCAGTTTTAATATTAGATTGTTCATTAAGTATTTCGTCATGGAAAACATCACAGATAAATAATTAATCTTGAAACCTAGAAACCTTGAAATTGATGTCTTCCATAGGATCCACATTCACATCCTCCTTGTTAGCACCTTCGCTCCTTTTCCCAGAAAATGTGTTCTCTCAGAATTCGCCTCGTTTGCAGACACGGACACAGGTTAAAATTTGAAAAAAGGGCATTTTATCTAAATTACCGCAAAATTACTAAGATAGTCAGGAAAAGAGGAAAAATTTAAGAAATTTATTCTTAAGAGGCAGAAGAGAGAAAACGTAAACTACTCATACAGTACTTGATCCTATTATAAGAAACAAATTCGACTTTGTTAGGAAAACTGAAACAATTGAACCAAAACTATTATTTATATACTTATTCTGTACAATAATCTATCTGGTATATCAAGGGCATAAATATTCCTTCTGAACATTGTTTAAAAATGTACTAGTCGATAAAAAATAGAAATAACTAAAACATGACTGTACAACATCACAATTCCATAAACGCAGCATGTTGAAAAATAGAATAGCAATGAAAAAAAAAATGGCACTCCAAATAATAAACTCACGATCACGAACTCAATTAATATACATACGGTTTACTCTAGGCCAATTTATCGGACACGTGTAGGGCTACATGCATCTAAGTGGACGATTCAAAAGTGACTGAATTCATAATACTGTATGAAGAAAAATATTGACTTTATTTCTACACAACCCCCCACTTTCCATTACATCACAATATATATGCTAATATACATTGAGGAATTCGATGGGAAAATAATATTAATTTCCTCTAATATTTGCACTTTGGAGACATGATTTGTAACAGTCTAGATAAGTTTGTTTGAAGAGTGTTTTGTCCTCGGTATCTCTCCATTTCCATTTCCTGAAGTCACAACATCCTGCTTCTGAATACTGAATTCCTTCACTAAAGCTATTTGCGAATTGATGAAGTAAACAATAAGCATTGACCTGACAATAATTAGCCAATTCATTCTTCTTCCTTCAATAATTCAGTTTTATTTCTTTTGAAAAAAAAAAATATATATATCAGTCTGAGCACGGGCCATTTCTTGAAAAAATATATTTTCATTCCGGGCCCCCTTATAGCCCGGGCCCCCCCGCGCCGCGGGGTCTGTGGGGGTGTACGTTACGCCACTGCTTGGATTGTTTGCCAAGTTTACAATGCTTCTCTTTAGGTATGTAAACCTGAGCTTTACAACCAAATACACGCTAGTGAGAAATATTAATTTTCCACCATGCCAACCTCCCTCAGGTACTGTGTCACAAACAGAAAAAGTTGAAGAAACATGTTTCAAATAAATAGCAGTATTCATAGCTTCTGTCCAGAACCATTTATCTAAATTTTATTAAAAAATCCAACACCTTACTTTCTCTAGTAAAGTACGGTACGGCTAGTGCGCTCTACCACTCATTTGGCTGCGGTGTGTAAGGTACAGTTGATGACGAATACCTTGATCCCTAATTTTCAATGGCTTTACTTCACCTCCATTATCTGTTCTTAAACATTTTAATTTGTTATCAGTCTCATTTTTAACTAATGCATAAACTCTAAAAATTTAGGAAAAACATCACTTTTGGCCTTACTCATATAACCAAAAACTTTCCTAGTAAAGTCATTTACAAAAGTCAGACCATATCTAGCTCCTCCCCAAGATGGAACATCCATTAGCCCACAAACATCAGAGTAAATTAATTCTAATTTAGCTTTAGCTCTTATACCTTTGTTAGAAAGAGGTGTAATAGCTTGCTTACCTTCCATGATAGGAATCGCTGTATATATTGATTTAATGTAAATCATTCAATTTTCACAACACAAAAATTAAATAATTGATAATTTAATACAAATTTTTAATGCGATATTTTAAACTATTGTCGCCAGATGTCTCCCAAAATACGAACTTCACGGCGTGGTTAGCCATGTGTCAATTATCACCAGGTTGGAATTTGCTTGTTTGTTTTGGAAACACACTTCTGTGATTTCTACTGTGACTTTCTCCTAATCTTCTCTATGATCTTGAATCGTATTATTATCGTAAATATTCTCTTCATATCACTTCACACAATACACTCGATTCTCTCATGATTTGCTAATGTAATCATGTCACTGGTTTTCAGCACTGAAAGACTCACATTGGATTAGAAAATCACCAATATTCTACAATCTTTATGTGCTCTGATTGGAGTTCTATGCATGAATATCTGACTTTGCTTTTGAATATTTTCATTTAAAAATATTTGTATTAGTTATTTTTATGTTACTTCACTCACTTTATATATACATGCGCTTCACTTTTGATCTACCGATTATAAAGGATTATATTGTTTCTTTGAGTTTTAATTTTTCTAAATTATGTTTCAATTACATCAATTTTTCTATTAATTTTAAAGAGCCTAGAAAGTAGGCTACTTCTCTGGATAGTGAGGCTCGTTTTACTTTGAAATTTTTCAATGCAAAACTTGAATCGGATTCAGATTAATGTTTAAAATTGGTACCTTGGTAATAGAGACAAAATTGAAACTTTGTAATGAATAATAATACGAAATTGTCACAACCACATTCATTAAAACTTTGAGAAACTAGTTTCGGTTGTTATACCATTATCAATCTCAATCAAACCGGGTGATTGATACACAGTTTCAAGTAGGCGGTAGCATCAAAATGTAAACAATTATTTTCAAACAAGAGTTCTGTGAAGTACAGCAAAAAAAAGCTTGATGCACAAAATACAGAATGAAAACTAAGCGATAAACAGTTTCAAGTAAACGATATATCTAAATTAAATTATTATAAAACAATAGTATCTCAAAGTACAGCATGAAAGGCTTTAAATATGTGCTGAATCAGCCAGTTATTTACCCCCGCACACTTCGTGGTCGTCTGACGATGCTCTTAACAACAGAGTGATACGACCGTCACGCCATAGCGTGAGTCACAATTTCCACTTGAAAGTGTTTTTTTTTTTTTTTTTAGTTTTTATTATATACTATGGCAACAAGATCGATCATCAACATCACAGTAATATATATTTATATATTTCTTGATCCAATTTGATGGTTTGATTCTTCCTATCTCTGGTTACTCTCATGCCTAAACATTCTTTAATGGAACTAAGATCTCATTTTGAAAGAGTTAGAAATGGCAGATTTAAGGTTTTGAGTTTCATCAAATGAGTTTGAAAAACAATTCAAATGATCAACATGTAAACCAATACGAACTTCTTGAATCGGATTCAGATTAATGTTTAAAATTGGTACCTTGGTAATAGAGACAAAATTGAATCTTTGTAATGAATAATAATACGAAATTGTCACAACCACATTCATTAAAACTTTGAGAAACAAGTTTCGGTTGTTATACCATTATCAATCTCAATCAAACCGGGTGATTGATGCACAGTTTCAAGTAGGCGGTAGCATCAGAATGTAAACAATTATTTTCAAACAAGAGTTCTGTGAAGTTCAGCAAAAAAAAGCTCGATGCACAAAATACAGAATGAAAACTAAGCGATAAACAGTTTCAAGTAAACGATATATCTAAATTAATTTTTTATAAAACAACAGTATCTGATCAAAGTACAGCATGAAAGGCTTATTTAAATATGTGCTGAATCAACCAGTTATTTACCCCTGAAAATACTTCCGTTTGATGTAATAATTTTATAGAATCGAGTTTGAGCAGAACTACAGAAACATTGAAACTTATTTGGCCTGATTCTCTATGTCTCAGGTCGCTTTACAGCATTTTGCATCAAGAGCAGGTGAGACAAATAATGATCGGATGACAATTTGGCAATTAATTAGTGTCATCGTTAGCGTAGTTTTGCACAAAATCCCCAATATCCACGCAAATTCTTTGTTTATGTACAAGTATAATGTACAGGTATAAGTTGGAATTGTATGGGATGATTAAGTGGAAGAGAGGGCCGGCTGCACCATAACTTCGCTCTCCTAAGAAAGAAGGCAGCCATTCTATTTTATTTTGAGACTCAATAGGTTACAGTTCATTTTCATTACCGTACTGTAAAAAACCTTGAGAACCATTACGCTGATACCGTACAGTAAGTTATATATACTGTCATCAAATTTGTTCATTGATTTTCATAACTTAATTTTTATAAACAGAATTTATTATTAACTTTTCATGTGAAATTTAACGACTTGCAGTCAAATATTTGTTAAGAATAAGTATAATAACTCACTTAGTCTGGCCGAGTACTTTCGAATCTATGAGATCCATCTTCAGAGGCTCGCCTAGATCATCATGTCAGTTTTTTGGTTAGAAGTGTTGTGGTTTTTGTAAAATGTGATCAAAAAGTTTGTGAGATTTAAAATTTAGTTGTTCATTGAGAATGTTTTGTTTATTGTGTGTGGTGTGTTTGTATATTTCAAATTGTTCCAAGGTGTTGAGTTCGTGTCCTTTAGATTTTATGTGTAGAATGTGTAGGTTGGTACTGATGTCAGTAAAAGTGTGTCCAGTTTGAATGATATGGTCGGCAAAATACGATTCAGCTTTGGATGTCAGGGCTTGAAAGTGTTCCTTGTAACGTTGTTATAATGTTATAAAATCCAAGAATTTATTAATTTCGAATTCCTTTTAATTGCTATTACTTTATACTGAATAAAATACCTAGCACAAGAAAACGGCTACAAACACGACGTAATTGACAAACTCAATCATAAAATAAGAAACAAAAAACAGAAAACCAACACCACTGACAAAAAAAATACATCACAATGACATAAATTAATCCACAATCACACAGACTAGCAAAAATCTTCAAAAAAGCCGGCCACACCATCTCATTCAGAACAAAAAACAAAATAAAAAATGCACTTACACTCAAAACCACATTGAACACAAACAAATACGATCTCCCAGGGATCTACAAACTAAAGTGCTCTGATTGTAACAAATTCTACATAGGACAAACAGGCCGCACATTCAAACAACGTTACAAGGAACACTTTCAAGCCCTGACATCCAAAGCTGAATCGAATTTTGCCGACCATATCATTCAAACTGGACACACTTTTACTGACATCAGTACCAACCTACACATTCTACACATAAAATCTAAAGGACACGAACTCAACACCTTGGAACAATTTGAAATATACAAACACACCACACACTATAAACAAAACATTCTCAATGAACAACTAAATTTTAAATCTCACAAACTTTTTGATCACATTTTACAAAAACCACAACACTTCTAACCAAAAAACTGACATGATGATCTAGGAGCCTCTGAAGATGGATCTCATAGATTCGAAAGTACTCGGCCAGACTAAGTGAGTTATTATACTTATTCTTAACAAATATTTGACTGCAAGTCGTTAAATTTCACATGAAAAGTTAATATTAACAACGCAGTTCGTCATGGAACAAGAAATCCAAGAATTTATTAATTTCGAATTCCTTTTAATTGCTATTACTTTATACTGAAGACTTCCGCAATGGCGGATATTGACAACAGCATTGAAAAGCTGATGGGAATCGATGAATGCTACTGTACAAAAAGTACGGTACTTGTACAGTAGCATTCATCGATTCCCATCAGCTTTTCAATGCTGTTGTCAATATCCGCCATTGCGGAAGTCTTCAGTATAAAGTAATAGCAATTAAAAGGAATTCGAAATTAATAAATTCTGTGTATGTATATTTGTCAGTTTATTCAATTGTCAGTCACTTCAAACTAACTTGTTAATTTTTATCTTATAAATATAGGCGACACAATTAATAATTTCAACACAGATAGAATTAAACATGCTTCTTTCTATACCTTAAATTCGAGAATATTCTCATAATCGATTTGAAATTACAAGAACCTAAAGCTCTGTCACACTTTACAAATATATGGGTTGAACAAGAACAGTGTCTCTAATGTGGACTGCTAACCAAAGTGGTATTTTCGCAGTGGAGGAGCAGAGCACTGCGGCCCACGTGCCCAAAGTGGACTCGGGCCGCTTTCTTGCTCTTCCTGGATCAAGTTCTGGTAAACAATATTATAAGTATTAAGTTCAACCTCAAAATGCTTAGCACTGCGGCTTAGATCAGCGGATGCATGTTGAATAGGTGTCACAACACAATCATCGCTATTCGTTTTTTACTCATTTCCATCGCACACAGCTTCAATCTTTTGTAGCTATTCACAGAGGTCGAATGGCTTCTAATTTGTTACTGTCGTTGTACTAGAAAAGTGTTGTCGATCACTGCATTTATTCCATACACTCATTAGTAACATTGTATTCTCATGAAAACATTTGTATTGTACGGTAATCATTCATTACGTAAGAGTAGCTTTCCAAACAATATCATTTGCACTGTATTTGAACAGTTTTCGTAATTTAAAAATATATAATAAGTTACATCATATTCATAATACTCATATGTTCAAGTTTTCATTTTTAATATCTTATTTTGTTATTTTGAGTGGTATCTTACTTGATATTTATTTAGTAATCAGAAGTAGTTAATGTACGAAATTAATAGTACAAATTTCTTTATTGATATATATTCATAATACTCATATGTTCAAGTTTTCATTTTTAATATCTTATTTTGTTATTTTGAGTGGTATCTTACTTGATATTTATTTAGTAATCAGAAGTAGTTAATGTACGAAATTAATAGTACAAAATTCTTTATTGGAAGCATTTTTATGTCAGAGTAAACGGCATCAAGCTTTGACCTGGCTGTCTACTTCTCTGTACAATACTACTTAATGTACCGTGCTGAAAGATTTCATCAGTGATGTTTGATAATATTGTCACGGTAACTGATTAATGAATTAATTGCTCAACAATATTTAATATCAATTGTTATATTCAATAAGCCTATATATTGCACAAGTTGTTCTGTAGAATTTTCCTAAAAATCCCGAGAATAAGTTATCCCACATATTTGCTTTTTCAGAATTATTAGTGCAAAGCTAGACATCGGCTACCGAAAATTTATTGTGAACGTTAGTACTCTCTAGAATTCTGTAGGCAATTGGTGACATTACCGGTACTTCTATGTATACGAACATATATATAAACATACGATATATGATTTGAGTAAGATACCAGAGTAAAAAATTAATACTCATGTGTAAATAACATTTAGTGTTTTAGAAATTAGAGAATTCAATTAGAATTTAGAGAATTTAAAGATAAGAGATAGAACTTAGCGGTCCGTTATCTGTATCGCATTGCTATTCATGATCAGTCTATATATTCTGGTGAGACCAGAACTATCAAAGTAGATGAGTAGAGTTCCATTTAAGATATCGGATATGGGTGTGCTTAAACTCTCCATTGCCTCCAAATGAGGCTAGAGTGAAGTAATTCAAATTGTGATTTTTTTATTAATATATCTTACAATGCAACTTATATCATTAGAGTAATACTTGTTCATTTTTAGTCCTAGTTTCTTTCTACTAGTGTAATATTCTTATGTAATAATTGGACAATTCTCATACATTGCATGCTCGCTGTTGTCTCATGCTTATGTCTGTTTCAAAAACTCAGTATATTATTAAGAATGTTTGAAATATGTGTCTATGAAATAACTTATTGCCAATAAAGTGTCATTTGATGGATGCTTGATACTGTTCCTTATATCTGGAGATTCACTCCTCCATTACGAGTAAAATGAACTGTGTAAATTATTTATACGTTATTGATTTACTGGAAGGACACTCAAAACAATTTCAAATGCATCAGTTTCTATAATTTGAATAGCCTATAGTAATTTTTATACCAAGTAAAAATAGTTGATTTTCTTTTTTAGAGAATTAACTAGTAATTCAGAGGGTGTGCTTCTTTAGATCCTTTATTATTCAATATATGGTTCTGATGATTCTTTAGATTTAATAGGTTATTGAAATCAATGAATATTTATAATACAGTCAATGTTTTCAAAAGGAACATAGAAGAATAAGTTGAATGACGGTTAAATACTCACTACATTTGAAAAACTCGACTATATATTACACTTTTTTATCGATTTCAATAACGCTACCACACTTGTAATTATTCTTTAAAATAGAAGTGCAACTATAGCTTCCCTACCTATATTTTTCTCTATTTCTATTTGTAGCAACCAAACTCGTTCAAATGTCTCTTATAATATTTCAATAGGTTTCCGAGTTGCTGCTTAGCACAGCAACTCCGAAACCCAAGTGTATATGCTCAACGATCTCTCTGTCTTTGTTGATTTTTAATGCAAAACTCTAAAATAATTTGCTGAGATTCAAGTTTAGGAATGATAGAGTTGCGATAGTTTCACTACATATGAAGTATTCTATAAGTTAACAAATAAAGTAGTATCTTGTCTGTATGATTACGGTATTTTTCCTTTTTAAAGGAATCAATAAGTGTTTTAGTATGAGTTGGTCATCAATTTGTTTTAACTTTTCATGTGAAATTTAACGACTTGCAGTCAAATATTTGTATGTTAAATTTCACATGAAAAGTTAATAGGCTATTAACAACGCAGTTCGTCATGGAACAAGAAATCCAGGAATCAATTTGTTGTTGAGGAAAGCAATGACGCACATCTTTTTTAGCTGCAGATTGAACTTTTAAAATAAATCTTTGAAAAAGAAATGTTTGCATTAAATCTGTTAGAAAAATTGTTCAGAAATTATTCTCTTCGGGTGCATATTTGACAAAATCTGATCATGAACTTTAATACGTTTTCATCACTTTTATCCGAAATCGACGATGGTTAAATCGACTTGTCAATAATTATTTATTACTGGAGAATCACTGATGAAACAAATAATTCAATTTGACTTCATTCTTCAGGTGCCGCTCATATAGGTGAAGGTATGGACCGAAGCCCAAGCTCAATATCAATGAGTCGAAACCATAGCGCCGGTGATTTATACAATAATGAGCATCCAAAAGTGAGTTAATCTACATAGTGATGTACAAATAAATTGAAAATTTTTCAAAAATTGTAAATTTGAATTTGGTTTGTTAATGGATATATAGTTTTTTGACAATAGTAACCAATATTATTATTTAGGGTTTTATTGATGAATTTATTACCGTATATCAAGTACAGTAAGGGCCGGTTTATGAGCTCGGGTTTTCATTGTCCGCGTTTATCGTTAATCCCGGACTAACGTAGACGAGGACTAAAAAATGGCTTTATGAGACAGAGCGTAGGCTAGTTAGACCACGGTTTATCTTTAGCCGAGCGCAACTTAGACCGAGGCTAAACGGCAGGGAATCACAGAGAATTTTTTCTGGGAGGTTGGCAACAGCCGCTTGGAAGCATCTAGTATGTCACTGTCAGCAATTAAATTTTCTTCGTCTTCGTCGTCGCTACCCTAAGTCATCAGTTTTATTAATTAAGTGTCGTGTTTTGAGGGTCCTGTTTTCAAGTTTGTTTATTTAACGTATTATAGCGATCTAGATTTATGTAGCATAGTGCAGTGACTTGAATAGTGTAGTGTAATCGTATTAAATTTCAATTATATTTACTAAAAGCAAACCATATTTTCATTTTTCTCTTTAAAAAAAAATGTTGGACTTAAAGAAGAGTTGATTTCACTCAAGCAGAATTAAAATTACTAAAAACATTGGTTCTAAAACGACCAATAATAGAAAAAAGTGTACGATCAGAAGACAGAAGAGATGTGAAAATTGGCTTAGAGTGAGATTCTAGTAGAATTCAACGCTGCAGGGTTGAACACTCGAAGAGGTCTTGAACAGTTGAAAGGTGCATGGAAACGCGCAAAAAAGGATTGTAAGTCACAGAAAGGAGGAGCAAATTCCAGACTGGAGAAGGGCCTCCATCACATGTAGCAGAGGAGGGCATGGAGATGGATGAAATGTTTGCAGATCAAAAGCCATTGGAAAACAATAAGAATATACTAATTCCTTGTAAAAATTATCCCTCACTTTCTTATAATTTATGCACGGAAATTTTCCACACGTTCGCACAACTAAAGAAGTTAATTCTATTAAGGCTATCTTCATAGTAATTTCAATATATAACTTTTTTTTGAGGATGAAGCCCACATAGGTCTGAGACCTGTGCGTGGGTAATGAGTAATGAGTTGGATGATGGTGATTGATGAGTTTGACCTACAGTTTTAGGTGGGTTCCGAACTATTACCTATATAATCATTTAATTTTTGGCATAATAGTTTATCGTTTTATTGTAATAAAAGAGGGGTTCACGAATAGGCCACCAAACAATATTTATTTATTAGAATGCCACTAACTTATCATATTTTATTGTGATAAATAATTGTAATGGATAATTTTTTGGTCGTTTGAGGTTGGTTTCTTGCATTTTCTGGCGTTTATTTTTATTTAATTTATTTAGTTTATTTTTAAACATCAGTGAAAAAAAATTAATATGGCTTTGAGAGTAATGAAATTGTTCAGAATTCAAAGACGACCCTTAATATAACATTCGTTTTTGTTAAAATCGAAACAGTAACGAGTTAATTACTTAATCCCAGACTTAAACCTGCCCTCTAGCAGGTTTAAGTTGGAGATTAAAAACATCATTTTTACGCCCGAGATTATGCCATTTACGCTCGAACTTCGACTCATAAGCCCACCGAGTTTATCTTTTAGACTCGAGTTGATCTGATGTTGATCTCATAAAGCCAACTTTTTAAACTCGAGTTTATCCCTGCGATAATTGCCCGTTAATTGCCCGGAGTTTATCGTTTACGCCAGGGCTTTGTTAAACTCGAGCTCATAAAGCCAATTTTTAAACTGCAGCGCAAAAACCGGTTATTTCTGGAGTTTAGACTCGGACTAGAGATATACCCGAGCTCATAAACCGGCCCTAAAAGTTCCCTTCTTGAGTTTTAAATAGACAGTACTTCAAAATTTCGAAATTTCTAAATAAAAATTTTCATTTTTATAATTATGTTTCTGCTCCCTAAGATCTCGTAATAATCATGAATTAATCATTTTTATTACCGTAGTCAACATTTCTTACACAATAAAAATCTCTTACAATTTGAAATATACAAGTAAACCACACTTAATAAACAAAATATCCTCAATGAACAAATAAATTTTAAACTACTCAAACTTTTCGACCACATTATACAAAAACCAAATTTCTTACAACCAAAAACCCGATCTAGGACGCCTTTGAAGATGAGTTTTCATGACTCAAAAACTTTTGGCCTAGAGAGTGAGTAGAAATATTATTTATTCTCAATTAAAATTGACTGCAAGTCGTTGAATTCACCTAAAAAGTTTATATTTTTCAATATGCAATAACACAGTACGGTATTATATTAGTTTTGTAACAACTAATCTACCGTCGATTAAATTATTAAGTTTTTAACGAATTATTACATATTTGTAAGGTTGCCTAGCAACCTCTGTTTATTATTTTGTTTTATTCATGTGTAGCCCATCATTTAGATTTCATGGCTTACATCTTTGACTTCACTTACTATTGTAAATACGTGTAATTTAATTCTTTACTGTTGTTTAATGAATAAATCACGTTTAAACGATCTTATAAATTAAATTACAAGATCTCAATCAGTAAGATGACCCAGTTATTCGTTCGAATTTTGAAGAAAGCTGGGATTCAGATCGTTTTTACGTGCATTGATTGTCCAGAATCTAACAGGTTAAATGAACGATTAAATCAAACGTTAGTCAATCGCCTCCGATGTAAAATCAATGATAACACTGGTAAAGCCTGGACAACCTTGGCACAAGAATGTGTTAAGGAGTATAAAGATACTATTCATAGCTCTACCCACTTTGCACCATCTTATCTACTATTGGGTCGCAGATCTCCCATATCTCCAATTGAAGAGAATACTAAATCCACATTAGAAGAGGATCGCAAAATAGCATTCCAGAATTCCATGAGGAGCTTTAAGATCAATAAGAAACCCATTGATAAGACTCGATGTCAACATACTTTCAACATTGGTGACTTGGTCTATGTCGAGAATGGAAATAAATTAAACCGAAACAAATTGGATCATTATGGATCATGTCTGCAACCAAGGGCCGAAGAAGAACAACATAGTTCGAAACGCGTCCGCCGGCGCGACTCAAAAAGGTCAGTTCTGCACAGCAAGATAATACATATGAGTAGTTCTACTGCAGTTCACGAAAAATGGATAACCACAACAATAAATTGGATCAAGTACGGATTGGACCTTTTCCAGTTGTCCGACAAATTTCATCATCTTTCTATGAAGTTGCCTCCGGGAAGAAGAAGAAGGTGTCGAATTTCTTCCATTCTAGTAATCTACTACCTTCTTCTCCACAACAAGTGACTTGAGGGGGAAGATGTAAGGTTGCCTAGCAACCTCTGTTTATTATTTTGTTTTATTCATGTGTAGCCCATCATTTAGATTTCATGACTTACATCTTTGACTTCACTTACTATTGTAAATACGTGTAATTTAATTCTTTACTGTTGTTTAATGAATAAATCACGTTTAAACGATCTTATATATTTTATAAAAAGTAAAGTTTCTGTAGGAACTTTCTGAATTCAATAAGACTTCAGTATGAATTGACAGGGACCAGGCAGGCATTTAATCCAAATAAATGAATGGTTCGTTTGTTTGAAAGAAATGCACCAAGCAAATATGTATCTTGCAGGGAGCAGCTATCTCTTTAGATTTAACTCGATGCCTATCATTTACGTAGCATTCCTTTTTCCAGTTCCAGTCTAGCTATTTAAAAATAGCTAGTGGTTCTTTATGGTTCAATGCATTCGGGCTATCCCCCAGAACCCCTCCACCAACTTCACCATCGACCTCTTTTGAATGGCATCGCTCATAGTTTCGCTATGTAAAATCGAAGTCCTGTTGCAATATTCATGTTCAGCAATACGGTACGTTAACGTATCCCAAACAAAATTTTATTATGGAAATGACTGTTTAATATTAATTTAATGCATTTTCTTTTTAATTTTAATTCTCTGGAAAAGTTATTGGGAGGAATTTTGAAATCTAATATTGTTTGGGCTTCGCAGCTAACCTAGCTAGCCCAGGGAATACCCCTGGTTAAAAATGTACTATATTATTGTAATATAATTACTATTACAATACATAGATCAAATTTTCTACAGTAGTCTCAATCTTTGCCTTGCTATTTTCTGTTGTTCTTCTGTGCTGTTGAATAAATTCGTTGGTTGTTCATCTATCTATTTACTTGATTCTATTCCAAGCTTGAATAGCAGCATTATTTTTTCTAAACTTCAATATTTTTTGGTATGGTATTTCTGTTCTATCAACTTCACTCATATTATAACAAGAGTTGACGATTAAAGTTGAATTATTTTTGCAGGTCAACATGAATTTTATGCGTAAAATTCCTCATGGAGCAGAGGCTTCAAATATTCTTGTTGGAGAAGTTGATTTTTTACAAAAGACACTAACAGCATTTATTCGTTTGAAATCTGCAACCCTTCTGGGCGATTTGACTGAAGTTCCTGTGCCAACTAGATTTTTATTTATTCTTCTTGGGCCAACAGTGAGTTCATCAAAAGTCTTGATGTTAGTAATTAGTTGTAGTATTGTATTCAATTCAGACCTATAAATAGGTACCATATCATACATACACATCATTGAACATTCTAAAGATTAGTTTGTACATTCTAAACTTATGATTGAACTTTATATTCCAATATACAACAACTACGGTTCACGCCACCAAATTAAGCTGTTCTGAAAAATTGCAATGTTGCCAGATATGGGACCATGCCAGAAGCTAATATAGTAAAGAAACACCAACCTCAATGCACGAATTTACAACCCTACATGTCTGATGCTAGCAGTCATATTGTTTGTCACTGCAGACAGTTGTTTTTTCTACTTACTTACTTATCCTGGCGCTACAGCCCGATGTGGGCTTTGGTCTCCTCCGCAATCCGCCTCCAAACGTCTCTATCTTTCGCCCTCTGTCTCCATCCTCTCACCCCCATCACTCTCAGGTCCATTTCTACATCCTGTATCCATCGCGTCCTAAGTCTCCCTCTTTTCCTCACCGCCTCTAACTTTCCATTTAACACCACTCTCTGCATCCTATGTTCCATATCATTCTTTCCACATGCCTGAGCCAACTAATCCTTCTTGACTTAACAAACCTCAATATATTTTTGCCTTGCAGTATTTCCTCTATTTCATTATTTTTTCTTATTCTCCACATACCGCTTTCATGAACTGGGCCATATATCCTCCTAACTATTTTTCTCTCAAACACTTTTAACGCCTTGCTGTCTTCTTGGAGAATTGTCCATGTTTCACAACCATATGTGACAATTGGTCTTGTGAGCGTTCTATAAATTTTCATTTTAGTGTTTCGAGTGAGCAGTTTCGACTTAATCAGATTGCTGTTAGCAAAAAATGCCCGATTTCCGAGCATTATTCTGCGCTTAATTTCTGTAGTCATCTTGTTACTGCTATTGATCTCAGTTCCCAGGTACGTGAAGCTTGTAACTTTTTTGAAACTGCTTTCTCCCAATCTGACCTCTCCGTGCTCTCCAACCCCTCCGGTGCTCATTTCCATATACGTTGTTTTTCCTTCATTTATTTCCAGACCTACTGTTCTTGCTTCAGCCTTGATTTGCAAGAATACTTCCTCCAATGCTCTCATGCTTCTTGCAACTATGACAATATCATCGGCATATGCAAAAACCTGCGTCATTCTGTTCATGATGTTGCCTCTCCTGTCGACGCTTTCTATTGCTTTCTGGAAAACTATATTGAAGAGCAAGGCTGATAACACGTCACCCTGTCTGACTCCATCTATTATGAGGAATTCCCTGCTCACTTTTCCTTCACTCAAAACCACACCCGTATTGTCTACCATGGTCATTTTTACCAGCCTTATCAATTTTTGGGGGAAACCATATCTCTAGCGCTTCCAGCACTTCAGTTTTCTTCACTGTATCAAAGGCTTGTTTGAAGTCTATGAATAGCATGTGCAAGTTGATTTTGTACTCATAGAACTTCTCCATTATCTGTCTCAGTGCAAATATTTGATCTGTTGTGCCCCTGCCAGGTCGGAAGCCACACTGATATTCATCAACTATTTCTTCTGCTATGATACTCATTTTTATTGTAAGAAGACGTGAAAATATTTTATATGCGATATCCAGTAGAGTGATACCTCGGTAATTACTGCACAATAATTTATCACCTTTTTTTTAATATAGGACATATGAGGCCTTTCTTCCATTCACTTGGCATCCTTTCTGTTCTCCATATCAATGTGATAATCTTATGCAAATGTTTGACTAGCTCTTCTCCTCCATACTTCCACATTTCCGCAGTGATATTGTCCTCTCCAGCTGCCTTACCATTTTTTAATTTGCCCAGAACCTCTTTTATATCCTCAAGACTTGGTTCTGTTACTTCGAGGTCGGCAGTTTGGTAACTTGGCATCCATTGTTCTGCAGTCTGCGAGTCTTCCATATGTGGGCATATACCTTCAAAGTGCTCGGCCCATCTTTCCATTATTTGCTTTTCTTCTATTATCACATTCCCATCTTTGTCCTTACATGCTCTCACTTTGGGCTGAAATCCTAAGCTCACTACTTTTCTTGCTTTGTAAAACTTTCTTGTCTCATTTAGAGAGCTTAGTTCCTCTAATTGTCTGAGCTTACTTTTCATGTGTTCACGCTTTGATTTTCTGATAATTTTATTGGCAAGTCTTCTTTTCTCTTTATATTTTTCTACATTCTGACGTGTTTCCCTCTGTATCATTGATAATCTGGCCTCATTCTTTCTTTGTACCACTTCCCTACATTCCTCGTCATACCACTCCACACTCCTTCCAATTCTCTTCTCTCCTATTGATTGTTTTGCTGCTTGTATTACAACTTGCTTAGTTCCATTCCACAATTTTTCAATATCACACTCATTTCCTTCCTCTTCCAATTCACTCAAGGCTTTGTCCAATTCTCTATCCATGGTATTCTGGTATTGTTGTATCTTTTCTTCATTTTCTAGTTTCGCCAAATCCCATTTAAATCTATTTTTTCTAGGTCCTTTATCTGCCATTGTTAATCTCTGTAATGTTGTTGCTCTCACCATAAAATCATCCGAATCACAGTTCGGACCTCTCGCCACTCTTACATCTTCTATGGAGCTTGCATGTCTTTTGGTTACTAATACATGATCAATTTGATTGACAATATTATTTGTTCCTGGCATTTTCCATGTACCTAGGTGGATCCTCTTATGTTTGAATTGTGTGCTTGCAATAACAAACGCCTGCTCCTCCGCTAGTTCAGCAAGCATTCTCCCATTCTCATTGCTTTCTTCATGGAGAGTAAATTTTCCAGCAACTCTTGCTAGAAAGGGCTCCTTCCCAATCTTAGCATTAAAGTCCCCTAGCAACACTATCGTATCATGCTTTGGGATTCTGCCACAAACATTTGTCAGGTGGTCATAGAAAGTTCCTTTCTCATCTTCTGATGCGTCTTCGGTTGGAGCATAGGCTGAAATCATCAATGTATTTCAGAATCGACCTTTAAACCTTATTCTGCTCACTCTATCAGATATGGGTTCAAATCCTAGCAAATTTTTCCTTAGCTTAGCGCTTACCATGAATGCCGTACCATACATACCAGACCTCTCTGTATTTCCGCTGTAATACAGGCTAAAATCTTTCTTGTCCACTCTTCCTGATCCCTTCCATCTCACTTCTTGCAAGGCTAGAATATCAATATTGAATTTTCTCATTTCGTGGTACACCTCAATCATTTTCCCTGCTTTCAACATTGTTTGCACGTTCCAGGATGCTATCTTCATAAAATATTTACGTTTCCAATTTCTCTTAGTCATGTCTAGGCCTTTTTGATTTTCCGTTATTCCTGTCCTGTTCCGAGGCTGATTGCTTGTATTCGAAGCGTGAAGTGTTTTTTATGGGGTGAGGCTGCTAACCTCACGCCCAACCCCCAACCTGGAGGACCAGGGTTTTTCTGTTGGAGATTTCCTTCCCTTAGCCGAAGGATTCCCGTTATAAGGGGCCGGAGACTCCCCTTCACCCATCCCCATTTGGGGTAGAATTTGCTGGTTTTGTAGACAGCTTGCACTGTCAACTAGAGCATTTCCTGGTATTTGATGGTAGCTCCTATTCGGCATCAGCACTACCACCAGGACTCAATAACCAGCCATTCACCTTCCTCCTTTCTCAACACGGACTTAGGACCGGCTATGGCGGAGTTGTTTTTTCTGCTTCACCGAAATTTTTTGAGCTGCTCAACTTCGTGGCGTGAAGTATGAGTAAAACAATCTAATTATTCTTGCTGGTGTGAATATTCGTAAGTCACTTTAAATTAATGTTGAAATATTTCATTTTCTGTTTTAATTTATATTGTATTGAAATGTTTATCATGACCAGTTCTTATTGCAAGTTTAAACAAGTAAACGCTTTTAATAATTCAGCATGCTCTAGCTTTATCTTGAGGTATTAAGTTTCTTACCGTTACGTTCATGGTGTACAATTTGCTTGATTATTATTGCTGTTATTATTTATTCCTATTTTTTGATCTATCATGCCATTCAATTTTCACAAGAATTGCCTTTTAAAATTCACTGAATTTTCTGACTGTTATAATCATGATCAAAGGTCTTAAGGAACTCCTTTTTTTCTATGAAAGATTTTTGAAAATAGTTTTATTGAATAGTTTGTAAGAACTTGCAGGTGGACAGGGATCGAGGTAGCAGTGGTACTGTGCATACGTTGTCAGAACAGGCTCTGCGAATTTTGAAGCATAGAATATTAATTCGAGCGGATAAGTAGTATTTTTGTTTATTATTATTAGTATTTATAATATCTTAATAATTTACATCATTAACTTGTCTAATATAAGTTAAAGTATTTAAATAAAAAGTCAAATTCTATTTTCGAGGTTAGGAGTACCGATATTGATAAATTTTCTTGTAATTAAATAGTCTCAAGTTGACAATTGTAATAAATTAAGTAATATTTCATTAAACATTTAACTAAAATCAATTGAAAACAATTTTTAGCTAGGAAAATGAGTCCAAACAAGGCATCTAAATCTAATTGTTTAACTAAAACTCAGGTAGCTACGCGATCTCAGCAATTATTAACAAAAAAATCTCCAACAGCTCTTAAAGCTACTGTAGATGTAGAAGAAAAGGTTGCTAAACTATTGAGTGATCACACCAAATTGAAAACAAAATTAGAAACATCACTAAAAAATTCTGAGGAAGAACGAATAGGGTTAGTGGATCACATAAAATCACTGGAAGTTATTGTAAAATTGCAGCAGGAAGACCAAAAAACTGAAATACTAAATCTCACGAGTCAATGTAGGTCTATGTCAGAGGAAATCGAAATATTAAAATCAAAAATAAACTTGGCTAATGTAAGATCTGAACCTCTGATCAATACAAAACAAGTAGAACCTAAATCAAATGGGGAAAAAATAAATAGAAATGGTCAAACAAAAACGTATAGTCAGGTTTTGCAAACAGCAACCAAAACTAAAGTAAGGGCAAATAACGATAGGAAAGGTAGAGTACTGCTCTTGACATCCAGTCATGGACGAGACTGTAGTGACCTACTAAATAAAAGATTAAAAAATAAGTATGAAGTTCAGAGCTTTTTCAAACCAAGTGCCCCTATAAACGCTATCGTAGAGTCAGCACAGGAACAAACTAAAGATTTTGGAAAAAACGAATTTCTAATAGTACTGGGTGGCTCAAACAATATAAATGAACCTAATCTAAAACATCTTCCTGAAATAAATGATAAAATTAAAGAGATTGTGCCACTCAGCCAAAAAACTAATGTAATAATAAGTACAATTCCGTATAGGTTTGATAGGCCAGAGCTAAATGAAGCCATTAAGTCAACAAATAAATCAATTCATAATACAATCAACAGCCTAAAAAATAAGAATTCTAAGCAGTTGGGGATTTGTTTTCTAAATGAAAGGCTGAAAAAACAAAACTTCACTAATCATGGTCTACATTTAAATCAATCTGGCAAAGTAATATTTTGTAATAGGCTGGCAGAGCTGATTGAAAGTCGTTTGCAATCTACTGTCAATAATTCTCCTAAACAATCATCTAACAAACCTTTTTTAGTAAAGTGGCTCGAAACCGGGAAGGGAAACTAGTTTCAGATGATAAATTCATATCTTCAATTGTATTAAAAGACGTTAATCGATCAAAAAATCAGGATAGCATTAGTGGAAGGAACTCTTGTAGCAATCCGATAGGCTCTCAAGATTCTAAGAGATTAAGTAAATCTACTTCAATATGCAAAAGCAACGATAAAGTAATAAGGAATGATAGGGAAGTACCGGTACTCACTGTGTTCCATCAGAATATTCAATACATTCGTAACAAAATAGATAGAATCGAAGTATTTTTTAAAGAAGAGGCTCCTGATATAGCTATTTTCACAGAGCATGGTTTGAAAGAATATGAATTATCACAACTTAATATTCCAAACTATTCATTGAAAACGTCGTATTGCAGGACATCTCATCGAAGTGGGGGAGTAGCTATCTTCACTAAAAATGCTAAGAATATGCAAACATTTAATTTAGAATATGTAGAGAAATTTGCTGTGGAAATGGATTTAGAAGTTACTGGTTTGAGAGTAAAAATCGACAATAATTTCGAAGTAGCGGTGTTAGGTATTTACAGGTCACCAAATGGGGAATGGAACAATTTTTGTGAATTATTCAATAGGCTTTTAGAGATTACTACTACTCGTTTTACAAACGTTATTGTAGCGGGAGATTTCAATACAGACTTTGCAACACAGAATAAAATGACAGAAGATTTAAAGGATATTATATGCATGAATAACTTGGAAATAAAAGTTCATGAATATACCAGAGTCACAAGAATATCACAAACAATAATTGATAACATCCTTACTAATATAGATTACTCTAAAACAAGATTAGGCGGCTCGGAACTATCTGATCATGACTATCAAATTTTAGAGGTGGGGTTGCAAGGTCATGAATCAATTAATAAGAGTAGAGTAATGAAAAATTCAACAATGTGAACAGGGGAATATCGATTGTTTGAAGCAGAATCTGCTACAAGAAAACTGGAGTAGGGTTTACAATAGCAATAGTTTAAATGACAAATATGATAGTTTCATTAATATTTTAAGGTTTCATATTACTATGAGTTGTCCAGTTAAAAAAGTCCCTGTAAAGAACAAATTAGACAAGATTGAAGAGTGGATAACTGATGATATCCTTGCAGAAAGAAATAGGGTTAAAGATGCATATGATGAATTCAAACTATCTAGAAATATGTTAAGTGAAGATAATTACAAAGCTCTAAAGAAAAACTATATGAAAGAAGTGAAAAGAGCGAAATGTAAGAAAACAGCTGAAATTTTGAATAATAGTGTGTACTTTAACACAGCAGTGTGGGATGTAATAAACAAAAATAGGCAAGTAGCTCATGTAGATGCTTATACTAGTGTCCCCAGAATAATTAACGAAAATAACAAATATATTGATGATAGTGTAGACATTTGTAATTTCTTTAACAGATATTATCAACTGGTTGCTAAGGATCTTCAAAAATCTCTTAATACAGGTATTAGTGATGCAAACATGAGGAATACTGAGGGGATTCAGAACGAATTAAAATTCCACCCAGTATGCCAAGACGAGTTGTCAAATATCATTGATAGTTTAAATAATAAAAAAACTGTAGGAATGGATGGGGTATCCAGTAAAATTCTGAAAGAATGTAAAGATCAATTGTTAGACCCTTTGATTCATCTGATCAATCATTCATTAGAACAAGGTGTTTTTCCAGATAACTTAAAAGAGGGGAAGATCTTGCCAATCTTCAAAAGTGGTGATAGAGAAAAGGTAGAAAACTATAGGCCCATTAGTATTTTAAATGTAATAAGTAAAATTTTTGAAAGAGTAGTTCTAAATAGGTTACTTCTGCACCTTCAAGAAGCTAACTTTATCTGTGATGAACAGCATGGCTTCCAGAAAGGGAGATCAACAAAAACAGCCATAGTTTCTCTAGTTGAAAAACTAATAGATATAATAGATTCAGGTGATAAAGCTACTGCAATCTTCTTAGATCTGTCAAAGGCATTTGATTGTGTTAATCATAGAACTTTATTGGAAATACTGCAAAATGTAGGCGTAAATGGGGTTGAACTGAAATGGTTTGAATCATATCTTATTGGGAGAAAACAATGTGTAGAATTAACTACAGTAGTTGGTAATAGTATAGTAAAGAATTAGAGGTGCAAGCTGGAGTGCCTCAGGGGTCAATACTAGGTCCATTGCTTTTTTTGTTATATGTCAACCGTTTACCTAAAGAATTAATTAGTGGTAGAGCCCTCTTATTTGCTGATGATACATCACTCATTTTCAGCAATTTCATTCTAGATAATTTAGAAATAAGTGCCCATATAGGTGTGCAGTCCATTGTCCAATTTTTAAATCAGTTGAAATTAACTATAAATAGTAAAAAATGCCAATACCTTCAATTCAAAAACAAACATAATTTAAATGAAGATAGGGCTATAAACGTGTTTGTAAACGATAATCAATTAGACCAGGAAGAAAAAATTGCATTTCTAGGAGTTATGTTGGATAGACGATTGACCTGGACTCCATACATTGAGAAAATATGTAGTAAAATTTCATCTGGGGTATTTGTCCTGCGACAGCTCGCTAGATTGAATGACAAAAAGTTACTTTTTACAGCTTACCATGGGCTCTTACTGTCACATATTAGGTATGCTATCTTAGTATGGGGTAATTCATCAAAACAAAATCTTGATAGGGTGTTTAAGATCCAAAAGAAAGCGGTTAGGTGTATAGAAAGAGTAAATAGATTAGATTCATGTAGGCTGTTGTTCAAGAGACTTGGTCTCCTAACTGTACCCTGCTTATATGTGTATGAAGCTACTTTATATGTAAAAACGAATGATATTAACCAAAATCTTGATGTACATGATTATAATACAAGAAGCCGAGGAGATTATCACTTGGTGAGTCACAATAGTAGCTTATTCAAACAAAAACCTAGTTATATTGGTAGGAAATTCTACAACAAGCTACCGCAGTTTTTGAAGAGTCTTGAAAATAAAGAAATATTTAAAAAACAATTGAAGAAATATTTAGTTGATAAAGCTTTTTATAGTGTACAAGAGTTCCTTTCACATCAAAATTAAGCCTCACCTCAACTAATTGAAGTAATTATGGTATCTAGTGTATAATATTGTTGATCTGACTTGTCTTATACTCCTTAACTGGAGTCTCCAAGACGTAATCTACAAAAAAAAAAAAAACAATATGTTCACAACTATGGGCTAAAAATGAGTAACTAGAACGTGTATTTCTTCTGGCTCAGTTTTGTGCAGTGAGATGAAAAT
The DNA here is from genome assembly GCA_948455865.1 of Conomelus anceps. NCBI lineage: Eukaryota > Metazoa > Arthropoda > Insecta > Hemiptera > Delphacidae > Conomelus > Conomelus anceps. Next base: position 50,754,586 of record OX418218.1, on the reverse strand, counting down.
GAAGAACTCTTAAGATTAAGATTGATTTGAAACAGTGAGTTCAAAAGTGTGGGCGATCGTCAATGTAAATTATAATAATTTAACTAGTATTGTTTGCAAGATTTGGAAATATCTTGCACTGAAAACAATAATTATAGATCGGCGAGGATACGGTGGGAGTAATTGGTGGAAATAGTTGTCCGCTCTGCTGCAGAAGTAAGATATTACATATTTAGTTAATAAAACATTTTATAGTGTACAAGAGTTCCTTTCATATCAAAACTATGCCTCACCTCAACTAATTGATGTAGTAATTATGGTAACTAGTGTATAAGATGGTATAATAATTATTGTTAATCTGACTTGTCTTATACTCCTTAGCTGGAGTCTCCAAGGCGTAAACTACCAAAAAAAGACCGGGAACCTCAACTACAGCAACAACAATACATGCACAGGATAAAATGGAGTGTAGTTCTCTTCTCAGTTTATGACCTACAATATTATCTATTCTCAACGACTAAATTTAAAAAAAGCGAATAAACATTTTTTCCATATTTGTGACCTATACCGTAATTTGAATTATTTTCAACAGCTAGTTTTATTTGAATTAATTTCACCTCATCTATGATTATCACAATTATTTCTGTTATAACTTCCTAAGGAGGAATATTTCTTTCAAAATAATACCCTCATTTATGTCCAATTTCATAAAGTGTTTACATCTTGAATTATTATAAATTTTTCTATTCAATTATTGCTCAATACGAACTAAAAATTGGAATATTGGTTACAGGGAGGAATAACCGGCTTCCATGAAGTAGGTAGAGCAATGGCCACTTTAATGTCTGACGAAGTTTTCCACGAAGTTGCTTACAAGGCGAAAAATCGATCTTACCTTTTGTCAGCAGTTGATGAATTTCTTGACGCTGTCACTGTTCTTCCACCCGGCGAATGGGATCCAACCATACGAATAGAACCTCCAGCCGCTATTCCTTCCCAGGTAAGGCAACTCTCTCAATTACCAATTAGTCATGTGTATGTATAGTACCATAGCCGACTTCGACTGTAGGTGACTTTTCAGACCTCAAAGTTATGTTCTAGTCCAAAGAGTGTACTACACAAAGGAGGAGTGAAGTAGTTTGCGGTTGCTTTTCTCACTGAGCTAATAGAGTTTTTTTTTAGTATGCTAAGCCCACCTAAACTAATTCTTAAACTCTATGCTTAACAGTCCACTCTCACCACTAAACAGGATCTGGCTAGATTAATGAGAGCGTATACTATCTAACACACCTCTGAGCTACTGCCTGCGTCCAAGCCATCATACAGTCGGCAAAAACCCTTGGAAAACAACACAATTGATATAGCCTTTTTTTGTATCTGAGATGAACAAAACTCACCTCACCTCAAGCCACAATAAGGCAAGTACTTTCCCATAACACACATTAATTCATTCTACTGGTTTCAATTACACATCTCACTGTTAGAAACAGTCTGATCTTACCATTTATTCCAGGGTGATGCCATGAACATGGAAACCCAAGTATTTATAAAAATCAGTGGATGAAATTTAAGTGTACAGTACTTTCTTTATCTCATTTGCATTATATTTTTGTTAAAATCTGAAAGTTGGTAACAAATAAAAAATGTTTTTATATTGCTAGTAATAGAATATGCAATCTGGTTCATACAGTAAGTTACTATTAATTTCCTTGTTCATGAGACATTAATTTATTCCTTCATACAAGAAAATTATTATTGACTTATTTTATGGAGGGTTCAATATGTTAAGAGATGGTCGGTTGCCGCTTTCACCGTACAGGATGGCGCACAATATGATCCCATTTTGATTCTTTAGTTTGCCAATTGTTGATGTGTTTTATTTTGGCAGACGTGAAAGCAGTCCAAGGAAAATTAATTTCTTAGTGACCGAATGATTCCTTCGTTCCAAGATAGCCAACAAAGGAAATCTATTCGTTAATGTCTTAATTAACAGTGTTAATTTGGGTAACACTGTGATTCTGTACGGTCAAAAAGTTAAAAAGTTGTTTACATCCAATCTGCTGGACAGTTCGCTTAGAATTGTGAAATTCTGCTATCGCTTTTCTTGACGGCTTAAGCTTGTCTCATTTTGAGCTCCTCAACAAACTTTATTCATTAGAAGCATCACAATTTTTAGTCGCTGACAGTCTTAGTTTGTCAGTCATCTTGCAACGAATTCAGCGGCTCTGGTAGCGCAGTTGGTTGGAGCGCTTGTCTGTGAAAAGATAAGGCTTAGGCTGGCTTCGTTTCCTGCATCCTTGGGTTCGAATCTCAATCAGCAATGGATGTTTCTCATCATTCACCCATTGGCCTCATTACCCAAGTATCATACTCATGTGGGCAACATCCACAATAAAATATTTAAAAGAAATGTTTGGTTGAAGGAATCATTCGGTCACTGAAAAACTACTTTCCATTAAGAGCTGTCACGTATGCCTACAGAAAACACAAGCTTTCCAGCTTCGCGATTTTTGCGGAGCGCACTGCACACCAGTGTTGCCAAACGCAAGATAAATAATTGTGGGTGGCTTGTCCCAAAATTAACGTACGGTGGTTCGGAACCCACCTAAAATAGTAGGTCCACAATGCTCCCCATAACATTGCTCAATCGCGAGGTGGAACTTCCCATAGGAACTACCCCACCAATAAAAGCCATAAGTTCATTATTATTACCGTATGCTTAATTGTACGTTCATTGTTTTCGAGCCAGTTCTTATAGCTTGCTTCCCCACAATTTTTTATAGCTTGCTTCGGGGAACACTGGTACGCAGTGCGCTCCGCGAAAAGTGTGGAGCTAGGAAACCACAGCTTTATAATTCCCCAATATTGGAAAATATGTTCAATTTTCTTGAAAGCATTGGTTGTTAAATGTAGCGTGCGATTCAGCATTCTTTTGTTCAGTATTAACGTGAAAATTTAAAAATGTTTACTCTATGCCTATCCCAATTTATTTTTCCAGGATACTAGAAAAAGGCCGCCCGAAAAACCAATGGAAGAGAAGGATGAAGAACTTGAAGAGCAAAAACTTAGAGAGGAGTCAGGATTATCAAGGACAGGAAGACTATTTGGTGGTCTGATAAATGATGTGAAAAGGAAAACCCCATGGTAAGTTTCAGAGCAATCCTCATTCTGGAGCTAGTTGAGCTCTAATTCTAATGAATGCTTGTATTTTGGTAGAAATCAATTATTGTCATGTTAAAAAATTGATACACTAAATTATAAATGACGGTTATGTGTTATGTTATGTTATGAAGGGACGGATTCAAAGATCCAGAAGATTCAAAGATCCTCACACATCAACCGAAGCTCATTGTGTGTCCCTAGTACGTTAGTTAGGCAAACCAATACCTGTGCCCTTTACAAGATCCAGGAGTTTCTTCCCTATGCTAACGTCCCATTCATCACCTGGTTGCTTAAAGCCAAACAGAGCCATTCTCCTTGCCCCGAGTCTCTCACAATCCAGTATGATATGCTTGGCAGTCTCTTCAGACTGATTGCAAAGCCTACACATCTGACTTTCATTTCTGAGTCCAATTGTTTGGAGATGTTTCCTGAAGTGGCCATGTCCAGTTATCAGAGCAATCAGCTGCTTAACCTGACCTCTACCCAGCCTCACCAGCCAGTTGGTGAAGTAGGAGCTTGTGTCTGCTAGCAGCCTTTTGCCAAGTGCTTGGCCTGAGTGACCTTGCCATTGCTGGTGATGTAAGTCCCTGGACCATTTGTTTATGGTGTGGAAGGCAGTAGTTTTGCTTATGCCACAGCTTGGCTCTGGGCCAAAGAATGACCTACTAGAACCTTGCTTAGCAAGCCCATCCGCACACTCGTTGCCACCTATGCCTACATGGCCAGGTACCCAACCAAGATGCACAGAGTTGTGTGTTGCGAGCTTGCTGAGTGTTTTGTGACACTCCCACACCAATTTTGACTTGATTTCATTAGAGTCAAGAGCCTTGAGGGCTGCCTGACAATCTGATAAGATTACTATATGCTTGTCGTAATAGCATCTGGCAATGCCTATATTGGCACAAGCCATGATGCCCTAAATTTCTGCTTGAAAGATAGTACAGTATTGTCCCAGACTTGCACAGATTTCTGTTCTGGGTGATTCACTGTACACCCCATAGCCAGATTTCCCTTCAATAAGAGAGCCGTCTGTGTACCAGACAAGGCTACCTCTCCTGATATAGGGCCCTTCCTCAGACCTCCACTCCTCTCTAGAGCAGAATTTAACAGAAAAAGGTTTAGTGAAAACCATCGCTGTACTCATGACATCTGAAGTCATTTCAAGCACAGGGCTATGAGCAACAGCTTTGGTGATTGTACAATGGCCTGTTCCAGACAGGCCTTCCCTCCATTGGCCTGCAACTTTCAATTGATAGGCTGATTTTCGTGCTTCTGCCTTGATAAAAATATCCAAGGGCAGCAAGCCAAGAGCAACTTCAAGAGTTGCTGATGGGCTGCTCCTGAAAGCTCCAGTGACTAGGAGTGTGCCCATCCTTTGTAAACTTGTGAGTTTGGCTGTAGCTGTAATCTGGTTCACCTTTGTCCACCAGACTAGTGATCCATATGTGACTTGAGGCCTTATTACTGCCTTGTACAGCCACAGCGCTATGTGAGGCTTGATCCCCCACATGGAGCCTGCAAATCTCCTGGACGTCATAAGCACCCATTTTGCTTTGTGCAGTATATTATTCAAATGATTGTTCCAAGTCAGCTTGGAGTCGATAGTCAGCCCTAGGTATTTGACTATACCTGATACTTTGAGCTGTGTTGGTCCAAGTTTCAACCGGGAGAGAGATTCCAGGTTCTTTTTCCTTGTAAATGGAACAACTACAGTCTTTGAGGGATTTATACTTAGTCCCTCTCCAAGACACCAGTCATTAACAAATTGAAGGTTGACGTTCATGACATCAGCAACAATATTTGTGAACCTTCCCTGTACCATGAGGACTATGTCATCTGCATAGCCCTGGACAAAGACACCTCTACTAGTGAGTTCACAGAGGAGACCATCCACCACAAGGTTCCACAGAAGAGGAGAAAGCACACCTCCCTGCGGACAACCTTTTGCAGGTATGATCACCATCGATTTGTCTTGAAGATCAGCCCTGATCCGCCTGGAGTGGAGCATGGCCTCAATCCACCTACATATAGCAGATTCAAGACCATGCCCATGCACTGCCCGGACCATGGCCGTGTAAGTAACATTGTCAAAAGCACCCTCAATGTCCATGAAGGTGCATAGAGCAATCTCCTTGGCAGCAAGGCTGTCCTCCACCCTGCTCACAAGTTGATGCAGGGCTGTTTCACAGGACTTACCAGGCTGATAGGCATGCTGATTCCGATGAAGAGGAGTACCTGAAAGCACTCCCTTTCTTAGATGTCTCTCCACCAGTCTCTCCAGTGTCTTCAAGAGAAACGATGTAAGATTGATGGGGCGAAATGATTTTGCAGTTGAGTAGTCTGCTCTTCCTCTCTTGGGAATGAAGACCACCCTACTGAGGCGCCATGCTTGAGGGATGTACCCATAAGCCAGACTTGCTCTGAAGAGTTCGCACAGGAGGACCAAGAGAGCTTCTGGTCCTTGCTGCAACATAGCCGGTATGATACCGTCACCCCCAGGAGATTTGAATGGGCCAAACTTGGAGATGGCCCATTTAACTTTGGAAAGTGTGACAATACGTCTGGCTAAAGTCCAGCTTCCACGATCAGCTCTTGGTCGTGAGCCCATTTCGCTGTTGCCGGACATGCCTGAGCAAGCACCCTCAAAAACACAGTCTGGAAAGTGAGTCTCAAGGAGAAGTTTGAGACTTCCACCAGTTCCAGTGGTATATTGTCCCCCTGGTAACCTCAGAGTTCCCAGGAGGCCAATTGGGCTTGAAGCTAAGACACGCTGCAGTCTTGCTGCTGCCCTAAGACTATTTACCTCCTGTGTAAACAGTCTCCAAGAGTTCTCTTTGGCTTTCTTGATTGCAAGGCTGTATTCTGTGAGTGCCCTGTGGTATGGTTCCCAGTTACGGCTCCGTTTGCAATGGTTATGAAGCTTCCTGACTACCGCCCTTCTGCGGTCAAGGTCAGCAGTCCACCACTTAGTATTAGTGCGACTTTTTCCCCGCCACAATGGACAGTTGTCCTGAAAGCAGCTTATGATTGCATTCTGAAGATCAGAAGCAATCTGATCAATGTCTGCAAAGCAGGCAACCCTCCTGCCTAATGATCCAAGTTGAGACAGGAGGTCAGACTTATAGAGTGACCAATCTGTTCTCCTCGGATCTCGATAGCAGGATGAGCCGCCTTCACTTTGCAGGTTAAAACAAATGAACCTGTGGTCAGACAAAGAGGCCTCATGACTTACGTGCCAATTGTCAATGACCCTAAGGAGTCCTTCTGAGCAAAGTGTAATGTCAATAACCTCACTTCGATTTCGTGTGACGAACGTCGGATGGTTTCCAACATTACAGACATAAAGATTATTAGATATGAGAAACTGAAGGAGAGCCTCACCTCTTGGATTAGTGTCAGAGCTTCCCCATCCGATTGTGTGATGAGCATTGGCGTCACAACCTAAAAGGAGTTGTTGTCCGCCAGCGCAAGATGACTCCACCAGAAGTTTGAGTTCTCTTGATGGAGGAAGGTCCCCGGAGTCATAGGGCAAGTAAACAGAGCCTACAGTTGTGCTCCATTCCTTGCCTTCATTGCTTCAGGTTATAGACACCACAGTGAGATCTCTGGAACAGAATTCAGTGAGTGTTAGGCAGTCCATACCTCTCTTCACAAGTATGCAGGTTCTGACATTTTTGAGAGAGGTACAGTAAATTAACCTACCCTTGGTATCGCCCAGGCCTGCAACCCTTCCTTGGTGAAGCCATGGTTCTTGAATCAGTGCCAGGTCAAATCCCTCTCTGAGGAAGAACTGGCAGAAAGCAGCCGAGGCTGCTTTACTGTGATGTAAATTGATCTGAAGGACCCTGGGCATTGTCCTTGACTGTTGATTCAAATCGAGGAACCTGCCCTGATGGGGTGGATCCTGATAGGTTTGAGGGCAAGGCAACTTCTGGAGTTACCTTGAGGTTTGGTTCTGGTTTGTATTTGGAAATTCATGTGGTTCCCACGAGCAGCTAGGGAAGTGGAGTCAACCCGGACAGAGCCCCGCATGCCCGGGCAAGGCTACATACTGCAGGAGGTCGCCTGGTGTCCTGCAGGCACCGTTAGAGACACTGTACAAAAGGCCCAGTGCCATCCACCCATCAGCACGGTTCACATCACACCTTGAGTTGGCCTGTAACAGATAGAGGAAAGGGTGGAGGGAGGGGCTGGGATGAAGAGCAGGATAAAGGATAGGTTTCTAGAATAATGAGGTCAACGGACAGTTGCCCTTTTAGTCGCCTCTTACGACAAGCAGGGATACTGTGGGTGCAATTCTACTACCCCCACCCATTGGGGTAAATGACGGTTACTAAGGTTTCATATCATAATATACTTTTCCTTATTGTCACAAGTAGCCTGAATCTCATTCGATTTGGATTAATCAATTAGATTTTCAATATTTTAGCAATGTATCAAATTATTTCGAACCCCTAGCAGTAATTAAATTCTTGAGAATAATTTGAAAATATTTTGCAATTCAATAAGACGATTTTCAAGTTTCGCAGTATTTGTGGCCAACTTTAAAAAATTAAGTTGAATATTCCAACACTATAACCTCTGTGACCTGACAAGTACAAAAACCTGCAATTTTGGTACCTCATACTCTAGTTGGTAGAGATTAAGTTGTTTAAACTTTTCATAACATTGCAGTGATGTCAAGCGGAATACAAAATATTAATATTACTCAATATTTTCACTTTGGTAATAGTTACTGTAACAAATCACTACCAGTGCTGTATAATTTTGATAAGTGTACAATAATATTCTTATTTTCCAGGTACATTTCTGATTTCAAGGATGCGCTAGCAATGCAATGCGTGGCATCATGGATATTTTTGTACTTCGCATGTTTGTCGCCCATCATAACATTCGGTGGTCTGCTCAGCGAAGCTACAGGGAAGAATATGGCTGCAATGGAATCTCTGATCTCCGGATTTGTCTGCGGCATTGGATATGGATTTTTTTCCGGCCAGCCTCTCACAATACTTGGTTCAACTGGACCTGTCCTAGTTTTTGAAACAATAGTTTACGATTTTTGTATGTGAGTATTTTGTCTTTTATTGTGATTTTGTCTCAATAGTAAATTAAAATGCAATTGTTTAAAGTTTAAGCAGTAAACTATTATTTGCTTGATAAATTAATGAATAATTATTCCCTTAGAAAAATAGTATCCTCACAAATACTGAATAGCAGAATTTCTTAGAAAGTGAGTTAAATTTTGTAACGACAATGTATATTCAGTAAAAGTGGATTCCTTGTCCATTAATCTTTTTAGAAATAAGTGCAAGCGTATCTAATGCTGTCAATTTGTACAATGTTGATGTGAATATATGGTTCTTCTTAAATGGATAATAAGACTTGAAGTTGTCACAACCAGATTTATTGAAAGCCATGAGGTACTAGTTTCGGTTGTCACGCCATTATCTATCTCAAACAGACCAAACCGAAAGCACAGAGAAGCCCAACATACACCAAACACAGAATGATACTATTGGCTGAGCAAGAAAGCGCCACCAATAGAATGACCCCCATTGAAGGCCTGTGACCGGTTGAAAGCCACAAGTCACGCCCTGTGGTGAGAGGAGGAGCAACAAGCAAAAATAAGTGTCAATAACCAAAAAACGTGAACACGCAGTAAGCAACAAACAAAAACAACACACAAGTGGGCCAGAATTAAAAAAAAATTAAACTAAAAAAATTGAAGCTAAGTGGAATGTAGTCAAGGTCAACTGAGAAAAACATGAAAGTACCGTTATTAAAATGTAGGCCAGAATTATGATGAAACCAAGTTAGTTGTATTGAATTGGTTGAAATAAATTTGATTATTTAAACTATATTGAAATCGTTTTTACTAACCTAGTTATCTCCAAAGTTTCTAAAATGTTGAATTGTCTGCCTTAGCCAATCAAATGCAGAAATTCAACATTTTGTTTGGCCATGAACTAATGTCCATTAGTAATGACCAAGAAGTTATTCACCAGAAAAGAAAAAATCTAAACTGGATTTCCGGGCAAAATGCTAGTTAACAATAATTTTGCTAATTATAGATAAAGCATGTTATGTGGTTTCTCTTAACCATGAAATGACGTATTAACCGTTAATATAAATATGTACAAGATTGAAAATGAAAATTCATTTTATCCTAATCCGCTTATTAGAAGGCTACCCAATAAACGTAAAGGCCTATTGAAGCAGGAGACATTTTTCGTATTTATTGCGCTCTTACGTACTTATCTGGTGATTCCAAATTCAATTATTTGCTCATTTTCGTAGGCTGGCTACTATAGTCATTTCATTTTAATATAGGCAAGCGATACATTTCAATAGTATTTATCTACAGTAGAAATTTTCAATTTCTTTCTGGTACAAATATGAATTGCATGTTAGTGTCTGTATTTAATTTCGAATGCCTTAGTAATTTTATAATAAAATATAGCATATTCTATTGTTGTGACTTTTTCTGTCTTCATTGTGTTTCAGGAGTAATAGTTGGGATTACATGTCATTCCGTTTGTGGATTGGATTATGGATAGCGTTCATTTTGATTGTTCTTGTTGCCATTGATGCCAGTGCGTTTGTATGTTACATTACTAGGTTTACTGAAGAGAATTTTGCTACGCTAATTGCATTTATATTCATATACAAGGTGAGCATTTATATGCTTTATAACATCCATCTCTGTGTGTGACGTAATTTCATTACTAATAGGCTAATCTACTTCCACTAATGATATAGGTACCAATTACTCAGGCTACTAGATGTTAGTTACAGGTGTTATACATAATCTTGGTATATGAGAAAGGAATGAGCATTGAAGTGCATAAGCTGAATTTGAACTCCAGAAATGCCAAGTCTATTCAAAATTATATCAATCTTCCTTGAAGTGCATTTGAGAAGAATATAAATCATTGTTGGTTGTCACAATGTTTACTGTTTAAAGCACTAACTCACAATTAACAATATTTTTATAGTGGTAACCTACTTCAAAATGGCTTTGAAATCCTCAACATGATAAATTTGAAAATTGAATTTTCCAATTTAAGTCTATCTTTTCATTTGAGTAGAATAATTAAATTGTTCATAAACTGTTCGAAACCATCAAATAAAATGTTTTTACAATATACTTATATGTTTTTATAATATAATTGACAAAGTTTCATGCATTTCATTTCGCCATATCCACTGAGTGTCAACAGACAAAAACAGGTTTTACTAATCAGAAATCATTATAATCTGATCTAGAATTATTATACCTACATCTAAAAATATCTGGAAGGGATATGGAACGTGATAATTTCTTCTTTACTCCTCACTTTCTATCAAATAGGATCGATTAATATTGGATTGGGTACAGTACCGACCTTTATTGAAGTTTTAATATTAGAAGTTCATTGAAGATACAATATGATTGCTCAAAACAAGTCTACATTACTTTTTTTAAATTTTCAGGCTGTGGAAAATGTGCTACTAATAGGTAAAAATTTTCCTATAAATACAAATAGGTTAAATTATACGTCTAGAAATTGTACTTGTAGACCACCCACTACCAGTATGAATCCAGAAATAGAGTCATTGAGCTGGAAAGACATGGACAGAGATTCTTGTTTGGTAAGTTGAACTCATTATTGGACGAATACCATTTTCACAATAATTGTTGACAACAAATCATAGTTTCATTAACATTTACAAAGGACCTGCTTATAAAATGGGTTTCCTACATAGTAGAACACATTTGAGGTCACATATCATCCACTGCATACAAAATACGGTATATCTCAACTTCTTTTTAAAATTGATAAAGAACACAAGGGAATTCTTTTATTTTACCTATTTTACTTCTTGTTTTTTTGCCCAATCATGTTGCAAAAGAAATTTTTTGAGAGAGAAAATTCATAGGAACTTAAAATAAAAACTATGTTTTGAGTGAAAATGAAAAATGAAACTGATATTTGCTTCAATTTTTTCCAGATATTTAATGGAACATTGGAAGGTCGTGATTGTTTTGTGCCGAAATATGTACCAGATGTCTTCCTCATGTCCATTATATTGTTCTTTGGAACGTTCCTAATATCAGTACAGCTGAAAGATTTCAAAAACTCCTTGTTCTTCCCATCCAAGGTATAGATTTAGTTTGATTTTCTAGTGTAGTAGAGTGTAGTGCTATTGCTGACATTCAAGAACTTCATGTTGGAGATATTTTCTCTTGGACTACATGCAGAACTATTTAAAATAAATAGGGAATTGAATTTTTTCTTTCTTACTTGAGGCAGAACATGTTTTCGGGCAGGTAGCACTGAGAATGTTCTGCCTTGCCTCAAGTAAGAACAAACGATTCCATTTTCTGCTTTATTTAAAATTAATACGCTCAGAAGGTACTGATGATGGGCATCCTGCCCGAAAACATATTCTGCCTTAAATAAAAATAATTCAGTTTGTTATTTATTTTAAATAGTTCTTCATATCGTTCAAGGGAAAGTATCTTCTATTCTTCTTGCAATATATCATGAATCAGCAAATACTAAACTACATGTATTAATACAGACATCATAACATCAAAATAATTTTTTTTCAGATCATTAACTTTGTTATTGGGGGTTTTCAATTTTTCCTCAGCTATGTAAATGCATGAGACTTTGTCGGCACACTGTCATATATATATGATATAACTTACCGCATGTCTCCATTTCAATCAAAATTCGAAATTTTCTTCCATATACTTTCCCAAGACGCTCAAAACAGTGCTTAGATAAGTGACCGGCAGATATGACTCTCCTTCTTAGGCTTTATTATCACTTGCCTAGTGGTTTGATTTAAGGTTCACCTTGAAAAAAATTGAAGTTTAACCATGCTTCCCATAACATTGCTCCAATGGTTTCATGAGACTAAGGCTCTAAATACTTTGGTCTTATATCTTTGTGCCCTAGGCTCAATGTAAGGGTCTCCCCACTGCTTAACAGTCCTACGCTTATTGATTATTTCATATTTTCTTTTCCAGGTGCGTCAGTTTGTTAGCGATTTTGCTGTTATAATCGCCATATTTAGTATGTCGATTCTCGACTTTTTTGCAGGAATTAAAACACCAAAATTAGAGGCAAGTTAAATTTCATCAGTGAATGAATTTTTATTATATTTTTGTTTCTAATTTCATGAGGCACAACTTTTCAATTGAAAAAAAAATCGAATGGAAAAATAATTGAGTTAATTACTTCAAGATTGGAATAAACAGAACGTTTTGTCTGATGCTGTTCTCATGCTTAAGACTTTTAATAAGTCTGTTAAGTGAGGTTTTTTTTAATATTTCTGTTGGATGAGACTGGAATTTTGCAACATCAATGTGTGCCTGAGAGGCTAACAATCATTTTCTCATGATTTACAGTTCCGGGTTATCTCTACTTTCCTTTTATATGTCACTGAAACATGAATATAAATAAAGAGTGGTGATTTATATCGGGCCAAGAGACAAAAAATAAAAATAAAAAATTTGTTTTATTGTTGAAATATGATCTAAGCAGCAAGGCACTTATCCTGTGTAACGGGCTAAGTGGCAGTTGCCTTGGAAATAGTTCAAAAAAAAAATTCCGCAGTAGAGTGAGCGCTTCAAGTTCAGCAATGAGTTTCTTGTAATGAGGGCTATGTGCAGAACTACATTTATTCATGTGTCAACTTGACCAGGTTATGTTGTTCGTGTCTCAGCTTGTGCTAAAAGCAGGGTTTCCATACGCCCTCCAATAAGAGGAATTGTCCTCCTTTTTCAACGATGTCCTCCTGTCCTCCAGGCTTATCTTATGCTAAAAAGTGAAAATTTCCGGCTTTTTGTAACCAAAATGTGTTTAATAAATTTTTAATGATAGTAAGCTTTTTGATCAGTTTCAAGCGCTAAAAACTTTTTTATTAACTAAATGTGATGACGATTTTTCTAACGAACTAGCACATGTACGCTGGCTACAATTTATTGAGGGTTGTACAAGTTTTGAGAGTTTCTCTGAGCTTCAAAAACTTTGTGAATTTGTATTTGCCCTGCCAAGTACCAATTCAATTATTGATAGACTTTTCTCCTTCATTAATTTAAAGTAGAGCGATGAGAGAAACCGATTAGGCGTTGATTCCATTAAAGGAATAGTAATACTAAAATATAATTTTAAAGAAATGACCTGCTCCGATTTTCATAAGTACTTGATATTGAAGAAAGAAAGATTTATTTAAAAAATACCCTTTCATGATAAATATCAAAAATAATTGAAATAATGAATTTTCAGCAACGATGTAACAGTAAATATTTATTTAATATGTTGTTTCGTAATAATTAGATATGTTGCTTGGTATTACTTAAATATGCTGCTTTGTTTCTAAGAATGTCCTCCTTTTTTTCTAAATGTCCTCATTTTATGGAGTTGGAAGTCCTCCTTTCTAAAAATAGTGTCTGGAAACCCTGGCTATAAGTCTTCTTGGTTCTTTTAGTGATTGTTCTTAGTTCTTTTCGTATTTTTACCAAGTATTTGATTGTGAAAACTCAACATTTATAATGAATGATACTGAGAAGTCATCTAAAAGAAGACAGAAAGGTAAAGGATCCTGGCAAAAAGAGTGGAAAAGGATGCGGTCTGCAAGCGAAGCCCACAAAACTAAATAAACTCATTTCCTAAAAAAAAAAAAACTGTTTTTGACTCTTGGCCTGTTATATATCTCCACTCTTCAAATGAGCTTGAGAAATTTTTTTGAGAAGACCAAAAAGATTGTAGTTTCAAACTCTACACATTTATTGTTTCCCACAACAAACAATTTTCACTCCTTATAGAGCTAAAAACTCTTCATCAACTATTCGTCTATTCTCCTATTTCAGGTGCCTAGTGAATTTAAGCCTACACTCCCAAATCGTGGCTGGGTAATAATGCCTTTGGGAAACAATCCAATTTGGACTATAATTCTTGCCATCATACCAGCTCTATTGGGAACTATTCTGATATTCATGGATCAACAAATAACCGCTGTTATCGTTAATAGGAAAGAAAATAAACTGAAGGTGTGTACAATTTTATATTTTTCACTTTGAATTCAGTAGAAGCATATTAAAGACATTTTATCACTTGGATAGCTTGAAATGGAGTCGAGTTGTGCCTGCGGAATTACCAGAGTCAACACTCAATCAACATTCTCAGTTCAAGAGTATTTAAATGATATGTGTTCAAATTATAGCTGGAAATATCCCATCCAAAATATACATCAGTTCTTTGCAAGTCATGCATGTTATTGCAAAATAAATAGAAAACTTTCTCAATTGTAATAATCGGCGTTGACTATAATTGGCATTAATATAGTCTATTATAATAGACTATTAATATAGTCTCAATATTGTCAATGTAGCATAGTGTTTGATATTTAATTACAATTACAAATTAATTGTTTTTTTTGTGTGTTGAATCACCATAATTTCATTAGTTGAAATCATTCAGTGTCCATGAAAATATCACTATCCGTACTCAATAAATGAGTAAAACAATGCTAGAAGTATTAATGAAAGATAGATGTTTCATCTTTGATTTAATAACTAGTTATAATATATAAATATTGCGTGTTTTCCAGAAAGGTTGTGGCTATCACTTGGATCTGTTTATCCTTGCCATTCTGATTATAATCTGCTCTGTTATGGGATTGCCTTGGTTTGTGGCTGCCACTGTTTTGTCAATCAACCATGTCAACTCACTCAAATTGGAGTCCGAATGCGCAGCTCCAGGCGAAAAGCCACAATTTCTCGGAGTCAGGTAAAGTATTAGCTCTCAGTTCATAGTTCACATTACTAATGGATCTGTTGATCCACAGAAAAATATGTTACCTACGATTTGATGTAAATTTTGAAATTTTTTCTTTAGTAGTTTACGAGTTTACTGTTTGTAATGAAAAAAGCATAATTTTAGAAATATAGCATAGAGGAAGCCCTTTGAAGTAGAATTCCAAATTATCGGTCAAATGTGGCATATTACAAATCAATTGAAATCTCCTTAAAGATCTGAGAAGATAAAGGCATGAAGTGCGACAAACCGTTCTTGAGAGAGGGTCTCAACAATGTTAGCAAAGGGGGTACCCCGTCTACACCCCTCATCATATCAATCATCATCTCTCATCGTTAGTATACTGTTATACACATTGTTGGATTCAGAAAAAGAAGTTCTACAACTTTTTTCAAGCTTTTTTCTGTAAAATGACTTTGGTTTTTTTCGAGTAAGTGCTTAGTATACTAACATCCTGCAAAAATTCAGCTTTTCCTTAATTTGTTACGACAATGGCTATTTTTCCATTCATTGCCGCTAAATGCTTCTTGCCGCTCAATGCCGCTTCATTGGGGCTAAAAGCCATGGTCGATTAAAACATGTTTTCTGTGACCTCAAAGGCTACTGGGGAATAAAGATTCACTACTTTTCATGTTTTGTTGAGAGGACTTTTTGAAACTGTCCTCTGAGTTAACCTGAAAATCTACATATTCTTACGCCTTTAACACACTTAAATGTGTTATTTTTCATTCACCTATGAAATAGGTTCTATAATTTATGCTCACTACATATACCTACTACTTTTTAAGTGTGATGCAAAAATGCTTCCAATCGACTACAATAATGAATCTATCCCAGCAGGGACTAATCATTAATTTGTGAGCCACTGTAATTTTAATGAAATTATTTTGCTTTTACAGGGAACAGAGAGTGACTCACATCCTTATTTTCCTAATGATTGGTTTCTCAGTTCTAATCACTCCAATATTGAGACACATACCAATGCCTGTTCTCTTTGGTGTATTCTTATACATGGGAGTTGCATCACTGAAAGGACTTCAGTTCTTTGATAGAATACTCATCATGTTAATGCCTGCAAAGTACCAGCCAGATTATATGTTTCTCAGACAGGTAAGTTCTTTGCTACGAACGCACATCCATAGTTCTTGAAATCCCATCTCAATATTTCAGCCAATAAAACTAATCCTACAAAATTACAACAATTAGGTTTTATGTGTTTTCTCAATACTTAAGATTATGTCTTCACGTGGATAATTTCAATGAAAGAAGGAGAAATCTGCCAATTATTCTGCAATAACAACGATAATAAAACGTTTTTATTGAAAGTAAATTGAAGAAATTGTTTAAATTGTTGCCTGGAGAAATAAATACCAATTGAAAGAGATTGTGGATTATAAATAGCCTATTTTATTCAATCATACAAAACATGCAAAACAAAAAATATTAAAATACAATAAAAGGAATCGATTTCACTTTTTAAAAAAGGTCTAAATATGTGTGTGGAGTTGAAAAACCTTCACAACTATGGTTGCTCACATACTAGGAAAGGTTCAAATTGAATCATACTGTACTTATTTCTTACTTTAATATGAAATCACAAACCAAAATACATGCGTGGATGATTAAGAAAATGTCATTTAAATTGAAAAAGAATGCACCAATGTAAATCTCAAAACAGCCCACAACTTCACTCATATACAAAATTAATGTTTCAATATTAAATTTCAGGTACCAATCAAAAGAGTTCATCTGTTCACTGCGATACAATTGGCTTGCCTTATATTATTGTGGCTTATCAAATCGTTTCAACAAACATCAATCTTGTTTCCTCTGATGGTAAGTCAACGTTTTCTGTTCTTATTTTGTTTATCAAATTTTAAAACGATTTTATTGTATTTCAAAACAATAATGATCTCTTTACCTTTGATGTTGATTATTTATTGTATCACACAATGATTACCACACTACTAACCACACGATAATAACCACACTACTTGGAAAAATGGTCAGTTTCTTTCCAAAATTAAAAAAAAAAACAAACTATATCATGGTAATTTATTGATGGAAATAAACATTTATTTATTATTATTATTATCATTTTGATAATATTTTTGGAGAGTCCATTTCTTTTCAGAAGTTGAATTTTTAGTGAAAGCTGAGTTTTATTGAAAAACACAATGGATTTTTGAAGAAAAAATGATATTTTAAGTAGTCATTCAAATTGAAAAGAATTGGAGAATATATTTTCTTTGAACTCTATTTCAAATTAGTGACTTAAATTCTTTATCGTAAGACTCAATGGATTTAATATCAAATATATTTATTTTCTAGCTTGTTGTAATGATCGGCTTGAGAAAATCGTTGGACTTCTTGTTTACACAACGTGAGCTGAAAATACTCGACGATGTAATGCCAGAAACAATTAAAAGAACAGAGGATGATGAAAGACAGCTGGAAAATGAGGTTTAGTAAGAGATTTCGCCCGTTTATAACCAGTGTTTTACATTCATTGTATTAATTGAAACCAAATCACTTTTCAAACTTGGAAGACAGCGAGTTCGTATTATGGGAAGTCATCAGACCATGAAATTGATTGAACGTTCAAAAACATGTCCAAATAGTAAAAGGCCTTTCCATTTTTACAGCAAATGAAATAGATGAATAATAGTAAATGAAATGATAAATTTTGGCGTTTTATTATTATTGTCTCAACGGTCCAGTTATTCTCACTGATACAAGGATATTAGTGACCCAAAATTATCACTATACCTAGCTACTAATGAGTTTTTTAAGCCTTATGATTTTTATAATGACATCCCCAAGTTTTATATTGCTGTCACAACAAATTAATTATATGGACTTTTTATGGTAAATTTAACGACTTGCAGTCAATTTTAATTGAGAATAAATAATATATTTACTCATGTAGGCTGTAACGTTTTCGAATCGTGATGATTCATTTTCAACAGCATCCTTGATCGTCAGTCTCGGCTTTTGGTTAGAAGAATTATTGTGTTTTTTGTAGAATGTGATTGAAAAGTTTGTGTGATAAAAAATTTAATTGTTCATTGAGGATGTTTCGTTTATTATGTGTGGAGTGTTTGTATACTTCAAATTGTTTCAAAATGACATACATTAATCCACAAACAAACAGACTAGCAAAAATCTTCAAAAAAGCCGGCCTTACCATCGCATTCGATGAACAACAAACAAAATAAAAAATGTACTTACATCCAAAACCTCACTGAACACAAAAAAACTCCATCTCCCAGTGATCTTTAAACTGAACTGCTCTGATTTTAACAAATTTTGCATAGGACAAACAGGCTGCGCATTCAAACAACGATACAAAGAACATTTACAAGCATTAAATACAATAACCGAATCGACCTTGGCCGACCACATCAATCAAACTGGACACTTTTCTACTGACATCACTACCAACCTACACATACTACATCTAAAATCTAAAGGACATGAACAATTTGAAATATACAAACACACCATACACAATAAACAAGACATCCACAATGAAAAATTAAATTTTAAATCACACAAACTTTTTGATCACATTTTACAAGACTTGCAATAATTCTTCTAACCAAAAACCATCTTTGACAATTAAGAATGCCGTTGAAAATAAATCATCACGATTCGAAAACGTTTCAGCCTACGTGAGTAAATATATTATTTATTCTCAATTGAAATTGACTGCAAGTCGCTAAATTTACCATAAAATGGTTATATTAACAACGCAGACCGTTATGTTTCAAGAAATTCAAGAAATTATATGGTTGGCAGTTCTATTGAACTGCAGAATATTCCAAGCGACTTTTTAAACCCGTAATTATTCATGTTGTCATCATTTTTATATTCTCTCTGCGGATGCTATCCTTCCAAAATTGCATCAGATGGCCATAGTTGTTTGCTGTAATAAACTTGAGTGTCAAAAGCGATAGAATCAACCCATTAAGACGGATTTGAAAGTTTATGTTATGTAGTCGTGCTTGATAATTTAGTATAAGCAAATACAAGACAATATTCTGATAAGTGTAATAGTGAGCCTGTACCGAATGCTGTGTATGTTCAATGTATATGATCGTACTGAACAGTAACATTGATTTTCAACATCTAGAGTTTCAAATTTTACTAAATGTTCAATGTTTTTCGAAATTACTTGGAAACATTCACCTAGACCGAGTTTTTACTATATGTTTTGATGTGTTATTTCTGAATGTTAAATTATATCTGATCATCAATAATAGCTTATTGATCGTTTTTTACTGAATAGTCAAACATTGAATAGACATGATGATTAATTTTTTCTCCTGGGAGACAAATAAATAGGCTGTATCTCTGTCAGTGCGTCTTCAGCTTTTAAAACACAATCGGTACCGGTACTGAAGCAAATAAAAATGCTTTAACTATCTGATGAACTAATATCGAATTTCATAATCAAATATGAAACAAAATAAGGGCTGGCGCTAGTGTTTAAATGTAAAAAATAGTAGGCCTACTGAAATATTTCAAATAAACATTAATCCGCTAATACAACTAAAGTGATGTCTCATTCATAAAATCAACAGTAGTTATATGAATTGCAACACACCCTCGCTTCTTTTTGAAGATAATTATCTACTTTTGTGCTTCAAAAAAAAAAAAAAAAAAAAAAATCGCGGTAGCTGCGGTCTATTTGCGTCATGTCTGATGAGTTCATGAAATATTATACATAACCTTCCAAACCTTTAAAGGGAAGTAGGCTACTTTAGGGAAATCTTCTTCGTATTGGTGATAATCATGTAGTGCTAGATAACCATAATAAATAATACACAACAATATTCAATATAGAAACAAGAAACTGTTTTCAGTTGGTAATAAATCATTTTTAATGATTTGAACATTTTTTACAATAATTATTACGAAAAACTCTTCTATAAAAATGGTTCTGACCCTAAACGTATCAACTTTGCTCAAAACTGATAGTTTTATTTATTACTGTAGAAAAGTTTGAGAAAATCCTTCAGTGAAATATTAGTCTACTATTTAATGATCCACCACGTTCATATAGACATTTATTGAATATTTTGATATTGATACTTGATACAGTGCTCAGCTACTTTATAAAGCTCCAACTTGGAAGGGTAGCCTCTACAAAATTTGATAATAGATAGATGTATGAATAATGAAAATCTACATAAAACCATCTAACTGATCTGCATCCGATTTTTATGCGACTTATCATTTTCTTTGAACTAATGTTCAGAACGAATTTCAATCTCTCTTATTTAACTTACTTTCAATTTAAATGGTTTTTTCTATTGTCAATTATAATTCGTTGTTAGAAACATATAGTTGCTGTAATATGTGTCAGATATTTTGTGGGTTGGGGTTAACTTTTTTATTGAATTACGACCACTTCTTGGCTAATAAAAATAAATTTTACCGTATTCCAAATCCCCAAGTAAATTAATTAGGGATGGAGAGAAGATGCTACAGTTGCATTAAGTCAACAGACCGGGCTGAGGATAATATTGCGCTTTTATAATTAGGAAGAAAAGCAGATGGATTTAGAGGCTAATGAGAACCTGCAAATTCCTCTGGCCAACGGCAACATTATGAAGATACCCTTGACGTCCATCAATATAACAGAGGAGGTTAATAAGACAGGAATATGGAAGCAGGTTAACAACAAGGCTGATAAGAAGAAAAGTCCCGGGAAAAATGTGTAAGCTTTTGATAAAATCATTTAATCGCATCCAATATATTCAGCAGTAACAATCAGGTTTTAGGTCATTTGGGCGTGGCATGCAAAATCATATAAATATTTAAATCAATAATAATAATAATCAGTATCACAGTACATCAAGTATGTTGAGAATTTACCCAAAATAACTTTTGAATTTTATACAATATCAATATTTTACCAATGTGTTGTAATGCTTTTCGGTCATTGGGGTATTTGTTTTATGAAAGGTATGAAATTCTTTCCTTGCCTTAAATTTCTTGAAACAGCTAGACTATGTAACCTATTTCCCCAATAATTGCTCTTCAAAATATTGATTTCAATCACTAATATTGGATTTTTCACTGAAAAATAAGGATTGCTTGATGTGAGTTACCTTTAAAGCGGCCTTTATGGGCCTACCCATATCTTCATGGCTCATCAAATTTAAATGTTATCAACTTTTTATTTAAACAGAATTTATTAATTTCGAATTCCTTTAATTGCTATCAGTTTATACTGAAGACTTCCGCAATGGCGGATATTGACAACAGTATTTAATAGCTGATGGAAATCGATGAATGCTACTGTACAAAAATATCAGTCACCACCGGGAATCGAACCACGGACCTCCCAATTGCCGGTCGGGCGCCTTAACCACTAGACCATGGAGACCTTTCTGCATAGCAGCATTCATTTTTAACTTGGCCATATCGGCTCGTATCTCACAAGTTAGTTCGAAGTTACTGACAACTTTTTATTGTAAATTAAACGACTTGCAGTCAATTTAATTGTGAATAAATAATATTTGTACTCACTTTTGGCCAAACGTTTTCGAATCATGGACACTCATCTTCAAAGGAGATGAGTCTCCATGACTCGAAAATGTTTGCCCAAAAGTAAGTAGAAATATTACCTATTCACAATTCAAATTTACTGCAATAAAAAGTTAATATTAACAAAGCTGATAGTTATGGAACAAGAAATCCAAGAATTTAAATGTTAGTTCTCATCAAAATAGGCCTCCTGTTAACATATTTGTACGATGAAAAATTCAATAATAGTCATCAACGTAAACGGATATTCTAACTGCAACCAAAACCCTTATTGATTTTTAATCTTGTCTCATTTTTATTATCATTATTCCAGTTCAATATGTTTTAAAAACTAATATTTTTGCTATTTTTTAAACTGAAAGTACAGTTTTAGAAACTATCATCACACTGGGTTTTGCCTATTTCCAGCTTTCACTGCCTCCAATTCACGCTTTTCACATGGTTTAGTAACGTAGCTTGTCATCTAAGTGTTTGCACACTTGCACTTCTGTATTTGATTAACTGTTTTATAATATTGATAATCAACTGATGTGTGGAAATACATTGGTTAATGAATTATGAACTATTTTAATAAATTATTTTATTAGCTGATAATATTAGGCTATATATTATATAGCACCATTCATTACGGCAAGTGTAATTATTGATAAATCATCAGATCTTTGAATATTTCATGTATATTTTAATATGACTGTGTAAAACTATTTTCCTTGATCAATAATCTATGATAATGAGTTCTTTATCAAGAATTTTTATTTGAGGTTTTTCGTTGTATCTTATTACTGTGTTTCCAATCAATAATCTTGAAAAAAGAACAGATCAGGATCTTCATACTTTTAAAAACAATTTCTTTTTTAAAATTTTTCAATAAAAAAATACCGTAATTAATATAAACTGGAGTATTATAATATTGAATAAAAAAGCAATAGTCAATAGCCTACAATTTTTATTTATTTTCCATACTTTCCATTAAAATAGATTTGGCTACATTAAAAAAAATAATATGCCAAGATGCCATGAAGACCTTTTAGAACATCAGGACACACACTACCCACATGGTTAATGATGCCTTCGGTCTCGCATCAACTGAGCGAAGATTACCTTAACTGAGCGAAAGCCCTCGAAGGGTCCCCAAAAATGTTCCTTAACTGAGCGATGCCCGGTCCAGGTATATGCGAGTTGTCGGGACAATGGGTCACCAGGGGAGGTCAACCACCTGGCTCCGGCGCGCAGTACCCCGTGGTATGCACACTCGTTTACTTGTTGTTTTTAGGGGTTAGTTGTGACACAGCGTTGGTGGTAACCACATCTACCCCTAGTGCTGAACACGGATTGCAATTTCATCCAGAATAATTAACCTAACCTAACCTAACCTATTGTTTTTAATATGCTGAGTTTTCTTGCAGAATTTCCCTGGATCCTTTTCATGTTTGAATTTACTGAGTTGCGTTGCAATGAAACCATAGATCATTATTTATAGAATACAAATTTATATTTACATTTTTTTTAACGAGTGCATTGTTTAGTTTGAATAATACAGAATTCAAGCCAAAAATAATTATTCTTAATGGCTTATAATATGTTTTGGAAGTCCCTATAAGGCAGACAGAAAGGCTTTATTGTGGAGCTGATAGCAAGTCGAAGGATTCGTAATGAATGTACACTCTCCAGACTGTTTTGGTTTTGATAAATTCTTAAATGGTCACTTCTAAGAATTGTAAAGTCAAAGAGGGCCGCCGATTCGTTCAGTTAAGGAACGTCTCTGGTGGTCCCCTGAAGTGCTTCGCTCAGTTCAGGACACCCCGGCTACCTGACTCAGGTCATTTCGCTCAGTTAAGGCCCGACCATGCCTTCAGTGCAAAGGACCAACCATCTAACTAATCAATCATTTTCATTATTTTACATTATAAATATAGTTTTCATTATTTTTCCTTTTCCGGTCTTCCTTCTATTTTTTCAACTCTACATTTCCATTCATTTATGTTTTATGATTATCTACAGAAAGCAAATATTCTTTAACTGCTGATCATTCCGAAGCATTTCTTAAACATTTTATGTGAAAGGAATTATTTTCAAATCCACTATTCATTTATTTATTTATTGTGACAAATTTACAACGAGTGTGAAGGTGCAACAGACTCAAGTTCAAAACTGCTCCCTTCACAAATTTTGAGTATGTTACATTGTCCAAAAACATTGAGGTTAACACAGACTAAAAATTTAAGATTTGCTAAAAACCTTCACCTAAAAACCTATTGGTCCTCTTTAACAGGATGCGGACTAATTTTCATAGACAATTGTGCTAATTAATCGTTTCTCAACCCTGTGAAATGAATAAAAAATTGTATCGCATTTAGCTCGACTGTAGTTAAGTTTCTTTAGGTTAATAAAGAAGAGTGTTCTCTATGAATCTTGGGATGTCTTTGCTTTTAATCCTGCATGAAGCTATTGCAATGCAGCACGTCATTTTTTGCTAAAATAAAACATTTCTTTCACATCTTAAGGAAGATGGGTAATGAATTAATTTACTAAATTAATTAATAATGTATTTATCACTAAACTTACAACTTACAACAACAGGGAAGTGAGTATAACTACTAGCCTATATGCTTTTTATATTTCATGCTATCTCAAATTATAGTCATTTCCTCACATCAATACATATTAGTATATACATACTAGGTACATTACATACATTGGTACCTGTAGGTAACCAATCAATCATTTTCATTATTTTAGTACCTGTTTTATAATGTACAATGTTTTAGTTCTTTAGTACCTGTAGTATAAAGTTTTACTACTGATAATTTTGATTAATATCTAACTTATACTTATCCAGTGCACCAGTCAAGTCTCGAGCAGCCCTTTCAGCGTGATATATTTTGTGTAATTATTCACCTCATTTCCCAATCACAAGACTCAGACTTATGTGGGCATCATCAGAAAAAAAGCTGATAGTCTATTTATATAAAATTCATGATTAAGAGTTTTTCTTTAGCAATCTCACTCATATCAACCATCATATTCTAAATCAAGATCAACATTTTTGTAGTATTTTCATTTGCGTAACTGTACACTACTGTAGATAATTCATTTTGAAAAACCAATCCCTTCTTGAAAATCTATTAATCCGTGTGTAGTTTACAAAGTGGCATGTTCTGCAATGTAGCATGTTTGAGAAATCTACCACAAAAAAAGCTATCGTATCAATTTATAAAGCGGTATATTTCTGGTATTGAGTGGTAGGTTTCGTTCCACCTTCCGAAGTAAAATAGCACTTTTTAGAAGTGTTTTTTTCTTTCAATGGAAGGATGAGAAAAATAATTCTTAGAAAAAAGAGATAGAACAACCCAAGAGCATAATCTATTATGCTTAACAAAATCCATGCATAAGCTTTTTTATTATTGTATGTTTTTGATTGTATTCTGATTTCAGATCGGTGAAATTAAAAAAGAGAGGAAATAAAAAGGATGCTCTAACAGATGACGAAAAAACAAAACTGTCAACGATGGCTGAAGAAGATGAAGAAGAATGTCTAAATATAAAGGTGATGATCCAGAACACGCATTAATCCAACTCACTTTTGTTGTAAGTGCACCATCGCTAACTCATTCTCATTCAATGTTAATCTCTTCATTCTCATTCAACACAATTATTTATTCATCAATTGTCCTTCATCTTCATTTCTCATCTCATAATAAGCACACTTTATTCTACTAAAAAATGAATGAAATTATAAATTATGCTATAATTTATAATTCTCTTTAGGCAGAACTTTTTCAATACAGTAGAGAGCCCCGGTTATCCGAGCCTTGGTTAACAAAGAGCTTTGAATTAACCGAGCTACTGAAGTTCAACCGCGATACAGTATAACGCGGAGAAATTTTTTGTTTTGCTAACGTAAACAACAGAAAACTTATTATAGTGCTTCTTTAATCATCAATATTATAATAATAAAAAAAGAAGCATATTTGAGGTTGTCTAACACACTGCGCAGTGCGAAGAAATGTTTAAATAACTGTCTCACCTACCGCCCACAGCGCAGTGCGACCTTCTCCACCAGTGGTGACGAAAGGGCTTTTCAAACATTTGGCCACGTTTTTATCCATTTCCCCATTTTATCACGGCGCTGTGTAATTCGAGTTTTTGATCATCCGAGCTGCTAGCCTCGGTCCACATTATATTTTTTTTTTTTTTTTTTTTTTGTAAATAGGTTAATTGGGGCTCTACTGTAGTCTTTAATGAGTTTCAATTAGTCTGTAAGCTTTGTGTGATAGGACGTAGTATAGTCCAGGGTAATTACCTTCTCTCTTTTCCTGTAACTACTAGTTTAAATTTAACTCATTTTATTCAGTTATTACGTAATGCTACATGTTAATAGAGAGTTTTCGATATCTCTTTAGACTCATCCGTCTATTAATCCATTGAACATAGACTTGAACACTTCAAGGTTTTCTTATTTCCTTTATAAATATGAAACTTAATATTGTTATGAAGCGTGATATAACAACTAAACCATTATCTATAGCACTGTCTTTGGAACGTATTTTTGGAACACTCCAAGCAAATAAATACTTCAAACAAAAGAACAATTGAAAAAATTGATTAAATGAAGCAGGAAGAGACAACAATAGAGTTTGGAAAGTCATTAGAGAAGTAATAGACTCAAAGATGAACAATAAAATAAATTTAGATACAATAAAAATAAATAATAATATTGTGACAATGGGGGAAATTCCTGAAGTTCAACTTAATCACATAAATGATTTTTACACAAATATTGCGGGAAATATGGCTATAAAAATTACGGATAGTTTCAAGAAAACATTGAATAAATAATTTTAGAATTTAAACCTCACACAAGAACGTGAAATGCAATGCATTTTAGTCCAATTATGAAGCAAGAAATATTAGAGGCGACTGGTACTTCACATAATGATAGTGCATCAGATCTCGATAGTATTGACAATTAAACTAGAAAATTTCATAAAATCTCCAATTTCCAAGCCATTAACCTATATATTATTCAACCTGAGCATGTTCTAAAGGAGTGTTTCCAAAAGCCATGAAAGATATTTGTGTGAGGCCATTATGTAAAGCTCATGTTGAACTCATTGTAACTAACTATAGGCTTATTTCTTTAATAAATAATATTTCTTAAGCATTTAAGAAATAAGTGAAAAGCGACTTGTAAACTGTTCAGAAAAAATAATCTTTTATCTCCAAATGAATTTGGTTTTTGTAAGGATATAACAGAGGATGCAGTTTTGAAACTTTCAAGACTTGTTGCAGAAAAACTAGAAAATAGTAAGGAATGTTGAGCAGTTTTCCTGGACCTTACTAAGGCCTTTTAAACTGTCAATCATGGCTTGTTGTTGAAGAAACTAGATGCTTACGGTAAGGGATTTAAGGGTGTACCTCTAGAATGGTTTAAGTCATACTTGTGCTATGCTACTATGAACAGAGAGTGAAAGTAAGGAACTATCTTAATGCAAAGACATCTTTAAAATTTGGAATGCCTCAAGGAGCAGTACTAGGTACCAATTTATACTTTATATTTGTTAATGAAAATTGTGTTCAATTAATATTAAAGGTAGAGTTAGCTTTTGCGGATGATACAGCACTTTTATTCAAGTGAAAATCATGGAACGAGGTTTGATACAGCTGAAGCATACATTATGAAAATCAGTCAATAGTTTTTGTGGTTTTATTATTGTGGTATTGAGTTATTTCTATGCATTAGTTTAACTAAAAAGCACAATTATTATTGTAGTCCTGATTATGTGAATTATTATAGTAGTATGTTTTTCATAGTTTACAACTCTCCACCCCAACAGTTTTGCTGAATTATATTAGTGAGTTTTCTTGTGATTTATTAATTGTATTTTTGTTTCCAAATAGTTTCTATCATATTTCAATTTCAGAAAAGTATTTTTATTAAACTGCTATTACAATGTAAGAGTCGGGCAAAAAAATGAGAAATACTATCTAACCCCAGCTCATTTATCAAAATCATTTCTGTACTAAGTGAATTTGAGATGTATTAGACAGATTGAGTTAATGATTAACTCTCTTAGAAGAGTTAGACAGAAGATTTGATGATTAGCTCAAATACAACCTTTATTTCTCGTCTATTAACATCATAATTTTTCACAATACTCTGTACACATAGAGGTAGAAGTGAATGAAAGTTTTAAATTTCGATGTTATGATTAATTATTCGAAAAGAGCAAAGTAGCAATAGAAGATAAATTGATTTTTTTTTCATTTCATAAAATAAAAACAGGATGCCTCTGATGTAGCTAGCAATGCCATGGAATAAACTATTTCACAACTAATTTTTCCATGAGTATTCTACTGTAGAAGGAATGGAAAATGAATAATGCTGTCTTCAGTGAATGGGATGATTTTATTTCTATTTTATTACAATGGTTTATTATTAGGTGACAAGATTCTTATAAATAGATGCAATACCATAATGTATTACCATACGCATTTTTTATTAACATGATTGATCTTTTTACAGAAAACTCAGAAACGTTTACTCAAGGATTTCATAATTTTAAAGAAGAAAAGTGACGGTGAAGAGACACCAGTATGAGAATGAATAAATTCATTAGCTGCCTTCCACGTGAACCTGATACTCAAATAATAGACAAAACATATCTTGAAGAGGACTGAGTTATTGATGCCGTAACCATCAGTTGAAACAAGCATTGACCTGGAAATTTTCCTCTAGAAATTTGGAAGTAATCGCGTTTCTGTGTTCTTATAAAATTTTTTAAATATAGAAACTCAATTGTATGATGAATGTTATACATTTCTCATACTTACTTGTAGTAGAAATTCTATGCTTAAGACATTATTCTTAGGAAATTTTATTTGTAAAAAGACAGCGTTGTAGAAATTTAAAATTTGTATTCGAAATATTGTAATTAGATGCTTTTTCGTACAAATATTGTGGCATTGATTTATTTAAATCCTTAAGCCGCGTCTCCACCAACCGAACATGCTCGGCGAACAGTGTTCGCTGGAATTATCTGCTGTCGCCGAACATTGGTGTTGGTTTGGAGTGGACGCCTTCCCAAACACTATGATCGGTGTGGTGGGGGTAGTGGCGGGAACCTGTTGTTGGTCGTCACTGTCGCTCACAGACCGAAGATTTCAATGGACTTTTATATTTTTCAAAACATCAGGAAAAGCGCTCTCAGAAATGATACATTCATTGAACAAATGAGTTAGTACCTCAGCACATACATACCCTGCTGCTATTTTCAAAATCAAAGAATTTAAGCCATAAATGACCAAACATTTGCTATTGCTCAATTCGATAATTGTTTTGTATACTTTTTCTACAGAAACAGGTTTAAATGTGAAAGTCACAGAAGGCTGTTCGAATTTACAACAATAATAAGAGCTATCATTTACACTAACTGGTATATCCTTGCTTATCTCAGCAACATGATCTACAATAAAGTTATTAAAATCCCCGGATGTTATAGAACAAGCTGAGACTTTTGCACCACAATTAACATTTGAAAGCCCATTTACAATTTTCCATAAAGTTTTACTTTTATTCTGAGCATTACTAATTATTCTATTATAATAAGAAATTCTTGCTCTCTTGGTTTCAATCCTCTATAACTTTCTGCACTTCTTATAATTAGTTAGAATTTCTTGGGTTTTAAACATTTTGTATAACTGATACAGTCTATCACATTGATATTTCAATTGTTTCAGCTCATTATTATATCATTTGTTGAAGTTACAATGCCGGTTTTCTATAGTCTTATATTGAAAAGCACAATTCACAGCTCCCATGAATAGTTCCATGAATTTATTAAACCTCACACTTAGTTCGTCTATACGATAAACTTCAATCCAATTGATGCATTTCAGACAAAATATAAAAACTCCAGTATTATCCATTGTAACTAATCTAATCTTTGCTCTATTTACATTAATTTTATCACAACTAAGCCTATCAAATAGATCTAATTTCAACAACACAGCATCATGATCCGAAAATAATGTATGAATAATTTCTGATGACCTTCTGCTATAATCAATATCAGTTACAATATTATCTATACACGAACCACGATGCAAGTCATTTAGAGCTGGTCTAGTAATACCCATTGTTGTAATATTGGTCCCAAAAGAGTGAAGAAGATTCAATACTGTAATTCTTTCCTAAAACAATCATTATTATCAATAAGATTAACATTGAAATCACCACAGATGACAAGATTGATACCATTTCTGTGTACTGCACATAATAAAAGCAATTAAGAAAATTATTAAAGTAATTAATATCTCTATTATACGGTCTATAGACAGATAGTACTATGATTTTTTCCTTTATTAATTGAACAGCTGAAATTTCGCAAACCATTTCAATCGACATATCTCTAATTTGATTGAGTTCCTTATACTCAATTTCTTCATCAATGAAAATGGCTGTACCTCCTCTCGCCTGATTATTTCTACAATAAGCAGAGGCAGTTTTATAACCAGACAATTGAATAAACGCTAAGTCATTTTTATTCACCCAGTGCTCCGCAATTGCTAAAACCTTTACATTGTACTGAGCACATGTGAGCGACAAATAATCTAGCTTATTACACATTATCATTGGAATTAATAAAGACATTATCACTATTTACACAATTATCAGTACATACACAATTAAAATTATTATTCTTAGCACTGCTACCATTATCATCATAGCACTCACTATCATTACAATCAAAATTATAATCTCTGTGACTTCCATCATTGTACGCCACCAGGTCATTTTGATTATTAGAGGCACCATTTATAAAAGAGGAGTCACCATCTAAAAGGATCGATTCAGTACTCTGCAAGGTGTCCAATCTAAAAAACCATTCTCACTGAGTGAATTAAGAGGTAGAGAGGAGTTATGCAAAAGAGGCAACGAAGCATTATTATGACTCTCCTGTACAACATTAGACATTCCACCAATCATCACGTGATTCGAATCCAACTTCTCACAAGGAAAGGGAGTAGATTTATGATAATTAGATCTTGATCTCGATGTCAGATTTTTTATATCTTTTGAACAGATGGAGGATCAGGAGAAACGGGGAAGGATTCAATGCACCGAAAGATGGGAGAATCAGGTACTTCACAAGTTTGGATCGTTTGCTCACTAATAGGAGCCTCACTTCCAGCAGTCACAGACAAAACGTCAGCCGTATTCATAACAGTCTGCTTAACAAATAATGACAATTTATTCGAGATTAGTCTTTTTCCTTGTCAATTAAAATGGAGACCATGTCTTGTGAAATGAGGCATCTCTAGGAATACGTTGATATCGAAGTAGAAAAGTTTTAGTTCACCCTCATAGTTGTGCACCATTCGAGACAAGTAGGAGTTTGAATGAAGTATATTTTCATTGAGAGCAAGGTCATCATACCGGAAGGGTACACTGCACACAATGATGTTCGTTTTTAGATTGAGATTGAGAAGAGAACGCATTCCTTGAGAAAGGGTTAACTGATGAGGTTCATTTTTATAGAGATCGTTTTTGCCAGCAAGTATAATAATAAAATCATCCTCAGAGAAATCCTTAACCAGAACCAGACCATCCTGAATTATATGTTTTAGCTTAGCTCCAGGTTTGGTATGAACAAATATGTCGAAGTCATCATCTAAATGCTGCAGGTATTTACTTAATTGTTTACCTTGACTATCAGACAGTATAGTAATTCTCCTTTTCTTTCTAGTGTAATTTTCAACACCACGTTTTGAGTAAAGAGTCTTAGGTTCATTTTTAGGTGTAATGGGTCAGTAATTTCTTAGATGTAGACCTATTTGAAGATGTTGGTGACATATTTTCAGAAAAGATCGAAAATCTGTTATTGACTATAATAGCAGTAGTCTCATCAATATTGGTTCTAGCTCTAACTGTAAATCTCGGCATAATGAAATCATCATTCCTTGAGCTCATTGTGTTCAAGGCAGTGTTATCACTCAGAAATTAACTATTGTTTTCTGATTGAATAATTCTTATTATTTCATTTTTATTTTTCAATTCCTCATTTAAACGAGTATTAGCTGCATCAAGTCCTTCAATGCGCGCTTTCAATACTAACAATTCTTCCTCAGCCTTCTCATCATTGGATCTCATCATTGGATAGAATCTTCAAGATTTTTCATTCTTCTATTCTTTTCCTCCTCAAAAGTTTGGTCAGTTCATTATTTTCTTTCAAAAGTACCGTCCTATCATTTAACAATTCATTGTTGTATGAGAGTGTAGAGTCCAAATTATTTAATACATGAATAACAATGTCTGGAATTAGGTCAACAATAGCATCATTTGTGAATTTGTCAGCAATAATAGAAAGTGTACCTCTTATGTTTACAGCTAAGTCAATAACCACATCATTAAAAAGTTCACTGTTAATATTGTTAAGTTCCAACTCCACTTCACGGATCAAACACTCACGCCTACGGCGTGTTGTCATCGGCCTATTCATTTGTGAGTTCAAATTCTAGCGCCTAAACAGGCAGATCAATCGTCACGAGAGAAGAACGAAGGAGATAACACAATAGAGCTGCCAGTAATGTTGATTAGTGAGTAGGTCAACAGGTCAATGGATCGGTTGGCAGAACAGAAGAAAACAGCTGATTGATATCCAGCTGACTCAGATTACCGCTCAAAAGTACAAGGTGTTTGAAAAAGAACTCCCTATAAAAGAACACACATTTTAGTTTTAATGTGTCATAGAATCTGTACATGTTGATAGAGTATGTCTTTCCCCAATTGAAAGATATTGAGGCGGAAAAAAGGCTTGTGTTTTTCCAACAAGATGGCGTCCCACCTCATTACAGTAGCCATGTGCGTGCTGATGTGTTGGTGAAAACGTGGCGAGAAGTGGAATATCGTTTTGATGTGTGCAGGGCAACAAATGCATCCCATATTGAAGTCTACTAACATTCAAACAAAACTTGAAGATACTTTTTTCATTGATGCAGTCTTTTATTAATTTCACCAATTCATTTATTATCCTTAAAACTAGGGAGTTCTTTTTCAAACACTCTGTACAGGCCGGTGACAGTTAGGAACGTGCCAAGCCTGTATTGAGAGTGAGGTTATACAATTTGTATAGATCACATACCGTTCACCAGATGGAGATAACAAAATATATTGAACTTGATAGCTTGGCAGACACACAATTCAGCAGAACTACTCACTTTAAAACTGTAAATGTGAATAGTTATTTAAAAACTCAAACAAAATATCAAGAGACCAAACCACAACCAAACACTAGGCAGATCAGGCCTGCCAACCCATCAGGGACAAATCCAGGAATTTTTTCGGTGGATATCAACTGAGAAACATTTTTGGGGTAGATATCTCTATAAAAGACAGAAATATCGTGCATAGCATTCTTCCAATGAACACTATCAGATCTATCACAAATTTCATCAAAACTATTGGGATCATCAGGACTTATGGCTAGAAAAGCATACTTAAAATCTTCATAGCAATTAGGCTTCCTGATGCAAGTTGGATACCTATTTGCTATTGTTTGCACATTGGAATAAATTATTTCAGTAAATGAATTGCAATTTATCATCATACAACAAGTATTAACTACAAGTGATTCATTCAGCATATTAGAATCAGATTTGTTTAGAATATTAGTTGAGTATACACTTCTGACTGGCGGATGTGTTTGACACAGTGGCGTACCGATAATGGAGCGAGTGGAGCAGTCGCTCCAGGGCGCAAGGCTTTGAGGGGCGCACCGTTCTTGAGAGAAAATTGCCTTTTACTTACAAAAAATGTATTACTATAATGAAGGCCAAAAGGGAAAATACAACACAATTTTAAAAAACCTTATGTAGTCTATACATCGTTGCGCATTACTAAAAGGAACATTTATGTCAAATGAATGAAATTGGTTCATTGAATGAAAGAAATTGGTTCATGAGTTTAGCCGTAAATGCTTTACTAACAGACAGAATGCAAAACGGTCGAATCAAAAGTAGTAAATAGTCTAAAGTAGCAAAGCCAAAACAATTTATATTGGGTGACAAAAGGTATAGCAATTTCAAGTAATTGAATGAAGACTGAATTTATTCTGAAAAAATAAATCCACTAGAAGTTCAATGGTTTTTATATTAACAAGAACAGGACTGAAATACTTCACTTTTGAATCCTACTTCCAAAATAAAAGAAAATTTTTATAGGAATGACAAAATTCTAGAAAAATAACTGCAAATAAATTGATAGAAAAAAGAAAAAAAAAGAAAAAAACAAGATGTTTGGAAATTGATTAAAGTAGAATCTGGCCTGGCAAAAAATCCTTCATTGGAGATTCGCATCTCTGACAAATACGGCGTAGTTAGAGGCGGGATTCTTTAAATGATCACTATATTAAAAACAGTCCAATCGGGTGGTTGAGTGTGAGACCGATTTTTTTTGTTGCAGGGGGGGGGGGGGGGGGGGGCATCGTAAGACACTCCCGCTCCAGGGCGCTTGAAACCTAGGTACGCCACTGGTTTGACATATCTTACTTGTATGCACATTGTTGATTTATAGCAGTCGAACTAAATAACCTAAGAGGTGGACTGTAAATTGGCTCAAGGTTAGCTTACAATAAATTATTGTTTTAATTGAACTCACCATAAACAACAGTTTGTATTGTGGAGATGAAATGAAGATAGAAGATCCTGGTTCCTGTATGGTGACAAATTAAACCCTGGCCAGGAATTACATAATTGTACCATACCTACGTCGACATCAAAGAATGGGTTGCTGGCAGCTAGGAACAATGGGCGACTTGAAGAATATGGCGACTTGTAGAATTTGGCGACTTGACGAATGACGAAATGTGTACAATAGTAGAATTCACGACTTGATAATAATTTGATTAAACACTTGAAGGTTCCAACAAGCCTATTCTTATACTAAAGAATATCAGTAATTCACATAGGGAAACAGTCATGTAGTGAGAAAAGCCAACATGCTGAGGAACATGAGAACAACAAAAGTAAGGTTATACTGGCACACACTAGCGAGTGAAAAAACTGATGTAGTAAGTGAATGTATAGAGTAGATAGCCTAATAGAGAGGCGTTGTAATTTCATAAAATCATGAATGATGGCAGCACCTACTGATGGCATCAAGACATCAACATCCTCCCCGGCCAAGGAGCAAAGACCCAGGGGGCATAGGAACCATCTCAATCAGCAGTTAGTGGGCGCAGGCGGTTGACGGCTCGCAGATAAGTGCCATGAGCAGTGCTCACATTGACTACACGTGTGATGCCATCTTGTCCAGGAAAGAGTTCAACAATTATGCCAACAGGCCAAAGAAGAAGTGAAGAGGCAAGATCCTTAATCAGAACTAAATCATCCAAGTTGAGTGTGCGGCTAGAATGATTCCACTTGATGCGACTACTGAGCTGGTGCAAGTATTCAGCAGACCAGCATTTCCAAAACTGCTGTGACATTTGTGTTGATTTAACATTTGACCTGCAGCGTTATCACATGATTGAATGCAGAGTTGTGGTAGAAATAGGCAGTTCGATTGGTGGTAACGGTCCTAACGCAACATGCCCGAATTTTGTGTAGATAGCATATGGTCCATTTTCAACAAATCTTATAGCAGGAGCATTAAATTGGACAATTTCGAAAAAGATGTCGAGTCCTAATAAACAATCAATAGGAGCTGGATGAAAAAATGCACAGTCAGCTAATTTAATTCCAAGGAATGGCACATACACTCTCTCTTCAAGTACTTGAGAGGGCAGACGTTCTGGTAGTTGCTTGATAATGAGTGCATCGGAAGTTATGTGACCACCTTTCAACTCTGGAGATAGAATGGCGATGGAAGTGGTGCCAACAACAGAAGATCCACTTGAATTAATTCCATTGAGTTTAACAAAACTGGGGCGTATGTTTAAACCCAGTTTATTAGTGATATCAACTGTAATAAAAGTTTGTTGACTGGCAGAATCCAAAATTGCACGAATGGGAACATATTCACTCAGATTATTTTGCACATTAATTATCAAAGTGCCAAGTAGAGAATCATTATTATTAATGTCAGTAGAATGTCCGGAAAATATTTCAGTAATGTCCGACATGGGAACAGGAAGTAATGGCGAGAGAGGTTTCACTTCAGTGATATTAGAAGATACAGATGTATTTTTTTTTTTTGTATTGTCAGAAGATGCATTAACCTTTTCTAGTGGAAAAGATA
This sequence comes from Conomelus anceps, assembly GCA_948455865.1. Taxonomy (NCBI): domain Eukaryota; kingdom Metazoa; phylum Arthropoda; class Insecta; order Hemiptera; family Delphacidae; genus Conomelus; species Conomelus anceps. The sequence continues at coordinate 50,718,838 of OX418218.1, read as the reverse complement.
CTATATCAGGTGGTAGCTTAAATGAAACATGACGACAGGCTGCGTAATTTGATGTGGCACTTGTTGGGAGGCGACTAAACGAGTTGACATCTGTAGAATGATGACCAGAAGAAGCCGCTAGTCATTCAGAGCGCTCCGTGTGAGCGCGCCGTCTCTGACTGACAGGTGATAGCGGAGGAAACTCGTCCAAGGTGAGGTGAGGAGGCGAAGTCGGTTGAAGCTTGCGGGCGAGTTCCATAGTAGACTGCCGTCGGACCACTGTTGGAGAGAGGGGTGGCGAGGATGTGCGCGCACGCGACTGGATTGCATGGTGGTTGTAGGAGGGAGGTGAAACAGTTCCTTCTCTGTCAGACCGGTTTCTCTCTCTTTCTGACCGAGTGAATGTGATTCCACGTTGTCCACTGATATCAGGCGAGCTGAATATTGGTTTTGACTTATCACTATGATAATAGCGTAGTCGATCATGGTCTTCATTATTACTGCAGTCGGATGATGATGAACTGTAAGCAGATTGTTTATTGGATGCTTGATTTTTAGTACAAAGCAGAGTATTATGTTTATTGGAGTCACAAATATCACATACCTTTTGTGATTGGCAATTACGTCTGTCATGACTGCCAAAACAAGCAAAACATTTTTTCTCTTTTTTCAGTACTTCGTACTTCTCACTTAACAATAGTGATTTGAAAACACTGCACCGATTAAGGCGATGAAGTGCTTTGCAAAGCAAACAAGGATGCGGTTTATTGTCTGAAACAATGAAGGCATGTACATTCGGTGATAAACGACTTTTAATTTTAGTGCTGGTTGAGTAGCGATTAATGCTAGATGACGATGACGATGATGATGGACTGGTATGCAAAGCGTTTTCACCGATTTGACTGAGATCAAAAGCTCGTTCAGTGTCGTTAATAAAGGTTAACAATTGCTTGGTAGTAGGAATTTCGTGAGTTGAGATTGTGCGTTCAAACAGCTGTCTGTCTAGCGGGGTCAAACATTGATAAATCAATTGAAAAAATAGGAAATCCGCTACATCAATATTGGGAATAGCCTTAATAGAATTAATTGTTGTGAGGGCAGTAGCATGTAATTTTTGTAAATTTTCCTTTTGGTTAATGCCTTTCTGAAAATTAGCTAATTCACTGTAATGATAACAAGCGACTGCGCAAGCATTTTCATACCGTTCACATAACATATTGTAGGCAATAGCATTATTAGCATCATTAATTGCTAAATTGGCGATGATTGATGATGCATAGCCACCAACATGCGACTTGAGCACTTGTAATTTTTGTGCTGGTGAATATTGATTAGACAAGTGTACACTTACATCAAATAAAGATTTGAATTGTTCCCACTCTCCTCGTTCTCCAGAAAAGATAGGCAGGCAGAGGGGTGCAAGCCGTAGGGGAGAAACTTGAGAAACATCGTTCATGTGCTTGTTGTCAGTAATTGAGAATTTAGCATAATTTGAAATGATCTTTTCAATTAATTGTTCAGCTTCTGACTCGATTTCACATTCAGGATTTAGTTGCATCAAGGCATCGTAAGTTTGATTGGCTTTACGAAATAAACTGTCAATAGCGGTTAACGTTTGAGTAGTAATTTGTAGTCCATGTTTTTTCTCCATAGTTTGCATGAGTGCTAAATTTCTTTTCAAAGTATCAATTTTTACATTTATTCGAGATTTTGCACTAATTTCAGTTACGGGCCCACTTGTGGGGGGAAATCCCTCAAAAGGAGGGGAGTCGTCCGAATCACTCATTATGAACGGTGTACAATACAGCAAGAGAAGAGGCTACGATAACACTGAACTGAATAGTCTATCAAACTTGCGAATTTTATTCAAAATCAGTAATTCAATCCGAGGCTTGGAGGACCATTATGTTGATTTATAGCAGTCGAACTAAATAACCTAAGAGGTGGACTGTAAATTGGCTCAAGGTTAGCTTACAATAAATTATTGTTTTAATTGAACTCACCATAAACAACAGTTTGTATTGTGGAGATGAAATGAAGATAGAAGATCTTGGTTCCTGTATGGTGACAAATTAAACCCTGGCCAGGAATTACATAATTGTACCATACTTACATCGACATCGAAGAATGGGTTGCTGGCAGCTAGGAACAATGGGCGACTTGAAGAATATGGCGACTTGTAGAATTTGGCGACTTGACGAATGACAAAATGTGTACGATAGTAGAATTTGGCGACTTGACGAATGACAAAATGTGTACGATAGTAGAATTCACGACTTGATAATAATTTGATTAAACACTTGAAGGTTCCAACAAGACTATTCTTATACTAAAGAATATCAGTAATTCACATAGGGAAACAGTCATGTAGTGAAAAAAGCCAACATGCTGAGGAACACGAGAACAACAAAAGTAAGGTTATACTGGCACACACTAGCGAGTGAAAAAACTGAAGTAGTAAGTGAATGTATAGAGTAGATAGCCTAATAGAGAGGCGTTGTAATTTCATAAAATCATGAACGATGGCAGCACCTACTGATGGCATCAAGACATCAACACACATGTTATCAGCACACCTCAACTCCTCCTAAGTAGTGACTGATTGATATCAGGATTTTCTCCTGATTGACTAGACTCAGTTGAGAAATGGGGGGGGGGGGGGGTTAGGAAAAGAGGACAAACTCTTCGTAGGCTTGTCCTGCTTTTTAGCAGCTTTATCCTGACCTATTTCTTCTTTCCTTCGTCCAGGGGCTTCTGCTTGCAGACAGGGCGAGCTGTCACTTAGTAAGGAAGGAATGGCTGGTTCAGTTATGTAACGAGGAGTACTTGGACGGGGTTGGAACATGCGTCGCTGTCTGTGAACCGCTTGGCGTGGGTGTAGGTGACAAGCTTTGGCTGTCTGCAACCACTGAGCTCTTGGAGGATCCACTTCTCAATCTGAGAAGTGCTTTGGGAGGGTATAGGACCAAACGCTCGCAGTCTGCAACCGCTCAATTCGGGGGCCACACTCTTTACTGGTCTGAAACCACTCTGAGAAGGAGGAGGAAAGGATACTTGCAGTCTGGAATCACAAAAAGGAGATTGTTGCATGTCTGTAACTGCACAAGAAGATTGAGGAAGGGTTATATGCAGTCTGGAACTGCACAAGGGGCTCACTGCGAGTCTGTAACCATGACAAGAAGGTGTAGGAAGGGATGTATGCAGTCTGCAACCACAAAGGGTACTTATTGCATGTCTGTAACCACTACGAGAGGATGGAGGAGAGGATATATGCAGTCTGGAACCGCACAAGGGGCTCGCTGCGAGTCTGTAACCATGACAAGAAGGTGTAGGAAGGGATGTATGCAGTCTGCAACCACAAAGGGTACTTATTGCATGTCTGTAACCACTACGAGAGGATGGAGGAGAGGATATATGCAGTCTGGAACCGCACAAGGGGCTCGCTGCGAGTCTGTAACCATGACGAGAAGGGTATAGGAAGAAGTGTATGCTGTCTGCAACCGCAAAGGGTACTCGTTGTGTGTCTGTAACTGCTACTAGAGGAAGGAGGAAAGGATATATACAGTCTGGAACCGCACAAGGGGCTCGCTGTGAGTCTGTAACCATGACAAGAAGGGTATAGGAAGGAGTGTATGCAGTCTGCAACCACAAAGGGTACTTGTGGCATGTCTGTAACTGCTACGAGAGGATGGAGGAAAGGATATATGCAGTCTGGAACCGCACAAGGGGCTTGCTGCAAATCTGTAACCGCGATGAGAAGGGTGAGGAGTTGGTGGGTTGTGAGGGTAGAGGACCGAACGCTCGCAGTCTGAAACTGCTCAATTCAGGGGCAGTACTCTTCACTGGTCTGTAACCGCTTCAAGCAGGAAGAGGAAAGGATATTTGCAGTCTGAAACCGCAAGGGGACTCGTTGCGTGTCTATGTAACCGTGATGAGAAAGGTATAGGAGATGGATATGCAGTCTGGAACCGCACAAGGGGCTCGCTGCGAGTCTGTAACTGCAACGAGAAGGTTGAAGAATGGGAGAGTGCAGTCCCCAACCACACCAGAGGTTTCACGGAAGTTGTTGTAGGGGTAGGAACAAACAGTTGCAGTCTGTAACCACTAAATTTGGGGGTGGATACTCTTCGCTGGTCTGGAACCGCTCTGAGAGAGAGGAATGAATGTATGCAGTCAGTAACCGCAAGGCTCAGGAAGGGTATGGGAGGAATAGGTGGAAAGCATGTACCTATAGTGACAGAGGTAGTCATTCTGACTGAGTATTCAGGCTAAGTTGCCCTCGAGTGGACTCACTTGGAATACAAGTAGAAATGAACTACTAGCCGGCTGCAATTCAAGTCTCTGAATCAATCGGTGTTGGCTGTTTTAAAGGCCAGTGTGTAGGTGAAGTGTGGGGGAGGAGTAATTAATTAGGTGGTGGTAGATTACAGGTACACCACCATGCCAAAGATGCATGTACGGTACCATCTTACCACCCCACTATTCCCCCTGCCACTGCTACTCAGTCAAGCATTGCTCACTCCCTTTTTAAAATTAATGATTTAATTTCAAAAAATCCTGCCATCACAAAACGCTTTGTGACACCCCTGTCTTTCCTGGAATTGTTGGGGGGGGGGGGGGGGGGGGTTAGGAAAAGAGGACAAACTCTTTGTAGGCTTGTCCTGCTTTTCAGCAGCTTTATCCTGGCCTACTTCTTCTTTCCTTCGTCCGGGGGCTTCTGCTCACGGACAGGGCGAGCTGTCACTTGGTAAGGAAGGAATGTTTGGTTCAGTTATGAAACAAGGAGTACTTGGATTGGGTTGGAACACACGTCACTGTCTGTGAACCACTTGGCGTGGGTGTAGGTCACAAGCTTTGGCTGTCTGCAACCGCCGAGCTCTTGGAGGATCCACTCCTCAATCTGAGAAGTGCTTTGGGAGGGAATAGGACCAAACGCTCGCAGTCTGCAACTGCTCAATTTGGGAGCCACACTCTTCGCTGGTCTGAAACCACTCTGAGAAGGAGGAGGAAAGGATACTTGCAGTCTGCAACCGCAAAAAGAAGATCATTGCATGTCTGTAACCGCATGAGAGGATGGAGGAAGGGTTATATGCAGTCTGGAACCGCACAAGGGGCTCGCTGCGAGTCTGTAACCATGACGAGAAGGTGTAGGAAGGGATGTATGCAGTCTGTAACCACAAAGGGTACTTGTGGCATATCTGTAACCGCTATGAGAGGATGGAGGAAAGGATATGTACAGTCTGGAACCGCACAAGGGGCTCGCTGTGAGTCTGTAACTGCAACGAGAAGGGTATAGGAAGGAGTGTATGCAGTCTGAAACCGCAAAAAGGAGATCGTTGCGTGTCTGTAACCGCACGAGAGGATGGAGGAAGGGTTATATGCAGTCTGGAACCGCACAAGTGGCTCGCTGTGTGTCTGTAACTGCAACGAGAAGGGTATAGGAAGGAGTGTATGCAGTCTGCAACCACAAAGGGTACTTGTGGCATATCTGTAACTGCTATGAGAGGATGGAGGAAAGGATATATACAGTCTGGAACCGCACAAGGGGCTCGCTGCGAGTCTGTAACTGCTACAAGAAGGGTGAGGAGTTGGTGGGTTGTGAGGGTAGAGGACCAAATGCTCACAGTCTGAAACCGCTCAATTCAGGGGCAGTACTCTTTGCTGGTCTGTAACCACTTCGAGCAGGAAGAGGAAAGGATATTTGCAGTCTGAAACTGCAAGAGGACTTGTTGTGTGTCCCCACTCCATATGACTTTCACCCAAGTACAAAGTCATCATTGTTTTTAGTACCCTATTTACTCACTCAGTAGGGTTACAGCTTGGACTATAGGGTGGGGTGAAGAATTGATTTATTCCATTTTCTAGGCAGAATGATTGCAACAATCTACTCATATACTGGGTTCCATTGTCAGAGATCAACAGCTTAGGAATACCGAATTTATTGAGTATTAATTCACATAATGCTGCCATCATGGTATTACTATCAGCCCTGTTTAGAGGCTTAGCCTCCACCCACTTGGTAAATTTATCTTGGAAAACGACAACATAATGGTTACCTTGTTTGGATCTAGGTAAGGGGCCGATTATATCAGTACGGTCAGTATCCCAAGGCTGGATAATTTTTCTCTGCTTTATCATCTGTCCATAAGGAGTGCATTGCTCAACTTTGTGTTTGAGACAAGCCTCACACTCTCTCATGTACTTGGCTATGTTGGCATATAGTCCAGGCCAATAACACTTCCTTGCTATTTTCTCATACATTCAGAAGACACCTTTATGTCCTGCGGTTGGGGCATCATGGTTCTGACAAAGTATTTCCCTCCAATGACTCCTAGGTATATAGAGCTTCCAATTCTCATTATCATTATTTTCCTGAGCCTTGTGACATGGCCATATATGCCACTACAGTAGCTCACTTCTGACTGTATAATCAAAACATTTCTCAGAATGTTGAACGAGTCCATTTTTTATTTTCGTTATCCATGGATCATTTGCTTCCTCCATGTCAACTGGGCTTACTTCCTCGGTTGGAGTAGCCATGTCATCTGCCTCCTGAGAAATGTCTGGATTGCGGGAGAGGGCATCGGGGATGATATTAAATTTCCCTCACCTATATTTAATTTCCAAATCGTACTGCTGCATCTCCATTATCCAATGGGCCAACCATCCAGATGGATTAGGGATGGCATGTAGCCATTTTAGTGACTGATGGTCTGTGATTACCGTCGTCTGATATCCTTCAATGTAGGGTTTAAATTTTCTTAATGCAAAAATTACAGCCAGACATTCTTTCTCGGTTGTTGTATATCTGAGCTCGGGTCCCCTCAACGCTCTACTAGCATAGGCTATGACCTTCTCTTCTCCTTCTATCTGTTGAGTCAATACTGCACCTAGCCCATAGTTTGATGCGTCAGTTTGCACTACAAACGGGAATTCGAAATGGGGGTAGGTCAGCACTGGTGAATGAGTAAGTGTATTTTTTATGGAATCGAATGCTTGTTCATGTTGCATGTCCCAATGCCACTCAACTCCTTTTTTCAATAGCTGATGTAGCAGAGTAGCTAGGTCAGAGATGTTAGGTAGGAATCGCCTGTAGGCTACCACGACGCTAATCCTAAAAAGCTTTTTGATCTTATTTGGAGTAGGAAAGTCTCATACAGCCTTAACTGTTTGGGGATCCATTTGTAACCCTTTCTCAATTAGGATATGTCTGAGGTAGCATAGCTCATTCTTCAAAAATTGACATTTTTCCTTATTTATAATAAGGCCTGCACCTCTAAGTCGTTTGAACACTTCAGAGAGGTTTCTCTTGTGTGATTCAAGTGTATCTTCCAGTACTATCAGGTCATCTAAGTATGCAAACGCATACGGCTCTAACTCTGGGCCTATCACTGTATCAAGTAGGTGTTGAAAGGTGGCTCCTGCTGAGTGAAGGCCAAATGGCATGACTCTAAATTGAAACAGTCCTTTTCCTGGGGCTATAAAAGCTGTCATAGGCTTACTTTCCTTGGATAGAGGAACCTGCCAGTATCCATTTTTCAGATCCAATGAGGAAATACATTTCACATGACTTAGCTTATCCAATATGCTTGTCATATTAGGTAAAGGGTATGCATCTCTGTGCATTAGCCCATTTAATTTTCTGAAGTCTATACAAAATCTCACCTTCCTGTTAGCCTTTTTCACCAGAACAAAAGGTGAACTCCATGCGCTATTACTAGGCTCAATAACCCGTGCAGCAAGCATTTTATCAACTTCCCCATTAATTACTTGTTGCATGGCAGGGTTTCTTGGGTAAGGCTTTTGTCTGAATGGTTCTACTCCATCCAATGGCCGGATTTTGTGCTGGAGTAGATGTGTTTCTCCCTGTACCCAATGAAATTTCTTTATTTCATCTTCTATGAACGTCTTGAATGCTTCTTTGCCCGAAATAATAGCGATTGATTTTCGTAGACTTAGGGGAGGTAACTCCACTCTTTTTCACTGTATATCAAGCCGTGTTTGCATCTACTTAAGATGATTCAATCCCAGAATCATATCGTTCCCCAGATTGTTTATAACTGAGACTCTTAATTGATATTTCCTTTCTCCTAATACCGAAGGCACTTTTAATTCTCCACTAATCTCCAATGGTGTACCATCGATCAGTGAGGGTCAATGAGTGATTGGTTTTTGGTTTATTTGACTACTGCTTTTTAATCTTTCAGCTAGAGAGTTAGAGATATAGGAAAACTCTGTTCCAGTACCGTATCTATTAGTGCATTTAGCTCGATTCCTGCTAAATTAGCATTCATGTATATAACCTAGTATCAGGTATGCATCTCCCTATTTCTTGTACTTCTATTGCTGCAATACTCGCTCTTTGTGTTCTTTGTTGCCATGGCATGGGAGTCATAGTAACAGTAAATACTTCTTCTACATGCTTAGGGTCCCATTCTACTTTGCGGGTACGGGTATTAATTTTGAGCTTATGCTCATTCATAAATTCCATGCCGAGAAGTAGTTCTTGCCCCAGTCCTGACATAATAGTGGCAGTAATAGGTATCGGTCTTCCGTCTATTGTGATGTTGGTTGTTACTTGGCCTTCTAACCTAGCTGTAGCCCCGTTGGCCATAAGAGCTCTGTTATTAGCTCCTGTCCCAACTTTTTCATTATTTTGATCATATTGGAACTTATGTAGTTTGATTCAGCCCCTGTATCCAACAGTGCTCTACATTTCCTTCCTGATATCACTACTGTCACAAATAACCTTGTATCAAATAGCTTCTCTAGACTGATGCATAATGGTCTCATAGTTTGTACTACTACTGATGCCTTATTTGATTTTTGGTTTGTCCAGTTGCAAATACAGCTCTGAGGTGGTTTGCTGCATTGTTCACACATATCTCTTTGTGGGCAGTTGGATTTCCAATGGCCCCGCTGTTTACATAGCCAACACATGGGCTCTGTATATTCAGACGACTTTTTGAGTTTGTCTCTGTTTCTGTTAAACCTTTCTTCTGGTTTCTGTACCGGGGCCTGCCTCCGCCTCTGTGGTTCTTGAATGTTTTCCTTTACTTTATCAGTCTTAGTTTGTTTCATGAGTCTTTCTCCAGCTTTTATCTGTTCATATTCACGAGTGGCGTTCAATAGTCCTTCCAAGGAGTCTATATTGCTGGAGCATATGTATAGCTTATATCTTGGTAATAAATTTTATAAATCTGTAGTAGGATTGTGGCGTTAGAAAATCCACCTTTTCTCTTCATAAGCATCTGGAGGGCCCCTGCATAATCGTCTTCAGTCTCTCCTTCTCGCAGTTTTCTGGCAATAATTTGACTCTCTAAGTTGTTGCCATATGAGCTAGGATAGTAACGAGCTTTAAAATCCCGCACAAAATATTTTCCAATGTATTGGATGCGGGGATTGACACACAAAATATTTTCCAATGTATTGGATGTGGGGATTGATGCACAAAATATTTTCCAACGTATCCAATGCGGGGATTGACACACTCATTTTATTTGAGAAAAGTAAGAAGCAAGTTCATTTGAGAATGAAGTACACATCAAAAACGTTTTTTTCACAAAAAAGTAGTGATAGGTTTGATGCGAAGCATTTGTGCCAGTAGAAAGAGATGTTGTGGTAGATGGATGTGAAAAACCGCAGCAACCGCCTTTCTCTCGGAGAGTGAGAATGTATGTGCCAGAGAGCCGGTTCTTCATTTCTCTCTTTTCCATCGTTGCAGTGTCCCCAGCAGACCTGTTCTAAATCTCAGTTTCCAATTCACGTTAAGAAATACAATCATTTCTAGGACGTATGAGCCAATGATATTGTTTTTAATTTTATATAGCGCAGTTTCCCCAGTAGGCCTAGTCTGCGCACTAACCATCAATTAACCTACAACATCATGTCCATAGTACTCTATTAAAATTTGAACATTTTTTTCCTTCAGATTATCAAAAGTGATACGATATCCCTTCTTTTTGTTGAAACTGTCCAAGTTTGAAGAATTCAAAACACTGATATATCTATCAGGCAAGAATACATCAATTGGTGTCCATTTCCTAGTTTCATACAATCTCATCACTACACGATACCCATGTTGTGTTTTTACTATGCGTGCACTATCAATGGGATAAACTTGTCCCTCTGTCAAATCACAAATATCCACAACATCAATGCACGTATATGACAAATTATTGAAATCACTCACTGAAAAATCAGACACCATGTTGATTCTTGATCAACTTCAACTAGCAAGAATCGCCAACTGTTTGATGTATTTATTTTGAACAAATACCCATTTTTCTACTCCTTGTCTGTGAAAAATGATTTGGTGTGTAGGATAAGATTGGTGCTGCACAAGTTTGCATTTTTCCACTAGTCATGGGTTCGAGTCCTACAAACCAAATCATTTTTTTGAAACATTTTTTCTGGAAAAAATTAACTAATAATGAATAAAATAGGGTCTAAAATAGAATGAAATATTCGTATGTTTTGAGTACATTTTTTATTAAATCTCATCAGCACAATATTTTTCTAAATCGATTTTACAAGAGAAGAAAGAGGTGTATATTGCATTATAGAATCATGTATTATTAAACAAAATGCACATGTCCCATCTTCAACCGCCTTCTCCATTTCAAATTCCAATTTGATGTCAACACCGCCAGTCTTCACACTATCTACCTGATGTGTGCAGTCTATCACATAAAGAGGAGTGTGAGATTCGAAAATTGTAGGAGATACAATGGGCTCGGGATATTTTTTCAAATAATATGAACGATTGGCCCTGCTAAACATTTCATATATCAATCTCATATCATCCTAAAAATTTTCATATGGATAAAATGCCGAATTTAAAAATAACTTATATTTTTAACATTGCATTTGTCAAAAATAGAAGCATTCTTATTCATAACATTCCTTTGCCCAGTTTGAAATCCGATTACTATGAGCCGTGGCTTCTCCATCTGCGAGGTTGTGTGAACAGACCAAATATGTTTATTGGTCTTTGGTAAAACAGGATACTCATGCAATTCCCACTTTCAAAAAGCCATTCTGATAGGTTTGTCTTGTTCAATAATTCTCAGCAGTGGTAGTTTTCTTTCATCCGATAGCTCAACAAACGGCATATGCCATTTAATTTTGGTTAACTCGATTTTCAATGGATCTTTTTCTGTAGAAGGAATGAGTACAGCATTCAAATCAGACGATGCCCTATTCAAAATAAATTCTTGTTTTGCATGTAGCATAATGCGGTTATAATCATCTGCAAAACCAAATATGAACTTCAATGGGACCAGTATGTTGAAAGAACCATCATCGCCGGAAGTATATGTTTTTCCTTCAAAATTGAGACTGGAATTGTTAATATGATGTTTTTGTGCCTCTCTCAAAGTCACAGCATTTTTCATGTAGCATCCAATTCCCGGATTTCTGACTCGTTCCAGTTCGACTCCATTCAACTCATACGCAATCTGGCTGAAGAGATGTAGTGCATATCCATCAACTAATTCAATTTTCTTATTAACCGACTTTGTTTCGTCTTTAGTGGTGTACAATATTCCCAAAATTGTTAGATAAGATTTGCTGGGCAGTGTAAAAGCATCAAGTTGTGAAATTTGAATGCGAATTTCATCACTATTTCCAAAGTTTGCCACTGTGTGAAATTATGTGTGTGAGTGTAATTCAAACTTTGTTATCGATTCTTCATAGTCGGCATTGCTGGTGTCCACATCTAGCACTCTCACACTCGTCATTTTTGTTTATGATTAGTTATCAGGCCAAGTGATTGAAGAAAACGAATATTCCGCAATGTTAACCCACCAACAGCTTGATTGCGACTGAACTGATTCTCCACAATCAGCTCTCTTTTCTTATTTCCAAAAACCAAGCCCATGTTGGTTGCAATCTAGGCGCGTTGATGAATATGTAGTCTAATATTTACAACTTTGTTTCGAAAATCCACCAGGTTGTTGTTTTCATCAACAATTTTCAATGTAATATTCTCTATTCTCTCAGTGTTTATGTCTAAATAGATCGGTGTTGCAGGGAATGCTTCAATTTTCTCACCTGGTTCGACTAGTGTTGGCAGTTCAAATATCACACGATCCTCTTTTCCATTTCTGTAAGACCCACTCACAATGTTACAAACTATTCTAAGCACAAACGCTCCAGAAATGGCAGCAGGTATATCCAATTGGTGGTATTTATTTGGTTTGAGAATTCTATTTGAGCTGAAGCCTAAAACCCTACCAATCGAGAGTGGTTGTGTGAAATCTACTTTCTTTGAGCAGAATAATTCCGATTTGAGTGTGTGCATGTTTGGGTAAAGTTTGAATTTAATATCTCTAATCATGAGGGCTGTTTTCAGAAAATCGTGTATGTCACTTAGTTCGTAGGTCCCTTGCGGTATGCTAATTTTTCTGAGCTTATCATCCTCTACTTCGTTATCAGCAATGCTTCTTTGCTTAGCAACATACTCATCATGATGAGATTGAATTAAGTGTCTGTGATAATCACCAACAAAACCATATGTTTTCATTTTATTACCATTTACTTTGTCAGTTGGCATCTCCAATTTTTTGTCATCATCTTCCCAATAGTGGAAAACATTGTTAAAGTTTTCTCTAACATTCGAAATTGAGTTGACAGTTGAGAAATTTATAAGACCAATTTCCCAGTTTGGACCTTCTGTGATGATTGGTGGGAAAAACTCAGATTCCAGTATGCTTGTATTACTACTAAAACTGAACATTATAGTGGGAGTTTTGCCAGGTAAGATAGACACAAATGACCGCAGTTCACTGAATTCATTTTCTGTTTTCCATCATAATTATAGTAAATTTTACCCCTACCCCATCTATCCCTCTACTCAAATATTGCACTAACTCTTTTAAAGGTTTCAAGTCACCGATCGGATCGAAATAGTATATTTCATTCCCGGTTTTCCTATAACAAACCCAATGACTTCCATTGTTTCTCACAGAATCTAAATTAACTATTGCGGTTTTGTGCACACGCGGTTTGGAATGCAGTAGTGTATCACGCATGTAAAATCCACGAAAATTATCAATACGGTACCTAGTTTCTTTGCATATTTCACTAGCTCAATGTTTGACAAAGGTTTATTTGGCAAATTGCTAATAATATGATCTACATTCAGTGGACTTTTTTTATTATTCCTCCTTTTCTTCTTCTGTTTCTTAACACCACCACCAGTTTTCTTATGTTGATGACGCAAAAATAACCCATCACCTTTTTTAAGACCATGTCTAAGAAAAAGCCCCCGCCCGCGGGTTTTTTTCTTTTTTAACCCGGAGCCCAATTTCGATTTGAATTTCATTGTATTAGTTATGCCCCAAGCAATAGCTTTCTCTGCAAGACTGGAATCTTGTGCTTTAACTCTTTCCCACGATTTTTTGGCTAAAATGCGGTCTGCTAATGCTCTGTTTTTGGTGTCTTTAAAATTGTAGTATGCTATATCATGCTCTTTGCATGCCTCATCCAACGGATTAATTCCCTTGTCACCATGAACTAGTCTTTCAGCTAAATGAGTCCCAGGCCCGCAGAAATTATGAAATGGAACATGAATTTCTATGGGCAATGAGTCAATTGATTTATTCAATGCATAACCAGCAACATCACCAATCTTACCCGCGATGGATGACAGCAATCCCCTGCCAACAACAGATCTGTTATTGAACCTCTCACTTTGAGCGACATTCATCGAATGACAAATCAAATGAGCTATCACTTTGTTTAAATACTTACAAGCGCTGTAATGCAATTTGTTGGAGTCAAAGATCGAAAAAAATTAGCAGCAAGATAGTCAAGTACCTACTACCTTTTGTGTCAGATTTTTTTTTCGATCTTTGACTACATTCCAATGTTGCAGAATTGAATTGATTTGTTGATTGTGAAATTTATCTTGTCCATAAACGTGTTGCTAGCACAATGCGATAGCATTTTATACTTTCTATGAAATCCACATATTTTGTCATTTGCCGACATAAAAGAGTCAAACCAATTCTCAAGTTGTTGATTGAAATCTTTTGAAATGTTATAGTTCAAGTGCGAAATTATACAACCATTTACATAGGCTAAAATGTGCAAACGTGTGTTCTCATTTTGGGATATATGATTGGAAAAAAGGTGAGAGTTTTCCATTCCATCATCTGAGCCATTTGATCAGGCGCGGCTCCACCAGGGGGGCGCTCGGACACTGTCCTCCCTGTCAATATGTGATAAATTGCATAATTATTGAGAATACAATAATTCCACTATATTTTATATTTTCCTCTTTTATTTGTATTTGTCAAGAGGAAAGAGAGTGTGGAAGTCTGGAAATAGACAGTAAGAAAGTTGAAAATGATCAGCCGCATTGTGGTACGAGAAGAGGTTTTCAGCGAGCCTTTGTAACTATGTTGGACATTGCTGGGACACTTCCTCTTGCGTCCGGCCAGTGCAGTGCTGCCATATCGAAAATGCTATTCAATGAAAAATTCTCTACGAGAGAAATGGTAACATGAGCCCGGCTGTAAAATACGCTCTTCGGCCGGCGGCCGCAGCTTCATTACGCATGCGTCAATCATGTGGCGCCAATTATCCTCAAAGTTTTTAGTAGAATTGAGGTTAGAATTCATTGGTTGTTTATAAATTATTGTGGATGCAGTAGTGGTACGTGGAATTTGTATTATTTTCTCAATCATCAAGTTGTCCATTCAAATGTGATTAATGTGAGCTGTGATTAGTATTAGTTGACTGTATTTAAAATAAATTCCGTGGATTATTTGAAAAATAACGTTTGTGATTTCAAAACGCGGTTGGCAGTAGAAAGGCCGGGTCCTCTAAAAATGTCCTGCATAATACCATCGCACAAAATCACTATACTATCGCACAAGATAAAATTCCCTAGCAATGCTTTCAGTCGAGCAAAAATTAATTTCTTAATTTCTCAACTTCAATGAAGTTGTGATTGAACATTTTGCTTCTGCTAAAAACCGTAAAATTGAGCTAACTTTCAAATATTGCTGTTTAATCAAACTGTTGAAAACTTTCTGATGATATAGGCCTTTAAGTAGTGTAAATACATATTTTATTGTCCGATTGACTCTATATTTAGTGTGCCTCATATTCAGTTTTTGGACTGAGCCAATTAAAATAATGCCCCTTTTTAAAGTAAATGACAGAATTATAATGACGTTTATTTAGTAGGGAATTATTAATATCAATTGAATGAAACACTTGTGAAAGTAAGACTTAGTGAGAAGTAGGATAATCTTGTGATAAATCTGAGCATCTGCTTACAATCTGGATAATGTGCTGTATTCAGTGCTAGGTTTCAAGATGGAGCACTTATGCACTCTATTGATATGAATGGTGAGTGAGCCTACACATTAAATTTCCTATTTTTCACAATTACTGTATAATCGGTTTTTCAAAATAGCCTTTATTCAACAGTACATAGAGCCCATATTCAACTATATTTGCGGAGTTGTATGATGTTGGGGGGGGGGGGGGGTAGTGTCCTCCTCAAATTTCTCTGTCAGAGCCGCCACTGCATTTGATTTGTTAGAAAATTTGTGGTATAACTTTTTCTCATGGCATGATATAACCAAAAATAACAATACTATAATACAACAAATCAGAATAAAACAAGTCAATATACTCGCATTATGATACAAGCCGTGTTTATAATAACATTTTTCACATTTAACAGAAGACATCTCCTCCTCATCATTTGCCACTTTATACCGTTTCATACTTACTGCAGCGGCTATGTGGCTATCCCTCATTATTGAAAATCACACACTCAACAATATTTAGCTCTCTACTCAATGTTTGAGTATCAACATTGCCGATCTTTGACAGCAATGGTGATACTGAACTGTTACCGAGAACAGAGCTAATATTTTTTTTCTAAATTTTTCTTCCCAAGCATCGGTCACCGAGTGACCTGTCAATCGGGATAACACATTGTTTTAAAGGATGTGAAAGCCGGAAGTGATGAATGAATGAAATACATATTTTTTTTAAAAATAAAACTGCAATTTATTCTCATTTGCTACATCAGCATGTGCTATTGTGCTTACAACATTCTTTCCCAATAAATCGACTTATACAGCACTTAAAAAAAATCATAATTATTACCGGTACTGTTACATCATGTACACATTATTCTTTCTCATCAGAAAACAACTTGCACAATATTTAAAAAAATAATCATAATTATTACTGTTACATCGTGTGTGCATTATTCTTTCACAACAAAAAATGACTTCTACAATATTTAAAAAAATAATCATAATTATTACTGTTGAACTGAGGAACTGACCAACTTCATATTTTCCCTGCGTCTAACATTCTCAATAGATTTACCAAAAATGCTGTTATTAAGAAGTTTGAAAAAATCTTTCTCAAAATCATTTTTTGACCTTTGTCTCAAATTTGTATTAAGTGTTATATATGGCTCCATCCATCTTGATTGTTTGAATTTTAACACCCTATTAATTTTTTTAAGAATCAGCCCATTTTCAATAGCTTGTTTTAAATTAACGTAGGTAATGACAGACATAATTTTTTTTTGGTTCTAGTGTGAGCAACAGCTTGGTATGATTGTTATTTGGAGGACATTTTTTCACAGGAAAAAAGGCAAATTGCTATGTTTTTTATGTATTTCTTTTGGGTAGTCAACATCTATTTCTAAAATATAGCCCTCATTTGAATCATTTGGTATTTTCATTATGTCTAGTGTTTCGATGTCTTCACGACTCATCCATGTAAAATTTGATTTTGGGAGAAAATTAGTTGAAGCCCATCCATACAGGTTATTTGCATCAATTAAATTCAGGTAGATTTTCTGCTCATTGGGGTTGAACGAGTCATTTATGTATGGATTATTAGTGACCGAATAATGGTGGGTGGACATTGAGATCCCGCCCCGAATCCCATCTTCCACGATCATGTACATATCATAGTCAGAAATTAACTCTAATTCCGCCTTTGTGTAAGATAGCATTGCATCAAATGTGTAAGAAGCGATTGTGATATAATGACAACAGTCTAGACCATATGATCTCATGCAGGCTTTTCTAAATGTCTCAAAAATATCTGACAATATAAGAACGTCGAGTTTCAGGTATAAATTGGAATACAAAGATCTAAATCAAACTACAATAGCTATTTTTTGTTCTTGGTCAGCGAAGAAGCATGCGTCCACGCCATCTAGTGGTGTAAAATTTAACCAACATCTATTGGTAACAATTTTTGCCACTAGATTTAACTACATTGGACTTACGCACTAAATCAGAAAGGGCCAGTTTCAGACACTCATTTATCTTTTTGAACTTTGCATCTTTGCAATTTTTTGAAACAAACACAACCTTTTTAGCAACTTTTTTCCATCGGTCTAAATCTTTGACATTTTTCAAGTCCCGTAAATCGGTCACCTCAACTTTGACCATAAACCCTGAATTGACTGCAGAGTTTGGAATTTTTGATGAAATTGATTCTACTTTGGTTTGGTCTCTTCACTGGTACAATTCCAAAATCGGGCTTGTTTCAGCTGATTTTCCGTTGCTAATTTTCTCAAAAAAATCGTCTTCAAAATCAACATCATCATCTTCATTATCAGCAGATGATGATTTGTTGTTGACAAATAATTCGCTTGTAACAGATGAGCAGCAATCATCATCTTTAAAAGTTTGATTAGTTACATGATTGGAGCTGTTAGAAGAGTAAATTGAATTTTTGTCACAATCTTCAACTTCAACTTCATCCAAAAATTTAGCTAGTTTCTCACAGTTCAATTTTGAATAAACTTTCCTGTTTGCCTCTTCAATTTTCTTACGATTTAACCCCTCAACAAAAAACCCTGACATGTCCGAAATAGACATCTCATCAAGACAAAATTTCAAGAACTTGATCTGGCTGGCACTAGAATCCTCTTTACGCTTTTTGGCATTTAAAAACAAATTATTAATTTTCTTTATTATGGATCTAATTTTCTCGCTAATTTTCAAATCTGAATTGGATGTTAGTTTTTTCAACAAACACTCGACACTATCAATGCTGCAAACACATTTTTCTAGAACGATTGTTTCTAAAATGTCTATTATTGAAAAGAGAGCAGCCATTCTTTCTGATTGACAACTAGACTTACTTTCTGCAGGAATTGGTGTTGAGGTTTTTTCTTGAAAAATGGCAAGCCTTCCCCAGTGAAATAGCAGGATTTGATTTGGGTTGAATTTTTCCGGCAAGCCTCCCTGGAAAAACGAGAAAAAAACAATTATAAAATAAATTGTGATTTGAGAGAAAATCATACTGATTGCGATTTCTAATCCAGGAAGAAAAGCCCAATTTCCAACTCACATTAAAAAATATTTTCTAGGACGTATGGGCAAATGATGTCGTTTTTTTTTTAGCAGTCTCCCCCATAGGCCCTAATCTGCTCAGCAATATTCCTGGATTAGAAATTGCGGTTTGTCAGAGCGATATAACATTTCTTGACCAGGATGGTCACATATAGGTTAGAATACCACATCGGTTAGAATACCACATATTTGTTTTGACCAGAATGTCACATTGATTGGTTGACTAGAATGTCACATATAGGTCAGAATACCACATATTTGTTTGACCAGGATGGTCTCACATAGGTCAGAGTACCACACAGTTGGTCAGAATACCACATATTTGTTTGACCAGAATGTCACATAGGTCAGAGTACCACACAGTTGGTCAGAATACCACATATTTGTTTGGTTAGAATACCACATTGGTTGGTCAGAGTACCACACAGTTGGTCAGAATACCACATATTTGTTTGACCAGAATGTCACATTGATTGGTCAGAGTACCACACAGTTGGTCAGAATACCACATATTTGTTTGGTCAGAATACCACATTGGTTGGTCAGAGTACCACACAGTTATCAATGATGGAGTGTACAAAACAACTCACCTTTATTTTTCAATAATTCCGCTCCCACTGGCTCAGTCCCTCCTAATCGAATCTTGGAAAATGTGAAATGAGTTGCCCAAGCTCCAAAGAGATGAGAATGCGCTGTTGAATCCCTGCTGTCGAATCCCTAGTGCTCAAATCTGGGAATGAGAAAAAACGAATATTTTGTTATTGATTGACAAATCTAATTTTATCATGTTTGTAGAAAAAATCAAGCAAATTTTTTTACGTTTTTGATAAGATGCTAAACACGTTTATTTCATAACATCCTGAAACCAATCACAAATTTTTCATTCAATGATAAGTTGAGAAAATTTAATTGAAAAATAGAAAACTTTTAGGTTTTGATAGGACAATCACTTGAAAAACTTGCAGCTAATAACTCTTTCTTCAAATTCGAGATTCTTTTAGGTTTTTGATAAGATACTAAACACGTTCATTTCATGACATTTTGAATCCAATCACCAATTTTCATTCAATTATCTAATAACTCTGTTGAGAAATATTGCTTGAAAAAAAATAGAAAACTTTCAGGTTTTGATAAGAGTGAATGCTTGAAAAACTAACAGTTAATAACTCTTGCTTCAAATTCCACATTTTTTTTAGGTTTTTGACAAGATGCCAAACACATTTATTTCATAACATCTTGAAGCCAATCACTAATTTTTCATCAATGATCTAATAACTCTGTTGAGAAATATTGTTTGAAAAAAATAGAAAACATTTGATGTGTAAATTATGAAAACTTACAGATTTTTTATGAAAAGAATACTTATTTGAACTCATTTCCTAGGCTAAACCATTCTATTACGTTTTTTAAACTAAATGATTCAGTTTTTTAATAATTCGGGTTAATATAATCAAGTCAAGTTGGAAAAAATCAAATTGTAGAAAAAAATGTGTACTTACATAACAAGCAAATGAAGAACGCACGTCCCACCTGCGAAGCTCTGACTGGAAAAATGAATGAGGAACGTCCTTGCAAGGCAAACTTATATAGACCCATCTCCTACCGTGTTTAAAACGGTCAGCCATCATAACCTAGTAGCCTATCGGCACGAGCAAAAGTACTTCGAGTTGGTCCTCATTATCAGGTTGTGGACCCAATGAACTCAGCTTTACGGAGCTCTGTCGACCTGTGAGCCGACTTCTTGTGATCTAATTAAAAAGTATATCAGAATTTTGTACCATTTTTGTACCTTTTTGTACCACCAAAATAAAATTTTGTACCACTCACATTAAAAAGTTATTAATGATTCAAAAGTCGGCTCACAGGTCGATGTCTAAAAACAAAAGTATGTCCTAGGAGAGAATGAACTGTGCCATATTTTTGTACAATTTTTGTACCTTTTTGTACCACCAATATATATTTTTGTACCATCTCTGATAATGACTGAAAGTGAAATTTAAAGTCGGCTCACAGCTCCTATGTCGACCTGTGAGCCGACCATTGCAAATCAAAACAAAAACTACATCATCGTTTTCAGCGAATTTTGTACCTTTTTGTACCACCAACAACAAAATTTTAACTCCTTCTGATTTCAGAGTAGATGAGATTCAAAATATGGATAATCTGTATCACAGATTTTGATACAGGATCAGATTATCAATCAATACAGACCCAATATGCATGTATTTCAAGAATTAAGAACGACATCATCTCAAACATGTTCTTGAACATCACAGTCGATGTAGGCCTAATAATAATTTTTTAATACTCCAATTTTAAAAGAATATCAATGAGAAATATTATGATGATGCAGGATACCTGTTATAAGCAAAATCTGTACTACAATAAACCGTGTCCTGCTTTTGAAATATGTTTTATTTGTAATTTGGAACCATATAAAAAAATTGCACCCTTTTCTGTTACATGGTAGAGAAGATTGAATTATTTGTTTTATTCCATATCAAGGTTTTTGATACGAAAAAAGTGCAGTCCATACTGGACCTGATCAATAGGATCCACGGTCAATTTAACCATGTATTGATTTGAAAATATGTAAATTCTATCATTTGAGTCCTTTTTGAATTTTTGTACCCCTTCTTTATACTAAGTAAGAGAGATTTAAATATTTGTTTTCTTCCGTATCAACGATTTTGATACGGAACATATGTGGAGCTCATACTTCACCTATTAACACGTTGACTGCCAAGTGACCCATTTTTGTGTCACACGACTCTTCACCCACAAGCCGCGTGACTCATAACCGAGTCACAGGACATTCCACTCTTCTAGGCTGTGTGACACGAAAACGGTTCACCCTACTATGCTTTTCCCCATATAGACTGATAGTCATGGCCTCAGAGTACTGCTATGTACCCTTAGCATTTTTCTATCACCCTTCAAAATAGTAAAAAATCAAAATAATCAAGTGACATAACTTTTTCATATTTTCTTTCATCAAATCATATTTTTTTACAATTTCAATGTGTAAATCATCTGTTTTTATGATTGAATAGTTGTTTATCAAGCTGAGATCAACTAGGCAGTGTTTTTCATGCTTTGAAATTGATTTTCAGGTTATGTTATTATAGTGTTATTTTCCGGTTGAGTTCATGTTGACTACATATCTGTGCTTAGAAGTTTGTATTACGAACTGAATAAGTTGTAAATGTATTATGTTATGAACTGTTGTAAATAGTGTTATTATTGTACAGTATAGTTTTTATTTCGTTTTATAATGGATGTCTTGACAGACGAACAACTTGAGTAAAACTGTGGGCCGCAAACAGGCCATTCTCAAGGCGAAAAAATCTTCTCAAAAATGTGAGGTTTGCAACGAAAGAATGTGCAAAAACTGCTTTTTTGAAAAACATAGAGTGAATGTGAAAAAATAATCTATTATAGATTTTTTTTGAAAATATTTCATGTGTCTGTGTGTATTTTTCATAATTTAGATATTTATAATTCCAGATTGCTTTTTGAAAATATTTTGTGTGTCTTTGTGTTTACTATTTTTCATAATTTAGATAATATTTATAACTCCAGATGCTTTTTGAAAAAAAAATTTCTGTTTATTTTTTCATAATATAGAAAAATTTTCAATTCTTGGTACTCTGTGAGTTTTCATCTCAACTAAATTTCCAAATAGAGCTTTTATGTTCATATATTGTGAATTTTTGAAAAAAATAACTGTGACACTTTCCTGGGTCACATGGCCTCAGGGAGGACATGACATATAGCCAGGCCATGTGAACCAAAAATGTGTCACTCTTTTTTTTTTTAATATTCTTGAAAATAGCTAAAGCTAAGCCATAAGCTAAATATAAGATGTCATAAAAACGATAGAACAACTGTATTTTGGAGAAAATTGTCCATGGCCTGGGATGAAATGTTAGTGATTTTGGCGTGGCAGTCAACGTGTTAAGCATACATTTCTGAAATTGATCATTCCATAGTTTGACACTTGATGTTAGACATCATGAACAATCATGAAACATTTTTTTCCACTTCCAATTTCGGGTTAAAATGAACAAAAGTAATTGGAGGGTACAGGTCAATTAATTGCCTTGAGAATCTCTTATGGTCAATTTAACCATGTATTGATTTGAAAGTATGTATATTCTATCATTTGAGTACTTTTTGAATTTTTGTACCCCTTCTTTATGCTAAGTAAGAGAGATTTAAATATTTGTTTTCTTCCGTATCAACGATTTTGATACGGAACATATGTGTAGCTCATACTTCACCTATTATGCATACATTTCTGAAATTGATCATTCCATAGTTTGACACTTGATGTTGAACATCATGAACAATCATGAAACATTTTTGTTCCACTCCCAATCTCGGGGTATCATGAACAACTGTAATTGGGGGGTACAGGTCAATAAATTGCCTTAACTAGCTATTATAGTCAATCCAATCATGTATTTATTTGTAAGTATGTATATTCTATCATTTGAGTCCTATTTGAATTTTTGTACCCCTTCTTTTTGCTATGTAAGAGAGATTTAAATATTTGTTTTCTTCCGTATCAATGATTTTGATACGGAACATATGTGTAGCTCATACTTCACCTATTATGCATACATTTCTGAAATTGATCATTCCATAGTTTGACACTTGATGTTAAACATCATGAACAATCATGAAACATTTCTGTTCCACTCCCAATCTCGGGGTATCATGAACAACTGTAATTGGGGGGTAGAGGTCAATAAATTGCCTTAACTAGTTATTATAGTCAATCCAATCATGTATTGATTTGTAAGTATGTATATTCTACCATTTGAGTCATTTTGAATTTTTGTACCCCTTCTTTTTGCTAAGTAAGAGAGATTTGAATATTTGTTTTCTTCCGTATCAACAATTTTGATATGGAACATATGTGTAGCTCATACTTTACCTATTAAGCATAAATTTCTGAAATTGATCATTCCATAGTTTGACACTTGAGGTAAGACATCATGATTAATCATGAAACATTTTTGTTCCACTTCCAATTTCGGGTTAAAATGAACAAAAGTAATTGGAGGGTACAGGTCAATTAATTGCCTTAAGAATCTCTTATGGTCAATTAAACCATGTATTGATTTGAAAGTATGTATATTCTATCATTTGAGTCCTTTTTGAATTTTTGTACCCCTTCTTTTTGCTATGTAAGAGAGATTTAAATATTTGTTTTCTTCCGTATCAATGATTTTGATACGGAACATATGTGTAGCTCATACTTCACCTATTATGCATACATTTCTGAAATTGATCATTCCATAGTTTGACACTTGATGTTAAACATCATGAACAATCATGAAACATTTCTGTTCCACTCCCAATCTCGGGGTATCATGAACAACTGTAATTGGGGGGTAGAGGTCAATAAATTGCCTTAACTAGTTATTATAGTCAATCCAATCATGTATTGATTTGTAAGTATGTATATTCTACCATTTGAGTCATTTTGAATTTTTGTACCCCTTCTTTTTGCTAAGTAAGAGAGATTTGAATATTTGTTTTCTTCCGTATCAACAATTTTGATATGGAACATATGTGTAGCTCATACTTTACCTATTAAGCATAAATTTCTGAAATTGATCATTCCATAGTTTGACACTTGAGGTAAGACATCATGATTAATCATGAAACATTTTTGTTCCACTTCCAATTTCGGGTTAAAATGAACAAAAGTAATTGGAGGGTACAGGTCAATTAATTGCCTTAAGAATCTCTTATGGTCAATTAAACCATGTATTGATTTGAAAGTATGTATATTCTATCATTTGAGTCCTTTTTGAATTTTTGTACCCCTTCTTTATGCTAAGTACAAGAGATTTAAATATTTGTTTTCTTCCATATCAATGATTTTGATACGGAACATATGTTTAGCTCATACTTCACCTATTAAGCATACATTGCTGAAATTGATCATTCCATAGTTTAACACTTGATGTTAGACATCATGAACAATCATGAAACATTTTTGTTCCAATCCCAATCTCGGGGTATCATGAACAACTGTAATTGGGGGGTACAGGTCAATACATTTCCTTAACTAGCTATTATAGTCAATCCAATCATGTATTGATTTGTAAGTATCAGTGGCGTACCAAGGTTTTAAGCGCCCTGGAGCGGAAGTGTCTAACGATGCCCACCCCCCCCCCCCCCCCCCCCCGAAAAAAAAATCAGTCTTACACTCAACCACCCGATTGGGCTGATATTAATATAGTGGTCATTTAATGTACCAGCGGCTTTTTTTTCCGCGGTATTTGTTAGAGATGCGAATCTCCAAGGAATGATTTCTTGCCAGGCCAGATTCTGCTTTTATCAATTTCCAAACAGCTTCTTTGGATTTTTTCACTTTTCTATAAATTCATTTGCAGTTATTTTTTCGCATTTTGCAAGTCATCCTTATGAAATTTTTTTTATATTTTGGAAATAGGATTCAAATGTGAAGTATTTCAGTCCTGTTCTTAATATAAAAACCATTGAACTTCTTGTGGATTTTTTTTTCAGAATAAATTCAAAGTATTCATTCAATTACTTGAATTTCTTATACCTTTTGCCACCCAATTTAAATTGTTTTGGCTTTGCTACTTTCGACTATTTGCTACTTTTGACTCGACCGTTTTACATTCTGTCTGGTTGTAACGCATTTACGGCTGAACGCATGAACCAATTTATTTTAAATTTGACATGAATTTTCCTTTTAGTCATGCGCAGCGATGTTTACATACGGTTTTTTAAAAATTGTGTTGCCTTTCACCCTTTTGGCCTTCATTATAGTAATACATTTTTTTGTAAGTAAAAGGTAATTTTCTCTCAAGAACGGTGCGCCCCTCAGAGCCTTGCGCCCTGGAGCAACTGCTCCACTCGCTCCATTATCGGTACGCCACTGGTAAGTATGTATATTCTATCATTTGAGTCCTTTTTGTATCTTTGTACCCCTTCTTTTTGCTAAGTAAGAGAGATTTAAATATTTGTTTTCTTCCGTATCAACGATTTTGATACGGAACATATGTGTAGCTCATACTTCACCTATTAAGCATAAATTTCTGAAATTGATCATTCCATAGTTTGACACTTGATTTTAGACATCATGAACAATCATGAAACTTTTTTGTTCCACTCCCAATTTCGGGTTAAAATGAACAAAAGTAATTGGATGGTTCAGGTCAATAAATTGCCTTAAGAATCTCTTATGGTCAATTTAACCATGTATTGATTAGGAAGTATGTATATTCTATCATTTGAGTCCTTTTTGAATTTTTGTACCCCTTCTTTATGCTAAGTACAAGAGATTTAAATATTTGTTTTCTTCCGTATCAATGATTTTGATACGGAACATATGTTTAGCTCATACTTCACCTATTAAGCATACATTTCTGAAATTTATCATTCCATAGTTTGACACTTGATGTTAGACATCATGAACAATCATGAAACATTCTTGTTCCACTCCCAATCTCGGGGTATCATGAACAACTGTAATTGGGGGGTACAGGTCAATAAATTGCCTTAACTAGCTATTATAGTCAATCCAATCATGTATTGATTTGTAAGTATGTATATTCTATCATTTGAGTCTTTTTTGAATTTTTGTACCCCTTCTTTTTGCTAAGTAAGAGAGATTTAAATATTTGTTTTCTTCCGTATCAACGATTTTGATACGGAACATATGTGTAGCTCATACTTCACCTATTAAGCATACATTTCTGAAATTGATCATTCCATAGTTTGACACTTGATGTTAGACATCATGAACAATCATGAAACATTTTTGTTCCACTTTCAATTTCGGGTTAAAATGAACAAAATTAATTGGAGGGTACAGGTCAATAAATTGCTTTAAGAATCTCTTATGGTCAATTTAACCATGTATTGATTTGAAAGTATGTATATTCTATCATTTGAGTCCTTTTGAAATTGTTGTTACATTATTTCCATGAGGAATTTATTCCACTCAGCTGAGTGCAGCAATACTTTTGGACTTTTTGAATTCATTTTCAACAGGATTGTTGAATCTATTCTTCTGTTGAATGGATTCGAAGATTTCTGAAAGCATTGTTGCAGTCAAGTGAGTAGAGTAATTTCGAAATTACTGATAATTGTTGATATTAGTGTCAAAAGATAATGTCAACATTGCAGTCCATAGTGGATCAAAAAGTCAATGATTTATAAAACTCAAATTTTATAATTAAGTTTTTTAATATAATTCACAATTATGTACAATTTCAAATGTAATTTTACTTTTTTAAATATAAGTAGAAGCCAGAAAACAGGTTTGAACAAAGACAGGATTCTTTCTTACAAATAATGTGTGACTTATGAAATATATTGATTAAAATTTTTACAAAACAGTATCTATGTTATTTCTTATACAGTTCTTATATTCACAGGTGTTTTAATTATTATTTTACAACTTTTACCAGCTATCTAGCATACAATTTTTTTGGCAAGTGCTGCACATCAATTTCTTCTATTCTATATAAATGGAAGCCAACTGTCAAGGATCACGTTTCTGACATTGTTTTTTCTCGAAGTTTGAATAAAATCATTCTAAGGAATGGGCCTACTACCGAATAATGATTTGAGTCACCAAGTGAAAGGCAAAACTGAATGCTAATAAATAAGAGGAAACAACAGAGTACTCATTTTCAAAGGCAAATCATACAAGAATTCAGGCTACTGCATCAGTTATTCACTTTAATACTGTACCTTACCTGGAAGAATTCCGAATAGCGTATTGAATGAGTCCTACTGAATTTTTTATTCGTTTTTAAGCAGAGTACACACTTTAATCAAGCACAGTACAAAATAATAATAATGGTGCGGCGAAGCACATCGTATGGAACCCTTTCCAAGCTCGTTTCCACTGTCAGGTTAACCGTCAGTTTAAAACAAGTTAAAGCTTTAACCTGTCACAATTTCGAATATTTCATGGTTTAAACAGAGGAATAACTTAAATACTGTGTTCTCAGTATGAAACAATTGAAAAGATCAGCAAGCTCAGAACCGTGTCCATCTGAAAAATTTTTCCAATAATTGCCATACAAGAATGGCATTTTCTATGGAATTTGGTACTTAAGTATACGGCAATATTTTTTTGGACAATATGAAACTTTCAACATTTTTCCATAATGTTTAGTTTTTAAATTAATACTGTAGTATACAAAGTAAATCAGTACACAAATAAGCCTATTTAAATCCCAATGTCGTATTTTGCTGTTTCGTGTCATGCCAGAAAATTATTCAGACTCTTCTGTATTATTTTATCGGCTTTACTGAAGCATAGAATATGCAAAGAAAATGGTGACGGTTCAAACTCTACATAGTCGAGGTTCGGGGGTTCACCCCGGAGATAAAGGTAGTTTTCTGCATCTTTGGAATGCACATCTGAGATATTTACTACTTAATTTCTGGTTGACCCCCTAATCCTCCCCCTGTCAATGGCCTGGCTGCGTCTATATAGAAATGTTTGCAACTTTCAAGTTTTAAAATTTCTAGTTTGGAGGCAAAAGATTTTTTATATATACTTTGAAAGTGTTTGAAATGTTATATTCGGATGTCTTGATTGTTAGTGTTTTGCACAGGCACAGACCACGTTGACAATTCGAAAATTTCGTTTGAAACTAAACAAGTTTGCAACATTTTTTGAAATCATTATTGGAAAATTGCCAGTTTTCTTGAAAAGTTGCCAAAATTTCTGTTGCAAGCTGCTGTGTAGAGCAGCTTATACATTTGTTATGAATTTTAAACTTTTAACCGTGATCACAATAATATACGAATATAGTTATTAATTTTATGTATGTGAAAGCACTACGGTAGTATGTATTATAGAGCACTTGAACTTTCTTAGCTGTTCATAATCATAACATAACATTTAACTTAATATAATAGATGTTATGACTTTTTGATTCATAACCGGTTCTCACACTCGAGTAATGACCAGAGACTAAATCACGGGATCAAACGATCCTGGTTCAATTTAGATACAGGTTCAATTATTCATTCATTGCGTTGTACCATCACAAACAAATTCTGATCTTGGATTGGCCAATCCTAGAACATGATCCACTTAGACGAATTTATATTCAAATATTAGTACATTCTCTACCAGCTGTTAGCATATGACAATGACAATGTATAAATCTGCTAAAATACAACCTGACTTGAAATAAATATTTACAACCTGAGCCACGGCCATCTCTAACTTCAAGCTACAAATTTTGCACTTTTTGCACATGTATTCTAAAACAAAAAAAAAACCGACTTCCATGAAACGATACTCAAACATTAAAATACTCACCCGCTAAAATGCAGGAGTATTTACTTTTGAAACTATAAGAACATTTTAAATTCAATACAAGTAATCTTCTGAAGGTGGAGCCAAATTTTCTATAAACTTCTCACATAATAGAGCATTTCTTGTTAACTGCAGAGAATATTTGGCTCCGACATCAAAAGATTACTTGTATTGAATTTAAAATGTTCTCAGTTAAAAGTAAATACTTCAACTTTTTAGTATGTGAGTATTTATTGTTTGAGTATCATTTCATTGCAGTCTGTTTCTTTTTTGTTTTAAAATTTGTTTTAGTTCAAGCATTTTAGTTGCATTTTCAAACTTTAAAAGCATGAAAAAATTCTTATAGTCTACATCATAAAATATTCATCAAATTAGCACCCCAATGTAGCATAAAAACTGAAGCAACTAGAAATGCACCTATAAGAAAAATTGATAAACTACGGAAAATTGTACAACTTTCTATTTAATGTGGAGTATTCTATTTAGGAAAATTAAAATAGCTGAAAGCTTCTTAAAAGTGAAATGGCCTTTGATTCATCATTTTAATGTGCTCCATTTCTGAATACACCTACACTGAAGAATTAATAACTGTGAAGAATATTGTTCTATTATCTTTTTGAAATTAACGATCTCAGAACATTTTTCACTCCAACACATGATTGAAACTATATAACCTTATTGCTATGACTCCATAACATTAACTAAATTATTTAAAATGCTCATATGAACAGAAATATGATATTGAAGTTGAAATGAGACATCCATGAATGCTCCTTTTTGTTCAATATTGGGCTAAGAATTAGACCGATCCTTGCGAAACGTGGATGGGACCACAGCTGAATGATAATCTTTCTTAAAAAATTCAGAGAAATCGGTTCAATAATGTTCGAATAGTTCATGTACAAACATAAAAAAGTCGAATTAAGTACCTCCTTCTGTTTGGAAGTCTGTTAAAAAATTAGAAATCTATATTGTTTTCGGAACAAATCAGAAATTTAATTTGAAGATTGCCATGCCTATAGTGTGCTATCAACGAGATAAGTTGTATCAACTAAATTACATTAAATCACTAGATCACGGGATCCTGGTTCAATTTATTCGTTACGTTGCACCATCACCAAAAATGCTCCAATCCAATCTTGTCCAGTGAGATCATAGTCCAGTGATATGAATGTGTTTTTGAATACTAATAGGCTACAATTTAGATAAAAATAAATAATTCTTGAGATAAGCAATCACTGACACCTTTTAGCATAATTTTTGTTAAGATTAAATAATATAATGACTTTCCCTCTTGAAAATTAGAGTAAGAGAAAACTCAAGTTACAAGTTATGATACATTGAAATGTATGTACGAAATTCAAACACCTAACAAATAAGAACACAATGAATAGGAAAGTCAGGATTGCAATTATGAGAATAATTCGGCAGCAATCATACTGTATGATTAAGAACAAGATGGCTGCTATAAAAGGCCGCCTAACATATCTACATATCTACCAAACCACATTATTTGATATACACTTTATACTAATCGTCAACTGTGCGTGATCTGTTATTAAGGACCCGACATTGCCTTATTGAAATTGTG
This sequence comes from Conomelus anceps, assembly GCA_948455865.1. Lineage (NCBI taxonomy): Eukaryota > Metazoa > Arthropoda > Insecta > Hemiptera > Delphacidae > Conomelus > Conomelus anceps. The sequence goes on along the minus strand of OX418218.1, from coordinate 50,688,576 downwards.
CCGTCTGTGCAGAAGCTCTTAAGAGGAAAATTCTATCTACATTTTTCAAGTTTGGTACGCAGCTTCCTCGTAGTAGTAAAAGTGAGGCCTCCATTGATTGAAGTTTGGGGGCAAATATAGAAATAATTAAATAAATAATAAAACAATAGATTCACACTAAAGGATCTAGGTTAGTTAAGGCTGGCGGAAATGTTTACATTCAAAAGCTGGTTCACTTTGGATACAAAAAAATTATGATTATTACAAAGATTGCTGCTCAGCCCAATTATCAACTACATTTTAACAGTGCAAACGTGACTGTATTCATTTCCGATTGTGTTCAATTATTTTCTTACATTGTGAAATTGCAAAATACATAGACAAAATATTGAGGCATGATATATCAATAGATCTGCTAAAGAATAATAATTGAGGAAACGGTTTTATAAGAACTGGAGTAGATATTGTAGCGAGTCTAAATTAGAGTTAATAGATATGTCAACTTCCAAAGGGTCACTTTTGAGCATCGCCGCGGCAACTGCAGTTTGTTTTCTGGGTTATTATGACAAACATATTCTAAAGAGTCCCTTAAATGAATGCATTCTGCTGTTTGTTGCTATCTGTTGCATTCTGCTGTTTGCAGACACAGCTATCTTTTTTCTAGAAGAATGAGAAATGTTGTTTGGCGCGTGATGAGGGTAATAGGGTTGGTTTCCTTGCTACTCATAAAAACATGCCGACCTATTCTCTTCGAAGCAAGTTTTTTTTTTGTAGATTACGTCTTTGAGACTCCAGTTAAGGAGTATAAGACAAGTCAGATCAACAATATTATACACTAGATACCATAATTACTTCAATTAGTTGAGGTGAGGCTTAATTTTGATGTGAAAGGATGTGAAAGTTTTGTAAATGGAACGTTCTCTCTCTTTTTCTATGTCTTCGATCTCTCATATAATGATAGAAGTTCTCAATTCTTAGAAGAGGAAAGTAGTTTTCAATGGCTTATTATAGTTTAAAAAGTGTTTAGGGGGGGTTTTGCCACTTTGACGTGTTCCCAGACTCTGAGTAGAGTCCAGCCACATTCATGAGCAATATATGTATGGCTGAGTTCAACAAAGTTTTAGAGTTGAAGTGTCATGTATTTAAAAGTGTTGAACTCAATTGAGTACTACATTTATACAGTATTTCGTTTATACAGAAGTTCGTTTAAATTTTAAATTTTTAAATGTTCAATTTCCACATGTAGCCTAGCTGAAAATTTATTTGCTTGCCACAACCTGCTCTACACTATTAGACAGAAAGGACGATAAAATGAGAAATAAAATAGCTGAATTTGCAATATAGTTCATTATGAAAGCTTGTTACAAAAATGTTTTATGATTGTTCATGATGTCTAACATCAAGTGTCAAACTATGGAATGATCAATTTCAGAAATTTATGCTTAATAGGTGAAGTATGAGCTACACATATGTTCCGTATCAAAATCGTTGATACGGAAGAAAACAAATATTTAAATCTCTCTTACTTAGCAAAAAGAAGGAGTACAAAGATTCAAAAAGGACTCAAATGATAGAATATACATACTTACAAATCAATACAAGATTGGATTGACTATAATAGCTAATTAAGGCAATTTATTGACCTGTACCCCCCAATTACAGTTGTTCATGATACCCCGAGATTGGGATTGGAACAAAAATGTTTCATGATTGTTCATGATGTCTAACATCAAGTGTCAAACTATGGAATGATCAATTTCAGCATTGTATGCTTAATAGGTGAAGTATGAGCCGTATCAAAATCGTTGATACGGAAGAAAACAAATATTTAAATCTCTTGTACTTAGCATAAAGAAGGGGTACAAAAATTAAAAAAGGACTCAAATGATAGAATATACATACTTTCGAATAAATGCATGATTAAATTGACCATAAGAGATTCTTAAGACAATTTATTGACCTGTACCCTCCAATTACTTTTGTTCATTTTAACCCGAAATTGGAAGTGGAACAAAAATGTTTCATGATTGTTCATGATGTCTAACATCAAGTGTCAAACTATGGAATGATCAATTTCAGAAATTTATGCTTAATAGGTGAAGTATGAGCTACACATATGTTCCGTATCAAAATCGTTGATACGGAAGAAAACAAATATTTAAATCTCTCTTACTTAGCAAAAAGAAGGAGTACAAAGATTCAAAAAGGACTCAAATGATAGAATATACATACTTACAAATCAATACAAGATTGGATTGACTATAATAGCTAATTAAGGCAATTTATTGACCTGTACCCCCCAATTACAGTTGTTCATGATACCCCGAGATTGGGATTGGAACAAAAATGTTTCATGATTGTTCATGATGTCTAACATCAAGTGTCAAACTATGGAATGATCAATTTCAGCATTGTATGCTTAATAGGTGAAGTATGAGCCGTATCAAAATCGTTGATACGGAAGAAAACAAATATTTAAATCTCTTGTACTTAGCATAAAGAAGAAAAAACAATGTCAGAAACGTGATCCTTGACAGTTGGCTTCCATTTATATAGAATAGAAGAAATTGATGTGCAGCACTTGCCAAAAAAATTGTATGCTAGATAGCTGGTAAAAGTTGTAAAATAATAATTAAAACACCTGTGAATATAAGAACTGTATAAGAAATAACATAGATACTGTTTTGTAAAAATTTTAATCAATATATTTCATAAGTCACACATTATTTGTAAGAAAGAATCCTGTCTTTGTTCAAACCTGTTTTCTGGCTTCTACTTATATTTAAAAAAGTAAAATTACATTTGAAATTGTACATAATTGTGAATTATATTAAAAAACTTAATTATAAAATTTGAGTTTTATAAATCATTGACTTTTTGATCCACTATGGACTGCAATGTTGACATTATCTTTTGACACTAATATCAACAATTATCAGTAATTTCGAAATTACTCTACTCACTTGACTGCAACAATGCTTTCAGAAATCTTCGAATCCATTCAACAGAAGAATAGATTCAACAATCCTGTTGAAAATGAATTCAAAAAGTCCAAAAGTATTGCTGCACTCAGCTGAGTGGAATAAATTCCTCATGGAAATAATGTAACAACAATTTCAAAAGGACTCAAATGATAGAATATACATACTTTCAAATCAATACATGGTTAAATTGACCATAAGAGATTCTTAAAGCAATTTATTGACCTGTACCCTCCAATTAATTTTGTTCATTTTAACCCGAAATTGAAAGTGGAACAAAAATGTTTCATGATTGTTCATGATGTCTAACATCAAGTGTCAAACTATGGAATGATCAATTTCAGAAATGTATGCTTAATAGGTGAAGTATGAGCTACACATATGTTCCGTATCAAAATCGTTGATTCGGAAGAAAACAAATATTTAAATCTCTTGTACTTAGCATAAAGAAGGGGTACAAAAATTAAAAAAGGACTCAAATGATAGAATATACATACTTTCGAATCAATGCATGGTTAAATTGACCATAAGAGATTCTTAAGACAATTTATTGACCTGTACCCTCCAATTACTTTTGTTCATTTTAACCCGAAATTGGAAGTGGAACAAAAATGTTTCATGATTGTTCATGATGTCTCACATCAAGTGTTAAACTATGGTATGATCAATTTCAGAAATGTATGCTTAATAGGTGAAGTATGAGCTACACATATATTCCTTATCAAAATCGTTGATACGGAAGAAAACAATTCAATTTTTTTTCAATTCAATTCAATTTATTCGACAAACAAACATACACTGTACATGCAAAATATAAAATTAAATGTTACTACCAAATTCATAGAAAAAAATGCACAATACATGTCTATTGTCTAAATAGGAGACCCCAAAGGTAATCCTGTGTGGGGTTCCTTCTCTATACAATAAATCGTTCCAGGAAAATAAAAGACAAAAAGAAAAAGAAACAATAAATTAATAAAGACTATCAGAAAAGTACTTCACAAAAATCATTCTGAAAACAAAAACGATTTGAGAAATAGCCAGACTTAAAATCAACAGTAAACCTTTAAAAAAATAACATTTCAAGAAAAAAGAGAGAAAAAAACAAACAATATGAAAATGATAATGATTCAAATGTTTTGCTTTTTGTGCGGGCTAGAATCTATATTTCTTTTTTAATTTCTATGGAAACTTATAATTATTTGTGTGCTTCACTTTTTCTTCCTTTTGTATTTCATTCCATACCTTATTCGCTGTATACAGCGTACTACCTACAACTTAATGTACCACTGATACTTAATAGTAGGATTCTAAGTCATCTATGTTAAAGATAAACATTTTCAACCTTTGTTTAACTTTATTGCCATACTTGCACTGCTGAATATTCAATGGTAGAGTGTTATAAATTTTGCGGGCTATATAACTATAAAATCTTCTGTTAAACTCCAATCTTGGGTACGGTATATCCATATTATATCTATTTCGAATATTATATGCGGTCTGTCGAAAAATGTGTATTTGATCCTTGTTTTTAAATAGATCAACAATAGCTTTAAATAGAAAAGACTGTCTAATCGGAAGGATATTGAGCTCTTTGAAAAGTGGGAGAGAATGGCTTAGCCTTGGTTTTTTACATATAAGCCTGATTATATGCTTTTGGGCCAAAATAATTGGTCTTAAATTAGTTTTATAAGCACTCCCATAGCACATGAGGCCATAATTAATTCTTGACTCTACAAGAGCATGGTACATTTGAACTAGAAAATATTTTGGACACATATCCTTCAAGTAATAAAAATTTCTTATGGCAATTTGTGTTTCTTTCTTTATTTTTTTAATATGATCGTACCATGTAAGCTTATTATCGATTAGTAATCCTAGATATTTGACACATTCACTTTCAATTATTACATCACATTGGCAATCAATTTGAGTAACACAACTAAATTTGTGATATTGAAGCTGTGGATACACTTCATTAACTTTTTGGTTTTGCAATTTGAATTTTAAAATATTAGATTTATTTGCATTTAACATCAACCTATTTTTGCAGAACCACCAATGAATTCTTTTCATATCACTTTGCATGTTATTGTGAAGAGCAAAATCATTTTGACCCGCATAAAAAATGGCAGTGTCATCTGCATAGGACACTATTTCTCCTACCACTTTTCCATCACACAAATCATTCACATAAATGAGAAAGAGTACAGCTGAAAGGACAGATCCTTGTGGTATACCGGATTTTATTAACCCCATATCACTGAAAACATTATTTATTTTCACCTGTTGATGCCTATTCTCAAGGTAGCTCCTAAACCAATCATTTGCTATACCTCGGATTCCTATTTTATTGAGCTTCTCTAAGAGCATTTCATGCTCTATGGAGTCATACGCCTTGGAAATATCCAGAAAGATTGCTGAGCATTTCATATTTCTGTTGAAGCTGTTATTGACCTTGGATAGCAATGTTTTCATAGCTTCCTCAGTTCCTTTATTTTTCAGGAAACCATATTGATTCTTACTAAAAAAATTTGTTTTATTTAGAAAGTTCAGTATTCGGGTTTTCATTGCTCTTTCCAGTACCTTGGCAAATACGGACAATAATGTAATGGGTCTAAGGTTATCAATATTTTTATTCTTTTTATTCTTTTGGATAGGAATTACAATAGCTTTCTTTAATACTGTGGGAAAAATACCTGTCTGCAAACTAAGGTTGCATAGTTTGACTAATATGACCTGAATATGTTCTATAATCTGTTTTATTATATGGGTTGGAATTCCATCTACTCCAGGCGCAGTGTTTATCTTGAGACTCTTTATAATATCCCAAATCTCCTTAGAAGTTACTGGCTGGAGAAAAATTGATTCTAATGGGCTATGTATAGGGAATACTTCAGCAATATGTGCTTCATCATTTTCTGGACATGCTTCCATTTTTGATCTATTACTTTCTACTACTGTTAGAAAAAACGTATTAACCGTATTTGCTATTTGTAAGTTATCCTTTACTACTTCACCATTTTGTAGAATAATTTCATCAATAACATTTGTTTCCTTTTTTCTACCCAATAGTCGATTTACAATCTTCCACTGTTCTTTAATATTATTCTTACTTGAATCAAATAACTTTAAAAAATAGTTTTGCTTTGTATTTCGGATTTCATTTCTTAGTTTATTCCTGTATCTCAAGTATTTTGTCTTATTTCGTATGTTACTTGGCTGTTGTAATATCTTATAAAGGAAATTTTTGAAATTTATTTTTTTCATTAGTTCCTTAGTGATCCATTCAGACCTTGGTTCAAATTCTTTAGTTGTTGAAAACTGCTTTATAATTACTGACTCTTTAATGGTTTTTTGAAGATATTTTATGAATTTTTCCCAGCTGATTTGAGTGTCAAAATTCTTCTCGAATTCTCCTAATACATCATCCCATTTTGTGTTTGCTAAAATATCTGTAAGTTTTTTATAATCAATTCTACTTCTCTCGCGTTTCCCCTCAGTTTTATTTCTATGACTATCAGTAACATTTGGATATTCTATTACTACTTTAATCAATGAATGGTCAGTTATATCAAGATGAACCACGTCTGCTTTAATATGCATGTTTTCCCTATGCAATTGTCTCCTGGAAATCTGAACAAAGACGTGATCTATACAAGTCCCATTATTATCATTATTCAAACGCGTAGGCTCATTTACCAGCGATTCCAGGCCAAATTTACTCATTGTCATTTTATATTCATCCACAAAATTTTCATTAGATAGAATGTTAATATTCATGTCACCGATAATAAAAAAAGGTCTTGGGTAATCTCTTCTTTCGCTCAAGTCTAACAGATATTCATTTATCTCATTTATATATAGTCTATATGAGTAATGGTGTAATCTGTAAACAGCCAAAAACGAAAAAGAAAAATCTAGATAAGAGCACTGACAGGAAAGACAATCGGCAGATATAAAGTCAACCTTAGTCGAATCAAAGTTTATATCATTTCTTAGATAAACTAGAGTACCTCCTGCACGATAATTATAATTGAATTCACCAACTGTAGAATAGTCATCAAGCTTATAACAATTCACTTCATTCTCTTCTATCCATATTTCGGTTAAAATTATGATAGCGGGCTTATATTGCATTTGAATGAGGTGGGCAAGGAAATTATCAAAGTTTTTTCGTAAGCTACGTATATTTTGTTGAATGATAATTATTTCGTTATTCATGTGCAGTTGTTTTTAAGCAATAAAATATTAATTGACCTCATTTTATGCTCTTATTTTATAGTTATTTAATAACATTACGTAGCTGCTCCTCTGATTTCAACTCAATTACCGGGCTACCTTCTGCCTTCCTTATGAGGATCCTGCAGTTCCTTATCCACAGATACTTGAATTTGCCTTCCTTCCACGCTGCTCTTGCTGCGGTGAAGACTCCTCTCCTACTCGGCGATAAGCATTCATTAACATAGACGGTCGTATCCATGTGTAGATCCATGTGACGGGTGGAGAAATCTCTTTTTACTCTTCTCTTTTTGAGAATTTCTTCTTTATCTTTTCTCCTGACAAGCTTTACATAGATAGGCGATGGGCCCACACGCTCCCTCTTTCCTGCTCTGTGACAAACGTCTATCGCTTCCGAGCCTATTTTATGTCCCAGGGCTTCGCTCATTTTGCAAATGATCGAATCAAGATTTTCGTTGGGCTCTTCTGGAATTCCTCTGACTTCGATCATATTGATTCGGGAATACTGTTCCAAATCCTCAACCTGCTCTTTAAGTATGGAGTTTTCCGTTTTCAGTTTGAGCATTTCCCCTGTTAGAGACTCGATAGCCCCCAAGCAAGTGCTCAACTTTTCGTTTTGTATTTTGTAATCACTTGCTAACTGTTCTATTGCGTTGTGACAGGCCTCGACTGAGTTTCCTAGGTCCCTTTCAATTCGCTTGTGATCTTCACGTATATTGTTCAATAGCTTGACGATGTCCCTCAAGTCCAACTCGCCCTCAGCAGCCGTGGTTTCCAGAGCAATACTTTTCCTTCGTTCCTTCGTGCAGTCGTCGCATCTCCAGGTCTTGCTATTTGTTTTCATGTACTTCAGATCGTCCACTTTGAGATTAACACACTTTGCATGCACACTCGCGTGACAGTCATTGCAGGTAACTGCATCACTGCTAGCATCACGTACCGATCTCGAGCAAACCTTGCAGGACATAATTGCTTTAATACTATACGATTTATCAGAACTTTCACGAAGATATACCGAATTGATATTATAAAAAAGTATGGAACTATTATATTTATTGAAACGAGCACAAATCGCTAATATAGAACGAACTTCACATTTATTATCTGAAAGTTACTAGATAAGAGAGCGCCCGCACAAAAACAACCGTTCTCCTTCGCTTCTCGATCATTACTCTGTACAAATATTTAAATCTCTTGTACTTAGCATAAAGAAGGGGTACAAAAATTAAAAAAGGACTCAAATGATAGAATATACATACTTACAAATCAATACATGATTGGATTGACTATAATAGCTAGTTATGGCAATTTATTGACCTGTACCCCCCAATTACTTTTGTTCATTTTAACCCGAAATTGGAAGTGGAACAAAAATGTTTCATGATTGTTCATGATGTCTCACATCAAGTGTTAAACTATGGTATGATCAATTTCAGAAATGTATGCTTAATAGGTGAAGTATGAGCTACACATATATTCCTTATCAAAATCGTTGATACGGAAGAAAACAAATATTTAAATCTCTTGTACTTAGCATAAAGAAGGGGTACAAAAATTAAAAAAAGACTCAAATGATAGAATATACATACTTACAAATCAATACATGATTGGATTGACTATAATAGCTAGTTAAGGCATTTTATTGACCTGTACCCCCCAATTACAGTTGTTCATGATACCCCGAGATTGGGAGTGGAACAAAAATGTTTCATGATTGTTGATGATGCCTAACATTAAGTTTTAAACTATGGAATGTTCAATTTCAAAAATGTATGCATAATAGGTGAAGTATGAGCTAAACATATGTTCCGTATCAAAATCGTTGATACGGAAGAAAACAAATATTTAAATCTCTTGTACTTAGCTTAAAGAAGGGGTACAAAGATTCAAAAAGGACTCAAATGATAGAATATACATACTTTCAAATCAATTCTTGGTTAAATTGACCATAAAAGATTCTTAAGGCAATTTATTGACCTGTACCCTCCAATTACTTTCGTTCATTTTAACCCAAAATTGGAAGTGGAACAAAAATGTTTCATGATTGTTCATGATGTCTAACATCAAGTGTCAAACTATGGAATGATCAATTTCAGAAATTTATTTATAATAGGTGAAGTATGAGCTACACATATGTTCCGTATCAAAATCGTTGATACGGAAGAAAACAAATATTTAAATCTCTCTTACTTAGCATAAAGAAGGGGTACAAAAATTCAAAAAGGACTCAAATGATAGAATATACATATTTTCAAATCAATACAAGGTTACATTGACCGTGGATCCTATTGATCAGGTCCAGTATGGACTACACTTTTTCCGTATCAAAAACCTTGATATGGAATAAAACAAATAATTCAATCTTCTCTACCATGTAACAGAAAAGGGTGCAATTTTTTTATATGGTTCCAAATTACAAATAAAACATATTTCAAAAGCAGGACACGGTTTATTGTAGTACAGAGCTTTGCTTATAACAGGTAACCTGCATCATCATAATATTTCTCATTGATATTCTTTTGAAATTGGAGTATTAAATAGTTATTATTAGGCCTACATCGACTGTGATGTTCAAGAACATGTTTGAGATGATGTCGTTCTTAATTCTTGAAATACATGCATATTGGGTCTGTATTGATTGATAATATGATTCTGTATCAAAACCTGTGATACAGATTATCCATATTTTGAATCTCATCTACTCTGAAATCAGAAGGAGTTAAAATTTTGTTGTTGGTGGTACAAAATTCGCTGAAAACGATGATGTAGTTTTTGTTTTGATTTGCAATGGTCGGCTCACAGGTCGACATAGGAGCTGTGAGCCGACTTTAAATTTCACTTTCAGTCATTATCAGAGATGGTACAAAAATATAATATATTGGTGGTACAAAAAGGTACAAAAATATGGCACAGTTCATTCTCTCCTAGGACATACTTGTGTTTTTAGACGTCGACCTGTGAGCCGACTTTCGAATCATTAATAACTTTTTAATGTGAGTGGTACAAAATTTTATTTTGGTGGTACAAAAAGGTACAAAAATGGTACAAAATTCTGATATACTTTTTAATTAGATCACAAGAAGTCGGCTCACAGGTCGACACAGCTGCTTTACGGCGAGTACGTGACTTGAGCGCGTTCGCTAAAACCCGAACACCGATGCTTATTTCCATCGCACAAAAGCAATATGATCTGATTAGGTAATTGGACTGATTAGGATTTGAACTGGTTAGGTAAATAAAGTATTCTGATTGAAATAAATGAAAAAACATATTTTATTCTCATTTTCGGACATTTGATATCTCTAAAAGCGCTGCCATCTCCCGGCCCGGCACTGTACTTCAACAGACATTGCCTTAAAAAAAATATTGCTAGAAAAGTATATTCCCCTGGTACATTTATTGCGATTTACATGTGTTTATTATACTCCTGGATTTCTTGTTCCATGACGAACTGCGTTGTTAATATTAACTTTTCATGTGAAATTTAACGACATGTAGTTTATTATACACTTGAACATTCGAAAAACTTAAGTGAGAAAAAACAAATAATGAGTTTTTCAACATGTGCTGCTATCTTGTATTGAATGTTAACACTAATAGCGTTTTTTCTTCATTTTTGCGATTCCAAAGCCGAAATCCTTTTTTCATGTTCGATCACTGATTGGATGACCACTGATTCCACTTCGTTTTTAAAAGTTTCCATTTTTGCATTATACAACGATGGAATTGAGTCAATTTTCGTCTTAATGTCAGCGAATTCCTTGTCAACCTTTGATTGTATTTCGCGTTTCATGGTGTTCATTTGGTTCTCAAAATCCAGAGGATATGTTTCAACTCGAGATTTGACCCATCCTATTTCTCTATTATTCCATTGTCTCAATAAACCAATTTTCTTATCTACATCATTCATTTTCTCCACCAAATACTGCATATTTACAGCATCAAACGTATCTTCGGGCTGTGCTAGATTGATGATATGTTGAAATTTCAAATCACATACTCCACCAGCGCCACCTGTTGTAGTCAAAATCTCGTTCATTTCCAAAGCATCATCTTCCAAATATTGATCTCCATCACTGTATCGTCTCATCAGACGAAGTATTCTGCGAGGATTGCACAATATTTTTCTCAATGTTTCAGTAAAATGAATTAATTCAACAGAATCATCATAATCTTCAAGATGGTTTTCATCGCCCATTTTTTTTTTTCTCAAACCCGACTTGGTAGTGTTGTAAATGTTAACAGAATACTGACATGATGACGGCGGTGTTATTGATATTTATAGATTTATGATTGTATTATCGACAAGACCCTTTTCATAAAGTTCTTCAACAATCGATCGTATTTCATTAATAAGATCTGTGTGTCCTGCGTTATAAGAACTTATTAAAATTTTCAGTCTATCACAAATCTCATTTGGATCATCGTAAAAAACATACGAAACATTCCTATCAGAATTCATTTTCAACTTGATTCCACCTTCGCTAAGACCGGTTATAGAAGGATTTTCCTTGTTTGAAATATTTATTCGACTACCTGTTTTCTTCTTTGCTGGGAACAGGTGCTTAATAATTGAAACATATTTTTTCCCCCTGTTTGATCTTATGTTTGCCTCTTCCATAGAATCAACCCTATGCGCATTAGTGTGTGATAATATCTCCTTATAAACCAGGTTATCCTCTTCAGTAAAATCTTTGGGTTCTCTTTTGAAAATAAGCTCATATATTCCTCTTGTTGGCTCGTTTATTCTCAATAGCAGGCCCGATGACTCTGCGATCTGGTAATCTTTGTGTATTTCGCCTTTATGAAATTCAAATTTGTCATGGTCAAACACAATCAATGACAATCCAAGCATAAGACGATCACCATGAAATGTGGGTCCGTACGTGTGATCGAATTCGTGTTTTGTATCGGACATCAAACCATTGATGTATTCCATCGACAGCTCTCCATCATTTCGCATAAAATCGTGATAAACATTTTTTAAATAAACCGGGGCCATTTGACGACCTTGTGGGGTTTTAACCATGTCCTGTATTGTTGGCGTTGTATCTTCTCCAGAGTTGAATGAACGAATTGGTCTGTCAGAGTCTGATAAAATATTAGATGCTTGCATTGATTGATTTTCCCTCTGATCTGGGAGTTTTCTTGCCAGCTCATCATCATCATATCCAAATAAATTGTTCAAATTCATCGATTTTCTTGATGAATGATTTCCACTTTGATCTGCGAGCTTTCTGTCCGACCCGTATACTATGGGGGTGCTGCCTGTAAACATGTTGTGATCGAAAAAAGGATCATTGCTTTTTTTTAATTCGTGCTCCTCAGATTTGATGCGATGTTTCACATTGTCTTTGTCAAGTAAACTAATTAATGGGTCAGTAATGGGCTTGAATCGTTTAACCAAATCATCTTCTGTTTGCAACGAGCTTTTAACCATTGAGCGATGCTTGCGTTTTATATTTTTTTTAAACTTAATCACTTTTTCAATATTATTCGCCTTCTTTGGATCCATTGCTTGTTTTTCGCGTCCTATCACCACCATGAATTGTGTAGAACTGGCATGGGTTCGCAAATTTCTAGTCTGATTAGGTCAAGATAACACTGGTGCCAACAAAAAAAAAAAAAAAAAAAAAAAATATAACATGTTGTTTGTTGTTCAAAAACGTGTTATGATTTGATCGAATTGAAATCTGTAACACCCACAAGTCTTTGGTGATTCCTTATCAATTGTTAAGAATCCGTTTTTATTAAGAGACCATGCTTCGCAACACAACTTTTTGAACGCGTCGTATGTGATATCGGGTGAAACATGGTCTCTGAAAATATATTTCAAATTCAACTCATCCTGTTGGAAAACCAGCACAAAATTTGCGCAATCTCTGATAAAATGTTTTGGAATTTTAGTATAGCTTTGACAAATGTAGAACACAACAATTTTATTATGACATCCCATCGCAAAATATTTCTTACAATTCAATTGATTCCCAATTGAAACATCGTCAAAGATCATGACAGAATTATTTTCCAATTCACAAGGTTCGGGTATTGAGTCGTTATTTGAAAAGCATGCATATCCTATGCCGGGAATTGCAGACAGGGTCTTAGCCAAAAATTTGTATTTATCTTGATGCAGGGATTTTGAAAAAATGTACACATTATTGAATTGAATTCCATTTGGGTGAAAAAGAAGATTAAAAACAGCATTAGTTTTCCCCGTGTTTGATGGTCCAACCAAAAGACATCTCAGGTTTGATGGAAATAAATCGCTGTGTCATTTTTCGCAACCAATACCATCATCCAAGTGTGACTTACATGTTTCAATAATTTCGTCAAAATTCTGCACCGTAAGCTTGCATCTATGTTGTTTATAATTCATACTAAATCTTTTTTGTGAATCCAAGAGTCAAAATCCTTTGAATACCCCTGCCAACAAACAAATAAACGATCTCCGTCTCTACACAGTATTTTTTCAACTAGAAAAGTGACTGTCAAAGTTGTCTTACTCAATTCTTCTCTATAAAAACAACCTTTTATTTTCTCGCCTCTTGAATCCACGTATGTTGGAGGCTGTGGCTGTGTTCTATTAACCTTCGAGATCGTGAATACTTCCGTTGTCCAATTTGGAATGTACCCCTTGGAGAATGTGTATTTAAACTTAGACACCCGGACATGGTCGCCAACCTTATATACCGGTTTCAGTTGCTTCCTTTTTTCCCACCAAACTGAATATTTCTCTTTCAATTTTTTCTCATTGCTCTTATTAACATCTACAGGCCGCATACCAATAGTTCTGTGAACGCTGTTATTATATTTCTGCACTAAATTCTTCAATATGCTCACCCAGTTATAACTTCCATTTGCTGTAAATTCTCGCCACATGTTTGTTTTTAGAGTTCTATTGAATCTCTCAACAATGCTGGCTTTCGTTTTTGTGTATGTTGAATAATGGTTGATGCCATACTCGTCCAATAGCTTTTTAACTGAAGAATTGAAAAGTTCTGTACTAGAATCTGTTTGAAGATTGTCAAATTTGTGTTTCTTTGATATGGGCTCCAATGCCGATTTAACTTCCAATGCGGACTTGGTTTTTAATGGGATAGCAAAAGCTAATTTCGAAAAACAATTTATCACTGTCAAAATATATTTATACCCACCATTCACTCTACTGTGTTCCCGCAAATCAACCAAATCAGCCTGAAATAGATCATCCAAGCCGCAAATTTCAACATAGCGTGTTGGAAATTTTTTTCTGGCTTGTCTATGAAGTTCGTAAGCAATTTTTTCTTTTTGACTCATCGCGTTCAACGTCACAATATCAACTGAAGCAAACCTGTTAGAAGAAGGGATTATAAGAATTGGATGAAATAAGGCTATTTCGTTGAGAAAAAGAAAAAAATTTAATGTTGCATATTTTTTTCCATTATCATTTTAACTATTTCACAATGAGGTGATTCTCTACAATGCACCAAAATTGGGTCATCGTCCTCTTCCCAATCACAAAATATTGCTTTGCAATTAATACATTGTACATCGTCCTGAAATCCTGTATAATACAAACCGGATTTCACCATTTTGTCAATATTTGGCAAGAATTTTGGCCATTTATTAAAAGTTTTCCTGATTATTTGCTCAGTTTTGAACACACACTTTCTAGCCACCGTATAACAGTCATAATTTTGATCCACTTCTCTAGATAATCTGCAACTGGTATTGTTTATCTTATGCATGAATATGATGTGATCCAGGTCAAGCGTTCCACTAGTTTTCCAACCACATTCTCTGCAAACTATGTAGGGTGCATACGGATGAAAAATAAAACCAGCGTTTATTACCTTGTCTCTGTCAATAAATGCTAATCTTTCACACAAAAACATCATTGCTGCGATATTGATTTGCACCAACACAATGAAGAAAAAAAACAGGTGTGATCCTTACTTAATAAGATCTCGGAGTCAACTGAAATATTTTTCTTAGAATGTGACCATTTAAAAGCTAAAAGTAGTCGCATGCTCGATGTTTTTCATCATCGATAATAACCATACGACACATCGAAGACATCGATGCGAATTTTTTTAATGCACCCGCTTATAAGCTAAAGTGCCACAATAGAGCATTTTGAACAGTAGAGTGCTCAACGTTTTTTTTTTCACCGAGCGCGAGAGAGGAAATAATATGGGAAGAGGCTGTTGCATTTTTTCCCCTCTCAACAACGGCCTTGTTACTTGTGCGAAAGGAAGAAAGATTTTTTCGCTTCTCGCACCAATAATAGAAAGACGCGTTTCGCCGTCACAACTGTGTTGTGAGAAAGAAATGAAGAACCCGGCTCTGTGCAGTGTTCATTCATGCTCTCCGAGAGAAAGGTTGTTGCTGTGATTTTTCACATTCTTCTTAACCGGCTTTTTCACAGCTTGTGTGTCATTTCCTCTTTCTACATAGCACAGGCGCTTCATTTCATTCCGGGATAACGGCGTTTAGCGCGGCTTGGCTGGACAACTCCACAGCACAATCACAGAGAAGATTGTGTCTCGGTACTCGGTCAGTTTGCTGGCTTTCAACTCAACAAAACACTCATTCTTTCAGAGACATGCAGATTATCAGGGAACGTGATTTTTTCCCGACGCTCGCTGAAGACCTGCAACTTTTTATCAAACTAACTGTTGCTGTAGGTTATTTGAACAAGAGCACTATCGTTAGAACGAGTTTCCAGCGTTCGATAAGTAAATGTATGCGCTAGAAACCGCGTCCTATATACGTGTCAAAATGAGCCAGAAAAAATCATGCGCCAATATTTTGTGCTTCAGTCCCCGCATCGTATACGTATGAAAAAATGTGCCAATCCCCGCATCGTGTTCACCACAAATCCTGATGAGTCAAAAACCGCCTTGCACAACTACTACTGATGCTTATTATTCTGCATCCATAGTATAGCTTTATCTGCTAGTAGCTCAGGGAGGGCAATTAGTAATTGCTCTCCCATATCCATACACTTGTTGGAGTTCCTCCAATCTCTCCACAAAACTAGGAGCATCAGATAGCACATTATATGAGAGCTTCCAACTCCTTATTTTGTCGCACACAGCTCCCAAATCAACACAGCGATTTGTGTGATTTAGCTGATTTTGTAGTGAATTTTTGGGCCAACTGAACTCTGTTCTGACCCATATCTTGACTGTGAGTTCCTGCATGGACATCACTGCCACTAGCTTCAGCTGGGGCTGTCCTGCGGACAGTCTGCTTCCTATGATGTTCAACAAGTCTTTTCCTTAGCTCGACTAGAACACCATTGCTGGGCACCCCAATCTTCTAATAGACCTACTGCTTCTTCTTTACGTAGTCTATATATCCAAGATACCTTTGGATCAGATGAATAATCCATAGGATCTTCGTCCTGGGATGCTTGCTGCACTCCCTATTGTATGTCCTCGCCATTATCGCTCATTTCAGCTATTGATAGCTCCTTTTTTGTGTCCTTTTTCGAGCCCCCTATGTTGGGTGCCAATCTATCAGCACACCTCAACTCCTCCTCGAGTAGTGACTGACTGATATCAGGATTTTTTCCTGATTGACTAGACTCAGTCGGGAAATTGAGGGGGTTAGGAGAAGAGGACACACACTTCATAGGCTTGTCCTGCTTTTTAGCAGCTTTATCCTGGCCTACTTCTTCTTTCTTTCATCCTTTTTCCTGCTTCTGCTCGCGGACAGGGCGAGCTGTCACTCGGTAAGGAAGGAATGGTTGGTTCAGTTATGAAACGAGGAGTACTTGGATGGGGTTAGAACATGCATCGCTGTCTGTGAACTGCTTGGCGTGGGTGTAGGTGACAAGCTTTGGCTGTCTGCAACCACCGAGCTCTTGGAGGATCCACTTCTCAATCCGAGAAGTGCTTAGGGAGGGTATAGGACCAAACGCTTGCAGTCTGCAACCACTCAATTCAGGGGCCACACTTTTTGCTGGTCTGAAACCGCTCTGAGAAGGAGGAGGAAAGGATACTTGCAGTCTGCAACCGCAAAAAGGAGATGTCTGTAACTGCACAAGAGGATGGAGGAAGGGTTATATGCAGTCTGGAACCACACAAGGGGCTCACTGCGAGTCTGTAACTGCAACAAGAAGGGTATAGGAAGGAGTGTATGCTGTCTGCAACCGCAAAGGGTACTCGTTGTGTGCGTGTCTGTAACTGCTATGAGAGGATGGAGGAAAGGATTTATACAGTCTGGAACCGCACAAGGGGCTTGCTGCGAGTCTGTAACTGCGATGAGAAGGGTATAGGAAGGAGTGTATGCAGTCTGCAACCTCAAAGGGTACTTGTGGTGTGTCTGTAACCGCTAGGAGAGGATGGAGGAAAGGATATATACAGTCTGGAACCGCACAAGGGGCTCGCTGCGAGTTTGTAACCACTTCGAGCAGGAAGAGGAAAGGATATTTGCAGTCTGAAACTGCAAGGGGACTTGTTGCGTGTCTGTAACTGTGACGAGAAAGGTATAGGAGATGGATATGCAGTCTGGAACCGCACAAGGGGCTTGCTGCGAGTCTATAACCACAACAAGAAGGTCAAGGAATGGGAGAGTGCAGTCCGCAACTGCACCAGAGGTTTCAAGGAAGTTGTTGTAGGGGTAGTAATGAACATCAGTTGCAGTCTGTAAACGCTAAATTCGGGGGTGGATACTGTATGCTGGTCTGGAACCACTCTGAGAGAGAGGAGTGAATGTATGCAGTCAGTGACCACAAGGCTCAGGAAGGGTATGGGAGGAATAGGTGGAAAGCACGGACCTATAGCAACAGAGGTATTTGTACTATTTAGGCTAAGTGGCCCTCAAGTGGACTCACTTGGAATACGAGTAGAAACAAACTATGAGCTGGCCGCAATTCATGTCTCTGAATCCTGTGTAGGTGGAGTGCGGGGGAGGAGTAATTAATTAGGTGGTGGTAGATTACAGGTACACCACTGCGCCAAAGATGTGCGTACGGTACCATCTTACCACCCCTCTATTCCCCCCACCAATGCTACTCAGTCGAGTGTCACTCACTCCCTTTTTGAAATTAACGATTTAATTTCAAAAAATCCTGCCATCACAAAATGCTTTGTGACAATGTGTTAACTAAAAAAAAATTTATGAAAATAATTAACTGTCCCATCTACATTTTTACAATTGCATAACTCAATCCAGTCAAAGTCATTCAGTAGATGTTCAGATATGCTGTATTAGCTTTATTAAAAACATAGGCCTAATATTTATTATTTTGTGGCATATTATCAATTTTTGCAATAGTGAACTAGTTTTTTCTTGCTATCTCAACTAAAATATTTAAAGGAGGATGATAAGTATTGTTATGGGCACAGAAAAAAGGAACAGTGATTTTTAGGGTTATCTGTCTTTGTCAATATTAACTTCCAGTTACCATTAAGCATGCTTTTGCTATCCCTGCACTCTCTTTGCCTTGCAGTTTATCTGTGACACCATCAGAATATTTACTTAGAACGTTATAGAACTTATGAAATGCTCTTATCTCATCAATTAAAATAGCTTGCATGAATGGAGAAAGTTCTATTTGTTTATTTTAGAATTTGATAGAACATTTTAGAATCCTCTACATCTTTCTGGATCATGATAAACCTATTTAAAGCAAACGCTTAGGTGAACATCAGTTTCATTCATGGTTTGAATCTCGTTGACATAACAAGTGGCAGTTCCATTCATAATACAAACGTTTGTTGTTGAAGTGTTAATTGCAAGAGATTGTGGCTGTATTAGTAAGAATTATTTTACATTTTACATGAGTGGACTCTACTCTTAGCTATTATGGACTTGTATTATGGACTTGTGCTACATAAGTTTGAATGTTCTTTTTAGACATTTTTCTTGAATTATTGGACAGTTTATTGAAAAGTTATTATTTAATATTAGATTGGCCTTAACATTTAGGGCTCTGTCAGAAGAGGCTTCCTAGGTGGCGCGACCCGGGTCGCGTCACCTAATTTCATCGCCACTTGATGCGCGACCTGGGAAGCACTACTCGCAAAAACAACTAAACAACTATGAGATCACTACTAACAATAATGAGATCACTACTCGCGACGACTACTCTTGAAATATGGAAGTTGACGAGTTAGCAGCAAGAACTTACCTTCATTTCATGAGATGGAAAAAAGAAAAGAAAAAACGGTTTTGGGTCCATCCCTTAATAAGAGATAAAGTGAAAACTAGTTTGTTTGATACATTGTATCTACAAATAAATCCTGATAAATTTTTCAATTTTTCAATTTTCTAATTATTTTATATCCAGAGCTTTCCAGGCAGTATGAGATGATTTGCCTAAGTACAAACATAGACGAACCATCCTTACTATCCCTGATCAATGGTACAAGTCTACATTAGAAACAATTCGAAGAATTTTCATGTAGCCTTTCTCATTGAACAATATGATCTTATAAAAAACTGTTATGATCATGGAAAGAAGGATGTACAGCTTCATCTGCTGTGTCAGTATTAACTTCTAAGCAATTAATTACTCTCCTCTTCGCCTTGTAGTATTTTTGACACTTTTATGATATTTACTTGGAACTTTGTAGAATATTCTAGGTGTTTAATTAGAATTTAATGGAATCTTATCGAATATTGTGGAAAATGCGAGAGTCCTTATCTGTTTATTTAGAATTCAATAGAGAAATCTCCGTCTTTCTAGTTCAAATAAAAACCTATATAAAGCGAGCGCTTGAGAGTTCTGTAGTGATAATTAATTACCGTATATTGTGCCTTAGTGAGAATTCTTTTTAAATTTCTACGAGTGGACTATATTCAGAGCAGACTATTTATTGTATTACGGACTTTTGCTACATAATTGTTCTTTTATGACGGTCTTCTTGAATTATTGGACAGTTTATTGAATAATATTATTATTATTATATTAATATATTTAATATTAGATCGGCCTTTTAACATTTAGTGATTGATTTTTGTACAGTAATATTGATAACTCTTAAGTTGAACAATATCGATTTATCTGTTTTTAATTGCTTATTTTGTGGAAGACATTACTGATCAGTGCGTGTTGAGGATTATTTGTGTAAATAAAGTGCGAGTGATAAATTAAAGTGTTGCTAACGTTATTTATAGAACCTGTAACAATACTTTGCAGTATACTATGTGTAGTATCTTAGTTTTTCATTGAGATATTTAAGAAATGTAGTATGTTATTTTACATAGACCACATATGTGGTTCATATATTTTAATAAACAAAATTATATTTTTAATTGCCAAATATCCTTTTTCTTCAACTGTTGCATCTTCTTTACTAATAAAAAAAGACAATTTCTTCCCAATCATGATTTTTCTTTTCCCGATTCGAGTAATCACTGCACTTTATATCCCATATAGCAGGGCGACCTTGAATTTCAATGATGAATGCTTCCACATCTAGCGAATCCATGTCTGATGTCAGCGCTTCTCGCTGCAGCGTGTGACAGACTGACAAGCGTTCTCATAACGTTACCACTGCCGACCGGGTGGCACCACTCAGAAGTGGTCGGCTGAGTCGCCGATAGTCGACCGGGTGGCGCGACCTGAGAAATCGCGCCACACCGTGTGAACTCTCAATCAGAAAATACTTGATGACTGGGAGGCGCGTCCTGGGTAGCGCCACCTGGGTCGCCTCGTCTGACACCGGCCTTAGTGATTGATTTTTGTACAGTAATATAGCAAATCTTAATTAGCTGAACATTATCGATTTATCCATTTTCTGATTGATTTATTTTGTGTAAGATATAACTGATTAGTGCATGTTGTGGATAATTTTAGTAAATAAAGTGCGAGTGTTGAATTTAAGTGTTGCCAGCGTTATTTTAGAGATATAACCCGGCCATAACAATTGGTGTCAGGTATGGGTTTTTAACCGACTTCCAAAAAGAACAAGGTTACTATATTCAAACTGTTTTTTTTTTATGTTTGTACATCAACCATTCGAACACTATTGAACCGATTTCGATGATTTTTTTTTTAATGAAAGAGCATCGCTCAGCGGTGGTCCCATCCAAGTTTCGCAAGGATCGGCTAAATACTTAGCCCAATATTAAACAAAAAGGAGCATTCTTCGATGTCTTCATTTCAATCTTGTTTGAATAGGATAGTTCCACACATAACCACCAGTCGGATAACCAGTGTCATTTACCAGGCTGATCATTGTATCATATGGAGCACTTCACATCTAGATGATTTTCGAAATCATATGATGCAATGCAATTATGCCGGGTAAACGACATCGGTTACCCAAAGCTGATTAAGTGTGAAACAAGCCCGTTTTGACCAATCACGTGAACTTGCATTTATATGCAACGCTTTCCAATGGAAAGCGCGACCTTGGCAGCGCTGCCGAGCTGCTACAGAAGCTGTATGGTCGCGCTGCTCACTCGGGATAGTAGTTGTAGAAAGCATTCAATTGTTGTGAAAAGCATTCAAATGACGACGTTTACTGATGAAAATGACGATTATATAACTCTAATTTCTTTATTCTGATTCACAAGTTCAAAAGATCAATACAACAATGCAAATATATCACATAGGATAAGGAAATCAAGTGATGGTTGGTCCATGTTTATAAAAGTATGCTCCCCAAGTGTAGCATGTGTACGGTAAATACAAGGTAGTTTCGAGCCAAATTCTGGCTCGAAAGTGGCTGCAGTGTGCGGTGGGCTGTCTGCTGTATCTACACTGTAGGTCTGTACGTCTCGTACATCTCTACTCTTTAGTCTCGTCTGTTTGTATTTATAGGTTATTTGTAGGCCTAGGCATAACATATTATTACGACATCGACATTACGACAAAGTCAATACTCTAAAAAACACTGTCTTTCTTTTTTCCTGGAATCTACTATTAATTGTTTAAAAGTTTAATTCAATTCTATAAATTATTGAAGTTCGAATCTACGCCTGAGCATGAGCAGCTCAATCTATAATTATTTTAGAAATCTGTTTTCACATCAACCAAATTCCAGTTCTGATGGAAGGTAGGTTACCGTAGTCTATTAAGTTAGTGTTATTTTGTTAGTATTTTTAATAAAATATGAGCATATCACTATATACTAAATGTTAAGCCTTAATCCGTTTATTGTTTCGCTATTTTCGTATGCTATATTAGTTATGTGAGGTTAGAATTTCACAAAAAACAAATTAGACAAAATTGAAGAGTGGATAACTGATGATATTCTTGCAGAAAGAAATACCGTTAAAGATGCATATGATGAATTCGAAGGTATTTATTGAGTATCTGAACTTTTCGAATTTTTCAACAATCTTTTCCCCACACACTCAAAACACACTAGTAAGTAATAATACACTGATATTTTGCGGGGGCAACGCTTATTTGGCATTTAAATTAGAGTTTTCTGATGGAACTATTTTTCTTCCGCGTATGAATACTTCCATCACACTGTAACACTGCCAGACTAGGCAAGGTTAGGTTAGGTTTGGTCAGGTGGAATTCTAGAGCTGAGCAACGGAAAGGTCGGTCAAGTAACCAATCAATCTAAAAATATAATAGTTTGAAAACATATGTTTTCTTTGAAATGCTATAATTTTGTGTTTGGTCAGATCGACAATTATTGTTAGATCACATGGAAAATATTTTCGGCAATAGCTGATTGTTTTAATTTATTCATTACGTGAAATGTGTAATACAGAGTGCAGCCTCAAATTTTTAGAATCTGTACTCCTTAGCGAAAAGGAGGTGATCGAATTTTTATTCAGGCATGGTATTTTTAAAGAGATTACAGTGTGTTTGAAGTGTGGTGCTGAATTAGTTGTCAGTAAGTGAAATCTTAAATTTCGCTCTCAAATTTCGACAACAACAGTGGTTGACTGGTATTCATTTTGCTTTGTGGACCCAGAAACCCAAGCTCACACGAATACGGTTGAGAGGAGTTGGCGCGAAGTGCGCTGTACGATTCCGAGGTTTGGAGTCAAAAAAGCGCATTTCGCCGGCTGCCTTGCTGAGTTTCAGTTTAAGCGCCGATATCAGCGGGAGGAGCGTGTACATTATTTTTTTAAAGCGGCTGCGGAGTTGTATCCCCCGAAGTATTGAAAGGTTAGTAAGCTTAGTTTTCTTCAGATATGTGATTATTAATTTGATTTATATCGTTTTATGGTTTGGAGTTCATAATATGTTTGCAAATTATGAATTTTTTCGATGAAAAATAAAATTTTCATCAAAAATTTTTTTTTCGAAAATTTAAATTTTTGTGTGAAAAAGACGCGACCCCCAAAAAATTTCAACGGATTATTGCTTCATGGGGTGTGTAGATGTCACAAAAAAAAATTGTTGGAAAAATCGAAAAGTTCAGATACTCAATAATTACCAATTCGAATTATCTAGAAATATGTTAAGTGAAGTTAATTACAAAGCTCTAAAGAAGATTCCTGGATTTCTTGTTCCATGACGAACTGCGTTGTTAATATTAAATTTCATGTGAAATTTAACGACTTGCAGTCAAATATTTGTTAAGAATAAGTATAATAACTCACTTAATCTGGCCGAGCGCTTTCGAATCTATGAGATCCATCTTCAGAGGCGTGGGTTCCTAGATCATCATGTCAGTTTTTTGGTTAGAAGTGTTGTGGTTTTTGTAAAATGTGATCAAAAAGTTTGTGAGATTTAAAATTTAGTTGTTCATTGAGAATGTTTTGTTTATTGTGTGTGGTGTGTTTGTATATTTCAAATTGTTCCAAGGTGTTGAGTTCGTGTCCTTTAGATTTTATATGTAGAATGTGTAGGTTGGTACTGATGTCAGTAAAAGTGTGTCCAGTTTGAATGATATGGTCGGCAAAATTCGATTCAGCTTTTGATGTCGGGGCTTGAAAATGTTCCTTGTAACGTTGTTTGAATGTGCGGCCTCTAAAGAAGAACTTTACAAAAGAAGTGAAAAGAGCCAAATGTAAGAACACAGCTAAAATTAAAAAAAAAATAGTGTGTACTTTAAGTTAACACAGCAGTGTGGGATGTAATAAACAAAAATAGGCAAGTAGCTCATGTAGATGCTTATACTAGTGTCCCCAGAATAATTATCGAAAATAACAAATACATTGATTAGACATCATTGAATACATTGAATTGATACATTAGTGTAGACATCTGTAATTTATTTAATAGTTTTTTAACTGGTTGCTGAGAATCTTCAAAAATCTCTTAATACAGGTATTAGTGATTCCAACATGTGGAATACTGAGGGGATTCAAAATTAATTAAAATTCCATCCAGTATCCCAAGACGAGTTGTCAAATATCATATTGATAGTTTGAATAATGAAAAAACTGTAGGAATGGATGGGGTATCCAGTAAAATTCTGAAAGAATGTAAAGATCAATTGTTAGACCCTTTGATTCATCTGATCAATCATTCATTAGAACAAGGTGTTTTTCCCGATAATTTGAAAGAGGGGAAGATCTTGCCAATCTTCAAAAGTGGTGATAGAGAAAAGGTGGAAAACTATAGGCCCATTAGTATTTTAAATGTAATAAGTGAAATTTCTGAAAGAGTAGTTCTAAATAGGTTACTTCTGCACCTTCAAGAAAGGGAGATCAACAAAGACAGTCATAGTTTCTCTAGTTGAAAAACTAATAGAACTAATAGAATAATAAACTAATAGATATTATAGATTTGTTGTAATCGAAAAACGATAAACCAGACCATGGCTTTTATTCACTATAAACACAAGTCAACTAAAAGTGAAAGTAGCAAACTTTCCTTCTTATTAAAGCATATTGTGGGTTTGACTCTAAAAGATCAATGTGCTCAACAAGGTCATCATATTTACTCGAACACACATTTTTTTTGAGAAGTACTGGACCCGGAGTGGTCAACCAAGATGGTAGGGACTCTCCATTTACAGTCTGTTGACTATAAGGGAAAAATCTCTCACGAGGTGTACAGTTAGTTGCAGTACACAATAGTGACCTTACAGAATGAAGCGCCTCTCTTAATACTTCTTCCCAGGCAGTAACAGGCAGGTTGCGAGTCTTTAGCGCCAGTAGAATGGTCCTTCATGTAGTACCATTAAAACGTTCAATCTGGGAATTCCCTCTGGGATTGTAAGGGGTCATATGACTTGTGGCAACTCCATAGTTATGGAGAAAATCAGTCAACTCTCTGGACATAAAGGAAGTCCCTCTGTCCAAATGTACAAATGCAGGTGCCCCAAACATTGAAAATAAGTCTGATAAGCAATCAATAACTGATGAAGAACTCACATCTTTACAGGGATATGCAAACACAAAACAAGAATATTCATCAACCATAGTCAGTAAGTTGTCATGTGGCAAAGCCATGACGGGAGAAAAATAATTAATTAATTTATTTTAATTAATTATTGTCGGGGTAATTGACAAAGTAGAGAGGAGCAGCCACCGGTCAGGGCATAGAACGTAGATAACGATCTAGACTGGTGGAGTGCTTGCTACTGCGTCAAGGCCTCCCCCACCAGTTCCTCACTCATTTTGGGGGAACAGCTCTCTGATGAGGCAGTCAGAGAAAAGTCTTCTTGAAGTCCTCAAACTGATCGGTCATAGTGTAGCAGGAGTTTAACTGCAGTCAATTTTCACTTTGTGAAAATTGAACACACAGTGCCGGTTGTGTGGACTTGTGCGCAAAGTGAATGTGTGCTAGTTCAGTCAGGATAAAGCATGAGCTGTTGCTGATCCCTGATGTGGTGATCGCGGCGCGGGTCACGGGATTATCGCAATCCGTGAGTGCGGGTTTGGGAATCCGTAATTCCCAAATGGTTTGAGGTTTTTGGATGCGATCCCATTCCTTTCCTCATTCCCAGTACTCCTAAAATCCCCTATCCTGTTCCTTATCGGTTAACAGAGGCCACTGTACCCCTGCCGATAGTTGCAGCAGGTAGAATAACCTCCGCCAACACTCGCCATTCCTTCCCTTACATTACCTCTTAAAAAGGCAGGGGAACCAGAAACGGCTGGTATTAGCAGGGTCTGGAACTCCGGCCATATCCTAGCAGGGGGTAATAACTTCCGCCCCCTTTGGAAAGTGGCAGAGGTGTGCTCTTCCGGCTGGATATCCTTCCCTCTCCCTCCCCGAAATTCCCCTTTCCCCACCAACAGCAGCAGAGGCTACCGCCTCCACTGGTAAGGGGCAGGAGTATTTGTATTTCGGCCCTTTCCTTCCTATCCCCAAAAACCAACTCCTTTCACCTCCACCCTTTAGCAAAGGAGTGAACACCGCCCCTCGCTAAGTCGCAGCCAGTCCGCGCGGCCGCGGGACCCCGAATCCGCGATGTGGAGGTCAGAAAAGATAAACGGCGCCCAACGATGGTATCTCCAACCGGTGAGGCTACCCCGAGCGCGGCGGAAACCTCAAAAGGAAATGTTGACCTCATCGCCTAACCCCGGCCACCCGCCGACTAGAGCTAGTTGGTCCGGGGCAGTCACGCCAAAACCGAGGTAATGGTTTTGCACGTGATAAATTGATGCCCGTGCATGGGGCCAGTAATGAGGACGACAGTGTCAGGATGAGCGAGCACAGCAAGCACGTCAAGCAGAGCGAATCCGAGGATGAGCGGAGGCCAGAGACCGCTGCAGAAGACATGCAGGAGTCGTCTAACGACCCGCGCGTGTCATGGGTGTACAGGTTGCACAAAGAAGAGGCAGTAAACATACTGAGACTCCTCAATTTGCCAACAGAAGGCACCATGACAGAAATTCGGAGGATTCTTGTACAATACCACCGGAGGGCTACAACCCTGCTGACCAACCCCAGTGTCGCAGGTGAAGAGGTTGGGCCTAGCCGGAGTGCTGCGGAAGAAGCGGGCTCGAGAAATGCTGGAACCAGGGCAACAACAAGTTCCAACTCATCCATGGACCCGGGCGCGGTATGCGACAAAGTCCGGAGTTGGAAGCTCTCATTTAACGGGCAGGGTGATGCGCCCAGTTATGTCGAAAGACTCCACGAGTTACAGCAGGCTTATGGGTTAAGGGGCAATCAGTTATTAGTTGCCTTACCTGAGCTGCTGACGGGCCGATCCACCTTGTGGATGAGAAATCAGAGAGACAAATGGAGAAACTGGTGAAGGCCCAAGGCAGAAGCTGAGAGGGTGCAGGGCAAGGTTAAACCTATCCCTGAGACCACGGAACAAGTGTGCTGGCAGTGTAGAAAACCAGGGCATTGGAAATCAGATTGCCCAGACAACACTCCATGTAAACGATATGGAAAGCCGCAGAAAGAATGCAATTGCAGAAAGCAGACGAAAAAGTCTACCGAGACTGCAGTGGTGCGGTCGACAAGGCAGCTAGAATTGGACGCGGAATTAGGTCATGATAACATGATAAGTTCAATCACTTTGTTCAGACGACGAAAATCAATCACAAGTCGAAAATCTTTATCCTGTTTAGGAACCAAAAAACAAGGAGAAGAATAAGAAGAATTACTAGGTTCAATGACTCCATCATCCAACAAGGTTTGAATTTTCTGCCTTAAAATTTCAGTCTTGACAGGATTCAAGGCATAAGGTTGGCTCCTAATAACTTTATCTTCAATCAGTTTGATATCATACTTGACAAGGTCAGTGGCACCTTATTTCTTTGTCAACACATCTGGAAATTCATCTAGAAGATTTTGTAAGTCTTTTCTATCTTTATTAGACAAATGTGAAATACTTTGTTTAGGACACTTCTCTACAGAATTGTCAAGATAGCAAACCGAATCTGCATTATCATTGTGTGAAAGTAAAGGAAATTTAATATTTTGTTCAAAGTTGAAATAAAATTGTTGGGTAAAAAGATTTATAATTATCTGTGAGTGATTTATAAAATCAGAACCTAATATCACATCAACAGGGAGTCTATCACTAATTAGAAACTCAAACTTCCATGTTAAATGTTCAATTTTTATTTTCAGAACACATGACTTAGTAATTTTAATTTCAGAAGAATTAGCAGTATAGCAAGATATATTAACAGACTTAACAGGAAACTTAAATTTGTCATAGGATTTAATTTCTTGAAAAACCTTACTAGAAATGAATGAATGAACTGAGCCAGAGTCCAAGAGAGATTCAAACCTAGTGTCAATATTATTGAAACTAGCATTCAGGAATGGTAGATTTTTATTGGAATGAATTAATCCAAAAATTTTTGTATGTACTTTTCTCCTATAATGACTAACTAGACAAGACGATTTTAATTTATTAATTATCAGTTTTCCTTTTTTGAAATTGGAGGATTGGCGTTTTTTGACAACTTAGCCCAACACTTTGGTGCAATGTGACCCTTTTTATTACAGTAGTGACACACTATATCAGATCGTTGACTAGGTTTGAACTGATTTTGTTTAAATGTAATATTGCCAGAATTATTTTTATCAGTCAAATTTCGTTCCTTGAAATTTTTAGAATCATTTGATGAATGCTGAATTTGCATTTGACCTTGCCTTTCCATGTCTGCAAATAGAACATTTTGTGTGTGAACACACATATTAGTGAGGTCATGAAATGTTTGTGGTCTACTTACAAATACTAACCTTGAACGTGGGTTCAAACCAGATACAATATTGCTAACAATATCGCTTTCTGACTTGTTCAGCTTCAGTAATACTGCCGCTTCTTTAATGCTGACAATGTAAGCAGGCAGAGGCTCATTAAAAGCTTGCAAACGGTAATATTTTTGTTTTTCAATTTGGCTCAGAAGACGTTGAGGAATGAAATGATTTAAAACTTCCCTATGAAATTGATCAAATGTCGAATTCAACTGTATGTGACACATAATTTTATCAGCTAAAGGACCTGAAGCATAAGGAAATAAAACTTGAAACAGCTGTATATCCCCAAGATGTGAGATCTGCTGAATTTTTAATGCAGAACTCAAAAAGTTCAACAAAGACTCAACCTCTAACCCATCAGTTATCTGCAAATTTCTCAAAAATTTTTCCACAGGATTTTGCAATTTATTATAAAGCTCATGAAATTGAGTAGTGACACTCCTATTCAACTGTGAAGTTGGACATGGAACAAACGAATTGGTAACTAAAACATCATGTCCTTCATTCTTGCTTTGCCTTTGATAAAGATTATCACCACTTACAAAATTTGGACCACATTCACTATTCATATTTTGTACAGAAGGTACAGGTTTCTGCAATATATTAGAAGATGATTGAAAATATGCTTCATTAATCAAACTATTGGCTTGTGAAATATTAGGAGGAATTTCTTTTTGATTAACAAGATCACTATTAGATATGCTTTCAAATCTTATCTGGGGAACTTTCAGAGTAACCTCCCTATTTTGTGATATCAGTAGCCCAGGATGAGGTATAATTTTGGATGGACTGGGAATAACCAAACTACTCTTGTATGTAGGTGAAGGAGTCCTACTTTTAGCAACTAGAGTATATAACTGTACTATCTTACTAAATGTTTCAGATAAATTTTCAGCAATACCTTTAATGAAGCTTAGAACATTGTCTTGTTCTTCAGAAGTTTTAATTTTATCAAAGGAATTGATAATTTCTTCGATTCTATGAACAACATGAATAAAATTTGTTTCAATTTTGTTGATATTTCTTCTGGAAATCTTATCACTACTAGATAATTCTTTAATTTGAGATTCAATCTTATTATGTATTCCACTCTGAATACTACTTAAATTCTCACTGAACAATTCAGAATCAAATGAAATGCTCACAATTTGAACATTAGGTTCACTTATCAATTGTCTATAAAATGCTCTGAGTGAATCAAGATCTCTAGCAAGTGATTCACTTCTATTTACACCTAATCTTTCAAGCTCAAAAATCAAATCATCTTTAACTAAATAATCAGGATTTATCTTATAATCTGAAATATCAGACTTCACTTGGTTAATGATTTCAATGGCACCTTCAATAGTAAAGTTTGAGGCCATTTTATAATTTCACTTACTGATACTATAAGATACTACTTTCAAGATATAATGGAATATTTATAGACCATATGTTATGAAGAAAAAATGATGAATCTAAAGCAAATAGTTTAGAATTCGTTGACATATACTTGAAACCACTTATGTGTGCAGGTTAGTTTAATGACAAAGATACAATGTGAAATATCAATAATTACAAGATTATAGCTACAAAATGATAGCATTTAAAAAAATTAACCACTTTCTGCTACCAAAATGAACCAACCAACCTACCTTGGCAAATTAAGGTTGGTTTTTTCACATAGGAATCGTACTGAACTCAAAAGTAAAAGCACAAAATAGGCTGTGGTCGATAAGGCCAAGGCTTTAAAACAATTAACAGACACACATGATGAAGGGTTTCAAGTCAAAGAAGGTCCAGAATAGAAGAAAATAGCATCTATAATTTTAGAAAAGGTTAAATTCAAAATATCACAGATAAAAAAAATTAACAGCCAATAGAATAATCTCTCGTCGTCTTCCTTACAAAAGTAAATAGAATTTTTAGATACTGATTTTGAAAACTTGAGTTAAAAAGATCACTGGCCAGGATATAAAATTCTCAACTTGAAACAAATGAAGATATGCCTAAGCATACTAAATGAAAATTATAAAGGTCTGTTGAGGACAGACCCGGATCTTGAAATCTTGACTCCACAGAAAAGTAATATAAAAAAGGAAGTATGTCACCTGGATAGCAGTTTTGGTTTCAAGTCCGGTCCATAATAGTTATTTTATATTTTCCAAATGCTTTCCTGAACCAAGGTGTTGAGGTTACATTAATACTTTCGATGTCAATCTAAACCTGAACCAGGAAAACCTGTTGATACAAAAATACAAAAGGATAAATTGGGAAATAACAATTTCACAATAATAATGACAGTAGTAACAAAATACATTGAATAATTGTAGTTAATAAACTTGAATTACTGTACCTGGATTTGACGACAAGAGATATTTTAAATAAAAGAAGACAGATTACTAACACATCATGTCTGTAAACAAATTCATAATCTTATTTAAAATTGATAATTATGGCATCAAGGTGTTAATTATAACAAATTATTTAGAAATCAAAGAAACAGCAAAACAATCCAAATCATATTTTAGGAGCCAGTGCCAAGCTGCAAAAAACAAGATGCAACAGGTTAGTTTATGCACAAAGCAAAACCTAGTGCAGTTTGGTAACATAACCAACAAAGGACGGTTACAGTTTAAATTGAAAGCTTGACTAGAAACGTTAAAAGGAGATTTAGTTAAAGTAAAATATTATGAAAAATACCTAAGTAGAAAATAAAATATTATAGCTAGAAATAATAAAATTAATGTTGAAGTGGATGAAACCGAAGGCTCACTGAATGAATTGGTGTGACCAACTGCACCACATTTAACTAAAACAATGTAGCAATGCTACACTGGGGCGACTTCATGAACGACTTCAAGGCTAGATACTACCCCTTGATGTATGACGAGGACCTTGACAACAAGATCCTGGCGCGGAGACAGCGTGAGGGCGAGTCAATCGACGAATATGTCGAGGATTTACTCACCCTGATGAGGTGGAGAGGCGACTACACCGACGAGAGTAGGATATAGAGGTTGTATCAAAACCTCTCACCTCAGTACAAATAGCATATCCGCCAGATGGATGTACGGACATTGGACGATCTGTTGCGCTTAGCACAGCAATATGAACAGATTAAGTACGAGGAAAAGCAACTTCGACAGGGTGTATGAAATTGCAAGATTGAGGAGCCGCCGTGGGCGACAAGGCCCAAGGCAGAAGCTGAGAGGGTGCAGGGCAAGGTTAAACCTATCCCTGAGACCACGGAACAAGTGTGCTGGCAGTGTAGAAAACCAGGGCATTGGAAATCAGATTGCCCAGACAACACTCCATGTAAACGATATGGAAAGCCGCAGAAAGAATGCAATTGCAGAAAGCAGACGAAAAAGTCTACCGAGACTGCAGTGGTGCGGTCGACAAGGCAGCTAGAATTGGACGCGGAATTAGGTCATGATAACCGGCTGTATGTTACCGCGTACATAGCGGGTCAGAGGTGTCAAGCATTGCTAGACACTAGCGCGGAGTCAAACTATGTGAGCGCAGAAACATTCGGGAGTCTTCAAGAATCAGGACTCATGAAGAGAGAACCTGCGAATCACCGCGCGATCTTAGCTAATGGGATGGCGGCGCGGCTAAGTGGGAGAATAGTGACAAACGTCACAATCGACCAGATAGTACTCCCATTGAATGCTACTATCATGGAAGGACTCGGTTTGGATTTACTCCTTGGAATCCAATTTTTACATGAGCATAAAATGCACATTCCTACAGACATTCGAGAAATTGAATGGGAACTGCGTGCGATTGCACGGGAGGCGGGGAAACCTCCGCGGACGCCGACGGAGCGCCATGATAAAGTGAAATCCGGAATGGCCCCTATCCAGACACAATGTGAAGGGCGCTGTAAGAAGGACAACCACATTTTTATGTGGGTTGAGCTCAAAGTAATTGAACTCAACGCTCTGGTCGATATGGGAGCCGAATGGACGTATATTTTGGCCAATGTAGCCAGGTAAGGCGGCTGGGAACAGGAAGTCGCAGGCGGCCACTCACCAACCTACTCTGATAGACGGCAGGGTGTTACCTGTCATTGAGGAGCCACAGAAATTTGTGGAAAAGAGTATTTTCTACGTGTTGCTGTAAGTGATGAACTAGAGTCAGAAATGATTTTAGGTTTCAGTCACTTGAAAATGATGCGAGCCCGCATCGATATCCCAAGAAGGAGGATGCAGTTGCCCACTTCCAAGTCAGGGAAGGCGGCGGCAACAATATCAGAACGAGTATGTTTTGATGAGTTCTTAGCGATAGAACTGAAGAAATTTGAGAACATACCTGGTATGACTCATTTGTTATCCCACCGGATACCCCAGTGTGTGGGGGTAGTAGAATTGCACCCACAGTATCCCTGCTTGTTGTAAGAGGCGACTAAAAGGGCAACTGTCCGTTGACCTCATTATCCTAGAAACCTATCCTTTATCCTGCTCTTCATCCCAGACCCTCCCTCCACCCTTTCCTCTATCTGTTACAGGCCAACCCAAGGTGTGATGTGAACCGTGCTGATGGGTGGATGGCACTGGGCCTTTTGTACAGTGTCTCTAACGGTGCCTGCAGGACACCAGGCGACCTCCTGCAGTATGTAGCCTTGCCTGGGCATGCGGGGCTCTGTCCGGGTTGACTCCACTTCCCTAGCTGCTCGTGGGAACCACATGAATTTCCGAATATGAACCAGAACCAAACCTCAAGGTAACTCCAGAAGTTGCCTTGCCCTCAAACCTATCAGGATCCACCCCATCAGGGCAGGTTCCTCGATTTGAATCAACAGTCAAGGACAATGCCCAGGGTCCTTCAGATCAATTTACATCACAGTAAAGCAGCCTCGGCTGCTTTCTGCCAGTTCTTCCTCAGAGAGGGATTTGACCTGGCACTGATTCAAGAACCATGGCTTCATCAAGGAAGGGTTGCAGGCCTGGGCGATACCAAGGGTAGGTTAATTTACTGTACCTCTCTCAAAAATGTCAGAACCTGCATACTTGTGAAGAGAGGTATGGACTGCCTAACACTCACTGAATTCTGTTCCAGAGATCTCACTGCGGTGTCTATAACCTGGAGCAATGAAGGCAAGGAATGGAGCACAACTGTAGGCTCTGTTTACTTGCCCTATGGCTCCAGGGACCTTCCTCCATCAAGAGAACTCGAACTTCTGGTGGAGTCATCTTGCGCTGGCGGACAACAACTCCTTTTAGGTTGTGACGCCAATGCTCATCACACAATCGGATGGGGAAGCTCTGACACTAATCCAAGAGGTGAGGCTCTCCTTCAGTTTCTCATATCTAATAATCTTTATGTCTGTAATGTTGGAAACCGTCTGACGTTCGTCACATGAAATCGAAGTGAGGTTATTGACATTACACTTTGCTCAGAAGGACTCCTTAGGGTCATTGACAATTGGCACGTAAGTCATGAGGCCTCTTTGTCTGACCACAGGTTCATCTGTTTTAACCTGTAAAGTGAAGGCAGCTCATCCTGCTATCGAGATCCGAGGAGAACAGATTGGTCACTCTATAAGTCTGACCTCCTGTCTCAACTTGGATCATTAGGCAGGAGGGTTGCCTGCTTTGCAGACATTGATCAGATTGCTTCTGATCTTCAGAATGCAATCATAAGCTGCTCTCAGGACAACTGTCCATTGCAGTGGGGAAAGAGTCATACTAATACTAAGTGGTGGACTGCTGACCTTGACCGCAGAAGGGTGGTTGTCAGGAAGCTTCATAACCATTGCAAACGGAGCCGTATCTGGGAACCATACTATAGGGCACTCACAGAATACAGCCTTGCAATCAAGAAAGCCAAAGAGAACTCTTGGAGACTGTTCGCACAGGAGGTAAATAGTCTTAGGGTGGCAGCAAGACTGCAGCGTGTCTTAGCTTCAAGCCCAATTGGCCTCCTGGGAACTCTGAGGTCACCAGGGGGACAATATACCACTGGAACTGGTGGAAGTCTCAAACTTCTCCTTGAGACTCACTTTCCAGACTGTGTTTTTGAGGGTGCTTGCTCAGGCATGTCCGGCAACAGCGAAATGGGTTCACGGCCAAGAGCTGATCATGGAAGCTGGACTTTAGCCAGACATATTGTCACACTTTCCAAAGTTAAATGGGCCATCTCCAAGTTTGGCCCATTCAAATCTCCTGGGGGGGACGGTATCATACCAGCTATGTTGCAGCAAGGACCAGAAGCTCTCTTGGTCCTCCTGTGCGAACTCTTCAGAGCAAGTCTGGCTTATGGGTACATCCCTCAAGCCTGGCGCCTCAGTAGGGTGGTCTTCATTCCCAAGAGAGGAAGAGCAGACTACTCAACTGCAAAATCATTTTGCCCCATCAATCTCACATCGTTTCTCTTGAAGACGCTGGAGAGACTGGTGGAGAGACATCTAAGAAAGAGAGTGCTTTCAGGTACTCCTCTTCATCGGAATCAGCATGCCTATCAGCCTGGTAAGTCCTGTGAAACAGCCCTGCATCAGCTTGTGAGCAGGGTGGAGGACAGCCTTGCTGCCAAGGAGATTGCTCTATGCGCCTTCATGGACATTGAGGGCGCTTTTGACAATGTAACTTACACAGCCATGGTCCGGGCAGTGCATGGGCGTGGTCTTGAGTCTGCTATATGTAGGTGGATTGAGGCCATGCTCTGCTCCAGGCGGATCAGGGCTGATCTTCAAGACAAATCAATGGTGATCATACCTGCAATAGGTTGTCCGCAGGGAGGTGTGCTTTCTCCTCTTCTGTGGAACCTTGTGGTGGATGGTCTCCTTTGTGAACTCACTAGTAGAGGCGTCTCTGTCCAGGGCTATGCAGACGACATAGTCCTCATGGTACAGGGAAGGTTCAAAATATTGTTGCTGATGTCATGAATGTCAACCTTCAGTTTGTCAGTGACTGGTGTCTTGGAGAGGGACTAAGTATAAATCCCTCAAAGACTGTAGTTGTTCCATTTACAAGGAAAAGGAACCTGGAGTCTCTCTCCCGGTTGAAACTTGGACCAACACAGCTCAAAGTATCAGGTACAGTCAAATACCTAGGGCTGACTATCGACTCCAAGCTGACTTGGAACAATCATTTGAACAATATACTGCACAAAGCAAAATGGGCACTTATGACGTCCAGGAGATTTGCAGGCTCCATGTGGGGGATCAAGCCTCACATAGTGCTGTGGCTGTACAAGGCAGTAATAAGGCCTCAAGTCACATATGGATCACTAGTCTGGTGGACAAAGGTGAACCAGATTACAGCCACAGCCAAACTCACAAGTTTACAAAGGATGGGCACACTCCTAGTCACTGGAGCTTTCAGGAGCAGCCCATCAGCAACTCTTGAAGTTGTTCTTGGCTTACTGCCCTTGGGTATTTTAATCAAGGCAGAAGCACGAAAATCAGCCTATCGATTGAAAGTCACAGGCCAATGGAGGGAAGGCCTGTCTGGAACAGGCCATTGCACAATCATCAAAGCTGTTGCTCACAGCCCTGTGCTTGAAATGACTTCAGATGTCATGAGTATGGAGATGGTTTTCACTAAACGTTTTTCTGTTAAATTCTGCTCTAGAGAAGAGTGGAGGTCTGAGGAAGGGCCCTATATCAGGAGAGGCAGCCTTGTCTGGTATACAGACGGCTCTCTCATTGAAGGAAAATCTGGCTATGGGGTGTACAGTGAATCACCCAGAACAGAAATCTGTGCAAGTCTGGGACAATACTGTACTATCTTTCAAGCAGAAATTTGGGGCATCATGGCTTGTGCCAATATAGGCATTGCCAGACGCTATTGTGACAAGCATATAGTACTCTTGTCAGATTGTCAGGCAGCCCTCAAGGCTCTAGACTCTAATGAAATCAAGTCAAAATTGGTGTGGGAGTGTCACAAAACACTCAGCGAGCTCGCAACACACAACTCTGTGCATCTTGGTTGGGTACCTGGCCATGTAGGCATAGGTGGCAATGAGTGTGCAGATGGGCTTGCTAAGCAGGGTTCCAGTATGTCATTCTTTGGTCCAGAGCCAAGCTGTGGCATAAGCAAAACAACTGCCTTTCACACAATAAACAAATGGTCCAGGGACTTACACCACCAGCAATGGCAAGGTCACTTAGGTCAAGCACTTGGCAAAAGGCTGCTAGCAGACACAAGCTCCTACTTCACCAACTGGCTGGTGAGGCTGGGTAGAGGTCAGGTCAAGCAGTTGATTGCTCTGATAACTGGACATGGCCACTTCAGGAAACATCTCCACACAATTGGACTCAGAAATGAAAGTCAGATGTGTAGGCTTTGCAATCAGTCTGAAGAGACTGCCAAGCATATCATACTGGATTGTGAGAGACTCGGGGCAAGGAGAAGGGCTCTGTTTGGCTCCAAACAACCAGGTGATGAATGGGACATTAGCATAGGGAAAAAACTCCTGGATCTTGTAAAGGGCACAGGTATTGGTTTGCCCAACTAATGTACTAGGGACACACAATAAGCTTCGGTTGACGTGTGAGGATCTTTGAATCTTTGGATCTTTGAATCCGTCCCTTCATAACATAACATATCATAACATATCCCACCGGATAAAGTTAAAGGATGGTGCGGAACCATTCCGCCAATGCCCCTATCCTCACAACCCTGCGATGCAACAGGTGATTGATGATGAAGTCAATGAGATGTTGTCAGAACATGTCATTGAACCAAGCAGTAGCGCATGGAGTTCGCCGATCATGCTGGTTAGGAAATCGAATGGGAAGTTATGATTTTGTATTGACTTCAGAAAAATGAACGAGATAACTCATAGGGATGCTTATCCGCTCCCAAATATGATGGGGATTTTAGACAGCTACGTAAGGCCCGGTACATATCGTTGATCGATTCGAAAAACGGATATTGGCAAGTACCCTTAGATGAGGCGAGTAAGCCATTAACAGCCTTCACCGTTCCTGGTAGAGGCTTGTTTCAGTTCAAAGTTATGCCTTTTGGCCTACATTCAGCAGGCGCGATGTTCCAGCGGCTATTAGACCGTGTGATAGGGCCAAAGCTCGAGCCAAATGCTTTTGCATACTTGGATGATGTTATAGTGCTAGGAGAAACACTAGAAGAACATATCCAAAACCTCGCAGAAGTCTTTGCGCGGTTGAGAGAGGCTGGCCTAGTCATCAACATGGAGAAATGTCAGTTTCTCAAGTCCGAATTGCGATATTTGGGTCATATAGTGACAGAGCAAGGCCTTCAGACAGACCCAGAAACAATCCGGGCTGTTGTGGATTTTCTGCCCCCTCAGCGGATAAAAAAATTACGTAGCTTTTTGGGCTTGGCATCCTGGTACAGGCGCTTTGTCCCCAATTTTGCGGATTTAGCAACCCCACTACACCACCTGTTGAGAACAAATACCAAGTGGCGATGGGGTGAAGAGGAGGAAGCTGCTTTTAGTAAGGTAAAAGAAGCACTCACCAAATCTCTGGTACTAACATACCCGCATTTCGAGTTACCGTTTCAACTCCAAACGGATGCCTCGGATTATGGGCTAGGCGCGGTGCTTACCCAGGAGATTGATGGTGAGGAGAAGGTAATCGCATATGCGAGTCACAGACTGAAAGGGGCTGAGGCACGTTACAGCATCACCGAGAAAGAGTGTCTGTCTGTGATTTTTGCCCTCTGCAAGTTCCGCCCCTATATTGAGGGGTACGAAACGATGGTGATCACCGACCACCAGTTGTTGACATGGCTGCGGGCTATTCCTAATCCCTCCAGATGCTTGGCGCAGTGGATTATGGAGATGCAGCAGTTTAACTTGACCATCAAGTACAGGCGCGGCAAGTTGAATGTCATGTCAGATGCATTGTCTCACTCTATACCAAACGTGGAAGGCGAGGACAATAGGTCAGAGCTGGGGGATCCAGTGGTGACTACTAGCGACCGTATTCCAGACAACAACTGGATACAGAAAATGAAGAGGGGCATTTCTCAAACTCCTGCGAAGTATCCTGACTACACAGTACATGGCGGATTACTGTACCGCCATGTATGGTCCAGGCGGCGGCAGCCGGATGAAGATAGCAGTGATGGATGGAAACTCTGTATTCCGCGCGAATATCAAGTGGAAATCATGAAGCAGAACCATGACGCACCGACGGCGGGTCACCAAGGCGTATACCGTATGTACGAGCGAGTAGCTCAAAGTTACTATTGGCCTGGACTCTACAGAGATATAGTAAAATATGTACAAAAGTGTGAGACATGTCTCCGGCATAAAGTGGAACAACGTGCCCTGTACGGGCAGATGACGCAACCGCGGTGAGTATCCCACCCATGGGAGACAGTCAGTACGGACTTGGTAGGTCCCCTGCCAAGATCTAAGAGAGGAAGTAGATACCTCATCGTGTTCCAGGATCAGTTCACAAAATGGATGGAAGCATGACCTATAGCACGAGCTGATAGCGTGTCAGTTCTTCAAGCTCTTAGGGAGCTGGTAATTGCAAGATTCGGAGTCCCAAAAATGCTAATTTGTGATAATGGCACACAATATACCAGCAAATTATTTAAGTCATTCTGTGATGATAGCGGGATCACGCTATTTTTTACCCCTCCCTATTCACAGAGTTGTAATCCGACCAAACGGGTAAATAGAGTTTTGAAAACTATAATCCAACTCTACCTCGGGGAAAGCCACACTTAATGGAACCGGTATATTGTGGAATTCTGCTTTGCGATGAACACCACGGTACACCAGGGTATGAAGTTTACCCCAGCGTACTTGAATTTTGGCTGCGAGCTATGTGCGCCAGGCGCTTTAGAAGGCGGGTGCGCAGACGACCCCTGCCTAGAAGCAGAGTTGGGTAGTAAGCCTACCCAACTCAGAAGATTGAAAATTGTATCACAATTGCAAAAATTGGTGATAGACAATCTTGAAGAGGCCTACAAAAACACTAGCAGATATTATAATCTGTGTAGGAGACCTCTGAGAGTGATACCTGGACAGAAGGTATTCAAGAGGGAACACTATTTGTCCTCTGGAAGTAACCAATTTGTGGCCAAGTTAGCCCCAAAATTCTCTGGTCCATATGAAGTGGTAAAAATGTTGAGTCTGACAACTGTACAGTTAAGGACTGAGGGCGGAAAATTAATAATCATTCATGTCAAGGATGTGAAACTATTTCCCCCATGTGTAGAGGACGAAGAGGAAGACACATTGGGTATTCAAGTAGTCTCTCTACCAGTGCGACATGCGGGTTAAGCCCTACCCACGACCGACCAGTGTGTCGATAAACTGCGGAAGATGTTTGCGGAGGATGTAAGCGGAACTGACCAGCATGTTGATAAACTGCAGAAGATGTTTGCGGAGGAAGTAAGTGGAATCGACCAGCATGTTGATAAATTGCGGAAGACGTTTGTGGAGGAAGTAAGCGGAACCGACCAGCATGTCGATAAACTGTGGAAGATGTAAGTGGAACTGACCAGCATGTCGATAAACTGCAGGAGACGTTTGCGAGCGAGTAAGTGGGTTGCTGCACGAGATGTTCGCGGGGGTGTGTAAGGGAAGCCACCCAAGCAAATGACATCACCATCTGTTGGGGCAGATAGAGTGGGGATGAGTAATAAGGGAAAAACCTGAGAGTTTTCCGAGGCTGGAAAACCCTGTTTTTATAACCATATATTTTATGGTTATATGGTGTGTTGACCCACATAAATTGTGGACCAACAATTTAAAATAAAATATTTTATTTGAGATGTAAGATCGAAACAATTCATACATTGTTTCTTTCTTGAATTGTTATCATAGGTAGCTGGCACTATGAATAATAATAATCTGAGGAATGTTGATTATTATTACAAGAGAGAGAATCTATTTCCTTGTTAATCGCTTAGTAGAAAAGCACAAGATAATAATGAACAGAATCTTCATTGTTATCAAAGGAAGGAAGATTTATTCTGCCTCTAGTTTTATTATAACTTCCACCATACAATTGGATTGGAATGTAATGAATTAGCTTTCGGTTTGATGTAAGCTGATGATTTGAATAAATTACTTTTATTTGAATGAAATTCTGGACTAATGAGCTGTATTATCCAGGGATATTATGAAAGGAAAATATTTCATAATGAATAGCTGTAGCTATGGATTAATAACCAGGCAATGGTTTATTAATGAACTAGATATTTTCCGGGGAAAATATCTGAGGAAAATCCTTTCCTGGATTTTGAAGCTTGAGGCTTTGAATAACAAGTAGCTTAAGAAAGCACTTGTTATTGAAACTCTGGTATGTCACTTCTTTGAAAAGAAAGTATCAAAGAGATATGTGAGTGGTTCCTTCCATTATCAGAGTGATAATCAGCGATAAATTTGGGAATAAATTTCATCCATTGTTCACCTGGGTATGACCACCGGCCGAGGAGATAAGAGATAATCAACGCCTTATTTTTCCCAAAAATTGTTTTCTCGTGTATAAACCCATGAGAAGTTTCTATCTATCAAAGATGAGACAAACGGTCAGTCTGTTCCAAGTCACCCCCGAGTAAACCGTAGTCGCGAAGTGTCAGCGAAATGCTGTCCAAATGTCTTGGTTTTCTGGACTCGTTCCTCGGTTAAGCCGAGACGTGTTCACATATGGACCGTGCGCGGTACACACCATTCCGAAGCCTGAAGACAAGACATTGGAGTCTCCCTATTAAGGCTTTGGTCAGTCCACTCTGCCGACTTAGTCACGGAGTGCTTTGGGCTGTCCCAGTCAAGGTAGATGACTTGACAGCCGTCGCCGTCGTTGACCCGGTGGCGCATCAGATACGGGTATTTGATCCACTTAAGGTTATTAATCGACCCCAATGCGCCAGACTGGTGGCGCTTATATGCGAGTTCAATAAGTTAAAAAAAGTATGGCAGTGGGACTCCTACAATGAGTTGCATTACCACAACGGCGATGCGGACTTGCCGTGGTGGCAGGCGGTACATGTCATGGCTTGTCAAATCGACGACCTGATCTGGGGGGCCCCGGTGCGCGATTCCATGGACCCTGGGGAAGCTGTCGAGGAGATACACGCCTCCTATCCGACCCTGGCGCGGCCATGGAATCCTGTGTTCTCATCTACGGCCGCCGCAGTTGACGACTTATGCCAGTGCCTGGACCGGGCAGTCACGATGGTGACCGTCGAAAGCATCCTGGTGGTGGTGGACCCCTTCAAGAGCCTTCCTCCATTGAGCACCGAGGAAGAAGAGGCGTTGCTAGATGGAGGTGGCGGGGACTTTTCACTGTCCCCATCGTACTATGTGGAGGAGGAAGAGTTTATTCCTAACCTGCCGCAGCCGGAAGATAGGCCCTCATGGATCGAGATGGACGAGGATTGGGACGGGATGTCCCTGGAATGGAAACGACTATGTATTCCATCGCTCAGCCTTCTAGATCCTTTAGGGGAGGAAATGAGAGCGGCATCACCGGCGGACTCCGCCGAAGCGGCGGCGGAGGCGTCAGAAGAGGTGATTGGCACGGTGGCGGTCATCACGACCCCCACGGAACCAGCCGTTGACACCCTTTCCACAGCAGAGGAACCTGGGTGCTCCAATGTGGTGATGGAGGGAGTATATGAACCTCCGGAGGAAGTGGCGGACCTAGTCACCTTCCTCAAAATCCCAGTATAGGATGAATGTGAGATGAGGTCGCCGACGACATGATCTGTCTCAACAATGATGGAGGCAGTTGAGCCAGAGAGAGGCGCAGTGCTGATCGTCTCGGCCCCAAGAACTGCGGAGCCGTTGCAACGATGTCGTGTACGACAGTCGTACACGACGGGTCGGAGGCACCGAGCTGGACACCCCCGAGTCCAGGTAAGGCTCGCGGATGGATGGAGGATCTGGGTGAGAAACTACCAGAGGTCCGCGTAGCTCTGACCCTCCACACGACACCCGCGGACGTGGAATACCCTACTGGATCTGATCCTAACCCCTATTCCTCTAAGGGGCAGTGGCTTACCACCCCAGCCCATTCTTTCTTTCCCCCATCAACCTAACCTTTCTCCTAGGAGCAGGGGCATAGTGTTTCGGCTTTTCCTTCCTTTCCCCCCCCCCCCCATCCCCTAGTAGGTCGGGTGTGTCACGTGGAAAAGCCGTGATGGGAGAAAAATAATTAATTAATTTATTTTAATTAATTATTGTCGGGGTAATTGAAAAAGTAGAGAGGAGCAGCCACCGGTCAGGGCATAGAACATAGATAATGATCTAGACTGGTGGAGTGCTTGCTACTGCGTCAAGGCCTCCCCCACCAGTTCCTCACTCATTTTGGGGGAACAGCTCTCTGATGAGGCAGTCAGAGAAAAGTCTTCTTGAAGTCCTCGAACTGATCGGTCATAGTGTAGCAGGAGTTTAACTGCAGTCAACACACAGTGCTGGTTGTGTGGACTTGTGTGTGAAGTGAATGTGTGCTAGTTCAGTCAGGATAAAGCACGAGCTGGTGCTGATCCCTGACGTGGTGATCACAGTGCGGGTCATGGGATTATCGCAATCCATGAGCGCGGGTTTGGGAATCCATAATTCCCAAACGGTTCGAGGTTTTCGGACACGATCCCATTCCTTTCCCAGTACTCCTAAAATCCCCTATCCTGTTCCTTATCAGTTAGCAGAGGCCACTGTACCCCCACCGATAGTGGCAGCAGGTAGAATAACCTCCGCCAACCTCCGCCAACACCCACCATTCCTTCCCTTACCTTACCTCTTAAAAAGACAGGGGAACCAGAAACGGCTGGTATTAGCAGGGTCTGGAACTCCGGCCATATCCTAGCAGGGGGTAATAACTTCCACCCCCTTTGGAAAGTGGCAGAGGTGTGCTTTTCCGGCTGGATATCCTTCCCTCTCCCTCCCCGAAATTCCTCTTTCCCCACCCGCAGCAGCAGAGGCTACCACCTCCGCTGGTAAGGGGCAGGAGTATTTGTATTTCAGCCCTTCCCTTCCTATCCCCAAAAACCAACTCCTTTCACCTCCACCCTTTAGCGAAGGAGCAAACACCGCCCCTTGCTAAGTCACGGCTGGTCCGCGCGGCTGCAGGACCCCGAATCTGCGATGCGGAGGTCGGGAAAGATAAACGGCGCCCAACGATGGTATTTCCAACCGGTGAGGCTACCCTGAGCGCAGCGGAAGCCTCAAAAGGAAATGTCGACCTCTTTGCCTAACCCCGGCCACCCGCCGACTAGAGCTAGTTGGTC
The DNA here is from genome assembly GCA_948455865.1 of Conomelus anceps. NCBI lineage: Eukaryota > Metazoa > Arthropoda > Insecta > Hemiptera > Delphacidae > Conomelus > Conomelus anceps. The sequence goes on along the minus strand of OX418218.1, from coordinate 50,644,678 downwards.
CGGAGCAACACCGGGGCTTTGCACATGATAAGGTATCGATTCTTGGTCCTTGATGGAAGGGGGCCCTTGAAGTCAATGTTCAGTCATTCAAAAGGCGCTGTTGCCTTGATGAGTCTTCCTTGAAATTGATGGAACCTTGGCTTCACTTCTGCACATGTTTGGCAAGCCAAGGCCATTCTTTTAACTTCATCTAGGGTGTAATTCAAGTTCTTAGTCCTAATCCAGTGGTACATTCTAGTTATACATGGATGGCAGAGAGATTTGTGAAGCTCAAAAAGCTTAGCACCATCCCAGCATACTGCATTGACACAAGATAGAGTGTCTGCTTTGTCATTATCCTTCCCAGGTCGGTACACAATTTCATATTGATATGGTGCAAGCTCTAATTGCCACCTCATTACTTTACCATTTTTTATCTTACTTTTATGTTTTTTGTCAAATACAAATGAAAGAGCTTGTTGATCAGTGTATAATTTGAATTCCTTTCCAATAAGAAAATGTTTCCATTTTCTGAGAGCTTCAACAATGGCAGCAGCTTCTTTCTCTACCACAGAGTACAGTTTCTCAGACTTGTTCAAGGTTCTTGAGAAGAAGGCAACTGGTTCATTATTTTGACTCAAGGTAGCTGCCACAGCTATGTCTGATGCGTCAGTCTCCACCACCAGTGGTTCTTGTCCATTTCTTGGGGTAATAAGTGAGTTTGCTATGTCACATTTAAGACTTTCAAAGTCTTTGATAGCTCCAGATGACAATGGAAACGATTCCGCTTGTGTTAAACTCCTAATCCTATCTGAGAATCTATGTATCCATTTTGAATAGTGAGCAAAAAATCCTAGTACTTGCTTTAATGAAGCCCGATCCTTGGGCACAGGGAGCAAAAGCAGTGATTACAGCCGATCAGGATCAGGATGGATGGATTTGTATGAAACTAAATGTCCCAATAAGGTAATTGAAGTTTGATTGAACTTGCTCTTATCTTTATTAATTACCAGACCATATTTGCTTAAGGCACTTAAGAATTTCTCTAGGTTTTTGTCATGATCCTCTTGATTCTTTCCACAGACAGTCAGATCATCCAAATAAGCATAGACTCCTTCAAGGTTTTCCTTTTTGATTATACTGTCCAATGTTTTTTGAAAACAGGCCACTCCATTAGTTACACCAAATGGGATTCTTTTGAACTGGAAGAGCTGTCCAGCAGCCTCAAATGCAGTGTATTTCTTTTCTTCATCACAAATTGGAATTTGGTGATATGCTTGTTTCAGGTCTACAGCACTAAACACTTTGTATGTAGCCACAGTAGACACAAGTTCATCTATGTTAGGTAATGGGTAGGCATCAAGAAGGGAATATTTGTTTATTCTTTGTGAATAGTCTATAACCAAACGCTTCTTTCCTCTATCATTTGTCACAACCAGCACTTGAGCTCTCCAAGGTGATGAGCTTGGCTCAATAATCTCTTCAGCCAATAATCTGTCAATGTCTTGTTTTATAAATGTCATATCTTCTGAATATCTTCGTTACTTAGTAGCTATTGGTGTACAATCTGTGATTAAATTACTGAATAGTCTTGGTGGTTCAACATTGGCACAAGAGCACACCATCAGAGTTGGTTTCTCACCCCCAAACCAAACTTGTATATTTAAATGATGTCTCATTACATCATGTCCAATAAGTACATCAGTACATAGGTCTTCAAGAACTGATAGCTTCAAGTCATTGTAATTGTGACCCAGTAAACTTAAATTAATCTTAACAAATCCATTTACATGAGATTTCAAACCAGAAGCAGCTAGTGATACTTGACCACTTTCTCTAAACATTTTAATTTTGTTTGTTTGAACAAAACCCAAATTGATGAAGCTTGATGTACTTCCAGTATCTATTAGGCTGTTTGCAGTCAGACCGTTCACTTTTGCCTCAACTAAAGAGTTCTTTAATAATGGTTTGTTAGTTGTAGTAGCTAACAAAGCTGCTGATGTTCCAGAGCTCTTTGAATTTGTTTTGAGTTGTCTTGGATTAGAACTCTTGCACATTCTTGCATAGTGGCCTTTCTTATTGCATTTTCTACAAATTTCTTCCTTGGCTGGACAAACATCTCTAGAATGTTTATCATATCCACAAAAATAACACTTGCTTAGAATGTTCTTTCTAACAGCTAAAACCCTCTCTTCCTCCAAGTAAGATTCACACTTACTAACCTGCTTTGCAGTCTCATTGACTGAACATGTTTGGTCTCTGAAGTCAGATTGGGAATAACGCTCAACTTGTTTTTGAGCCATTTCAAGAGCTCTAGATTGTTCAACAGCTTCTGCTAGGTCTCAAGTCTTGTTCTCAAATAGTCTTTGATGTATGTATGACAAGGATATGCCATTGACAAATGCATCACATATATATTGATCTCTGTACTGAGTCGCATTTACAGCTTCAAACACACAATCCTTACTCAGTGTTTTAAGTTCTGATATGTATTGATCTATTGTCTCTCCTTGATGTTGTTTTCTAGTCATTATTAAGTATCAAGAAAATATTTCATTTTTCTGTTTGATATAGATTGATTTAAGAACTTCTATTGCATCTTCATAAGTTCTTGAATCCTGAACAAGTTTGTATACCTTAAATGACAGTCTCTTAGTAAGGATTTTTAGTTTGTCACCTGTGTTAGTAAATTCTGTTGCAGAAAGAAAGTCTTCAAACGTTTGTAACCAGTGCGTCCATTCATCTGCAGCATTTGGAGATTCTGGATCTATTTGAAATCTGTCTGGTCTTAAGAATTTCTCCATTTTATGTAGCACTGGTGTGAAAGTTTATAGTGAATAAAATTGTTGTAATCTAAAAACGATAAACCAGACCATGGCTTTTATTCACTATAAACACAAGTCAACTAAAAGCAAAAATAGCAAACCAAATAACAAACACAGTAACTGAATATTCAATCATATGTGTCCAAGTCCATATGATTATAATACCACAGGTGATAAAGCTACTGCAATCTTCTTAGATCTATTAAAGGCATTTCATTGTGTTAATCACAGAACTTTATTGGAAATTATGCAAAATGTAGGTGTAAATGGGGTTGAGCTGAAATGGTTTGAATCATATCTTATTGGGAGAAAACAATGTGTACAACTACAGTAGTTGGGAATAGGTAAATATTAAATAGTATAGTAAATAATAAATCTAATGAATTAGAGGTCCAAGCTGGAGTGCCTCAGGGTTCAATACAAGGTCCCTTGCTTTTTTTTGTTATATGTCAACCGTTCACCTAAAGAATTAATTAGTGGTAGAGCCCTCTTATTTGCAGATGATACATCACTCAGCAATTCCATTCTAGATAATTTAGAAATAAGTGCCCATATAGGTGTGCAGTCCATTGTCCAATTCTTAAATTAGTTGAAATTAACAATAAGTTGTAAAAAATGCCAATACCTTAAATTCAAAAACAAACATAATCCAAATGAAGATAGGGCTATAAACGTGTTTGTAAATGTTAATCAACTAGATCAGGAAGAAATCATGCATTTCTAGGAGTTTTGTTGGATAGACGATTGACCTGGGCTCCATACATTGAGAAAATATATTGTAAAATTTCATCTGGGGTATTTGTCCTGCGACAGCTTGCTAGATTGAATGACAAAAAGCTACTTTTAACAGCTTACCATGGGCTTTTTCTGTTACTTATTAGGTATGGTATTGTAGTATTCATCAAAACAAAACCTTGATAGGGTGTTTAAGATCCAAACGAAAGCGATTAGGTGTATGGAAAGAGTAAATAGATTAGATTATGTAGGCCTTTGTCCAAGGGACGTGGTCTTCTAACTGCTTATATGTGTATGTAGCTTTACTTTATATGTAAAAACGAATGATATTAACCAAAATCTTGATGTACACGATTATAATACAAGAAGCTGAGATTATCACTTTGTGAGTCACAATAGTAGCTTATTCAAACAAAAACCTAGTTATATTGGTAGGAAACTCTACAACAAGCTACCGCAGTTTTTAAAGAGTCTTGAAAATATAGAAATATTTAAAAAACAATTAATAGTGTAAAAGAGTGTAAAAGCTTTTTATAGTGTAAAAGAGTTCCTTTCACATCAAAATTAAGCCTCGCCTCAACTAATTGATATAGTAATTATGATATCTGGTGTATAATTGTTGATCTGACTTGTCCTATACTCCTTAACTGGAGTCTCCAAGACATAATCTACAAAAAAAAAAACATGAAAGTGTCAAGTCACAGCGTATGCACATACTGTATTACTCAACTATTTGAAAAGCTATTGCCTCAAAATTATATTTAAATGATTCTAAAGAAAAAATTAAGCTGTGGAAGCACAATTTCAGATGTGAAACTCTTCTCTTAATATTAAATAAAAACGTTTAAAAATGGCATGAAGAAGCAATTTCTAATTGCAAATCCGTCAATAAAGTGCCAGAAAAAAATATTCTAGTACTGTACTCTAATATTGGATTAAGTGCTGAATTAATGAATAATTGACCGAATGGAGTGAGGTCTGTCCTTGTAGACGATCAGAATTCTCTGTTTGTCTCACGATTATGGACAATTGTTATGATTTTTCATATGGATGTTCCTTATTCCTATTTTTTAGGCACAACAATGTATATATTTTATTTTTCAATTCAATATGGTGGCCATTTTTTTAATAAAGCGAAATTGTATGAATAGGTGCTTCCTTCTTATATACAGTTGATGGAATAGGTACTGAATTTGTATCAATATGAGCTTTCTTCTTATATACTGTACTGTGCTGTATTCAAGCGATATAACAGCTGAACATAAATTGACATTGGCCATTTAGAATTAGTTCAATTGAAGCTGGAAACTCAATTTCAGCTGACATTTCATAAGAAATGACTAGTAATAACTGTGGTAGTATATTTCAAAGAAAACATTGGTCAAGTTATCTTCCCATCAATAATTTTTATAGCTCTGGCTCTGTGAGTGAGTTCAACAATAATATAGCTGACACCGATTGCTTTCAGGGACTGGAAGTGTGATTGTGTTATGGACAATATTCTTTTTACTGTTTGTCATTTTTTTATGAGTGAGGTCTACTGTTCACAGAACTACTAGTAACATCTATTCAGTAGAAACTCAATGTATTTTTTAATTAAAAACTATTTTCAAGTATGCTTCATTATGAGTTTACTCAAGCACTGGAATATTATCAATTTCACTCTCAACTATGCAAAATTGCTGATCAACTACTGTATTTCGATTCCTCAATAGTTTGTCATCGAATATCAATCATGATCTTATCAACTAGCATTCTTTGTCATTCATGATTTTCTATGTTATTATTTTCAAAAATGTACATAGTAGCCTATTGAAAAATTAGATAAGGTATAGAACTAAATATTAGTTTAAAAAAATCCAGTATTACGCAAAAATTTGTAATATCTTTCTTGTCCAAGCTAGTACCAACCAACATTTTTTATATATGTGTCATTCTACTCTACAATGTAAATCTATAATGAAAATTTACCTTTTGATCATAAAACATCAATGTGGTTATGTTTACCAATCAACTTGAATGAGTGATTGGAATGCATGGAATCACTGCTGTACAATAATTAGTTTTATTGATTATTTACTCATACAACATACATAGCCTACCTATTGTTATAAGAATTTTTAATTTGTTCCATTATCGTGAGCAGTTGACACTTTGCACACACTATTTTAAAAGTCTATCACTGTATGTTTGCCATGACCTGAGACTTCCATAGTTTTTTATTCTTAACTATTGTGACTAATATGAATGAATAATTTTTATTAGTCAAAGTACATAATAAAAATCTCACATAATCTCACATATTACATAATAAAAATGTCTCACAACTAAGAAAAAGGTTTGCATCCCAAGGCTACATAGAGCCAGTGTGGGATGGTACACATGAAGATAATAATAAAAGAGTATAAGCTGTAGAAGGGCCAAAGTCCAGATTGGTCAAAAGGAAGTAATAATTCCAAGAGATAAACAACATAAACAAGCTTTTAAAAAACACAGGATATTTGTAATAGATCCACTGCTATGTACACTTATAATAGATCCACTAATAATATTTGCAAATTATTTTAATTTTTATCACTGATCGGCCCAAAGCTGGAAGTGGTTGAATTCAGCAGAAAAAAATATAAAAGAATCATAACAATAATTTTGTTGTATGATTCACTTAACATAGCAATTACAGAGAAATTATGAGTTATATGAAAATCAAATAACCAGCAATGAAAGCATAATATGAAATAGAATATGGATATTAAAATACAGTATTGGTAACAGATTTGGAATATTAAAATACAATGTGAATCACATACATGGTTATTACCAGAAAAACACTGTGTTCTTATTATTCAGTAAAATTAACTGCAATTTCAAATAATAGCTATCTAAGGGACTAATGGAAAATATTGAAATATTGTTGAAGTATTGAAATATTGACTAATGGAAAATATTGATTTGACTTGAGAATTACTCCTAGTGCCAAAAATCATTTATGAATTGAAATGAGCAAAAACAACATTTGATACTTATAACCAAAGAAATATTTAATTTAATGCAACCCAATCTAACCTAACCAAACCTAACTTAACCCAACCCAAAGAAAACCTAACCTAACCCATCACAAAACTAACCAGCCAAACTTATCCTAAACAAAGCCATCCTCACCTATCCCAAATCTAACCTAAGCTATTACAAACCGACCTTGCCCCAACCTAGCCTAACCTAACCCAAACTATGTAACCAAGCTTGATCAAGCACTGCTAGATTTTGTCTAATCTAGCAATGGTAGACTAGGTTAGGTTTGGCTTGGATAGGTTAGAGTTGGATCAGGTTGGTTTCAATTGAGTTGGGTAAGTAGGCTTTTGTTAGGTTAGGATTGGGTCAGGTCAGATTGGCTTCTGTTTATGTTAGTTATTTGTACACCTATTTAGCTATTTATTGGTAGGTACAACCTAACCTCAACCTAGCCTAACCCAAACCTAATCAAAGCCTAATTAACCTAACCTAAACTAACCTAAATCAAAATATGTAAACCAAAATCAAACCAAAAGCTGTTGCATGCTCTAGCCCAGTTCTTGCCAGAAGGTTCTAGAATAAGGGATCTAACAGAGATTCAAAGACTGTTATGTACATTACGCCTCAGCAGCAAAATCAATTGTCAACTACTTCATTCCTTGTTTGCTTAGTCTGCTAACTTATTTAGAACAAGACATGTAAATTGTTGAAGTTTGTGAGTCAGAGTCAAAACCGACCCAATAGACATATAACATATCCTACATACACATGCATTTAATCTTGAATATTAACATGGGGAATTATTGATATTGTGAATATTTATTTGTTTTGAGGTTACTCTTATTTCAGGAATTATTTTGAAATTTATCTTTAAAAAAATATTAAGAACAAAGAAGACTCTACTATTAGTTCAATTATGCAATAATTTTCATGCATTGATTCAATAAGAAATTGTTCCAACATGGGAAATTTATTTTGTCATTAGTAACCAGATTCTGCTAACAAATGCATCCACAAGATGTTTTAAATTTCATTTCCTTTGCAAGTTTTTCTTGGTGTTCTCATGGAAGTTGCAGCTGCAATAGCCAAGGAGATGTGGTTATTTGACAACTTGTAGCTAATTCTCTCAGGGAAATACTGCTATGTATCATTTCTCACCATTCCAAATCCGTGAGAATGATTTTCCTCCTCATGCAGCTTGCAACTATGTGAGTTGTAGCTGTGTAGAGAGGGAACGTTTGTGCTAGAAAAAGCCTAGTTCCTCTCAGAGCACAAAAGGGTAAACACTAAAAACGCAAAAGTTATAGTTAGAGAGAGAATGGGCATTATGGTGATAGTCAGGTTGTGGAGTGTCCATTTAATTGGGATTATTTGCTGTTTACTTGAAATTTTGGAGGATAGTGTGTGCCAAACATAAATTCTTTAGCTCTCCTATTATGGCCCTTATCAGCTTGACCAAAGATCCCTAAATATCTTGGGAATGAAATGGGAAAATGATCTTTTGGATATGTTGTAGAAATTTTGCTGAATTGAATTAATTTAACAAAATATTACTAGAGTATTAGATTTGAAATTGATGTAGCAGAATTTGGCTATCAAGTTTCAATTGAATTTCATTTTTATTTTAAAAAGAATTTTTAATATTTTTGATTAAATTATCAAATTGTTAATTGTCTAATTTTGAAGTACTTGTTCAACATTTTAGTATGAGTATAAATTGTTTAACATCTTTTTCTTTATTCAACTGCTTACATTTTGAGTTAATTTTTGGGTGTTTGAATTATTGAGTATCAATATGGTTGTAGTATGTAGAAAATTTCAACATTTTCCATCTTATTTCATTCTTCAATGTTGGGGATTAAATAAAGTTATTAACTTTTCATGTGAAATTTAACGACATGCAGTCAAATATTTGTTAAGAATAAGTATAATAACTCACTTAATCTGGCCGAGTACTTTCGAATCTATGAGATCCATCTTCAGAGGCGCGGGTTCCTAGATCATCATGTCAGTTTTTTGGTTAGAAGTGTTGTGGTTTTTGTAAAATATGATCAAAAAGTTTGTGAGATTTAAAATTTAGTTGTTCATTGAGAATGTTTTGTTTATTGTGTGTGGTGTGTTTGTATATTTCAAATTGTTCCAAGGTGTTGAGTTCGTGTCCTTTAGATTTTATGTGTAGAATTTGTAGGTTGGTACTGATGTCAGTGAAAGTGTGTCCAGTTTGAATGATATGGTCGGCAAAATTCGATTCAGCTTTTGATGTCAGGGCTTGAAAGTGTTCCTTGTAACGTTGTTTGAATGTGCGGCCTGTTTGTCCTATGTAGAATTTGTTACAATTAGAGCAGTTTAGTTTGTAGATCCCTGGGAGATCGTATTTGTTTGTGTTCAGTGTGGTTTTGAGTGTAAGTGCATTTTTTATTTTGTTTTTTGTTCTGAATGAGATGGTGTGGCCGGCTTTTTTGAAGATTTTTGCTAGTCTGTGTGATTGTGGATTAATGTATGTCATTGTGATGTATTTTTTGTCAGTGGTGTTGGTGTTTTGTTTTTTGTTTCTTATTTTATGATTGAGTTTGTCAATTAGGTCGTGTTTGTAGCCGTTTTCTTGTGCTAGGTATTTCCACACTTTCACTGACATCAGTACCAACCTACACATTCTACACATAAAATCTAAAGGACACGAACTCAACACCTTGGAACAATTTGAAATATACAAACACACCACACACAATAAACAAAACATTCTCAATGAACAACTAAATTTTAAAACTCACAAACCTTTTGATCATATTTTACAAAAACCACAACACTTCTAACCAAAAAACTGACATGATGATCTAGGAACCCGCGCCTCTGAAGATGGATCTCATAGATTCGAAAGTACTCGGCCAGATTGAGTTATTATACTTATTCTTAACAAATATTTGACTGCATGTCGTTAAATTTCACATGAAAAGTTAATATTAACAACGCAGTTCGTCATGGAACAAACAATCCAGGAATTAAATAAAGTTTTAGTAGAATTAGACTATGTTTCTGTGAACGTTCCATATCCCAAATGTTAGTCTTGGTTCAGTATAACTATAATAAGGCTCAATTATTTGTATTACTCAAGTTAAATTTACTGGAATATTTATGCATTTGGATCTACAAATCCCAATCCCAAGATCAATGAGTTTGGAAGCACTCTCCCGGCTGAGCTACCAACAAGGTGCAGATGCTTCCAATACTATCTGAGATAGAAGATATTATTAACCAAGGTGGGTTCCATTCAATGCCGAGAAAGTTAATTAGAAAAATTGGGTCCATTCTTAATTGACATGAGATATTGGTAAACCCCCTGGTTACAATTCTATAAATTCAAATAGACCAATCAGATGCTAGTTTCTGGTGCCCTGGTAAACGTTGCGGCTCTCATAAATAACACTGTAGAATAGGCCTACTAGGCTATTACTGGAGAGTTGCTCCTCCAGCTCTCTACATGATCCTACTGAAGAGTTGAAGACCCTGCTGGAGAGTTGCTCCTCCAGCTCTACATGATCCTACTGAAGAGTTGAAGATCCTGCTGGAGAGTTTAGTGGGATACACATTTTTCTAAATAATTTCAACTAAGTAATGGCCGGACAGCACTCAAATGGCTGGACTTGCTCAATGTTTATATCGAAATTCTCAATTTATTTTTCAAAAAAGCTGGTAGATTATGTTTTATCTCAGTTCCCCCACTTTCACTCCTAAATGTACTCTATGCCAAAGCTTATCATCATTTTCGAAAGTTGTGCAAGATAATTGTTCACCCCTGCTCAAATAGCTCAAAATGGGGCATCTTTTACCTGTCACCAACTGACCTGAAATTACACATATCATTATATTACAGTAGCTTGGTATGAATATAGTTGAAAGAAATTGGATTTATCAAAATTATAACATAATTGTTTTACATTAATGCATTCATGATTATTGATGCTGGATCTTGATTGATTGGGGATAGTCATCAATGATTATTATCTATGTCTTGGAAACTCATTGCTATTATGTTTACAGCTCAAATCTCCCCGATCATCATGTGAATGGTTTTCGTGATCCAATTTGGGATACATATGAGACTGATGAATCTGATGTGGAATCTAGGTATGCATCTTCATGTACTCATCTCTATAGCATAATAACAATATTTTTGATGTATTGTATTTCAGCCTTCAGCAGTGGCGTAACGTTTTCCGGTTGGGCCCCCCCGCAACCGATTTTACGGGCCCCTCAAAATCATATAAATATCCCCCCTCACCCTTGCCGCCCCCACCCCTCCCTGAAAAACTTGCATAATTATTTTGTGGGCAGTTATAATTATGTAAGAACTAAACACCTTTTTATAAATTAAATTTTAAAATTCAATCATGTTTCAAGGGGGGCAAGTCTAATGATTTGGGCTGTAGCGTGCGGGCTTCTGAAAGATGGAAATAGTTAAGAGTTGATTATATTATAAATAATTAATCTTGAAACCTAGAAACCTTGAAATTGATGTCTTCCATAGGATCCACATTCACATCCTCCTTGTTAGCACCTTCGCTCCTTTTCCCAGAAAATGTGTTCTCTCAGAATTCGCCTCATTTGCAGACACGGACACAGGTTCAATTTTTAATAAAAAGGCATTTTATCTAAATTACCGCGAAATTACTAAGTCAGGAAAAGAGAAAAAAATTAAGAAATTTATTCTTAAGAGACAGAAGATAGAAAACGTAAACTACTTATACAGTACTTGATCCTATTATAAGAAAAAAATTCAACTGCATTGGGAGAACTGACAATTGTTCCAAAACTATTATTTATATACTTATACAATAATCACGTAATTTATCCGATATATCAAGGGTATAAATATTCCTTCTGAGCATATTGTTTAAAAATGTACTAGTCGATAAAAAATAGAAATAACTAAAGCATGACCGTACAACATCACAATACCATAAACGCAGCATGTTGAAAAATAGAATAGAAATGAAAAAAAAAATGGCACTCCAAATAATAAAATGCACGATCACGAACTCAATAATGAATAAACATACGGTTTACTCTAGGCCAATTTACCGGACACGTGTATCCAACAGGACGATTCAAAAGAGACTGAATTCAAAATACTGTATGAAGAAAAATATTGACTTTATTTCTACACAACCCCCCACTTCCCATTACTTCGTATATGCTAATATGCATCGAGGAATTCGATGGGAAAATAATATTAATTTCCTCTAATATTTGCACTGTGGGGACATAGCCGTCATGATTTATAACAGTCTAGATAAGTTTGTTTGAAGAGTGTTTTGTCCTCGGTATGTCTCCATTCCCGAAGTCACAACATCCTGCTTCTGAATTCCTTCACTATCTGCGAATTATCTGCTATCTGGGAATTAATTTATAAAGTAAACAATAAACATTGGCCTGACAATATTTAGCCAATTCATCCTTCTTTCTTCCTTCAGTGTTTCAGTTTTATTTCTTTTGGAAAAAAAAATTTATTTCAGTCTCGGCACGGGCCATTTCTTGAAAAAATATATTTTCATTCCGGGCCCCCTTATAGCCCGGGCCCCCCCGCGCCGCGGGGTCTGCGGGGGTGTACGTTACGCCACTGGCCTTCAGTCTATGTTTAGATTAAAATATGACTATGAAGAAAATGTGATTGTTTATTGAATGATTGAAATCAAGTCATACAGGCATTTCATATTGACATCAAGAAGACTTGAAATTTTTTCAATAAATACCACATTGTGTCATACTGTGCCATAGTTCATTATTAAGGATTGTACATTCATGTAGCATGGCCGATGGGCTTAGTACCTTTATTTTATTACATAACTAGCTGACTTGGTGAACTTTGTACTGCCTAAAGGTGCATTACATCTACATGAAGGTAGGCAACTAAATGTTAGATATGTGAAATAAAATTTAGGTTTGGTATAAGTTATGGATTGCAATATTATTGTCTTAATGAGCTGAGTAGACTGTGCTATCACACATTAACCATTAGCGCTTGGAATAGAAAATAGTACTTCGGCCCTCAGGTCAGAAGGCACATATGCTGTGATATGGCCAATGTTTGCCAGAGATTGAGTTACTTTGTGAGAGCGCCCACAGCTCAGTTGTCACACATGCCATGCCATCCTATTGGTATGGCACATATGCTGTGACCAGTGTATTGATACACAGTTATTAGTTTAGTAATTTAGTGGTTTATATCACATCCCTAACAAGTGCTGCCCTACCGCAGGAAACATCTGAACTACTTTGACAGCACAACATTTCTTCCTCCAATTTGTTGTAGGGTTAGATTTTTGTTGAGACAGTGATGAGGCAGTAGACACTGCATGTCAAGCTCATCATTCATGTTCATAACTTCATTTGAAGTGTTGCCAGCGTTATTTTAGACATAGAACCCATAACAATATTTTATCAACTTATTTGCCCACAAACAATGAAGCTATTTGAATAGATGAGGTTGCTTGATTTGAGAGCAAAATGAATCTTGTTCTGAGCCAGACAGTAAAACGGATTAAATTGGATTTGATTCAACTAATTGTTTGTTTCAGGCTACCACATGGCTCAATGTTCAGTATCTACAGTAATCCTCTTGAGATCCATAGATTCTTTGAGTCCAGATTTGATGAGATGGAACAAAAGATGAATGTGATAATGAGAGATTTTGCTACCTTTGATAACTTTAATCAGTTTTCTTCCCTGTTTGGTATGTAGAACATAGATCCTGCTTGAATAGTTTAATTTGACTGTATGTGTTAATTTCATTGCATTTGAATATTACTCAAGAGTACTTTAATCGTTGTAGTATGATCCAGTGGTCTTCAGTGAAGTGGATATTGTGCTTTATGGAAATAATTGAATTATTTAAAAAAAATCATTACATAACATCACAAGAAGCCATACAACAGAGCTTAACTCCTGCAGCATATGAATTGTCATCAACAAGATAGAGAAAAACAATACAAACAACAATGCATTAGTCAAAAGAACATAACAAAAATGAACAATGGATGAGATGATAATAAACATGAGACTTACATATTCATAATGCAATGTCAAAATCTAGTTGGGAAATATTTGTCTGGTATCTATTGCCATACCACAAAGTCAAGATAAGGTTTAGGGTGCAAAGTAGTGCTAATCAGCCAATGTGGTAAGCTGCAAGACAAATATTCTACTCCCAAAAAGGATGGCAGTGGGTAAATATTTACTTTTTCAACAATGCTTTAGCCATTTATTCATCATTATTTTGTGTGTAGATTATGCCGCACAATCTCTTGATTCTGTCATGCTATATAAATAGGGCTTATGCTATTAGCTAGGGTGTAATATTCTCTCAGGACTTGCTCAGATTTTAGCTTTAATATACAAAAATATACAAAATGTATGTATATTTCTTGAGATTCTTTACATAGGTAACATTTTTTGTAAAGGTAAAAAAGAAATATCAATAAAATGAATATATGAACTGTATGAATATATGAATATATTCTGCTCAATAAACTTAATTGCAAAATAGCTAAATAACAATGTGAACCTAAATGGTTTTTAAGCAATCAAATATTATTACAAATACATAATGGTTCAATAAAAATCAAATACCTATAAGCAGTGCTGTTTTTGTAACAATATATGTTCCGGTACACAATGTTCCGGGGGGTCTGGGGGGTATTCAGAAGGGGGATCCGCTCCTGGGAAAAATTTTTAAATTGATAAGATAAGAGTACAAAGATTATTTGTATGAGACAGTTTGAAATGTTTTACTCATATCAAACTTGTGGTTTCTTAAAAGTTATGTCTGCTTTTACTGGAAAAAAAACTGTATTTGCTAACTAACTGGCCTACTGTAGAAATTTAATCTTGTACAGATTTCAAGGGCATATTATAAAAAGCGCATAAATCCTAGTTTAGGGCCATGTTTTATTGCATAATTTTCCAAATAACATGTTTTATTCCATAATTTTTCAAATAACAGTTTGTTACAAAAATGGAAAGTAAGGTAATCAGTGTAAGTTTTTAGATAGCTAGATTTTACAAGAAAAAGCATTAAATTTGATAACTTAGTTACAGTCTTGCGCCAAGAAGACACAGTTACCAGTTCTACATCGCATCAATAAAGCGCTTCATCGCTTCATGGCTCACCTTAAGTTACAAAATATTTTTTTTTTTTTGTCCCAAGAGGTACCGGTACGGTGTACCGGCGTGTACCGTCAGAAAAACAGCACTGCCTATAAATGTATGTTCGGTGTACTTATTGAGTACCAATTACATTAAAAGGTTAAAAATAATTATATGTTTTATTTACGCTTGGGGTAGAGACTACAGTCATCTCTATTAGATAAATTATAACTGACTTTTGTTTTTGTCATTAATTTGTATAGCTACTGTATTTGTATTCTTTGAAAAAAACAATTTTTTATTTAATTTTTCATCTCAAAATTTCAAATAAATAGTAACTCATACTCACGAACGGATGGGAAGTCTTGTGAGTACGATTTCATAATATTTAGATAATAAAAAATGTTTTATGTTTCAATTCAATTCAGTTCAATTCAGTTTATTGCCATTTTTAAAAACATTTTTTTTACAATAAGCACTTGTAAAAGAAATACAAATCAGAATAATTTTACAAAAAAAAATTATGAATAAAATACTTAAGATTTCTAGTTTGTCTTATCTTAATGGCAATGCTAGCATAGGCAAAATGTCTGATCGCTAGCAATGAGTTGAGGTTTAAAAGATTGAATAAAGTAGATATTATATGAGCACACAAAAAACTTTTACATCGATACATTTCTTTTCTGTATTGAATATTGTCTCATATTTCATATGAACATTTATGAGTACTTGGAGCTTTCATTTGATTTCAATTTCTCTTCTCTATTCACTTATTTCCTCCCCTACGTTATTACAGATGAGTAGGTAAACAAAAATCTTAAGCTAGTTATGATATAAAGATTAGGTTTTATATTACATAGATTTATAGGCCATTTGCTCTTTCAATAAAATTTGAAAATTCCAGCAACAGTAGTGTTGAAACCGCATAAAACATGTTTTTTTTTATTAGCACATTGTTATGCTTAGTGTCGCCAATACAATAAGCAATACTCAAAGATTCAATTAAAAATTAGAAAGTTATCTTGAAGAATATATTAGTTTTCACCCAGTCATCAACAAAATTTGTGAATTTTTTGTTTATTCTATGAATTATTAGGTTTCTGGGTATCTTATTTATTAGGATATTGCAGTTGTGCTCGAACTGTCTTCTACTTACTGAAAGTCTGGAAAATCTGATCATAAATTGATTTGAACATGATGGACGAGTATTGTAACTAAGTGCTCGGAGTTGTGGTGAATATTTAGTTTTCTTAATAGATATTATTAAATTTTTAATATATTGCTGCCTGATTGTGAGCACATTAATTTCTTGAAAAATAGCTCTACTAGAATAAATTCTGGGTTTACCCAAAGCTACTCGAATTGAAAACTTTTGCAAAATGAAGACTTTCTTCAGATGAGTGTCATATGCACCACCCCACACCTCTATACAATAGGTGAAAAGAACATGTGCATATGCTAAATAGATATTTATTATGATGTCATGGTTTGCCAACTGGTTGATTTTGTAGAACGTGTGAATGAGATATTTCAACTTGGAGCAAAGGTATAGAGTATGAGCTGTCCATTTTAAATGATCGTCTAACATAACACCCAGATATTTTATTGATTTTACTTTTTCTATTTCTGGACACATGCAGTTCAGATTCTCATGATTTTCTTCAGTATTATGTAACTTAAGTTTTAAATTTGAGTTTGGTTGTCCATGTTCGTTGGGAAAAAAGGTTATAAATTTTGTTTTTTTATAATTTAAAGTTAGAATATGGCTCTTTAACCATGTATGAATTTTCTGTAGTCCAGAGTTAGCTGATTTGAAAGTGTCATCCCAATTTTTACCATGGAAAAGCAAGGCTGTATCGTCAGCGAATGAGACAATGCTACAATTTGGTATATTTAGATTGAGTAAATCGTTGACATAGATAAGGAAAAGGAGAGGAGATAGTACAGTTCCCTGAGGTAGTCCAAAATTTCCGAGATTTTGCATATTTGTTTTACTGTTAAGTGTGAGGATCTGGCTTCTATCAGCAAGGTAGCTGGCAAACAGCTTTAGAGCATCACCTCTAACACCACTTGCCATTAATTTATCTAACATGAGGTTATGGGGCACAGTATCGAAGGCTTTAGCCAGATCTAAGAAGACTGCAAGACTTTTTGTGTTATTATTAATTTTATCATCAACCATTCTAGTTAACTTTAAAATAGCATCGGTTGTAGATTTGTTTCTTTGGAAACCATATTGGTTTTCATTTATAAAATTGTTTTTGCTTAGGAAACTTGTGAGCCTTGATTTTATTATTTTCTCTAGTATTTTAGAAATATTTGAAAGTAGACTTATTGGACGGTAATTACTAGCCCTAGTAGCACAAATATATATTTTATATATATCAAACTCATATTAATATATATTTTTCGATTTATGTCGAAAAATACAGGTTTTATATATATTATATATATATTTTATATATTTTAAATATGCAGCCCAAAAATTGAAAATAATGGATGTCAACTCATTTTAAATACATATTAAAGATATATTTGATAGATGTTTAATATATATTGAAACGTGTAACCAATCTTCTACTAAATATGTTTCTCACTTCTACTTAATATATTTTAAAGATGAATAAAATATATTAAAAATATGTTCAGTGAATGTTTATAAATATTCAATAAATAAGTTTTAAATACAACTTAAAAATATATTTAACATCTATTGATAATATTTTTTTAATACCATCAACAAACATAATTATATAATAGGTTTATTGGAATGATCTCAATTTCCACAATTATTATTCTAATAATCGCTAAAGCTCTTAAAAACACATCAAAAGTTCCCAAAGCATTTTTCTGCGAAACGTTTATTAATGTGTAAAAGGCTCATGACAAAATTTAAAGAAATACATATAACAAGAAAAAAAATTCGACAAAATTATAAAACTCACCGACTTCTAAAAAATAGTTAAATTTTCTCAGTGATTAGTCGAGATATTTGCAATTCAGCAAAAAAATTTAATTCCTTCATCACTTGACAGGTGTTTTGTACTATGAAGCTGTGAGCTAATTGTCTTTTGAAGAGCAAAATTCTATTTCTTTCTTTCCTATGGAATTCTGTAAATTTGGAACCTTGTATATAACCTTTTCCAAGTATTTTTCAGCAATAGAACTAATGGAGAGGTCAAAATTGAGACATTTCACTTTTTAAGCTTCAGAAAATAGTAAAATTTGAAATTTGTTTTTGAGACTTTGAAAGTCGCGCTACTCAGTTATTGTGCGATCTCGACTAGCAAGAATCGATTTGAGATCGATACTGTTTTATTGTCTATAAATCTGCTGTATATTGAGGCATGAAAATTGTAAAAAGGTTCATAATATTCTATGAAGTAACCGCGGGATAACTCTATTCAAAATTCGGCGGCAATCTTATTTCACTCTCGCGTGCTGATCAATTCATCTCAATTAGTGTTATCGAGTATCGCTTTTCACTGATGATTCGGTTACAGATTCCCTTCCGCCAACAAGCTCCTCTGCAGTTAACGGTAACCTTCTCCGACGGTCTTCTCTGGGTTTTTCCTGCTGTCTGCCATATTGCAACTTTCTCTTTTCTACACATCCTGCCGTTTGGCTTCTCTTGCCTCAAAGCGTGGTTAGTTGTTACTTGTTAGTTCTTCAGCTCTTGTGGTCTTTGAAGCGTGGTGTTTGGCGTGGAAGTTATAAAGTGTTTGCACTTCAACATTTCATTCAGTTGTAAAGAAGAAAAAACGGAGAAAATGACAACGGTAAGTAATAACTTTTAAGTTGAATAACTTAGCCTATATCTTATTTATTTTTAGTTTCAATAAAAAATTCCAGATCATGTCAGCTTTAACATTGTAGTCTGTTTGTGAATCCTTTTCAATTTCTGAAGTTCAATTATAGGCCCAAATTATAATGTTCTATTGCTGTTTTTTCATGTTCTATTTTTATTTAGCCTATGTGTATTAGGTTAATGAACATAAACACTCTGGGAATTTAAATAACAGCCTACCATGCAGTTATAGTGTTACTTTGTTTTGAATTGATTGGTACCAGTACCATAAATTATTAAGAAATATAAAGTGGTATATTTTAATATATGCAAAGCTGTCTCAACTTAGACCATTTATAAAGTTTGGAATAAGCCATTGATGGATGCATAGTGCTTCAGTGGGAGAAATCAATGTTGAAATCTCTGTCATTCTAATTAACATGTGGTAGGTTCGGATTCAAATAAAAATAACAGCATAAGCTCAGAGGCTGAACTATTTAATTTTGGTTGAAACGACCACGTTTACTAAGTACTGCTTATTCTGCTCATAATTCTAACTACATAATTAATGAACTTAAACCTAATTCAATTAAAAAATTTTTGTTGTAGCAAGGTGCACAATTTTCATGCCTGCTTTTGTAAAATGCTTCATTGTTCAAATGAACCTTTCCTGAGCGATGAAGCTACTCAACGAAGTCGAGTAGAGCACTCATAAAATAGTTTGTTGAGGCTTTAAAAAAATTCTCTCATTCTAAAATATCTTCCACTGCTACAGATCTATGCTTAGAGAATATATTAGCCTATAAAAAATTGACTTTTTGTGGGTTTTTTTCAGGCATTGCTAAATTCACATATCAACTAGTTAGGCCTACATGAAATATTTATCAATAATAGTTGAACATGGATAGAAAACGCAGGTCACTAACGCCTTTTCATTTGCTATCCAAATCTGGAAAGTGGAAACGTCTGCAAGAAGATATCGATACAATATCCTCAGACGAGGATATAATTGACTTTTCAAGTGTATCCTCAAATATTGGCACTGATCATTCACTCATCAATTTACATTCAAAATTTACATTCTCTTTTGAAGTATAATTGTACACAGACAGGTTAATATTATTCTTTTTTTTTAATGAATGTTTTCGTTATCTTTATTATGGATAGCTGTTTGGAAGGGAGAGGAATTTTGGTGCATAATTTTGGCAATCTCCCATAAATGGTTAACAAATCTCATTTATGTCCCCAAACTCGCAAGCTGGCACCGTTCCTGCCATCAAGAAATTGCCTTCATTACCTGTAATTGAAGTCATACCGCCATAAATTATGACCACGCCCATACAATTTAGGTCCTAGTAATGATTTGATAGCTACAATTTGGTTTGTTATGTTACTAGGTTAGCTTACCGACAGTTCAGATGAGTATATAGCCCAAAAATATTTAGCTCATTTTGAAGCACTCTTAGAATTGTGTACCGTACTGGAATCGTTGACTGACATGGATAGAACGAGTATTATAGTGACAAATACAGTATTATAGTAGATAAATACAATATTTGTTTACTATATACATTAAGGCTACAAATGCATACAATTATTATATTTCGGACTACTTGTTTATTTTTCAGGTGAGAATATTAATCACTGATATAGAAAAAAGCAGCTTATCAAAAACAGCTAGGTCTGTGTTGCGGCAGACAATTGATGCGAATCTTAGTAAAAGTTATAGCTGGAAGGGGCAGCAACGCAAGGACCAGGACAGAAAGAAAGAATCCTTCTCGTCGTTGATGATGGCAAAACTTCTTCGAAGTAAGCACAAAATTTTTAGTTGATATTCCAAAAATCTTATAAATTTGAATGTGCTGCTTGCTTTCACCACATTACATATTTATTATGATGTTGAAGATCCATCTTGTTTCCAATAATATAGTAGAAACTTAAAAAACAATTTTAAGTGGAAATTATGACTCACACGTTATAGCGTGACGGCCGTTTCACTGTTGTCAAGAGCATCGTCAGACGACCCACAGTACACTGATTTAAGGTATGAGTTTGAGGGTTATGGATGTTGGAAGGGTAGAGTGGTGGGGGGGATGAGTAGGCGGGAGGTTTTAAATTGGGATTATTTTGCATTCTCAGACAACACCTCAGAACAAATACAATAGATCTGGAATTTACAAATTGAAATGTGATGACTGCAACAAATTCTATATAGGACAAATTGGCAGGACATTCACCACTAGATTCAAAGAACACACAAGAGCAATCTCACACCCAAACACACATTCCACTTTTGCTGAACACATCATTTCAACAGGCCACAGTTATACAGACATTGACTCTAATTTATACACACTTCACTTCACTCACAAAGGCCAGAAACTCAATATTTTAGAACAATATGAGATTTAAAAACACACAAAGCAGCAACCTAACAACATTTTAAATGATCAACTCCACTTCTTCTCACATACCCTTTTTGACAAAATAATCCCAATTTCAAACCTCCCGCCTACTCATCCCCCCACCACTCTACCCTTCCAACATCCATAACCCTCAAACTCATACCTTAAATCAGTGTACTGTGGGTCATCTGATGATGCTCTTGAGAACAGAGTGAAACGGCCGTCACGCCATAACGTGAGTCATAATTTCCACTTAAAAGTGTTTTTTAAGTTTTTAACATATTTATTAGTATAAAGAGGGTGAGGTGATAGTTATGAGTTGTGGCAGGTATCTGTTCAGTCAGATAAGATGAACTATGCTCTCTTGGGTTCTCTTTGTAAGGGCTACCTAATGGATTAGCCAGCAAAAAATATTCTGTTCTCTGCTGTGGAATCATTTTATGGTGGTTCAGAACCCAACTTGAACTGTATGACTACCACTCAAATGGCAAGGTGGAACTACCTCACCATTAAAATCCATTCACATATTATTATTATTATCATTATTAGGATAAACTGGACTCTACTGTACAATGAAACATATTTTTCCCATATTGGGAAGAACACATTAAGTGTGAATTAAATAACAACACAGTATATTTTCCCAGAAATACAATCTTTTGCGATGCTTGGTCGGGATTTGGATAAATCTAGATTCTCTGGAGTTTGACATGACTCATAAATTGCTATATCATAGTGAAGAGTAATGAAAATAATGTATGCTTGACAAGGAGTGATAGTGAGTTTTTTTCAATATTTGTGTGTTGGATTTTGATTTCATAATCTGCCCTCCATCCTCTACAGAAAATTTCTCAGCCTTCTCTCACTGCCTCATAGGGAAGGTCTTACTTGCCCCAGGAAACTAACTGTACATTTTGATCAAAGTAATTCACAATAATTATACTTAATATTTTTTAGCAATTATGTATGTTGGCACAATGTGTGATGAGGAAGGTGATCATATATTTACTTCGATGCTAGCTTATAACCACAATAATATTTTTTGGTTTAATCGTTTCTGTTATTGTTGCAGGGTGTGTCGAAATTGTCTGGCCAAATGAGATTGATGTTACTAAAAAAATCGAAGCTACAGTTTCTACTTGGCTGGCCCAACAAGCCTTAACATGTTTGAAAAAGTAAGTGTTTCTTTAAGTCAGGTTTTTCTAGATCCGCATTTCAGGTTTACCCACTGCATATCAATATTGGCTGGTGGAAGCCAAACAGACTGGGGAATTTGGCTTAAAACTATCGTACATAACAATCAAACTTATGGTAGTTACAGTATGTAAAAATTAAACACGGCAACTTTGAGCCAAATCCCACCACAATAATTATATGTGTCTGGTATGCAATCTTTGTGAACCACAAATCCCAAATCATTGCAACAGCAAATATTTTGGATCTTTTCTTGTCATAAAGTATTTAAACTATATTTTAAAATTAAATTAAATAATAATGCCTCACCATGAAGTGGGCATGATGAATCTTTTCTGAAGGCAACTTTGATTGCTAGTGCAAATTATTTGATAGTTTAACAAATCCTCAATGGCACAAAGGCCAATTAAATCAAGGGCTTAATGTCTGTTAGCTAACTGTCGTAAGTGTAATGGATTTATTTCTGTTGCACAAAGGTCCATTAGTTATTTTTCGTTGATCGACGGGGTACAATCTGGCAACACTGTAATTTGATCAACAGCTGATTCTCAAGTTGTGGAAAATGAGGGATTAGAATTATTTCATAGTGAATCATAGAAACATTATTCAATAATCTCAATATTATTAAAATTTTGATGGGCTTTATTAATTTTTAAAGATTTTTAACACACGTCTAATTTGCATATCTGTGTTCTGGTACAGTCAACATAACCAATAAAATGTAACTTAACGGGAGTTAGTGAGATTTAATTCTCAATGAGCTGGCGGTTAGATATCTCTTACGCCGGTTAGCCTAATTGGCGTTATCGCTTGTAATTGTCTTTTTTGCAACCAAAATCCTTCCATTAAGGTTAATCTTAATAGAATGACGTCATTCTACTGGGATAAAATTTAATTGGCTTTTGTGCAATTGGGGGTAAGACTGGTCACTGGATTGGTCACGTGATAAGCATGGTGCTCATGCGATCGTGATGTTTATCCACGAACGCTCAAGGCAGCGCTAGTAAGGGTGACAGAGCTTCTATGACTTGATGTAATAAGTTTTATTATCACCTACCTGGTGGTTCGGAAACCAAGGGTAGTCTGAGAAACCAAAGCTGCTATAATATAATATTATATATATATATTTTATAAAGCTGCTATAATTATAGTATTATTGCTGCAATCAACCAATCATACAATTTGGTCAAGCAAAATTATCTGAAACCCCTGTCTCAATCAATACATAATGAATGTAATATTATTTTTACATGAATTATTGGTTTGCTTAAGCTTCTAATTTATTTTTTTAATTTTTCAGGGAGAAGAATCATGACAACTATGAGGACCCAAAAACTTGTACATAATTGTATAGTTCTGTAGTTCTACTTGTATAGTATACATAATTCTGTATAATTCTGTAGTTAGTGCAATCAAATAAATAATTATTCATAAAATGTTATCATATGTTTTGATTTTTTCCTTGCAACCTTTGCATTTACACCACAGTAGTCTACCGTTCAACAGAATTTGATAGATCTGATAATGCTTTGATGGTTGAGAGAAAATCAGGTTAAACGAAAATACGGATTTTAAAAGGCATAAATTGAATAACTCGTAAAAATTTACCAAAGTAGTAGGGAGTAGTAATATAGAGTGCTATATTATATTGTATGGTCAGGTGCACAACCAATATTTTATAGCTATAGGCTGACCACTATGTAGAACACATTTGGCCATGTTGTAATTTATTTTGTCGTTTGTGGCTGACTGGGAAATTTGCTTGAACGGGACTAGTGTATATTTGAACTTAATTCATATTAATAGTGGAATTCAATACATTCTTCTACTCATTCGATATTTTTCTCCCATTAATATGAATTAAATTATCTATGTTTATTAAATTCAACATTTCACTTTATTTAATTAATATTTTCCCTCTATAAATGTGAATTGAATAATTATGTTTTATATATGTCAAAATGAAATCCATTCAATTTATATTAATAGAAGAAAAATACCTATAAAATAGAGAAAACTGTTAAATTTAATAACTATAAAGAACCTGTTTAATTTATATTAATAGAAGAATAATACATATTGAATAGAGGAAAGTGTTGAATTAAATATATATATAAAACCTATTTAATTCATATTAATAGAAGAAAAATACATTTAAAATAGAGAAAAGTGTTGAAGTTAATATCTATAAAGAACCTATTTAATTCATATTAATAGAAGAATAATACATATTGAATAGAGGAAAGTGTTGAATTAAATATATATATAAAACCTATTTAATTCATATTAATAGAAGAAAAATACATATTTTATAGGGGAATCTGTCTACTGTAAATATATTTAATACATATTTTATATATCTTTGATATTATATTTAATATATATTCAAGTTGTATTTGTGCTACTAGGGAGGGTTACTTGGGTTTCCACCTTTATGTAATGCCTTTATCACTGCTAACTTAAAATTTCTTGGGAAATGACTTTCAAACAAACATCTATTTATTAAAATAGTTAAAGGTTTAGCAATGTTGGGAGCTACCTTTTTCAGACATACAGATGATATATCATTGTGACCAGGTGATGAACTACTTTTTAAATTGAAATTTGTTTTTATAATTTCCTGTTCATCAGTGGGCTGAATGAAGAAACTATTAATTGGAGGATTGTTTGACACAACATTAATATTGTCTTTGTGGTCTTGACTATTATTTTCAAGTAAATTTTTCGCATAGTTTGCCCCAACGTTTGCAAAATGATAATTTAATTTATCCGCTTCAACTAATGGTTGTTAATATGTATTTTTCTTATCTAGCAACTCATTTATAAACTCCCATGTTTTTTTTGGATTATTTTTATTTTGCTCCAGTTTTTCATTGAAATATTTTATTTTTTCTTTCCTAATTATATTATTTAGAGTATTACGACGGTATTTTCTATATCTTTCTTTTAATTCTATATTGAACGGTTGTTTTGTTAATTGTTTATGCATCTTGTCTCGGTTCCTCATTGCATGTATAAGACTTTGCGTAATCCATTTCTTTATTGGTCTGTTTTTATGTGACAACTTTAGTATGGTGGTTCTTTTGTTAACGAGTTGGGTAAATTTTTGCAAAAACAATTCTACAGTATGATCAATATTATGATTTTCATTAAAGATAGGATTCCAATTTTCGTTTTCTAAATCAGAGTTTAAACCTGTGTAATCAACTTTTTTTTAGATTCCGTTCTACCTCAACGGTATTATTGATATTATTATGTGAGATATGTAGTGATGTGCTAAAATGATCAGTTATTGCAGTTTTCCAAATAATACCTTTAACTATCTTATCTGATTTTACAGATCCTTTAAAAAATATATGATCCAAACAACTGCTGCAATTATTTTGTATCCTAGTTGGCTTGTTAATAAAAGATTTATATCCTTTGAGTTGAAGAGTATAGAGGTATTAATCTATCAATATATCATTTCCAAGTAGATCAATGTTTATGTCACCAACTACAATCTTACAATAATCATTGTCTAAATTCTCTAAACATGAATCCAGGCTATTGATAAACTCATTTATTTTTAATGATGGGGATCTGTAGAGTCCTACTATAGTAAGATTTCTACCTTCAATGACACAATCAATTATAATTGAATTTGCTTTATCTATCGTGGCTGTTATTTCGTCGCTCTTGATAGAGTTATCTATAAACATACAAAGACCATCACTTCTTGAATATCTAGCTATTTTATCAATTCTATAGTAACCATTCAATTCATAATTACAATCGTGCTCATCTGTGATCCAGGTTTCGGTCAATAATATTATTTGATATTTAATTTGCGTTTTATATAAATAACAAGAAAACTGTTCAAAATTTTTCCTCATGCTCCGTATATTCATTTGCAAAATATTAATGCTTTCATTCTCAATATTACAATTCTTTATTGCTTGTATATCAAAGAAATCATTAATTTCTAACGTATCATAATGCTCAATGTGATTATAATAATCTAATTTATTTGAAATCATAGCTATCAGATATTATGATGTGAAAAAATAAAGAATAAAGTAAACAAAGAGAAAAAAAAATATATATATAAAGTTCTTCTATTACTCTTACTGAGCCATCCCAGCCCGTTTTAATAATTTAATTTAACATTTGGTGATTGAAAACTGGTTTATCCAATTTGCTAGTGTTGAAGTGTTCTTTAGAGTCTGTCACAGGGTTCAACAATAATTCAGTGTTGACGAAACAAAACTTACAAGAAAAGGAATAAATCAGTTGGAATTTAACGAATATAAATAAATACAACATTGAAACATTTTTCAATACTATGACACATCACCATACCATGGTGAACTAAGAAAAATTTGACTTTGTAGTGTGTATTCGTACTATGACTTATTTTGCTATCAATTTTCATGAGTAACTACAAATAACATCTACTAGCTGCATTGTTTCATCTTCAACACTATGCAAGAGATGCATTTCCCTTTTTTTTCCTTTCAGGGTGTAAAAAATTAAATTAATTTTTTTTTTTTGAAGATTTTAAAAATAAATGTAAAATTTGGTAAGTAGGAAATAAACTTGAAGAAACAACAATACAGAAACAGAACTCATCCGCGAATGAATCCATGGCAGCCTATCAAAATAAATCATATCAATCGTGCAACCAATGCATTTCAAACACACATAAAAAGGCAAAAAAAGAACAGGTCCATCCAGAATTCAAGATAGAGAACTAATAAAATGAAAATAATTAGAGTCAATAAAGTCATGAATAAATTGTACATACATCAGTTCAAGACAAGATCACTTTCATCCCTCACCCATATTGTTTTATCATTTTCTGTGATTTTGATGAGCACAGACCGTTCTTCACCCATGCGTACACAATCGTTTTTGCTTTTTTCAGCTTACGTGCTTCAGCTAACAAGAACTTGTTGTACGGCGACAAATGTTCATTTATGAAAATCGGGCTTACCTTCAAATTCTTGTTCACGTCTTTCGTAGTCAAATTAGTAGACATTTTTTTCTGATAATTTTTAAAAGCAGATAGCCATAAGTCTCTAGTAGATAGTGAAATAAATCTGACCACGATTTGAGGAGTGTTCTTGGAAGGAATGCGATGAGCGGTTGATAGTTCAGATCGAACGTAAGTAATATTAAGTGTCTTAGCAAGTTCCTGCAGAATGCAATAGATATCCTCGTTTTCTGTAATTGGAATAGCAGAAATTTCGATGTTATTTTTTCTTGAGTACTGCTGGAGCTCTCGAATATCCGCACATAAGTCCCAGCTTACTTTCTCCAGTCTATCAGTTCTGTCGTTGATCTTACAATTTTCCAAATCGATTTGCTTCTGCTTGGAAGCTATCTCATCAGGGTTAAGTGGAAGAGAGGGCCGGCTGTGCTCTAACTTCGCCCTCCCAGGTAATAAATAAAGGCAGCCATTCTATTCTATTCTATTCATCAACTTCCGATTTGAGGGTGTCGTATTTGGAATGTAACGAAGTAATGGATGCTTGTATACCAGATATCTTCACATCTTGTGCATCAAATCGTTGAATTAACTTTGTCTCGACTAATTTCAAAGCTTGAAGAACGGTATTTGAATTGTCTGGCTGATTGTTGAAGTCACAAACATTTTCCTCTTCCGCATCACCACACGAATCACAGCGCCAAGTTGTTTTTCTATTCCCAAGTTTTTTAAATTTATCCACAGTACGTAGTTTGGTACACTTCGGGTGGTAGAAAATTTTGCATTCCGCGCACATGACACAGTCTTCCAAATTTTCTAAATCTATTTTGCACTTTCCACACGCGACCATTTCAATCAGAAATAAATTTTTTATAGTGATTAGATGATTTTAGGTTATAGTTCAGAAGAAAGTTACTTTTACAAATTAAAACCAGACAACAATCCACGATCAGGCTGAGACGGCTTATCAGCAAGATTAGCAATCCGTTCTGCTCGGCATCTAGAGCTCAACTGAATTTTGCTGCAAAAGATAATACTGTACCTATCCACTCAATATGAGCTTGGGGGTGACCATGTCTTCTAATAAGCCTAAGAAAACAACTGGATCTGGCTGTTGATGAACAGTGACCACTGTTTCCTGTCTTCTATCGAATTTGCAATAGTATTGTTTTTCATTATTCTCCTCTAGAACACCTTATTTGAAGCCTACTGTGATTTTAATCTAACTGTTCTGTTATTCTCGTCTATCAGGGTTTATTAGTAGTATTATATAGTTATGAGGTTGGATTTATTATTTTACTTTGGACCTTGCCCTAAGTTCTAAGAACATTGGTTATTTTGGAAGGTTTTAGCTGTTTACTAGTTTTTTAGCATTGATTGTTAATACTATATATGGATATATTATAACTATATATTATGCAGGGGTGCCCACAGATGCATTTGGGGGGGGGGTTGATTGAAGCAGTGTTTAACATGAAAACATTCAAAAATATTCTACGAAGTCACCAGATAGAATGTCAATTAATGAAAATATATTTATAATTATTATTATACAATTGAATATGAATTAGCTAAAATAGTTATGTTTAGGATTTGTGCAGGAAGTTATTATTCAAACTTAGCAAGACACTAAGCGAGTGCTCTGAAAGTGGTTTATACAACTTTACTCTCCCAAACAGTTACTAGTTAATCAGCAGAAAGAGCAATAAGCCGATTTAAAATTATCAAAAACAGACTCAGATCAGCTATGGGAGACTCATGGTTGTCCAATCTGGTTCTAGCTGCAGAAAAATATGTACTTGAGTCTATTTCTAACAAAGAAATAATTGAAAGGTTTTCTGTTTCCTCATGAGACAAAAACTTCTATGTGGGGTTTAGAGAGATAGATTTAACAAGCTTAGAAGGTGCTTAGCTAACTTGTAGATTGTCACAGCCTACAAATTTAAAACGTTTGACTTCAAACTGTTGATGTTTTTCATGTATTTTATGATAACTACTTACTAATAAGTAAGAACTGCTAAGCAAAACTTACTAAATACTAAAAATTCAGTAATTTTTCATAACTATGTCTTTATTTTGTTTTTGAAAGACACTTCTTCCAATTGTGTGTTGTAAATAACTATACATGAAATGTGTGCCTTTTATGTACATCATCAATGCATAAATTCTCCCAAGATACTACACTAAGTAAATATGTTTTTTATGTATTTCATGTATAAAAACCTGTTGTTTAACTACTGTCCAATAAATGTCTTAGTATTTTGAATTTTTGTGTTTTACAAATGAAGTTATTAAATCATTGTTTTCACTTCCTTTAAAGGAACAACTTTTTAGAATTATTTAACCTTAATGTAATTGGTACACCAAACATGAACTTATAGGTATTTCATTTTTATTGAACATTGTGTATTTGTAATAATATTTTATTGTTTGAAAACCATTTAGGTTCACATTCTTATTATCTATTTTGCAATTAAGTTTATTGAGCAGAAGTTCATACCATATATTCATTTCATTGATATTTCTTTTTTACCTTTACAAAAAATGTTACCTATGTAAAGAATCTCAAGAAATATACATACATTTTGTATATCATCAACTGGGTTTGAATTTTTTCCAATAGTTATAAAAATCTTCTTTTTTTAAAGAATACGGGGGGCTTTTTTCGATTTTTTTGGGGGGCCTAATTTATTGGGGGGGGGGGGGTTGGTGCTTAATTTAGGGGGGGGGGGGTGCGTCATGAGGCTTAGGGGTGGTGGGCACCCCTGTATTATGATAATTTTTTTGTCTTGTTTTCTTTTGCAGTATAAACGAAAAGAGGGAGAACACTAATTGAGTTTTTGATATTGCTATTTTGCTTCCTCCATTTGGGTCTGAACATGTCACTTGGGCATGATTCCGCTGATCTTACTAGACTGTCTCATTACATTTGTGTCAAGCCAATTTATGAATGATAGATGTTTTATTTCATCAATGAAATCATCCCTTCCCTCCTGAATCTCTAGATGGGAGCCATTAGTTCCCTTCTACTCCAGCTTCTCAGCTTGCAGTCTCTGTATGATTCCTGACAGAGGTTACATGCTCCTCTGTTTCAAAATATTGTTGTTTGTTAGTATGTGAACCGTGAGTGAGGTTATGTTGACTCACATCTTTATATCCTTATCTGAGGATAATTTTTGTTTGCTTTAAAGTAATGTAGTGTGATCTAATAATCGGTTACTGTATTCAGAAGGGGTGCATATTATTAGTTATTAAATGTGATAACCAGCAAACTTGTTGGATATTTCTTGTCACCACTGATTCAGGTAACTGATTTAAATATATATTGTTATTTTGTGGTTGTTATACTATTGTCATGACAATGCATATGCATAACCTTCTAGTAGATGTGTCAGCTTCAATGTTGTAATGTGGGAGTAAAAAAATTTGTTTTAAACTTTTGAATTCTCTGCAAACTAATTTCAAGCTGTTGTAAATGAATCAAGTCTGTAATTGCAGAAAAAGTCCTGTATTTCTTTCTGCTTTAGGGTTATTATTTTGGGAAATGGGTTTTCAATGATCTGTCACATCAATTTGTTTTCAATTTAGAATAAATTTAGACCGATGCAAACAAACAAAAATGTAGAAGGCGATACATGGAAAAAGGAAAACATTTCCTTTCTTCACACTTGTACACCAATACACCGCTACATACCCATGCATACAAAACTAAGAGGAACTAGGTTACCATGCCAAATGAAGCGCATGTTTAGGAAACAACCACTCGAAAATATAATCACACCTCATTAACCTCAAAATAACCAAATCAAAGAATATAGATTTCAATCAACATTACTGTCTAACCTTATCATTATCTCAAGTCTTTAAAATTATTGCGCATTTTCGAAGATTACTTAATTTAAAAAAAAAATTATATCGTCGTTTTCATTATCTCACTGAATTAATAGTTCCCCACAATTCGTTGCACTTACTTTGATCGAAGAAAGAAATATAATAAATTTGTTACCTCGTTCGATAATCCTTACTAATTCCAAGGTATTGAGTTCATGTCTGATTGGTTGATCTAATACAGCCTTGGTCAGGAATTGCCAATCAGGAAAATAGGCACCTTCCAATTCTCGTACTCTCCAATGCTGGAATACTCAAAGCCTCGAAGTCTTGACTATTCGGGAAGACTCCAATTCAGCAATGGTCCTTTTCAGGAATGCCCCAACTTGGGAATACTCCTATCCGGGAACGCCCCAATACGGGAAGACTGCGATTCGGCAACACTCTGCGATTCGGGAATGCCCCAATTCGGCGACCGCTTATAAAGCGGCGAAGTACATAACAAATTATCTCCAAATCAATCAAACTAATTCAAACTAAACATGAGGTGAGTGGCGGTTTCCTAATATTAACTTTTCAAATCACATAATTAAAATAAATTTGACATTATAAAAATTGCCCAGCACAAGGGCCTAAAAACAAAACTATCACGTCACCATAACCTCAAAAAATGAATACAAGCTCATCTTAACCAGCGTGGTGTTTGCTCCATGCAATTTCGTAGAGTAATGAGCCTGTTGCTTGCCTACAATTCCAATTTGCTCTTGGTGGGAATCGATGTTTGGAAACTATACGGGAACTACAAAACTATGCAATTTTTACCAAATCATAACTCTCGATTTGCCTGCAGGCCTGCGCAGAACGCGTATTCCGTAATTGAAAAATGAACAGGTAAAGAGAGTGTAGGAGAGAGCAAAAGAATGAGAAACTAGCTCTATCTTCTTTTACTAGACTAGTGTGGGACTCAATCCTGCTCGATATTGAATCTCAAAACAATGCTTCACTGTAAAACCAATTCCAACATGAAAACCCAATCAATTCAATTACTTCTATTGAAAATGAATAATTAAAATCTAAACTCACCCATAACTAGCTTAAAATGTCCTAATCCAGAAAACTTTACATAAAAAAATATCTTTAAAATTTAATAATGTTTAAAATGATACTAAACAAGAAAGTTATCCAAGGTAATTAAAAAAAAAAAAAAATTTGGGCTACTCCCAAATTCATAACAGATCTTTGCTTAGACCTTAACCTAAAAACACTTTTCTTTAAAACTTGTGAGAGTAATTACCGTTTAGGTTAGCTTAGGGTCTGATGCTGGAATCTGGATTAAGCTGGGCATTCACGTTCTGATTTGCAGTACCACTTGCAGTCCAACCTTCAAGGTTGGATCCGAAAACGGAACGTGAATGGGCTTGTTGGATGGTTGGAATTGTAGATGGACGACTAGATGGACAACTAGAGGGACGACTTACGAATGTCGACGGTGTTGGAGCGTGTGTGGGGCAGTCGGATCAAAGTCGTCCATATTATCTCAGTCAGTGCATGACCTTCGAGTAAGTTCGGGTAACATCGGGCAACTTCGGTTACATTTTTCGGCTCAAGAGCGACGTTCACAGCTGATTAGGAATAAAGTTGGATTGTAAGTAGGAGCGTGAGTGGAGTCGACTACCAATCTAGCAGTACTACTAGCAGTACTGCAAGTTGGAACGTGAATGCCCAGCTTTAGTATCCTTCTGATAATGCTTTTTACTATTTTAACTTGGGCCTAGTATTATTGCTCTTAGTCTTTGACTTGTTTTGAGTACTAATTATTTTGTTCTTTCTCCTAGTAGCTATTGAAGTGACCTTTAAAATTCTGGTAATTTCATTATTGTTATTTTATTGAAAGTAAATATTTTTCTAAAGCCTGTTTAACATAATAATGTCTTACAACATTGAGATAATTACGTTACTATTGTTCTACTGATTTTAGTGTTCATTTAGTAGGAACAATTACTTAAATGAATTTGTTATTCTTTTAGAGCCTAGTTATTATTGTATTATGGTACTTTTCTTATAGTGGTTCCATCTTGGGGGCCCAAACTTCAACCTTGGGGACATGAATTCAACCTGGATACCCAGGTTGAACTCAACCCATTATACTAATGGCAATTTTGAGACAGGATCCAAGTTGAGGTTCTCATTACAACTATGGGATCCACATTACTTTTCAACTCCTTGAGATCTAGTCAAATGGGCCTGTGCTAAACTGTGCATTTCACCAATTCTTGGCTGACTGATATTGGCCTATGCTAATTATAAGGAATAAACTACTTTGACGATCCTGCAGCCTGTTAACTGATTGAGTAAGAAACAAATTTAAGGCATGAGATTTAATTAGCTATGTTCATCATATCATTGAAATAGTGAAATTTGGGATGTATGTACCATTGGCCAATGAGTTTGTGTTAAGGACTACATTAGTTTATTTAAAAAAAGACTTAAATCGTCCAATATTATGATTGAAGTTAACTTTACTCTTTTTCTGAGATATATTTTGTATTGTGCCATTTCAATTTTATTATATGTGCCATTCTGAATCACAAATGCGTTACTTATCTTAATAACCTGGTCGATGTTATTTTATTTGAGAAGAGTATTTTTGAGATTGTATAATGTTTAGTAATAAACAAACTCATTTCTCAACATTTGATATCTTACTTTATTAAAGCACACCTTTCTTTTTGTTTCTTTTATTTCTAGGTTAATGCCTACAGTTCAAAATTCTCTTTTTTTATTCTTATTCTACTCTGTAGCATTACGGCAGAGTGCAGTAATTTTGTGAGAGCAATAAAGAAGCTTATTGTGCAAATTACATACTAAATTTTTCCTACAACTGCAGTTCTGGATTCCAACTCAATAAAAGCTTGTAGTTTGTAACATCACAGATTTTGGCATGCACAGATTTGGTTAGAGTGTACCTATGATAATTTCATGGATTTCGAGACCCACTAATGATAAGACATCAAAATCAGAAGTGTAATCCCACACAGCACAAGGACATCCTCAAGATATCCCACAAGAATATTGAGAATATCCTCAGGACATCCCATTATATCCTAAATAAATCCCAGGGTTATCACAGGGATAACTGAATGTCCACCCAAATCCCGCGAAGGATATCCAGGGGATATGTATAGGATGTCCTGGGGATGAAATATCCCACCACGGGATTTTCTAGTGGATATCCTCAGAATATTCCTAGAATATCCCACTTTGAGTTCCCAGGGATATCCCAGACAGAATATCCTCTTGACATTCCATTATATCCTAAATAAATCCCAGGGATATCATAGGGATAACTGAATGTCCACCCAAATCCCACAAAGGAGATCCAGGGGATATATGTATGGGATATCCTGGGGATGAAATATCCCACCCCATATCTTCAGAATATTCCTAGAATATCCCACTTTGAGTTTACAAGGATATCTCAGAAAGAATATCCCGAATAACACCCAGGGACATCCTAGGGATAAGAGAAAAACTATCCAAATCCCACAGAGGAGATCCTGAGGATATGTATGGGATATCCTTTCCCTATCCTATTATTATTATTAGAGGTGTGATATTGAGCTGGTAAGAACAGTTACTACACTTTGATCTTAATCAATAGGCAGAGATTTGATACTTAATTAAGGTAAATAATTGAAGTAAATTGAATAGTTTGTGCATTAGTGACACCCCCATCTAACAGCTACAAAAATCCTAGTGAGAGGTACAAAATTCGGTAACTTTGATCAGTTATTTTAGGCTGGAGGATTCTAGGATCATAGAAAAAGTGTCTTTAAATACTCCAAGAATAGGAAAATTATCAACTTTGTTAGTTAAAATATGTATATTTTAAATACTGCAAGGGATATTTAATAAACATTGTGAAATTGCATATCAATTGATACAATGTGATGGTAGTTACCAGAACTTCCAACAGATTGCGGTAGGATAAGGTAGCCTATTGCGGAGGTGGCTTCACCCCCAAAAATAAATGTTAACCGCTATTATCTTGAAAGGGATGAGTTTTTTGAGACAAAATGTTCAATTCAATTTTAATGAGAATAAAATTCCCTACAAAATGAGTGTTAATACTTGGTTATATGATTAGTGGCTCCAAAGTTAGGTTAGGAGAGAGAGAGAGAGAGTGATGAGCAAGTGAGTGAAGTGTGAGGGGGTGAGAGGATGAGAGAGAGTGAAAGTGAGGGAATGACTGAGTGAGGGAGATACAATACGAGTATGATAGTGAGAGAGTGAATAATATATATTATACTGTAAGATCTATTACTAGTGAATCATTTCAATAATGAATATCATTGAAATTTAATACACATTTGAATTTAAACTCATGTGAAAGCAAAGTAATTAAAAGTGGTAGAATTGCTAGAAGGCAGAATTGTAACATCCTCAATGCCAGTTCTAATACCAACTAGTCAACCCTAAGGAATAATAAATAGTAGGCTATACCTAAGTAATTATGCATTTGAGATTTAACTTGTTTATGCATTAGCCTAGATTTAATTGAATGTGGTAGGATTACATGAAAGCAGAATGGGAATGACCTCAATAATATAAAATTCATATTTACTTTTCAAGTGAATTCAACGACTTGCAGTCAAATTTTTATTAAAAATAAGTAGTATTTCACTTAATCTGTAGGCCGAATGTTTTCGAGTTGTTAAAACTCATCTTCAAGGCCTACAGAGTTTTAACAACTCGAAAACGTTTGGCCTACAGAGTAAGTGAAATACTACTTATTTTTAATAAAAATTTGACTGCAAGTCATTGAATTCACTTGAAAAGTTAATATTAACAACGCAGTTCGTCATGGAACAAGAAATCCAGGAATAAAATTTAATGATGACACATTGCAACAACATCACATTTTATTCATCCTGAGATCTTGCAAAGATAAAATATTTTAGGATGTAATCTTCCTCATTATATAAGGGAGTATTTCAGGATTGAAAGGTATTATATTCCTGTAGAAGATATCCTGGGATTAGCCCAGAATATCAAATCCCTGATATAACATTCTAGAGAGATTCAGATACATTTCATTCTAGTATATATGATATCCTGGGATCTCCCTCAGATATATCATCCCAGCATATAATATCCTGGGATCTCCCTCAGATATATCATCCCAGCATATAATGTCCTGGGATCTCCCTGGGATATATCATCCCAGAATTTGATATTCCTGGTTATCCCCAGGATTTATCATCCCAGTATGTGATATCCTGGGATCTCCCCAAGATATATCATCCCAGCATGACATATTCTGGTATATCCCCAGGATATATCATCCCAGCATGTGACATCCTGGGATCTCTCTGGGATATATCATCCCAGTATATAAAATCCTGGGATCTCCCTGGGATATATCATCCCAGCATGTGATATTCTGGGATATCCCCAGTATGTGATATCCTGGGATCTCCCTGGGATATACCATCCCAGTATGTGATATCCTGGGGTATCCCAGTGCAGTAATTTTGCAAGAGCAATAAATAAGCTTCATGCACAAATTGCATACAATATTTTTCCTAAAACTGCAGTTCTGGATTACAACACAATAAAAGCTTGTAGTTTTGTAACATCACAGGCCATGCATGGATTTGGTTAGCATTCGCCATTGTTGAGGTTATGTGACTTTCACAGATTCTGTGATCCACCAATGAGAAGGCATCATAATCAAAACAGAAGCGTAAAGAAAACAGCTGGTGAGCGTAAAGTACTTTACCACTTGCAGAGCAGTAAAGAGGTATTCTACAATTAGTTTTCAGTATGTAAAAAACTACAGTTGTAGGAAGAACTATGTAATGAGCAGTTGTAGGAAAAATACTTTTTCCTACAACTGCTTGTAAAGTAGTTCTTTACATACTGAAAACTAATTGTAGAATACCTCTTTACTGCTCCGCAAGCGGTAAAGTACTTTATGCTCGCCAGCTGTTTTCTTTACGCTTCTGTTTTGATTTTGATATCTTCTCAATGGTGGATCACAGAATTTGTGAAATTTTCATAACCTCAACAATGGCGCATGCTAACCAAATCTGTGCACAGTCTGTGATGTTACAAACTACAAGCTTTTATTGTGTTGGAATCCAGAACTGCAGTTGTAGGAAAAATATTGTATGTAATTCGCGAATGAAGCTTCTTTATTGCTCTCGCAAAATTACTGCATGATGCATAGCATCACGCAGTAAATGTTTTGACTCTAGCGATAAAGTCGCGCTTCACGTTCATAATACATAAATAACTATTTTGCGCACTGCAATTGACTTTCCAGTACTGGTGTTTGTCATTTTGCATGCTACAGTTAGTGCAATGGGGACTTTTTTGGGTCACTAGAAAAATGCATTTTTGTATTTTGTTTTTATGAAGATCTCTGAATTGTTTTACAGGTCTATCTTCTTCTGCGTGTGTTTAATCATTATAAGACAATGGAAGAAAATATTGATTCAAGAAATCATATTGAGCATCCATTATGAAATAATTTCACTATAACAATGGAGTAATTTTCTTGTTTAAGTAATTAATTTTTTCAAAAAAGTTGTAATTATTTCTTATTTGTTTGAATCCTGTTCATTTTTGGAGAGTTGATAATTTTATAATTCTCTAATTCATCACTTCCTGTTGGTTCGGAATCCACCAAAGACTGTTTTTACACAGTTTATAGTGTAATAGGTACTTTAATAAGTTACAGTGTATATGAATAAATTTTTCTCTACAAAATTGTCAATTCCGATTTATTTTGT
The DNA here is from genome assembly GCA_948455865.1 of Conomelus anceps. Taxonomy (NCBI): domain Eukaryota; kingdom Metazoa; phylum Arthropoda; class Insecta; order Hemiptera; family Delphacidae; genus Conomelus; species Conomelus anceps. Next base: position 50,607,008 of record OX418218.1, on the reverse strand, counting down.
TTTGGAGAGTTGAAAATTCTACAAAACATCAATTTAACACTTCCCCATGGGTTGGAACCCACCTAAAACTGCTTTCATATGACGAGCAAGTTTCTAATACTAAGAAGTGGCAGCCTCTAGCCATGCCAGGTATCTATTCAATCTGTTAAGACATGAGCGCTTGCACCAATAATGGAATGATGACCACTTTGGTTTGTTTTTACAAAAGATACTTCTTTAACTTATCATTTCCCTGTAGTTTGGAACCCACCTAAAACTGCTTTTACAGAAGATTCTAATGCAGTGACGTGATAGCAGCGAAATGAGCCAGGTATCTGTTCAATCAGTTAAGACACTAGCGCTCGCAACAATAACGGAATGGTGACCGCTTTGGTTTTACTTGGCTAAAAATATTCCATTCGCTGCTGTGAAATCACTTCCCGGGGGTTTGGAACCCACCTAAAGCTGTAAGTCCCCATCATCATCCAACTCATTACTCACGCACAGGTCTCAGACCTATGTTGGCTTTATCCTCTTGAAAAAATCCTATATATTAAAAAAGTAATTACATTTCAGAAAACGATTAAAGTTCCTTTGCTGTAAAAACACTTTCCAATGGTTTGGAACCCACCTAAAGCTATAAGCCCCCATATGCATCAACCAACTCATTACCCACGCATAGGTCTCGAACCTATTTGGGCTTCATGCTCCAGAAAAAGTTTGCAATTAATCAGAGTGATTATATTTGAGTAATAAATTCAAGTTCAAAATTTATTACCTTGATAATTGCAATGTTTTAGTTCACAATTGACTTCAATTATTTAATTAAAAATTATTCTAGAGTTACATGCATGACAAATTATGAATGAATTATTAATGAGTTATAAAACATCAATTTATTTCACAAATTAATGTTCAATTAAAAATTTAATTCTGATTACTACATAAGTGACCATCTCCCAAAATAACCCTTATTCGCTCTTTACACCTTGCACTGTAAAGGTTTTCTTTTAGATATCTTGAAAAATCTGTGGATCAATATTTCCTAAAGTTCCAATCGATAGAGTAGATATATTGACTACATCGATATGTTCTTCACTACCCAACAATTATTATTTACAAAGTGGATCCCACAAGTATGGCTAATTTTTTCTGCAGTTTTGCTGACAGTGCAATTCCATCATATTGACTCACTGAACATTGAAAGAAACTCTGCTGACATTGCAAAATCTGAATCAGGTATGAAAGTTATATATATATTTTTTTTCATAAAGATAAATAGTACTGATTTTGTATTCTTGTATGGAAGTTATAATTTTTTTTTTCATAAAGATAAATAGAACTGATTTTGTATTCTTGTGAACCTTTAAATTAAATATTGGTTAATTTTCCAAACAGTTTATGTGCTTGTGTATTTATAGATATTTCTATAAATAATCTAATAGAAAACTGACACCAATTAGAATATTATTTTCACTCACTTATACTGGAGATGCTCAAGTAATGCATTTCACTTTTTCAGAAGCTTCATAAGCCTGCTGCCAGGGATTATGTTTTGTGGAGGTTAGGATGAACAGCCATTATATAGTTGAAAATTATATAATGCCTACTAATCCTAACCTTTACAAAACATAACCCCTGGCGGCAAGCTGCTGATGAAGCTTCTTTTCAGAAGTGCAATGCATCCCAGCTTAATTTTTATGTTAATGCACAGAACTGCCCTTTTTGGAAGATCTCCTCAGTACATTGGCCCAAAAATGTATAATGTTTTTCTGATGGAGTTGAAAAATATAAATAGTCATGAACAGTTTAGAGTAAAATTTAGGAATTGGCTGGTGAACCATGGTTTCTACTTGTTAAATGAGTTTTATGGTTGGGCAACATGAACTGTACAGAGTGTCCCATGTAAGGTGTAAAAGTCGGTTACCACAGATTCTACATCAAATTTCTGGCAAAAAATGTTCAGTGACGTTTTTGAAATGGGGCCTATGTTTTCGAGATATCTCGATTTAATGACTTTTGAGATACCCTCACTTTCCACCATTAAATGCTCAATAACTCAAAAACTAGTGATTGGATTGGAATTATGATGAAATTGTTGGAAAGAGCACAGCATTTTGCTAAAGATACACGTATTTTCAATATGTAACCCCATCTGAGAATGACTGAGTGAGTGAGATCTTATACTGTAAGTTCTATTACTAGTGAATCATTTCAATAATGAATATCATTGAAATTTAATACACATCTGAATTTAAACTCATGTGAAAGCAAAGTAATTAAAAGTGGTAGAATTGCAAGAAGGCAGAATTGTAACATCCTCAATGCCAGTTCTAATACCAACTAGTCAACTCTAAGGAATAATAAATAACAGGCTATACCTAAATAATTATGCATTTGAGGTTTAACTTGTTTATGCATTAGCCTAGCTTTAATTAAATGTGGTAGGATTACATGAAAGCAGAATAGGAATGACCTCAATAATATAATGATGACACATTGCAACAATATCACATTTTATTTATCCTGAGATCTTGCCAGGATAAAATATTTTAGGATGTAATCTCCCTCATATCCCTGAATATATAATCCCAGTTTATAATATCCTGGGATCTCCCTGGGATATATCATCCCAGCATTTGATATTCTGGGATATCCCCAGGATTTATCATCCCAGTATGTGATATCCTGGGATAAATCATCCCAGCATGTGATATCCTGGGATCACCCCAGGATTTATCATCCCAGTATGTGATATCCTGGGATCTCCCTGGGATATAACATCCCAGTATGTGATCTCCCTGGGATATACCATCCCAGTATGTGATCTCCCTGGGATATACCATCCCAGTAAGTGATATCCTGGGATATCCCCAGGATATCATATCCCACATGTGATATCCTTCAGAGATCCCAGTGACATTCCAATATCCTGGGATCTATATGGGACATATGGGAACTGGTCAGGACATCCTAGGGATATTTTGTGCTGTGTGGGAAGTAAAACAGCTAGCAAGTGTAAAACATTTTGAGATTATATTTGATGAGACTTGTTGTTCTACCTCAAATTTTATCTTTTCTAAAATTATACTATAGTGACAAAAAATAGTATGACAAAAAATATTGTATGTAACTCGTCCAAGAAGATGTTTATCGTACTTGTATGATAATACCGCACTCGACTTCATTTTGTGCATTAACTTATCATACTCATACAGTAAACACCATTTCCCGCACTTGTAACATAATATACTATTATCACTTGCCGAGCAGTAAAGAGGTATTTGACAATCAGTTATCAGTACATAAATAACTACTTTACAAGCAGTTGTAGGAAAAATTAGTTAATAAGGATTCATTTATTCATTCACTATTAAAACTATTTGCCCTCTACTCTATCATTTGCAATATTTCTCATTTTATATTTCAGGATGATGAAAATACATCAATTATAATTGTTCTGTTTAAAAGTGTATTCCCATTATTCTGTACCTAATTTTATAATCAAATATGAATATATATTTTGTTATGTAGGAATACCAGCCTTCCCACCAGCGCTTGAGGGACCACCAGTTTCAGATTTTCTACCAGCACTTGAGGGACCATCAGCTCCGGCCCTTGAACCATCAAATAAGAATATAAGAGATAAACTTCTGAAGCCTGGATTCCAATCAGGAAGCTCTGCTGAGGACCGCGTTGATAGTGATCTAGATGGCAGGTAGACCATGCACTGACTATAACCTATTGCTGATTAATAGTAGTAATTGAAATTTATGTTCGATTTGAGGAAACAATTTAAGATGAAGAAAGGCAAGGCCTGAAATAATTGAAAACGATTGGGCCACCATAAATCAGATTAATTTAAACTATTATCTTGCAAGACTGTTGTCAGCTATCAAAGATTGGTCCATTAAAGTTCACTCTGCAAATCACTCTGCATAAGGGTTCAAATGATTACCTCAGGGGTGATGTGATATTATTCTTGTATTATTTATCCAATTTATGACTTTGTCTTTTCGCGTTTCAATAGAAAAAAGCAATATTTTCAGTGTTTAATGCATTTAATAACAAGAAAGCATACATATGCTTTCATATATGTATGCATACATATAATATATTATATTGTATTAGAATTAGACACTATGATTCGTAATTTGCAGAGTGAACTTTTGTTTTCAAAATTGGACTGTTCTTGCATTGCAGAATTATCAAGTTATCTTGTAAGGCTAAACTAATGCTCAGTTTTAGACGGTAACTTAACCTTATTTAGGAGAATTTTATTTAAAAAAATATGGTATCTGTTGAAACGGATTTTCATGTCCTTATATATTGGTTAAAAATGGCGGGATGGAACCATTTTTGTTGGGGGGGAGGAATACCTGAGTGAGTATGGGTATCACCTCATCAGGGTGGTGGAGGGGGGGGGGGTGTTTTGGGAATTTTGAACGAATTTAAGTTTATTTTCAACTGAAATGAAACCAACTTTCCAAATTTAATTGCTCACCTATTTGCCTTTGATGGCATAATATTATACTGTTAATACGAAATGATTCATGATAAAATGCCAAGCATTCACGTCATATACTGCCAAGCAACCTGAAACTTTAACTAATGGGTGTAAATAGAATATTTGTATTGATAGCTCTATCAATTGAATTAAAATATATTTTTTAAATAGATAATATGAATTTTGGGAGCTGACTAGATTTCGCAAAGAAGAATCAATTCTAAAAAATCCCCTCATTCTCTTTTTAAACTTATCTTTGGACAGAGTTCTTGTTTCCAGGGACAACCAGTGTTCCCTTTTAGCCCTGCTTTATATTCACCCAGATATCACAATCATTGATCACCCTAAATCCTTAGTCCAAAAATGTTGGACTCTTGACTGTCTAGTGTCTGCTATAAAACTATTGTTCAATAAACAATAGAGATTTGTTAGAAAAATAATTACATTATGAGGTACTTGTTTCTAGAAAGTATAAAAATAATTAAACACAAATTATAATAACCTTTACATCAGTTATCATCACGCAGTGCCTACAGGGTCAGTCTATGGGGGGGGGGGGGGATGACCAATGATGTTGCTGGGACTCTTGTTCTAATAATTACAATAGTAATTTGGAGTAGTAGACCTCTTAGGATAAATGGAAGCAATATACATGGCTTTTTATTCCAATCGGGGGTTCAGGGTACTCCCCGAGAAAATAAAAAAACACTTCTCTAAAACCGCATTTTAAGTGATTCTAGGCATTAATTCTTCTAACATAACACTTCAACCCACGTAATGTGTCAAAGTAAATTTTATCTAGTTTTTGTGTTATTTTTTTTTTTTTTGTAGATTACGTCTTGGAGACTCCAGTTAAGGAGTATAAGACAAGTCAGATCAACAATATTATACACTAGATACCATAATTACTTCAATTAGTTGAGGTGAGGCTTAATTTTGATGTGAAAGGAACTCTTGTACACTATAAAAAGCTTTATTAACTGAATATTTCTTCAATTGTTTTTTAAATATTTCTATATTTTCAAGGCTCTTCAAAAACTGTGGTAGCTTGTTGTAGAATTTCCTACCAATATAACTAGGTTTTTGTTTGAATAAGCTACTATTGTGACTCACCAAGTGATAATCTCCTCGGCTTCTTGTATTATAATCATGTACATCAAGATTTTGGTTAATATCATTCGATTTTACATATAAAGTAGCTTCATACACATATAAGCAGGGTACAGTTAGGAGACCAAGTCTCTTGAACAACGGCCTACATAAATCTAATCTATTTACTCTTTCTATACACCTAACCGCTTTCTTTTGGATCTTAAACACCCTATCAAGATTTTGTTTTGATGAATTACCCCATACTAAGATAGCATACCTAATATGTGACAGTAAGAGCCCATGGTAAGCTGTAAAAAGTAACTTTTTGTCATTCAATCTAGCGAGCTGTCGCAGGACAAATACCCCAGATGAAATTTTACTAGATATTTTCTCAATGTATGGAGTCCAGGTCAATCGTCTATCCAACATAACTCCTAGAAATGCAATTTTTTTTCCTGGTCTAATTGATTATCGTTCACAAACACGTTTATAGCCCTATCTTCATTTAAATTATGTTTGTTTTTGAATTGAAGGTATTGGCATTTTTTACTATTTATAGTTAATTTCAACTGATTTAAAAATTGGACAATGGACTGCACACCTATATGGGCACTTATTTCTAAATTATCTAGAATGGAATTGCTGAAAATGAGTGATGTATCATCAGCAAATAAGAGGGCTCTACCACTAATTAATTCTTTAGGTAAACGGTTGACATATAACAAAAAAAGCAATGGACCTAGTATTGACCCCTGAGGCACTCCAGCTTGCACCTCTAATTTATTAGATTTATTCTTTGAAATTCAAATTCAAAATTCTTTATTTATTCCACCAAAATACAATATTTACAAAAAAATACACTTGAAAAAAATTACAGGAATACTCCTATGAAGACTACTCGTCTGTGTGTAGGGGTGAGTTCCTTAAAGTTGAGCTATCGATAACAATACATATAATTCTTTAATAATATTATAGTCCATAACTAGGAACACAGTACAGTAAGAAACAGTATAGAATAGTAAGAAGGAATACAGTGTATAAGAAAGAAATGACTAATCGCAATATTAGAAATTTTAAGGAAACTAGAACAGAGACTGGCAGACCCCCCGGTGATTTCTTCATTGAGGAAAAATAGGTAACATAAGTAGAATTTAAAAATTCCTTTGTTAAGAAAAGAAATACAATATCAGCAAGTCTATCAAGAAAGATTCCAGATAGAGTTGATTTTAGTGCCAATATACAGACTGAAGCAGGCTTTCTGACATTTCCCAGCCCTGGCAGAAGAGCCATCCCTCCACCCTATGCTTGTATGCCGCTACACTGCATTCTTCCAGCATAATCCTCATCTCAACAGACAAGTTATGGTATACCATTTGGGCTTGGTAAAAAGGTGTTCTCAGCTCCAATCCATGAACCACTTGAGGTGTTGCATAGCCAATGTTTACTCTATATCGTGTTGGATAGGTATGATGAATTTCTGGCAGTATATTCAATCTATTGTTTTTAAGGTAAATCAATAAGGACTTTATATAAAGTTGTCTGATGTTTAAAACCGGAAATTCTGTGAATAGTTGGATTGTTGGATATCGGTACTCTTTATTTAGGATAGTTTTGATTATTTGTCTCTGCGACACTGCAAGCGGCTCCAATAGGGTAGCAGGCAGTCCACCCCAGATGATTATACCATACTGGATAATGGACTGGACGTATGCAAAATATACCATCTTGCAGTGTTTCTTACTCAAAACCTGACTCAGCTGAGAGAAAGCATAGAGTAACCTTCTAAGTCGCCTCTTGACAAGCTGTATATGCGGACTCCAACTTAAGCTGTGATCGATTGTTATGCCCAAGTACTTGTACTGGTTAACTCGTTCTATACTTTGACAGTTACAGACAATTGATGTTGAGTCTCTGCATGAGTGAAGTTTCAGATCTCTAGGTCCTGGATCTTGCTGATTATGGGTCACAATGGTCATGTACTTGGTCTTACTTATATTTACAGTTAAACAATTGTGGTCAAACCAGCATTTTACTTTGGCCAAGTCAGTTGTTGCATTTTTGTAAACTTCATCCCAATGCTTACTGGTTGAGACCACTGCTGTATCATCAGCAAATAAAAAAAGTTTACTATTGATGTCCAGCAGTGGTAGATTGTTAACATATATCAGGAAAAGTATAGGCCCAAGGGTACTTCCCTGCACAACACCGTAATCAACTTTCTCCAGACCACTCATACCATCATTGATCTGTACATATTGAACTCTGTCTTGTAGATAACTCTTGAACCACATTAAAGCGGTCTGTTTAATTCCAAGCATATCCAGCTTTATCACCAGCTTCTCCCTATCAACTGAATCAAAAGCTTTTGCTAAATCTAAATAAGTTATTATCAGTTTATTCCTTATTTTTATGTTGTCTGAAATAAATTTTGATAAATCAAATAATGCATCGGACGAATTTTTTGATATCTGAAACCCATATTGTGAGGGGCTTAAAAGGTTGTAATGGTTTAAATATTGCATTAATTGGATCTTTATGCATTTTTCAAGTGTTTTAGAAGTTATTGCCAATAGGGAAATAGGACTATAGTTTGAGTACTCATTTTTTTTGCCTGATTTATATATAGGGATTACTTTGGATATTTTAAGGATTTCTGGAAATTTCCCTGTCTGTATGCTCAAGTTAATTAAATGTTGAATAGGGGGAAGGAGGGTGCAAGCGTTCTCTTTAATCACTCTAGCAGGTATGTGGTCATGGCCTGGGGCGCTATTACCTCTCATGCTATCAATCACTTGCTTGATCTCTTCTTGAGTAACACATTGAAACTCAAATGTGGACTCAACAGCATGATCAGAGTCATTTACTTCTGGCTCACCTGATGGAGCTATGGAATCGGCTAGGCGCTTCCCTACAGCGGCAAAATACTTATTGAAGTTGGTGCTGACTACAGATGCACTCTGTTGCACAGTAGACTGCCCATCCCCTAAGAAGAGATTGACAGGAAAAGAGTCTTTTTGAGTAGGTCTTCCAGAAACCTCAGAAACTGTGGACCAGAACTTTCTAGGATTATTTGATACTTCATCTATTTTGTTTTTATAATAACTGTATTTTGCTTGTTTAATAAGGGAGTGGAGTATATTCCTGTACTATATAAATTCATTTTTTAGGTTTGCACAGAAGGGTTGCTTATTGAGTTTCTTTTTTAGTTTATCTCGATGTCTGATTGATTGAATTAGGCCCATACTAATCCAGGGCTTCAATTTACTATTTTTCGCAGTCACCGGTATTATTTTAGTATAGGATTCTATAGTTCTTTGAAGGGTTTCCATGAATAGGCTCGTTGCCGCATTCATGTCAATTTCATCAGTGACTAGGTCCCAGTTCTGCATTGTAAGAGAATTATTAATTCCTTGCCAATCAACCTTTGAAAAGTGCTCTTCTTTAATAATAGTTTTTTTTCTCTTATTTGATAATATATTCAAGCATATGGAGTAGTGGTCGGTCACAGCAGTTTGGATAATAGTAGTTGAGACATTAAAGGAGTTGGGTACCTTAACAAAATAATGGTCAAAGCAAGTACCGCTGGCCGGTCTAGTCACCTTGTCTATGCATGCTGTTAGTCCTGCTTCATTCAAAACATCAATATATTTCTCCTGTAGCGAGCCTGGGACTGCATACAGAGTATCGCAATTAATGTCCCCAGCTACAATTTGCATTCCCCTATTGCATTCTGCTGATTCTTTAAGATGATTATCAAGAGCATTCAAGAATAGAGGTAAGCTAGAATTTGGACTTCGATAGACAGCAAGGAGTTCACATGGTGTTCCCTCCCAGTCAAAGTGGATGGATAGACAGGTGGCCACACCGCCCAGCTGAATCTCCCTGCAAGATACTGTGAGCTCACAATTCATATAGACTACAACCCCGTCACACTGGTTGAGACTATTGTAGGATCGGAGGAGATTATACCCTGGAATTTCCAAGAGGTCACTTTTGTCGTTTAGCCATGCCTCAGTCAGTACTACGCAGCTAAAACGATGTTTAAGACTTTGTAATATAACAATAAATTCATCTATATATTTTTTATAACTACGTATGTTTTGATGGATCACCAAGAAATCCGCCTTGTCTCCATTCCTCAAAGGGCTTAAGGATTGAAAACTTAAAGAAAAATCATTAATATCTGCACATTCTATGCAGTCAATTGGAGGGGCATCAATAGGGGCCATCAAATCGGTCACTGTTTCTACTTGTAATTAGGTTGTAATGACAAGCCGAACCGCCCGGTTCACTCAACTATTATGAGGAAAAATTATTTTATACTATTACCAACTACTGTAGTTAGTTCTACACATTGTTTTCTCCCAATAAGATATGATTCAAACCATTTCAGTTCAACCCCATTTACACCTACATTTTGCAGTATTTCCAATAAAGTTCTATGATTAACACAATCAAATGCCTTTGACAGATCTAAGAAGATTGCAGTAGCTTTATCACCTGAATCTATTATATCTATTAGTTTTTCAACTAGAGAAACTATGGCTGTTTTTGTTGATCTCCCTTTCTGGAAGCCATGCTGTTCATCACAGATAAAGTTAGCTTCTTGAAGGTGCAGAAGTAACCTATTTAGAACTACTCTTTCAAAAATTTTACTTATTACATTTAAAATACTAATGGGCCTATAGTTTTCTACCTTTTCTCTATCACCACTTTTGAAGATTGGCAAGATCTTCCCCTCTTTTAAGTTATCTGGAAAAACACCTTGTTCTAATGAATGATTGATCAGATGAATCAAAGGGTCTAACAATTGATCTTTACATTCTTTCAGAATTTTACTGGATACCCCATCCATTCCTACAGTTTTTTTATTATTTAAACTATCAATGATATATGACAACTCGTCTTGGCATACTGGGTGGAATTTTAATTCGTTCTGAATCCCCTCAGTATTCCTCATGTTTGCATCACTAATACCTGTATTAAGAGATTTTTGAAGATCCTTAGCAACCAGTTGATAATATCTGTTAAAGAAATTACAAATGTCTACACTATCATCAATATATTTGTTATTTTCGTTAATTATTCTGGGGACACTAGTATAAGCATCTACATGAGCTACTTGCCTATTTTTGTTTATTACATCCCACACTGCTGTGTTAAAGTACACACTATTATTCAAAATTTCAGCTGTTTTCTTACATTTCGCTCTTTTCATGTCTCTTGTATAATTGTAATTATCTTCACTTAACATATTTCTAGATAGTTTGAATTCATCATATGCATATTTAACCCTATTTCTTTCTGCAAGGATATCATCAGTTATCCACTCTTCAATCTTGTCTAATTTGTTCTTTACAGGGTCTTTTTTAACTGGACAACTCATAGTAATATGAAACCTTAAAGTATCAATGAAACTATCATATTTGTCATTTAAACTATTGCTATTGTAAACCCTACTCCAGTTTTCTTGTAGCAGATTCTGCTTCAAACAATCGATATTCCCCTGTTCACATTGTTGAATTTCTTTCATTACTCTACTCTTTTTAATTGATTTATGACCTTGCAACCCCACCTCTAACATTTGATAGTCACGATCAGATAGTTCCTAGCCGCCTAATCTTGTTTTAGAGTAATCTATATTAGTAAGGATGTTATCAATTATTGTTTGTGATGTTCTTGTGACTCTGGTATATTCATGAACTTTTATTTCCAAGTTATTCATGCATATAATATCCTTTAAATCTTCTGTCATTTTATTCTGTGTTGCAAAGTCTGTATTAAAATCTCCCGCTACAATAGCGTTTGTAAAACGAGTAGTAGTAATCTCTAAAAGCCTATTGAATAGTTCACAAAAATTGTTCCATTCCCCATTTGGTGACCTGTAAATACCTAACACCGCTACTTCGAAATTATTGTCGATTTTTACTCTCAAACCAGTAACTTCTAAATCCATTTCAACAGCAAATTTCTCTACATATTCTAAATTAAATGTTTGCATATTCTTAGCATTTTTAGTGAAGATAGCTACTCCCCCACTTCGATGAGATGTCCTGCAATACGACGTTTTCAATGAATAGTTTGGAATATTAAGTTGTGACAATTCATCTTCTTTTAAACCATGCTCTGTGAAAATAGCTATATCAGGAGCCTCTTCTTTAAAAAATACTTCGATTCTATCTATTTTGTTACGAATATATTGAATATTCTGATGGAACACAGTGAGTACCGGTACTTCCCTATCATCCCTTATTACTTTATCGTTGCTTTTGCATATTGAAGTAGATTTACTTAATCTCTTAGAATCTTGAGAGCCTATCAGATTGCTACAAGAGTTCCTTTCACTAATGCTATCTTGATTTTTTGATCGATTAACGTCTTTTAATACAATTGAAGATATGAATTTATCATCTGAAACTAGTTTCCCTTCCCGGTTTTGAGCCACTTTACTAAAAAAGGTTCGTTAGATGATTGTTTAGGAGAATTATTGACAGTAGATTGCAAACGACTTTCAATCAGCTCTGCCAGCCTATTACAAAATATTACTTTGCCAGATTGATTTAGATGTAGACCATGATTAGTGAAGTTTTGTTTTTTCAGCCTTTCATTTAGAAAACAAATCCCCAACTGCTTAGAATTCTTATTTTTTAGGCTGTTGATTGTGTTATGAATTGATTTATTTGTTGACTTAATGGCTTCATTTAGCTCTGGCCTATCAAACCTATACGGAATTGTACTTATTATTACATTAGTTTTTTGGCTGAGTAGCACAATCTCTTTAATTTTTTCATTTATTTCAGGAAGATGTTTTAGATTAGGTTCATTTATATTGTTTGAGCCACCCAGTACTATTAGAAAATCGTTTTTTCCAAAATCTTTAGTTTGTTCCTGTGCTGACTCTACGATAGCGTTTATAGGGGCACTTGGTTTGAAAAAGCTCTGAGCTTCATACTTATTTTTTAATCTTTTATTTAGTAGGTCACTACAGTCTCGTCCATGACTGGATGTCAAGAGCAGTACTCTACCTTTCCTATCGTTATTTGCCCTTACTTTAGTTTTGGTTGCTGTTTGCAAAACCTGACTATACGTTTTTGTTTGACCATTTCTATTTATTTTTTCCCCATTTGATTTAGGTTCTACTTTTTTTGTATTGATCAGAGGTTCAGATCTTACATTAGCCAAGTTTATTTTTGATTTTAATATTTCGATTTCCTCTGACATAGACCTACATTGACTCGTGAGATTTAGTATTTCAGTTTTATGGTCTTCCTGCTGCAATTTTACAGTAACTTCCAGAGATTTTATGTGATCCACTAACCCTATTCGTTCTTCCTCAGAATTTTTTAGTGATGTTTCTAATTTTGTTTTCAATTTGGTGTGATCTCTCAATAGTTTAGGAACCTTTTCTTCTACATCTACAGTAGCTTTAAGAGCTGTTGGAGATTTTTTTGTTAATAATTGCTGAGATCGCGTAGCTACCTGAGTTTTAGTTGAACAATTAGATTTAGATGCCTTGTTTGGACTCATTTTCCTAGCTAAAAATTGTTTTCAATTGATTTTAGTTAAATGTTTAATGAAATATTACCTAATTTATTACAATTGTCAACTTGAGACTATTTAATTACAAGAAAATTTATCAATATTGGTACACCTAACCTCGAAAATAGAATTTGACTCTTTATTTAAATACTTTAACTTATATTAGACAAGTTAATGATGTAAATTATTAAGATATTATAAATACTAATAATAATAATAAACAAAAATACTACTTATCCGTTGGAATTAATATTCTATGCTTCAAAATTCGCAGAGCCTGTTCTGACAACGTATGCACAGTACCACTGCTACCTCGATCCATATTGTCAATGGGAGATCTGGACCTTACTTTAAACTTCCACTTTTCTATATTTGATCCCTCACTGCTTCTGATTGGGGCACAATACAGTACCGTAGGCTACTTGAAAATTTATTTCAATAAAATTGAGGGCTACTCCTTGAAAACGTTTTTTAGATAAAATTCCTACAAAACCACATTTTTAACGAGTCTTCTTTTACTCTTGTCAAAAGTTGTCTCACAATGGCCTGCTAAAACTCCAAATTTCCTATGTCTTGAGGGGGGATGTCTTCCTGATTCCTCCCCATAGTTACGCCACTATAACAAACTGTTAATGAAAAATAAAATTTTCAAGAAAAATTACATGCATTATTCGCAATTGAAAAACTATTCATTCAGCCAAAATCTTCCAACAATTTTTTGAAGATTCAGGGTCTAGGCTCTAGGCTCTAGGGTAATGATCTGTGTTTATGTGAAGTAGTAAAACAAGTCAGCTTTTTCTGCCATAGCCAGAAAAACGTAAAATAGTAATCCAGAAAAACCTTTCAGAACAGGCATCATTTTTAGACCAAGTACTGTAGTACACAATATTTTCATTAGAAAATTGATTGTTGGTCAGTCATTGCTGTCTCAATTTTCTCCCTTGTCACTTACTTTGAAAACTCATATTCTTCTTTTTATTTTATTCTTATTTCCACTCTTTTTACCCTTTTTCGTCTCTTTTCATTTTCATCTCTCTCCTACCAATTTCTATCCTTTTAATTCTTGTCATCTCTTTTCAGCTGTTTTCTATTATTTCCATTTGCTCCTCTTTTCTTCTTTTTCCTCTTCTTCTTGTTCTTTTCTTTTCTCTCTTTTCCTTCCTCTTCTTTTTCTCCTTTTCTTTTTCTTCTTCTTCTTCTGCGTTTGGGAGGTGGGAATTTCCCCTTTCCCCCCCCCCCTGTGGATCCGCCTCTGGGTGGAACCGTGTGTGTCCTAGGCAGTGTCCTAGCTGGCGCGTCTAGTGTGAGCGACCGCCGCATTCAAAATATGAAGCAAGGTAAATGACATTGTATGTCCTAGCTGACACGTTTTCCTCTCTATAGTTAACCTCTTATACAATTGAAAATATCAATTTTAATTCTGGTATACTGATTAAATAATTCCTTTTCTCTGTAGAGCTGTTTCCATAAATGATGGAATTCTCCAAAGGTTAACCTATCACAGAATATGTAGCTCACTTTATTTTGACGCCGGTTATGCTTTTTATTCAAGTATTTCTGTACAACTAGATATTTTAAAGTAGTGCTTTCTAGCAACATGGTTGCGATGCAACTTACTTGAGCTCATGTTTGGTACTGAATTTAGATGCAACAGTAAACAATAGTTTAGTCGTAATGGAGGTGATTAGTCACAGCGCTCGTTTGTGTAGACATATCAGCACAGACGCTGCCTGATCGCATGCTAGAAATATGATGTGACTTGAATTTGTACGCGCCACACTCGTTCGCACTGGACGCGCCAGCTAGGACACAGCCTAAGGGCCGAATCACACACATCAATATCAGCTATACAATTTCAGCCATTCGGTTGATCTCAAACGGAATGGCCAAAAGTGAACAAACTTTGAACTCCAAACAGTTTTATTGGGATAGACAGATACAGAGAATGATAGAGAGATAGAAACGTTTCAAGGCTCCATTTCCAAGACAGACTACATGTGGAGACCGAGTCTAGCTGCAAGAGGGTAAGGTCTATGACCTCTATACGATGCAACGTTGCTTATCAACGGATTGCGCAATGCAAATTATCATACGGGCAAATTCGAAACTGCCCACAAGTTTAATATACCTACCAAACGGCGGCCGTCCTGGTCGAGACATTGGACGGCTGCTTCATGGAAACAGACGGATGTCATTACCATTCGGCATAATATTGATGTGTGTGAAGAACATAATTTATTTCTTCATGCCAGTGTTGGAATGTGGACCGTTTGAGATTCTACCAAATGGATGAAATTGGTGTGTATTAACGGGCTTTAGGGTCATCCCACCATCAAAAGCCATTTTATGCTAATCCAAGTTATAGACTTATTGACTAATTATTAACTTCCAAGTTAATTGCGACCGCGATTTGAACTAATCTATTGCTAATCCTCGGCCCATATTATGCACTATATTTGAATGAAACACTTTCAATTATACAGGGGTGCCCACCCCCCTAAGCCTCATGACGCACCCCCACCCCCTAAATTTAGCACCAACCCACCCCCCCATAAATTAGCCCCCCCCCCCCCCCAAAATAAAATGCGAAAAAAGCCCCCGTATTCTTTCTTAAACCAAAAGAAGATTTTTATAACTATTGAAAAAATTCAAACTCAATCGATAATATACAAAATGTATGTATATTCTTGAGATTCTTTACATAGGTAACATTTTTTTGTAAAGGTAAAAAAAGAAATATCAATGATATGAATATATGAACTTCTGCTCAATAAACTTAATTGCAAAATAGCTAAATAAGAATTTGAACCTAAATGGTTTTTAAACAATAAATAAAATATTATTACAAATATACAATGTTCAATAAAAATGAAATACCTATAAGTTTATGTTCTGTGCACCAATTACATTAAGGTTAAATAATTCTACAAAGTTGTTCCTCTAAAGGAAGTGAAAACAATGAGTTGATAACTTCATTTGTAAAACACAAAAATTCAAAATACTAAGACATTTATTGGACAGTAGTAATTAAACAACAGGTTATTTACTTAGTGTAGTATCTTGGGAGAATTTATGCATGGATGATGTACATAAAAGGCACACATTTCATGTATAGTTATTTACAACACACAATCGAAAGAAGTGTCTTTCAAAAACAAAATAAAGACATAGTTATGAAAAATTACTGAATTTTTAGTATTAAGTAAGTTTTGCTATAGCAGTTCTTACTTATTAGTAAGTAGTTATCGTAAAATACATAGAAAACATCAACAGTTTGAAATCAAACATTTTAAATTTGTAGGCTGTGACCATCTACAAGTTAGCTAAGCACCTTCTAAGCTTGTTAAATCTATCTCTCTAAACCCCACATAGAAGTTTTTGTCTTTGGGATGAGGAAACAGAAAACTTTCAATTATTTCTTCGTTAGAAATAGACTCAAGTACATCTTTTTCTGCAGCTAGAACCATTATATTGGACAACCATGAGTCTCCCATAGCTGATCTGAGTCTGTTTTTGATAATATTAAATCGACTTATTGCTCTTTCTGCTGATTAACTAGTAACTGTTAAGGAGAGTATAATAAGTTGTATAAACCACTTTCAGAGCACTCGTTTAGCGTCTTGCTAATTTTGAATAATAACTTCCTGCACAAATCCTAAACATAACTATTTTAGCTAATTCATATTCAATTGTATAATAATAATTATAAGTATATTCTCATTAATTGACATTCTATCTGGTGACTTCGTAGTATATTTTTGAATGTTGTCACGTTAAACACGGTTTCAATCAACTTTACGCCCCCCCCCCCCAAAAAACTTTTTTTTTAAGTCCCCCCCCCCCAAAAGAATTTCAATGACGCAGTCTGCGTCATAGCCCCTCCTGTGGGCACCCCTGAATTATATATAAAATAATGACGCTTTATGATAGGGGAATAATAATATTAATAATATCTGGAAGATGAGAATAATATTTACAATTTCCATAGCAAATTGAAGTACAAATTTCGATCGTGTTGGAATTATAGAAGTTAAACTTATTACTCTAAGCTCTAGTGGCTAAAGACAGTTGGATTCTGATTCGGCTTACAGAGAGACGGCTCACCTAGGAGGCCAACTGTCGGTAAACTTTAGCCCTGGCTGCTAATATAGCGTAATCTGATAATGCAAGATTACGTTATTTCGTAATTCTATGTTCTGCTTTGCTTGCTCATTTTCTTATCTCACTTTGTTTTGTTCTAATTAACTTCTTTCACTTTATCATACTTGATACCTATTGAAAAAGACATAGCAGCAGCGGCGAATCCTCCAAGCATGCTTAGTATTGCTTAGCATGCGCCACATGCCTAACAAATAATGGACGAATAAAAGAGAAAATATTGTTATCAAAAATATCCTAACAAGTTGAGATATTAATGAAATATCAAAAGTATTCCAGTATTTATGTTTGCCATCACAATCGTACACCGTTGATGTAATGTGACGCCTCTCTTGAGTCTCTGTCCATTGTATGCTGTCAACAAATGGATGAATGGATGGATGGATGAATAGAAACCACAGTCCTTTTGCTTTCTCTTGAAAACCTCTTTAAATTTTTTGAGAGGTAGTCTCCTAAGCCGGGCCGGTAAAAAATTAAAACAAGTTGAACTCCTGAATTTCCAACTCCATTTGCATAGAGAGCAGTGCGATGCGTTTCATTTCTAAGTTCATCCCTGTACCTAGTGTTATGAGAATGAAGCATGGAACCCCTATCAAAATAATATGAGTTTATTTTTCTTTATTAAATTTACTGTTAAATATATATATAAACTAGGCGCAAGCTGAATTTTCAACTGGTCGACAGCTAGTCCGAATAGACTCACCCAACATAACTCTTATAGCTCATTTTTGCCCTACTTCACTAGAATTACCCCAAAAAGCTATGCGTAATCCGTGAATGGAATATTGCATAATAAACCTCTTTCAGCATAGAAAAATCTAGTAAATTTTTCATGCTTCTTAGTACGTATACTGCAGAAATTAATTTTTTCTTAAGATATTCCAAATGTGGTTTCCAAGAGAGCTTGCTATCAATAGTTACAAAGATATCATTCACACATCCAATTTTAGTATTTCTCACTTCTAATTCAACATCCTGACCTAAATGTTATCATCTTAGTTTTTTATAGTTCAGGTTCAGCAAATTGGCTGTAAGCCATTCATCCAGTTCATTGAGTGAGTTTCTGCATTCTAATATTCCATTCTACACTGACTATCACTATTCAACAACACACTGATTCATCAGCATATAATATTCTACGACCCGGATCAAGATAAAGAGGAAAATCATTTATGTATAGGAGGAAGAGCCCGCATGCCTTGTTAGACAAGTTTTAACGAAAAAATTATGCGCGCGCAGAAGTTATTATAAATATAAACCCGGTCTTTTATGTACACTGTGCTTGCGATGTAGAGATCGCATGCCTTGGCACACTAGTAGTTCGTTCTCGTTGCATACCTTATCACCCGTTATTAGCTTATTTTTGCTAGAAAGAAGTCAAACTCGTTTTTGGATTAGTGTAATTATTTTCATTTACAGACGTTTTCTTCAACATTGTTCTATCATATTTGGATACAGCATACTGTGCTAAAAAGGTGACTGAAGTAATTGAGAGACTAGAAGAAATGAGAGAACATTGTTTCATGAAACATTTTGAGGAATTCAAAGAAAATAGTAAAAGTTATTTGCCACTTAAAAATCCAGGATAAAGTTGAACAGTACAGAGAATTAATCCCAGGACAAACGTCTGTTCGTTGAGTTTTTAGAAAAAAGTTTAATTCAATTGAGGAAAAGATTCCAGTCCATGGGAAAACTTAATTTTTTTGCATATTGAACAGCAAAATGTATAACGAGTGAAACAGAATTTTCAGAAAATGCTTTGAAGTCACTGGTGATACAATATGGTTCATTTTTTGACATAACCCGTTTGAAAATGAGTTGTCTGTTATGTATTCGTCGTAGATAGGCTGAAGGGTATCCTAATTAGTATTCATGCATATTTTGTACTTTTATTTCACCCACATTTATTAGTGTGAATAATTTTAGACACTTTTTTAAAGAAAATGTAATATATTCATTGCCGGCGCATGCCTACAGGTTTTAGTCAGCATTCGCTACTGCATAACAGGTATATTTCTTTGCAGAATCGCTTCTGAAGAGATAGGCAGTTTGCTGGACAAAAGGAGCAGTGATATTGCAGCTGCTCCCCTTGTCCCGTTCCCGTCTTCACCGGGTGATTTCACCTCATACTCATACTCGCACATAAGAAGGACGGTTCGCCTCCCTAATGGTGTAAGTTGCCTTACTAACTGCACTCTTTTAAAATCTCATAATTACCACTTTCTATTTTTGTCCGCATTCATCTATTACTAGAAAAAGCCAGGCTCAGGAAATAATGGATGATAATAACAATCTTTCTATTTATTTAAAATCTTCCTATAAACGCAATCGTAGGTATAATTATCATATCATCATCATCTTTGAACACTTTCGCTTGATTGCGCATTGTCAATTATAACTGGATGAGACAAATTCATTGAAATTAAATTCTTTAAACACTATAGCTATTTATTCCTCCATTTTTTAAATGATTTATTATTAACTATTATTTATTATTGTTGTTTTATTATTATTTATTAGAAAAATGAATTAACAGCAACCTGGATTTTCTCGTAGGCTTTATGTAGTAATAAGTTATTAGTCCAAATTATAATTGAGAAAAATCCCTGTCCAAGCCTAAATTATTGTAAAATAGTTAAATTTCAAATTAAATTGATTTCAATGTTCTTCTATTAAAGTGCATTTTAATTTTAATTCAATTAACTTTATTTTATTAAGTGATGTTATGTTATTGAATAATTTTTATTCCAATTAATAGAGAAAAATAATTTACATGAATCCCAGATTACACCCAAATGACTTGCATTTGAAATATCGATTAATGATGAAAAAAGCTCTTTGAATTGAATTAATTTATAAATGTGAATCACTTTTTTATTTTATTACTGTTATTTTCTAATTAATTTCATCAATTTAAGTGAATTTTAATTTATTATTAATTTTAAATCAAGTAACTTAAATGCATTAGATTTATTTATATTCATCTGATAAAATTTATTATATTTATTTATATTAATCTTATCGCTGGTCTGATAAGCCAAAGGTCCTGGGTTCGATCCCAGTTGAGTACAAGATATTTTTCTCGAGCCACTCCCGTGTTTCGGAGGACACGTTAAGCCGTCGGTCCCGGTTGCATATAAAAAAAAGCAGTCGTTAAAAAAGCGGCGAGGTGGAACTACCCGTAAGGGTCTCCCCACCACGAAAAGCCATACGAATTTACTTATCTGATAAATTCAGTCTTTAAACAATAGTCTTTTCTTATAAGCAGACAGTTTAGGAGGAAAAAAATTATAGGAAATAAAATTATTTCAACCTTTATTATTATTATTTGCCTTTGAAAAAAATAATATTACTTAGAACAAAAAGTCACCCTTTATGGGTTCGATCCCAGGGCTTCCGCATGATAGCATAGCAGTCCACAAATGAGACTACGGCTGCATTATGAAATCTGATGCAATTAGAAGCATTTCAATAATTAAGTATTTCAGGAAACAGTGGTAAGTTACAAAACCGAAATTTTTAGCAGTGAAAAGCTGAATTAATGTTGTTGCTCCTAGATGGCGCAATACGTTTTTCTAGTTTATGAAACATATTTGACCAAAACATTTGATAAATCCTTCAAATAATTGCATTATTATCAACTAAAATCAATAGCTATTATATGTCAACTTTAAACGTTTTTGGCCGTGTGCTCAATTCATTTTTAGTTTAGATTAATTGGTTCTTTGCATGTTATCACTGTACTTATTTTATAAACTGTGAAACATAAAACCAATGGGTTTATATTATTTTTTTTACTGCGGATGATGCCTACATGAGTCTGGAGACTTGTGCGTGGGTAATGAGGTGAATGATGTGAAACATCCATGGCTGAATGAGATTCAAACCCAAGACTGCAGGAAACGAAGCCAGACAGAGCCTTATGTTATCACATACAAGCGCTCCAACCAACTGCGCTATCAGAGCCGCCAAGAGATAGTAAGAGTTTATAAGAGATAGTAGTCTACTATACATTTAACGGTCGCTGAAGTTCATGTGATGATTCATAGTTGTAAATATTGAGTTTAAAAAGTGTTAATAAGTATTAACTTTTCATGTGAAATTTAACGTTAAATTTCACATGAAAAGTTAATATTAACAACGCAGTTCGTCATGGAACAAGAAATCCAGGAAGTTAATAAGTAATTACCATATTGCTTTTGGTCATAGCAAAGAATTATTAAAATTTTTAATGAGTATTTAAAAATAAAATAATTATTATTTTCATCATCATAGTTGCAAACATTTTCAAGTTTTCCAAAGTGTTCTCAAAATATCTAATATAATTCAATTTATTGGATTACCATCACTTCTTCAACAAGACAAAACTTAGCTATTAAAAACGGCTCACTTTCCATAGTATAGTACAGATCGTCAGGTATAGCATTAACCTCGGGATGCGCAGTAGCACCGGTGACTATCGCTGGTTCCACTCATGTGGTGACAACCATAGTGTTCTTTTTGTGTTGTTCTTGCCGTTCTAACAATATTCGCTGCAAATTGTGTTAATTGCCAACAGGCAGAGTAGTCTTAAGTTTGTTAACGGCTATTGCTCCCTCACCACGCTCATCGAGCTAGCTGACAAGGTCCTCACTCCACAGACAAACTGCTTTTCCTCAGCTTATAGCTAATGCTAAACCTGAAGAACTGTAATTGAAAATTTATTAATGTAAGATTAAATACAGCCAGTTCACCGATGACGCATGTTAAATAATGGATATGGATATCACACCAAATGGTATCTGTATGTAAACGGAAACGTGTAGCACAGCACACGCTACCCGTTGATGTTTCCTACTAGGAGAACATCCCTTGAGTTTGACGTTGATTGAGTGATACTTACAATTTAGATAGTATAAATATTCAAATAGAAGACAATGACCACCAAGCTGCTTTCTTGTCCTGAATCACCGCTTTCTTGAAGGTTCATTAAACTTATACACTAAGACATTGACTATCATGGAACATGAAAAGCCACTAAAACATCAATAAAATTCAATGGTTCATTGTATACTTATATAGTTTAATGGTCTTTTATGCACTAAATAACTTGATAATAAAACGTCTAATAAGTTTAATAAACGTTTGAGAAACCGAGGCAAGCCTTTACTGAACTTATATAATCTGCATTATCTTGATGCATATTTAAATCATATTCTGTGGTAGAAATTAGAGCTCGAAGAATAATTCCATTATTCAATTATTATTTATCAAGTACTGTATTTCTGTTATAATAAAATTATTGATACTGTTTTCTCCAACAGACTATTGAGCGTGTGGATATTATCAGAGATGGTGCTGGTAATGAAAATAGGACGGTGACAATCAAGAAGCCAAATGGCGAAGAAACAACAGTCACTACAGAAACACCTGCTTCAGGGAACACAATTTTACCCAATGGTATAGCAAATCAACTTACATAGCATCAATAATCAAGTTTTAAGTTTTCAAAATGTCAATTCATTACTTTTTCTGCCAAATTTTAACAGATTTTCTATTTCTTCAACTTGTCTGGTATGTTCATAGTTTTTCTTCCGTTCTAGAAAAAGGTTCAATGCATAGGGAAAGGTGAAGAAAGTAGCAAAATAAGAATCAATAGGTATCGATATTGATTGAAAATGGCTACTAAGCTTTAGACTGCTTTTAGGTGGTCTAGCTACACTAGGCTTTTCGTTAAGTTATTGGAATAAAATTGCATTTTTATTGCTTGAAGTAAATTATCAATTACTCATCCAGCAAAAGGCAAGTCACACCCAAAATAAGTATTGATATATTGCGAGATCAAGAGAAGTTGGAAAGCTTGACCACCGTATTTGCCAGCTTAATTAATATTTCTCTCTAGATACTATTTTAAAACGTGTCTGCATTAAATTGTAGCCACTTCTAAAACTCATTTCTAAAAGCAGTATGAAAGTAGTAATTAACAAACAATAATTTATTACATTTTGCTTTTTAATCATCAATTTTTTTTTGCATAATTCTCTGGCTGTCTTATTCCTGATATTCACATACATACCAAATCCTGTATTTTTTATTTGACTAGAAATATATCTAATTGGTTTTATTCACAGATATGGAACTTTCCATGTAAAGAGTAGTCATCTACTGTAATTTTGTTTCATACTAGAATATGAAAACATGATAACATTTATATGAAATAGTAATACTGCGCTACTCGTAATAAATTCAAGCTATTGGCATACCGAGTTGAATATTAGTCAGCTAATTGAGCGCCTCTAATATATTTTCAGGTACTTCGGACGGATCCCGATGGTGGAGCTGGTAACTTGAAGGAGCAGGAGATGTTTGTCTGATATTCATCACTTGATATATTGGAATTTTTGTTATAGGCAATTCATTGTATCTGATTAAAGATGAAATATCAACATGTTGCTTTTAATTTGAATTTGTTCCTTCCCAATTCAAATTCATTTATTCAACATTTAAAAACAAAACTTACAAAATTTCTTACATTTAATACAAAATAAATATAAAAATTAAAATTAACAGTAATATATTTATGTTACCCATTATATTAGTACCTAGCTAATATTTCCCATTCAGTGTGTAAATTTAATGTTGCGGAAAGGCAGTTAATGTACATAGGTTGATGTACATAACTTTGTCAAGTATTATTATTGTAAATAAAAAAGTATTGTAAGTTTACATAATGTATTTTTCTAGAACTCCTACCAAAAGATAAATTCCACTACCTGATTTCTTGTATCAATTCATGCTAAATGCTGACTTTCTGCTTTGAGGAAGAATAATGTTATTGTATTTATTGTGGTTCAATTCCACAATTTATTACATCTGACATTAAATGCTGAAAACGAGCTCCACAGTTCTTTAAATTTCTAAAATATAATTGTCCACTATTCTATTTCATTAAAAAACTTGAAAAATTTGTTTTGAATTTCTTAACTAATTTTGTTCCTGTAATAGTTCCTAATCTTCTAATCCAACTTTATCCAAATTGGAGTTGAAATAAAAAAGCTGGTAATTGAATTAACATTAGATGAGGAAAATTATTAAAGAATGGAAATCACAGAATCAATAATGATTTGTACTTTTATTTTGGCCACACAATACAGTACATACAACTTTATAGGTCGTTATCAAGTTTCACTACTATTTACATTAGTGCGTAACGAATAATCTCAGTATAATAAATTACTATTCTATTAGCAAGAGTGAAATTCAATTTAGTTTTCAACCAAAAACAATGGCACTCTTTTAAAATGTATAAAAAACATGAATGTCAATAAGATACTTTCATTACATTAATATAATATAACATCACAAAAGAATAATTGTTTTATACAGATTTATCACATTACGTAATCATCATACTTCATGTAATTGGAAAAATATTTATTCATAAGTATATATCTTAAAATATTTTATGCAGTTCCCATCCACCAAATTTTAAGCGACATCTCAGTGACATCTGTTGAAAATTAAATACTAAAAATAGCTCAAAATTTCAAATTTCTTGCTCTTACATAGACATTAATTAAATTATTTTAGGATAATTATTTATAATAACAAAATATATGAAGGTTCAAACTGTAAGCAAAGGAATATGTTTTTTCAACTAGCATCTACTTTTCGCCTAACATACATCATCTCGTTTGGAAAAGAATTGCCTGTATAGAAGAAATGTCTATTTCACTCTTCAAATTCTCATCAGTTATTCACATTACTAACAGTTGGCTTTCATTGCAAATGCCGCATAAAAGGTCTAGGACGTTTGTAGGGTATGCTTAATGTATTAAATTCTAGTTAATAGCAGTAGGCTGAAGTCCGTCCTTTAATTTTATGAAAGTTATTAGTCAGCTAAATGATTATTTAGAAAATATGTCTATTTTTCGAGTGTCACTATAAGAAAGTATCCAACCAGAAAAGTGTAGATTATCATTTGTTTTGCACAGAAGCTGATTCAGTAGTTATGTGTATCACTATTCTACATTTAACAAAAAATCAAGACATTCGTTCTTTATATTTTATGTAAATTATACTGATATAAATCATGTCATTTGAAAGAATTCGACAGGAACATTATTAGCAATTTTTCCTTGTATCCAAACTGGCTAGATTTAAAAAATACAATTCATGCTCACATCGCACCAAGTGAAATGGCTATTAATCATTAAACAAAGTGCATTATATCTTATTAATTAAAACTCAGTACGCATTATTACCAATAAAGCTGGAAAAAGTGTTCACTCTTTTGCAAAGTAAAATAGTCGAGTAAATTAATCGTCAGTTCATCTGAACTTTCCAAGTCTCATCATAGTTTTCAATCAGCTCTCAAACAACTCACTAGTGCTTGCATTCTTGTGTAAAATTCAGATACTTCTCTGTATAAACTTGAATCTGAAGTTTTTCATCGAGGTTTAATGTTATCAATCATTAAGCTAGTGCATTATATATCTTGTTTGTAACTGAACACATCATGAACAATAAAGCTGAAAAATATGTTTACTATTTTGCGTAGTAAATTAGTTAAGTAAAATAATCACTAGTAAAATCAGTTCATATGGACTTCAAGTCTCATCATAGTTTCAAATCAGCTCTCAAATAACTCACTAATGTTTACATTCTCATGTAGAATTCAGATGCTTTTCTTTAAAAACTTGAATCTGAAGTTTCTCATCATGATTTAATGTTTTGAAGCAATTGTCAAACAATTCACTCAATGTAATAGTATCAAGATGATAATTGTACATTCGAATATTATTATGTAGTTTTTATCACGATTTTGCCGTTGTTAAGCAATAGTTGTTTGAATACAATAATTATTAAGAATGCTTTAGAGATTTAATCGGGATCAGTGAGTGGTAGCCAGCGAGTAAGGGCCGCCTGGCCAGCTTTAGTAGAGAGCAAATCGTGGAATAGTCTGCGGTCGGTGTCAGAACTAATGCAGGAACTTCCAAGTGGCTCGCCTGTAGCTGCTGGGCCTCCTCCTGCGTGCAGGACAGTTACTTCGAGACGACAGTGCGCAAGCGCGTCACGACCTATGTCGAATGTGAGCGCCTCGTTGAACACGGGCCGTACTGTGTTGCGTGCCACGCTTGTCTTTTTGCGCTTGTATCTTCTCCCATTCACCCACAGCGACACTTTCACATAAGGATCTGTTTTGGAAAAATAGAGATCATTATTGCATATATTTATGAGTATTGATTATTCCACGATTGATGGGTGATTGTCTTTCAGATAGGGCAATGCCTTGATGTAATACTTATTTATAGTAATTATTTTTTTATCGGTAATAGTTTGACTAAGTATCTACAAACATTTTTCATTTTTGAACGTACTAGCACTCACTTGACACTTTCATGAAAGAGTAGATCATGCTCAAAACACCCAGTGTTTCCCAACAGATAAAATGGACTAGTGGATGTCGTTAAGGGATTAAACTATTTTCAATTAAATTTCACATTAACTTTTCAAGTTAATATTAACAACGCAGTTCGTCATGGAACAAGAAATCCAGGAATTAAATTTTACACTTTCTCATCAAGAAGATTTTACTGTCAACCGGCACTTGCCATTAAAATATTGAACTACTGTACCTATTTTAAATTCTATTCCACACTATCCCTTTAAAACATTAAATTTAATATCCATTCCTCATTACTCTAGTTTTGCGGTAAGTTGAGATTCTACTGCACAAATTTTCACATTTTAAATGCTTTTCTATCATATTTTATTACATATTCATTGCATTTATCTTAATTCAAGAGTTTAGGGGCTCCTTGATTACTTCAAACTGTGAGGTTACTTATCAAAGCGTTTTGTTATGTTATGTTATGAAGGGACGTATTCAAAGATCCAAAGATTCAAAGCGTTTTGTTAGGAGCCATTATGGATTATTTTAGTTTTTGAGTAGTGTTGTCAAAATAAACGTTGCTCTTAACAGGTCAGAGACAACCATGGAAAATTAATATTCCTTTCTGACAAAAATATGAGAAAATAACCTATCCGGTTGGTGGTAAAAGAAGATTATGGTCTTGTAGAAGGTGGTTTAGAAAAGTAAACGTTTTTTAACCTGACTACTCTTCCTCTACGAAACATATTTATTCCACCAAGGTATTATAAGCTTTAGTAGAGCATTCTTTAGAATCTATGATACATGGGAGAAGAAAATAGAATGAGTTCTATGAGTTGATCAACATTTTTTTGTGAATGGCAAGTTATTTCTTCACCAGTCACCCCTCACAATCACCCTTACCTTACTATATCTTATAAGATTATTTTCTGTTGTGAATGGTTCTATGGCAGTTAATTTCATAATATTACAATGCTGTATTTTAATATAATGTTTTAATAATATTCATAGTTCAAACTTTTACTCCATAAGGTATAATTACAGTAGACCAATCATTTTCCAATTTTATCATTTTTCATTTTCCACTCAATATAATAAAAAGACTATGATCTTGAACTTCCATCTAGACTGACCTGAGGACGCACGTGTTTCATCAATAGCACGCAAATTGCGAGCTTTTATAACGACGACTGTGAGACGCTCAGCTGAAGGCAGAAATGATAACGATATCAATACTTCTCCCAGTTCCTCCTGCAGATAAAGCAATCAATCATTATTTTAGAGACGCCAAACACGTTACGGACTTTTCTTCATGCTTACTCCTAATAATGCATTTTCTTATGTTAAAATTTCTCCAATCATTTTTTTTCGGAGGATGAAGCC
The DNA here is from genome assembly GCA_948455865.1 of Conomelus anceps. Taxonomy (NCBI): domain Eukaryota; kingdom Metazoa; phylum Arthropoda; class Insecta; order Hemiptera; family Delphacidae; genus Conomelus; species Conomelus anceps. Next base: position 50,578,977 of record OX418218.1, on the reverse strand, counting down.
CACATAGGTCTGAGACCTATCAGCTGCTAATGTCCATCAAGTTTATTGGTGAATGAACGGTGACTGGCCATGTAGCATGTAGTGAGTGTGGTCTCCTTGCAATCGTGATCTCAAGTAACGAGTGCTCGTATCATTCTGCGCTTGGACTAAGCACCCTAGCAATTCTGCATCAGTGTAATATCATAGACGAACCATCAACCTTACGTAATCCCTGATCTATGGTTATATGCTTCATTATTACTGACCTGGTGGTTCGGAATCCACCTTAAATGTGAATTCATCATTTGACTCAAACGACACCGGTCCCTCCACCAATAGAAGTTTCAATCTCATCATAATATATTTAAAAAATGTCATGCTAGTTGGATGAACCACTATTTCCCAGAAATTGCAGTTCAACAAACGTACGGTAACGAACATAAGTATAATAATAATAAAAACTTATTCTTTGCGTCCAAATAAGTGGAATTGGAATAAGTGTCATGAATAGAATATGATTTAGAACATCCGGTTTACCTTAGCTTGATCATGATGTGCGAGGCAGGGTGAAAGCGCTTTCCAAAGGGTAAGTTTCTGGTCAAGATCGAGACCGGCCAAAGGTAGTTGGACGCAGCCAATGCTGTGGTGTCGCGAATAGGCGTCAAAGTCGTAGAGAACCAACTCCAGCGTGCGGCGTACCAGGCCCACTCCACCTCTTCGTACTTCGAATACAAAGTCTTCATCGAAAACTGTAATACAAATGTAATATTGCATCATCAGTCATTTTTACTTCAAGATTATAATAAGTTAAGTAGAGTTATACTTATTTTACATTAGCTAAACTTGTCAAAGTTTACGCGATTCTTGTTAAATTAATCGGCATGACAAAATCATGTTAATTTGTAGCATTATATTTATTAGTTCTTATAAGTTACATTACTAGTGATCAGTTCAATAAAGTTTACATTTAATGCGGAGATGGAATTTCTTCTAGAGTGGTAATTATTATTGGAAAAGTTTGTCACGCTTCTAACAACCCTCATGAATGAATCTGGGGCTCACTTGTTGATAATCTTCTTCTTCTTTCATTGCCATACCCGAGACAGACTTTATTCGCTGCACTGCGAAATAGTTGGAAAGATGAAGTTCCAAACAAACCACTTTCTTAAATTTCCAAGCTACGATGTTCTTCGTCTTCCTGGTATTTCCCTCCATTTTGCCTTGACTAATATTTTGGAGGATCCTATATTTGGCATTGTTACGCATGATGTGACCAAAGTACTCAAATTTTCTGCGTTTAATATTATGTAAAATTTCAGACTGACAGTTCATTCTTTGGAGTACTGCCTCATTCGTCACCTTATCCATCCAAGAAATCCTAAGTAGCCTCCGGAAAATCCACATTTCAAAAGCTTGCACCCTTTTTCTGCTGCTTCTGCCTTGTTATTAATAGTGTAGGCTCCATGGAGAATTGAACTACGGATTGTGTAAAATATCGCGTCAATCAGTTTCAATTTTTTTTTCAAGAATATTTTTTGCTTAATTTATTTTTGGCACTAATTTTGTTGTGATTATCTTGAGTGCCGGTACTGTGATTAGATAGTGAAATTTATAAATTGAACGCATTTAAGTTTTGATTTTGATTACGGTACGAAAGCGAGCTTGTATGGAAAAATACTCTAGTCATCAATGACAATGAAGTATTGTTTATTCAAACATTAAATCATTGGATAGAATTTACGGTCGATGATTTATCAATACAACATAGATTCTGTTGAAACGAATGGTTTATAAGATCTGGGCTGTATAAATAGCTGTTAAACAGTTGAAAAACAATTTTGACTTGAATTCTATTTTTTTGGAAGATAATCGATGATTGGGAATCTTGATATTTTCAAATTTAAACTTACATCACAAGTCTGTTATGATAAAAGTCTTCTTACCAGGGTTCAGTGTTTTTTTGTGAATCCTGGTCTGCCAGACGTTGGTCCTATCCGGCAGTAAGCGAATTTTGGCGTAGGGATCAGCTGTGCCACTGAAGTCTCTCGGCTGAAGATCCACTGCCTACCAACAAATATGAACTATTAACTTTTTTCATACTCAATGAACAATTAAATTTTAAAACACACAAACTTTTCGATCACATTCTACTAAACCACAATAATACTTCTAACCAAACCGACATTGACGATCAAGGATGCTGTTGAAAATGAATGGTCGCGGTTCGAAAACGCTTCAGCCAAGTAAGTAAATTATTTATGCTCATTTAAAAAAGACTGCAAGTCGTTAAATTTACTATAAAAAGTTAATAATAACAACGCAGATCGTCATGGAAAAAGAAATTCAAGAAATATAAACTAAAACTATGATTATGAAGTATTATCATGAACAGATGGCGTTCAGCCGTGAGGGGGGGGGGAGATTCTAGGTAATGCAAATAGGGAAGAAGGAGACCTCCAACAGTTTATTGATACTTCGGTCATATCTATTTTTTTTTAATCTGGATGGGGGGGGGGGGGTCGGGGTGCTCAATGGATGATTCCCTGATCCCGACCGTCATGTTTTATTAGAAAAATAAAATCAGGCCTACTGGAAACTATTTGCACTGCCATTTTTGATCCCCCACCTTCTTGGTTCGTGTACCGAACAGTACTGTACAACTGAAGGAACTTGAAAATTTCTCTTAAAAGGGGATTTGGGGCTTCGGGGATATTCCCCCGGAAAGTTATTTAAAACGATCCAACTAAAACTACATTCGATTTCAGACGTCTTCTTTGTAAAATAAATTGTCTCTTGGCTTGTTTAAGTTCTAATTTTATTATCCCTGGGCCTCTTGAGGGGGAGATCTATCCCCCATGATCCCCTTAGTTACGCAACTGTACGTAGGCTACTGCATTATAATTGATGCTTAAAGCTTAACACCATAACTTATGTAAACTCAACTATGCCTCACAAATTTTTTCAATTCATGGGATTCTTTTTATTACCCTTCTTTAGGCTTTTATAGCCCACACATTGCATTATATTTTTTTTTTATAATAGGCCTATCTTTGAAATATATCCTTCAGTGAAGCAGAAATAATGCTAGCCTAGCATGTAGCTTAAAAGTTGATGTATGGAATTTAATTGATGGACATAGTGGACATAAATTAAATCAATAATAGATTCAATAATAAATTTAAGAGTATCGCTGCCAATAAATTGCAGTCCCGTAATTGTATTATTTATCAAGCCCTATTTATGAGGCCATTTAACTTGATATAGTACCATACTGAATTACATAACTACACTACAATCAAATAAATAGCTTATCTTTAGAGTTTTTCATCTTTGGTAAGTTTAAGCTATTAACTTTTTAGAGAAGCCGCCAGTAGTGGAAACTGTATTTTAATGAAACAGATGAGTATAGTAATTGCATGGTCAAGTTTGTTCTTGAAGAAGTACTGACCTGAATCAGTCGTACAGTTAAAATGCCAGCATGAGGGTCGTAGACAAGAGTCAAGTTCACAGATCCCCGGATAATGTCATCTCCACCCTCATCTGTTGCACCATGTGACGTCATTTGCTGTGACCAGAGATTGTAAAATTTATAAATGTATAAATTTATGCCAAATTATTTCATAAATTTAATGCACATGGAGAATTTAATGGAAATCACTAAAAATATAAGATACAGATATAATCCAGAGATATAAGATACAGAGTTGATATAATCCAGAAGATATCTCTTCGAATATTACTGGATGTTCTTAGCCATTTCAGCTAAGAAATGTGGAAAGTGTATCTTCTATTCAATCACTAGATTGAAAATAGAAATTGGATAATGTGTTAATGAACTGGCCTACACTTATTCCATTTTCAATATAAATGATGTTATGATATGACTCTGGTAGAGATTGAGTTATCTTTTGTTGGTTTGTGCAATCCTGCTCTTTCCTTCCCTACCCCGCTCCTCCTATCATCAACGTTGGTGGCAGTACCACCCCCTCTCAACCAAGTCAGTTGCTGCAAGAGAGCGGACTCGAGTGCAGCTATGTTCGTGAATCGCATCTTTTAAGTCGTAAGTCGTACAAATTGCATTTTTTACACTTTCAATTCGTTATTGTTCCCCCGCGGTCCTCCGTTGTAAACCCCGCATTAACATTTTGGTCCTCGCTGGGCCGGATAGAAATCCGTGTTTATGGATGTACAAACCACTAAACGTTTGAACTCGCTGTGTTAAAATTCGTGTTAAGTGTTTAATTCGTTGTTCCGAACTGTGTGGAAAGTTTTGTACGCGTTCTATAAGTGTAAATTCCGTTTATTTCAAATCAAAATCGTGAAAGGTTCATAAGTTTAAAATTCGCAAGCATTTGTATTAATGCTCCAACCCTTCGGGCGGCCATATTTGATAGTTGCTGATTGATTTATTGTTCGCAATCAAAATCAAGTCATTTCTCGTTTTCGTTCAATCGACCAGTTCAATCAATCGTGTAGTTATTTGCGATCGCGGTCTGCTTACCCATCATGTGGTCAGCGCGCTGCGCAGAAGTCAGAACTACAGCACGCACCAGAGAGGGCCACTCCAAGCAACGCTGACGTCGGAGCTGTGTCACCATGGATTAAGGCCTGTATCCTATTATCCAATACACACACACACACACACGCATGTATCCTGTACCCACTTCTGTTGCACGTGTTGTGTATCCTGTACCAAATCCATTCCTGTTAGCACAAACTCACCGCCAGAGCACTTGTCGTTATTGAACATTGAACTTGAAAATAATTCTCATCAGCTGTTGATCTGGAAGTTAACCTAAAAACTACAATCATGTCTGAGGTAGGAGATGATCTCACTGAATCGCGTATTCAAAACGATACGACTCAAAAAGACAGTACCCAATCTCAGGTCAATGCTACCGTTACAGGAAATAAAAACCCTGCTTTAGAACTAAAATTGTTAACATTGAAGAGAACTAGAGTTATAAATAAAATCGCTTCAACAATTAAGACGTTACCAAACAACTTTTCTGAATTCATTATTCAGGATCTCAGAAATGATTTCAGAGCTTTCGAAACGCTTCAGGATAATATCACAGAAATGGTGATTCTATCAGAATTTAATGACGAAGAATACGATATTATCAGTGAAAGATATTATGAGTTGTACTCTCAATTCACTTCAAAATGTAAACAAACGTTAGGTGAAACTGTTCATAAACCTACTTCTGGATCTAATGTAAATCTTCCTCAAATAAAGTTATTGAAATTCAACGGAGATATTGAGCAATGGATAGAATTTCTAAATATGTTCGATGCTCTTATTCACAAAAATGAATCCTTGTCAGACATAGAGAAATTTCACTATCTGAAAGCCAACATTTCAGGCTCAGCAGCTCAAATGATAGCAAATTTAACTCTATCTAATGAAAAGTATCACATCGCGTATACCCAGTTGTGTGATAGATATTCTAATCCAAGAAGATTATGCTCCTATTATGTTGATCAACTCTTTGGATTTAAACCAATTACTAAGTCTGATTACTCGTCATTAAAAGCATTTATTGACATTCATTCAAACTGTATATCCGCTCTCAAAGCACAAAAGCTACCTGATTTGTGTGATTTCATTCTGTTATCTTTGTGTTTGAAGCATTTAGACACAAGAACCCGCCTTGATTTTGAAAATAAAGCTACTGATAGTACTCCTACTTACCAAGATTTATTGAAGTTCCTAAATTGTAAATCTCGAACGTACGAAATGGTGAATCCATCTACTACAATTCAGCCAACCAAAAAAATAAGTCGTTCAACTCAGTTGAACATTCTAAGTCGCTCAACCCAGAGCATTCAAATAACTTGCATTCTCAGAAGGAAAATGTCACGTTTGCATGTAATACATCAGCAAGTTTATCTATGTCAAACTCTTCTTCTTGTCTACTTGGTACTGCTAATGTCGTAGTTTTTTATTCATTCAACAAGCCTCATGTTGCGCGAGCTATAATAGACTCAGCGTCACAAATAAACGCTGTCACTAAAGAGTTACCTAGTTATTCAAATAGCAAAATCATTGGTATTGGTTCTAAAACCACAAACTGTTATGGTGAAGTTCATTTGCGTATTTCTTCACAGCTTCAGCCGCATTGCGCGCTGAGATAATCCAATATTTGCGTGCAACTAATGATTGAGTGGTGCGAGGGCCGACATGGAGATGATCACGATGCATCTGATTGCAAATAAGAGTGCTTAGATGAGACGATTTTGGCAGCAACAACGGATGACGGCTATCATACGGAAGGCATGAATTACGGAGACGTCCGCCCACCCTGAGGAGACCAGAATGATCCATGAAAGGCGCCAGAGAAAGTACCTCATGTGGTGGATTTTCTCCCTTGTTAAGAAGCTTCAGAGTGTCAGAGAAGTAGAAGTTTTGATTCAACTTTATTATGCTCAGGAGTGCTGAGCGACATTCAGCAACAGACAGTAGAGGAGAAACGGTTGTCGGTTGTGATCTGCGGCTGCGAAGATTGTACTCATGTGCTTTCTTCAGCTTACATTTTTTTATGAATATCAACACTAACACGAATATGCGAACTGCCTTGTAGATGTTAGAATATTTTTCAAAGCATTTAAGAGTGTGTGACTTTTCAAGTACTCTTAATTTGGTCGTTGAACTGTCTTGCTTCTGAATACAGTGATGCGGTATTACATAATTGGGTGGATTTAAAGCTCTGGACATATGCTCTAATCCAAGGTACTGACTCATGAAATCAGGATACTGTTCGTGAACGTTTTTATCTGATGCTAGACTTTTTTCTAGCGAAATATACTTTTTCATTGAAGAATTGCGGTTGTCACCTAACAATACATTTTGAGACTTGAACGGCAATGCGACTTCATAACGTCCTGAAGGCCAACGAGTTGTGGTTTCTGTGTATAAATTTTCACAGTAAGCATGAGATGGGTCTTCTTTCGCCTTGACGAACACCTCTTCGGTTTCCCAAAACTTTTGGAGTAACTGGTTGACGGGTTCAACGTACATGAGAAGACTAGTAGCTGAATTAATTCTCAGGTCGGTTTCATTAGTGTTGACTTTTCCAATGATTACATAGCCGAAAACTGTACTCAAAGCTCCTGGAGAATTGGGGTACATTTTAGTGATTCCGTGAGATTGACCACACAAAGTTTGAAGGAAAGAATCAGCTCCTATGAGAAGATCAATTTTATCTGAAATATGGAACTCTTCATCAGCTAATTTCAAATTCGCAAAATGTTCAAAGTCTCTAGCGTTTAATGACACTGTAGGCTGATTACATGTTATGATTGACAATACTGTTGCTTTCGTATTCAATCTGAAATGCGGCTGAAGCTGTGAAGAAATACGCAAATGAACTTCACCATAACAGTTTTTGGTTTTAGAACCGATGCCAATGACTTTTCTATTTGAATAACTAGGTTTCAAATTTAATTTATTCACTAACTCTTTAGTGACAGCGGTTATTTGTGACGCTGAGTCTATTATAGCTCGTGCAACATGAGGCTTGTTGAATGAATCAAAAACTACGACATTAGCAGTACCAAGTAGACAAGAAGAAGAGTTTGACATAGATAAACTTGCTGATGTATTACATGCAAACGTGACATTTTCCTTCTGAGAATGCAAGTTATTTGAATGCTCTGGGTTGAGCGACTTATTTTTTGTATGCAACCAGTGGCGGATTAATGCATTTTTATGGGGAGGGGCGACATACTGGAAAAAAATACCGGTGGTCCGGGGGGGGGGGGGGTTGATATGGAATAACAATTTTGGAAATTTAGTAGCCTTTAACCGCATTTTACACCATTCTAGCACTTAAAATGGAGAAGAAATATATTTTTTTCTGTTTAAGAACAATCAAATTTCCCCTAACTAGAGTATGGTAGTTTATTTCTGTATATTCATCTGAAATGAATAGAAATTTTTGTATATGTCTTGAACAAAAATTGCTTTGCTAGCTTAACTTTTTATCAAAATTTACAAAGAAATGAACAGAGTCTAAGCAATTTATTCATGATTGTGATGAATTTAGACCTATATGTTATATTTAAATTACTCTCAACATTCTCTCATGCTTCATAATACCAGTTCTTCAATAAATACGTACTAGGTCAAATACAAACAGAGATGTATATGCCCCTACCTATTCTATAAGAGATTAATCTTATTTAAAAGTATTTCACTTGATATAAGATTTCCTTCATTATCTGTCATTTGTTAATTCTTCATTGAATTATAATTATATAGATAACAAAAGTTAAAGATAAAGTACAGGTAATATAGAAAATAAGACAAGTGGGATGACATGTTATATTCCGTCTGTCAAAGATGTGGCGGGACAATTAAAATTTTACCGTGTGCGTGTGTTTATTTTTTTAAATGTGCAAGCCCTCGGAGGGGGCGGTCGCCCCCTCCGCCCCCCCTTTAATCCGCCCTTGTATGCAACAATGTATGATGCTTACTAGAGTTGCATGATTTAAAAGATTTTTGCGACTTGCAGTGATTACGATTATGCGTTCCAAAACATTGAAAACATAGATTCTTCTGTCTGACAAGATTGTATCTCTCATCAACAGACAACTTGACAAATTCTCCACATGAATAAATATTATGATCCGCAGATCCACACACAATACATTGAAGCGGTTTTTACTTGGCATACTGATTAGCATTGACATTTGTTTGAGATGAAGATCGATTACTGGTAACTAGCGAAAATCTCTTAGCGAATTTATTTTCATTTGAATGAATAGGCTTAGACTCATTTTTAATGGTTGGCTGAATTGTAGTAGATGGATTCACCAGTTCGTACGTTCGAGATTTACAATTTAGGAACTTCAATAAATCTTGGTAAGTAGGAGTACTATCAGTAGCTTTATTTTCAAAATCAAGGCGGGTTCTTGTGTCTAAATGCTTCAAACACAAAGATAACAGAATGAAATCACACAAATCAGGTAGCTTTTGTGCTTTGAGAGCGGATATACAGTTTGAATGAATGTCAATAAATGCTTTTAATGACGAGTAATCAGACTTAGTAATTGGTTTAAATTCAAGGAGTTGATCAACATAATAGGAGCATACTCTTCTTGGATTAGAATATCTATCACACAACTGGGTATACGCGATGTGATAATTTTCATTAGATAGAGGTAAATTTGCTATCATTTGAGCTGCTGAGCCTGAAATGTTGGCTTTCAGATTGAATACGAAAGCAACAGTATTGTCAATCATAACATGTAATCAGCCTACAGTTTCATTAAACGTTAAAGGCTTTGAACATTTTGCGAATTTGAAATTAGCTGATGAAAAGTTCCATATTTCAGATAAAATTGATCTTCTCATAGGAGCTGATTCTTTCCTTCAAACTTTGTGTGGTCAATCTCACGGAATCACTAAAATGTACCCCAATTCTCCAGGAGCTTTAAGTACAGTTTTCGGCTATGTAATCATTGGAAAAGTCAACACTAATGAAACCGACCTGAGAATTAATTCAGCTACTAGTCTTCTCACGTACGTTGAACCCGTCAACCAGTTACTCCAAAATTTTTTGGAAACCGAAGAGGTGTTCGTCAAGGCGAAAGAAGACCCATCTCATGCTTACTATGAAAATTTATACAAAGAAACCACAACTCGTTGGCCTTCAGGACGTTATGAAGTCGCATTAGCATTCAAGTCTCAAAATGTATTGTTAGGTGACAACCGCAATTCTTCAATGAAAAAGTATATCTCGCTTGAAAAAAGATTAGCATCAGATAAAAATGTTCACGAACAGTATCATGATTTCATGAGTCAGTACATTGGATTAGAGCATATGTCCAGAGCTTTAAATCCATCCAATTATGTAATACCGCATCACTGTATTCAGAAGCAAGACAGTTCAACGACCAAATTAAGAGTACTTGAAAAGTCACACACTCTTAAATGCTTTGAAAAATATTCTAACATCTACAAGGCAGTTCGCATATTCGTGTTAGTGTTGATATTCATAAAAAAATGTAAGCTGAAGAAAGCACATGAGTACAATCTTCGCAGCCGCAGATCACAACCGACAACCGTTTCTCCTCTACTGTCTGTTGCTGAATGTCGCTCAGCACTCCTGAGCATAATAAAGTTGAATCAAAACTTCTACTTCTCTGACACTCTGAAGCTTCTTAACAAGGGAGAAAATCCACCGCAGGAGGTACTTTCTCTGGCGCCTTTCATGGATCATTCTGGTCTCCTCAGGGTGGGCGGACGTCTCCGTAATTCATGCCTTCCATATGATAGCCGTCATCCGTTGTTGCTGCCAAAATCGTCTCATCTAAGCACTCTTACTTTCGATCAGATGCGTCGTGATCACCTCCATGTCGGCCCTCGCACCACTCAATCATTTTGGCACCGATGGAGGAAAGAATACCTACAGACACTCATCCAACGAAATAAGTGGAAAACACCAATAGAACCGATAAAAGTGAGTCAAATTGTGCTCATCAAAAACCTGAATACCGCGCCCACATTGTGGCCTATTGGAAAAGTTGAGAAAATATTCCCCGGCCAAGACAAAGTGATAAGAGTAGCGTTAATCCGCACAGCCTGCGGTCACGTAACTCGCCCTATGAATAGACTGATAGTATTGCCAATAGTTTAAATTGGCCACCTTCTGAGAACTCTTTGTTAATTTTTCTTTATTTTGCGCTCCATTCTACGTGTTTAATGTACTGTTCTACGTTCATATTAATTTTGTGCTTCGCTATTGCCAACAAGTTCATCAACGCTTCGTTTTTTGTATATGTGTTACAACCTCAAAAACTTTAAAACTCATACCTCGTTTTATGTGGGCGGTATGGTAGAGATTGAGTTATCTTTTGTTGGTTTGTGCAATCCTGCTCTTTCCTCCCCTACCCCGCTCCTCCTCGCATCAACGTTGGTGGCAGTACCACCCCCACTCAACCAAGTCAGTTGCTGCAAGAGAGCGGACTCGAGTGCAGCTATGTTCGTGAATCGCATCTTTTAAGTCGTAAGTCGTACAAATTGCATTTTTTACACTTTTAATTCGTTATTGTTCCCCCGCGGTCCTCCGTTGTAAACCCCGCATTAACAGACTCATTGCTTTGACTGAACTCATTGTTTTATGGTCGATTGGAAAGCTCCAAGCTAGATTTAGACTTTCAGAATGATAAATATGATTTGATGAGTCAACTGGGGCTAAGAAATGAACAACGTTCAGATCACCTGAAAATATTATCAAGTTGAATTTCCAAGTTATTGAGTTAGCTTCTAAACTAAATTAATTAGTAAATTTTACTCCCATTATGGTATACAATGGGAGTAGCCTAGAATAAACAAGACAGGCTAGCTCATCGAATAAAATTGATTGATGAAAACAAACAAAAATTTGAGTGGATTAAATGAGATTGGAAAACAAAAGCTGATTTGAAAAGCTACTGATAGCAAAATTGTAATCTATAATATCTTAACCATCTTATGAAACCCTTTCAAAGCCAAGGTACTTCAATTTTGTTGTATTGAGCTATAAATAATTCGAACTCAGTCATAGAATAACACCAGAAATAATGACAAGTATTAATCACCAGAAATAATAATGATAGTAATCAATGTCACATAGATTTAGAGTTAAGTGGTAAATAGGACCAAGAGTCCTAACTCCGCCTTTATTAAAGCCAATTAATCAATCAATCATATTGTACTGCATTCCAAATATTGTTCGAGATATAATTACCATAATAATTGATAAAATTGGTGAAATAGTTGATTAGAAATGTATGTTACAAATTGGAAAATGTTAAGTGTGTTACTGTAAGTCACCTTGTTCTATGAATGTTGAGACTAAGATGTAGCCATGGTGTCATTAATTATATAAAATTTTATCTCTTATGGCCAAGCTGTCAATAATTTATTAACGACACCTTATTAATTAACTACATCTTATTATTTATCAACTACATCTTAGTCTCAACATTCATAGAACAATGTGACTTACAGTAACACACTTAACATTTATCAATTTGTAAATTACAGTAACAGTAAAATACAGTAACACACTTAAAATTTACCAATTTGTAAATGTTTCATGTCATGAAAAACAGAATAGAATCGAACCTGATCGTAGAGAGCAGCATCTATTTTGGTGTGGTCGAGCTGTCGGTGCATGGAGTTGACCCGCGGTCTGGCTGAGGCCAGAACCACTTGCTGCTGAACTCTTTCTATCTTGGAGGGAGTCTCCACTATGCTTGTGCCTATTGTTACATCACCACTCACTGGTGAACCTACTCCTGACTCCTCTGCAACCAACCATTATTGCCGATTCAATAACGTTCTCGCGATTATTATGACAGTGCAAATAATAATGTTATCACTCCAAAATTTACATTCTACTGATAAATTTATCTCACTCTTAACTATTAGCCTACTCATACACGGTACTCTCATGGAAAGATTGGACATTGATTTTTTTCCTTCATTTTTAATGCATAGACAAGTGAGCTTCAAAATCATTTTTTTTTCAAGTATTAGATCGTAAATGAGAATGTAAAAAGAGACGGGTGACAAAATTCCTTCCATAACATTTCAAGCCCTCTCACTCATCTTTCTATCATAGAAAAGAGTTTTTATTCCGGATTCCTGTGCATACATTATCATCATTATCTTAGATGAACAAGCAGTCACTATAAATATGTCCTGAAATCATTCAGGTGCGACTTGATAAATTTGACTCAAATTACTGAGCCAAATAACACGTTAATTTGGATGATGTAAAATTAATTAATAATAATTACTAATACAAACTTCAAATTAAAGCTAATTCCTCTCATACAATTTTGATCCAACTTCTCATCATTTTCAACAACTGAGTTTGATTTGCAATTATTTTCAATTTACAGAATCTTTTATATTTGTTTTTTTTTTCATTTTTTTCTTTACTAGTTGATTAAGAGTGGAATATGAGTGAGATGAAAGTGAAATTAATTGTTGTGCTTTTTTTGCACAGACCTTCTCCAAAGCATCATTCCTATTTGATTGAAATCAGGGATTACCAATTCACTCACTGTATTAGCTATTGCTATTTACTGTTCACTGATTTTCTGTTGTGTACACTTAGAGGAAACCTGAGCAACAATGAAATTCATGAAAATTATATTTCAACTTTCATGGTTTAGTCAACATAAATGTTTATAGCTTATTGAGATCGTTGCTGATCTCGGAAACAGAAGTAAGATGTCCTTAGAACAATAATTGTTGAAAAGGTCTTGTCCAACTTGAATTTTTATTGTTGTCCAAGTAAAGTTTGAATTCTTCATTCAATTTTCCTATTATTTTTTGTGTTTCAGTTTCGAATGTTACCAGTACTGAATAGTATTTGATTTTCATATTTTTTTATCCTAAAATGTAATCCACCCTTTACTATAGAAATTCTAAATTCTTAAACTCTATTTTTCAAATTTATACAATTATGTAGGCCTGATATATCAGTTTTTTTTTTGAGATGGTATAAATATTTTTAAGAATGTATCTCGGGGATACCTAATAATTTCTCTGAAACTATTGTACTATTTTCATATAGTGTATATAATGTACCAAAATGTTTAATTAAATCAATTTATGGTCAACTTATTGTAGTTCTTTCAGTTCTCTGACATACTTTTCTCTTTTCCAATATTAAATTCAGTTAATACAACACTGAATGCAGTATTTTTTATAGAAATATCATTGATTATAATTGTCAGAACAATATGATAATAGGCTCTAGTGGGGAATGTACCTGGAGAAGAGTTTTCTAGACTAGACTGTCGCTTGAGATTTGGAGGAACCCAAAATTTGTCGCATGAAGGAGACTTGTTCAGTGACCGACTGCTTCCCACACCAGCTGTTGATCCACCGTCCTCTCCACCACTCACTATCAGAGCCTCCTTACTGCTGAAACATACATCATCTTAAATAAAGTTTAAGGTTAAGGCGCTTGAATCCTTCAACATTATATCACTAATCTTCTTCGAAAATAAATCTCACGCTAATGAATGACTCCACCATCATTAAAACCCTATTTGAAAATTAATATAAATCAAGTAAAAAACATTCTGTATAAAAACTATAAATATTTTTCTAGAAGCATATGTTGAGTTGAAGTGTTTGAGAACAAAACCAGTTTTAATATATGAAAAATTTGTTGATGCAATTAATCGATTGATAAAAAGCTTTTATTTCACATCTGATCAGTGGTGGAACTAGGATTTTAATTTTGGGGAGGCCTGAACGGGGGGAAATTTTAGCTGCCCAGATTTGTATTCTTTTATGAATGAATTGTATGACTATTGTTTGAATTGTACTAATTACAATTACTAAATTGTACTAATTACAATTACAATGTACGACATGTAATAAAGATGAATATGAATAATATGAATAAGCTGACCGGTCCTTCGAAGGAGTGGAGGAACCGCTGAGTCACTGTGTGCGCGTCCTCGCTGGTGCGCATATCGTTTCAATGAAACTAGATAAACGGAGCAGGCACAAAAATCAAAACACTTTGTGTTGATTGGTTGCAGGTAATGTTGATGTTACTAAAATATTACACAGTATTGAAACGTTAACGGATATCATGCAATTGAAAACCTATTAGTGGAATTAGGTAATTCTTGCTAATGAATATTTATGAGCTTCAAACTGATTATATTGGTGAAAATTTTACTTACAAAAAATTAATGTTTTGAAGGTTTTGGGGGGTGGGGTTCATCCCGAAAGTCCCCACCCCCACCCGTAGATTCGTCACTGCATCTGAGAAGTGTTGGTGGAGAATTGAAGAGTTTGAGTTGGCTCAGATAAGAGAAGGAGTTGAAAGTATATTTTCAGTTCATCTACTCTACTAATTTACCCTTTCATTGAAGCTAACCGTAATTATAATTAAATTTGGAGATTGAAATTTTAGAGAGCATCTCATTAATAATGGGCACAAGTTCAAGGCTGAAGAAAATGTTGAATTTCTGCATTTGATTGGCAAAGGCAGACAATCGAACATTTTAGAAGCTTTGGAGATAACGAGGTTGGTAAAAAACTATTCCGATACTAGTTTAAATAACCAAATTTATTTTAACCAATTCAATATAACTAACTTGGTTTTATCATAATTCCAGCCTACATTTAAAAAACGGTTCTTTCATGTATTTTTCGGTTGACCTTGACTGCATTTCAGTGAGCTTCTAATTTTTTAGTTTTAATTAGTTTCAATTCTAGCCTTATTACATATTTTTCTTCTTTGTTGCTTTCTAGATGTTCACAGTTTTTAGTTATTGATTCGACTCTTATTTTTGCTTGTTACTCCTCCCACCAGGGGGCGTGACTTGTCAGCCAATCACAACCTTCGATGAAGGTCAGCCTCTTTCTCGCTTAGCCAATAGTATCATTCCATGGTCAGTATATATTAAACTTCTCTGTACTTTAGTTTTATTTTGATTGAGATTGATAATGGTATAACAACCAAAACTAGTATTTAATAAACTCAATATTTTTAATAAATGTGTTTGTGACAAAGTCGTCTTATTATTAATCATGAAAAGGCTGAATACCAATTAGTTTCCTAAACCAATAAGTTGATTAACTTCCCAATTAATAATCTTCGGACTAAAAAGTGATCTTAGCCGCGCACTGCATGATTAATAGCATACTGCGTGACTTCTAACATGAATTACAGATCTCTCTGACTCCGTTACGGATCTCTCCTTTTTCTGTGTCTCAACACACCTCCCACAAGTACAGTACAGTTCAATTATTCCGATTATGATTATTACTGATGTGAACTGTTGGCATTGATTGTGTTCAAAATAATAATGCTTGACTTGCCATCATTGCAATATTGATGAGATTTTGATGAATCTACTACATTTTCCGTTGTTCCCAAATATGCTTCGGGCAAAACAAAGCGATTCTAATTCCAATTCAGAAACAGCAATAGCACCAGCTAGGCAGCTGTGCCTTGAAGCGTCCTAATTACTGTACTCTCGAATGAAGGCAACGTAGTTGAATCAAAGCTGTATGGGAATTGGCAACCAAACAGCATGATCCTATTCCCACTGCCTTCGGGCAACAGCATTACTTGGCCTTCTTAATTCGATTGTTTGAGTAAGGGCATTGATACAGTACTCATGAACTCCAACTCTAAGCAATACAGTATGAAAGACGACCACTGAACTTTTAAAAGCGAAATTTTCATTCCACTTTAATAGCAAATGAAAACATATTCTACTTAAAATGAACAAAATTGATGTAACTTATTCTTTTACCTAGAGTTTCCTTGTCTCATATTATTCCTTAAATCAAAGCGGCTTATTTATTACTGAAATTAAAGAAAATGAGCTGAAGATATTGATCTGTCAAGAGTTTTCTTGTTTTAATAGCTTATGAAAACACTGCGCTTTACATGTGATAAGAATTTCAGTTCCTAGTCTTCATAATATTCAAAGCTCTACTTTATGTGACTAACTTTATGTAACTGTCATAGCTACTCATTCTGCTCACTCTTTACTTAGCCGAAACGTGGTGTTATGACCAATTTTCGTTGAGAAAATTGAAGCACACTCTCTTGTTATAAAAACCATTCTCTTGTAATTTTGAACAATATAGACTATTTTTATATAAGTTCGGTTCTAGTTTCTCTGTTTCACTTGATTCTTATCTAGAGTACTAGTACTCAATTATACTCTTATCAGTATACTATTGGCCTCCTGTTTATGTTTCCATATAATATCTGGAAAATAGGGAAGTGATAGCCGTGAGTCGTAGCAAGTATCTGTTCAATCGGAAGTAAGCTGCGTTCTCCTGGGCCATCTTTGTAAGGGTGACCGATTAGATTGGCCAGCAAAAAAAACACTATTCTCTGCTGTTAAATCACTTCCCGTTGGTTCGGAATCCACCTAAAACTGTAGGTCTAACTCATAAATCACCATCATCCAACTCATTACCCACGCACAGGTTTCAGACCTATGTGGGCTTCATCCTCAAAAAAAAAATAACCAGCAAAAACACATGTATTGTATATAAAATGCGCGAAAGATTGTCTCTCAGCCATAACACCATGACCAATAACGGTGTAAAGGATTCTACAGACAGATGCAATGTAAAATAGGACTTGGAACTGGATATTGCTGACTATAATGTATGATACAGTATTGGGGTAATATCGTCCCGCGACCTGTATCTTTCAGTAGAAGCCTTTAAGGCCCGGAAAGTAAGTAAGTAGCAGGAACTGTAGTTTCAATTCGAAGTAGTGCACATTGAGAAGAACAAGTATGGAGGAGGAGGAGGAGGAGGAGGAGGAGGAGGAGGAGAATGAGGAGTATGAGGTTCCTTGCCACTTCATTCATTCTGAAGGTTTTTAATCTTAATAAACCTGCCTTTTTTTAATCGAATATAACTGTTACTAGTACTAGGGACTAACAATTAGTTTTTTCTAGCCTAAATTATCAAATTTCAAGTTATTACCAGAAGAAACTCAATAGAGTTTTCTTGTTTAAATTCAATTTACATATTTTGCATGTCAACTGATAATTTCAATGAACACTTGCACTGAGCACTACTGAACACAGTCACACCAGGTCTGTTGGCTTCTTCTCAGTCTCCTCACTGATGTTGGATTGTCCAGGAGCTGGATTGCTTCAACAATGTGATGTTGGTGATGCAGAGCCTCTTCATAGGACTTTGCTGGTCTTTCAATCAATTCCATGACTGCTTCCACTTGTAGGTCTCTATGTAAATCAGTCTCTGATGTAATGAGGAGCATTAACAGAAAGTCGCAAAACTTGTTTAGAAACCTTTGAATGATGCCAATATTACTCTCTGCAGTACAACCGCAAAGTTGGACATCATACAACCAGACAGGCCTCAGAATATTTGTTGATACAGTAGAATTTTATTGTAGGTTGTTAGGCTTGGATATCTTCCTGTGCAGTACATTTTACTATGCTTGAAGTTGAGCTCATTTTTCTTTTTCTTAACATGACTTTTCCACCTTAAATTGGTATCAAGCGTCATTCCAAGGTATTTGGCCTCATTTGCATATAGTATATTACGTTACTAGGCTGGAAAATAACGTTTTGTCGGTCGAGCATATGATAGTTAATGCACGAGGCGCAGCCGAGTGCAGAAACGTGAATATGCGAGAACCGGCAAAAATTTACAGCCGTGTAATGTCCCGTGGGTTACGGTAATGTACGATATTGTTTGTTACACTTAATAGAAAGGCATGCTCCAATCAGCTGGAGAAGATGCGAGACATTCAAAAGTATTCAAGACAGTGAATCAGCTGCTTTATTTAGATTCAGAATTTGATGGGCGAATTCCCAGATATAAACCAAAATAATGATAGCCTAGTGCAATCCGCTGGATAATATTCGAGACAGGTATTAGAGTCATAGGTAATGAGTAATGTAATGAGTTGACTATATCTATACATCTATGTAAATAAAATTAGAGTTTTGTCTGTACATTTATCAGAATTGTATATTTTTTGGTTATTTTTACGTTTTATGCATTAAATAAGCCGAAAATAGTCTTATCTCACTTTCTGTCTGTCTGTCTGTCACGGCCGCAAAGGCATTTTTCGCGGCCTTCTCCTCAAAAACGAGAACATCGATCGGGATTTTAGTTATTGAACAGTATTGAAAACATTATTGACAATTTCTTTAGCTATAAAAACTAAATTGACTTTTTTTTAACAGAGTAATAAACGTTTAAAAACCAAGTATTGTGCGATTTTGGATACATTTTACGCGGCCTTCTCCTGAAAAACGAGAGCATCGATCGGAATTAAAGTTATTTATCAGTATTGAAAACCTTTTTGACAATGTCTTTAGCTATAAAAAACTAAATTAACTTTTTTTTAACAGAATAATAAACGTTTAAAAACCAAGTATTGTGCGATTTTGGATACATTTCTTCTAAGTTTTATTACCACACTAGCTATTGTGCCCGTCCTTCGTACGGATTATGTTTAGAAAGAAGACTAAATATGTTTCGGCTTTTTTGATAGCAACGATCATGAAGTTGTTAGCAGCTTAGGCCCCCCCGTTCAGACGATACAGTTTTTTGCGGTACGGTTTTTTTACTGTACGGCGTCAACTGTACTGTGATTTTCACACGGTCCGGCTTTGCTGCTTATTGCTGTGCTCTCCTCCTTCCTCCATTGCGCTTCCAGTTCAGTTTTATTTATTCCACACATTTTTCTTTCTTTATTTTTATATTAATCTTAAGTCTTGTCCCACAAGGCGGGTCTCTCATATATTAGAGAAATTAAATTTTCACAATTAATATCTTCCACTTCTGGACACTAGAATTCACTAATAAGAAGATCAATGCTGACGATCTAAAGACTGCTTCCAGCGTAATAAGCGTATCGTTTGAACATATCCATTACCGGTACAATACATGTGCCACCAGATACGGATAGTTATTTTGCGGTACAGTACAGCTGATTTTAGCGATACAGTTTTCGAAGACAAAACCGAATGTAGAAATCGGCTGGTACAGCTTTTTTACTGGATCCAGTCGAAACAGTATTGTGTGAACATACAATATGAAATGTACATGCAAACGAAAGCACTGCAAAATAACTGATACAGCAAATTTACTGTACCGCACAAAAACTGTAACGTGTGAACGGGCCCTTAGTAAACAACTTAGAACGTAAGCAATTCAGTGACAGGTATCGGAGAGAATATTTTTTGAGAACAGCTGATTGATATATCATGATAAGTTACGTGATTTGTTCTTATGTGGTAATAAAACTTAGAAGAAATGTATCCAAAATCGCACAATACTTGGTTTTTAAACGTTTATTATTCTGTTGAAAAAAAAGTTAATTTAGTTTTTTATAGCTAAAGACATTGTCAATAATGTTTTCAATACTGTTCAATAACTAAAATCCCGATCGATGCTCTCGTTTTTGAGGAGAAGGCCGCGTAAAATGTATCCAAAATCGCACAGTACTTGGTTTTTAAACGTTTATTACTCCGTTAAAAAAAAGTTAATTTAGTTTTTTATAGCTAAAGACATTGTCAATAATGTTTTCAATACTGTTCAATAACTAAAATCCCGATCGATGCTCTCGTTTTTGAGGAGAAGGCCGCGTAAAATGCCTTTGGGGCCGTGACAGACAGACAGACAGACAGAAAGTGAGATACTACTATTTTCGGCTTATTTGATGTATAAAACGTAAAAATAACCAAAAAATATACAATTCTGATAAATGTACAGACAAAACTCTAATTTTATTTATATAGAAGATAAGAACAAATCACGTAATTTATCAATCAGCTGTTCTCAAATATAATCTGAATGATGGGCCCTTTGCGGCGTTATTTACGCTGTCTGCAGACTTGTGTAATCGGAGCATTGCAGTCTTTTAGGAAACATATGACTGGTAAATCAAAGCTCATCTTATGTTTCATCAATTATTTCTTTGTTGAAAAAAAACAAAATTTTCTAATTTAAATTTATCAAAACAAAAATTAACATTTTAGGAAGGTGCGGTTTGTGCTAGGCTCTTGGGAATTCGCCAGGTAGCACTATTATTACCACATAAGAACAAATCACGTAATTTATCATGATATATCAATCAGCTGTTCTCAAATATTCTCTCTGATAACTGTCACTGAATTGTTTACGTTCAAAGTTGTTTACTAAGCTGGTAACAACTTCATGATCGTTGCTATCAAAAAAGCCAAAACATAATTATTTAGTCATATTTCTAAACATAATCCGTACGAAGGACGGGTAGCTGCTAGTATAATATATATATGTGAGTCAACGGAAAAATCTTTGCCGCACTCCATATGTTTTTTCCTATCTTGTACGGCTATAAGGCCCTATTTGTCAGCTGATTTTCCCGATCTAGTACGGAAAAGAGGCACTTTCCATACGTGACAAATCTATGGAAAGTAGCTACTTTCTATCAAGTGTAACAAAATAGTTATTTGTGCATCTAGGGACTAAAGTGCAACTTTTTCTCCCTGAGGGAAACTGTTGTCGCCCGATGGCGTAGCCGAGGGCGACAATTTCCCTGAGGGAGAAAAAGTACTTTAGTCCCGTGATGCACACAACAATACCTATAACAATGTATAATTTAGAGGTGAGTACTTTTTCATATCCTCCAACGGTTGAACATAACCTCACAATCGAAATACAGCTACTTATTTCCTAGATCTAAATATTCCAAAGATCGAAATACAGCTCTCTTGAATTTTCCTCTACCGACCACGACAGTGTTGCCACATTCCTTTCTCTTCAATCGCGGCGTTGTCGGACTTCTTCCCAGGTTATTCTTATGGAATCACTTTTACTCCCTAGGGAGAAAAAGTAGTACTTTAGTATTCGATTCCAGGGAGTAAAATGCGACTTTTGATAGTAGGTGGAGGAAAAGGTATTATCTGATTGTTAATAGTTACTGGAAAATATTCATGAGGTCTGTTTGAGAGTCACATGCACTGATTTCTCCTCATTCAATTTTATTCGCCAAACTCTGGCCCATTTATGAATTTTTCTCAGAGCCACTTGCATATTTTGTGTAGCCTTTCTCATTGGTATATCAAAGAGCTAGGACTGCTGTTTCTTCTAAACTTTCCTTGATTCAAGTAGCGTTCTACTATAAAATAAATAAATAAAAATTTATACGAGTTTGAGACATGGGAATCGTAAAAATATCTTTATATTGATTTAATAAATACCATATCAATTAATAATAATCAATTAATCAATACCACATATCAATTAATAATAATCAATTAATCAATACCACATATCAATTAATTAATACCATTCTTGATAGATCTCAAGAAAAAGTCAATTGGAAAATAGGATTATTTTCTATGTTTATTTATTATGTAATTATTATATATGTTTTTCCTTTTTTTCAGGTCTAGAGGAATTATAGGGCATATAGGACAAATGTAATAGGTTTATGTAATAAATTATTATTATTATTGAATTTTTATTCATTTATTGTGACAAAATTACAATGAATGTGAATGCGCAACAGACTCAAGTCCAAAACTGCTCTCTTCACAAATTTTTAATATGTTATATTGTCCAAAACATTGAGGTTGATTTTAATGCTGAAAATTTAGATTTAACAAAATACTCCACTTAAAAAATATCGCTCATTAAATGATTCCTTTTCACTTGAAAGCAATTAATTTGAAATTTCACTTAAAACGAAAATCTGAAAACCGTAAATAATATCAAGATTTGGTGGAAACTTTCAAGCCGAAATTATTATATCAATAGTCAGCAGTAGATGATGTGAAATGATTATCAAATCATATAATTTATTATCATGTTGTATACCTTGTGTGCTGCTTATTTTTTATTTTTTAGGTGAAACAGGTACGCACCTATATTTAAGTTCCTCAGATTCTAACAAGTTACGTTCGAACCAATTGAGCCTGTAGCGCCGTGAACAGGCTACGTATGCAAGTAGAGCAGCGGCCAGCACCAATAGAAATGATGCCACAGCATAGACGACCGGTAGCCAGCCGACCCCTTCCTCAACCCCCAACTCCATCGTCAACTGAAACAAAAACAGAAACAAGAATTCAGTCATTTTATCTCTTATACAAGTAAATGTGATGATCGTGAAGTGTAAATTATATTGGAAATTGAAGTGGATACAAGGATGCACTATAATCAATTTTATTAACAAAATCATTATGCATAAAAGGCCCTGTTAAAGTTGTAGGTTTGACAACAGGTGCCCATATAAACAAAATCAATATAATAGAATGAAGTTTTCCAAAAATATATATTGAAGAAACAATATTGAATAATCGAAATAAAAACTAGAAAAAAACATTGTAAAAACGTTATAACAAAATACATTTTTTCCAAGAACATATAATAAAGAAATAATTTTATTTAATATACAAAATAAGAACTAGAAAAAACAATCATAAAAGGGAGGAATAGAGAGTGGAAAACATAGGTCAGAAAATAAGAAATGAAGATTCGATTATGAAAAATGAAATTATTGAATGAAAAAAACTGGAAAAAGTTAATTACACAATTTAGAAATACTTATTAGTCGCTGGTGACAGTGAGATCAAGAAAAAATTATACTAGCAAAAATATTAAACACTTCACCTCGCTCTGTGACAGGCTTTCTATTGAAAGGCTTGTCTCTAGAATCATGCAAATTTTGAAGAATAGGCGACCAGTTTGTGTCAATCAAAAAGATTGGTTAAGTTGAACCATTAATACCCATGCTGATTACTTCATAGAGCATCATATCGATTTTAAAAGTAGTAATAGATTTCCACTATTGTTTTCATTTTAATATATAAAATAATTGAAGGCCTGGACATTCCAAAATTATTTCTAGTACTTCACTGAGTCACCATTTCAAACCAGAATAATTTCCTTCCCACGAAAATAAATTATTGATACAATTTATTGTCCGTTCTACCTTAAATTGCCTTTCATTGATTCGATAATAATAGCTGTTATTGTTCTGTTAAGATATAATGCCATTTATAATGAATACACCATATTTGGAATTGTTGAATCGCGTATCTGCTTATTTTGAAACCATTCCAATTACTCGTGAAATTCAGATCACAGTGTAGCTTAAAGTTCAGATCACAGTCTGACATGGAAAATTCATTGGACTCCTGTCAGTTCAAATGCATTATTCAAAATGATGAGTTGAAACTCATCGAATTGATAATTATATGATATTAATTGCTAGAGATAATTTGTTGATTAAATTGACACGAATAATCTTGACGTTTGTTTGAAAGCATCTATACCGCCATCTCGCTTTTCCCCAATGAGAGTCGTGTATTGATTTGAAAATTGCAATGTTTTCATTCGGGAAAGAGGATTTGGAGTGTTGAAAATCCTCTACTCTTATCAGAAAAAACAATGCTTCAGATATTGTATGCTATAATGCAAATGCTGCTGGCAATTTTCGCAACATGCTATCGGAATATTTTATTACCATTGACGGCTCGTTCAGAAGTGCTAGATCAATACTGTTGACCTGACAAGTCAACATCACACACTAGGTCTATCCCCACTCGACCACTGGCTCTGTCGATAAACTGTTTGGCGTATATCTTTTGACATCTATGATAACAATAATTACCCTTTGAAACAAATAACGTCGCAGCAGAAGCTCTGTTGTCGTGCTCTATTCTGCACCATATTACAGTTTCATTTTGAATCAAAGATCTCTAATAGATGATTCTCTACAGATGCGTGGACTACTTACTTAAGTTTTTAGATAGCACTAAACAGTAAAGTTCAACACAAATGAAGTGAATGAATATTTTCTGGATGGTAGATGGGATGGAGTATAGGCAGTAGATGTAAATGATGAAGAAGTAGGTGTCGTTGTTTTTTATTTCAATTACAGTGACTTGGCAGAGTCACTATAGTCCAAAATGAGGCTATGCAGGCGCGAATCCAAGGGAGATTAAGAGGATGTTTCTCCCCCAGGGATATTCTCAACCGACTCTAAAGAAAAGCTTCATATGAGTCTTTTTTTCAGGTGATACACCTCCCCCTCACAAAAAATCTGAATTCGCTCATGAGCTGTTTTAGGTTTATTTTTCTTGATGTGAGTTTATTGTTTTCCTAACCTAAAACTTTTTTCCAGTATCCACTTCCCTGGAACATCTTTTGAAGGCTCCTCTCATTAACTAATTTCGCGCTTGAATATGATTTCAAGGACTCTGGTTCTTACTAAATTAGCAAACAATGTGCAAGTTAACCCTTTAATTGGTAAATGGTAAATCGTGCTTAGTTCCACGACTAAGAACAACAAATGATCGAATCTTTTCAAATAGAGCTGGAAAGATCCATGAAGATAAAGAGAGTGAGAGAGATAGATAGGGTGAATGAGAAAGGGAGTGATAGTATCTTTCACTCTGCAGTTGCTGCAGGAAGAGGGTACAGTATTGTTGATTTTATTCTTAAGAAGTCTGTTTTCTTTGACGGGTATTCTGTTGGGATTTATACGCAGATCTTTCCCTTTCAATTCTACATCTTCTTCCGAGGAAAGCATTCTCTCGATTTTCTTGTGAAAGTTCTATTCTCTTCCCACCTAATCGAAATCAGATTTACTTTCAATTCGACTGTACTCTCCACTTGATTTAAACTGAAATTTATTGTTCTGAGAATTCTGATGATTGAAACAGGATTATGTGAATACTTAATTTAAAAGTGTGCTGCATATATTGTAAGCTGCATTTTGAGATAGTGTCCTTTGATGAGCTATAGCTCGTGGGGTGCCCTTTTTCTAAAATATTTGAATTTATTATGACGAAGCAAGTTGCCGGATGCTGCAGTCGGGAGTAATTCCTTATGAAGATCACAATAATAGGAGCACCATCTCAATCTACAACCCTCTCTTTGATAGGTTAATATCTATCTTCGCTAGACGGGATCGCGGGAGAAAATATGGAATGCCCATAAATGTCGTCCACACGATTCAACCCAGCAAAGAGAGATAAAATTAAACAAATTATTATATTCCAAGCTAACTTCCTCTCGCAAACGAAAATCATATGTAGAACGTGTAATACTTCCTAGTTACACTTTCCCAACAACTCACTCCAGCTAGGTGATAAATCTACGAAAACCAAGTCATGGGATGTCTAAAATGCAAGTGTTCAGTCAACACGCATGTCTTCTATCAAGGGCATACGATTATTTACCAAATAACCAACTCTACTCGGCGGAGCCGGCTGTTGGGTTTCTGAATTAAATTACTAAAATATTCTACAACCAGAGTCGAGTAGGAATTTAAATTATAAAATTTAGTTGAAAAGACTATATATGGTTTATTATAAAACTTGAATAGAAAATATGCATAAAAATCGGAAATTATATGACAAATGGAAAAAAATATGCATGAATAGTAGTTGAAATTTTAACAATGTAATGAATTTGAAATAGAATTATTATTTGAGCAATTAGGTCTTTGTCTCCTAAGGGTGAAGCAATTACGAGAGTTCGCTTCAGCAGTATGATATACTGCTGTGATAGTGATATACCAAATTAATTATACGTCCCAATTGTAATAATAAAATTTTCACATACCAAACACTTTGATTGGGCCCAATTATTCGCGCACTCGATGAGAGATTTATTTCACTGGTAATCAATCGGAGTTGGCGTCGTTTTCTCTTCGGACATCTTGGGTCGACATCAAGTCTGGGTCGCGAATTTGTGATATTTGAGGTAACCGTACTTTTTGGAAATCGGAATTTTTAATACTTTTGAAGCGATGGAGGAACAAAAACATGTAACACTTAAAATTGACTAGAATGATGAAATTTAAAACTTTAAAACTTTTATAGGAGAGGTATTAAAAACGGACCTCCTCCTCAGCTTGCCAAAATGGTTCTCTCCTTTCCAAATTCTGAAGCCAGAGTTTTTGGAAAATAAATAAGTGGCGTGATGTTAATCCACCAATCCTAGTAGATTTAGGTGAAATCCTCCAATAGTAAGGCTACAACGGTCCCGAGCTTACAGTTTGATATCATTACATAACAGAAAACAAAATTTGGAGGAAATAATATTTAAGCTAAAAATTGAATAATTGATGGGATTTGAATAAGCAGATTTCTTGGTTAAACATTAAAAAACAAATACAGAAAGAACAATTCAAGAAATAATTAAATTTTACGAAAGAACCGGCAGAGATAAATCGACAAACAGCTGTTTGATAAGCCGACTAGTGCAAGCATTGGATAAAGTTAGCTCTTTTGAATAACGTAAACATTCGTTGTGAATAATTATAACCATTGTATGGCGGTAAAACATGAACAATGTGACAAATTATGTGTGCCCTGATACAATTTAATAAAAAATTATATGAAATGATCTCATGTGAGTACTTAATTTCTAGATTTACTCTTTATCTTTTTTTTCTTGAGATATTTATTAAGGAAGTGGGCTGGTGTATTTTGCACCGTGACAATATATAATAATTGATATATACTGGAGGTGAGTAGAGAATCAGGTGTAAAGTGAGAATTATTACTCTTTATCAATATTGCTATTATTTTGTTTAATATTAGACTGAGGCTAAGTTTTAGTTCACTTAGAATTCCTTATAATAAAAATTAAATAACTTTTCACACAGTCAAGATGTTATTGTATAGGGGATATTTGTTGCTGCGGTTGGTTTCACCCAATCTCCTCAGCTAGGATGCTAGTAACAAAACAATTATTTTGCATTTTTTGATAGAAATTAGAAATGTCAACGAGTGACAATGCTTTTCTATTTTTTGAAACATTTGTATGCTTTGTAGTGGTGAAGGTGATATTGTGGAAGATATCCATAATGAATAATAAGATAAAGTTGTCACAACCACATTTATTATGAATAAATTAGAATACATGTGGTTCTGACAACTTTATCTTATTATTCATTATTTGTAACATGGCTGCATGAGATAATAGCGTGATGAATGTGATATAATTTACACAGCTAAGTAATTAGTGTGAGAATTTCTGGGAGAAAAGACAAAAGTTCTAATGTTCGTTTTGAATGTACTCTGTAGATCAGATATAAACGAAGGAATCTAGGCATCTCAAAGAGCTCTCACAAGTTTGAGTTGAATGTTTCTTCGGATACTGTAGGTACATTAATTATTACTGGAAGTGGCGCTGTAATTGAAGATGAAATTGGATTTTGCAGGTGCGCCCTTTAATTTCAATAAAGTTATTCTCAAGTTAATTAGAAAATGTCTGCTTTCCTACTCAGAATAGGCAGCTGTGTTTGATGAATTTCAAGATGAGGTATAGATTTTTATCAGAAATTATTAATATGTCAATGAATTTTATTGGTGGAGATTGATTGATTGCCTTTATAGAAGGGTGAGTTAGGATTCTTGTCCTCTCTTCCACTCAATCCTAAAGGGAGGTAGTTCAACATCGCCTTACATAAACATAAGCATTCGATTCATGCGATTAAGCTGTTCTATCAATGCATTAATTTGTCATCTTTACAATGTTAGTTCGATTGGAATTTTTCACTTTTGGCACTCTTCTTTGATTTTCTGAAGAAGGATTTAAGAAAAATCTTGTCTCCAAGTTATTAAAAAATCACATTTAATTTAGAAGTAAACGTGAATTGAATTTCCTCGACTATATAATAAACTGTAAGAACTGTTTATTCAAGTATTTTGTTTACATTTTCATCTGAAAAATTAGAATACCGACATTTTAAGAAGATCTAATCAGGAGATTGGAGATGAGCACCCCAGTTGATATGAGTTGCTATGAGTTGAGTGATCTTTATAGATATTTTTCTATAATGAAAAAAGAAGGACTCTATCTTATGTAAACGAGTATTAATTAAGATCAAATCTATTTATATTGTTAATAAGGCAATGTAGTGCTGGACCGTAATAGAAATTAAATTTTAAAAAATATGAAAAATAATAATAATTAAATTAATGATGATAGATAGAATATGTATAAACTTGATTATAAAAACTCTTTTGCTCGCTGAATAATTTTTTCAGTCTCTTTAAAATTGTTTCTATCTCACTCCTACCGAACGATCACATCTCCAGCATTTGTGTTGTCATCAAACTTGTATCATGTGTCCAAAGTTTGTGGAAAATGCTATTTCATTCACCAGACGTCACCAATCGTGGCTTAATTGGAAAAGTTTCTCTATTGTTAAAAGAGTCCTGACATACAGTTGCAAGAGTTGTGCGGTACAGAATCTGTTTCAGAAGTTATGAAAAGTTCGAATGGTTCCAAACAGAAACTAACGATCTCATTAATATTTCTCTGAAAATTGGAAAGACTGAGTTTAACTTTTAATTTTGGAAGTTTCTACAACTTTAAAAGAAAATTTGTTTTCAAGAGCTCTGAACTGAGGAAATAATGCAAAACGTTCAATCACAGAACACCATTAACCAAGTTAATCGAGAAGAGTGATCTAAATTCTGCATTTCTTTGAACATCGAGCCCTGCTTAGTGTTCCATCAACGTGTCTGGAACGAACTAAAACAAAGGTATCTGTGAACAAATGTATTTTATTTTTAAAAACTGCAGCTGCTGGAACGGCCTCGCAGTATTCGCACCAGCCTAAGATGAGTTCCAGAGTTACAAAGATTCAAATCTTCTGCACAATTAATTTTGTTGAGCACTCTGAACCCCTCAACTAGAAGACTTGGTCCTTTTTTGTTTTCTGAAGCTTTTGTACTTCATCACTCTCGTACTTCGTAGAACATTGTTGAGAACATTGTTGTCAATATTTGTATTAGAGCACTTACAAGTGAAGTTAATGGAATTACAATGTCTCTAGCTATCGTGCTCTACTTTTAGTGTCTACTGGAGCTGGAATATGATTTAATGAGTCAAAGTCGTGCCATATTTTGAGTTTATTATTATTCCAATAATTCCCTCTGTAACAAAATGCATGCTGTATGACATACTTAATAATTCTCTTCTAGCGATGAAAAATCGTATTTCCACATTATCATTCTTATTCCTACTCCAATATCTTTCCTTTGTTAAAAGAACGCTTCGCTTTTTGTTAATGTGAAAAACAAGGTTAAAATTTGAACAAGAAAATGTGGCCCCGCTATGATCCTTGATGATTGAATCAAGGATACAATCATACATTACTTTAACACATATTACATCTATAAATTTTATAGATACATTAGGACGATGGCGGTAGAACACCTAACACTATATTTTGACTGTAACTAATTAACTTTTATGATACAATAATCATTGAGAAACGTTACTCATCTTTGCCCCCAATATTCTTTTGAAATAATCTTAATATCTCAACATATCATATTGTTACGGGTTATATCTCTAAAATAACGCTGGGAACACTTAAATTTATCACTCGCACTTTATCAGCACAAATTATCCACAACTCACACTGTTCAGTTATTTCGTACACAAAATAAACAATCAAAAACAGATAAATCGATATTGTTCAACTGATAGAGTTTTCAATATTACTGTACAAAATTCAATCACTAAATGTCAAAAGGCCGATCTAATAATTAATAATAACTGTTCAATAATTCAAGGAGAAGCGTCTAATACACAACAGTTGAAGCTCTATAAGCACTTACAAGTTTGTAATAGCGCCAACGGGGTTGCACTGTCCATATTAATAATGGAAGCGGGAACTGTCACAGTACACTGCCACTTGTTATCAATGTAGAACAACAACTGAACTCACTTTAACGAAAGTCTCTCCTATTCATACATTTTTCCATAATCTAGAAAGAACTAGACATGAACTAGATATCTCTCCATCTTTCTATCAACTTCTACCGAATCTAAAATAAACAGACAAGGACTCTCGCATTTTCCACAATATTCGATAAGATTCCATTAAATTATAATTAAATATTCTACAAAGTACTAAGTAAATATCATAAAAGTGTCAAAAATAAACTACAAGGCGAAGAGTGTAAAGAAGAAGAGTAATTAATTGCTTAGACCGGAAGACTTGTTGACACACAAATTTATTTGGGCTATAATAATGCATCTGGCCTCTGCCTACCATGTAGTCTAGATCGCTCGATATTCATATAATCGTCGTGAAATTGAACAGATATTGAAAAATTGAAAATACTAATCTTCAGAATAAAGTTTCCCTGTTTTTAGATATTTACTAAGCTATTTTCAGGTTTTATTATTTTGCGAAGTTGCCAGCCACTATTTGGCGTCAATTTCTCATCCTCCCGACTCTTTTATCGACAACGTGGCATTCCACTCTTGTTCTAGACAACAGGTTGGTCGGCGCCGGACTCCTCCCCGAAACAGGGTGTGAGGGTCACAACCCTTCCTCACTCCTACAACCCGCAACCCAATCTACGTCGCTGGTTCTCCCTCACAGTAACTTCACATACATGCTTAAACATACCAACGTCAAACGTCAAGTGCTGGATAGGGGAACCGCGATATTGCTAATATTTTATATTGCTAGTTGTGTATGATAAAGATTGTTTTGCGGCTGAGCATGCATTGATCTAGTGATGTATTCAGTGCTTGTACGTGGAATCCAGGTCCTAGATTATTCACGTCTATGCATGTGTCTATTATATTCATGTAGCTAATAAACGCAGATACTCAGTCTCATATTAAATTAGATGATGATATGACGATGAAGGTGAGCTACCTGGTGTACTAAATAATGCTACATGGGGTGCTTGACAACATTTTTTGAAATAATAAAACAGACTAACACACATTATTTGTGTTACAAATATGTAGGCCTATAATACACATAATTTCTGTTGTAGCATCATCTCGATCTACTTTTTAAGTAGAAACTTATCAAAAATAGAAACTTATTTATACACTCAAATCTAATGTATGTATAGCCCCCAGTTCGAAAAGTATCCAACGTTGGTTTTTCATTTAAAAAATCTGATGAATTAGAATTAAGAGGACTGGCTTGAGCCAAACTTGGACTTGATATTCTACATGATCAAGAGTGGTCCCAGCTGAAGAGTTTAGCGGAATCACAAATTGTGATTTGCTAACCTTTTTTGCAAGATTTCCCTTCTTCCTGACCTTCCCCAGTAGAGTTCCGATTCTTGGGGTTATGATACTCATGACCTTTCCTCACTCTAGGACCGTCCTTTTACATTATTAAATTTCTCCTCTCAATTATTGCATAGTTGGCAAACAGAATTTTTGTGTGAGCTAACGAATAGTGTTTTTGTTGGACCTTTATTCATGGAAAGCAACGAACGATTCTGCATTCATTTTACCAGAATTGAGCGATGGTTTGGGCTGTCCTATTGTTGTCTATGACATTTTATAGGCGTTACATAAAAAGGAGTACTTTCGAATATGTTTGAAAGTATCTGCATATCTTTGTAGAGCGAGCAACGCTCAGGTCATCATCAAGTCATTGTGGAAATTGACAGTAAAATGAATTTGAGCAATCGTACCCGAGAATATTGATAAAGTGTTATTTCCACTGTACAGACTAGATATCCTGACACCTGAACACTTGAAATTCATTGCAAGATATTATGATTAGCATGAACTGGAAGTCAGAATTATATTGAGCTGCGCGTTCTCTCATGGTTTTGTAGTGTGTAGTTGAATAGCCAATGAGAATGTTGCATAGGTAAAAAATATAGTTTTTATGAAAAATGTGAAAAACAGCATTATCACGACCCATATGGTATGTAATTGATTATTCAGCTATTTATAAATAACTTACTGGCGTGCCAAAGTTACTACAATGGATAAAAATGATTATTATTTTATTTAAAAAATTATTTGATATTGAAATAGCTTTGATACTTCCTATCTTTATCTCAATTTAAATTAAAAACTAATTTAAATTAAATAGGTTTTTTCAAGATTTTTAATTTTCACCATTATGACCAATGAACTTTACCATTACATGGTGAAAATATGCTGAACTCTACAAACAGTGACCAGGGCCGTAGCTATAGGCTAGAACAGCCAGGTCACTGCTCCGGGGCCCCCAGAGGGCTTGAACTTGCAAAGAAGTTAAAACCCCTAGGAACAGGGCCTTCAAAGTTACTTCCTGCCCTAGGGCCCCCACACAAATTTAAAAAAATCACACACTTGCAAAGGGGCCTCCAAATTAACAGAGCCTGGGGTGAATCAGGACCCTATGGGCCTGGCAGTGACTCCAACTGCATAGACAACATAATCAAGAGTTCACCTTGTCTTTGTGTTTGTCGTTGTATTTTTACGTTATTTATTTAATTGAATAAAGTATTGATAACCAATATATAGAGAAGAGTAATAGACAAGAGAGAGAGAGAGAGAGAGAAGAGCATAAACATAAAGAGAAATGGGAGAAAATAGCTTCACTGATAGAAAAGTAATTTGAGAAGATTCAAGGATTAATAATACGTTCTGGGTTGGGGTTGTAAGACGAAATGGAGATGCCATTTCGACTAGATCTCAGCGAGGTCGTCGTATAATAGAATTTTGTACTCGAGAGAAATCTCGACGGTAGGCGAGATTCAGCCGGATATGGCGTCTCATTGTCTGGCTAAGAAGAGATTCATATTACATGACGAATGTCTGCAGCATCCACATGTATTTTGTAGTGTGTATGTTCAATTATTGTGATGGGAGTTGTACCCCATTTATTTTTATATCTGTCACATTATATGGTCTGCGAAACATAATACGACTCCACATTTGTATAATGTTTTTAAAATGTGTTAGAGAGTCAGAATTTATTAGATTCCACTCTTTTACTTGGCGTGATAAAATACTTCATGAGATTGACGTATTTAAGTATATCAATGTTGGTGATAAAGGGAATGTGATCCAGTAGATTCTTTTCTAGTCAGTTGTTTATATTCGATTGATAACACACTTGGAGTAGTCATCCTACAATTCAGTTGAAAGTAATTTAAAAAAAATCTTTTCCTTAAGAATAAGCTTTGATGGGTGGACGGGTTTGGAAAGAGAAAGCAATTTATTAGATTACTTCATGTAACTACTCATGTGTGTATGAAGCATTCGTTCTTCATTTCTAGTAAATAATTAAATATTCGTATCCGCAATAACAGACTTGAATGAGTAGAAGAGGATCAAGAGTGAAGGCAACTTTACTTTATTCATATGAATTTTTCTTGAGTGATTTAAAAATAGTTATTTAAGTATTAAGAGCGTGAAGCGCGACTTTATCTCTCGAGCCAAAACATTTACTGCGCGACGCATAGCGGAGCGCAGTAATTTTGCGAGAGCGATAAAGAAGCTTCACGCGCGAATTGCATACAATATTTTTCCTACAACTGCAGTTCTGGATTCCAGCACGATACAAGCTTGTAGTTTGTAACATCACAGACTGTGCACGGATTTGGTTAGCGTGCGCCATTGTTGAGGTTATGAGAATTTCACGGATTCTGTGATCCACCAATGAGAAGACATCAAAATCAAAACAGAAGCGTAAAGAAAACAGCTGGCGAGCGTATTTAAGTATATAGTATATTACGTTACTAGGCTGGAAAATAACGTTTTGCCGGTCGAGCATATGATAGTTAATGCACGAGGCGCAGCCGAGTGCAGAAACGTGAATATGCGAGAACCGGCAAAAGTTTACAGCCGTGTAAATGTACGATACTTTTTGTTAAGCTGGGCATTCACGTTCCAACTTGCAGTACCACTTGCAGTACTGCTAGTAGTACTGCTAGATGGATAGTCGACTCCACTCACGCTCCTACTTACAATCCAACTTTATTCCTAATCAGCTGTGAACGTCGCTCTTGAGCCGAAAAATGTAACCGAAGTTGCCCGAACTTACCCGAAGGTCATGCACTGACTGAGATAAGATGGACGACTTTGATCCGACTGCCCCACACACGCTCCAACACCGTCGACATTCGTAAGTCGTCCCTCTAGTGATCCATCTAGTCGTCCATCTACAATTCCAACCATCCAACAAGCCCATTCACGTTCCGTTTTCGGATCCAACCTTGAAGGTTGGACTGCAAGTGGTACTGCAAATCGGAACGTGAATGCCCAGCTTTACACTTGATAGAAAGTAACTACTTTCCATAGATTTGTCACATATGGAAAGTGCCTCTTTTCCGTACTAGATCGGAAAAATCAGCTGACAAATAGGGCCTTATAGCCGTACAAGATAGGAAAAAACATACGGCGTGCGGCAGAAATTTTTCCGTTGACTCACATATATATATAGTCAACTCATTACATTACTCATTACCTATGACTCAATCAATACCTGTCTCAAATATTATCCAGCTGATTGCACTATAATAGGCTATCATTATTTTGGTTTATATCTGGGAATTCGCCTATCAAATTCTGAATCTAAATAAAGCAGCTGATTCACTTGTCTTGAATACTTTTGAATGAATGCCTCGCATATTATCCAGCTGCTTGTATCTTGCCTTTTTATCAAGTGTAACAAAAAATATCGTACATTACACGGCTGTAAACTTTTGCCGGTTCTCGCATATTCACGTTTCTGCACTCGGCTGCGTCTTGTGCATTAACTATCATTTTATGCTCGACCGGCAAAACGTAATTTTCCAGCCTAGTAATGTAATATACTATTACCACTCGCGGATCAGTAAAGAGGTATTTTACTATTCGTTTTCAGTGTGTAAAGAGCTACTTTACGAGCAGTTGTTGGAAAAATATTATTCGCATCAGATATTTGGCAGTCAGTACAATTTTCAACAGTATTGAAAATTTTCAACATTTTTTAAATTTAAAAATGAACTATTAATATGTAGAATTTTTCTGTGCAGAACTGACCTTCTAGAATCGCGGCGGACGCGTTTCGAACTATGTGGTTCTTCTTCGACGCTTGGATCCAGCTGGTCTGATTGGTTCATTAGTATGTAAGGTCTATGGTGGTGGTAGGGAGGTAGTGGGATAAGTGAATGTGGTGGGGGAAGTAGGTGTGGTGGAGGTGTTTTCAGGGGGGTTTGTGATGAAGTTGAAGAGGGTATGAGATTTTAAATTAAGTTGGTCATTGAGTATGAGTTAAGGATGTGAAATGGAATTTTTGTAAATTTCAAATTGTTTTAAAGAATTGAGTTTTTGCCTTTTGGTACAATGTGAAAGGTGTGAAGGTTTTGATCAATGTTAGTGAATGGCTGATTTTTCAAAAGTATTGATGTTCAGCGTATTTTAATTTTCTGTGTGTTTGGGTGAAGGCTTTTATGTGTTCTTTGAATCTGGTTGTAAAAGATCTGCCAGTTTCTCCAATATAGAAGCTGTCACATTCGTTGCATGTTAGTAAGTGCCAAAATTATTATGAATGTTGGTAGTGGGGGTGGTGGTGAGTTTTCTCAAGTTGTTGGTTTTGAATGCGACTGTGTAGCTGAGCTTTCTGAAAGTATTTGCTATTGTTTGTGTTGTATGATGTATTTGGAGTCTGGTGGGGGTTGTGTGGCCTTTTACTGTTTGTGAATGATTCTATAGAGTTTTTTTGCCAATGATAGATGGGTTGTATCTGTTTTTTGCGGCTATATATTTGATGGTATTAAGTTGATTTTGGTGGTCAGTGGGGTCCATGGGTAAATTGATGAGTCTGTGAATTATGAAGTTGAAGGCTGCATGTTTGTGTTGGGTTGGATGGTTGGAGTGATTGTGATTTATCGTGGTGGCAGGATTTCTGTAAATTTCGCATGTGTGGTGATGATTTGTTTTTGTGATTGTGAGGTCAAGAAAGTTAAGAGAATTATTAATAATTTTAGTTTCCAATGTGAATGTGAGATTGGGGTAGATTTTGTTTATGTGGGTGAGAAATCTGGAGTTATCTTTGCATAGTACAATGATGTCATCTACATATCTGTACGGTACCAGTAAATGATTTTTTCAGAATGTAGACTGTTAAAGAGGATATAGTTTTTTGAATGTTGTGGATGAAGATGACCTGTGATCTCCCCCACACCTTCTTCCCCCACAACATTCACTTCTCTTACTACCTTCCTACCACCACCATAGGCCTTACTTACTAGAGAACCAGTCAGTCAGCAACCAAGCGCCAAAGAAGGACCACAAAGTTCAATTAGAAATTAAATTTTTTAAAATAATTAAATTAAATTAAAATTAAAATGTTAACAGTATTATGAACTATGGTGTTATTATTAAAGCTAATGGTTTTGTTATGAACTTTTCAGATTGTTCTAGAACAGCTCAGAGGCTGTCGTTGATGTTAAATATTGAGGTTAAGAAGCTGTAAATGTGATTTCAATCACATTTGGCAGTGTAATATTTCCATGGTAGGACATAATGGTTAAATTGTAAATGGTGAATAGTAAATTGTAGAAAGTAGTGGAAATGCATAGACTGGCCGTGGCCAGTCAGTCAGTCTTGTTTGGTTCTAGTTAAGAGGTAAGTCGGGACAATGAGTAGCTTAGAATAAGGAGATCATAGAGTGAACCGTTGCAGTTCCCGTAATAGTTATATTCGTAAGAAGACTGTATGAAGATTCGTGATAAGAATTCGATAAGTGCGATTGCATTTAATGTACAGCTTGTTAGTTATAAAGAACTGCGTAAGTAATGAGTGATGACAATTTTGAGAGTAAGTGGAATTTTATTAACTGACTTCCAAAGATAACAAGGTTCTATATTCGACCTGTTTTTTTTTTATGTTTGTACATCAGTCATTTGAAAAATATTGAACCGATTTCGATGAATTTTTTTTAAATGAAAGAGTATCGCTCAGTGGTGGTCCCATCCAAGTTTCGCAAGGACCGGCCCAATATACTTAGCCCAATATTAAACAAAAAGGAGCATTCTTCAATGTCTTCATTTCAATCAAGTTTGAATAGGATAGTTCCACACATAACCGCCAATCGGATAACCGGTGTCGTTTACCAGGCTGATCATATGGAGCACTTCACATATAGACGATTTTCGAAATCATATGATGCAATGCAATTATGCCGGGTAAACGACATCGGTTACCCAAAGCTGGTTCAGTGTAAAACAAGCCTGTAATGACCCGTTTTGACCAATTATGTGAACTTAATTTGAATCCAGAATAAGAAGAATAATATAGTATTTCTGTTCATATGTTCATATGAAAATTGTAAATAATTTAGTTGATGTTATGGAGTCATAGGAATAAGGTTATTTAGTTTCAATCATGAGTTGGAGTGAAAAATGTTTTTGAAATCGTTAATTTCAAAAAAATAATTGAACAATATTCTTCAAAGTTATTAATTTTTCGTCAAACTCGCCACTTTATCAAAAATTTGGAAAAACAGCTAGCTGATCTCAGAAGTAATTTTAGTTTCACTGCTGTGATGGATTAAGAATATTTAATCGCAATTAAATGCATGTTCGTACAATAGGCTGTTTTGAGGTTATGTCTAATGATGCTTGTTGTACTAGCTCAAAGTTTATGTTTTTCATATTAAAAAATATATGACTAATATCACAAAAAATATCGGTAATTATATAGAAACATTACTTGTTGAATTTTGTGGTGATTTTTTCTTGTGACATCTACACACCCCAGGAAACAATAATCCATTGAAATTTTTTGGGGGTCGCGATTATTTCACAAAAAATTGAAATTTTCGAAAAAAAACATTTCTCATAAAAATTTATATTTTCATTTGAAAAATTCATAATTTGGAAATGTGTGAGGAGTTCCAAATCTTAAAACAATGTAAACCAAGTGAATAAAACATTTCCAAAACACTACCTTCCCCAAATGCAGTGCGTGTGAAGCGCGCATAACCAAACCTAACCTAACCTAGCTAGATTTGACTGAACCACCTCATACCTTTATTATTTTGGTAATTATATAGGACCGTTACTTGTTGAATTTTGTGAATATAACAATTCCTAACCTAACCTAACCTAGGCTAGATGTGACTGAACTACTTTACAAAAGACCTAACCGCGCGCCTAACCTTTGCTGTCATGAATTCACTGTTACATGCATATATAAAAGAGCAACACTCACCAACCTTGTGGTCCATCCCTCTCAATGTGATTTGGTGTTCTCAAAAAAAGACCCCACTCTGGCTGACCCGGCAAACCCGCAAATTTTTGCCACCTTCTTGCCAAGCACCACCTTCTTCTGGCATCTAAACATGAGAGTGCCCCGATTCACGTAGAGATCATCTCCACAGTTCGGACAGTCAATTTTTTCTTTTATCACTTTGTGATGTATTAAAAAATTTTAAATGTCTTCATCATTCATTCTTATCAACTCCAGAAAGGTCACTTCACACTTCACACATGCCATAAATTACCACACAACAATACCTTGAGCAAACACACAAAAACAGATCCATACACCACAACACCCAGTACAAGAAGGACTAGGTTTCTTCTTCAAGTAA
This sequence comes from Conomelus anceps, assembly GCA_948455865.1. NCBI lineage: Eukaryota > Metazoa > Arthropoda > Insecta > Hemiptera > Delphacidae > Conomelus > Conomelus anceps. The sequence goes on along the minus strand of OX418218.1, from coordinate 50,540,158 downwards.
CCGCATGCAACTAACTTAATTCCCGGAAATCATTAAAAGCGAAAAAGATTTTTTTTTTTGTATGTTAAACTTTTACGCAGAAACTACAAAACCAATTATTATAAAAAAAGTGACTTATATTTTAAGAATATTGCAAAAGATATAGGACAGATTTTATTTAAAATAATATTTTTTTTTTAAACATTGTAAGGAAAAACGATTGTATTCAAAAGTGAAGCACAGCTGATACAAATCAATTCAAATTCTCCAATTCATTAGAACTGAGAGAAGGCATGCCTCATAGCCGTGCCTCAAACAAGAGTTCTTTATTAGTGAGTCAGCTGATTCTCAAACTTGAAGAAAGTCACGATTTTTGACACTGCGGATTTTCACAAATGGAAATATTTTCTTGCACCTAAGAAAAATAGTACCACTGGAAAACTTAAATTTTAATGTGAAATAATCGCGACCCCCAAAAAATTCCAACGGATTATTGTTTCCTGGGGTGTGTAGACGTCACAAAAAAAGAAATAACCACAAAATTCAACAAGTAACGTTTCTATATAAATACCAAAATATTGTACGTAACTGTCCGGGAAGATGTTTACCATACTCGTATGATAATACCACACTCGACTTAGTCTCCTGCGTCAACTTATCATTCTTTTAGTAAACACAATTTCCGCACTTGTAACGTAATGTAGGCCTATTATTTCAGTGTAGGTATGTTCTGAAAGGGACCACATCAAAATGAATCAAAAGCCATTTCACTTTTAAGAAGCCTTTCGCTATTATAATTTTCCTAAATACAATATTCCACATTAAATAAAGCGTTGTAGAATTTTCCTAATTTTATCTTTTTTTATAGGTGGATTTTTAGTTACTTGAGTTTGGATGTTATAAGTTAATTATTGGCTTGCTAATTTGATAAATATTCCATAATGTAGGCTTCAAGAAATTTCTCATGTTTTCAAAGTTTGAAAATTCAACTAAAAGGCTTAAAATAAAACAAATTTAAACAAAAAAAAATAGAAACCGACTTCAGTGAAATGATACTTAAACATTAAATACTCACGTACTAAAAATTTTAAAATAAAGTATTTACTTTAAACTGAGAAATTTTTGAATTTCATACAAGTAATCTTTTGAAGTCGGCGCCAAATTTCCCATAAACTTCTAAAATATAATAGAATTACTATCATCATGAGTTAATCTAATATCAAAACTGACACTGTATTCCAGTAAAAGTGAGTGTAAATCACACTCATATTTAATTGAAATACAGAGTTAGTTTTGATTTCTTATCAACCACTTCCAGGAGGTTCGGAACCCACCTAGAACTGTAGGTCCAAATCATCAATCACTATCATCCAACTCATTACCCATGCACAGGTCTCAGACATATGTGGGCTTCATCCTCAAAAAAAATCATAAAATATTTGGCGCCAACTTCAAAAGATTACTTGTATGAAATTAAAAAATTTCTCAGTTTAAAGTAAATACTTTATTTTAAACTTTTTAGTGCGTAAGTATTTAATGTTTAAGTATCATTTCACTGCAGTCAGTTTCTTTTTTGTTTTAAAATTTGTTTCATTATTTAATTATTCCAGCTGTACACATCAGAATATTTGACAGTTATTCTCATTGTGATCGGAAATTGGCCAGTAACAGATATTAGACATTTGAAATTATTATTCTTTGAAGTAATTGAACTATCGTGAGAAAGCAAGAGAATTAAAGCAATATTAATAAAGGTTTAAATACCTGCGTTTAGGTATCCAATAATTATTTATTAACTTTTTATGTGAAATTTAACGACTTGCAGTCAAGTATTCAATAAGAATAAGTATAATTTACTTACTCTAGGCCGAGCGCTTTCGAATCTTTGAGATCAGTTTTCAGATTCTTGATCATCATGTCAGTTTTTTTTTTTTTTTTTTTTGTTAGAAGAGTTGTGGTTTTTATAAAATGTGATCAAAAAGTTTGTGTGATTTAAAATTTAGTTGTTTGTTGAGGATAATTATTTTGTTTATTGTGTGTGGTGTGTTTGTATATTTCATATTGTTCCAAGGTGTTGAGTTCGTGTCCTTTAGATTTTATATGTAGAATGTGTAGGTTGGTAGTAATATCAATAAAAGTGTGTCCAGTTTGAATGATATGGTCGGCGAAATTCGATTCAGCTTTTGATGTCAGGGCTTGAAAATGTTCCTTGTAACGTTGTTTGAATGTGCGGCCTGTTTGTCCTATGTAGAATTTGTTATAATCAGAGCAGTTCAGTTTGTAGATCCCTGGGAGATCGTATTTGTTTGTGTTCAGTGTGGTTTTGAGTGTAAGTGCATTTTTTATTTTGTTTTTTGTTCTGAATGAGATGGTGTGGCCAGCTTTTTTGAAGATTTTTGCTAGTCTGTTTGATTGTGGATTAATGTATTGTCATTGTGATGTTTTTTTTTTGTCAGTGGTGTTGGTGTTTTGTTTTTTGTTTGTTATTTTATGATTAAGTTTGTCAATTAGGTCATGTTTGTAGCCGTTTTCATGTGCTAGGTATTTTATTGTATTTAGTTCAGTGTTGTGATTGTCAGTGGATAGCGGTGTGTTGTTGAGTCTGTGTAGCATTGACCTGAATGCTGAGTGTTTGTGTTGTGTTGGATGATTGGAGGTGCTGTGTATTAGAGTATCTGTCATTGTTGGTTTTCTGTAGATGTTGAAGCTGTGTTGTTGGTTTGTGTTCTTTGTAATTGAGAGGTCTAGGAAGTTTATTGAATTGTTTTTCTCATATTCAGCTGTGTATTGAATGTTCTTATGTATTTTGTTTATGTATGATCGAAGTTGTTCACATTGTCTTTTGTTTCCTCTGTATAGCAATAGAACATCATCTACGTATCTGTGCCAGTATATTATGTTCTGTGAAAATTTGTTATTAAAGAGTATATGAGTGTTTTCGCAGTGTTGGAGATAGATTTCAGCAAATATGCTTGAGATTGGTGAGCCCATTGGCAGTCCATCAGGTTGTGAGTAGAATTTGTTGTTGAAGGTAAAGTAATTTTGTTGAGTGATGATTTTTAGGATGTCTATTATTTCATTTATATGTTCTGTAGCTGTGTTGTTGTGAATAAGGATGCTCTTTATTATTTCTATTGTTTCATTGACAGGTATGTTGGTGTATAGATTTTTTATATCAAAAGATGCAAGAGTGGAGTTGTGAGGAATTTGTGTGTCCTTTATTTTTGTGACAAGATCGCTACTGTTTTTTATGTATGTGTTGTTGTTGATATTAATTAGTTTTCTCAGTGTTTGATCTATGTGTTTTGCTAGTTTATAGGCAGGAGCTTCTTGGTAGTTTACAATTGGTCTAATAGGTATGTTGGGTTTGTGAATTTTGGGGAGTGTTTGAAGTGATGGTGCAGAAGGGTGTATTTGTTTCAATCTTCTTTTTTGTGAATCATTGATTATATGATTTGTCTTGTTGATTATTTGTTTGATTCTTGTTTGGTAAACATTTGTTGGATCGGCATCACAATGACATACATTAATTCACAATCAAACAGACTAGCAAAAATCTTCAAAAAAGCTGGCCACACCATCTCATTCAGAACAAAAAACAAAATAAAAATGCACTTACACTCAAAACCACACTGAACACAAACAAATACGATCTCCCAGGGATCTACAAACTGAACTGCTCTGATTGTAACAAATTCTACATAGGACAAACAGGCCGCACATTCCAACAACGTTACAAGGAACATTTTCAAGCCCTGAAATCAAAAGCTGAATCGAATTTTGCCGACCATATCATTCAAACTGGACACACTTTTACTGACATTAGTACCAACCTACACATTCTACATATAAAATCTAAAGGACACGAACTCAACACCTTGGAACAATTTGAAATATACAAACACACCACACACAATAAACAAAACATTCTCAATGAACAACTAAATTTTAAATCTCACAAACTTTTTGATCACATTTTACAAAAACCACAACACTTCTAACCAAAAAACTGACATGATGATCTAGGAACCCACGCCTCTGAAGATGGATCTCATAGATTCGAAAGCGCTCGGCCAGATTAAGTGAGTTATTATACTTATTCTTAACAAATATTTGACTGCAAGTCGTTAAATTTCACATGAAAAGTTAACTTTAATATTAACTGGTATCTGGAGGCTAAAGAATCCAATATGAAAAGCAATATTATCAACAGCAGATTGAGGCAACCTGATTGTCTTTTAAGCGCCAGATAAAAAAGTAACTCGCTCATTGAAGTACTATAATATAATAATCTATTGAAAAATAGGATTTTATAAACAAACCTTGTTTGACGTTTTCTGTTTGGCGCTCTTGAGCCACCAAAACAATTATAAATTATCAATTTATTATTCTAGAAATTTTTATGATTCAATATTTGATTGCAATACAAGCTCTAACTGTTTGACATAATTTTAAAGCATTTATTGGTATTATTGGACATCCGGGCATGCTGAGCAGGAATTTTATGATTTCAATAATTCATTTTACTTCATTATTCATGCATAATATTATAACTGATAACCGTTTTATTAATAACAGACTGCTTCAAAATAAATGCTTTTGATATTGTTGCCATCATCAATCATGATCGTCTAGACTTTTGATTTTCATCATTTTATCTCATTTAATTTTCTCAACAATAATTTTGTACTAATGTTTCTGCAATAGTTATTTCAACGAATTGCAGATGGAAAGTCGTTAATGAAGGAGTTGCTCAATCTAAAGTAGATTGAAACGGATTGCTTTGTCGTTGATCATTATTGCAAGAGACGTGTACTGAAAGTTTCTCCAGCATTCCTAGTGAATGAATTGAGAGAACCGAGGGAGTAATATTGGAATGAACGGAGAAAGAGAAGTAGAAGGATTACTGAGAGCAGAACAGAATCGACAAAGTAAAACTTCCTTGTCAGAAAAGACTCTCGTCACGTATCAGTTCTAGAATTAAGTCTGCTCGCTCGTACAAAAGACCATGGTCCCCACACAAACTGTTCCTCTGTGCCTCCCTATAATGGAACTTGCCAACTGTTTCAAATAATCCCCCGGACAGAAGTAGAAAGAAAAGTACTAAAGAAGAAAATTCATCCTTTTCCCAGTCGAAAGTAACAGCTCAGAGTTTCAGATTGCCTTGACGGCTCTTCTCAGAGCCAATAGAGCCTAATAAGGGCTTCGCCCTTACTTTTTTCTCTAGAACATTAAATTATCAGGACAAACGGACATTTTCACGATAAAATACATTGAGATTGAGTCAATTCAGAGTAAACTGAATACTAAGCAATATGAACAATGTCCTTAACTGTAACTAGTTCTAGCTGCCAGTGGCTATTTAGACAATCTCCCGATAGTCAATTTTATACAAAATTAGACAAAACTCAACAATCAATCCGGCCCAAGGGCAGAATACGCGAACGAAGCATTAGTTTGTGCTTGCTTTCCTTACTGACCTCTCTGAATACTGGATTCAGTATTATTTAGCCTACTGCAACATTGCGAATTTGACAGTCTACTCTCACCAAAGATTCTGGCTGCAGTATCGAATGTAAATTCTATCTTTCCTTTAAACTCTAAACCCTTAACTTTCTTTTAAAGTCATTACCTCCTTTTTAAGTCATTATTCATTATTGAACGTTTGGGAAGCAACATCACTGAGTTAGCCATATTTGTTTCTGTGACAAATATAATTAGACTTTCACCCCAAATTTAATATTTTCACAAAAGAAATTCTTGATCTTCATGCCCATTGAAGGTTCTATAGGTTTGGTTCAGCATGCACATTTATTTCATCACTAGTAAACTGCAGTTACCAACAGGAAAATGTCCAAGATTTAGTCTTCAAATCTATGACATAAATATTACCCAATCAATTGTCAACCAATTTTTGTATGACTTCTCGAACTACATACGACTATTATTATTCGTGAAATAAGTATTTGTTTTGATGGTTCCAATTAGCTCACCTTAATATCATTGATATGTATGTGGAACATATATCCAATTATCCATTGTACCTATCTCATTTTGGCATTTTTCGATGACAAACATAATTATGTGGCTAATAGATCTATAATTCAGTTGGTAATTCTACCATGCGATTACAAAAGATTGTCCCAATTTTAAAGGGCTTTTATTAAAAACTGCAGAATTTTTTAAAGATTTTTAATGAGTAATATGAAATATAAGCATTTTGAAGTAATATGAAGTAAGCATTTTCATATAATATGATAAAAAGTTCCCAAAATGTACAATGTGACCGCCACCAGAAGCCCAAATAAAACGATAACTATAAGGTACGGTATTTTTCCCCTCACTCCTAACAACATGAATGACCTACAGTCTTAAGAGTCACATAATTTTAAAGCTTTAGAGTAGTTCTAAAAGATTTGCATTTATTATTCTCATGACTTTCATACAAAAAACATCATAGAGAAAAACAAAAATTCTGTGTCAAACATTTAAATTTTCTGTTTTTGATGTTTTATAACGCATAAAATAAGCGTTTCCGGAAACAAATTTAACAAAAGTTGTAGAGAATTTTATAAGGGGCATTTTTGTAAAAAAATCCCATCCAATATATTGAACCATTACCGAATAGAAGTCAATAAAGTGAAACACTGAAAACTTTGGCCGCCATCTTGTTTTTTATGCGAGTGAGCATGAGTTGAGATTATCTTCATGGATAGTCTTATTCGGCTATTCTTATCGAAGAGATAGACACCACTACCACATTTTTATACTCAAAGGTCCTACGGGAGCCCTATTCTGTAACATTTGCCCCCAGAGAAGGCAGAATTCGATTATGGCATAGTTTTCGATTGGACTTCTGGTGGCGGTCACATTGAACATTTATGAAAAGTTTTCATCATTTATAAAAACTTTTAATCCGCTTTTACATATGAGCAGTCATGGAATGTTGTAAGTATATGCGTTCTATGATAATTAAAGTCCTTGAAAATTCATTTGTAATCACTCGGTATTATACATCTTTATAATATTAGATTGCAATGAATCATCAACAAAATCCAGTGAAAACTTGACGAATGATCAAGTTTATAAATTGTAGAAACGATGATGTATCTACAAGTAACTGAAAATGTGAATATTATGAAAATGCTGCAAAGGGAAAATGATATCATACAAAGAACTAGGTTTCAAAATACTGAGTTTGATTTTAGTGTATTTGTCAGTTAGAAGCTAAATCATATGCAAAGTTCAACAAAGCTGTCAAGATGTCATGTCAAGTGAAGCGCTATTTTGTGATGGAACCGGAGTTTCACTTCAGTTATCATGGTTGGCCTGGCCTATTGATTTTTCATTTCGATGCAGTCGAGTGTTTCGCTTGCGATAATAATATGACAAAGAAGTCTCTTTCGAAGTCGACACTCTTCAGTCCTCCTACCATCACAGTATCCATTTCAGACACAGTACTTCAAGCTGGAAAATTCTTCCAATAGAAGCCAGGATCTTATCCCATAACGATCAATAAAGGTGGATGCTTCAATCGCAAAAAATCATTCTAGCTGATACTCAAATTAACTTCGGAAAGTAATTAGTTTGGCTTTAGTGAATCGATTATTTGCGCAAAGTAAGTTTTTAAAGAAAGGAAAGGAATTAGCCGGTTGAGTTTATTCTCAAAGCAGGAAAGTGAAAATTTTGAAAATGATAATATCAAGGAGCAATAAGGGGTAGAACAAACATTACCGAAAAGTTTGTCTTCACGTGTCTACGAGTGAATTTTTTTCACGTTTCTAAATATCGTTTCGTCAAGAAAGACATTATTATGTTGTTAACATGAAAGAGGAAAAAACCTCTTTGACTTCTATTTTAATGTTCACAACGTGTCCTAGTACGTAGTAAAAAAGCACATACGATATTGTTCCTTTTTGTAGAAGGGGAAGACACTTTAAAAGCTAACCTCCGTTGACCTAATTACCCTTAACCAAACCTTTAATTATAATTTATTCTTCATCCCCAACCATGAGAAAAACGTGTTTGACAGCCCTGGAAGAGGGCAATGTGATTAATGGGAGATGGGTCTGTAAGGTGCCTTCAGGAAACCAGGCGAAATCCTGCAGTAATTAGCATAATCCAAGTAGGGCTCAATTTGGGCTGGGTGAGCTCTTTAACTTTCCGATGGAATGAAAACCAATGGAACGGTCATCTGGTTGAGATCCGTAAAAATAGTTTGTCTTCACGTGCATTTGAGAGAGGGGATTAATCCCCCCCCCCCCCCGAAAGTAAAGATAAATTTGGTAAAACAAATTTTTTACACGCAAATTTGTGTTGTCAAATGTTCAATTTGTTTGAGCCCTTTCAAAAATTATATTAAAATTATAATTATTCTAAGAATATGGTGTCATTAAATTTTTGAATTTGTTCAATTATCTACTTGACTATACTTAGGCAGGGAATGTCATAAGAAGGGTTTGGTAATTTATAAAGTTGACAAATTTGTGTGCTGAACTTATTTAATGTGCTCCATTATTAGTGATGATATCTGATGTTCATTCCTCTTCAATTTCTGTTATTTATTATAAATAAGAGCCTTGCTACTACTTGGAAAAGCACAGACATTCTTAAAAGTTTTGTGTTCTATCTTTATAAAGTTGCAGAAGAATGTTTTGGTAAATTTAAAAACAATGTAACTTTCTAGTGCTTTATTAAGAAGTCATGGAGGCTGTAGCAAAATCTGTGAACGTGAATTTCAAGAAGGAAGACTTATCCATAGATCACAGAATGCCAATAGAGAGAAGGACTCTCTATTGTGGCAAAATTCAGTTCGAGACATCAGAAAATTTAATGGATTACTGCTGCAAGGAAAAGGAAAGGCATAAAATCCACCGATATAAGTCTTCATAAGTCTCTCCCTACTAAAAACGTTTGCTGGGAATGGCAAAAATCCATAAAAAAATAAAAAGCTTACATTATTTGTCTGGTTCGTGATTGTAAAATTTTTGTGAAAAGGACTGAAACTTCTTGAAAAAAGAATCATGAGCGATGAGTACTTAGAAGAATATAATTAAACTTCTCAATTGAAGTGTCGCATTATTCATTACTTGCAAGTTTTAGTATTGCGCAGTGAGCGGGTTATATGATTTTATTAATTTCGAAATTTCCTTTTTTTCCACATTCATAACTCCCTAATTATCCCTTTTTCCTTCTACTCTTCATCTTCGTTGTTGTTCTGTCTTTTTGTTTCAATTTAAGGTATTAATGAAAAATGAATGTAGCTTTGATGAGGTGATAGACTTGGAATGTTTAGATACGATTGAGAGTGATGATATTTTTAGTTTTGAACCTTATTCTCATATAGGTGAAGCAACAGGTGGTGTTGATTTTTTTAATATAATAAATATGAATATACGCAGCATTTGTAAAAATTTCGATGAATTTGTTTATATCCTACAAAACTGTAAAATAAAGTACGATGTAATAGTTTCAACTAAAACAAACTTGGATAACTGAAGATGAAGTTTTTGATTATAGTATAAATGGATATACAGTTATAGATAAGCCAGGTCAACTAAATAGAAGATTCCATTGACGTACATTATTTCAACTGTGATCATTCGGAGGCAGATATTATCTCGATTACATCAAAAGCTTTAATTAAACAACTTTATATCATTATTTGCAGTTTACAGATCTCCATCTTCTAATACGGAAATTTTCTTGAATGATTCGGATGCGAGTTTGCATAGTGTTCATAAAGCTGAGAATATTCTTTGATTGGAGATTTGAACATTGACATTCTGAGAAACAGTAATTTATCTAATGAATATAGTAAACTCATTCAAATGCATGGTCTAAGATCTTTCGTGAATAAACCACTCGAATTTCATGTGACACAAAAACAAGTATTGATCACATATTCTGTAGAAGTTTAAATTTCAAAGAAGAAAATTTACTAAGCTCTATACCAAAAACCTACATTACTGACCACATTTGTACTACTCTTCACATAAGAAATTCAAACAAGCTTTCTAATGAAATAATTAGAGAAATTTTCACTGAAAAAAAAAATTATACAGAACTGATTGATAAGTTGAAACAAGAAAGGTGGCAAAATGAAAATTCTTTAAAGGATTAAAATTTGAATTTAGATGATAAAATTAATGTATTTTACAACAAATTGTTAAGTAACATAAAATCCGCTACTGAACAAACAAAAATAACAAACAGAAATAGGCCACTGAAAAAATGGATAACTCCAGGGCTGATAAGATCCATTAGAGAACGTGATAGAATGCATAAAAAACTAAGTAGTCAGCCATTCAATGCTCAACTGCAAACTAGAAACAAAACATACAGAAACATGTTAAATAAACTTATAAGAAGAACTAAACTGGATTATAGCAAGACAAAAATCTCAAATTCTAAAGGTAATAGTAAAAAGTCATGGAACTGCATAGAGGAAAGAGTTTCGAAATGCAACGTACCAAAAAACCACCAGATATCACCCCAGAGATTTCAAATAACTATTTTTCAGAGGTAGGTAGAGCGTATGCTGAGAAACTTAATATTAATCCACATTCAGTAAATCCACATCATATACCTTGCTTAGCTGCTGATATTCTGGATTCCTTTTTCATGCACCCAACAAATTCTGATGTGATAGTACGTGTTATCAGTAACTTGAAAAGTAATTCGCCTCCAGGAGTGGATAGACTGAGTAGCATGTTTTTGAAGAACATAGCTGCTCTCATAGCAGAACCGTTGGCTGTATTCCTGTATTGTTCAACAAATGTTTTGAAACTGGCCACTTTCCATCTCATTTTGAAATAGCATAAATAATTCCTTTATTTAAATCAGGTGTAAAAAAGGCTCCCGAAAACTATCACCCTATTGGTTTGATAAGCAATTTATCCAAAATATTTGAAAAATTGATAAAACAACGAATTGTAAATATCTGGAGAAGTATAAGTTTATAGCTGAAAATCAATTTTCGAAGAAGGCAAATCATCTGAGGATGCAATGGCTAATTTGGTTGAAATTGTGACAGGTAACTTCCTGAATAGTAAAAAACTTTGGCAGTGTTTTTGGATTTGGCCAAAACCTATGACACCATGCCACACAAGTCTCTTCTGAATTAGTTAGAAAGTATAGGTTTCCATGGAACAGTATTGAAACCTTTTGAAGGTTATTTGCATTAAAGATCACAAATTCTTACTCTATAAATAATAAAACAAGTAGTTTAACATTATCTGAGTTTGATCTTCCTCAAGGAACAGACCTCTCACCAATATTTTTTTCTGATTTATATAAATGATCTCTTAAAAATGAATATAAATGGTTGTCATGCTATCTCTTTTGCCGATGATGCGACCTTAGTTTTTACTGAATCCAACTGGGAACAGGTAAAACATTTGATGGAGTCAGGTCTAACAGTTGTAAAGTCATGGCTTGATCAACACACGTTAACATAGAATTCAAAGAAAACCGTTTATATGATTTTCTCACTCTCAGTAAGGTCTGTCGCTAGGGAAAGTTTAAATACTGGGATAAAAATCCACGCGTCTGAGTGCAATTATTATGGTGGGCTGGAAGGCGTATGGGAGGGGCGTGACGACTGTGTTTGTCACTCATTGATAAGAGTAGGAGAAGTATGTTATGGTGGATTCTCATCTCAAATGGAATGCACACATTAATAATATGTGCAAGAAAATGAGACACATCATACATAAATTTTACAGATTGAGCGGACTTAGTGATACAAATATTTTGATGCTGGTGTCAGGGGTGCCTAGAGGGGGGGTCAGGTGCGCAGTTTGCGCTCCTGGCATTTTTGGGGGGGAATTTTTTTTACATATTATTCTTGATATTTTATAACTTTTTGTAACTTTGGGGGGGATTTTTGCGGAATATTATTTGTTTTAACACAATTTTATAATTATAATAGAATTTTTGCTTTTCATATTAACATTGACAGTTCGTCGCAACAATAGCGTGCTTTATTTTGCACTGTAATTTTCATAGATGGCTGCCTGCTAGCCAGCAGTGACGAGGGATACCAACCATTGAATGTGCAAACTTGCTTTTGCCCTTCCCGCACAGATCATTGCAACCAGTAGCAGATGGGCTTCAAATGCTAATTTCTGTTACCGTTTATGGTATTGTCCAGATCTGATACCTCATAGAGTTTATTGTGATCGTGAAATTTGTCACACAATGAAACAAATAGTATGAGGGAGGAGGTTGATAACCACAAAAAAAGCATAGTTGCACTTTCAAAAAAAAAAAAAAAAAAAAAAAAAAAAAAAAAAAAAAAAAAAAAAAGACCTGGAAAACAATCCTTCTCTCCGTTGGAGAACCCTCAGAATCCCAATGTTTTGGGGTTCCGTCACCATCTACGTGTAAAATAATACAAAATTATTATAAGTCAAAGTTTGGAATTGGATGTGTTATTAATTTATTCTCTCTGCAAGTTGAATCAAGTTCCATTCAAAGTCATATTCCAGTATTAGTGTAGTTCGATTCGAATTCAAGAGATTAACAAAAATAGAAGAGAAGTTTATAGCTCTCTCTGGTGCCACTCATTGCCCTTTTCCCTAGCTTCTACAACTTTTACATGGAATGGTTTCCAGTTGGCCTACACTCCATTCCATCTTTAAATTGAAAAAAACAATTCAAATTAGTTAAACAGATTTTTTTGAGTACAGTCGGCAACTAGGCATAGCTGAAAGACAATCAATGCTATATATATGGGAAATCGAGTCATTAATTGAAAATTGGTGTTTAGGGTGAAGGTGTAAGGGAGCCTACAGCCGCAACTCTGCCCTGAGCTACTAAATAAAATGTCTCTGGGTGGCCCTGTAATAATAATTTGAAACCACTATAACTTGTTAAAATGGCTTTATAAAAGTAGTATTTTTTATATTTGATACATTAATATTTGTTCTTGACTAATTAATGAACTAAAAACAATATACGTAAAGTGGGTTCAAGTTCTTAGGCAAGCGATTCATGAAAGCAATGATTTATTGAATTTAAGCTTTCAATTTACCCAATTTATAGACTTAATTTTAATAAATACTCATATAAAACTACTGATTTTAAGCCTCAAATCAAGCTCTCAATATTGAAAATTCAAAAATAATTCAATTATAAGGGCTAAAATGAATGGATTTAAGCTTTTCTAGACATGAGACTAGAATCTCTTGGAATACGATTTTAGAGAGACTATTTATTGCCGGGAAAATTTCAGCTAAATGGCTACAGTCTCTAGGGATGCAAGCGAGTCATTTGACAGATAGAACTTTCATATTTAATGTCAATCCCTAACAAATGTGTCTTAATAAAGGTAGTATGCAATTGAATTGCATAAAAATAGAATTCATCAATAGTGAAATAACTATCTTAAAACTCACAACAAGCAAATTTATTGCAATACTGTATTTTTCATTTTATTTTGTGTATAATATTTACACTTTCAATTTCTCATGTTAATCTGAAATTTCATGGTCTAAGATCTTTCGTGAATAAACCACTCGAATTTCATGTGACACAAAAACAAGTATTGATCACATATTCTGTAGAAGTTTAAATTTCAAAGAAGAAAATTTACTAAGCTCTATACCAAAAACCTACATTACTGACCACATTTGTACTACTCTTCACATAAGAAATTCAAACAAGCTTTCTAATGAAATAATTAGAGAAATTTTCACTGAAAAAAAAAATTATACAGAACTGATTGATAAGTTGAAACAAGAAAGGTGGCAAAATGAAAATTCTTTAAAGGATTAAAATTTGAATTTAGATGATAAAATTAATGTATTTTACAACAAATTGTTAAGTAACATAAAATCCGCTACTGAACAAACAAAAATAACAAACAGAAATAGGCCACTGAAAAAATGGATAACTCCAGGGCTGATAAGATCCATTAGAGAACGTGATAGAATGCATAAAAAACTAAGTAGTCAGCCATTCAATGCTCAACTGCAAACTAGAAACAAAACATACAGAAACATGTTAAATAAACTTATAAGAAGAACTAAACTGGATTATAGCAAGACAAAAATCTCAAATTCTAAAGGTAATAGTAAAAAGTCATGGAACTGCATAGAGGAAAGAGTTTCGAAATGCAACGTACCAAAAAACCACCAGATATCACCCCAGAGATTTCAAATAACTATTTTTCAGAGGTAGGTAGAGCGTATGCTGAGAAACTTAATATTAATCCACATTCAGTAAATCCACATCATATACCTTGCTTAGCTGCTGATATTCTGGATTCCTTTTTCATGCACCCAACAAATTCTGATGTGATAGTACATGTTATCAGTAACTTGAAAAGTAATTCGCCTCCAGGAGTGGATAGACTGAGTAGCATGTTTTTGAAGAACATAGCTGCTCTCATAGCAGAACCGTTGGCTGTATTCCTGTATTGTTCAACAAATGTTTTGAAACTGGCCACTTTCCATCTCATTTTGAAATAGCATAAATAATTCCTTTATTTAAATCAGGTGTAAAAAAGGCTCCCGAAAACTATCACCCTATTGGTTTGATAAGCAATTTATCCAAAATATTTGAAAAATTGATAAAACAACGAATTGTAAATATCTGGAGAAGTATAAGTTTATAGCTGAAAATCAATTTTCGAAGAAGGCAAATCATCTGAGGATGCAATGGCTAATTTGGTTGAAATTGTGACAGGTAACTTCCTGAATAGTAAAAAACTTTGGCAGTGTTTTTGGATTTGGCCAAAACCTATGACACCATGCCACACAAGTCTCTTCTGAATTAGTTAGAAAGTATAGGTTTCCATGGAACAGTATTGAAACCTTTTGAAGGTTATTTGCATTAAAGATCACAAATTCTTACTCTATAAATAATAAAACAAGTAGTTTAACATTATCTGAGTTTGATCTTCCTCAAGGAACAGACCTCTCACCAATATTTTTTTCTGATTTATATAAATGATCTCTTAAAAATGAATATAAATGGTTGTCATGCTATCTCTTTTGCCGATGATGCGACCTTAGTTTTTACTGAATCCAACTGGGAACAGGTAAAACATTTGATGGAGTCAGGTCTAACAGTTGTAAAGTCATGGCTTGATCAACACACGTTAACATAGAATTCAAAGAAAACCGTTTATATGATTTTCTCACTCTCAGTAAGGTCTGTCGCTAGGGAAAGTTTAAATACTGGGATAAAAATCCACGCGTCTGAGTGCAATTATTATGGTGGGCTGGAAGGCGTATGGGAGGGGCGTGACGACTGTGTTTGTCACTCATTGATAAGAGTAGGAGAAGTATGTTATGGTGGATTCTCATCTCAAATGGAATGCACACATTAATAATATGTGCAAGAAAATGAGACACATCATACATAAATTTTACAGATTGAGCGGACTTAGTGATACAAATATTTTGATGCTGGTGTCAGGGGTGCCTAGAGGGGGGGTCAGGTGCGCAGTTTGCGCTCCTGGCATTTTTGGGGGGGAATTTTTTTTACATATTATTCTTGATATTTTATAACTTTTTGTAACTTTGGGGGGGATTTTTGCGGAATATTATTTGTTTTAACACAATTTTATAATTATAATAGAATTTTTGCTTTTCATATTAACATTGACAGTTCGTCGCAACAATAGCGTGCTTTATTTTGCACTGTAATTTTCATAGATGGCTGCCTGCTAGCCAGCAGTGACGAGGGATACCAACCATTGAATGTGCAAACTTGCTTTTGCCCTTCCCGCACAGATCATTGCAACCAGTAGCAGATGGGCTTCAAATGCTAATTTCTGTTACCGTTTATGGTATTGTCCAGATCTGATACCTCATAGAGTTTATTGTGATCGTGAAATTTGTCACACAATGAAACAAATAGTATGAGGGAGGAGGTTGATAACCACAAAAAAAGCATAGTTGCACTTTCAAAAAAAAAAAAAAAAAAAAAAAAAAAAAAAAAAAAAAAAAAAAAAAAAAGACCTGGAAAACAATCCTTCTCTCCGTTGGAGAACCCTCAGAATCCCAATGTTTTGGGGTTCCGTCACCATCTACGTGTAAAATAATACAAAATTATTATAAGTCAAAGTTTGGAATTGGATGTGTTATTAATTTATTCTCTCTGCAAGTTGAATCAAGTTCCATTCAAAGTCATATTCCAGTATTAGTGTAGTTCGATTCGAATTCAAGAGATTAACAAAAATAGAAGAGAAGTTTATAGCTCTCTCTGGTGCCACTCATTGCCCTTTTCCCTAGCTTCTACAACTTTTACATGGAATGGTTTCCAGTTGGCCTACACTCCATTCCATCTTTAAATTGAAAAAAACAATTCAAATTAGTTAAACAGATTTTTTTGAGTACAGTCGGCAACTAGGCATAGCTGAAAGACAATCAATGCTATATATATGGGAAATCGAGTCATTAATTGAAAATTGGTGTTTAGGGTGAAGGTGTAAGGGAGCCTACAGCCGCAACTCTGCCCTGAGCTACTAAATAAAATGTCTCTGGGTGGCCCTGTAATAATAATTTGAAACCACTATAACTTGTTAAAATGGCTTTATAAAAGTAGTATTTTTTATATTTGATACATTAATATTTGTTCTTGACTAATTAATGAACTAAAAACAATATACGTAAAGTGGGTTCAAGTTCTTAGGCAAGCGATTCATGAAAGCAATGATTTATTGAATTTAAGCTTTCAATTTACCCAATTTATAGACTTAATTTTAATAAATACTCATATAAAACTACTGATTTTAAGCCTCAAATCAAGCTCTCAATATTGAAAATTCAAAAATAATTCAATTATAAGGGCTAAAATGAATGGATTTAAGCTTTTCTAGACATGAGACTAGAATCTCTTGGAATACGATTTTAGAGAGACTATTTATTGCCGGGAAAATTTCAGCTAAATGGCTACAGTCTCTAGGGATGCAAGCGAGTCATTTGACAGATAGAACTTTCATATTTAATGTCAATCCCTAACAAATGTGTCTTAATAAAGGTAGTATGCAATTGAATTGCATAAAAATAGAATTCATCAATAGTGAAATAACTATCTTAAAACTCACAACAAGCAAATTTATTGCAATACTGTATTTTTCATTTTATTTTGTGTATAATATTTACACTTTCAATTTCTCATGTTAATCTGAAATTTCCAGTTTCATGCTGTGATGCTTTAATAAATGAATTTAATTTTCAATATTGAAAGAAATAATTCTTATTTTGTGAAATTCAAAGTGTTAATGTAGAGGAGTATTTTATGAAACCCACATTGCAATTGAATAAAAGTAATGCATAATTCATTTAGAGAACTTTATTACTTTGTTTTTTGAGGAAGTAGGTAATAGATTTTTCATTTTGATTTAAATTTGCAGCCAGCACACAATTATCCTACTTTGCTTGCCGTGCACAAATAATTTTTTCATTTACCTATATTCAATGAATTATTATATGTGTTTATATTAAAGAATGCAATATGTGCATGATAATGTATATAAATATTTGAATTAAATTATTATTATTGTATAAAATTGGTGAGATAAATTTGATAGAATCATTTAAATTTTATTTTTTCATTTGTCTCCTGTATTTGGGAAGGGGCAGATACCCAATTTTTTTGGGGGGAAAGGGGGCAGTATGAAATGGGGGGGGGGGATTTTCGCTCTTGACCTTGGGGGGGATGGGCACCTCTGGCTGGTGTACTCGGCATATGCTCAGTCGGTGTTCCAGTATGACATTAAGGTGTGAGTTGGACACTCACAGAAACAAAATATGTGTAATCCAAAGACACATAATAAAAGCTGGACTAGGCCGTCCTAGACGTTAACCTACCCATAAGCGGAGTTTCCCGTTTTAACAATAAAACAAATAAATGTTAAAAACTTAATACTGTACATTAATAAATTTAAGAACCTTTTCAAATCAAACTTACAACTTTCGAGCTCAACCAAATTACCACGTTAATAAAACTGACTCAACTGTATGCCATAGACAATTCATGTACATCAGCAATAAATTGATTAACCTAAGATAGGATTGTCGAATAATTAATTAAGTTTTTAAAAAGATAAATTTTATTGCTGACCCGACGGACATAGCCCCGTCGTTCAGTGAAGAGAGACTGGAACGGACTAAGCACGGCGCGCAGGCCGTGAGAACTTTTATTAACTATGATAATGCTGATTTAGCACTACTACAATAATACACCTATAACTCCTCCACCCCAAAATTTTTCATCGTCCTCGGTGTTTGACCTTAAGGTTTAGGTATAGCATAAATCAAAGTAGTGGGGGCTTGCGGAGAACTAGTCGGTAAAGATACATTACAATTAGGCTTTAAAATTCGACAATAATAAAATAACAAAATTACAACTAAAATAATTATTAAAATAACAAATAATAAGAAATACAAATGTTGACTATTAACTTCATTAAACATTGATAAATCATTTAAATTTGAATTCTGCTTTTCAAAAAAGGACACGTTTTTCAAATTATTTATATCGTTTGAAATCATTTCAATTTTCTCAGGAATATTCGTAAGCTTGAAAGATTTTGAAGTTTTGAAAGTGGATGGAAGACGTTGGTCTTTCATCTGGTCACCTTGCTTCAAATGAATGAGAAATGTTTTTGACGGATTTATTTTATCATTATTGATTTTGATATGGGATTGACCATATCCATAAATACAATTACAGACTTCATCATATCGAATGAATGGAGTCGGATTCGCAATAGTGAATCTTTGACAATTGGTCAAGTCATTATTTGCTAAAATATCTAGAATACAAGAGTCATTGACATAACGTATAGTTTTACAGTAAGGGGCATCATAGTCATGTAAACATTGGTCTAATACTATTGAGCCTGATTCAGATACGGAAACAATTTTCTTGCTGACACTTATATACTATAACAATAGTTGTCGAGAATTACAGGATATTCTATCATATGGAAGGTTTCAAACAATGCGCTTTTCTTAGGAACAGAAATAAAATACGTTATAAAATTCTGTGAGATAGTACAATGAACTGAGCTGAGTTTCCATAATGTTTCAATATTGTCACTTGCAACATTACCTCTGTGGGAACTTGTTATATTTTCAAAGTCTTTTATATGAATAATAGAGTAATGAATTTTAGAATTGTAGCAAAATTCAATACTATCCAACAATGTGTTCACTTTTATTTCCATTAATTCAAGATTGAGATTAATAAGAAATACAGCTAGGATTTGATTCAATACAGTAGATTGCAATAAAGTTACATTCTTAATAATTTCATTATTACTATTAATTACTTTCAAATCATCATTAAACTTATCAACTAATTTATTATTTACACCGATGCTTTTCCTTTCATTTTCAATAAGTACTTGTTGATTTGATTCTAATCTATCAATTATCTTATCATAGTGTTTTTTATCATCTGCGTCCATGTTGACAGTTATCCATGATATAGCATTTCCTAACCCATTAAAGAGTCCTCTCTTTTTACGAGATGATGAAGACTTTGGAAACAATAGACTTAATTTTTCAACGAGATTATCACGTAATTGCATGAAAGGAATGATAAGTTTTTTCAATTGATAAGATGACACATTTTGTAGCCTATCTATAGTCGGATAGATTATCGATCTCTGTCTTAATACTAGTTATATTAGAGTAATGTAAAAAGGTAAAAGTATCATTTATATACATATGTCGTTCAATTTCCACTGGTATTATTCCGGCGGTGTTAGTCAGATCCACTAACTCGTACGCTTTGACCAGGGGTAGGAGTGGGATTAGTATCAGAAGCCGTATTATCATCTGTAACAATTCGTTTCATTTTACTTTTCTAGGTCGTTTCAACCTATTGGGATGCAATTTAAGGGTTCTCCTGTGAGATTGATAAATATTTTTACCAATTTCTTTCGCTTCAAAATATTTAGGGAGATATTTTTTATTTTGAATGCTCCTCACAAATCTAACGTCATCTGGGTATTTTGGAGGTTCCTCTCGATTTTTGTTCAATTTTTCAGTTCTCTGTTGCTTTTCTTTGTCTGTTTTATTTTTCACTAAGCCCCGAAAAGTTTCTAACTCTTGGAAATATCTATCTGCTAATTCTTCTGTTATTTGGACAGGAGTTTTTTCTAATGAATTAAAATGTTTAAATTTACCAAAGGTCAATTCTAAGGGAGTCATTTGATGGGTTGAGTTCAGAGAATTATTATAAGTTATCAGAGCAAGGTCTAATTTTTCTTTAAAGGTTGCTTGTGGCATTTCAGTTCCAAGTCCAGTGAGTAATTCGATAAGTGTAGAGTGTGCTCGTTCTATTGAGCCTTGACTGTCAGGGTGTCCTGCAGAAGTATAATGTGGTGTTATTTCATATAATGCTAGTAATTGTCTAACTAGTGCATTGTCAAATTCTTTTCCTCCATCCATGGAGATGGTTTCTGGAATCGGATATTTTGAAATATATTCTTTTAAAGCTTTGGTTATTGATGGGCCATTGACACTATCAATTATGAAAGCTTGGAAAAACTTAGAAAATAAATCAATTGTTGTTACAACTTTATTGGATTCAAATGAAAATACATCTACTTGGATTTTTTCAAAAGGTCTCAATGGTGTTGGTGTTACTTGATATTGTATTTTAACAGGTCTACGATCGTATTTAGTGCGAAGACATGTCGGACAATTATTTACATAATTAGTTACATCACGGTGCATTGTGGGCCAATAGTAATTTCGTCTTAATTTTAGATAATTTTCGTTTATTCCTCTGTGGAATGTTTTTCCTTCGTGATAGGTAGAAACTAATAGTTTTTGTTCCTCAGAGTCTGCAACGTTTGACAATTTAGTTTGATATATTTTGAATCTGGTTGTTAGGCTTACTTCTTTTAATTTTTCGACCAAGAAATTAAGTAAACTGTCTGCCGTGGGTTGAAACTTTTTATTAGGAATTTCGAATATTATTGCATAAGTGAGATCAGGTTGGAAGTATGTTTTTAATTTTTCCATATTACTTGAAATATCGTTTTTCGATGAAACAGTAATTTTGACTCGATTTTTATTGAAAACTTTCATAAATTGGATACTAAATTTTCCACGCTTTAGAACAATTTGGTATTTTTCTTTATTGATTGGTGAGTTATCAGTCACTATAGCAGCTCTATCGTCGGAGGATTCTTGTGAATGAATCGTTACTAATGGGTCATTGTCATCATTATTTTGTGGAAGATTTATTTCTTCATTATCCTGATTATCTTGATTTGGGAAAAATTCTGCTAGTACTCTATCTAAGTCTATAGGTTCATCCATTGGTTCATCAAGAGAGTTTGCTGGAGAATTTAAAGGAACTATGTCTTGGGAATCAAGTTCAGTTAAAGTGTTAAAATCTACTATCTCATTATTTAAAACTTCAGAAACGTTAACTGGATTTCGGGATAATGCGTCAGCGACAACATTAGATTTTCCTTTCAAATATTCAACTGTGAAGTCATATTCTTCGAGGAGTAATTTCCATCTCAAAAGTTTAGAATTTGGTTCTTTCAAATTTCTGAGCCATACAAGGGGTTTATGATCAGTTTTGACTATGAATTTCCTACCATATAAGTAAGGACGAAAATGTTTTATGCTCCATACTATGCTTAGAAGTTATTTTTCTATAGTAGGTAAATTACATTCAGCTCTGTTGAGGGTACGAGATGCATATGATACTGGAAGTTCGGTACCGTTTATTGTTTGAGACAAAACACTACCTATAGCATAATTAGAGGCATCGGTTGTTAAAGTAAAAGTTTTATCAAAATTAGGAAATGTTAATATAGGAGAATTACAAAGGGTTTGCTTTAAATTATTGAATGATTTTTTATATTCAGAATTATTAATATCAATTTTTTCATCTTTCCTCAATGCTCTGGTAAGTGGTTGGGTGATTTTTGCGTAGTTTTTAATTAGTTTTCTGTAAAAACCAGTCATACCAAGAAATTGTTTAATTTCTTTGACAGTCTTAGGAATTGGAAATTTTGAAACAGCTTCGATTTTAGCGGGATTAGGACGAATTCCGTCTTTAGATACAATGTGTCCTAAAAATAATAATTCCATATTACAAAAATTTGTTTTGTCTAATTGAATTTTCAACTGGTATTGTCTTAATTTTTTGCATACTCGTCTTAAGTCTTTAAGGTGTTCTTCGAATGAGTCTGAAAATACTATTATGTCGTCCATGTAGACTAGAGCATTTGGTGTGTCACAAAAAATTATGTTCATAGCGCGCATGAAGCTGGGAGGACCGTTCTTCAATCCGAATGGCATTCTAACAAATTCATAATGTCCTTCTGTGCTGAAAGCAGTTTTGGGAATATTAGCTTCTTCAACTTCAAGTTGATGGAAGCCTGACGCTAAGTCTAAACTAGAGAAATAAGTTGCTCTACCAATTTTTCCAAAAAGATCTTCTATGTTTGGAAGTGGAAATTTGTCACTCTTTGTCTTCTCATTTAATTTTCTATAGTCCAAGACAAGACGCACTTTGCGTTTACCAGAAGAATCTAATTTTTTTGGAACTACCCAAAGAGGGGAATTATAGGGTGAGTTGGATGGTCTGATGATTTTTTCATCTAGTAATTTTTGAACTTCAATTTTAATGTCATTTCTGAAAGCTACAGGATATCGATAATTTTTTGTATAAACAGGAGAGTCATCAGTTGTTTCAATTTTGTGCTTTAACAAATGAGTGGCGGTTAGTAAAGTATTTTCGAGTTTTAAGATATCTTGGAATTCATGAACTAAATTGACAATTTCTGCTTTGTCACTTGGATCTATATGGTCCAGACAAATAATATCTGAAATTTCTTCATGAGTTAGTGAATTCTCAGAGGGAGAATGATCTATTAATTCACACTCTTCTATTTCAAGACATTCAATATTTACTTCTTTGTCAATATCGGAAAAGTATTCTAATTCGCAAAAAATTTTATCAATAATATTTACAAGAATTTCATTAAGTTCTAAGGTAGGTATTTTTGTTATGCCTAATTGAGAGTCTGATCTATTTATTAAAGGTAGTCTAAGATTATTAATACCTTTCCGTATTTTAACAGGAGTTAGGTCATTCAAGTTCAATGTCTTATCAGTAGTAATCATACAATTTGTTTGGAAATCAATCTGAGCTCCCATTTTACTTAGAGTCTCATGTCCTAATAAAATATCGTAATTTGAACTGAAATCATGTACAAAAAATAATTCTTTACTTAAATTAGCATGCACAGAACTTAAATCTAAAACAGCACGTAAAGAGCCAGTTGTTTCGCCAGCAGGTGTTTTGATTTTAAATTCGTAATCTTCAACATTAATACATGGAAATGTGTTATTATCAGTTCTAACAAAATTATATTTCGATCCTGTGTCAATTAAAATTTTGCAATCATTTACAAGTAAAAATGGTAATTCGTGAGCATTACAATAGTTCATTTCGATTACCTCGGATTCATTTTGACTCTGCCTAATTCTAAAAAATGATCAAACGCTTCAGCTAATTTGTCAACTTTTGCAGCAAGTGCTTGGAAGTTTGAATCTGAAACTTCAGTTGATTCGGTCATTGGTTCAGTTAAATGAACATGATTAGGCTTATGTAAATTTGAAACAGTTCGCATTGATACATCGCTATTATTACGATTTTGATTATTTTGTGGTCTATTTTGTTGATTAAAATTTCGTGATTGAAAATATTGAGGTTTTTGATTGAAACCTTGAGATTGAAAGGGCGTAAATTGACGTTGCTGGTTATTTTGATGATTATGTTGTTGAAAAAATGGTTGTTTGAATGGTTGATTGTGTTGAACATTGTGATTAGCTTTTTCATTTGAACTATTTTTAAAATGCATTTTTGACACATCAGTAGTAAAATTCAAATGTTTAAGAACAGCATTACTTTCACTTATAATAGCTTGTCTAGCTTCATTCAAATTCTTAATTCTAAGTGTTTGAAGATGCGCTCCCAATTGATAAGGAAGTCCTTCTCCTAGAACGTTGATCACTTGTTTATCTAACTGACTGGTGACGAATTCTAAAAATTCACCTTGCACTCCATCCAGTCTATGCCTACATATGATGGTGGTACGTTTTTCTTCTAAAATATTCACAAATGCAAGAGGGTGTTGTCTATGATTCGGTTTCAGAGTTAAAAGTTCACTTGTTAGTTGATGCACTGATCGATTATCAGCAAAGTTATTTTTCAGGGCAGTAATTACATCCTTCACTGTCTTACATGAGCTGTTGATTACAACTATTTTAGCCATGTCATGCAGTCTTTTCTTAATTTGATATAATAAACGAAAATGATTTGCTCCAGCCTCAACAATATTGTTGGTGCAGTAGCCATCAAAAAGAGTCTCTACAACTTCAAGAAACGAAATAAGTTCAATGGGGTTGCCATCGTAATCTGGAATGAGGTCGAGATCACATTTGGGAAGTAATTTTGATATTTGTTGTACCTGTTGTTGTTGTTGTATTGGAACCTTGCCTTCGAGAGACATGATGGAGGATCCTGGATTTTCGTTTGGCTGTAGTCGAACGTCAGTCTCGTCTTCTTCTTCTTCAGTGTTGTCTTCCTCTTCTGCTTCAATCAACTCTTTCAGAGTTGGTCTATGGTCCAATCGCAAAGAGTCCAAGTAGGAGCTATTTGAGCGTCTACTGGCCAGGTTGATGATGTGGAGAATAGCACTTTTTGATCGCGTTCGGAACTTCACAACTCCCGAAACTTACGATCGCGGATTCAATTTCGGAAACGAACGTAAAGAATTGAAATTTACCGAAAATTTCGAGATTTTGATCGCGGATTTTCGTCGCCCGTCCCTGTTTGGGCGCCAGATAGGATTGTCGAATAATTAATTAAGTTTTTAAAAAGATAAATTTTATTGCTGACCCGACGGACATAGCCCCGTCGTTCAGTGAAGAGAGACTGGAACGGACTAAGCACGGCGCGCAGGCCGTGAGAACTTTTATTAACTATGATAATGCTGATTTAGCACTACTACAATAATACACCTATAACTCTAGTACCCGAACACATAATTTCAAGTAACATTACAAAATCATCCATTAGAAAAATAGTTGAATGGATAAAATCAATAAATGTCTTTCACCTCATGCACAATTAATTAATCTGCTTACTGGTATCAAAAAAAGACACTGTTCTCTGCTGTAAAATCACTTCCCGGTGGTTCGGAACCCACCTAAAACTGTAGGTCCAATTCATCAATCACCATCATCCAACTCATTACCCACGCACAGGTCTCAGACCTATGTGGGCTTCATACTCAAAAAAAAAAAAAAAATATCATCATCAAATAGCTATAGACATACTTTTCAGTTTGGTTCAACTTTAAGATACTTTCTACTTTATAATGACAGTAAAACATTATTCTTGCCTTTTCACTACTTAATTTTCGATGAATTGATTGTATGTAAATTTACAGTTGTTCTTAGTCTTAGATTGATGCTCGTTGCCAGCACACAAACTTTTAGTTTTGCAGGCAACGCCATTACGGTTATTAAAAAAGAAGATATTTTATTTCATGTATCTATTAACATTAAGTATTTTTCTACTGTTTTTGTTTTATGTATTATGGCAAAGAAATGTATTTGAATTTGATCACTGCTATTCAAGGAAACAGAACTTTTACTTGAAAATTAATTGTGTTTTTTTGAAAGTTGAAGATGTTTAGTTGTTATAAACTCTAATTCCAATATTGTTGCAAGTAATGAGCAACTAAGTGAATTAGATTAGAAGAGCATTTCAGTGAAAAAATTTTGCACTGTAAATGTTAATAATCGCATTAATTTATACTAATTGAAAAGACAAACAGAGAGAAGAGAAAAGAGAAAAGGGCAAAATTGAGAAAGAGATAAGAACAAAATAAATAAAAGCCGACTCTCTTCATTTATTCCTGGGGGGTGGGGGTTAGAAAGTTAGAAAGGGGGTGAGTGAGAGAGATCACATGACAGTGTCAACATCAAGCTCTTCCTCCACCCCCATTACTACAAGACCGATGATGATTCTCCATTGTCAAATTAATAAATTGATTAGAATAGTCCCATAAAACACTGCAGTTATAAGTTATAAGATTAACTTTTTCCCGCAGCATAACACTTTTTAGGCTATTTTAATAGTCAGTTCGATAATAGTAATTCTGAAAGTGACTGCAAGTAGTTTCTGAGGCTTTTCCAAGCAGAACTAGTGAAGCAGAGCCTTCTGAGGTTGGCTTTAATGTGAGACACAAGCTAATGAGTCATCCAACAAAAAGTGTAATATTAAAAACATGATTCCGAAAGACCTGTATCTGATACACAAATGTTTTGCTGATTTCTCTCAAGATCGCTTTAGGCTATTTTTATAGATGCATATAGCGTGCACATTCAAAATGGTTCTGCCTGATTAATAAAATGTATAGCCTACATCACTAAATTAAGAGTCAACGATGTTTGCAAAACAGTTAACGAAATATTTTTTCAACAGCTTACCAAACATACTTTCACAAAAAAACCTGCAGTATTTTTTCACCACTCAGATGTTTCAACGTGCTTGTTACTGACGCCCACCTGTTTATTTCTGATGGAGTATTTGCTGAAACGGCTCTGTTCCCTGTTTACGCTTTACAACTTTCACTATTCTAGCGGTATGTTGCACTGTTACAGCTTGATTTATCTCTTCTGCTATTTTCCATTATTTATCACTTTCACCAATAATTTTTCATTATTGTGAAGGTCCAGCTTCCTCTGAAACATCTTTTTGAACACATGGATACGGAAAATGCTGAATAAATATGTTTAGCATTGCATACACCTGTTGACTGAGTACAGTGAGTAGCCTAAAATGATTTTCGTAAGAAATCAACATCTATTTCCAAGGTTTCTTTTGGATCTTGTAAGCGTTATAGTCAGTAGTAGAGAAAGCTTCCAAAATGTGTTCCCTTTCCACTTATCTTTCCAAGAAGTGTTTGTTGTAACTACCAACTCAATTTTGCAACTGAATACCAACTTTCAGTCCCTTTTGCATTAGTGGGCCTTTTTTAAATTGCAATAGAGCGGACATATTGGCGAGGTTAGAGACGGTATAGTAACCGCGTCGCCTAAACGGACTAAAAGCGGTTGGATCGATGGCGGCGACCTCACTAATGCCTACTTCAAGCCTCACCTACCCCTAACCTCGCCTCTACAGAATACATACATTCAGCCAGCGCTGCACTTTGGCCACAAATGTCAGCCAAATGCAATCCACCTACAGCTGAGACCTAAATTTTTCTGCAGGCTTTTAGGAAAATGAGCAATGGTAAGCTCCGTTGCACAAACTCATCCATTTTCTTCCAAAAAAAATGCTTCCATGTCTTTAGCGTGAATGATAAATATACCTTTTCTATCTCGATTATGCATAATACTGATGGAGTTGCTACTTGTAGAGACGTTGGTGATTTCGGTCATTAGCTATTGAGATGACGTCTAATAAATCCGTACCGTGATTTTTACTTCAGTACATCTCTACTCTGGAAAAGTAAACTGAACAACTCTCTACGCATATTTCTTCCTTCATTAATGAAAAAACCCACTTAATTGATCTAAGTAAATTGAATTAAACCATGATAAAACATAACTCCTATAAATTTATTCTCACTTTGTAATTGTTTTATTACTTCAATATTCATGGGAAAGAATATAGAACAATATTTACACGTAAATTAATTCGGATAGTTAAGCATCGAGTTTCTCTTTAAGAGAAAAAACGCATTACAAGGCGCGAATAAACTGCTTTCAAAAATAGTGTTTTTCTGTTAGAATATTGAATGATTCAGTTTATCACTAGAGGTTCAATTTCACTCATGATTAGAAATGAGGCTTTAGAAATCATTGTACTCAGAGGGAGAACCGTAGGAGAGAAACATGGTAGTGCGGTATTGCTATGAAATTTTAAAACATTAACAATTAATATTTCCTGCATTTTAAATGCTCCTGTATGACACACTTATGGGAGTGAGAAGTTTTTCCTGTTGAAGAAAAACTGACTGCATCCACCCCTGGAGAAATTATTTATTATTTTTTCAAATCATCTTGACGCTCCATGCTGAAGTACACATGACAACAACATACCACGTAAGAAGTAAGTTGTCTAAGATGATGTTGTTGGACAGAATAATTATGCTTGAAACAGACTGAAATAAAAATGGCATGCTCTTTCTCTATTTGTCGAAAAGGAGCAACCTTATTGAAAAAGACTTCAATCAACATCCAGACGATGCCAAAACTAGTAGGTTGAGTGCGTTGGTTTTCAAGAAAATCTATTAAGTTGGAAGTGCTGTAAATTTTTGACGTGTAGAAAAATGAGCAATGATGAACTGAGCTATTTATAACACAGCCAACCTTGACAACCTCAATTTCAGATGAGATTATTTTTTCAATTTTAAATTAATAATTGAATAAATATGATCAATACTCATTAGCTTATTACCAAGTTTCTCTCTTAAAATCTTAATTATTTGTATTATTTATTGCTCCAATGGATTTTTGGGTATTGCCTTTCTCTTATTCACTTTTAATTCATCTCAATAAGCATCTAATATACATTTTTTACATTCATGTTATTCTAATGTATAACCAACATTAAAATAATTCTTCCGTTATCATCTTTCAGTACTATTAATATAATGACGCTTGAATGAAAATTATTAATTTTAAAAGAAAACTCAGGAATCAAAACACAAAAAGGAGACAAACTGGAGTCTGGAGTTCATGACATGATACCTGTGTGTACATGACATGTCTGTACATGAGTTTTAATGTACATGATTTGATAGCATGTAAAGAGAAATAATGTCACTTTTTTCTGGCAGGTTCATCCATTTGTTCCAATTTCGGCATGTTAGTGGAATTTTGCTGGAAGCATGTTGGTCAATATTCATTTGATAGATAGTATCAGGGACTCTGAAATTAAATTGTAAAGCATAAAGTGGTAGATCTGAAAAGAGTGACGATTATCGATCGGTCTAGACCGTTGTTTAATCTGAGCAGTACGGCATGCATCCCTTTTATATTCATAAGCGTTCTCGTTTTTTATTTTAATTTTCACATGGAAGCGCTGTCATAATGTTGCGCAATGACACAGATCGAGGCAAGCTGCTGCCGTGAAAGTTTAGCAGATACGTCAACAGGGACGTCTCTCTAAAGATGAGATTTAATGCATAATTAGAAGAAAGGCAGTGTGGGACGTCCTACTACTACATTTACTCCGAACCTCCTAAAAGTCTCCACCCCCTCAGCTGATGTATTAGCTTCTATCTCGTCTGCTCGTTTCACTAACTCTCAACAATATTATGTTGAGATTTCTCATTCCCAAGGCATCCTTATCTGCCCAAAGGACGTATCCGCCGTGAGTTTCCTAGCAGAGTACTTTGCATTATTCAAATACAGTATAAATCTGTGATGTTTTCCTGGACGAAATACTTAATGAACAATCTAATATCAAAACTGACACTGACAAAACAGGTGGCATGCTGACGAAGCTTCTTTTCAGAAGTGAAATGCATCCCTCTAACATCTCCAATATTACGGGGTAAAAACAATATATAAAAGTGGAATACAGTGTCAGTTTTGATATTAGATTGTACAGTATAAAATTTATTACAGAACAAAAAACAACTATTTTCAACAATAAATTCAGTTTAAAACTTTTTTGTTTTATTTTTCATTGTTTAAATTTTTCTAACAATAAGAATTGATTTTTCCTTTAAGGCACAACAAAGCAATCGTTTGAATAGGTAAAGTGATAGGTTTCTAGCCAAACAAGGGAGCTTATTGAAAATTTTCAAGGATAAATGACTAGTGTATATCTTTTTCAGACGAGTGTAGTGCACATCTATCCTACTCTTATTCCTTGTATTATAGCTGTGCACCTCATCTTTATGCCGATAAGTATCAATATTAATCTTCATATTAATTCAAAGAATGATGGCCACCATACTATACACTGTCATTAATTTATCTTCAATGAACATAGGTCTACAGTGGTCAAGGTACAGGTAGGCAGCATCAGAAATATGCAGTTTAGCTTTCTTTTGCAACAGTAAACCCCTGAAAACGTCTGACGCACAACCCAACAAGGCGCCAACCCATAGACATAAGTGCTCTGGACGAAGGCGAAATTGCATTTTTGTTCGAATACCTCTGATTTGGCTTTAATTGCCATTTATGTAAGGTCCAACTCTCAACACAAATGGACACAAACAATTTTGATTTTTTTCCAACAATACATTGGATGAGCTCAAACTGCTGATATTTTAATCTGATAAAAGTAAGAGATGATAAAATTTAAAATGAAACTGGAGAAGTACAGATGCAATCACTACGAAATATGGTTATACCATAACTTCTTTTGGCTATAGAATGAATAGAATATGCTCGAAAAATGACAAGTAAAGATGCTTTTGCATTTCCAAAAATAGATTCATTGAAGGAAAAGAGAAAAATGGTGATTGATTGTTCACTCAGCATAGAAATGACAAAATATTTTGCTGGAAATACAAAAAATGCTTCTTAGAGAATCAATAATACATGCTTGGATGGGAGAAATCAAACAGGGTGTGATTATTTTTTTATTTTGGAGGGGTAACCAAAATAGAGCAAACAAGAAAAGCAGCCTGTGGGCTGTGGCGCTGAGGGCAAAGATAGCTATTGGATGGTAAAGTTGAGGTTCCAAGGGGATCTCATTCCTCTAACTTTTTGCCCCGCTTCATCCTACAGTCGTACAGTGATACTTCGATTCTTCTGTAGCCTGGCATTACAAATTGAAACCTTTCACGTAGATTACACTGCATCAATGTACAAGGACTTTCATAAGTCACTAGAGAATACATTAAAAAAATAACACGCAATCCACTACGGAATGCTTTGTGTATTCCAACTTGGAAATGCAGCAGTATTATCAGAAGAGAATTATCTTCAATATTCGAAATTATCAATCAATAATGTCTCATTCTTTTTCACTTATAATCTTACAATAATTTTAAGTTTATTGATCTATAGATTAATTATGACATAGTATTGGCAAAATTATTGAACCTGTACAGGAGAGGGGAAATGAGCAAGTAAGCAATTATTGTAAAAGGGTTTGTTTTTGTAGACTCATCACCACTTTCATTTGTCAAATATTCATTTTTAAAGCTGAAACTGGACATGGTTCTGACAGAAATAATTATGGGTGTTTACAATGCGTCAAGAAATCGTTATTAATGCTGAATTTAGCATAATTACTTACAATACTACACAATCATAATAAGCTATTGTGAAATTACACTTAATATTCGAAAACCATGAATCGCTGTGCTTCATGAGTCGATCAAAATCAATCACTTCATCGACCCATTCGTCCAATTGAACTTGATTTATTATGTATTTGACAAACATTAGAAAAGGAAGTGTTGCCTATACATAACATGTGAGACAGAAGCTTTTGAAATCGTTAAAACTGCTTCCTAGTGTATCTGTTTAAGTAGAAAGTTTTAGAAAATTCCAGTAATTGTCTTCCATTAGTACAGATCATGTTAGAATTTAGTAATAGAAGCTATTTACATATTTTGTACTGTACATATCAACCCTCTAAAAACAGTGCAGAAGCTTATAATAAAGATCATCACAAAGAAGCCAACCCGCTACCCCTCTGAGCTTTTGTTTAGTGATTTCAAAGTATTGGATCCCAGACAGCTATGACAGTATGCAAAGGAAGTAGCATCTAGGTTGCACAAAGACAAATCTGCCTTCCAGAATAGAAATCACCACCACAACACCAGATACAGGCATCTCCTCATATCAAACAGGGCAAAAAAGGCTCTCTATCAAAGACACTACAACCATCTAGCACCAAAAATCTACAACTTAATTCCTGAAAACATTAAAGCAATAGGACATATCGAAAAATTCAAGGAACAGCTTCATAACTGGCTAATAAATATTGACAGACAGCATATAGAGAGGATTTTTTCATACAATTATTATGGTGGAAACTTGTAATTTTGAAAACTTACCAATCCTTAATCCTATATCTTATTTTTAACTAAACCTCCTTTTTCCTCTACTAACACCTACTCTAGAACATGGCATGCCATAGTGGGGTAGGATGATTTCCAAAATATATGTTTTATTTATTATATTTACCTTATTACCTGAATATAATTATTGAACCGCTTGGTTAAAATTCTTTGTATTGTATATTGAAAAATGGAAATAAAATTATTATTTATTTATTTATTATTATTATTTTTGTACAGTAATTTTGTACAATAATTAATTCATCTATTTCCATCAGCTATTACACGCTTTTGTCAATATCCGCCATTGCGGAAGTCTTCGGTATAAATTAATAGCACTTTGAGAAATTCGAAATTTATAAATTCTGTTTCAACAAAAAGCATGATGTCAGCAAAGATTATAAAAATATAAATATTTCCCTACTCTCAGGATGTAAGTTAAAAATTGCTGAAATCGAGATGAATGAAAACGGAAAAGTTGCGTGTGCTACGCACTGAGTTTTACTTTACAGTGTGAGTAAGCTTCATAAAGTAACAGTATAGCTTTCCAGAAGCAGAAAGTCAAGCCTGTAGTTAATGAGGCTGCTTGCCTAATAAGGCCTGTGATGTAGCAAGCATTTTTTATTCATGAGCGTAACGCTGAGATGCTAGGGCCGGAGAAGCAGTGACTCAAAAGCATAATGGACTATTTGAATTCAGGGCAGCTCGTTCTGGCAGTTTACGATTGCTTGGAGACGGTGCTGATCCGAGAAAATCACATGAACGAAGGAAAATCATAATCGTGAACTATTGTAGTCTGTGAATGGACACAGTCAACCATAGCAGGATTCTTACTCAATATGATATCACATTCGATAAAGTCTCTTCGGAGTCAAATAGAGAATAAACTGTGTACATTAATTTTTGCCACTAACAGTTTGAATTGAATTGAATTGAATTGAATGGCTGCCTTTATTTTATCCTGGGAGGGCGAAGTTAGGGCGCAACCGGCCCTCTCTCCCACTTAACCCTCCCATACAACACTAACTTGTAACAAAAATTAAAATTAAAAATAGTACAATGTGAAAAAAGTTGTAAAGACAGGTTGCCAAAGCATAAAAAAAAACAAACAATGCCAAAGCATAAAAAAAACAAACAAGCCTCTAGTGAAAAAATAAATGAGAATAATCTTGAAAATAAAAAGCTTCTTGGAAAATAATTACAAATGAAAATGAAAAATAGAAAAAATAAATCTAAAAAATACAAGAAACTTAAATAAAAAAACTCAAAATCTTGAAAAAAAAAATGCTATTAAACATAGCAAACACACCATTCACCAGAAGTCCTTGCACACAAAACACACACACACACACACACACACACACACACACCACCATGCCTATCTGAGTCCATCCCGCCTAATCCACGCCACAACCGCCGCACCAAACCGGCGCCGACTCTGTATTAATTTGATGTCGACAGGAAGGGAATTCCATAGGTTTATGGCCGTCACCTGGAAAGACCTGTTATACATTACTGTCCTATGGACAGGAACAGCAAGCATGTGCGATCCATGCCGAGTCCCCCCCCTGCCAACATCGCTCAAATAGCGAAACCCTGCCGCCAAGTAACTGGGAGAACCTGATTTTAATATTTTAAAAAGTAGCAAGAGTGCATGAAGGCACCTACTCTCATGCAGCTTAAGGAGCTTCAGTTGGTCATAGTATTGCGTAATGTGTTCATCACGTTGCAGATTGTAAATGTAGCGCACACAATAATTTTGAGCACGCTGCATCCTCTGTTTAAGTTGTTCAGTCATGTCTATGGTAACCAAGTCACAGTAGTAGAATAAGGGAAAAATAAGCGTTTTAACTAACATTATCTTAGTGGACAAAGGTATTAGATGACCTATCCTCTTCAGAGAATTAATGCCACCTATTGCTCTATTGCAAGTCGAGTTAACATGGTCAGTCCAGTCAAGGGTGTTTGTGAAAGATAAACCAAGATTTTTTACATGAGTTCTGTAGTCTAGTTGCAAGTCATTGATTCTTATGAAAGGTCCGTTAGTAAGGTCCAGTCTACTTAAAAGGCGCGAATAACCCACAACTACAACCTGAGTCTTGTTCTCATTTATTTTTAAACCGTTCCTTTCAGTCCATTCAAACAAATGAGAGAGATCAGCATTCATGTTGTGGATAGCCAACTCAAGGTCTGAGGCTTTGAAGTGATTGTAAAGTTGTAGATCATCCGCATACAGATGGTGTCGAGAAGTATTTAAAATATTTGTCAAGTCATTTATGTACACACTGAATAGCAGCGGACCCAGCACAGATCCCTGAGGAACTCCGCGGTTCACTGGTCTCCATTGTGAAGAAGAATCTCCAGACCTCACACACTGATACCTATCCTGCAGATAGGATCGCACCCATGCTACTGTGGAACGTGAGAATCCCATGCACTCCAGCCTGTACAAGAGAATTGGGTGGTAAATACTGTCGAAGGCCTTGCTAAAATCAACAAGAACCATAACCGTGAATTCCCTGCAATCCATTGCCCTTCGGATATCGTCAGTGACCCACAGTAGGGCAGAGGTAGTGCTGTGACCAACCCTAAAGCCAGACTGGAAGTCACTGATCAAACGTGCTCTGAGAATGAATGAACCCATCTGTTCATGCACAATGCTCTCCAAAACTTTGGAAAGCACCGACAACAAACTGATGGGTCTATAGTCAGAAGGTGATGAGGGATTAGGAGTTTTATTAAGGGGAATAACAATGGATTGTTTCCATTCATCAGGAAAAACAGAAGTGAGAAGAGATGAGTTGATGATGTGGGTGATGTATGGGAGGATTACAGGCAGCATAATTTTTATGAACTTGATAGAGATACCATCAGGCCCAGTGGCATTGCTAATAATTTTATTTATCTTTGTATGTACATCTTGACTGCTGACTGTGGAAAAATAAAAGAGTTCTCTTGGCTCACAAACAGGCAATAAATTGAAATATTCATGGGCGCGATCCAAGGCAATCGGGATATCAGTGAAGAAGTCATTCAACTCATCTAGATTGTGAGTCACAACGGATTTGCCTCTCTCCCTGCCAACACCCATACCTCTCAATCGGCGCCACACGACCGACGATGATCCAGCAGAAGTAATTAGGTCACGGTGGAACCTAAACTTGGCATTTCGAATCAACTGCTGACATGAATTTCTCAACCGTTTGTAGTTTTCATAATCAGCAGGACTCTTAGTCCTTCGTGCTATCTTGCATCGCCGGTCACGCTCACGCATCAACTGACGTATCTCATCAGAAATCCATGGAGCAGGATCCCTTGTCACTCTACGGCTAACAAGAGGTACATATTTCTCAAAGAGATGGGTTAAGTTAAGATTCAACTCTCTCACCATGAAATTGACGTCATTTGTTGAATATATGCAATCCCAGTTCAGGTTAATTGCTTCATCAAACAATGATGCATAATTAATATTTTTATAATCCCTATAACTGATTATTCTAGGTTTTTGTTTGGGGGGTTTCAAATTATAAACAAAGTAAATCAAGTCATGGCCCGAGAGTGCCGGGAAAGGGATCTGTCCATGGGTAACAACAGCTTTTTTGTTGGCAACTGCAACAAGATCCAAAAGTGTATCTGATGTTGAAGTATGGTGCGTCGCCCTGAGCGGGAGCAGGGTCATGCTACAAGTATGAAACATAGTCATCAATTGAATTTTGTCAAAAGTGTCACGTCCAAGAAGGTCTGTATTGAAGTCACCCATTATGGCTACATGATCATAAGGCACCATAAGCTGCAGCAAAGCATCCTCAAATTCATGCATGAATCCGATATGAGGTGGACGATAACATACACCTATTAGCATCTTAATATTAGAAACTTTAATGTCAAAAAACAAAATTTCTGGTCTATTTGGTCTGGAATTATCTGATGAGTACTTGTGACTTGGCAGCAAGGCTCCTCTAACAAATGCCGCAACCCCTCCTCCATTTCTATGCAGACGATCATTCCGTATGAGTGTGTAGCCATTAAGCTCAACTAGCCTGTTTGAAATATTCGGCTTGAGCCAGGACTCACAAACTAAAATTATGTCACACACTTGACGACCAAAAACCAACCTGAATTCGTCGATATGACAGAGGAGAGATTGCGCATTCACATGAGCGATTTTTAAACTTCCATGGCAATGAGAGACAGCCGACTCAAGCGAATCACCGGTCAGCGCGGCGTCAGTACTATCTATAGTGGACATCAATAAGACAGGCATAAACTGCAGTCATTAATGACGTGGAAAGCAGGGTGTAAACAGCGAGGCAAGCGAACATTATTAAACCAATCACATTCATCCATACACACACACACAAGCATACACGACATTCACACAGCAGTCTATCAAAGCATACTGTAATTAAATACATTATACAAGAATATTAATTTGAATTAGAAAGCGAAAAACGGAAAAGAAGATTACAGCAAATCACTATGTAGCGGCCGGCCCCTAATAAAGATTTGATATGGAATCGGTTTTTGCTACAGATACGGAGATAACAGACAGTAAGAAATCGTAATCAATTTGGGGAGAAAGAATACCTCATCAAAAGGATAGTTTGATGAAAATAAGATTAAAGGAAGGCAGAAAACTGTCAACAAACAGACAAAAGAAAATTCACAGCATAAGGAATGATAAAGTGATCAATGTTTTATCGCGATGATGCACGAGAAAGTAAAAGTAAAAATAACGGACTTGAACACTTTAACTATCACCCATCACTAATATTGATAATAATTGAACATTTTTGGAATCTATCAATAAAAATAATGTAAATTCATAAAATTTATTAAAATGCTCAAAAATTCATTATTAAAATTGTATTATTTTTTGTTTGTTTATTTATAATTAATAATTTAAATTTAAGAAAAGGAATAAATTAGTTATAAATAAAGTAAGTAAATAAGCTGTGAAGCGAAATAACAGACTATTGTAGATGGATTCATGGCTAATAAGAATTAATGACCTATAAATGGGAAGAGAGAGAACGAGAGAGAGAGAGAGAGAGAGAGAGAGAGAGAGAGAGTGAGAGAGAGAGAGAGGGGGGGAACAACTATACTCACTCACACAAAACATACTTATTATATTTCCCTGAACACACCCTCGCCCCTCAAT
Organism: Conomelus anceps; assembly: GCA_948455865.1. Taxonomy (NCBI): domain Eukaryota; kingdom Metazoa; phylum Arthropoda; class Insecta; order Hemiptera; family Delphacidae; genus Conomelus; species Conomelus anceps. Next base: position 50,502,971 of record OX418218.1, on the reverse strand, counting down.
CAGACACCTCACACACTCACACAACACTACCATGAATATCAATAGAGCCCATATTCAAATAAGTAATAAGGATACGAAATGTATATCTTTTGTATGTACCTATTATTTTATTGGCAATAATGAATTAATAATAAGATAGTCTATCCCATTAGATTCATCACCTAGACAAAGTCCTCTTCACGTCCTCCCACAGGATTTCACAGTCAATCAACGACCGCTCAATCCTCGATCCCACGCGTCCTGCAGACTCCCAATAGACAGTATCCTCCCACCTTCCTTCCACAAGATTCTACCATCCATTGTCCATACATTTCTATTCCCTAAGCGTTCAGCAAGCTCCCGGTAGACTCTGTTCCGCGCCTGTGTAAGGTCCTCGCGGATGGTGATTGAGGACCCCTTGAGCTGTCGTCTCGCCGAGAGTACACCAAGCCGCGTCTGGTAGCTTATAAATTTCACCAGTATGGCGCGCGGTCGGCGCGAAGGCCCGTCGGTCTGAGAAGCGCCAGGATTGCTGTGAGACGGGTAGCGTCCAACGCGATGACAGCGATCAATTGCTGCCGGGTCTATTTGCAGGTTCAATTTGTCACGAAACAGACCCGTGACAGCCGCCGTAACATCCTCACCGCTAACCTCCGGCACGCCGAAGATGCGGACATTATTTCTGCGCTGGTATTGTTCGTGTCCGTCACACCTACTCTCCAGCACTCTTTCGCGGGAAGCTGCCTCCTCGCGCATCACACCCACCTCGGCAGCGAGGGACTCGAACCTCCTCTCCAGTTCCGATATTCGTGGCTCGTATGTGGCAGCAAATCGATCAGCTACAATATCAGCAAGCCTATCGATAAGCTTATCAGCTACTCGTTCCGCCAATGCTTCTAAGAATTGAGAGTCAGATAAGCACTGCGTTAAGACCTCTCGAGCACCACCAGCCACCCCCACACTACCACCACCACCAGACGAAGGGGAAGGGGCGGAATTCGGCCGACGACCGACGTTCGGTGTAGCTGGACTTCGATCTTTCAAAGTGGCCTTATCTTTTGTCGAAGCCAGGCCTTTAACATTACTCCTAGTTTTACATGACATGATGCAGAAATCACTTTTTCTCTCTCACGTGAGCAGGATGCGAGATCGCGCAACAAAATTCGACAGACGCGCGGAAGACTATTGAACGCACTCACTCACCAAAATTCACGCGAATCCAACTAGGAAAACCCGCTAATATACCTAATAAATCAGGAGCCGAAGCAAACTACGTCAGGCAACCTTCATTCTCCTCTTATCACCTCTTATCTTAAGTTTATCTTAAGTTAAGTTATCTCTTATCTTAAGTTTGCGTTGTGATGTAAAGGCTGGTAGCGGTAGCTGATCTGAATGGAGACTGTTAAATAGATATAGCGCTCTCTTAGAGCAATCTTGACTTTATTTGTTGCTTGAGTCTACACTCCTGTTGGAAGCAGGGACAAACCAGAAACTATTTTGAGGGATATCACCTTCAAAATGTCTTCATCCCCATAAAAGACATAAATTCAGCTTTTTCAGTGTTGATTTAGAATTTTGGGGAACTAAATACCCCGAATTCCCGCTCGGTTTGCGCCTGGTAGGGACAGTAATTAATCGGGCACCTGCCTTGGTACTTATTCCTAAGAGTGGCAGCTGTACTCCACACTATTACTCTAGAAGAGGTTTATGATGAAGAAAACGGTTTCAATAAATGAGAGCGGAGGGCAAGGAAGAGGGATTCAGCTATTGATCCACTCACTATTACAGTAGATTGCATTGATATAGTGCTCTTTCCAAATAATCCAAGCTCATCCCCAAGTCTCAGACAAGTGTGCAAATAACTATGACGTTATAATTTCAATTTCAACCAAAAATAAATTAAAAACAGGGTTTAACTACTGAACATTATTTAAGTGTACTTGTATGCAGGTATGAGCATTGTTACATTACCGAAAGGCTTGCAAATATTTTTGATTAGAAGCTCAGTGGTTGTTCAATAAATGGTGATTTTTAAATAAAATTTCACAAATTATTCCTCTTAGTAGCATACAGACCCAATACCATAGAAATGAGCAGAAGAGTGTCAGAAACATAGCAGGTAACACTTCTGAAGTTTTATAGTTCTAACAGGCCAAAATGTTTTGCAAAAAAATATGAAAATAATTATTGATTTATGTAGGTAGGTGATTGCAGCTTTCCAATCACTGAACCTCCTAATAGATAATTCTATCATAAATAATTTTTAGTCCTGCCTGCGGAAAATGCAGTTACCTCACAGGCCAGAAAACTAACTAAATGGATAATGAGTGATCGTATTATTAATGGATTACTAATAATATTATATAATCATACCTTTGCTATACTCTTGCAAGGCATATTCTCTGTTTCCACAGCATGGCATGTGAAGTTGTAAATTAATAAAGATGTACCAAAATGATCGATTTTTTATAATTGAAAAGATATACGGGAATTGTAAGTTATTAGGCTATAGTTGAATATAATAATAGTTATAAAATGACAATACGAAGTCAAGATATTGGAGAGTGGATTGAGAATACAATAATTACTTTGTTGAAGATCATTAAGTGACATGCAGAATAGATGGAAACCATTTCCTGTTATTCGAATTATCCAGTTGAATGAATAATTTATTAATAAATACGGTCGGGACGCCTGCAAACGAGTAGTCTGATTGGAGCACAGAACAAAGCTGTTTATAAGCTGAGTTTGTGTATTTCATTTCGACCACGAGATGAATTGAACCACAAAACTGATTAAAGGACCGGGTCGTGTGGAAGAGCGGTGCGCAGCAGAGCGAGCGGTTGACAAGATTAAGCCGATTCAACGTTAATCCAGCCAGAAAATGTGAAAGACCTGTCCGAGTTTTTCACTTTGTCTGTGGGAGGCTAGAGATAGAAGGGTTGGTGATGTAATATGAAGCCACAAGCGGAGCCAGTCTAATTAGTGACATTCATTTTTTTGGGCCTGCGAGATTCTCTGTAATGTGTCAATGAATTGGGTTTACTATGTCCCGAGTTTTCATCCCTAAAGAAAATTTAAAAATGTCAGAAATAACCAGCACCAAAAAAGTGGTCAATCTAATGCAGGGAGTTCGAGAAAAGAGAACCCCATTTGATTTAGACACTTTTATAACATAAAATGAAATAGAAAAGTAATAGTTTTTCCACATTGATCCAACTTTTAATTGTCCTTCTTGAATGAAATACACTGTTTTGATCAGAGGTGATTTTGAAGAGAGAGGATTTCTGAAAAATGAGCATATCTATATCTATATAATCGAAATACCACTGACTGACTCACTCACTCATTCATCACAGTTTCTCAGGAACCACTCAACCAAAAGCAATAAAATTTGGTACACGTATTCAGTAGGGGGACTAGACGCGTGCTAAGAAAGGGTTTAAAAATTCACCCCAAAATTGAAGATTTTTGAAAATTTAGGTGACAACAATTTCTAGAGAACCATAAGGTCAAATCAGATAAAATTTGGTATTCATGTTAAGTATCGGCCTTAGATGTACCTTGGATAAAAGTTTCAAAATTAGCCCCAAAATGGGCCCAAAATCGACGATTTTTGAAAAGTTTGGTGATAAACAGCCAAATATTTTGAAATTTGCACTTAACAGATGTCATCAACCTGGCATAATAACATTTCATCATACCCAGTCATATGTTTCACACATATTGCAAGGCTCCGACTGTATGGTAGCCTACATGCAAAGTGCAAAGTCTTTTGCTGTTCAAAGACAGTGTAAATAACGCTGCTAAGGGGTCTGCCATATGATTAAAAACGGTTGACTTCTATCAGCTGTTCCTTTGAGCTGTTTGGCTGGCAAGTTCAGTAGGTTAGGTCTATTAATGAATAATAATTTGTTTCAAACAAAGCAAACTTATCCCGAACTACCAAAATAATTTCAATAGCTAAAAGCCAACGTTTATGAAAAGTAAAAAAGTAGCCGAGCTGCCTGTTAGGTCAAGTACAATAATTTTTAATATTAGTACAATATTGCTCAGTACAACTTTGCTGGAGCCGATTAATCGTGCATGCATATTATGCATTTCGACTCCCATCCGCATAGTGTATAGTCATATTCTTGACATTGCTGTCTCTTTCTAGAAGAATGCTGTCTCTTTCTCCTATGAAGAATGCTCATTGTAGTTGCATATTCCGTTCCGAACCTGACTGTACTGCCGGTAGGCTGACCCCTTCCCACTTCAATTGTGTAGCCTACTACCTCAAACGATCACTCACTTTCACGATCAGATCAGTTTGCAGTTGCACATCAGACTGCTAACATCGTTCTCCGAGTATTTGTGAATTTCAACCAACGCTCAAATCGAATAAATATCAGTTCTTATAAGAACTCTTACCTATCAATAGTTAGGTTTACAAAGAAGTATTAAGGAATTAATAAAATACTATTTGTAACAGTACATGAGCCTGAGAATTTTTGTGAAAATAGGTATTGATCAGAAAATCAACAAAAAATTAGTTGTGAAATTAATTTACCATAGATTAACGATTTTGAAAATTTAGGTGATTATAATTTCTCAAGAACCACAAGGCCAAAAAAGTTCAAATTTTCAGCTGGGGTGCTGAACACGTGAAAATAGGGTTACATGATTCATCTCAAAATTTAGGATTTTTGGAATTTAGTTGATCACAATTTCTCAAGAACCTCAAGGCCACATGAAGTGAAATCTATATCTATATAATCGAAATACCACTGTTTGATTAAGACCCTAGATGCATACTAAGTAATGGTATCAAAATTCTCCCCAAAATCACCTATTTCTGTAAATTTATCTAATCACAATGGAAATTAGTTGGACCCCCCGGGGGTCCAGCGGAGCCCCCTGGCTAGAAGGTTAAGGCGAGCGAAGCGAGTCTGCCGGCTAGTATAATATATATGTATTATAATATTATATTATGTCGAATTTCTATTTCCAAAAAAAGAAATTGGCAAGTGACCTCCCCAGATTTGAGGCATACTATTTTGTTTCAATAAAGATAAATAATCTCATATTAAATCAACATTGGTATTACAATCAACATTGGTATTACAATCAACATTGGTTTGAAACAAAATTAACTGATTTATTGTTTATTCCAGTTTAATTAAACATCATAATGCACTAAGATTGTGACATAATAGCCAACTTGACTGCCTCAATGCTCACGATTTTCTCCAGGATTTTCCCTCTTCTCCTGAAGGCTCTATTTCTCCCGGAGTTGGCAACCCCGTTGGAAATTAGTGTTATGATTTGTGATGATATTCTACGGATATTCTATAAGATATTCTAAAGATGCTAACATTAGGAACATGTGTAGTATAAACTTTTTCCATAATTCAAGAATCAGTATACTAGGCGCATGCTAAGAACGGGTTTCAGAAACTTCTCAAAAAATGCGACATTTTCCTAGCCTTTTTTCAGCGCTCTTGTGTATTGCGTGGCCAAAAAGTGATTGAGGGGGCGATTAGAATTTTAGCCCATTCCAAAGGGAGCAATGGATTAGTGAAGGTTGGAAATTACTGATATAGAATATCTGTTTTACAGAATACTTGAGTTAGAATCGTTTATTTAACTTCTTCAATGAAGTAAGTAATTTGGGAGTGTGAGAAATAATTCACCCCCAACAATAATCACCAAAAGCAAAGCCTATGATAAATATTAGTGCCCACGTCAATCTCCCAAATGGGGTTCGCGCTCAAAAAGACCAGGCTTGCTGCTATGATGTGATTTGGTCGGCTTATTGACGTGGGTACTAATTGTTTACTAGTTGCATTCAGGCCAAAATAGACGCTTCTGGGTCCCGAATCGGCTTGGTCAGTTAGAAATCAGTCTGATACAGACAATCATGCACGGTAATCCGGTGCAGGCTAAGCCAGGCAGCCCGGAATAACGTGGTCACTCTCTGGAGACTAATGCGGTCTGTTAGGTACATGAAATTTATATACCTTGAAGCGCATAAACTTTGGACGTGCTTTTTCAACAGGTGCTCTCTCGCTTCCGGAACCAGCGAAAAAATAATGATCATGATGAAGAGATAGGATGAGAGGAAAAAGAAGAGGAAGGAGGAATTCTCTGCTGGGGATTGTACGAAAACATTAATACCACGCAAGAGATAGGTGAGATGATGATAGGGATAAATTATCGCACCACCAAACAACAGAGGCGAATGGAAAGAGACCGTCATTTGAGCCGAACGTTAAATCAGAGCGCTTCCTCCACTGTTGTTTGCAGAAGAGCTTTGGTTCCTGATCTCAGTATGTATGTTGCACGAACACTATTTCAGCCGCCAAACAAAAGCAAACCCTTGGATCGTATCTTGCAGCTCGATGGAACAAGACACTTTCTCCAGATAACGATCCAACACCAGCCTGACAATGTGTCAACAGTTACGCTTGTGCTTTCAAACCCCTTCCTTCCAAGTGTAATTCTATCACTTTCCCAATTCACTTCATTTTATTCTCAGCTTAAAGATAAGCTCTATTATAGCATCATTCATCCCAGTTACTTTTATTTGTAGACAATAAATTGAAGT